>OW121847.1:90588678-95388678 GCA_933228895.1 Platycnemis pennipes
CCTCCTTGTTACCTTCAGCTGCTTCCTTTCCTTCCATACCAATCGTAACACTTATTATTCAACGTACATTTCCATCCATACTGTTTTCTCTGTCCTGCGCCCAAGCTGAATGAATGAATAGTTGGTTGATTCGAAACAAATCTGTGTAATAAAACTAAAAAAGTGGTGTATTATCTCCTAAGTATTAACGTTGCTGATTTCCACTGTTATGAAAAAATAGTTTAGTGAAACATATTTTCGTTGCGACTTAACATCTACAAGGCATTATTCCATAATGAGGCCACATTATACTATATAAATAGGCAGTTACGTATTTATGACCTTAGAGGCCCCCAATGTTATAGTCTTGCAACCTGGCAGTTTGACATAGACTTTTCCTTGAGTATTAAGACAATACATAATGCATACAGATATCTATAACTATTAATACTCTGCTAGTAGGCGCCAGGTTACTTACAACTACATTTAGAATTACTCTCTCGCGAGGCCCCCGGCGGCCGCCGGGTACTCCATATGGTAAATACGGCCATGGAAATAGATGAAGGAGAGGAAAAAATCGTTTAAAAAGGGGAAAATCGCAAGGTTTAGGTACTATTTACTATGGAGCAATTCCGACCGCTCTATGAACCACCACCCAAGATTGAAACTGTATTACGTCCTCTCCCACTTCATCCGAGAGGTTTATATGGGGAAGAGCTAAAAAAAATAAGGCCACGTAAAGAGGACATACATGTCAAAATGCGACGTTTCTGTGATGGGCCGAACGAGAATGAGAGGCATAGATATCGTCAATGAATTAATATAATTCAGTGCCTGCCGGAACGATGGAGGTGCGTCAGTTGCATGCCTCGCCTCTCCCTTTCGAAAGTCCTCGTTGGATATGAGCCGTTTAGTGACTGCAATTGGTTGCTTGCGAGAGGAGGAATGTAAGGACACCAACCTACTTGTGACGGTCAAAGTGTTAAGTCACTGCACAGTCCGAAAGGCGACGCGGAGATAATTGTTTAAGGCTCAGCGGAGTCGAGTTTTTGCGATGATCGCCTGTGGATAGCGGAATGACAATGCTGTTCCACGGTGGAGTTGAGTTTAAAACGTTGTTCGCACGAGGGTTTCGCGAGTTCGGTTGATCGAGTTACGTTTAGAAATGGGCTGCGCGTAGATGCAATAACATCACAAATAGCCGGCTGGCCATTCAAAGCGGTTACACTTCGGCCTATTAACCGAAGGCACGCGTGGGGCGATCTTTATGAAACTAATGGCTCGACCAATAAACTGAACCGATAGGTCGACTTACGAACGATTATTTCAGCAATAGCCAACTTTAAACGTACACTATTAGGCAATTTTCATTCGGGCAATGTAGCGAAAACGTAACGATAAATTTACTCGGACGTGATTGATTTTTTGTCTTATTCCACTTATGGCGTCTTTGATAGAGACTAACAAAATAACTTAATTTCAACAATTTAGAACATGGATTTGAATAGTTTTCGGAACAATATTATCAAGATGAAAAGTGCTATACATAATTTTACTGAATGCACCAGACCATTCTAAGTGAATTGCACTTTGGGAAACGTACGGATATTAAGAAGAACCAGTAGGCTCTAGCATTCTACCCACAATAATCCCAATGCAACGGAAGGCGAGCCCCAGCCTCAACCATCCAAACCAATCTTTAGCTAAGACATTGGAAACTAAGGAAAAATTAAACGTTTAAAATCAATTTTCTTCCTGATCTTTGATTCTCTCTCCTGATGATGGACTATATATCCCACTATCACCCAAGGATCCTCGGAAGTTCAATAAACAGTTTTGAGAACATCATAATTCATCTACGAAAGATTTAAACAGTTCAACGCATTTGCGTCGTAATTATCACCGTGCACTATCTCCCACAGTCTGTGGCTAGTATACTATGTTTGAAGTTGTACATGCTAATGACCTCATTCAGTCATAAGTGTTTAGTTGCTGAAGACAAGATCTGAGCGATGTTTACGGAGTCTCGATTATTCTGTAGTGCGAAAATAGCAATACTGAATGGACGCCTTTATCAGGCATACTACAGTCTTCACTGACTTCCGAACAGCCTCATATCTACCCCGCTGAAGCAATTGCAAAATACTGATCACAATTAAGTATTTGAATTCTCTAATTTAGGAGAAAAACAAACTGGGCATGACCACCTATAATCACTTTTATTTGACTACTATGGAAACCAAATGGTTGCCCCAAAATCCAGGAACATAATTTCTTGATTTCTTCCATCATTCGTTCAATTTTCAATCATTTTTTCCATTTTTTTATTCATTCTGCGCTGATCATCGCATAAATTTAATATCTGCGCTCCATTCGGGGTACAGTAGCAGTGCAGTGGTAGTTAGGATAATTGTTTTTCATCAATGGATAAATATGGTCTAATTGGCTACCGGCTTACGGATACACTTAGCGCCACTTCAGGAACAGTTATTATATTTCATTGATTATTCATCGAAGCCGTAATAACTAGTCATTCCGATTAGCCTTCGAAGAAATCACCCCGGACTCACGGGATCACCTGCATCGGGACAGCTGCCCAGTCATATTTTGCTGCTTAATGTCCTTGAAGTCTTAAATGAAGAGATTATGGCTCAACACATATTTTTGGTCTTTAGCTCAGTTTTTGACTCGAAACACATATGATGAAGATTTTTCCCATTAGCTCACTCCTGGTTGGGTTATATAGCCGACAAGGGATTTCTCAATGAACAAAGCATAGCATTTATTTGCAATAATTTTCCAATCCCCTTAGAGAGTAAGAAAAACAATAAATATCAGCAAGTTCTTTTTAATAGCTACGTAAGAAAAATATTTATTGAGTGCTTAAATCTCCAAACTTGTCTTTTTTCATAATAGTCTGAATGGAAAAAGAAAAGGATTGGAAAAATATATACAAATATGCCAAATTATGACATGGCTTGCGAAATTAAGACGCTTAGCATAATGTCTCATGAGCGACAGTGAAGTGAAAGGTATACAAGGAACTCGCTCTGAAACTTGAAACTCTAGGAAAAAATTGGTTTAATCCTGTCAGAATGCAAAGGGAAAGAGGTCGATTAACAATTAAATAAACCACAGCATTGACATCATCAATATCTGAAAAGACTGGGTAAACTCGTGTGATAACGGAAAGCTATGTGGATTACCACACACAGCAAAGATTTATTTCCTCGCGTTCAAACTTGATTCCGGTTGCAACACCGGCAGCGATTCCAAAAGGCTTGTTCAGGGAAAAGTTAGATTTTCAAATCAATGAATGGAGTACGATTACGTTGTTGCCGCCGGCAGTTTCTTTCCGATTAAGATGCCTGTTGTTATACCCTTTCTCACCCTACCTAGCTCACTGAACCTACTCAACTACTATTTCTCTCTAGTTTAATTCCAAACAAGTAGAAATGTCCCAACTTTATGTCAGCAACTTGACATATAGAATGAATCTATGATTGGACTTAAAACTACAACTAAGATATCAGGAATAGCTGGAAGAAAGACAAAAATAGTGGTTATTTGAGGAAGGCAAACGACAGCTGAAACGACGTCATTTTTTGCCATTTAGGATAGGAAGGTAATTGGCTGGAGGAAGTTTCAGGAAACGGAAGAAGAAGATAGAGAGATACTCGGCGCCGTAATTAGCCCAATATTAGCGAAAGGCAACAAGGGGTCCACGGTTTAACGTCCCACCTGACGGACAGAGTACTTCATCCGAAGTGCTCCCTGTAAGGCAGTCAAGTAGGGTGCAGTATTCGCAGGTGTTCGCACCCGGGCCCTTTAAAAGAGAGGCCGGTACTCTAGTCACCAAACCAACCCCCAACCCGAACCCCAAGAAGGGAATTTGGCTAAATATTTTAGGAGAAGGGAGTTTTGAGGGAATCCTAATAACTATGGCATCAAAAGGAGTCAGAGGTCAATACACAATAAGGAAATTTCCGAAAAAATGTAGACTTGCATAAAAACTGTAAACGCTTCGCGAACTTAGGACACGATCGATGCAAGATGAAACAGCCGTGATGTAATATCAAAGTTTTCCTGGAATAAAATCTACGTTCACCATCCGAATCGCCGATGGCCATCGCAGGATGCGTTGCCGGTCACGGCCAAAACAAACATTGGGAGATCTCTTTCAGCGGCAGGAGAAAGTGAGAGTTCCCCTGCGCGTGAATCAGCGAAAATACTCCTCCACTCTCGGCGAGACCCGTTCTCAGCAGCTTCCAACCACTCCGCAATCAGTCCACCAAATGTTAATGAACCATTTGGGGTTTTATACCGAAACAGGGGGAGGGAATGGAAAACCTGAGAATGGGAAATTCCAAAAAAAAACGTCGGAGACTCGAGCGACCGGTGGGAATCGCTCTCGTGTCGGGGGAACTTTCAGAAATGAAATTGTTCGATCAAAAAAGACGACCGGACCAAGAATAAAATGATGGATCAGGAGGAAGTTTCTCACCTTGATAGAGCTAAGGATCTACGTCTTGGATTGCCTTTTTCCTTCCGATGAAAAAGGCATGGGTAACCGTTGCGATTCCCGGCAATGCATGCGCCGGAAGCCGCTCCGTTCCGACCCACACTTCAGAAGCGCCCTCGAGCGGAGAGGCGGGAAGGGAAATAAGTGCGGGAGTGAAACTCAGGGGTTTGGGAAGGGGGAGCGGTTGGGGCAGGGGCGATGGGCGGGGGCTAAGGAGACCATGAAAAAGCATGCGAAGGGTGGAGGGGAAGTGGACAGGGAGATGAATTGCAGTTTCTCGGACACTCTCTACCAGTGGGCTCGTACCCAAGTTGGGGACTTTCCCAGCGGCGAGTTTTGAGGACTCGCCAATTAATGGTGACCGCATCGTAATGAGAGCCTAATTCGCTCATGATTCAAGGCCGTCTTGAGCACACACGGGAATGGGAAGGACTTAAAGGCTTTCAACACGAATACCAACACACGGAGAGGCAGTTTGGAGTGGGTTACGCTTGGTACAGAGAAAACAAACAGAAAGTCTGCTAATGATGGGAACTCCGCAGATGTTGAAGTATACATTTTTACGAAATCATACACCAAATGTATACGAAGTCCAAAATATTGAGGCTCAAACAGTCGTAGGAAAGTTAAAATATAATTAGTCTTAGTACTAATCAATAAGGTATATTTATCCTAGACATTTTTTCCCACAAACGTTTTTGAAATTCATTTGATAATTTTGTCATTTCATGTCGTGTAACTTTGATTTCACTGCTAAAAGAGCAAATGAAGGTCTGACAAAGCTGTAGTGGTGATTGAACCAAAGTAAGCCGCAATCTATAATTTTTGGCACTAAAATATGGCTTTAAGTTATCGAATACCTCATTATATCGCCCCGTCTGAACTGATATAATCCTAATCGTAATCCTAAGACGCACACAATCTTCGTATCTTATTTGAGATTAAAACCCGCGAACTTTGGGTTGCCTTAACTGCGTTTTAACGAGTTAGCTATCACGTCTGGTGTGATCTCTAATTTCTACGTCATTACTTATCCATGCATACTTCCCGAAAATACGAAATCACAAATGTTAGGAGTCAGAACTGTCCAATATATTCATTTAGCGTTAGCCACTTATCATTCCACGATGACTCAGAAATTAAAACAAGTTATTCGATAAAAGCACATAGGTATAGATTTTTTGGATTTGTATATTACAGTAACTAAGATTATATCACACCAACTCACAAAATGTTATCCTAAGACACAGACCACGACCACCATATCCACGTTTAGAGCAACATTCAAACCCACGGTTTTTGTGATGCAAGGTCGTGGCGTCACCGACCTGACCACCACGGTCAAAGTTTCTTGGGACGGTACTTTCACGACTTGTGAGTACGTATGTCTTATCAATTCCACCAGGGTACGTGAAAATGAGCGTCTAGAATTCAATTCAAAGACTCCCCGCTCTCCGCCCACTACCTTAGGTCATGCCTCGAGGCAAATTGAAGAATCATTATTGACTGTGGATTGCGCAAAGAAAAATCGCTTGTATGTGGAAATGAGCGTCTAGAATTCAATTCAAAGACTCCCCGCTCTCCGCCCACTACCTTAGGTCATGCCTCGAGGCAAATTGAAGAATCATTATTGACTGTGGATTGCGCAAAGAAAAATCGCTCTGGCGTGTCGCGTGGGTGGGCATTCGGCGCACCGAACTGAATGATTTCACGCCCAGCAAAACAGGAGGGCACGAAGAGAAGTAGTGACGGGCGGTAAACGGAGCGTTCGACGTCGCAGACAAGAATATTGATGACCGCACACACGCGCTTGCTAAGAGAGCACCGTTTCGCACCAGTGACCTCACAGAATAGGTACTCATTCACATACCCTCGAGGGTGTGACGCCACGGGCACATATCCTATTTCCCTCGCTCGATTACGCCTTAACATGTGCGAGGAAATATGAAATTCGAAACGAGGGAATAGGCGTCTTCCATCAACGTTCGATTATTTCATATTTCACGAGCTTCTCGGGGCGTGCCAAAATATTCCACGGGAGCACCATCAGGAAGTAATGCGGAGGAATAAAAAGTGGTGGCTATGCATGGAAAATTTAACTTCCTCCCATTTAAATGAGTAATATTGGATGCAGAATGAGATAACTGTTATCACTTAAAGCGTTAATATAAACCAAAGATCACAGCGCAGGTTTTATGGGGGATATTGGTGAAGTAAAGAAAAGAACCTCACATTTGGTAATTTAAAAAATAAAACATTTTTGCAATAAGATTCACATCTATAGCCGTCTAAACACTGATAAATATTACGTGTACAGCGTATCATTAGAGAGAGCCCGTTATCGGTATGAGCTTAATTTTAGAGGGGGCAAGAGGTTCTTTTTTTAAAATATCTCATCTGAGGCCGGACGCACTGAAGATTTCCCTACCAAAACAAATTGAGCGTGGTAATATTTCAGGTATGTTTTGAAATTTATTTAGTAATATTATCATTAACATGAAAATTCAGTGAGATTTAGAGAAATAGTTCTATGGACTATATAAAAAAAAATTATTTTGAATGCAGCAGTACCAAGAAGCAATTTTGAAGCAGTGCCAAGATAAAAATGTTTTCCATGTATCAAAAAATCATCCACCGGTTGAATAAGTAAGAATATCATATCACAGACTGAATAAGATCAGAGATAAATTGAGAGACATTTTACTGCGAAGAAGAGAAATTCATTTTTCTTGGAAATACTTAGGAACTTTCACGTGAAATACGGAAATTTAGTAAGGAAATTTCCAGTAGGGTGAACCTAAAACATTCTCCTCAGGATAGCCCAGCTTGGAGCAACAACATTATATAAAAAGTCGTAGTAGCTGGGACTTGATTCCAGAACCCTAGTGCGGAAAGCTGAAGACCTTCGGCACCGTACCACTCCGATCCCCGAGCCCGTAGAACAAAAGAAGAGATCGGAACAAATGACTGGTTCGGTACGATGAAAGTGAGAGGGCGAGATGCACGGGACAAAACAGCGGACGCGGATGCAGCTTTCGGACCCCGCCCTGCACTCTGTTCCCACGAATGCACTTCTTTCTTTCACCTCCCCGCCTGAGTCCTCCCAACACTTTCTCACCAGACATGTGTGCCTCTTTTCTGGAGCGTGAAACTAACTCCACAAGACCGGCACCGATGGCGAGGTGCATCCGGGGCGAAGGGGAGGAGGGGGCGCGGCAAAGAAAAAATGGCAAAAGGGTGGAGAGAGAGAGAAAGATCGAGAGATGGGGATCGCTCTCCCACCACCTTTGCGGAGGACTTTTTCGGCTCGCATGGGGAAGGGGATAGAATGACAAAAGACAGGCGAGGCGGGCGGGCTTTCCTTTTCGATTGTTTCCATCCCTTTCATTTTTATTTCTCCGGCGCTCTCCGCGGAGAAAAAAAGACCAGGGGCGGCGCGTGGGCCAGTCGGTGGAAGAGAGGAGGGAATCGCGGGGGGAGAGAAAGTCGTGGGGTAGCGAAGGTGTTTTCCCCGTAGTTTAACAGGAGGTGGCGGCTGGTCACCCCGTACGTGGCGTCGCGTGGCATCCGACGGGGGGCAAGGACCGCTCCCTTCCCGCAACGACGGCGGACCAAAGTCCGGCACTCGATCGAGGAACAAAAAGTGAACTCGACTCGTTATGCGGGAGGGTTGAGGAGGGAACGAAAAGAGAGGGATGCCCTCCCTCCCGCGGGTGCAGCGGGTGAAACACCTCCTTGCGACAGTAACGATTTGCAGCGTGGACACTCGGTACGGGTCGCGACATTCTCTTTTTTTTATCATCAAGCCATTCCTCGAACTTCCTCCCACCCTTCCCTCCCACGCCGTTTCCTTCCCTTCAACTCACAACCTCCTTCCCCGACCGCCACAAACGTTTCTTGCCAGCGTTCTCCTTCCTATTCCCTGATTCACAATAGGCGAGGGGCCACTTGAGCGGAAAACTAGAGGCGATTCGAGTTGGGAGTGTCGGAGAATAAGGAGGAGAAGAAAAACAGCGCTTGATTTACTGTGGAGCTGTCAATTTCTTTTGTTTGCGAAAGGAGTGGAGGTCCGAGGGAAGGTACCACCGCTAGGATTTCTCCACCAGGGCGATGAAGGATGAGCTATCGGCTCCCCATCCAAGGGATGGATGTCCTTATCCTTCACGATCGCTGTTTCCTCGGTTATAACAACATTCCAGAAACGTCACTAACTCGTGTACTCGCGCTGCCCAAGCGTAGCTCGGCCACTCGGAAAGAAGTGAAGTGGAAATCAATCACGGAACTCGAATGTGCACATCAAGCAGTGCCATTACGGGAAGAGTCGTGCGTTTCCTCCCATCTCGACTTTCCTAATCCCCAAAACATCATGGTTGCATAATCACTACAGCACCTACTACGTCTGCACTGAAATCAGACATATATCATGCATACAGACATCGGATTGAGTAAGGGCTCTTACTAAAACCAATCACAAGAGTTTTACTCCGAAATCGATCGATTTATAAGAGAAATTCAGCCCTGAGGTCTCAACAGTGGTTAGTGGTAACAGAAACAACGCACACAAAATTATGTTAACATTAAGAAATTCAAGTATTACCTGGTCCTTATTAGGTAATGTCCCACAAATATTGAGAGAGTTGCAGAGTATTTCTGACGAAGGGTTTCGCGGTGTTCCGATGAATTAGACAGGCTTCGCATGAATGGCTATCTTATGATGTCAGCACGTAGGACTCCCGAAAACCTGCCTAATCTTTTGCTGAGTATGTCATTTGTTAATATCGACCAATCAGTTGTAAGGTGCCAAAGGGTCCACAGCTTACGACGTCCTATCCGACGGCCGGAGAACAGTGCTTGAAGTGACCTCTAAACAGCAATGCAGGAACAAGTTGGACCAGTGTGCCAATGAAAAATATCTGCCACTACCGGGCTTTAAACTTGGAGCCGGGGGTAGGGATAGGATAGGTCACACTGTATTCGGAAATACTCTCGCCGCAATAACCATATCTGTCAAAGTCAGGCTGTCTGCATTCTCTTGGAAGATATCTGACCGCCATCCATTTTTGTGGAACTTAAACTCTAGGGAAAACTCATAAAAGTGTATTTATGGCATTTACTTTTATCCCCTGCTGCAGGAAGCGTGTCTACAACTACTCGTGCTATTCGTGTTTCAATCTTAGCCTTCTGAGCCTCCATTATCCTATGCGTATTTCCCAGGAAAGGGAGATTTAGAACGGTTGAGAAGTGGTAATGAAATCCAAATTGGTCTCTGGGCTGCAGCTCAGAAGCGTGAGTCCCTTTGGTTCACTTTCCGACTGCCGCAGCGATAACAAGAGAATGGAAGGATAAATTGGCGCGAATACTATCTGCAACATAATGGAGTATCAATCACAGGGTGTGCTTGAAAGGACCTTTACAGTATAGCTGTCATCAGTCAATTTCCTCATTCCTTAAAAATATTCTTTCCCCTTCCTTTCGTGCTTTTCATTTTCATGGCGTGAATAATATCATTGCCACAGAGGCATGAAAACAGCAATTGAACGCTTACGTTGGGCATGAATTCATTCTAGAACGTTGAAACGCAGCCTGAAAAAAATATAGAAAGTAAACCTCAAATTCTCAAAGAGCCTGTCGGTCTCTTTAAAGCAAGGAATAGTTGGAGTAGCTTCTTATATAAACATATTATACATTTTCCCATATCTTTTCTTCTTTAAAATGAACCGCCAATTATAACAAGAAGTAGTATTATTAGAGGTTATTGTTGACGGTTGGAATTCATTAAAATTTTACTACATTCCCAAAAAATGTTTTGGCCAAGTGTTTTAGAAAAATTTGCAAAAGCATTAGGGATATTTTATGAAGCTGCAGTGCAAACTGAGCATAGTATAGGCCATATAAATCAAGCATTCCACAAGTTATATTTTCCAAGATAACAGAGGCTTATTATCATTTATCAAAATGATAAATATCTCTTTCCGACTTTCTAATTACAGTTGTTAAGGGAATGCAATGACTGCTTTGCGTAGCATACCTGATTAATAGTTTCACAGAAAAAAGAACATAAGGCAGATTTCGCATCCCATGTGCATCCAACCAGCCCTAATATCGAGATATAGCTATATCGATCACGGCCAACCACGCACACGTATAGACCACTTGATTGATAGCTGATTCACGAAGAAACAATTCATAAAAATTGGCAATATGCCCGCTCTTATATATACCGTAGGAAACCTTCGTATTTGATATACATTATTCTAGCCACACGATAACTTCATTAATCATTACGGTTTCACAACAAAAAGGCTGAAGCTCACTGACCCTTCACGATGAAGATCACTCGACACGCTCGCAGGATGAATCGTGCTGGCCAAATATACCGTACCATAATGAGGTCAGGTTTTCCAAGCACAATGAAACAATGGCATTAGAATGAAATTTCATCGCATATATATCTATAGGAAAACATATATTAGGTATATCGACATTCTCAGGCCGAAATTCCATAGTATATACTCCATTGGGGATCATGTCAGTGTGGAGACTAAACTACTGGCCTCCCATCTCGATAGAACTCGATAGAGTTTGAATCCCTGCCGTGGCAGCTACATTCATTGATATACCGGTCCCAATTCGAATGCTGTGGGGAGAAACTTAGAGTACATCGTCGGATAGGGTGTTAAACCCTGGGCCTCTAAGCGCCTTTCACGAAGAACAGGCTGATGTCAAAGCCAGGTATCTACCTCTCCGCCCTTCTTCAGTTCCCTGAAGAATCCAAACTTTACCCAATAACCTACCTGACCTTATTGGCGCGAAATACTTTAGTCTGTCTGTCACCTATTCCGAATAGATATCTACCCTATAGCTGTTTCACAAGCAGTTCCCCAATTCCAATAAGGGTCCGAGGAACTTACCATGATTTGAAGAAATCACAGGTTAATTTGGTCATCCGGTCATCTGTGAGAATATTTGGCAGAGAAAAAATAATCTACCCAACCCGGGACTCAAATCAAATTCATCCATATTGTGTAAAAGAGCACCTGACGAAGTAATAAAGCGTGATATCTATGGTCCGGGAACTAGAGGCCCGAGATGGCCTGACGATTGTTTTTCTGTCGAAGTCTCGAGAAACTAAGGTAATTCGCTTCCCAGTAAATGGCTGCAAACAGCTATCGAATGGGTCAGTGTTAATACAAGTCTGGTAAAGAAATTTTAACTTATTTCATAAAATGATAAGAAATGGCATAAAAATTTACCAGAAAGCTCTTTCTCATCATCATAGGTTAACAACCCTAGGATTGGTTTGGGGCAGCTCTCCACTCGATTCTCCTACTAACTCAGCTAACTACTTAATATTTACATAATTCTTATATTTAACATTTCGTTTCATACCAATTGCTCTATATATCTCTTGCGAGGCCTTCCTGTGCCATTCTTCGCATAAACTTTTTCCTCAACATTTGTCTTCGTTAGATTCTCATGTCACAAGATATGGCCGATGCGATTGACCCTTCTACCTTTTTGAGTTTTCAGCAGGATTATCTTTTCCCCCACTCTCCTTAGGGAGTATTTGTTCTGCACTCCGTCCATCCATATGATCTCCATCATTTTTCTGTAGCATTACATCTCGTATTCTTCCAGTCTTGACATTAAGGTGGCTGTTATCGTCCATGCAAATCTATCATATAAAAAGATTATAAATCATCTGACGACTCGGTAGCCCAGAGTTAAGAGCGTTTTCAAAACTGACCGGCTATACGGGAATATAATTCGAGAAACACCATAATATTTGGGTTATCTCACAGCAAAACAAAAGTAGCTGGATTTTTCAGCTACCATCTTTCCGGTAAAACAACAGAAAGGTAGGAAAAGGAAGTTGCTTTCCCACCCTGATGGGTGAGCGTCACATGCCTCTGGGCATTGCATTTGAAGGCTTCTACCCTCACCTATGTGAATACTTCAGGTTTTCTCACCGAGTCAGGAGTTCGTAAAGTAAATCTGTGAAGAATTCGCTCAGATTATAGATCGGAAAGTATCGGATCTTTTCCTCTACCCCAGCAATACAGAACGACCTTTGGTTTGAACACTGTAGTTCATTATACTGTCAAGGAAAGCATTTTATTGCAATTTTCATGCGAATTTTTATGTCAGCAGTGTTTAAGCTGGATCAATCATCCTGTGTAGAAGAAGAATTCGCCTTGAAGACAAAATCACACAGGTTATATTTCACCAGCTAATCCGGAATTATTCCTAAGGTAAGCACCAAGTCAGTGCCCGCGGCGTGATTCAATTCCGGGAATTATGTTTTACCAGGTCGGCGCGTTTATGATGTCCACCGCAGCCAGCTGCCTTCGGCTAATCTCTCATATCATTGATTACCTAATGGGTGGAAAAGGCAAATAATGAGAACTCCAATATCAATCTATCAACCTTATGTAACTTTGGGTTGAATCCTTAGGTTTTTCGATTGTTTTTAAGCAAACTTCTTTTCCGCACCTTTGCCCTTGCTTGTGTAATGGCTCTCTCTTTCAAAAACGATAAATTAAATGCGAAGTATAAGGGAGGAAATATCAAGGGTAGATCGTTTTCGCAATTCGATAACAATAAATTTATCAAGGAAACTCTGGATCTGGTCTCCATCTCGTTCATTACTAATAAGTGCAAAAATAAAAAAAATGGACATTAAATTGGAATTGACCGCAAACGCGCGTACTGGGTGCAGAAGGAGGTCATGATTAATATGTGAGGAAGATTATCAAGATGTTGAGAAGGAAGGTCTGAAATCCATTCGATTTCATTCCCCAAGCAATTAGAGCTGGTATTCATTTCTAATAATAGCTATGAACGATCACCTTTATACGAAAATACCGATCAGAAATTAGGGTTGGAAACTTATAGTCATTTGCAGAAGTGTTTAATTATCATTTATTTTTGCAATCAGAGATTTAATACTGAGTATTATTAAAACACTCACAATCGTTAAAAATCCAAGAGTATTCAGAAACTACTAACTTTTACAGAGACTACATGACTTGGGCCGACGTAATTTGGGTTGGGGACTGACTGGCTTCATTTCAATACACCTCATATACGGATACGGTCCTTTGGCAGTTGGAGTAACAAAACTTTAAGTTCATATCTCCTACAACTTTTAGCTAAATAATTAGTACAGCTGAATATAGCATAACAGTCAAATGGGTAAAATGGGTATTATTACCTTTCAATTTGCAATCCCTAGAGCAATAGCGCCGTGTAACGATTAGAGGAATGAAGCACCCTCCCACCATATTTAACATAACTATGCCACTACCTTTGTCACTTATGGCATCATAGGGTACAATTGTATCACTAGTAGTTGGCACCATGCGTGGTAAAACAGTTCGTATAGTTTTTATTAAATATTGTGGAATTCTACTAGGTCACTGGAATTTCATTTCTCTAATATGCAACGGCTATACCAAACCATATCTGAAAAATTACAATTTTTCATATTGAGAGGCGAATTTTGGACGTTATATGTTCGTTATCTGAACTTTGGAATACTCGGAGAATCAAAAGGTATCGAATCCCGGCTGGGAATATTGTCTCACAAATCCTGGTCCCTTGGTATGACCCTAGGGGAACAATAAGAAATCAGTACTCCTTCCAGATGCGGATAGCCACAAAAACTTCCAACGGTGGCCAATTGAGGAGCCGATTAAATATGACCATAGCGAGGCAAGGTGGCAATCAACATTTTTCTGACCCTTTCAATTCAGCCCGCACCGAATTGATCCCCCTCGAGAGCTACTTCTTTTGCGAGTCACCGTCTCCGACAACCACTGTTCCTCAGAAGGGGGAAAGAGGCGATAGAGGAAAATCCACTCACGGGGATCGTCGACTGAATACAGAGCAAACCGGTATGACTCCGTCGGGTTCCGGACATTCTCCATTGCCATTTTCACGGGTTACATAACGCTGAGGGCAATCTCTTTCATTGACCTCGCTTTCGGAGCAAAGAGAGAGGCGACGGTGGACTGCTTCCCACACTACGATTGAAACGTCAAAATTAAAGTCCGGCAGTCAAGAGATATTTTTTCGTCCTTATTTTGAAAATTTTAACTGCTGGAAATCAAGGTAAAATTTGGGGGGGTGGGGGGAGTGGAATGAAAAGACGTACCCTTTCGCGCAGGAAATGTGATGGAATTAACTATATTAGAGCGTATTAAATGAACAGCTGTAACTTTGTAATTCCACAGTTTATTGGTAGCACATGAACGAGGTTTCGATACTGTACGTCAGTATCTGATGCATTACTACAGAAAATGCACTTAGTGATGACGTAATTCACCTGAAGATGAGGTACATCGTCGAAACGTTGGTCATTTGTCATCAATAAATTGTGGAATTATAAAGTTAGTTGTTTATTTAGTAATAAAGTAACGCCCCATACATCTAAAGCTACTGGCTATCCCGGAGGCCACCTCAAAGGTATGAGGCAGGGGGTGAGTTACCAACATTCATGCACTACGAACATAAACAAATGTTTACACTAGCCCCTGAGTGGTAGACTGATATGAATATCATGTGGGACACACACAAGTACATATTTTGGAGCTTTTGGCGGACGAAATCGGCAGGGTGGGAGGCACTATCGGGGAAATAAAAAACATAATGCTGTGGTTTTTAGGAAAAGGAGTCTTACTGAGGGGGGAAATTGAAAACGCGAAGGTCGCGACAATCAATTCGAGGCTTGACCTTCACAATCCCATATCCGACAATCCCATGCGTCATAGGATTTTAGAATGGAGTTTGAAGGGCATAGGGACATAGGGTCGTTTTATTGCCATCGCAGAAAACAAAATAATAGCTCGTAAATCCGTGTTGTATCCCTACCAGAAACAGTACGCATAAGTTATAAATAGTAGAGAATTAGTTTTTGGGTTTTCCATATTCCTACGCTGCATCGAACCATCAATCCAACTCTTAAAGCCCTAACTTGACAAACTCATACCCAAGACAGGATTTGTACGCGTGGCCCTAAGTTATACTGACCAGTATGCTATCAACCTAATGAGGATTGAGTTGGTGAGATGCCTAGAGTAATGATCCCCAATGCAAGGGCCTTGGACGAAATCCCGGAAGTGGCAGTTATTTTTCGGTGACACGCCGGGGCCCATTTATGTGCTGTGTGGAAAACACCTCAAGAGTTTAGTTATATCCGTCAGGTGGGGCGTAAAACAAGACTTCATTAGTAAAGATCTGTTGCAAACGTTGTGTCTCTCCACCCTTAATCCACTCCCAAAATATCTCAAATCTTCTCCTCAAATATTCACCTATCCTCGATGACACAAATGATCATAGCTGTCGGTCACCTACCTTAAAATCAACTACAATACATCTACATCTACATCTACATAATACCCTGCAAGCCACCACAAGGGTGTGTGGCAGGGGGTGATTGCTCACCAAACATGCACTACATATCATGCATAAAAAAGGAATAGTATTAATATAGTAGTCAGAACTACACTATTTAAAAAAGATAGAAATTGCAAAGCAAACATGCAAAAACATTCTGTTAGTAGGGTTAGCTTTAAGTACTCATACCAACATGCAGCTACCAATGCTATTCATTGCTACTCTCCGATAGGACATATTTACCGTTATTCGTATCTCTTATTGTGCGAGGGAAAAAGGACATTTTGAATCGGTAAGTTCGGCAATCAATTTCTCTAACTTTATGATTATGGTCCAGTCTGCCATAGTAAGTTGGGGTTCGTAAAATATTTTTAACATCATCACTGAAAATATTGCCTTGGAATTTGTGGAAGAGATTAAGTCTAAATTTCAACCTGCGATCTGACAATGATTCCCATTTCAATTCATTTAATAGACTGGTTACGCTAATATAATTATCGTATCGTCCCTTTACAAATCTTGCCGATCTTCGCTGCACACGTTCAAGTTCATTACTTAGACCGATTTCGTAGGGATCCCATACACTGGCAGCATATTCCAAATGAGGTCTAACAAGGGAAAAGTAGCTGATTTCTCGTACATGATCGTCACATTTACCCAATACTCTTTTAATGAAACCCAGTTTGCGATTCGCTTGACCCATTATTTCACGAATGTGTTTACCCCAGGAAAGATCATTTGTCAGTCTTATTCCAAGATATTTAATGGATTCCACGTTTGTTAATTCATTATTACTTATTTTGAAAATGCTAGGGGGAGAGCTATTCTTTTTCCAAAAATTCATTACAAGACATTTCTTAAAGTTTAATTCTAACTGCCATGTATCACACCAAGTTTCAATTGCCTGTAGGTCAATATTTAAATATTCTTTATCATTCGGGCATAGAATTTCCCTGTACACTACTGCGTCATCGGCAAATAGACGAAGCTTACTTTTTACCACCTTTTGGATATCATTAATATACAAAAGGAATAGGAGTGGACCTATCACACTACCTTGTGGGACACCCGAAGTGACTTTAATTGCCGGTGAGGAAACACCGTCCAAAACAACCCTTTGAACCCGATCATGCAGAAAATCATTAATCCATGATATAATGTTACTGTCTAACCCATAAGATTTTAACTTCAAAATTAGTTTGCTGTGAGAAACCTTGTCAAAAGCCTTCTTGAAGTCGAGAAATATAGCATCCACTGGAATATTATTTTCGCCAGAAACTAAAATATCGTGGGAAAAGAGAGCAAGTTGAGTTTCACACGATCTGCTCTGCACGGATTTTGAAATTTTATAATTTTCAATAATTACATTACGCTCATCAGTGGGCATATGTTTACTAATTCTTTTCATTTTAGCATGACATATTCGCTGCCGTCTCAGGGATTTTCTCACTTCGGCATTGTACCACCTAGGTTCAGTACTTTCGTTTTTGAATTTACTAGGGATAAATCTGTTGATCCCAGAGCGCATGATATTAATGAACGACTTCCATGAATCGTTGGTACAATAGATCTCGTAACCGTGGTTTACGTCAAACTATGGTTTCCACGGCAGTCTACAATCATCGCAGAGAACAACATTGTATCCTAGTATCCATGCATTGCAAAATTGCATCTAGTATCTATTGCATTCTACGGACACGCACATAATCTTAAATCGACAAGAAAACACGGGATTTTAAGATTGCTATAAGATTTATAGCATTCCTTGGAAAATATTTGACTAATTTCAGCTATTATATTTGGTTGGTTTTAAGGGATTTATCAAATAAAATTAAGACGCAAGAAATAACGCGTACCGATGAGTTGGTTGCGTGCCCACCAGAAAACAAAAGGAACACGGGTTTGAATCCCGTCCTGGAATGTTTACAATTACTTCATCACTTAGTCATGACGGTCATGACTAATGATACAGTCTCACGTGCCTAGAGAATGAATATCTAATACGTTCCCTTAAGTATTAGCATTATACCTCTCAGTCGCTTGTAGGCAGTAGATGCTGGAATACTATTTTTTCGAGCCTACATGATAGTATGTGTAAATGGAATTCTCTTTTGATTTAAAATGCATGTCTTGTGATTGCTCACCCCCTGCCACGCACCCTTGTTGTGACTTGTAGGAATTGCGTAGAGATTGATGTACCGCGCGGACCCTATCTACCTCGCATGGGTTAATGCCGTATAACACGATCGAGATTCTGGACACGTTTACCACCATGAATTTCCGAGCGTGGAAGTTGCCATTGGTTTAAGTCAGAATTTATTACCCTTCCCGTTGATCGGGGCAATTAATGATTACTTAACTCTTCTGCCACTAGGTCATATTCGATGAAAATGCCTCCACTAGTTATTGATCAACTTGGCTTACGTCTCTTACGGTCACCCGACGAGTGGGAGACGAAAGACTGCGAGGTCATTACTATTGACGATAACACTGGTTCAACGAGCGCATGGGGTGCGGAGGGGAAGGGAGGGGGGGAGGAGAAGGAACCGGTTCACTTTCCACTGTAGCCCGTCGATGATCTGCATATTTCTCCGGAAACACTTCAGAGGACAGAGGGAAAGAGCGATCAAAATGCGCCCGAGGTCATCAATGGAGTTATCGCTAACTCATTGTGGAGTGAATATCATTGATGAAAACGGGCTTTCATTGAGATGCATTGAAAGGGATGATTCACCGTAAGATTTAAGCATGATTGTGAGCCAAGTGCAACCGACAAATCCAAGAATTTAGCAACACGAAAGTCAATATTTCATTAATAGATCCAGCATGACCCTTGACCGTTATTACAGTAGTGTCCTTTAACAGCATCAACGCATATATATCTTTCTCACTGTCCCATGTCGAGATCGAGCTAAATAAATTAATGAGGTATTAAGACAAAATTTTGTGAAATAACGAATTCACGCTTTTCATTAACCATCCATCCTATTTAAGCGAGCCTCCATGCAGTTCTTCACTCAACTTGAATTCCTAGCCTTCTAACTATAGGGGCACGATAAAAGGCGACATGCCGTCCAAGAATTGTGAGAGACACGGGTTCGATTCCCGCTTTGGATTTGAGTGCTGAATCCTCCTTTGAATTGCTGATTTAGGACAAATAGAAAGGTATTATAGAAGGAGATTTACGCTCATAGCGTTTCCCACTATAATGTTATAACACACGGTCTAGCCTAACGTAGCCCTTAGCGTAATTTCAGGACACAACATGCCCAATCAGTAGTTCTAGTAATAAAATTTAGGTTTCTTTGTGCTGTGACTGTTAACGTATCACATATAATCTGATCTAACCTTAACGCAAAAGAAATCTGCCACAACATGGATGGATTCGAAGCCTTGATTTTTTTAATCACATGGAAGACCAAACCCGGTGGGACAGTGATAGCCTTCGCTGCAAGGTGCAAAAAAATTATGGGGGGTCACATACACGGGCTGTCCGAGAACCAACCAACGTTCATTGAATATTATGCAGATGACGTTATTCTTACATCTGCCGTAGGACGCTAAATATATCTTCACTCTAATCGACATCATGTTCGATCGAGTTCATCCATAACATTCACGGTCTCCTCTTCTTCGGACAAATTTTCACTCTTCTAAACCCATCATGTGATTCATCATTCGCCCGTGATCCATTCATTTTACAGCATACTTCCTCATTTCCTGTCCATTACCGGAACATGCGATCAACATTCCTTAATGGCACACTCACTCTTCTCATCAATCCAACTGCTTTTTTCGCATGCGATTCTCAGTAATCCCTAGCACACTGCCTTCGATCGACAAATGATGAAACGACTTTCCAATACGATACACTCCCTATCCATTGTTATCGCCTGCTGCAGTCAAGACGTTGATCACGGAAAATGCTGATCGATACGTATCACTTGATATAAATACTGCAACAATGACCATTACTCAAAATTTATCGATAGATGACTTCCGTGATATACAACCGGCTCGGCAATGCGCTGGCACGGCAACCAGAATTCCTGTTTTCGGTTTCTCCATTGGACATGGAAGGCGATATATTCAGAAGATTGTTTAGGCTAAACAGTTCGAAATAGCGACAACTCTAAGAGAATATTAAAAGAAATCATACCAATTAAAATTGAGATAAAATGAAATCTACAGCTTGAAAATACATAGGTACATTTTGTAAGGCAACAGAGAAATTCGTCGATTATATTGATCGAAGATTTGAAGAACCTTTGATTTAAAATGCATTGCGTGACGGTTCATCCCCTGCCATATACCCTTATGTGTCTTTCAGGGTATTATGTAGATGTAGATGAGTAACTCAGATTAAGGACGTTAAAATTTACTGGAGACGGTTGCTGTTTTTGTATGCGGTAACACTTAGTAGTAAAACGATTAATGGGATGTATTTTTACAATTCCTCAAATAAATTGGCAAAACACCGAATATGTAGCTTAAATAATGCAAATTCTAACCTTTTAAAGAATGAAATTAGCTATCAGGGGAATCAAATGAATTAATGATTCCCTTAAATATCCTTAGAAAAATTACCAGGCGCAGCTGCTGTGAAATTTCAGTGCCATTTCATTGTTTTTTATCTTTAAATACACGCTCAGTCTTCATAAGAGGCCGGATAGGACGCAATGTTTTGTGCCGACATGGGGCTTAATCCTTCCCAAGCACACCTATTCTGGGTTCACTGTCACCCATAGGGTAGCATGCACATGCCGCCTCCAGTACGTTCTAACCTCCTTGGGTACTTGAAAACCTACTTCTACTACTACTGGCAAAGAGCCGAACTGGCAAACTAAATGTGGCAGGCTCGATTCAAGCCTCGGGCATGGGCGTTGTTCTGCTTTCAGGATTAAGATCTTAGAGATGACGGAGCCACATGTCTTACGCATCGAAGAAATACTCTCTAAACCTTCCATTCTGAGCCATCCTAATGCCTCCCCTCCAATAAATAAGATTAGAGAGATCGACTGTCGTACTGATTGATTCAAAATGTCATTTTTCCCGTACTATAAGAGAATAGAATGGGAAACATAGCAAAGGGATAAGTAGGGGAAATATTTTATAGTCTGTAGTGTATTATGCATGCATTAATAACCAAGCCCTTAATTACTATGTATATACTAACAATCTAGCTGCCTGAGACCCTATTGTAGCATGCTTGCATGTTTATAGTGCATGCTTGGTGATCTTCACCCCCTGCCACACACCCTCGCGGTGGCTTGCAGGGTATCGCTTAGATGTAGATGCAAGTCCCAGGAACCTATGAATGCGGGACCGACTCAAAACTCCAGAACTGGACGTCTCGCTCGGCCGCGTCACTCGCAGTTTCTCGAGGCTGGACATTCGAAATGCACTCCTCCGCTTCGAGGTAAATCAACAAAAATGAGGGTGGGGGAATGGAAACAGTGCGCGTGGACATGAGGTGGCCAGCCGTGAAGAGGGGTTTCGAAACTGGGCGCCGATGGAATAAAACTGGTAGGGGAGAGAAGTGGACTTTTCGGACCGGCGCACAGTGGGGCCAAATCGCATTTTGCCGGACAAAAGTCCAAAACTGCTTTTTTTGAGATAACGTCTTGATATTTGGCACATATACACAAAAATGATTGATAATTATGGAATGGTAAGTCATTTTTCATAGGTATTACCCGTTACTTAGATACAGAGGCTCAAACACGACCAAATTTCGAAAAAAGCGCCCGCTCTCATTTTTCTTCGAAAATCTTAAAAGGTGAGCAGATATAGGAGTAATTAAAGGATTTTTATGAAATAAAAAACATTACCAATTGTGAACAGGGTACTTTGCCTATACTATGCATAAGTTTTAGACATTTTCGCCTATATTTGAGTGCTATTACGTCACAAAATGGCGGACCCTTTTTTTAGACAAAATTTTACATAAAGTAGACAATATAATCCTTATTCGGAAAATGGTCTCTGGGATACTTCACCAAAGTGTAAATTGAAGATATTTCTAGGTTATTCCGTAAAAAAGTCTGAAAAAAGTTTGCGACGCCGAGAATGAACTCGATTTTTCGATCGCGCGTCGCGGCCCGGCTCCGCGCAGCGGGACCTGGAAATACCGAGACTCCGTTGGAATGTTCATGTTGTGTTGATAATAACTCCTCGGATATAACTTTTTCAGGCTTTGCGTGCTGTCACTGATTTCTAAAGAGTATATAATGAAGATCTTTTGAGGATATTGGTTCGAAAGAATGGATCAGTTAGTAGTGTCCATATGTTCTTCAGTGCACTCCATTCAGTTCACTCGTAACTGAGGTAAATTTGTTATTTGAATAATTTTCGGAATCATTTTCAATCACAACCACTCTTAGTAGGGCAAGGAGAGTGCTTTTAAATGTAGGAAAAGTCCTGATGTGGTGACGGAGATGTCACCTGAGGAGGTTTTGTCCTTACTGATCACTAGGGGGCTGACTTATAGTCTGTATAATACACTTAGAAGCGCCGTTCTTAGTCACTGACTCGAGTTGTATCCCCGATGCGGATTACCCCGATGGAATAAGTGTAACCGAAAACATGTGCGAAGTGAATCTTCAATATTTATTCAATCACACGGTCTCACGGGTACTGTAGTGCGTATCTACTGCGCAAACCTCCAGCGATGAAGTTAATTGCACTTTAATATGTAAGTACGGATTTGATGGAAGTTCGGGCCACGCCCAACATAAACAACTGTGGGAACGAGCAGATTCGTTAGATAAATTTTTATTCATGAGATCCCTAGTGCCTCTTACTTTGGTAAATGTTTCTTCAGGTAAGAGATTCAAGCGTATCTATTTTATCTTTGGCTAATCCGCATATAGAACAAACGGGCAATATTAATACTTTCCCTGTTTTAGCTGTGATTATCTGGGCAAATCCGTGGCCGTCGTCCATCAGATTTTGCCGGCCCATTCGTCTTCAGTGGCTTAAAGAGACGAAGGAAATTGCCACGACAGAAAATAATTATTTGCAAAGGCAGATTGACGATTTATAAAATTGGATTTCGTGATGTTATTCATTGTCCTATATGCCGACCACGGTCCATAAAGTACTCATACATGGCGCGGATTTTTCGAAAGGGGCAATTCTTCCCTTAGGCCAGCTATCCGAAGAGGCGATGGAGGCCCGCAATAAGGACGCCATGAAATTTCGAGAAAGATTCACGCGGAAACACTCCAGGACGGCCACCATTGAGGACCTATTCAAAAGACTTGATCAAGTTCGATCCGTTGCTTTCCTCCACCATAACATTGGCTGCGAAGACTCATAGGAGGCTTCCGAAGGAATTACGAGAACTATTACTAGTAGAAGACAAAGAAGAAGCATAGAATCAAACTGAGATCATGGTTACGATTCGTCCGAGGACTAATAATTTTGCTTGAATCGAACAATCGGCAAAAATAGTTTGGTCAAAGGTGTTGTAGTGAAGAACTCGTGGGGATGGGTGAGTGGTTAAGGAAAGGATAGTGAAAAGGCGATCGAATTGCCAGGAGCCCGCTACCAACCACCCTTTCCTTAACCGCTTCCTAAATCCTAAATTTATAGCTACACACTTAAAAATTGTGTAGCTATCAATTTTTGGAGGAGGAATAATTCGATAGAAATTCGATTCGATCCTATAAAATTAGTAACACGAAGATCGAAAACGTTGAAACTATAAGATATTTAAGTGTAACAATCACTAAGGGTTCATCTTGGGGAAGACACATAAGGGAAATATGTGGCCGAGCGAAGAGAAAGCTAGGATTTATAAAAAGAGTACTTGGAAAATGTGATGAGAAGACAAAAGAGCTATGCTATTTTTCACTAGTTAGACCCCATCTTGAGTATGCAGCCAGTGTATGGGATTCTAATGAATTATGGTTGATCAGAGAACTAGACAGTGTGCAGCGTAGAGCAGCTAGGTTCCTTAAAAGGTGTTACGATAGGTTGAGTAGAGTTTCAGAATTAATAAAAGAATTAGGGTGGGAATCATTATCAGAGCGTAGGTTAAAGTACAGATTAAATCTATTGGAGAAATTTCAATCGGGTAGCTTTACTGAAGATGTTAGGCACATATTAAAAAAAAACAGCGTATTATGCTAGATTCGACCAGATAAATAAGATTAGAGAGATAGATTGTCGTACCGATAGATTCAAATTGGCATTTTTCCCCGTACTATAAGAGAACAGAATAGGCAGCATAGGAAAGGGATAGGTAGGGGAAAAATTTTAGAGTATTCTGTAGTGCATGATGCATGTATTAACCCCTTAAATACTATAGATACTAACAATCAAGTTGCATGAGGTAATATAGTTGCTAGTTTGCATGTTAGTAGTGAATGCTTGGTGATCTTCATCCCCTGCCACACACCCTCGCGGTGGCTTGCCGGGTATCGTGTGGATGTAGAACCGCTCCCTTACCCACCCTTGCTAATCCCTCATTAGAACACCGCCGACCTAACTTCCTCTGCCGACCCTCCACCCTCCTTTCATTTTCTCCGGGTATTCCCTTCTTGGGTTTTTCCCTTCATTGCCGCAAACAGATCTCTTCTCACCCTTATCTCTCTCTCAAGGAGCGTATCGGTACACGTACGAACAACCCATCTCCTCTAACTGTTTTTTCGCCTTCTTAACCATTCCCAAATATAAACATGGTGTGTGCTTTCAGAAATTTATCAACTACCTGAAGAGGACTCGGTGAGTTAAAACTAAGGATGCTCTGAGGGTAAAAATCATTTGGGATAAAGATGTTTATGTTCTTTTCAGTATCTTACAAGTAATAGCATTTCATTTATATTATTGAATTGAATTTATCGGTACTGACAATATCAAAATGAATTTGAGTCATTCTCGTTTATTACCATCCTCTTTTCAAATTATTTTCTCTTTTTAAACCATAAGTAAGAGATGGCGCAGCAAATTCTATGCAAAACATCAGTTTTCCAGTTTTGTTTAATATATTATTGATTCATCTAATTGTTTCATCTATATTACTTTACTTTTCGTCGAGAGCATTGCAATTTGACATTATTACATTGTGTGATGAGTATTGCGAAATAAAAATGCAAAACCACTGTAATCTCAAGTTTAAATGAATCCATCCCTAAAACCTAATGATCCAGTATGTCACTAAATACAAACAGATGATAATGCGCACAACAGAGCTTTTTGTAAACACTCATGAAATCATGCAATTTTGAATTTCATTGTAAGAAGCTATAAAGAATGATATTGTGAAAATGATTCCCTTTAGGTAATCCTTAAAATAAATTATCAATTTTCATATATTGTCAGTTCCAAGTTACTTATAGGAGAGTATCCACTAATATTATTTCTGACGCATCAAAGAGTCAGATAACAAAGAGTAACAACAAGTTGTAATTTTCCAAGCAGGCATGTTTTTTTTAAGACTACACATTGTCATAAGACGTTCCGTTTTGCGCCACCCTCCTCGGATAGTAAAGGCGTAGGTTGTAGTTCGGGGTGGAGGAGGAGAGGGTAAAGAAGGGAATCCCAAATGTTGCCTTTTTATGGAGAACATGTATGGTTCCCCGAGAACCGGCATTCATGCTCAAGAGCTGAAAGACGTTCATAATTTTCAGCATGATTCCGAAAATTATCCAAATAAAAAAATTACCGCAGTTACGAGTGCACTAATCCATTCTCTAGAACCAATATCATCAAAAGATCTTCATTATATACTCTTTAGAAATCAGTGATAGCATGCAAAGCCTGAAAAAGTTATATCCGAGGAGTTATTATCCACACAGCATGAACAATCCAACGGAGTCTCGGTATTTCCAGGTCCGACTGCGCGGAGCCGGGCCGCGACGCGCGATCCAAAAACTGAGTTCATTCTCGGCGTCGCAAACTTTTTTCAGACTTTTTTACGGAATAACCTAGAAATATCTTCAATTTACACTTTGGTGAAGTATCCCAGAGACCATTTTCCGAATAAGGATTATATTGTCTACTTTATGTAAAATTTTGTCTAAAAAAAGGGTCCGCCATTTTGTGACGTAATAGCACTCAAATATAGGCAAAAATGTCTAAAACTTATGCATAGTATAGGCAAAGTACCCTGTTCACAATTGGTAATGTTTTTTATTTCATAAAAATCCTTTAATTACTCCTATATCTGCTCACCTTTTAAGATTTTCGAAGAAAAATGAGAGCGGGCGCTTTTTTCGAAATTTGGTCGTGTTTGAGCCTCTGTATCTAAGTAACGGGTAATACCTATGAAAAATGACTTACCATTCCATAATTATCAATCATTTTTGTGTATATGTGCCAAATATCAAGACGTTATCTCAAAAAAAGCAGTTTTGGACTTTTGTCCGGCAAAATGCGATTTGGCCCCACTGTGCGGCGGCGAGAGGAGGAAAGGTGGATGCGGATGGGAGGGGGGACGAAGGGTCCGGTGAAGGGTGGAACGGACAGTGTGTGCGTCCTTGCCGTACCCCTCCGAGAGCACGAGGCCGTCGGGAAACGTGGTGCCCCCGCTGCAAGGAGAAAATTTCCGAAATCAGCGCGTGAGAAATGCGAGGGAGGGACCTGTTTCGTGCATCTCGGATTTCGAAAAAAAAGAAAGAATTATATTCGAAGCTGCAGCTTGGAGTGGAACCTAATAAATCGAAGCAGGAAAATTTAAGGATTTTGCAATAAAAACTGGCGTGGGTAACATCAGGAGACAGGCCATTATTATTTCAATCCCGTTTCGTAAGCTATCATGGAGTACGACAAAAAGATAAAAATGCGAAAATGCCATATGAAGGTTTACCATGTCATTTGTATGCTATGTAATGCAGAATATTATTCTTTTCAGTTCTTTTCGCTCTTCGAGCGAACGATTTCATAAATCGTGGAATATTATAGAAATGTGGGCTAAATCAATTTATCATCCTGCATTTCTTATCAATGCCACTTCCCGGTGTTCTACACTTTGGTGGTTGAACCAGGTGTCCCAAGACGGAGAATGCTGTTCACTTCTTTAGTTTAATGAAAGAAAAAAGGTTTTCCCCAGATGTTTTGATTTAGTGATGATAAACGGCTTGGGAAGAGATTTGGTGAGGATATTTTAATACTTTTTCTTTAAAAAGAAAGAAACCTTCTGCCTCCGATGAACTTTTCTAAAACTTGACTCTGCACTGCAAGTACAGGTAACTTACTTATTTTTAAAAGACACAGCAACGAGGGAGAAACGCTGACCCAAAACTTGTTTCCTAGGCAGGCAATCCTGACGTCAAATTAATATCAGTTGAAAAACTGTGATTAGTTGACAAAAAGTGTTTAACGTACTAACATAAGTTACGACCTGGAGTCTTTCAATTATTAAGTATATTTCGCTAAAATTTTGTCAAACAACATAAGAAAGGTAAGTTAAGAGATTAAATACTATTCATCATACATCAAAATTGAACTGATTGAAAACTGGAGTCCACATTGACACAATACTTGTGGAAGCCATGAAAGTGAAAAGCCACATGAAAAAATTGCCTATAAAATATTTTGAAATCTCAAGCGACAGAAAAATTGTCTCTTAAAAATAATTTAAGCTTCAAAAAATTTTTCCGGTCTCAAGACAGAATTTCAATCTTTATTGCTAATATTATAATTTGGTACGGGAAAGAGAATACCGGCTTTTCCCAAGAACCTGATCGTGCAATATTTCTCATCATCTCTTCAACCGATCTCAATGGTCCGCGGGCTATGGATAGGATAGGATATATGGATAGGATATGGATAGGCTATGGATAGGCTATGGATAGGATAGGATATGGATAGGCTCTTGAAAACCTGATGGAATAGTAAAAATTGATCCAAGGTGTGAGCCCTGTTTCATAATTAAAAAGAAGACAATGATAACTTTAAGAGAGATTTCAATTAGATATTATTGTTTAAATACTATAACGTGCGCAATTCTCTCTTTTATTGCCGTTCTCTTCAATGCTTTGATACATTCTCTTCTGAGTTCTCTTTGATTCTCTTCCCTGCAATTCATAGTTGCAAAGTTACACAGATAAACCCGAAAATCGACACAAATTCAGGTGATCATGACAATTTTTTCTTCAGATCTAGTTTTCTGAGGGGCACAAAGCTATTTATTCCAGAATGGCAAAAACTTATCGAGGGATTGGAGGGAACGGTTTATCGCTATGCCCCCGATCGGGCTAAGGTCGGAAATTTATGTCCCCGTACGTCGCAGATGTCGGCGCGGATTTAACGGGACTCATGCCCACCCAGCAGCCACCACTGCAGTCAATTCACACAGAGGATCGCATCGTGGATTCAAAACCGCGGGAAACGAACGAAAAAACATTCGAGTCCCCGGTAGCCCGAAGGGGGCGTGGTCACTCTCACACTACTTCAAGTTGCAGCATTGTTCGCAGCAGAGGAGATTAAAATTAAAAGCCCACGAGGGGAGAAGGTTCACGGATTATGCGCTCCCGGTGATAGGAAAACGTGTGAGGGCTGGTGAAAGGCTTGCGGATCGACTTGAAATGGATCGGAACGCAGGACAGAGAGAGAAGTGGGGAGGGAGAGAGGGAAGGCGCGTTAGCCGGGGAGATAAGTGGCAAGGAGGGAGGCGGTGCGGGTCCAGCGACGGGCAGCCTCCGGCGGCGGCGCGAAACTGCGAACCTCGCCTCCGGTCCGTGTGATCGGCGAGGGGCGGTTCAAGGATGCTGGCGACAAAAGCGATAGCGCGGCCGGGAACGAACGGTCCCTCTCTCGACGGATCGAAGCGAAGGAGAGCGAGCGGGAACGAGACGGCATCGCACGACCCCAAGACAGCACCCACGATCAAACGAAAGCACCATGAGGCACTTGGAAAATGTTCACATCTGTCACGAACACGGCAGCGGTAGAATTAGGTTCAAAGCCGCTCCACCTGTTCAAGTTCTAACGCAGCGTTTATCCCAACTCAATCGTAAGCTTTACGAAAATGCTACACCGATGACCTACATCTACATAATACCCTGCAAGCCACCATAAAGGTGTGTGGCAGGGGAATCCCACCTAGGTGGGATTCGAACCTGCGTCCTTTGGGTTGTCAACCCGACTACCGTGGTCAGTTTATAAATTCACGTAATGAGTAATCGAAAAGATACATTTAAACTGAGTAATTTTTCCGGCAAATTCAACATCTCCTGCGTAGCTCTCCTATGTCAAGTCTTCACTCACTCGACAACGGAGGCAGTGTAGCATCCATAGTCGGGGTAGGGAGTATTCTCCATTTAGGACCAAAAGAAGACATCAGCATTATCTGAGCCACTGTCAATGGAAGGGAGATTCAACGCAGCGGGTCATCGTGAAATGTTCTAGCTTTCGCAGTGGCAAGGAAAATATGCGAAATGCGTCTGCGCTATGAAAGCCTCAATTTTTCCAAGCCCAAGCATATTGGAATATACGTATTCCCCATTTTTTCAAACCTTCAAGACATGCATTTTACCAACCACTTAAATTCATCCATTCTATGTAATTTGATATACGTTCCATGAAATGTATTGTTTTATGAATGCATCCCAATCAAATTTCCTCAAATCGCTCTTGCAAAGGAAACAACGGTGAACTGCATTACAAAGGCATTTATACAATACTTTCAAAATATCCATTCAACAATGGCTGTGAAAATATTAGTTTACCCATGATTTCAGTCATTAAAATAAGAATGAATAAACTTGTGGAAATTTGATTTTCCACAAAATTTGTGGAGAAATCAAGTTTATTCATTCTTATTAAAATGAATCGTTTCCACCATGCCACGGCCGATAACACCATCTACTTCAGTCATTAACACAAGAGTAGTCAAGGTGATTTAATTATTAATGAAAAAGGGCTAAAAACCAATGAATTTACAGCCATGTGATTCCTGAAATAGATTTACTAATGTGCAGGAAACTTTCCGCATCAATCCATATGGTAATTACCCATTTTACAAAATAAATTTTAAATGAATTTTCCAGAACTTGCACGCGTGTTCAAACGGGAATGAAATGTTCAGCCTCTTTAGCGCTCACGGCCAGAAAAAAATAACCTGCCTTTAGCTCAGCCGTCTTCTCCGCTGCTTCTACCCATGAAGTCACGCCGGAAGGTCGATCGCCCGGCCGATTTCTCTTTAGAGGTCACATTTTTCCATCTCATCACATCAATGGAGATCATAGATGTCATTTGATCCGACACATGTCACCCGAGCAAAGGCACCAAGCCAATAATTCCTTGTTTTCAACCACCACGCAAAAGCGCTCCGCTAATACTTAACTCACCTTCTTTCAATCGATCGATCGTAGTAGTGATAGTTACTCATGAGAGGTGTTCGACAACTTAGGCCATTTGGGCCATTTGGTGGAAAAATGGGAATTTGATATGGGTAGGGATTTTGTTTAAAGGAATAGGAGGAAGGGTGGAGTGAAACAGCGTCGGAATTAGCTTGCTTTTAACGAAAGTCACGAAGGGGCCATGGTTTGACCTCCCATCCAACGGACGGAGTACTGAACACGAAGTATTCTGCACACAGCACTCAAATAGAGACTTGTATGCCAACAAAAAATCTCTGCCACTGCCAGAATTCGAACCCTCGGGAAGGAAAGCCATTTCTATGTCCACCACACCATTCGCTTCCTTCCGTTGGATCATTTTTCTTCGAAGCCATGAGCTGACACATGAAAATAATCGAGAAACATGCCGGTGCAGAAGTACTTCCCTAATAGTAATATAAAGCTCTTAGGGAGGAAACGTACCAAAAAATTTAAGTGTTTATTAAATAATCTAGACGCTTTGATTGAAAACAGAGTACTTCCACTAACAAACGTTTTTTAAGCACTGAAAATGCATAATGAAGCATAAAGGAGAGCATGTTAGGCATTTACACGTTTCCGTAGGAAGTCAAATCTTACTGAGGCAAAACAAAGTTTTACAAAAACTGCGTGTTTCGGCATAATCTTACATCCATAATTATCTTAGATCAACACTCTTAAGATTGATCTGACGTAGCTCTCCACCCGATTCTCCTATCTCCTTCAATACTTCAACGATTCTTCTCTTTTACACCCTCCACTATATGCTCCACATAATATCCATACGAAGTGATATATAGGTGAGATTTCAGAGGGGTGAACGAAGTGCGGGCATCTATCATACCATCGCATCAAGGCCATTCGGAAGTCAACGCTTTTCGAGTCCATGGTAATCGGCATTACAAGGTTGCCGGTAATTTCTAAATCATCGGTCTCAGCTCCTGAAGGGAGGAGGTATGCTCCATTGTTTCAATATCGACCTCCGTAAAAATGCAAAAAAGAAAGGGTCAGATATTAGCATCAAAGGGAAGTGAGAACTTGGGTGAGGACGTGATTTCAGCGATATGTATGTCTGGTTAGCCAATGCGCTCTGCGAATAAAATGCTGATATATAAATAAGGTCATAGAATAACGGGTATCGAAAGTCATTTATTTATCCTTTAAATTGGAAACGATTTATTTCCGAGACGTAATAAATTAACTTACAGCGTCACGCAAGGAATTCCGGAGCTACCCAAGGGATATGAGATAAAATACTACGGCAAAGGCTAGGTGAATTAAGAATGACACATTTAAAGCTTTCGGCTTACAGATCAAATTTATTTTGTCTCGGAGATTAAAATGCAGTAATACGCAGTTAGGAATCGAGTTGAGCAATTTCTTACTAAATTCTAGTATGCTTCAAGTTTTGAAGCCATTCGTAAAAAGTGTTTTTATGTCTGCCCCATGTGTACGTATTCCTGTTAAAATTGCTAACATGAGTACGCTAGAGACGATAAGATATAGAACATTCGTCTGTTTGGTAGAGACGAGTAACGCTCATCCTTGCGGAAGTTAGATCAGCATCTAGTTCAGGCGAATCTTGACCAACACAACATGAAAAAGTAGAATTATGATGGAATCATGCAATGAGCAGATGAAACTAGAGAAAAATATTTACTGTGGTGTTCGGGGGTACGGCGTGCGGGACATGGAATTCCACGAATACAAAGCAGTGCATTCTTGATATATTATTCCTAATTGAATCCTTGAAAATGATAGAAAATTCTAGAAGAACGAATGGGTTTATTTTGGAATTAATCAAAAATGATCCAATTTACTCTTATATTTGTTTAATAAAGTACATTTGGAGAAGTTGAAAAAGTCATAAATCTTCATTTAGGTGATGAATTACGGCTCTAGAGGAGAGTCATCCGCTTATATTCTCACCTCTACTTTTCCTCTTGTATGTGATTATATTACATTACATATATCAAGTTTGAATAATTATACGCGTTAATATTTAGTTTCATTATTAAAAGTCTACATTACAGGAAAATGATCTCGGCAAACTAAAATGCTGCAAAGTATTTTCATCTAAAAAATGACGCATGCGGCTTCATTAAAGACAGAAAATTTCCTTTTCAAGCACGAGGCGATTTCAAAGTACCGGAGAAAAAAAACTATCCCCAACAAACTAAAACATGAGTTAGTAAAAGGGAGTTTGTATGAATATTTTAACATCCGTAGGAAGTAAAATATCAAATATGCCAGGAAGATACGTTTTCTGAGAAATGATTTTTATTTATTAGTTATTAATGTTATCAAAAGCTATTGAATACCTAGTTTTTACTTCTTTATTCTAGTAAATAACCATACTCCGCTACGGCAGCAAACAAAACATTCGAACCGATCGATTGAATTTAATTCTAAAGCTTCGATGAGTATTTGGTATTCGATATCGTTGGGCCATCTGAAGAGAGATGATGCATAAAAATTTTGAAATGAAAATGTCGCTAGGCGTTGAGTGGTAAAATATCCATTCACAACGAAACTGATAAAACGGGTCGCAAAAATATACAAATAAATTTTTCAACAATTTAAATCCTTTATGGTCTATTGTTAATGGTAAAAACGTCCATCCCTCATAAGCGATACATCCGGATTTATCTCCCCTTGTAGTAAATGAGACGTATTAATGAGACAGGATTTCTTTCGCGTTCAATTGAAAGAACCTTTAACTTTTGCAGCGGATCGCCGTGTTTGGTCAAATGAAAACCGAATTACTCACTCGCTCTGGATGTCGACGACAGGCTGCACGAGGGCTGGGCCGGGAACCGCCCTCTCTCCCACTCAGTTAAAAGCTATCCATGAACCACTAGGTACCGCTACGGCAAGAAAAATGTAAATGATCAAGAAACGTTCTGCCACAAACTGCCAAACACTTTCTAAATGAGTAACGACCCTTTCGAGATACGAGAAACCTATCCGACGCGGGCGTGTGTGTTAAATTGATCTCTTGAAAATAGGCAGTCCGCTGGAATATCACTTGCGTTCAAGCTGCCCTTCAAGATCCAGTCAGTTTGAACGGTTAATTAGTAAGCGCACGTGAAATAAAGATAGTGTAACGCGGCTTCCATCCGACCAGTTATTGTAAAAACTATGCCATACGCAGGCGGAGACCACACGACTCCCCTCCGGGAAATGCTTTAGCTAAGGTTCCTTCCTGCCATGTACAGTTTCAGAATAAATATATTTCCGTTTCAATTCCCCCGGCATTCACTAAATGCTCTATCGAGTTTGTTTTTAGCACTTCCCTTGCACGATTTACTCCGGGTTTATGTCAAGCGAAACGAAAAGTAGGTGAAAATGAGAGAGTGACTCCGGCGTGGGTTGCATGGAAGGGAAATTGAACAGCAGGAAAATAGTAATCCGTGATCGTAATCACCGCTCAAATAGGTTTCCGATGTGTAAAATATGTATTCAGGTATTTCAACGTACAATTTATGAGGGGAAACCGGTGGAAAATCATCGAAAAAACAAGTACTAGGAGTCCCAAGAAGATGTTAGACCAGAGCGCAGGATAATGAGCTGGTTTCTTGCGGACAAAAACCCCGCCGAGGGGAGATTTTTCAAGTACCCTGATTTTTAGAGGAAAGTGAAAGAATTCATTCAGAAAGTGCAAGCTCAGAATTCATTAGCATGCAATAACACCAGCCTCCCGTCTGCTAAACCTAGTAATCAGACAAATGTAACCTTAATTTGGCCCAACAAATATGGCCTTCTATAAGAGAAAAATTGGTTTTGGCGCATTACATCGCATTAAATTACCGTCATTAACATGATTTACTATCCATGAAAGAGGTATTTTTAGATGATTTCATGTGGAAATGTTATCACAACACGGGCAGATATAGTGAACTTGACGCTAATTTCATCTCAAGACGCACGCTTTTTAATTTTTATGGTGATATAGAAAGTGTCAGCTGAAATATTGAGGACTACTCGTACCTGGCACACTTTCTCGCCATCTAAGGCTCAGGTACTAAGGCTACTCAGTTACGAAAATGAGACCATTAATAATAATAATTTATTTCTATTAATATTACTGAAGAATATTTAATATTTTTGTGGAAGTATACGAAAGTAAATTATCAGCGTCTGGTAGCGTTCCATTTGGAAGCAAGGAATGCGGTGAGAAGCATTTGCTGCATGATTTATAAAATCACGGAGGCAATTTGTCTCCAAGAGTAATGATGGATTAATTAAGACAATATGCCGACAACGCAAAATTCCCCGCAAGTCCAATGATGAGTGGTAAAATATGCAAGCTACGGAAGCCCAGTTTTCAATGGAATTTTGTAATGGCAGACAATCAAGAAATACGCGAATTGAAAAATAAATATCCTATCGGATAATTATAGCATTAAAGAGGTGAATGAACAAGTGAAAGTTGACGATAGAATAAAAGCTTCCATCGGTGGCCGCTCTTGAGTCAGGAATTGGTGCAACATTGTCCACTGGCTCAATATGCGAAGTCATTATCAGCTTGTAATGGAAACATATACCTACTTCCTTTCACGAAACAGGTGGTTTATCAAATGTGTCCTTGAAATTAACGAACTAATGCGAGCGATAGACACAATCCCAAGACATATACAATGAGGCGTGTAACAGTGAATTTAAAAAGCCACATTCACCAATCAGAAGGCTTGTTTTTTTTAGCAAGAGAGGGAGAGCTCACCTTGTACTCAGTCCCTCGGCGAGGGAAATTACGAGTTTACGACTCCGGAGAAGTTCCGTTCTCTTTTCCGTAAAAACGCTGGTTCGGCATGAGTTTGAAGAAACTGCATTCAGGTTTCAGCCCAGGACCCAAGGCGGCAATTCTCCAGCACGGGAGAACACCACGTTCTCTGTGACTGACGAAAGAAAACGAAAACAATGGTCAAGGAGAGAAAACGTTCTTTTGAGGAAGAAGAAAAATCATGAATAGATGAGAATCATGAAGAGTGAATACCTATATGAGAATATGAATGTTGTTATAGTCATTGGATTCAACTAGTCATCTCGATTTTTCATGAAGAATAGTTAGTTTTATCACCGCTAGACGTAGGGACAATCGTTGATAGAAACTTTTCATTCATCGCCTACTTTCACTTGCTCATTGATCTTTTGAAATCTAGCAATTTCCACACGGCTGCTAATTTCACGTTCTGAGCTTCCCGGGACTATCCACTTTAGTTCTTTTTGTGATGGCCTTATATGGCTCAACCCATGTTATATGTATTCGTAATACACGAGACTGCGGGAATACTGACGTTTTCAGCGTTATTTCTTGTTACTGTACTCCATATCTGAAAAGGAAATCTCTGTTATGATTGATAGCGTACTCGAAGGCAGTGTGTTGAGTTTAGAGCAATACATTTCTTCCACGATAGAGTTTTACCCTAAGGGCCCGATAACACAATCGCATATTAATGAAATTCAAATATTGCAGTAAAACAGTTTTTTGAAGTGCTCTAACTAGCAAGGTTTTATCACTTTGCGTAAACGACACCTAACTCCAAAATAAACTTGACATTCCATGCCTGACGATCTATTGGAGCCAACCTTTGGGATGCCGGGCCAAAGTCATTGCTCTGGTGACCGCATCCAATACTATACACACTTTAAAGTGAATGGTGGCATAACTTCATTTTTGGGGGCCTAACTAAAATCAAATTTCGATTCAGGCTATGAAACCTATCGAACAGATTAAACCGGGATCGACCAGCACTAGAGTAAAATTTTACGTGCAAGGTAATTAAGTCAAATTAATTAACGAAAATAATAATTTAATATGCTTACTTTTAGGAGGGTAGCCGTTCTTAAAAATTAAAATTAGACTTTAATGACCAATTTGCTTCGGCAAGGTACAAATACTTTGTCAAACACCAGATGTTGGAATAGACATACCAAGGAGGTAGTTCAATTAAAACTGGAGGGTAATAACATCAACCGCATCAACGGATTTGCCTTATGTCCACCTTCTAAGTATTTCCTATGTCTATTTAAGAAAGCAAGACATAAGCAGACTAATCAGCAGGCTGAACTCCCAAATTTTATTAGTTATCATATGGCCACTTGAATATTAATATATCATATTTGTATTTGGAGACTTATGACAAATGTTTAAGCTTGGATATCCGTAGCCTATGTTTTGTTAATTTTTATTAGCATCACCTGCACATGTATACATATATGCATAAGTGTATGAATGTTGTTGTATAATGGCGTACCAGTTCTTGACTTAATTTTATATTAATACTGTTGTTATATTTCGATGTGTTTTGCATTTAGCTCTGAGTGTGCTAGTAAAACTTAGAAAAACAGTCTACGGGAATCCGAACTAGTGACTAAAGAATCCAGATTCAAAGATTTTTCAAGAAATATAAATAACGACGGCTACGCAATGATCAGGAATTGTAAGCAAATCCAAACTAATCAAGATTAGGGCAAACACGTCCTCATGACGATGACTGAGTTAGCTACAGAAACGTTGGCAGCAAACGACCTTACCGGGAGGGAAACTTGAGGAAATTTAACGGAACTTTGTTAATTTCTACGAACGTGTCTATAATTCCCTCAAAGTGGGCCTCTTTTCTTCTGGGGGTGAATGGGCAATGCGCTACTTGATCAAGCCCACGAAATTAAATTCCGCGCATTTTGGAGTAATTAGATCTCAACGCACAGATTCATTTCCTGTTCCCATTCCTTTCGGATGAACCGAGAAAAGGCAGAGAGTTTCATGAAAGATTAAATGAAAAGGCTTCAATGGAAAAAGATTGTGCCAGCGTAAACTCCTCGTGGGAAAGCAAACCTGCTAATAGTATATACAGGAGGATTGATGTAACTCAACCAGAACTGGTACATGAATATTGAAGCTGAGCCGCCGTTACTCAAGCAATTAACGATGTTCCCTCTGATTTGAGACATTTCTTAGCGACTTTTCTCATTTTATGGAGCTCGACACTCTGCATCGTTGAATTTTCATGGACAGGAAAGGAGTTTTCAAACTTCTCAGCGGTCTATAAAAGACGACGGAATTAAATCCACAGACGAGAAATGTTATGACAGAAAGCGAGAAGGAGGGGAAAGGGGCATTGAGATTTATTTATAAGGAACAGCAACACTTGGTGCCGGTGAAAGCGTGTTACCGACTCACGCTGACCTGCACGCGCGGAAAATTGAATTTCCTAAAAGTTGGGAGGGTGCCGGAATGCGTTTTTCCATCCACTTCCGTGTAAAAACACAAAATCAATTGTGAGGTGATTGTGCGGCCGGCGCAGGAGAGAACCGTGTGCGGAAACGAGATCTCGCAGCTTTCAACGATAGGGACGCTTCGGTTTTTGCGCGACTTCTCAACGCGGTCGGCCGAGACCAGGAGTCCTACAGGGTACCCTTGCATGCAAAAAAAAATTAATTAGGCCTGCACAACGAACCGATGAATTATTGACCGGTATCAGGAGAGAAAGGTACTGATGGAGAAAAATTACCTCCCGGGGCTGTTTTCATGGTACGGAGTCCACAACTTTATTCTAGTGGAGAAAAGCACCGAATTTATCAATACAAGGTAGTGTTTCGAGCAATTACAGCTCAAACTAATTAATATTTTATAAAAATTCCAACCGCACTTCCGGAATACCGTATGAGAATTAAAGCAAACGCAGAGAGCTAACAGCGTGTGCAAGACTTTCTTTGTTCACGCCTGCCTGTAGGGAGTGAAAGTTTTTTTTTTCCTTTTACCCCATGTCGCATTACATTTATTTAGGCTTGCAACGATTAATCACCATTCGAGTCTCCCTGCTACCTATCACGTGAAAAGCTGAAAGTTTTTTATGGTATCCCTGACCGTATAAATCCCATTAGGTACACACAGATTAATCATATCTGGCATATCTACTACAGTCCACCATAACACTTTGGAGAACAGTGACCTAGGTAATGAAACAAGGTATATTTATCGCTGGACGAGCATTTTTTTTCCCGTCAATGAGTAGGTGACAGGTTTTGTATACCTCAGTCAATGTTGAGTTACTACAAAAAAACTTAAACGATGTATTTTCCACACAATTTATTGAAATACCAAACCCTACCGGTTTCAACTCTCTCGTGTCATTTTCAAGGGTACACTCTTTGGGTTTTCTGAATCCCAGTACTATGGGTTCTCCTCATAATTTAAGCAGTTACAATCCTCTACGCTTACAATAACCCGAGAGTGTCGGAACCGGTAGGGTTTAGTATTTAAATCAAGTATGAGAAGAATAAATCGCTTAAGTTTTCTTTCAGTAAGCCACTTTTTCACAAAGTATCGCCTGACTTGATTCAATTTAATGTTGTGTTATTCACAAAGTAACCTTTAGCATTTAAATAATGAGATTAAACGAATGCAACATGTAACCATTCTTGTTTCATCTCGTTCCTATAAAATTTGTGGCTAGTTCTCTCTACAAGATTTTCTCAAATTAACACAAACTTACTCATTATATAGCTACTTAAGATCGATGACCTCTTCGGCCTTGGGTTAACTTGTTTAAGCAATGGATAAATTTAAGCCCAAGTTTTAAGAAAGTGTTTGAATAATTGGGTAATGATAGATATCAAAATAAAAAGGTAATAATATGCTGGTTATCACCTTGTAAGCATTTATGGACAAACAACCAACAAGTCCAAAGATGAACCAAATTTTTACAGTAACTAACAGGCATACTAGAATAGATTACATGTGAGTGGAATGCTATATCGCCGTGGGGAAGAGTCCCCTTTCACTATAATGATTGACGATCGCTCTTTTGACGTCAACGAATCTGGTAAAATGTCTCTCCCTGCCACCTGGCTCCTTCAGAACAGGAAGGAAATTTTCGCCGCGACGCCGGATACGGATTTCATCCTGTCTCCATCCACAGCCACGGCTTGAATCACGCTCGGAGCACGTTGCACGATCGCCTTGCATCACGGATTCGGGGCGCGAGTTCGTCGCGTGCCTTGCTGAGACCGCTCACCGCTTCTGGTCGGCCGAATTACAAGAAAAAAAGGAGCATTGTCGTCCGGCATTGTCTCGCGTAACCCTCTGGAAAGTTATCCGCCGTCTTTTGGAGCTGAGGAAATGACTCGCTTATGACAGTAGGGAAAGTGGATGCACGGTGTGGAGGGCGGGCGGGATACGGTAATTGACCAAAGGGGGCGAGGCGCGTGGCGAGGAAGTCCAACCCTCCCCCTACATTACCACCCGGACGACAAAAACCGAGCGTGACGAGCGTCAAGCACGCACCGTCACGGTTTTCTTGTTTCGAATCTCCGAATACGTATCCTCGCATTAGTGCGAAATCCGGCGATTTCCTCTCCAGGAAAAACGGCGTAATTTACCAATAAAAAATACGACCGACTTCTTCATTTCAGCACTTCCCTTTCAAGACTTGTGAAGGCTGGAGAACTTTACTACCCCTATTTAGCCACTGAATGAAGCAATGTTAGACAGTAAACATCTCGCTGTACCAGATGCAGCTCCAAAAATTGCGAAGAAAGCGACTCACATCTCGCCAAAATTTATAGAACACTAAATATGACATGGATGAACTATGAATTGGTAGGAGAGGAAAGAAATGTGGTACATGAAATTGGTACAAGGCAGGAAGTGTGGATGGAGAAGGTAATTAATAGCGATGGTGTTTTGAAGGACGTGATTTAGGGAAGAATGTTGGATAAGCCGGGAAGAGGGAGAAGAATGGGTAGCTTGGATAAATCGATGGGAGGTAGAAGGTATGAGAGACTGAAGAGGGACGTGGTGTGAAATGTGAGGGTGCGGGAAAATTCACTGTCCATTTAGACCTACTTACACCGGTTGAAACTATTAATAATTATAAAAGTGTCATGAAAATTTCGTTAACACTTGTCAGGATTGAGGAACGTTTCCAAAATATGAAAATTTTACTGGAGCCAATGAAGGAATAGAAGTTATAAGCAAATGAGTAAGGCTCAGAATAAGTACCGACCAATAATATTACTAATTGCACATAAAAGTGTAGGCGTGATACATATCGTCGCACTTAATTAAGCACGGCACCCTACAGTTAATAAATTATAATACGCACGTTTTTCTCAGCAAATTTTAGTGGCATAAGTTCGCCATCAATTGATTACAATATTCATCCCGAACGCAATTCAAGTATCTCAAGAGAAACCATCTTTAGCCACTCCAGGTGTTTCCACACTTCTCAAATTTTCGCTCTCTTGCAGTGGGATGTGGCAAATGCTATGAAAAATGATAGAAAGATGGAGAAGAAAACTTCAGTGGGTATGTCGCATTTCAAAGACATCGGCATGACGTAACTTCAACTGGGGCAGATATTAGCTATGCATGCAATCGATCTCGACGGGTGCATATCCAGAGCAGGCAATTTATCAATAGGTCGCCTATAATTTCACTGCAAAGTCACTGGACTGGAATCTGTGCAACTTTTCAACAGACGCCGTCGGTATTTATAGCAGCTTGAGATTGAAATAAGAGTACTTTAATGAACTTAGCTGGGTCCATTCAGGCAACATAGTCCTCCAACGGGCAAATCGCCAATGCATTTATGTGCTTTGTAGTAACTAGCACTTAAATTATCATAACTTTATGATTTCAACTGTTGTCAAATCATACTTACATACAATATGCTATTAACATAATTGCTACAAGTGTTTAATTAGCGTATTATACACTAGTTCCTGGGTATTTTGCATACTTTTGCTTACCATGGCTTGCTTTCATGCGACTCTCTTTACTGACAAGTTTCAGACTCACATATCGCGTTACTCTACAACACCCATTGTCATAGCACTCAACATCACCGGGTGAAGAAACTAAACACCAGACTAAAGATCGGTGATATCCATCACCCATGTCATGGAATTTGGCCCCATATATCATATAAAAATTCGTCAATCAATATACTTTTCACAGTGTCTTGAATGAGGTCAAAATCAATTTGGAAGCCAAGTATCTCTGTCGCCCTCAACAAAATATTAGTTCTGCTACTATGAACGGCATTTGAATGTGATGTTTATAGAGGCAATTGGAACATCTTACAGTGTCTTACTAATCATGCGTTGCGATAGATCACAGGACTAATCCTTGAAAAGGGTGACTTTTTATAGGCCTAGATCCTAACTCAAGTCCCAGTCAATCGCATCCTTTTCTTTTAGCGATTTTATACACACTTTGACTGAATTTCAGAGTGGTATTTAATAAACTTGCATCCCATGTGATCCGTTTTTGTCTGTATGGAAATATTGAGAGAGTCCACAGTCTTGATTCCTAGACCCTTCAGGCAGCCTGCGAAACGCTCTACCCCACGCTACCCTCCAAGCCGTTCTCAATAATCGATAAATACAGTACGATACATTGATCACCTATGTGACCTTCCTCTGCTATCCATGATTGACGGATGGATAATCACACGGTTTTTTTGCAGTGTAAACGTAAAAATCACCCGAGACAAATGTGGCGCAGGGTGCTCATTATGCTGAAGAAATATCGGCAGGGAGCGGAATTCCTTTCCATTGACACGAAGGTCGATTGCTCAGTTCCGGAAAAAAATCCCTTGCGCCGATTCCCGGTGGGCGAGAACCGTCGCGCTCGAACGACAATCGTCCTGAGAGGAATCTAGGAAAGCGCAAAAAGGGTCTCCCTTCGGACAAAAGAACGGAAAAAGGAAACGGAACGGATCAGAGGGATGGTAATGGGAGGGAAGACGTCCATCCTCGATTCGCGTAGCGCCCGAGTGCGCAATCGCGGACGAAATCCGTTCCGAGAGGAGGAGGCGTTCAGGGTTTCGGATGCCCGAGCTTAGCGCACACTTCCGCCGTTTGTGCCCAGTGAAGGGACAGTCGTGGGATCGTAGAAAGCTGGAAGGGTTGACCAAACTAGGAATACCTGGGGTTGATGATGAGCGGGTAAGAGGACGTCCTCGTCTCCTCGATGCCGAGTTTGGAGCGGATGAATCCGAGGTCCTATTTTTTCAAGGCCTGATCCGCAAAGCTATCAGGCATGAACAGTATTCAAGTACGTACATCTACATAATACACTGCAAGCTACCAAAAGGGTATATTTTTGGGGAAGAACCATCACCAGGCATGATCAATCGGAGATAGTAAGATCACCGTTACTATAATGTAGGCATGCAAATAATACTGCTCCGTGCATACACTACTTACATGCAACTGAGTGGCACGATGCTACCACCCCAAGGTAAATATTGGGCATTCAGTTACGAGACCCGTAAAATGTAGGCTATAACTGACAATAAATTGTCAGTCCACATTAATCAGCACAATAGTTATGAAATAGTCCATCATTTCTATGAATAAATTAAATTGTTAACATGTATTTCGTAGGTGCATACATGAGTTAGTAGCGTAAAAAAGCATGTACCCATTAAAAAAAACACCGAATTCAAATCTCTACATCAAAATCTACAATGTCTTTTCTGATATCCCCAAGATCGATGAACAGACGTCTCGATCTATAACTTACGGGACGCATACTCATGCGTATCACACCGTCATCGCTACCAGTATTGGATTAGCGCGATGACGGATTTTGAGTAAGCCCAAAATTCGCAGTCAAAAATGTCTCCTTTACCGAGAATGAGAATAATTACTGTTAAATCCTGCTTGCAATCACCTGTCAGGATCAGGAGTATTGGTATCAATTGCCCATGAAGCAAAGGTTCTGTTCCCGTCCCTGTGCGTCACTTTTTAGTTCGGCAATGTTCTGCTCACCGGTATCTCGTTCATCAAGGCAGCAGTGATATCGTGAATCGTGTCACTCAATTCTTTTAATGATGGAAATATAGGATCGTGGACGGAGGTTTATTAGAAAAATGCTTCCGCTGTACGAGCGCAAGCCTTGATAGACCAAAGTCGCTCTTGAGAAATTTTCTGTACACACTCCTCAAAGTTGCATTTGTGATTTGAATTCCTGATCTAAAATACTATTTTAAGTCTCTTCCTGAAGCTTTCCCTGCATCAGACTGATGATTGAATTCTGTCGAGTTAAAATCTACTTAATAATAGGTTTTAACTCAACAGGAAATGTATCTGTTGAGAGTAAAGTTGATAAGTAAAGACTGGAATACCTGTATTCTCAAAAGGATGCTATCGTTGCTGCGGAAGTCCTATTTCACTCTTACTTCTCCGAGGGGTAGGAGTTTTACTTCACCTCTATGGGGCAAAAACGACCCATTTGGAGAAAAACAGCGTTAAGGCGACGTTCTCCGAGAAATACTCTCACATAATATCGGCAGCTACATTTTTACCGAGGGTAGGAGTTACTGATGAGGAATAGAATTCTAAGTCTGTCAGGTGATTGAGATCAGGAAAAGTTTTCTGCACGAAACGGATAACAAAGGACAGTATGTCTGTGGGGTAGAATCTGACTCGCATGAATGTATATATTCCACGCGAGTCTTTCCGTCGAGCAAGTATTACAATCGGCGCGCTCCGGCCGATTCATCAGGTAAAGAACACGTAGACATTGTCCACGCGTGTGACTTCTTCTAAGCAGAAGAATGGGAGACATCGCAGGCATGCGAACTGCCTTCATCTCGTCCCAAGACAAATTAGTGGTCTAGGAGTTCATATTGGGGGCGCACATCATGCCGAGAGATTGCCACACTTTAGGGAAAAACTCGTCTCAGCCCCACTCTCCCGGCCGCGGGTGACTCAATGGGATTGAGAAGTTAAAGGGGACACAGCCGAGAAAAGAAAATGAAAAACGACCGCCGGGGAGATGTCTTCGAGAGTCGACTCGCATGCACTTACCCCTTTGAACCCAGGGAACGCCTCAAGACATTTCACGAACCTTTTGTTCCCCTTCGCCAGGGACATTTCGAACCTTCCCTAGTTCTCACGAAAATCCACCCATGAAACTCGAAAAGGACGCAGCATACGTGAGTTTCTTTCGATTACAATGCGCTACTGTGCGTGCACTAATAATTTACCTTTTCCCCTTTCGTGCCGAATTTCGCAAAGCCGTTTCGTAGTTTCCTCACTTTCAGGAATTGCAGAAGCTTCTGGAATGCTTCTAATCGAAATCCAAGACTTCGAATTGATTCGTGATGGCACTCTTTTAACGACTGATTCCCTATAAGTGTATTTTTTACATTTTTTCCGAAGCAGTCTTCCAATAGCCTTGCAAAATCTCTGCCAATATAAAAAAGGGAATGAATCATCTTCTGTTTGCCTTTCTTCTTTTAAAATCACAATTGGTTCGTGACTTATTTGATGACTTACCAATTAGTCTAACATCATCGTGGCTCCAACGACAAGTCCAACTTCCATTTCGGCAAACACTTTGCCAACAGTAGAACCATATTGAGGTTTCGCTGCGGAGTCAATTCCGATTAAGGACACCAAAATCAGAAGTAGCTCATTAAAGGAGCTCGTGACTCCCCTAGCTTACCTTGATGAAGTTAAGTTAAGTAGAAAATAATTATGAATTATTTCTACGAGAAGTGGGAAAACTACAATGAATACTTATTTTGCTTGGTTTTTACTATGTGTACTTCCCTTGTATTGCCCTAAGGGGTGTTGTACCCAGAGCATAAATAAAACTTATTCTATTATATTCTAAGTAACTTTTTGTTGGGATGAAGGAGCGTAGTAATTATTCCAAAACTGATAAAACTCATGAACATATCAAAGATTAAAACTTTTATTGTCAAACGAAGGATACTGCATCACTAATCGGGGTATAGCTTAAGGAGTTCATTGGTGGCTTAGTGGACCGGTAAAATGCATAACTTTCAGTGTAGAAACACATGAAACGAAAACACCAGCACAAAACCATAAATGGGGTTAGGCTTAGCGCGTTTATGAGTCTAGTTGACATGGAAACATGGAATCTAACACCTTAATCGTCAATGGATGATAGATTAGAGGTAAAATTCCAATCCATTACGTCGTTTTATTCCTCACTCAGTTCTATTTTTTGCTTAAACCAAGATTTCAATATCTAACAACACATCTAACGTATTCTTACAACCTCCCTAATCTTCTGCTTATTGAGATGCATGCACCAATCACTAGTTCCAGTTACCTAATGATGACCTAGCGGCAGATACCAATGTTACACTTATAATTAGAACAATAAGTGGAAGTGAAAAAGTTGCCCGTATTTACAGTTCAGTTTCAGGCATCACGTAGTGGAAGTGAGACATATAAGGTGAGTAAAATACTAGCACTTTTCCACAATATATATGTATATATATTGTGGAAAAGTGGTAAAGTTTTTTACTCACCTAATTGCCTGTATTTATTATGACCGACGTTTCATTCCAGAGTAACACCTCCAAGTGTATTTAAACTAAATGTTTATTCTTTACTGGTTAATTACTACCGAGAAATTTATAACGTGCAACGAAAATTACGTCATCATGAACCATACATACAGCATTACCTCATTATTACCTTCCTACGATTTTTAATGTGAAAGAATATCAACGTGTAAGTACACGAAAAGGGCTTCTACTTTGTAAAATTGAATAAAATCCTAAAAGGGAAAACTAAAAAAATAAAAATATCACTTTTAAGTCAATTTTTATAAAATATTCTTGCAGGAGCATTTATATGCATAATCAACTTCGTTCGGTAGTAAGGAGGGTAATAATTTATTTTAATAAACAATTATTAAGGATAATTATATAACAGTGAGTATTTGTGGATGAGTACTCGTACAGGGAATCTCTTATTTTAAGAATGGGGTACAATGCAGAACTCAAGAGGATAGCAGCCTCAATTACCTCCGATATTTACATTTAAACCGGTAAGTATGTGACTCTAAGGAGTATGTTCCAATTGATGAAAGCAGGAGAAGCCTTAATTCAGCCGAATAAATATGAGGAAGGAATTTCTATAGTGTCCCAACGTTCATATCGCATAATAATTTGAAACACAGTTGATAGCCCATCAGTGAGGCTACCGAAGTACTCCGACAGATCACTGACCGTGAAAGTGAACCGTGATCACTCAAGTTATCTAATTTTAAATGAAACTTATGTGATCAAGTACTGCCTTTCTTCAAAGTATACCTTGTGTCACACTGCTAGTTTCAATGAATAGAACAAATATCACCGCCTAGCAAAGAGGACAGCGCCGCCCTTGAATAACGATATCTTGCGCAAGAAAGAGCCATGATCACGCCTTTGAACATTGTATTGTCATGAAAGTTGACTTTGCAATTGAATTTCATTTTATGAAGGGCATTATAAGTTGAATACATCTGCATTAAAAGAAACCTTATAAAAGTTGGCCGTGGTAGACAAGTAGGTATTGGTCCGCTACAAAAAGGTAGCGTGGTTGATTCCAGTCAGGGTCAAATATGTCGTGTTTTTCATCGAATTAAAGTTAGATTAGGAGTTGTGTATAAAATCAGCAGTGGGATAACTTTAGACCTCATTCCAGGGCATATAATGCTTGACAAATTTAAGGGCGCAGGTATCCACTTTTTCTCAAACCGGAATGGTAACTGGCGCCAATATTCATGTAGACCTCCTCTACGATGGACTAACATCACTTGGTAGTGGTTAACTCGATTGCTATTCATATATTCCCACAAATGAATACCAACGCGAGATGGCCTCAATAGACAGGGAAGTAACATGCTGACTTGGTAAAGCAAGGATCTGGTTTGAATCCCCGGTATAAGGTCATGTTTGTTAAATACAAGGAGTCTCAGCTTTTTTGTCATATTAGGTCTCTCAAAACTGCGACAAAGCAAAACAACGGAAAGCGAGTCATCATTTTCCTTGGATGGTGTATGCATAGAGTTTATAAATATGCTTAGATACTCATTTCAATTTCATGGGTGTTCTCTGATAGGCCATTTGAACATGAAAAACTATTTTACAGTAAACGCATCGATGCAAAAACCAATTTAAAAACAAAATAATGCATTCAATCCATTCTCTTTTATTAATTATTTTCTATGTTCCGTCATTCTCATTAATATAATATTCTATCCATTATCCTTAATATCATAATTGTGAAGCATCAGTGTGTCGAAAAAGCGTATCAATATGACACGGTAACGGATTACTGTCATTTTTCGGATGAGGGAGGGGGGAGTGGGAGCCTCCGGTATTAAGTTTAGAATGGTGCGATATTACCCTAGAATTTGGAGCATATTAAAACTATTTCTTTGATACATACTACTACGTTTAGAGATAAAATATTTTTACAGGTTAAGCCGTGGCGTGTTTCTAGGGAAGAAAGTTCACGTCGAATTGCGATTCTAATGTCTGAATAACAAGCTAATTTTCGGTTGCGGCTAACGTCTATGTTTGAGAGCTGAGTGACCAATTTCGATTTTCTTAGCAAAAAGCTATTCATGTTGAAAATCCGAGGAGGTTAAAATGCACGAGAGGTGGGATACGCACCCACATTCTGACTTCACTGTCACCTATGGGCGGCGGTGAAGTCAGATAGGGGGTGCTTGGGAAAGATTAGGCCCAACCCCTTACGCAAAAACAGTAAGTTTTATACAGCCTTTTATGGAAAATGGGTAATTATTCATAAATAACAATTAAATCGTACCCAATGTTCATCTCATTAGCATATTTCAACCTTCCTAAGGCTAAGTTAGGGAGGCATTAATGCGTTTGGTTCTCCTACGAGTTAATTTAAATACCAAATAAAGATTAAATGTAATCTATTAAAACTACACACTTGGCTCTTATTTGCTAATTTGCGCACTCCCATCGGTTTATTTGACAAATTTTGAACATGCATATTATTATTCATCTTAGCAATTTCTGTTTTACCGCGTGTAAAAACAACTTCATCCGTATGAGTGTCGCCAGTGTCAAGCTTATTTGTCCGTGCTTACCAAGAGGGCGGAGCTTGCTTCTTAAACTATCCGCGATGCAGTCTCCAGTATATTTTCTAACCAGAGTACTCGTGATTGCACTCTCAACACTACTCCCTCACCAACAACCTCCTTGTTATTTTACGTAAATCTAGAGGACTCTAATTCTAATCCCCTTTCAACTACTTGTGACATTTAGTTACACATCGTGCCGACCTGGTTAGCTCTGCGGGTATGATGTTCGTTGAGGTCGTGGTTTCGAGGTCCATGTCGGGCGCTGAGTACCGCGTGATGGATTTTACTGCACCGAAGTTCACGCCGGGAAGTGACCTCGGCTGTGCCTCACGACCGAGGTCGCTTTCCTGCTTGCCCTCGCGAAATCCAATCACTCCTCCCTCGAGCGCCTCGACGAGGTCTTTCCCATTGCATCTGTGAGAGTAGGAGGGGATCCTTCGGGAGGCTGGAGTGCACGAAGTAAATAACAATCAGTCGTCTTTATCTGCGGTTAGTTAGAGTCCAAATAGTCCGGGTTCATCCCTTCGTCAGGCCCAAGTTCAAAAACTTAGCAATATATTATCGGTTCAACATTTCCCACTTTTGTGACTCAATAATATTGAATTGAATGAAAGTTTTTGAAAATCTCATACATGATACATACATGTACGGGAAGAGCATAGAAGTAAAAGACTCGTATAGCAAAACACACAGGAAGGTGAGAGGGAGTGAAAAAACCAACGGGACCCAAAGAATGATTACACAGACTGAGCGTATTACAATTAAAGTTATTTTAGAGATCATGGTACCTCAGCTTCTCAAGTTTATTTACAGTCGGATTTCTTTTCCAAGACGTTTTTTCGACGTATCAAGGTAGCTACCTCACAGTTAACAGGAATAATACTACCGTAAAGTGCCTACTATTTCACTCCCTAGTGCTATTAGAGAAGAGAGATGTGACAAACGTTTATATACTGCGAGAGATGGGTAGTTTCTTGTCGTCAGATGAAGGCTACTCCACTTCCAACAGCTTGATTACGGTATCTGACTGTTAAATGACGGCTCGATTATATTTTGTCTCGTGTATTCCATCAATTTATTTCATTACGACTGAGGAGTACGTATGAGAGTTATTGTGGGGGGTCTTTGCTCTCAGAGCACGATACAACAGATGACAGAGAATGCAGTAATCGTCGAGACTTAATTTTTAAGCCATTACGGTTTGTTTCCACGATTTTTAATACGATCAGATATGTGTTAGTCGAAGATGAACCTGATTCATGCATTGAAAGGATTTTGCCTGAAATCTCCAGGGAAGATTCACTGCGGCTTAAGTCAGCATCAAGATACGAGTGAGACATAAGGAACGATTGCAGAGAGCTAAAAGGTCGGGGAGTAACACAGAATAGGGATAAGGGCACGAAAGATATTCCGGATGCGATAAAGATTCGCGAACAAAATCGGTAAGGGGGGGTCAATCGCGATCGGCGGTCGTGAGAAGCAAGTGAGAGGATAGCGTCGGAAAGAGAGAGAGAGAGAAAGATATCCAGAACCACTCGAAGTAGGATGGAAATGGCGACCGGCTTCCGCCTGCCAATGACGTCATCCGGCCCGCGCGCGCTTTAAAATTAATCGTCCCGAGGAAAAGACATAAACACGGCAGGTGACGAAGAGGGGAAGGGGTCGCTGCTAAGCATAAAAGAAAAAAAGAAAAGCTTGCAGCGAGTGACTGCCGAGTGGCGGAGGCAGGGGTGAACGGAGAGGTGGTTTTTCTCGTATTCGGCACGCTGAAAGGGAGGAGAGAGGCATGCACGGTGAGTTGAATGTCGACGGGCGCCAAGGACTTCTCGAGAATCGACGCTTGAATGAATGTATTTGAATGTTCACACCAAAAACCTTTTCGTTCGACTATGATGGTGTCAACAGGTCGAAGACAGTGAAAAGATAATTAGTTTCAGCATTTTTGGTTTAAACGATTAGATACGAATGGGGAAACATTTCACAGATAATTATAATGAGTGTATTCCAATATCGAAGTGCATATCTCTCGCCTGCTTTATGTATTCAGAATTTACATTTTTAGAGCTGAGGGTGAAAATAGCTCAGTTTCAGCTTTACTTATAATTAACGATCTTTCAAGCATTTAACTTCACTCGGTAATGAATATTACACATGGCTTGATAGTTGCACTGATACATGGAACTTTAACGATTCCAAAACCTAAGAGAACCTTGCTGATGGTGATACCAGAAAAACACATGCAACTTAAAATGGGGATTTTATTTTTCCAACATAATTGGATAAAAGTACCGCGGATCTTAACAAAGCAGGGAAGAAATAACGAGGGAAAGAAATATTTTTGGGAAGATCAAAGGCAAGCATTGAATAAACCCGCCTCGATGAACTAACCCGCAACAGCTTTTTTATAATTTGTAAACTATATACAACTGGTAACGTTATTCAGAAACCATAATACATCGTTTACCTCAAAACCGATGGAAAAAAATATTTTGATAGTCATTTTTATGCCAATGGGAAAATATTTAGAGGATCCAGCTCTTTGGGTTTCTTTCGTCGCCTAACTCCTGTACTCAAAGCCCAATTGATCATTTGAAATCCAAGAGGTGCCGATTTTCTCCTGCTTACTTTTCTTCATCTCATGTTATTCATCTTATCATCATGCTCGGCAAGTACCAGTTCTCAAGAGAGTGGAGAGTCTTTCGACGAGAGTGGAGAGTCTTTCATCAAACGATCCATCAGATATCCTCTCCAACAAATACAATAACGGGGAAAATGAATACACACAGTGAATATGCATGAACACTTAATTAAAGAGCGCAAAACGGCAACTATATTTTACGGCCTATTTATTGATATATTTTGTGGATCATCACAAAAACATTTTTATGATAGAGGAACCATCAGTATCCCACTTTTCGTCAAGAAAACTAGCATTACCTATACATGAGGTAGTGCCCAGTTTATATTGGCGAAGCGTAGATATCAAAGCTTACTGAAACAATTGCCTTATCCACATGAAACATTTATTCACAGCTTTCATTGCGTTAGTATTTCTCCATGGCTTCTGATGAAGGTCGTCACTAGATATTCTCATGCGTAAATATGAATTACACTAAGCCATAAAATTAATCTTTTATTCCCTTAAAAAAACGATTGCTGTTGTCAAATGCCTTATTAACTGCTGGTGAACAACGCAATAGCCATTTAAAATGGTGCTTCATTCCGACCAGAAATTGAAACCAGACTAAGAGTTATTCCTAAGCAGTGTTTCGGCAAAGTGGGCGTTATTCCTTTGCTTTCAAGACCGTTTTGGATGACTAAAAATACAAGAGTTTGTTCCTAGTTCCCAGTTTCCCGCTGAGTATTCCACGCTGTGCACAGAGAACAAGCTCTTCCACTCTCCAAATACTATCATTCCACACAAAGCCATTCCCCGAGGCCAACGTCTCCAACGCAGCACCCCACACATAACGCATGCGGTTCGGTGTAAGGCAGTCCGTAACACTACGGCCACGACGAAGTACATTCTTTGCGATCACTTCACGAGGACAGAGAGTATAAGCGGATATTTTCGTTGGCGGTCGATGCACGAGCACGAACAGGTGGGAGGGGAACGACAGACGTGAAAGTGAACCCTTTCTAAGACTCTCTCGTAATCTCCTCCTTGCACGCGGGAATAAGTCCCAACGCCCTCCCCCTGCCCCTCCCCTTCCCAAACCCCACCGTAATAGTTGCAAGGTGCGGAGAGAGACGGGAGGTACCGACGGGAGGTACCGACGGGAGGTATGGGGCGTGGGAAATGGAGTGGGGGCTCTCCCACCAAGATGGGAGTCTCCGTTTGAGTCCGCCGCCTCCGCCCCAGAGGAGAACTGCGAGTATTGTTTTCAGAGCACGCGCCTTCCCGCAATCATCCTCTCCCCCCTTCACCCTCGAGCAAGACGCAATGGTTACGCCTTGGCGATTAAACGAGTGCATCGCCATGAATGAACACCGCTATGATTTTTACGCACGATTCCATGATCTATTTGGGAAATTTGTGCGGATTTCTTTGGGACTTTGTTGCGTCAATATCATGGCACCGTACATGAACAAAAACTTCCCTTCCCTTGAGGTATCTCGTCTCAACCTTCTAGCCACATTATTATTCAAGAAACTAAGTTTGTCAAGTCAAGTAATTCATCGCCATTACTAGTCATCATAGTCATGAAGTATTTAAATACGCCAGTCCTTGATAATACACGATGAAGTTGATTTTTTTAGTCAACATTGCCAGTTATCAGTCTAAAGATTAGTTTGGCATGGCCCTGCTCTCCAATTCCCAATCAGGTAACCTTTTCTTGTATTTTCACAGTACTTCTCTTTCAAATCCTTCACTACTTGCCCCACCGTACATTTCACACGAGGCCCTTTTATTGAAACAAATAAAAACACTTTTGTTACTTCCACAGTTTCAAGTTTCAGAGCTTCCACAAACCGTCAACTGAGCTTGTACACCTGATGATGGCCTAACAGCCGAAACCGGTCGTATGTGCTATTAAACTGTAGAAATCAGAAAAGTGTTTATATTTGTTTCGATGATGACGCTCTTCCACCACGAACAAATTTTGCGATTATAATCTAGGCCTTTTTTTATAATTTTTCCCATTCACATTTCCCTCGACGACTGTCTTAGTCAAGCCATTATGCCATATGTGTTAATAATCGACGAGGAAGGGTGTTGAAAAAGTTTTGCTGGACGAAGAATCGAGCCATGGACTACTTTCATGGACATGGCTTGCTGAGCCAATGCAAAGACCGCACAGAGCACCATGCTACCCAAGATTTCTGACCCCAGAGGCAATATTTTTAGCGGGATCAATAGAAGCTAGGGTTCATACGCCATTAGGAGCTCTGGTAATACACTTTTCAATACACTTACTTGCTGAGCATAACGGAAAAACAAAATGTTATATCACATCCTATGGAATATCTGGTACACCTGTCTTCTTTCAAACTTTTTCATCACGTTTACTTTTTTCTTCCACTCTCGTTAGACTTCTTCGTTAGTCCTTCGATCCATCGCTACTACCGTCATCATTATTCTACATCACAGCACTTCAAATACTACCTACTTTAATGAATTTATTACGCACTCTTATCTCCACCATCTGCGCTATATATCACGCAAACTACTCCGTGAAAGCGGACAGAAGTGTGTAATGTTTGTTCTTTGACTCGAAGGTGCAATAAATCAACGCAATAAAAAATAAGGCAGCGGAAGAGGAAAGAATGGAAGCACTTTAAATGTGAGGTCACCGAAGAACTATGATCCAAGTAACTAATGAGGACGCCTGTATGGGAAAAACCTCACGAGCATTCCGAAACGAAGTCGAGGAAACTTGGACCTTTTTGGGCACAGCTCTAATGAGAGTCTCAAGAAGACAATTGGCGAAAGGAATTCAAATTGGAGGAGATGAAGATCACGGGTGAAATATAAATAGTGAGCAATGAAGTATGAAAGAGAGAGAAAAGATTTTTTTACATAGATAATTTAGCCGACCGATGAATCAAGGGGAAGCTGAGAGAAATGATAGCGCCAACAAATTAAAAGGAGGCACGCCTTTGGAAATAATCACGGCACAAAAAACGGTATTTCTATGCGCCTAAAATGAACCGGAAATCAAATTTGAATGTTAAGATAAAAATGCCTTTGGAAGTAATGAGGTCGAGAGCGGACATTGGTGATGAGGTAGCGGAACGATCACATGTTCACTGCGAATACCAATATGGGAGAAATATGCCTACTATTGGAAAGGAGGAGACATAGCCTTTCGCCAGAAAATACGCATTTCAAGGAGAGTTTATATTATGATGGTAATATATTTCAACCGCAACATTTGTTGTGCACATAGAAAGCAGAACGAAATAGAGAAAATTTTTTGAGAGACTCAAAAACCTTGCGTAGCCCATAAACTAATGCGGTTCTATGAATGATATGGGCTGAAGAGCCTTTCGAAATATTTCTCACACAATTGCACAAATCGTAGAAGCAACTCGTATTCAAAAGTTTCTCTTCCGCGTGGACATTGCAATAGTGGTTTTTCCATTGTTTCCCTCTTTTTTCTCAATGTCCAGGAACGAACTTAACATAATTTTCTTACTCGCAAGATCTACCCCATTCTCCTTTTTTACATACTTTCATGAAAAGCTTTATGATAACATATTTTTTCTTCTTCAACTGCAGCACTTAAGTGCCTTAATCGTTTAATAGCCAAGATTGTTACAAACTTGCACGAACATAGGATCTAATTTGCCGACCTACTTACGCTTTTTCAGTCTTTGACATAGTACAGAATTCAAAGGATGGTGAGATCCCCCAAATAAACGAGATTGTTTTGCAACTACTGTTAAAAAATATGCATAAAGTTTTTTTTATTGTATCGACACGATGACATCAAAATAAGAGGTAATGTTTAGGTCGTACGGCTACTGTTCGTAAGTTCCGAGTTCACAGCCAGATAAGCCTTTCGACGTGTCCAGATTAAAAAAGTTCCTATTAAATTCGTGCCCATGGATAGGTCAAAATTGCAACAATAACCGAAGACACAATTCAACCTTCCACTCAACTTCCACCTAATTACAGACACAAAGGACGCAGTCCGCAAGAAGTGATACAACAAGAACCGCTTGGATACGGCGACTATTTCATAGGCTTCCCGCGCACGAGGATCGTAATTAATTTTAAGCGCGTGAGAGGAAAGAGACAATCTCAGGATTTCTGGTTCCTGAATGGATTTCATACGAGCAGTTTAAGCGACTCTCCTATGCATGGCGCGATAAATTGCTCTCCACGCGACTCGATTAGAATCGAGAACTCCCGACGACAGAATTTTCGCCATCATAAATTACCTTCCCTGTATAAGCTACGTCCCGATTCTTTGTCTTTCACGTTGCCAAGCTTTTCATAACAACTTCTAAGGCCGCAAGGGTTACGACATGCTTTTAATAAGCGTTCTAATAAAATTATAATATAGCAGGCAATTGGAAAAGTAAATATATTTCGAAAATATGACACGTCCGTAGAGGTAAAGGTTAGAAGCATCGTTTTATACGTTTTAAAAAAAGTCGTAGTAAACCAGAGAAATCAGAGAGGAAGTAGGGGAACGACCGGTTAGGAATTATTTATGGTGTGCTGACATATAGCTTGAACACCAAACAAACTGGTTAGATATTTGTGATATGTATGCACCATAACTGTACATAGAGGGAGTATAACTGTACTAAGGGAGTATAAAATGAGTACCGAAGTGCCTAGGGATAAAAATATTGCTGACAGCGTACATGGTAAAAAGGCAGAAAACTTACTATAAATAGTTTAACGAAGATTCCCACTCAATTCTCCAAACGAATAACCTGCTCATCGTACCCAAATTATTTTCTTCCTTACCGTGAAATAAAAAGGAGGAAAGACTACTGATTAGCAAAAAACAGTCTAAAAGCCTAAAGAGAAGAAAGAAGATAGAGAAGGAGATTACTTTTTCAAACAGAATTATATGCTAACTCAGGTTTGAGTGTTCCTTAGATTGGATGAAACAAATTGGTGACAATCACCCCATTTCAAAATAAATAACAACAGATCCATTCGGAGCAAATGGAAGCAATGAGTGGAAGATGCGGGATAAAACGATCATATCCAATCAATCCAAGGTGTGACCACGGCGCTTGACGGAATACTGGTATCCAACGAAGTGGAAGAGGACTAAATTCTTCCGATCAATCGACCGCATCGATGGACCATTCTCCACGGATGAATTTCTCCATCTTGCCCCCGAGAGGGTCCCCCACCGCTTCGCCCTCGGCCACCCCAGTCCCACGCCCTCCCCCCGCGTCGCTTCCGCAGAGACGTCCCCGGCGGATACCACCCTTTCCTCCCGGACGCTGGTTCCGATGGCCTGGTTTCCAGCGGCCCGAGTGCGGCTGCCCGACAAACCGCCGTCATGTACCGCGGTGGATGTGCAGCCGCGCCTTCGACGAGAGCCAACCGCTCGCCCTCTGAAGAAATTCCAGACACTTCCCTCCATTGTGAAAAAACAAATACTCCGGGATCGAAAGCAAGGAGCAAAGAGCGTCCTCCTCACCTCATTTCATACTGCACAAAGGAGCGCGGCCGGGATTAATTGTTTCTCCCTCGTTGGTCGGCAGCAGGGGAAACGGGCGTGCAGACCGAGGAGAGAGAGTCGAGGGAGGTGCAAAGCAATGCTTCAGGGGCTCGCGAGGATCTTGGTTTTTAAAAAGGCGATCGCACCGTTAAGGCTGCGGTTCTTAACCACCCTCGGGGATCATAAAGCTTCTTAGTATTTTTCAAAACATTAACACCATAAAACAGAGATGTTTATGTAGAAGAGTGCTCGATTGTCACAAACTTGTCGCTAGTTTTTTTTTAGTCCTCGGTATATTAGTAATTTAACTTACCATATGCACGAAGCAAAATTCTACTATGAACATGCACTCGCGTGGGATTTACGCAGTTTTATGTGGGTGTATTTGTAGGTTTTTAAGAGAGTTATTTATGGTAACATAAGTTATTATAACAGAAACTCACCCTCTCACACCTTCTGACACGAAGTGCGCTTCCCACTCCCTTTTGATGGCTGCTAGAATATCAAACCACCAAATTTCTCTTCCCTTCTCTCCCGAAATTTTCCCTTCCATCACGCCTCCACTATTGCATTGCCCTCTGAATACGTGCTACGTCCACCAGTAAATCTCGCCGCTGATTTTTAACCAATATTTCCGTGAGAGCCTGAGCTTTGCCACTGTCTTCAAGTGCAACAGGTTCACGCCCTCCTATCTTTCATTCCACTCCTCCTGTTCTATCGTTTTCCAAACACACATCGCTCAAAGGTCTCATCTTCGAAATATATCAAAATCTGTATTTCATCATCACACAGCTGCTACAACGTTCCATGCTCGAACTTCCACGAAGCTCTCTTCCACTTGGTGTCGACTCCTTGAAAAAAATGAGCAGTAGTTGGAGAGTAGGGTTCATTTTGATCCCAAATATTAAATAAGACATAATACATAACGACGTAACAATGGAGAAATTACTTTCCAGATACTACTATCCAGGAATTAACGGAAAGAAGGGACTCTTTAGTCTCAATATTACCACAAACAAAGTCGACATAATTGTTTTAACTCAATATCTAAATCATTATAGGCTAAAAATCCTAAGATTAATTTTAAGTAGCTTTCCACTTCATTTTCAAATCATCTAGCCTCTTTATATTTGCATATTTATTCTCTTTCACATGCCAAAAAATTTGAGCTATATATTTCATGAGAGAAATTCTTTTTTAATTCTTCCTATTCACCTCTTCCCCTGCAATTGTCTTCATCAGGCCATTATGTCTCAAGAACGTTGTCTTCTTTTTAAGTTTTGCATAAGCATTTTCTTTCCTCCTAGTCTTATTAGTACCTCTTCCTTAGTAACTCGGTCAAACCATTTGATCTTCATCACTCTTCTATTGTACCAATTTCGAATGCTTCCACACTTGAATTACCTGCTGCTGTCATCGTCCATGTCTCAATGCCATTTGGAAACATGAAGATTTGATCTATTATCTGGGTGTATATTAAATATAAAGATACAATATTAGAATAAATATAGAGTAAGAAAATCAATCAGGAACGGTCACTTTTTTGTTTATTCAATTTCTCGCAATTACGAGCAAAAAAATTAACACCAAGATGCCTTAACGACTTTTGCACGAAAGTGACGACAATGGGCCATAAAAAATCCACAGAGCCTGCAACAGGCGCGATAAATTGGAGTAAATAACACGCGCTCAGCTTTCGACCCGTGGAACTATTTATTTGTTGCGGGGCATTACCCTACATAGTTGAGATGCTATGATGTAAGAAATGCAGCACGCTTAAGATCATCAACCTTAAGGGTGCCATAAAAGGAGACATAAAATTCGTCTATTGCAGTATAGGAATGGAGGTGTGGTCTATTGCCACGAAGTGAAAGCTTCGACACTGGAGATGAGACAATTCAGAAATACGGTTATAGTAACAGTAAGGCACCCTTGAGATGTAATCCGGCTGCAATTTCATGACTATTAACGGATTGCTATTCATTATAATCGATTACTATACGTAATATCGATTTTTATTCGTTCATTTCGCTTTTAGAGAATTGAGGAACACTTCCTATGCAACATACCCTTGGTTAGGCTTGCTTGCTTAAGGCAAAGTACTCATGCTTCACAACGACGGAGTCAGCCATTGATCGACCCGTCGTCGTCATTATTTTGAATGCAATCTAGAGTGAAACCCGAGAGATCCTCTTGGATGTAGTGCATCAAGAAAAACCTGGTATCATTTACACATCCTTTTAAAAAAGAGTGTGATGATAAAATAGGTTAAGCTGCCTCGAAATGTACACAAGAGACTTACTGTCCGTGCCAAAATCTTGTAGAGTTTAAACCTAAATAATTCCGAAAGCGTTCATCGGATTTTCACGTTATTTACATATTAATTTAGATAATTTTGTTGTTGACTGAATACATGGTTAGAATAATTTTTATATGCAACATGCGTCACTTTGATGTCTAATAACCTCCAATCAAAGCGTTTGGCTAAAACAAAATTTTAATGCAAGGTGAATTATATTTTACATATTATATTTAGTAGGCAATAGATCAACAAGGTGCTAAGGGGGAGTCTCAGTGCGACGCCAGCTTTCACTCCTACTTCCACGTTACCTTACAACCATTGAGGAATCCGCCTTCAATTAGAATGACATAACTATTTCCTTGGCAGAAAAAAACTTGATGAATCATTAACGCCATATCGTACATGCTCGTATTGCAACGACAATACGTATCACATTAACTGCTACCCACTCGTTTTTTATTCAAGATTTGATTGCTTCCCACCGGACGGGATAATGAAGTCAATATCGTGCCAGCTTGACAACCCAAAGTTCGTGAGTTCAAATGCCATCTCACGCATGGATGTGGTGTTTATCTTAGGTTGATAATTACGGCGTTACATTAGACGGCATGATTTGAAAAAACCAGCTAGAACCTCAATAAAAACCTAATTATGATGCTACTAGGGACTGCTTATGCAACACTTGGAGCCACGTGTTAACCAAAATTTACTATATTTAGGTAAAGGCCTATCAGGCCTCCATCAAATCAATCTACTTCAATTCTGATTCGGAGTAAATCAGAGTCATTGATTAATCTAATTTTGATTTATCCTGGCTCAAAATAACACGGCTGAGGAACTAGTCCCATCATAAATTCCCACGCCTTGATTTACATTCATGACGTTGGTTTTATGACTCCCAAGCCATATGAACAGCGTGAATGCAAAAGACAGTGTGGCAACCCATTATAAAAATGATGTATCAGTGTAATAACAATAGAGAACACCATCACCAAATTATTTATAATAGTTATTCCAATTGATTAAAAAAAGTTTTATAAAATAACTGACTCATATAATTCACAATGATTACAAGAAGAAGAATTAAGACATAACGTTAGGCGTCACTTACATTGGTGAAAATTTATTATACTCGTGGTGATGAAGGAAAATCACTACGGGCACTATGCTTTCAAAAATAACGTGGAAATTATGTATCTGCATGGCGCAACTCCCGGTAAAAAATAATAAGTGAATACAAAGTGTGTATACTTAACTAAAAGCAGCGTTACTCACACCAAGCTAATCCGAGTGAAGGTATCAAATATCAACTGAATTTTTTTTTATTAGGAACGATACTTTCAAATACGACCTAAAAAACACATATGCAGTCGTTCCACACATTTAAGCATGAATTTGCTGTAGGAGTTAGCAAATAAATTGTGGAATAGGAAAGTTTGAACAGCCTTTCCACCATGAAAAGCCATTCGTAAATTTTAAATACCAGAGGAGGTGGAAGATTGTATGAGGCAATTCAATACTCAAATCTCCTTGCTATTAAGTGCCTTAGTTTCAATACGGACCTTATTGGCAAGGCCTACAGGTAATTTCACAAAATGGTTGATACTATCAGCATCGAAGCTCAATTCTTTTAATAGTTGCTATAAAAAATGAATAAAAACCTTTTGAATCGTGTTTTATTTCCGCTTCACGATTTGCGTATACAGCCTCGCTCTCTCTATAAATAACAGTGCAATGAGTGTTCTTAAAAATAACATCCCTACCACAATGCCCCCAGTATATAAGGAATTTCCGTATTATTGATAAAGAATAGACTAGCGCTATACCTTATTAACGTTTTTATAATACATTGGCTTGCCGAAATGAGCTCTATTTACAAACACACGGCTCTAACTTGGTTACTGGCTACCCTTCTCTACGAAAGAAATGGGTATGTGATAATGAAATCATATGCTGTCCATAAATAAACAATACTACCAGTAGATTTTAATTCTGGGAAGGAGTTTTCATTTCCCTACGCGAAAAACATGAACTAGTTCTCAGCTTTTGTCTTTTTCTTTGCTTCCTGAAGACGTATATGAATCTTATTTCCTCCCGAGATTAAAAAATCACTCAAAACTCTGGAAAAATGCATTGTAATAAAGAAAGTCTCTCGAATTAACTGGATCTCTCGAAAATGCATGGAAAAAAAAACTTGAGCACTAAGTTAAGTTATACGCGGCTTCATACACTTCTTCGAGACGGACAATAGCGTGTAAGTTCAGAACAAAAGAGACCTTTTTGCATTTTCATTCTACCTGCGTCTCATTCGACGGAAATGAAATTCATCCATGCCTAGGGAAAGTAGGATGAATCCAAGAGTGATGAGCCAGCTCAGGCGCCTCTGCATGGGATATGTGGCCCACCTGGCGAGTATCCACTCGCTTATAATTCTGAGTAGTCGGTCATTGGGCGTTTAAATGCCTAGTAACTAGTTTTTCTTCAATTCACGGTAGATTTTCAATAGATAATCTTCCGTATACTATTTGAATTTTACCTGGTACTCCCTTCCTATTCTGCGTTTTCCTCCGGATCAATGCTCTCCCAACCATTCTAAATCCCACCAATTACAATGATCACTCTTTACTCTCCTTCGCTTTCAAGGTATTTATTTCATGAAGGATTTGTAAATCCCAATAATTGTGATCCATATGTCCATACGTAATCCCAATAATTACTTCCTCCTCATATTCTCCGGCGACTTCTTTTCCTCACCAACACACAAAACTCTTCTACCTTCAGGCTTTCCCCATTCTCCTCCACATGAGCCTCTCAGAGTCCTGTTAACTATTCTCAATATCTCTCTCCGTAGTACAGGGGCACGTTCACCGATGCTTCTGACGCGTTATCATCATCCATAAGGCAAGCACTCGCCGTATTCCAACGCTAGTGCTGATGATCTGTGCAACTGGCATATCTGTTTGAACAGGGATCTCAAGGATCATGTGAAATTTCAAGATTGATGACGATGCGATACGCATTGTATAGGGAAATCGGTGACGCGAGCGAGTGCCTTCTTTAGACACATGGTCGTGCCCCCGTGGTCTCGAATCCACTAAACGCCACACTCAATATCAAGATCGTTACCTACCTATCCTTGACATGGCTGCTCAAGGTTCCAGTTACGAGCTCTTTTGCGTCTGTAAATGGTGATTTCGCTAAAGCCATTCTCTCCCTCTTATCATGAACATCAAGACCACTTTTACCAAATTGATACTCAAGTAGGAGAATCGCTCAAGATGATCCTGGTTTCATCCCTTCAACATGTATATTGACTTTTATCAAAATCTTCACCATCTACATCTACATAATACCCTGCAAGCCACCACAAAGGTGTGTGGCAGGGGTGATTTCTCACCAAATATGCACTACATATCACGTATAAAAAAGGAATAGTATTAATTTACTAGTCAGAACTTCACTATTTAAAAAAGATAGAAATTGCAAAGAAAACATGCAAAAACATTCTGTTAGTAGGGTTAGCTTTAAGTACTCATACCAACAGGCAGCTACCAATGCTATCCATTGGTACTCTCCGATTGGACATATTTACCGTTATTCGTATCTCTAATTGTGCGAGGGAAAAAGGACATTTTGAATCTATCAGTTCGGCAATCATTTTCTCTAATTTTATGATTATGGTCCAGTCTACCATAGTAAGTTGGGGTTCGCAAAATATTTTTAACATCATCACTGAAAATATTGTCTCGGAATTTACTTAAGAGATTAAGTCTAAATTTCAACCTGCGATCTGACAATGATTCCCATTTTAATTCATTTAATAGACTGGTTACGCTAATATAATTATCGTATCGTCCCTTTACAAATCTTGCCGATCTTCGCTGCACACGTTCAAGTTCATTATTTAGACCAATTTCATAGGGATCCCATACACTGGCAGCATATTCCAAATGAGGTCTAACAAGGGAAAAGTAGCTGATATCTCGTACATGATCGTCACATTTACCCAATACTCTTTTGATGAATCCCAGTTTACGATTAGCTTGACCCATTATTTCACGTATGTGTTTAACACAATACTAAATACCATAATCAGTCCTAAAACGTGTTTAACGCTGCTCCCAAAAATTCTTCTATCGGTCGAGTCTTTATTCTGACAGTTCTTTTTCGCTACACTTCATGCCCAAATTACTTAAAATTGTTATTAATTTTGTTTCAAATCTAAGTAGATATTCAATAGAAAAAATCTGCGACGCATCACACAAATGGCTTCAGTGTGAGAATGCCGTCCTCGCCTGAGATATCCTACTGAAGATTTCTTCCGTACTTTATCCATCGCCATTTATTATAACTCCCGATTCTTTTAACTAGTGAATTGGCTTCTGATTATAATCTGCATAGCATTACCTTTGCTTTTTTTAAACACTAAGGCGACATTCGTCTCTGTATTTTCTATGTTAATTGGAGGCTTTATTGCATTTTATTTGTCTTTGCTTTTTGCGTAAGAACCTCACCATCTAAGCTCCCTCATCATTACTCTCAATCATAAATATCTTACACCAGAGGCTTGATGAAAAGCATAAAAAACTTGCGTTTTATCGCAGTGCCAATGAACAGGCCAGTTAAATTTTTTGCCCGTTTTGGTGACTGAACAGGGTGCTGATATAGAAGAAAATAAATATATTGGCCTACTTTAAATGTATGGCTTTACTATTCCAAATACTTTCATTCATTTACATCTACATATTATCCTGCAAGCTACCACTAGGGTGTGCGACAGGGGATAAACCATCATCAGGCATGCATTTTAAATAATCAGGTCAAATCTTGTGTTGTAACTACAATAAGGGTACTTTATTCAGCCAGATGTTTAGAATTGTTGATGATGTAGAATTGTAGAAAGATTATAGTAATCCACGAATACAAATCAGGTAAAGCAGAGATAGTTCCACTTATATTCCACACTGTAAGTAGATTCCTATTTTGGTAGAATGTTATCTCCACCTGGGATATTCTACTGACTTTTTTCTTGTTACTTCGCCCATCACTAGTTAATCGGCTTTCCAGGGTAGCAAGGAAAATATATCACTACCATTCTCCGGGTAATCGGTTAAGGCATTCCTTTCAGATAACATAAAGCGTTTATAATTCAAAAACCTGAAAAAAAACATTGGTCGTGATTTTTTCAGTTCTGTGCAGGTATGGGAGAGTTTACGATGGGAAAAAATGAAATTCTATAACCTTCGGAGAAAACGTCCACCGTTTAAGATATTGCGGGACAAAGAGACCTTGTTAACCCTTTGCTAGCCGCGATTCCCAGAACTTTAACGCACAAACAACGCATAATACTAACAGTCAGTAGTTTACGGTGAATTTGAGTAGTATTCGAATATGTCGAAATGAAGACAAAATTTGCAATTAACCACAGATAAAAAAAACGTTATTTCAACCCGAGGTTCGTTGACACTGCAACGTAATCAAGTGCCTAGTGTCAAAAAAATCCGGGTCGAAATAAAGTTTGTTTTTAATGCGTGGTAAATTTCAAATTTTATCTCCATTTCTCAATACTCAATAAGTTACGTAATTAAACAATCAACTTAAATGAAAAATTAGTGAATATTGCATATTTTACTCAAGCCGAATTCATATCAATATCTGAACACGGGATATTAGCAGGATGTTTTCCTATTAAAAAGATTTAATTAAGACTTTTTCCTGAGTTAGTTGTCGCATTCTGTCATTCACATGACTTAAAGTCAACTATGTCAGTCCTGGGATATTTTAAAATAATAAGTAGATGACGCGGCAATATAAATTGCTGCAACAATCCCAATTCTTACTTTATCAAATGACCTTGAGCATTAACTAAAAACAAAAGAGGGGACGCAGTAACAAGGCATGGAAACTTTCCTTACTTTTCCAAAGAACTACTATTCCCGGGGCCAGCCGTAGTGGTCAGATCAGTAATACGCAGACCTGGCAACCCCAATGTCGCGGGTTAAAACCCTACCTCAGCCTTGGATATTGGACTAGACGGTGTGATATAACCTAAGCGCCGGATCACCTAAAACAGATTCTACTCATATTATTGTGCCTGACTTTCCATCCCTAACATAACTTTTACGCTCACTACACAAGTTCTTACGGCATCCAAAATATATGATTGTATGAAGAAATGAGATGCTGGAGCATGGTATAGACAATTTAAATACGTTTGCTAACATCATTAGTGCCCATTAAAAAACTTACAAAATATGTACATAAAATATTGAAAGTTTAAAATCTGCCAATAATAAACCCGGAGATCATTCTATCCCCACTCCAACGAGTTTCGACATAAAACTTCCTGTCAGGGATGAGCAACTTATTTTCAAGAACTTTTCGGTGACCCAAAGAGAAACGAAAATAGCAGGAACTTGCCCAATCTCATCTTCTCTCTTCGAGATCACATCAATCCCCCTCACGCCCGCAACGAAACGCAAAAGTGATATTTATTCGTTACCATGGTCGATTCTCCCTCCAGAGGAAACGATATAAACTCATTTATCCCGACGGACGTTAGTCTTCCGCCACAATTTCCTCACAAAGCCAAGACAATAGAAAAATCCCGGAGAGAGGTGGGCGGGTTGTGCCGTGCGGGAAAGTGCGTAGTGCGCGGGTGGAGGGCAAGGTGGGAGGGTGCATTTTTGCAACACATGATGCGGGGACGGATGGGATGGGGTGAAAAAGCAGGTCCAGAAAGAGAGACTCGGGGAAGGGCCGCCTAACCGATGAAGCGGTCGGGGCGGTCCGGGGGAGTAAATTGCAGGGCACCCGGAGCAAACAGCGTGGGGAGGGGTCGGCCAAACTTCCTCCCAAACTTCCAACTCGAAAGAAAGAATAAAAAACTCCATCAGGTGTCAGGGAAGGAGGACCACTCTTTCCGGACGCTTACGCAACCAACCCCGAAACCTGTTCTCGAATCGCTCCCATTCTATTCTCCTCCCCGGAGCCTTTTAATGCATGCATTTTTTCCGGGGGAACGTTCTTGCGCGTAACTTTCACGTACTTTTTCCGTCAAAACAAGACGTGGGCTACGAACAAGGTGGACGGGAGGTCTAGCTCCATACACACGCATTTTGATGACCAGGTGAGAGCTTTAACTCGTTCCTTGGGCTAGTTGAGTATTGAGATTGATTCTAGATATATACATTGCTCTCGTCAGCCAAGGAAAGTTGGTTTTAATTTACGTCCAGCCTTAATAAGTCCCAGGTTCACCTCCGGTAATCAATCAAATGTATTTTACTGGCACCGCTTATCTGGAGCAGGTTCTTTCATCATAGTGAGGCAGAGTGAGAGACCAATAGTAACAGAAAAGACACGTTTGGATGTATTTGAATCGCGGCATTGCTGAAGAACAGAGCCAGATTTGGGTACAAGCTAACTAAGCTGCAGTTTAGGGCTTTAAAATCGGCAGGGAATATTAAAATTTCCAGAATTTTTGCTTTTGAGAAATCAGGAAAGTAGAGGATTCTCTAAAGTGATTGTTGTGACTTTTCTACGTGTTGTATATTATTAATTGTACAGTGACACCAGCTTGCTTAGCTAGAAAATGGGTGGGTGCCATAGAGCTATACATATCTTAAAGCATCACCAAGTCTGAATTCGACCCTGCAGAAGAATGATGAAAATCAATGGAACGATTAATTACACAAGATTCTTAAAAAGAATAGAAGAAAAGAGAAATCTCGTAACTACTCTGATACAAGGAAGGAACACTAACATTGAATGAAAAATGACACATGAACATCTCACGAATATTGCCACCGCCGAAAAATTGAATGCAATAGGAAGATCTGTCTGTGATGATGCTCATGGAGTGAGTAATAAGAGATGAAGGATTAATATGAAGTCGTTAACGCAGACAACAGCTGAGTGGAGAGCTGCGTCAAACCAGTTTAACGAACGAGAACGAGTGATGATGATCATGATCTAGTAATTACATACTCTTGTTCAAAAATGTGTGATTCTGACCTCAATCATTGAAATGGCGATGGAAATGCCGTCTGCTAATGAATGATATGATTTTTTTTCGACGAAGCCATTTCATTGATCGATAGCCACTAAGCAGTCCGATTGCTTGGAATTGCTTCGAATGAGTTAGTCTTCGTTTTAATATATAATACTAGTGAGTTCTTCCTTGTGGATAAGAGAATGGTTAAACAAGGCTTCATTTGTATACATATTTTTGCTCAACCCTCGATGAAGAAAAGTAAAATGAGACGCGCTCAAAAACTAATTTTTCCAACACAATACAGAAGAGGGAAACCAGCGATTATGAGAGGAGAAATTTTGTGTCTAAGGTAATGAGCACCGTATGACTATGAGCAAATATTTGTTAACATTGTCAGCTCATTCACAGATATAACTTTTGAATATAACAGTTTAAATATAGTAGAACATAGAATAATTAATTAATTAAGGCAAATTAAAAAAATAATACTTAGAAGTAAAGACTAAGGAATTAGATAAGTTGTGCCACGGTCCCGAGTAATGCGGCCAAAATGTATAACGCCAATAAAAATCAAAGTAGGAGAACGAGTTTTAAACTCTTTCAAGACATTAGCACTTTTCCTAAGAATAACCTTGAACAATGGATAGTCATTTTTGTATAGATGTTTATCTCATATTCTGCTTTTTCTAAAATTTTTATTTTGATTATTGACTCGATTAAAGCAAATAATCGGGAATGTACCGACATATTTTTAGCACATAGGCATATGGTAGTAAACAAGCCCCTATAATTGGCTTACGGAGATATTATAATCAAGTGTAGCCTCGATTAATTGCAAGAACTACGGTGCCTCACGCAAGCAGAATTATTATCGGAATTTATGAATGCTATCCCATTGAATGCGGACAGTAACAATATGCTCGGATACATCTGGTCACGCCTCAGAAATAACCGCTAAAATGTTTGATGCGGAGAACGAACAATCACTGGCTACAAGCGACTGAGCAAGGACAGAAGTGATCTGAGGTGGGTTTTTGTGTTTTCAAGGCTTGGAATTCCTTTCTCTTGCCGTTTATATTTATAACACCAAAAAAAAAGCAGGAGCAAAACCAACCATTGGCGAGGCTGAGAAACAATTAAAGGAGAAAGAACACGAACGTTCAACATCCAAAGAGCAATTTGGAACATACGAACTTAAAAGGAACAAAGGAATGTCACGAAGCTAACGGATGCAGATAATGAAATAATTTCATGCTTGGCCTTCGTCACAAAGCTATAGATAAAGTTCAATGACTATAGAAAGAATTCCACAGATTAGGCGGAAAATGATGCGTGAGGGAATGGATTTTGTATCTAGAGTAGGGTATATTATGACGTTTTCGAAAACTACTTTCCCCTACTATGAGTGCTAATATCACTCTTACCTCACTAGATGAATATTTACTTCAGCGTCTTGAATTTATTCACGATTATATTCAAGGGTAGGGAAAAAATTATACATGTCCATTCGAAAAATGTCTAATCATTAGACTGCCATGAAAACATATGTTACCTACTACGCAATGTTTTATGAACCACATCCATTTCGAATTTGGCTCTATAGTTATTGTTTGCACAGAATATACACCAGCAGGGAAATTATGACCCACTAAGATTGTGAGACCGGATATTTATTCTCAATATACATATTATATTTTTGCCTACATATCTGTATCTACATCTACACGATACCCTGCGAGCCACCGCGAAGGTGTGTGGCAGGGGGTGAAATTAACAAGCATGCACTATAAACATGCAACCATACTACATGGATCCCAGGCAACTAGACTTTTAGTATCTGCATAGCAATAAGGGATTGGTTGTTAATAAATGCATCATGCACTGCAGACTGCTCTGCAAAATTTCACCTACCTTTCCCTTTGCTATGCTGCCTATTGTGTTTTCTTATAGTACGAGGGAAAAATTACATTTGAATCTATCAGTACGACAATATCTCTCTAATCTTATTTATTTTGTCGAATCTAGCGTAATACGCTGGTTTTTTAATATATGCCTAACATCTTCAGTAAAGCTATCCGATTTAATTTTCTGTAAGAGATTTAATCTGTACTTTAACCTACGCTCTGATGATGATTCCCACCTCAATTCTTGTATTAATTCTGTTACACTACTAAAGCTATCGTAACACCTTTTGACGAACCTAGCTGCTCTACGCTGCACACTGTCTAGTTATCTGATCAAACCTAATTCATTAGGATCCCATACACTGGCTACATACTCAAGGTGGGGCCTAACTAGTGAAAAGTAACATCGCTCTTTTTTCTTCTAAATGCAGTAAAACCTTAGAAAAAAACTGGAAACATTTATAATAGTAATGGGGTTGGTGATGTATATGTAGTACTGGCCTCCTATCTCGAGATCCCAGCTTCGAATCCTGTTGTGGCAGAGGTTTTCCATTGGTATACCGATCCTACTTGAGTGGTGAGAGCTTTGATATTAATACTTTATATGCCGGATGGGACGTTAAACCGTGGGTCATTAGTTGTTTTCCGTTGTATGATAATGCCGACGCCGTGTTTCTCTCTACTTTTCCTATTTTCCCAAAAACATTCCCACCAACAGCCCATTACCTACTTATACTTAAATGGGACAAATTACCTTAGTTGTCGGTCACCTCTCCTGATTTAACGGCAAACTAGCATTCGTGACTACGATACTATCTATAACATTTTCTTTGCGTTACAGGTACTGCCACTACTTGGCCCCCTTGAGGCCAAAATATGAAAATGGGAATAGGATTCATAGTTGGGTGCCTCCTGGTGCTCCACGCCGAAGGAAAACCGCAGCACCCTTTTCTGCAATTCACCTTTTCCCCTGCATCAGCCAGCAGTTCACACAACTTCAACAGATCTCCAGGTAAGATTCAATACACCAGCCAATTCCTAAGTGGTAAAAGTAAATTGAAATGCCGCAATTGCCGCAAAATAATCCCACCATCTGTTACGCATTGAATAAGAACGCCGACTGAATACACTGAGGCTGAGTTCAGCGGCATCACTTCCTGGCTTGGAAAACACAAAAAATGTCTGAGTTATGGACGGTAGATTACTCTACGCTAAGAGTTTATTTCCGTGCAAGGTTACATAAGGGGTTCTATAGGTTACATGAAAATGAAACTATGAGGCAATCATAAACGATAAAGAAAGGAAACACACCGATCAAAGTTAATTTGATAATATCAGCTTACGTTCTCGATCTCGCCCCATCAGCGTAACTCAATTATGCAGCCCGAACCAACCGCACGGATCTAGATCTTAATGGGTAGTGTGGTGTTTGGAATTGTAGACTTATTCACCATACAAAGCATCACTTCAAAGAATATATCATAAATTTCTATCTCAAAACATCAGCAGTTCTCTTATCTCTCATTTAGAAAAACACGAGTTTTATGGGGCATATTTTATCACGAAACATGAAAGCGTTAGCGTGTTCACAACAAAATTTATTGGAGATGTAAAACTATAGGTAACATAGCGCGCAACTATTGGAAGAAAGACCGCTCTGTTCTTAAATAAATAAGGAAGTGATCTCAAAGTTCCCGATGAAGGTCAATAGATTCCCGCTCACCAATACGGTGTTACCACTTTCATTTACAAACTTGCACATGAAATTCTTTAAAGACGATTTCAAATTTTTGGAAATAAACATTTGAATCATGAAATATGAAGAAAACTACCGACAAAATTAAGGGGCACTTGCTTGAAGAAAATGATTTTTATTTTATATCACCCGAGTAAAGTAATTTCAATCAGAAAAAGACAACAGTCTAGGTACTCTTAATTTTTATGAAAGCCAGAGCATCATGAACTAACTCAGATTCTTTAAGAACTGAAATATCTCAACACCAGCTAACATCATGTCACGTCATTTGCCATATATTTGATAGCGAGAAAGACGCGAAATTCATACGAAACTCAAATGCCACACTCTTGCAGAGAGTAAATCTGATACTTAAACGAAGCGAGATCCAAAACTTCAACTTCTAGTTTGCCTATCAAGATGGCGACCAGCGTGGCATATAGGTAATCGGCTTAAATATCGCGCCCGGCTATGCAGCATCGTTATATACCTGTCATAATACATGGTAAGAGGATGAAAAATGCACCTATAAATCATAGTAACTACATAACAGCTGATTTTGTTACAAATATATTGTTTTAATGATTTATCAATCGGGATTTAAAAAATAATACGAATAATTTGTAAAGTCGGTCGCGCAAACACTCGCGAAAGGAATTCCACAAATCAACGGTTGAATGGAATTTCTAAAGCCCTGTGATTCTTGCGGAATAGCAGAGCGCGAACGATGCATCGTGCAATTGAAATACATGCATTTAACGTGATAATGATAGGAACAAATCGAAAATAAGCAATAATACTGCTTTTTGGAGAGACAGTTCGGCAAAATTCACATCCGGGACCACATATCAACTCAAACCCCCCCTCAACCGCCATATCCCAATTTACTTTCATTTCCGCACCCTAAGCTTTTTTCGCATCTCAGTGAACCTCTCCAGTTACGTGACACACATCATCGTCTTCCGGACAGCCGCACCGTGAGACCCAAACGAACATGTGCAAATGCTTCCGAGGTGGGCGAGTCAAAAAAAATTTACGATTTCTCTCCAAATATTTTCACTTTTTGGAGATCGTTATCCCCATTCCACCCATTGGGTCATGAGAAAAAAAAATATATATATACATCGCCCTTGCCGAACGCGTCGATTCCGACATCTCGAATCGAAACAAAGCACAACGGCGCAAGAAGTCGTGACTAATCCAAACATCCCGTACGGTCACGGTAACCCTCGTTCGGCGGCAGCGTGCCCCACTCTCCAAGGCCTTCGCTGCTCCTTCCTTCCCCTATTTCTCCTCAGCCCCCCTAACCCCTAACTCTCGTTCCCATCGCCCCGGCGCGGCGTCATCCCTCGGCTTGTTATGCCACAGCCCCGGCGCTTCCCGCTCTCAAGCGCAGACTCATCGCCGCGCCAGTTCCATGGAATGGCGAAAATGTTCCCACCGCGCTTACTCCCGATTGCAAGAGGCTATTCGTCCGATCCTCCCTCCCGCTCTCCGTGCGCCTGAACCGGTTCCCCTGCGTAAGTCATCCGCTTTCCCCTCCCTCCCATTCCCTTTCGTCGACTTTCTTTGTCTGGGCCGCAGAAACTCTCCCTTTCACCTGCTCGTTGTGATTAGGGAGGCGACCAAAAACAGAGGTCATTCGCTCCTTTAATGATAGGTGGGTAGTTGTGTGTGGGTGGAATTTTTGGGAAGGGGAGAAGGGTGGAAAGGGGTCGGGTTGGTTCCGTGGTTGAAGTATACCGGCCTCTCATCCCGAAGGTCCGGGCTCAAGTACCGCAGTGGTAGATATTTTTCATTGGTAAGCCGGCCCCTAATTCATCTACATCTACCTAATACCCTGCAAGCCTCTATAAAGGGGTGTGGCAGGGGGTGAACTCTCACGAAACATGCATTACATATCATGCATAAAAGGTATTGGTAATAATATACTAAAAAAAATTTTCAGTTTAAAAAATATAAAAATAGCAAATCAAGCATATAATATCATACTGTTAGTTGGGTTAGCTTCAAGTCCTTATACCAACATGCAACTACATATGCTATCCATTGATTCACTCGAATTGGACATACTTACAGCTATTCATATCGCTAATTGTACGAGGAAAAAAGAACATTTTGAATCTATCAGTTCGGCAATCAATATCTCTAATTTTGTGATTATGATCCAGTGTACTATCCTAAGTTGGAGTTCGCAAACTATTTTTGACGTTATCAGTGAAAATAATATCCTGGAATTTATTTAAGAGATTAAGTCTAAATTTCAACCTACGATCTGACAATTATTCCCATTTTAATTCATTTTAATAGATTGGTAGCGATGGCAAGGGGCTATTCGTCTAATCTTCCCCAGACTTGAGCACTTGAGTGCGTAGGGGAGAGCATTCGACTTCAGTACTCCGTCCGTCGGATGGGACGTCAAGCCGTGGTCCCCATAGCTCATTCCGATAAGAGCAGGTTAATTCCAAAGCTAAGTTTCTCTCCATCCCTCTTCCTTGCACCTTCCATTCTTATCCTTATACTTTTCCTTCATACTTGAAGCGCCATGGATTGCGGGTATAGGCTGGTAAACCACGGGTAATGAGAGGAGTGGAAAGAAACATTAGCTTAGTTCACTCCTAAACAAAGGTACCAAGGAATTCCACAGCTCAAAGTCCCATCCGATGGATGGTGTACCAACCTTCAATCGGGCGTTTATGATGGGTAAGCTTAGATAAAGCGGGACTCCTGGGAACTGGAGAAGCGTGGAGAGGAAACTCAGTCAGCTTAGCTCACTCAGGGACCATGGCAGTCAAAAGTTCAACGTCCCACCCGGCGAGCTACTTCTACATCTACATCCACGCGATAACATGCAAGCCGCCGCGAGGGTGTGTGGCAGGGGGTGAAGATCACCAAACATGCACTATTGACAAGCAACTGGGGACTACATGGAAACATGCTACATAATAGGGTCACATGCAGCTAAATGTAATCTACGTGGGAGTTCATATGGACACGGACCTATTTATACAATCAAGTATGCAACACGATTTAAAAGGACAGATATTCAACACACAAATTCAAATTATAGAATATACTCTCCCATCCATGCAACAACATACAGCTACAAATCAATACATGTTCCAATGGCGGAAACATAGCAAAATATCTTCAATACCTCCAAAACTATCCACGTCACTTTATCAACCCAGATACCATATGCTCCGCCACAGCACCGATCGGTCCATACAGTTCCACACTTCGCCTTCCCACTCCTGCCAGTCAATGCACTTCTCACTTGGTACTCCCACCTCCAAAACTTCCTTCTTCCCCCAATAAAACAGCCAAAATTCCAACACCAATCTCCGCCTCACTCGTGCGACGTGCCGCTCTCGCTCCTCTTCCCCCACTCCTCGTTGTTGATTCTCCCCTAGCGACCGCGAACTACTATGGCGGCCTTGCATTATGTTACATTTGCCCCGTCAAATGTAACATAATGCTACATGGTTAGTATCTACATAAAGGGATTGGTTGTTAATACATGCATCATGAACTGCAGACTACTCTACATTATTTCACCTACCTTTCCCTTTGCTATGCTGCCTATTGAGTTCTCTTATAGTACGGGGGAAAAATGACATTTGAATCTATCAGTACGACAATCTATCTCTCTAATCTTATTTATCTGGTGAATCTAGCATAATACGCTGGTGTTTTTAATATATACCTATCATCTTCAGTAAAGCTATCCTATTTAAATTTCTGTAATAGATTTAATCTATACTTTTATCTACGCTCTGATTCCCACCCTAATTCTTGTATTAATTCTGATACACACTGTCTAGCTCTCTGATCAAACCTAATTCATTCGGATCCCATACACTCTCTACATACTTGACTACACTTGCTACACTAGACAATTGCTCTCCGCGTAGTGATCAAGAAGGGATTAGTATACAATGAAATATTTCTGAACTTGGACCAGGATCATGAGGATGAGGAGCAAGTACCCTACCCACCACAAAAACACGAATCCCGATATCACTCGGTGCCGATTTCTTTTACAACTCTCTTCCTCTCTAACCAACGGAATGCGTTCCATCCACCAACTGACACGGACAGGACGGATTTTTTCATGTATTTTTCAGTGCCAGTTAGTGAGGCAATAAAATCTAGAGCAGTGGTGGCACCAAGCTGAGGGTTTGGGTGCTAAACCCCCTCTCGTTCCTAAAGAGACAAAAATTGTTGCTTTTCAAACCACCACATGAAATTTTGTAGAAAACATAGATAAAACTAAAATCATAAGCTAAATCACAACGCAACATGCGAGAAAATCATCCGGCTAATTTTCATTCACAGACGCTTGACTCTAGAGGATTGCATTTATACCAACAACAGGATGTCCTTTTTTCCTCGTAAAATTAGGGATATGAATACCGGTAAATATGCCCAATACGAAGTGAATCAATGTATAGCATAGGTAGCTGCATGTTGGTATAAAGACTTAAAGGTAACCCAACTAACAGCAGGTATTTGCATGCTTCATTTTCTATTTTTCTATTTTTTAAATAGTGAAGTTTAGGCCGGTATATTAACACTAATACTTTTTTATGCATGATATGTACCTAGTGCATGTATGGTGAGAATTCACCCCCTGCCACACACCTTTATGGTGGCTTCCAGGGTATTATGTAGATGCAGGTGTAGATGCTGAGAAAATAGAATGGATCCATATTAGAAACCTCCGAAAGAAGGGACACGGTTCCGAACCTATGCTTATCCTTGAGATCATCCATACACTGGATAAGCAAAAATTTATCAAATACATATCATTTAAAGTAGCCATGGTCCATGTTCTAATAACCTACTGACCAAATACTTAACCTATACTTAATCCTAGGGCAAACACGAAAACCCTGCTAATGACGGGGCCTAAACCCACGAATTTCGGATCACCAGGACGGCAAATTTCCTTCCAGGAGCGGCCGGCTTGGGGGTTCACCGCACCATCTTCCAACCTGATAGAGATTAAACATCTGATTTATATTCGCAGTATAAGGAAGTATAATGCCATCTTAATAGCTCGCAAATTTTCAAAATCTCGGTAATGGCTCCGGCCAAAAGAAAAACCTCAGATGGCTCCATTCTTCAGACGTAGTCGCTTACGACCAGATCCAAAACAAGGAGAAAGGCGAGAAATTACTCCGGAGCAACACCGCCTATAAATTACACATATTACCTATGTAGACCAAGATCGCCTTCATATAGGGGGATTCCTTTGCTATTAAACTTCCTTCCAATGTGAGGCGAAACTCGATTATCAGATAGTTTCACTCCACCAACCTGTATTTTGTGCATAGTTATGCAATTTACAGCCATCGTAAATCCAACAATTGATGTAAATTGGGTAGCCGCGATGATTTAATACCACATGGTAAAATTATACAAGTATCCAAACGAGTTCTCGAGACCAACCTGAGCTTTAAATGTTTTCCCGTGATGCACATTTGCCGATGCGTTTTCTTCGATAATCAGCCAGGAAATTCTACTCTTCATCCAGCATGAAAAAACATTTCAGATGTACTTATCATCATGCATCATAGCATGACAAACGTTGATGTTGTTATGATCACAAATACTTGAGGAAAGAACGAAAATTTGAACCTATCTGTGGTACAGTGAATTTCGCTTATATTATCCTCGCCTACCAATTTAGTGCGAGGATATGCAGAGTGAATATTAATGGATGCGAAAGTTTTATGAGAATAATGGCAGCCGTTGGTGATCAAATGAATGAACCGAGCGAACAATTCACATCTCACTCTGATGTAGCAGCATTTTTCCGTAGGGCTCGAAAAAGGTGTAATCCTGCTCGCAAGGTGTCACTCAAGCTCTACAACTCGTCAGAAAATGAAAGAAAATCTATGCTTTTAATTATCCGTCAGTTGAAAGTGCCGCGAGTTGAAATATAATTTATTAATTAAATACTTAATATAATCCATATTATTTTCGATGAAGTAACAAAACAGATGGACTGAAAGTTGAACAAGATGAAAAAATAAAGGATTTCAACAAATTCGCTGACGCATCATGAATATTCATTCTCATCACTTTGCGACATTGAATGGCCTTATTCAATGGTGAATGATGGCAAAACGCCCGTCACTTCAACCTGTCAAGGGGGCGAAGGGGACGTTCGTTACAAGCTGCCTCGCCCTGGTAAAAACGCAATACCGAGGGCTGAATACAGTCTAAGGCACGTAAATGTTCATCGTCCCAGAATGGACTCTATACTAGAATTCAAATAACCAGTTCCATTATTAAAATCAAGTTCGGTCACACATTGACCCAAATATCTACGCTTAAATAGCACACATTTGACAAGAGTATCGATTGACAAAGTCAAAATTGTGGTAGTAAAAATTTATAATTTTTATTCTTAACTTCTTCAATCTCTAGGACTATTTCGCGATGAGTCACTTTCTCAGACTTTATTCTCGTGCGTAAAAAAGATAGTCACCCTTCAAATACTAACATAGGTTTTGCCGACAACATAAACCAGAGGCGTAAACAGAAGTGGAACGGAGCACTTAAACTTTTAAATACAATGTTAGATATTTACCACTGCACCAATGTTAAAGCAGTGTATGTAGTAGGGCAAACAAATTAACGCGCGTGGAAGGACGCCTTTGAGAGGGAAAAAAGGTCGCATTGAGTTCAAGCCATGACGACCCCGAGGCAAGTTCCTTAACAAGCATTTCCCTTCCTCCAGTCTTAAGCAACCAATCCCTTTCACTTGCACCTTGGAATTTTTAAAACCAAATTCATGCCGGTCTTGTGGTATCGCCTTTGAATCGGCGCATTACACCAAGTTAAATTGATCAATGGGGTCAATTGGGGGCCTCCCAGTCACTCCATGTACCAAAATTTACCTTGGCCCAACTTCTATTAAAATTAGCGGTAGTTATTTCATATCGTCCTCGGGAACTGAGAGAGAGAGAACGTGGCTTAAATTGTCGCTAGCCATATTTGCATCCATACGATCAGAAATCGGCCAAAACTAATAACAGTTTTTAATTTTTGTGCGTCAAGAAAATATAAAGGAAATAAAAATCAGCATTATCTACACAATACTCTGCAATCCACCAAAAGGATGAGTGACAGGAGGTGAACCATCACTAGGCATACGTTTTATATGAAAAGGTCAAATTCCATGTTGGTTACTACTGCGCAAGTTTTCAATATTCCAAGTATCTCGAATGAAATGCAATTCTTCTAGAAATAAAGAATTTTCACATGCAATACTGCATTGAAAACCATAATTTTCTGGGTCGAGCATTGTATATAAACAAATATTCACACAATTTTTCAATCATGAAAAATTAAATTAGATTCACTGTAGTACATATCATGCAGGCATGCAAAAATACTAGTAATAATATTCCATACATGCTAATAACAAAGCGTAAATCCCCAGGTATACAACGTCCGGCCAAAGGATATGCTGATTCATCACATTCAAGTCTCACTTCATGAGACGTTTTGCTCAATCCAAATACACACATTAGTCTCACGGCAGTGAGAACGAAGATCAAATGGTCGGTACATTTTCTGTTAATGGACTTACCAATGAAGGAGCACGATTACGTTTACTTTAAAAAGATTAAGTCATGGCAGATGACTCTTTTTTGCCACATCATTCAGCACATATTATATCCACATAGAATTTGGCCTAGAATATATGCTTTCGGCCGCAAGCATATCGGCTATTCTAAGAAACATACGTGGTCGATAATATTTGCGTTAACATCCGAATGAAAGATGAGACTTTAGAAAGATGTCTTGGAAGCGGCTATTGTAATCATTCCGACTTCAGAGCAAACACAACTACAGTATGCAATCTGACCTTAAACTTAGTTAGCATAAAACAGTTACTTCTGTCGTAGCTTGTAAGTACTCCTCATTTTTCGGGCATGATTTGATATTTCCTGAAGCACAAGAAACAAAGGAACTTTCCACTGCATCACAAGGGTTATACTGATGTACAACCATTACATCAATCTAAGCAAAGCTTATTGTGGTGTTTATAGTGCTGTTATCCAATCCAAAGGGTTCGGGTTTGAATCCCGGATGTGGAAGATATTTTACTAAGGTTAATAGACCTAACTTGAGGTCTGTGTGTAAGGCAATTCGTTTTCAGAACACCATCCCCCGTAGATCTATGGTAACCTTGGCGCCTTTCGTAAAGAGTCGGCAAATGCCGACGCAGGTTATCTCTTCTCTATTTGGGGATCGGGTTGGTGTGGTGGCTAGAGTACTGGCCTCCCATCCCGAGGGCCCGGGTTCGATTCCCGGCAGTCGGATTTTTCAGCGGAAAACCGGTCCCTACTTGAGTGCTTAGTGGAGGGCATTTCAAGTACAGTACTCCGTCCGTCGGATGGGACGTTAAGCCGTGGTCCCCTTGGCGCCTTTCGTTAAGAGTAGGCTAATGCCGACGCCGGGTTTCTCTCCACCCTTCCTCCGTTCCCCAAAAACTCCTACCATTACCCAATGACCCACCTATCCTATATGGCGCAAATGACCTCAGCTGTCGGTCGCCTCCCCTGAATAACCAACCAATCTTCTCTATTTATGATTCCTTCACTCTTGCAAAAGTATTGACATGAAACGTAGCGTAAAGGACTTAATTTCAGCAATGAAGAACATTGCCACAGCATTGGAAAAGATGCAACAAAATAGCTGCACAGTTAGCACATGTTGCAGTTTGAAAGGAACTCATACCAATCTTATGGATCAACGGCAGAAAAATCTCAATTCGACAGATGAGGAAAAGGATTTTGTCCTAGTTTTGCTGAAGAGGTATATTCAGGAAAAGAATTCACTCCCGCAATCATAAAATATTTGGCCAGAGATGATCATCATTAACAGTAATGTTTTCAGACAAGGTTCTTAACAATCTATTCATCATGTGACTTCTTGATATTCAGCATATGTGGAAGTAATACGTAGAGGAGCTGAATGATATTGAAATTTGGCCCAGAAGGTGGGGTATTGCAGAGAAAAAGCATGTCAATAAGGATAAGTTGGGGCCTGGAATACTATTGTGAGAAAGAGAAGGCGATGCGAGAAATTAAATATAGGGAAGGTGGTGGTGGCTGATTACATTCTAGCTGAACAGATGATGAACCAAGGAAAACGTCGAATAAAAGGGTTTTTATAGACTCGTTTGCCAGACATTCAATGAAGGTGTATTGTCGGAGGATTTTGCAAAACCGTATTCAGAACTACACCGAAAAATGTGGTAATAAGGGAATGCGGATGCCACAGGATTTCTCATGCTTCAAAGTGCGTGTCTACTTAGATTGAACGACATAAGTATAGAGAAGAGATAAAATGAATGAAAAGGCGGAAATATGTTTTAATTTTGTTTGGAGAACTCAACAGGAAATGCGATTGAAGGAATGAGAATACTTGCGAAAAGGAACATAGAATATAACGACGAGTTTATGCATGTCTTGTATATTTTGAAAAATCGTTCAACAGTACGAGGTAGGAAAAGTTCATGGAATTCATTTGATGGGGAGAAGACTGAATCAGAATTCTTTCATGTATTAGAGAGTGCAAGTGTGAGTGGTGGATGGAGAATCAGATCAGGCGATAATACGAAGAGAGGTTAGGCAAGGCTTGTCTGTTTTAAATTTGTTTGACTTTACCATTGTGCATACCAAACGCGTTCAACTGCCAGCGTACAAAGGTGTCCCAGGTCCGGAAACCAACTATGGACCATTGTCTAGACGTGTTAATGCACAGAACACCACTCTTCCAAGCGTTCCATAACCCAAAGCTAATCATTTTGGGATGATTTATAGGTGCCAGGTCGCATTTATAACTTCCCAACAAATGCCTTGGAGATCAGAATTCTTGCATTCTATGCTGAAAGAATGGATGGACTCACTTTTGTCAGCTATAAATTGCTCTGTTAGTAATATTTTTAACAAATTTAGTTCCATGAATTTTCCCTGGTGGTATATTACATGCACCTATCAACTCTTGCCGTAAAATAATATGTACGGATATCAATACACTGTTAAAAGTTTATCTGATTTTAAGGCACAGAAGCGATCTGAATTTCAGATACAACATTTTTAAGACACTGTTCTGCACCTCTTCATTCTTTTAATAATTGTTTTAAGATATGTCGACCTTCCATCTATAAAATAACACCAGTGATGGCAAAATAAGATGCTATTTACACCATTATATTTGCAGGACCTCTGTATCCTTCTTCTCCGGGAAGTTTCCAATTATTCCAAAGCTATGGATCTCACTCTGCCGAATCATCACCAGCACATGCCAACTTAGAGTCCAATTTCTTCCCTGATGGGGCCTTCGGATTCCCATCCTTGGGGCCCTCAGGACCCAGCGGCCCCGCAAGAGGAGTGGTTTACAAGCCAGCCAAGTCACCAAGGTAAGTGCTACCCTTTCACATTTCATGAACATCGCCATCAAAGACAATAAAGGTGACAGCGCCTTGAGGTACGCAAAAAAAGGTGTGTTTTGCGTTTGGTAACTGTGGCGAGGGAATTTGATAGTAATTTTCTTCTACGGACAAGTTTACATAGCAGCGTAAATGTAGTGCTGAGGGAAACGAAGTGTCAGCATCTGATATTATATGTAAGCAATCAAGCGCACGTCTTTACCGAATTACTGTGGCCAGCGAATGGACAATAATAATAAAATTACCAGACCCCACAGCCAAAAAGTGAGCAACGAGGTGGAATGGTAACAGCTCGAATAAAATCCTTGATGTGCCTAAAATTTCTATGCGTATATGACTGAAAGGATACTGAGCTAATAAATAATTTTGTCATAAAAGAAGTGGCAAACAACGGAAAAACAAATGGGAAAAAACGTGGACTTTTCACAGGTCAACCACATTAGTTAAAGTATATATCACAGCACTGTAGCAAAACATGTTCTAACTAGACTGCTTTGCCGGTGGAACGGTTAAGTTTTTTTTGTTTGCTTCTCTATTCAACAAAGAAATTGAAAATATTGTAATAACTGTATTTTTAGTGTCCGGCAGACGGCTTCACCATTTAAATCCAAACAAGGCCTTATTAGAAGAACAAGGAGAATGGAAGCATTTGATGATATATAAATGGAGTGAAAACGATAAGTTGATACCATCATCAACACTATAAACATTTAATTTTTCAACGCCACTTGCGATTTTTGCAACGTTTTTACAATTATGAAAAGATGTAGTGATAGTGAAAATAGAAATTTATAGTCACATTTCCCACTTTTTCCCACCATAATATGCGCTAACTATTTATGAAAATCATTGAGAAAATCAAATCAGTATATCTACTCATGAATCTGTTGACGGAAGTATGTACTTGCCTGCAGATCATACAATTTCAGGTATTAAGAAGTGTAAGAATGGCTTCTTACACTGAATTCTTAGGAAGTGTAAGAATATAATGTTTTCAGACAGACCCTCCCCGAAAGCGGTTAGTATATTTATGGAAGAAAAGGATATATTTACTTGATAGCATTTACTGTGTGCCACTAACCGATTTATTGAACTCAGTGGTTTCTTCTTACTGCTCGTAAAATTCTATGGACCAAATGATTTTTAACACCACATCTATACAGATTTTTGCAATAATATCATGAAGTTACTCTCCAAGTCATGCTTATATGTTTTTAGCCTACTAAGCTAAATGCCGCTAATTTTAAGGTGATGTCACCTTTGACATATAGCTACATTACGTTTCACACCCTTAGCAAGCGAATATCTAGAACAGGCGATTGTCGAAAGCGGATAAAACCTGAAAAAGAGGGGTTGGAATTTATTATGGAGAGAAATAGAAAAAAATTGCTCACTGAACGGGTTTTAGCGGGGAGCTGGAGTTAAGCCGTTCCTTTTCTCCCGCTGCAGTCAACGAAGCATCGTCAAACCACGCAAAGAACCGGGTCCATAGTGGCATCCTAAACAACACACCTGGCTTACGAGGCAATATATTCGAGTCCAAAAAGTAGACGTGTCAGGAGAGAGAATCAAGTTTTAAGTACTCAGTAAACTGAATTTCAGCCAGTAATAAAATTATCTATCCCAAGACCATATTCGAATCCGCTATTTTTCAATTGCGAGGAGGCCGAAGAATTAAAAAAAAACTGACCACGGAAAGATGTTGATGAAACATGTAAGTACGTCCAATTGCTGATGTGAATATATGATGACTGACCTAAAATTAAACCTACGGCAAATGAGACTTCCATGATAGAGTAGAGGTTTGAACCTGTGACTTTTAGGTTTCCAAGCATTTGCGTTACCGACCTGGCTACTGCAGCCAAAATATTTGGTCGAATATTTTCAATTGTAAAATAAGGCAATCCTGCGGAATGAGCAAATTCATTCATTTTTTAAATTGTTGCTGGGAGTTTTTTTTCAACAATATAACAATCCGTTTTTGATCCACCAGGTCCACGTCGAGGAACACTTTTGGCACGTTAAAATCACGTATTCATCTGATGTCACTTTTCACAGAAATGACATCAAATTTGCACATTGCTCACGCCAGCAAAGAGTTACCAGTTAATAAATATAACGCGATACAGTTACATAAAAACGCCATCCTTTCTACGCTTATCCCAGAAACGAATGGCAACTATACCTATTAGCACACTTTAACCGTTTGGTGCTTCACGCAACCTCGGCAATCCCCACATATCATCGATTACACGGGTGATTACATTTCCCGCGCGCACCACTTATAAGAAATGAGTTTTCTTGATAGTTATTACGGTAATAGATTAAATAAATGAATATAGCTAGCGTTTATATATTGTCCATCAAGCTATTCATCGCACCAATTAATACTTAAAAGATATCTAACATTCCCAAGAAAATATATAAATCTAGTAATTTCAAGCACCAATAAACCAACTTATACGATATAATAACATAGTTTAGGAACTTTAAAAAAAAGTCACAGGAAAATTGAGTATTTATGAGAGAAAATTACTCTCTTAGATTCTAAATTGGTATATAACAAAAGATAGGGCATTAAAAAGATTCAGAGCGCAGATAAAACTAAATGGGAAATATCAAAAGTAAATAGGATTGTATTTTCATAATACAAGGGGCAAGTGAAGATAGTATTCTTCATTTTCTCTAAAATGATGCGTGCTAAGAATCTTAAACTATACAAAATATAATAAAAATATCGTTTTTGCGCGCAACATCCATGATTGATGTACGAACACATCCCACATCAACAAGTGAAGAAAGATTACAACAGCCATTAATTTGTATCACTCTTACCATTCGTTTTTCCGCAGTGCAACTTTTCTATTAGCCCTTTCTTCCTCGGATGGGGGCCCAGATTATACTCCCTTATAAATTTGGCGTTGGAATTTTTGCTTTCCGGGTCTCTCATGGTACTATATCTGAAGTAAACGTCAAAGTATATGCTTTGAGCGTTTATGAAATTCTGCGTTCCTTTCCTCAGCATGCACAGTTTTATTGTTGCAGCCCTCGAAGGTGTTGCGAAATCGCGACGGGGGACTGATCAGAACGATCTTAATTACAGCAACACCAAATGTGAGAGTTTTGCGTAAAATATACTTTAATTTCTCCGCGATTTTATTCATGTTTTCGGTACTAGAACTATACATGTGGCGGCTCGCGGGGTATTGTGCACATGTAGATACCAAACCAAATCACTTTCGTTGCAGCCTCTCGTACAACGAATTCATTCAGCACCCGGAGCCGGCACCAAAGCCGTCCTTCGTACCAGAGGCTAGCCACGGACCCAGGATACCTCCCATTCCAGCACCATCCTTCGACTCCAACTTCTTCCCTAGCGGGAGCTTCCACGGCTCCGGACCCTCAGGGCCCTCAGGTCCATCCGGGCCGCCCGGACATTCCTTCCTGGGCTCCGGCTCGTTCGGACAAGGGAGGTGCGAACAGCAGCCCGTGCAGTGCGACCCCAAATCCAAGTACCGCACCATCGACGGATCCTGCAACAACCTTCTCAACCCGAGGCAGGGGACACCGAACATGCCGTACGGTCGACTGCTGCCTCACCGATATCCAGACGGTGAGTTAGGGCTTCAAGGCGCCGTGATACATTCCACCGCGGCGCGTGTTCGGTCGACATGCATGCCGGACGTTGGAAGTGTAATTAGACCATACTTGACTATCCATTGTGCATTGTTATTGGCATTTTCTGCTCCACAGTGCGATTTAAGAAAACGGTTACAGACCCCAATGCAAAACTGTAGCGCAGTGAGATAAGTTCACAGGAGTTTGGTATTTTGTAAATATTCCTTTGTACAGAAATGAAATAATAGACAATCCTCTGCTATAGTTCGCACTTAAAATTACCAATTTCTACTTCCCAGCATAAAATATACAATTATCAGTCAATAAATGAAAAGTTCAATCAAATTAGAGCCTACATAAAAGGTTATTATTTCATTTTATACTGGTTAGTTCTCGTGTTAACGAACACCGTGTCCTTGAGGTTACATGACAGCACAAAAAGATGGAAACACGTTTATAAAGGTTGGATACAAATGTGCAACAAACTCGACTCTCCAGTGTAGCAAGGATAATAGATTATAAAATGAAAGTAGATAATATTTAAATTACATAATATATTTTTTTACTATTACATGGGAAAAATTTCTCATGCCTACGATCACAGGAACATAATGAGATGTAAAAGAGCGATCGTTTGCTAAAAATTATTCGATTTCCACAGGCTTATAATGTTCAATACACCACTTTAACATACCTATATAACAATTAATTTTGAGCCATTTCATTCCGGAATACTCCAATATTCAGTTTATATAATCAGCACACGATTGGACGGAAGGTCATTATAAAATTTAAGTACCCGGGATATTATTCAAAAATTAAAATTATACCTTTCAGGTCAATGCAGCGAAATTCCGCAATAAATTGAGTTTTCAAAGATACTACTACAGGTTTCAGAAACTGCAAAAACCCTATCTCCAGCACTCGAAAATATCGAAAGTCGGTCCAACTGACTGAGGCATTCATCTAATATCGTCTACCTAAGGACAAATAATTTGTTATATGCCCTGTCGTGACCACATTTCTAAAATTTAAATTAAATACATTATTATTAATGGAAAAATAATGCAAATATTATCATGACAACTTCGTTTAATCGAGGGCTGTCATGCTGAAACTACAAATGAACTATTTTATTTTTTAGGAAAATCGGCACCAGCCGATGTATCTGTGAAGGGAGGCAAGCTTCCTAGTCCTCGACTGCTGAGTACCACCTTCTTCCCGGATGCTCACATTTTTGACCGGAAGTGGACACTAGGAACTATGCAGTGGGGTCAGATAATCACCCACGACATGTCCTTCGGAGCCCAAGGAAGGCAAGCGAGTAAGTAAGGGTACATAAATACTCCAAGCGAGGGCACGCGCTGTTATTATTTTGAACCGCAAAGGTCACAGGGAGTTAAAAAAACCTCGCATCTGATATGGGCAAATTGCAAAAAAAAGTCGCATACATAAATGCCTGATTGGAGTTAAAGATACACGAATATTCACGATGCAACATTAGAAGTCGTCGGAAAAAAATATTCGCCGCATATTTCCTTAATCACATCCGGAGCTATAAGAGGAAAATTCGATACACTGAAGTGTCAAGGAAAGCTTACAACTTATGGATAATCCTACTCATACATAAATGGTGAGCCGGCATTCTTTAAAAACAATAATCCTTAAATCGCTTCCATCTTTACCAGAAACATATTTGAGAAAAAGGAAATGCATTATTGTCAATGAAATTTGCCCAAGACCATTCATAGCATATGTTTGCCATGCTTCATTCACTTTAAGCTCTTAGATAACATTTTTAAGACGATTTTAACCGTTAATTCTGCAAAATTATTCTCAATTTTTAAACAGTTACCTTTGTAAGTAGAGTTATCTAGAAGTTTACATGTTTTCTCAAGCCCTAGCGATAAGAATAATAACAACTTTTCCAGGTAAATTTTCCATTCCGGCCAGATTTGAGCTGGTAACAATGTTTGGATTTTTGAACTTGTTCCCGCAGGTAGGAAAAGAAACATATATTTTAAAGCTTATTGAATGCATTTCCATTAAGATGAATTTAATTTTGTGGGACAACAAAAACTGTAAAATTTTTAAAATATTAAATTCAGCAATAGATTTCTGGCGGTATAAATATTGAAATATAAAATTGCGAAATCATTATACACATTTTGGTATCCTCTTGAAATCGACACCAGTTCATTCCGCCACACTTTTCACCGTGAAAGCGGAATAACGCTCATCAGAACATAAGCAACCACTTTATGAGGTACTTTATGCTATACGCCTGCTCCTTACTCACTTTTCATTTACATATTGCAACGTATTTTACTTTCCATCCTATCTACATCGGGGTGCACGTACGGTATCAAACCGATCTCTTAATCATAGGGAATCTTATAACATTTTTAGATGTCAAAAATTAGAGCAGGTAGAAGCCTATTTAACGCTGTGACTGAGCTCGAAGCATTGGAATCTACCGTCTTTTTTCCTTGCATCCATTTCTGCCTACGCGGCATTCATGTCCAGACTTAAGTAGGCATGTCTATGCCTGTGCTTCTTTAAAAATGATATCATAAGGTGTTGTTAACCATGTTAACGCTGTTCTCATCTGTTCCTTAAGAGAGACTTGCGTTTCGAGGAAATACATTCCTGTTGTCGAGGTTTAACCCAAACATCCATGGGATGAACTTAGTGGAATGTGAGAAAGATTTCCGCTGACGCTAATTGTTCAAAGTTGAAACACATACTAAAGAGCTCTTTTTTTTTTGAAGTGGCGAGTTACAGCTTATGTTAGCAATAAAAACGAGTCATTTCTTGAGCAATCTCAGGTCATTGTGATTTCACATTTGCCCGCCAGCCGTAATTGCTCACAAGGGAAGGTTAAACTTCTGCATGAATCCTGCCCACACACGATATTATAATGAGAGTAAAATAAAAAAGGTGATCAGCGTAATAAACTGTCCATTTTTAGTCCTTCTGCCCAAATCATCGCAATACCAAATTTGGAAGATACCAGAGATATTTTAGAAATGGTAAATGCACATAATGTTGGCATAAAAATTCAAACCTCCATTATATTACAACTTGATTCTTGGAAAACAACATTTTTCGTTTCATACTCAACATAATACCCCTGCCACACACCTTTATGGTGGCTTGCAGGGTAAAATGTAGATAATACCACCCAACTACAACTACATAACGCCACGGTGATACTTATAACACAATATCAACCCATTATTGTAACTGAGAAAATATACCTAATAGGTTTACTACGTAATGGGATAAGAGGTTATTCTAATTTGTCTGTCATGAATGCAGCGAAAAACTGAGCGCTAAAGCGGTAAGCATTGTTTCTTGGCGCCTCATACATCCAAATACCCGTGTTTGTCTCCAATTTCCATGGGTGCGGCGTTCAGCGCGGATAAAAATGCCGCATTGTTGTGAGACAGAACACTTTGCGGTTTCACGTTGAATGGCAATAACATTCACCCAGTCATCTTTTTCGATTGAATCGAAGAGAAAGTTGAGGGCGACTTCTTGGCCACAAAATACGAGCTCATAACTACTCACCATTTATATGATGGAGAGAGTAGTCTCTTATAATTGTGTCACCTTCGTAGCTATCCAGCTCGTAATCTTGACGCGGAATCCTACATTCACGATAACAAAAGTTTCTATACCTGAGGACTAAAGGTAAATGAAACTTAACTGAAACTTGTATACACAGCCTTGAACATTGAGAAATTTTACTGGTAAATATAATCAAAATTGCATTATGATTTTATGTAAATTAATTATCCAAAAAGATGGATACGTAAGGATTACATATATCACCCACGTTCACAGTTCAAATTTACAACCTTGCTTCAAAGACACATGTTCCTCAAATAATTTACAAAAACATTTAATTTTTATGACAGGAAAATTTTGAATTATTTCCTGATTTCACGCCAGGAAAGCACTTCTTGGATATGTGCTGCTATTTCATTAGCGCTAAGCACGAAAGAAACTTGATCAACATGAAACACCCCACGCACATTAAGGAGGTTGGATCGCGACTGCTTGAGTCAAGTTGTCTGAGGAATATTATTAATTTAAGTACGAGTGTATGCCTGCTAAGTGATCCTTACTTCACAAAGAAAGTTACCTAAGCTATTGAAAGTCATAAGTATCACAAGAAATACGATGCAAAGTCGAAGGATTTCTTTTTTATGATAATTTTAATCAAATCGACGATGGAGTCATTCTGCACTTACTTTAAAGAAATAAATTCATGTACTCAATGAATTTACTCATTTATAACACCAGAATATTACTATCAAACGTTATGTTATAATATTTTTCTGAAATATGCTTTAATATCTCATTAGTAATGATATTATTCATACGCCATACATTTTGGCTAGAGCTACCGCAGCGCCACTTGAAGACAACTACGCATTTCGTTTGCTATAAGCGCAGAAATTGGTGGATTTAGCGAAAAATACGGTGGGTTGATGCCTTTTTTTTCGTGTCATTTTATACCTTGTGAAATTACGCATAAAATATCAGTTTTTTTGCAAAAATGACATGTCACTATGGTATTTTTAAACGTTATATTCCCATGTGATGGCGATTCTCGCCGTTAATCGTAAGTAATTTCAAATGCAATTTATGGGTTGGTGTAATTATCTTTACTTTATTAGATAGAGGAACTTTAGATCTATAAGTGCTGAAAATATAAAAAAAATGACATGGCTTTCACTTTTCGGATCAACCTCCTTAACCGGATAACTACGCACTGAAGTGCAGTGATCGCGGATATGACTCATCGCTTCATCTCACCGCATATGCTACGCAGGAATGAAAAAAAACCACGAAATAAATGCTCTTTCCACGGCGAGGGACGCGGAGCTTTTCACCAGTACTGTGCCTGCCTTGCTCAACTTCTCTCTCGGGATTCCTGTGGGTGGTGAAAGAAATTCAGGCCATATAAGGAATCCTCAACGGCATTCACAGGCAAACTTTTACGGTTTTGAAACTTTAATAGGCAAACAAAACTATATTTGAGTGCAATAAATGATGCATATTCCGTGAAGGCGAGCATTTTGAATTCCAGGCTTTGGAATTACCTCCGCCCCAATCTTGGAGACGATCCAAAGGCTACTATTTCAAATAGGATCGAGCAGTGGTCATTAGGAAGGTTCTACCATAGCAGGAAACCACTTGTGCTATATAAGTGGTGCGGTACGGTTTAGGAGGGATTCACGAGGATAGGAAGAAACTGTGTAGAGATTGAAAGAGCTGGCGCCAAGAATAGCGGCTTGAATTTGGCCATCGTTGCTACTTCGAATAAGAGCATTGCATATTATTAAAAAAAAACTCAGGTTGAATTCAATGAAAATATTATGAAACCAGTCTCAAGAAACAAATATATTTTTAAGTCTAATAATAAATTGTTACCAGAAACCAAATTCTGGCTGCCAAAGCTGGACACGACCGTCATTATTTTATATTTGCGATGAAAGGTTGTGACTGATGCAATACAAAATACATTATAAGGGTTTAATTTTATTTTCACTCCCTTCGTTAATTTCAATTGAATGGCAGTGGCTGCTGCAGAAATATGACATTGGATGGGCATATCGATTTCCCTCTTAAAGTAATTTAGTGATAGTTATATTTTACAGTGATAATACAAAATACATCGTTATACTTACGAAACTAGGATCTCTATTATTTTCGATTAATTTTGCGATTTTCTACTGATTGAAAAGTGCCCAGTTTAAATAACGAGGAAAATGAATACAAAGTAAATTATCGATAAGCATAAATGATCCGTCAAGACGTAATTCATTGAGAATCCCAGAATATAGAGAATTGTTGCATTCAAAATGCTAACAGCAAGTCCGCATTTTCTGTAACGGTACAACTACGCAACGATGAAGGCAAAATAACACATTTCATATCGAAATCATTGAAATGGAGGCAATGTAGCATTCGATGTTAACCGCTGCACCTAAGGCGAAAATTTGAGGAAAGCAAGACTTCCTCATAGAACATATGAATTTTGTTTTGATTAAAGGAGGGGCCTACGGTAAAAGTAAACTGGTTAAGCAGGCTCACCAAACTATAGTCACTCATAGTGGTGAAGAAAAAAGGACGAGGTTTTCCTTTTTTCTGCGTCTCCCTTGCTTTTAATTTCCCTGGGAAACAATAAATGCCTTTCATCTCAGGTGAGAGTGAAAACAGTTTCGTACATCCCTTGGTTATGCAATAAAGTTACACTACTGCCAAGTGTCTCCCTTCCTAATATAGAGGAGGCACCTTAAATATACAACTCGATTCAAGATTTCACTTAAAATTGCTGTTTCTGAGGCATGGATAACATTTTAAACCTCACCCACTGCGTTCATTGTATGTTTACATGGCACGAAAGACTACTTCGCGTCATAGCGGAAAAAATAATAAGAAAAGACTCGCAGAAGTACATTCCTGTGCATATAAAGCAGCAACTCTAACAGCGGAATAATGCGTTGTTTATTTTGTATGTCGGAATAAAAGAACTTACAAAAATAAAAAAGTAAATTTCAAGCAATAATAAACGACGTATTTACAATATTTACAAGTGAAACGTACACTTTTACAAAAAGTTAACTTAACGTAAGGGTACTTATCAATGTAAGCCATTTATTAAAAAAATACAGATTTTTCGAGGATTTTTTTATAACAAGCAACGGATAATTGTGACGGATGGATATTTTACAAAAAAAAATCACTCAGTAAATAATTAGTCGCAGATTGTTCAGGAGTCCCAAATGTGCATACTGTATATTCTGATTACGAGTGAATAATTAGATAATAAGAGCGATGCGATAGTTGAGAGAAAGAGAGAACTTTTCCAGATTGAAAATCGCTTGCATCAGACATCAGTTGCTTCGGACGACGATGAATTAATGTTTTTGTATCTGATCAAAGCGCCGCGAGTGAAATTATCGACTGCGAAATGATTGTGGCCAAGCAGAGTTCACAGCCATACTGATGTTCCCGAAAACGTTCCGCAGAGATCCACACCACGGACTGCTGTGCCCATGACGGACGCTGCCTGAGTAAGGAGCTGCAGATGCGGAACAAACCGGAAGGTTCCTGCTTCCCCATCGACATCCCTGCGGACGACCCATTCTACTCCAAGTTCAATCAGCAGTGCATGGACTTCGTGAGGACGGCGACGGACGCCAGGAACGGATGCGGCCATCCATTCGGTCCGGCGAGACAGGTAAGAAAATGCATCACCATAAAAAAATCAGTATAGAGTAGTATAGTATCGAGTCCATCCAGCCCATTATTATCTCCCACAAAATATATTAAAAAGAACCGCAATTATATTTTGTTCGAACATCAACATGAGAGATAAACACTCAAGTCTTATGGATCACAACGACATTTCACACCGTTCGATAGCTCAAAATTGAAATCTAAAGCATCGTCTAAAACACCATCTTGCATTCCATGCTGATGCAATTTAACTTACTTCTGATTGATATCAGTTGATAAAACTTGCGGCGAAGATTTTGAAGGAAGTTAACCCAATTTATAAATTACCCATTTTCTGATCATACTTTACAGTAATGACAACACCTTGATCTCGAAAAGTAAATTTTATTTTTACTTCATATTTCCAAAGGCAAAAAGTTGGGTGAACATAAATAGTTACAAAATCCAGAAAATGGCATTATTCGGTCCGCTTGGTTAACCCATATTTTGAAATGTTTTACAATGAAAACCAATCGATTGGAATAAACGGTGAAGTTTCTAATTATTGGGGTAGCAACGGTCACTTTTACCCAGAATGCAGTGAGGTGTGATGAAGGAGGTTAGAAGGGACTGGAGGGAGCATACCCATGCGAGCCTACGGGTGACAATGAAGCCAAAATGGTGATGGTTAGGAAGTATTAGGCCGCTCCTACTCGGCACGAAACATTGCACTATATCGGCCTCTTATGGAGATTGCATGAGCATCATGAAACAAGTATTAATTCAATCGTACCCGAAACCCATCACAGCGGCGTCAGATAACCTTCCTAAGGCTGATTTAGGGAAACAATTAATGCATTTTGTTCCATTGGTTGCTGTTTATGTCCCAAAAAGCTTCTAAAATGTTAAATTATCTACACTAAATATAAGGTATACATCACTTTTTTGCGTACTTTTCAAAGGTTTGTTTGACATATCTCATTATTTTCCTTACTTTTCTTTGTTTATCCTCGATCAAAAACAAAGTGATCCGTTAGAGGATTCCGTAAGCCCGAATTTCATGCTTGTTTGTCTGTACCGACTTGGATGCATTGGCCAACCTTGTTTCATAAATCAGCTGAGATGTCACCTCCAATGCCTTCTACCTTCCTTCGGCGAGAATAAACCTGGTTGTGTAGGCACCATTGACGCACTTCTCTCTCTGTCCCATGAGGAAAAGTTTACCCTATTGAAAGCTTCTCTTCTAACTTCCGTTCACGCAGTTGAGCACCGTTACGAGCTACATGGACGCTTCGCTGGTTTACGGAGTGGACCAACAGACAGCGGACGGCCTGCGCCTCGGCAGGGGCGGCAGGCTGGCCACCGAAGTGCGTCACGGACAGGAATGGCCCCCGACCTCCACCAACAAGACGGGAGATTGCGAGAGCATGAGTGACGACGAGGTGTGCTACAGGGGAGGTCAGTGCCACTGAAAAAACGTCTCCAGACCCTCTCATAGAGAGGAAAATACACAAACCTATGATAGCATTTCGCCAAAGGTTGCTTTGGTGGAATATTAAGGAGATAGGCTCGCGACTGCTTGAGTCAAGTTGTCTGAGGAATCGTATTAATTCAAGTACGAATATATGCCTGCTAAGTGATCCTTACTTCACAAAGAAAGTTACCTAAGCTATTGAAAGTCATAAGTATCACAAGAAATACGATGTAAAATCGAAGGATTTCTTTTTTATGATAATTTTAATCAGCTCGACTATGGAGTCGATTCAGCATTTACTTTAAAGAAATAAATTCATGTAATCCATGAATTTACTAATTTATAATACCAGAATATTACTATCAAACATTATGTTATAATATTTTTTCTGAAATATGCTTTAATATCTCATTAGTAATGATATTATTCATACGCCATACATTTTGGCTAGAGCGACCGCAGCGCCACTTGAACACAACTAACGCATTTCGTCTGCTATAAGCGCAGAAATTGGTGGATTTAGCAAAAAATACGGTGGGTTGATGCCTTTCTTTTCGTGTCATTCTATTTCTTGTGAAATTACGCATAAAATATCAGTTTTTTGCGAAAATGACATGTCACTATGGTATTTTTAAACGTTATATTCCCATGTGATGGTCATTCTCGCCGTTAATCGTATGTAATTTCAAATGCAATTTGTGCAACAAGGAGTATGGGTTAGTATAATTATCTTTACTTTATTGTACAGAGGAACTTTAGTTCTATAAGTGCTGAAAATATAAAAAAGATGACATGACTTTTACTTTTCGGATCAACCTCCTTAACCCTTCCGAATGCTGGAAAGGGTCGGGTTCGAATCCCGGCAGCAGTCTATATTTTCCAAATGGATATTTAAAACTCAAATATTTTCAAAAGTTCAAATTCAGAACTCTCTACAGCTGATTATAGGTGAATGCAAATTTGAGAAAGCAATTGATTCTTTTTCTTTGTCGACTGCAGGAGATGCCCGTATCAACCAGAATCCCGAACTTACAGTATTGCAAATCGTTCTCCTGAGAGAACACAATCGCTTGGCAGACCACCTTTCGCAGCTGAATCCCCACTGGGACGACGAAACCTTGTTTCAAGAGGCTAGACGCATCCTGATCGCTGAATACCAGCACATCAACTACTGGGAATGGATTCCGATCTTGACTGGTACGTATGCTTGCTGGGTTTTTCCGCGTGGTATGACGAAGTTATGACGGGAAGTACTATGCTTAATTTTGGTGATAAAGCGAGGTGCTGGAAAATGGCGTGAATCTCGATACACACTCTGAGTGTGTATCGAGAGGTGCGGGTGGTACATACTCTGAGTGGTGCGACTGCTTTGGCTGATGTAAAGTTGATTGTAGCAAAGAAGAACTGCTTAAGAATCTGAAAACCTTTAAGATAAACTTTTGTACAAAGGGAAGTTCTAAACTTCTCTGATTTAAAACATTGTGCTGAATTTCTACTTTCCGCGAGAAAATACGCACGTGTCCCAGTTCACACAATGCATGCGAAGTTAAAATAAACAAACATTTAACTTTCAACCATATTATGTAATGGGCCATGAGAATGTTATCTATTTGATTTTTTTCTATACATAATTTTTAATTCATAGAATTTAGACCGGAACGCAACATTATTTTGAGGATTTTTTTGTGATTCTCGGCAGGCTCTAACTTGTACTCTGAAATGTTCTTTGCTTGTCACTAAGGTTCGCTGTTCTAACCATAAATAACATTCCAACATTCCTCAGAAAGATTTCTGGTGCACAGAATTTCTCCGATCTATGATGACAAAATACGCAAAAGAAACGTGTAAAATATATAAATTTGCCTCTTGGTTTAAAATTTTATTTCGTCACTTAATGAACATTTGAGGTATAGAGTTATATGCAAGGTAATTTTATTGATATATTTAGCACTTAACCAAGAGCCCCCAAATCCTGAATAAAATTGCTTGCTACTCTAAATTCGCTTTATAAATTAGCAAACACTTGTTTTTTTTCAAAAAACCAAGAGTTGGCTGATTTAGAATGAATCGTTTCCATCAAGTAGTGGTCGATACCATTGAGTAAAGTCATTTTATTTTTGCCATTTACCATTCAATCCCTCCGTAAATACCTTAAGGCATATACTAATAAAGCTCACCTACTTGAAATAAGTTTTATTCGGATGAATTATTATGCAAATGAACTATTCTGGACTAAACATTGCATCAAAATTTTAAGAATGCTGACACCTGATACCAAAACTGGACACATTGAAAATAACTGCCTTCCTGATAAGATTATGAGTTCATACGGGGCAATATTTCCCCCTGCCACACACCCTTGTGGTGGCTTGCAGGGTATTATGTAGATGTAGAATATAACTTCCGGATAGTTAAATATCATGTAAGTATTGCATCATAAAATTCTCAATAAACTCATGCTGACTGCACTATGGCAAGCTTTATGTAATACTATTTTGTGATAAAAAATATAAGTATAACAAATAATAAAAAAATCAAAGAAATGCTAAACACATCGATAAAAATAATATTCATTCGAAGTCATAAATTATTTGGTTGCACATACATTTTCTCTTATTATGTACGCAACAAGTTGTGTTCAACCCGAAAGTTGACCTGGTTGGTGAGAGTGGAGCTCACCAAATACTAAGCCCTACTAAATACTTTGGGATTAACCTCTACCCTGATGGCCTTCAATAAGGGCAAGGAAGTCAGTTCCTTTCCCAGAAATCTTTGTTGCCCAGAAAATAATCCCGAGTCGGTTTGGCTGGATATGTCCATAGGCCTCTCCTGGATTCAAACTCAGGTTCCGCAAATTCGTGGACAGTGGCCCAACACTCTACCAACTGGGCTACCACACGTTTAACGTAGCAACATCGATTAGTAAATGCTCGTTATACACGTGTCTTGATGAAACCCCATGGCACGCACACCCTCCAGGTGACTTATGATATTTAGCTAATTGATTGATGCGATTTTACTTCACAGGTGTGGACGCCGCCTTCAAGAACGGCGTGATCTACGACAACCACGGGGACTACACGAATGACTACGATGAGCATGCCGACCCATCGGTCCTTGATGAGCACGCCACCGGTGCATTCCGATACTTCCACTCCCTCATCCAAGGATACCTCGAGTACGCACTTTCCCGCTCCCTTCCACATTGGCCTAGTTTTTATTTTGATGAACTCGTTAACAAGTAATCACCTACAGTTACATCTCACTGTGTCACAGTTACATCGTGATCGATGGTGTCAATGTTCTTACCTCTCAATGGGCACATGAAAGTCCCCCATGCAACAATTAAATATCCTTCGCCAAACAAGTGAAGAAATCTAACCGATAGAAGATTTGCAACTTACTGGTTCCGAAGACACATCGCAACTTAAGAGAAAGCGCAGAGCGCAATCGTTTAATATCCCCCTAAAATTTGCGTAGTCATTACAATTATTCAGTTTGCCAGAACAGGGTTACAAGTTGTATTGATGAACATTTCTTACTGATCTGAATCTTAGTCTCCAACTTACTTTATTATACTGACTATTAGAATGAGACTACAGAACCCCCTCCTCCCTCAATCCAGTTTCTCTCAAAACATAAAAAAACAAACAGGTACAAAGATGAAAAATATAACTTCTTTGAATCTGGAGACTTTGGTCACATATTTAAGCTTGGATTTCGGTAGTCTAAGTTTCGCAGAGCATTTTCGGGGCTTCAGAAACAGGTTGAAAGGACCTCATATGTAACAGCAGAGAAACAAATAACATGCATACAATCCAAGCTTATTTGCCTTATATATCCAGACCCAAAAGAGATTAATTTATTATTTAAGTGGCAACACATTATGAAACACATTTTAATAGCACATAATGAAAATATACATCGTTCATTGAACGACTCCTTCCTTGTGCCATTTCTCTCTCCACCTCCCCTTACTTCCTTTCCTTTCCCTAGTCTAGACCTTTTCATCACTCTCCATATATCATTTCTAGCTAAGGGTCTTCCTCAACAGCATTCTGCCCTCAATGTCGACCTTCGTTACGCTATCTCCTCTGCTTCTTTGCCCAGTTCACTGAATATGCCTCCTCAACGCCTCTGGGAACTTGCTTTTCCAACTACCTTCCTCTAATTCTTTTCCTTCCTCTCAAATGAAGTTAAAGAGCAAATTTTTTTAAAACCCAACGTCAAAATCTTCTGTTCACTTCTTATTCATTCGTCTCACGCTGCAGATCTCAAAACCATTTAACGACACGCTGCATATTAACAAGTATTACTGGCCTTAATGCAGCATCCTGACCCAAGGCCTAAAGGGATTAACACGCTGGAAAATGTAAAAATAAACCTCTAGGGGGTGATAAAACCTGAGCTTGAAAGCAAGTGCATCGCATTTCAGAGGAATAAGAATGTTCATTTATTTTTCATTATCTTACCTTTCGCTTACTTATTTTCAAAACTTATTCGAGATCCTGACTTCTTAATTATAACTATCAGTGCTCTACCGGTTATCGTAGGAAATGTGCTTAATTATGTGATCGCAAATCCGTAACATTCCACATTTTTACCACAGGGAAATAACTCAGTTCAGGCAAGCGTTCAATGCCGTCAGACTGAGCGACTACTTCAACAGACCGCAAATCATCGAAGAGGATGGGCTGGACAAGTTTGTGAGAGGGATGTCAACTCAACCACAGCATGGATCTGATCGCTTCTTCACTGTCGAGGTGAGTCTCAGTATATATTCAGTTCAGATTACATGGTGCTGTAATAAATGCTTCTACCTGAATGAATGGACTGTTACCCAAATGCCTTCACTGATGGAATTCCTATGCTTACTAAACCCCAAAGAACAGAATGTCTGAGCTTGACCCTGCAGTAAATAAATTTATAAATGAAAACTAAACACACACACTTTCATGCCACGGGCAGTGAAAAACAGACGGATTCGAAACCGTAAGCTTCGGATTGGCAGGCGAGGACTTCATCTCACCACCACTGAGACCGGAAAATCAGAACAAAATTATTACAATATTTCTTACTTCGAAGCTGATCGACGCATTATCTCGCTGATTATAAAAAAATACCGCATTTACTTACGGAAGGCAATTTCAACTGCATGGCAATGTTCAATTTGTCGCCAAATGTTTTGCTAGTAATAATAGTCTAATCTTTTTGTTTTAATAAAATATTCCCTATATTATCAGTAAAATAATTTTCTAAATTTCTTAGTACACAAAGTAAGACTTCGGTCTAAAGAAATTCGCTTCTCATGAGGGAAAAATCAAAGGCAAGTGAGAACCGAAGGAAAAAAATGTCGTGACAACCAGCATATTTATATTTGGTGCTGATTTTTATATGCAGAGTGTTATAAGCATCATTGTTAGCAACTTTAGCGATAAAATTTGTATCTCATTTATGATCAACCTACCACAGGAGAAAATCACAGAAAACGCTGTGAGGCCTAATCACTAATCGATTCAATCAGAATTTCTCCTTACGTCTGAATTTATCACTTCTTTTTTCCCAGCAACCACTGTGTTTTTGGATACGTTCTAGGTCCCTTAGTTATCTTCGCATAAATAACCACGCCCTTTCCGTCTACTAAGATTGAGCTTGATTCCACAAAAAAAGCAATTGCACACTCATAAAATGTCTTCCAAGGTCGTCAGTTTTTCTTAAAATCTCGGCGTCATTACTTTCCCAAGTGAAAATTCTTACGCATTTTTCTCATTTTATCGGACACAAAGCCTTTTAATGACCTTAAATATGCTAAAAAAATTAAGTGTTGCATTAATGCCACAATTCTTTACGTTGCATTTATTTATAATATCATTGAGTTTGAACTTAATTCACTTGTTGTTTTAAGAGTACTCCCAAAGTATTGGCACGTTTACAGGTAGCAATAAGACATACTAGTTATAAGAATTGATTAAATACATTTATAACATAATATAAGAGGTCTGGAAATCAGCTTACCATAACTTTAATATGCATGACTTTTTAATGCTACGTCTATGTTACACGCTACTTCCAATATATCGGATCGACAACTCGGAATTTTTTGTGTTAAACTTCGAATATCAATCTATTTCTCGGCTTCGACGATCATATCTTACGCAATAAAAAATAACGAGATTGAATTTGTACCGATTGTGAATTCCCAAACATATTTTCAACGGTTAAACGTGCGCAAGCAAACTGAGCACGCAATTGCTTCTAATAGCAAGTACCGAGAATAGAGTGATTCTCAACAACTCTTTACTCCCACAGATTACGCAGTACTTATTCCGGGCCGGCCGTCCTTTCGGTATGGATCTTCGCTCCATCGACATTCAGAGAGGACGAGATCACGCATTGGGCAGTTACAACGACCACAGAGAAGTGTGTGGTCTTCCAAGGGCAAAGGACTTCTCGGATTTCCTCGACGTCATTGACAAAGAGGCAAGTATCAAGTCATGCCCCGGACATGTGGATTCCCAAAATCTATAGAAATTAAAAAAAAATATAGAAAACAAAAAAGCTGGAGAATGAACGAACGAAATTAATCTCGAAAACAATGAATAGTACAGCTTAATACGAATTTCACAGACTTTTAATGTTTACGACCGGTTTCGTCGAAGAGTCGACATCATCAGGTCTAATGATGTCGACTCTTCGACTAAAACCGGTTCTAACCATTAAAATTCTGTGAAATTGTTACTAAGTTGTACTTTTCATTGCGGACATGAAATTTCACATAGCTGTGCCTTAAACCATCAAGTTCAATCTCGAAAACCACCCAAAAAACAGCTTCACTACGAAAAATGGGAATGGCACCATGTGGCAGCCTTTTTCATGGACTACATGACAATTACCACTGAAATGCTTCATGCTTGACTGGCGTATTGTAGTTATTGTATGGTAGGTACTGTAGGTATTGGGAAGAGGCGACCGACAGCGGAGGTCATCGGGTCCATCAAGCATATGAAGGCTGAGTGGCAGCGGAGAAATTTGACGGCGTAGGTAACATTCTTAGAGGAAATTTGGAGAGACACCCTGCGTCGAATACAGCCTTCCTTGAAAGAAAGATACCAAAGGTTCCACCGCTTAATGCCAACTCCGAAGTACTTAACCCTTCTGCTGCCAGTAGACCGATCTATTGACTAACTCTTGTTGTGCGAAAACTACCGCTATCGGTCGACATAGCATCATTTCGTAATAGTAATTTTTTATCTCCTTCAAATGAAGGACAGAACAAATAATTTCACCATACTTCTAAACCTCAAATACATAGTCAACATTGAGATAAATGCGTATTCCATAAATTAAAAATAAGTAGGTACTTAAAATAATATAAAATTAATAATCCTAAAATATTCATGGAAATTTGTTTGGCAGTTTTTTAAGTCCATCTGCAAGGGACTGGCATCAAAATGGTCTGAGATCTTCACAGCATACCCAAATAGGACTAATATTTTCGGCTGAAAAATCTGTGTTACTATCAGGGATCGAAACTCTTCTCCCGGAATGAAAATCCAGCACTATGGTGATTACACTAACGTGTTAACTCGTAAACGGTTCCTTACTCCGACGCATGTTTAGTGCTGTGAGTTAGAGAAAAAATACATGGGCAAAAAGTAACAATGTGCCATGAAATTCAGAATAAATCAGTTAAAAGCATTTGTGATATTTTCAAGTACTTAGCGTAATGGTGGAAACTATTTCGTGCTGCACCACTTTCTATTTCTTTCGGGATTATGACGGGGCACCATTCGGTTGAATAGATAACAGGGTTGAAAAGAAAGAACTTAAAGAAGGAAAGCAATAAAATTATGTAGAACTGATAAGGGAATATGAAGTTTGAAGAGAAAGTCAGCGCTCAGTACGTGTAAGGAGAGGCAATTTGATCATAACCGTAGAGCTTATTCTGAGGGGCTTAATTGATCAAACGAAACAGAAATACGCAGAATTCCTTTATGTTCACGCTAAATGATTTAAATGACCTGACCCTGTCCCTATCATTGATGCCACAACACATAAAAATCACAAATAAAGAATGAAGTCACGTTAAAATAATACGAATGAAATATTGAGTGAAATAAATTGCATCCGTTTCTAATCTGTTGGTTTTGACCTCATAGCAGAAGAGTAAAACCGTATCTATAGCGCAAACTAAGTAAAATGTCCACAAAAAGCATCGAAAGGTATAACAGCCTCATTCCAGGGGCAAAAAAACTGAATAGCCCAGCGATATATTATGATATATTCCAAAAGTAATATGCTTCCACAAGTTAAAAGATACCTCATCCACTCGCGCTGCCGCCAGAAAATTACGGATTTATCCAATCGACTTGGTTGGTATGTTGGTATGGACCACGTTGGTTGAAATGGGAATCGATTTCGAATATTTTTAGTAATGGGCCACAATCGGAGACATTGGATATCATTCGAATGGCATCCATTGTCGTCATATTTCAGACTAGAAGGTTGGAACCAAGGCAAATTAATTAAGGTTGCTAGCCTTGGCAACACCATCGCCTTGGAATCTACTCACATTCAGATCGAAATGTTAACGAACAATGAACAACGAGATATTTAAGGGGATATCTGTCTTAAACTGGATTCAATAGGATAGATCAATATTCCACCCGTGGATGGAACATTAAACACTGGGACATGGCCATATTTTGTTAGTGGCTTATATAGACGCCATGTCGGAACTCTCCCATCTCTCCTCGGATTTCCCGTCGGCACTTCTCCCACAGTCACAGAATGGCGCGAAATATCTCGTCTGTTGGTCACTTACACCAAAAAACTATTCCTCGGATCGGGATGGGGCGAAGGATGGAGAACTAGCCACCCATCTAGAGGGTTCGGGTTCCAATCCCGACAGAGGCAGGACTTTTTTATAGGGTACGGGTCCGTACCCTATAACTTGAGTTCAGTGTGGGAGGACTTACAACTTCTATAATTCGACCATCGGATGATTGCCATTTTCGGTCGCCTCCCAAATCAACAGCAAAAAATAGCCACTACTGCTACGCTAATTGGTCCACAGGTTTAAATTTACTCACCATACCGTTCTCTCTCTTGTACGACTGCAGATAGTGGAAAAATTAGCCGAGGTGTACGCCCATCCTGACGACGTGGAGATCAACGTCGGCGGCTTCCTGGAGAGGCACGTGCCGGGGGCTTTGGCCGGACCCACGTTCGTTTGCGTCTTGTCGGAGCAGTTCAGGAGAACGCGAGCGGCGGACAGGTACTTCTACGAGCACGGAGGATTCCATCACTCCTTCACTCCAGGTCAGTATCCAATGGTTTTCATCCGCGTCCAAGAACCCTACGGACATAACCGCACTAGTATAAGCACGCACCTAGTGGTGCCTCGCGAATCAAAACACATTTTTCCGTACTCAAATTGGATATTCATTCACCCGTAATATCCATCATATTTTTCATTGATGACTTAAACACTTATTATCAGTTCGTTACGGTACCAAAATTATTTACCACTCAACACTAAACGCTTCGAGTTACCACTTGACTGCGCAAAACTTCGGAGGAAACTGCAATTATACTCATTTACGATGATACAGGATTGAAATCCAGAAACCGAAAAATAATAGAATCTTCATTTAAGTTATCACTCAAAATGTTCCTCACACTTATAAAAAAATAGTTAACAAGGTACACACTAAAACGAAACTTGCATTGCGTGCTATCGAGGCGAGGCTGGCAAAACGAGGGAAGTTAATTTCAGCATTCCGTGTAGCCTGCTGATTGAGGATATCGATCGATTTTCAATACCGCCATTTTCTTGAGCATCAAAATATATAGTTCGATGCTTGACCGTTGACAAATAACCTATAAATAGCTCAAGTGAAGCCAAAATATTCGTCGATATTTTTGTCTATTCGCGGCGTGATTTCTTTGCAATCCCCACAAAGCAATGATCAATGCGATGGCTGATTATTGCATTTTATCCCTCCTTGGTAGCTATGTGCCGGAAATCACGACGATTCTTAGACTTCAATCGCGCTAGCGCGGGACTTCAAAGCGCTACCACCACATCATAAACTTTTTTGTCGATTGAATATGTTATTTCATTGATTAGGTTAAATTAAAACGAGTAAAATAAAAGTAATGGTAGGGTTTCCACAAAGAAAAAAAAATATCCACCTTGCATTATTTTTTTCTTCGTGGAAATCCTACTATTGTGCACATCAGCGGGTAATTGCGTAAGGCTTTTCACGGAGAGTTCATAAACCTTGAATTTTTCGTATGAAAGTATTTTTTATTTCAAGGGGCCACTGCAAGAGTAAAATCTCTAGAGCCCAAAAGATGGAACACAATCATCAATTCAGGAGTCGAACCCGAGACTTATTGGCTGATAAAAATCGTAAACCGAGTCACTTGCAGACGTGATATACTTATACCATGTAAATTCTGGAGCACGTTTCTTAAAATAAAGGAATGAACATTTAAAATGTGTGAGTTTATAAAAAAACATTTTGAGTGCAAACAAGTTAATCTATACGACCTTAACATGATACTTATAAATTGTGGGAAGAATATGTCTTTAAAAAATTGCAAGAGAAAAAACTATAATTCACATTTACTTAGAAGTACACCCATTGAATGTAATTACGAATTTTGTGCTCCATCGTTACTGGCATAAATCAATACAGTTTAAAACTAAATCTTAGGGTAAATATTTTACCTGGAAACGAAATGAACCCACTAGAAGTTGAAATACGTCTGAGTGCCTCGAATTCATTAAATACCAGACGCGCACAAAGTCAGAATTGAGCATGTGTCATCGTTCTTCTGACTTGCTGAGGAAAAAAAGCATGCTCAACATTTTGCGAACTATATTCAAAAGAGAATGTATGAAAAGAACCTTTGTGTAGTTTGATTCGCAGGCATATTGACGGGATATTTTTCTCATTTTCTTATTCAGAAAGGTTGGACATAGAAGGATTGCAAAAGAATGAATACTTGCAAGCACCACAACTTTGAGAAAAAAAATGAATGCTGCTTTGAGGAACTTTGAGGAAAAAAAACTCGGCAAGAGTTAAATCAATTTAAAATCAAAAGAGAAAAGCTGACAGAGCCTTAAGTACAACATCATATCAGAAAATCTTTCTGTAAAATTAAGCCTGGTAAAAAAAGTGCAGAATGCAACCGGTGTGCAAACATTTCCTCGACTCAGGTATGCTTAAAGTAGCATTTTTAAGAAATCGTCATGGATAATCCCCTCTTCTTTTTTAACCGCTCAAATCAGCTCAATTCCGTGTTCAGTGACCTGTCATTATTCAAGAGTGGAAAGAGCTGATTCTCTGAAGTAACACTAAATACTAATTTATTTAAAACCAGGACACAATAATACTGTTCAAAGATATTTAATGGAGAGACGTGTTTCGAACAGATACCTGATGGTATCGGTGAGACGTGTCGTATCATTTGATATCTGTGGGCAAGTCTTGTTTTGCAATGAATATTCAATACTTTCACGAACTGACGCTAGAGCCAATTGAGTTTATCAGAGATGATACGATGTTAAGAGCATTCGGGAAATAAGAAAAAAATATGAATGTAGGAATGGATATCATGGTCATCATCAGTGTTCTAAAAACCTGGTAGGTTCTTGGACAGTTCCCGCCTCAGCTTCATCCCCCTCACTCTGTGCTCATTCTTTTGATCTAACACTCTTAACGCCCTATGTCCCTCTGTTATACTTCATTTCTTCTACCTCCCCTAATACTGTTCACAATTCTATTCGTTTCCCCCTCTTCCCCATAACTCTTTCCCCAATCGAAGATTTTAAAAGTCCAATGTCGTTCAGAGTTTCCTCCACCTAAATTATCTGCTCCTTCGAATTTCTCCCGACAAGTTTCTTTCCCTTCGACCACAACTACCACTTTTTATTTCGTATTCTTTTTTACGCAGGTTACCCTCACCGCTCTCCTCTAAATCCACATCTCAAACGCCTCCTACGTTTTTGTTCCTCCTTTAATAACTAAGTTTCGCAACCATACAACAGCTCACTACTGCATCAAGGTCTAAGCCAATCGTTTATTTTTTCAAGTTTTTTCCATACAGACCTTGCCTCTACTTCGCCTCTTTTTGATAATACATCCCATGTTGATGCGATTCTTTTCCTAAAATCCCTACGAGTAAATCCTGTTTCATTCAAGACACCTCGCAGATCCGTAAAGCAGAATACGTATCGGTCCTTAATGGGCGCAAAGAAAACCTTATCTAACGCTACAAAGACTTAAATACTATCTGGATGATTGCAGTTTGGATGTATAAACTTCAACGGTAACCATGGCTGATTGCTTCGCATTCTTCAATGAGACTGCGATGTGTGGGACGGATTTACATTTGGAAGATAAACCACCCAGCTAAACAGGGAATGGCCTGTTTAGTGTGGTGTGGTTACTGAGATTACTTGGAGAACTACAACATCCTCACACCGTATTTTTTCTTTAGTTCCCAGTTTTTTCCTGCGCTGAATGAACTCAGCTTACATATTCGAACTCACATCACGTATTTTCAATTAAACTCTGCCAATTATTCCTTAATATCACGACTATCTAATTCATGCCGTTCAACCTCGAAAATGCGTAAATTTTAGAAGCACAAATCTTGTTAAATGAAGATGTAAAATTGAATTCTGGAATAAAATTTCGCTTCTTATGCTGATGTTTTATCTTTTTTTTCATTTCAGAGCAACTGAAGTCCATTCGAAGCGCTAGTTTCGCTCGTCTACTTTGTGACAACGGGGATGACATCTCCGAAATGCAGCCGCAAGCATTCCTGCAGCTGTCTCACACGTAAGTAAAAACGTTGATGTGGGTGGTCTCGATTTAGCAATCGACATGTTCAAAATCAATCACTGCCGAGGAATTTCACGGCAACAAAAGTCACATTCATATTATAGGTATAGTTAAATAATATATTTCAACTAGAAACTAATATCACTCCAAATGAACAAGGAGACAAAATTTCTCTACTAAAAGCAAAACATTTCATGCTCAATATTTGCAGATAAGTTTTATTACTTAAGCTCACTTTGGTCTGGTTAACGTTAAATTAGTAAGTATTTTGTTACTGCAATAAAACTCCAGTTCGCAAAAATTACATTAAATGAACGATTAGATTAGGTAGGTACACACACATAGCGTGTAGAAAAGTGTAACCTCTGTCATTTTCAACCAGGAAAATAGCTAACCCACATAGTATAAAACTGGGAATTAAATGTCACAGATGAAACGTTAGTTATAAAGCGCAAATGTCCTGAAACCAACAGTACATAGAACATTGATAAATAACTCTGAGGTACGTTAAGAATCAAGCAGTATTCCATTATGACTTTTCTATACTATTTCAAGGCTTCGGCCCAAAGGACATATTGCTTGAATTTTATCAAAACCAAGAAGCGAAGTGAATATTTACATTTCAATACATTGAGGTCTGCATTTTCAGAATTAAGGATATTCTGCAGGATTAAGGAAGCATTCTCTAATAACTATTATTAATTGCAGCCTTGTGCGTATAAACTAGACTTAAAGACGATATTGGAACACACATCTGTTATGGGGCCAACCCACATTCCAAGAACAGCTCGTTCATTATTTTAGTATTTATACAGTCTAATGTTTCCACGCAGCTAGTTTGCAGAGCAGCAGAGAATCCAGAAACTAGTAACAATCGAGCATTTTCACTGATTCTCTGACCTGGATGTTAGTGAATTTGGTAGCTATGACTTTTATTTTAAATACTTTTAATAGGCCTGATCGAAATGATTCACTTCAGCTCTTTTTTACGAGAAAGGAAAACATCCTAAAACAACTTTGACATAGATTCAAGATAAAATTCTCCACACTATGCATTCCATTTAAAAAGGACTTTAAAAAGCGTTGTCATTGACTTAAAATGATTCCGGCTACGAGTTTAAGGCATCATAGATGATTCACCCGTTATACTCATTCTCAATTGTTTATTAATAACTCCATTCTATTTGATTCAGGAATCAAGTCGTACCCTGCAACCGATTTGACCTCATACCAGCCGTCGATTTGACTCCTTGGCAAGAGGTGCCCACCCACAATTACGAGAAGAAGAAGAGGAAGAAGTAAGATTCCTACGAAGAAGGTCCGATGGGAGATTGCCAACAGCAGATATTTAAGGAAAACAAAAATAGAAAAGCGCTCGAAGACTGATCTGTTCGTCCACCGGAAGGGGAAGAACCTGCCCACATGTTGGCGGTTAGACCGCTGACAGGAAAGATTTCATCATCACAGGGGAGCTGCTACTTGTTGATCGTCTTGGCTCAGACTGCTATCAAGCAACAACTTTTCCAATTTTGGAAATATAGTTTCGGATAGCATGACGTGCTGAAAGCACATGAATCTGTATTGTCTTTTACGGATCGAGGGAGACAGCAGAAAAGTGAGCCGTCCTCCCTGGTTTGCATTCAAACAGTTTTTTTATTGACCACTCCAAAGTCCTTCAACTTGTAGCGGGCCGACTGTTTTAAATGAAAATGGACTCTTAAATTAAAAAACCCAATGGAAACATCAGTTCACTCCCCGCCTATGAAATGCTCACTTCGGTGAACCAATGCCTTCCTCTTCAAAATGCGAACGTAAAGCTAGACGGCGCCCTCTCACGGACACTGGGAAAACTATCAATTGCTTTAATGTTTGAACTCGCGGAAAATCAAATTGGGAGGAGTCTGTCGCGTAGCGCAATCCTCGTTTTCAGGGAAATAAGCGCATATTTATTGGCTCTTACGAAGACCACTTCAACGAATCACCTTCCCTTTCCAGCGTTTGCTTACTTTTGAGCAAGCTATGGATTAGCGAGGGCTGGAAAAAATGTTTTTTTGGAAGCGTACGACAAAATTCCGAAATTAAAAAAAGAGAAAATTGTTGCAAAAGTACAAGAAAAAATCCTGCCACCGAAAAAAAACTTTCTACATATCGTAGAAGTGGAGAAAAATCGCTTGGTCATGTAAGTGCCAAACATTCCTTAGGCATTATTCTCATTTGTATAACTTATAAATATTACCTGACAATAAAGCCACCAAATTTAAGTAGGTCCGTTTTTCTATTCTGGCTTATTAGTATTTCCATAGTACCGGAAAAACATGAAATTACAATGAACACAAATTAAAATACAAACATCTTATTTTAAAACGATAACCCAAGAATTCTTTGGCTCATTTCACTAACTATCACCTTCCGTTTCACTCGGTGATATATCACTATTCTCAGCTAAGGTAATATCTCTAAAAGTTTCGCTCGGGACAATGTCATATTAGAGACAGTGGATTTGTCATACGTTCCTCATCTAAATTTTTCATCTCACACATATATTATCCAGCATCGCACTGAAATGTTCTTCGCATGTTTATGAGTGAATACGAGTTGTTTAAATCTACTACAAAGGAGACTGCCGTTGTGATTAACTGTAAATAAGGGTGCTCAACTGTAGACTAGAATGTACTTAAAAAAGCAAATTGGAATAAAGTGCTTCTACAAAACTATTTATGATCTATGATGACTGAAAATTTCTTTATAGACAATCCATAGCAACCCAAAGACCATAATGAAACTTTCAGAACAACATTTTGTTTATTACTACTGAGAATATTGGCGTATTTTCATGTAGCAAACTGTTTAAATGTAATGGGTTCATTGCCTAAAAATATTTTTGGAGCCACATGGAATAGCTGGTAAGCATATAAACAAATGTCAAACAAATCTTGTGCTTACTTTTGGGAAATTTCACTTAATTACTGGGAAGCAAAAAACAGGAGATGGATATTTCTATGCAGCTGGGTTGATGGACTTTCCCGGAACACTCCACGTGAGCCGGCTGAAGTCAAAGATAAAATCGATTACCAACTCCAGCAACCTGTCTCAAATAAGATGATGCATTCGAAGCCAGCTGAAGAGGTACCTATCCCCTGGGAATGCAAGGGAGGAGATAAATAATAAATCGTTTTAGAGTAGATTACATTGACGTTATTTCAAATGCTGTTTAAAGTATTAGTAACATAATAAGACTTGTTTCTGACTAAGAAAAAAACGTGATTTAACCACAGATAATTTAACTGTCGATTAGTAACATACACCAAAATTCATATTACTCTTTTCCGCTAAGAATCAAATGTCATCATATTAATTTGAGCGTCTCGATGTGCATGGCAGAAGTACCTACATGTTTTTGCAATCAATATAATGGAATTGTCAACATGCATTACAAATGATTCACATTATAAATACGGGACGAATGAAATACTCGCGTATTTCCGTAATCTTTCTGTGAGCAGAAACAAGAAAAAGAAATTTCATGTAAATAAGAATTAGCATTGCGAGACTAATGAATTTTAACATTTTTTTTCCCAGCTAAGTTTATGAATAAAAGATTAACTGGTTGCCGGGCCCATACTAACCGGAGTGAATCTAATAAAAAAGCAAGAAAATCAATACATGTAATATCAAGGAGTATCGTAAACGTCCACATGGAGCTTCGTGCACAAAGCTTTACCCATTGTCGAATCGCGAGGTACCACCAACAACCTTGCTGTTCCACGATTACAAGGGAATACAAACTATGACTGCTCGTAAAGCATCGCAGCACATAGTGAGCTGAAGTTGTTCTAAAATGGAGGAAAAGGTTGGTTTTAGGGATAGAATACTGGTAGCCTACACAGGAGACTGATTTCACGCCGAAAAAATGTCGAATATATTCCGGTGGAATCCCAATTCCAAAGTGATTAAACCTGCTAACAGAACCTCCAATACAATTCTCCACACGTCTATGGTATGTTAAACCGTGGACCTATAGGTTCCTTTCATTCATAGTAGTCGCATTCGAACGGCAAGTTGTCCGCAGTTTCAAAAATTTAATTTCGTGCAAATTAGTACATACATACGAAGCAGTTTTTTTTTTACTTTTATTGGAATTTTCATTTGCCTACACTGCCATACCAGCATTACAATTTACTGTGCCGAAATCCACAATATCATATCTGATAAACTGTAATTCGTCCGAGAGCGATTAATCTTTAACTTATTCGTCTAACGCGCTGGGGTGATTGAAGCCAAGAGGCTATCCATCCATTACGTAAATCTCATTTTCCACTGACGCCCCATCCTCCCTATAGCTCTCCGTAACATTCAGTAAAAAACCTCTCCCTAAATTACGTAACGCTACCAATAAACTCTCTGGTTTTGTGAACGATAAAATCAGCATTTATTAAAAATGCATTTATGTATTTCTCAGTATCGCAAAATCACAAAACACTATGTTTATCATCATTAGTTTTTGAACAAGGAATGAATTTATTGTATATTTATACCCCAATGTAACGGAAGGCTCCCCTTAATGTTGGGTAATTAATGTAATTAGGTAAAAGGAATATATACATTTGGATTTACGAAGTACTTGAAAGCCACGCAGGTGAGTTGAATGGGGCAACACGAATTTGTGAAGAATATACAATATATTGTGAGTGACTACATCAATGGTTTTTACCAGTACGTCAACTATACTCAATAAACATGGTAGCTTTCTACGAAATGCAGTTATTAATAAACAAAATCATGAAAGTAGATTGTTTTGATGAATGATCTAACTTATTCCTCCCCCCCCCCCCCCCTCACTCCCCAACTGTCTACCGGATACCAGACCGGTCGCTAACAGCCCCTCATGCAGCTCCCATCAAATCCCCTTTAATCCTATCTACCTTTCCCCCTTATCCTCCCCCAATAACCTGCTATACCCCTACACCCCCGTACCCCACCACTGGCATTTCTATTGCATAAATGATAAAACGCTCTGTAATTATACATAATGATGATACTTTATTGATAAAACCTAGGTCATTAATAAAAAAAATTTGTGTGGCATTAAAAACTATTCCCTTTAAATATTAAAAAAGCATACCATCATTCCGAATTGAAACGGTGTAAATCATTTAATAACGTTTGAGGTAAAATGCTAAATACATAAGTGATAAAAATTACATTTTAACAATCATAACTGCGTTATTTTAATGAAGACAATGATAAAGAAAAAAGAGTTTCATCAACTTGTAATCGACTTACAAAGATAAACGGATCCAAATAAAATACTTAAATCTACATCTTACCCATCTAAACTAATTACATATCTTCCAAATAATAAATTCAAGAAAATTTACTGTTTTCCCTAATTTTACACTGGAAACATTATTTTTAAACCATTCTGTTTCAGTAAATATTACTCTAACTTTAACTAGATACATAATCTAACCGGCCAAATTACGGAAGAGTTTTATATAAGTTTGACTTTTCAGGAAAACCACACACCTTAAATGTTTGGAGCAGATATGGCCCATACTTTAACCTACTATTTGATATTGATACCAAGCTGATTTTTCTGTCAATATGGACACACAGCTAAACCTATCATAACACCTATTAACAAACCTATGTAATTTTTAATAGTGTGTTTGCCGCCACAGTAAAATTTCACTGAAATCAATAGCTGAGGCAGTAAAGAAAACTTACATAACTAAGGTCCAACTCAATGAAAAGGTACATTTTTAAGAACGGAAAAGAAAAGAATTACAACTCTAAAATATTTGTAAGAAACAAATCTTTAAAACCTTAGCTTTTGATTGTGAAATTTTAAAGCCATTATCTCAGAAAAGTTAGTTTTGTAGAAGAAAAAGGTAAGAATGAACCATTTAAGACTAATTAAAATTTAGGAATTTTGTCTATAGGAATAAGAGTGGTTTTTATTCGTTGGAGTGTGGCAATTGTACTGGGGTGTATGTCAGACCAACTGCAAGATATTTTGCCTTTCGAATTCATCATCATCATCATCATTGGTCAACAATCCTAGGATTGGTTTGACGCAGCTTTCCACTCGATTCTTCTATCGGCCAACCTTTTCATTGTGACGTAATTCTTCTCTTTTACATTCTTCACAACCTGTTCCATGTATCTCATATAAGGCCTGCCTTTTCCAATCTTCCCGTTCACTTTTCCCTCGACGATAGTCTTCATCAGGCCATCGTGTCTCAAGATATGGCCGATTAAGTTTTACCTTCTTCTTTTTAGAGTTGTCAGCAGACTTCTCTTTTCTCCTACTCTTCTTAGGACTTCCTCGTTACTTACTCTGTCGATCCATTTAATCTTCAGCATTGTTCTGTAGCACAACATTTCAAACGCTTCTACCCTCTTCTTCTCCGCTGCTGCCATCGTCCATGATTCACTGCCGTAAAGAAAAATGCTCCAGATGTATGTTCTGATGAACTGTTTCCTTACTTCTATGCTTGTATTTCCTGCTGTAAGTAGATTCTTCTTTTGAAAGAATGCCCTCTTTGCCTGGGCTATTCTACTCACTATTTCTTTCTTGCTTCGTCCATCGTTGGTTACTCGGCTTCCTAGATAACAGAACTCCTTAACCTCTTCAAGTTTTTGTTTTCCTAGTTTGACATTGGTTTTTGCCTCTTCTTTCTTGCTGCACACCAATATCTTAGTCTTCTTCTTATTTATCTTCAGCTGATATCTGGCCATAGTCCTTTCCATGGTTGTTAGCATCTTATCCAGCTCCTTCTCTGTATCTGCTATGAGAGCTATGTCATCAGCGAATCGTAGCATACTGATTGTTTCTCCGTGGATGTTCACTCCAGAACACTCTCCTTGACTTCATTGATGGCTCTCTCGATGTAAGCATTAAAAATTACGGGAGACAGGGCGCAGCCTTGTCTCACTCCTTTCCTTATTCTTGCCTCTTCACAGCTGGGTCCAGATTTAATCACAACAACTTGGTTTTTGTACAGACTGTGTATAATTCTTCGGTCATTGTAGGACACTCCAAATCCCTTCAGAATTCCAAGCATTGAATCCCAATCCACGTTGTCAAAGGCCTTCTCTAAATCCACAAATGCAATGAACGTCGGTTTGTTCTTCTCCATTCTCTTCTCTATGAGTAGCCTAAGGGTCAATATTGCTTCCCTTATACCCTTACTTTTCCTGAATCCGAATTGATCTTCATCCAGGAACTCCTCTGCTTTTCGTTCTATTCTTCTGTAGATGATCCTGGCCAGCATCTTCGATGCATGTGTCGTCAGGCTTATAGTCCTAAATTTTTCGCATTTCTCCGCTCTCTTCTTCTTGGGAATAGGAATGATGATGTTTTTCTCGAAGTCCCTTGGGATTTATCCTGTCGAATACAGAGGAACTAGAAGAGAAATTAAATTACTTAAATGCCTTTAAAAACAACGAACTGAAGAGTAATTTCGCCAGACACCTATTGACATTTGACGACAGCAGTAATTTTCATTGTAATATTCTACATTTTTCCAGCCAAAAAAAGGGAAGTGGACTTAGAACAGCGGGAAATTTTAAAAAGAATGTCCAACCCTGATGTCAATGTTGCTAATGAATATTTGTGCCATGCCACCTTCCCCATCCTCGAAACGGTCGCTCATAAATTCCTTCCCCCACCCCCACTCCAGCTACCCTCTTCCTCTCCCCTTGCTTACTCCCCACTGTAAATTCACTTCCACAATTATCCCCCTCCAACCAATTACCTCCGTCACTGCTTGATTGTGGTTACACATACGGGTGCGATGAATTCACACCTGACGATGATGCTCGAACATCAAAATCTGGTTCGTGTATTATTATTGGTTTGTAAACGTTATTGGCAAGAATCATATAAAGAAAAATAGAAAGAAAAGCTGAGGCGTTCCTGCATGAGGGAAAGAATTGCCTGGTGCAATTGTTATTCACACTCTTTACCTCTGATCGTCGATTTTGGCAGAAAAATACACGCATTCTAGCAATATTATAATTTCCTAGCTTGCGCCCTATGATCATAGTTCTTTGAAGAGACTCAGACGCGCTCAGACGACAGGGTACTGACGAATTTGTTCCGTTGGCTATGGAAAATGAACTGCCTCAGCAGGCAAATTTTTATTTTTTTACCGTTTATTTTGCGTCTTTTCTTTTTATCGTGTCAATAGCAGCTCGCATTAGGAACTTTCGTCTCTGAGTCTGGTATAGTGGAAGCGAATTGGAACCATCAAAGACTTCCGCATACGCAACGTCCATAGAGATAAGGAAATCCAAAACATTTTCGAAACACATTGCAAATTTCTAAAAATGGACCACATAACGGAAAACGAGAACTAAACATTGGATTTTCATCAATCAAATAAATACAAGCCGTAAGTCCGTTCATACTTAACTATTTATACAAACGAAAAAAGGGAGACTTATAATGTGAAGATATAACTGTAAAATAACGTTGAATGTAATTTAAATTTAGAACTATTGTACATGCTTAAACCCAGTACTTTGCGATACTACAGCAGTTACCGCATAACCGATGTGTAAATGGCCAAATTGTTTGCAGACTTAGGGGGAAAATCAAGAGACTCACTTTCACTTCCGAAATTATGTTTCAAATTGAAAATAAGAGCACATAGATTTGTAAAAATAGAAAGTTGAAACACCTAGTTCTTGAAAATTAAGACATCTAAGAGTACCATTAAAATATAATTCACAGAGTATAATAAAAGGTTAATTTAAGATGCCTAAAGCAAATACTTTTGGCGGTGACCAAGAAGTTAACATTCCTGACTTACAAGCTTCACAAACCAATTAGAAGATAGCAATTTTCTACGGGTAGGCTTTCTGAATAATTGGCATTCTCTTGATAAAGGCGGGTTGTGATGAACAAAAAATTAATCCCACGACGTCTATCTCTCTTTAGTTCCGGATGCTTGCTTCCCGCTATTATTCTATCAAATTTACCCGTTCTTCTCCTTACTCTAACCCACTTATTCAGGATTATTCTCTCTATTACGTTCTTCAAATCATTCTCACCCCTATCAACCTGCTTCATCACACCCTCTAATTTCTTCAATCAGCTTCCTTTCCTCTTCCACGAACTTCAGCACTTTACTGTTCTTCCTCCTTTCGATTCACCTTACTTTGTCTCTTCCTTTTCCATACCCACATCTCGAATTCTGTAACTCTATTTTCATCTTATTTCATTAAAGCCTATGTTTCTACACCATACAGTGCCACGCTTCATATTAAGACTTTTCACTAGTCTCTTCTTTACGTCCCCCTGATTAACGACCCTGACATAGTCTCTTGAACGAGCATACAGCTCTTTCCCCAACGCAAATATCCTTCTTCAACGCTGCCCTTTTCCTACAACATACAATCCCGATCGCTAAGTTGATTTTAATTTCTCGAATCCAAAATGTAACGCGAATGTACCAAATAGATCACAAAAACAGTTACTGCTATGTGGCCACGAGGTCCAACTGAGTATGTATCCGTAATTATTTCACCTGCTGTCCGAAAACAATGAAGAAATCTCCAATTCTCTAACTGCCCATTTTAAAACTGTTGTCTATAATAACTCAAAAGCAACATTTTCCACACAGTAATCACTCATGGCAGCTAAGGAAATAACACTAGAAAATATACTGGCGTGGCCAACAGCGGTTATGATAGGGAACTAGGAAAAGACTGCGAAGTACAATCACATGAGAAACAAGGCAAGGAACTTCAGGCACGGTTGGTTTATCTAGGGTGAGATGGGAGAACATTACAGATAACTAGAGCGATAGTTACAAAGTAATTACTTTCAACGTAAAGGAGAGGAGAGCTGTAAGGGGGATAGCGTTATAATTGTATAGAAAATTTAGCGAGGCTTATTAGTGCTGATAGTAGAGCAGTAGACGACTATCGTAATAAATAAATGCAAAGAAAACTAATCCAACCGCCATAAAAATACAAAAGCCAACTAATGGGGCAAGAATTATATAATTTTCTTGACAAACTAGGGACTAACAGGGTACGAGACTTGAAAACAGCGGAGAAAATAGATACGCCTAACTAAAACACAGCGGGAGCCATTAGGGAGGCGGGAGTGAAGAGAAAGATAATATCAAAGGAATACGGAATGAATGCAGTAAGGGAAATAGAAAATTTTAGGACACAATGTTTCAGTTCCGAGAATATATGAGGGAGCTTGGCTCTGGAAGATTTAATTATAATTAACCCATGTACACTAAGGTAGTTCGGAACAGATTGCCTTTCGTGTCGATATGCTAAAACACTTGACATACTCAAAGTATTTCCTTGCCTCAGAATTATGTTACTGTATACATTTCACTGCTACTTGGCCAATAACATATTGAAAAGAGTGCTGCACATAGTTGGAAACCCGGGTGGTGCGAATTTACTATGCAAAATAAAAGGCTAAATATTAAGTGTTGGCACTGCAGGTGAAGTCGATGTGAAGGGCAGGAGATGCCACACTTACATAGTTGCTTGTTTGCATGTTAGTAGTGCATGCTTGGTGATCTTCACCCCCTGCCACACACCCTCGCGGTGACTTGCAGGGTATCGTGTAGACGTAGATGTATGTACATAAGGCCATAGGCAAGCTCTTTACCAATATAACCGCTTTACGTAGCATTCATAAAGTGTGTGCAGACGAAAGGAAATACGAAGTGATGATGAAATGAGACTATAATTTGGCGAGCACGGAATGAAGAAGGAAGGCTGCATGTAGAAGGAAAGCCGCATCTTGAAGTGAGCAAAAAGTGAGAAATTGAGACTACCGATAGATGCTCTTCTCAATGAGGATAAGGAAAATGGAGCAATAAAATTTAGGCTGGTTCCGAGGAACAAACGAAAATTGGGAAAAAATAGAAGTCTGATGAAAACTTTTAAGACAAGATGGGATAGGGGTCATATTTAGAGACATGCTGAGCTGAAGAAGACAATGGTAGAGACAACTGTCTGATTTCTTAAAACATAAATAAATACGCCTAGAGGAAAATCCAACGTAGATCTGCGACTAACCAACTTTAGGAGTGATGACTATTGATGGATACGACTTCTTACGCATGAAAAAGAATCGATGAAAGCAGGAAAAAACGTAGGTAGTAATATTTGATTTATTTAACCAAAGCCGGATTAGACGCTAGCGTCCCCACCACTCACGGTCCAGGCTCTAATATATGTTATTTTCAAAGAGATATTAATAATAATTTTTATATAGTCTATATTTTTATACGACACAGAATTTTTGGACGGAGACTTGTCTTTGGTGCTCAAATGACATATTTGTGAATTCGAGAGGTAATTCGGGAAACCATGAATTTCAGGAGAGGTAATAAGATAACAAAGGTGAGGGCCAGCGTACAAACAAAGAAGAGAGAAGGATGAAAACATGCTCCTGGGAATAATAAATGAAAATAGCCTAAATAAATGAAAACACCACAGTTTCATTTTAATTTTTAATTTTACCTCAGAGCCACATGTGGCTCGCGAACCGTAGTTTACTGACCCCGTGTGTAACCGAACCTTAAACACACACAACATTCATGCCCGAGGTGTGATACGAGCCTGAAATCTTTGGGACGCCAGGCTGCCGTAATACTAGCCTTGCTACCGCGGCGGGCATGAAAGTTAGGTATCATATGCAACAAAAAGGAGTTCACTTAGGTGGACAAAACAGGCTATAAAATTAATCGGTAAAGAGAGTGGCGAGCCGGCTTAAATTTAGTGAGGGAAAGAAACGTGGGTGGACAGTGAATAACCTTCGAAGCCTCAAGGACCACCACTAACACGTTAGAAATAAGACGTTTTATATCCTCACTCCCATTGGGTTTAGAAAAACGCTTATTTTTTTTATTTCACAAAGTAGATCCCGCACAAACTTTCAATCATTCTGGATTAAATATTTGACTTCAATAGATTTTCAGTTCAAACGTGATGCAAAAACTCAATCGAAAATGAACGGTTCTTGAAAAAAAATTAGAATGAGCCAGAATTATATATTTTAAATGCGATGAGAGTTTGGTTCAAACTTGATGCTCGATCTCTGTTCCACAATGTGGTAAACATGATCAAATCGCAAATTCGGGTGTTTTTATAGGGCTTTGAATTGATTTACTACCTTACGCATCAAGCAGGGGGGATATATGCTCCAAATGTGTGCCATTTTAAAGTTATATAAATTCCTTTTCCAATGTTGAATACTACGCCGTACCATTATTGACCAAATTTTCTGAAGAATGCTTCAAAATCCAGATATATACTATGTCGACGGCGAAAGTAGTTCATTGAATATAGATCACAGTATCAGGCGCCACGTAGTGGAATTTATACATATTGGATGAGTAAAAAACTTTAGCAATTTTCCACAATGTATTTTAAAAATAATAAAATTACACAACACGTGTTTCGGCTTACTAAGCCATCATCAGGTGTACACTTATAAACTTCCGTGACAGCAGCGCAATATATAGGAAACGGGAAGGGGATGGGGATAGGGGAATTGGTTGGGGGGGGGGAAGAGGATGAAGCACTCTAAGGAGTTTGTCCTTGGAACTGTATTAGGTAAGTGGTGGGTTATTTGAAAAAGGAATAGCTAGCAATGGGGAATGGATTCGGAAAAGTTGGTCATTCAACAAGAGGTCATTATCACTATGTATAATTTCCCACTGTTCCCATGCGTCCAGTCTTGGGCCTTTTCTTTCAATATGCAGGATTTCCGGAACAAAGAGGCAATGGTGCGATGTCTCCAGGAGGTGTTTGGCCAGCAGTGACGATTTGTCTCCCTTATCCACACACCTTCGATGCTCTTGAAGTCTGGTGGTAAAATCCCTGCCCGTCTGTCCAACGTAATATTTATCACAGCTGAGGCACTTGACTTTGTAGACGCCTGAATGGAGTTTTGGGTCAATGGCGTCCTTGCTTTTGCACAAAATGTTCGATAAGGTACACGGATTGTAAAAACACACTTTAAATTTGTCCTTTGGGAATATTCTCTTAAGTCTGTAAGAGAGATTACCAACAAATGGTAGCCTACACCAAGTTCTTTTATCCGGTTCAAAAGCTGGGATAGCGGTTATTTCGGAAATAGCTATTTTTGTGAGCTTTTTACGCAGGAGTTTGTTTATAATATCTCTTTTGTACCCATTGGACGTTGCAATGTGGCATATGATTTCCAGCTCTTTGTTGAATTCTGGGTTGGAGAGGGGTAGGCTCACTAACCTATGGATCATCGTTTGGAATGCCGCAAGCTTGTGTGACATGGGATGGCAAGAGTCTGCTGGGATTACTAGGTCGCAGAAGGAGGGTTTTCTAAATATACCAAAATAATGCTTCTTGTCCACTATTGAAATGTCTAGATCCAGGTAGCTTAAATGTCCCTCTGTCTCTTTTTCCATAGTCATGTTGATTCTAGGGTGTTGGGAGTTTAGCACTCTCAGGAAACAATCTAGTTGACGATCGCTCCCTGTCCAGCAGCACAGAATATCATCCACGTACCTATACCAGTAGAACACATTATTTAAGAGTGGATTTTCAGATTTGAAGAAATTGTTTTCGAAATTGTTCATGAAAATTTCGGACAACAGTGGGGAGAGAGGGGATCCCATGGCTAGACCCTCCACTTGTTTGTAGTATCTGCTGTTGAAAAGGAAGTAATTTTGGTTCGTACACATTTCTAAAAGCGATAGTATTTCCTCTATTATGATTGGATTTGACCCGGAGTCCTGTAGCAAGCATTTGGTTAAGTGTAAGGTTTCATTAACTGGGACAGAGGGAAATAGGTTTGTCACATCGAAAGAGACTAATTTTGAGTTCGCAGGCACCTCTAGGTTATTTAACAGTTCCGCTAATTTATAGGAATTTGGGACCCAAAACTCCATTCAGGCGTCTACAAAGTCAAGTGCCTCAGCTGTGATAAATATTACGTTGGACAGACGGGCAGGGATTTTACCACCAGACTTCAAGAGCATCGAAGGTGTGTGGATAAGGGAGACAAATCGTCACTGCTGGCCAAACACCTCCTGGAGACATCGCACCATTGCCTCTTTGTTCCGGAAATCCTGCATATTGAAAGAAAAGGCCCAAGACTGGACGCATGGGAACAGTGGGAAATTATACATAGTGATAATGACCTCTTGTTGAATGACCAACTTTTCCGAATCCATTCCCCATTGCTAGCTATTCCTTTTTCAAATAACCCACCACTTACCTAATACAGTTCCAAGGACAAACTCCTTAGAGTGCTTCATCCTCTTCCCCCCCCCCAACCAATTCCCCTATCCCCATCCCCTTCCCGTTTCCTATATATTGCGCTGCTGTCACGGAAGTTTATAAGTGTACACCTGATGATGGCTTAGTAAGCCGAAACACGTGTTGTGTAATTTTATTATTTTTAAAATACATTGTGGAAAATTGCTAAAGTTTTTTACTCATCCAATAGTTCATTGAAGTTGGGAAACACAAGAATAAATCGGTATTTTGCTGTGTTCGCCTCCTCTTTGTTGTAGCAACCTTGGCTTAGGGTCTACGCAAAAGCACACGCCGAGTCACCCATTTGCGCAAGGAAGGCTTCGAGTGTTGAAATTGGTTAATGTTTTTAATACTTCGTCAGTCGCCAGGCTACATAAGCAGAAAATTAATGCTGATGTGATAAAGATTATCCGTTGTATATCTAGGGGGTGGTTCAGGTCTCATCGAGATGAAAAATACTATACAGAGCTGCAGAGGCATTTATGAACTAAAAAAGTAAGTAATGCTAAAGGTTCCAACCAAATGATGGATTTCTCAAGTGTTCTACGTCCATTCGGTGATAACAGAAGTGCGAAAATATTGAATATTGGCATAGCCTTTTAATACAGAGATACTTATGAAAACGACAGATCTATCCTAGAGAGCGACGTCTAACTGATCTGCCATAAAGATTATGAAGCATTAAAAAAATTTAACAGAACCGCACATGAGAAATAGGAATACTTACTCCACCGTCAAGAATAAATTACCCCAGCAATGAAAGGACATTGCACGGTTCATAATCATTTATATTGATTAATCAGAGATTATGTATGCAACTAATCAATATTCCATCCAATAATTTGCTCGACAATTTTAGGAAGCTATAGCCACACTCTCGCCTGATGCAATTTTCCTTGAAGACACGCTATTTATGAATATTAGCACAAAAAGAAAACTTTTTCAGAATACCTTCTATAATTAATTCACCCTGAAAATATTTCAGATTGCACATTCATACAAATTGCACGGACACGGGTCATGCCCATCCATTAATGTCCACTTGAAGTTATCAATTCATACGTTGCTGGTTTGCAAAATCGAAAGGGAAATATATTTATGCATTCATACCTAGAATAATCTATATACATTTAAATTTGCAAAGCTAGGTGAATGCACATACAAAAAGAACCGGGATTCCCAAACAACTATTAACCACAACCCCAAAATCATAACTGACGATCATTCACGAGCCTAATATATATGTGTTCTAAGTAATGCTAATAGTTCTAACCGAATGATGGATTTCTTAAGCGTCGTATGGTGGTCGTTGCAGTAATTGCAAAATCAAGTCATTATTTCTCACTCCCTTACGACCCCTCGAACTCTTACCGCGACCCAAAACTGGGTCGGGTCGAGGGATACCAGATGCATCAATTTATAAAGAAGGACATTAGCTAACATTCCGGACAAAGCCGGACAGATCTCGTCGGTCATATACATCAGGGGGCACTCCTGTAATTTTAACATAGTTGAGGATAAGCTCTAAATGGAAGGAACATAGCGGATCGAAAAGAATCTTTGACCTACGAGTGGCCAATGCAGAATAAAGCTAGTCAAAAGGGTGAACATTTCTCGGGATTTCCATCGGGTCAGATTCTTCACTTTCTCCTCCAACGTTTCGATAAGCGACTCGCCCATCGTCTTCAGGGATGTTGAGTCTGACGAATTGAACTGGTGAAAACGAAACTTTGACGGGAATGTAGAAGAATCGTATGGATTTAATTCCTCCAGGGAAAAAATGTTGCATATTTTTTCCATCATCCGGATTTTTCTAGACAGAAATCAAAATCCGAGCGAAAAAAAATTTAACGAAAAGAGCAATACAGTTCACGGCATCTCTTTTGGATGAACGTTTTCAGCATCATTGCATTGGCATCAATGGACATCCCACGGATTCGTAGTGAGACATTTTGTTCCATTGGGATTTGAATTTTATTCCTTGGTTTTTGTTGAACTATCCTACTGGAGATCCCACGACGTCCTATGGGTTGGGAGCCCCTGCACTATACGACCACGCCACCTCCTCTATGAAAAGAGGAGGCATCAGTCTCCGAAGTACTTATATTCAGATTAAATGAAAAGCCTCCATTGTGTGCAAAGGGAGAGTTGAGTTCATTTCACACCGTGCTCAAGGACCGGTAAAACGTTGAGACGCATATGCCACTCCCGATATTCGAACCTGGGCCCTCTGAATAGACGGCCAATACTGCTGCCACCACACAACCTACGGTTCATTCATCAGCATTCGCTCGTAACGGCCACACAAGGTCTCAAGGGGGGACGACCAGCGGTAAGGTGGAAGGAACCTGAACCGCCCACGTGAGCCTTCACAGGAATTCAGTGAACAATGTTGACTCCGCTGAGGGCAGCGAAAAACGCTTCCTCCGTTCCGCTTCCGCGAGAAAATCGCGCGAACTCATCAGCCTCCCCTATAGTTTCCCTGTCCGTCGTGAAAATGCCCCTTTTCCGATTCCACACGACGAAGAGTCACGAAGTCACGAGCGTATTTCCATTCCAGGAAGCACGATACTCCGAAGCTTGTGGCTCGTTCGAGTAGCGTGCTTCACCGCCGTCAATGATAACATGATTATGTTTTGATATACGCATATCGCCGGCCGGGATACACAGGTAGCTAAAAAGGTTGATGAAAAAACAAACAGTTTCTTCATTGTTCTCCTTCTGCTACAACGACAACGGCTATTGAGAAAAAGGGACCGTACAAGGACCATTGCCCATGATATGCTTATTTGTCGGGCGAAAGAAAACACCTCGACAGCAGAAGAAAAGTGATCGCTTAGAAGAAAGGTAATCGTCGCGGCCGCAAGGAGTACGTCGTTAGCTCGGAACCTCCCCTTATCCTCGGGAGAGAAGTCCTGGCTGGTTGCTACTCCTTTGTTCACGCTCAAAACATCGCCAGTGCATAGCTGACTGAAAATGAAGGTAAGTAACTTCTTCCAGCAGAAATATTTTCACGAATTGAAATGTTACCGCGTGGATGAGGAGTGCGTCAATTATTATAAATTTTGGATGGATGATTTCTACATTCACCGATGTAAATAATTTACTCAGAAAAATACCTACACGTAACAAATTTCACCGAGATTTTTATGCGGTGTGTCTCGGAATATGTCAAGATACAACTTTGCATAAACTAAATAGCTTTTTTCCACCAACTTCAACGATAGTAAAATTAAATTCAAAGAGACATTTTCTGACCCTGCATCTCTTGAGATTTTCAACGAAAAAATTCACAAAACACATCGAGACATCGTCACGTTTAATTCTCACTGCCACGTAGCGTTCGGGAGATAGCTTATACGTCATCATATTTTATTCTCTCTCTCTCGTCTGAACGATTGTTTTGAATGATCATAAAGTTTCATGGAAAACCTATTTGCAGAACGCAATAGGGCCCAAAGTTACCAAGGATGCCTGTACGCTTAACACTTAAAGTACCCCCAAAAAATTATGAAGGCGCAGAGGAGAAGTGCATTCATTTTTCAAGGATTGATTTTATTTCGAAGTGATGAAAATAAGTAGAGAATGGAATCGGCGTGATAGCTCTTACTTATCCAGCAAATTTGGATCCTTGAGTTTTATCAGAACTTATAATTCATTATAAGATTATAATACAAAATATCGTAGTTAGTAATTCGGGGTAGAAGGATAGATAAGCGTCTTTATTGGGGCGAAATTGAGACTAAAAGTCCCCTCTTCCATCTAACACCTTAGGAAATCGACAGCTAAAATCATCTACGAAATTTATGACAGATGGGCATAGTTGGGATTAATGATTAAGAAAATTAACGATTAAAATTAATCGTTAAAAATATGGATAAATATTTAATTTCATCGTTACTTTTTAAATGAGTTAACTTTTAATCGTTAAAATTATGCATTAACTGATACAAAACTAACTCCAGTTAAATTGTTTCGTTAATTTTTGGTGAATGTCAACATGTCAGAATTTGTTTGCAAAGGTTGCCCAACAGACAAATGGGAAATTAAAACGGAATCTAATAATGCAAGGGTAGTTGTGCGAGAATGCAATGAATAGGCCCAGACGAATACATCCAAACAAAAGCGGGGCTGAGGGGAATGACCGCCTAAGTTTAGGAACGCACCCTTAGACGAAAAAACACGAAACCATGCGAAGACAGTGTCCTGGAGGGGTCGTATGCCTTACTCGGTGACATCATGTCGCCAATACTACATAGTTAAAGCCGAGAAAGAAGGGTTGCCTAAAAATCTATGACCGATAATGATGGGGATGGGTTCATTCAAACTAACGTATCTGTTACAATGCGCCAGTCTAGGTATGCCTTAATCGGCGACATTGCGTCGTCAATACATCAGCCCCCAGTGAATTGCGAGAAAAGGTGCGCAGGCACAGTCTCAGCATCTATCGCAACTCTAAAGAGCCACAGCTGGATCCAATCATATTTGACAGAAAGTTGTCCTGAATGTTGGAGGTGCTCAGTACAATTCCCCATTAAAAGGTATTTTTTGTGGTGTTCCCCTAAGATCTATCCTCGGCCCTGTCCTATTTTTAATCCTTATCAATGATCTTCCTAACAGCCTGAACATAACTAAAAATGCAAAGGCTATCCTATATGCAGATGACACGAACATCCTCATTTCTTACCCGTCATACCAAAGTATGATTTCATAGAGTGAACTAATATTACAACGTCTAGGTGAATGGTGTACAATAAACTGTTTAAATTTCAATGTGGATAAATCTCTATCCATGTACTTCTCACTTAAGCCTAAGCATCAAAATGATCTGAAGCTTGGTCTGAAAGGTCATCCACTATGTCAAACTCAGAGTGTTAAGTTCCTTGGTTTACGTGTCATTAGGTTTTCTCTTTACTATGGTCAATTCTACGCCCACATTGCGTCCAGCATAATATTCTTGGGTTCATCTCCCACATCAAATAAACTGTTTAGATTGCAGAAGAAAGCTGCTCGCTTGATAATCTTTGCACCTTACAATGCTTCATTTTGTCCCATATTTAAGAAACTCAACATCCTTCCACTTCCATATATCTACATATATTTTTTGGCTTTGTATATTAAGTCCAACCATAGTGATATCCCTAAAAATTCTGATGTTCACAATCACCATACTCGTGCTCATGATGCTATACATCATGATTATGTTAGAACATAATCAGCCTCACAAGGGCCAAAAACCTCGGGGTTACGCCTTTTCAACAGATTACCATCAATTATAAGAGAGTGTAAAAGTATAAATACCTTTAAGTTGAGATTGAAAATGTTATTGCTTGACAAATTATATTATTCATTGGATGAATATTTTCAGAATAATTAGAATGTGAATCTTATGCTTACCAGTATTTTTGACTTCTGTATAACTGACGAATCCTATACCTTTGTAAAATGGTCTTTGGATAATAAATACATATATTATTATTATTTTTTATAAATAAGCCGTTTACACTAAAATTTTACAATTGTGAAGGGATACTTCACATCGCAATGTGGGAATCGATATCAAAAACTAACCTTAAAGCACTTTCTATTGCTCAGAACAATCCTTTGCGGCAAATTACAGGCGCACCATGGGTTGTCAGATATTCTTGCATTCACGACAACTTAAAAATCCCAGAATTGGAGCTACACTGAAAAATCGCCGAATCCTTTCAGCAGAAACTAGGAAACATGACCAACAACACTCTAGACACTACATGGAATTACAACGAAAATCCCCAATCAATATATTTTTGAAACAAATGGATACGGATAGAATAAACCACAATGACAATTTTCAGTGTTCGCGTTGTTTGTCAAAACAAAAAACCATCAAGGTCTCCATTTTCAAAGCATCCATTTCGCTAAGTAAATGAAAAAGTAACTTTTTTAACTTTAACTTTAATCAGTTACTTTTTTAGAAAAGTATGTAACTTTTAACTTTGACTAATTCCTTTTTACAGAGATGAAATTTAACTTTAATCATTTAATGTTTTTGGTAACTTTCCCAACTAAGCAGGTGAGTAACCAGGATATGGGTGGGAATTTTTCACGGAACGGGAGTGAAATCCAGCATCGGAATTGGTCTGCTCCTAAAGAAAGGGGCCAAGGGGGCCATGATTTAAGTCCGATTCGACGGACGGAATACTGAACTCGAAGTTCTCTCCACACAGCACCCAAACGGGGGCTGGTATAACAATGAATAGTCTGTCTTAGCAGGGATTCGAACCTGATCAGTGTGAATAGGAAGCCACCACACCAACCCGATACCTACAAAATGCTGTAGTTGATCCTGATTTTCGCTACTGTTGATTTAAAAAGATAGTAAGAGCTAACTTGATGAATTTTCTTTCCGTGGGGAGACACTTATAAATTAAATGACAAAGATGGTGTAATAGTTTAACATCGCTATTTGAGGCAGACTTTCCATCTCTATTATGCGCTCGCCATTTTCCTTTGTGAAAAATTAAGTACCTGTCATGATGAGCTAATTACAAATGCAATACTTATGATGCTACCTGAAGTAAACTTACAAAATGTTCTGAAAATCCATTTCATCCTTGGTAGCACCATTATTAGCAAGAATCCTCGAACATTTTAGAAAGGTGGGTGGTGAGGTTTAGCAGCGGGAAATTCATTCGACCACGGGATCATAGACTTGGGGCTCTTCGGGTGATGCCTCTGATATACGCAGCAAATACCCGTTTGTTACATTCTAAGCAGTGGAATGGGGGCGTTCACTCGGAACCGAAATCGCAATTTTGTACACGAAATCGTTAGATGGAAACGAAAAAAGAATTTTAGTGAAAAAATTAATCTTCTAACTACAACCATTCACTCATAAATCAAAAATTAAAATAAGCAAAAGGTGACGCCCACCGAAAATGCTGCTTTGATAACATTGACGTCATTTTCCTCCAGTCCTTGACTGTTTGCAGGGGAGAGGAAGGGAGTGGAGGGGGATTCTCAGAAGGTCTGCTCGCACAGATGCTGTCGCAATCATTCCCATTGGCCGAGTCAGCTGTGTCCCCCCACCCCCCTTTTGCGATAAGGCAATGTAGCTTCGCGGGCTCAGTTCTGATTCGACGAAGTCAATATACGTCAGGGGTTGCACCACGCCCTCTTTTCCGAAAGGGTTAAAAACATTAGTTTTTCGCCGCTCATAACTCAGGAAATAATTTTCGGATCAAAAAACGGAAAAATACGGGTCTTTTTATTTTACAAACTCTATCAGATTCGGCAATAAAAAAATATGGTAAACGACCCAAACGACCCCCATAAAACCACAGGCAAGAAAGGAAGCAAGCCTCCCAAAGATTAGTGTGTGAAAATAACGCACCGTCGGCCCTAGGAAGTTTCTTATATCAAAACCTACCTCTTGAGTTACTGGATAAAAAATCATCCCATGTTACTTTACTAGTGCTTTAAACAGAACCATACATTCGGATTCGTAAATGGGGTCATAGGTAAATGCCATCAGAGAATTCGAAAAAAATGCTACTTATACCATTTCAGGTCTCGTTTAAAATATTCCACTAGTATTTGGGATCCATGCGAGAAAGATATGACCAAGAAATTAGAACGTGTGCACAGTAGATCAATGAGACTAATAAAAGGTCGTTACGATAACTGTATTAGTGTTACAACATGAATAGAGGAACTGGGATAGGAATTACCTCAGAAAACAGGTTAATATTTAGACTAGGCCTTTTAAGTAAATTTGCAGCCAATAAATTTGGCGATGACGTTAGAAATAGAAATAGAACGCCTGCGAATCACGATATATTTGATTAAAAAAACAAGATTAAAGACATAGAATATTATAAAAATATAATATAAATGTAATTTTTCCGCGTACTATAAAAGAACATAATATGAAAGGGATAGGTAGGTGAGCTGTTGTTAGAGTGCATGATATACTGAGCATTGGATAAGTTTTGAAGCTACTAACTCAAGCATGTTTGGGGAACATAAATTAACGCAGTTAATGAAATTCCTGACAGAACAATAATTATTAGAATACTCTGTAGATCCAAACCATTCAGTTGCACGTGACTCCTGAATACATATCTGACATATTTTCATACAGTAGGAGCATTGTACCACTTGGTTGCATATAAATAGTATATGTACGGTGATCGTACATCCCCAGCCATGCGCACACGTGGTGGCTCGCATACTATTATAAATGTAGATTAGCGCACGTACACATGGATGGGTAGTTCATAAGAAGCTGTTCAAAAAGTTGTGAAAGATCTACCTTGAAGATAACAGCGAGTAATATTTCATGACCTTTAGTAAGGTCGTGAAATACAAGGAGAAATAGTAAAACAAAGAATTTGGTTGTGACCGAGAAATTAATTCCAACAGCATGCATAAAAACAAAAATACCAAATCATTTGGGAAAGTTTGTGGGCATTGCCAGAGGCGTCGAACGAAAACCAGGGTACATAACTTGCACCACTAAGGATTTGCGGGTATTTGATAACCGTTAAGATTAGGTAAAGAAGGGTGGAGGGAAATGACTTTGAAATGGGCTGTCTCTTAACGGGTGGAGCTAAGGATGAAATGGACACTTATCGATCGTCACATAGATTCAGGCACGTAGCCAGGGGAGGGGGGGGGGTTTCAGCCCCCCCCCCCCACGAAACTTTCTCCAAGAAATTTTGTTGTTCTGATTTTAACTGGGCATGATGATAATCCGGACTAAACTGCATATAATTCATGTGCTAAGTGTCTTGAAACGTGATCACTAGTTTGATGAATGTACGTTGTTAATAATTGTTCTTTTCAATCTGATATGTATGCATTCGTTGAACTTCTGTTCTGGGGTCGGTCAAATTAACTGCTTCATGACAAGGTAAGCAGTGAGATTTACCAGTGAGAAGAGATAGGAATGGGCACTGTGAAAGCAAATACCAAGCACAGAAAATTAAGGAAGAGATTTAAAACGTGTCGGTACCGAACGGGCAAGGCTGATTTGTTACAAGTTGCTACTTAGCCCCCCTCTCCCCCCTCCACCCCCCCCCGCCGAAGAAAATTTCTGGCTACGTGCCCGAATAGATTATTCATAGTTTGAACCCTCTCCTAAATATGAACATATGAGCACTTGGATTGGACATTGAAAGTTGAAATGCCTCCGTGGCAAAACATTTCCGCGTGCAGACACAGCATTACGGTATAGAGTGCTAGAAAAAAAAGCCACCGACGGCGCTTTCTTTTCAAGTCATTACAATAACACATTTCACTCAAAACCTGTCAAAGTAATCATGAAAGAAACGTGCGAAAATGGTCGGATATCTTTCAGAATCGGCGGAAAAAGAAGAAGCAGGAAGAAGGAAATAGAGAGCGGCTCAAATCCCTTCGTTAAAATCAAAATTGTTGGCGTTAGCGGCACGGAAATTGATAAAAGAAACTCTCACATTGCACGCAGGCACGTCGGAGACAAACATTCTCTCTGACGCAAGAAAAAACTCAAAGCCACTGTGAAAACTCAGCACCGGTCTCTGAGATTTTCAGCTGATGAATTTATGCCCGTGTCAAGTGATTGTGTGGGTACGTGCTCTTCGCCCCGAGCAAATGAAGTGACAGACAGTGGCGCAACTAATTCGAACTGAGGACTCTTTATTGCTTAATAGGTTACCTGCGTAGCAGAGTTTGAAATTGACATATTTAGCATACGGGGGGGTAAGTTAAGTGATAAGTTCCCCACGATATCAAGTACACTACCAGACAGCCTGTCATGAACATGCAGTTTTCAAAATGAACATAATTATTTTACTCCTTGGTCACTTTTTAATTCAACTTACGCCCCATCAATAAAATCCGACTGATTGGAAAACGTGCATATAACAAACCATCAACGATCGATAGACCGTACCATAAACACAAAGAATTTTCCCCTTGCGTTAGTAAACACGTAGCTTTCACTAAATCTGAATGCCGGACGTAATAATCAGACTGGCAACGCAATGGCCAGGTGAACTAAAAGTCGCAGGTTCATATTCCTGCCAAGGTAGGGAAATTCTCTTCAGAATGCACGATATAAACCCTACTGTTAGAGTAACTAAAACTCAGGACAATAGTTTTTCTGATACTTGTTGAAAGAAAACAGAAGTGTTAACCAGTTCTTTTAGCCTATTAACTGTAGAAAAAAGGCAGACACTCTTTAAAAACGACTTCTTCTCCGCTTACCACACCTGATACTATAAATAACCCACCGAAGTTTATAGGGTTAAATTAATCTGTGATTTTGCCTCACTCAAGCGGCAAAACCATTGGTTCCACTCAAAAAGCACATAGCTACCTTAATTCGGCAAAACTCAGGGTAGTTATGTGGATTCCCAGAGCATTTTGACATCCACGAATCACTAACGAGGTAAAGTGACTCTGAGGGAAATTATCAATCTGGCAATTCTTTGGGTTTTAGTGGCTCCAACGGCAAGGTTTTTATCGTGTATTCTGAAGAGAATTTCCATATCCTGGGCGGAATTTGAACTCTGGGACGATGGACGAGCCCGAATTAAGGAAAGCCAAGCCTTGACAACGACATAGCTGAGAGGTTGTAACTCTCATGGCGGGAACTGCAGCGTCAGCAGACGTACACTTTTAACTTGATGTTTATAAAGCACTGGTAGCAGAAGTGTTGGAGCCAGGTTTTCAGCACAAAATTCATTTTTGACGGAATCTCATAATTTTATCTTTGACGCCAGGGGCGTCGGAACTATTTTTGCTGGAAGGGGCCAACCTTGAAAAGGGCCCGGCTCTTAAGAAAAGGGCCAGGCTCCTATAAAAAGGGCCCGCATTTTTTTGCGGATAGGAGGGGGTAGAGACTAGAATTCCGCTAAAAGTGCATATGAAGGTGGTAGAATATGCGTCAAAGGGGAAAAGGCAAGCCGGAAACAAGTGAAATTAAATTTTTATTAATGAAGACTCATTTCTCAAGGGCCCGGGGCAAATTCTGGGGAGAGAGTTGGCAGAATGCCCCCCCTGCCTCCCACTTCCGACGCCGCTGTTTGACGCTAATAAAACATGCTCGGAGAAAATAATAAGCCCTATAATTCTATGGCATTCATCCAGTTCAGCGTTCTTGAATTGATGTATTCCACCCTGTTTTTAATCGCTAGTTACAACAGGATAGAGCAGGGGTGGGCAAACTTATGAGGCGGAGGAGTCAAACCTAACCACTAGTAACAATTAACTTTTAATTTAATGAATGATTACTAGTTGGTAGGTATGCATAGAAGAACCAATCATAGTTTCACTGATGCCAATATAACGCTTGTATGAATGCAACTATAATTTTTTATTTCCATATTCATTATCGCTACAGAGCCGCATTTTTAGTACCCAAAGAGCCCGTACATGGCTCGCGAGCCGCAATTTTCTCACACCTACGAGCCGCAGTGAGCCGTCACCTGGGTGGAGAATGATGAAACGCGTTTGATGGGCTGCATAGTATGAAAAAGCACGCAGTTTAGTTTACCATGTAGGAGTCCTTGTTTCGGTTGCATAGCTTCTACAACACTATCCGTTTTAACGACGATAGCAAGCTTATTGCTGAAGTCAACATTTCCGTATCGCGAAGCAGTTCATGCAGTAATGTGCTTGTTGAATTTCGTAACTGAAACATTCACTCATAAAAGTGTAAGACACAAAAAAGCACAATAACATTACGTATCTGGCTCGTAACCAAATATATTTGTGTAATATTTATGCAGAATCTGTCCGGTTGTACTAGATTGAGGGGCTCTTGAATGTAAAGTCGCCGTCCTCTCTTGGTAAATAAGTTTTTAACAGTGACATAAATAATCGTCATTCATAATATGATTGTTTCTTGGCCTGGTTGGATTTAGCCTCTGCCTCTGTGGAATAACCACCCTTGTGGTGGTCCGCAGCGTACAGTGGAGACATAGATGTGGATGTAAATAATGGATGATAAAAATTACCACAAGGCTGCAGGAGAAATTGCATCGAGATTTCCCCTTATTTAAACTATTTGATAAATACTAAAAAGCCACATCATTTTACTCGTAAGTGAATAGGGTTTTAGAAGCAGTAGAGGTACATTTTTAGAAGCCCCAACTACCTGAGTCATACCGCACCCTCTAACTTGAATCTTAAGACAAACACTGCATCCAAAACCGAGATCCAGACTCGCGTTCTTCAGCTCACATGATTGTTGTGTTGCTTGGCTGAACGGCGCGGGAGACTTGAAAAGGTTTGCAAGACGACGAGGGGTGGGGAATCTCGGCGTCATTGGTGGGAAAAAAATCCAACAGGATGTGAGTGGATATTTATTAAAGCCACCATAATCTGCGATCGGGACACCTCTTTGGGGAGTGCGTGCTGAGTGGAGATCACCTCAAGCGCAGAACTCTGTCCGTCGGGTGGGATGTAAAGCAGTTGACCCCTTGATTCTTTTCGTTAAAGAACAGGCTAAAGCTATCGCTAGGTTTCTCTCCACCCTTCCACCATTTCCTTACATATTCATACCCGATTCGACGCATATCCTAAATATGGCAAGTGACTTCCGCTATCGGTCTCATCCTACCAATTATTTCTTTCAGTTCTTTGTAAGAAACTCTCGGGATCTCCACGGGTCAAGAATTTATTAATTGCCGAAGTTTCGACATTTGACTCGTCCACCATCTGGCCTGGTCTTCCCGAGACCCTCCGGGTTAAGGAGGGCATCCTTAGCCCTGGCCTGAGGATATTCTTAGCCCTGAGGACGATGGACGGGTCGTACATCGAAACGGCAATAGTATTCCTGACATATCCGGAGGAGATATCAAGAACTCTACATAAAGTCAAAAAACCGGAAAAGAACTAGATCCTTCTTTTTGTAAGAAAATATTCTCTCGACTTGCCAAATAAATTGCATTCTCCTAGAGGTAGCATTGAAAATATTTCAAGTGCATTCTCCCCAGTAATAGTAAAAGTTATGTCCAGAATACAGACAGCTAGGCATCTGCAATGATCATCGATAGAGTGTTATCCAAACAGATACAAGCAGAATTTTCTCCACTTTCAGGGCAACATTACTTCGGCCAAGCCATATACTCAAAAATCTACCTATGACTACCGTGTTCATCATTTTCAACAATTGGTGACACGTTCATAAGATTTTTGGAAAGGGAATGACAAACTTCTTTTTCTCTAAATATGTGGTATTATGCATGCACAAGTAGGTTTTCATGAATAGCAGAAGTTGAACACCATGCATCAACTATCATTACAAACTGTGTTTTATCAACGTTGTGTACACAGTGATGGGCATATAATGACTAAATTTTTTGCTAAATAGCAAACACACATTCCTCATTGTTTCCATACTTATCTCCATAGAAAATGCGCTTCTTTTTACTGAATTAAAATAATATGTAATACATTTCTCCATCTACTACAACTACCTTAGATTGTATTCTACCATAGCTTCCAAAGTACCTCTGACTCTAATTATTATCTTCATCCACACTCTCCTTCCTCCAACAGGACTCATAAGTTAGTCCAAAAACTCATTAAAACTTCTCTTTTGCTGTTCCAATCTATCAGTCCTGTTGTATCCATTATTATCCACACCCACATCTAAAATCAACTCTTTTTCATTCTCTCTCTCTGATCAATCTGAGAAATTTGTGTATCTTAAGCATCTCAACCTATCATCAATCATTCCATCTTTGTATCTTTGCAAAATTTGTGACAAGCATCTCTAAATAATTTCACCTCCTGGCTCCCTAAATCTTATTTTCATTCAAATATTCCGAAGTATTCTGATGTATAAATAACATCATACCAAAAGAAATAGTATGTATTCTGTGGTTCCCACCTTGTGCTTGGATGGAGAACACACAGCACCATGTAGCATGGTACGATGTACATGTTGGCATGAATGAATTATCTCAGCTTTAAAAAGGTACAGAATCAGTGATTTGGTCTCCCACAATTTTTTTATTTTTGCACAACCCAATTGTATTGCAACATCATCAGGTCTTTTTACATAACTTGCACACTTAATAAAATCAATAGACTGATGCTCTCTCCATGTTTCTGAGTAATATACCTCATCATCATCTTTGGTCAACAATCCTAGGATTGGTTTGACGCAGCCCTCCACTTGATTCTTCCATCGACCAACCTCTTCATACTGACGTAGCTCCTCTCTTTTACATCCTTCACAACTTGCTCCATATACCTCATACGAGACCTGCCTTTTCCATTCTTTCCGTTCACTTTTCCCTCGACGATTGTCTTCATCAGGCCATCATGCCTTAAGATGTGGCCTATTAAGTTGTCCCATCTTTTTTTTTTTAAGGTTTTCAATAGGCATCTCTTCTCTCCCACTCTTCTTGAGACTTCTTCATTTGTCACTCGATCGATCCATTTTATCTTCAACATTCTTCGGTAGCACCACATTTCAAATGATTCCAGCCTGGACTTCTCTGCTGCTGTTATTGTCCATGCTTCCCTGCCATTTAGTAGAATACTCCAGATGTATGTTCTAATGAAATGTTTCCTCACTTCCACACTTGTTTCTGTATTATACCTCATCAGTTTATGCAAAGGACTAATTTCTTGGGCTGTTCTGTAAGTGCATTCAGGTCACGGAAACCATCCAGCTAATAAAATCTATTGAGTTTACTTACTTTGTGGAACTGCTTCATCATGACAGAATTAGTGACTTGGTTTCCCACAATTTCCTCAAAAGTAACTGGGAAACCAAGTCACTCATTCTGTCCTTATGAAGTAATTCCACAAATTGGTCCCTAATTAGGTCCTGTGCAAAGAGTATTTCAAGTTCAATGCTCTGTCTTTTGAATGCTATATTTCACCGAGACCCCTTGATGCCTTTCATTTGGGGTGACCTAAGGTCAATGCTGGTTTTCTCTCTGATCTTCATTTAAACCATAGCCCTCCATTTTAAACCAAAGAATGGGAAATTGCATATTATGGCCTAGTACATTCCCAAAAATATCATTTTTATCCAAATACCCACCTATTTGGACATTTCTTATCACAATACTTGAGTTGACATGAAAACTTAATATACTTTCTCTAACCAATAACAAGCTTCCCACGAGTTAAGTTTCCTGGATACTGAGCAGTGATTTTTGAGGCTTCGTCTTGATGCTTTTTTTTTGCAAATTACTTATTTTTGAAAATGATGATCATTGTCAACTTTCTTTAATGATAAAAAAACTTTCTGGAGGATGATATGCAAGAACTTATACCACTCCTGCAATTTCTTTCTTTCCAGGAAGCCAAGATGTTTGGTCAGACTGCATTAAAGTTGTTAATTGGCCTCACTGCACTCTCAGCTGTGCATGGAAAATGTCCCTTTGCAGGGGATATTAGTGTAGCAGATCAGGCATCCATTTTAGCAGCCACAGAACATGGAGGAGAAAACCTATGCAGTGATTTTGATACTATGAATGAATATACATTGTATTCAAGGAGGGTTCGCAGCATAAATGATGATAAAGAATCAAGAGAATTAAACAGAGGTAATGAAATGGTCAAAAAAATAGATGAAAAATAAACTAAAGGGGCATTGTTTATTTAAATTCCATTTCATGAGTCAATAACCCTAAAATTGGTTTGACACAGCTCTCCACTCAATTCACCCAGAAGTCAACTACTTCATTCGTACATCACTCTTCTTTTTTACATTGTTAATGACTTGATCCATATATCTCCTATAAGGTCTTCCTTTTCAATTCTTTCCATTCAATTTCCCTCCATAATTGCCTTCATGAGGCTATTTTATCTCAAAATATGTCCAATTAAGTTTTCATACCTTCTTGTCCAATGCTTTCCGCAAACTTCTCTTTTCTCACACTCTTCTTAGGACTTCTTCACTAGTCTCTCAGTTGATCCATTTAATCTTCATCATTCTACTATTGCACCACATTTTGAGTACTTCCATCCTTGGATTCTCTGCTACAGTTATTGTTCATTCCTCAATGCTATGAAGAACTTCCAAGCTTGTATTTCATCAAGAAATCACAGTATGCTGATATTTGCCCCTAGGAAATTTACTCCCAAAGCCTTTTATTCTATTTCATTGATGACTTTCTCAAAGTAGACATTCAAAAATACGGGAGACAGTGCACAACCTTTTCTTATTCCTTTCTTTATTCTTGGTTCTCTACTGCTGGGCCCTGATTTTATAACAGACCCATGGTTTTTATACAAATTATACTTAATTCTTCAATCATTGTATAAGACGCTGATTTCCTTTGGAATTCGGAGGATTACATAACAATCTACTTTGTCAAAAGAATTGGCCAAATCCACAAATACAACATTTGTCAGTTTGTTCTTCTCCATTCCCTTCTCTAATAACAGTATGATGGCCAAAGTATGCTTCTCTTGCACCCTTGCTTTCCATGAATCCTATTTAATCCCCTTGCCAAGAACTCTGCTTTCCATTCTATTCTTCTGTAGATTGTCCGTAATATATCTTTGAAGCATATTCTATCAGGCTTATGGCCCTAAAGTTTTCCCAGCTCTCTTATTTTTTGAGAGCGGGAAGGTTAGTGTCCTTCTCAAAGTTTGAAGTCTGTTGGTTCTTTCCTTTTGAGTGTATGTCACATATTGTATTATACAGCCAGATTAATGTCTTCTCTTCTGCATTTTTAATTAGCTCTGCAAGAATATCATCAATTCCAGATGCCTTACTTATCTGTAATTCAAATATTACTTTGTTTTTCTTCCTCATAAGAAATCTCTTTCCTCTGATGCCGAGGCTTTATTGTTAATTAAAGTTAGTAATTTATTTCATCAGATGGGCTTAAATCAAATAGGTTGTGATATTAAGCCTGGAAATGTCCTGGATATATTATTTTTCTTAAACTAAACAGTATTGTTTTCAAACACCTCTAGTGAAGAGGGATCATGAGATCCCACAGTCAGCATTAAGGTCAGCAGTTGAGGATGGCATGAGATCGATGGAAGAGTCAAAGAAGGAGTTGGACTCTCATAGACAGAATGCAGGGCCAGCATACATGCCAAAGAATGATTCAGCTTACGGTCACTACATCAACTTCCGTGTCCGTCAGCCCTCCATTGACCTGCACTCCATGTCAACAGCCATTATCCGAGCCACCAAAAAGCTGCAGCAGCAATATGCTCACAGGTCAGTCATACATGAGAACATTGCTTTCCTTTAAGAGTGAAGAATCAAGCAATCCCAATTCATTCGTGCAATTGGAAAATTTGCTCCTTAACGAGGATTTTGTCCATTAAATAAACACTGAAATACAGACTGAGGAATGCTGGCCATTATAGCCACTCCATTTAAGTCCCGGTTGGAATTGACATTTGCACTTTAAAGTTTACATTACAGCTAAACTACCCATGCACACATCATTAACCAATATTTTAATTGATTTCTTGTAAGTCAGGGAGAGTTTTCATGAACCATTTCCACTTCTTTTTGCCACTTCAACTTATTTCCTCTCATATGCAATTCCTATATTCATTTTCACACAGGCATACAGCCTGAAATTTGCTTCGGGGGGGGGAGAGGAGGTGAGGGGGAAATTTGCTTCAGGGGTGCATTCCTATCTGTTCTCACTGGCAAAGTTCACTGCTTACCTTGTTATGAAGCAGTTAGTTTCACAATCCCCAGAACAGAAGTTCAAGGTATACATACATATCAACAATCAGAACAACAAAATTATTGGGAAAAAATTTCAGGGAGGGAAGTTTGAAGAAGGGGAAGTGGGAGGGAAGGGGGCTGAAACCCCATCCCCCTACCCTCGGGGCTACTGTTTTCATGCATCTCCTATGAGTGCCCACATTCTTCATTCCATGACACGGTAAGATTATTGATTACCAAAAATGATGTATATCTTCCATATGACTATTCGGTCTCCTTTAAAATTTCTCTATAACTTCCAAACCTACTCCAATATGTCCTTTACTTATTTTTCTACCAGTATACCCTTTCATGCCCTCTGCTAATTTTTTCATCCCTACTTTAACTAAGTCTGCCAGATCATAAAATAACATATAGGTAAAGTAGGTGACGCCAATATCACCTGGTACCAAGCTAGTGCCACCGAGTGAATGGGGATGGTGCCAGCAAATAAATGATGCAAATTCCAAAACACTGGAAGTTCATGGATCAGCCACAATGTATTTAATAAAGAGTGCAAGGGTGCCACTAATAGGTTACCAAGGCAGATACTGATTTGTTCTGATATTTGAAAAATCCCCTCCCAGCCGGTAGAATTTTTATTAGGCTTAGTTTACACGGTAAGTTCAATGGTATTTTGGAGAACTAGGGATGTGCGAGTACTCGAAAATTCGAGTCAAGTAGTGGGTAATCGACTTGGGCACTTCGAGTATTTTTACGAAAGTCAAGTCGAGTCGAGTAGTTTTTGTCATGTAGTTATATATGCAGTTGTAATTGGTATGTTAGTAAATTTATAGCACTTTTAAAGCACAACTTATTCAGGTACAATAGCCTATAATCATATTCAGAATGAGGAATAGTCCTTTCTTGAATAGTAGCTGATAACCAAAGATTTATAGGAACATGTGTTTTGGATAACATATATCCATCAACATAAAGTAATTTTAACAGTGAAAAACCACAGTAATCTCAATAACAAGCTAAAAACTTAAAAAACATTATTCAGCACAAGCAAAGCAGCTGTGGATGAAGAGGTGCAATACCATTGTGCTATCATATATGTTGCTTATACTGTATTTCTGAACTGGCTTTGGATTATTGTTGATTGACTGATTTCTTCGAGTGTAACTTTTCTAATGTTATATTCAGGCTGAATGAAACTATCTGAAAGTATACATTTTCCAAGTTCATAAAAAAATTCAATTCTCTCTGAAAAGAGAATAAACATAATGCATGCATGTATATTTATCAAAATCATATGCAAATGAAACCAATATGCACACTAAAACAGACAAAATATATTAAATAAGCCTAAAAAAGCAATGAGTAGTATATTTTAGTTCAGGGATCTCAACATGATTGGTTTGCAGAAGCAAATGGATCGATTGCAACATGTTTACTGAAAAAGTAAAACTTATCCATCTCAAATTAAAATTACGAAGAAAATCTTGAATGTGAATATAACTTGCATAACTTTTAAGATTCAAAATTATGCTTATATCATAAATATATGCCATTTGACAAACTTAAATCTTTCATAGGTTTGGGATGACACCATTCACCTTCACTGAGTTCCTTCGGAATCATGGTTACTCAGTGCCAGAACTCTCAGAGACATGCCGGCCTGATCCTATGTGCCGGAAGAATCAGTATTATCGTACTTTGGATGGATCATGCAACAACCTCAAGAATCCGACCTGGGGAATGAGCAGAACAGCATTAGTGAGGATAGCACCACCAAACTACTTAGATGGTAATTCCCCTTTTAAGAGTTTTATACCATCATGAATACTGTGTAGATATGACCTTGAAAATAAGTTTACTAATTTGGGATGAAAAATTAGATCACTGGTATCCTTTCTAATATTGGCTTAGCATAGCTCTTCACAAAATGCATCTATTGCCATCTACATTACATTAGTCCATAACATATCTTATTGTTATTGGAGGGCAAGTGATAACCAAAGTCCTTAGCACCATTAAAAATAAAAAGGTATGCAGTTGGAAAAAGGAAGGAATTAAGGAATAGGAGGAAGAAGGGAGAGAAACCAAAGGTAAGCATCAGCCTACTCTTTATGAATCATGACAAGGGGTCCACCATTTAATATCCCATCTGATGGATGGGGTAATTGAACCTGAAATGCTCCCCACAAGACACTCAAGTAGTGACCAGTATACCAGAGAAACCTCTGCTACCTGCAAGAGATGCACTCCTGCTATCAACTGAAGTAACAAAAATTTGAAAACATAGACAATATTTCACAATTGATAATTGGATATTAAAGAAATTAACTGCAACTAAGTCGAATGAATTCATGGAAGGATCTCCTAAAGTTGAATGGAAGGGTCCTCTCCTTCCTCAGAAGGTGATGCCTTGTCACTGTTATTGCAGCCACTCATCTCTGTTTGCACTTGTCAACTTCAATTCTTCACAGGAACTGCATTCAGTAATTTTCATAACACTGTGCAGCAAGAACAGTCTGGGTCTTCCTCTTGTATTCTTGCCCATCACTTTTCTGTCCATTATGTTTTTAGAAAACTGTTAAGCCCTATTAAGCGATCAATAAGTTTGGTTTCTCTGGAGTGGATAGCATCGAGACATGTTCTCCTGTCATTTATTAATTTAGTATCAGCTCATTCCCAGATAGCACAGTAAACTTGCACCAGGTTTGCAAAGCAAGTCTGCAAGTTTGCAGCCAGTTTGTATCAAACTTTCTAGTTTCCACTTTGTGCACTTGCAGCAAGTGTGCAGAGTAAGTCTCCTCCAAGTGTGCAGGGAAAGTCTCCTCCAATTGTGCCGGGCAAGTCCACTGCAAATGCACAGAACAATTCTACTGCAAGTGTGAACAATAACACCTCTTTGTTAGGTAACTTATGAGCCATTCTGACTAAAGTATAGAATGAAGAAGTGCAAATTGAGGTAAAGTAACGGTTATAATACAAGAATACAGAATATTCCAGAATAGAGTAAAAAAGGTTATAATACAAGAATACAGAAGAATTCGAATCAGTAGATCAAAGTTGAGCAAAGCAAAATAGCTACATTAATAAGTATTCCACATTTTCGAAACTAAGGAGCCAATGTTTTAAATTATTAAGGAAGGTAGGTAAACTTGAATTTGTTTTAAGTGGGCATGGAAGTTCGTTGAATGATTTAGGGCCAATATAAAGAAAACATCTTTTGAAAATCGAAATATTAGGCTTGGGTAAGGGAACTAGAAGCCTCCTATTACCTCCTCCAATATGTGGTTTAAAAGTAAGTGCAGATATATCGCCACTTCTGACAAAGAAGATACGTAAAACTTTATATATATATATATATATATATATATACAAATGTCTAACAGGGAGCAACCTTAGACCAAAAAATAGAGGAACCACCCCACCACCCCACACTGATATGCCATAATTAAGCTTTGAATTTACTAGAGCATTATAAAAAATCTTTAAATTATTCATTTCACACTTGTTGCGGATAAAATAAAATTTTGCAGTTTGACATCGCAGATATTTTTTGATATTAAACAAATGGTGGTGCCATTTCAGTGAATGGTCCAAAGTTACTCAGCAGATTGTATGGATTTCCTTTGCAGCTATTTACCAGCCACAATTATCAGTCTCTGGTCATCCATTACCATCGCCATCTTTCATCACATTGTCCCTCTTCCCTGACTTCAACCGTCCAGATCCTGTTTGGACAAGATCTACAATGGTGTGGGGGCAGTTCATGGCTCATGACTTGGCCCTCAGTCCCAGCACTCAATCCAGTAAGTAAATGTCCTCACTCAACAATAACATCAAGTTTGTGGGTGCACAGTTTGAGAAATGTAAATCCATGCATAACAATTGATAATTTGGGAGTTTTTGAAATAAAATGAATGGCTTCAGCACTTCTTTCCAGTATACTTTTGCCAACAATTTGCGATGGATGAATTAGAATTCGAGAAAAAAAGAGATGGAGATAGAGTATTTTTACTGCCAACCACTTTGTCTCCTGAAGCAATTTAGTTTTTTTCAGTACATATCAGCTAACATTTGAATTCACTTCCATAAACCATTAATCATAAGATTGAATAGACAATGGTCCTCAGATGATGGTCATAGATGCAGCTCTCTTCTAAAGTCTTCTATGAACTAACCTCTTCACATTAATAAACTTCTCTTTCAGATTCTTCTTTGTGTGTTTCATCCTTTACATCAGTATCCTTCCTTGCTAAATTTCCCATTACTTTGTCTTATCTTAATTGATCTCATGAAGGCATTACCAAACATTCAAGCTGAGTCTATGACCATCATGAATGGCTTTCTTGTACTTCAACTGGTCCTTTTTATATAATCACGGCCCATAAATACTAATTTGCAATTTTTCAACATCTTTATCATCCATCACTGGTATATTAACTATGAATGGTAGGAATATATTATCTCTTTCAAAAATTGTATACATATTTTGGAAAATTCAATAAGAGGCTAAGGTAGCGAAAACTTTGTTTCTATATTTCACCACATCTACTCATTGTAAGGAACAATAGCTTCTTCCAGCCTTAATGGAGAACTTAAGATTCCTACTGGATGCCGTAGGTAAATTTGATAAACAACAAGATATGGTTCTTGGTGGAATATATGCAACAAGATATGGTTATGGTGGAACACTTATTCCACAGGTTTTTATTAGTGGTACAACGCGTTTCAGCGGTTAAGCCATCATCAGGTATCGTGTTTAAGCGTTAAGCCATCATCACCTGATGATGGCTTAACCGCTGAAATGCGTTGTACCACTAATAAAAACCTGTGGAATAAGTGCCATATCTTGTTGTTTATCATGATATCATTCCACTACGTCTCGCCGGACACAGTTACGTAAATTTGATGTTTACTACAGAAAATAGATGGCATTGTAGAGCAAAAGGTGCCAGATTTCAGAATGTCGAGCTAATACCCCACATTCTGATTTCTATTGAGGTTGCAACAGGTAGGTAGGTACTGGCTGCAGTCCAATCAGGTTGTGGCGGAATCCAGTTTCTGCCAGTAATCTTTTGAATGAGGCATCTACAAACACATTTCATGACACAACCTTAAAACAGCAGAAAACTAAATATGTACTATAATAAATGTCCGAGAATATGCAACATGCGTGGAGTTAAAACACTGGAAAAAAATAACTACATTATCAGAAGTTCTTATTGCTGTTTAGGTACCACAGAAGAGGCTTTTTCTTTCCAGAGGCCATGATATTATATATTATCAGTACAATAATCCTGCATGAATGATTTTTTCTTTTATGGATAACATTGTTTATTACTCATTAACTGATCAAGATAAAAAATAAAACTCATGAAATATTGAATCATCCCTGGTTTACAGTGGACACCGTGGTCAATTATATACATAGTTCTAACAATTAGGAATTCAATGAACAGAATAAAATATTTACTTCATCACTTTATATCGATAAAATGGCATAAAATTATATATTTATCCCTAGCTGCACAGACAGGAACTTTAGCTCAATATGAACTCTGTAAAATCCAGTTCATACTGCAATAAAAATAATAGCATGCCATGTATAAAAGCCTTCAACACTTTTAAGGATATCAACCCAATATCATTAAAATAGTTGGCTTCAATCAATCAGATTTTTACTCAGGTTTAACTAGAATGGAAAAGTTGATAAAAATTTAGAACCAATCAAGTATCTTTTTTTCGCAGAGGATGGGCCTATTCAATGTTGTACTAATACCAACTCCGGTCCACTGCCACCAAAACAACTACATCCAGCCTGCCTACCCATTGAAGTTCCTGATTTTCATCCTTTTTATTCTAAATTTGGTATCCGTTGCCTCAACTTTGTACGGACAATGACCGTACCCGCTGAAGGATGCAAGCTTGGTCCAGGACAACAGGTAAAGATTTATTATTCTTCTGCATCTACTTTGAAGATATGTGACAACAAACAAAACTTTTAATGTTTCATGGTTTTGAATAGATGGGTGAACTTTCAAACCACAGCTAATAATGATTCATTTTTTCACATTTAATGTCCAAAATAACTTAACAAACAAAAGATTTCCCTGGATTCAATCATTTTACATATTTTTACCTTTCATCCCTGGGATTATGTTTTATTTTCACATTACTGTAACTATAAAATTCCAGTCATTATCTTTTCCTGCACGGACATTTTTCTTTTTGTTCCATAGGGATCAATGTAATAATTTGGTTTAACTGTTTTCAACAAAGTTAACCTAGAAACAATTATGGCAGTCTTACACAGTTACATTATACTACTTGGCAGGGTAAATTATGAGATTTTCGTATTTAACACTTACAGAACATTATTAATGGACAGCAGTAATAAATTACTAAAGCTTAGTAATACTATCAACAAATTACTAATACTTATGTTAGCAATTAATTACAGCTATTCAGTATTAATTTTCTAAACGGAAAGTAAGACCAGTTAGGTTAGTTATGGTTGCCATTTTCTCAAGGGAAAATAGGAATCACTTTTCAAACATGCTTCCTCACTAATTACTATATTGATAAAAGCTTAACGTTAAATACAATCTTGGGGATTACATCTATGGTTGTGCTAGATTCATTAAAATTGATTCATAGGTTTCAGGTATAGTGTAAACCATTACAAACAAACACCCCAATCAATTTATTTAATATATATAGCATATTTGAATCTGATTGAGCATATATATGTTATTTCTTCCAGATGAATGCAGTCACTGCCTTCCTTGATCTCTCTCCAGTCTATGGGTCAAGTGATGAAGTAGCAAATGCCCTAAGGGTGCATCACGGTGGATTGCTTAAATCTGTAAAATCCAACCCCACTGGAGGAGAGGTGCTACCCAATGTTGATGATGTGACTGCTACCTGTGGTGCTAAATCAAAATCAGAACCTTGCTACAAGGCCGGTAGGAGAAATTTTCTCTTCCTAAATGTTAGGACTTTTTTATTTTGTGGTTGAGGAAGTGACACATCACTTGAATGCTGAATGCAGTGCTTAAATTGAGTTGGTGTTTCAATGTGAGCTGAGTAGTTACCAGGCTTATTGGTCTACTGATTTACTCTTATACTACGTATTTGTGTGACCAGGTAATCATAAATATGGTGGCTGCATATACTATATGCCTAAACACCAGTGGAACTCTGCCATCACAACATTGATGTCTAACTTAATGTCACCATTTTTCACTCCAAATGCTGAAAATACGTGCCTTAAATCAAAAATGGTGAAACTGTTTCAATAATTCATGATCATATTCCACAACATGTTAATACATACTAAGTGAATATTTCTCAGCATTTAAGCAGAAAAGAAAAAAATATGAGCAATAGAATGAAAGATGAAACAGTTGCTAATTTTATTTATTTACATTGCAGGGGATATCAGAGTTAATCTTCATCTTGATCTTGCCATACTTCAAATAATGATGATGCGATGGCATAACAACATTGCCCGAAAATTTCAACAACTCAACCCACACTGGGATGATGAAAAGCTCTATCAAGAAGCCAGAAAATACTGCATTGCGGCATACCAACATATTTGCTATGAAGAGTGGCTACCAATTATTCTGGGTAATGCAGCAAAAGATTCCAATTCAATAAGTAATGAGTCGATGTACTGCACTTGATCACAAAGAATTTTCCATTTGCTATTACATACATGCATATGTTCTTTCAAAAGTCAGAATGCTCAGTTAGTCAGGAAATGCATAAGCACTAAATGAATTCCACAAAACTACAGGTAGAGAATTCATGGAGAGACATGGATTGCTGAGGGTGAATGTGGATAGCCATGGTTATGTGGACGACTACAACCATAGAATTCCACCAGCAGTCATCAATGCACACACTGCAGGTGCCTTTCGCTTCCTCCATTCGACAGTACAAGGGCATTTAGAGTGAGTACATTACCTAATGACAGTTTGGGTAACTACTGATGCAGAAAATAGGAAAGAAAATTGAAAAAAAAACACATTTTGTCATCATATTTTCATTCTAGATTGCTGACACCATCAAGAAAGGTGTTCAATGAAATACCACTCAGCGACAACTTCAACAGACCTGTACCAATAGAACAAGGTGAAAACTTCCATGGACTCCTTCGAGGAATGGTCACCCAACCAATGCAGCTTTCAGACCACTATTTCACACATGAGGTTAGCACTATAATGCCTACCTATGAAAACCAACCTACCTAAATATTTGAAAATATACAAGCAATGACACCACTAATACCCTAGAAATGGTACATAATAGCCAATTCTATACTTCATTACCTAACTTTCAGGATTGGGTTATTCATATTTTCTCACATCTTGAATAAAATATACTTGGAATATACGTTTAAAAAGTAATGTTTTCAAATAGTAACTAGTAAACCCCCTATCAAGCATGATTGAATTTAAGTTATGAGCCAATTCCCTCTGAGTAGAACCCTTTTAAATAGTAGTATATTTAGAATTATAGGGTGCGTCGACAACTATGGTCATTTTGCTCCACACACAATCTAATTTATGTAATAAATATGCATAGATATAAATTTAGAAAAAAAAATTGTAGTATTAAAAGCACGAATATATGAAAGTACATTAGATTCTACTTATTAGGTTAGTTTCCTTTAAAAAAGTAATGACATGGCTTAGGCGATCAGTATTGTTGCCTATAACTTGTTCTAGGTCACCGCTGTGGCCTAGCCTATTACGTGTGTCCCAGTATTTTTCACACTCTGTCAGGATATGTCGCATACTGAGAGGACAGTCACAGTCATCACATCAAGGAGGGATTTTCTGTTCTGTAAAGAGGAATGATTGGGTCAGGGTGCAATGCCCGATTCTTAAACGTGTGTTGACGACTTCCTCTCTGCGACTACCCCTGACAGAAGTGGGCCACCCTGACGTTAAGAAGTACTGGTATAAGAATTGTTTTCCCCTCCAAGTAGTTAGATTTTTAAAGCCCCTAAATACACCCATAAGGAATAAATTTTATAGAATAAGAGGTTGTGAACTCTCTGACCCTTGACTTCAAGTTTATTCTGCTTTGATTTTTACACAGTGGTTAGCCTATTGACCCAATATTAGATCAAGATTTGCTCATTCTTTGCACTAAATTGAGACTTATCAGAGATGAATACTGATGAGTAAGAAACTGATCAATGGCTAAGTGCTCTCCAAATGCCAGTCATCAAAGAGGTCAAGAGATGACATTTATATGCATTATGAAAAAGCAAAAATGCTTCACATAATATGTGTGGTATTCTTTGCCTTTGAACTAACTTTTTAACATACATCATTCGAACTTTACATTTATAAAATTATTTTGGAGGGAAGGCTTCCACAGAATAATTTCATTGGTGATTTTTCATATTTCCTGTGATATTGGCTGGTGTCCCACAATGACAGTTTTGCCTTGAGAGTGGGTCTTCACAAGAAAAGGTAAACTAACCAATCACTGTGCTCCTGACTTTATCTACCTATGAAGGGTAGATAAAAAAGTTACTTCACTGCAAAAAAACCTGCTGGAATGCTGGCAAAACTGTTGCCAAGAGACACCAACCCAAACCGAGATGAAAGGACACAAAAAAACACCAATAAAGGGTTGTGTGCATTAAATGCAGATGAATTCTCTTGAAAGACCAATAAACACTACCACACACTGAGTAGAGCATGAACATGGATCCAAAATACTTATAACCACGCTGGTAGGGCTGTCATATCTGAATGCAGTAAATTACAGCTATAGACCATCAGCAGGACAACGAGTCCACGACCATCAAATAGATAAATATCTTAATGCCTTTATGTTCAATTTTCAGATGAATGGTCTACTTTTTAAAGGTGACAACCCCCATGGATTAGACTTGATGAGTATAGACATTCAACGCCATCGAGACCATGGACTTGCTTCTTATAATGACTACAGACACATCTGTGGACTAAAAAAAGCCAGAAAGTGGGAAGATTTCTTGGACTTCATTCATCCAGAGGTATTCAAGAATAAATTATTATATGAATCTTAATATATGAAACAATGGGGTTAATTTTGTCAGCATAATAATTTTCAGATATAGAAATAAATCTACTTAACTATCAAGGATAAGGATACATTAATGTGTTATACTCTATATTAGATCAAACAAAATAATATCAGCTCTTGGTCTCCTGTAACTTATACTTTGAACAAAAAAAAGATTAACTCACTCCAAAACTTAAGTTTGTAACAATAAATTGGTGAACATTGATTTATCAATAGTAAATAGATAATCCTGCGAAAATGGCTGGATTGTAATGGTGAGCAACATACTTGCTTGCCAACCTAATGTTCCAGTGCTTTGAGTCCAGTCACATGCAAGGAGTTTTGTATGATGCATGTAAGAGAAAACCATCACATCCTATATTTGTTTAATAAAGACTTAATTGGTTTCTTTTATTGTCTTTTAACAGAAAGTTAAGCGACTCAGCCAAGTATATGAAAATGTCAATGATGTAGATCTTGAAGTTGGCTGTGCCTTGGAAGATCACGTGTCCGGCAGTTTATTAGGCCCCACTAGTCTTTGCATCATTGCAGAGCAGTTCTATCGATCACGTGTTGGTGATCGCTTCTTTTACATGAATGGAAAATATGGCTCCTATGATCCAGGTATGTTAAACTAAGACTGGGTTTTAACGGTACCATTATCTTAAACCATAAGTAAATGCCGACTTCATGTTAATTTGATGGTCTGCATAAGCTCAGGTTACAATGGGTCCAACAGATTGCCACTTATTTGAAATGAATATTAGTGACTGCAAATTTTATTCATGAAGGCTGTCATGTAAAAAAAACTGGGTATTATTACTGATTTTACCACAAAAAAGGGATCAAGAAAATTAAGGGAAGTAAGGCTAGATAAGCCATCCACTAAAAATATACTTAAAGACACATAATTAACTCAGACAAATGGACAATCAGTGATGACTTTAAAAGCTGGCAAATGGTACCAGAACTTATGCAATAGAAAGGTGTATCATGTAATATTATTCTGAAAGAGACATATATTGCAAAGTAAAATTCAGCCACTTCTCTAATTTCCCATTTGCTTTCTTTACCATGACTATTGATGCCCTCAACACACGTAAATCAGTCTATATCATTTTATTTTGCATAACCTTTCACCATTATTACCTAAACAGCATTTGTGTGATTATTTGTGCATCAAGAGTTAGCAGTACATAATAAATATGGGGACAAGCAGTGAATAGTTTTTATGAAGGAAGACAATTTATAAGGAAAGCGGATTAAAGGGACAATTTTTCCTGTTTCAACATTTTCTCAAATTATTCACCATTCTCTGATCCCTGGTTACACAACAACACCAGTAGAATCATTGTATCAAAGTAAAATGAATAACTATCAACACTACATTAAATGAGAAATTGGGTGTTACCTTCAAATACTTATCAGTAATAATATATTGTGGTTGGCCATGTATAATGGTTGATTTAAACACAATCTCCCCGAGTATCTTTAAAAAACAAAAGTATTACTTATATGAGTCTCTAATTATAAAAATGAACATACTCAAGGAATGATTGCCAATCTGAGCACATACATGGAATATTTAGTTAAGTTCATCTTGAGTAACCCTCCTCATGGACTATGCCTTGTTGTGGAGGGATGGGTTGGTGTGCACCCACGACCCTTAGAGCTTCAATAGTTAGGAGCAATGAAAGTTGCTCCTGTTAAGGCCCCCATGTTGGATAGGTCAAAGGATAGGAACCTGATGCAGGGCAGTCTATGTACCATAGTCACAGTGTCTGATTCTAAGTGAGGCAGGTGTGAGAAAACATTTCATTCCAGTGGGGCAGCCTTTCAAGTGTTGGTACCACATTGAAAACACTCTTGAGGTAGGCAATGGGTAACCACATCCATTGAAATATCTCATGAGCATAATGGAATTAGCAATGAAAGCAATAAATATTTGAATCCTAGCAACTATAGGGCTCAGTCTCAGATGAGTGGAGTGGGTAACATGTCTGGCAGCAGGGGAAGCAAGGCTGTTCTGTGGCTATTATCGCAAGAAATTCTTTGGCAAAAAGAGAGACAACAACAACAGCAGTGGCAAAGAAGAAATAAGAACAGTGATTTAAACAATAATTTAAGCAATAAGACAACAATAACTTTAAGAATCAGAACATGGAGTGTAATAAAGATGTTAAGGGCAGAGATACTAAAAAACATAAGAGAATGAAATGGATATGGGAAATATTGATTGGTGGGGATTGATTAAATTAAGATGGAGAGACCAAAGGGATTACTGAAGTAAATAGATTTATTACGAACTTTTACAAACCACAATAAAATTGCCAACTCACGACCCAGGTTACGGCGCTAAGCACCATCATCAGGTGAAGTCACAGGGCGAGACTCCTGTATATATATCACAAACTGGACTGGAGGGGGGGGGGGGTTGTTGATGAGAGGAGGGTAGGAGGTAATTAGGAGGTAGACTCGGAGTGTATTGTGGTGGAGGGTGGAGAGATAAGCGGTGATTTGCAGGGCTAGTGGTAGACCTTGGGTAGAATGGGGGAGGGAGCGTAGGCAGCGACTGTGTCGAGGATAGGCGAGGAGGCCGGGTACAGATATTCATTTATAACCGAAACCTTCGGGTCATTCAATGGTTTTAATATCTCAAGTTGCTCGAGATAATTCAAGTCCCGTCTGTTATTAGAACTATGTAAAATGTCAACAGTAAAATCACTACGATGGTCACAGTCTAAAAGATGCTTCACAAAGTTGCTCTTGTCGTCGTTGTTATGTTTAAAAGCATTCAAATGTTCTTTACTTCTAATTTTAAAATTCCTGGCCGTTTGACCCACATACACTCCATCACAATCAGCACACCATAGAGCATACACACCACTTCTCTCTTTGGAGTTCACTGGATCTTTGCACTTCACAAATAAAAGTTCGTAATAAATCTATTGTCATGAATTTCCACAAAGTTACGAGTGAAATTATTTCATTTACTGAAGTAAGTTTCAGAGTGATACACAGTGGAGGGGAGGAGAGTCAGCAGGGCATAGCAGCAGCACGAATTCAAAATTAAGGAGAAGGGCAGAGAATCTAGAGGTGAGCGATATAATATTGGTCACAGAAATATGAGCAATGCCGATGAACCTCATTGACACTCAGGTGTACATGCTGACCAGGGAACATAAAGAGGAGGCAGTAGATGAATTATTTGAACAGCTGGAAGAAATAACCAGGAATGTTCATAATAAGAATAAAAATTAAGTTATTAAAATGCTTAGGGTACGAACCCCCTAAAAGCAATCCTAAATTTAAGGAAGACTTTAGCAGCAATAGGAGATTGGACCACAGTACAGTCAGTTGTTGACGCATGACCACGTTCGGTTCCAATGGTCCTGTAGTAAATTGATTTGGATGTGAGTTGGATATTCTTGATTTTTGGTAGATCTGTTAGACTTAAGTTCCTTTGATATGGTGGGTTTTTGTTCCACAGTTCTGTTCAATTACAGCACAAATGAAAAATAATGTACATAGTTGCAATTGCTGCCTATTACAGACTGACAATTGTGAGCAATATAACATTATACCTACAGCTGAGCACCGCCACTCACGCCAATGCCAAATTCTCAGTCATAAGTCAAACTGTGGCACAGGCTGTTAAAAAACAAGTAACTGTAGCTGGGGAAGGGAGGGATGGAAGTGAGGTAGTATGGGATGGATGCTAGAAAAGACTGCAGCGAAAAACAGTGGAGTTCTACAAGAGGAATACATATATAATTTAATGATAACACACAAGTGATTTGAACACCGTCACAGCCATAGGTACACTTGGAAATTGCTGGAGGACACATGGAGATACATACCAATTAGATTATATGATTATTATGCAAAGATTGAAGATCAGTGCGGAGAACACACACACTTCCCAGGTGCAGATGCTGACTTTGGCAGCTAGTTGGTAATCATAATATGTGAGGTGAAAATTAAAAGGTTGAAAAGAGGAATGAGAATAAAAAAGTGGGATGTAGGGGCCCTGAATGGAGTGAAACTGATGGAATATCAAGAATTGGTGGACATAAGTATAGATGAAGGAGGAAAAGGGAACATTTAGGAAAGGATGGGAAATAATAAAGACAGGGATAAGAAGAGAAAACAGTAGGAACAGTAAATTACAGTAGGTTCAAGAAACCATGGGTAACAGCAGAAATGATAGAGAAAATTAAGAAAAGATGCAAATGAAAAAGTTTACTCACAGAGCTATGCAGAAGATATTATAAGAAAATAAACAATATACTGCAGTGAAAAAAATGAGAGCGAGAGAAAAGTGGTGGATCAGCTATGTCATAAGATGGTCAGACTCTAGAGGGAAGGGGAAATATGTGCTCCATACTCAACAGGTTAGAATGTTGCCAGGCATCAAAAATTATACTGTGCATCAAGGGTAAGTCATGAGAGCTATTGATGGAACCAGAAATTATTCAGTAGGTGGATGGAATATGTAAATGAACTGTATGATGGTAATGATAGGCATAGGAACTTGGGCATAGAAGAGAAAAAGAACATAGATAACAAAGAGCTGAGGCCAAGAATACTGGGCAGTGAGGAGAGAAGGCAATATAAGAAATGGAGATGGGAAAATCAAAGAGGATTGACAATACTGATTCAGATTCATTGAAGAACCTATGATGGAGAGAATTTATGGCCTTGTTCATATATTTATTAGGAGGGAGTTTGGCTGGAGGATTTTGTAAACACTGTATTAATATATCTCAATATCCCGAAAAAGAGGATAACAAAGGAATGAGAAACCATAGAACAATAACTTTAATCTCACATGGCAAAGGTTGTTCTTAGAAATATCAACAGAGAGAGAGACCAAATATCTAGGGGAAAATTAGTTTGGATCTTATATGTAAAGGGCCACTCTGAATGCGAGTGCTAATATGAGAATACTATTGGAGTTGAACACAGAATTAATTACAATGTATTTGCATGTTTTATTGATTTCTAAAAAGATGTTCGACAGACTGGGTGAGAAAATTTATGGAAATATTGCGCATAATAGGAGAAGAATGAAGGGATAGGAGACTGATCAAGAATTGTACATAGCACAGAAGGGTTAAATAAGAGTAGTGGATAGAGAATTGGATTGGACATTAAATGGGAGGGGGCTAGACAGGGCTATCTGTTATCATTACCTTTTAACTTACACTCAGAAGAAATTGAGGCAGGAGCAAAGGCAGGGGAAACATTGAAAAAGTTGGTAAGGTTCATCGATGATCAAGAGCTAGTCGGCAATCCAGCCAAGGGCTAACACAAAATACTAGATGTGTAACAAATACAGTGCAAAAGATGCGGAATAAAGATAAAGCATAAAAATATGAAAATATTTTAGAGCAAAAAGGGCCATGTAAATATAAAAGTAGGGGGTCACATTCTATGGCAGGTGGAAAAATTTAGCTACTCATGCTGTGTATTGATGGAAAAGAGGAACAGTAGCATTAAAGTTACAAATAGAATTGCATTAACAAAAAAGAATAATTTGCTCATAGAAGAGATGTAATGATAGGGTTGGTGAGTTGTAACCTTGGAGAAATTTTTCGAACAGGAAGACAGAAATAACAACACTGTAATTCCATAAATTAATATGGAATTTTAGAGTGCTGTTATATTTCAGTCTACCTGATATATAGAATATTGGCTATAGTCAATGAGTACCTCATTTTCCCTTACAGAAAAAACTGTTAATGGATCTTCAACATCAGTAGTGATTCCTCAGAGCAATGAACAAGAAAATACACAACACAGAGCATGAAGTGATAATAAATTGAAAATCATTGACATTTTAAGACATTGATTTCAACAAATAGTCCTCCCAAACTCAAAATATAAACTTGAAAATGCAAAAATCGGGTAAATTATTTGAGATACAAAACTGCTGTCTAATTATGATGCCTCAAATTCATTTTTATTTCAGCCAAACTTGCAGAGATAAAAAAATATACTTGGTCAAAACTTGTATGTGAAACCAGCGATGGAGTACATGAGATTCAAGCAGAGGGATTCAGGCAACTGAGTGACAGGTATGTCTTGAAAGGAATCAACTTGAACATATTATGTAATTGTGTCGTAAATATTTCCCTCATTAATGTCATAAACTTTTACAGGAACCACATAATGGATTGCAGAGAACAACCCTACATTAATTTTTTACTTTGGAAGGAATGAAGTCACTAAGAGAATAACATAGTACAAGCAAAATGCCTTTTCTTAAAAACCAACTCAACATGATTACTCCTGCACCAAATATTCTTCCACATACAATTATTTAAAGTGAATTGAGCGTAACCAAAGTGCATATCAACAAACTTTAGTTTAAAAACAACTAAAAGGTAAATAATGCAATTAAATAATATTTTAATATTTCAACTGTAAATATTATTTTACTAGTCTCCCACTACTTTTTTAAGCAAAAATGCAAGATATGTCACTGGAGTAAGCTGGAGTTACCTATTTATGTGACAAAGTAGTAAGAAATATGATGCGAGTTGATTAAATCTTTAAAAATCGAAATCATAGTTTCACTTTCGTGGTAACCCATACACAATGAGTGGAGTCAAAGCAGCGGAATTCATGGGATGAAAATTGTGTAAAACACCATGGAAAAAATAACGTGCCCAATAAAAAACTTAGTTCATGGCGGCATGAATTCTAACCTAATGCCCTTTGCTGCAACATTCCTTCCACACACTCATACTGTTCATAACCGTCAGTGATGAATGACAAATAAGGTTTCATTTCAGTGAGATAAACATTTTAAAACATACTTAAAACCTCTGTGGAATTTTCTTTCTTTCCTGAAATTCAACCTTGAATATGAGACTTGTTCAGAATGGGAAGTTCATTGTTGAAAACGAAATATTTTGGCAGATATAGCAGCCTCAAAAGTTGCCTCACTCCAGAAATAATCACAGCTAAATTCAAATTGAGATGAAGTAAATCATTTCAACAATATTTGCAGACCTAAATTTTCTTTTTAAGGAAATAAACATCTTTGCTTTAGCTCATACATGCTAAATTATTTTTACCGCTTATGCTTATTATATGCTAAAAATCCTCAGGAATGAATATCGTTTGCAGGTGTAAATAAAGTTTAGGATAGCAAATGGTAGAATTTTTTCATCATGTGTAGGTAGAAAAATCTTGTAGTTATTATTTTGTACGTTTATTTTCAATTTCAACTCTCCTTGAAAATGACAAGCAAGTATTGATGAGCCATTAAAATGACTGAATTGGCCCTTTTTCTGAATCCTGATAGAGCCCAGGATTAAGTTTTTAACCCACGGTAAGATGTAAATCCATAACACGCACACTTCATCATCAAGTCATATATCCAAATTGTTCCAGTGCATTGACCAACAACGCCAATTTGAGCCATCCATAATTCTGATCTAAATGTGCCTGGATATATGGTAGAGGAATCATGAACAACTTAATTCATTCATACACTGAGTACACATTAAACACAAGCAGTAAGAAATAGAACTTGACTCAAAAGAAAACCTTAGACCCTATGTTAACCGAAAGGCAATCTTAGATAATGAAAAAAACACACCTTGTATTTTTCCAAAGTGATTGAATAAATCCAATCAATTACAACTGCTATGGCATCATTGTCAGAGATCAGTGAAGAACAACAGCTTGTGAGCCGTATATACAAAGATGATTTGGGGAGAGGGGATGGAGATAGCAGGGAAGGGGGCAGGGTTGTTCAAAGGATGGTTGTAGAATTGGGGTTTGTGTGCTTGGAAGTTCGGAAAGGTTGGAAGGTGTAGGGGGAAGGGGAAGAGGAGGTTAATAAAGTCTGGAGGTGATGATATCTGTGGGAGGGGGTAGGCAAGGTAGAAGTCAGAGTTTAAAAGAGTGGACGAAGATGGGGAATATTGTTCCCAATTTTTGTCCCTCATCCCTCTTCCAAGTTCCTCTTAGCATATAAGGCTGGCAAGCTGTTGTTCTTCACTTACCATTGACAATGATGCAGCCACCAGTATCGATTGGATCCCATTAAATCACTGTGGAACCATACAGTGTGTGTTATTCATTATGTTTGTGTCATCGTTTCGCAATGCATTACTGAACTCCATAAATTTAAAATATTATCTTTACTTTAAAAATTAAGAAAGCTTTCATGTTTCCATATTTTTTAATGTTACCATATCATTTTACACTGAAATTGTTATGAAAATATGGAGCTTAGAGTTTATGCCTCTAAGAACAAAAAGTATCTAAGAGCACAGACCCCCTACTTACTATACTTATTTAAAAAATATGCTAGTAAAAAGCATGTGGCACAGCTGATATTTTGTGTAGCTAAGAGGTTCACAATTCTAATGCAAAGTCAATTGTTTCTTTTCACCTAGTTGTACTTTCACTTTCACCAGCAGTCAGATAGCTTTGTAGAGCAGACTATCTGAACTCAAAGTGAAGACACACGGTGATAACAGTGCTATGAGACATTTGAAACAGATAGCAATCCTCTATCGGAGGGAGGAACCGTAGCAAATGAGTAATTTGCTCAGTTTGATATTGCCATCGCATAGTTGCGATCAAGAAACAACATGCATTGAGGGCATGATTATAAATTGAGTAAGAAACTCAAAGAGGTGATGATTGTATAGTTAGTCCTCTACTTATGACCATATTTGGATCTGAAAATCTGATCATAACCCAATTTGGACGTATGCTGGATGTTAATAATTCTTTGGTAGATTGTGCCAGACTTAAATTCCCTTGGCATAGCTAGTTTCCATCCTACAGTTCTCTTCATTTAAAATGCACATGAAAATTACCACAGTAGCAACATTGCTGATTACAGACTGACTGTTGAGAGCATTGTGGCTTTACCTAGCAGAGCAGCACCATTTATGCCAAAGCCAAATGCTATGTCGTAAGTCATTTAGGTTGTACGTTGATGACTTTGTGTAATACCATTACACATCTTGTCAAACCCTTGAAGAGATTTCCATGGCTCCAGAACTCAGAGGAATGTGGACACTATGTGTAGTAGTTTAGTAATGAATTGACGTGATTGCTCAGGAAATGTCAAACGCCATAAGAAAAAAATAATGATTTCATTTTAAAGTGCCAAGACTTTTACTCAAACAGATAATATTATAAAAATATTAAAATGTAGCCTAGAGTCATATTTTAAACGATGATTTAATGCTAAAACATAGCAACACTTTACAAGAAATACGCTTTGATAAATTTGTGTATATATCAAATATATATATTTATACTGTACATAGATACCTCCATATAGAATTTTCATAGTTAAAAAAATAAAATAACATCTTTATACATAATAGTATAGATGTTTTCAATCTTTCATGGATAACATCTATAATAACTTAACGGCAATGATAAGGGATGCCTGCAGTACAATAAGTGAAAATGTACATCCCACATATTGGACCAATTACTAGAAAAGTAAGTAAAACCCAACAAACATAAAAAAATAGATCATACTTTCCATTTATGAGATCTCACAGCTCAAATGCTTATGTAAATTACAAATTTAAGCTTAAATTAATACTCAAATGAGGGAATAATTATGAATGATCAATTCTATTTAAGTTTAAGAGATTCTGAGACCTATGTATCACCTGAAGAAGGTTTTAGTGATGTTAAGCAAATATATTTGCATGGTGAAAGACAAACAAGAAATTTGGCTAAAATGATCATAAATTGAGCAACATCTTCATGGAAGAGAAAGCATTTGATTTTACAATTGAACATTTTTTTGTAGGCAAGAAGCGATAGAATCTATTTCAATGGGTAAATTCAGTTACTCTTGAATAATAACTAAACAAACTATGAGCCATAGGTTCTACTAACTTAGAAAAATTACCATTTTGAATGTAGTATCATATCACAACATTCCATTTCTCATTTTCTTCCGAAGAATCATCACCATGGCATGACACAGGCTTCATACGTTTTCTATCCCATCCAATGAAAGTACCAGATAACTTAGCACAGAGGACTTTCAGATAGGATGGCATCACACTTGTGCTATCTCTATCATCTCCAAATTTCACTGATGATGATGAATGGGAGAAAGTATTAAACACTGAGTGCTGATAAAGCCGCTTGGACTCAATCCGCTGCTCATCACTAACAGCACAGTCATCTAAGTGAACAAGGTTGGGGAACCACGATATCACAAAAAGCCTGCAAAAATGAACAAGAATAAATTAGTACTGAGGCCAAGAAAAGTATGTCCAACCAGAAACACAAAGAGTAAGTGAGTCAGCACAGGGAATGAGTCAGGATTCCACACACACACACACTAGCTCTATAATTAACTCCCTCAGTGCCACTAAATTTTAGCTATACCAATCGGATTCCTAAGTGCTATTAGGATGGTAAGAGAAATATAGGGCTAAAAAAATAGTCTTGCAGTAATTTTTGTAGATTCCATTTGAAGTTTTATTTCCCATAAAATTGATCGATATCTAATGATAAAGTTCACTTGAGGTCAAAAATTTAAATTTTCACCATATGTTTTTTTAATATAAATTTGTTTATATTTGCTAATGTAAAAGCCCATGGCACTTTTCCTCAAGGAGTAAAAGCTGATATATCAGCTTCAAGAGGATATATCACTTCTTCATCACTTCCCAGCTATGTGTCTATATTAAAAACTTTCAGGCCTGAGCAGCAATGACACTGCAACATCAAACTCAGTTCATCTCAGATTGTTATACTCACACACATTCTACCAATAAAAGCATCCCCTTACAGACTTATAGCAAACTACAAAAATTACATTATTATTGCAGTAATCACTAATCATTTTTGCAAATGGGTATTTGTGCTCTGATTATAAAGGAAATAAAATGACAAAGGTTATAAAATACTAGCCAGAGAGTAGCTACATGAACAAAAATTACCTATAGTATACACATTAGACGTTTAGAATAATATGAGCAGAATGGTATCAAGTAGGGGTGAGGGTCGACAATAATTGATGATAGTAATATAACTTTCCATTACAAAAAGTTATGCTTCCTGTATTAAATAAGCTATCAAAAATAAATACTAATGCATTGCCTTTAATATTATTCATTCTCCACTTACTTATTACTTTAAATAATAAAAAAGATTGCACAAATTATCCAGATATTGGAACATTTAACCTAGAAGACCCTTCATAAACTGAAAGATTGATTTCCTTCATGCATAATTTTTATCATCAATCAGTTTTTAAATATAAGAGACCATCTATAAATATCACATGCTGTTAGGTAACATAAAATGGATTTTGTTCAGATATCAATGAAAAGTGAGACACAGCTGTGAAATGTCTCGTGTAATATTTGACATTTACATCGAGAGCCATCAATGAAATCAAAGAGAAGTCTTCTGGAGTGTGTATCCAGGAAGAAAAAAATAGGATGCTACGATTCTCTGACATAGCATTCATAGCAGAGACAGAGAGGGATCTGAATAAGATTCTAATAACCAGGAAAATGACAATGCCAGATATTAGCTAAAAGAAGCTGGATCAATAAGATCAGCAGGTCAATAAAAAAGAAGACTAATATACTGGTGTGCAGCAAGAGAGAAGAAGCCAAAACTAACATTTAACTAGGAAAACAAAAACTGGAAGCTCGGTGAAAGCATTCTGCTACCTGGGAAGCCAAGTAACCAACAATGGACGAAGCAAGAAAGAAACAGTCTGTAGAATAGCTAAGGCAAAGAGGGCATTCTATCAAAAGAAGAATCTACTTACAGCTGGAAATACAAGGATAGAAGTAAGGAAACAATTCATGTAAATGTAAATCTGAAGCATGTTTCTTGACAGCAGTGAGGCATGGATGAGACAGCAGCGGAGAAGAAAAGGGTTGAAGCATTCAAAATGTGGTGGTACCAAAGAATGACGAAGATAAAATGGATCAACTGAGTGACAAGCAAAGAAGTCTAAAGAAGAGTGGGAGAAAAGAGAAGTCCACTTAAAACCCTACAAAGATGACGGGACAACTTAATCAGCCATATCTTGAGACACGATGGCCTGTTGAAGACAATCGTCAAAGGAAAAGTGAATGGGAAGAATGGCAAAAGAAAACCTCATAAGAGATGCATGGAATAGGTCATGAAGGATGTGGAAGAGAGGAATTATGTTGATATGAAGAGTTTGGCCAATAGAAGAAGCAAGTAGAGGTCTATGTCAGACCAATCCTAGGATTGTTTACCAATGATTATGATCAAGGAAAAACTTCATTCGCTGGCATGCATGAAAAAATGGACAAAATATGTTTTAAGGATGCATTAATAATTATTACTGCATTACAGTAACAATTATTAGTTAACTAATTTGCCATTGAAAACTGCAAATCCAACAGACACAAAACTGTATCTACATGCATTTGAAACATTGCAAGCAGTAAACACAAACCTGTAATGAAGGTATTCATGGAATGTTCCTCCATTCAGATAACTTGGAGCACCTGGATTTCCCATTAAACTGAGGTATCTTAATCCTGAGAAACTTCCTCTCAGCTTCCGTATGAATGGATACAGCTTTGCAATTTTGTTATGATTCAGCCAAAGTAATGTGACACTTGGAAGGTGGGGAAACACAAAATGTTCCTCAATTTCATTTCGATCCAGAATTATTGCCGAAAGGCCAGTAAACCGAGGAAGAAAATCCAGATTCCTTTAAAGAGAATGGACAGAAATACGTGTAGCTTCGTCATGAACATTATAATAGTGATTTAACTATGACAAAATTTGTGGACATCATCAAGATCAACTTTAGAATATTCCTTCATAAGATTTTCTAAAATAATTGTTGAATAATAGTTTTACCTTCAGAGCAATTGAGATTTCATTTTTATCTTCAAATGAATATAATAAAGAAGTACCACATGAAGATAAAGAAAGGACCAACCATAGGCAAGCATGGGAAAAATAACAATCATGATGCCTTTCATTAACACTATTCTGTAATGAGCAGAGCAATGCTCTCACGATAGAACACTGATTCGAAAGTAAAAGCTCTTTGAATAATATCAAATTCACAGACAAGTTTGAGGATATTGAGTTAGAATGTTACATCCTCGTCAAACCATTTCAACTAAATACCTCAGCTCTTAACGTACCTGAATTTGTTGTTGCTTAAATCCAATGTCTTCACAAATCCTGCAAAACATTCTACCAAATTGTAAGGCAGGTCGTCAAGGTTTTCATAAGCTAAACTAAGTCGTTCGTCTTCTTCACTAACATACTTGTCTCCCTTTCCATCGTGAAGGTCTACAAAAACCAATTTTCCAAGGGATGTCATGTCCAAATCACAAACCTCGTCATCACACCTGAGGGTCGATACATTGAACAAATAAACTAAGAAAATCAATGTGTTACAAATAAAACCCACTGCAATACGATACGGGGAAATCAACGATATTCACGGATGGTACATCTCAGACAATGTGTAACTAAAATAAGTTAATCCACACAGGAGTCATTAAAATCCAAAACTGCCATTAATATGAACCTCACGAAACACACACGAATTCAACAAAAAAGGCAACAAATTCTTTGAGTATAAAACAAAAACAAAATTTTGGAAATAATCACCAAAACATAAATAATGCCACCAGAATCTGTTCACGATCAAACTAGCAGGAAACGAAGATTAGCTAATAATTTTATGATTTTGAGCTTACCATAACCCTGACACGTCCACTAATGCGAACATATCCATTACTACTGCTCGAAATACGGAACTAACACTATGGGCGACTTACTTGTGGTGAACAAGAACGTGGAGAAGTCCAAACTCCACAAAGGCTCAGTTGTTCTCCAGCTGTCTTGCATTATCGCATCCCATGAGGAATGCAGGCCGATTCTTAAGTTAACAACTTATCTTAATTGCGTATTCGAAAACATTTTCCCTCAATCATTTCGTAGTAACTTCTATAATCATAACAATAATACAGAAAACTAATTTACAATGGGCATTGCTTTGGAATGCTTGCGTCCCTGAAATGATAACACTATCTCCAGTTGATGACGTAACATCAGGCACAACTTGAAAAGAGAGGCTGTTGATGAAATGGAGCAATGCAAATACCCTCCTCGCAGTCACACATCCTATATACTTAGGGTCGTCATCCCATACTGATAAAGCGTCCACCTAAACGTCCGCCTCTGCATAGGAATATTCGCGGTCATTTGTTTTATTCGTTTCTACTAGCAACCGGCGCGTCATTTGAAAAGCATTTTGCTGGGACACTGTGACAGAAGTTTACATGTTGCCAAATTCATAAAGGGTATTGCATCAAAAACATTTACTCAAATGAGAAACGGGAGGAGAAATTAAGGTTACTAGCCAACTCAGAGTCCATCGATAACTTTTTGGTATAGGAGCATTTTTTCGAATTCATGGGTATTTGAATGACCTAGAACATCTCCTACTTACTCATTTTTGCGTGTATGAATTTAACACTAAACATTTTTGTTCTATCTTGACATATTTTTCGGAGTAAAAGGAATCAAACTCACTTCAATGGGGAGTAAATTTGGTAAAACTGGTCCATTGAAAGCAAAAACACGTAAAATTAGATACAGTTTCTTTATTGTTCCCAAACTTAACACCACACACAACAAGTAACACAAGAGTAACGGAAAGCTAAGACAACAGGCCTACATTCCTTTGATCCTGCCATTTACAGTGGAGTATATGCAGTTTTTCATATTTTAGGAAGGCAAAGTTAATGCACAAATAAACCGCAGGCATTTATTTCTGAATATAATCAGCCAAATATCTAGAGATTGTTGAAATTACTTATATGACTAATTATATGGTAAATCTTCAACTTTAAAATTTGATATGTCAAATTTTGAACGTAGATAAAGAGTTATATGAACATGAATAAACAAGAAACAATACATAGAGGGAAAGGTAGTGGATAGCATGCACAAATATGAGAATACATAGTACAAGAAACGTTTAAAATGACTTTGCCTAAATTAAGTGGCAGTAATATAGATTCATTCTCACCTTTTAATTTTACGAAACTCTCAATAATCTAGAGAATTTAGATTCGCATCATATGAGAACCAGGAGGGTATCTAATTGGAATGCATATCTATCTAAAGTTCATTGCTTTAAGACTCTCTACCTCTCAATATCTTAGCAACAGGCCGTCAACCTCAAGGCTTAATTATTCGTTGGAAATTGGAAACGCTACAGTACTAACTTCCACTAAATTCCGCTTCAACAATTATCTACGGTAAGGAATAAAACTGCCTAATATCTATGTCAATATTTATAACATTTAACCATGGGTCAGTAAATTCCTTGAAATAATATTCATATTGATTTTACTCATATATGAGGAATAGTTAGGTTTTATTATTTACTTAGCCTCACTTAAATATTTACCTCCATGAAGATTTCATTTACATGTACTTCGTCTTTGATTGGGAAAATTTTTATTGCAATAGATGGGATTTTCAGAAAAGTAGCCACGCGTTCGGAGAACAGGCTACCTGCTTTTAAGAAAGAACTTAGAAACGCCGGGGCGTAGATCTTGAAGTGGAATTTACTGAATTTTATTATAGTTCAAAACTTTTATAAATTAACGCTGCATCCTTAGATCAAAATTTTGTGTTGCGTTATCCGAGTAACTAAAATGGAACAAAAATTGTGAACAATAGAAGAATAAAAGGATTCTGGAATTGGTTCGAAAGACGATTGGGGTGCTTGAGATATCTAGGCTTTAAATATAAGCGATGAAATACCCTCATAAAAAGTGAAGATTAACTATTTGGAAGCCTGGTAAACTAACGTTTAGTGTGGTACTGGAGAAGGCGAGAGCAATGAAATCTGAGCCAGCCAAGCCGATACACTTTAAAATCATCGACGACCATTAGTTAAGTAGGGTTTCATGAGACGCTGGCGTTCTTGTCTTTCGCAATTTCCTCATTAAAAAACCCTCCGTCACAACGATATTCACATCCGGTGACTAAGGCAGTATAATTTTTGTGCTAGAACAAGAATTAGGACGTTGGATGAAATCATTAACTGAGGGTAACAGCGTGGGAGATATGGATAGGTGTTAGGTACATGGGAATGGAAGCTTTCAGTAAAGAAAAGGAGGTTAGAGGAACGGGAGAGGTACAGACGAGGTGCTCCACGTTAGTACCCGGAGGTTTAGTGACAATGAGGACCGTTAAAAATGGTTAAACCCCTCTCTCTCTCTCTACGTGGACAAAATAGTCTTCTGTGGTTAGTTGAAAGATGTCTTCCCGAATATGCAGTTTCCAGGCGCATCCGGGTCTTCAGATGCGAAGTATTCTTTCCAAAGCTCTTCAAAAGCTTCACGAGAGACTTCCTTGCTTTTACCCTACAAGATAAAAATGAATTATTTAACCATATGCGGGTATTGAATTTTGTTTTTTTTCTGCAAACAATGGTCATTGAATGATGTTCTGTATTAACAAAAATGAACTTTCCAGTCAATCAAAATATTCTTTGTTCATGATGAGATTTACATTATTACAAGCACATTAAATTCCAAAAAAATATTCCATCAACTCAGATGATAAATTCAGACTAAATTTCACGTGATCAGTGAATTTGATACCTCCGTAGTCATATTATATCAACAAAGCTCGATTTAGTTGACTTTATCTATTAATTTGCAACATAAATATATTTGCAAATAAGCATTCATCTAATAATTTTTTGTTTTAACGAGCTGTTGGCAAACACATTTTACATTTCTCCAACTTTGGAGCCAATACAGTAACAACTTCACATGATCAATTTAAAATTTTACCAGATTTTAGGATACTGTGAATCCCGATTAAAAATTTTGGCAAGAACTTTCATTGTACATAAACCCGTAAATGGAAAACGCCTGCTACGATGCACGTAGAATGTAAAGTTGCATAGCTAGGGATGCAACAATTAGCATAATGAATTTTCTACTGTCTGTGATAATATGGCTTTGAACCACAGTAAGCGTCATTTTAATGCCTTAAAAAAACCCTATGACTAATAGAAAGTTGCCTCTGTAAAATAAATACAATAATTTAATTATTATCAATTACTGCTTACCCCGGCAAATTTTCTGAATGCTACGGAACATTCTTCTGGACTAATGCCATAGCTAGAACACACTGTAGTGAACTCTTCTTCGTCTATACAGCCATCACCTGCAATAGAAAATATTGAAAAAGTATTAAGACTATGTGTAAAATTTGAAATAAGACCAAAATATGCACGAAAACTTAGTCATCTAGTGTCCTATTTCCAAAGACCGTGTTATTCAGCTGTATAAGTGAAAAAATAATTTCATTACAGTCTTTTGCATACATTTATCAATAGTTCATATTTCTCCACTTATCCAAAACTAGGATTCTCTGATGGTTAGTACCTCTAATTCAGCCTCCAGCTACCTCTAATTTAAAAAAAATCACCATCGCACGTCGAAACTAAAAATGAGCGTTAACAACTAATTGAAAACTTTTATGCCCCATTCTTATAAATATTTGGCCTCTGGTGCCAATTAATAACCTCAAATGATTATGAAACAGCTATTAGAGAAATTAACGGTTGACAAAGGAGTTGATTACCTCAAATGAGGGTTTCAATACACCCACAAGTGTGCTTAGATCGGAGGGCAGTTAAGCATTGGTAGAGATTTTTGGGAAACGAAGGAGTGGAGTGATATCAGACGTTGGAACTAGCATTTTATCAGCAAAGGGCTCCAAGTTGTTCACAAGTTTATGTCTAATCAGACGGACAGAGAAATGCACTTGGATAGCTCTCCGTACATCATTCAAGTAGGGTCAGGTGAACCACTGGTATATCTTCAACTGCTGGGATCCGAACCTGGGCCATCGGGATTGAAAGCCTGCACTCCACTCATTATACCAATTATATTCACATGAAAAAAGTTTGATATTAATTTTAAATAAATTCTCTCTGTCCTTCTCACCGAAATGGTGACTAATGTGACAAGGGAAATGATTTTCTACCATCCATAGCTCATATCACAATCATATGGTCGAAAACTGAATGACTGACGGCTCTATCTGTTCTCGGTAAAAAAAGTGTATTTCAATGATGCAATTATGATTATTGCCATCGATGATGACTGCTGAAAAGTGACTAAATAAATGTTATCAGTGTCAAAACCCATTAAAAATTGAAAACCCCGCAAGAAAACACAATTACACGAGGTATTCCTTCAAAAATTCAAGGCTGAAATAACTATTTAGGATGCTCCATCGATGCTTTCAATAAATAATTCTATTTACAACCATCCAAAGCAAACTCGTTGAGTACAAAGGAATTCTGTTCTCATTCCACGTGTGTATAAGAGAATATATTTGGCGTTTAGATAGCCAGTGGAGTGATATGACCTTGGCGCCGAAACTGCGCTAAAACCGGGCAGTATCCACTTCATCAGAATTAGGCCACCAAACTTTTATCTATTCAATACTATCCCATGGATTCTGATGGAACAGTCCAGCGTAAAATTTCTGCAAAGGGTGTAAATGTGAGGGGTTGAACTCTACGTACTCAATGGTTGGATACATAGGATATTGTATTTGATCACTAGACAGTCCAAGGACAAAAATGAGCCTATAGGAATTCAAATGGCCGCCGTGGTCATAGGCGTATTCAGGGTGTTGGGGGTTGTAACCCCCCCATTGATAAAAAAACGTTAAAATTATGTATTTAACACATGTTAATAGTACAGTTACATCATGCACTTTTGTTTATAAGTTTTTTATATCTTTTGTTAGGCAACAAACCAACAAATAAGACAACTTCCCAACAGCTCTTTGATTTTACAAGCTCCATAAACTTTACTAGGCATTACTAGACGTTGCAACTATAACAGTAGACAGACAGACAGCACAGGACTTCGTTGAGTAATTTTTGCGGAAAGACGAGTCCATTTCTTAGGTCAGTAGGGGTGTACTGTATAAACGTGGGTGTCGCTACGTTTTCGTCGGCGGCGGCGGCGGCGGCCGACCCTCTTCCAACCCGGCGGCGTTATCGGCGAGGACCTCTGCATCGCTTAGACTTTCGTGTACGATACTTTTATCCTTCTCTATTTTATTTACTCACACGCCGAGAGAATACGTAAAACTTATAGAGTCAGTAGAATATAGCTGGCCGATCCTCTGTAGCTAGTCTCAAGAGCAGGGCGAAGAGCGACCTCCTAGAGGCCCGCATCGCAAAGCTGGTTGCGGAAATACACTCGCGTGTAACGGGATGTGTATTTCCGCATGCAGTATCGTAGCCAGGGGGGGCGGGGGGCGAATGTCCTCCCCGCCCCCTGTGTTCTGGCGCCCATAAGCCTGTGGATGTTTCCATTGTAATGTCCCAAATATGTACATGAATCAATGTCATAACTTAATTAGATATCAACAATAAATTCTACAAGGTCTACAAGTTTGGATCATAGTATATTACGAACAAAATAAATGCAGTAAAAGTATATGACAGAATCTGAAAATGTTGTACAATATAGAGTTTCCTAGCAGACAAAGTCTTGTTTTGTTAAAACTTAAATTAAATTTTAATAATTAAGAAGAGTATAATTTAAATCTCCTTCGTAATTAGACTTATAAGTATGATTTTCACCAAAAGTGTGTACCGTAATCGTGCAGTATATATAGACTTAATTATATTTATTAAAATTAATGTTTTCCCAAGCCTCGTTGAACTATCACTATTCACAAGGTTGAACACATTCACATAATATGAATAACATAAAAAGTATTTACACATATTCTCTTTTTTCACCAATCGCTCAAGTTATAGCAGGTTTTTCTTAAATATAAAAAAGGGAACAAAGTTACCCTCATAAGGACGTAAACCTCGCAATTTTGTGGCTTAATTTAAAAACTATTTTTAAAAAATTTGATTCAAAACGCAATTACTGAGGGTATTTCAAGGCTCAGAATACCTTCAAAACGTCATTTTAAGATGCATATTTTTCAAAATTCCTGGAACCCCGTTTACATGGGGGGTATTCCATACCCCATGGGGGTGATGATGAGGGGAAGGGGGGGGGGGGGAAGTGACCCGCCCCTTCAGACGTGTCTAGATACCCCTATGGCCGTGGTCAACTCTCGAGTGAAATCTTACCCTATGATTGAAAAAGATTACACGTATTTGGATGCTGGATTGACATTAAAACTTCCTTTCAGCGGAGAGTATTTCGGAAACGGTGGAAAATGAATTAGAAAAGTAGAAGAGTAAAAAAGGACCGAGGGGGAGTACTCATGACCATCTGAATCCGTCACATTGCGTTTAGGTGCACGGGAAGGACCTTGGATTCAGTTTATTTCTAATAAGATTGTGAGGGATTGCAAATAAGAATGTAATTTTTCATTTCTAGTTGACCTAGTAATGAAAAATTACCTAGATGGTTCCAATATCTCAAAACAAAAATGAAAACAATGAAAAGTGACGCAGTACTGTTTAGTTTCTAAGCCAGGACCTGAATTTGGAAAATCATCCTCAAGTGATCGCTGAAGCAGCAGAGTGATATCACTCTCCTAGAAATCACTCCGTAACTGTTTTTAGTGAAATCTCCATTGCATAGTGACCTTAAAAATATCCGTTATTTACAAACATGTGTGTTATGACGAGAAAAGCACCGGCAACCTTTTAATTAAAGGAGTAATTTTGCTTTTGATTATGATGAAATATAGGACAAAGTGAATCATTACTACTAATCGGAAAACAACTAAAATTATGAATAGAAGGAAATGATTTTCACACTTTCACCATGTTACCTCTCTAATTTTGTGGCTAGAGTAGTCGATAACTTTGGGCGTACATTTTTATCACTGAGAATAGGAAGGTAGATGGAGATAGGAAAGATTCATCAAGGATCGGAGGAAGAATGGAAAGAAATATGGCGAAAATATAAGCAGCCAACACTTAGCGTAAGGAACCAAGATCTCTTCTTAACGTCCTATCCTACTAACGAAGGGTTGCCCATCTAACTCTTCTGGACCGGTGTAGCACAGAAAATTCTGACATTGTTGAGATTCAAAGTCGGGCCCTCGGAATTGGGGGCCAGTATTCTTACTCTCGTCACAACCACGTCTCCGTTTGGTAGATCGATAGATAGATTGAAAAAGAAGAGTCACAGAGGGAGAGAGAGAGACTCGGAGTTTTGGTTCTTAAACATTCCAGTCTGCGACCGACCGCGACTCCTCCTCCTCCGTCAATACACTTGAGGCCGCGCCTGGAATCCACTCGGGAGGGTCGGAGGGATGAGGTGAGGAGGAGGGGAGGATGGAGGAGGCGAGGGAGAGAGTCCGAAATGTTGGGACGGAATACGTTTCCAACCCAGCGGCATTCTCTACTCCCCGGAATCGCCGTCACGGGGTAGGAAGGAATGAATGCATTATGTAGGGCGGGGATGTTTTATTTAGCGTGGCACCCGTCCCTCGGCTTACCGGACGTGTCCTCGAGGTCGAACATGAAGTTCATGTACGAGTGCTGCCATTCGAGGGCCCGGTCCGTGTCCTTGGCGTACTCGTCCCACATAGAGCACCACTCCTCGTGGCTCACCTGAAAAATGGTTGGAGAAGGCTGAAGAATTTTTTTTAGCTACACCTGATACATAGGTGCCTTCACAACGTCAAACTTAATTGTAACTGCATTGCTCTGACGAAATTTACGTTTATGCCTCCTTAAAAGCTCACAGAAAATTCATGAATATATCAGCTCTTGGTCTAAAAAAGTTTTTTACAAGGCTTACATTTGACCTAAGGTTTTAAATTTTAAGCGTGTATTTAAAGCAGTTTCAGCTTAATTTAAAATTTGTCCCTAAGTGAACTCATCATTTATTTTTTTCAAAACAACGAAGAAAAAAATTTTTTATCTTTAGCCGATATATAGGCACCCTGAGAGCTTTGAGGAATTCATAGAAACCCAATATAACCGCACCTTGATCACTTTAAAGTTGAAAATCAGGTAAAAACAACATTGAGGCCTAAAACGGGAATTGAACCCGTGATCTTTAGGCTTTCCGACGACCGGCGCTTTACTGATCAGGATACCGCAGCAGGCTAAAGTTATTAAGTGATTTTCTGATTATTTAGGATTTGAAATGCTTTTCTTTCACCGCGAGTATTAAGTTCTTGTAACAGGTAAATTGTGGATTTTGGGTTTTTTTTATGAAACAGAGCTAATTTTAGTTCCAGGTGATTGAAATCAACTTTAAAGGAAGTTATGAAAAAGATTGGACCGAAACAAAATAATTTGTTCGTACAAACTAAATTTTCAATACACATTTATGTATATTTACCCTTGTAAGAGAAGAAATGTCCATTTTATTGCACTGCTTTTAAAAGAGAATAACAGTGTGAAATTATACAAGCTATTGAAGCTCCTTTAATTACTATATACAGCGAGAGAGTTGAGTATTGTTCAAAACAACAAATAAAATGCATAAATTCTTCTTTCAGAGGGTCTGTCATCTAGAAGTGCCTGAATTCTTTAGTATCAATTATGGCACCGAATGTAGTTATCAAATGTTGGTTAACAGCAATGGGAGTGAAAATCGTATCCTATTCCCAGGAAAAAGAAATTATCTCTTGTCTCCTCACTCTTTCCCACAGAGCCTCAACACGGTACATTTTTTGGTTGTAAATTCCAAGAAAATGCGTAAGAAATATAATGAAAAGCTTAATTTTGAGAATATGGTGGACGACCTGGAAATATGTATGCCTTCCTTCATTCCCATGAAAATTAGCTTTCATCGCGGTAGTTATATGTACCATTTTTTTAGCACTTCTCCATTAGGGCAAACTTCTTAATCAAGAGCTTTTAGACATCTCGATGGCAAACGGAATTATTTCTAATGTTTGATGGATTTGAACACGGTTTTAATAACTTTAACGTAGGCGTCAGTTTCATTGAGAGTGGCGGGTTGCACTTTACCATCCCAAACTCCGATTTTACGATCTTAATGAAGACATGTCTGACTGAATAGTGCAGCGAAACAAAAATTTAAAAACAGTATATGAGCGTCAAAGAAATACGTAGCGCAAGTACAGTGAATAAATTATTTGGGTTAAAAGTGTCTTTAGACACAAGGGAAATGTTCTTCAAAAACATTAGCCAACCCCATCATAGACTTCAATCTGAGAAGATGGACGTTTAGCCTTGTAACTTAATTGATTCTTATTGAGATCAGATATATTGCTTGGAATTTTGCTTCTTGACGCAACTCACGCTTCCTCATATTATTCAACTCTTTTATAAAATGCAATATAACCTATCTAGTAGAAACAGCCAGCGCTTGTAGCGGGGTCTTCAACTAGTAAATCCGGTTTGGAACAAATCTGACCACAAAAATCTTTAACAAATTCAATAAAACTGTCACCTCTTTACTTGTGGCAAAATATTACGAACGCATGTTTAGTTTGCCTTCTGAAATATTCCCTGAATCTTTAAATTGTGGAAACCATAGTCATATTTGTTGATTATGGCGAGATTCCGTTTAGTAATATATTTTACCAACGAGTTCTGGGAGGTCATAAATAGGGATTTAATCGATTTTTACCAAGAGATGTAGTTAAGTACGCTGTGGTTCCCATTGAGTTAATTGCTCGAATAAGCTTAGTTGGAATTTAAAAAATCTGATAATTAGAATTCGGATAATTGGATGCTTGAAAATTTAAAAAGTTTTTTGCCTTAGGGAAACAGACTAACAAGGATATTTAAATAGGCTTAAGTAACAAATTAAATGAAGGAAATGAAAATTTATGATTTTGATTTGAGGGATTCAAAGAGAAATAAAGTGCATTATATTGCATTGGAATGTAAAGGGAACTAGAGAGATATCAAAAGAAATGAACAAGGAACCAATGCCATAAACAGGGGTTTTAACAACTGTTCGTCAACCTATATATTCTACAGGGTCATACCCGATCCAGAGAAGACTCGCAGTTCTCCAATTACATATAAACATTGATTTAATACTAGTTTACATCATCGTCAAAGAGAACTTTCGTTGGAGCGTAAGTTTTGAACGCTGGCCAAGGAAGCCAGATTAGTTACGGGCCGGCCTAATACATCAGAGGTCGAGGGTTCGAACTCTGTTTTGGTCATTTTGCCCGCGTTTGGATATTGTGACCATTTAAAAAAAATACTGAACATGAAAGTTTACACCAGAGGATTATAACCTCAGCTGTTTTAAAACTCCCAAATATTCAACCAGGAAATATAAAACCGGACCTAAATATGCACCACACGAATATGGTTTTTTAAACATCTCTTTGAAAATTTAGCAGCAAACAAGAAATATGTGCACATGATTTGTGCAGTATCTGTCCATCATGGTGCTAGTTTGAGGATAGAATCCGCATTGCATGTACATTTTCCGCGGCAAATTAGTTGTGAGTAGTGAAACCTGGGTGTGGTCACAAGCAATATTATTATTTACTCGACGATTGTTTCACACCCTGCCACACACCATATTAGTGGCTTTCAATTTACTCTTATTGTTAGATGCGCGGCTACTCAAGCAAAACGAACAGAATCACAATAATTTAAAAAAAATTTTATTCGCTAAAATTGGTGGGAGAGTGCTTTACTTACCTGACCGTCCCTGTTAGCGTCAGCCCTGTGTCTGAGGCCGTCCCAAACCTTCAGAAGCAGTTCCCTCGTCTCCTGGTGCTTTGCGGTGCCAGGAGACCATCCCCTCATGCGACAAATCCTCTAAAATGGAGAAAGAGAGAGAGGAGGAGGGAAATTTAATTAGTGCAAGCGATGGATGCACACCATATATGGCACAAGACAAACCTCATTCCTCGCTGGAGTGATATCTCGTAATTACATCGCTTGACGGCTAATAAAGCTTTTAATTCCGAAGAGTCAAAGCCATAGCGAAGGCAATACACGTTGATTCCTTAAGGGGCGACTGAGAATTCCAATTAAAAGCGCAGTTGAATCCGCCGTCTGGCATGCGGCGAACTAAGAGTTAAATGGAATCTTCGCCCCATCTGGGGAGAGCGAAGCTTTATTTATCTTGCCGGCAACTTAAGAGGATATAAGCATTTTATTACGTTGTTTAGAAGTACTATCAAAGCTACAGATGCAATTTATTCATGCGAAGTCATTGTTAGTTTTCCATAGTAGTAGGTTCGATATAGTTAGTAATTGAGCTATAATAATAGACATTATTTTAAACATAATGCCCAACATTTTGGAGCAACTCCGTCCTCTTGAGTTTTGAGAAATTTCCTTACTTACTTATTAAATTTAAATATTATAGATTAAAATTTCACCATAATTTTTTAAAACTTATTTTCATTCTTAGCAAATACTCTTGAGAAGACACTGAAAAAATTCATTAATCCAATCCATCCAAAATCTATACGTAGAATTTTGGTAGAAATTTCCAACGCACTAAAGGCTACATATACACCACATTATACTTATAGGTAAATCTGACTTTGAGCTCTTTTCCTATGATTGATAATGCATGCTTGGTGCGTGCATGTCGTTGAATTGGTTTTATATATTTCATGTTTTTTACTTGTATCCGTTTGAACTAGACTTGATAATAATTTGTTTTTGTCTCCTTTCAAATCTAACTCATGCATCTATTCAATCATAACTCATACACTAGTTTTTTTTACTGCTGTCTGATGAGCAGTGCTGTTCCCTAAATTTCCTCACGGGGAAACGTTTTTACACTCCTGCCTTATAACATTAACAAAACCTTCGTGAATTTTGGTCATTTACTCGCGTCTCTTGTATTTAGAACTAACAATTTTACATTTACTACGTCGTAAAACAGGTTTTTAACTCAGTGTACTTAGTGCATGCCTGTTGAGGTTCACTACTTGCCCTCCAAGTTTCAGGCAGAGCATTCTGGAGAAGTAGATTTGACGAAGTTAAGCCAAAATCATCGCCATTGATACGGAATTATAGTACTTTTTTGACCATGGGGCTCAAGAACAAAACATGTTTTGAAAAGAAAGCAAGGTAGTGATATATTTAAAAGAAGTAATTTTTATAAAGTGACACTCTTTAACAGCATCGCTGTCGATAAAGAAAAATCATTGCAACCAAATGATTCAAGAGAGTTTTCTTCTGAAAATGAAAGTTGTTTAGGACAAGTTTTTGATCAGCATTGTGCTTATTCTTGAATATGATAACCAGCAACCAAAGGATCAAATAGCTTCAAAGTATAAAAACATACACTTCTCATGTACCTATCAAGATCAATGCGGTTTTCACATTCTTTTATAATAGCAACATTGCTCCGTTAAAGGCTCACATGCAAAACATAATGAACACTTGTGAACAAAAACCCTACCACACAAATTTTGGGGTTTAAAATAATAATCATAAAATGGTTCTTAGTTTTCAAGCGACTTTACTGATGTGAGTAAACGAAAGTTAATCTCAATAATCAGTTGAAATGGTTATTGTAAAAACATATGAATTATTAAAATCATTCACGTGACTTTCATTTGATTACTTGAGGGGAAATCATAGCGGCGATGAAGAGATTGATTTGAGATCTTGCGCTTCAATAGATCTAACTGTAAGACCTGGACTCTGGGGAGTGATGACGAGCATAGATCCTTAACTCTTGGAATTTTAAATTGAGGGATCAAAAAAAAACGTGAGTGAAGGATAGGAAGACAAATGCTGTAGTTAAAACAGTATAGAATAAGAAATAAAGTAGTAGATGGATAAAAAGAGCGATAATAGAGGTGGATAAAACAAACAACTACCTAGTGATAGTGAAGGCCGCATTTAGGAACAAAATATAATACTCTGAATTACGAAATAATTAGTTAAGTAGCCGCTCGGAAAATGCAACACAACGCATAAACAATCCATCAGAATCTGCCCTAACCACTATACTGATTTTAATTATGTTAATTTAATGACTTCGAGGACTATAAATAGCAAAGCACTAGAAGCAACATTCGTAGAACACTTAAACGGACACAACTATCGACACGTTATTTCTTCCTGCAGGAAGGATCATAATAGCACTCACAACCATGCCCCGTAATTATACACACACAATTAGCCATAAAAGTGTTTCTCACATCCATGTACAATTAGTTGCTTAAGTGTACAATCCAGAGTATAATTCAGAAGATTCGGGGAGGAGATCGATTTTATGCACGATAGACATGAAGACTGATGGCATATCCGATCTTTTCTGTACCCACTTCCCTCTTTTCTCCTCCTGGTCCACTTTCAACACGCTCACCTAACCCACATCAGTGGGGTGTTTGCAGTCTCATAATGCCTTTGTATTCCTCCTTCCTTCCAATTACTATGTACCGTGAGCGAACATCGACAAAAGTTTAGTCACCGGCTGATAGTAAAAGATGAACAAAGTAAGAAAACCTAAGGCGTACCAGTTTGTGATAAGAGGTCAGATAAGGGGACAACATAAGAGCTTAAGCGTGCCCTGCGTCAGGTCACGTATTTGGAACTTGGGTGCGACGAAATCTTTGGGGTGACTAAGCGCTGAACGGCTGATTGCGAAAGCGAGTATCTCCCGTAAAAGCTCTCTCAACTCAAAGACCACCAGATTCGCTCAATTGTTTTCCAGGGTGTGGCAAGTTCCTAATTGAGATTCTTTACCTCCCCTTTGCGTTCCTTTCGAGAAAACTTGAAAGTTTAGGGCTCAACTTCTGTTGGACTGAGAATTCCGACACCATTTTATGTTAAAAGTAAAAAAAAAACTGTTTTTTATTTCCATTAAAGCATTTAAGTAACTCGATAAAAGTAAATTCCACGCGTGTGGAGGTGATAAGGAAGGTTTTATTGTTAACCCATTCTACATATACATGCCAAAAGACGGCGACAAAAAGAAAGAACATGTTGCAGAAATACATTTGGCATTCGCTTTTCCCTCGCAATATTTGCGACCACAACACGGAAGTCGTACAAACCAAAACACCTTTCTCTCATTTTTCTTATCCCTTTCTCTCTTCTCTTCGCTTTTTGGAAATTTATGGTCGACTATTTTCTCTATTTATGCCCTTGCCGGGGTTAGATTTGTAGATGCGAAGCAAAACCAAACACCGCGGAAAGCATTACACTGAAGTAGGGAACGGTTTCATGAAACAAAACAAAAAGGAAGGTACTCTATTTCACGAAGACGAAAAAGAATTTCTCCCTGCGATTATATTCTTATTTAGATCATTAGTTGCTCCTACTGCTGGGGTTTTGTCGCACTGCCTTGCAATAACATAATTCTAATGTAATTGAACTTCCTGCCCTCACCCTTGCGGTGGTTTTTAGGCGGCTGCGATTGTCAAATACAATACCCATGGCTGAGGCGGGACTCGAACCTGCTAACATGAGGCTGACAGGCCGGCATGTCGTCGGCTGGCACAAGATATTATTAGCCAAGATTGGGTTTCTTTCTGCTTATACTGCACATACTTTTAGGGAGCCACTCATAAATTATGGAAAAATAAACTTCTTTTGAAATTTAAATGCACGCAGAACAGATCATCCGGGATGAAAAAATAACAGGTAGAATTAAGCTTTAAAGCGCTCCAAATGCTAAAGTTACCAAACCGAATGGTTTCAGGGTTAATTTTGTGAAACTTTTCCACGATGAAAAGAAAAAAAACGACGAATTTCTCCGAAAACATTTTTACTCACGCCCCGGGTTTCGACAATTTATGCCATCTTCAGGTGAAGATGGCATCTCGCAAAGTTTGTTTTGCTAAGGTTACCGTTTAATATAACTTAAACCTGAGAGGAGCTCAACGCTCACACTCAAGATGAGATTCAAACCAGCGGCCAATTAACAGGCCAAAGAAAAAATGGCAATTTTCCACAAGAATCTCGAAACCGGTCAAATTAAATATCTTTATTCTTGTGGAAAATTGCCATTTTTTCTTTCGCTATGATATTCCACCAAATTAAGCCTGAAACAACTACCTTTAATTAACAGGCCAATGTGATATCGACCTGGCTAACTCGGCCTGTCTGTGATCATAGATGTAGTAATGGCCAAAGATGCTTGACCGATGAAAAGACACTTTAATGTCTTCTAGAGGTATCCTATCCTTCTGAGATCCCTTCTAATGCTGGAAGGATGGCCCTTCCTCGTCCCACATGGTAAGGGAACCGGGATAGTTTATAGTTCCAGGATAACCCAACCGGAAGAGAGGGACATCAAGGCAGGGAGGTTGGGAATTCTGGGTTTGCGGGTCTTCTTCCTGCGGCGACTTCGCTACCCGTAATCCTGGCCGGGGAAGGAAGATGAGGAAACCCATTCGATATCAAAGTCTCCTCACCGCCCTCGGCCATTCCCTTCCCCACAAACCCTCGCCCGCCCCCCCCCCCCAACCGAGAAAGTCTTGACTCCAATTTAACGGCTGCCTCGTTACATGGCTTGCTAACTGGACGTGCGGGATCCGAGGGGTGGGTGCGTGTCACGCCACCCCCGCCCGCGGAAAACCCTTCCGTCCCATCTTCCGAAACTCCCTCCCCTTCTTCCACAGCAACCCTCTCAGCCCTCCCGCTCTTACACTGACCAACTTACAACGTGCTGAGGCGACCTTACAAGCGAGCCCTCCCTTCCCTCTTCTCATTAGAACCATCCCTGAGGCAGGGGTGGTTGTGTATTTATGGGTCCTCGTTCTTGTTAAGACTATCCAATCCTCCAACTCCGAAACTACAAAAACCCTTCAATCCCCGCCCTCCCCACTTTGTCCAGCCAATCTCTATCATCTCTGTTTCGTTGTTGTCGTTATTTGGGGAAGGTGAATGACAAGTAAGGTCATTTGCACCACTAAGGATAGGTGGGTATTTGGCGATAGGCAGGGATTTATATATTTATACATATATGGTGGGGAGTTAGTCCCTGTTTTTTCTACTATTCTGGAGAGGGGATAGGTTGATAAGGTCATTTGCGCTATTACGGATGATTGGGTATTAGGGAAGCAGTAGAGTTTTGGAGAGGGGAGGAAGGGTGGAGTGAAACCTGGCGTTTGCATTAGCATTGGCACTACTTAACGTTAGGCACCGAGGGGTCTGAAGTTTGACTTCCCATCTGACGGACCGAGTGCTGCACTGGTAGCGCTCAACACACCAAATTTAAGTGAGGACTGTTAAAGCGGGTCTAACGTTTCCGTGATTTGAGCCCCGAACCTCGGGATGTGAGACTCGAGAATATTCTAGCCACGGCATCAACCCGATCCCCGCCTCCTTTGCGTGTAAGATGTCTTGGTGGCCTTCCCCTTTTGATGACTTACTTACTGTGCTCACTCCCCTGCCTCCTCCTCGCCGATGAAGAACGAGACGTACCTTCCACGTCGGCATGGTACTAATACATTAGGTAGGCCATTGCGCATGTCGGTCATATGTCGATACCTCTCAGTTTCGATTGTGTGACGTAGTGTGGAGGACAGACCGAGTGAATTCCGTGTGTTGAGCATTGTTTACTTTGAATGGTGAGTCGCTTTTTGGAGGTATTTTTACTCTCTGGGGACAAATACCATCGGAGAAGATGTCTTCCTGTACTGTATTTGGCTGCAACAATAGCCGCCGAAATTGTGTGGGAAAATTGAAGTTTTTTCGTTTCCCTAATGATAGTGAAATGAAAATGAAGTGGGTTCGAGCATGCCGGCGAAAGGACGACTTTAATGTTAAAACAGGTCGGTGAAATCCAGTATCAGTGAATTCTGAATTTAAAAATATTTTGGTGCCTACTATGGCAGCTGTGTTTACATACCTTTTAATTTCGGTGTTGAGTAGAAGTGCTTTAAATGAAAGGTACAATGTGTAGCTGCTCGTGAATGGTAATACGTGTTTAAAGTTCCTTTATCTTAAGAAACCAATTTTCCAGGTTTTACCAAGAACTTATCAGAGAAACTCTTTATGCTGGTTATTAATCTTGAAGAATGAGTAGTGTGTCCCGAATACTTGAGTGGAATCAAAAATATTAGATTTCATCATGTTGTGGTAGCTGAAATTATTTGTTACGAGGAACTTATTCTTACTGGAGGGTAAGTCATTTGTTCATTGATTGTGTGCAACTTTAAATTCATGGTGTTAGGTTGTTTGATTAACACCTTAAAAATTTTCCAGGTTTTACCAAGAACTTATCAGAGAAACTCTTTATGTTGGTTATTAAGCTTGAAGAATGAGTAGTGTGTCCCGAATACTTGAGTGGAATCAAAAATATTAGATTTCATCATGTTGTGCCTAGCTGAAATTATTTGTAACAAGGAACTTATTCTTACTGGAGGGTAAGTCATTTGTCCATTGATTGTGTTTGCAACTTTAAATTCATGGTGTAATATGGTTTGATTAAGCCGATAAATAACTCAGTGGGTAGCTGCATCAAACCAATACGAGGATTGATGACTAATAATGATGAAGGTTTTTTGATATTCACACTTTTAAAATTTTCCAGGTGCTTTTGCAGGTGGTGCTATGTTATTGGATTCTTAGTTGATGGCACAGGTCTTGCCAAGATCAGTATCTTACCAAGATTCATAAGGAGAGACAATGTTAATCCTGGTTATTGATGCTGAATAATGAGTAGTGTATGCAGAATGCTTGAGTGGAATAATCTTATTTCATTTCTTCATTTTGTTGGAGCGAAATGTTATCTGTTATAAGGAGCTCTCATATTTTTTGTCCACTAATTGTGAGAATCTTAACATTCTATGTACAGGCTTGTTTGATATGCACACTTTTCAAAATTTCCCAGGTTTTATCAAGATTCGTACGCTGAGAAACTATTGATGCTGGTTATGGATGTTGGATTTTGAAGTATGAGAAATGAGTATTGGTTGTGAAATTGACCTCAGTTCTTATTTTACTAAGCCATGTATGATGGAAAACATAAAATCATTGATGCTGATCTTTTGTACAGCAGTCTATGATGAAGGATTTGTCTACTGGTTACCTCTGTGGCAAAAAATTTTTATTTCCTTTGAGTTATCTGATATTTCTATGTTATGTTTGTATTTATTTTATTAGGCATGTCCCCAGACATTATTGGCATTTCTATGTGTTCACAATAAATCTAGGTAATTATTATATCATGGATTATGCCGATACTACATATTACTTTCTTCTGTGAAAAATGGATTGTAGTGTTTTTTAATTAGAGAATTGAATTCTGTGAAGTTTTTCAATTCTTATTTATCTAATTTAAGATATTTTTTCAGGTTTCTGTTGACCTTTTAATCCTGTGGTATTGGAAACAAATTTGGATTTTGTGTTGTGCTTTTTGTTATTGAGAGAGTCACAATCTGGCCATTATTCTGTTGCTTTCCCTTGATTTTCTACTTGAAGGGAAAGAAAGTGGTTTCATCGTGGTAAACATTTGTCATTTGTTGAGGTGTTTCAATAATCTATTACAACCATTTTTGCTTGGGTAAATTTCCATAAATAGTGCTTATCGATTAGGAAATATGTTGAATTTTTATTTACTAGTACTTGAACTTGTCACCCAGCCTTTCTTTTTTCATTTATTCCGGATAGGCTTGCAAGTTTGCTGGACCTTTTATTAAGCATTTTCTGGGAACAATTTGTTATTTACTTTCCTGTAATCAAGAATAAGTATAGTGGCAGTTTCTGACTGGAATAGTTGTGACTTGCTATTGTGTTATGCTGCTTGCAGATCGGTTTTCCATTTTTGACCTCACTCATTCATTGTGTATATTTACATTCGATGTTGATTAGCCCAAGAAGTTAATTCTTGTACTTGAAAAATCTGACTATTGTATTGTGAATTTTTGTTTTTTTTTCCTTTAAATAAATATTTGTTGGAATTTTTTTTCCTTGACAAACAAAATGTTATGGCCTTTTTGTAAATTTAGCAGCATGAATCTTTTCGAGTTCACTGGAGTACAAACGTGCATAACGAGAGGTAACACGGCTCTTTTCCAGGTGCTTTGATAGTGAAAATAGAATAATATAAGTAGAAAATATAGTCTTCATGTAATTCGGTATTGTCATTGATTGAAAAATTATTTTATCTGGAAATGTGGTCAGTATTTATATCGTACAGTAGCGGTCATTAACGAGTTGAATACTGATAATTTGCATTCACGCGCGGACTAAAATGTCGTTTCTGCATTCTTTTGAAATATATATTTCGAAACCAACCATAAAACGGGCATTCACTCAGTTTATTGTGAGTACTATAAGTTCGCGATAGCCTCAACCACCGCACTAATTCTTGAACTCAACCTTCGTTTTCGTGCACTGAGATGCACAATATCATAATGTCAAATACGTTTTTACTATCAACAGTATTAAGGCCGCTTTGCACGACACAATTTCTTGTACAAACGCTTGTATGAGGAAATTGTACCGTGTAGAGCGGCAAATTGTGTGGACGCTTGTGCGAATGACTGATTGACTGTACGGAAAATAGAACCTGTTCTAATTCCATTCAGACAAACATACAATTTCTTTCAGTTTATTCAAGCGTTTGTGCAAGAATGTATAACAAATTGTATCGTGCAAAGCGGTCTTTAGGCTCCATTTTAAACGCCCGCCGCCGCTTGTCCTCCACACTACGTCACAGCGAGGCTGCGCAGAACGGACGCATTTTCGTCCTCGGGAGCGACCTACCTAATGTATTAGTACCATGCACGTCGGGATGGGATTCGCGTGCCAGCACGCATTCCAATGGGGGGAGTGCGATAATAGGCTAGAATCGACGGCGTGCGCATTCAGGCGCGCGACATCGCATTCTGACGTGAACGTCAAGATGCTACGTGAATGCGAATCGGGCGTAGTAATACTAGGGATAATTTCAGCACCGATGCAGCACGCTCGGCAAGTCCTTTCCCCGAAGTCAAAGAATGAGCATCATTACGTTAGATGGACCTTAGATCAACCTTGTAAATAAAACTTTTTGTACTTTTCCACCAAGATTTTTTTAATTAAATCCTACCAACGTTTCAACGCCTTAGCGTCATTTACAAGGGTTACTGAGATTCTCTTTTACCACAGAGGGTCCATGAGGTGACGGTCAGGCGTCAAAACCTTGGTGAGTTTATCAAAAATGTTGGTAGAAAAGTACAGCAAGTTTTATGTATTACTGTGCAATTCCACAAAGTAGCATCCGAAGGAGAGGAAACAATTGGATTTACCTCTCCATGAATACTGTGATCTTCTGGATTATATTTAAAGATCTAGACTCCATTGGTGAATAGGGGATCGGAAAATGATGGCTTAAATTATAGCGTACATATTTCTCAACGACGCTGCATCATGAGATGAACGTATTAGACACATTGAGACAAAAAGGATTGTTTTATAAAGAATCTTCGAAGAGATGAGAGTAAAAGCTGATGAGATAGTAGTAGAGAAAAACCTCATGAGAGATAGACAGATCAATCAATGAACAATGTTCAAGAGAAATAGTATGTTAATACTGAGAGGGTAGCCAATCAAAGCAACTGGAAATCCGCCTCAGACAGCTATTATAACTGGCACTTTAATAAATCATTTAACGCACAATATTAGAATAGCATTGTGTTGCGAATGCGATACCTCTATTAAATGCGATCCTCCGTTTAAAGTCATTTCCGTGAAACTAAGGCCAAAGTGATGAGTGCGTTGAGTAGATGAACATGCTCCATCCCTTATTCCACAGACAAACGAAGGCTTTCAGGGTTTGCCTGAATAGCGAGGTTTGCAAGATCTTGGATGACGAGAGAATTTCGAGGAAGGAAAAGATAAGGAGAGGGAGACTAATTGGGCAAATTCTGCGGGACTATGGTTGACGCATGGTTATAATGGAAGGAACAATGAAAGGCAAGAACAAGAGAGAAATGAGAAGGGGAACAGGACTAATTGAACACTTTCCAAGGCACAAAGGTTCATTGACAGCCGACATAGAAGAGAATTGGGCAGGAAAGACCGAGACGAACAAAGCGGCCATGAGATGGGGGACATCTCCCCAAGTAACAATGGAGAAATGACGACATTGGCAGGGAGTGGGGCTACTTGAAGGGCTGTTACATCCGAATACAATGATCGATAACCAGTGATGGCGAAACATCCAGAACCCTTGGGTGGATTGATACTATTAGGGCCTGAGGGTTGAGAAAGCAGTAGGTTTACCCGAGCGTAACATGAATGCATACCACAACCATGGTATAAATTTGACGTAAGTGTTGCTTCGTGAATTTAATCCGCAATGCCGAAATTCTGGTAAAATGAATAAGCAACTTTGCAATTTAATTAGAATGAAAATTTGGAAAAGAAATCTTGAAGGTCGTATTTTCCCAGGGGACAGGGGCGTTAGGAAACTAAAAAAAAGTATCATATATTTAATGAGTATCATACAATCCTATTATTTAGTTTCTACATAACACAAACTCGGAATATTTAGTTTGATTTACTTTTATAGGTGGCTAAGCTCCCACTCTCCCTGATTCTTTTTGCTCAAAGAGTCTATATCCCTGGATGTCTTTTTTTGTTTTTAAATATGGATACACTAGATAGTCGACGGAACTCAATTTTCATCACGCGGCAATGCATGAAACTGTGCGTAGAATGGTTCTATAACCAAACGCACACACACAAACACAAACATTCCCACCCCCATCCTTTCCCATTGTCTCCGACTGTCAGAGGTCTCTCGCGTCCGCTGCTGTTCACACAACGGCTGGAGCCCTAATGAAACCCACCCTCCCCACTGCGCCACGTCACAAGCATCATCCATTTCAAACCCGCTACCGCAAAATCCCTCGACCTGCCTCCACCCCCTGCCCACCCTCCCAACTTTCTCCGCTCGCGTCTTCGCTTTGTCCTTCGATCCCAGCTCCTCCCCTCCGGCCCCTCACCCCCAAATTACCTCCCCCTCCTTGACGCCTTGTCACTCTCCGAACAGCACTCAACCCGGTTTACTCCCCCTGGCCTAATCAAATCGGATCCCATTATATCGGGCTGCGGGCAAAACACTTAACTCCTTCAGCCACTGACGTCGAGACCTACGGGCAGTTCTAGATGGTCGGGCAATGGCTAATCTTTGCATACGGTAGAAACTGGAAATTCGACCAAAGTTTACTCGCTAGCTTAGTTAAGATTATATAATACCAGGTTAAACGTTTGGGCCGTGTGAGAACAGTGGTGCTTGTCATCCTCTACTGTTAACTCATCATCCGGTTGTTTTACCGACTGCCCGAATTACTAGGGTAAAGGGGGGTGAATCGGACCAGCGGGTGAATAGGAACGCTTTTCAAAAAGTTCGCTCAGCCCCGAAACGGTATCACTTGAGACTGACTACGTTTTAGCAATTGCTTGTTTGTAATCTTGTCCTTCTAGTAGAGTGAAAACGAGAACTCGACGACTGAATTTAAGCAAATGATACTCTGTCGAATGGAAGCCTACCATACGAGAGAGGTGTGAAATTGGGTATTTAGAAAACCTCGTATAGGTTCAAAGTAAGGTGACATTGTAGCGCTTACTCAGATTTCAAGTTTTTCTTTCCTGAAAGGAAATCTAATACCATAGCTGCCACATTAGGTTACTTTTTTGAGCCTTGTATGAATATCGGAGTTACCAAACATGATACAAAATCATATTACTTAGTCGGGTGAAAAGGACCAGCACGCGCAGGAGTTCAGTTCCAAGCCGCTGGTCGAGGGTGAAGCATTGAACCAGTTATACTCAACTGACACTTGGAAAAATTCCTTCTGCTACTGAAAAGTAAGTAGATATACAACTAATATTGATAAATTGCTTACTTACACTTAATGTTTTACATTAAAAACATCAAATGTTTATAAGAATGTTTGAGCGAAAGTGGCTAAAAATTTGTTTTTAGGCCATACTCTTTTATTTAAGTATTATAAGAAGTTTGATGGAATAAACCTATTTTAATGCTATTCTATATCACGTTATAGATATTTACTACGTATAACGAGGAGGAGGAAAGAGATTTTCCCCGTCATAGAGGTGAATTATTACGGCGACGAGCACGATTTACAGGCTGAGCGAGAGGTAAGCTACCTTCGTTTGATGTAACATATGTTGTGTACTGTTCCATATATATTAACCAATTATTCGCTGAAACAATATCATAAAACATACGCATTTCGTGATGGAAATTTATTGTTAATAATTCACATTGAGTTCCATACCTATACATTCTACATTACTCAGTGGTCTATATTTTCCAATCTGAAAGAAAAGGAGGTGATATAATGTACGTGATAGAGGGATTGCCAGAGTATTAAATATTATATATGGCAACAGAATTAGTTGTGGAACGCCTTACAACCTCCTTTTGATAGCGTAACATTAGCAAAATTTCATTTAAAACGTATTTATAAAAGTGATAATTTTCGCTTACCGTTAATGTTTTTCCTTTTGGATTAAGATGGGGAAGTACCGGCGAAAAACGGAACAGACATGGACAGAGGAGGATATGAGAATGGCGCTGAAAGCTTTCAGAGAGGGAAGAAGCATGAGGCATTCTGCCGAACTTTTCAATGTTCCCCGTACTTGCCTCTATCGTAGGATAGTAGCGGATACGGAAAAATTGAAGACAAGAGGGGGGCAAAATGTCTTCTCAGTGGAAGAAGAGGAAGCATTAATTAGAATAATTCTTAGGTTATGTGAAATTGGGTTCGGATTGACAAGAGATGATGTCATGAAGGTGGCATATGAATTTTCCATTGAAAACAACATAAAAAACAATTTCTGTGCGTTAAAAAAACGAGCAGGCAAGGATTGGTTCTTGAATTTTATATCTAGACATCCTTTAAGTCTTCGAAAACCCGAAGGTTTGTCAGTGGCTCGAGCTGAGGGTTTAAATAAGGAAGATGTAGACGATTTTTTTTCAAAGTTAACTATTTCGATGGCTGAGGCTGGAGTTATGGATAGGCCTTATATACAACGTTGACGAAACGGGATGTGTATTAAATAATCGCCAAACCCAATAGAATGTTGCAAGAACAGGATCTAAGGTAGTCATAAAACAGACGTCAGTGGAAAAGGGGGAATTGGTGACAGTTGTTGCGTGCTGCAATGCAAGTGGACATTACATACCACCTTTTGTAATTTTTAAGGGGAAAAAGTTCCATAAGGAATGGGAGGATGGATTTCCGTTGGGATCTAAAATTTTTATGTCCGATTCAGGGTGGATAAATGAGGATCTTTTTTTGGAGTGGCTAAAGCACTTTCAAGCAAACAGGATTCCTGGCCGATGCATTTTAATCCTCGATGGCCACGCATCACACAAGACTCTTCCTGTTCTACTGTTCTGTGAAAGGAATGAGATCACTCTCTTATCACTGCCCAGCCACACTACACAAAGGTTGCAACCTCTGGACAGGTCTTTTTATAAACCATTAAAGACATACTACGATATTGAAACAAATGCGTATATGACAGTTTGTAAGGGGGATAGAAAGATGACTAAATTTAATTTTGGTCGGCTTTTTCGAAATGCATGGAGCAAAGCCGCAACAATCGGCAACGCTGAAAATGGATTCCGATCAACAGGAATATTCCCTCTGAATCCGGGTATCCTGACGGAGTTAGATCTTCATCCTTCTAATCTCGGAAGCTCACACGCCCCAGAAGAAGCATCAACTCCTTTTTCGACAAATTCATCTTCCGATCAAAAATTAACTGCCAGTCCCTATGAAGAAAGCCAATCCTCGACATCAACATCTGAGGAATCGTCAAATACTTTGGGTAGGTCTTTCCATAATTTACTACCTACACCAGAAAAAAGAATGAAAGTCAATGTGAAAAGGTCAAGAAAGCAAATTGCTCAAATACTTACTTCTCCAGCTGTAATAGAAGAAACAAAGCAACGACTGAAGAAACAAAATATTAGGAACGCGAAGGGAACTTGCAGAAACTTATATGAATCATCTTCAGATAGGGACGGCAATACTGAGAATGGGGAAAACCCAGCTGATGATACGCTTTGTGGCTTCTGCTCCAAGTCTTATAATTGTGCGAATTCGTCAAAGTTTAGAGACTGGATTAAGTGCATGAAGTGTAATTGTTGGTACCATGAGCTGTGTGTAGGTGCTAAGGGGCGAGATAAATTTACTTGTGGTAAATGTGCTTAATTGTTTTGGTAAATTTGTTCTATTTTGTTCTATATGTTCAGATTTGGTGATGTATGTCTATTTGTAAAGTTATGTTTGACTCTAAGAAGGTGTCGTCGAAATATCTCCAGACTGCACTACATTGTTAATAGCAATGATGCAAAATTTCAAAATTTTATGGAATAAAACTTAAGAAAACTAAAATTTATAACGTTATTTTACTGGTCCGATTCAGCCTCTAATCTGGTCCGATTCGCCCTCCAAGTCGTCGGGCGAATAGGACCATGCAGTCTCTTGAAGAAATTGCTCCAGGACCGTTCTATTCAGAGCAACCACGCTGAAAATTGCGTTTTAAACTGGAAAAACATCAAGTCCTTTGCTGATAATGCTTTCAGAATGTAACTGTTTACACAAACGAGGAAATCGACGATTTTCCTTTTTGTGGCCCGATTCACCCCCCTTTACCCTATATAAAGCCTCAAAAATCCTCAACTTATACGCGTCTACATTCGGCGCTGTGATTCACCACAACAGCGTGTGAGACATCATCCGTGAAGTTGAGTTTTGCTGAAAAAAATCTGTTAATTAGTAATAATGTATGGTATAGAATGTGTTTGAAAGATATATATTTCGTAATCATTTAATTTGTGCATTGTACGTGAGGAAAAATTATTTTTTTTATGACTCCGTCCAGGTTGATTTCTCCTAATTTTTCGCTGTCTATTTTGATGATGTGGTGTAGAGCTAAGAATGTGCCTGCAGTGTGATATTAAAATTTGAGTGATTTGAACTTTTCCAATAATCTTTTCAGTAGGTAATTTAATCTTGTGAACAACGTTCTAATCTCTAGGGTTTTCCAATCAAGCTTTTTTAACAGCCGAGCGACACTATCTATACGTTAATAGGAGTTTGCTACAGAACGTGCTGCTTTTCTTTGCATCTTATTCGGTTTCCAAATGAAATTTTTATTCATTGGATCTCATGTGCTAAACGCTTACCTCAGATGTGGCCTTAAATGCAGAAAACAGTACATCTGTTACAATTCTCTGTGAAATAATGGTTAGAGTTGAATAAATTATTTAAAAATATTCCTTCGGTCAAGAATTCTATTCTGGTCAACTTCGTGACTCTTCGAGAGTAACTTGACTATCCAAACATTTACATTAAAAAATCCAAGCGATGAGGGGTTACGTTTTTTTAGCCATCCGGGATACCTCAGGTGTTTTTGAAACTAGACTTAGATGCTAACAGCATTGCATCTCATTAAGGTATAAAAATGCATTGAGAAATTCTTTTCCAAATTTATTTGAAGATCGATCATTGTAGCTGGAAGTATAATGTCCGTTCTTGCACCGATCATATTTAATTTTTCTTTATTTACCTATTCATATCCCTTGTACCTTTAGTAAGATTAAAAATTACTACCTAATGTTATTCTCGCTTTGCCAACGTCTCCTCTTTAACCATAGTCATCAAAACCCCACTACATCTAAATGATTACCCCAAGCACTTATTCTGCCTCGAATTTCCAATTACTTCTGATTTTAGTTGTTTTCATAACTAATTTCATTTTTTTGACCCCTTCATCAAATTAGATTGCCTCTTTTATTTCATCTTTGTCATTCTTGCTACTACGTGAGCCGACTTACAGCTGAGGTCAATTCACCATTTAGGACAGGTTTAATTACTTGTTAGGTAGGATTTTTTCAGGGAACAGAAGAAGGTTCGAGGAAAATCCGGCGTCGGAATTAGCCTACTTTTAACGGAGGACGCCAAGGGGTACACGATTTTACGTCCCATCCGGCGGACAGAGTACTGAACTCGAAGTTCTCTGTACACAGCAGTCAAGTATGAACTGGTTTGCCTATAAAAATCTGCCACAGCGGGGACTAAAATCCAGAGCATCGGAATGGGAAGATGTTTTTAGCCTATTCTCAAACCTGAACCTCTTTTCAAACAAAATATGTATAGAGTCCTAGCTAATGCTAAATCCCTTCCCTCTTAAAAACATTTCTGTAGCATTTAACACCGTAGTTCCTTTGAAAGGAAAACATATCATATTCTTGAATTTTTACTTCGATGTCTTACCAAATATTTTCAGATCATCATCAAAGTTTCTTATCTATAACGATTATTTTCCTCAAATCCAAATTGCTAAGAAATAATACATCAATTGAATGATCAGATTACTTACTTAAGAGATTGGCTTCTGTGAACAAAATTTACGTTCATATGTTGCGAATGAGAAACATTAACTGAATTCCGGCAAGTTCTCCGGCATTAAACTGACTCTGGCGTTACCCAAAACCCTGACCTCTGCCATTTTGTGACCACTGTCATTGAGGTTATCTCTCCACCACGCTCCGCTGCAGTCTTGCTCACTAATTCCAAAACATTTCCTTCGACACAGATAATCTTTGTTTTCCCTCTGTAGTTTGCTTCATACTAATGTCACACAAGTAGTAGGTACTCTCAATCAAATATCCAACACGATAAGTTCTCGGCCCGCAAATCACAAAATCGCCGAGGAGTAGAATTGCTTTAAAAATCGAAACCGTATCCATCATCATGATGGACTTTCCCATTCTGTAATCTATTAACATTAACAATGGGGGAACAAGTCTCTGTCTCATCATTTTAATGTTACAATGATTGCGAAGAGAACCAGCCCATTTTCTCTTCTCAATCTTAAAAATTAAAACACTGTGTTTAAATCTCACGAAGATAAAGACACGATGAAAATATATCAGACTATAATTTCCAGCACAGGCGTATCTTTCTGTTCCGAGGGCAGTGGGTGTATTATCGTCTGAGCTCCAATATCTCAAACCATTATGGGTCCATTTTTTTGGTGCCGGTCCAAGGATTTTATCCAAGCAATGACTCAATAATAGAAAGGGAAATAAATCTGCTATCATTGAACGACCTTTAGCGTATCTTGCTCTGTCATTTCAAGGCAAGGATCGCACGATTGGTCAGGATTCAAAATTACTTGATGAACTAGTCTGAAAGAATTATCGTGCGAATATCTGAGATGCTGCTAATGATGGTATGGGTGCCAAAACTTTCTCGAAACTAAATATTTCAGGTTTTATGGTTGGAAACTCTCAATGAAATTGATATTAAAATCTCTCTATTCCATTATAGTTAAACCTTTTTCAAGCAAATACTGATTACCCTAGTTTCGCACTCACTACAAATCCTTAATTAAAGACTAATATAGATTATATAGATGTAACTATATACTTTTTGCAATATGTACTGCCACTAATCAATTTCTCATGTTAAATCATAACAATATGGAGGTTCAGCGTAAGGAAACAGATTTCATTGTTAATTTTTTTCCTATCACATTTTGTTTCCATAAATAATGAAGGGATACGTATATTAATTGGTGGAGAGTGTATATATGGAGACCTGAAACCCACCAAATAATTACTCACCGATTGAGCAACATTTCACTACCGTTCACCACATAGATCAAATGTATAAGCTCACCGTTTGACCTTAGCCTTAAATATTTTTCTTTTAGAATCTGATACCCGTGTGCGTGAACTCCAGACAAAATTATGACGATCGATGGAAAAATATTTCTAAATTTATCAAAATAGATATTTATCTGTACTTGATACCGGGAGGGGTTTTTGCATCATTTTTCGGCAGAAGTAAACACGTTTTTTTATTATTATCATTTAGGAGGGGCATCGGCAGAAGTATTCCAATTATTCTCCATTCCGTTGAACCAAATCTCAGTCCATTGATAGTTTACTGCATCAATAAACAAAAGTTACGTATTTTTACTCTTACCTAGAGTCCTTATTCACACTGTTGTTTGTAATTTTAACTCCCTCCAAGTTTAAAAAAATAGATTCGCTATAGCGGGCGAGGGATTCAAATTACTCAACCTCTATCTCTCTCTTTGCTACCTCCCCCAGACTAATCCGTAAATAAAGAGTCTTACACCGTATGAATTTTGTAGTCTTCATCCACTTGCCTCAACATATTAACTAACCCAAGGCTACATTTTTAATAACGCTGAACATCACGTTTCCTGAAGCCCTCATTCAGCGTAATCCACTTTCCCTTCCCCATTTCCTCCTCCTTCGCCTTCCGCCCAACTACTCTGCTTGCTCATCAAATCCTTTTCACCAACCGACACCCCCAACCTCTCTCCTCCTCAGCCGCACCACCGCCCACGCCTCATTCAGAAGCGTCTCCTTTCTCTGGATGCGAGTCCATTCCCCGTGGGATTGGTCCATAAAACACTCACACACATGCACCGCGGCCTCCTCAATCACATCCATTCGGCCTCATTGAGTGAGTACGGGTCGCGACGATGACATCGCACATGAGGTCGCCTCGTTCCCAATTACGTGGCGCGCGCGTCAACCCCTCGCTTCTCTCTCTCTCTTTCTCTCCCCCTGCACTATCCACCCCCACACATCCCCATCTCTCGACTCGACTGCAATGGCTCCCATGGAAAACCTAGTCTGCTTCACACGCGCACCACACAAGCGAATTATCCGTGTAACTCACGGAATGCTCCCCGTCACCCGAATAGTTCCTTCCTCTCCCTCATTCTCTCCCCTTGCCTTCTCCCCACCCATCTCTCTCCAAACTAAGTTCCCTTTCTTGTCACTTAACAAAAAGTTTAAAAATTTCTGCGTTAGTATTTATGATACATTTAAGATGTTTCTCTTAAATTATAAATCGCACTAGTATTCTCTCGGTCGTTAATTTGCTCCCACCTTCATATGTGGGTGTTTTCCTGCGATCGATTCTATCTGTATATATCTATATCTACGACATACCCTGCAAGACACCTCGAGGGTGTGTGGCAGGGGGTCCATCCACACCAAGAACAATGACATTGATGATTGATGTAATGGATATTATCAATAAAAATCCTTATCTTTTTCCCACTATTTTTCTTTTCTTTTACATTTATTTTTAATAATTTAATTTTTGCTACGCTGATATTCTATTTTTTAAATTTAATTTCATATCGTTTTCAAAAACAAAATATTGTTTGTCATGTGTATCACATTTATGTATTGACGAGGGCTTACATTGAGGAATGGATTTTTAGAGCCTCAATCTCTCCTCAATAAGGACTTATATTTATCTTTCTAATCTCTCACTCAAGGTTCTTCTGAGTTCCCTATTTTTCCTTTTCTCCTTTAGCGAGCACAGAGGCGCTCCCTCTCCCGATTAAACTTGCATTCACCACCACGAATTCGGACGACGTCGAGTGACCAGCTCATCGCATTCTTCCCCCCCTCCCGCGCACAATAGCAATCACACTGATATTCCTGTGACGGCTTTGCCGCGCCGAAAATGAATATGGAAAGAGAGAGAGCAATGTGCTCAATATCGGTCCCATTCAAATTTGGTCGCCTCACGGTCGAAATTCACGTGGATTCCACATTTACGAGCAAAGAGAAAGCAATAGCGGTGATTTGCTCTTACAAGTCACAGCAGTTACAGAAAGGTGGGACGTAAGGAGGAAGTGATATTCACTTTTAAGATTGGGCAGGGACACTAAAAGTATTAAGGAAACCTTTCTGTTCTGGGAGTTTGTTGTTCAATCAAATTCTATTAATTGCAGCAATATATCTTACAGGGGAACAATCACGGCGAATTGTTTATGTTAACTGAATGAAATCATGTTGTTTTCTTCAAAATTTGAATTAAAATTATACTTTTTATGAAAAATTAGGAATTAAAATTGTTATTATGTCAATGCAATGTGATTTTTTTGAGAAACTTTGGGACAAATAGTGAAAATTTCTTCGTTTAAAACACAACTATACATTTATTACAAACTAGGGTTAGCAACTTAACTGGATGGACGATTATTCTACTGCATTCACTATTCTCAAAACCTTTGTTATAAAATCGTTACGGTAACAATGTCATCGTTTGCCCTCCTAGATTGTCTCGATAGCAGTCAACCCTTCCCTCTTCACCGTCGTTTTGACCATTCTCTTCTCTAACTCTTTCTCTGCCTCCTCCTCCCTATGTAACGGTTTTCCACATCGATGTCCTCCACAATTCGACTCTTTTAGTATCACGAGCCCTCTTCCCTCTCACGACTTAATTACCAATTTTTGTCCCCTCACCGTCCTATTTCCGCACCGCGGGCTTTCCTAGCAGAGATACACGTTCATCCGTTACCGCTCCCGGCTGACCCGCTCACTCAAACGTCTCCCTCCCTCACTCCCTCCCTTTCCCACCCTCCGTCTCCACTACGCCTCGGAACAGCGTCGGTTTCCCACCGTTCTCATAGCGCGGCCAAATTTGCATGGGTCTGGTCCTCCCCTCGGCTCCACGCCTCCATTTCCAGGAATTGCCGCACGAAAGGCAGAGAAGACCACAGTCGGCAAAAAAAACGGCCTTTTCCCCCGCGGGGAGTGCACATACATCCTATTTGATCCTCCCGTAGAAAGGCTGATCAAACATTTCGATTCAGTCTCTGGGGTGTTTTGAAATGTGCGACTGGCTATTTATTATTTTGAATTTTTCGGGAGTTGAGAGGGAGAGAGAGAGAGTTTCCATTCCAATGATAGCCGGGAGTGCGGCTCTTGGCAAAGGGAAAAATTGAGCATTTTATATCCCAGACAAACATTTTAGACGTGTTTTGAAGAGCGCAGTTATCACCTATTTGATCAAATATTTGGAAGTATTTCTCTCTAGAGGTATGTATATATATGTAGAACATATCTCCAACAGCTTTTTCACTTATAATAGAAAAATACATCGCAAATTCATGAGTACTTTCAGCTTTCAGTAAACCGTTGATAAATCAGGCGAAAATGAAATTATACGAGTTTTTTTTCAAAAATAAGGCAAAAAAATCAGAAGTAATGCCATAGTGCATGATGAAAATCATATGGAATTGATGATGGCTAAGAAAATCAAGGACATTTTGAAAAAGTTACTGTGATTAAGAGGTAATACATAAACGAGAGGAATAGATCAGATTAAGGAGGTAGTTATCAAAGAAGAATTATCAATTAAAGCTCGCCTCCATACAATAATATCGTCTATGAACTTGATATTTTGCTAAAATATTCAATTGGTTATTCATTAGAACTTATTCGCGTCCATTACCATGATCTTGGGAAATCCATTTACTAAAAGCCATGGTTTTGCCATTACACTGCCAAAAATCAAATACTGGAAGATCTTAACATAAAAATATTCAATAATTTTTACTATTATTCCTAATTAAAATTAAATTTGTCCATAATAAGTGAAGATCACCCGTATCTCTTTCACCAATTATATTTTATACCCACCAAAATTCGATGCTCTTTCACATCATCTTCATAATTATACTCTTATAACCTCATGAACATGATGGAAAGGATCACCAAAGCTGGTCCAGTATCAAATAAAATTTTAGAGAAACTGACATGTGTTTTCCTCGTGTGACAACGAACTTCCACCACGTCAGCATGTCTTTAATTTTCCTGTATTAAAGTTAAGCGCTCAGGTATAAGAGTGGAGGTAATCGCAGAAAAAGTAGTAGGTATCTAATATACGTAGACTCAAGTACTATGCGAATGCGGGCACGTTGTTGACAGTTCAGGGGTCTGTATGTCAAAGTGTCTGTATGTGTATGTCTAATGCCAACGACGTACTGTAGTGTGCTCCGTTGCGCACACTTGAGTGCCGTGCTTCGTCTTCTATTTGGGTTTAGGAGCTTCAGGATAGGACGGTAAAATGGGACCTAGACTTCTAAAAACATGTTTGTAGGCAAATAATAGTTCAGAGAATGACAAGAGGGAGGCAAATGGCTTTTCTTGGGAAGAGAGCGGATGCCAAGGCCAAAGGAATAATCCAGAGGATGCGTACTAGAGAATTTTGATCCAGTCGGCAGTCCTTACAGAAAGAAATAAACCTAAATAAAATGTGTGGATGTATTTGCTTTGTCCGAGAAAAACTTTTCAAGTTTTTCTCAATTTGTTAATATGCACACCTCTTTGAAATAACTTCTCTGAATATTTGACTTCAATTTTTACGCAACGAAAGTTGGTGAAAAAAGCAACGACTTTAAATAATGCGCAAAATAAACTTGAAAAATTTGACGAGGCTCACCCTGCATGAATTGACAATGGTTACCAAGAATGGAAAATTGGGTCTCACCCTATAAGGCTGTAAATTTGGCCCCACTTATGCTGAATGAATGCTTATGCTGAATTGCGAGAGGAACATTGGGCTTAGACACAAATTTTTAGAAGAATATTCTGAGGTTGAAAATATAATGATCGGGGGGAAGTTATTTCATCCCACGGATATCATCCCCATAGAAAGCACCTTATTTTGCAAGTGATACGTTTAAGTCGGTTTCGGGTTCTCCCAAACCCCTGACGCGCTTTGCGCTGGATTAAGTACGCTCATCGAAGCTTAATTAATGCTCGCTGCTCAGGAAAGGCGAAAATAGCTCCGGCATCCGAGCCAAGAGAATTTCGTAGGTAAGCCATTCTGGTAGCGCAATCTAGAAAACGAAGACGAAACGTTTCGTAAGCGGGGAATAAACAAATAAAAAAAATCAGCAGGAGATGAAAGCGTGTTTAGTCACCGAGGAAAATCGTGGTTTTAGGGAGAAGATTAGGAGCAAAATAGGAGGGAGGAGGAAATTCCGAAGTTAGCCATTGTGGATGGATTCCTTCGCCCTCGGCACAAGGAGAAAAGACTTCTGAGAAACTTCCAGAGTTTTCACAGCGGAATAAAATGAGAAGTTTTGGAAGTTCTTTCTCTCTCAATTTCTCGATGCGGGTTGCTCTTTCACGGCAGATAAGGCCTGTCCTTCCCTCCGCCTGTTTCCTGTGACGCCACCAGTTCTTCCAGAAGCTCCAGTTTGGTCAAGAGCCCTCGAAAACGTTGAAGTTTTTTTTTTCCCGCGCTGCTCGTACCCACGATGGGATTTTCGCAGCCGGAGAAAAGCAATCCGAGGACCTGGCTCACTCGAAAAGTTGTCCGAGTAATGAAAATTAGGAAGGTGCTTCACGTGTGAAAATTCATTCTTTTTGAACTTGTAATTTGTTTAAGAAGCCTCTGGATTACATTCCTTACCGTAAACTCCCGAGGTGAAAATTTTGGTTATTCGGGTCATGGAGAGTAATTTATACTTCCAACGAGAATTTCACGAATTTGCGTGCACGTCAAAAGTAGGCCCAGCTGAATTAGTTGTGGTAGTTTCCTTGAAAACAGCTAAAAAAGGAGAGAGAGGAAAGCGCTAAAAAATACCAGGCCAAGAAGGAAGAAGGTTCTTGCATGAACTCAATTATTTCCTCAAAGACTTGAATTTTCTACTTTCCTTATGCAGTATGTTTGAAAGTAAAAAAAAGTCTTTCGATGAAAAAAATCCTAAGTGGTTATAATTTATTTTCTTCAAAACCTGTTCTAAGTGATACTGCTAAACATAAAAGAAATATATCTCATTAGTTCAGGAAACTACGAATATGAAATTATAGAACATACTAGGGCAATTGAGCATTCCATGAGTTAAGATACTAATGAAAAAGCTGATAACTGTCAAGGCATTTCTTTTGTCAATGAATAAATTGAAAATATAAATGCATCCTTCCGTGCTCAAGGCTTCTTTTCAAAGTGGAGGTGTAAGGAATTAGGATTAGGTGGTTTGGTTAATACCGGAAGTTACTGGATTTAGTGACCTTTTTCCTTTTTCTACAATACTTCATGAAGTTATAACAGTGCTTATGAAATTCAATTACATTCCTGTTTATTTGATTTTGAAATGATTTTATTTAGCCATGATTATTACATTCTTAGTGTTTATTGTATACCCTTCTGCTGCTTGCTTGATGGTGGTGAGGCGTTCTCTGTTTCCTTCTTTTTGCTCCTAGTTCATCCACTGAACTGGTTTTGAATGTTCTTTCAGTTTCTCCGACGTTACATTAGGGGCATGAGAAGAATTTATCAGGGCAACATCATCTCATCTAACTTTGCATTAATTGGGTAAGTCGGAGTGATAAAGCCCTAGAGGTTGGAGAAACCTATTCTGCTACTACTATTAGGAAACTTCTTGCATTGAAGCTTTGGTTTCATTGCACGGAGGAGACGTTTGCACGGAAAACAGGGCGAGAGCACGGAGCGATTTTGGAGCAAGCAGTTATTGAGGGCATTACGTAACATATGTGGTCAACATTTTTGATATAAATATTGCATTCGACTGATATCCATCACAGGTAGAATCTAATGTTGAAGTATAACACAGAGTGAGTCGATCCTTTAAGAATGAAATCAGCAATAAACAGGAGGAAGAAGAGATGTGATGCATTTGGCCCTAATGAGGGCAGAGGAAGTCACGAATTATGCGAATATATGGAAAAAAAGAGAACCAGTGGATTTGGAAAGAGATTGAGGGAGAACATTTTGATGGTTTACGGAAGATAAAACAATATCTACTAAAATACTAAAATTACGGTTATAATTTAATCTCATCCGAATTATTGCTAAAAAACCTACGATTTGTTTAGCACAGCTCTCCACTATATTATCTTATCAGCTATATAACCTATACATATTTACACGATTCTTCTCTTTCTCACTCTTACTGCACATATCTCATGCGAAGCCTTCCTTTTCCATCCTTCCAATTCACATTCATCCTTCGAGAACTTTCTTCATCAGGCCATCATATCTCAATAAAAAACATTTTTTAAAAATTATTTTGCTAAGGCTTTTCAAGTGTAAGTGCACAATTTTAATACAAAATGGCCTTTCAGTATAAGTTTCTTGTCACTACGCCTTGGATCCCATTTTGCTAAGCAATTGCCAGGTAGTCTCATTTAAAATTGACTCCAAAATCTTGAAAGACTCATTAAGATCAAAATTTAGAAATCAAGGCATTTTTTCTTGAAACGACTGTGCTCGTGATGATTACTGGCACCTAAACACGGGCGCTGAATAAAAAATATAGAGGTGAAACCTTTGATATGAGGATTTAAAAAGAGATGGAAGAAGTATTGTAACCGGGTGGAAAGAAAGAAAAACGTGGGAGTAGGTACTTACCATGACTGGAATGCAGAGGAAAATTGGTCAAGGAAACTGGGAGGAGACTGGGTGAGTAAATGATACAGATAACATGAAGTGGAGTTATTTTAAAGGATGTGCACGACATGTGAGAATGTTATGAAAGCATGTATACGGAAGTAGGAAAGCAGGCTGTATGGATGGAATGCTGAGAGATAGGGAAAGCACAGAGACTTAGGGGAGTATATTGAGAAAGCTAGACTAATACTTGCAGCAGAGCGTTTAGAATTATTTTCATACCCATGTAAACCTTCACTGGTCGGTAGAACACAAGAAATAATAAACTTCCATGGTAAGAAGAGACGGTGGAAACCGATGTTTTCATCTTACGATGAGCCTGGTTAGGCGTACTTTCCTCACTTCCCGAACCGCATGGCCAGGAGACATAAATATGTAATTGAAATATTATTCATCTACATCTATACCTACAGAATAACCTGCAAGCCCTATAAGAAGTGTGTGGCAGGAGTAATAATTCGTTTCCTTTGACGTGGAAAAACATTAGCTACTATTCTGGACGATGTTTCCGTGTCCACTCTTCCCTGCTACTCTTTCACAGCTCTACATCCTCCCCCATTAGCTCCTTCAGCCATTCGTTATCGAATCTCTTTCATTAAAATCTCTCGCCCCACCCACGCTCTCTCCCAGGAGAGAGCCTCAGGGCCGGGAATTGACATCCGCTGTGGTCAAGAGCAAATGGCCATGTGTCGCCGAAAAACCCTGAGGGTCCGACGGCCTTGGCGATGTGGCAAACAAAAGGGATCGCTCGGCTAAATCAACATTTCTCCCTCGTCTCGCAAGGGGCGATAGCAGTGAGTTGAAAAGACCAGGGGTTACTTGGTCGGCTGGTTTCTTTTCTCCGATTGTCTCCCGCGAGGTTTCAAAGCCCTGGAGACAGTTCAGCTGTTAGGAATTTTCGTCGCTTAATCACGTTAAACTGCGCGCGACGGATGTTGGAGAACAGAAAATTCCAGATCAAGGTGCTGAAACCGGCTCCGCCTACGCTTATTTCGTCAGGGGTCACTGGTGACTATACAGAAAACCTGTGTGTAGAATGCTTGAAATTCCGATTGGACGTTGGATTGCACAGGAAAAGCTCTTTACACAGTGAAAAAATATATCTATTTTAAAGAAGATAGCTAGGAATCTTTAAATAGGGCTGACGGTTTAAGTAATCAATTGACCTCATCTGTAGTTTCAGGCCTGTCCCCTCTCTTCAGACTGGAAGAAAGGTATGGAAAGGTAAGGAAGAAGGACGGAGAGAAACCAGGTGACGGCATTAGCCTGCTCTTATGAAAGGCGACAAGGGGATCACGGTTTAGCGCCCCATCTCACGGACAGAGTACTGAACTCGAAGGGCTCTACCCTCAACTCGTAAGTAGGGGCCAATTTACCAATGGGTATTATATTCTACTGCAGAGATCCGAATCCAGGTCTTCGGGGTGGGAGGCCAGCATTATTATCAGGAATCAATGATGGTGGTTTGAAAAAAATGTACAAGCAAATCTAAATAAAACACTTTGAGGCGTCGCAAGGTCAATCGGTAATGTTTAGACACCTGTTTTGAAAAGGAAGTACGTAGGAAAAAGTATTCATGCAATAAATCGAATGGAAGAGAGTTGTAGTAATTGGGCATATGTATATCTTGCATGGGTTCATTTAAATATTCATGAACCCGAAGTTGGATATAATGTACCGAAGAGAGACCATGAAGTTTATTATGAGTAGCTGGATTTTACAGCAACCACTTGAACCAATCTCACGCTTTTTTTGTATCATCACGGAAATTATTCAAATTATATATTTCGGGTGAGTCCTCTTTAATTACAGCACAATTTTTGGAAAGTAGGCTAATATGTAAAATAATCTCTTATACTGATTAAAATCTATTTGAGTATTAACTTTCGTGCCAAAGTTAGTTATCATTGCATTGTTGTTTGGAGGGCTGTTATGGAATCAAATTGGTATTCTGAGTGGAAAAATATTCGAAATTCGCTTTCAAATGCTCTCTATCCTGCCGTTTCCTTTACAAAGTAATGTCGTCATAGCCTCTTCCGAGTATCTGCAACTAAAACTCTCTTTCAGGTTAATTCCATCGTATTTTTACGTACTTTTTTAATTTTTCAGGCTTGTTCTTTCACAAAGTTTTCTTACCGCTTTTATTGCCTACTAGGTAGTTCCTTAAGATCTTTTCTCATCTCACAATGTAGGAATTTCCAAAATTGAATCCTGATTCTATTCCATCCAAATCTCTTTCCATAGTCCCACTAAGCAGTCCCACCAAACGATACAATGGACAGTAACTATTGTTCATATGAAATATTTTTCTTTTAATCAACGCGTGCACACAATTGTTTTGCCAAGAAAATCCCTTTTTAATTCTATATCAATCGTAAAAAGACAGGACAAAATGTCGAAACCTAGACAAAGTGTGAAGGGGGAATTGTAATCCTCTTGAGGTTTGAATAACCACTAAATGTGAGGAAATCTAGTTAGAGGGAATAGTTATTCAGACGAGATGTCGAGGAATTAATCGTATTAAGAGCTTAGAAGAAAGGAAATCAGATTACGCAAAAGTATTTTGATTCTAACACCGTCGACACCCGACCTGCGTTTAAACTTGAAAAGACTAGCTCAAGCATGGGTTGAGTGTTTTCAAATGTAGATGGAATTTCTCATTTATTTCCAAACAGGTGCGAAAAAAATTATCGTAGGCTCTCTGTAACAATTTCGTCACTTCAGCCTTCCAAGCTCACAGGAAATACAGCCCAGGAATTTCAATCAAGAACAGCTAAATTTAATTCTAAAATGAAATTTTTTTCTATTTTATGTACAAAAATGTACTTACTTGAATTCTCAACATGCAAAAAATTAACTTAGTATCACAACATTGAAAATTTCACGCATCAAGGAGGCTAGTAATAATAATTCTACTATATTTGTAAACAGAGACAACTAGGGAATTTGAAGCAATAGCTCATTTCAGAATAAAAAATTGATTTTCAGAGGTAGCTTCATTGATGAAGGGCTGACTCGTTCTTTCTAACCACTAATTAAGGAGGGGAATGGATATTTGGTAAGTTAATCCACGTATATTTATAAATCTGCATATTGATTTAGAGAAATAAATAAATTATTGCACTGATGCTTCATCAATAACAGGTTGAGTCTAGTCCAAAAGGTTTTAAAAGGGAAATTTCTTAAGTAAATGGTAATTTACAACACATGAAGTGAAGGCGAATTAAAATTTTATTTTCAAGTGTGTGATCGTATTCTTCGACAGAGGCAATAAATCCGAAGATCATGTCAATAAATAGAGGGAGGGAGAAAAGATAACGCGCATAAAGCTCAAATTAAGCGAAGAATGAGATGGAGGCCTCATGAACTCGAATGATTGAAGCTATTGAGGCTGATGTAAAGCCTCAAAGCTTAAAAGTAACGAGAGTCTTTTCATTCGGTTAAGAAGATGGATGGGTGGAAACATGCTCTCAAATGCACAAGAGGGCACCTTCACCCTTTTCAACAAAACCGCGGGCAACTTGATCGATGAAGCACTCTGCGATTTCGATGTCGAAGTGTTTTATTGCACAAGCTAACATCAATTCAATTCCGACCACGCTGGCGAAAATTTCAGCGGCGCATTTTTCATCCTTCCTTTTGCTCTTTTTCTCAGATATTCTCCCACACTTTGACCGATACAGCCGACTCCGGCTTGTTTTTAGTTCCACGGCGCTTCAACTCAGTCACCTCCCAATTGTTATTCATCACTTCATGATTTACATTTGAATCAGGAAAAAATATCATGTTGTCTCGAAGGCACCCATATGATTGTGACGGAATAAGCTCTTGGTTTTCAAAATGTCTACGGAGTGGGCAAAACCCGGGTCGGTGGATTAAAATTTCATTGTGAGGAATGTACCAAGTATTTTTATCTTGTTTTTACATCTTAGTTTTGATGCGCTGTAGCTGAGAAAATTTGTTTTTCATTTTCATTATCGTAGAGCTCTAATTATTAGTGTTTGTTGACTTCAAGGTCTCTTTTATTTGCCAATAACCTATTTCCCCTTCCAGGAGAAGAACGGTACGATGCCTGTAATCATCAAGGCGTTGAGATATGTTATTGCTGATGGTTATTTTAGTTATTATAGCAGGCATGGTAAATTTCTCTGGCTCAACATATCTACTACCCATTTTCAAATATCATCGTTATCCCATAAAATATATTCTTAACTGCCACCAATAACTCAGCCTTTGACGCACGGCCTGATTTTGCATTTTAATTTAACACACATGGTTAACAAGACCATGAATGTTTCTTTGAAAATATGGACAAAATAGACCAAATAAAGTCCCCTTAAAAATAATTTATCAACACGATACTCCATTATTATCCATTTTTTCTATCCAAAATCGTTCAAAGTGAACTTGAGTTGGTCTTTACATTGAGAACTTAGGCCTATTTTGACCACAGGAGCTACGAGCTAATAGGGTTGGCGAGATGAATAAAGTGTTACATCGCATACCTAGGGCCCCGGTTCAACTCGTGGATGTTTAGTACTGCGTCCGCCGAATTGGACGTAAAGTGGTGGACCCCTTGGCGTCGTCCGTCAAGAGTAGGCTTGTGCCGATACCGGGATCCAATCCAACTTTCCTCCGTTCTCTAACATAGTGCTTCATCTATACCATCAACCAACAGTCTTAATTGGCGCAGTTGAGCGGTTACATTTCAGCTGCCTATTGTAATATGTTACGCTCAAAGCCATTAAAAAAGCCTGTGGCAGGGGAAATTTCGTTCCTAGCCCTAAAGATGCATTTAGCTAAATCATTATGTTACGTTATAATGGGGAGCGGTGAGCAATGTTTGTGAAGGAATTATGCTCTGTTTGCGATGTAGACATGTATTGAGCGTGCAAAAACCAAATTGTTGTACCTATCTATCTGACTATTACTTTATCTCTATCAATTTATCGATTCCGTCTATTCTGCTGATGTAGCCTGGCTGTAAAAATGTCTGCAGCATAAGGTTTGAATTTATGCGAGTTGAAGTTTCCAATTAACTTTAATTTTGCGGACAACCCTTCACTTTCAAGCCAAGGCCAAAATCCAAGAAGCCAAGGTTTTCTATCCAAGCTCTTCCAATATTCGAGTGACACTCTTTGTACATTTGCAGGAGTTTGTAACAAAAGGCACTCCTTTCGTTTGTATCATATTCAGCTCCGATATTCAATTTATATTCATCGGATCTCAAACGCTCAATGTACTCCCCAAGTGAGTCCTTACAAGTGTGACGTAGCACCTTTCCATTATTTCTATACTAAAATACTTTTTCATGTTCCTCCCCAAAGAAGGGGTTAATTCGCTTCACAAATCCCAATCTCTTCAGCTATGTGCCATAAAAATATGGAATATGATTCTCCCATAAAATTTTTAAAATAAGATTGATGCCCAGATGTTTAAATTTTCGAGTCACACTTTTCTCTTCATTACAATTATGATGTTGTTTTAGCCTTTTTTTTGGCCAGAAATGTATTGTGGTGCATTTTTCACACTTGGAAAATTGGTAACCAATTTACCAAGAACTGATCAATCAAGTTCAGTTGTGAGAGACTCATAGCCTGTTTTTGTTTTACTTTTTCTTGACAGATGACCAAATCATTGGCAACTTAATTTAAGTACCTGAAAACTATGTCATTGATATCCTTGACGTAAATGAGATATACATCACGGGGCCGAAAACTCTTCCTTGCGGAACACCGGAGGACACCCTAACCATATTTGAATGAACCATACAAGAGCTTCTTTCGTCGATAACTACTTTCTATTCCGGAACAGTGAGAAAGTAACATATCCAATTCACAACCCTGGGTGAAAATTTCTCTGGTTTTCCACCCGGTCAAGCACTTCATTTCCTTCTCCCGCGTTCCGAGACAAGCGACTCACCTGTCTTCTGGAATCCTGGAAATCGAATTCGGAGAAAATTTTGCCCAGAATATTCACCAGGAAAGCACCAAGTCATAAAAATGTGACTCACTCAGTGATACAACCCTAAGGTTGGTCTTTGGTAGGTGAGGGTAGAGCTCACCCCGTACTAAGCCAATGGCGTGTGAAATTCACACATTCAGTGTAGGGGTGGGAGTTTCTTTCCCTGGACCACCTGCGATTTCCTACGAAGTTCGAAGACACGCAGAAATCGAATCGCGAGGATTTTAGATGGGGGTGTCCAGAAAGGCTCTTGCCCGGGCTTGAACTTGGACCCTCCGGTCAGTAGCGCAGTGCTCTACCCACTAAGCCACCACGACCCCCTTCATACAAATATATAACCTTTTTATTAATTCCATACACCCGATTTTCATTTCAACACTTTCCTTTCAGTTTGTTGTTGAGACACGCTCCCCTGAATTACTACTATTACTCGGGTCGTACTATACACGAGCGTCATTCCCAGGAGAGGCGTTGATGTGAAGCCATCATTACAGATCGAGAAGCGCCTCTCTGGGGGCCCTGTCTCCCCCTGTGGGCGAGTGGCCGATACTGGAGGGATGGGCGGAAGGGTCGGTTGGAGACACACACGCGTCCCTGAGGGAGATGGACGGTCAGGGATGGAACGGCGACCAGGAAATGGACGCTGAAATAGATTCGCTTGATGGTGTGCCTGCATTTCCGGCTCTCAGCGAGAAGGAAGCGATATATATCGCTGGCCATTCCAATACATGAGCATAAAGGTGCGTTTACACGTAGCAGTTGACTGCTATGATAGTCAACTGCTAACAAGTGTTAAGCCCCACTCGCATGTGTAAAAAGCAACTACGATGCGAGTTCAGGTGGATACTGGACACATGTCGAACACTATCGATCCACGTTCGAGCTATTAGCCAAGTTGAAGCCCGTCTACTTTCCAACGGAAATGTATCTAACACAATCACAACAATCGCCCACAGCAAGAAATACACGACGTCTGATATCGGAAATTTGCATATAATAAGGATATCCCTCCCCAAAGTGGAGATTCTACTCTTTAAAGAATGGGAAGAAAAAATAAATGAAAATGGAATTTATTGCTTGAAGAATTTCATGAAAATTTAAGCACCAATCACTATTGAAATAAAACGCTTTTTATTTGTTATGACAACGCCTAAATAGCGGATTTAAGGAGGTTCCACCGTGACTCCGCGATTCAATAACCCGTAAAAGAGCTATGTTATTTAATGAATAAATACCGATCTAGAAAATAGCCTATATGTAAATTCATCTATAGTGTGATAACGCATGCACAATAATTGTATTAGTATGCTATTATTAGAGCGCGGAAAAAAAGTCTTCAATTTTGCAAAAAAAAGTTGCCTAAAAAGTCACCAATATTTTTGAAAAAAGTTTCTCAAAAGTCTTGAGTTATTTCCGTGAGAAAGTTGCTGAATTTAACTGAATTGTTGGAGAAAAGAGCCTAGAGATGCTAGTATTAGGCATTAGGGGATTTTACTTGGAAAAATTAGAGGTAGTTCTAGAAATTGATTTATCCTATGCTTTTTGGGTCTCTGAATCCGAATTCCTATCTTCCCACCAAAAGTTCCCCCCGCAATCCCCCCAAATTTTGAAAATAACACTCAAAACATAGCTTTTTTTAGTTTTTAAATCGTTTAGTATTGATTTTGGGGAAAATTAATCAGATAATCGGAAAGTAGACAATATAAGCAACAAAAAAGGTATTCCTATTATTTTGATGTAGGATGAACACGGCGCCCTGAAACATGCGCCTCGGCGTCGCGGGGCTGTATGCTCCAAGTTATGCAACTCCGCTTAACCACTCACGTCGTTTATATTCGCTCTCCCGTCTCCCCATGGTTCATTTTCTTCGAAACTCACCCTCCCATCTCAATGTTCCTCTATTTCAATATCTGGAAGTCGCCAGCACCCTACCTCTTACTAAAAAGGCATTAGATGACAAAGAGGGTGGAAGTACGCTCCATTGTAAAACCTTCGAAACAGGGCGTTTTTTCAGTCAAATTTAATGGGGAAAATTTTATAATATACACTACAAAACAAGTTTTTACATAGGATCAATAATGTTATAAGGCAGTTGAAACATGATTCAATAGTTCAAAACTTAGTTTTCTGCTCAAGAAATACCGAAAATGAGAAAAAAGTACTTATTTGTTGTCCATTGTACAGGTCAGGACACCTATTTTCGGGGAACCTGAGGACCTTTTTCTCTTGTTTTTCGCGATAGTTTTAAAATCTTCTTCTCCGCTTCATCGCAGCCGAGGGTCCAGGTTCATCTACGTCATGCTTGCCTCGCTACAATGTAGGCTCATTTAATGATCATCTGCACACAATGTGACGCGTTCACCTCGTCGGAAATTCTAGATGATCTTTCATATAATTGTATTTTTCCACTAATCTCCTAAACAAAAGCGGAGTGCTAGCATACAGTGTAGCGCTGTCGGCTTGTCAGCAGACCACCCGAGTTCAAATAAGCTAGTTCATAATTAGATCAATGCATTCTTTCAGATCAATCCCTTTGTTAAGTCTTTGGACACCCTCAGCAAAAAAACTCGAAGTGCGAGGTGGCCCAGGGAAAGGAACAATATGTGAATTTGACATGCAAATGGATAAGTACGGGGTGAGCTCTACCCTCACCTATCCAAACCAACCTTCGGGTGGAAGCACTGAGTAAGTGTGATTATTTCATGAACGGTGGAGCAATAGAAAGAATTCATTGCAGTTTCCGGAGGTATTATTAAAATTTCGCATTAACTATTGTTAGAAGCTTACATTTTACAGTACATCTCTGCACCGTGTAGTACCGCATGAAAAACACAGATGCGTCCAACACACAGTTGAGCAAATGTGATCACAACAGCCAAATATTAACTTAGGCATGTGGTTTAAATAAAAAGGCCCATAAAAGTCTCTTTTAATCAGAAAAGTCCCACCACGCCAAAAAAGTCCCAAAAAGTCTCTAAGAAAGTCATTAAAAACAGTTTGATTTGATGAGATTGGCGAAGATTTGTATTTAAAACCACAAAAGTCCCACTTTTACAAAAAGTCAAAAGACTTTTTTTTTCCGCGCTCTAGCTATTATATAGCGCTTTGTAGTTACATTCTAATTTTTACTAGTTCTTTTAACTCATTTTGACTTCGAAACATGGCTGACGTGTTATTGCCATGTTTAATTTACAAAGTGAGAATACATGCTCAATCCCACTAATAGGTATTTTAAAATAGGTTAAATATTTTCTTACTTAGTTTTAAACTATTCCCTTGCAAATACAACTCTTTGTTTTGAATTTTATTAATATTCGTATTTTTGAATACTGTTTGTCAACAATGACACTGCTACCATTTGGAAGCATTGGTATTAATTACACCATATAAATAACCAAGGAAATATTTAAATTACATAAAAAATAAAAGAAGGACCTTGGTCAGGTATATTCCTATATTAAGTCGGTAAATTAGTTTGTAAGCACGTTCCGTCACAAGATGATAACAACATACTGTAGCGCGACTTTCATGTAACTAAGGCTTTTTTGCTTTTTTCGAGCAAAAATTTATTAGTATCAGTTAAACAAGTGTGGTAATGCGAGCACTTTTTTACAATGCTAAATTCTACATAAAATTGCGCATTTTATATTAGTTTTTCGTCAAAACGACATTTCTCTTTACATTATTAATCTGCAAATTTTACTGCAAGAGCCATGCTCTGCCGTACCTATAGCCACGTATAAAATATCTGATTTCAACGTCTTTTTTCTTCAAATATATTATGGAAAGGCCAAATAATTTTATTGCCAATCGATAGAAGGGCCAAAAAATGATGTGTCCTGAAATTTTCACAAAAATGAAATCTACTTCATAATTCGGTGGAGCCACCTTAAGCTACATAGAATTTGGTGCATACACATCATAGTAGTAGCGATTGGGATACATCGCGAATCTCGCAGCTGCCATAGCAGTCAACTGCTACGTGTAAACGCTGCTTAACAGAAGTGATTCACCAGGGGACCTTGAGAATAAGAAATGCGTCCCAGCGGGACCGATGGAAGCAGAGCAATAGCACGACCCTGCATAGTGTATCTTCAATTTATTCAATTCGTACCTACGTTCAATTTATTTATTAGAATCAGAAAGTAAATGCATCACAGTTCACCCTGATGTGCTCTTCATGAACGTTTTCCGGGATTTCCACCGGTTAATAGGCTCCATTTCTACAGGCGGTGGAAAGCCCGAGAAATGGAGCCTATTAACTTTTGGAAAGCCCGGGAAACATTAATTAATAGTATTCGCCGGGAAAATACTAGATCATATATTAATGTGCTCTTAATTACATAATTTAACACCTCCTATGCTATTTAGTAGTAATTAATGAGTTCTATTTAGAAAATAGTGCATATTTTTCAACGGGGGCATAAAATTGTACCAAAAAGTGCACACAATTAAGCCATCTTCATCACAAATAGCCATCAGTCCTTAAAATGGTTTGATACGGATTTCCGCTCAATTGATTTATCAATCAGTCTTTTCATAACCTCTTACTTTCACTATCTGTCCCAAAGATCTTATGACACCTTTCTTTTCATTCTTTTTTTCCGATTAATTTTTTCTTGATTTTTATCTACTCCATCCTTGTCATGCCTCATGATATGGCCAATGAGGTTGATATGATTGTTGCTCGCACTCTAAATGCCTCTCATTTTGTATTTTATACGGCTCATATTGTCTATTTCATAATGTCAGTGGAAATTAGTGAAATTAGGAGAACAGAAAGAACATACTTTGGTGGGGGAACGATATGCGGATGGGGGAAAAGAACTCGGATAGAATAAAATTAAAGCAAGAAGGTGGATGAAGCAGATGATAAGGGGTTACGATTTTTTGAAGGGAAGGATAAAGGGGAGAATAAAAGGAGCTTGAAAGGGCAGAAAACGAATAGGCTTTTCAATCGGTATGAACAGGGCTGCGTCGCAATTCACGCGCCACCGATTTAGTGCATCGAAACGGTTGGAGCGCCCAAGTAAAACGGAACGCCTTAGGTTTAGGGGGAAACTTCAAAGAGCAACGGCGAGCAGTTAGCTATTTGCTGTGGACTGTAAGTAAATATAGTGAAACTGAAATCATTTCCGGTGTCTTCATTGCTTAAAGTAAACTCAATTTCAATATTATTATTAAATGTTACGATGTTATCTTGAAGGGGTCATGGTCGTTGTACTTGTATCCAAGGTAAACAATCAGTGATGACATCATTCCATCAACTGCATCCAGCTCTTCGGTGGCGTGTTTTTAACGCTCAGATTCGTATTTTCATGCTCATTGCCGGGCCTCTTGGAGTCCGCATCGAAGCGCTCCAATGCGTGAAACGGAACGACTTGGAGCGCATCATAGCGTTCGGTACACGACACAAAACACATCCCAGAGTTAGGAAGCGGGGTGAAAGAAAGTCAACATGTGAACCAAAATTGTATCAAGCTTTAAAAGAACATGATGAAAGCTTAAACCGGAGTTCCACGGACCAATTTTCATCAAATTTTTTGGTCTACACCTTCCATCCAATTTTTCAGACGAAGCAAAGATGGAGTGTACCACAGAGCAGTGTTTTGGTCCAAAACGGAAGAAACAATGAAATAAAAAAATATAGATAACAAGAAAATGGTTGCCACAACCGAATTTGTACTAAGCCGCGACAATAGTAATTTTAACTAATAAGTCGTGGATAAATTGAATTAAGTTTTATAAACAAATCATAAATTAGGCACCTAATATATATTAATTATTTTTATCTTTTCCATGCACTCAACAAGTGCAATAACTGTGTTAGAGCTTCATAAACACGTCAGTTCCATCTCTTTCATGAGCGCAAAACCCGAACTCAAACAGCTCCAATCAAATCACTCCCAAAAAAGCCAAGTTCAATCTCACTTTTCAGAAAGTCTGTCATTGGTTGGTTTCATGAATATGGATGGAAAATATGAGAGAGTTCTATCCGTTTGGTTCAAAATTTGCATGCAAAATTTACACATATATTTGGATACAATACCACCATGCCTCACGACCAACACAATTTTATCTCATTTCTATCTAGGAATTGGATGAAAATTGTACCGTGGGACACCGGCTTTAGAAGACATATAAACCTACCTTAACCGTCAGAGCAAATCCTAATCAAGGTTTATGTAAACTAAATTTAAAAAATCTGAAAAGGACAATTGATCAGGAGTTGACAAACACGCGATGAACTCTCAATATCTTATTTAGTAAGCAACGATAAACAGTAGGAATACACGAATAATATTAGAACATTGATAAATGATGAAGTTATGAAAATTAGCAGGGACTGCTAGGAAACCAGGAGCATAGGGGTGGATAAAGTTGCCCTGGTGGCTGAGCGAGAGAAACAACTCGAGCATCCCTGGCTCCTCAGGAAATGGAACGATCACAGCGCATCGGTCCACGGAATTTTGAATACATTTTCCATCGATTTCCCGCACGGCGGACCCGCTTCTTCGTTTCCACCCACTGAGCGCCGAGGGCGGAATGCTGATCTTGAGAAACGGATGGGGCATAAAAATGATTCCAGGCTGAGTGCCATCGAGGCTGAGAGAGACAGGAAGAGTGAGAGGGGGAGGGTGGATGGAGGGGGAAAAAAACCGAAGGTAATGGCGCGGAGAATAGGGAGGGGTGGAAATTTCAATGATGTTTTGTGCTCCTTGCCGACCGTCCGGTCGGGAAGGAGCAATACACAGTCTCCAAGTTTGCTCTGGTGCGAGAAAATGAGACATAGAAGGAGAGCGCACTTGAGTGGCTGAGTGAAGGTTTTCTGATGGATTCGGTAATGGATGATTTTATCCGGCTCGCAAGCGACCGTTTGCTTCTCCAGACTTTCTCATTGAGTCATCCTCTCGTTAATATTCCGGAGATAAAATGAGGGGAGCTCTTAGAAATGGAGGGATTACGTGATTTTTTGGGACTCTAAAAGTTCTTACAAGATGCATTAGAGGGATTATTTATCAGGAGAGAAGGGAAAATACCAAAAGTGAAACATTTTGCAAAGTGACTTCATGCATGTAAATGGATTTAAAAGCTATCTCGCTTCCCTTATTGTAATACGGAATGGATGGAGGAGTTAACATGGATCGTTCGCGGTCTGACCTGGCTATCGGGAAGCCACGTGACCGCAAGTCCCACCTCGGCCATGGATTTGCCCTAGGGTTGAGGGCTTTACATAAATGCTGCAATAAATCTCAGCAGTTACAGATTGTAAGGATGGTAACTAGCTCAAAACGAATCTAAAAGAAATAACTTCGTTTCTTGAATCATGATATATCTCATCTCGGTTGAATCAAACAAAAATTATGTCATAGTTTTGCTGTCTTGTATTAGTAAATATGCTACAATTGTCACCGCTTTATATATAAAAAATATCAATGATTTTAAAAATCAATTAAAAATGTTACTTAGGCAGCTCATGCTTTGTTTTGAAATGTCTTTGAGAAAACTGGATCATCAATTTTTCTCTGGTTCATTTGAATTGCTTCCCACCTCGCATAAACTTCCTGCAGGTACCAATCTGGCCCAAAAGAGCTTGGTCCTGTAGTAACCAGAATTAATTAAGCTATAAGTTCTGTTACTTGCTCAAGATTTTGGGATAGAAATAGCCATGATTGGTCTAATTACACACTATACTAGCGTTTTTACGAGTTACAATCATGTGAATGGCCACATCACTTGGGTCTGCCACCTCATTTACAGCCACATCAATAAGTAGCTGAAATTAATTAAGTAGACATTATTTCATCTGGTTCTTGCAATTTGGCATAAGCTGCCCAATCGGGGATAGTAAATTTTTTCTACCACCAATGTAGGGACTGAAATCGGTAGGCGAATTATGAAGGCGAAATCTCTTGCAGTGCGTCAAAGTTTCTGTCCTAGAAAAATTGTTGTTAGTTACTAATTACCAGGGGGTCGTGGTGACTTAATGGGTAGAGCAATAAGCCGCTGACCGGAGGGTCCCGGGCAAAAGCCATTCTGGACACCCACACCAAAAATCCTCGCGATTAGATTTTCTGCGTGTTAGAACTTCGTACGAAAATCGCAGGTGACTCTACCCTGAATGTGTGAATTTCAAACGTCAATGGCTTCGTACAGTGTGATTCGTACAGTACTTTACCCTCATCTTTCAAAAACCAACCTTCGGGTTGAACATTAAGTTTTTATTAATTATGAACTACACACTGAGACTGGTTTCACAAATCTGTTAAAATTTTGTATTCACACATATGGTTCTCAAATGATATATTGCTTTTAGCTTACTTTAATGGCTTTCAATTGGCCAGCGAGATAAATTATATGTGACGAGGGCCTTTATCATAGGTTGAGATGCAACGTAATATACCTTAAATATAATATGTTACACGTTGCAATTTTGTATCACCTAAAATCAGCATAAGAAATTATATGAACAAATAAATAAAATTACGCCAACAACAATTATGCATTCATAATTACCTCAATTGCGAGCTCAAAATCCTTCTTCTCAATGGTTCCACTCTGGTTCACATCTGAAACACACAATACAAAAATTATGAGCAATTCACTTTGTAAAAGAGAGAATTTAACATCTATTGATACTTCTTACAAAATGAAATAATACAAACGCTCTAATATGGAATGGAATTGATTACTTCCAAAATCAACACAGTAGATAAAGTATAACACAAAAATGTTTTGTTGAATTATACTTTATTATTACTTTTATTGACTAATATTTTGTTGAATTATATTCAAAAATAAAATAATTATACATTTAATACGTTATTGTTTTTAAACATCTATTTTTACGGTAGAATTCAATCATATCAAAAAGGAAATTGTAGGTCTATTTGCAGAGAGGAAGTTCGTTGCCATACAAAAAGAAAACTACTTGGTATTTTCCACTATTATATTTCATATCATATAGGTTTCGGTGTTCGTTTACGCCATTTCTAAGGGGTAATAAACAGACATTGAAACAGTTCAAGATTAAAATAAAGAAGGAGTACCAATTAGTTTTCTTTTACTGTAAAATTACTCAATTTTTAGCAGAATCCTTTCAGATGGAGAATACCGAAGTTGTAGGTTCAGTCATAATAAAAGTAAAGCACTCACAAAAAAATTACTTAGAGATTGAATATGCGATATCCTAAATGAGCCATGGCTTCGACGACGCTATCTCAGTCGAACAATAGAGAAGGAGCTGAAGAGTAATTCTACGACTGAGTCTAAAACATACGTTTCCAATTCTCAAAAGGATATCTTCCATTCCCTAAAACGTCCATAAATCATCAGAAATTGCTGGAAAGGTTCCAATGGGCTATTTAAAGCAAGATAAGATTTTCAGCAAGGCTTTGGTAATAATCCAATGCCTTTCTTTTATCTAACGAGTTATTTGCCTTCCAAAACAGACCGTAACGAAAATAATATTTTTTGTCCTATCTAAGGATAGCCTAGTGCTACAAGCGTAAGTAACCCTTAAGACTCTAAATAGGTCTTACAGGAAGAATTTATTTCAACAGTGATTGTTGCATTAGCACCCTGGTATATCTGTAAAATTTAAAAACATATTTAATATTTTTCTTGAATCGGCAGTGCTCAATCACCCAGGTCCTTCCCGCTCTTTTTTCAGTTAAAATTCTTAATTTTAAAATGTACAGAACAGAAATCTCATTAGAATATCTCATCATGCCATGTGTACGAGGAATTAGTAGGCAGTAAAACTTTTCCTCTTGTGTGTGTTGGTATTGCGTAAACTATTAACGCAAGCAGTGCAATCACTATGATAACCAAAGCTAGAAACACGATTGAGAAGTGAAAACAAAGGAATTTTCACCTGATCATGGGCACAATATACCGAATTTAGTCGATTCGCCTCAATTTCATCAATACTAAGTATTTAAATTCAGATCATAAGAAACATTTTGCAATAAGCGGACGTCTTAAAAGGATAGAGGACGATAATAACTTAAATATGAGGCTCCCGCGGCAATTATCATTAATAATTTCTTCTTTCTTTAATTTTTTCTTCTTTCGATGCCATCACTACAATATTATGTTCTGTATGAGCGGGTGTGGACAGACTTTAAAGTCGGCTTTCTCCCTCTTCGTTCTTTAATTCGCGATTTTACCTCTCCAATCTTTCCCTTCATTCCGTCCCTCTCTCCTTTCTCCCCATCCCCATTCGTTCCCTCCACCCTCCTTAAAAACATTGCATCCTTCGTTGTTGACATACGTCATCGTCACTTCAGACCTTGAGATGCTAGCAGTATGGCTGGAGAGACTATTGTCGGTAAAGGAAACAACGCAGAAAGACGCCCGAAAGTCATTATTAGCGATGGTAACTTAATTATCCCTTAGTACTGCGGAACTTCCAAATTCTTTTTATTTGGGAAGGAAATTGGAAATCACTTAGTGCAGCGGAATTCTCAAAGTATCAACATGGATAAGGATATGAATACAGTGTTCAAGACAATTTTTTTTACGGTCATGAATCGGCTCCATTGTGGTTCGTAGATGGAGCTTATTTTTCAGGATGGGGTTAAAACGTGCTCATTATTCATTGCTAACGTCAAATAGAATTAAGAGGTAAACTGTAATTTTGAACATTACACAGTCGTGATGCATATTTAAAAAATATATTTTCTTTGGGGATCAGGATGATTTGGTGATTTCCTATCCTAATTGCCCGGGTTCCAATCCTAGGACTGGTAGACATTTGTCATCGGTGTACCGGTCCTCACTTGAGTGCTTTGTGAAGTGCGATTCAGGTACAGTACTCCATCCGTGGAAATGGACTTTAAACCGTGGGCTTCTTAGCGCCTTTAGCGAAGAGAAGGTTAGTACCAATGCCAGACTTCTTTCCTTCCTTCCTCCGCTCTTTGAAAGACTCCTTACTACATTCAATTACCCTCCTATCCTTGTGGTGGAAATTACCTTAATTTTCAGTCACCATCACAGAGTAACTAATTAATACTCTCAATACACTGCACTTAAAATTTTAAAATAATTGTTAAATTTGAGCAAAATGGTGAGTTTCTTAGAAAAATTCGATAACGCTGTCAAGCTTAAGGTTTTGAAGGGCCCTGAGGTCACTCCCAATGCCCACCTGCGTTCACGTGTCATTTTTTATGTCACCCTACACAACGGCTAAAAAATATGACCTATACAAAGTAGTCATAAATGCTGCATAAGAACCTCTTGAAATGTAGAACCATCGAGGACAATAAAACATTTCTATTTCCGGTTCAAGTCGTGTTTATTTGAGGATAGCCCCGTAGGATTTAAGCGCAGGCTTAACCTCTGCAAAGATGTAGGGATTAGATTTAATTCTCCACTGCATGAGATGAAATAATGCGAGCTTCTAATTTGGCTTGAATGAAAATGTCCGAAGACTGGGAAATCCAATTGCCAAATTAATTATGGAAAAAAGGATGACTCCGAAACCAGTTTTTCGATTGTCAAGTAACACTCCCCGCTTGGCTTCCGGCAGGTTCTGACCTGTTTCACCTTGCTCTCCCCGTTGATGATTGCCTTGACAATCGAAAAACTGGTTTTGGAGTCATCCTTTTTTCCATAATTAATTTGGCAATTGGATTTCCCAGTCTTCGGAAATTTCCACTGCATGAGGTCAATTACATCAAAAGTATGAAACTAGGGAATGGAATGTAACATGCAAAGATTTAATACATTACGTTTGCAACGCAGCATGCAAAACAGCAAAACAAGTGACCGAAGTTGCCGATGTCATTGCTTCGGAGCAAACCTTACGAGATGTCTCCAAAGCGCTAAAGCCAAAGTAAAATTTTTGGGTGGTAGTTGGATCTACTGTGGTATTGGGCAACATTTTTATTTTAAACAAGCGGTCGTCAAGGTTGCTAGTTATAATAGTCTGGGTTTGGCATCCATAACCAATGGAGCTGCCGATCACCGTTCCCGCGTACTTCGCGAAGTCATTCGATCTCGTAACGCAAAAGGTGTCCAGCCAATTGAAATTCATAAAGAGTAAATTAAGTGCATGGAGTGGGGTGTGTGGATGTTAAAAACATCCTTAAGTGGTTTAGAGAGGGTAAATCGGTGGCATTCAGCTTCACTTCCAGGCTGGAAAATTTCGAACACACACGGTAGCCTGCATGATTCGCCAGTCGTCTGCCGGCGAGATTATGGCGACCATTTCTTGGGATCAAAATCGGGGATTATTGATCGTTTCCATGCCTACTACGACCATAGTAAACTCAGACGTATAGTGTGAGAAACACAATAAAATCAAACGAGTGATTCAGTTCCGGAGAAAGGAATTCTCACCAAGGGCATGTCCACGCTTCGCGGCAGTGCTCGCTCGCATATTGCAACCGTCGATCTTACGAACACATTTAGATGGGACAGCATCACACCGGGATGCCAACGATATGCACTTGGTTCCCAGTGACTATCATTTATTTACACATTTGAAAGAACATAACGATGGATTGCGATTTGGCGACAATGATGAGCTGAAGGAGAGCTTAAACGCTGTCAATGAGGTGGCGACGAGTTTCTACGACAGTGTCAACGCAGTGGCTCGAAAAATGCATCGAAGTTACGGAAATAATATGAATAAATAATATGTTGATATAATTAATAACCATATAAAAATTTTAAAAACTAATGCTCATTTCTATGTTTCTTGAATATCGGTAGTCGACAATGGTAGTCGACAGTCTTATCTTAAAATTGAATAGGACTGGCGCATACACTCAGGGGTACGCAGATGATGTAGTTATACTCATCACTGGAAAGTACCTTGATACTGTCTCCGGACTTATGCAGAAAGCCCTGGATAAGGTAATGGGGTGGTGTGCAGAAACAGGGCTGACTGTAAATCCGGAGAAAACCAAGCTTGTATTGTTTACCAATAAAAGGAAAATGGAGGGCTTTAGACCTCCCTCCTTGCAGGGAAAGGTTTTACATCCCTCACCATCGGTCAAGTATCTTGGAGTTATTCTGGACTCCAAGCTTAACTGGGGAGAGCATTTGGAGACCAAGGCAAAGAAAGCTTGTGCCTCTTTATGGATGTGCAGGAGGACCCTTGGTAAAACATGGGGACTTCAACCAAAAGCCATTAGATGGATTTATACGGCAGTCATTAAACCTAGTTTCCTGTACTGCTCTATAGTGTGGTGGAAGAGAGTCCGGCTCAAAACTGCTGAGAATAAACTGAACCACCTTCAGCGAATGGCCTGTATGGGCATTACGGGGGCTATGAGAACAACCCCAACTCTAGCTCTGGAAACGCTGCTGAACCTCCCTCCACTTCATGTGGAAGCTGAGGTACAGGCAAGGACAGCAGCCTATCGTCTCAAATGTATGGGACAGTGGTATGACAAAGGAAGTTCCTATGGTCATAGACAGGTTTGGACGGAGCTCATGAAGTCGAGTCCCATCCTCGGGATGGGCAGTGATGGAATGATAGCCAGATTCAATCAAACACCCCCCTACTTCAAAACCCACTTCCCGGATACGGAACAGTGGGCTAGAGGAAAGGGGAAAGAACTTCACTCTGGGGCCGAGGTATGGTATACGGACGGCTCTAGGAAAGAAGGAAGAGCGGGAGCGGGCATCTACAATTGTAGTACACCAAGAAAGCTCTCAATCCCTTTGGGAAAATATGCTACGGTGTTCCAGGCGGAGGTATATGCACTTCTGACCTGCGCGTATGCTATTAAGGAGATCGGGATGTTTAACAGACCGATACACATATGCACGGACAGTCAGGCAGCTCTAAAGGCGCTGACATCGCCATGGTGCAAATCACAGCTGCTGCAGGAGTGTCGTGAGGCACTCAATAATATAGCAAGATGCGGCAAGGTAGAACTCTTCTGGGTGCCTGGTCACGCAGGCATATCCGGAAATGAGATGGCTGATGAGCTGGCAAGGGCCGGTTCCAGCCGAGATCCGGTTGGTCCAGAGCCAATCATACCTATTGCTTCGTCGGTAGGGATGGCAGAAATTAGAATGTGGGGGCTAGCCCGACATTCTGAGATCTGGCGAGTGGCACCAGGCCTTAGACAGGCCAAACTGCATATTGGAGAGCCTAGACCTGGGCCTGCCAGAAGACTCCTGTCATTAAACAGGGGTCAACTACGGACGGTAGTGGGTCTCCTCACGGGGCACTACCAGGTGATGAGGCACCTGCACCTCCTGGGAATCGTAGATTCCCCCAGATGCAGGTGGTGCGAAGAAGGGGACGAAACCACATCCCACATACTATGCGAGTGCCCTGCGGTGATGAGGACTCGAAACAGGTACCTGGGTTCCCCATTTTTGGAACCCAGGGAGGTAAGGGAAATCCCCATCGGGGACTTGCTGGCCTTTAGCAAGGCGATTGGCCTTTATGGGTGACTTCTCCAAAAGGGTGGTTGGCACAATGGACCAATGGGTCTAAGTGCCTCAGGGCCTCCGTTGTGAGGAACGCCACCACTATTTCAATCTATCTATCTAATTAAAAAACCGGTGAGACATATACAAACATTTGAATACGTGAGTGACGGCTGTATATGCCTATTGTCTAGTCACTCCCTGTCACACACCCTTACAGTGGGTTGTAGGGTAATTGATGGATGAGGATGAAGGATCGAACATGAAAATGTATACAGCCCGTGATGTGGTATTATCTGCCACTGAATGGAAGATAAATGTAAAAAATATCGAACCGAGAAGCAATAACTTCAGTTCGTAATATCATAAAGTCAGAGGAACGCTTTTTAAAAATTGGGTGTAAAGAATAAAGAGAATATATTCAAGGATTGTGAAATAGCCACGGAAAGCCTTAATAGAATAACCCACTGACAACCACAATAGCAAGATGCACAAAGAGAAAAAACACCTTCCCCAGAATCCCGGGGAAGGTGAATACTATTTTTTTCCCCTTGGAAATCTTGCCAACGCAGGGATGAAGTTTTACGACGCGTTCGCTCTGAAGGGAAAAGCCGGATTCAAAAGACCCCATTTCCTACCCTCTGGTGAATAACTTAACCGCATCGCAACAGAGAGCAAAAAAGTCAAAAGTCAAATAATGCGAGCATTATTCCCGACCGAGTTCCCCCGAAACGAACGCTCTCCCGATTAGCTCAATGTTTCCCCATGTCTCCCCCATCCTAGCATACCACCATGAACGCTTTTCGTGCACATATCCATCTCATTTTTTAGGCCCAACTCCGTTTTTGCGAGGGGTTTCCACTGACACTGCCGTATTTTCCGAAGGCATCTGCCCGAAGATCTCCAACGAGGGCTGGATGGACGGGGGAAGACGGGCAAAGAAGATCCTCTTGGAAAGGAAAATGATGCTTTCGCCCGTTGGATACAGATTATTGATGCTGCCAATCAACTGGAGCGAGCCTTTTCCCCGTGGGCAATCGGGCGCAAAAACCGTGCCATAATGATTACCCGGACGCAGAGAGAGGGAGGATGCCGACCAATGCCCCGATCCGAGGCTCGAAAACACTGAAGTCCTCCTCCCTCTTCTCCGTTCCGGAAGAACGAACGACGAACGCTTTGCGGCGTCCGCGGGAATTAATATCCTCCTTTCCCGCGACTACGGCAACGTGATGGAATGGGCGTGGACGCCCCATCCTTGGCCCATAAAAAGGACCGGATTCGTCGTCCGCAAAAACCTTAATGAGCTTAAAATATCTCTGTCCTCGCTTGACTGATGGGCCAAATTGGCAGAGGACGTACGGAGCGGCCTGGATGGGTTAGAGAGGTGGGGTAAAGGGGGGGAGGAGGGGGTGGTGTAATGGGAGATCCGGCCTAATTGAAAACAGAATCAATTTATCTCGGAGACGACCGCGTTTCACTCCTCTCCCCCCACTCCAAACACGAGCCCTCCCCGCGCCGCGTACATATATTCACGGCGGAGACATCTCCCGCTATTGAAAGGGAAGAGGAGCCAAATTGCCTTTTTCTGGGTCTCGTCAGGAAATTTAATTTGGGATTGCAAACTCCTTCCCTTCCCGAGAAAACATTTTTTTTCATCCACCCTTACCGATCTCTCCCCACCCGTTGACTCTCATACATTCCATTTTTTTCCATTCACATCTTCGACAATGAATGTTTAGAGGTAGATTTCCAGGGGAAAACTTGAGTGGTAGTATGGTTTAGGGCTGGTCCTTGGAGGAGAAGGAAACAGATCAAGAATGCTCCTTAGAAACGTGGGAGACTGGTGAATGTGGCGAAAAGATGGGGATATATAATCCGAAGGAGAATTTTAATGATAAACATCGGGTAGCTTAATTTGCATATACAGAGGACTGAATAGCTTGCTTGGATACATATATAATGTATAACGAAAAAAAATTGAGAAATAAGGAGAGCTGCAGGATTTCATGAATAATACAATTGATATGGCAGTGTAAATAAAAAAAATGAACAATGATTAAGGCAGATAAAAATGTTTCTCTAGAAGAAGAAATGAGAATTAACGATGAAAATGCATCCTATTATAACTAATACTCAAGGGACTGACATATAAGGTCGTTTGTTCCTTTGAGGGTTGTCGAAAAGCTACGTAAATTAAATTTATGGGCAGGAGAAAATCCTTGTACGTCATAGGTTACAATATCTTCCAGTTAGGCCCAAGGTAGGACATTTTATGCCAAAGGGAATAGGGGAAGAGGAAAAAATAGGGAAGGAAAAGGAAAATGGGTAAAAAAATCCGACCCTACGACAGATTTTGCCTATCCATAGCTAAAGATGTCGAAGAGTACTCTGTTATAATTCACTCTACGGATGAGTACACTGAAGTGCTTTCCGCATACCCCTCAAGGAGAAAACAGAACTGTGGGAATAAATATTTGCCACTCCCGAGGTTCAAGCAACGAACGGAAGACAATTATTCTATCCCCATCGCACCAACCCTCTCCCAGCAAATGCGTGACTGCACAGTACAATAGATATTTGTAGATACACCCTCGCGATAGAATCACGCCTTCCAGTAATATTTTATACCCCTAAAACCTCGAGAGGAAAAAACATGAGCAAGCCTGTGGGAGATGGACTTTTTATAAATTGCGGAAAGACAGGTAAGGAATGTAGTGATCAAAGATATTCAGCACTAGTCACAAAGGACTATTGACTGTGGTTCGTCGTTATAATGAAATAAGTAAATTTATTTGAAATTCTATATAACCAGTACAGCGATAGGCTAGGGACAGTTAAGAAGTGATTAATGATTTTATAGTATACTAGCTGACGGTGTCCGTTGAAATTCAACGGGAGGGAGAAATATAATAAATACAAATTGTGCTAAGAAATATTAACATTTTTCATGAAGGGGCGAAATATGTGCGGAAGAGAAGAAATAAGGGGAGAAACTTTTGCTATGGAGTAGGCTCCAAGTTGGTATCGGAACCATGAATATAATGTAAACGAATGTAAACATATAATTACTGCCAGGAATAATGTTTGGGCCTTAAAAAAAGTAAGAATATTATTTCGTAACTTTCAGGCTAGAAGAAACAAAGGAGGTTAGAAGGAAAGGTGCATACGAATGTCTCTCCATTGTTGACAATGAGGCCAGATTCCGGTTTCTGGGTATTTTAGGACTCAAATCTTCGGCAAAAAATATTTTCTCTGGCCTTTCATACACGCTATGTTTGTCTCAATTCTACAACTTCATGGCAGTGGCGTCAATGAAATTCCTACGGATACGTATCAACGTCTTTTATTCCAATTAGATTATAAATTCTTTTCTTATAACCTAGTACATATTTAGAAGAATGGAAAATTCAGGCCTCGTATGAGATACAAGGAACAAGTTGTGAAGGATGTAAAAGGGAAGAGTTATATCAATATGAAGAGGTTTGCCGAGTCACACTTTTTGAACCCCACAGAAAGTCATAAAATACTTTTAGTTTTACCGAATGCACACATACTTAATCTGGGAATAGCACAAAAGTTATCCTGTATTATTTTGCCGGATGAAATAGCCGATGTAGATTCAAGAATCAGCTGCCATATCTTTTTTATTAACTTTCAATATCTTCACGAAAAGAGCAACGTAGTCTACGGCATCTCTTTTGAACGAAGTTTTTACCATCATTGCAATGGCATTAATAAACAAGCCACGAATACGTAATGAGATATTACGTTTTATTGGGATTTGAATTTCATTTCCTGGTTTATGTTAAACTACCTATCTCAAATCTCAAGTTACTTCGCTCGATGACGATTTCGAAAGCGTTTCATATCTTCTCTTCAAGTCCCAGGTTGGTTCATATGCACAAACCCGAAATGAAATTTTAAAAAATTCACAATTTGAACACCGCCGAAGCATTCATTTAAATACTCCTAATTTGGACCGAATGCAAACCTTCTAAATCTGTGTGTAGCGCTAGCAGTCAGCTCCTATCTTTGTGAGCAAAAATATGGCTGACCTTGCTTCACGAATAGCCTACAATGCCTTCAGTACCTTCCTATATCCTCGCGAAAAGCACAATGCCGTTTGCAGCATCCCGCTATGACGAACTTTTTAAGCATCAATAGGTTGATTCCCGTGGCTGGTCCAGGAAAGCCAGCAATAGTCATGCTGTTTTTATAAATAAAACGTTATTCGTTTGAAGAGGATGAAAAAGTGTCACCGAACTCTTTTCCATGGATCACACAAGCAGGAATGATGAAATGGATATTCAAGGCGTGATAGATTGTATCACGTGGAGAAGGAAATTAGCACTTTCAAGAAATCCTTACATAGAAAGCTAAGGAAAAATGACAAACACAATATGAAGAATGATTGATTCGAGAGTATTCAGGGCGTAAAGGAATTAACAGTAGAATGAAGAAGACCGAAAGAAGGAGAAGGCAAGAGAGCTGCTATAATCAATACATCACTTGAGTGGAAGACTAATGATGCTAATTAAAATTAGCCCGTGAAAGAGCAATGAGACTATTAATCATCACTACAAAGAAAATAATATTGCGTAAATAAAAAAATAATAGAAGCGCAATTAAAGCACTGAATACAGAATTTCTAAAAAAAATTAAAATACATATGTTCTCTTCCAACCGAGCAGACTAAGGCTTGCAGGGTTTCAATTTTTAAAATTTTATTAAATATTATAAAGACAGAAAATGAATCAAAGAAGAATGTGATAAACCTAGAAAAGATACTGACTAGTTATCATCGAAAGATAAATAAAGAAAAACTAAAGGTAATGGTGTGCAGAAGAAGACAATCGGCGAAGATCAATGCTAAACGCGGGAAACAAAAGCCAGAAGACGTGAAATAATTTTCTATCTGAAAAGTCGATTAAGCAGAGATAGGCTAATCAAGAAGGAAATCGTTGGTAAAATAGCCCAGGAAAAGAGAGAATTCTATCCAAAGAAGAATCTACTTAAATCTAATATCTAAAAAAAAAACAACTTAAATATCTGCTATCTAAAAAACTGCAGCTAGAAATGCCAGGATGATCGCCAGGATAGCAGCGTGAAATTAAGGAAGATACCCAATAAATTATGCAACTTTATCACACTTTGCAATGAAAATGATGCATGGGCAATCACAGCAACAGAAAAATCATGTCTGAAGGCATTCAAAATGTGGTGCGGCAGTGAAATAATAATGGTACGGATTGACCAAGTGAAGAGGGATAAAAGACATGTCCTCTGAAAACTTTAGAAAGAAGACGTGGCGACTTAATCGACCATATTTAGGGACATGATGGTATTATGAAGAAGGGTAAATTGAATGGAAAAAATGGAAAAGAAAGGACACGTATGGTAGACATAGAGCAAGTAGTTAAGGATATGAAAGAAAAGAGTTATGTAAATCTGAAGAGGCTTACTGAATAGTTCAAGAAGAAGTGAACACTTTGTAATTTTCCACACTTTTTTAAACCTCAACCGGTTTCAATGTTTTTACGTCATTCCCAAGAGGTTCGCTCAAGCCAAGCAGCCGTCTCTGACATATTTTTAGCGTGACCAGGGAGGTGGGGTAGGGGAAGAAGGAAGTAAGGAATGATGGGTCAATGTCAGGGATTTAACCACTCCATTGAGGAGAGTGGGGGGAGTCGAACAAAAAGGAATGGTAAGCTTTTCATCGGGACCACCTCATTTAACACCTTATCCTCATACACTCTATGACATGCTCTTATTTCAAAATTCTCTTAAAAATTTAATTTGGGCCCTTTGTCACAATTATGCAACACATTAAGATTAAAATCAGAAGAATGATCGTTATTGATTAAATGTTTAGCAAACATTGATTTGTTGTCCAAATTAACTTGCCATTCGATGGTGGACTGATTGAAGACAGTTTTCTCTTCAAGTCTATAGAATTCTTAATGCCGTATGTTGATTTAAAAAAGTGTGGAAAATTACTAAGTGTTCACTTATTCTTGAACTATGGATTCCACAATTTCAATTCACAAATTCCACAAAGTAAACTCGTCGACGATTAATTTTATTTATAGGCTTGCTGAATTTTTGAGGTTTTAGGAGAATCAAGTGGAGAGCTTCGTCAAACCAATCTTAGGATTGTTGACTGATTATGATGCTTGAATATCATTAGGCTCTTAATTTTATAAGTGCCGAGAAGACTGGCAGCAGTTTATTGATTAGGAAAGGTTTCCTTGGAAAACTTTTATTCTCATTTACAATTACTCTCTTTGTGAGCCCATGGTTTAATGAGGGAAACGATGATAGGGGGTTTCCCGTAGATATTCGCACTAGTGTTTTTAACGCTTAACCATTACTTGTCCTCCAGCCAAGACTTAGCCGCTGGGATCATACGAAGAGATTGATAAACTGCCTATGGTCTGTCCGTCGACCAATTTAGCGTGGGTGAACAGGACAGGTGCCTATAATTGCTCTTTTCAGGCTCAATGGGGTTACTTGAACGCGCAAAATCTTGGAGCTTTGGCACGCGGGAGGTTACATTAGCTTAAAAATAGAAGAACAAATGAGAACCAATTCACTTTTGGCGAACGAATTAAAAATAGTTGAAAAGGCAGAAATAACCAATAAATATTAGTAGGTAAAGAAACTTTGGGTAAATAAATTTCGTATGTTAACTTGATTCGGTTACGAGATATCTTTGACGATACGTCTGGTTATGATTTTTAATTGTCGACTATGGAAACCATGTTCAAATCAATCCTCTACTCAAGCTTATACATTTGGTTAATTAAAGGGTTTCTTATCCTCTTCTGGTCAATGTTCCGCATTGCATGACGGATATAATGGGCTCTTACAAAGGTACGTTGAATGGACGTAGGGAAAGCAGTTTAATCATCCCGCGAGGAGACGACTTTTACCTTTCATTTTGAGGACGGACCAGCATTGGCTCCACACTTAAATCTTCTCCCTTTCTTGTCACTGTTCGCTTCCTTTCAAGTTCTCCCCTCCACCGATCACCCTAGGAATCCAATTCGCTCAGGGTGGGCCCATTCAGCGAATTAATGACAGGTGATTCGATGCACTGAATTATTTTAGGGGATTCGGAGCCCATTGCCCATCTTTATCTGTCCTTTAAATCACAGGTAACTGTGGCATAGGGAAAAGAAATCACGTATCTGGTTGGGGGCACAGACGCTCGAAGACGCCAAGGGTATGTTAACCTGGGGAACCGTAGGGCACATTGCCAAGCGTTCTATCAACTGAGAAAGAGATTTTCAACTTAAGGATTTCGTGACCCCTATTTCCGATACCCCATCGATTTTACCAAAGGTTTCAGTTCTTCTGGACGATAAGACACGGCCTTTGGAACCAGTTTCTTACCTTAGACCCAATTTTCTAGAACAAGTCAACTTAAAGTATAAAGTTTAACTTTTACGTAAGTTAATAAAAATGTCCACATTCTTCATCCACAGTACAGGTCTTCATACAAGACGTCTTGATTACGTTAGCATCTATACGTTGTGATACACTTTGGCAAATGCCATATCATGGAAACATTCTACAGGGCCCATAGAATATGCATGTAACTGTATGGTTTAGTATGCTGGCAGTATATTAAAAGAGGAGAAATCGTTTTCACTCTATATATATATATAAATATTCAATAAGCTAAACTACAAATTGGAGCACATCTAGAGCACCGGCTTCCGATCTCAAAAAACCGGCATCAGGATACTGAAGGATATCAGACTTGAAATTTTGACTTAGACAAATTCATGATAGTAAATTATTAATATTTCATGTGTTTAATATGATTTCAAAAAGAGATTTGGTAAAGAAGATTGGAAATCCCATTAAAATTCGCCGGAACTGTTACATCCTAGGTGCTCTCTCTGTGGCGTAAAGAACTTTATTCCTAACCTTAATGTGATTCGAGTTTGAGAAATTTAAGCCGATACTTCATTCTGGAAACATAATCTAAAATAGTGTGTCGCATACATTGATAAAAGTTTATTACTTAAAAAAATATTTCACTTAAGTTTTAAGATATTGATAATATTAAAAGAAAAACATTTACATCTCTACACCTTTTTGTGTAAACATTTAGCTATCAATAATCATGTTTCTAGGATGTAAGAGCCACAAACAGCTGCTTTACGAAGGCTTGACGAATACCGAAAGTCCTGGAATCTATGAAAGCAATAAAATGCAGAATGTTTCAGCAAATCACGCATGCAGCAATTTTTCCATTGATATCTAAAAGTGACAACTCACTCACTCGTGAATGCGAAAGCTGACGCAAAGAACGGTGCTATTGATGGGATTAGGGAGGAATGGGAGAGCAAAACAAAATGAGAGAGTAAATAATTTTGAGCAATGTTGAAGGGATGAAATAAGGGTTAGGAGCGGTAGGAAGAGAAGGAGAATATTGTGGAAAATATGGGAATAGAGGAGGTCCCGAGCGAAAGTGGAGGGCGGGACGGACGAGACAGCGTGTTTAATTCCTAACCTCAGCCAGCTCCGAACAATGCCAGCAATCTTTCGCTACTAAGATAAAGCCCATTCCCTCCTCCATTCGATCTCTTTATCGAATGGAGTGAAGGTCAACATGGTTCCGACCCATCCTTCCGCTGCGGCCCATAAAACCGCCCCTCCTCCCTTCCTTCCTCCCTCCGGCAAGTGTCACCCGAATTCCGTTCTGAGGGGAGGGAAGACATTTTCCGCCGGGTGAGACGGATTGGAGATCAAGAGGTTGAGGCCAAGAGGGGGAGAGGCAGCGTTCGGCGTCCGGAGGGTGAGGAAGGGTGTCATTAAAAGTTTTGCCAAGAGAGGCGCATGGAGTCATACGAAGAATTCCATTTCGGCCCAGTTTGAATAAAAATATGGATGTCCATGGATTAAATCGATTAAAAACTCATGGTCGGTGAGCCTAAATCTGTTCCGAACACGCTGGTGTGAAACACAATAGCGCCTCCCCTCCTCGTTGAAGTAAAAATAAGTACTTTGATATTATTAAAGCGCCTTAATTGGACGAGATGGAGATAAAACTATTATTTTACGGTCTAATCCCTCGTCAAAACGCTTACGAATAACTTATGGTTGTTATGACATGCACAATAATAGTTAGAAGCAGAAATACATAAAAAAGAAGTGATTTAAGAAAGTAAAAAAACAAAAACAATATAACCACAACATATTAATTATAGGAATCAGAAGAAACATGGTGTGAAAGTATTTGCAGCTGTAAAAAAAACGTGAGGAGTTAAATAATTTTATCCTTTAAGAAGAGACCCACGGCAGGTGACACATGAAGGGAGGGCTTAACGCGGAGGTTAGCAGATCTATAGAAACAGGTTTGGGTTTCATATGCTCCAACTACTCAGACTATATCGATTCCGATAAACTAAGCTCTTGCTCTAAGGTCAAACAGAACAGGCATGCTCTTTGAGGAATAAGAACCGATGGCCTTCAGGCTGCAAGGCTAACTGCCAAGGAGTATCTCAAGATATCACATCCACGACCCAAGACAAGATTTTTTATATTTCGTGATGGTGATAGAAAAACACTGTTGAGATACTGATGGAAAGTTTCAAAAACTTCAAGAACAAAAGATTCCTCTTCCTTATCAATACTTGAGTTTTACTCACTCGAAAATGTAAGCCCTCAACATTGTAGTCAGATTTCGTTACTACCGGAAACTTAAAAAGATATCTCAACATGAAAGCTGTATGCGCCTGAGATTTTGGTTTAGTATTAAGTTAGGTGACATGCTGCGATGAGACCTCTGCAGTTGTAAAACTTTAAAACATGATTTTACCCCATCAAGCTCATTGTAGTGGAAACGACTGAATACCTCTTCAAAGGACTAAAAGAGCCGTGGGAACGTGCGAAGAGATTCTGAAACAGGGAAATATATTGAGGTTTGGAGAAAGATCTAGAAGTGTTAGAGGAGAGGAAAAGATAGGTGAATGGAAAAATAAAGAGGTAAAGCAATACACGGTAGGTTCAAGAACCCAACTCTCTAAGGATTAAAGGGGTTGGTTGTAGAAGCAGTGCTGTTTAATCGTTCTCAAGAAGAGTGAGTAGAATTTTTCTGGATGGGGAAGTGTAGGCGTGTCGAGACGACAATGGTGTTGGGGTGGAAATGCTGACCTTCATGATTGAATGGAAAAAGAGAGAGAGAGAAAAAGGGAAAAAGAACATCGTAAAAAGCACATGACAAAGTTTGGGAGAGATTCATGCGCGTGGAGGCATATAGGACGGGAGGGATGCAGGAGAGGACGAGGAAGAAATGACTAAATGCTACCCATTGATACGTGATACGCCGGGATAAAAATAATCACGATAACGTCCCAGTTCGTGGGGAATCTCTCGTTTCAACAGCATTACGTTAACGGCGTGGAATCAAATTCAAAATGAATTGCACACGATCCGAGACTATCGCAAAAGGCTCTGCGATTTATCGAGTTTCGCAGACCGCGAGAGCGAAATTAATTTCTGCGAACTCGCTTTCACGGATTCCCTTCTCATGGGGGGCGGGGCAAATAGGGATCGGAGGGGTATGAAGGGATGACTCCGACCCAAACGAGCCCATTCAATCACGTGGGACAACTTCCCATTAGAGGGGACGTTTTTCATCTCGCGCGTACCACAGCTACATGTCGAAGTTCATTCAGGAAGGAATGGAATAATCCTGGAGATCCCTTCATTCTCCTCCAAGTGAAGAGAATCATTCTAGCCGTTAAACGGGAGTTACTGGTAAATTATGAATATATTCTGGCTCCAACAGGCTTATTGTTAGGACAAATTTACACGCTCTTAAATAATTTTGGAGAAATGTTTGCTGAATGAATGGTCAAACTTGCACACATCTACTAGTGCTCAACGTGCTGAACTTAAAAGTTAACATGTCAAAAACCCAGGTTTACGTTCAAATAGAACACAAAATGGACTCTAAATATGTATGGCCATTAATAAGAAATTACATTTCATCACAATTAAATTATGCATGCATGAAGTGATTTTTAACATCGACTTTTCTTCAGGGAATAACTTATTTTTCTCAGGTACTTCGTATTTATTCTATTCTATTTGTTATATATGTTTCTATGGTGCTAAAATTTTAATAGTTCTCTGGAGCTGGACTAGTTTTAAAATCACTTTTAAAATCCAGCGTTTCCAATTCCTCCAATTCTTATAAATGCCTCTTACGTCTATTTTACGGGCAAAAGTGAATATAATTAAATTAATTCCCAAAACATGACTGATTTAAGAATGGTGTATCCTATTTATCTTACAGTGAGTGAATACTTCATAATTTACCCTAGGAAAATATATTTATTCACATTTTTCATCCCATGCTCTCTAACTGCTTGATTGGATCTGGATTAAATTTCGAGTTCATTTCGTAATCGATTCAGGGTGAATTAGCAGAAATGTTTATATGTAAAGTGATAAAGCATTTGTAGAATTTGGTTAAAAGCATTCTAGGCTATCTGAAATAAATGAATCAATAATGAGCCGTGAAGTCGAAAAATTCTAACCGTGTTGCCTTCGAGAGTCATGTTCTTTCGAAGGATTACATTCAATCATCTTGTCTTGTTGAAGCCATTACAGCTCGTATCCATTTTTGGCTCCTAACATTCCCGAGTTTCTTCCATCTAACTCTTAATCCCGAGTAAAACTCAACATCTCTGCCCAAATTATTATCCGTATCCGCGAACTTTAGGTGGCCAAGCTATCACATTACCAACTTATTTACAACGGGGTCCTCGCGTGACTTTTCTAGGGTTTTCAGACCAACGTGGTATGACGTAAACCTCCAGCGTAGAGATGAAGTCTCCATTTACACAATGATACCCGGTCCTGAACGAACCGTGTCCCGAAAGAGACGAGCGCAAGGCGACGGACTTTCCCGAAAAAGGTCATTTTATTCGTACCCTCCGCCACAGTTCGGTTCGCCTCGCAGGAGATTGGGATTCCGGCGAAACACACTGCAGACAGTAAGAATGCGGGACGAGAGGGAAAAGTTAAAGGGAAGGGGCAGACGTCAGCTGGCGTGTGTTGAACGACATGATACCTCCGAATGCGTGGGTGCGGACGAATCAACAAATGAAAGGGGACAGGTCGGAGAAAGGCGGCTTGAAAAGTAAGTGAAAAGGAGAGGGGAAAAAAGTGGAAAAAAAGAAAGAAAAAAAAAACATTGTTGGGGATGTGTCGGAGAAAATATTTTCTTTTGTTCATGTGACACAGTACCTGCCTCTTGGGTGTCGAATATTTTGGACTTGTTCAATAGCTTTTCATTACTTTTTTCTTATTCGTTAGCGATGAGCTTGAATTTTATTTAAATTAATATTTGGAATCATTTATAAAATATAACAAAGTTCATAGGTATTTCTCAAATTGTGACGCACTAATACATTTATCTAGCTTATAAATATTGTGGATCGTTGACACAAATTGATAGATATAATCAAATGACGATATATCATTGTAAGTTCCATCACTTCGCGAACCATCGCTTTGCTAATTTTTCCGCGTTCACCCAGTACCAATTTTACTGCAAAATTGCGATCGCTTACCCCACCTTATATTCCATTATTAGACCATACACGACAATTAGAGAATACCTGCTTTCTAAAACTCTCCATTTACAATTACTTTATAAGATTTTTTCACATTTACATTCGTGAAGTTATGAAATGCATTAGAATGCATACCTTTTTAAAAACATTATGATGGTCGTCTAGGACTTCAGAACTGAAATGACACCATATACGACGAATCCTACGTTAATGGAAGAGGATTGTAACTGGAGGGTGACTGTGGTAAGATATGTGAATGGGGTTGGGTAGAATTAAGGTGGTTAGGGATTGGTTGAAACGAGCAGAATGAAAAATAAGAGAGGGCTGTGAATCAGAAAGTAATGTAAGGTTTGAAGAATAAGTTCTCCAACGAGGGAAATTTTACACTGTGGGAAAGTATCGGGGAGCCATAAAAGATTCAGAGAAGTGAAAGGGTATTCTCTCGCGATAACTTTTTTCAGCCATATTCAACTACAGTTCCGTCATCACAAATACATACCGTCGACGATAATTCCTATGATTGTTTAGATAAAAATAAATTGATATGCACCCTTCACACGACAGTTATAATTTCCGGCGTAAATACTTATCTAAACTTCATAAATCGTAATTGAATAACGTACAAACAATTATCCAACTGCAAAAATCGTGCCTAACTCGATATTTCCCGTTCAGTTTAACTATCGGAAAAACAGAATACCCTAACCATATGTGGGATTCAATCCCCTAAACATTATGTTACTTGATCGACACGTTGCATACCTTCTGCTGCTGTCAACGTGACAAAATCTTTGCCAATAAAAATAATCTACAAAGGCACCCTGTCAGGGAAGGAAGAAATCCCCCGTGATGACCGCATTTGCCTTCACGAGCATAAAACTTCAAATGAATCATGTGATTTACGTAGCACATTAAGTGAGAGTAGCCATTAAAGAGATGAACAACCTTTGTACAGGTGTCAATTTAGCAATGCAAATGTATCATTCAACCGTTAATCCTGCTTTAAACCATTTTACAGAAAGAATTGCAAAAGGCAAACAAAATAAGTAGAACGCTAGTATCAGGAAGCTCAACTCTTCTCGCAAAGTTTGTACCTGGTCATGTTTGGTCCTCTGACAGTGTGTTTGTAATAAGTGATCGTGCATTTAGGGTCACTAAAGGATGCAGCTTTGAAATGTCAATGCATGGGAACAAACATTTGCACGAATTCAGGAACATACTCCATGAAAGACCTAAAAGCCTGCACCAACGCAAAGAACAGTTGCTTGCTGCACTCAATTTATTCATGTATCTAAGCGCGATATATCCTCTTTACCTATGTTATCTATACGTATTTCGCTCGCGGAAAAATTGGAATGTTGAAAATTAAACAGCAGTCAGAACATCAAATTCTACCCAAAGTTTCAGCAAAGAAGTGATGTTGCAGTATTTGTAGCAATTGTAATGATATACTTCAAAACTGGATCACAATATAATGGTTACTTGATAATATGTATGCATACCATTCTATGGAAGCCATACTAATCGTTCCTGATCATCGGCAGCCAGTAGTTGAGGAGAATTACTCCGATAAGCATTGTGTATAGAGAGAGCAGTCAAAAGACACTTAGAAAGGTAAGGAGAAAAGTAAAATGGACAATACCGAGAGAGGAAGATAATTGATTAATATTGCAGCGTTTCGGCTACGATATGAAATTTTAACACCATACTTATTTAAACGCGATGAATATATCACAGGAAAAATAATGTAAGCGGTTGAAATTATGCAAGCTCATGCAGTAGGCGGCATCGTGTGCTCTGCAACATCACCCAAAACGTGATATAATTCCTTATATTGAACTTACTTCGCGAATTCATTTGTACATCGAAAAAACCTAACATTTTGGGGAATTCTGTAGTAGACTGCGGATGAGTGGATGGTGAGAGTTAGTTTTGGGGTGTTTGTGAGTCAAGACGTGGGGAATGGGACGCTGGGATTGCGAGGGATAGAAGTGGGGAGGGAGAGCGAGAGGTTACCTCAGGACCACATATTGAACTGAGAAAAACACAGAAAGTAGGCGTAGTGTAACCGTTCACTCAAACGTTACGTTCCTCAGCAAAATGTCACTCAACTGGTGTATCCGAAGAATGCGGATAATCTCAAAGGAAAATATATTTTCAGGTTCAATAATCATCATGATCTTCACAATCAAGATCATTCGAATACCTTCGACATATTACACAGAACAACGAGTGGATAAAATTCACTACTGCAGATTCATCGAGGTAAGATCATGCAAAAAATGGAATTCAAATGACGTCGAATGGCTTGGCTGACGAATCTTAAAAATTCAGTTTTCAATTGCAAGCATCAGACTGTTTCGAGCAGCAGCCAATGAAAAGCGATTACACCTGATACCGGTATTATCGAGCAAAATAATCTCCCAATTAAGAAAATTATGAGATGACATCAGGACTAAAATGAATTTAGTAAAATTTCATCACTATCTTCACCCTGAAGTGAGTTTGCAAGTTACGATGGTTTTTTATAATTTTCGATTAGATGTAATAATATACCTACATTTCACGTACCTGAAGAAATGTGGATGCGTATCAGTTTTCAACATGCCTTGAGCAAAAGCAGATGCCATTTGCAGTCACAGCGTCACTTATTAGTACCTGCATTTTTGCTGTGAAGCTGCAATATTTAAAACAATTTAATACCCTGCAGACTGTGAAATATGATCTGTGATTCGGTTTTTGACAGCAAGGTAAGTGTCAGAAGCGGAGATTCACGGACCAGAACAATCTCAGAGGCATTTTGCGAGGCCTTGATGAAATCTCTCGGCGTGACATACAGACTAAGTGACGTGCCCTACTGACATCTAAAATTTTTTTGCCGCATGACCTCATTCGGCTGCTCAAACGCAAGAGCCAATCAGATCTTTTCGGTAGGAGCAAATGGGCCACATAGGGCTGGACGGTTTTCCGGTGCACCGGTTCAGCGGTTTGGCTTTTTTCCAGAAACGGCAGGCCGGTTCAGATGTAGGAAAAAACCGGTGCACCGGGGAATCGGTTCTGGACCGGTGCACCGCGGAAGCGGTTCTAAACCGGTGCACATGGGCAATGGTTCTGAACCGGTGCAACGGGGAAGCGGTTCTGAAACACCGATGAACGTTCGCTGCTCGGCTTTCACGCCGCCGTCTCTGCTCGCAGGATGGCTGGCGACCACACCTGTGAACCTTCCTGTGCTATAAGTTGTCCGCCTTACTGTCGTCTCACAAATAATCGGTTGCTAGAGTGCAGAGCGAACATTCACCCATGTAAAGCACTGTCTCGTACTCAGCCCCCTGAAGCTTAATGCTATCGCCTTATAGCGAAAGCGTACCATTCGTGTACGGTTTCAGTGTTTCGCCACCAGTTGTCGCTACTGCCTAGCGATGCTAGTATTTTTTCTGGATGCATTGCTTGCATGTGAAAACATCGGTTAGTAATGAATTGTTTAATTATTTAGTGGCCAGTTAGCGTAATTTAGTTTGTGGCTATTTCAGCAAGAAAATATTTCCAACTCTTGCGCTATTGCCACAGTGAGTTCTTTGTCAAAGAAAACTAGGACAATGCCTAAAGAAGTGTGGTGTACTGTTGTCACATTCATCTTCAGCCTCGTTATATTAAGAATTAAAACCATATTTTTTCGTGGCATTTCACGTATATATAACCATAAATAACGATTCATCGTATTTTTATTATAATGTAACTGATCTATATTGCGACACGCTAAGGTTTCAAGATTAAAATATAAAAAACTGTAGTTAGTAAAAAACCCATATTTTTTTCCAAAATTTTGCCCGTGCTGTGCACAATACTCAAAAATGATTTGCTTGGTAATATATGCACTGTTTTCTCAGTTACAACAGTTTGAATAAATATGTTAAAATGTCGGAATTTGGACCCCATGGCCCGAATCCCGACACATATATTCTTCTAATTCCGACAGTGTGTGGTTCGCAAGTTGAAGAGCTAAAAAGCAAAAAATGAGTAGGAAACTGTAATCAAATAAGTTTTATTTACGCAAAAGAAAGCAATAATTTCATAATAAAGCGTTCATGACAATACTTGAAAATATTTTACTAGTCATAGCATTAAGGACAGAAGAAAATTTTACGAAATTTAGCATCTGCACATTCCTCATGGGCATACTGTTTGCAAAAGATGCACAGACTAATATCGGCACCCTGTCCTCTCTGAAAATGGTGAAATACCGGTGCTCTCTTTTATTTGAAGGCATTTCACTAGCACCCTGCTTGCCTGCGTCTCCAGTTCAGGATTTATTTTTTCCGGAATGGTTTTTCATCAATGTTGTAATTATTTCCTGGCATTTGCATAACATAGTGTTCAACTACGATACTTTTTAGCTTTTCAAAGTAATATTTCACGAGCATGCGTTTTAATTTCATGGCTCTACCTTGGTTCATTCTCTGAGCCCTTCTCTTTGATACATCCATGCGTCTATTCAAAAATAACTTCATCAACTTTCTACCAGCTAATCCTGCGTTTTCATCGAAATTATGTGTGATTCCATTGATTTCACAGTAGGCATAGACCCTTCTTCTCAGTCGACCAGTTACCGGCATCCCTATCTCTCCGAAAAAAAATTCTCCGGCATAATTTCTTCTCTTGATCACAAACCAAAAGAGCAGACGACCAATATTTTTTTATCATATTATTTTCTGAATTAAGAAAATTCGTGCATAACTTGCAACAGTTATTTCAATGAATTTTCGTTCTTCTCATTAAATATTTTTATGTAAGGAAACAGCTAATCATAGAGCTCTGAAAAACCACAATAGCTGTTTACAAAAGTTGCACATAATTCAACGATCTCCGGTACTGTTATGTGCGAGTTAAACGAAAATTAAGAGCCGCTAGTCTTTATTCCGACACCTGTCGGAATTAGGGAATCCACGATCTTTCTAACTCATTCTTGAAATTCTCACTGTGCATCCATTATTTCTCCTAACTATGCATGCTGCACTAAACAGCAACAATAGGCTGCTAAGCGATATAAAATATATATCACTTCCTAAAAATGAAACACAGAAAATTGGTTAAAATGACACCTCAAGACGTACGCCTTTCGCACTAGAACACAACATTTGCTCTAATACAACCAGCGCCACACCTGGGACAAGGTAACGTTTTGTCTCTCCTCGTTGATAGACTCCAGTCCCATATTTAATGACAACTGTCCACCAATTTCAGTACTTTTAGCAATGCTCCCGGGTGTCGGAATTATTCCCGTGTCGGAATATGGCGTAGGTACCTTATATCATCCAGATATCCACCCATATTATGTGGTTGGATTTCTCTGTAGGAAATTCAGAAAATTTGTACACTGCATTGATTGTTCCAGTTCTTTGGATTCATAAAAATCTAAAAGTGACGTCAATATGTCTGCATTGTTGAATTCTAGGAGTTCTATTATAAAGCATAATAACCTTTACATTATGCTGAGGCAAGTGGAGCATATCCTTATTAGCAATATAATGTTTCCAGATTGCTATTCCAGAACATTAGAATTATGTTTGGACAATATGTGTTTTACATTTCCTTTTGAAACACATGGGACTGATATGATAACACATATTTTACATTATTTCATTTTAATGAGACTAGACAGCAGTATAAAAGAATAAATGCCGACTTAATTTTTAAAAATTCAGTCTAGCGAAAAATCCTCTCATTTTCATAAGACATGATGCAATTTAAAATTTTGATTTGCATTTTAAATTCAATGTGTTTAAAAATGTTTTGTTTGACAATAAAATAAAATCAGTATCTTCTCCGAATCATGGATTTCCTTGTCTCATCTTATCTCTCTGTATCACGTAGGTATATTCTGAATATGTTGAGTTAGCTTGAAATGGTAAAAATGCATGTTATAAGCATAATGAGTTAATTATTTTACGCATTTTTAATAATTCTTGCATTAACTGCATTATTAATAATTGCTTCTGAATGTATACAATATTGCCACAACGCTTGAATAGTTTTTTAATGTCGTTAAAGTGCTGTGAAGGTAAAGCGGAAATATGCCTCAAAGTATGAGGTTCTTAAAGTTATAAAAGGATACTCTTTATCAAAGTAATGTTATAACACTATCACGCATGTTGAAGACAAAACTCAAGCTTATGTTTTTATTAGGTACTACACTTATAATTGGCGTTAAAAGGGTTTAATAATATATAAAATTAAATTGCAATAAGCGCGTGTCAACTTTTCCTCAAAGGTTCGAATTTAAATAATTGAAATTTACAGGTTTAAAATGCTTATTTTACTTGAATATTTTGATGATGTGATATTAAATATAAATACTAAAATGTCCTTCCGTTGGTATTATCTCCTGTTAACAACACTTTGCCTCTCTGTTAAACTTACTTTGATTTTAAGGATTCCGCAAACCCCTATGCACCTATAAATGTCACAAAAAATTGGCGCGCCTCCTATGACCTAATCATACGTAACAATATGAAACTTAGAGAGAATAAGAATCAAACTTAGCGATGTTCAAACGCTTCTCTGCATTATGATGAAAGAAGCTGAGATAATTTCAAATCCACCATAATGTTTTGTTCCAAAAATGCAAATATAGATGCGAGATTTGTGCACTTGTCACCCACGTTTTCCACCCACTTGCCACGTAAAATGAATTTTTTTCGTGGTGGATAAAAATTGAAAAATTGGTACGAGTAGATAAGGTGTACTTTGCTTGGGTTTCAAATTTTTGGGATCCCTATTTTCATTCCTGCAACTCTTTAAATTAGATTATTTCAGTGCAACGCTCAAAAGCTAGCATCGCTAGATGCTAGCGACAACTTGCGGCGGAAGAAGGAAACCGTACACTAAGGGTACGAATTTCTTTGTTGACATTCCTATCCTATATATTAATCCGTGCTCGTACGTAAGTCAGCAGGAGTTGCGTATGATCATGTTATTTTGTTTTTTCGACGATTACAATGAATAAGAAAGAGTTAAAAATCCTTCAGGTTAGTGCAGTAGCTATTTGTATTAAACCAATGCTGTTGGTTTTGGGAGACTTCGTGGAGGAAGGAGCATTGTTTCAAGTTCCTATCCACCCCTGCCACACGCAAGAATTGAGAAGCAAATACTCAAGGTTTAAGAAGTGAAATAAAAAACTATTTTACAATATCTAAATTAGTTTTCTTTTTATTTAAAAACTAATCTTACTTAAAGAATAACCTTCTATGGTAAAGTTATATATATGGATCCCTTTGTAAATACCTCTAGAAATATTACTCTCTTGTCTAGGGTATTGCAGCGAGGATGAAATTTTACCTAAAATTCTTAGATAATTCATAAAATACCATTTCCTGAACGAAACTTTCGAAAATTCAATCTTCCTCCCCAAAAAATAGTATTTGCTTGGTTGCTGAAATTACACAGCCAAGGAAGTTTACACATAAAATAGCAATGACAGTTTATTAATGTGAAAACATTTGCAATGTGCAATACCTACCTTTCATTAGTTATTTATTTGTCAAGATTGAAGGATACAATGTATCCTTAGCATAACTATCGGCAGTTGATATGCCATGTCAACTGCCGATAGGTATGCTTCGATATTTATTTACAAGGTTACCATGGAATGTTCTTTTTTTGTTACGCTTTCGATTAAAATATTTATCTATTGACTAAAAAAATTAGCAAACATTGCGTTTTAATCTAAACTGAGTATGCTATGCCAGAATTAGTTAAAAAGTCCTATACTCTGACACCCTCTCCTTTGCAACAGGCTTTTATTAGTTGATAAAGGGGTAGTTGACAATATAATGTGAATCATAAAATTAGCCCACTCCATTATTGGAATATTCATATAAGCTTCGCGATGCGTAATACGGAGTATGGAAATGAACGATATCCTCGTTGACAGAAGTTGCAATGGATAAGCGTAAAATATTTTATACCTGATTTATTGAATCACTGTGGGGTTCCTCAACTCTGAATCACAAGGCAGAGAAGCCGCTGTCACCACTCCTGCGGAAACCTCATTGCGGAACGAAGACACTTAAGGAAGACGAGTAAATATTTCCAATACCCAGAAAGATGGTTTCCTGAGCTATTCTCGGAGCCCGCGAAATATTCAGGTCGTGAATTCTGCGAGTAAAAATCAAGGAATAAACAATTCAAGAGAGCAATTTGCAAATATAGAATGGGACCCCCTTAAGTACGAATGAAATATATACCTATATTTGCCTTTGTGAAAAAAACTGCCTTTGGGTTTTTACGACTGATATCCGCGACAGGGAAAATAAATAAAATTGCGTTGAAAACTGGGAAGGATTTTGGGGGTTGGCTCGTACGGAAGAGATGAGGGAAACTGGGGTAAGGGTCTGGTAAGGAAAAGGCAGGGCAATGTGGGAGGGAAGGGATAAATGGGAGGAAGTGGGGAGGAGGGTGCATAAGGGAGGATTGGGAGAGGGGAGATAGGGCTTGAGAAAGAAGAGTGGTGGCGGCGGGGCATTGGCGCAGGAGTTTTACACGAGGTGACGTCATTCCCACCCACTCACCCTGACTCCTCTTCTCCGCCCGCTTCTTTATTTATAATCTTTGTATTTTTTGTTACTTCCCCATCTGGGTGCCTTCTCTTACTCCGAATTTCCAACCTCTCCTCTCGCTTGCGCGAACGCACAGATGCCTTCACAAACCCCATATCCTAGATCCCTCTCCTCCCTCCCTCCGACGGCTATTCGACTACGTTCGTGCCCATCCCCGTGTGCTCACACCGATGTCCTCCCTCCCCCCTTTCTCTTTCCCCCCTCTTCTATTTTTTATGGCCTCCTTCCACCTCCCTCTCATTTTTCATCCAACGGAGTTCGACTCAAAGTGGTGGCGGTCGTCAAATCCGCGCTGTAAGCAACCTTTATTCAAGCAGTCCCCTGGGATTCTTACCCCTTCTTGCCCTGTCACCATGGTGTCCTCTTTGCCTTGCTTTAAAATTGCCCGACAAAGGCACACCAGGGGCAGTTAAATTTTCCACATGTGGGAGTGGTTTTATCATGGATCCCTAACCCTGGAAAAGGCTAACTTAATGAATTAACTAGTGATTCGAGGAGCAGTGATTGTGGCCTTGGGCTTAAAGTTGCTATAACTGCTAAGGCTACATCATACCGTCTCGCTTTGTTTGATCCTAAGCTTCACTCTAAGTCATTTAGAGTATCTACGTGCGAGAGAGGATTCGAGCTCGTGTCTTTTGTGCAGCCATGTCGGCGCATTAACGATCTGGTTACTACGTCCGCGTACAAGCGATTTGAATGCTTAAAATGATGCTCATCGAGGAATTGTAAAAAATGTGATAAAAGAAGGTAAACTGCTTCATAAAACACTGGATAATTAATTTAGTTAAAATTATGTTTACCACTGGGTGAAATTTTCATGAAATTTACGAATGACGTATCACCGGAGTGAAAAAGTAGTAGGTATAAAGATGGAGACCGCAGGATCCAGACTCAAATCAAAGAGAGAGCAGCTATAACAAGGTGAATTTAACTCGTAATCAGTAGTAAGAACTTTCACCGTTGATAAATGTGCGTCTCATTTGAGAGAATCCTAAAACTATAATGCTTCTCTTCCTCCTCCCTCCGATTCCTAATGAAAAGTTTTGCTTTGAGAATTGGCCTACAATGGGCGAATGCCGATAATAGTCGGACACCACTGCAAAAAAATGCAATATAGTTATTATATTGACATTGTAAGTACATTTTTTATTTTTATGATAATCGTTTCCAGATCTTCCAATTTCATTCAAGGAACTAAGCTAGTTTTTCTATCATGACATCCTTCTTCCATAAGAATTTATAAGGGCTTTGAAGGAGCAAGATGCGGACGGATTTGTTGGTATACAGTTCTTCCAAAGCTAATATAAAGCAACAAACAAAATATGGCAATTGATGATGCTAAAGCAATTATATTATTTAGTGCATGAATACGTAAATGAAACGATATCCAGTCAGTTATGCGTGGGTCAAATTTCAAAATGTTGGTATCATGGGGTCATGACGTGTTTGGAGATTCAGAGACGTCTAAAAGAAAATAAATAGTAATTCTTCGTGTCAAATTTACGCGCCATTGGGTTTTGTAGTCCCTTAGCAGTGAGGCCATTCTCAAAATGGATTGATTTGGTGATCAATAAAATGGCATAAATGCCGCAACATCACGACTAACGTCATGACATACTCATACCATCTTTCTTCTTTACCAACTCTTTCGCTTATTCATCTTAACATAGATGTTGACTGAGACTTAGAAAACGTCATCTCATGTGATCCGTTATATTATATGTCAATATCATCGGTCTATGTTGCCGTAGCAGGAAGAAAATCAAAGATTACACGCCATCACGCACCAGTAAACATAACAATATACAAGAACTGGGGACAGGTCGATAAAGAAACGTACTTACATAGAATATAGTGATGCGGTACGTAAATGAAACGGAAAAAGAACTGTGCTTGGGTATCCTTTACTCATTGAAACAAATCCCCTTCCCAACCATAATAAAATCAGAAAAATGGCAAACATGACTGGTCAAGTAAATTCAGGCTCAGCAAACTAGTCAAAGACTAAAGCAACGCTTCGACACTAGCTGGATCGGACATAGGTGTTGATGTGCATTCACTCCGATATCGAATCAAGAAAATGCCCACAGTAAGTCCATAGAATCTGGCGTTTATGATGCAACAAAACCCACTCACTGTTTTCTGCACGACGGAGCGCCACGTAAATGATGTCTCTAGATCTGTAGTGAATTTCGCTCATTAGAGTGGCGCGTATTACTCGGCAATCGGTGCACGACCCCAATTGAGTTGGTTACATTATCCAAAGAGTTATCATCCTATTCTGCTCAGCGATAAATGCATAAATTTAGTCGTGCTTACGCCTTTACCCGACAGTGTAATAACAGTGTATGTCCTCCGATATATGCATCTAGGTTTGCCTTAGGACATTAAGCGTTTGAGAGTGCGCTTTGCTTTGAGTGCTTTGAGAGTGGTGATAGTGGGACCCCAGGTATATGAGCAACACAAATTCGGCAACTTTCCTCCCGTTCTGCTACTTGTTTTTTTATGTTACACCCTGGGCCCTTGTGCACGGGCGCTAATGACATGAACCGCCGAGATGTCTGGGAAGAACTCACTGCCGATTTATTTTTTCTTATCCGCTCTCTTACTGCGAGCACAAATTTCACCATCCCTTAGTGGGGTTTTTACTGTCGCTGTTCCCTCATCATTTTATTCCCAATTTCCAACTAAAGAAGTATTTGAGCAAACATTGTCGGCATTTTTAGAACTTAAATTAACACCAATACCCGTTTTAAAGACTGAATAGTTCAAATTGCTTTTCTGAGGCAAAAAAAAGAGGAATGCACGTGAAGGAAAATGCAGGGATAACTTTCTGTACGTCTACATGAAATGCATACAGGAAGTCTTCCCTTGAGGAGGATGTTTTCTCTTTGTCTTGAGAAATGGTTCACAGTGTAATCAATCAAAATTTTTCATATTTCAGGGTTACCATTAATGACAATCAAGATATCCTTAAGCAATACGCTGAGGATAAATGTGCACTCACTCTCCGCATTAATCAGCTGTCGGACGTGAAGCGGCGTGCCAGAGTGCGATCTTATATCCGCATTTTAGAGACATTCGTCAGAGTGAGGGGGCAGATTTGGATTGATGACGCGGAAATGGTAGAGATTTGCGATACGCGCGCATCAAAACCCTTTTTGGTTCATTATTTCGAGCTTTGATCATGGGTTATGGTTGGGCATGAACAGTGGATTGTATTTCTCGACTCATGTGACCCCTCCTCACCATGAGTCACCTGAAAGTTGTGAACCTTCAGTGACCTCTTCAGTACCAATTACCGGGTCTCTCAGGTTTCTGTACTTGCGAACGATAAAGTAGGCCTGACGGTGAAAAGAAATGTATGCCATCGCCTTCAAAGACGAGCAAGACATGCTTCCACAAATAATACGCTCTATTTTTTATGCAAAAAATCATTATATTATCTTTCTATTCCAATTTTAGGAAAAATCGTGCTTAAAACAGATTATTGGATGTAAAATAAGCAAGTGCCGCTTTAACACTCGTGAACAAAATGTCAATTTTGCTAGAAAAAAACTTAATTGCAGTTTCATAGAAAATTAATTGACTACAAGTAGAAGGCATCACCCAGTTTTATTTTTTGAGTTATGACCTGAACACGGCAATTACTTTTGAGATACCTACTGAATTAATTCCATGGAAAAGAAGTAATGTTCTGTACCTCGAGCTGGGACAGGATTTTGGCTATTGTTAGAATATATTTGTCAAAGTATCTCAAAACTTAGAGCATTACCATTACTTGCATGATGCTTACCAGTGAAAACAACATTTTTAATACGAGATACCTATAACGGTGGAGTTTCTCATTCTTGCTAGCGGGAATGAACTTTCTTATTTGGGACAATGTTGTTTAATTACCAGGGAATATTTCTCTTCACAACTCCACCGGGTAAACTGCATGGTATTTCATCGATCAACGGGACGATCTTTCAAGTTACTTTGGAAGGGGAATGCAGGGCAGCCCAGGGAATAGCTCCTCCCTTTCCTAGTTTAATCCCGCAAGCGGTGGGCCCTGAGCAATCTGGAGCACCTCGCTGGAGAACCAGAGATTTCCGGGTGTTGCCGTGACCTCAGGGGTTCCATCGCGCCAGAGGATTGCGGGCACGACATGCCTCTGTGCTTTACGCGAAGGGATATACTGCTACCGTGTCCTGCAATTCCTCAACGTCCCTACCCACGCCCCCGGCCTTTTGCCCCACTTCCCCTCGGGCCCACACTCTCTCTGCCTCCCTTCCTGGATTTCGTCCTGCTCCGCACACAACCCCCCTCCGGCCAGGACGAGCGCCATTTCCTCTTTTCCCTCGCCGCACCAGTGGGCGCCACAGTCCACTCCTTCCGTCCCACACATCTTCCTCCACTCTCTCTCTTTTCTTCCCTCTCATCCCCCTTTCCCACCACATCGTAAGCTCCAACGTACTCACGCCTTGCATCGACGTAGTAAATCCTAGTCGTAGAGTTTCGTTTTTAGCTGATCCAACCGCAAATGATATACTGTTCTATCTGGCCTAACTTAACACGAAACAAGTTTTACCCTGAGGTGAGCACAATATCCATGTCTATTGGAGGTTTCGAACCCGTTATCCTTGGGTTGCCAGGACGGGGATTTCACCGACCTGGCCTCTGCTGCCAGTTCTCAGACTCTCCTTGGGAACTTGCAAAGACCGAATCGAAAATTCAAATGGATTCCCGGTCAAGGGGTTGTACACCTTTTTCAACCCTATCGCTAGGTGCTTACAGTGGCAGAAACCAAATCTTAAGATTTTATCAAAGTTTTGCAAACTTTTCTGAACCTAATTAACAGTAGGCACCCCGCATATTTCCGTTTACCGTTTTACGTGATATGTTTTTTCCAGATTTTATGCCACTCCTAGCTAGTACCACCTTAGGTTGTAGTTTTGTGTGCCAAAATTATGATCAAATAAACATGCGGATATGACCCACCAAACTTCCCTCCAACTGATGCAAATATATGTACTTGATCAATATACCCGTGTGCAAAACTGAAGAAGAGCATGGGTAAGATCTAAGCCTACCTCCACTAGTAAAACAAATATAAAAAAATAGTATGATAACAATGGTAAAAACATGTAAATTCATGTACACTGGTCTGAACCCTTGATAGCGGTATCGTGGTATCCTAACTTCGACTTCCTTGAAGACAGACCCGCAGGGGGAGGGGTGTGAATCTGCGCCCTGGGGCTCTTTTTGGAAAGAAAGGGGTAGGAAAAAGGAGGGGGAGGGGAAGGTAGGCACGCCCCCAATTCGTTACGCCCCCTCTCAACCCAACACCCCCTCTCCTCCAGCACGTACCCTTCCCCGACACCACCCTCCCTCATATTTCACGGTCTTCACCCCCATTCTCTCCCGCATCCCCCCTTCACCCTCCCTATTCCTTTTATCCCAGCCCCTCCCGTCCTTTGTAGTGGAAGGCTCTCCTGCAGTGCACCCTTCCCATTGCCCTTACCCGACTTGCGCTCTCATTTCTGCCATCTCGCACCAGAGGTCACCCTTTTCGCCTCCCTCGTCACACACATAAACACGCACTCTCCCTCTCTCTCTTTCTCCGAGAGTGGACCCTTGGGGAGCCTTGCATTCGAAATGGGAGAGTCGTGCCGGCGTAATAGACTCTCCGTAAATCGTTAACCAACCCATCCCCGTATTCCAGAAATGGAATTATGGAATAGGCGGAAGATTTAATTTTGATACTCGGGACTGGAGGAAATTAAGGCGTCTCCGTTCCGACCTTTGTCACTCGGGGGCGCATTTGCATGAGTGAATAACAATGTTGCCGCAACGGAGAGATTTTTCGTCGAGAGTACTAAAAAATAATGCATATCTGGATGAAACGCTTCGTATTTAAAACTTCAATAACTTCAAAACTTCAACAATATCAAAACTAGAACAACAACAACAGCTTGGACGTGAAAGGCCATCAAAGAGAAAAACTGTTGTCTCCTAATCTGGGAATGAGTTTAATTGATGTAGTTACAGCAAAACCATAAATTGACCAATAAGGTAAAACATTTAAGGGTCGGGTCTCTGTAGCAATGGGAGTGCTGGCTCCTTATCCTTAAGTCCAGAGTTCGAATTTCGGTAGGGGAAGATATTTTTCATTGATAAACCGGCCCCTACTGGAGCAATTTGAGTGAAATGGAGAGCATTTTTGTGCTCAGTACACCGTCCCTGGCGTTGCGTGGTCCCCTTGGTGTCTTTTGTTAAGAGCGGGCTAATGATGACGTGGAGTTTCTCACCACCCTTCGCCTTTCCTCTTCTATTCCCATCGTTGCACCCTTCCTCCCCCTCTGAAGTGACTATAAGTACTTAAAAGAGTTGGAAACACCTATGGAATGAGATGCAATTGTCAAATACATCTATCCCTCCTCCTCACTTTCCCTTGGCACAACTAGGTTGATTTTATTTCGCACGATAAAGTTTTAGCTATTTATTCTTTTACCACACTAGTTTCTACGCACACCATTCGCATTTTATGGGGGAGAGGTGGCTCACTCACCGTTCTCCACAATAACATGGGATTTGGCGTCTTTTAAATGCAATTCAATATACTTATATAAAATTTGACCTGAGAAGGACATATTTGTCAAATGGCCGCAAAATACTGCATTAATTCAATTCGAGGTTTTCCACAGACGCTAATTTACTTGCCCGATTAACGCCAAAAAATCCCCACGCATAAACTAATTTTGGTTTAAGGGATCAAGAAAATGCGCTTATTAGTATTGAGTTTATGTGAATTAGTCCAAAACTAAAGGAATGAAGTTAAAGGAATGAAGGAAGATTATCATAATATTTTCTTAATGGATGTAAGTATATGCAATGTTTATGTAGTGTAGCAGTTGTCTGTGACAGTTACTTACCTATTACCAACCTACCTTTGGAATTGAAACATTAAAATACCTAGTTTTTGATGGTTGATTAGTATTTTCTGTAAGCATTATGTTTAAAAATAAAATAAATAAATAATCTCGCCAAAGATATTTTATTTCTAAATACACAGACCTGAACGTACTTAATTCTCACCAGTAGTAAAAGCACCTGGCACCAATACTTTCCTGAAAAACTGTGCATGTATGTCACATGACTTATTTTAGGAAAAATAATTTTATTTGCACTACTTTAAACCACATTTCAAGATCTACTTTGCATGGCTTTTCAATCGCACTCTCGACATTCGTGTTCGAAACAATAGGTAAGGGTCTAAGAAAACCCTGTAAATTTTAACGACCAATGCCTTCTCATGGAATGTAAGCGTAAGACTTTTAGCTAAGAAAAATAAGGATTCAATTTCATAGCAGAGTAGAGCACACACTGCTGTGCCGTTTTCTCCATTCCTACGAGCCACTATGGAAAGGTGCCAGCATATTAAAATATATTCTCGGAATGTCAGATATTTAGGTCATCTACGCAAGAACTTTGTGGCACGTGAGACACATTTTTGGACAATTACGACCTTTAATGGAGGAGAAATAGTCATAGTAGTTATTAGGCCATCCGCAAGAAATGGATTTATCCATTACAGCATGGCACAGAATACATATTTGTTACTTAAAACTACATTTTTTTGGCGGTCTTATGTCTTCCTAATCAATTATGAGGGATAATCCTGAAGCCAAAATGTAAACAGAAAGATTATTGCAAAGAAGGACAATTATAGGACACCCAATTTTAAATTAAATTAAATTTCGGAATAATTTTTGATTATTTGGCATGTTAGGACCGATTCTATCTTTACAAAAATGTCTATAAATTTTGTAGTTGTAGTATGTTGGGTGATGTCAGGAAAAATGTTTAAAGAACGAAAATTTTTGGGGTTGTATGTATACTAGAACACATAAAAATATTAACGAATAATGAATTTGGTTAGTTTTGTCCAGAGAACTGACTTTCTATTTCAACTGCCGGGTTGTAAATACCTTTACAACTAGTAAAATTTCAATAAAAGTATATAGTAGTAGAAGTTATTTACATTGTAATTCCCACTCCCACTTAGTCCTGCATAAATATAATTCAAATTACAGTGTTATGTTTAAATAATGAGTCTTAAAGGAAGAAACCCTTGGTGCACCTTGTTAAAAGTAGGCCGATGGCCGTTACATCACTATCATTACCTCCCTCCTCACAAATCCAAATACATCTCAATCCATATTGATACACTCAGCTGTCGGCCACTTCTACTTCCATATTTACTCTTGTAGGACCTTACGCAACTAGTCCCTGGTACAGTGACGATTATTTATAGCTGATGAAACTTGTTTACGAAAGATACGTCCGTACTATTTTCGTCACATTTCATCTGGGGTGGGGTGGGGGTGGTTAATTAATGGAATGTGACGCTGAGGGGGTTCGCAGGAAGTTTGGGGAAATAGGCATTTGTTACGGAAAAGATTCCTTCGTGCTCTTTCGTGTCATTTTTACATTCCTCCATTTTTATCCTCCGTCCCCGCAGCTCGGCGAGATTGCTCATTCCATTACGGCGCCGCCGCACCCGCGCCGACCGGGGGTGCCGACGTTGCGTGCGAGGAGAATGAGAGCAGCGGTGCTAAGCCAAACGGTGGCACGGCTTGTTGGTGTCAATGTGGGGGGGGGGGGGGGGGGGAGGGATTTTCACTCTTCGTGAGGAGAGATGAGAATGCCTTTTAGATCTCCCTCGCCTCTGCGCTTTCGCCTCGGCTTCTAAATTAAAATCCATCGGAAGCGATGAAATGTTTTGTCATAATGGTGGCAAAACACGTGGAGAAACTAGTTCCTTTGTGACTTTCTAACGATCGCATAGATTATGCCGGCAGCTCAACTGTACGTTGATTGCCAAAAACGTTTTACGTTAACCAGGAAAAATAATCCCTGAAGTGTAAGCAGACGACAAAATGTATCGGAATTTATTCGGTCGAAATTCCTCGTGATGGATAACTGACAAATAAAAAAATGAATGCTATTTCACAGAAAAATAACCATGGTTTTCTTGGCATATCATCAGATCAAATATTTTCGTGGAAACACATTGTCTATTTTAGCGGTAAACACGAAAATAAAGATTGAAACTACCTAGTAAACTATCAGTTACGAGCAAAGAAAGTAATAAGTTAATAATAGGTGTAGCATTAGGTTTAAATGCTTCGATTATTACAGTGATACCACCTCATATAATCTAATACTTCATATAGCTTCCTTTTAAAATAAATGCAGCATCCACACCCGAGGTGGCTAACCCGCGGCTCTGCAAAATCAGACGGGTGTCCTACCAACTTATTGCCTCGTTTTATTTGGAAAAGCGCACTGCGATCGTAAATTATTCGGCAATGACGCAATGAGAAAACTCATCAAAAATGTGGAGCGAGCAATGAATAACTCGGATTCGAGGGTGCTTCATTCATCGAATTAGAGATTTCCCGGAGCCCGTTAAATTATGCACAGCTCGATGTATTCCCGAGGAGCTCTCATCTTTGGAGCTTCTTGAGAAAAGGAGGAAGCAAGGATGAGACGATGATCGGAAAACCAAAGCACCAGTATCGCCGCCTCGCCCTCGGAATCCATTCCCGAACGAAATTGAAGAGCAGACGTCTGTGAAATTCGGCGAGCACGTTTCTTCGAGGAGGCCGGGATTTCCCACATTTTCTAAGAAGACCGCCTGAGAAATCCTGGGCGATCGGGTTAGCGGCCGTGAAGGCAGCCGGTGCTAATTACGGAGTGCTCAGGGAGGAACCTCCCACTTCTTTCGATCGAGTGGCAGAATCAAGGAGGGCAAGGAGCGGGATCCTATGTTCATACGGAGCCATCCGCGTAGAACCACTCTCTCAATGTCAAATGCAGAGTAAGCGCAGATTGCGTCTGTCATTTAACGATTTACAGTGAAATCTCATTATTATTAAAAACACAACTATTTGTAAATTATTAGTATATCATGTTTAGAGAGGTTTAATATGGAAGAAAGTATAACAGTGCCACAGTTAACGCTGCTAAAAATATAATAGCTAATTGGTCACCAAATGATGCTGATTGTAAGTAATTGTGTTACAATTTACGCTCAATGAAAAACCTCATGAAAAATAAAGTGGTAACTGCGCTGTGAAAAATTAATCTCCAGTGAAAGTCAAGTGCATTGATGTAACTTCCTCCGATCCAATGTTAAAATCACGGGACAAGGACGGTGAGCTAATATTGAACCAGAACTATCCACGCAGAACCATTGGATAATAATCAAATGTATAAAATATGCAGAACGATTTTTACTTTTCACAATACAACCAAAGGTGAAAATCTTCATCTAAGGGATCTTTATGCAATTTCATTTTCATTTTATCGCTTTTTCCTGGTTCTCTTTTGCTTATTCTCATCTCTTGCATGGCGATTGATCCTCATGCAGAATATCTTATCGCTAAATATTAGCATGGGTGGCAATGAAAACTCATTTTGCGTCCCTTTGTTATTACAACAATGAAAACATTACATTACATTAGGTAACCATTTTACATTATCTAAAATGGTTACCTAATGGTTAAAAATGGTTACTTAACAAAACGTCTGTTTTGTTAGGTAACCATTATTTGAAAAATATGATTTAAAATATTTGCCATAATTTAAAGGTTCTTATTAAATTTGATGCCACGGAGATAAAATATTTTCACTATTGCACTACAGCTTGTTCAAGGACAAAATTAAAAATTTAGAAAAATCTTGTACTACAGTGATATTTTTCTAGGAAAATTAAAGAAATTTCTGAAAAAAGGGTTGTAAAATTTAGTTTAACTGGATAAAAATAAAGTTCTTGAAATACTTTGGAAAACTCAATTTTATAAAGTTTACATCTTAGTCAAAGATTTTGATTGAAGCTTCAACCACTCACAGAATTATTGCCTTGGCAATGTACCTATTATTCCATGATCAGCAGTGGTGCAATCGTCAGAGTTTAGCTCAGTATCTGAAAAAAGGCCTTGCCATCATAATTAAAAATGCACTTCATCTATATCACCAATCACGCGCACAATTTAGCCTCCCTAAAGATTTAAAGGGACTGGAGGAATGAAGGTAGCTATTAAATTTTTGCCCTTGACGCCTTCTCCTCTTTACACCACTTTATCGAATTCTGTTAATGTATCCTTCCTTTTCCACCGTTTCATTCATTCACTCCTCGCTTCCTCAAATCCCAAAGCACAATGCCGTTCTTTGCAACGACTTCTTCATCCCTCCACATCGCCAAGCCCCCACTCTCCCTCTTCCCCCTCACTCACTCCAATCACCTAATTCCACTACACAATTTTTTTCCATTCGCGACCCTCTCTCTCCCCCTCTTATTTATCTTCGTGCAGATTCGATGTTTCTCACTTCCGGTCCCGCTGAGATTTTTCCCTTGGAGCGAGGAGGTGGGAACACCGTAATTAATGGCCGTCTCCTTCCTTCCTTCCCTCCCCTCGGCGGCGACGCGGCCCGCCCTCCCTCCCGAAAGGCGAGGACAAGCAAATTACATCAGGGCGTCCTCCCATGGCGGCGGGGCTTTTACCAATATTCGGGGCCGAGACGTGATCCGTGTCCGTGCCTGACCCCCTCGGGTCCGCCCCCTCTCTCCCTTTCCCCCACGGGGCCGCCCTTCCTCCCACAATCCATCACGACCGAGAGCTGAAATCTTATCGGGCCGAAGAGTTCATTGCACTACCGTCACACTCGCCCTTTGAAATTGATATCACCCTTTGAGCGCGACGATAGCTCTGTTTTCTCATCTCCCCGTCACAATTTCTATCTCCAAATGCGAGGTGCATTACACACCGTCGGTTCATGAGCCACGATGACATAAATAGCCTCAATTCAACGAGTAATGAGTGGTACCACTGGGTGGAAAGTCTTTGGCTAGGTGCCCACTACACGGAAGATACATGAAGAGCCTGGGAGTTAAAGTGGTTAAAGGTTCATTGCGCAACACTGCTAGATTTCAACTCCTCAATTTCCAGGTTATCTACCTTCCAGTGATGAGTAAGCGTACCCACCTGCTCCTAGTGAAAAGAACAACTACGACTGACTTTTAAGCCCACGTTGGTTTTCACATTTTAGATTCAGACTTAATGACTTTCAACGATTCCTTCTGTTAGTAATATTATATCACTCATTAGCTTATAATACAGGAAATAGTATATTGACAGATATATGTTACAATATTGATATGTATTGAATATCCGAATTTCATGGCTTATACCAAAAGAGAAGTACATAAGTTTCAATAAGCTATCCTGTGCAAGTGAGAGTAAAATCTTTTATAACTAATGGTGTATTTGGCCGCTTTTAAATGTTGTCCAATTACTAATTCATAACTTATCTAGCCACGTTTAAATACTAGCCATAAAATGTGTTCCAACAACCAAACTTGAAATTCCTTTTATTAGCACACACTATTAAAAGTATTTTCTGTTTAAGTCATCAGTCATACCATTCTATAATTTCTCAATATTAAATATTAGCTGTCATTGATTCAAAAAAATTAGTTTTCTTGACTGCATTGTTCCATTTGAACAGTAATTTGACTATATTATATAGATAGTATTTCTTCTGCTGACTTCAAAATTTTCTACATCACCTTTCTCAGAGGTGCAGAAGATGTGTATGCCCTAGATGGGAGTGTGAACAAGAAGTTACTCTAGATCAACATGATAATCCATTTAATTTAATATTGATAAATATAGTTGTTTCTCTAGGCAGGAAAATCAAAATTTAAACTATAGTAATAGCAGTTTTGTACTTATTTTAAAAGATACAGATGTCATTTTCTACTTCTTTTTCCATCTTGGCCCCATTTCTGCAGCAGTATTTTCCACAAATTCGAGCATCACTGTAGTTGGTTGTAGAGTCGCAATACGTCGCAATGTCGCGAAATTATTCATTTCCACACTTCATTCGATTTGACAGTTATCCTTGTGAAATGCTTCCTGGAACCTTCTCGTGTTCTACTTATTTCATACTGATCATGTGAAGTCGTATTTGCGACTTTACATGATCAGTATGTGTGTATTTGCTAGTCGTGGTTAAAAAAAACCACAAGTTGAAATAAATTTAAAATATGGGAAACTTGTAAGGGAACCTATCCACTTAGCGCGAGCATGATGATAACCACAATGGTAGTTTTCCAAAATTAAGAATAAATATCATAAGTAGTTATTGATGATTTATGATATATATTGATGATGGTTTATAAATGTGAATTGTTAGCTACCACTGAAGGGGGACTACATTTATAGATCATATTCATGATTCTCAGAAGCATTGCTTTGCTTTTATCCCAGAAACATATTTGTTGCTCCAAGATTCATATTTGTGAATTCCAGATAATATTTGTGAATTCCAGAAGCATTATTGAAAAACTTCCAGAATCATGTTCGTTCTTGTCAGGATTATATTTATGTTTCCCATATCTTATTTGTGATTTCCAGAAACAATATTGATGTTCTCTCGGAAATTCATATTAGTGAATCATAGATCATATTTGTGATTCATTCATAGACCATATTTGTGATTCACCACCTTTATGATTTCCAGAATCATTTATGAGATTCCATCCTAAAATCATAGCTGTGATTCCCGGGATCAAATTTGTAATCTTCATCATCAGATTTGTGATTCATAGATCATATTCTAGATTTCCAGAAAAATCAGTGAAGATCCTTCTTAGAATCATTTTTGTGATTCACAGGCTATATTTATGATCCCTAGATCGTATTTTTAAATCCTGCTAACATGTTTGTGATTATCTTACAGCATAAAATTTATGATATCCATAATCTTATATGCTTTGCTTAGCGTCATAGTTGTGATTCTTTGATTAGAGATTTCCAGAAGTGTATTAATGGAATGAAGCACCATATTTGAGATTTTCAAATGTATACCAAGCATTTTAGAAGAACGCATCAACGGAAAATATTACAAATATACCTTGATTGAGGGCGTAAGACGAAGAGGGCGTAAATATTGCATGAAATACTCCAGGGTCAAATTATGGCTGAGTCAAATTAAGATTACAATGGTATATGCCAGATTACCATTTGATACATTTCTGGATGATAATGAATCATAGATATGGTTTATGAAAGAGAGAAGAATTTAGAATAATGAGAACATCAGTCAATTTCTAGAGATATTTTTTTCAAGAGTAAGATTTACAAAGATCCCTTTTTGGTATGAAAAGTGCACTTGTAGAATAAGGATGGGCGTGCCTCTTCTGAAAATGCTACTTGATAATGGTGCAAAGTAAATATTTTGGTGAAGAAATTATATATCACGAAGAGGTACGCTTTAAGAAGAGTTAATGATTAAGATGCTTGGCTGTAAATGTGAAACCAGCGTGCATGAGGAGTTTATCCTCTGTAATGAAAGAACAATTCAAAGATGATACTAACTCATTTGTTTTCGTCGAATATTTATTATCTTCATTGAGAAGACCATGTAGCATAAGTGGAGATATACATAATAATTTGTAAGCGGCGAAGTGGAGTCAGAAAATGAAAAATGCGAGAGTAAGTCAATTGAGAGATGATTGCACGGAGGTTAGGCCGTCAGGAAAATGACGACGAAGGGCCAAGCGAATCAAAGAGGGGAATGTGGCTGTATGAAAATAGGTGGTTTTATGTGGGCTCGATGGTGGGTGGAGAGTTAAGTGTCGCAGTTACATAAAAATCATAGATGTCCATTCTCTCCGGATGGGAAATATTCAAAAATAATAATGCTTTGAAATAAATTATAAATTAAGTCGCAAATTATATTTTCTTACAATGCAGATGAAAACATTCGAAAAAGCGAGAGTAAATGCATTCTTATGAGTAAATTTGCTCTCAAGTGAGCTTGAGTAGAATGGATATGAATGGAATTTGAGAACACTGTTCAAAATCTCAAATTCTCTACTGATTTACCCCTTGTACGGCATCACAAGAACATATGTTCCAGCAGCTTATGTGGAATGAACGAATGTGTGAGGGCACTGCGTAAAGAATATGATGACAGTAAAAAATGTTTGGTTACCGATAGATATTTAACATTCCAAGGGTGCATCAATGTTGACCTACAGAGTAATGAGTGAAAATTCCTATTTAACAATCATAACATTTTTTCCCATAAAATTGCATTAAATATTCATTTTTTACTCGTGATTTTCTTTGCCATGCGAAACATTTACTATCAATGTAGATAGCACATTGTATTATGATAGGAGCGCAAGAGTGTTTAGCCTCAGAGCAGGTGTGGAACTTGAATTATATTCGTCGTTTTTTTCGGTTACGCATGGGATTCGTGAGACACGCTTTTGAAACTATTCACAGGCACTGTTAGTTATCCATTTGGAACTGATAACACAGGTTCAGTCTGTGATATAGAACATTTGCGAGAAGAAAAACCTCAAGATATAATTGGAACCTCATAGACTTTGATCAAGTGCAAAAATATATGCGACCTAAATTCAAAAATCGAATGGATTTGAAATGTTTGCACAATTTCGTACGATTGGAAAACGAGAGAGAGATGCTACTTTTATTTCATGGAAATAACGATATTAAGTTCACCAGTATCTCACTCTTTTTTTAATCAATATAGTTCCATGCCTTCTCTTCGACATAAAAACGGAGAATTTTGATCCGAGCAATGTTTGCACAGGATGTACAGCCAGAACGTCTTACATTCGTTGGGCAAGAACCTACATCGCCAGATGGGGGAAATTGGCGATAAAGTAAGCAGGGAAAGAGGGTATGAGATACTGAACCAAGGTAAATGCCTTCATTTAATGGGAAATCTCCTTAATTCTCATTTTGAAACGATATCGGTGGAGGAGGAGAGTAAAATCTCTCCTTGAATTCCGACATAAATGACGAAACTAAGATTTTAAAACGAACGGAATCGTTCTGGGTAAAAAATGAGAACTGATTGAGGTAAACGAAGAGGGAGGAGCAATCAATTTACTGCAAATACAAATCAACAGACCAGAAATCAGTCTGAACACAACATTTTACGATTCATCTCGAAATGATATCCATTACAATGAACGTATTAGGTCAGATCGAATGTAAATAACACAGCATTGAAAAAAATAACTCAACGTAAACCACGAAATCCATTTACCCTCAAATATATAGAACGAAAAAGACGGGAGAGGAAAGGAGGCGAAGGAATTATTCAAGACTGAGACGGGAACCCTCGCTTGGGGATGAATTTGGGTAGGGTAGGAATTCGGATTAAGTTTTGCGATGGAAATTTTCCGTTTGCACAGCATTCTTATTCGGTTTTAACGGGCCGATATAAATATAAACAAATACACTCAGAGACGGGAAAACTGCGACGAACGATATGATTTTTGTTTCAAATTTGTCCCGCACTCAAACAGAGCTTCGCTTAGCCAGCAGGCATCCACGGAGAACCCAACCGCGCGTTCTGGGTCAGGCGCATTCTAGCCGTCGTCGACCATCGCCACAGTTCGAGGGGAAATTTACAAGGGAGGAGGGGAAAGCACGGGGGCGAAATAGGACAGGGGAGGGAGAGAATGAGGACTTTTATCCGCTTCGCGGTTTTATTGCAGGCCGCTCGGGAAGAGCGCGGCACTGGCGAATAGAAAGCATCCTCGTCCACAAATCAAACAGCGAGGCACTACAAGGGGGCGGGACTCGAGAGAAAAGGGAGCTCACTCGTTTGCGCCAAAAACAGAGCTCACCCCAAAGGGTGCAAGGTAGGTGGTGCCAGGTACCCAGCTGTTTAGGTGAGGATGTATGGTGACATATGTCGGCGTCCCTCCACAGCCGAGCCGTTCGAATAGTACTCCCGAATCTATTGGACAGTCGTGATGTAGAACACATTTTTTATCGCCGTTTTCCTTATTTTGGGAGGGGACCAACGGCTAAGGTATTTTGTGACGATTAGGATTGGTAGGAATTTAGAGAACAAAGGAAATGTGGAGAGAAATCCTCAGCATTAGCCTGCTTTCAACAAAAGGCGCCAAGGGATCCACTGTTTAACGTCCCGTTTTACGGAGGGTGTACCTTACACGAAGTCTTCTCCAGCAGACCTCAACAAGGTACGTGCTACTGAAACATCTCTGCCTCTACCGGGATGTGAACTCGCGCCCTTCGGATGGAAAGCCTGCCCCACATTCACCAAGCATATCTAGAGAACTGACACGTAACGCAAAAAAATTGAATAGCCGTACCCACGGATTAATATACATCGTACCTAATGTTTTGCTCATTTGTGATGAACAGTAGGTATATAATTTTATACATAAATTGGGAAATGTGTCAACTCGGCAGAGTGGGAATTGAGTCAAATATATCAGCTGTATAAAAGCCGCTTTACACGATAAAATGTTTTGTACAATTTCTTGTACAAAAGCTTGAATGAGGAAATTGTACCATGTAAAGTGGCCAATTGTGTGAACGCTTGTGCCAATGTCTGAATGACTGAACGGAAAATAGAACCTGTTCTAATTCCATTCGGACAAGCATACGATTTCGTTCAGTTTATACAAGCGTTTGTACAAGAAACTGTGCAAAAATTGTATCGTGTAAAGCGGCCTTAACGGTACAAGGAAAGAAAGCGATGCAATGTTTATAGTTTAATTTTCGGCAGAAATTTCCGTTTAGTTTATTTGCTACGAACAAATGTATGAATTACCAAATCATCACATGAGCCTTATATTAACGTGCATTGAAAATTAAAAAAAAAAAAAATGAGTGGCGTATCACAATACTGTGGTATACTCGGTGCTTTGTTTTAGAAATGAATGCCGATAATTTAGACCAAGTCAAACCAGATAAGAGTAATTTTTATTCAAACATCCTAGTTCATGAGATTTGTCACATTAATTTAGTTCAAATAAGCTTCAAAGTGTTTATCAACCCCTTATTCGAAAATAAATTTTAATGCCATAATTTACAATCAACTCCATTCATATTCTACCACTTTTATTCCATCTAAAATGAACAAAACTTCTTCTTCCCTACTTACTTCATATACTCCCTTGTATTGCTACCATCGGTTGGCCAAGGCTACAAAGAACCTCTCCTAACTTCTTTTATATTGTCTCACTCCAACTTATCACGGCAGCATCTATGAGTATGTCCTAGCAATCCAAAGCATGTCCTGTCGTGCTTCATTTTCGCTTTGTCCATTTAATTTTATTCCTTCGTCTCCAGAATTCACATCTGAATGACTTCATCATATTCTAAGATATTATTCTACTAGGTTTCATTGGATAAGGTCTAATGATCACGATTAAATCGGTGGTCAAGTACTCTAAGTGCTTATTTCCACGGAAGACTGTATCATATAAATTATTGCTGTCATCCGGCTTAGCATATATTAGTCTCACTTTGAATAATTCCCTTGGTAACAGACTTAAACTCACGACATTTGCATTTTCCACCAGGTTTAGTCCAGCGGGTATCTTCATGCTTCCGGAGGGGACCATCTCCGAATTTTTCCGGAAATTGTTTTCCCGGATCCCCGTTCCTTCATAAAGTATTCGACGACCCAGATTCCTTAAATTTGCATTCCTTTCAGTTCAGAAATCATTTCTTTCTTCAGAGAATGTTCCTGACATTCTCAAGACGAGCCTTTTTAGCGTAAAAAAGCGCATTCTCTGCAAATTCATCAGAGATTTAAGCGGCCGAACCTATAGAGAAGGGAGGAAGGGTTCCAAGTTAATCATAGGAGCACTTGGATTCATGAAAATCTGGCTTGTGGTGGTTTTCTTGGAATTCAAAATCCAATTAACACACTCAATGCTGGCCTATTTCATGAAAAAGTATTCATATCCGAAAGTTTTCTTTTCTTTTATATGAATAAATACATTATTATAAATGCTTTAAACAAAATATTTGCAATATATTACCTAATAATTTTTACTTAGCAACGAACATAATGGGACCCCATGCCTTGACGTAAAGGCATCAACCTCCCAGGGCAACGAGGCATGCCTTGAATTCAAGGCATCCGTGTTGAGTGTGTTAATATTTTTAGCTAAGGATTCTGAGCAATTGCCGCATGATATAGTCTGAGGGAGGTTCTGTAATGTGAACGGGGAGGTGGAAACCAGGTCTTCACACGGATATTTTTGAACGCATGGCTGAATAAAGTAAGATTTTAGCCGTTCAAGTGTCTGAGAGTATAATATTACACAATCTGAATATAACCAAACTATTAGTAATCACTATATAAATATAAAATGTGAATGGAGTTGTGGGTGGGAGCCATCTGGAACTCCCCAGGTACTTATACCCCTTTTTATCCACTGCGCCAAACCACATTTTAAATACCCCTTGGCCCTTTTCTGTAGTACTAACTATGCTAATAACTATTCAATATTGATACTCTTTAAGTAGTGACTTTATGGGTGCTGGCTAATATGCAGGAAACCGTGAATCAGGCCACTTCAGAATGTAATTATAATATTGTAACTACAACCATGACATTTAAAATGTTTCTGGTGTCCCATAAGGAACCTCTTGACGTAAACTACTGTCCGCGCCAAAATATTGTAGACTCGTGTTGAAACCTAAATAACTGCGAAACCGTTCGTCATATTTTCACGTTATTTACATAGTAATTTAGATAATCTTGTTTTTGACTGACTACATTGTTAGAATAATTTTTAAAAACAAATTTTGGACCTGTTTCTTACGTTAGAGTAAAAAAAGGGCCCATTTTTTAGCGCCACGGCGCCATGCGTCAATTTGACGTCTAATAACTGCCAAGCAATGCGTTTGACTAAAATAAATTTATAAAATATAAGTTGAATTATATCTTTATTATTACGTCTGCGAAGTTTCAAGGTTTTAACTTTGGTACTTATTGGTATGCTATTCCATTTATAACCGCACTTTTTCTCAGCAACTATGGCGCCACAAAACTAAAACTATTATTTTCCTCTTTAAATTTCCAGAGAAAATAAGATATTATCATTTAGCTGAAGTTAGCACCTTATTTTATATCGAAGTTTATGTTTCCTGAAAAAACGCAGCATAGAAAAAGCGCAGAGCTGCCGGCGTAGTGTCCTGCTCTGGGCTCGCGCATAACAATCTCAATCCTTGTTCGACTGTGAACTCTAATCCAAAATCAACCTTCAGGATAAGACTGTGAGACTAAGAGATTCATAGGAATGCCTTCGTTTAAGAGAAAGTAGGTAGAAAAACTACTACATATCTCGAATGAAATAATTTGTTTCTGGTATAATATTGGTTTACTTGCCAACTTCAACAAAAGGCCCTCTGATATTTCACAAGCGTAATGGCTCAAGTCCATGGAAATATTTTATATTAACAGAAAAACTTGGAATGAATTTGGAATACCAGGAAGCTGTATGATCTCGAACGTCTCACTGGCACGGTGAGTAGGAATGAGTCGCTAATTGCTGGACCCCTGTAGTCACTCCATCAATAAAGGTACTTTTTAAGAGAATAAAATTAATCAGTGAAAGAAAATGAGGGAAAATTAATATTATAAAAGGAAAAAAAAAGTTTTAATGGACAAAAGAGGGTGAAAAGGCAAAGGGTCTTATTACGTAGTAGAAAACTGAAGGATACAGCGTGCACTCATATGTGTCGCAGAAAAGCAGGACTTGGAAGTACAGGAGGATAAAGTGCAAAATATATCGCATCTGAGAGCAAACTAACTGCTGCATTCGCCTCGAGACCTATGGCGAGAAAGATTTCTGTCCGTGCTGGCATGGTGCGGGCGCAGATAGCACGAGTGGTTTGTTCTCATTTGAGTATCGCCAGCATCTGTGACATCTGACGAGGGTAAAACGTGTGACATACGCCCGGGAGGAGGGATAAAAAAATAAATAAGCTAGCCAAAGGGTCATACACACGCTAATTTCTAGAGTTGTGTATTAATTGCACATGGGCACGCAAAACCTCCATTAAGTCAGTTTAACGTCTTACGCGAAGTTACTGACACCGAGCTTAAGAACAAGTTTTAGACTTAATTTCTCCCGGTATCAGATTTTGTGTCCATGGGACTAGGCACCCACATTATCTAAAGAAAATTCATGTGTACCCACCTTTACGCCTGTAATAAGATGCTAATTTTTCATCCTGTGACTCTTAGAATTCCTTTCCTCGTGACTTTTGGAACCTAAACATTTAAAAAATAGTATTTCTATGAGGTTTCAAAGAACTCACGGACGATTGAAGATAATGCTACTCTTTAAATGTGAGGACGCAGCATGAAAGACAGTTCCGCGTGACTAGCTTGAAGAATTGACGCGAGATTTATTATTCGTATATTTATATAGCATTGCTAATATTTTGTGCGGGGTGCTTCGCACATCTAGGTGATAGGAAGTGGGGCAAGTAATATTCTGTAATATGTTTTACAGACTGACAGGAAGTAATAGAAACCCCGCTGGCCGCAGTTGGTCGGCAAAGCGCCGGCTGTACAACCCAGTGATCGCGGGTTCAAATCCTAACTTGGGCATGGATGCCGTATTTGTTCTAAGATTAATCATGCGTTAGCATGCTGTAACTCACAGTTGGAAGTACTAAAATCTAACCCTACTACAACTGCTAGAAATAGTGTTTCTTCCACCGAAATTACAATCGAATTATTAAGGATTATGGTTCCCAATCATACGCATCTTTAGATACGCTTATTTCTGATCACTAAATATCCTATACAATTTTCCCCTTCCTACCTCGTCCAACTAATCTAGTATTTTCTGATTGCCTCAAAACGATTCCTCTCCTCCTATAACATACCCAGCCACTGTCGTACGCTTGACCTTATTACCGCTTAAGCTAATTTCAAGCTAATTACTATCACAAGTGCCTACTGCATTAGGACATATTTCTGACCAATCATTTGTAATACCAATCCGCTTCAAATTTCCACATTAATTTTCATTAACATAACCCCTTAAGTAGTTAAAACGGTCAACCAAGCAAACCACTGTATCCTGATTGTACTCTTTATTAGTTCAATTGATGTCTTCACCACCACAATTGTGCTCGGAGTTTCCCTTATGCATAGAAAAAATCTGGAATGAAAAATTCCTAATACAAAGGGTACTCAGGGATTCTGATCGTACGTATGAAGGCAGAAATAATAATTCAAAAGAATGTGTAATTTACTTTTGAGTTCCAGCATCACACGTGAGGGCTTTGGTTCTTGAATATGAATTTATAGGGGAAGTAAATAATTTCGGTTTTTCACCATGTAGTCACTGTTTTCTTTCCTTATCTTCCGTATTCCACTCAACTACTCAACTTCACAAATTTCCATTCAATGGAATAATAAGTTATTTTTAAACACGCTTTTTCGGGACATTTTTTGTCGCCTGAAGTTTTCTTTTCATTAGGTAATGCTTCTTATCTCATCACCTCAAAAAGAATATCGCTCACCCTCCTCGCACTTGCTTCAGTTCTCTTCACCCGCCCAACCTCTACGAAAGAACAGTTTTTTTCCGATAAAGATGAGCCTGCCATAATTTTAAGAAGAGTTATTTAATGACGAAAAAAGCATATCCACTTCCCATTTTTACTAGGAAACACGCTTTTGATTTCTAAGTTTGAGCAAGAAATAACGTAAACAATGTTATTCATATCGAAAAAAATGGAGGAGGTTGATCATTATTGTACGTAATATAATTTTACCGGTTATAACACAATCATAGTGTGTCGCATAAAAATTCTTGAACATTGAGAAACGAATGTATGTACGTTTTTAATTTTCTTTTATCAGCCAATGACTATTATCGATTCAATGAATCGTGAAACTAATTATTTTCCCCTTTCATAATGGGTTTTTTGGAAATTGCTGAAATGAAATACAGCATTATTATTTTTAGAACAATATACAATCACAGTTATGACAGTTTTACTATGTGGTGATAATGTTGTAACTACTAATTCGGTTTGATTACCACTCACAGTCTAGAGCCAGTCCCTCAGGATACAAAAGAAAAGAAGTTACATGTATGCATACATTACAATGCAGTTCAACAAAAGAGAGTGAAGCTGAGAGTGCTAGATAATCCACGACAAGACGGGGTGGAGGATAAATAACGAATTTCACCGAAAAAAAATTGTTCTGAAGAGAGCTTGAGCTTGAAAGGATAATTAAAATTGTTCCTGAGAGATGGGAGGACTTTTCAGAGAGCCAGGACATAACCTCGCGCGTGCTGAACCTGGTAGGGGATTCGCTCCAAAGTAAATGCACTCCAGGTGTGGTGGGATTAACACGGAATGAACGTAGCTGAAGTGGAGAGTCCTATCCGGTTAATGCTCGCAAAAAGACAAAAAAAAGTAAGCAATCACTCCAACCCGGGAGAGAGCGACTATACCTGCCGCAGGAGAGAGGCGAGGACGGGGCGAAATAGGAGCGCAAATCGGGGAAAGGAGGAAGGAAAGCCCGTGGGGTAATGAAGGGGTGGAACAGAAGCGCACCCCTCGGCTGCTAAGGGCGTACGTGCGTCCCGCGGTCGTAATTCAAACAGACGACCACGCCGCCGTCCACCCTCCCGCGGAGAATTTGACAAGGGACGCGGCTGGTGCTCTTGCGGGAAAGACCGAGGCCATGAGAGGGAGGGAGAAAGGTCAGATGGGTAAAGGGAGAGGTACCTAGATGGAAAAAAAATACGACATTGCCAGAGAAGCGGCTGCGGACAGAGTGCCGACAGCTTAGCGAAAGAAACGCGTGCGGTTTACCGGGTTGTGCTGACCGAGTAAATAAACGAAATTAACGCCGGATATTTAGAGTGAGGGGAGGAGAAAATGAGAAGAACGAGCTCAAAACCGAGTTCAAGTTTCGCTCCTCATTTTCCGGACGGGCTCATCGCTCCGTGATTACGTTTCCCTTTATAGCTTCCCTCCATCCTTTTATTTCAATCTCCGTGCCGCGTGACCTACAAGTCCCAGGCGTTACCGCGTCCGACCGCGGGACACAAAAGGAATACAGCGTCCTCAGCAATGCTTACGCCGGTTCCGAGTCGTCATCGTCGTCGTGGCCATCTTGATCATCATCCGGGGAATACTTCCTAGGGCGGGAGGGGAATGTGGAAGAGGGAAACTCTTATTGTTAGTCTCGACACTACTTCCGCGTCTTCGAGGTCGGAGAGAGAAGGAATTAGCGCCCGGAGATATTTTTTTTCCTCTCCCACCCTTTCGCCCTCCTTCACCCGACGTGAATCTCGTCCCCAGAGAACAAAAGAAGAGCAAATGGCGTCGTCGCAGAAGAGCGCGTCTCGGGTGCCGATGAGGTGGCTCGATTCGCTTTAATTTTCCGTCGAGATCATCAGCGGGACAAATGTTATTTTTTCGGGGGGGCGACGCTGCGAGCTAATGAAGAAATTCCCCGTCTGTTCCTTGGCGGCGAGACTTGTCTTTTAAGGCCCGCATCCTCTGGATCTAATTGTTCCGCTTGGTAAATACTTACTCAGCGCACGCCCCCCGTAGCGTTAATGATGAAAGAGCGTAGAGAAATATAAAAGGTTTACTCACAAAAGTCAAATTAGAACCATGTCTACAGGGTCTTCAGTTAATTCCACTGGTGGTTTTTTATTTGATTCTGCGCTCGGATTTTTTCAAGCGAAATTATTAATTTAATTTCAGACTTCGTACAGCAATAGACATCCAAAAGTAAACGCTTGACTCTCCAAAAAATGAACTACTCTCATGATAGGTGAAAATAAAAATATGGGCTTGGTTGCCACTGATTGTGAGACTAGCCGCCTGACATATAACTTTGTATAAAGGAAGGAATGTGGGGTAAACTATTGGGACAGGACCTATTCCAAGAAAGGTTTACTTTACATTTGAACAAAACCTGCACTTACGTGTGAAAATTTAGGAACACTGCCGAATAAGGATTACACGCTCTCCCAATATCTCTTCTTGTGAGTGATTCAGATAGAAAAAAAAGGTTGAAGAATAAAGATGTTCATAATTTAAAAAAATAATGAAACTGATAACAACAAATTGTAGACAAAAAATTATGCTTGCGAAATGTTTTGCAGCAGTTTATTTGTATTTGTTAGAAATTGAACAAAAATTAGGGCATGAAATAAAAAAAATCTTCTATACAAAAGCGCAATTGGATAAGTATATATATGGTCATTATCCTTGATAACTACTAAATGTAAAAATTCCAGCGCGCAGATGCGCAGATTCACTTAATATAGTTAATAATTTTTAAGCTATTTTTATTGTAATGAATAAAAGTTAATTGATGCAGATTGAGTCAACTAATACAAATCGTGGACAAGATACAAATATTGGGTAAAATTTGGGTAAATATATCAAATTCCGTACATATTGATCGATGGCATTTTTAGTCATCAGCTGTTACTTCATGTGCAAATAACATGAGATGGGTGTCGGCGTGAAACTTTGGGGAAGCAATTTTTTAAGCCATATAACCTCATGACAGGCATATGAGGATAAATGAGTGAGTTTCCTCAAGCATATTTTTCAACTTAAAAAGCAGCGAATCAAGAGCCTGAAGACTCATTTTTCAACCTTTTATCGTGGAACACAAAAGCAATCATTCACTCACACCCTGAGAAACGATTAATTTCATTTTCCTTGGGGGGTTCGGTGGAGTTTTGCTTCGATTTCCTACTTCTACGCTTCCACTTTCCTCCGCGAGTGATGGAAAAGGCGCATGGCACGGGGTGATAGGCCACGCACAAAGACTGTTAAGAAGAGTGAGGAGTGAAGAAAAGTCACATTCAGGGTCTCGGGTTTGATTCCCCAGTAGTGATATTTTACTTCGTTTCGATCTGTAAATGCCCGCTCTAAGGATGGAGGAGTGACAGCGCCAGCAAAAGGTGATTCGTAATATTTTGGAACTCTTGAAAGTCTTTGGGGCGAGGAAGCAGGCCAAATATGGCAATGAACAATACCTTCCAAACTTTCCTCTTTTCCCTATCAACCTATCCATTCTTATCTAATAATAAAATAGATAACCCCAGCAGATAAGAAACATTTGGATTAGCGCGTTAGTGAAAGTGTCACTCTTGTGAAAAGTTTGCAATGAAAACTTGGAATTTAACTGAATTAGGATATTCAATTCTACACATTTTAGTTTTTTAAATCTTCGAATTCTCTATTTTTTCGCAAAATTTTGGGCTTAAGTATCACTCCTGTTAAAAACATCCAATATTTAGGGCATATGCTCGATTTTTGACAGACGAAGGAAGGTTTCAGCAGAATTCCCAATTCCCAATACCCCACAATCTCGTTACTCATAAGATTGATGCTTGGAGAACACTTCACATTTAGTACTCTGTTCGTCAGAAGGTAGAATTCCGGGGATATCGCCACTTTACCTAGCTCTCATAGATGATTCTTATGCCCATTATCAATCTATAATTGCTTTGTAACCCTAGCTGTTAGTCAAATTCCAATATAACTGCAACTACTTCAAATTTCTGAATAGAGCGGAGGGAATCATATACCAAGCGCCTCACCTAATGGTTGCAAAAACTACAGTTTCTGTGAAAAGCTTAGCATTGAACGATCAATCAAGACCTGTCTATGATTTTTCACTATTTAATTACATATGAACGTTAAATTTTCCGATATCCCTTGGTACGGAGGCCTTGCGCTCCAAGTATCCGACGTAACAACAGTTACATCACCTCGGATGAAACCGGTTCAGGTACCCACATCATCGTAGGCACGCAAGTATATCCACAATGGGAGAACTCAAGAAGCGTAGGCGGATGAACAAATAAAAAAGGCACATCGGGATTTTCATATCTCGGATTTCAGGGGTAATTAAATTCGCCAAAGAGGATTAGCGGAAAAAATGCAATCCTTCCTCCATTTCCCACCCTTAACCCCCGCCCAACCCACTCCCTGCGCCACCCATCCCCGCCTATCCACCACTCCCTTCGTCATCCCACGTATTCCGTTCCGTGCTATTATCTGCGCTCGAGCACAAACGCGATCCCCATGTTCACCGTCGTATCCAGTGGCTGTAACCTCAAACCACCGTCAACCCTCTTATTAGATATCCGCGTCAGCCGTTAATTCCTATGAGAAAGGCGGACCGCCCTCTCCTCCTTCATTTTGACGTCTCCCCGCCCTCTCTTCACATCCCTTGTTCGAGGAAGAGAGGTGGTACCAGCATCTCCCCATGGGGGACGCATCAGGACGACGTTAATAATCCTCCCGTTCACCCGCGACCGGCACTCCACTCCCTCCCTCAACCCAACAAGGGAGTCGAAACCTTCACCCAACCAAATTCTCTCCTCTTAGGGAGGAGAAGGAGGACGAAAACGCTTCATTTGGGGAGATCTTTCTCACCCCCTCACGCATATCCCGTTCATTTTCCTTCTTATAGTCCTTCTCTCGTCGTTTACAGCGGCGGATCTGGCGGTTTTCTCCCCAAAACCCTCCGTCTTTTGTATAGCCGCCTCTGCTAACTCCGCTGAAGCCCGATTCTACGCCTTTTTCCCCGACCGCAAGCAACAAAGGAGCCGTTCCACCGCTCCCCGCGTTCGGTAGCTATAACGCTTCGCCGACCTCTTCTCTTGTATCCCTTTATCCCAGTCGACGTGCGCGAGAAACACACGCATCGCTTCACGCCTCTCCTCATTCCTCTAGCTCCCTTTCCTCCTTCCTCTCTCTTACCATCGGTCCTCGCCCTTCCCGTCTTCCTTCTCGCCTCCGCAGTGGTTCCCGCGAAACCTGGAACGCCCCTTGGAAAGCAGGGGGGTTCCTTTAAATTACCCTTTTAACCGTTCCTTCCTGGGGAGACCTAGGAGCGTCTTCTTCCACGTGTCGCGCCGTTCCCCGCAGCAACCTGTGTTCACACTGTGACGGAATCGGCTCCTCTTTTCGACTCGTCTCTCTTTAGCGAGGAGAAAAAGAAATTATCTCCTCCACATTACACACACTCTTTCTTTGTGGCCTGAATCCCTAGGCTCAATTTTTTGGAATGCTCCAAAGGAAACAAAAATTAAAAGAAAAAAGAGTTAGTTCATAATTTCAGTGGACAAAGTAGTGAAAGATCTATACAAAGGAGATTACAAAAAATTTTAATCTAACGTGCTCGAAGTGAATACGACATATTTTCTCTTTTCTTATTTTTGCTGTATTGGATACCCAGTAGTTTTTTTACCACAGTGTGAATGTAATGCTCTTTAGGAGTTATTGCTTTTATCAGCTTTTTTAAAAAGCATGAAAATACGAATCGTAAACACCATGCGATAGACTTAGATTTCAATTTATGACTTTTTAGGAGCTAACCACTTTATGTAAATGCGGTATATATTGCTTCCAACAAATGACGTAAAATCCGAGAGAAAAGTCTACGTATTGTTTATAGAGTGCGAAAAGTTTTGAAATTTTATCTTCCAAGTGAAATAAAAATAAAAAGAGGAATTCTCTTTATGTACTTTCTTTCGTCTATTTTTCATCACTATCTTGATGATATGTATCTATTTAGTACTATAATTAAATTTTGTATCTACGTGATCTAGTTCTCTTCTTCAGCTAATACCTATTCTTGATCTAATCATGCACACATGCCTTGCTTCACTCGAATAACTACTGCTGATGTAATTATCTTCTGATAATGCTGATAATCATCTTCTCCATATCGGATCCCTTTTTCCACCAGATCTCCCAGAATCCCTTTGTACTACCTCCCGCATTGTGGCTCGTCACAATGTTGTGAAATAATGTGTGTGTGAGTGAGTGAGCTCTGAGCACGGAGACGGGAGAGTACCCATCCCCTTGACGATGGCGACTGTGTCAGTGGGACTTTAGAAAGGGGGATGGTGAAATGCCGTCGCTGCCGCCGAAAGCAAATGCTCCCAGAAATTAAATGAGAGGTGTGAGGGGGAAGAGAAGAGAAGAGGGCGGGGAGGAAGAGGGAAACTTAATTCGCAAACTGCTGTTGTTTAGGATGGCGGGTCGGGCGGTCGTCGAGCGACAGGGATCGGCGAAAACGGAAGAAACAAGAGGACAAGGGCACTGCAAATAAAACGTCGGCGAGGACAATTGGAGAATCTTCTCGGGAGGCGAAAATTAAGGCAGCGATGAGACGCTTTTGCTCATGCTAACGGCCCAGAATAATTCGAGAAAATGAACGCTCCGCGAAGCGTTTGCTCGAAGTTCCTTCGCTGATTATGCGTTAAATCTTGAGAAAGTGTCCAGACGTTGCTAAATATGTGCATATGTGCGCAATGTATACGTAGATTAATTCTAGCTCATGATTTGGAAAAGAAAAAAAATATTTTCAATGGCCAATTTGAACAAAGCAGCTGAGTTATGTTCATTATCCACTGAGGCTGATCTAACGAAAAATGATAAAAAGGGAAGTTAAAGGACGTTTATAGGAGTAGTTAATGTGAATTCTAAAGATATTGTGAACGTACCACTGAAATATGGTACGTATTATTTCCTCAAAACTAACAGTGAGGAGGAAATAATATTTTCCTTTAATTACCCCAAAATCTGGTATTTATGCCAAATGATTACTGATTCTACTACGACAACCCATGCCAAAAAGATCGAAGGGTATTATTCAGACGATAGTTATTCTACATAACGTCCGTTCGTCGGACTAAAATATTATCTGACAAGTGATCATGTCCCAATAAAAACATAATTTTATAAAGGCGATATAATGCACATCAATTAACTATTACAAATGCGACGTATTTTCTCAACACACACAGCAGCTGGGACAATTACTTGGAAAAATAAAAGCCAAGTCCGTTGACCTGTCCCTTAGCGATTGTCTTTATCAGGCTACCATGTGCCATGATGTGGCCGATTAAGTTGACCCCTTTTCTTCTTAGGGTTTTTACAAGGCTTCTTTCACAAGGCTTTTTCACAACCTCTTTTCTCCCACTCTTCTGAGGTCTTCCTCGTTTCTTACTCAGTCAATCCATTTAATCTTCATCATTCTTTCTTAGCGCCTTACCTCGAATGTTTCAACTCTTTTATTCTCTGCAGCAGTCATCGTCCATGCCTCATTACCATTAAGCAACATGCTCCAGATGCAAGTTCTGATAAATTGTTTCCTTTCAGCTGTAAGTAGCTTCTTCTTTTGGTAGAATGCCCTCCTCGCCTCGGCTATTCTACTCAGTACTTCTTTCTTGCTTCGTCCATTGATCATTACTCAGCTTCCAGGTAACAGTTCTCTTTCACCTCCTCAAGTTTTTCTTTTCCTACTTTATCATTGATCTTCTCCCCCTCTCTCCTGCTGCACAGTAATATCGTTGTTTTCTTCCTATTTATATTCAGGAAATATCTGGCCAATGACCTTTCCACGGTTTCCACTAGAATCTTCTTCAAATCCTCCTCAGTCTCTTGTATGACTGCTATGTCATCGGCAAATCGCAGCATGCTCATTTTCCCCCCGTAGATATTCACTCCTGAAGCCTTCTCTTTGATATCATTGATGTCTTTCTCGATGTAAACATTAAAAATTAGGGGAGACTGTGCACAACCTTGTCTAATATCTTTTATTATTTAGGCTTTTTCAAAGCTGGGTCCAGAACTATCACACCTACTTGGTTTTTATATAGACTTTGGGTAATTCTTCGGTCACTGCTGAACACTCCAATTTCTTTCAAAATTCCAAGCATTGGTTTCCAATCCACGTTGTCAAAAGCCTTCTCTAAATCCACAAACACAATGAACATCTTTTTCTCTTCTCCATTAACTTCTCTATGAGAAACCTAAGAGCCAATATTTCTTTTCTTGTACTCTTCCTTTTCCTGAATTCAAATTGCTCTTCATCCAGGAACTCCCCTGCTTTTCGTTCTGTTCTCCTGTAGATACTCCTTGTCAATATCTTTGAAGCATGTGTTGTTAGGCTTATGGTCCTAACGTTTTCATAGTATTACGGTGGTAAGTCATGAGTAATATGGTACGGGAAATATATGATAGGAAATTAAGGAATGAAGTACACATATATCAATGATAGATTAACGTATCAGAACGTACATCTGGAACATTCTTCTTTATGGCAATGAGGCATGGACGATGGCAGCAGCGGACAAGTCAAGGGTGAAAATATTTAAACGTCATGCTACAGAAGAATTATGGAGATTAAATGGATCGATCGAGTGACATACGAAGAAGACCTGAGAATAGTGGGAGAAAAGAGAGGTCTTATGAAAAATCTAAGAAGAAGACGTTAGAACCTAATGGACCATATCATGAGACACGAGGGCTCGATGAAGATAACTATCGAAGGACAAGTGAACGGGAAGAATAGCAGAGAAAGGCCTCATATGAGATATATGGAACAAGTGATGAAGGATATAAAAGAGAAGAAACTCGAAAATATGAAGAGATTCGCTGATTGGGGAATTGAGTGGAGAGCTGCGTCAAACCAATCTCGGGATTGCCGATTGATGATGATGATGCTGAGTTCAATGTGAGATAAAGGGACTAGAGAGCAGCTTTGGAGTAAATTTTAATGCATAGGAAGAGATACAGTATGGGAGGTTTGAGCGCTGTTAAGTTGAACGCAGTGGTAAAAAGAAGTGGAAAACGTGGGAAAATTGGTGAGCGATCGAATAACTTTAGCAAAAGCAAATGAGAACCAAAAAGATTTATTTTTCACTATAGTTTATACGCAGTTAAGTACTTCAAGGGAGAAGAGGAAGACGATGTGCATGACCATAGAAACTGCAATGAACGTAAGGGACCTGAATATTTTACTGTTATGGTTGACTGATACTCGATGGTCGGTGGAGAGAGGGCTGAAAAACGAGCATGGGATGGGAGCAAGATGTGCAGGTTGCGTGAAAAAAAATATTGTGGAAGAATAAATGTAACCGTCGTCGTCAGCAACTGGCTCAGAAAACATTATTGGCGTAGGTAGGCAATGCAAATCCCAGAAAATGAAGTAAAATGACAGATAAAATAGGTATAGGTACTTGCATAACCGTGTCATTTATTCTTATAATGTTAAAACGTTGGTGAATGTTGGTGGTGGAGACTGGATGGAAGAAATACCAAGAATAAGAATACAAATATCTGAAATAGGGAAATGCGCTTTAAAACATGCACGCCGGGAGAGGAAACAACAATCACCGGATAATGGAATGGAAGGTACTAGAATATCAGAGTAATATAAAAAATGAAATAAGGGAACAAAATATAGTTGCATTTAGGATTAAAAGTAACTGCAGAGCTCAAAAAATTAGTTAAAGTTGTTTTTGATTAAATTATAGCAGACATCTTGGTCAGGGATTAATGAAACAATCGTAATCATGAGCATAGCACCACAGCACAGGAGGTCAAAGCTTACTTTAAGCACCAAGGAGATTATCTTATGAGTTCAGGGATCACAGACTAGCAGTGGAAAACCTTATAAGGTGTCAATGGAAACTCTGTTCAATAGCACAATTTCCACCGAGAAAAACAAATCATACACTTTGTACGGCAAACCAGCAACTTCCTGTTACTTTTGTGACTAAGAGACTGCTGAGAGCGGTTTTGATTGAAAAATCAATCGCAAATAAAAAAGTAGGTATTTATTTCTCAAATTTAACCTAATAATTTTTGATGTAAGGGTAGCCTTTCCGATCGAGAAATTAAATATTTTTCAAGGTTTCGTTAGTAGATTACTTTGAGTGAGTTACATACATACATCCCAAATCGTCTCCAAGGTTAATATTTCGACTTTTTTAGAATAATTTCTCAAAATGAATATAAAGTTATTATTTTATTTCCAAAAGATATACATAATATCCTAGAAAAAGTATTATATTTTTAAGTATAAAATATTTCTAATCTATCTTATTTGAGTGAAAATATACCAAAAACTTTTTTTACTTCGACCAAGCAAGATATGCTCAACCTCTTGAGTAAATCAAACTTGCTCAACCTTAAATCCATGACATTACCATCTTATTTCAAGGGTTTTATTTCAAAAGCCTCATTTTTGGAGAAATATTTGAATCCTGTAAAATGATAGTAGACATTTATAACTTTTAACTTCATTGGCAGATCAGGAAAACTTTGATACAAGTTATTTATTAAGAGGAACTATAGTTTCACCAAACTTGCAGCATGAGTACTGGACGATGCTGAGTAATTTATCTCAAAATTAATAAAATATAAATCCTAAAGTGTAATTTTTGTCCACTATCGTAGCTACAAAATTTTACCAGCATAAAATAACAATGAAGATTATAAACAATCCTACATCTGAAAACGTTTTTAGAAATTTTTTGGAACTTATACTGCGGATATTGGAAAAGCGAAGATTCTCAAATATTATACATTTGTAAGTAGTATCTACTATAAAATGTCAAAAAGGTAATAAAAAGATATTTTTGAACGTGAAGGAATGAAATTAAATAGATTTGACTCTCATTACATTATTCTATGAAACATTCCATTTTCGTTGCTTGATCCGTCTTTGATCTTTAAATCTCAATCTACTTGCGCCTAACAAATGTCAAAACGTAAATAGGTCGTTGGAACTATCGGAGCTACAATAGCAAAGTTTCATCTAAAGATTAATGGGGTGGTATTCAGATGAAAAAGCTGCAAAGGGGTGTTATTTCAAGTTAAAACGCCCTCATCTTGAATATGCCTAGGGCGTTTGGGACTCAGAGGGGGAATTTAATTCCGTAACTGAACAGCCTTCTTGAAATGGGTGCTTTACGCGTCGTAAATTGCCAGGTACAAAAATAATCCATTATTAAAATGTGACTACTGGTGAGTAAGGGATTGGAGGCACGTACATTTAAAGTAAATTGCTCGCATAAAAAAATGAATACTTTGTGTTTAACTTTTAAGCCGGTCAAATTCTTCCGTGCTGTGGTAAATTGTCACTTTTCTTGCATAATAATAACGATAAATATAACCGAATATCAACCAAAGTTTACATAATAAGAGAGTATGATATATTATCTACTTGGCCTACATATTGACCTGTGAAATGCTGAAGAAAAATGGGAGAAAAGCCACATTCAATCTTAGGATTATTTCTTAAAAGTATGACACTTTTTTCGAGCTACTAACGAGTGCCATACCCTGGAATCCATCCAATTGAATAGGACAGGAGAAACGAAGATAACTTTTAATTCAATAGATTTTCATTCAGTGGAGTTCACTTAGGCTTCTTCTTCTAACCATCGGTTCTTGTTTAGATCATTCATAATATCATGGGCGTTGAACCCAGAAGCCACACATTTTCTTTTCATGACTTTAATGGAAAAAATGTGTATGAAAATTTTGCAGGTACACTTTAATTTTCTCGTTACTTCAAATATATTTAAGATCCACAGTATAAAATATAACAGATATCTAACGGTATTAAAATAGCAAATCAAATATTATCAGCGTTCCTATCAAAAACATTTACCTTCCGTGGCAGTAATGATTTATATTTGACGCTCAGAATATGATTACACCACTTGCACTTACTGGCCTCACCATGGATTCACTCTAGGTAAAAGAATTTGTAGGAATACCAACCAAATAATATAAAATCGTTAATCACCTGAAGAAACGGAAGGTAATGTTTATCAGGGGTAGGTAAAGTCTGACTGAAAAATGCTCAGACAACTATGAGCAGGAAGTAATATCCTGCATTAAACCAAACATTAAAATGCTTGCAAAGAAAGAAGGTAGCTGCACTTTATCACAATATTTAATTCCATGTCTATAAAGATATATTTGTATTGATTTCTAAAGTGTTTTTCACGGGAAGCTTCAGCCGACATTGGAAAGGCAGATTTCACAATTTATTTTAAACATTAAAATTTGAAAGTTAATACGAGAGGCTTATTTTTTTATGCAAGTAGGAGCAAGACATTTCTAGAGATTTAGGGAATATATAGTATTTATTCAAAGCTGTGTGAGCGATTTCCCTACCGACGTAAAACGGGTTATCGGAGGAAGAAGCTTGAACTCGAATGGCAGGATGGGGGGTGAACAGTGAGGTGGTCCGAATACGGATCGGCTGAAATGCTCCATGCAAAGACAACGGCGATCTATTACGCCAGTGCGGGAGAGATAAATTATTACCGTAAAATATTCCGAACGGGTCCGGCATTTATTGACTTCTTTTATTCTTCCTTTCGAGGCGGAAGGTAAAAAATTCAACAGTCTCAAACCTCCTCCATCCCAGCCTCCCTCGGTTCCCGAAAAACTGCTGCGCTTCGCAAGACCGACCGTTTCCTCCTCCCTCCACCAACCCCCCTCGCTTATTTTATTCCGGACTGTTTCATTGGCCACCCCTCGGAGGAGAAGGCGCACTCCCTCCCCGCATTCCTCCAGCAGCCTCAGTTCCAGATCCCACTCCAGAAACTCCAGATCCCCTCCCTATACGATCTCCTCCAACGACCCGAAGCCCTTGCTGAACACACGCAAGCAAGCAAACACCGACTTAGGAAAGAGAGAGGGAGAGAAAGCTACTGGATGGATCTCAAAACCTCCCCCTCCGCCCACTCGTTCCGTCCATTTACTTACTTCGCCCCGACCCCCAGGAAAAAGGCGAACCGATTCAATATTCAGGCGAGTTATACCTACTCCCCACTCATCCCTATCGAGGGGGAGAATGCTCTCCCACCTATTCTCTTTCTCTCCCCTCCACTGTGAGTAGTTGTGGAGATTTTAGTCCGAGAGAAGAAGTACCAGCCTTACCTTCCACCTCCATCCACTCACTCACCTGCCGGCACACTTCCTGACACATGAACCACTCTCCCACCTCCCTCTTTCTTGTTCCCGCGGAATCGGAACCTTATTTTTTTATTACTTCCGTCCCGGCTCCAACCTGAGATTCACTCCTTCCTAGACCTCCATCGCAAAAGCTCCGGCGCCCACACAAAACAACAAGACATCTCTCGATATCTCGAGCTCCACTCTGCGCCCACAACCTTCTCCTCTGCTCTCCCCTTCTTCGTATATTCCTCTGCCTTCACGATCCCTCTTGAATCCCTTGTTCGCTCGCTCTCTCTTCCACCATGACGTGTTTCATCTCTTCCCTCCCTTGGTCTCCGTATGTCTTTCCTTCATGATCCCGTCCTCCCGCTTCTTCCAGTAACACTTCACCCTACCCCATCCTCCTAGCCCCCCCGACAGTCAGATCAGTGACGTACTGGTCTAACAAACCAAAGGTGGTGGGGTTTCAATATTGACTAGTAAGTTGTCCTTGTCCTAGAATTACGTTTTGAGTCAGGTTAGATGGTTCTATATAACCTTAGCAGTTAGTGCACCTTATGACCTAAATTAACAACTTCTCAAAAGGTTGATCCTGGGAACTACGTTCTCCTTAAGATGAAATATAATAGTTGATTGGAATGAATAATAAAAACTGTAACTAAATCAATTCTAGTTTTCTACGAGTTTTCTAAACATCTCACGATCAAAACTATTTTGATATAAAAATATCGATCATCGAAAAAACCGATGGAACAATCCAAACGTGAATTGTTTAATCACCCACTTCACTCCCAATAAGTGACCCCCAACCCCCCACAGCCAACACATGTATATAGAGATGTAATTTTTTGCCTGATGATGCTGAACTACAGTGACATGAGGTCACATTAAATCCTCTTTTTATATGAAGAATTGCAAAGTTTTATTTTACTGCTATTCATCATGAAACAATTTCCCCAAGTTACGCCTGAAAATACTAATCATTGGCAGATTAATTAATGATATGCTGCTGGTTTGTCATCAGGCACACAAGGAGAAATTCTCGGGTTTAACTCGGGGAAACTTCCTATTTTCCTGCCGCAGGAAGATTTTTTGCACTCGTTTACGGTGACTGCTTGTTTATGGTGTTGCATCTACTTTTACATTCCATTTTTATGGTGAAATCAATCATTAAATTGCGATGCAGAGAGAGCATTGCAGTATTATGATTGCAGATATCTAGGCTTGCGTCCACAATTTGAAAGCAAAAGAGTCATATAAATAGCTGGAGACGAATGATGCCAACAATGTGTTACGATATGGTATTAAACGGCAAATTGATAACCACATCACAATATGCAGTTGCATTCATTTCAAAAACCAGTCCTTAGAACTACTGAATGACGAACTCACATGCACTCTAATACTTTTTTCTTACTTTTATTATTGGCTTCACAAATAATGTTTCATGAACATTCAGGTGAACTGTATACTTATTTATCGACGGAAATAAATTACGCCACGCTTCCAACTGGGCAAATGGATGCTAAATGATGGATCGCATCAATACCAGGAGGAAGAATAAACATTAATTACTTGCAGATACGTTCAAATTCAATATCACCAACCTCTCATTTTTACGCCCACTGCTATCCACAAATATGGGCGCCTACATTTCATGAGCTGTGTGCAATCGGAAACTGATTGAATGCTTGCCATGATAAACACAACGATTAGCATCAACATTGGATCCATTAATTTTAAACGTACAGGAAAGCATTAATATCCGGGCGCAATTCGAGGAGAAATTACTATTTTTTAAAATTTCTTGACCCTACACTAGCGAAAAATTCTTGTATGAATGAACGAAAACCCTGCCCACGTTTTAATATTGTTCAAACTAAATAATAAATGGAAAAACGTTTGGAAATTGGCCTTACGTCCACAGTGCAGAAGGATATGAATTACTGAAGCAGCAAGATATGCAGCTATGTATTTGCTCTCCAGATTTCGACAGCACTTCTGAGGAGCTACATTATGTAATGGGCCTTCAAATCTCTTAATGGACAGTAATTCGGATGACAGTGATTCAATCCCTAAACTTAAATAATTTTTTGTAATTAAAAATTATATTCTGTAGTTTAAGGACTATTATTTGCATTCAAAATATCACATGATAAATATGAGAACCGGTGAACTAGAGTAAACTCGATACTTGGTTTTAATTCACCTTGCAACAACAAAATTTCCGTGGCTAGAAAAAGAAGAATATTAGAAAGATCCAGAGGGAAAAGTGTTTAAGACAAACAACTTTGTTTCACTTTTGAAGCGAATCATTGACGTCAATTTGGAGTGGAATTTAAGGGAAGATTTTCATAACTCCTCACAAAGCAGTCTTTTTTTATCCCTAAGATATTGTTTTTGCTATGCACTTCAAAGACGGCAGTCAAAACGGACCATAGGATGACAGTTGTTGGCGGATGCCACTAAAGCAAGCATAAAAATTTGCAGTGCAAAGTGAATTCCAAACACAGATGTTACAAGAATGTAATGATTTTTCTCTCCGTGTTCCGGTCGAAAAGGCTCGAGGAAATGTTTCGAGCCGTATAAGACTCCAAAATTAACAGCCATGCCCGAAAGGCTGCTGCACAACCTCGTATTGAGAAAATTCCGTCACAACCATTTCTTTTGACCATAAAAGCATTTTTTTATTAGGATATACATGTGATATAAATGAATTCAATATGCCTAAGGATCGTTTTATTCCTCGTGAAAAATAATCTTACCACCACTAGATGCCTGATAATATGCAGCCATGTGGAAACGGTGGACGCCTAAAAATGTGTTTTAAATATAAGCTCAAAGAATAAAGGTGTGTGAACCTATCCGGATAAATAGGTGAAATGTAGGTAAGCTGTCGTGTATCTGAAATATTCGCTCTCTCTTTCTACTTCTTCATGGTACACCCTTGCTTTCCTGGTGGGAATCACAAATAAAGGAATTTTAGCTAATACTACCTAACTAATAAATAACTATCGTTATCCTAGTTTTCAAGCATTCTAACAATTTATTTGCGCGTATCTTCAGGATGCATAACTAACAAAATTACCCAATGAAGTACTATCGCTCGTATTAGTAGTATGTGCGTAGTGACACGCTTGGTTATTTTTTTTTCACCCCCTGCCACACTTCCTATAAGTGGCTTGGAGGGTAATCTGTAGATGTAAATGTAACCGTATCACTGCAATATATGTATTGTCTTTTTCGAATGCATTCGAGAATACTATGCTGGAGTTCCCGAAATCATCGATAAAATTTCAAACAACATCGAGAGCCTCAACAGATTTGAAATCGCTTTTGAATTTGAAGCTGGAAGACATGAAACTGAGACTCTATCCCATTCCCACCTGTTCTCACAAGCACTCTAGTCAGTCGCCGAACTCTTTTCTGCCATCCAATCCACACTGCAGCCCCATTAATCGTCCGATGTGGGCCATTTGGGGCGGAAACGACGCACGACGCCTGTTTGCAGACATGATGAGGGACTCATACGAGTGCGAGGGGATGAAGATTGAACAGCAGGCCCTATTCCCACACCCATCCCATACATTGCCTCCGCGAGGGCTTTTCCGGTGAATGCTTTCGACAATAAAGAATTTTAACGCAAAAACCTTCTAGCCTGGAGAGTGAGAATCTGCAAGTTGAATTTAGCACAATATTTTGACTATTCGACCTTAAAGAATAAATTTACCACAGAAATTCAATATATATACCCTTACTGTTCACTGTTTCAGGATTCACGTAGTGGAAGTGTGACATATTAGCTTAGTAAAAAAACAGTAGCACTTTTCCACAATTCTATTATAATTAAAATTTTTATAATGTTAAATATAATTGTGGAAAAGTGCTAATACGTTAAATATACATTTAAAAGCCCAATGTAGTTTGGAAGGTTAGATGAAAAGGATAAAATATTAGATGGTAGGCCCGAGAGGTCGAAAGTACCACTCTTTCTGCATGCATCCAGGGCCAATAATAGAGGCAGATGTTGCTGAAGCCACCTGGGATAATTAGGTTAATCATGATAGCGTAAGGATTTTTAGTATGCCTACACAAAACACTAAGATTCAATTTTATAATAGTTGGTTATACTCATCCGTTAGTCAATAAATAAGTTAAGATGTGGTCATCAAAATGTATGCGTATTTGCAAAAAGACTATCAAACAAAAACATTTTTTATGAGAGCATTACTGTCAGAAAATCATAATTAGTCATTTACGATCCTTAAAAGTATTTAAAAAGACATTCTAAAAGGCTGGGCCTGATTTTATCATGCACGATTGTGTTTTTCTTGGATATCTGCTTGAATGTTCTTTGCATAACCAGAAATATTAGTATGAGACTGGTTCTGTATTTGATTGGCACGAAGTTAGTTTGAGACAAGAGCATTTAAAGTCGTAGGGTTTTTTACTCACCTCGTAAATTGGTAAATAGAAAGCAACTGGCAATAAACTTACAAGGTATTACAACAACTGACTCGTTGTCAATGTGTGCTTGTCATGGGAGTCCCCCTCTTTGTGGCAAATTTCAGGGTGAAATGTAGATGTAGATTAAAATTAGCATACATTGCCAAGTCGGTTTGTGTGGTGACTACGGGTTCAAATTATCGCAATGCAGAGATTTTTCATTGGTACACCGGTCCCTGCTTGAGTGTCTCGTGGAAAGTAAGTAACTCGAACACAGCTTCCCGACCGTCAACTGGGACGTTGAATTGTGGACCCCTTGGTGATAAAAAAAATGCCATTTGGAGATTGCTCTTAAAGGACTTTCTTTTTAGCTTTCCCTTCTCTCCGTCCCTTAAGAAATTTCTCGCCTCCCTCTGTTGACATCAACGATTGTCAATTCAAATGAATGATAGCGTAATATAAATTCTCCAAAAACTATTTTACATTGAAACTCACAGCATGGCACGATATCATATAATATCCTACATATATTCGGACCGACAGAAAAATTATACCATACATAAAATATCGTATTTCATAACTAACATAGCACATAACAATCCATTTTATGTAGAAATTAATCAAACGAATTCTTAAATAGTTAAGGTCCATTTTCATTTCACAAATTCATTATTTCATGGATAAGTTATACCGCAGTTGATATCTCACAATAATGCCTGATATCGAGGAAGTTACTTTTTAGTTCGCTTATCTGCCCTGGTTTTTTTCATAAAGAAGGAGGCAAAGATATCTGCGATGGAGAATTAATTAATACTTTCATGTTTCACGGACGCTTAAGTCAAAAGCTCCATCGATATCAAAGGAATTTTGTGAAACAATTTCATCCAGCAGAGCGGCATTGGAAACACTCGTTTAATTAGAAATACCACTCTTTGGCAAGATGAAGGCAATAGAAACAGAGGAATAAACGCATTACTTTAGTCAAAGCAATAGATAGGTATATAGTGGAGCCTCAGAATCGGATGAAATGCGGAAATAGGCAATGTTACATCTACGAGAGGACCAAATAATTCGAGATTACTACGATAAAATTTGATTAATTTCGGTGCAAAATACTTCCACTGGTACTTCACCATCGAGTTTTTACCATTCCTCATGAAAATTAAATTTCAGCCGTAAAACTAGTTTGAACCTGTAACTCTTCACGTCAGACACTTAAGTAACGAATAGCAGTGCGGATTTTAATAAGAGGATTACTCTCAAAACTTGGTGTGTTTAATAAAAAAAATTATAATTTTTTTATGTACTTACCTTCCCAGATTTGATTTATGCAGCATTTTCTCGAACGGGCGTTTTTATGCATGATAAAAAGGATTCTAATCACCCATTTCTCTTTTGTCTGCGTCATATCACACTCCGTTCAGCGTATATCGATGCATTATACGGTGATAAAGTCACGACGAGCTTAGGAGTGTTAAGCAATGTGGAAGAGTAGACGAGAAAATATGCATATGACATTGCTCTGCAATTCCTCACTCGGCTCTAGTTCACCCTTATATCTTCTTATGGATTCACTTCAATACACTTGATACACATCATTGGTTTCTCTTTCGAGCGGCGATTCTGTTAGAAGGGGGATTAACAGAAAGCAGAAGAGGATTAGTTCAGGCATCATGAACAAGTGGACCACGTTGTTCGTCCTACTTGAAGAATGAAGGTTTTCAATTTGAATAAAAAAACTTCGAAATCGTATCGGAATAAGTAGGTATTAGACCAAAAATATGCCTTCACGCGCCGGTTTAGAATTCTTAACGTCAGAAAGGGAAATGTTTGCTTCAGTTCCCTACCCACCCTTTTCGAACTCTCTTCAAGTCATCAACAGTAAATATAAAAATAAACTAACGGAATTCACCTGCATTTCTATCATGTATTCAGTTATTTAGTTTATGTATTTATTATAGTATTATTTTCGTGTTAATTGCCCTACCTCAGAAATGTTAACAGAGTAACGATCATTGGTCAAAATTTGCTTCCAGTTACTTTCAGTAGGTACTGGGTGAGTAAAAAACTGTAGCAATATTCCACAATTATATATTTTTTAATTATAAAATTACCTTACACGTGTTTCGGCTTACTAGACATCTTCAGGTGTAAACTCACAAACTTTCCGAGACCACAGTCCATTATACATGAAACGGGAAGGGGATGGGGATAGGAGAAAGTGGGTAAGGAGGGGGGAGGGAAGGACTAAATGGTGAGTGAGAAGGGTGGTGAGGAGGGAATTATGGAAAAGAAAGAATGTGTATAGCACTCTAAGGAGTTTGTCTATGGAACGGGATTAGGGAAGTGGCAGGTTATTCGGAAAAGGAATAGCAAGCAATAGGGAATGGATCCGGAACAGCTGGTCATTCAACAACAGGTTATCGTCACTATTTATAATTTCCCACTGCTCATATGCGTCCAATCATGGGCATTTTCTTTCGATATGTAGAATTTGTGGTTGAAAGAGGCAGTGGTGCGATGTCTCCAGGAGGTGTTTGGCCAGCAGTGACGATTTGTCTCCCTTATTCAAACACATTCTATGCTCTTGGAGTCCAGCGGTAAAATATTTGTCGTCTAGTGATAAATCCAGTGGTAAAAATATGATACTTTCAGTAGCACAGAATTGATAGAGGACCGCAGGTGCACCACCTCCCTCTTCCACTTTTCGCGTTTTACTGCGAGGAATTTATTCACGTACTCCCGCCTGGATGCCTCACATTTTTTCACACGGCTGAATTTATGTATCAGAACGACGCTCTGATTCATAAATACATTTCATACGTGAGCATAATCCACAGAGTCCTGCAATCCTTTAATGCATACATTAGCACATGCATGAAAGCTTGAAAATGACTCGATGATGAGTTAAATGGTGATGGGACAAAATTATATCAATTTGGCCTGAATAAACTCACTGATGTAATCACCAACCCAATAATCCCTTCATCTACAGTAGTCAGCCACATAACCTTTAAGTCAATAAATATCTTTCATGCGTTCCCAATAAGTCACAAATATCGCCGAATATTTTTAACTGGAGTAGTGATGATATGATTTTTTTTGCCTCTCTGCACGTGAAAGTGCCTTGCAAAGGCTTTTCCAAAGCATGTCTCAGGATAGTGAGGTGTTTAAATAGAAGAACGTCATCATAAATTATAGGATATGGAGGAGATTATCTTATTGTTGGAACTTAGTCTGAATTTATCGGATTTTATCACGTCTTGCGTTTTGCTAAGCTGCAAATCCCTGCAGAGTTCCAATCCTCATCTATATAGGGGCACATAATATATTCCCTTCTTTCTAATGATATGGCTAAAATGTTCAAGTACAGGCTTGTTTTATGCATACTGGTTTGTTACCTTACATTTTTCACTACTTAGGACACTAAGAAAAAAATATTCTAGTTATCGGACTTAGTCCTCATACTCACACTCGGGGTACATACACAGTACGTCCAAGCACTAGGCCAGTTTTTCGAAGATGGTGATTACAGCTCGTTACTACGATGTTTATGATGGTGGGACAGTTCTGCGGATAATGAGGAAGTTAAACTCAAAAGGTTGAGGGAGCAGGAAGTGAATTCTGAGCACACCATCACCCGCTGTAGACGCTATAGATCTCCCACGCAAGACGAGTTCATGGCATCAACGAAGGAGATAGCAGGGAATTGTCTGCTCTCGAGAAGTCAATTCAACTCTGTGTTCATTGAATCGAGAAGAGCCATGAACTGGCAGTTATTGATCCCTGGCAACGGAGATAAGAGGAGGTGGAGATCTTAATTTTCCTTCGCAGTTAACTTCCGGATCTAGCTCAGAACTCAGCGTTCAGAAATGATGTGTCGCTCGAGTTCGAGAAGAAGAGCAGAGAAGAGAAGAGCAAAAAAACCCTAAACTAATTATAATACATAATATATAATAAAATAATAATTAACAACTTAAGCTGATAAAAAATACTTGCGATTAATGTACCTGCATGCTTAAAGTAAGGCTATTTATGCTTTCTCAAAAAATAATTGCTAAATGTTATGTCATTTGATTTTTTTTCAGAACATGATGCTTTTATGAATGTAAAATGAGTTAGTTTTATTAAACAGTACCAAAAGGACAATTTAGAAATATTACTTGTCTAATAACATTTAACATTACAACACGAATTGCAGTTAGGTTTTTTCTTAACGCATTCACATGTCACAGTGAACTGTATTTCAGCACATTGAAGTTTTAATTATTAATTTGGTGCCATGCCATTAGCATTTTGGCCCTCAATTCTTTATGTAACCTTGCCATTTTATGAAACGTAATTCATTGAAAAAGCCTTGGAAATCCCTATTTCTCACAAATTAACAAATAGATGAGAATATTTTTTTTCACGAGGCAAGAAATAATTCCAACAGGGTGGAGATTTTTTTCTCACGTAGGATGAAATGTAAACAATTGGAATTGTGCCATTCATGGTGAGGTTGATAAACGAAATCCACTCATTTAGGATTTTTGGAACGTAACCAATGAGATATTCGCCTGTTGTTTGAATGTAGCATAAAATTTCGACTGATAAGATAAATACATCTGAAAGTACGTATTTGGATCATGATGGGCAAAAAATTGGAACCTTTGATCTGACTTCTTGTACTACCGCTTATACTTGCCATTGGAATTTTATGACACGGAGCAATGCGAATAATTTTTTAATGATTTCTAAATTCTTCTGTTTATACCACTCTAAGGGACTGCTACAATTTGAAGGAGTTAGACGTCATTTAAGGGCAGCGACTTCTTGCAGGGAAGTGCAAACTCTCAGGAAAATATCACTCATCTGTGATAAAATAATTTACACGGAATTTGCCATCAGCCAGAAGGAAAATTTCGGAAAAAATATTGATTTTATAAAAAACAAACCGGCACCATGGGGTAGATATCGACGGAGCGCACGCAATTAAGGGAATATTCGCTGCGGAAAACGCAATCCTCCTAAGCAAATAGCTTCGTAACTCAATCTACTTCCAGCTGACGGTGTAGTAAGCCTGCCTGTCATCTCCCCCTTGGCTCGAAAATGTAGATCCGCCTCGGGGGACCATTTAATTCGCCTCAGAGTGAAAGTACTGGGCAAATATTTGCTTTTTTGGATCGACCCCCCCCCCCCCCTCCCCCCTCAGCACCCCTCCGCCCACATTTCGAGCGGAGGTTACCACTACCGTCTCATTTCCCTCTCCCTCCCTTCCCCGAGTTTTCTGTACGCGGTCATTTGTCTGCCGCACGAGTGCGACTGTCTGTCCCATTAGAATACCCCAGTCCCGGTCCACTTGGGATTCTCCTCTCTTTTTCCCTACCCATGATTCCTTCCCAACCCCCCACTTTCTCAGCATCATCATTCCCTCACCCACATCCTTTGCTTACGGTCCATTTGGGACAATACCATCTTCCTCCGCAGACACGCTTCTCTCCCCGCTATGCTCTCTCCCTTACGCCCGCGTCTATCAGAAGCTTTTTTCCTTCTCTCTTTGACTTGGACTGCGCAAATTGTTTCCTTCGAGAAATGGGTCGCTAAACGAAAATCGCGTGGCCAAGTTCTAGTCGCGGGGCGGACGACGTTCCCAACTGATTTCCGGCCGACAGCATTAATGGTGAATCCGAGTTTACTCTAATTTTGGGTGTAACACCTAAGCTTCATAAATATGATGCCGGACTCAGTAACAAAAAAGAACAGAATTACGCTCTCTATGCAGCTGGTTAATAAAAAAACCTTTTGGCGGTTTTATTTTCGATATAAATAACACCACGGTTACAATTATGAAATAGTAGTACGTTTTCATCTCCTTCCTTAATTTCCGTGACATATTCATGTAATACCTACACCCAGTCTGATCTAAAAATGTGATTATATGCCCACGCTTAATCTGCCATTGATACATGTAATCGTATGGGCTCAACCGGACATGGTAGTGTTTCAATGGAAGTGTTTTTAACTCTAGAATTTGAATTAGGATCAGGCAGGTGGTGTTACTGTTCTGGTTTCATCTGCAATAGAAGAAGATCCTTTACCAATGCTAATCATATGTGACTAGAAAAAGCATTCATATCCTGGAAACCTGAAGACAAGTGCAGTATGTCAAATGAGTTAAAAAATTAACATTGTCAGGAGTGAGAGAATAACTTGTGCCACCAAATTTATGTTGTAGTGACTAATAAATTGGCTATTTCCATGAAAATGGCATAAAAGTTAAAAACCGACACAATAATTCCATCACATTTTTATGAGTTCCCTGAGACTTGGCTACAGCTTTCCATGACAACAGTTATTTGATTTTATACAGAATGAAATAAGTCGGGGAAATTAAGAAAAACATTAGCAGTGGAATGTACAGAAAAAGTGCCTTAAAGGAAAGCATAAAAGGATAGCTCCTTACCCTATTCTAATCGTCACACGAATAGGACACCCCGATGGGCATAAAAATTGTATTATAGCCTTTACGACATCCCTCATCTTTACAAACTTTTACTGTCCTGTTTCATGCCAGGATATTTTCCGGACTCTCTTTTCTAGTGATTCAGTTGCTTTTCCAAACTGAACGACGTCTTTAAACTCGAAGCTGTTCTTTCCATCGCATAAATCCCACGAACAAGGGGGCATCCTCTTGTTCGCTCTTGCCATTTATTTCTTCCCCTCTCTCTCTCTCCATTTCCCTCGTTCCTTAACCTCTTCCTTCTCCCTCCCTCATTTGCTGTTCTCTCCTTTCATGGACGTATCTCTTCCACGCTCCCTTCCATTTACTAAAGACTTGGTAAATGCCGTTCTCACATCTGTATAACCCCATTTTTTTTAGTCTTGGTGGTATTTGTAAAGATATTTCATTGAAATTCCAAACTTGAGTGCTTTGTGGGGAACGTTTCAAATTGGAGTTCATTGAAAGGAACGTAAAAATTTGGACAAATTGGTGACTTGCGTACAGAGCAAGCGTGTGTCCCCGCCGGGTTTAACTCTAGACTTCCTGAAATTTACATAGTAGTGGACCTAAAATTAACACTGGCTAAACAAGTTTGGTATTGTTTAACCTGCGGTCACAAAGGTTAGCTTTTATAGGCTACCTCTTATCCGTCGAGCCCCACGAAACGGGTGCTCGGCTTAAAACCAAGGGCGCGCCTCCTTCCCTAATTTCGGAATTATTATGAGAATTCTTCTTTTTTAATCCTCCCCGGAACTTCTCCGTTCCTGCCTTGTATTCGGACTCAAAACCTGAAAATTTTGGCTGCTTCCCTCGTGTTCTTGTCCCGTTGAACAATTCACATTTCACCCTTATCCTTCCCAACAATTCACCCGCGACCGCCGCACGGCTGACAAAAAAAACAAAATAAAAAACAAATCACAACCCTCACGCGCACTCTCTCCGCCATTAATTCGAAGCTTTAACCTTCGCCCCGCCTTCCTTCCTTCCTTCCACATCTCCTCCACACAGCATCCTCCGCTTCTCTTCCTCCCTTGACCCATTTTCGCAATCACTGCGTTTTTTCCACCGCGCCATTTCCTTTGATTCTGGAAGGGGTTGGAAGGGAAGATGAATGCGTTACCCTTTTGCTCGGAGAAGAATGGGCGGGGATGGAATGAGATGGGAGAATGAATGAGAGTGGGAGGGGGAGAGAGAGAAGGATAGTGGAAGAACAAAAGCCGCCGGGGAATGAAAAACCATTCTCTCTCTGCCTCCTGAAGCTACATTTGAAGAAAAATGGAGGGACGACAAAGCAACGAAATAAGAACAAGATATTGCCTCATTCCTGTGTGCTGGTATACTAAGCGTCAACATGGAAGAAGACAGAAGAGGATTAGAAAAAAAGTAAGGAGAAAATTATGGGGACCATGCCAAGACACCCGCTGCAAAAAAATTGGACTAAGGCTTTGATACAGTTCCTTGATTTTAGAGTAAGTCACGAGGAGGAGAGAGACAGTAATGGATGTATGATTTTGGCCGTTTTTTTCCACACCACGGCAGCAGTATTGTGTAGCAGTTGCTATTTAAGGATAAGCGTACGGGTCACCGTAATGAGGAGGAGGAATACTTTTTTTGTCACGTTCCGGTGCTATGGAGGCGTGAAGGGAGAGTTTAAAACAATAGTGTTTCAAAATGGGCTTCATGGAAAAATTTGTGAGTATGCAATGGAATTAAATTTGATCCCTGAAAAAGGTTTGAATGAAAGGAAGACTCAAAAATTGTCTTACATGAAAGTAATTTTGGCAAGTATACCGTTTAATTTTTCCTGCAACGACTCATTGTAGGTTAATGCTACTTATACCATATCATCTGCACATTACGAAATACCCTGCGAGCAACCACAAAGCTGTATGGCAGGGAGTTGCAACTGCATTTATCCAAGGTATATATGAGTCCTGCATGCCTCGCAAAACTAATATCTCCCAATGGAGAAATTACTGAAGCATTTCCACTCTACATGCCGTTTGTTACCATTTGAGGACAGCATTTCCAAAGACTCTCAATAAGAAAGAGACACGTTAATGCAAATCTTTGTTTTACATTTTAGATGAGTTGTTTAAATAATTCATAATCTAAAGAAAACAAAATAACTTCTTCTTTTGAACTGAGCTATGATAATGGCGCTAATAGTCAAGTTTCATTTTAACGTTATCCTGTAATCTTATTTAGTATAAGATCATTTAATATGCCCTTATTTATCGAGAGATCATAATCAACAGTCAACAGTCCACGCTAACCCATCAATGGGATAGGTTTGACGCAGCTATCCACGGCTGGAGAGCTGCGTATCGAGAGATACCCTGGAAAAAATCAGGAACATAATTTTTTCTTCCAATAGTCCTACACTGTCTTTGCCAACCGAATCGATAATTAACCTAGGGTAATATTATTTTACGTTAAGAATGAACTTGAGTGCCTTTGGACATAATATTCATTAGCAGCCCCTTGATGAAAATTTATTCCAAAATATGAATGAAACATCATTAGAATAGAATAATTTAGTACTCTCCACTAGTAATTTCATATATTCTTGCCTTGGATCCAGTTATTCTAAGCATAGGCACTTGTAGACGTCTGTTTTGCGTATTTCATATAGGTACTCGTAAAGTCATAGAAAATAATTAACTCTATGTGACTATTATAATACACTAAAGAAACGAGATAATGTTGTAAATGAAAATAAAAAGACTTAATTCACAACTCCCCATAAAATATTTTTACGGGAAATTATGAAGTCACTCTTACATTTACAAAGTCAAGCAAATTCCACTATATCTCCACTCAGAATAAGGAGTTTGAACGAGATTATCTTTGAGGGTGACATATCGTCCTCAGCAAGTTCCTATACTTGCGTCCCGTTTGGTTTGATATCTAGAGAAAATTTTCCTGAAGTGAACAAGAACACCTGCATAAAAGAGACGTATTGAACCGTTGGATCAGCTTACAGGAAGTTGATGTGTTTTCTTTTGATCTCAATGGTATGCTTCGACGTCACGGGTCAAAAGGTACTGAGAGGATAAAGGAATGCCTTCTATTTACAAAAAATGAGAGAGACGGAGATAAGAATAAATAGGAGAGTGACTGCAATAACTATAGCTATTCAAAAAGGAAAATTACATAGACACGCTCACATTACGATTTCACCATCATTCCAAAGCGAAGAAACCAACAGGCAATTTGTCGCCACTTTAGAATTTGTTCAGCCCTAGCTATTATTATCAGCAGAGATCTACGGCATTAGGATTCTCATAAATCAGCTGTATGTTATTAACTCATGTGAATGTCAAGTGATGATTTAATAACTTACACAACATATGGAATGGGACATTTGAATTTGGCAGAGTTCTCGCAAACGTAATCCTCATGTATTTGACGAATTGTCGTCATGTACCTATTATTGAGCATAATTCGATTTTTTGCCACGAAACACGTCGGTCATGGAAAATATTTTACTCAAACATTGCGTCGGCATTTCCTTCGCACACATTTTTGCTCATGCTCCAAATGGATCTGCGCCGTTCACACGTGGGGATGCCGCTGGAATGTGTGCTGAAGTGGAATTTCAGGTATGAAAAGCAAGATGTATCAGAAAAAATAAAAATTCTCGAGTATAAACCAGAGCATAGGGAAAAGTACGACTCAGTTGTAGGCGCAAGGAAAAATAAGTGTCCCACGAGGACGTGAGCAAAAGGTCTACCTAGAGAAGACCCGCATTCGCGGCTTCAGGGAAATGACAAGCCACCGGGATGAACGCCAGGTGCGGAGGGAATTTACGGCATGACGGCATATTTAAGAAAGTTAAAACTCAGGGAGGGGCGAAAAACAGAAAAAGGGCGTGGCAACACATCTCAGAGTGAGATAAAACTATGCAATGTAACGAAAAAAAATTGAAACTGACTTTTTTTTACGTGTTCCCGTTACGTCTCCATCACAAATGTACCACTGGAGTACTATATGGCACGAAAACGTTGGCGCAGGTAAAAAGGTTGACGAAAGAGCTTTCAATCATTGTCTCACAGAAGCCTTGGTGTAGTGCAGTTAAAATAATTCTTCATCCACACGTTTTGTAGTCCGTGGTTGATGTTGAAGACAGTTTCTCCAGTTGCCGTGCATTTATATTCAGGCTGAATTTGGACCTAAATTTCACAGGATTCACTTTCTTGATTACAGAAAGCATGAGAACAAAAGGGTATCTTGATGCGGAGATTTAAAGGGTGCATAAAAAGTCTCAAGCAGAAGTATGCTACATTCGAAGATATTCACTTATTAAAGTAGCACATTTTATGTAGGTTATTTATAATTCATTTCTTGGACTGGACATCAACCCGTAACACCATCGCTGGCTTCAGTGATGTGGAGCATCGTATTGGGGTCTTAATTGCCAGTGAGATTTTGATGCCCCCATATAAATATGAAATTAAAAATATACGTATTGTAAGTTTTACTTTTTTCAGCTTAATCACATTTAAAAAAAGGTAAATCCTTATTCAAACCCATTTATGATTTTCCAGAACATGTAGCACAACATATGCAAAAAAGTTACTTGATATAAAATTTGTGAGGTTCTCCCTTCCTTGATGCTCTAAGCACATGCTAATTTTACTACATGGATATTGCAGCTCTGATTGAAGGGATAAAGTTGCACTAAACGCTGGGAATTTGAAACCTCTAGAATTTTGAAATTAGAGAAGTACATTTTTTCAAAACAAAACTAGGCATAAATCTGTCTATATAGAATCTAGATGAGCTCATACAAAAAAATATATATATTGCAAGAATAATGGAGGTAACATAACTTTCCATAATCTGTATCTAAGTCTATTAGAGTTTAAAGTCAGTTTCTCTCGCATGTTGTATTAAAGCCATTCTTGACTAATGGAATTATCTGGAGATTATAACAATGGATAATAAAAATAAAAAATGGAAATATCTTCCAACATGCCATAGAGAGTATGCACTTATCCACCTCTTGGTAATTTCCTAACTGTCTCTTTCTTTAATAGCTATTTATTATTCCTCTTTTGTTTCATAGCCACGTTAAGCTCAAACTTGGAGTTTAACTACCATTCGACCAGCGATAGGAGCTTGTTTCTTTTTAGAAATGCATGGCTTGCAGCCAAAAGGACTGTAGCCACCGCTCGTGAGTAAAAGGAGAATTCTCTCCACAGTATTTGCAGTAAATTGGTAAAATTGTTGGGGCGTGTAGAGTCCTTTGTTCTTTTTTTTGAACTCTACTCCGCATAAAAACTTTGTGACTCCCATGACAAAAAATCCAGTGTTTCTCTTTGAGATTAAAATTTATAAAATATATCTGGGCTGAAGATGATGGGGGAAAGAGAGCGAAAGTGGGTGGTGGGATTAGGGATCCATGAATTTATCTTTACGTGCCTTCCCTTGCACGGTTTCCGCGAACGTCTCGCCAGCTGGATATGATCCAAATAGCATCCTGGGCTTCGATTTCCAAAAGTTCATCCTTTGATTCGCCCCAGAATATGATACTGCCATCGGTGACAAATTTGTGCCTCAAATACAGACTTCCAATGCTAAGTTTACGACCAGATGTGGCAGAGCTCGAATAGCCGATTGCTCCCTTTAACTGATCACACAAACCTTTAACGGGGAGCGCCCGTGGGTAAATGCGAAATAAACGTTCGAATACGGTTCACATGCTCGGAGCGATAAGTTTTTATCACACTCCTCCGTTCCCGCTTCCTACATATTCATCTTTTTTACACGAAAAATAGCCACCTGGCCTCTTTCGGTGAAAAAATGTCAATATTATTCTCTGGAATAGCTGCGATGGAATGGAATTGGGAGGGAGATAGCATGTACTAAACAGGGATAAAAAAGGGAACTTGACGAATAGTAATGGGGAAGTAATTAAAATGGCGAGATGACGAAAGAATTTTTCCGGCGGAGGGAATGAAATGGGAGATGAGTACGCGAATGGATAGTGGGGTGGGAGGGAGAGGAATCGCAGATTCGAGCAATGAGCATAGGTGGTTGAAATTCACCTGAGGAGAGTGGGGATCGTGAGTTTCGTTGTGAAATTCTTGTATATAGGGAGAGTTGACTGCTTCGGAGTAATATGGGAGAGCCTGAGGGCAGCGTTTCGCTAGGAGACCGAGATAAGAAAGAATATGGCTGGAGAGCTTGGGGAGAGAGAAGGAATTGGCCGAGAGGATTTGCGTCACATGAAGGTGAGGCCCATCGCAGCGTATCTAGCTGAAACTCTAAGAAAATCCCTTCGGTCCGATAAAAAACGGAGGTACCATGGAAAAATGTGGAGGGAACGAGTATTTGGCCTCACGTATTCGCAAGCTTTTCATTCCAAGCTTTTAGACGGCAGCATAATATACGAAGTATTAGAGTTGATATAAGTGTTCATCCTCATCATCCTCATACTTGAGATTTCAGTCATTAAACTGCTACCTAAACAGGACTGAGTCGTGCTAGGTACCTACTCTTGAACGAAATGTTCGCCTTATCGAGAATTCTGAGGCCGATCTGGTTCTTAGGCATTAATACCCTTGAGGAATTCAAGGAAACTGCTTTTATTTAGTTCATAGGTGTTTCTCGGCAAAGAAAAATAGACAGGTGAGAAACACAAATATCAGCTTGCAGGCACAGGACTGTAAAAAAGAGAGATTATTTCATTTTAACAGGGATGAAACTCACATTTACTTAAAATTTATGATTAATAAAACCCAAAATACAGTTATTGGCAATTTAGGGCTGAATAGGCCATTACTAAGTCCTGAAATTAATTGGATATTCCCAAGCAACCTGGTTTAAAATGAAGTTTTATATTCTTTTAATGAACGGAGTTCCTCAATAATAAACGGATTACGGTTATGCAGCTGGTGCTATCGTGGAAGATTGGATTTATTAACATATTTTTTGAGTGGAGTACGATTTCGTAAAATGCTTGACCAAGGGGCTCAGTTAATCAAGCAGAGGCGGTGTTCCCGTTGTTACAATTTCAGTGCCCCAGCCAAAGTATATTTTATTACATCGGGGACCTAGATTCGACCACACAAAGGAATGATGTATCCGTTTTGGATAGAGGAGAGAGTTAATTAAACGAATATCCCGGAATAATGCGAATTAATTATTACCCAGCACTGATCTCTTTCCACTTAAAGGAGTCAATAAAATAGCGTTTTTAATATTATGTCCTCCATAAATTCCAATGTGATGGGAGAAGCGTTGCAAAATGAAACAGGATGAAGTTGAAAGAAATGAATGACCTTCTGCCTTCAGCACAGTCAGTTAAGAATTGGAAATATCCTCGGGAAAACCGTATTGAATTACCTACAGAATTATGATGACTGAGTAAAAAAAAGGCCAAGAGACAATCCCACCGCAGGGTCGAATGGTCATAGAAAAGGCAATGTTAGCCTCTAAATCCTTCGCTGGTTAAGAATGGCACGCTGACGTTGAAATTCGAGTTTAGCGTGAGTGCGCAAAGTTGGTGGGAAAACATATCGATTTATAACGAACGTCTCCTCGGCTAAAGTGCTAAAGATCTCCATCTAACTTTCTGTCGTTTTATTTCATTTTCACAGTCACAGTAACGAATAAAGTCACCGTCTCCTAATGGCATGATAAATGCGCTATGCGTGGGCACAGATTGCAAAAAAAGATTGCTCAGCTGGTGGAAAAGCTGAATAATGAATGCACGTGACCGTAGTATAATATACTGAACACATTAGCACTCGGAAACAAGATATCCTGGGGTACTAAATTTGAGAGAACGCAAGTGCACAATCAGCTATTTATCGCGCGTAATTTACCTTGCACAAGTTCTACGTGATTTCAAATTCTCTACCTGGAGAGCACCAATGGCAGAACAATCACGTTAAATCACTCCAATATTCACGGAGTAAAAAAATGGCGCAATAAAATGAATAGTATGCACCAAACCGATTAGTCTTGATAGTCATGGAGCATACATTTCATGTTAAATATATTTCTTTAAATAGATATTGAGCCGGAAATTAAGATTCAACTAATGAATTAAGTGAATAATGAGGCTTTATAAATTAATTACCACCTTTTGACATGTACCCGAACGATAGCGCTCAGCGATCAGTTTTAAACCACTAAATCACAGAAAAATAAATAGGGTTGAATCAGACACACCTAATATTTGGAAATGTGATTTAATTTTTGAATCAATTTGCTCCATAGACAAATCAATATGAAATACTCATTTTTCTCTTTTCCTGCATTTTAATATGGTGCAGGTAAGGGAAATCGTAAACTGGTCTTTGTACAATATATCTTATAATTACATACACTACATGCTTTACAAATAAATTGAGAGATTATTTAATAAGTTATAAATGTAAAAGTGAGACCAAATTAATGAAGTTTGTCAGTTTTTTCACTCATACCTCCAATAACTTAATACGACTACTTCTATGATAATCAAAATCAGAAAATTGGGACAAAAGTAAATCTGGTATGATGCCTAGCTTTAATGTCCTAATTGCGAGGAACTTCGCCATAAAATTTGTTATGCACTTGCTCATCTACTAGACAATATCTGCGAGAGTTTGAATTTATGTACATGATATCGCTCATTTTCGTAGTATTGGGCTCTCATTTAGCTACACAAATCCAAGAAACCGATGTTGCCTCTCCTTATGAAACCTTATTTAGCCTTTAATGTCGTTCGGTTAACTATCCCGCAGGTAATTAGATAAAAATAATAGAAGTACTACAGGAAAATGTGATTGCCTAAGTAGCTTTGGTTTCCCGTTAAGGATCAGAATCAATTAATTTTATCAACGTGTCGACACAATAAGAATTATTCAAAATTTAATCTGAGCTTTAAAGCGAAAATAATATTTCTGGGTGCCAGAAAAAAATATGATGAGAGGTCAATTAAATCACCATTTTCTAATGGAGTGAACAACTGCGGAAAAGGAAGGAGAGAATTTTTTTAAAACTGGAACGTCAGAAAATGTTATTGAAGAGGCACACGGAGAGTAACGAACACGATGTGCAAAAAAATGGCTTATCATTTCGTTACGAATTCGGTCCGTGACCTCAATCCTGTCGTTAAATATTTAAATCATTTCATCCGATGCAATTTTAATTAATAAGGGCAATTCAAAAGATTTACCGTATCCTAAGGCCGAACTCAATGAGTCAACTTCGTCAGTTCACTTTTAAAAATTGGTTAGGTCTCTGAGATAATGAGGCAGTTATCACTGAGGAGATGCAAGAATCAAGCTTTAAGACAAAGTGAATTTAAATAAACCCTCCCCAGAATTTAAATCAAATTAGTCATGTGGGGCAAATGCGAGAAAAATGGCTGGGGCATTCGTTCATGGAAAAATATTTTCACCGAGGTACAACATCATAGATGCACAACGAATGAATCCCTCATTACCTTTCACAACAATGAGAGATTCATTGACCAGTTGTGACAAGACCAAGTTGCGCCTATATAAAACTAGTTCAGAGACACTTAATCGAACTGTTGGAAAAACTAATCTTATTGTAAGAGTATGTGAGCAAGATAATATGAAAAATGCAGGAATATTAGTGAACAAACTTGATATTTTACTGTAGGTATAAAAACGAAGATCTACTCTGTGTAATTGAATTTAGGAAAATTGGTCCGTTAATATTCAGCTCCAAACGGGTAGAAATATTTATATCGCAGGTGTTTATTCCTAAAGCAAAAATGGCTACCAAACCAACCAGGTGAAGTGGAAGCATATAATGGAAATTGGTAGCAGTGACTAAATATCTATATATTCACACACTATTAATAAGTTAACACGAAATATATATTAAGCCTGCGTTAACTTTAATTGCGTAAAGTGAAATAAAACTATACTAGGCATGTTCTGATTAAATAAAAATATTTGTTTCCTTGAATAAAAAGCACCAAATTGATCACATCAAAAAATGAACTACCACAGTTCCACTTTTCAGTCTATTTGGTTACAGTAGTGCTCACTACTGGGTTCACCGTCGAGTACGAGGGTAGGGAGTGCATTTCCTTTCATTGTAGCGCTTGCAGATTTCCTGAATGACGCAGTTCCCAGGATATCTCATATCTTAGTTTAGTTGCACATAGAAAAAGTTTCATGGGTTTGAATCGGGGAACTCTGGTTGGTAGCCCGACGATCGTTTGAGGTCCCCGCAAACTGGACATTCTCAATCCCTTTTTATTTAGAAAACCAGCGAAAAATATTTAACACATTCAAGATGTACACATATATATATATAAATGGTAACTGGATAACAGGAATGTTCCATTTAATGAGAAATTATCATAGTGTATTGCTACTTTATTGATTCATCGTTGAATGCCAATTGATATTGCTTTCATCAAACTGTCGAGTTTACTGTGGAGTTTTGGAGGTCAGTAGCGTGCATGTTCGATGATTGACTTGCACAAAATTAAAATTAATTTTAAATCAAAATAATATATGATAATCAGTCGCATGAATAGTCCAACCAATTGAAAAACATTCTCCCAAGCCTTTGATTCTAGTAGCACGTTTCCAAGTGGTTATCCAGCTTAAATAAGGACAAACAAATTTCCACGGAATTCAACGCCGTAAATTACCTTCCGTGGTGTGTAGTGAGCTTTGAAGAAAACGCGAAACAAATAGCGCAAGCGAGAGACTTTTTTTCAGCTCGCCCTCGATTGCCGGTTTATGGCGGGTTCTCCACGAGTTTACTCGCAGCCCGCGGGATGATAAGCAAGCGGAGAGAGAAAAAGAGAGAGAGAGAGTAGGAATAAAAGAAAGCTCTTGAGACGAAAAAAAGACCAGGAGGCACCGAGGGAAAAGAGAGATCCTATTTCATTTCGTTTTGTTTTTCTCGACTATTCTCCCTCCCCCTCCCCCGCATTCCTTCCCCTCTGGGCCCGCGAGGACATATCGAAAACTGCGAGAAGAGCTCCCGCGACCCATTTTTCCTTCCAGAACTCCCTCGTACAAAATACACCCTCTCTTCCATCCCCATCGGCGGGATTATCAGTCCTCGGCTGGCTTTCCGTCTAGACTATCCTTCTCCCATCCTGTCCGCAAGTCTCACACGCCATCCCCCACTTTTCCACCCACCCGGAACACCCCAATCCCTTGCACCCTCTCTCTCTATCTCATTCCCCCTCAATTACAGCCCTCGCGCACTTAGGAGGCCCGGGCATCTGGGGATAGGCCAGGGGGTGCAACAAGGGTTTGGGTGTGTGTGTGTGAGCAGTGAAGGGGCGGGTTTGGAGGGGGTAGGGCAAAGGGGCGGCGGGGTTGAAAGTAGGACTCCCCGTTAAGACGGAGGAAACTCCTCAGGAGGGATTATAAAGGGGTGAAGTCTGGGCGGGGTTAACCCTGCTTGAGGGGCGTGGCGTGTGAGAACGTGTGTGCAGCTTACGGGGAGGAAAGGGTAAGAGCGGTTACTGTATATATTCATGAGCATATGCGGATACATGCTTCCTCGTAGTTATTTAGTACGAGCGATATTTAGGATCATTTTGGCCATCAAAGATAGTACGGGTGATTAAGTAAAGGAAACAGTATTTCAGAGAGTAGGGGAAGAAAGGAGTGACACTTGGTGTCAGTGTTAGGCTCCTATTAGCCCGGTTCTTTTCATGCCTGATAAAAGTTTTTGGATTTTGAAAACCATTGCATTCATATGAATTCCTACCTTCCTCATCCTTATCAATTATAAGTCTCTCTCTCTTTCTTAAATATCTGAATTATTTATAAATATTCTAAGAGTCAATGGTTGAGAAAAACCTCAAAACCCTAATCAAAGATGGCTGTCAACCAAAAATTAGAGAGTTGGGATATTATGAAATACACAGAAGGATTCACTGTTCAAGGTTTAACACCCCGACGCACTGAATTAAAGTGCTCTCCTTGTAGCGATAAAACATAGCATAATTAAAATTATCTAAAACTTTAAGGAATCGATTCCATATAATCGGAATATGATGGCAGCACTCGAACAAAAGACTACTTGATAATTGATAATAAAAAAGACTACGTAATTCTAATAGATTATATAGTTAATAATAGACCTACGGTTAAAGGCCTTTTCTTACTCAATGAACAAAATACACTTGGACTATCCCAGTAATTCCCGATTTAAACTTTGAGAGACCACGCATTATATTCTAGGAGAAAAATTAAATCTTGAGGCTTCTATACAAATAAATGTTTTCGATTCTACCACACTAGCTTTATACCTCATCAATTCAATTCTAATCAGCATCAAAGCTACTTGATCTCTGGTTAGATAGATCGACGACCTGGCTAGGAACACTATTTCACAATTATTATAAATGAAATAAAAACATATTTTTCTACGTTAAATTTCATTTTTATGAAAGTAGTCTTTTTATGGGGAGGCAACAGATGTGGGAGTGTGTGCTATTTAGTAATGATTAGAAGTTGGGCATTAGGAGGAATTATTTTGGAAACGAAGGAGGGCCATAGAAGTCCGGCGGCGTTGGCAGAAACCAAATGTTTAACATCCCATTTGATGGACTGAGCACTGACCTGGAAGTCAGTGCTCAGTCCATCGCAAAACAAACGTGAAAGTATAGGAACCACGTGATTTGAAGTCACCATCACGTTTGTATATAATGAGCATAAAATTTTTAAAATAAAACAACCTAGATTATTTATATCACCAACCACCTATTTAATGACTGGGGAATTCAAAATGCAAGCATTGCGAACATTGGGTAATAAAGTATACATTTAATCAGCATAAACATACAGGATAACGTTAAACATTATTACACTTCGTCGTCACATCACATGAGTTTATTTGAATGATATCCCTATAATGAAGATAACGAACCGGGATAAAGAGTCGAAATTTCTTCAAAAGACGGTAAGAGAGATTTGCTTTTTTTCTTTCTTTGGAAATGTGGAAGCCCATGCGTATATTAATGGGTTGCGTGAATGAACTCGCCCAAAGCATAGGGTAAATTCTCTACTTACCTACAAGAGATTTTTTAAAGAAATATATGTTACTTTTATAGAACTTTAGAAATGATAGACCCGGCAATTACCTATTTGTTTGCGGAAATTTCAAATCATATGTTGTTCTGCATTAAAATTTTACTTTCCTCACATTTTCGATTTATATTATTGAGGTCATCTTCAACGTTAACACGTTTTTCTTAAAAAATTTCAGAGTTATGAATTAAAATTCTATAAAATCCTGAGTGGGTTAGTGGTTGAAAAAATATGCACGATTTACAACTCGGTATTTTATGACCCGCTTTACTGCCTCAAATGGCACTCGAGAAGTTAAATAGAAAAGCGAATTTTGATGCCATAAATCCATCACCCTGCTGTATAAATTGTGCCTGCATAATTTTTTAATCAGTCTTAAAAAGATAAGAAATTATTTCCTTCACTCTCTGCTAGATACAAAATTATAGATAAATGTTAAAAACGATGTAAGTTAAAAGAGGATATTCTTAAAGTACAAAAATTTTGTACACCCTATAATATAATACATAGCTTTTATTTCATTATGACGAGCGATTAAAAATCAAGCATTAAAAATGTATATAAAATTTCTAATTTCTTGTTTTATTTTTTAATTTGAACAATCGTTTTTAAAATAGGATAAAGACTTTATAGGACCAAAAATAGATAGGTATATAATGATTTTATAAAACTAATTAAATCCACAAGTTGTAAGATAATTACTAGCGAAGTGAAAGTCGAGGTGTTTATTGAATTATCAATTTTGGCATTAAAGTCCGGTTGAACAAAAATCAGATTATTTTAAACTTCACAGATGGCAAACTCAATCGACTATCTCAAATGAGAAATTAACGTAATGCGCTATTCGCTCAATAAAATCAACACCTTCACACCAGCGAAGAGAGTGAAATGGCATTTTTTTGGGCGCTCGAAAATTTCTATGGGGATAATTACCTCCTTCACGGCCACTTAAATCCTTCCACGTCTGAGAGGGGGAGAGCTCTTACGGAGTGAGGGTTGGGAGCCAGTCAGGGTATTACGGGAAGGGGAAGAAGTGAGGAGGGAGGTAAGAGCCGTGAGCGCGTCATAAAGTAACGGGGGAGGGAACGTTACGGAAGAGAAGACCCAGTCCAGGATTACGCCAACGATGAAAGGCCGACCACCGAGACAGATGAATCATTCCAGGGCAAAGTTTTTTTTTCTCTACTCATTGGGGAGCTAAAATAAAACTCAAATCTTACAGTCTCGTGGATTCAGGAAAAGAGAGAGCGCATTAACGGGTAGCGGAGAGGGAGTAGGGATAATGGGGGGGGGGGAGGTTACTTTAGGGCAGGAGGGAAGGAGAGTAAGGAGGAAGAAATTTTTGGTAGGAAGGGGAAAGGAAGAATCGAAAAGGTGATGAATACTGAAAAGTGGCAAATTTTCGAAAGATGGTCGCGATGTAAAATTGTTTACCCCCGGGCCATCTGGGTGATTGAGAAGGGAGGGAAGCAGACGACCTGCTAATGTAGAAAACCCCTTAAAAGTTACATCCTATTTGAGGCCCGCGTATTCTTCGGAGCTTCCTGGTTATTACCGACCTTCCTTCGATTCCCAAAAGCTTGGGGACGCCTGCAAAACCTTTTGTTACAAATTGCAATAGGAATAAAAAACCAAGAGAACCTAAAGTCTCAAAAAGGGCATTTATTCAAGTATATAATATTGACGCACAACCGATGCTTTTCTGCGTTTTGGGAGGAAAGTATTCATCATCATAAACCTGCGCCGACAGGGCTTCATATTCATTATAACTATGAACTATGAACAAGCGAATTGTGAGGTGAGGTAAACGAACTTGACAATGAAAAAAAGCAAAGTAGAAAACCGAAAGAGAAGAATAGAGATGACCACCCTGTGCAGGAAAGGAAAAAATATATAAATTAGGAAATAATGGAAAATCAAAGCATCTCTTCATTATCACGGCAAAAATGAAAGTTATAAACGGGGCCATGTGAGCTGCAGATGGAAATGATTACCTAAAAGAATTATTTCACTAAAAAAAGATTGCTGAACTAGGGCGAATAAGAAGCTTTAAATAAAAATAATATCAAGTTCATTACGAGGAGAAAAAATTCTGGAAATAAAGTTGAGAAAGAAAATGCAAAGAAACAATTATATATTACCATAGAATCCAGAAAAAATGCAAATAGCTCTTTTTGACTTACATGCAGAATATAAGAAAAATGGTTTTGAACCTAGCCATATAATTTGGTGTACACTCATCTGCCTTCTTCCACTTCATTGGAGAATTTGTAACAGTAATGCGACTTTCCTCTAAGTGCAGTGATTATTAAATAATTTTTCGGTGTGAATAACGAGGATTGCTCTTAGAGTCACACCCTATCCACGCCGTGTTGAATTTTGCCTAAGAAAATAAAAAAAACTGGAGCATCATTATTGTAGATTGATAGAGAATCGGATTACGTTTCACATCAGACATCAATAGGAGAGAGTGGGTTAAACTTCCTTCTTATCATAAAGTGGAAGCAAGGAAAACCAAAAAGGACAATCAGAATTTGGCGTTCATAAGCGAAGGAGCGTATTAAGTCACTTGAGGATTTTTCACGAAACAAGACAGGGGAAAGCACGACGACGCACGCTGCGAAGTAGCAGACGTTAAGCGATGCAGTTCCCGTCGGCGGCGGGGGAAAGATTACGTGGAGCCCACTTGCATGCACGTCGGAACCACTCTTTTCCGCCATAAAACTAGTTTCCTCACTTTCGACTCGTAACGGCCCTCGTAAATTTTAGCACCTCTATCTTCCAGACGATGGTGAGAAGGAGGGGGAGAAGAAGACGTGCATTCCGAGCCTGAACGGTATCTTCGCACCCCGCGGGAAAGGGAGACGACGAGATCCGACGGGTAGAACATCGCAGTGGTGTTTGCGTGAGGCTTGCTCCTCCTCCTCCCAGACCATCTCACTTCGCACACAGGAACACGGAAAAAATGAACGCCGCGAGGAAACAAGAGTGGCAGCAGACGATTCAAAAAAAGACGAGGAATGAGGGGAGGTGGCGATCGAGGGAAAGGTGTGAACCAGGTCGAGGTGAGGGCTTTATGTGAATTCTCAGCACACGGAAGAAGACGGAGCCTTTGGGGGAGGAGAAGGGTGGAGGGGTAGGAGGGTAAGAATGCCGGGGCGACAAGTTACAGATCTCATTACCATAAGGATTCTACCAAGATTGGTTTGCGAATAGCCCCCGCCAGTTACCCTCCATGCACTTCTTAATACTATTCCACCTTACTCCTTAATGACCTCGAGTTGCCTGCATTTAAAACTTCTTCATATCTTCTGCCTACCATAATGCCATCAAGCATATCTACTATTTATCACCCTCATTCTCACTTACGAAACATATAATCCTCTCATCCCCTCTGTTTTCCTCTTCAATATGCGATTCAATAGATACCTATCAAGTACGCCTACATCCACTTTTAGCTCATTCCTAAAACCTATACGATCAACCGCCGTTATTTCCGCACTATGTTTAACAAAACGTCATTCGTTTTTCTCTCAAACCAATATTCCTGAACTCCTCCAATCTACTGCAGACCACCACATATCAAGAGCCTACAGCTTTCACTAAAACTCCATCCGCAAGGAACATCATGATATGATGACATTTACTCACTCACATTTTACATATTGGTTTAACTACTCTATTCGCATTATTTTCAGAACCATTCTATGTACCCTTCATAAAAGTGCGTATATAAATCAGATTAATCGCTATTTATCTTCTCAATGTTTTCTTTTCAAAATCAAATACAAACGGTCCTCTCGCTTATAATAATATCAGGGGCGTCGGCACTATTTTCGCTAGGGGGAGGGGGGGGGGGCAACCGTGAAAAGGACCCGGCTCCTAAGAAAAGGGCCCGGCTACTAAGAAAAGGGCCCTCATTTTTTGTGGTTACGAGGTAGCAGGGACTGGAATTTCGCTAAAAGAGCAAATGAAGGTATGATAATATGTGTCAGAATAAACTTTCAATAAATGGTGGATAAGAGCTGATGGTGTGAAAATTCGAATCCTAAGAGGGTTAATGACAGGCTGAAGATAAGAAAGAAATAGAGGAATCGGGGGCAAGAACAATTCACATGTCCATCGCAGACCTTTCTCACTAAAAAAGGTCACACCTGGCTAACGAAGAACTGACAAGAATTTTGATGCAATGCCATTGTTATGAAAAATGGTGATACGGCCCTTACGAGTTCCCACACAAAATGCTGGGTGCAAGTGTTGCATCAAAGTGCAGCAGTAGAAACATAAACGCATCAAAATATCGAGCACTTTGTTATGATATAATTTTGGAGCTTAAGGCATTTGTTACATGTGATGGAAGAATTCACCCGTAAATATTTTATTAACGTGTGATTCATTATTCCGAGAACTTGCAAAGCCATCTTCTGATTCTATTTCACGGTCCTCACTTTCTCATTGTCGGTACAGTAAAAGAAATTTCTCGAGCGAGTGAATTATCGAGCGAGATTTTTCAAATTTTTATAAAATTTCTGGCAAAGACTGGCCTGCATTTATTTTTCTTCTATCCTTCAAGCAATAATACTTATGCACACTAATTGACTCTCTAAATTTTATTCATAGGCTTACTATGATCACTATACTGAATCCCATATCGTCCTCATCAAGATAAAAATTATGACCATGTTTTGCTAACGCTGATAAACCTAGCATTTTTGTTGGGTAGGTATAGCATAATTATAGTAAACCTTCCGCAAGGGAAAAAATCCTAAAAAAATATGTGGCCCTATTCATGTATGTAATACCGCGCGTTGCTAAAACGACTCGTTATTGTGATGCGATTACGTTTCTACTGGATATCAATAACATTATTGCAATGTGATTTCATGTTAAAGTTTAAATCCATTTTGTACAGGAGTTTTAAAAATAATTGCTGATTAGCGATTACTTTCATTCAACCGGCATGCTAGACAGCTTTTGAAATAGCATCGAAATATAAATAAAGTCTCATATTTTCACTCTCTCTTGCATATGAGGGGAAATTCACTTAAAAAATTCAATGTATGCCAATTCCATTCATTGAATCCCTGGAGCATATGTCCCAGCATGAGGAGGGTTCGACAAAGGGCTACAGGTTCAAATCTGTGAGGTGCCATGAGCCGTATCAAGTACATTCGGAGCCATTATTGTGCACATGGTCCTTATAAAACTTTAAGCCACAAATCGCGCAAGACCAGAAATTACCCTCCTTGCCCAAAATCACATATTTTAACTCCACTCTAAGTTTCTTCCTCATTTAAAACCAATAATCCAGTTTTTAACTTAGGAACGTCAGAAAACAACTGCAGAAGGCTACTATTGCTGGTAAAATAATACTAATTTCTCTTCAGGCGAAATTAAAAACGAAAAAGTAGGTTCTTAAATTGAGGTATGAAAAGATCTAGTGAGGAAGGTGAGACTTAAAAATGTAGAGAGCCAATTATAGAAACTTGCGTTCAATGGTTTTTCTTGGGGATCACTCTTTAATGTCGAAATATTAAGCATTACCATTTTGGCGAATAAAATTACCAGCATTTATTTAGCGACGTTATTGTCAGAAAATAATGCCCACTAACAAAAATCGAAGCTCTGATTAGCTACATGTATCTCTTGAGCAAGTCAGAGTCCACTATTCTCATTAAAATCTGTTCTGATTACTTTATAACAAGCTGCGGGCCAAGTAGGTGCACTCGGTTTCGCAATTTTGCTCAACTAACACTCAGCAAATCGTGCATAGGAGGAACTTCTGCAGAAAGGAAGCTCATTAATCATATTTCGATCGTACCCTTCGTTCAATTTGGTTAAGTGCACCTCTTAACATGTTTACTTATCCTCGCGATGACAAATAAATGCAAATTCCGACACAACTCAAATCTCGATGGAAGTGAAAGATTGCTATAAGGAATGAATAGAATGGGGATGCAGAGACGGATCATAGGAAATGTAGAAGAAATGAATTCGAATCAATCCTTAAGAGATTTGTAGCTGTCGGAGTGAAAGGATGAGCGTCGGATGCCTAGAGTAGGTAAGTAAGTGAAACAGGGAAGACATGAAAAATCCACACCGGCTGGAGAGCTCTAAAAAAACGAAAATCACTCGAAAAGGCACTTCGGCAGGCGGGACAGCAATATATATGTGCAAGATGGTGTTATTTATTACCTCGAAAAAATATAAGACCTAACCTTTTTCTTGATATTCTTCCCATGGCTGTCTCCACGAAATTTTTAGCGTCCGTTATAAGGTCAAAAATGCTAAGAGGCTTTATCAAGTAAGATATTGTAAGAGCACAGGGAGAACTTCAGTAAAAGAGTGCAGAAAGTTTCAGTGAATATAGGTCATATGGCATAGAACATGCGCCAGAACGATTGCAAAAATGAAAATCCACTGCGAATTAAATATGAAGGATCCGATTATGATAATGACAAAGACCTATAGACAGCATCAATTATATTGGGGATACATATTCCAATAACAAAAATTATATTGATTAAAAGTAGGTACGGTTTATGCGATTAAAACTGCAAATACAATTTACCGGGTAGAACATGATTATAAATGCAATAAATGTAATTTTAACCTCATAGAAGAGCAAATTATTTTGTGAAATATTTAAGGAATCATTTTCTGAATGCTTGAAAGTGTTGGACATTGATTTATTTAGCCTTTGTAAGAGCTCTCGTGTGCTTAAAATAGCAAATGTGAACTCTCACTACCCGACGACTGATAAATTGAAAGCCTTACTGACGCCATTAATGACAAATGACTTAATCCGCTCGTTTTAAAACAGCCTATAACATATTTCATCATAGATAAGCTCTCCTACCTTTGAATCCACTCCTAAAAGCTGAATAGATACCTAATATGAAATTTAAATTAAAAATTAGCGTTACGTTACTTTTTTAAATTATATATCTTATTTAATACATAATGGGTGGCAAATTCTAGTAATGCTGTAGCGCAAAAACTGCTTTCCTCCGGCGTTTTGCGATACTAAACGAGACTACTAGTAAAAATTAAAAATCTCATTTATTATGTCTTGGTAAGATATTAATTATAAAGCACTTACAATTGTGTCAACATTTAAGTATTTCTCTGGGTTAGCCAAAACTTTTAAAAATATTCACCAACGAAATCTTCTGTTGTTTACTTAAAATGGATAATATCCATGCATACTTAGAGACACTTGTCACTTTAACTATCATTTAACAAAGTGAAATCCAATCCAAAGCGCTATTGTTCCAGCGTTTGATGAAGATAAAACTGCAAAAAAAAACACTTGAAGATTTATATTTAACGGAAGAAATTACGTGACACGAACATCAATAAGGTTTCTCGGGTTCAGTTGCGTGTGACGCTTCGTTAGTGGTCTAGCTTTCACGGCCATTGTAGGGCGCATCTTCAGGACAATGATGGAATTGGAAAACTGAGATGTATATAGGCTTTCAGGTCAACTAACTATTCCGCCTCCCCTTACTGGTGGTGGGGGTGCCTCTGACGTCAGAGGAAGCCCGAACTTAGCCTTGTTCACATGACTCCGTATCAAATACGTGACACGACACTAAATGACATTTTTTCGAAAGTTTAAGTTTCATCAGTGAGTAAATAAAATCTCGTAAGGAAGATTTTAACGATTAAAATGGAAAAGTGCTCATTAGGAGAGGGGAGGGAGAACCTGTGCGTTGGAAATCAGGGAGGTACTACAGGAAAAAATAAATCTACTGACTTCTCAAGTTTTAGATAACAAAAGATCCTACCATAAAAAATAGGATATTTTTCGTTTTTCCGACTTGAAGCGAGAGATTTGAGGAATTTCTTCCTAAAATTTATGAAGAATGTATTTGAGCCAGTAATCACCCACATATGCAGTCTACGGAAAGGGAAGTGGTTTGATAGAAAACGACAAAGCAACAGGAATAAAAAAAACGCGGTAAAAAGTGTTGGAAATAATCTCCACACGAAAATGAGTCGCAATTTAATCCCTAAAGCAACCATAAAACTTGGCGCTAGAATAGGGATTCCACTTATCACGTTGCTGCCCTACTTCTGACATAATACAGTGCTGGTATATGTTCGGTGCTCGCGCGGGAGAGGAACTAAAATAGGGAGATATTGAGTGGGTTTTATTGCGATCTTCTTAAAAAAATCGCAATTCCAGCTCCTGTCTATGCACCTTTATGCCTGCCCCCAAAATTCTGTCGTGCACTATTTAAAGTCCATGCATGTGTTTCGGCCCATACACTCACATGCATGTGACCACATATCTCATAATTCATGCGTCTGCAATGAATTACTCACTCGTGGAGGTAGAGAGGCTTTGGAAACCCTCCCGTGAATTAATATCCGATGGAGCGTCGTGAACATTTTTAGCACCTTCATCTCCTCTGGGAAGCAACATTGGAATACGATTACAATTGCTACGAATAATGCGCTCCCTCCAGTTCCTCCAATGGGGAATATGCATGAAATTTGTTTCTAGAAGATTAATGATGTACTCGATGCGAAATTTTCTCACCAATTTTAATACATAAGCCAAAATTTTCTATACCAAAAACAAAGATAATTAAATGCTATTAAAATGTTCCCGAAAATTGACGAAAGTCACGTGACCTGAAACGCCTTCTGACGTCACTGCACGGTATAGGTTCCATATTGCTACGGAGACGGACATTTATGTTTAAAAGACAACGAAGCGAATATATTATTTTGAGGTTTTTAGCCGCTTCTCGAACGAAACGATGATTGAATAAAGCACATTCCGACAATTTCCTTTGATTGACTCCATTTCGGCGGCGTTCTTCTAAAAAAATACGAACCATTACATAAACGTAGCCGAAATTCTTGGGCACTATACAGGCATTATATAATTTATGAACGATATGCTCGTTACCATCCATACTACTTATATAAAAAATCAAAATCCAATCGTTAATTTCATTAAAACAATGAGATAAATATATACGTTTTTGCCAAGTATTCATTTAACAGCTTACCTCCACAAATAAAAAGATAAACAACGCCCATAGTGATACCGTGCGGTGACGTCATGCCATAACGTCATCATGTTTTTAAGCTGCCGAAAAGATACAATTTTCAAAGTGTAATATCTTTGTAACAAAACTTAATTCTTCAGTGAAATTTTCGCCAAGAATATTTTAGGTAATAAACTTTACATTCATAGAGTTATAAAAACAGTGCATGTTCCCCATTCCAGGTCTTTCCAAATGCAAAAAAGGTGCACATGGCACCAAATAGCTTGTGTTCCTTGTCTCACAGTCAGTCTTTCTCATTGCCTAGAAACCATTTTTCATTATTTTTATACATTATTTCAGCTGTTAACGTCCTTTATTATCAAATAAAAATAAGCCAATCGCGATGAACAATGTATCAGTGGATAGTATTTTTCACAAATCCTGTCCATCCGTACTAAGTTGACACTAAAATAAATTATTTGTTTCTAATCAAGTTAAAAGAAAGTTTTTATTATGTGTCAAAACAAGAATGTGTACATGGAAACGTCGTAAATTAAATACGAAGAAGAAAGGATTATCGTCGACAGGGGACATGCATGTTGGTTTTTATCACGCTTATAAATAACTAATGAGAAATACTGTAAATTATAAACACGATCACTATTATAAACTGTCATTGCTATTTTGTATTCTTAACTTAACTGTCTACTTAATTTCAACAGCCCAACCAACCTTGATTTATAATGCTTGGGAGGGAGGAGAGGTTGAGTATGAAAGATTTTTGCACCGGTTTTATGTTATTCTCTTAATTAGCATTGAATGTGTCACAGAGTGAAATAGTTATATTTCTCATTTTATGTGATAGAAAATATTTTTAAGCTATGATCGCATTAAAATTATAGTGGTACAAGTAGTATCGTGTATTTGAGTATTTGAGTATTCTGCGAATGTATGCTTGAAGAACTTGACCACGATGCCCCTCGGAAAATCAGATTTGCCTATCGATATAAACGACAGATAATATCTTTCCACGAACAATAGCTCCTCTTTTGGGGGGTCAATGTTACGAAAGAGAGAATGAAATTTTACGTATATATATATATATAATCAGATACGTGTAGACAATCGTGTGTATTTTTTACCTGATGACGGTGCGAGATATTAAAATCCAGGCAGCTGTTAAATAATAAAAAAAAACTAAAATTGCGATCTTCATTTCATAGCCATCTCAAATATCGTGAAATATCGTCGGAGACTTCAATGTTCAAGAATGCAGTTCGTTCCAATTGGATGCTAATACTGATAAAAGTTTGCTCTGCAAAATGCAAAGCATGTAATTCAATCGACACTATCCGATATCGATAAGTTGTCTAAGCATGGCGACGACAGAAACTAGGAAGTGACTTGACTTAAAAAGAGACATTGCCATATTTTTATTATTTTGAATTCCGAGCTTCTCTCATAGCATTAGATATTCATTATTATAATTAGGCTCATTAAATTTCCGTAACATTTGCCAGATGTTTCCTGCTAAACATAATCGGAGTACATTTCACGTTTCAATGGAAGGCGTCTAAAAACAAGGAATAAGCGTCCCAAGATCCCAAAATGCTGGTTCGAAAGGATCAATGACTTATTGTGCTTTCGCGAGTGAGCTCATTCGTCGCGCTGGCGTAAATCACACTACTTGCCTTTGCTTGCGGCTGCTTTAGAAGGATTTTCATTGAGCGATTACGTTTGGAGATCGGCACGGAAAAGATAACAGATGACCCATGAATTCAGCTGCATTGAAAACGGCAGCTGCAAGTCTAAGAGATATCATTCGAATCTTGGTCAATTTTTCCTCAAACGGCTGATATTCGCGTGAGATGGTGTTTGAGGAAATACTAGTGGGTAACATCTGAAAAAAATATATTCTGACGTAGTATAGTTATTTTTTTAACTCTTAACAAGTGACGTGAGGTCCCAGGGACCCCTGCAACTATTAGATTGCTAAATTTTAAAAATAATTGCACTGAAAAATCTATCAATCCGGTCATATTCTTATTCGCACCCAGGGCCGGTCCGAGAGACTTTTTCCACACAAGCGGGATAGCGTTTGGCGCCCCAAGCAATTTTTTTGGCTCCCCTCCCAAAGAATTGTGGTTTTGTTGTTTTTTACGATCTTAATAGGACTTTCGAGCCTTAAAATAACAAACTCTTACTTACACATAATGGATATGGATTATGTCTTCATTTAAATTAAATATTGCGAAGACATTCCACTGTAATTTTATTTACTTATTCAATGGGTGACTGCCCTTTTTTGAAATTATTACAGGATAGAAACAAACGCACAAAGAACTACTTTATTGCTTTGGATACATTTAAAACAATGAAAAAAAGATGCTTTAATTCTAATTAATAAACTTTTAGAAAAGTTGGGAGTAGATAGTGAGTTTAAAGATCATATTACTCTTTTTAATAAATTATAAATGACACAAAGTAATACAATAGTTTATAAATTTGTTAATATTTTTATCGTGTATATACTAAATATTGTTCCTATGAGTAAAACAAATATACTGAAAATTTTCTAGCCTCTCATTTCGCAGAATCTTTCAAAACTGAATCTGTGTCAATAAACTTTAAAGTTTCTCTTTCAATGGCTAATGTTGACATCCCTGTCAATCACTCTTGAGAAAGTGTTTATCTAAGGTATGTCTTTATCAACTTCAATTTTGAAAAACTTCTTTCGCCAGTAGCTACAGATAAAGGTAGGGTTAAGAGGATTCGAAAACTTACAAAAGTATTATAAAAAATTTCAATAAAATTAGTTTTTGTAGTATGAGATAATGAGCTTGGTGGAGAAGATTCAGCGGGAAGTGCTCTTTCAAGACAACATCAAATGTGGCCATGTGTTCTCTTAATTTCAAGAAATTCCCGTTATTCATGTTAAATAGTGTATCTGTTGTTCCTTGAAATGCCAATCCCTGAGTTCCAAGGAATTGCCTTACACAAAGCAACCTTTTCAATACTTCATACCAATGTTCGCTCTCAGCATGAATGAGTCTTTGGTTTACATCATCAACTGTTTTACCTAGGCGCCAACGCAGATGTAATTCTGGCCATGTATGGCATGCTTTTAAATGGCTAGGGGATTTGTCATGTTGGGCTAGAAATCCGGAAATATATCGCCAGTCTGAAAATCCGGATGTGCCAGAAAGTGAGATGCTTTCAGCACTAAAATGTTTACAACAGTAACAAAAAATTGAATTTTTTGAAACAGAATAAATCAGCCACTCTCGGCGGATTTCTTCTCCGTTAGATAATCTTCTTTCTAGTTTGCCGGAGTAAATCTTCTACCAGTGTTATCGACAGGAAATTCAGCATCAGTTACTTGAAAAGGACCGCTTTCTACAATTATTTTTCGCATGCCATCAGTAATTTTATCAGACCATTTTCCGTAATCATCAGTTGACAAGTTAACAATAGGCTCGGCAGGTGGTTCTTCTTACAATTACAATACAAAACGTAAGTTTTAAAATATTAAATATAACTGATTGATGTATGTATGCTTTGAAACTTACGGTACATTTGTCAAAACAAGAGGATTGGATCCATCCAGATTATCATATGGCTAGGTACATTCCTACATCCCAATCAAGTCACTGATACTCCCACATTACGTTTGTATTTCTATCGGGGAATCTTTTTTTATGATAAAATCAAAGAAACATGATTTATTCATCCTTACTCATAAGTATTAATTATAGTTCTCTTCACCTTTTGTGATGATACCATTGAATTTAGCAAATTTGGTAGCAACTCATCTCTTGATTTTAATAAAAAGTTTTTGTAATTGTAAAATTAAAAAGTATTCATTTAAATTTTGTTTGATTTTATAAATACAAACCAGAATATAAGTTTGGTAACAAATTATCAATAAACAAATAAGTTCTTACTTGTAATGGTATAGCTTCAACTCTTGAAGAGACAGTTGTAGTTGCACCGTCATCACCTGAACCAGGTGTTTCCCTATTAGATGGTTCCATGCTTGTAGACGGCAACGTGAAAAAAATTCTCATCGCCTTAGCTTGAATCTGATTTTCTTCAATTTCATGCGCTCTTCTTTTGCACCGGACGATTTCTTTTATAGACATATTTTCGTTAGTGAATCACAAGGTAGTAATGAAAAACTGAAATTCTCACGTACACAGAACAAGAGCTTTTCACAGCATCAACTGAAAGAGTGCGTCGTTGTTTTTTTTGTCTTGACAGTGATAAGTCAACGTCAGTAGTTTTTGGTGCCAAGATCACTAGCTGTGGAGGGGGCTCACTTCTATAATAAAGATTATTTTGCAAATTGTACAAAGAGATTATTTAGTATACGATTGGTTTCATTGATTAGGCGACATTGCAGGTGCCAATACGATGAAATCTGATTTATACTAAATAAATCTTGCAGGATGTTACACCGTATTCTTTATTAATGACTACGAAGTTCCACCAGGTTGAGCCTGTGACAATGAATAATTCTACAGATAGTTTATCCTTCGTCGCTGAGGGTTTGCTCTTTCGCGAAAGGCACATATAGCATCCCTGTTAGTGCCATAAACGTTATTGTTAAAATTTTGTTACTCATTTATTGTATATTTGCAAAAATTACAGGACATTTTTATTCTTTTGTCACGCTTTGGCGCCCCTCTCAGCTCGGCGCCCCAAGCAATCGCTTGTGTCGCTTGGGCCTAGAACCGGCCCTGTTCTCACCAATGCAGGACAGAGCTCTATTAATTTTTTCTGTTGTTTTTGTGAACTTCTTTTAGGCTTGAAAACAGAAACTCGAAACGTGGGTGGATGGAGTGTGCTCCGCCACACGACCAGCTAGCTAAAAACACTTACCGAAGAAGACGTTGAACACGTAGAGGAGTTTCTTCTTGCGGAATGTTGAGATGGGCATCTCGTTGGCTGAGGAGTTCGGGGCTGAGATGAGCGACTGGAGAGTCCTGCAGCGGAAGATCAGACAACTACGTGAGTTCGGCAGGGAAGGGACACGTTATTCAAAGGAAGCAATTGAGGAGGAAGGTTGCCTCTAAAAGGGGCAAGGGAATAGGGTCAGGGGAATGGGAAAAACCCATTAGGCATGCGATTTGATCATTAATGTAATTTGACATGAGTATTTCGGTGAATGTGTCGATGGAAAGAGACCCATGGGTTGTTTTATAGATGCGTAATTGAATACGCGTTGTTGCGAAGCCACAATCAAAATATTTACTTGCGCCTTGAAAGCAATCATCCAACAGATGCAAAATATTCAGCAAAAATAATGACTATCACCTATTATTGCATAACCAACTATTATTTATTCATGCGCGAGAAAAAAGCATCACATAATAAATGACGATAAGAATTTTCTCCGATTGCCCATATTATTATGGTTTTTTCTATTCATTTTGATGTAAAAGGGCTAGTTTTTGAAAACCTGATTCTATGCAGGAATTTTGTGCTTTTTTGATATGGTGTTTTATACTATTTTTCTTTTTTTCTATAAGATTTTTTGATGTGCCATTTCTAAAACTTTACTATGTGTAATACCATATTTATTGAGCCACATGCTGATTATTTTTAAATAACGCTTGACTAAATCATGTGATTAAGTTGTATGTACCTGAAAGAGCCCTGGGCGGGGGGTGGAGAGGACCGTAACGTCCTATCCCACCCAGGTAAAATAAACAAAAACTCAAGTCAAGTCAGAAAGAATTGATTGTGGATGAATCAAAGTAACATGGTGCTAGAAATAAGTAAAATCAAGGCATTTAGAGATTCGCGCTGGATTATCAAATCGCAGTTTTCTACTGCATGCACTTCCGTAGGAAATATTTGGATGGATATGGTATGATTTGAAGAGTTTCCATCAAACACTAATACCCATAGTTTCAATTTAACAAATATCTGAGATAAATAGTAAAAAGACTGTACTACAAAAAAGGAAAAAAAAATTGCTTTACTCGTTAACGCGATTGAGATAGGCACACCAGGTGCGGCATCACGGATCAATCTTTCGCGTTATCGCAATCTTTATCGTTAACGCTTACTCCTAGAGTAGCGCAGGGTAAACAATAATCATCTATAAAATTCGCTCCACTGAATTTAATAAGCAATTTGAAGTGCTGTACGAAAAATGAAGAATGGATATCACGTTCTCTCTGAGAAAAGTTTAATCAATAAATAAGGATAACGCTAGCGCACGCGTTATGAAGATCCATGATCGAGGCCCTGAATAGAAAAGTGACATTGATTGGTAATTCTGGAAAATGATCTAATTTATTTTTACTCAAATATGTACGTACACATTACAACATATAAGTAAATAACCCATATTTTTGGAAAACTTCAAAAGAAAAGAAATCATCTTACCAAATAAAGGAAAGGATTTATATGATGTTGTGCATATGAAGTGGCCCAAAAGTCTGGCCTCTGTCTACGTTAGACCTCAAATGAAGCAACCAAGGTACTTTTCGATGTAAGCTTACAGTCGCGAGAAGAAGGCAGATCAATTCTTTTCCCATTTATTTCCCGTAAAATAAGACATTTTTGGTGGTGCCATGTAATACTGAGAAGCGGTGAATATCTACGTAAGTGTGAATATTAAAGCCAGCTAATGTAAACCTTTATGAATGATATCAGGTAAGACGATATAGCGATCCTATCTTCGAATCGCTTGCAGTGAATCTTGACAGAATAACCGAGCCTTAAGGCCTGGTTACACGATACATTAACACGTACGGGTTCATGTACATTTGCGTGAATGGTTTCAGCGCAACTTGTGCGAATGCATTAACCAAATAGAACAGGTTCTATTTTCTGTTCACGCATTCATTCATTTGTACATTTTGGTGTGGTTACACGGTGCATTTTCGTGTTCATTCTCGCGTTCATGCATTTACACATTAACTCGTACGTGTTAATGTATCGTGTAACCAGGCCTTAACGTAGTGAATTTGAACTGAGAAAGGCACGGTTTGCAATGAAGTGGAGAAGCTACAAAAGTTCTCACTCATAGATTATCATCGCATTGCGCACCACCTTAATATGCAGCACCTTAATGTAGGGGTAAGTGATTTCAGGGGTAAAATAGACTCTGCACGGTATAGGAGAGTATATTTAGGGAAATGGCCCCTGTAAGATAACTATGAGAATCCAGATAGCTACTTCGGGCGGCGGGAGGGAATTAAACATGTCGTGGATCTTCAATCAGAGATGTAATGGCGGTAAGGAACATCCGATGGTGGCCTCTCACGTGCTGCGAATACTACCGCCCCTTCATGCGCCAGTCATTAAAAATGTTCCGCTGCAGATAAATCGAAACAATTCATCACGGGCGGAGAGGCTCGAGTGTGATGGATTAATGGAGAAGGCAGGAGCAAATCCGCCGAGCTCTGGGACGGACTCCCGTTTTCCATTCAGTGAGGAAAAAGGGTTCTTTGCGTGGAAGGACGGAGAGAGGGAGAGGGAAGGCAGTGGCACAGAATGGAAACGAGTTGGAGAGCAAATTGAAGACTCGGAGCGTGCGAGGGAGTGGAAAGGATAAAAAATAGCCTCGATCGTGAACGCCAATTTACTTTCCCAAAAAAAATAAACCGGGCCCTCTCCCGCACGACTTTGACGATTTATAGGTTTATTTATAACCCAGGCATTATTCTCAATTATGTCATGAAATCAAGATTAGAGAGACAGACAGACTTGCATATGGATTCAAAATATCCCTCTGTCCACGAACGACTAGATATCATGACAAGCAACATTGTATCCGAAGAGATAGGTCTAATATTTGTACGATAGTCTGCTGTGGATCTGAAAAAAAGTATTTATTTTGCTATTCTCGCCCCCGTTAGTGAAACGCTATACAGAATTAAAGCATAATCCATTCAAACATAAGACTAAACCAACAATACTTATTACGAGGATATTGAGCAAGACTGTAAAGAGAAGGTTGGTGATGAGCTTGAAGGTCGTTATCCAAGGTGTAATGCAGGGTAAGCGAGGACAAGGGAAGGTATTATAGAAACAATGGAGGGTGCTATGAAATGTAGTGTAGGGAAGTGTAGGTGTGTATGAGTGTAGGGAAGGAGCCGTTACGTGAAAGCAATGCGAAGAAGAGTGGGGACACTCCATCAAAACATCTAAGCTAGGATACAGACAATCAATAAATCGACATTTTTTCGTAAATACTAATTTTTAAGTTGCAAGTAGATGGATAATTAGCTGTGTCCCTTACTAAGTAATATGTATCAATGAGAGCATGTATTGGTACTGCATGTATGGGAATGATCCACCTGGTTCCACTCACTATCGAGGAGGAGTGGAAGGTGCTAAGCAGATATAGATTCATTATATCGGGGGAAGGGTTATGCAGATCTCGGGCACGCGTCACGCCGCGTGGCTCGGAATCGTCGAGAGGTGGGACTGGAGTGCGTTCGCCACGGAAAGGGCACTCTCGGGAAATGTCAGGGCGAACGGGGGTGGGATTGACCCCCCCCCCACGCGCCCTCCCCTGTGAGGCCACGGAGTCAGTCCATCATCACCGGAGCGACGCACGCCGGGCGAAAAAAAGGCCAGCCCCTCTGCCTCGCACTGCGTGAGCAAAAAAGGGGCCGCACCTTTCCAACCAGGCAGCCCCACTGCTAATCAAATCTCTCTTTCTTTCGATAGAGCAGGGATGGTGCCAGGGTGAAGCGTTGGAGAATACATAATATAAGTGTAAAGTTTATTCTCTCCGATTTAAAATGCATGTCTCGTGTTGGATAACCCCCTGTCACACACCCTTGCCGTGACTAGCAGGGAATTATGTAGGTTTACATGCAGATGAATAAAACATCTACACGTTTCTCTCCCGGTTTAGTTATTGATCCGACTCCCGTTCTATAGCTTTGGCCTAATGGTAGTCAAAAGGAAGATCAACATTATGTATCTGGAAGGACAAAGAAGATTAATTAAAATTCCTTGAAAATGCACGAAAAATCTCTTCGAAGCAAACACGTGCACTGAAAATTGAAGCCCTTTGCCCCACAACACAACTGAAAGAAATTTACAAAGAAAATAATCAGCACCAGTTCCTTCTCACCTACTTGTCCCCTGTTTGAAGGATATTTTCCTCTATTTACCGAAAGAAAAAAAGTGGCAATTTTCCACAAAAATAAGGATTTTACTTGACCGGTTTTGGTGTACAACACCTGAAGATGATGTTGTACACCGAAACCGGTCAAGTAAAATCCTTATTTTTGTGGAAAATTGCCAGTATTTTTCTTTCACTATGATATTCCACCAAATCAAGCCTGAAACAACTACCTTTATTTCTCTATTTACTTTTGAGATTTGCACTGGCCAGTAAAACTGCACCAATATTTTGAGCACCACGATTCCTCTTCCCCCAAGCCACAATGAGGACTATGTACATACAACCCAATTCTTACTCTTTGACATATAACTCGCTGCACTTAAACATCGCGCGGGAGGGGGTTATCTAATGTTAGCTACAGCGACCGTGACTTGCTTCAATGGCTTGTGCTTTGAAACCGCAGTGTATAATGTTTACCCTTTGACGAAAGCGCCGCTCTGGATCTTCCCAAAATTACACGCGCTCACACGGATTCCCACGACAAAGGAGTCAACGTTGGACACAAAGGAATCGTTTTCGTGCCTGCGTGACACGGATAAGCAGAGTGAAAATCACAGGGTGTAAGCGGTCGTGGATCTTTAAACACTGGACTTCATGAGGATACACCGGCGTGTCAAGTTCAAAATATTCATCGCGACACAATCTAAAGAGAGAGAGAGGAAATGAACGGATGGTCCCTCAGAAGAGAGACGGGATACTGAATGATAAAGGACTAACAAAGAGGAACGAAATCTCCAGGTGGACAAGAGGGAACACACATTAGAACAGGAGTCGGAGAAGACTTGCCGGACGATGGAGGAGGTGAGGCATGAAAGACCCAGTAATCGAAAAATAATGAGGCAATACTGCAATGCAAGTGAGCTTAAAAAATATGTCCATGAAGATAAGCTTTAGAAATAGCACGTGTAACTTCTTTCAAATACAGGTTAGGAAGTAGTATTTGGATTTGGGTGAAAACCAAAACTTCCTCCCCTAACTTTCCTCCAGGAAGAGCATCATCACAAACTAGGCAATGGAGTTTCACTATCGATATCAGTGACTGTGCATATACAATTAATTTAACATTACGAACACCGTGAAGTACTAAGTAGTTGAGAAAAGACATGGAACATCTTGGAGAACAACGATAATAAATTTTCTCCAACTTCTCTCAAGGACATCGTGAACAGATAAAAATTCATATTCATATTGAAAGGATTTGTACTGATTACCTAATATTTAAGTTCAATTTCTGAATAACACTTAATAAGAAGAATCAATCAAATGTACTTTACAGGAACTGCATGCCTAAGGGTAGGAATTCTAAATGTACCACATAAATAAAACTCGAGAAAAAAGAGTACCTATATGACAAGAAAATCCAGTATTTCACCGTATCACTAACTGATAAAATACCGAATGTAATAGCAAACAACATTAATGAGCTCATTCCAGAATTTTATATAATTGATAATTGAAGGTTTAAAAAAAATAGTTTAACTATAACCTATTTTATGGTAGAAGGTTTAATTACTATGCATAAAATAAATGTCATTTAGTATTTGGATAAAAATACGGTGCATAATCCGCTTTGATGATTTTCTACTCAAAATGGGAATAACAAGTTCTTTAATGAGTTACTGACTACTCTGATCAAACAAGATGCTAAATCCGTGATTTTATTCTCAGGTAATGCCAACACACAAAAGATTTCATCCATCCTGCGTGCCTTTGTCTAGTGAAGCATCATTTAATTGGTCAAGGATTTCTGATCAGAAGAAAAATCACTCAAATTCACCGCATTGTTGCCGATACATATTGATTGAAACGAAAGGTTCTGTCCAAATGAAGTATGAAAATAATTTCAGTAAGTGGCCACAGTTTTGAGGAAAAAGTTATGTAATTGTTACGATTTTTGGACGAGAAAGTAGCCAAGTAACGCAAAATATTATATCAAGTGGGTACTTTATACTCCAGCCAGTTGTGGTAGCCAGGACGATAATGTTCCAGCCTGAACAATCAAAGATATGCGCCGGGGTGTATCCCGCCTGGGACATGATGGCTCTCTTTTTTTTAGTATTCAATATAAAGTTAAATTAGAATTGACGGAGTGACGTACACTTGACAGCTGGAGTGCCATAGAAACCTATACCCCTGCTACACTCCTTGGAGGTCCATACTATTCAGTTGATGGAATTTATTTTTACTAACACGTAATTCTGAACCTAAAACCTTGAACTACAACTTGAGTTAAACATTTTTCTCTCTCAGGGTGAATAAGGGAGAAAATTAAAATATGAATTTCATTTAAGGCATAAAAGCGAATGGCTCGTGCAGGCTACAAATGGAAAAATCTCGCCAAATTAATTTCCTGGACTCTTCGTGAGTTCTTTAAAGGGAATGAAAAATGAGTAGGGTGAATGAGTGGCAGGAGAGAGCCCGAAGAAGAGGCGACTCCTTCCGCCCGGCGCCTTCACGGACGCTAGGGTGGTGTGGGAACGGGATTACGTACGCGAAACGAGAAGACATGAGATAATGGGAGGATGACGACGCGGAGGGAAAGAGAGGAGAACGAAAGAGAGGCGAAGTGGAGAAGGAGATGGAGATAGAGAGAGTAGTGTGTGTGCGCCGGCTACTTTAAAATTCCCAAGTCCTCCCTCCTCTCCGACGTACAGTCCCTCCTTCCCAGAGTGGCGCGCATCCATAAGCAAGAGGCCGCCTAAACACACGGCCCGACTTCCTTTGTGGAGGGAGAAAGGGGAAGGAGAGAGAGAGAGATGGCTCTAAAGGTGGGGCTGGACGCACACGAGAGAGAGAGAGAGAAGGGAGTCGAGTTTCGCGAGAGTAAGCAACGAAACACGTTACTTTTATTGTGCGTTGCGTCAGAGTAGAGGGCGTGCGCCTATCAATCTCTAATGCCCCCGTCCCACCCACGAGCGGCGCACACTCGCCCAAAACGCCATCGCCAAGCGAGGAGGGCGAGCAGAAAGAAATATTCGGACGTGCCGTCCCAATGGGCGTGGCCGGTCTCACAGCTTTCCGTCCGGAGCCACCACGCCAGCACGTCCCCATCACCACCGGAGTCTGAAATCAGCGCGTGTTGATTAACAGTTTCCGACAGTAATTTCCATCCAAGATTAAACGAGATGGACCACGGAGGAAGGACGATGGGGAGAGAAGTGGCAAAATTGAAGCGAGAAAGGTTTCCGAAAACTTTTGTAAGTTAAATTATCATCATCACTAGTGGTCAATCCAAAGGCTGGATTGAATCAGCCTTCCATTGATTCTTTTATCGGCTACGTACCTAATTTTGACATAATTCTTCGCTTTCACAGTTACAGCTGTTTGCTCATCATATCTCAGACGAGGTATTTCCCTTAATCTTCATGAGATCATTACGCCATATGACGTGATTGGTATGATTGTTCCGTCTTAATTAAAGAAATCGCATAATTTCTTATTTTCCCGCTCTTCTCAACTCCGAACTTCATCATTACAAGTTGATATATACGTCTGATCTTAAAACTTTATGCACAGCATAAATTAAAATTTCAAGTACTTAAAGCCTCACTTTTTCTGCGGTTGTTATTGCCATAATATCTCTGTTACAAACGAGCAAAAACCACCCTGTTTCTGTTATCAAGAATGCTCTCAGTCATAGGGGATACATTTTTTTCTGACAGGCAGGATGCAAAACCATAAAGCTTCCATGTCACCAACAACAAAGAAGATGTATATTTTTTAGATGATATCTCAGTTACCACAAATCATTCCATGTATTTTCATAACTACAATAGAGCTTACTTCAAGATAAATACGAAAACCCAAGTAATTAATTTTATTTCTATGAATTTGCTCCCATGAGAAACCAGTACTGTAGTCACCATGCCAACCATGTCCCTCCTTCCACTCTAATGCCACCGTACCCTAATCCTGAGGCTAGCAACAAATCCATTCTTAGGGCAGAATTCACACCCGCAACCTTTAGGTTAACAGAGGTACGTGCATTTCGTCGTATTTTTCGTCCTGACCGCGACGGGTACTAAATTTTATGCCTGGGACCCTTTTGTAAGCCTTGCTGCGCGGTGATATGCATCACGAAGTACAACAATGGAGAGGAGAAACGAGAGAAGACAACCCTCTAGTCTCGGTACCTCGTCTTGTTATTCCGGACTCATGGACAACGGTCAAGGTGAGCAAGGTGGCACGGAAAGCGCCAATAATACCCAGGTCATGGCTAAATGCTGAAAGTAACCATGCCCGGGAGGCGCATGGTCCTACTTTCTAATCAAACATAAAATATCACAGGGGGTTGGAAAGAAAGGATTACTGGGTAAGAGAAAAACGTATGAGGCAAAGTTGTGAAAATGGCCCCTGAAACAGATATCGAGATGGAAAAATATAAAGCGGGTATATCAATGTCGTGAAAACACCCACTTTTATTTCACTGTAGGGTTAGCTGGAGAATAAAAAGCATTTAAGTACCATAAAGTATTAAAATGGTATGTGCCCCGTTACTTTATGGAATGTCTCGTATAAGAGGTGTTGCCTTTGAGTTAATGTACACATGTACTTAGGTTGTTTTGCAGTTTGCTCATGGATTTTTGTTGAAGCATCCCTGAAAATCTTACGTTCTTCGCGAATATAGTGTGGTTGCTGTCGATTTACTTGAACGTGAGCTCTGGAGTTTGGTTCGTACATAACGCTGCATCATAGGAGGGTCTAAAAATATAAACTAAGTTGATCCAAAGCTTTTGCGTCCTAAAATATGAGCGGTATTTAAATAAATTTACGATATAGTGAAGAAATTATAATTCGGACATGTATGATGATGCACTTTAGAAACAATACTTATCATTAGCCATTCAACATAGACATCCATCAAAGTTTTCCATTCAGATCACCAAATATGCTATTATTTAGCTGCTTTGTACAATATATTATTAAATATTTTGCTCATAGATTTACTAATATTGATTGTTCTATTTTGATGTTAACTCAAATGAGCTCCAGTGCATCTATCAAATATGAAATATTATGAATCAACTATTCCACCATTGAATTAACTGATGATGACAGATGGAAAATAAGCAGCTAGTACAAAAGGCTAATCGAATAAAAATCAATTACAAAAGAATTTTAGTTGTAAGAGTTGAGTGAAGCGGTCACTTCTGAAAATCCAATGAAATCAGAAAAGTAATTATGTATAATTTGGTAGTAACAAAACATATCAAGTTAGCTAAAATCAAAATAAAGAGATACTATAGTATATTTTGAAAACAAAATGATGAGCATTAATGCTAGCAGGCCGGGAAAAGAGTTCAATAATATACAAAGGAGAGAAACATAAGATAACGGAAATACCTTAAAAATTAATCTAACATTGATCAGTGGGTCATTCACATCGTGTTTACTTCGTTAGCAAACTGGTACTGTGCCTTTTATTCCGCAAGGTGAACAAAACTGAGAACAAGAGCGAAAAAAGTTCAAGGGGGCGTCATAATCTCGGAAGGAAATTAGCAAAATTTTAAGTGAAACATCAACATCGGCCTCTCTCTTCTCTCAATAAAACCCGAGGCGTCGTTGAAAAGAAGAAACGGGTCGGCGTACGATTCCGAAGGGGATGATTATAAAAAAAAGGGAAGCTTGGCCGGAACCATCGGAGGAAACGCAGGGCGGGAAAGAGAAGGGCCCTTGGCTTGCGGCATGGATGGAAATTGCAGAGCAAGGGTCAGGGGGGCTAGGTCGGAACGGCGGACGCATTAAAAAGGAACTACGGATCCGCCCACGAGAAAAGAGCGGCGGCGGTGGCATAGGGGGTGAACGGATGGCAATGGGAAGCAAGAAAACGGAGGACGGGAGTGGGGGGAAATAAAACGATTCTGTTTCACGACCGCAGTGGCGCTAAGAGATGGAGACTGAGAGATATGGAGTGAATAGGTGAGAGAGAGGTAACGGAACAATGAAAGAGCATTTAAGGAGGGAACAGTTAATGTAAGTTTTTCATACCTCCCGAGCTTGTGGGCATATACATATGCTCCAGCTATTAGCATCAATGTCTTCATATGATTCAACGCTAGGTCTAGACAAATGACACTTGAGACTTTGCAGGCTAAAGGAAGAGAATAGGCTAAACAGAGAAAAACATCACTTAAGTGTTGTTAGCGTTTTTTATGTCGGTAGCATACCGGACTGACAACACAAGGGTCACAATTTAGAATCGTGGTTAGGGTATGATAGCTGTATTAGTCTCAGGATTATGGTTACGAGTAAGGTAAGAGGGTTCGCAATATTCCTGGAAGCTCACATGTATCTAAATTTTCTCTGACTAATTGATGGAATTTATTTTCTTTTCATACACGAAATCTAGTCGGCTAAAATTGAGCGAATTGGCTGAAGATGAAAGATTGGGAAGAATCGAAGTCCAAGAGCCAAAGAGGAGAATGAATGGAGACAACAATCTCTGATGTCGATATTTCTGTTTACCAGGTTTCCATCCACAGGGAGCATTAGGAAATCATGATGAACTTCCTCAGAGAATTTTATCTCATGTATTGGAAAGCGAAGAAGAATGCTTTACGACTTCTTTTCACTGAAAATTAATTAAGCATTGAACCTCATGTAGAGAGAGTGGGGATGAATTTTACACATTTCAACGAACCATTTTGGGAAGCTAACAAAAACGTTAGGGTCAAACGAACTGGTGACGCGTTCCTGCCGTAGTAAGAATCACGACGGGTTATAAAAGAACGAGAGCTGCTGTAAGGAGGAGAGTATAGAAGTTGGGGTGAATTGAGTGAGTGATGACTCCGGGGTGAAAGACTGACAAAAGAAGTGACATATTAAAATGAGCGGGAGCACTGGATCGTGCCGGAAAAAATAAGGAGACGGAACGGGGGAAAATAATTTGTTTCGAGGCCTGCGCCGTGAAATTGAAGGGTGAAAAAGGTAATGTGGAAAGGGAGAGGAAGCAGAAAGAAAAAAACATCATTCTTATTGTGTCATGGATTTGAGGGTGGAAAAGCGTGCGAATAATAAATTAGAATAGAAGCCCAAGCTCACGAGAGAATGAACGGAACATAATGGAGACGACATTGAAAGGAGGGTATATATCAAACAATGAAATATAGGGGAATGTAAATGAAATAGAGGAGACCGAGACCAGCATTGCTCCTTTATGCGTTGGGCATAAATTTACAAACCAATACTCTGATATTCCGGGATTTCCGGGATATTCAACCGAATTTCCTTGACTAACAAGAAAACATTAGTACTTGATAGAAGGCTTTTACTTATCAATTACTGCACTGTAAATTAATATCTATAGGCTCTTGATTTCAACTGAAATGCATTGGATGAACCCAGTTCCCAGAAACATTTGCTTCAATGTTCTTACTCCCATATTTGAGACATATTTCACTGAAATGATCACGATTGCAATTAATAGAATATATGAGATGAACTAATTATAGGCCAAACTAGTCATTGATATGATATCCGCCAGAAAAATGAGACGAAAACATTGTTCAAACATAGTCTAAAGAAAAAAAATGCATATTTTATGTTTCTTTACAACGCGAATGCAATTTGACTGAATTAGGTGTACGGACATTTCACCGTTAAAATTATACAAGGGAGAAAAGCCATAAGAAGAAGACGGGACAGCTTAATCGACCATACCTTGAGACAGGATGGTCTGATGAAGACAGTTGTCGAGGGAAAAGTGTATTGAACGATGGAAAAGCAAGCCTCATTATATATGGAGCAATCAGTAAAGGATATGATAGAGAAGAATTATATAAGACATGAAGAAGTTAACCGATAGACGAACCAGGTGGAGAGCTAAGCAAAAACAAACTTAGGGTACGTGATGATGGAGGAGAAAAGACTGAACCCATGATTGAAATTATTTGGTCCGCAGGCTAAATGAAAATTATTCGCCATTTACTATTAACAAGCTCACGGGGAAAATAATTGAGTTCACTAATTAACTAACTATAAAATTCGTCGTATAACCTCCCTTAAAATATTGTATTAGTATAAATCCCTATGTATACTAATGAACCAATATTTTCATCTTGAAGTCTATTATGGTATAGTAAGGAATATAGGATACCAAACGTAGAAACATATAACTCGTTATTCTCAATTTAGTTGTAGCTAGTGTACACCGTAAGGTGTACGCTATATGCCAGACCTTATGCCACATAAATAGGAACTATGAATCAGAATTGTTTAGAGGAGAAACCAATGCGAAAATAATTTCTCACGTCAATTTTAAATGACTTAATGTAACGGAGAGCTACCCTTAATAAAATTCAAAACAACCTGCACAAAAAGTAGATGTTTTATCATTGACACGTCCATCAATTTCCTTTTAACATTATCTCCTAATTGCACGAACGTCCTACAAAGTGCTGGCAAAAAAATCAATTGGGCCGACGCCGTAATCTAATTTTGATTGGAAAATAACGAGTGAGAAAAATGCGGTTGGATTTGAGCGAATGTGGGAAAGTGGTGGACATAAATATTAGAGAAAGATGAAATAGTCATTAAGGGTCGGAGGGAGTGAATATAATACTGATTACGTCCAAAGATCGCTTTGGGATAAGAATACACAATGAGATGCACAAACAACACTGCAAGCCACTTTGCTTGTTTTTCTATTTTTATCTCAAAAAAATTAAAGTTTATACTAGTATATTGTTAATAGTTTTTTATACATGATATGTAGTGCATGCTTGGTGAGAATTTACCCCCTGCCACACACCCTTTATGGTGGCTTGCAGGGTATTATGTAGGTGTAGATGTAGATGAAGTGTTTGTGTGCGAGCATTTTCTCTAAGAGTTTCGTCTCTTTCTCATTCGATTCAAAATTATGCCTTACATTTTTATTGCCTCATGCTTCCCCAGTCAAGAAAAGTTAACCGCATATGAGCAGCGAATGAGCAGTGCACTATGTAAAAATCATGCAATTTCCCTCTACAATAAGTTAGATTTATTTCTTTAGTGTCTATAAAGAAATAATTCATTTAAGACCTTGATTCTCCATTGTAGACATGTTTACTTTTATCTACAAGCGTTGTCTTTCTTGCCATTTCCACTCATTCTAAAATTTATGACCACTCCCAAACACTCTTGCGGAAGATCTTGGGGTATAACATAAATAGAGACATTGGTTTTAATGGCTAAATTTCACTTCACGTGGCCATTAAGAGTCCATGCTTCTTACGCTATGCTGCCGGAGGGCTTTTCCCACGTACAGCATCCTGTGTCGCAATATTGTCTCTGATCCGCATTCGAATGTTTGTCTTAGTATTCTACCATAAGAACCATGAGAAACTTAGACAGCGTCTATAAATTAGGTTCAAAAACAAGGCTCAAGATTCAAGGGTCTAGCTTTAAAGATGGTACAGCATTTGGCGTCACGTTTTGGTATCTCCTCATTAAGGATCCTAGGACGAGCGCTCCTTGAATTCTAAGAAACACCTTCGTATTTGGAAACCGAATTTCATTACTGACGCAATAAAAGCAAATCTTACCTAACTTTTTTTGGCGAGAGTTGAGTGAAATATTTTGGCGAATCCTGAGCAATATTAATAAACTTCTTCCTTTAAAAACTAATCATATTATCAAGACTAGACTAGATTATCAGCGCCACAAATAATAATCAGTAAAATGCATCCAACGATATTAAATAATTACATTGTGATTCTGTCGGCACTATTTATTCGTTAACTGTTAGCAGTATCAAAAATTATTACCATTGTGAAGACTTTGTAAAATCATACCACTACAGATTTGTTCAGCAAGTAAGTCCTGCATGCATACGCATCATCAATTTTTAGCCAATTTTCTTTTTCAAATCTCTACTACTGGTGCTTTGCAGTAGATAATTTGCCATCTAATCATCTGTGTTTCTCCGTATCTCTCCACCCTCCCCTATATTAAACTATTTACCTATTATGAAGTTGCTCACTCACTAATTCTTTTTTGTTGAATTCAGATTTCTTCTTTAATAGCAGTATTTAACAAGCATTTTGAGCTACTTTTCGGAAACTGAGATGAGATTACATCGATTACACAACCGAGGTGCTGGGTTTTTTCATCGCCCTCTTCCCCCTCCTATATCCATTCCCACTTTTTACCACACTTTTCATCCGTCTCATTAAAATAATTCCAGTCCACTACCATTTTCCTTGCCTCTCTGTTTTTCTATTCGAGATCCTCGCTGCATTTACTCCCCGAAATAGGCCGCCTTGGGCACCCTTCGTGGACGCGGGGCCACGATTAAGGGGCCCCCCGTTTCGATCACTTCCCACCCTGTTGTTCTCTTTCCTCGCCGTAGTCCTGTATATCATCTAGCTTGGTTCGGCACCAAGGTTTAAAAGGTGGATCCCTTCCTTCAAGCCGTACAATCAGCCCACCGTCGTCTGTTTCCTAGGGAGTAACTCATTCCCTCTCCTCTCTCAAATTTTCCTCTAATACAATTTGCTATTCTTCCCATTTATTTTTAATACATTTTCGTGGATTTGGAATCCAGAATCCACCTTACGAGGTTCATCATTACAAATCCGTAATTGGAAATGATAGCTAACCTAGAGACCATCCTAAACATTATCTTAGCAATTAGGAAAATATGAGTTACGTAGTTGTCGGCGCATGCACTTTGAAATTCTATTACTAAGGGTTGTTTGAGATTGGGAGAGAAATACAGTGAGTTGGGAACATATTAGCAGCAAATATCCGTTTCACGGAACGAATATTATTCTCGAAATATTTATTGTAAATATTATTGTAAATCAAAGGTATTTTTACGATAAATTTTTTGAAACGTGACTACTGTCTAGTGCATTGACAATCACAAACTGAAGAGCCTAAAAAATGGTTCAACGTTGGATGAAGATGACCTAACATCTACATCTACTTACTATCACGCATGCCACCTCCAGGGGGTGCGGTGGTGAATATATAATCAGCAAACAAACACTTTGGCCATGCTGAGAACAACTGTCACCCGCGGGCCAAGTTAAAGTTACTATCCTATTATATATGAAGTACAAAGATTTATTGAATTTCAAAAGAAAACGCTTCAAGGTCTAGGCTTAAAAACGTTTTCATTTTAACAAAGACCTATCATTGGCTCAGAGGTATGTCACGCGTGAAACAAAACGGGGGGGTTCTACCGACAAAGTAGGAACCTGATGGAATAAGATTCTTTGATCCGACTCTTTCCTTGCAAGGAGATCAGGAAAGCTACACCACTGCTACAGAGTCCTCCATTGAAATCATATTTCATGTAATTTGCATCATAAATCCGAATTTCCTCAATGCTTTTTGAACTAATTGACATCCATGATTTCATAAGGAAACATTAGCATCTTAAGCATCACTTTTCTGACATCCTTTTCTCTATTTTTATCTTTTTGACACCCCCAATGAGTACCTTCATATTGTGCGGGTCTGACGTAAATATCTAATGCTGTATCTTTTTTCCAGGAGGGAGCTGGAAAAATGAAAGGCGTGGACGCCGTGGACGAACCGGAGATGAAATAAAGGAAGGCACCAACAGATGTGCCACTTCACTCAGTCCCGAACGCGAGGAAAAAAGCAAAATGAGAGCGGAGAACAAGGGAGAGACAAAGAGAAAGGAGAAAATGATGCATGCATTATGTACACGAGTGTCCACTCAAGGCCTTTCTACGCCCCTCCCACTTCCCTCTTGTGGGACCCGGACGAAAAGACCCGAAAATTGAATCTTTCTCCCTCTCTATTTTCAGCTCGACACCCAATTCAATCACCTTCGGACCCCAGGGAAGTAAAGGCGGTGTGTCGCAAGCGGAGAGGTTTGGTACGTGAGGGGTGTGGGGAGAGAAAGATAAGGGCCATCGAAGGGAGGAAAGAATATAGGAGGAGGAAGGGGTTTGAAGCGGAGGTGTCGAGGGAGAAGGAAAGCAGATTTATGCGCTGGGACGACTGGAATGGAACAAGGAGAACAAGGACGGGCGTGTCGATTTCGACAGGAGTTTTCCTTTTTTGTCCCTGGCAAAATCCTGACGGGGGTGTGTGGAAATAACAAGCTCCTGGAGAGAAGAACGATGCGTGAAAATGATAGGGGGCTTCCGGGGATAATTGAGCTCACAGAGTGTGACGGGTCGGAATGTAACCTAGAGAGGTGGAAACGATGGAAGACGGAGACAATTGGAATGCGAGGGAAAGGGAGAATCCGCGTAAATATATTTTCAAAGACGATAAAAGACAAGGCAGGCATGGTAAGAAGAGTAGACGCAAGAAGAGAATAATAGTGCTTTTTCCTTTAATAGCAAAAATTGGAGGGTGCAACCGGGATAGTTAAGTAAATCCACTCACTTAGAGAGTTATCATCATAGGGCAGCATTTTAACAAATGGCTTCGGACTTTACTTGATGGACACTTTCATAGCAAAAAGAAAAATTTTAAACACTATTAATTGAAAAAATGTATTTACATGGTTTTAAGTGAAACCCAACCAAGGTTTTAACGGATCGCCGAAATTATCAAGGTGAATAACGGCAGCATTGCACCATTATACTTATACGTCTCCGGTAAGGAAAATGAAAAAATGGGGGGAGGGGGGTAGAATCGGAGGAAGTTAACAGGATAGGGCAGCAAAGTTGAAGAAGAAACAACCTCCAGCGTGGAGTGTGGGATGGGGGTAATGAAGGTTAAGCAAACCAAGAAAACTAGATACCATGAAATTATTACAAAAAACAAGTAATTGGCAATAAATACGAGGAAAGATTGGGGATGGTGAGCTACTCATTGAAAATCTCTTACATTAAAGGCAACGGACAGCAAAGGAGAATGACAATCAAACATGTGGTTATTTTACAAAAAATTCTTTTGTGGAATTTCAAACATCTCCACAGAATTTAACCTGCGTAACATGCATTCAAAGTGTATTAGATTACGTTTAAAATAACTATTACTTGTCCAATTTTGACAGGGTGATCGTAAAATACCTGCTCTTTACGTTTTCTGTTTAGTGACAATAAAATCAAATATTTATCCTATACTCATACAATCAGCTTTACTTTCAGCTACACGTACAACCGTAGATAATTGAGCGTCAAAGTTGCTTCGCGACATGGGTATATTCACTAGGTGATAAAGCATTGAATGGGAAGCAGGCAGCTTATGAGATTACGAGTCCGCAGGGATTACGGAGACAGCAAAAGTTTGCTTCATGAACATTGAAAGATAATGTTAATTTTAAACAAGGTTATCGTCAAATCTAAAAAAGATGATTTTCTTCTTTCTAACTTACACAGGGAAATTAATATTTTTGTCCAAATTGTTTAAACTAGAAGACGATATATCGATATGCTACCCAAACAAAGGGATAAAATATCGCTGACCAAAAGATACCAATAAAATACATTTTTCAAAATAGGATTCTTGCTTTCAAACAAAGAATTCTTCTAAACGATCCATAAAAATATCAGATAAAATAGGGAAAATGGGATAGATAGTTCTGTTTAGCACTCTGAGTAAGGGGTATCTTAACTATCAAACCAAAAGGCACTTATTATTTGAGTTTCTAACAAGTTTTACTGCTAGACCATCTGCATTACTAGCTGGAACACTTTTAATTTAATTGAGAACGTCACAGGATATTAATTTCGCATGTGGTGGAGGATTATGGTTTGCAGGTTTATTAGATGACTCCAAAGAATTTTTGATTCCATGCTTCGCAGTATATATGTGGTGTGATATGTTGAGGGATAATTCATTTTTATGGCTCATTAGTAGCAATTCCTTGCATGTGAAATCACTATATAATAGAAAAATCTACTTTGTGTGTTTTGACTAAGCCATAAAGAAATGGGGCAGAGGATTCTCATTGAAAACACGATGATTTGGAAACACACCTTTGGAAAGAGTTCAGGGCAGCCGTTGACATTCTTCTTAAGTTCCTTCTGGAATTTCATTGTAGAGTTTATCGTAAGTTCACTAAAAAACGATGTTCAGAAAATCTTTGCTCTTCTGAACATAGTCCCTTTTATTTAGAACTATTATACTAAGCTCACTAATATTCTTAATGTCATGAATCTCTCGGTGCGTAGATGCTGGATGTATCCGATGTACCAGTAGATCATAAGCCTTCCCTCCCTCCCTCTCCTTCGCCTACCAACCGAATCTCAACGCAGTGCTGTCTCGCAATCCGCCGCTATGTTAACCACAGATCCAACATGAGTGGCGTCAGTGGGATGCCAATAGTGTTTGCCACCAGAGTTGATTTAGATGAGACGGTTTGGTATGAACTCACAATTTGGAGAGCACTAAAACAAAATTCTCCTGTTGCTAGGAATAGTTGATAAAATAAAGACGAACCAATGGAGTTGAGGCCGAGATTGGTGCATACGGCAGGAGGCAGTGGATGGAAAATGTAGAGAGGGATCTTCCCGGGGGTGCTGGAATGCACAGGAATGTGAAACCCTTCGATCCCTCCCTCGAACCCTGCTCCCAACGTCCGCGGAAAAGTCGGCCAGAGGTACGTAGGGGTTTAGGGCCTCGTTTCATCGCGGGAAATGAACGGAATGCTCGGAGGCAAACGGCTGGGAGGATTCTTTCGGTTTCCTTTCCCGAAGAGCTTTTCGCGCCGTAAACTCCGCGAAAGAGGTCGGTAGTGAATACTTTAGAAAGTAATTCCGAGAGAAACCGAAAACAGGAAACTTTTTCATTCTGCAAGTTTGTTACGAGAATCATACTGTTCTCCAGTGTCGAGAAGAAAGGCTTTGCATAAGTGGAGAAGATAATTCTATTCAGTATAGCTGTTTTCACATACTGCCACTTCTCTCTGCTCATTATCTTCCTCTGGGGGTAAATATTGTAGATCTACTAAGTTTATGGCATAAAATGTTTAATAATACAAGAGAACTTAAATGTGGATACATTTTGCTTAACCTAAAAAACCCTCACGAAATTTTCGTGGCAAGTATTTTCAGTTCGACTTAACGTAAGACGGTTTCCGATATTTTTATAAATTCAAAGACAGCTACTATTACAATAATGGTGTTTGCACTGTATAATGTATCGTTTCCCAACTTCTAATTAGATACTCTTTGTTTATTTTCCAAAAAAGTACATCAGCCTCTTACGTAGCGCTTTCAAAATGCTTATGCAAAGAAAATCAATTCATAGAAAATGTATTAAAATGAAAAATATTAAATATAATTATGTCTGCATTATGTTTGTGGCTAAATTGGGACATGACGCAGACTTCAATGGTACACAAAATAACATATTATTAGCGTTATTATTACTCTAATCATGAATCGGCGAGAACGGAATGGCTACTAAAATTAAGTTTCTTCGTCTGAGGTGCAAATATAGTACCTACTGAAAGCGGTTTATAAAGTTTCCACATGAATTCTGCAAATTATTCCATTTCTATTTTTATACCAGGAGTAGGAAGAATACGACCTCGAAATCACCAAGAACTGATGGAGATCTACGAGTAAAGAGATAATTTATGCAAACTCTTTCACACTCAAGTCATAAATTTTCCATATCCGGATGTAACTTAAAAACTTTCTCCAGACGCAAAATGACTATAATTTTTGGACAATTGAGAGCGTTCTCAAGCCTTGCGATCATTTCCTCCCATCATTTCCCATCTCATGAAGTTGAAGTGCTATAATTCTGGTACAAGGATGAAGTTTACGGCTATCAAATTGGATTTGAATCTTTTATCCTACGTTGGAAAATAATGGATTCCAAACCGAAAACAAAACATTCAGACGAAACTGAGAAACCCGAAGATTAATTAGGAAAAAGAGACTCAGCGTCCATGGGACAATAAAATGCTGTAATATAGGCGGCGTATTTGAAAGGATAAATGGTGGTATGAGAAAGATGGGCAGGGCTTTGTGCGAACTATGCACGACACTCACTGAGGTGGCAATCCATGGCACTAGTAGATAGTAACTGAAAAATGAATGGCGATGAAGAATTATGCCTAAGGATTGAAAAAAGGATCAACTTACCGAATTGCGGTTAAGAATAAAGAGCTGGTGAGCATACCTACGATTCCAATAAATACTGGCCATAGGTTATAGTCAAATGGGATTTGATAGCTCTATGGATAAACTTTAAGGGGAATTATATTATTATAATTATTGTAGCCTTCATAAAAAATAAAGGTACATTTCTACTTCTGTTCCCGGCGTTTTAAAGAATGTGATTTGCCTCTCATCATCAAAGTTATAACAATTATTTCCATCGAACAGCTCTTGCCTATTCTTACTGCGGTTAATTGTGTAATTAATAGAGCATGACTCACAGAGTAATGCTACGCTTGCAATTAGATACACATCCAACCAAATTTGGACCATTAGAGGCAGTATAATAGCAATATTCTTAATGAGAAAAACTTATTTGTATGCAGCAAAAAAAGAGGCAAACGTAATAGTAATATTCTTAATGAGAAAAACTTATTTAAGTGCAGCAGAAAATTTTTCATAGCTATAATACGTCATACCATAGTAGTATAATGCGTCTATAATAGAGATATAATGCATAGTACTTGCATAGTATAAAACGTCTATAATACAAATATAGGTAATACGTCTTATACCTCAGACGAGAGTAAATATATATTTGTTGAAAATCAAGAACCTTCAGATACCTTAAATATCTTGGGTATGGAGAGTGCTAATTGGTTGGTTCTATCGCACTACAAGTATATCCCTTATATGATAGTGGATGTATTCGAGATAAAATCAGACAAAAACACCAAACTATGCTTATTTGAGCACTGGATCATGAAAGCATTTGCTGTTGATGACAAGCAGAATTACAGGAGCCATATTTACTTCGGGATTGTGGCTAATGCCCAACTTGACAGGATTATGAAGGACTAATCTAGAAAAGTATCAAGTTCACCTAGGGGCGTTTCATCCAGAGTCATGGAACAATGGCACTGCAATATCGAGGAATTGCTGAGGATTAATGTGGTAGCATTGAGGAATAACTGACTTAATATTTTAAATTATGAATATATAATGGCTGGACTTTATTCAGCTGACACTGCTTTGGCAAACAAATTTTAAGCGATATTTTAGTCTTTTCCGCACGATTTTCAAGTCTTCCTCGCCCCAACGAAATATCCAGCGCGCAGCGAATTTAAAACGTCTTGGAAAGCACACGTACCGGTTCCATCCATCCATTCCATCACCCGTAGGGAGAATTTTACGGACCGAATAATTCGCACATCATACGCCACTAGAAGCATAAAGGAGTGTAGCGGCAGGATCGTGCGGTCTGAATACCATAGGATAAAGGAGTAAGCGGGAGGGGGATTCGCCTCGTAAGAGACGAGAAGCGAAGAGAAAATTGAGCGAAAAGCAAAAATAAAATGACTCTCAGAACGGACAGACCAATCAGTTTGAAACGCTATCGTGGCTCACGTGGGTCGCGCCTTTGGAGCTCAAAGGAAGTCGAAATCATTTGGGTACGCGGCAAAATCACCTAGAATTTTCCCTCGAAACTGCACCATTAGCGTCTCCTCAAGAGTTTCTAGGTGAAGGCACCCTTCACAGAAGAGGAAATTGTTCTGTAAGACGAAGGAAAATACTACGCATTGGGAGGGAGTGAATGTAGAAAAAGTTGACAGTTTACCTAGATGTTTTAAAGAAAACTATATTTAATGAGTGCGGGAAAAGAGCGAGTAAAATAAATTAAGAAAAATAATTTATATTGAGCCATCAATCACTTTTGAAGCAGTAACTCTTTAGAAATATTGGAGGTTGTTGATCTCGAGCGGAATTCAGTGGAATTATTAGGCAATATAATTAGTCGATAACAGTTGCACTCCGGAACGCAAGGATTCCGTGGAATTATGGAGAGCATACAGGGAAAATCCTTATTTTAGCCGAAATACTCTGAAATTATTAACGTAAGGGCTTCAATTATAATATTTCAAAATAGAAAACCCTCACATTGCCCTGAATTTCCTGTGTCTATAATAATGTACCCGCTTTGCTAAACTCAGCAATGATATAATAGTAGCGTCATTATAAAAAAAAGTTCCTTTAAGAAGCGCTTATGCAGTTACATGAAGATACAAGGCTATTGATATAATAGAAATATTTTACAAGTGCTAAGAAATATTTTAGAATTGATTTCAATTAAGTATTGTGACTTCGCGATGTGAGTTATAACCTTATGATCCATGTAGGGTCAAAAATGGAACACCACGTTTTGCATTTCGTCTGTCCCATATCCATGTTTAAGTATGCATATTTGCAAACAGAAAATATATACGGATGACATATTTAATGCATGCCTTCAAAACTTATAACCAAATCAATTTTATCCTCATGGAGGCAAATTTTGGAGATTTCCTAGAATGGCTTCGTGGAATAATAAACAGAATCTTAAAATAAACTTTGTTACAAAGCACTAGGATAATTAAAGCTACCACCATTACGCCATCAAGTTAGGGAATATCCATACTACAGGTATTTTTGTAATTAACCTCCACAGGAGTGGGCAAAATCTTAAGATTGCAAGGCACGAGGGATAAGATATCACCGGTGGGAAAATTTCCCTTTCAGACTGAGGCGAGACGTATACCTCATACGTACCCCTGCTTTATTTATCTTGCCAGTCGGTTCAAGGCGGCGTTCACGTGGAACGAGGGCTGATAGGATCGAGGGAAGAAGTCGCCACGAATACGGATGTAGAGAGAGAGTGATAAAGAGAGAGAGAGGGGAGAGGAGGGGAGAGGAGGTAAGAGGAGTGGGTGTGTCGGGTAAGCCGGGTAGGAAGTGAATTGTAGGCGTTGGAGGATACTGGAACCTTTTACTCGTAGGGAGGAGGTCTTTTGGGGGATGAGATAATGGACACTTCTGGACATGGGGGAGGGACTGAGGTGGTGTGGAGGGGAGATGCCAAGGTCTGGGGGAGGGAGAAAGGAGGGAATTACAAGGGTGTGGGTAGGGCGTGGATGGGAAATAGAAAGATGTGTAGCGGAAGGAAGAGATAGCAATAATACCTACAAGATAAGCGCAAGGTGCGAAAATGCGTGAGATATTTGATTCATTCCCTTGCCGAGAGATATTTTCGTACACCGTGTGGTCCCTAAAAATGTGAAGCACTGAACTAAAAAGATGGAGAATACAGGCTCAATAAAGGAAGGATACAACGAAAATGAAAAAGGGGCAGGTTAGTTGCATGGACTTGATGGATAACATGAAAGAAATTCAAATAATGCTGCCGATTAAAAATAGTATTAAAATTTTTTTTGTCTAAATCCAATGAAACTATGACGAGACTCACAAGAAAGATTTATTGGAAATCCGTGTAAACTAGCATTAAAATGTTTTTTTGGACGGAAAGGAATTTGCAGCCAATGGACAGGTTTATACGTGGAATACCTTGAGCAAAGGGAGCTCAACCGCTATGAAGAATTAAGAGGGGATCAAGAGAAAGTACTAGAGGGAGTCGTAATGGAGATAAAATGAACCTCATTACAAAATCAGTCACTAGAAACAGGTCACGATGCCGCAAAGTTACAATCTTGCTGTCTCGACCTATTTGTATGTTAGAAGGATAGACGACATATTACAATGAGGCAGTGTCCGGCCATGTACAAGGAGGAGAAAAGAGAGCCGAAGAAGAGAAGTTTGAATTATAGATGAGAGAAAGGAAAGAGAAAGTAAACGGAAGGATAGGAAAGGAATTGTAGCAAGCGAATGTCCACGAAAGAGGAGTGAGGATTCAAAGCGATAAAAAGTCCACATGGGGACGCGATCTCGGCTGCAAAAGAAAACGAAGAGGATTACTACGGAAGGTTTCGACCTAGGGGAAACACTGAGGCTTAGGGAGACAAAAGACAGGGATCTTGAGCGTATGACCTCGGAACAAGAGAGGAAGCTACAAGAAGGGTTTTTCTCCACGGCCATGTAGGGTTCAAAAAGAAAAAAAGACAACAGTCGGGCTTCGACGCGACCGCTGGAAAGACGAGTTCAAAGTTGTGTGCATGTTAGTAGGTGTTTTAAAGATTCGTGCTGCTTTGACTTTCTAATTAAGTTTCAACCGAAACAATTTCGTCATTTTCCTTCATTTTCATCCTCCTCATCTGCTTCCAATGTAATGTTAGCATCTTTCAGAAAAAAATACTTTCCTTTATATTTCTTCTAATCTATGTGACCAAGTTGAGGACGCGCCGGTCTATAAAACTGAACGGTCACTGGTTAATAGCTTACGTTAGAACGAGATATTAAATATTCATAGTTGAAGTCCAATGTCAACAATCACTGCTTGAAAATAACCCTTTATCGATCATTATGTTATATTCGCATCCCAAACGTGCCTTCAATGCATATGAGAGCAAGTGTTCCTCGAATTTATCGTCGCACAATGAATATTTTCGAAGAAAGAAAATTAAATAAATTGGACTGGAGCTAAACTATCCGAGTGAAAAAGTACAAATAGGGAGTAGGGATAGAACAGATAGGTAAGAGACTTTCCGCGATGGCGATTGAATGGGCAGTGGAACAGTTATTTTACCAAAAAGTGTTATTATTTGACTGTGAAATTGGTGAAGCTCGAAATCTCTTAGGATTGCGGATAAAAGCTCTGTTCAATAAAAACCGAGCATTTTCCCAAAATTTCAATCCGCAGTTTGCTACTAAATATCTCTAGCGGACATATTAATGATTCATTTCTAAGCTAATATTACTAATGTGAGGCATAAGAACATAAGATTTCTTTTTTTATTGAATATATACTGATATTTCGTCGAAACATTTCACAAATTTGAAGAGTAAATGGAAGCATAATATGAAAACAAATGGCCTGATATTTTTCTCGTAATTATGCTAGCACAATTAAATTAGAAGCTTTAACTCCACGGCCTTGAATATTATCGTCAAAGGAAATCAATGCTGCAATGACCACACTGAAAAGTACGTCCATTGGGGTTCTGTTTTACTTAGGTCTTATTCTGCCTCATCATACAGTTTGTATTCTTATCCAGCTAACAAATGACCCTACTAAATTTCATAAGCGAGTTGCATACCATAGGAATTCTACAAGGAAAAAATAACTTGCCTTGACTGGGACTCGAATCCGGAAATCCTGATTTCCGACCATGTGCTTAAACACAAATTAGGGTACCAAGCTTATATGTTTGGTACATCTGGTCGGAAATTAAGGGAACCGGGTTCAAGTCCCGGTAAAGGCGAATGATTTTTTTCCCTGTGGAATTCTGCTATGTGCAATTTTAGTGGGCAACGCCTTTTAGGTTCACGCGGCCAGTTCGCGGTCCTTTAATTTAATTTCTTAAGCGAGGTTTAATTTTTCTGATCTCAAGAAATTGACGTCAAGTCCTTGAAACAGTTGGTCTGGTTGGATGCATTGAAATTCTGCGTTACAAATGCAATCTATTTAATTATTATTCAAGCCATACGAAGCTTTGAGATGCTGTCTTATCGGTGTCAACATTTCCAATCCCACTCATGCACCCGTTGTCACATCTTGCGTAGTGCTCGAGATAAAATCAGTCTCAGCGCTTCGCAGCATCTGTTCGTCCAATGCTCACGGGGACATTCCAAATTCTATTACGGTTCTCGCATGTTGACGCAACTGAGGTGAACAGAAGCACGAGGGTGTGCAGAAGTTTGAAGGCTTGAGAACAGCTGAGTATTCATGCGCCGTCTCCCAATTTGTGACGAGCAAGAGCAAATAGTTGAGACACGCTGTTTTGGAAAGTGAGATGAGCAAGATGGATGGAGATTTGTCGAGAGTCACGTTTGGCAAACTTTAAGGCCCTCGTATCTCATATATTTTAATCCATATCTATATATGGATTAAAATATATGACTGATAATTTTTAAAATATTTAATCTCTGTGCAACTTATACGCCAGTGAAAAATCTGGAAGTGCCGAGATACAAACCCGGACCCTCAGGATGGCAGGCTTATACTCAGGCCTTCACACCAACCCGATCCTCCAGACACATTGATTCATATTTAAATATGATTTAAATAAGAAATCATCACTGATGATTACTGAAGCCGCATGTATAGAGAGAGAAAAAGAAAAAGAGAAATTTTAGAGTCGTGTTAAGAGATGAGTTTAACTGCTCCTCTCCTCTGACGAGAAGTGGAGAGACGGGGAACAGGAGGAGGGATGTTTGGGATACCCTCGTGGGAGAATGCTCGCAGGAGAAATTTTGGCACAGAACTTGGAGAATTGTCGTCATCCACGTCTTCCTGCTTCCTGACTCCAGTGAGGACTTCAACTTGATCCGAGTTATTTCAGCGAATGCCAAGAGCCCGAGGACCTTTCCACGCCCTTGAATTCGCTAGAGTCTGCCCAAGAACAAATTCTTAATTCCCTGTAATCAAGAGCAGTTGCCTTAAGTGGATACAATCTGCATTACTTAGGCCACTACTTCGGCCCTGATTAATACGTATGAGTGGCCGTCATAAATATGAGATAAACCTTACTCTTATTGATTTGCTAAATTTTGAGCATGCATAAATATTTATGAAATTGTTTTTGCGTCCACGGGTTGGACAATTTTGGATGTGAATGTGGGCTCGAAAAACAATTGGAGGTCTATGTATATATGTGTGTATAAAAAATATATATTTATTTATTTATTTATATTTATATATATCCAAATGACGGAGAGAAACACGTACGGACACAAAACAAGCTACTATTTTCTATGTTTGCCTGTTTGAGCCCACTAGTAAATCATCTCCAATTTATTTTTCATGAGTCACAATTTTGATATCCTTCAATCCACTACCATTTGCGTGTACCTTCGTAATCACTGCATTATTGTTATTAGTTTTCTGCCAGTGATGGAAGGTAAACATGAAATAAAGCTATGCAAAATATTTCCATGCATGCTACATATCTTCCATATTGCTTTCTGCTTCAGATCCACGTACAATTCTGACCTTTGTATCAAAAGAGCTTTTTCTCCTTCTTTCTTTCATACATTTACCCTGAAATCTTTCTTGCATCACTCCATTGGAAATTCTACCACCCTTTATCAGTTGTTGTCTGAACCATACCTGCCAATTTTCCAAATCAATTGTGCAGAGGCACCTTAGAGTGCTGGGAAAACAGATAGGAATTCCACGAGATTACTGCGAGAAAAGGAAAATCCTCCAGTGATACCTAACCTTTTGGTTGGAATCACTGTGTTAGGGAGTAAATACCTTTGGGGTAAATATATTTGGGCGAAAAAATAAGTGCCCCAGATTAAATAAGAACTGTAGAAACTGCTGAAAAGGCACAATTAAACAGTAATTTCACCATGATCTAAGAAATAAATTGCCATGTCACCTCCTCTTAGAGTGATTCCAAGCCTTCTCATCACATCTATAGCATACTTTCCATATCTCCTCATCAAGGAGGAACATCACTTCTTCGGAAGTTACGACCTATCCGACATCATTAAAGGGAACGCTACATTTTAACCACGTGAATGAAGCGAAAACCCTTCTTTATCCTCCCAAGCTTTTATATCTTACATGACAGACACGTCTTCCAAGATAATACTCACGCGAGGTTAGCCTATAGATGCAAGTTTAATAGTTTTCTTTAAGGGAGCAAAGAAGCAATACCACGGGGCTTATAGAGTGAAGGAGAATGAAAAGAAAAAACATTGACGTAGCCATTCATCTTTTCACAAGCCCACTTCCTCAGGATATATTCATTTTCCGCAGAGTAACGGCCCATCATTTGCTTTAAAGCGTCGCGTTATCGGCGAAAAAAAAAATTCGACATTTAGGCTGAAATGGCCTCCACGGCTTCATAACGCGAGGCGTCATTATGGGAATTGAGGCGAAGATTTTTATCATCTGCGGCAAAGCACCCTGCATCCAACTCCCACTCATCGAACCTCATGCTTAACGCCATCTCACCTATTCCCTGGAAGATGTCTCCACTGTACCCACTTGCGTCAACTCCATTCGAGGAGTATACTTGAAAAAAAAATGGTGCTCACACTTTAGATCAATTGGGTATCGACCCGATACATCAAGCTCCGTCACTATTTTGTAACCCGTCCTCAATGCTCGTCTGGGTTCTTTCGCGAGAGGAAAGTAATTGGACCGGATAACTAATTTAAAAACCTTCAAATTATACCAAATTTGTGACTTGTGCTGCCATGAATTTACTCTACACTACGCAAAGATGCCATGGCTATGATGAATTCTTTCATATGAAAGTAAATTAATGAGGATGCCATTGAAAACCCAGAATTATGGCCCACGCAGTTCGAGGCCGGATGTTAATATAAATCCATAAAAAATGAGTAATAATCATAAAACTAATTTGAACCTACAGAATATTCGCCATAAAATAAAAGGTATAAATGTTTCAACTTTCAAGCAGGGCCGCAACCTGATGACCCAATTCTTTGGTTTTTGTCCTCCAGGTCTTTTGATGTACGAACGAGAATGAAAAAGGCTGTCAGGTTGCGACCCTGCTAACGACGCATGTTTTAATTTTATTCCCTACGATAAATACATCTGTAGGTTGTATAAATATAGTGATTTTTTTGATTATATTAATTTTACGGTATCGATGTTGCGATGTACCTTTAGTAGTTATTCACTAAAAACCAGATTTCACAACACCTAAACTTTCACCATAATATTTTTCTTTCATGGATTCACTAATGTCAGGATGTATATTATTTACTTTGTTGCATAAATTACTCCAAAGAATACTAGAATTTTTGTTTATTCCTTTATCTTTACCATTTTCTAGATTTTATATTTAATCTCTTAGGTTAGTTAATGTATGATGATAATTTATAATTGCATCATGCATTTAAAAGACTTTTCCTTTACAATTCCGTAGGTGGACAGTAATATCTCTTGCCATTTAAAACTGATCCACACCATGACGGTCCAGTAAAAAGAGAATAATACCATTTGAGGAGAGATGATCGGAATAGAGCTAGCTATGTATGTATGTTATTAGCTTCTTATCAGAATAAAATATGCATGGGTTGAGTTTTCTTGCGCTTCTATGAGTAATACACTTAGAACATGAGTTCACGATACTGTACTGCAGACTACGCTTGTATACCAGTTGACGGTTTCATGAAAATATCACCAAAAAATTTAAGAACCGGGAATATAGCACCACTATACACTTAAATTATAAAACGAGACACAAATACGTAGACTATAGCGTATAGGAGAATGAGCTCATGCCGCAATGATGAACTTAGTTTTCTCCATCAGACAGAGTAGAACTCAAGCTGACGGTCTTAAAAGAAAGAAAAATTCGTTCACATGTCAATTAGCATCACATAAACCACATTTTCAGTGCAAACAAAGTTCACTCGTATATTTTTTAACTATTATTAGCATATCAGCAGATACGCTTACTCCATGTAAATATAAGTACAACAAAAACATTAACCTGAAAGGTAATAATTATTTTATTTAGATTCAGAGCGGTGCCAGAAGTGTAAACTAAACAAAAAGTTTTCAGGATAGTGGAAAGGTACTCCCTCAAATGTGGTTTTTAAGATAAATAAACTCCAATACGCTAAAAAATAGGTGATCCTACGAGCACGATAGATCAAAAGATGCAGGACATGGCAAAAAAATCATATTAAGTGAGACACAAAAAACATGTTACAATTTGAACTTCAAATACCACTTCCATTGCTCCAAGAAATGCTTAGGAGTTTCCTCTAAGGAAAGATAAACTATAAATTGGCCAGGATTAAAATAATAGGCATATTAAAGAAAATATCAATGTGTATCCAACTATGTTCAATAACCAAGTACGCAGCGGGAGTTTTTGGACAATATTTCTGACTTTTCATTGGCAGGAAAATATTTATCTGTGAGCAAATTTAGCTCCGTTACTTCAGATTCCGAGATGAAAGAAAAATAATAACACAGTTTGATGGCGGCATTTCATTCTAAAACAACTAGGCTCACCGTTTGGAACGAAATGCGGTCAAGCTGTGGAGGTCAGGTCAATTAATAGAGCATGCGCGAATGCAATTTTACAAGGTAATGTGTGGATGGAAACCAACAACGAACGAGATCAAAGTAATCTCTGTGGTTAAATTCTAAAATCCTTTGAGATGCCTGGGATGTGGAATATAGTATCCTACCACTTGAAAGGGAGCTTTAGAAATCAGCGAATGAATAACCCTTTGAGGTTCTTTGCAAGGACTACGAGTGAAAAATGGGAAACATAGAAATACTAGTATAAAATTTCAAGTAAGCATAAATTTAACTTTTTTGGCATACATATTTATGACTTATATTCCCAAAAGCGTTCATATAAGTTAAAAAAAGTAGTTTAAAAACATTAGATGTAAATAAAATACGTGATGGAAACAGATGCCTGGAATCAAATGGAAAATGGATATCCTTTAATTTCCTTTGGATATCATTTTGATGAGATTTAAAATTTGTGACCATCCATATGTTATATTTATTTCTGGGCCTTTGTTTTATTTTGGTTGGATGAAATACTGACAAAGTGAATAAATTATTATTGAATAAAAAACTTACCAAATTTCATCAACCTCGTGCATGGTATTTCAGAAAGATTCACTGCTATTATTCTTTTCAAATATATATTGAATGCATTTTGAATTATGAATTACTTATCATATAGAATACTTGTATGATACGCAGACGAAAACAAAATAAATCATAAAATGCGCCTATAACTGGGTGAAGATATTTAACTGCATCTAGATGCTGCTCAACGCATTTACCTGGTTGGAACCCGATAACTCTACATCATAAACATTCGCCAAGAAACCCTCAATTCTTACACCAAAACTATCATGACACTAAAATCTTCCTACGTTGTTTTCAGTTCCTAAAATTTGGAACCAGCATATAATCAGGCATACTTTTTGGGCACTTAAAAAGTATAGCAAAGAACGCAGGTCACTGTGACGAAAGATTTAAAATTATTTTTGTTACTAAAATGTTATTAAAAATTTCTCTAATCAAAGTTTAATGATGCCACGTTTTCCGGAACAAAGTAACCTAAGTTTAATGATGCTCACACCGATTTTTTTATGAATAACGAAAAAAAGTAGAATAGATTAAAGAAAAAAATAAAAAAATATTTTTAATAAATAATGAAAATAAGCTAAAACATCATAATTGGGATTCAAGCACATTATATAGGATAATATATTTGATAAAACACCGCGATTCCATTACGTACTTTTTCCGCCGTAATAGACCGATAAACCTTGAATCAAATCAATATTTTCCACGAATGTTCGGAACCGCAGCCGTTCTCATCGGCAAAACTTCGTTAGCGGCGTCTAAAATCCTTATTATGAATAAATGGTCAATTATCTATAAAGGGATATACGGGGACGTATCTGGAAGGATTTAGGGCCAACAAAGTGAGGGGTGCTTTAATAATCTTCAATCCTGCTCGAATTGAGCATCCTGTGCTAAAATTGGTGAAATAATCAATTATTTTGGATTAAAAGAAGTGTGTCATCAAATCTTGATGAAATTTTGATAAACAAGTGGTGCTAGTAAAATGAATGATGAAGTTAAAATGCGCATTCACATCGAGAAAATGCCTTAGATATTAGACCATTTATATTTTGGGGATAGCGGTTGGTCAACGCATAAATTCAGGTATTATTTGCAAAACGACTGGAGAAAAAAGTTTACTTATTCTCTGCAGCTGTAATAAACTTGTTAACATGATATTAGCACGTCGATAGATGAAGGGGGCTCTTTGTGTACCCCTAATTTCTACAAAATGAGAATGTAAGCAACTACTGCAGCAAGTTTGTAACGTGAAAGTTCAACCCTTAAATCCCCTCATCCAGTTTCAAAATTAAGAAATTAGCAGCACAAAGAGCAGACTTTATCTGAAAAATAGCCCTGTTCGCGAAGTGTACAATATCCCAACCAAACTCACCCCTCTTTCTACCCTCCCATCTAAGTTTGGCCCTCTCTCCAAACATGGGAAAAAAATACACAACTCCCCTTCGCTTTCACCGCATTTTTCGACAGTTTTGCTTCCGGATCCCTAAAAAAGAACCAACTTCTCACTCAGAGAACCGACATCCACTTTCTGCCAAAACCCCGAACTGAAGGGAAAACTTTTTTCCCTCTCTATCCCTTCCGACATTCCTTTCCAACCCTTATGAGTGAGAGGGAAAACCCTGATCATCACAGCCAACGTAACTTCCTTCAAAACGCTCCCCTTCCCCGTTTCCCTGGAACACGCTAAACAGCTGAGCGCGGAGAAACCGCTCTAGAGCCATCCATCACCCGCGAAGACCTCACGTTCTTAAGACCACCCTTTAATCTCCCCAAAAACCCTCCGCTACTTCTTCATCGGGTGCGCTCATCTCCTCCTTTTTGTCCGTATTTTCTCATCATCACTTTGTTTCCCTCTGCATTCCCAATCCCGAGGATTCCTGCCCAGGTTCCTCTCCCTACGGCCGGATGGATGACGCGCCTTTCCATTCAATCAAAGTTGGCGTGCGTGGAACTCCACTCCTCGTCTTCTTCCCCGCTTAACTATTTTCCAATGGGTCGATCCGCTTAGGGCTTCTCCGCCACCACGACGGCTCGCCAAAATCAATTTGGTCTATTTCATATCTCACCCGGCGAGGCGCCACAAGTATCGGTGGAAGGTGCTCGATTAAGAGAACCGGTCATTAATCATACGAGTTTCCCTTCAACCATAAAAGGATAGTCAACTCTTACTTGATCCCAAATGAATTTTTTACTCCACATTAAAATAAGGCAAGCCTTCAATTCCATGCCACAAATTTTACATTTACAATCTTCTAGGATTAAATAAAATAGAGTAAAAATATCTTCACGCTCAATAATTTAAATACACACCGTCCTGGTTGAAAAAAACATTGTGTTAGCCAGTTGTGACTATGAAAAGATATTCCAGATGACAGGAAACAAGTGTGTCGTGAAAAATATCGGAAAACGTAAACAAGTATAAAATGGGAGTAAGTTCATGAACGGATAAAGTGAAGGCGGTAACATTGTCCAAAGATAAAGAAACTTTACCAATCAAAGTTATGTGATTAATTATGCAAGGAATAGGAAGGGCAATCAAAGGGGAAAATTCATTCTTTCGGACAGAATATTTCGCATTACCGGTTGGTAAAAATGAAGAATTTTTTTACTCAAAGAACAGTGGGCACTTTAAAAAAAAAGTTTATATCTATAAATTAGACAAAAATTAGAGTCTAGTATCCTGATTTGCCAATATAATTTACTCATTCTAGCATGTTCTTACCTTTTTATTGCTTTGTTTGAAAATAGAAAATACGCAACGATCAAAACAATGATTGATTTTCACATTAATTTTATCTGTAACATTATTCATCCTGACTCAAAATAAGGACAGCCGGGATCATAAATGCTCGTAAGAGAGGGATTTACCCCAGAATGAGTATCAGTAACGGATGAGGCAGATGAATGCCGGAAGGAGGACTTGAATCACATTACTTAGGGGGATATAATTCGATGACTCCGCCATTAGGTACTACAGATTATGTGTAGCAATGATATTTTACACGGGAGAAAAATGAGCTTAAATGTTCAGCCGGGCAGCAGACGGATTACACTTACTGCAGCGTGTTCCTCAGTACAAATCTGACCCTCTACTATCCTATGGTCTAGTACTACGATGAGAATGCACGACAAGGCACTCATGGCGTGTGGTTGTCTCCTCAGAAATGTAAACAAAGTAGTTAATCATTATGGTCACTTAGTCGACTCAACAACTTGGGAAGCATGCTAACGGGCGACCACTAGCTCAAAAAGCCAGACAAAAATTCAAAGTTATTTTAGCTTCTAAATACGTTGAGTTTGCATTAACTGATGAAACTCTGGTAAGGAATACGAATGAGAATAAAGGCACAAGACCCAGTTGATAGCGTACATGTTAATAACTCATTTTAAAGTGCAGTAAATTTCCAAATTTATTTTTCTTGAGAAGTATATAATATATATTCTTTTTTCTTGAGTTGAGGCAAGTAAGGTACCTAATTATTTTAGAAAACAATAAGACATTACTAACCAATCGTGTATTCTTCAAAATATACCTTATTTTTAACATAGACAGCAACTGATTCCAGCTATCAGAGAAGAAACATTAAAAACTACGTTATATTTTATGCTGTCAATTCCTATGTAAAACATGAAATATGAGCATGTGAAATTTTAATTCTCTCATTAGTTTCCAAATCGTAAGTCTTATTTAAGGCATTGCGATGATTCTCGCATATTTAGTTTTTTTAGAATTTTGGCCATTAGTAGTGCTTTCGTACAAGTTGCACTTTGTAGTTCAAGGATAGGCTGCCGAAAAAAGGTATTTTATCTGCAAAAAATATTGAACTAAGTTCGAAATTTTAAACATATTATAAGTATACTTCAGTATAATTAAAAATTTTCCAAGCTGAATTTAATATTTACTTTTATATAAAACATTGATTGAAGAGAAATAATTTTCATCCTTAGCCGATATATCGGTATCATGAGCTTCTAAGGGCTAAGACTAGTCAACGAAAAAATTATAAACTTCAGTATGCAAACGGAAATGGTGTGCAATTGACCAGTTTTTCTCTTCTTCATAAGTTGCTGCCGCATTCGTCGCAGTTACGCTACGTCTTTTAGAAATCTATTTTCGGCCATTTTAATTTTTCGAGGATGTTCTCGTTCCTTTGTAGAATCAACGTTCCCATTCCTTTCTCTCGCATTATTCGACCCTCGCGTCCAACGACAGTTTATTCTCAAGTCCTCTTTCACAATCTAAGCCCTCCCCCTTCCCTTCACATCATACCCTTCTTTCTTTCTCACTTCATGTCATCCACCCTCCAAGCATCATGAGGCGACCTCTGCAGACTCCGAGTAGTGTAACACCCCCCCCACCCCCCCATTCCGACGACACCAACCGACTCATCATCCCTCACACTAAGTCACCCGCCTCTTCCCCCAGCCCCTCCCCTCAAAGAGCGGCGGAAACCCTCCACCTCATCATAACTTTCTTCCGAGATCGGCCATTTTGCTCGCCAAGAGAACCGTGAAATCACTTCGGGTTTCATTTAGGCCGGCGGCGGACTAAAAAGGGACCTCGGTCGGTCCTCTCAAGCTTCTGGAGCCCCCGAGTGGAAAGTGTGGAGGAAGCCGTGGGGAGGAGGAAGGGATTTGTGAAGGAGACGCGTTGGCGGTCGAGGACGAATTACGTCTGCGAAGCCAATGTGGTATAGCGCGACGTGAGCATGGACATGCCTGCGAGGGAAAAATAGGAGTTTTCACAGAGTGGGAGTGATGGACAGCAATTCAGAGGCTGAATTTCAAACACTGGAAGTGGTTGCTGTAAATAAAGAAAATGGAAATTACACGGCACGAGTCCATACATCGACCGAGAGACAAACAAAGAAGTCCTAAGTAGAGTGGGAGAAAAGAGAAGTCTGCTGAAAACTCTAAAAAGAAGACGGGACAACTTCTTCGGCAATCTCTTGAGACGCGATGGCGTGATGAAGACAATCGTCGAGATAAACGTGAACGGGAAGAATGAAAAAGGCAGGCCACGTATGAGGTATATGGAACAAGTTGTGAAGGATGTAAAATAGAGGAGTTACGTCAACAATAAGAGGTTGGCTAATAGAAAAATCGACTGGAAGGCTGCGTCAAACCAATCCTAGGATTGTTGACTCGGCTGTTATGTATGTCTTTTACATACGGCATTTATATCATTTTTCATATTTGTAAAACAAGTTCAATCAAGATTGCACCTACATTAGTACCGAGGACTCAATGGATGATATGAATGCTCAATTATGATGATGGAATGATCACAGTGACTTCATTAGATAGAATTAGACTTTTTAAAATACAACCATCAAGTAAATTAGGAATTGTGCGAAGTATTTCTAGTGGTACTTGCACTTGGAAAATTGGCTGGTGGCAAAATGAAAATTTGATGGAAATATTGAAAGAGCTATCGAAAAGAGTACACCTTGAAAGTAATTGGTAAAAGAAAGGAAAACCAGATCCAGCATCATTTCCACAATGGATTAATATGTAGTGAATACAAACAAAGGAAGGAGGCTAACGTGGCGTTTTTAGGAGCGTAATTTCATCCTCGGAGGGAAGTGGTTAAGTTAAAGTGACCCTTGGGCTATATGGGAAGAAAGGAAGACAGAGGTGAAGGGAGCATTGGCACTGAAAAGATGGAAAGGTCACGCGATGAGAAAAAATGAATGCTTCATAGAGGGCGACTTTTACGGACGACGGGGTTGGGATCGCGATGGTGTGAGGGAAGGGGAAGTCCTCAGCTGAGTGGAGTTTAGAACTCGGGGGTTAAATATATGGCGGATATAAACGGAGATGGGAAGAGGGAATGAGTGAGGGAGATGGATATCACTCGGAGAGGTATACTTATATATTTTTTACAATCTCCCATGGAAAATTGCCGAGAAAAAATAATCAAGTTAACAATACTTGGAGTCAGAATCTTCCTATCTATTTTGAATGGTTATATTTGACATAATTATCACGTCCAGCGGTAAACACATTAGAATAAACAGTCTTTGACCCCTCGATTCTAGGGATTCCCGCTTTTAGGGATATTGCGATATAATATCAGAATTGCCAGAATAAAATTCACACGAAAAAACTTGCATTACACGATGCACGATACGATACGTGTGCTTGGCCTTGAAGTTAAAGCTACTCTTTCCTATACTGAAATGCCATTTTCAATAAGATAATGTTGTTCCTTTTTCTAAGAAACGAAAATAACCTTGTTGATGAATTCAGGGATGGAAATTGATATTATAAATATTTACTACCTAGGGGCTGAAATAATGGAAGTGGGAAAAACAAAATGGTCGACTTGGAATTAATTTGGAAGAATGACTAAAGACAGCTATTATAAACAATATTTTCTTCAGCAAAAAAAATCTATAGATTTTATTTGTCTTTATATTTCCAATTTTTTAAGGGAAATTTAAACATTAAATGTGCATAGTAATTTTTGTAATGACAATCCGGGACCTCTACGATATGTGCTAGCACATTAAAGGCAGCACGTGAGGCAGCGGAAAAATATGAGAAATGGAATGAGGGGCCAGTGGGCTTAGCGACAGAAATAGAGTGTTCGTTAGCAAAATCACGCGCTTCCAATCCGTTATAGATTTAGGTCAAATATCGCCCGTATGGTGACAGAATTCGCACTCCTCAGGATCAAAAAAATCGGATCTCGGCGAGAGGGCTTCGTTAGTTGGTCGGACGAGTGGGAGGGGGAAGGACCCGGCAGGGTCAAATAGGGAGGAGGAGTCCTGGTTGGCAACGCTGTTGAAAACTCGAGTTTTGTTCGCCTTCGCCTAAATATGGCGTCGCCGACATCCACGTTTGGTCCTGCGGCCGCGTTGACAAGCCCACCGTGGAAGTCAAGAACCGCGAGATCTAATTTGACAGGTATAGGCAGCATAGGGGGTGGGGAAAGATGAGGGGAGGCTGTGAAGTGACGGATGGTAATGGCAGGGAGAGTGGAGAGAGGGTTAACTCGTTGTTTTGATGTGACGGTACGACCGCCTGGCGAACGGCATGCGAAGAATTATGGCTCCGCTAGGACCCATGGTACTTGTTTAGAAGTCTACGTCACACTGCTAGAATTACGACGTCAGAACGGATCTTTTTTTTTCCGGGCCACTTCAGCTTTTTCGAAAACCGTGTTAACATTCCCACGAGGATCATACCGCCCGGTGCGAGAAAAATGTGTGAGCTCCACTTCGGTTCACTATTTTAACGAAAAACAAGTAAATAAATGGCAACAAATATTTGCACAGTGACTCAAAGCCACTGAAACTATTCCAAACCGTTTCATGAGTTTGAATTGCGGATACTAGATCTCAGAGTAAATGTTATCGCTGGAAGGGACTAGCATGCATTTCCACAAATGCATTCAAATCCTCGCAAAAAACTTATTGGACCGTTAAAACTTACTGCCAAATATCCGTAACCGATGAAAGGATCGTGGATGCAATTGCTTCAATAAACATCATCAATTTTAATAGTTAATCGGCGCAATATTATGATGCACTATTAACGCAGTTTAAAGTGTCAGATTTTATTGTTCAGTCTCACAGAATGGTAAAATAAAAGGCTTAAATAGAGAAAAGATTATGCTTACTTACTGATAGAGCAAATTAACTCACCAATGGCGGGAAATGATGGCACAAAATGTGTTACAAAATTCGAGAGACTCAAAGGCTTAGTTACTTTGTATGAAATCAAACATAGTGCATCGCAATTAAAATTAGAGCCTTAAAATTACATTATCTACAACATCAGGTTAAATCGAATTGCAAAAGATCAGTTTCAGAGCTATAGCATTTTAATTCATAAAAAACACTTAAGAATAGGTATAATAACTTAGCTAAAAGGCTGAAAGGGAAGTATCTGAGCTAAAAATTCTGATTTAATGTGCGCACTGGATTGTTACATGACTAATGAAACGCTGAACCAATGAAATTCAAAAGTTATAAAATCTACTGTTATTATAGAATAAGTTTTTTTTAACAAATATAGGTATTTCAAGATTGCGATTCTACAGCAGAAGAACATGAAATTTAATGCCTTGTGTAGGCTTCGCGGTGGGTTATTATTGAAGATGGTAGTCTTCATGAAATTGGGTGAATAATACTCACTCTTTAGAACATTTTGCTATGAGATGCTACAGCGTACAACCAGTAAGTTAACGCAATGAGGTCCCGTTACAAAGTCCAGAAATGATAATTGTTGCGTACGTGAAGGCAGAAATCAGGCATTTGCTCCTTGTTTAGGTGAAATCTATTTTTTTAAAAGTAGGTACTAGCAATAAAATTTGTATCAAATATCTGCATGCAAATTATTACATAACAGGAAGATTTATATTATATCTTATTAAATATTAAGTGATCTCTTACAATGGTTTCATGGAATTCTAAAATTTCCATTGAAAAAAATACCCTTTGTTGTCTATGACACAAATGCACGAAGTATTATTCATTAGTATGCGTTTAAAAACCATGTTATTACTCATCTAGCGACAATAAAAAAATACACCTTTATAAACAAGTGTGCTATATGCGTACATAATATTCAAGCGATGGGGTTATAAAGTGGTCCTTATACAGAGCTTATTTTCCATAGCACCTCTAGCACAGGATTCTCGCTTCGTTTGTCATTTAATTATAGGAAGTGAGCCATGGACTGAAATTGCTTTGGGAAATGGAACTTTGAGCAAACAATAAGCGGAAATTTTAAACTATCGCAGAGACGGATGATGACAAGGAAGGAGGAAGGGTAGAAGGAAGTCTTTAGGAGGGCGGGGAGGGGGAGAGAAAGGTGAAGGGAGAGACGTGAAGGGAGGCGAAGAAATGGACTGGGTGCTTCGTCAGGAGTCCGTCGCTGCACTCCACAGACGGGAATGAGGGAAGAATCTCAATCGCATTAGGCTCTCTCATCAAACAACCTCCCAACCTTCCCTTGCTGCTTATTTCGAAACGCCACCCTTCCGTATGGTTTGCCCGCGGGACAGATAAGAATAAATGGGGCGAAAGACTCGAAAAGTTTCCCTTAGGCCCAAACGACACTGGCAGCCAAGCAAATCAAGAAGGAAGGTGACGAGGAAGAGGGTATAAAGGGAGAGGAAGATAGGCAGCAGCGGAGGAGGAGGTGGAAACCTATTTAAAGGCTGAAAAGGGAGTGGTGGTGCCGGAAGATGGATGATGGTAACGTGCGAAACTCACGATAAAAGGTCTTTATTAGTCGAGGACGAACGATAGAGAAGTTAATAAGGAAGAGGACTGGAATACCTGGATGACGCTTAGATAACTAACCTATTTTGCAAATGGATGGGATGAATATTCCTCAAAGATAAGAGAAGAGTTGCTTCTTTCCTGATGTTGCGAGAAAACTACTAGAGAATAATGATAATGATAACCTTGATAATGACTGTGTAAGTCGAAACCTGGGTCGGTGTTAATAAATCTGTGGAATTTTGCAAAGTGAATTTATTTACATTACTGGAGAATATTTGACTGACTACCGGTTAATGTGCCTTTTACTCCATACCGTCTGATATAATTTTCAATATGCAGTTTAAATTTTCCTCTTTGACTACACTGTAAAAGCTTAAAATGCACAAACTATAACTGTAACAATTTCTAGGTGGCTAAGGAGGACATTTATCACTGCAAGCATCTGTGGTTACACTAATGGCTACTTTGATCTACAACTCAACTTAAATGATGGAAAAACGTTTACATCAATGCTCAAATCCTTAAAGGTCTTCCTATTCGTCTTGAAAATTTTGTATTCGTATTGCATTTGTCCTAAGAGCAAAATTCACCGATTTTTGGGAAAGGCTATCGTCGTTGGTTTCACTGCTTGAATTGTACTTTTATCCTAAATATCGGGTTTAAAAACCAACTGAGAATAGCAAGTCTACGAAAACTAAAATTAATCTTTTCATGTACAAGCACAGTCAGCGGTTGCAGTAAAGAGTCCAATATATTCTACCGAAAACGAGAGAATACAGGAGAGTAAAATAATAAAGCATGTAATAGGGTGAGTAGAAGAAAATAGCTCGCAACAGAAAACATAGGAAATCAGTATACATAATCAAGTTATATAATTTCAATACAGTGATGGACACATTCAGAAAAGTAGCCATTATTATATCTGCAGTAATAATTAAACAAACTAACCTGATGAAATCCTTAACCCATAGTAAATACCAATATTGGGCAAGGCATTTTAGTAGAGGTAAGAGGGACATTGAATCGTTGCAATGGTCTCCTAGATAGAAATTATAATTTGTTGCTCTCATTAAACACTAGAATGCCGCAGAAAATGAATCCAAAAGTAGTTCTTTGAGGACTGCGCATGATTGATTACTTATTTCCCGTGAAAAGCGAGGAAACGTTAGAGGAATGCACATATAAGAAAAAAATAATTATGTGTGTTTGAAGCTGTTGGTATTCAGACAAAAAACATTTTTTAATTTTTAAGAGCATCATATTGCCAATTTCAACACATTTAATTAATCGCCATCATCCAATAAACAATAAAGGTACTGCCCGGGATGCGCCAGCGAGAATCATGAAAAGGACATGAGGAGGATAGGTACTCATTCAATAGAGGATGGCTCCGTTTAATTTCTAATTAGGCTCGTAACATTTTGTTAAGGAGCATTGGAATCTTGCCTCCAGAAGGTTTTTTTTGGAAATACTTGAGTACCAGTAGGCAAGTCCAGATTCCGGGGCAGATGGAATATTATTCTGTGTGGGTCGGAGGGGCGGAGAGACCGGAATAGGGAAAGTGAGCAATGGGGGACATTAGGGTGGGACGTTTGGGGGCAGCGACCAGGGAGCCAGGGAGGCACGAGAATCGATACGAGCGTCGCGATGCGTGTCGGTCTGGCTTCCCGAGATAATTGCTGGGGAAGCGCGGAAAAAATGACACTCTTCCGCCGCTCAGCGCATAAAAAATCGTTCTTTTTTATTTCAAATCTCCAGAGAGTCCCTTTGAGTTTCTCGCCATTAGTCACAACAGTCCCATTATTGCTTCAGACGGGGGGTAGTGGTATCCCCGAAGCGAGCAGCCGCTTAAACAGGCATGCGAGAGATGTGTTCCCGCGCCCGAATTTATCCTTAGAACAACACAATTAGTTCCAACCGACTTTGTTTTTGGAAGAACCAAATATGTACCATGCTACCAGCGCTAACGGACAGATGGAACAGTTGGTAACATCTGTTGTGATTTCTAAACAAAAATCCTTGAGGTAACAACTACAAGTACATATAATCAAATTACAGGTTTACGATCTGGCCAAAAAAAACCTCGACGGAGTTACTATTGGTATGCGCAATATCAGACAGCATTCCGGTCCAGATGAGTGATTTTCTCTCTAAAGAATTCACATTGATCAAATCGTCAAATTTCCGAGTGGTGAAGCCGCAAAATCGGGGTCTCTATGCAGTTATCGCACATTTGCAGCAAAAACCTTGAAATTACGGGAATGTTTGAAAACAGTGACCTTTAATGCGAAAAATTCGAAATTGCTAGCGAGTGAGTTTGAAATGTTATAGTACATAAAATAACACATTTGAAATTATCTTGGCTCCAACCAAGAGTAACTGGAATTATGATTTGAACCACTGAAATAAAAAGTTGGCCGTCAATCATGCCGCCACCAGAACGGACAATAAAGAATAATGTAGAGAAAAAAAGGGTAAAGTAAAACAATCAAATGAGTTAATTAGTTCCAGGAAATGAATTAATGCCACCTATTTTTCGAATCGTTCACGGGTAAAAATTGGTCACCCATAGAAGTACAAACGCTTAAAACTAGTGTAAGTAGAAAATAGACAAGTGAGTACAAAATTAAATTGCTATTAAAAGAGTGTCCATCAATTTCAGCTGTCCAGTTTCCATTCATTAATCCAGTCGGAAGCCGCGACAAATGCTGATTTATATTCATTACGTTCCATCAAGGGGGAAGGAAGAAATATCCAACGCTGAAACTTTCCCCGATGAATGAATTTATGTCTCCAATTTCATTTTTCACGAAAAACGTATTTAAGGAACAAATATGGTGAAGGGTAAATGAATTTTATCCACAGTCTTTTGTTCTGAGACAATGCGGAAAAAAACATAAATGTTCTACGGGCAAACAATGAAAACCTCTGGGGGAATTTATTCGACACACAGGTCATAAATTCATCAGATAAATTGAAATACTGTCTCGACAGACAAAACGCCACGTGATAGTACGTATTTGAATTCCACCTCATGCATTATTGATGATCAAGTGAAATCCCATCAAAACAACGAGGCCAAAGTTTATTCTTTTAACGAGAAGAGGAAAACCGGGGTGGTCATTTGATAAAATCATATCCACGAATTCATTGTTTGCACATGTTTTCGATCAAGCTACGGAATGGATTCGAATAAAGGTGAACTAAGAATATTTTAAAATGTAACTAAAAGTAGGTATGTCCATGCAAGGTAATGCAAGGTCAATAGGTAAGGTCTCCATACATGAATTAAGTCATTTATTTTAAAATTCACCAATTTTAAGGCAAATATTGATTAAAAACTGAGTAAAACTGATGATTGTAAGAAGAAAAAAAACTTCTCTCACCCCCTTTCAGTCAAAGATCCTTGAAAAAAACAGTACCGGTATACACGTATCTGACGTTCGTTTAACTGCATAATAATTACATATGAAAGTAGTCAAGTAAAAGGATTCGAGGAAGTCATTTAACGCATCAAATTTGCCAATTATTCCTATTAAGCGATTATATTTCGAAAAGTAACGTTTGAAAAAATAAGTAGTCTATACGGGTTACATGAAACGGAATTAAAAAAATGATACTGTGAATATGTTAGCCATTTCAGTGAAAAATCTTTCTTCGAAGAAGCTTGTAGGGAGATGATGAAAATTTGAATTAGGATGATTTTACTGTTCACTGGTTTGGAATTACCACAGTCATTATCACACTTAATAAACCCAATTCTGCCTATCAAATGGAATGTATTCACATTGTATATCAAATACTAAATGGTTTGCTATGAATTCCACCACAGTTTGTCATGCATCTATGCAGTAAAACCTGATTTTACCCCTCCTGGCGTCACTTTCAAGAAGTGTATCCTAAAATATTGAAGAAACAGTCGTAAATTTCCACACAGATTATTTTTAAAACAATAAAAACTTAACAATAAACAATAAAAACTTTCATTAATATTTTAAGAGTAAAACCTTTCACAAATGAGCTTCGGAAACGCATTTCTTGGTGCACTGCGTCCAATAAACACACCTAAATACTCGAGGCGAGAGGGGTCTCACAATGGGAGACGGGTTTATTGTCTATTGAGGGGCGTCATTGCCCCAGACGTGTCGAAAGGGACCCAGAGTGACCGTTACCTTGCGACTTCCCATCTCGGAAGCAGGGAAACGAGCAAGGGAGAAAATTGCCGCCGCGGAAGCGGCTTGGAGGAGCTGAGCGGGAAGATTGGTGGGTTCAGATGTGCGGGGGGTTTAAGGGGCGCAAAGAAAGACGGTGGGAGCGGGAAGGGCCAGTATATTTCGTGGAGTTTAATCATGGCATGGGAGAGGAGATGCGGCGAGGATGGGAGGGCGGCGGAGGCGGAATGTTCCCTGGCTGCCGAAATGCATTAAGTCGCGACTCCACCCGCGTGCTGAGCGTCGCACGTGCTTTGCATGTCCCATCAGGAGCAATGGATGGCCCCCGTCCGCTCACTGGAAGGAGACGTTTTTCAACCCGGTGCACGTGAAGTACCTCCACATCGCCAGTTTCATTAACTAGCCCGGGAGAATATACAAGGCGTGTGTTCTTGTGACACATGATGCACGAAATTGAGACGTGCCGCACCTATACCAAAAACACGCCAAGCTCCTTCGATTGGAAACAAAGTAAACACATTCGTGAATGATGGATGGTAAAGCAGGTCATTAGCTTCTGCCATTCTACCATAGCATGAATAATAGTAAAACATAAATATATTTTAGCAAGTTAAAGCTAATAAGGCCGCATACGATGTAAAAGAGAAAATACACCGACCTGTATCAGCAAAGGAAGAAAATAAATTACTATGTCACAAATATTTCGTTTCTTTATCATTTACAATTTCACAAATATATTTATTTGATTCAACTAAAACGTAAACTTTGCAATCTCACTCTTGTATAGAAAATAATTCAGTATTTATTAACTAATGAAGGATATAATGCTAAAATCCACTGACAATTCATTTCCTCCACATTGGCAACCAGTCTGACTGACATTCGGAAATGCGGTAAGATAAAGATGTCATTACGAGAGGTATGATATATTCTGGTATAGGTAAAAATTAATTATCATGATAGGGCTTCTTGAATAACAGCTTGTGCCAACAGCTATTGAGTATAGTCCAATTCCATGGACAGGATGTGGAAATTTGTCGATAGTTTTAGCGGCATGTCATGAACAGTTCTTAGAGCTGGGGATAAATTCAAGCATGGCTAGGTAAATAAAAAATATTTTCGTTTTTTCATTTATTCTCGCACCCTCTTTTCATTTATTATGCAAAATAAAAAATATTATGAAGTACAAATATATTCAGACCAGCAGATCCAAACCTAAAAGAGAACAAAATAGGCAGCATAGCAAAGGAATAGGCAGGAGGAATATTTTATAGTAGTCTGTAGTGCATGATGCATGTATTAACCATTTCCCTTTAATTAACACCAATCCCCTTATTACTATGTAGATACTAACCATCTAGCTGCATGTGACTATATTATGTAGCATGTTTCCATGTAGTAGTTTGCATGTCAATGGTGAATGTTTGGTGATATTCACCCCCTGCCGCACACCCTCGCGGTGGCTCGCAGGGTATTGCACGGATGTAGATGTAGGCGAAAAATAGTAATTATTATTACCAACAAATGCCTTCCAAGACGGAGGCATTCAAAATTCTCCCTTTGGGATCTAACGAGTACCAATCAACATTTAAATTAAGATTTAACTCCAACAGCAATTAATTATTAAGAATGCAATCAATCTTGAAATTTTAAGTAAACTCTGATATTGAACATTGGTATTGGCATAAAATATCTAGCATAAGGGTAGAAAATGAAGCTTTTTCCAAATATGTGATTCTTCAGAGAAAGTATCAAGGGAGTACCTACCACCCAGCAAGTGGGAACGTGAGGAAAAGTCCACTAGCGAATGATGGAGTGAGCCAGGAGCTCGAGGGTAATGTCCGCAGGGAGAGAAAGCGGTTAGAAAGATGGAGATGACGACGCTCCCCAGAGGAGATGAATCCCCTTCTCCCTCTACCCCATTATTCATGAGTCCCCTCATTCTCACCCTGCTCAGCTGGCTTGACCGCAGCCAATACGTATATCTTCGGCAGGATTCGGGACTCCCTGTCATAAACCCTTCGCTTACGCCACAAGAGCTTCATTTTTCTCCGGCAGGTACCCATTTTCGGAATAGAGAACAACCCCGACGGCAGTTAACCCCGATGTAACGGTCATACGCCCTCACTGTGACCTGGGATACGTTATAACTGAATAGCTATCGATTACTTATGCATAAGCGAGTATGGAGAAATAGGAAGAAAGAGAGGGAGAAAGATCGAAGTGAAAAAAGGCCAATACCAAGCTCTGAGAGAAATGGGAGGAAAATGGATTCAATACTCAAGATAGGAAGAGAGGTGTGTCAGATATGGGGTTATTTGCGTAGAAGAAAGAACTGATGACAGGGGCCATTAGAAATGGTTTGAAGAACAGCGGAAGACCCCGAAAAGACTCCGCATCCTTTACACGGAGGAAGCGGAATGTAACTACACAAATGGACTAAGCGACGTCAAGAAAAAGATGGAAAATGCAAGGTGAGTGGAAATAACGATGAGAAAAAATGAGGAGGCATGATAGAGGAAGATGGTAAATTTCTCCAGAAAACTTATAGGCCTGTAAGAAGATGAATATGATTGACATCTACGCAATACCCTGCAAGCCACTGCAAGGGTGTGTGGCAGGGTGAATTTGATAAGAGGAAAACGGGTATGGAAAGAGCACGGAGCTGTCGGAATGAGGAAAGAAATTTTTAAGAAAAGGAGGTAGTTTCAGAAAACAATAAAAATTCCGATGAAGGTCTAGGTGAATGGATTTATTAAAAAGTGGGAAACAACATCTACTGTGAGAATAGATCGATAAAATGGAATATTTTGAAATAAAAATAATGCAAAAGTTAGATTAAAATTTGTTTTTTTGAGTAATTTGGTAATCCTATGGTGACTTTAAACGTTCATCTACGTAACATATACATAATACCCTGCGAGCCACCATAAGGGTGTGTGGCAGGGGGTGAATATCACCAAACCTGCACTATTGACACGAAACTAGGATATTTAATGGTGAAATTATAGATAGTAGGTTAATTTTTTGCTGGATAATAGGTTGAAGATAAACGTTGAAATTTTTCAGTGAGCCAAGTGAGAAGGAAGTAGAAAAGAGATACACTTTACGGTAAAATGTAAGGCGAGGACGGCAGGAAGGCGTCAGGAAGAAAAAAGAGGAAAAAAAACACACTGAGAAGAGAAGGTGGTGAGAGAAAGAGGTGAGGGGGGGGGGAGAAGAGGAGGGGGCTTTGGTGAAGACGAAATCAATGGCGCAAAACTTTCTCGAGACCGAATGACAAGTGAGCGAGCTCACGGAGCCGCCTCTGAAACACTCCTCATCCCCTCCCCACCCTCAGCCATGCCCACATATCCCATCCCTCCCACGCCTAACTCAAGACCCGAACACTCACAAGACGGGCGAGAACAACGAGTCTCCCGAAGCCGCGTCATCACATTCCAATTTGGAGCGTTTCTGGGCGGAGTTCACGAGGGAAGGAAAGAGGGAGGGTGGAATAGGAGGGAGGGAAGAATTCTCTTGCGACAAAAGTGGAGGTGGATGATGGAGGGAGCGGATGCGAGACGCATAAATGCATAAACAGAAAGAGTGGAGGTGGGAGGACGGTTGATGATGAGTGCGAAGGAAAGCCGCGAACGGCGTTATGAATGGGAGGTGATGTATGATGGAGAGGTAAGCACGTGATGATGCTTGCGGTGAGGTGTGTATAATGGAGCATGTGCGTGGTTGAGGAGGAAGGGGGTGGTGCTGCGGTTTCTGGAGGGAGGGGGAAGTGGGTAGAGCAGTGGACAAGATGGTGGGGGAAGGGTTGTCGTGCCGGTTTTAGAGTCGGTCCCTGCCAGATTACGTTAAGGTACGGATTGCCTTTCAAGGAAACAAGTGGCGCATGGAGAGGAGGCTTTGTCACAGTCCCAAAACAACGCCCCTGCTCTCCCCCTCGCACCCAACGCCCCTTTGTGACTACGAAACCCTTTTCAACCAACTCCCCAAGACCGTCGATGCTACCCCAACTTGCTCAAAGTGCCATCTTTGTAACGGTCTCCACCACCCGTTGTCTCTTCTTAATATTTCACTCTCCTTACCTACACTGAAAGGATTACAGTGGCACGGGATTTGGAGGATCGTCGCATGCCTCAAATTGATGAGCTCGCGAAAAGTAACATCATTATCCCATCTACCGAGACGTGATGTTTAGTTGCTAAAGGATTAAAAGTGTTAGCGCATTTACGCCCATCAATCTTTTGAAACAAATTATGAAATTGGACCTCGGTATAGGAGAGATTTTTTAATTACATAGCGGGTCACACTGAATTGCTGAATGGTAAGAACATCGAGTACAGTACACCAGCCTTCGGTTGGGATAAAACGTGTGTTCCTCGGCATTTTTAACTAAGAGGTGGCTGATGTCGACGAAAGATTCATTCCTCCCTCCTTTTCTGGAAAGACCCCCTCGAACTAATCTCAACTGCTCAAGTGGCCTTTGTTGCCGGTTGCCTCCCCCAAATAGCCAACCGACCAAGTTGTATCTACACTTGATTCCTAGCTTATGTTTAATGACCAAAAAAAGACAAGCCTACGACGAGCTCTCAAAAATAACTGATGCTACAAATTTGGCAACTATTACCCGCCTGAATTTTTGGTGGATTGTTGTGCAGACATTTTAAAGTTAAACTTCGTTTTGTTTTCAATATATTTTAGGACAGTAGCGCTCAATATTCATTTATAATTTTACATTATCACTCGGATGAAGTCACCAATGCTACGGACCTCCTACCATTGCATTACTGTCTCGCCTCCCATTCGGGACGTTAACACCCCAAAACCCGAACGAATCCTGCGGACGGTGATAGTCCCTTTTTTCCGCAACAACCCTCTCCCCATCCCCGCTCCCTCTCTCTATCTCTCTCTAGGGTTCCCTTCCTTGAGAGTGTGCCTTCTCCGCCTCCACTGCGCAGAGAGGGGAACCGCTGCGGATAAACGAATATTCTAACCATTTCCCTCTCTCTCCCCCTCATTCTCTATCTCACCCTCTCCCGCCGTTATCTCCCCCAGCGTTCCCACGCCTGTTTCGTCTTTTCCCCTCAACGTTCATTTTCTTTATCGCTCCCGTTTTATTGCTCTTTTAGTGCGATTTCTTCACCCGTTTCCCTCCTCCCTTGATATCATAGTGTCGCCACCTTGTTTCGGAATTCGAGGGACCGCGACCTGGCCGGGATATACCTTAGCACCAGCTACTGCGTAGTTAGGACGATAATTCCACTGAGAAAGAATCGTGCGCTAACCCATGACATTCAGATCGGTAACATATTGACTTGTAAACCCAAAGGTTTTGGGTTTGAATCCTTCCGTGGGCATAGTAGTAGGATTTGTATTAAAATTCGTATTAGGGTTAAATTTGGTTAGCCAATATAACTCATTTAAATTATAATCAGTTGGGGTAACTCGATACCTGATTCTACTACTATTTTTAAGTACACTCCTGGATCTGAACTGAAACTTGAATGCTGATGCCAGTAGATGGAACATTAGGCAGTGAAATTAACGAGGATTTATGTCACGTTAACTGGATACACTGTCCAATGGAGTGATTCTTTATGGGTTTCAAACAAAATATGCATGTTAATGTACTACTTAGCTTACAATGTCAAGAAGCTACCACGACCATGTGTGGGCAAGGCACGGTAGTTTATCAACGCCTGTTTCAGATATATAATTGTATCACCATACCACATTGGAAGTTTGAGAAAACAATAACATTAGGGTTGTAAAATATCGAAAAGGCGTATTTGAGCATTCATTACTGCCCCCGACTGTTCTCGGCCATATTAAAAACGTATATAACTATCAACAGGAAAATATATCCACTTCGTTCATCTACTGCAAGACTCCTTTTCCTTCCCTCCCCACCTTTAGGAGGCTGGCTATTGAAAAATTCCCTGTCACACGATTTACTGGTAATGTATAAATGTAGATGCTGTAACGAACGCTTCCATAGCGTCTCCTCACAATTGGCTCCATCTTTCGGTACAGATTTGTGGGTCAGGGTTGGTTGAAAACAGTTTGTTCCCAGTTACAGAAAGGAGTCTTTAGGTCAGAGAGAAGGATATCGTCTTTTAAACGTCCCCTGTAATCGGGGAGAAGCTATTTCCAACATGCGCTGACCCACGTAGCCGTACCGGTAGATGGAACCAGATATGTACATGTTTTTCTCCAATTTCTTACGAATTTACAAATGTGGATCAAACTAAGGTAGCTTGAGGGGCTAGCTAACTCCACGAGATAGAGAAGGATCTGAGTTGAAGTAATAGTTTGGGCGAATGATAGTTTCCCACCGCTTTCTCGTACAGTTTCGCCTATTTTTCTTGTGAGCATCGTCAACGCTGCAACTCTCATTCCACCCCCACTTACGCTTTGGCCTGCTTCCTCCTTCATCTTGCTATTCCCGAGGCCACCCCTCAGCATTCCTTCCCACGGGCCTTACCCCTTTCCTTCGTCTCGAATTCATTATTCAAAGACGGAACAAAGCATTCACGTCCGCTTCACCGTCTTCGCTGTTTTCGGAGGATTACGTGTTTACGGAAACCATTACGACGTCGTGATGGGTTATTAATACTCCTATACACATAGTTCTGCTTAATGGAGGATTATCCAAAATTAGATTGTGGAATACGACCCAAAAAATTTGGCATTTACCGTGGATGTTGCTGCAGCGAACTGAATGGAAGTTGACGAAAATCGGGAAAACAAAATTGGTGAAAGTGTGTTTAGCTTCTCAGAGGAGGCTATGCCATTAAGTCACTGAGAAAGGATATCCTGTTCCATGATAGTAGAAGCAAATAGATATTTCAGGAGTAGTACTGTGCCAGAAACCTACCAAACTCTGAAACGCACGTTAGGTATATACATGAACACTCATTTATGAAAATACTCTGCCAATTGAATACAATATCCTCTTTTTGTAATAAATATTAAATTTTTGCTGATTCCAAATGTGACAAACCTATTAATTGTAGTGAAAAGTCCAACATAAGATTTTCATTTTTGAATGTATATCGTGGAATAATCAAAAATATAAATGATGCAGTCATCCAAAGTTATATCAGGAAAAAATAATCGCAGGAGGTGAAATTTCTATTGTTTTCACGTTACAAAAGGTATAAAAAATATTACAATGCAATAAATAGCACAAATTTTGCTCATCAATGTGCTGAAATTTGAAACTATATTAAGTTAAAATAAATTTGAACTTATTTACAGGACTCAAACCTCACTACGCATACTATGGTGCAGCATAAAATGAGAAAGCAATGCACTAACCCGGAACATACACAGACTTTAGACCTGTATCATTAATCTAATAGACCATTTAGTTACTTCCGTATATGTAAATTAAAGTCATATTTTATGGATCATGAATTGAGCAAAAATGGACTTGGAGAAAGAAACGTCATCATCCACATCAATTCAACCCTCTAAGCTGGCATGAAAGGTGGAATTGGCAGAGTGATTGGCATTCCGCCTATTTGACCTAATTGTGCGCTGAATGAAAATAAAGCAGAAAGGAGAGTTGCGAGGCTTTACAAAACAGCGAACTGTATTTCGTCCTCTCCCCGAGGTAAAGGCACCTGATGCCAGAGACATTATCAGAACACGTCACCCGTTCCAGGAACGCAACGCTTTCAAAACTACGATACAAAAATTCCTCACCCTTCCCTTCCGGTGGATATAATTTAGAAAAATGCCGCCTGCACCTAGCAATACGGTCGCACCTGGTTACACTCATCAATCACTCCGGGAGACATCTGAAGATCTTATATTGAAGGCACGAGGACAAGCCGATTCTTTCGCTAAGTTTTTTGCTCTTCCGCAAATATTATTTGACAAAATCAATAAACTCTTTGAAAGAAACTGAATAAATGCCAGGTAAACAAATGGGTGGAAGCGAATAAACTACCACCAGCCGTATGTAAATGGGAAAAAGAATGAATATACAGGATTAAGTGTAAACATATTGAAACATGCGTAAATTTCATACTACAATGACTCATTTGCACAAGGTTTACCTAACCGATGTGTCCAAAAGATGGAAGGTGTAATATCAATAATATGATTCCCTTACACTTATGACAACCATGCGGATCAATAGCTTCTGCAAATCGGGGATTAAAAATAATGCAACAAATAAAACTAAGTCAGCATAAATGTTGGGAATTTATGACGGACAAATTATTTTTACGCCTAATTCATACCGTTTCAGGTGTCATAATTATGTCGGCGATTATATGACGAGTAAAATGATTTATCAATATATCAAGAGTTATTATGTGTCCATTACTTTAAAATAACGATAATTAACCCATATGATCAATAAAGCATAGGATCTTAAAATGAAGAGGGTTGGGTATAGGAAATTATAAAAATCTATTCGTACAATACGGTCTGTCTAAGAGAAGAACATGTAATGGCTCACAAATGTAGTTTTTTGCTTTTACAGATGAGTGAAAAGAATATTGTGAACTCAATCAAATACGTTTTTGGCATTTGGTAATAACAAAAAATAATTTTGCACGATGTGAACAAACTATTTTCAGTTTACCGACCTAGAAACTGTATTAATGAGTCATCGGAGGCCAATACAAGTAAAAATACAATGAAATAGTTTCTTCCATAAGTATAGGTTTTAAACATGGGAATGAGTTGAATATCACAGTATTCAAAACTAATGTTCATTCGCACGGAGGCGGCTGCATGTGGGAAAAAATCCACAGCGGAGTGATGAAAAATAATAACCGTTCAACTCATTGTAATCATTTTATTAATGCCACAGTGCAAAACACTGGAATATTTCTATCACTTCGAGATAAAAATTGGGGTTTCCCATTTAAATGGTGAATACGCCTCATTTATGACGCGGATATTATTATTTTTTCCATTTTCAGGAAGAAGAGTCGACTCTAGATTAATGCATTCAGAAAACTGACGGGAGCTTAAAGCCTCAAGCTCACTTTGAGAGAATACCTCCGTTGATATGCCCGGGGAAGTGGTGGTTTGGGACGTAAGGAATCAATATTTCAATGAAAGCGCTCGTTAGGCTTGACAGACATTATCGGACAGGCTACGATTAACGACCACAATTCATAACCTAAAACCCCGTCTCTTTAATTAATTCAGATCAAAATGAAAATAAAACCATCATGGTTCGCTCTCAATTGGAAAAAAATCGGCCTTTTGCTGAATCTCAATGTAATATATATGCTTTTTGAAACAGCTTGATATTTTTTCATTGCGTTACTTAAAATCTGACAAGCTCCGAAAGAGAAGGCTCATCTGATTCTATGAATTCAGTCAAAGAAAACACGTAAATAAAACCAAGAAAATCTTTCACTTCGGCGTCATCCATAAATAAGTTAGTTTTTCATTGAGGTGAGATGTTAAATCTCTTCCGACGGACGGAGTCCCAACCTGATATGCCCTCCACTAGGGACAAGTAGGCATCTTATACTAGATCTTATAAAGTAGGGACCGGTTTGCCACCGAAAACTCCACCACTGCCGGGAATCGAGCCCGGACCCTCAGGATGGGAGGCCCGCACTCCAGCCACCACACCAACCAGATCCCCATTAATAAATAAGCAATTATCTAACGACTCGTCAATCGTTTTACCTATGAAGGCAACTTCATACAAAACCCCTTGTTGGATCGATAGCTTTCCTTTCACCGAGATGAATTTTGCCAGTAGGTCAAATACTATGTCCGTCAAAGTTCGTTACCCTTAAGTCATTTATCAAGCTTTACAGTCAGAGCGAAAAGAACTAGAAAAATTCACTCACATATAGGGAATGTCAGAAAACTCGCGTGACTCTGCCGAAATCCTATTTATCCTTCGAGAGCGTCAAATTGTCTCGTCATTCTACCATTATTTCTCTTGAATTCACGAAAGCGCAATGAGAGGGCGAAGAAAATGTTGCATGAATGAAATTTAGTGAATCACGCCTTAAGAGTTAAAAATCGATTCCGCGCTACGTTAGTTTTAAATGCAGGTAGCGTACAACTCATTAAGTATTTTAGCACGTTACTCAACCTTAAATTTGAGATAGTATACAATACGCTTGCTGAAAGAGCAAATGGCCAAAGCTTCTCTACGGAAAAGATAACAACGATGGTATTTCTTCATCGCAACGCAAATCCAGAATTTTACAAATTACGTAAGGTAAAATGCAGGAATTACAATAATGATTGAAAATGGCATCACCCTATTATCTACGTGAACATAAATCTATTACATGGTAAGAATTAAAGCAAAGGCGTAAACCGGTATTCCTTCAATCCGGTTGAACCTGGTTGACGGAACACAAAATAACGAATGAAATCAATCTGCAACTGGATTGGTCAGTCTTGGATAGTGATCAATCCTTGAACGAATAAATAAAAAAATGGGAGATTGAAGGGAGGAACGGATAGACGAAGAAGATCCGAAGAGATAAAATCAAATGGTGGGCAAGGGACATGGGGCTTAATATGAAGTGGGAGAAGGAAGTTGGTAACCGATCTTGGCATGCAAAAGTCGCGGGCGAAGAAAGACTGCCACAAGCGAGGAAGAGAGAGAGAGAGAGATATTCTCGGGGAGGCTGGAGCGGCTACACTGAATTTAAGTTCAGAATTATCGGGTGAATCAAACGAAGAGAGTGGAGGGAGGGGAGTTAAGGAGCAAGACGGGCCTCTTGCCGTTCAGAGTAGGGGAGAAGATAAGGTTGATTGACGAAGGAGTTTGGGGTGTTCTGAAGCAGGGCTTCGATGGCTAACGAGAGGATTCGGGGGGAGGGAAAAAAGAACTGTGAGCCAATGAACATGGTAAAGTTCGGGGAAAACTGGGTACTGCGCATGCAACATCGCTCTACCATGCACATTTCTTTCAGCTAACGTGTGCTCGGCTAACGGTTTAGAATGTTATTTTATTTTGGCTAAACTAATTTGGACACATACCCAAGATAATAATTCTTCATCAAAAGAATTACTCATGCCGTTGAAACGCTCTCTGCATACTGAGAATCAATTCCTTACAATCTAACTACTTAAGAACATTTTAAAAGAACATAGAAATAATACCTACGCATTCGCAGAGCAGATAGTGAACCAACAAAGTAACCTATAACTTTGCGAGTTGAAAGAGAAGCAATCATACAATAATGGCTGGATTTTGTAGTAATGCATTTTTTTCGTTTTATTTTGAAGATGGTGATTACTTGGAAAATATAAAAAAAAGGAATAAGGAGGAAAAAGTTCAGGAAACCAGATATTGCGTATGTTCAAAACCTTCGAGTTGTGGGTGTGGAAATGAAAGGAGAGGATTGAATGGATGGAAAGAAATAGATAAAAGGATGAATGAGGAAGTGCAGAGCATTATTGGAAAGGAATATCAGTTGATGGGGGCAATTAGATGAAGGTTACAAAATGGATGGAGGACGTTTCAGAAGTCTCAGAGGTATGATGAATAGGGAAGAAAGTTCGGTACGCGCGGGAGAGGATGGACAATAATTAGTTTTGTGAATAGCCTGAAAACAGGTATAACAGACAGAACAGCTGAAGAGGAAAGATTTCTTGTTGAAAATTTGAGTGTTAGGAAGAATACATTGGTAAGGAGTTACTGGAAGGGGGAATCCAGAAACATATAAAAAATTGTAAGTAGGTATGCTACTCTTAATGGCAACGAAGATGTGAATGAAAAGCGAGGTGGTGCATGGACATTCTATGAAGAAACATGAAAGCATCCCCCAAAATCGGGCTAAATGGACTATCTCAGCCAACATATATACGGATGACGGGAATAGATAGGATAACCCTCTAGAACTTACAAAGCTACTGCAATTAGCGCGAGAGTATTTTCAAGACGACATCCGAGATAAGTTGACTCAAGGACACTCAGCGAAATTCGCTATTTTCTACCTCTTCTCGACAGAAGAGAGATGGTACGACAAATTTCCAGCATCTAAGATTTTTTCCCAAAATATATCCCAAAATTTAGGTCAAGAGACGTCCAATTATAGTCCTTTCCAATAAAACAAGTAATAACTGGAGGATAAAGAAAACTCCCAAGAATGCGGTATCTAATATTATTTTTCGTAGGGCAATCAGATGTTGACTGAAACGCAAAAAATAGAGCAAGTAACACCTATAAAATTAACCGAAGCATTTCCTATGAGTTCGTACATATAATGTTGTTTCCGGCAATATTAAACTTTTACGTACATTCATGTCTCTATTTTAATACAGAATTACAAAAAAAAACCTGAGAAAAAATATTGGATATGTGTTGCTCTTATTGTTAGTTCTAACCAAAAATCATGGGAAACTTTGATAGGGAAATGAGAGCAAGAGAGAATATAAATATCAGGGAAGGCGATACCTTTCCATCCTATGCACATGAGATAATACTCAAAAAGTATACCCAATACTGAAGTTAATAACCTATTCTCCACCTTAACCACAATGCGTCGTTAGGGCCTATAGTAATCCGTGACAAATAATCATTGTAACAATGATTTCACAGAAATATAATTTCTTCATAATAAGCGGTGAAATGATTTTTACCGTGTGTAAATTACTTTTGCTAGTTTATGGATTAGAGTTTAGGGATAAGGATAAAACATGAATGAGAAGAAAACACCAAAACCTGTTTGCACCTTGAAATTGTCACTTAATGCGCGGAAATCGATTAGTTATTAAAATACCAGTGTGGAATCGTACCAAGTGTGTTTTTCATCATGTTCAACTGTCGTAACTTCCACCGAGTGACGCTTAACTCCACCCTTTTAATATGTAAATTACCACTTTGGATTACGGAACCAAATTCTCACCCAATGGCTAGGAAAATATCTGGAAAAGGGGGTCGGAGAAAAGTAGAGAGAGAAACAAAAGTAGAAAGCAGAGGGAGAACAAGACATTTTGGGTTCGAGACGGAGGGTTGATCAGGGCGGGAGAGGAGGGAGGGCACGCCCAAAAGTTTCAACGAGTTGGAAGTAAAAAGGTGAGTGTACTCGGGAGTGAGCGAAGGGAAGAAGATGGAGAGGAGGAAGCTGCGTCGAGGCGTGAGAGGATGACTCAAGAGGAAGGAGCACGTTTGGGAGGGAGATGGCGACGGTTAGGGTGGTCAGGAGAAAGCAAGGGCAGAACTTAAGGACAAAGCGTGAATGAGAAGCGAAACATCGTTGTGAGAAGCAAACGAGGAAAATATCTTGGCCAAGAGCAAGAGGGAAAGGTAAGGTAGGACTATAGTAAACGACTTCGTAGCCTATTGAACTAATTCACCAAAATATTCATGTAGAAATTCCGGAGACCCTCATTAACATGGGGACATTTTGTAATTTTTTACGGATCCGCTGAAAATAACATTATAAAATTATGTCTCGAATTTAAATATTTTCCACCAACCGACGAATTTCCAATCAGTCATATCAGTCCCCGAAGACCAAAAGAGTATGGACACAATATTCGGATCGAATGTTAAGTTTGTCTTAGAATGCATAAGATATTGTGATTAGGCATTGATAAGCCCTAGAAGTTGGATCACTTAAAAGCCTAATTAGAGAATACTTTTATATTTCTAATAAAGGTAGTAGTTTCAGGCTTAATTTGGTGGAATATCATAGCGAAAGAAAAACTGGCAATTTTCCACAAGAATAAGGATTTTTTAATATGACCGGTTTTGGTGTACAACACCATCTTCAGGTGTTCAGGTGTTCGGTGTACAACACCACCTGAAGATGGTGTTGTACACCGAAACCGGTCATATTAAAAAATCCTTATTCTTGTGGAAAATTGCCAGTTTTTCTTTCGCTTTTATATTTCTTTCCCGCCAAAGTTCAAACCTCATTTGCAAGCTCACCCACAAGTTAATTTTATTTGCCACATAGGTAAACTAATCCCCGACTTTGCAGTTCTGGTCTGAGAAAAAAATGGATTGACTGATTCACTCGTTAATCAGATGCTAGAGGATTACGTCCTATTCTGAACAAATAAAATATTTTCATGAAATGAACAGGGAAGTCATTTAAGGTTAAGTTTTCAGCCTATCAATTAAAGAAAAATGAAATCTAGAAACCTATAGAACCATTTATATCATTTAAATATCCAAGGATAATGATTTTTCTGAGGTAAGCAAAGTTAGAAATCCTCTGCGTTGCTGAAGAAATGAATTGTGGGGAACAAACTACGATGGGCACGAAAGAGAGGAATCAGAAGAAAATGCAAGGCTGAAATTAACGAAGGGAAGCTGGAAGTTTCTCAAAGAAAATTAGGAGAACTTGCTGAGAAGCAAAACGACGTTAAAAGCGGCTTTGAAGCGGAATAAATACGGGTGTAGAATACGACGAAGAGATTTCTGAGAAGAACTCTGATGTTGGGGGCTAGCTGGAATGAGGGATATGAAGGAAAACAGAGGAAGGGCGAAAGTTTTTCGAGAAATAAACGGAAGAAGAGGAAACTCGAAGAGCATTTGAGTCTCTTCGAAAAGAGATCCCATGCCTTGAAATATCATATCAAGGAAAAGCTATACACTAGAAAGGTGGGACTCATTTCCTACGAAACTTATTTTATTTTATCAAGATGAAAAATAAAAGCGAGTGATGCAGAGAATTTGTCAAGAGTTCTAACCAAATCTTATGCTTACAACTGAAGACGTTTGACTAAAAGATACAATATTATAAATCACAGACATGATGGTAATCTCAGTTTGGATTTAAAAATCTTTTTAACTATAAACAAATTGGATGCATGCAAATTGTACACCGTTTTCTATATTTAAGTAGATTCTTCTCTATTTAGAAAACATTTTTTTGTATTACGGTATTTTATTGTTTGCATTTTGAATTACAGATTTGTGGGGGCACCTAAATACTATAGATGCTTAGGGCCTCTAACGGTTTTTATCCTGCCTGATTTCAACAAATTCCACTGCAAGGTGTATGCCAAAGACTGTTCCAATATGTATAATATTTCCTGTATGCCTAGCGGCTTTGAATCGACCACATTAATGCAGGGATGTAGAACTGAGTAGTCGTAATAATCTTCTACAATTAGGGGGAAGAGTTGTGTATTGGACCTGATTTCAAACACCTAATTTTAAAATAAGCCCACCGAGAGGCACATATTCCTTGAAGATGCGACAGCGTCACCTTATGCGAATATAAAAAGAACAGTAACGGCGACTCGCTCATCCCGTTCATCTTCAATACCCTGAACGACGATACCGTTATGAAAACCTATTATCCCACGGATAATAAGTTTTCATAACAGAGGATCAGGAAACAGGAAGGATCGTTATAAGACCGAGAGACGGAAAGTAGCCAACTTCCCTCTTTTAATAGGATTCCCTTCTCCGTCCACCCTCTCCACTTCCCCGAGCCCTTGGGTGCACAATAAGCGTACCCCTTCGCATTTTCCATTTCCGAATTCTCCCTTTCTCGACTGTCTCGCCCCCTGTATCGAATCGCCCTCAAATTCGGGACCACAGGGAAGAGGCGATTTCCTTGTCAAACTCACGGAGAACACTCGGGGAAGTAATTCGGGCATGTTGTACATGCTTTCAAGGGGAGGACGTAGATTGGTCCTTGGCTTTATCTGACACGTCTCCGTGAAGGAGAAAATCCCCTCCCCCATTCCGTCCATTTCCTAGTGCCACTCCCCCAATCCCCCCGTCCCGGCTACTTCGACTCGCGGTTGGAATATCAAGCGGATTGTATGGGAAGGGAAGTCAAATGCGGTGGTCTAATGGGCCGCTGGGAAGGTCATAAAATTTGATGCCTTGAGTCCGGGACTAGGGAACTTTTGGACCCTTGGCACAGGAAACGGGCGGTCCTCCTCTCTGCTGACGCTTAGCTACCGGCAATTTTCTTTTTCAGCGAAAAGTTGACGCGTCTCCAATTCAAAGGAAACGTGCTTGCAAAAAATAAAAAAATGAGCAAGTTGAAAACGAGATGACGGGGCTTTGAGCTTCGTTGTCTCTCGGGCACAAATGAAAATACTTGACGTTTCGCGAACCAAAACTTGCTTTATAATAAAACAGAAATCACAGGGGTTAATTATTTTTCGAGCAGGTGCGGAGGAACGTTTCAAATTTGATACGGCTACTTTTAGCTGCCTCTCGTAGGAGTCCCGCCGGAAAAATTGAACGTCATACTTCTTGGCCAGAAGTTTGGCGCTCTCCAGTTTTAGAGAATGCACATGGTGAGCATCCATTGACATGGGGATACGATTGTAATTAAACGCTTGACACAGATGAAACTTGCATCAGGAAAAAGATAAATTCGACACCATATCCGAGAGACTTCATATATGCCTTACTAGGCAGCATGTACTACGTTGACAACAGAGACAGAAAAAGGTGTAATATTTGAGAAGCTCTACCATACGTGGTATACATGTAGTCTTTATGATATAGAGTGTCGAATTTCTCTTTTTCAATTTTCTCTGAGGCCATCGACTTCCACTATCGTACGTGAATTTTTGTAACCGAATAAATTGCACCAAATATTCAGGATATAATATGATGAAAAAGGCTTATGAATGATCAGTTCAAAGAATTCCTTTTTTAACTAACCTCATCGTTATTATGTTTGAAAAAGGCTTCCGCTATTAATGCCGTTAAAACAGCCGAAGGAGTAATACAGCATTTGGCAATGGACCGATGGATGGTCTCGAGTTTGACTCCAGAAGGCATCTAAGGACACGTGCAGTCAAATTGAAGTCGTACGATCTTGAGTTTTATCCACCTAATATGATTTGCAAATATCACAACATGAAGATAGGAGCAAAATTGGAGAACTCAGCAACATCGACGCTTTTGTCGAACACTGCGGTATGGTGAAATTTAATGAGAATCAACCCATAACTCACACTTTGCCGAGAAATATGGATTTAAAATATAAATAACGGACAGGAAAAAATGAAACGGAACAAGTAAATTATGATTTAATTCAGGCATAGATATAATGATTTAATCCGCCACGAAAACTATCACCACTGTTACCTTAAAAATTGCTAGGTAATTAAGAATAAACTCAAATATCTACTTGTTAGCAATGTGCGTTAAGTATATTCATTGGCACATTAAATGATTAAACATCAACCAGAAAGAAATGCAATACCTATCAAAAACAGAGTTTGCAATCCGTGATAGATATTTGGTGATAGATATGAAGCGTAATTTGAAATGAACCTCTTCATTTACCCTTGCAAAACATTTCTCCTTTCCCATTATGTAAGGCAGGTGACTGACTCAAATTCAAGCTTCTAAAGTAACCTCTTCTTAGAATATTACAAACTTAAACAATGGCATTGCGTGGGACTTGAGGATTATTTTTAAAACAAACGTGGTAGGGGGCGAGCGTGTCAATATTTGGCATGTCAACAAAATTCTTACCCACTCTTCGACAATATACTCTTTAAATTTTTAGTTATTGTAATGTGATCTATATGATCTAATGCTGGTCGGAAAATCCTTGCCTGAAATTAAAATTTTGGCAACAATGCTTATTTAAATGTTTTCTTCCTATCGCTGAGCGTATTTTTAAGAAACTTGGAATAACAAACTGCCAGGCAATGTTGTTGTTCTAAGGAAAGAGCTTAAGCTTTCACGGATAGATCGGTCGGCAGTCTGATCATATGACTAAATTATTCGATCAAATTGAACGATGAGTAGTTGTGGATAAGGCTACGTGAGAGGTGGATGAATCGAAGAGAAGAAGCCGTCTGACTGCTTGAAATGGCGTTGTTTCATGTTCGTTCATCAACTCATTAGCAGTAAGGACGCTGATGAAGCAAAAAAGGATGATAATGAAAGGCTTGAAATTGGGTCAATGAGAACATCACCCGAGGTGGAGCCCACGATGACTCACTGTGCAGTGTCCCACCATCACAATCAACCCCGCTTAGGACACTCTCACCGCAATGCGCCACTTGGTCACCCGTAGTATAAGGGCACATGCAAGGAGCCAGTGTACAGCATTAAAAGCAGGGCCACTCAGCTCTCGCCCTTCCTCGGAGCTCCGTTGCAAAACCGGAGGACAAATCCCATTTCAGTCGCCCTTGGCGTGATGTCGTCGGTGGTGGAGAGGAACGTGAAGGTTTTGCAGGAGCCCTGTTACCCGGAGGCTGCCGTGATGCAAATTTCCCGAGCGCCAATTCCAACCAGCGACTTTCCCATGCCGTGTAACATCTGGAGGAACGTTCATCGCCCATATAACTGATTGGACGTCCTGTATTCCACTCCAGATGGGGAAAAACCACACGGCTCTTCTTGGGAAATTAAAGCAAGCTTCTATCCGACGCTGCGATTTCCAGCTCCCCTGTATACTTCAGACATCTTAACGGGAAATTATGCATTATTCATATTAAAATATAAAGGTATTGTATGATTCGGTTAGTAGGGTGGCTAGAGAACTCGGGATTATCAGTCCGAGGACACTGATATGAACCTCGCTGAGATTTTTTTAGCAGTTTACCGGTCTTTACTTGAACGCTATGTGGAGGGCTCTCCAAATTTAGTACTTATGTCATTGTATGAACCGTGAACCTCCTGACGTATTTCGTTGAAGAGTAGGCTCATGGGCTTATGCCGACGCTGAGTTTCTCTCCATTCTTTCTTACGTCCCTTGAATGCCATCCTCGCACTTTCCAGCATCTTAAATGGAGCAAATGGCCATAGCTGTTTCTCACTTCCTCCGATGTATCATGCGCGTATAAAACCATAAATGCCGAAAAGGCTTGTCGCGTTCTGGTTGCCTATCTCAAAAGGAGCCAGAACACAAGGTGTGAATTTTAAAGGTTTGAAGGTGAAATGTTTTTTAAGTTGTGAATACCAATTATCTACCAATTGTTTACATTTTCCACTGATATTTTTCCCATTCTATCTCTATATCTCTTGATATTTTCACTTCGAACTATTATAATGGCTTAGAGAATGTCAAAGCAAACTCTACATGGGAGACACTCGGAATCGGAGTAATATATTTTTTTTAAATCCTTCTTCTCCTGGATTGAGGAGTTTCTACCCCTCTTTAAATAAACAATACAACGATAGATCCACCATATTGTATAGTATGGGTATCAATAATAGGTAAAAGCGCTATTTTGGAAACAAAAATCCCACGGGAGTGACACTTAGCGAATCAGAATGAGCTCTTTAATATTGCACGTACACCTCCCACCTTTACCCAGGTTTAACATGTTTATGGGAATTAGTTGCATTATTAAATCTTATGGTGTACAAATTGCTTAGGTAAAAAACACCATCTAACCTAAATTAGACCATCTATCGCAAGGCATCCATGGTCATGCAAAGATTCGAACGCGCGAACTTTAGACTACGCAGGTTGTGCGTTACCATCCTAACTCACGCGGGCATCTTCAGTTACATTTATCCAAAAACACGCAACGCAATGGAAAAATTCAATGCGATTTTGGTATGGGCCATAAATTAGATCATCGCATGAATTTATTTGTAGGCTATGATTTGAAACATATGCGTCTGGTAGAAATAGCAATATCTATTTGCTCAATTTTGTTGGACAAATAAATTGATAGCGTTTAAAATTACGCCTCTAGCTATAACCTACTTACTCGTGAACACATATCACATACATGATGTTCACTTTTGAAGGATACATTTGTAATTATTCTCTTAAACCTAATCTTCCGGAATACTCCATGCTTGGAGCGGACTACTACTCGAGACAATTCCTAAGGAGTTGGCAACCCTATTCTCTCGCATACCAATCCCACGAAAGTCCATCTTCCGGCAAATCATTCCCGCTGCTCACCTCCTCAATAGCCCACCGCAATCATCACTCACTCGCACGTCTTCAGATAGGAGATGACGAAATGACACATGCACGCACACACTCGCGTGTCCGTAGTATGTACCTCATCATCCCCTCCGACCAACACACATCCAGTGGGGGGTGTAGGGGGCGCTCGTTTCATTCACGGCGACCCCCCCGTACCCCCCCCCCCCCAACCCACCAGCGGAGAGAGCATAGCCGGCCGCCTTGGCATCCACCCCCTTTTGTGCTCGGCGAATGAGACCACCGGGCACGACGGAGGAAGAGAGAGAGCGAAGATGCAGCTTTTGAAGAACGAGGGAGGCACCGCGGATTAGGGGAGAAATTGCCAAGAGGAGAGGTCGCGGCGCGGAGAATGAGATGTCTGGAGATATGGGGGGTTGCGGAGGGAGGGAGTAGGAAGCGAATTGTTGGGAAGGGGGAAGGGAACGAATGCATTCATGGCAGTGCGTGGGGAAGAAAAGGCAGGTTACGGCAGAGGAGGAGGGTGTTCTGAGGAGGCAATCAAGGTCTGCGGCCAAGGATTGAGTGCCGTAGCTATCTCACAGGAACGAGGACTTGGTTGCCCGACTAACAGGAACCGCACAAAAACCAACGAGAGAGTGAGAGAGGAAGAGAGAGCGAGAGATATTCTTGTATACGGGCATTGTGCTCACTTCTGTGCGTGCTGGCCGTGGAGCACGTTTGTCTAGAGCCGCGAGAGAGGGCCTCTTAAGCCAGCAATAAACGCCTGATTATGTGACCTCCATCCGAACGGAATGGGTTTCGAGAAGGCCCTCTCCGGAACGTAAATCTGTGGCAATGGTAAGAGGGGCCTGGTGGGGGAGAGGGGATTCAGGAGGGTAAGGGGAACACCGACCGTAGATAATGGTTTTGCGGACGGGGGGAAGCGGATAAGAGGGAGTGGTCGGAGGAGAGCCGATGGAAGAGACGGGTGGGGGAAACGGGACAAGAACGGAACATGGGAACCGCAAGAACGTTTGGGAAAACATAACGTCGAATTATAGGATGGAGAGTGCGGGGAAGTCCGAGTTTTTACGAGAGAGGGGGAGAAATCATCCTTAAACTTCTGGTCTGATGGAGAGCGAGAATGAAAGCCCTTCATACTATTTAGCACTCTGACGTTTTTGTCCATTTTGAGTCTTTCATCATTTAAAACTAAAACTACTAAAGAAGCTTTAGTGCTTCTTTTAGGTTGAGGCAGGCATGCGATGGTCCCATTCCCACTAAAATTATACTGGACCATTGTATGAGTGTTACCAAGCACGGATATCTTTGACATCCAAATGATCACCTAAAACCCATACTTTCTCGTTCATGTTAATGTTCCATGGAAATGCAGATACATATTAGCCAGATAGGTATTACTCTATAGTTTATTAGAAATTAGTATCTATGATTTACGGTGGCTGTTAATTTCATCCCCCATATTGATAAATGCACAGTTTACAAAATATTTTGTTTTCTGATTGGTCCTATGTAGTCACTTGATGCAAATATAAAAACCATTCCTAAACAAAAAATCCAAATTTGTTCCTTAATAGGCAATCTTAAGTAATTTTTAAAGCCACGGATTGAGAGTGACTGGATGTTGGATTATATGGTCAAGAATTTGATCTTCAAGCGTTCAATAAAAAGTGTACCAGCCCTACTGACCAAAGTAAGCAAGTATTACCTAGGGCTACAGATAGCTGAGAAGAAAAATGAATACTCGTCATTATTGCACGGACGCGATATTTCCCTGACAATGATACATCAAATATCAATTCTAGTTCCAAGCAAAATAATTTATGCAAGGTACAATATACCAGTTCCATTTTAACAGTGGTTACAATATTGACCAGTGCGAGTAAGATTTATGAATGAAATAAATAAAGGTACTTGGATGAAAAAAATTCTAAATTACGAAACCATCAAGGCATAAATTTTTATGTGAAAACTGGTTACTTATGAATAATAATGAACAGAAAATTAATAACTAATAACTGAGACGCAACAACGAATTAAAACGAGAAAAATCTATTGATAACAACTGGAGCAACAAGAGGCGAAATAAACGGCCATTTGCAGTAGAGGCGTGAAAGGTATTCAAAGGCGAATTAAGACCACCACGTCCTCGGAAGACCTCTATCGCCTGTTTCGTTCCTGCGGATGATTGTGCGCAGCTAGTTCTAATGAAGCAAGCGGAGAAAGAAACGTAGAATGCAAAGAGCCGGGAAATGGAAGGGATATTGCGCCGGAAGGAAAATAAAGAGCTATTGTACGGCGCGAAATTAAAAGGCCCGACTGCGACGCTTAAGAGGAAGTGACTGAAACTCGGCGGAAGATACAGCGGACAACCGGGGGCGGGACATCAAAGCAGTGTGAGGAAGTGCCAAGCGTGAACGAAAAGCTGAACAAAGGGACGAAGAAACAATTGAGGTGGCAAGTTCACCGCACCATTCATTAATCCTAACATTCTCAAATTTAAACCTAGGCATAAATTCTGACTTCAAACAGTCTGGCGAGGAAACTATTTAAAAGATACATTCATAGCATTCATTTCAAGAATTTAAATAAAAATAAGGAAGTCTTTATAGTGTGGAATTTTACGCCAAGGATCAAAATTAAGCACTCGCAAGGGCCGGTAAAAAAATGTGTATTTTTCTTCTTTCTAAAATAAACTTATAAAATAACTTATGGAAATATATAAATTTTATGTAAAAGCTTCTTGGAGAAATATTCTAACATGAATATATGGCAAAGATGCAACAAAAAGGATGGTAAGGGTATTGATCAAAAACATGTGGTTGAGTGATCGTTAAAACTGGGTCTTTCGGGAAGAAAATTTCAGCAGATAGGAAGCGTTTTGAGATATGGTTTGGGAGGGTAAAGGAAGAAAATTACGATGGATCAGAAGAGAGGTCAGAATTGGAACACATGTCCAAATGAGGGAGGCGAGAATACTGCTGGAGGAAATTTCCACTTATCTGGAGTTGCATAATAGAGCAATAAAGTAGGGGTAGATGCATAATGAAGACCGCTATTGAAGTGAGGCTTTTGGGAAAGAGCAGAAGAAGGGGAAACGTAAGGCTTTTTGGGTGAGATTAAGTAAGATGGGATATATGCTGCACTAAAGAGAGAAATATTCTTTGATACGAAATGTTAAAAAGTGGCAATAGAGAGAACTTGTTAGTCACCCGTAAAAATGGGCTGTGGTGTTAGAATAGCGGAGTGTTACTGGTCTACCGTTCCTCCAATAATACAGTTATTCGTCATGAAAACAAGAAATCTATGTTTGCTGCCACTTAAATAACAGAATGTTGTAAAGTTTGAAATAAAGCTTTTTCGGTGGTTAGAAAGAAAAATCTTAAGCACACTTATCTGAGGAAAAATTTTGTTCCACAAAAGAAGAGCAGAAAGATACCCCACAGCCAATTTACCACATTCATTAAGAGTAGTCTATATATGGAGAATAAAAGACTGTGAATACGTTATTAGCCACCGTGCCACCAAGAAGTAAAATTTAAAGTATTTAGGTAAATTACAGAAGGAATTCGAGTGAGAACCATAATTAGTTACGAGATGAATGGAAATAAAACTTGCTTATTGTTCATATTTGACGATAGGATACATATTCACTTACATTAGTGGCCATAGGGGTAAACAATCGATGTGAGAATTTATGACAAATAGAATTAATATTTTATTTACTGAATACATCGATTTGTTGGAGAGCTTATAAGTGTTCAATGATAGTGCTTTAAAATATGTTGAAACCTCATAAAGATATTGTTTTCATTTTCAACGAATCTTAGTCAATAATATATCGCCAATATATGAATGGTGAACATATAAGGTGAATGTTTTAAAAACCCTCAAAGGAACACTCAAAAAGCACGCGTATAATGCAGAAGGATGCTATGAGGTACCTAATAAAGAAAATCCGCCACTCGGAAATTATGGAAGGAAAAACGTACCTTGCTTTGATTAAAAAAATACGACTTTCTGACTTCCTGCTACAAGAAGCGCTCACCTGGAAGAAAAGAAAGAAATTATCAAAATATAGAAATGAATATAGTCTACTGTACCTTTAAATCTAAATCTAGCGCCTCGACACACACGCATGAAAACGGATTTTAATGTTTTTAAGAAGGTATATTCAACACGTATGTTAGCTTTATCAATTGTTGCGGAGAAGAAAGATTTTATTTTCTTTCCCACGCTATACAGAAATATTCATTATTTATATTTTTGTTGAGTATCACACACGTTCATTTAAATTAATAGAACATGTTATTTTGTGTTTATTCTTAAAAACAAGCGATAATATCTTAAAATGTAGGTAACATGTGTATTTTGGCAATCGTTCCACCAAGAGTGTAACTGTAAATCTTTGAGTCCCGCTTCCTCCTTTGATCTCTCCATCACGTTCTGCACCTTCGAAGTATTTCCCTTTCCGTGCAAAAAGAAAGTTCATGGCCCGTTTCGCTCTCAAATGGCTTGTTCGTGCGGATTCTTAAGCGTGGTATAAATCACGATAATGAGCATCAAAGTATTTCAGGAATGTGATTAGCATCTCTTACGGAAGGGCTCGTGACGGGGGAACTTACGCCCTCTTGTATTCAGGAACTATGTACTCACTGAGATACTGCTGAGGCGGTAACGCTGGCTAATTTGAATAACGGCATACACGCTATTTTCGCCGAGGCGGCGAATGATTGATGAATTAAAACGTGACTGCGAGCCAAATGAGTTGACAGTAAAAAAATATTTCACATCAACATGAAAATCCTTATTCAGAAAATTAAAAGTAATTTTTCAGAATTTTAGAATACTCTCGTAGCTATTCAATTTTCGCATGCATCACTGCTAAAGCTTCGGCTCACATAATATATTTATCTAGCTTAATGTAAATAGAATATTATTTTTGTGATTTGCAGCAGGATATTTGTCAAAACACTAAAAATTACCTGTATTCAGAGGGAAACAAAAAGAATAAAGATATTTACTGCAAGTGACATCAATATTTTGTGGAAATATTATAATCAGATCAGATCAGATTATAATCAGATTCCAGTGATTACAATTCGTGTTATCCTCAATCCAACGACCATACATCCGCGATCATGAGCTCTTTATTTAGAGATCTAGTAACTTCGAATATCGGAGATCACAGCTTTGATTTGATTGAGCACAGATTTGATTATTTTTTAAATCATCTCTTTCTCTTGGTCACCGCTCAACTACTTATGCAGCATTTCTCACACGATAGATTGTATTAACATTTAAACGGGGTAAAACCCCAAATTAGTGTGTTTCGGGTGGGAATGGAAATTTTCGTGGCAAGAAATAAGAAAGTTTAAAGTACGATGCGTTAAAATCAAATATCAGTACCGGTATAAGCAACATAAAAAAGATATTATGTGACAAATCTTTCAATTCCTCGAGTCGGGTCCTCAAGCTTTTCCTCCGAGCTCTTATGATCGGAGAACAGTGGCATAGCCACCACATTAACCCGGTTCTCTATGAATCTGCTCCTTCAGGTGTAACTATCTATTTGAAATACAATTAAATGGAAATATGGAACATCCTCTCTCCGATGATTAAGCAATCCATATTGCAAATATTTTGTTCTAAAAATGACCGTTTTGAGTGATTCTAAAATTAGTATTGGAACACAAAAATGGTTGCTTATTCTGATTACAACATTCACGTGGATGTCATTGAACACAAAATCCCCATGCTCGCACTGATAACAATTGAGTCTCAAACATAATCTAGGAAAAAAATTATGATGCATATTATTTTTCGCCGGAAAACCAAATTATTTCAGATGGAATGAAATGAAGTTCGCTCTAAACTAACCCAGAATGCTCCATACTTAAATATCGTGGACAAAACCCAACGATGCAGAGGCAAGCGAGGCGTAAGAGTCAGCCGCAAAAAAGTTAAGCCGCCCGCTGAGGATGAATTACAGCGAAGGATCCGTCCTCCTCGTCATCAGCCCCTCGAACGTTTACGCCCAACTGCACCGCATTAAATTTCTGATATCTTCATGTCACGGGAGCCTCAACCCTCCGACGCCCGTGGCCCAGGGTTTTAAAGCCACCGATTTAACGGGCGAGCGGAAATTGCATTACCAGCCTCGAGAGACCCGGGCACTGATTCACCCTCACTTAACCTCTTTTCCGCCCTCATTCGCGTCATTTTTCAATGGCTCCCGAAGACCGCTCGTACATTCTCCCTCTTTACCTCTTCCACCCCCTCCCTCTCACCTATCACACCCCAAAAGCCTCACCAGCAAACCCTCATTCTCTTTAAATATGTTTCTCGCCGCCTCCGCAGACCCAAACCCTTCGGTTTTGCGGAGCCCTAAACGACATCGCTTCTTCGCGCTAATGATATTCATCAGTAGTATAAGGGAGGTGGACTGAACGATCGATGGGTGAGGGTTCTTACACTTGACATCGCTGGAATAAAAAGATCCTAATGGATATACGGTGCAAATGCGACAAGGACCGCATGTTCCTTATCACAGGGCGAGAAAAATCTGTCAATAGCCCTCCACTCTTCCAACAAACCCCCCTACCCGAATGCAAATCATTACAACCATTCAGCCGTTCCCTGGGGTGTAGTGATGAATTCGGCCTAAGGGAGGACTAGCGTCAAGCTGAGGGATTAGAGTGAAATTATGAATGCATCGGTTATCAAAATTGACTCAGCATCGCTACCGAATGGGATCGCTACCTTAATCACCTGCTCTAACGATATGATCGGATCTGAGCAGAAAAAAACAAAGCTTCTGCTTTGGATGGTAAACAATCAATTTACCAGGCCACCCGATTTCCATCCATGTCAGTGAGGAATGAAAACATTTCACCCAACGTCCTAGTTCACTCAACATAAATGGAGTAATTTGACTAGTTATTGCAGCAATTCCGTGGACAGAGTTTTTTTTCGGATGAAGTACACCTGGGTGTGTATTACGGAACTAATTAATCGGTAGTTGTACGAAGGCCACTGCTGTTGGATGTCTACCACACACTATAATTTCCCCACGAATCTGAAGGGTATTAGGGCTGTGTGCCGAAAATAACCCCATTTCTCTCATCGGGATCGATCGATAAGCTTATACGCTGCTGGGAAAGAATTTCATCGCACAGCGATCCCACGGGAAGCCGCTTGGTGACATCGCACACTTAATAAACCCCTCCATATTAGTAGTATCATTTTGTTCCCAGGAATATCCAGTCTAAAAGTGTAGCAAATAATCAGCATAAGCATCATTATACGATTGGTGGTAACAGCAATTTTTTATACCAGACAAGCTGACCCGGCCACGCGTTGCTGTGGCTCAATTTGGTTAAATGGAAAGCACACGTTTATAGTATGTTTAATTTCACAATTCTTATGGGTATACAATATATCTCAGCTGATCGATTGTTTTGCAGCTGGACACGCATATTTGTATTTAATTTTAACGTCTTTACATGTCGTCACAAAGTAGAATATTTCAGGCAAGCATTTATTTCATCCGCTAGTGTCAATCGAGGAATTACAGGTAATGTTTGCCTGAAATGTCGTGCAAGCAATATTAATGCGTTCTCAATTGGTCTCAGGATTCAACGGAAATCTTGCAATGATCGATCCAGAGCCTCGAGCGATGCTTTGTGCACCATTGTGCATTCATCCCAAGCAATAAGTTGGTATTTCTGAAATATTTGTCCCATGCCGGATGATTTGAATATGTTGCACGTGAGTGTTTCAATGAATTGCAAGTTCAATGGCATGCACATCCCGTCTCCAGTGTAATATTGTATTCTCGATATTGTACAAACCTTCATGGAGTGAACAAAACAACTAACCAAAGCTTCATGGAAATTGGATGAATGTTGTGGTAATCCATGAAGTTATCAATATTGTATCAATACAGTATCGATATTGTAATGATACTTTATAAAATTTGAAAAAAAAACACCTAAATAATTTCAACTCAATTTTCTATCAATAATGTATCGTTGTATCCATATTTTACCGATATTATATCCATACAGTATCGATATTGAATTATCGATTTTATAGAAACCTTCTCGGAGCGTATTCAACAACTTTCCAAAGTTTCATGGCGATCCGATGAATAGTAATGCATAAAGGACAAACACATTATATACATTCGATACAGTATCGATATTGCAACGATACATTTCTTTTAAAAAACTAAATAATTTCACCTCAATTTTGTATCAATAATGTATCGATTTATCGACACTTTAGCGATATTATATCGATACAGTATCGATATTGAAATATCGATTCCGTAGTCCTCTTTCCGGGAATGTACTCAACAACTTCCCAAAGTTTCATGGCGATCCGATGAATGGTGTAGTAATGCATAAAGGACACACACACACACACACATACATTCATTTTTATATATATAGATTGGTGGGATTTTAAGTCGAAACACGTGTGGTTCCCGTTGAAAATAAATTTTATGCCAAACTCTGCCTTCCTTTTGTTTGACTTGAGTTTTCACTTACTCAGCGTAAACTTTAATTTGTCAAACTTCATAATCTCATAAGTAAATGAATGCAAGTTCTTCCATATTAATGTAACCTTGGTAAAATCCTATTCGGAGTTGTAATCAATGTTCCGTTAAAGCCATCATAATACCATTTATTCACACTTTGAGAACTATAACGTAATCATTGAAATTGCATTATTTTATTAAATTAGAAAGCAAAGGTACCATTTATTTCCTTACCATGTTTCAAATCTCCTTCACATTTGTACGTCTAGAATAGTGATGGGATATACTTTGTCGTAAAAAATTTGATGATTCGTACTACCCTTTGAAATGGGTATATCTATTACCTATTTAGGTATATTTACACTCATATAAAATATGAGTGCTTTGCATTTCATCTCAAAATTTTTAAGATCTATTACACTTTATTGAATCTTGTATTCATGTGAAATGATATTCCAGACGCTCAATTTTTAGCAATGTATTTTACATGGAAAAAATGTATCCTCCTAAATTGTGAATCACATGTTGGGAAAAGTAGACCTATGGAAATAACACGAAGGACTGGAAAAAACAATCACAAATCAGCGTACCTCTCACTACAAGAGCAGTATCAAATCGATATACTTAGTACAAACTATGGTTTGTTCGGGTAGAAATTAAATGCGATACTAAATAATGAAAATGAGCGTCTAAAAACAAATATAAATGAGAGATAAATTCACAACTCGGTAAAAATTTCAAAAACATTTATAAATATTCCTTCAGGTTGTATTACAATTGATAAAAATGATTAATCCATTTAAACAAAAATATGGAAATTCAGCACTAAAAAATTAAATTTTAGGCAAATGAGTGTAGACTATAGACCTCCAGGGTCGTTTCTAGTATATGGCAGATCAATCAGGGACGCAAATATTATTTAGGTGATAGATAAAGAGATGGGATAAATTGGCATCTATATCCAAGGATATTAGTTTTGCAAAGATTATGCACGCAAAAAGAATATTCCTCATTCATGAAATCAAATGTGAATAACATAAGGATAGATATTTTACTTCAATTGATAGATAGATTACTTCAAACGAAGTATTACTACAGGTTATTATCGAAAAACATCTTTCCTGTATAGGCCGCACGATATCAACACTATTACTAATTAAACTGCTGTTGAATGAAAGGTGTTATGACTAAATGACCCGCAACTAAACTTCGAATGATTGCTCAATTTAGGAGCAAGGGCGATAATCTCGTCTCTTTAGCTATATATCAATATATTGGTAAACTATATTCCACAATTTTAATTAATAAACATTTGGATAAATCAAATTTTGATCAATTCACATATAGTGTTTAAATGACATACCATGACAGTATATTGTTGAATTTTATTCTCTTAGTATTTTTGTGCAGTTTACTCACTTAACTTTTCTCCAAAATTTTTTTTTGAGCTCTGCATTCTGTTAACTACGATGAGTTCATTGGCGTCACCATAACTTGAACCGGGTGCCCTCTGGTCCTTAGTTGAATCTTTGGCTTAAAGATTTTACTTTTACTTTATTACTCCATTTGGGTTTTAAAGCAGCCATTACAAGGACAGCCGGCTATTTGTGGTTATGTGAAATACAAGAGTCTTTAAGGCATCCGGGTGGTATAAATTAACTAAATTCACTCAATTTTTCTCGACAAATTAATTTGCAAGCAATAATATTGCATTGAAACATTTGTATTTCCAGTGAATTGGTGCTCAATTGATGCACAGGCAGACCCAGGATTAAAAAAATTACAGGCCAGATAAGGTACCTACGCAAAGTAAAAGTGCGATACTATCCGCCAAATTTTTTAAAGGCTCTATTGAAATTTAGGGACATACTAGAGGAGCGTATTTGGAATTAAATAAAATTAATCGCTTTGTTTGTAAATATTTCGAGATAGTATGGAAAAATATTTAACACCTCAATACACAAGTCAGTTTATCGATATGGGACCGACACTTAACTTGATTGCTGCAGCATATTCGAGTGCATATACACGACAGGTTCACATTTACTAAGACTTGCGACTAAAAAATCTACGAGGAGTTGAATCAATTTATAATGCTAGCGATTTCTAGAATATATAAAACCTATTCATTCATAGATTGTAGATAATGACATGCATATGTTTATTCTACCTAAATCTGAAATATTCAGGTTTCTAATTTCAAAAAGATATGTGATTCACCACTAAATGCAGCAGAAAAAGTGGAAAAGTTAAAAACATTTAGAGCATTTTTTGCTATTTGCTATTTTTCCTACATGCAATAATTCTTTTTTTGTCTAAAATATCAAAAGTAAATACTTTTCTCAACCAAGTTACAGTTATGAATACCAAGTACGCCATTGAATCCAATTTTTTCTTCTTACTAGATCACTTTCAAAAGCGACAACCCGAGAGGAATCCAGATTTTACGGATATTCTCGCTTTATTCACCTCAGCTTATAGTATTTCATTATGTTTAAGATTTGGGGACATAAGAATGAACTTATCGCACTATGAGGAAGCGAATTAATGAATTCAACGCACATCGAACGACCATTGGTGAAGGGAAACGCGTATTTTTTTGTGGAAAAAGAAAAAAAGGGGAGGTATAAAACCACGTCTGCAGCCAAAATTGTCGCAGAAAACTGATGGGAAGAATGGTCGAACGGGATTCGCAACTGAAAGGATTAGAACGAATAAATCGAAATTTGAAGTGGGAAAAGGATTCCGTTTCCTCTCTTTTCCGCGTTCCGATCCGGTCCCTCAAAGCCATCCATATCAATGGAAGGTTTTGATTTACGATATCACCATCCCCCACCCTTCCAACACAAATACGCGGAGCCACTCTGGTTTCCTCTTCCCCAGCTTACCCACAACCCTCTCCGCCCTCGCTAGCCACCGAAACATGCCTCATTGTTATTCACCAATGTGTGGATTTCGCGGATCATCCACCGGCTGCTCCTCATTCCCCTATCTTTCCCTTCTTTTGTCGCCGAGATTACATTGGCGATTCGTTTCGCTCCCGACTGATAACTCATTCCTGGCTTTCACGTGTGCGGTGGAGTTTTTCCCTCCTTCCTTTGCAATTTGATGAGATTATGTCGCATATCTGCAGCGGGGTGCCGCCGCGATGGATTCTGCTGACAATTCCGACGGTTTTTCGACCTCTCCACACGGACTCATTAACCGATCGCAAATATATGCCCTCGTTTCGCCTAACCCTGGTGTTCCCTGGTTGCGCAAACCGTGCGGGCTTGATGTGGACGTTTGATGAAAAAGATGAATTAACTCGACGCGAGATATAATCGTTGAGCTTCCATCAGCTCGATGAGTGATCTCCATAACGGCTCATAATGAAATAATAATTGAAAAATATTTTTTTATCTATTAAATTTCTGTCAAGTGTATGAGATTATTTCTAAATCAGTAGCAAGGAAAAATATTATGGCTAATGATAATTATTTGTCCATTTGCTGATAAACACTCGCGATGCATTGGATCGTTTGCGATGGATGAAATTTGCACCCACACCTTTTCTTGAAGGGCAAAAGAAGGAATGGATGATTTATTAACATTGGATCATAAGACATTCGAACGCTTGGATTGTGTATATACTTTTTATTTAGGGTAGATTGGTCTCCTGCAACCATCAACCTGAGCGATTATTAATCCTAGAAATATTACCCAAGGTTACAATGAATTAAATGTTTCCCTAGTTTATTTTTAAATTATTATGCCTGTCTAAGAGGTAACGTAATTTGTTGTTATATATATTGCGTATATACTCGCCACGAAAAAAATATACCTATTAGAAATTAATAATTTTAATAAAATAAACTAGATGCTGAAAAGTCATTACAATTGTGAAGAATTTCCTGCGTATAGTAAGACATTTTTCGGAATACAAACTCATTTGCCCTTTTCTGAAATAACATTGTAGAAATATGAATAAAGACCAACGTAGGTCAGTACACATTCGTTTTTTGCTACGCCATGTATTGATCGTCACATTCATTGCATAATATTAGAGTCAGAGATACTAATTTGCCTAAAGAGGTTTGAATAAATTCCCGTGAATAAATATGTTCGCGCCTTGAAATTGGATTCAGCGCATATGGAAATTATTCATGGTCCTTTAATCTGCAGCCTTTCTAATGTACCAGCTCAAACTCTCAGAAGAAGTTATGCGGCGCAAGAAAAGTAAGATACAATCACGAGGATAACTGGCAGATGAGAGCTAAATTTTCCTTTCCACTGGAATAACTGCGAGACGGGGCGAACGGCGAAATGACTGAATTAACACGAGAAATGAACTCCAAAAGGGAGATCCGAACCGAGGTGGGAGATAAACCGCGCGAGCGAGACAAAAAAAGAGGAATAATGAGAGATACGCCCCGTGAAGTTTGGATGAGGAAAAAACACATATTTACAGAAAAGGAGAGTGACATAAACGCAGGAGGAGAGATTTTTTTTATAATTCTCCTCCAGCGAAAACCACCGGTCTTATCCCAACCCCAAACTACAACCCACCCTCTCTTCGATCTGCGCGGAAGGAGGCGGAGGAACTTAGGGCGCCCGTATGGAGGTAAAAAGGGATGGAAGGGCGGAAAGAGGGTAAGGACGACCGAAGGGAGGGTGGGAAGGGCGTCTTGGGGAAGACCCTGCGCCGAGGCTGAGTACTCTGCGGAACCTCTTAATGAGTTGGTGTCAGGAGGCGGAGCGAAATGAGGCCGGCGCGGAAAAAAGCAGCCGGTGGCGGGCGAAGGGGACGACCTGACGGGACTTTTTAAGGCGGTGCGCCGACAAGGGGTGGTCGGAGGAAGGAGGAGGGGGGGGGCGGGGGGAACTCGGATTCCAAGGGGAACGATGACGAATGGCGGGGGATGGGAGAAGGGTGGTGTGGTGTGCATTGCTTTTTGCTCGAGGGGTGCCTTTTTCTCTCACTGCTGCGAAACGAGATGGCGACGTGAGTGAGGTGTTGAGGGAAGCGAAGGCAAAGATAGGTGGGGAGTGAGTAGGACTGGAAGTCCTCCGAACGAAATATGACTTTCAATACTATGAAGGGGGTGGCGACCAAGCTGAGTAAGTGGTTGGGAATAAGTGGCACTGTTGGCAGGAGAGGAAGTTTGGTGCTGGCTGCGGCAGTGGGCCAAGTAAAACACCAGGCAGGCAGCCCAAAAGTTGTGGGTTTGAATCCAGCGTAGGATATTGATGCTGAACTCGTCTTAAGATAATAATAGAGTTACGTTAGAGTGTGCAATTCTACATAAAAACCTGGGGACACCTAACTTAATAAATCATGGATACGGGGAATGAACCCAGCATCGGGATGAACTTATCCTTAACGAACATAACAAATAAAGCCAATGTCAAATGCCCCATCCGGAGTACTGTAATTCTAATACACAGAACTTTGCTCCCCTTAAAAATCACTGCTACCAACTGAACTCAATCCGGATTAAACACAAGTTATAGTAGCAATAAAACTACCTGAATTTGAAATAAACTATCTCTCACAATCAGACATATAATGAATGTATCACATTAATATTGCTATAATGGTGTAAACGACCCTGATTTCATTCCACCTTGCTTCATGAGAGAACAAATTATTTTAATTTTTGAATGTGTGTAATATCACGGATTCGAATTTGCATGGAATAGGATGATATCGTTATTCTTACAATAGCATGATGATGCATGCGATTGCTCTTGAACAAATCACGTCCCATATCGTCTATCGTATGTAGTGACTTCTCATAACATAATATACAGCGTAACACTATACTGCTTAATGCAGAAAAGTGATGTGGTCTCACTTCCGCGAGCTTAAATATCTCCCTATAATTTTTCTCAAGCGTTGGAAGTCACAATCGGATGAGTCAATATCGCACGGGCATGAGTGCAAGATGTACCGCGGGGCCTTTTCGATCCTTTCGGCTGCGACTACGAATATACGGCTCGGGTTTGGGGTGAGGAATCTGCTACCCTCGCCGTATTCTTGAGAGATGGATAACGGAGGGAACAGGGTGCGGGGGAGCGGACGGGGGCGGCATGGGAGAGGCGGTAACGATTTAAAAGCCGCCGGGAGCAAGGCCTTTTTAAGTTTCCCTCGGTGCACGTGTGAGAGGGCGAGGGTGAGTGATGTCGCAAAGGCCGAGAGAAAAAGGAGTGAAGTGGGAGCCCATTTTAAGTTCGTTCTTCGGCGACATTTTTTTGGGAGGCGAGAGAGAAGTAGGTAGGGAGAGATGGGTAGACAAAAGCTCGCACGAGGAGGACGAGTGGCTGGGGCAGCGAAGCCTCCGTTCCGTTTTAAGTACCGGACGGGACGAAATTTTTTCTCGCGAGGACGGGAATCGTTTGTTTGTTTTTGAAACTCACCAGTCCATTTTTTACGCTCCTTTAAGCCTTGTAAAAATTACCGGGCCTTGACTAGAGCGCTGGAGCTAATGCTCGGCGATCTTGCTCTTATGTAAGTCTCATTATTAATCCCGATGTGCCCAATTTTATTGGGTGATCAAGCGATAACTTCTATTGCCAAGGAAATATGGGGTATATTTATCAATGGATATGACTAAGTAATAAAATTCGAGTGCAATGGTAGTGAATAGATTATAATTCATGAGTGGAAGCTATACTTGGAAGCTATTTTCTGTACATCGAGGAGCGTAGCGTGGCATAGAGAGAATCAGATACAAGAAGATGCGTTCCTCTAGGATGTAATTGAATTCTAAACTTGATAATATCTAATCTTATCTTAGTCTCACGAAGGGGGTGTATTAAATAATTTCAAGATGATTTATTTCAATCCCAGTTTGCCTTAATTCTACCAATCTTCCCGGCTAGCGCTACATTTCCACTGTATTTCCGTCATCTGTAGTAGGTACAAGCACACACACACTTTAATTAAATTATTCGGGCCTATTTGTTTCCATTATTTTGATAGGCATGGATTTCCCTAATGCAGGGACCAGGTCATGTTCTCTTCTTTGATGGAGCTCTGGCATGTAGGGTATAACCTAGAGTACATCATGTTGTATTGCATGGCTTCGTTTTGCTTCCAGTTTCCATTTACCTTATCTTTATAGTTTTCCATTTACATATCTTAAGGCTGCAAAAAAGCCTTCGAATCGTAGAAAAAATATCTACATCATACCTTAAATCCTTTTTTTGGCTTGTGAATGCGGGGAAATTTTTATCGGCTGGGAATAGATTCCGGGCCACTCCAGTGACAAGTATTCCACCACTGAGCCACCGATGTTTTCAACCAGATACCTATGTAAATTACTTTAAATTGCCTTTTTCTGCGACTTCTATCTTCTCAATGCAGTCGATTTAGATATTCATTTCCTTACTGACTTTGTTCTTGCTGCTTAACTCATCTTTTTCCCTCTTTGCGGTTTAGTTACGGATGAACGTGCCTAAAATATTCAAGAAAGAGTCATCCCCATGTACAGGATGGTATAAATTACAGAATATTGCTTATCCATTGAAACCATTCATTTATCCATCATTCCCGGTATGTCATCGCGAGTAAGTCTGAAAAATGTGACGGATATGTGTTGATTTACGATTTTGTCCAGGGAAGTTCATATGAGATATCCAGTGGCTTAGGTAGTCGGAACAAGTTGGAAGTGGGATCTTATGCCAAGAGTTCTATGCCCTTCAGAGTTGATGGACGAGTGACACTCTTGAGTTAAAAGGGAAACCAGGCATTATGTTGGAGGAACAAATTATCTTTGCTTATGATCTTATTTGAAATGAGGTACTGAACTACATAACAGAGTCCATGCAAACAGAATTCATCGCAAGATAAGCTGGAGTAGTTATAAAAAGGAATTATTTTTTCTGTTCAAGCAGCGATGGCATTACTTAAAAAATGCTTAGGAGTCATGTTCAAGGTATTATTTTCTTTAACATGTGTAAAAATAGAATCCTGAGATGAAGTGAGAAGCTTTATCCACTCCCAGCATAATTAATCACCGCCGAAATTTCCCTACCTTATCATCCAATTCACATCACCAACTGCGAGAACGGGGAAAATAAATGATGCAATGAAAAGTACAGGGTCCTGACAGATGGAGAAACCAGTAGAGGTTCAAAGGAGTGGCACGCAACGGAACCATTACTCACGTGCTACGTTATTAAGATTCTTTCAACCCCGGGAGTTGGTAGCTGACCGCACATAACGGACACTGAGTGGCTTAGGACGTCCCAGGCTGTGGGATGGTTGCCACATGAGCTCTACTCCCAGGGGAAGGGTAGACGAGCTGGGAGAAAGTGATGCTAGGAAGCAAGAAAGCTTATGTGGAAGAATAGGAGACATATCATTATGAATCAAGCAATTACGTTGAGTATATAAGAGATAAAGCCTCATTTGGATTTGTCTCAATAAGCTTCATAATCTTGATTATAAAATAGGAAGTTTCCTGCTGATAATCATAAACATTAAATTAACTTTTAACAGAAATTCGAGATACTTGATAATAGCTCTCGCATAACAGTAATCAAGCGGCACTTTTGGAAGTGGCATACCTCGTAAAAATCAATGTCAGATTCTTTGCATGTCTATCAGGCTGGGAAACAAGTTTAATGCGTCAAATGTCTTGGCTGCAATTAAATGAAACAGATTCTGTCTGATATTTATTGAATGCCTACAGTTTGTATGCGTATATAAAATATCCATTTATATTTTTGAGGCGTTTTCTTCTAAATTTGTCTAAAAAAAACTTTGGTTTTCCAATACCAAATTGGAATAATCAAGAAACCGAATTATATTATGGGTGATTTGATCTTAAGAGGCTTAGCATTTCATTGCAAATGGGATTGTAAATTAACTAACTCAATTACTCTTGTAGGTAAATGTCCTTTCAGATTTTTTAAAACGTTTAATGGAGTATTTCCTTACTGTTAGGTACTACCTCTAGGTATCAATCTTCTTCCTCAAAGCATACACTTGGCGTCATCTATTTTTTAAACTTCTCTTGTAACCCTTCCTAAGAATTCCGACAGACAAGGAATTTTCTTGGTTGTATTAAAGCCTTAAGATAACTAGCAATTAGAAAACATCTTACCTACTAAGACGTTTAACGGGAACATGCTCCCTTTTCTCATGATCAATAGAAACTAAGTGTCTTAGCAAATAGACGGCCGCAGGAAAGAAAAGGCTGGAAGAAAACTAAATATGAAATTACCGATAAATAATTTAGATTAAATGATAGACTGAGAGTTTAATTAGGGAGTTTTAAGAAAACAAAAAAAAACTGAATTCCTAACCAAAATCTGCTGTTATCGGGGATATTGTGAGAAAAAATAGTATCACGAAGGTAACCTTCGGGAGAAAGGTGAGTGGAAAGAATTTTGAATATATATCAAAGATGAAATACATAGAGTAAGTAATGGAATTTGCAAAAAAAGGAAATAGACTTGAATTGCTGAGGTTAGGTGATTGAAGAATCGAGTGGAGAGCTTCGTCATACCAAGATCGGAATTAATGACCGGTGGTGACGTTGATGATTCCTGCGTTAGTTCTTCCACCACTCATTTCAATTCAAGCATTTAATGATATTGGAAATGACATTATCAACTATTTTGATCTTGGGAATGATGGTGTAAAACGCAATATTCCAAGCCCTGTGTGAGTGACAGTGTATTCGGAACCAACTGCTGCGTCAGCGTCGATTAAGTCACCGCAACAACTAGCGAGACGAGGGAATTGCCAGGTTTCCATCTCAGCCCCGAGCAGAAATTCTGTCAATCTCGTGGTCACGCAAGCCTCCTTCTCGTCCGAAAACAAATAAGCACGCGAGGAAACTTTGGCAATTGGGGGGAGGGATCCATCATCCGGATGGTGACTTCGTGATTAGAAAATGCGTCCCGGTGCAGCGAGCAGCGAACGGTTCTTCGGCCCGTGAGTGTGTCCGTGGCTGGGCACGAGGGTGATCGAATTATGTCGTAATCACCGTGCTCATTCTTTTTGGTCACGCAAGTGGGAGATTACGACGCCGAAACGTTGCATCAGCTCCTCGTTTGGGCTGAGGAACAATTTCCTCCGTCTCACCACACGAGAGATGTATTTTGTTTATGGAATTGAAATTTCCCCCAGCTAAGAAGAAAAAAGCAGTTACCTCTGAATATTTTATCATTGAGGTTGGCAAAAATAATGAGAAAAATATGAAATATGGACATAATACTCCTCGAAAATCAGCAATAATACCTTAAAATGAAAAATACATAAATCATGTTTCTTATACTAAAGGAGCAAAATATGAAATATGGACATAATACTCCTCGAAAATCAGCAATAATACCTTAAAATGAAAAATACATAAATCATGTTCCTTATACTAAAGGAGCAAAATATGAAATATGGGCATAATACTCCTCGAAAATCAGCAATAAAACCTTAAAATGAAAAATACATAAATCATGTTTCGTATACTTCTACGAGCAATCTTTTCGATAAATTTCCGCTCATTTTTTGTTACCATTTGTTACCCGAAATATGCACTGGTTTTTTTTTCATTAAACTGGGCCAAAACAATTCCTATGTCATCGACATAAAATTTTCAAATGCGGAATAACACAGATGTGACGCTTGAGTGCTGTGCAAAAACCGATTTTTTATCAAGCATATCATGTTTACAACATCTTTTTGCCCATTTTAATGTTGGAGTGTGTTCCACCTGCTTTTTGAAGCAAAAATAATAACCAAATACTACCAACAAGGTTGTGATAATTAATACATTAAAAACATAGACTGTAGGTACATATACTTTTCGATGAAATTATAATGAGGAACATTGAAGTAACGAGGAAAATCAGTCTATCACCACGGTGATGTGGCATTGAGAAATCATAATCATGCAAAATGAGTTAAAATGACGGCCAAAGTATTGTCCTTCCAGGCAAATGATTTGATTGCGGCTATTGGAAAGGAAATGCATTTTTGTTGGCTCTCTGCAATCCCATGCATAGATGCAAATAGAGAGAATATAAATCCACCCTTTCTCCACTTAAAAAACTAGATCTACATGAAAAAACTACATCTAAATAGATATTAAGATGATAAACGATTATTTCAGTTTCTTCCACCAATTGCATGAATGATGAACAAATATAACTTTCAGAGTATGCGTAACGCTAAAGTCTTGGCTGATAAACTGCAGCAGATCCATCAAAGAATGACGAAAATTCTACCTCCCCTTAACTTGGTGTGAAGACTGTCTCCTAACGTGTAAAAACAATATTAGCTGTAAAGAGTATGAGCAGAACTAATTGAACTTGGGAGAAATTCGTTCTTGTAACCACTCAAAACGTAACTAAAATACTCGTTAACAAAAGAATATGCCATATTGAAGTGAAGCTAGTTTAAGATTTGAAAATATTTTATGAGCTAAATTTTGATCAAATTTCCCTAAATAGGGAATGAGGTACTTGCCCTGGACAGGAGAGAATAAATTCTCCAGAAAACACGGAGGAAGAATTAAGTATTATTGTACGTTTTATACTCAAAGATTTATAAAATGTTACACCACTTGTGAAATAAAATCAACTTTACGCGTGCGAAAGCATCTAAAAATCTATTGTTCGACACCACCGAAGTGAGAAGAATACTTAAACACATACTTGGACTTAATTATGCGTATGAGTGAAAAAAAGCAAACGAATTTATCAATAAAGGGGATTAACGACAAAGAGCTTATGATAAGATAAAACATACATTTTCTATTTTCAGCCTTGTAGTGGCGGTCACGTTAGAGCATTAAATTAATAGATATAGTAGGTACTTTGTGGAAAATTGTAACATTAAACATGGCAAAAAGATGTGCAACTTCCACAGGAATATTTTCATTACTAATATCATTAGAAATGCTGGTCAGTATTCCTTGAAAATAACGCTTAAGCATTGAAATCGATCGTGCTTTGAAATATTCCAATGAAAGTTTATTTTCACCATGTTAAACATATGATGATATTATGACTCAGATTAGCATTTTACGGATAGAGTTTGAACATGAGTTTTAGCAAGCAACTGAACTTTGGAGCTGATCCATGCTAAATAATAAAAAGCGCAAGTGACTTTTGCGAACCTTTGGCCTATTTCAGTAATAAAAGAAGTCAAAAGACTTCCGATGACTTTGACTTACTTTACTGGGACTTGCTTCGGCTAAATTGAAGATAAGCGCAAGTGGCTGATCGTTATTTTTTTGCCTTGGTAAGAAGTTACGAAATTGCACTGAATTGGTTGAGGCATGGACTATGCATATGAATGGGATGAAATGGCATAAAATTTAAAAAAAATTAAAATTACTAAGTAAAATCAGATATACTGTAATGAAGGTTAACAGAAATCCTTACTTTTGCGTTTCAGACTAAAATTATCCATATCTTTGTGGATTAAAATGCAAATATTTTACTGATTTAAAAGTAAAATTAGATAGAAATTTTAAACGCGGTCAATTTATTAAAAAAGCGAATTGTACAAACGAAAGAACAGACATGAGAAATGTGTTTACAAGCAATCATGTTCCAGGGAGAAACATGTTTTGACTCTTCAAAGGTCACGTCATGATGTCAATCAAGGAAAGTTAGATTAAAAGAATAAAATTTTACTCGATAATGGAGACATAAAAATTTTATAAAACGTAAATATTAACAGACAATAAAGGAGCCATGACATGATTTGGAGATACTATTTTATAATTCAGTCGTGCCGAAGATAACGTGAGCAAAGGAAACTAAAACACTGAGAGCAAAGGAAACTAAAACAAACCTCGAATCATCGAACAGGAAGTTGGATAGAATGATGCAGTGAAATGACATTTTTTTTCTTCACCAATCGGTTAAAACAATTGAAATGAAGCGAAAAGCCACTAATTTGAAAGATGTTTGGTCGATAACGTATGCTGCTGTAGGAAAATAACGAGAGGAAAGAATTGAGAGCCATTCTTTGAGCAGAAGAGGATGAAACAAATGTGCGATCAACGGGGACACTACCACGCCAAACAGTCCAATGGAGAAGATATGTGCAAACACTGCAATAAACGTTATCGAATTAGGGCCACATGACAACAAAGAACACGAAGATAAAGGGGAATGATAGGGTGGAGAAAGTGAGGGATTAAAATGGGCTGCGATGAATTCGGTCGATTTCCGAGACCACGCCCGAGACTAAAAAGGGATGGATGCCGTGTGTTTGTCGTAGGGTTAGAATGAAGCTTCATGGTACGATATGACCTCAGAAGTTGGAGCCCTTATAAAACAAATGCTATTATTATCTCCCTATTGATTCTGAGCCTGGTAAAAAGAGAGTTCGTTGGAGACGAGCCTTGTAGAACGAATTCCATAAGGTCTATGATAGAAAGAGTCGTTTCAGGCGTTATATGGTGGAATAACATAATTAAATACGATTGGCAATTGACCTGATGATGATGTTTCACATCGAAACCGGTCGAAGTAAAGATTTCTTTGTGGAAAATTGCCAATCGTATTTAAATAAGTCTATGATAGAGTTTTTTTTAAGGAAAAAGAATTATGAATATGCCTTCTCATTATCTTAGAATTAATAAGAATAGCTAGAATAATATGTTCCTGACTTATGATAATTCTCCTCATGCTGAATATATTGATTACAGCAACTAATAGTCATTTGCAAACTTTATGATGCCACAAAAGAGAGATCTCTGCCAGCATTTTCAAAATGACGGCTCATAGGCTAGCAATAGTGTTAGAAATTAAACACATACGGGCCTTATGAGACATCTAAAGCTTTATTTTTCTGACCATAAATTTTGTTTGAATTCAGCAAATACCGATACGCATTGATACCTGAATTAATAAATACAGTATCATTGATATATGATGATGTGGAGCAGCGGATATTGACGGAGGATCAGGAAGGTGAGACGTGAAGATAGGTACGAGATTGTGACATCACGTACTATTACCCTAATAAAAAACACCGGCCATGTGTGTACTGCTCTAACCTGCAAAAAAAGTCGAAGGGAACGCTCTATAATGGGTTAATGAATGGGATATCAGCGTCAGCCTTCAGAAAGCATCACTGCCGAGGCAGGGACTGAAGTGAAGGGAAGAAGGTGCGGCGACAGGGAACGGCTGCGACGTGTAAATTGCAGGGAGAGTGGCGGAATGGGGTAGAAGAGGGAAAGAGGCATTGGCAGCCATCAGGGACCATTTGCACACAAGCGCGCGGAGCCAGAACACTCGCTATCCAAACTGCTGGGACCAGGGGGATCGAGTTGGGGGTGACGTCGCGTGGGGATAGAACTACGCCGGACCAGTTGGTTGAGCCAAGACATGGAATGTCCAACTAAAGCGTCGCTTGACCATTACTAATAAATTGACTTTCTCGTGCTACGTCAGGTGGAGCTACGTCCTCGAGGGAACACTTGGCTCACAAACGAAGCCTCCATCATCTATGCAACGTGAAACCTCGGGACACTAGCACTAATTATTTTCTGAGAATAACGTATTTCGTATTTTTTGCAAGGTATTGTAATTTTTGGCTGAATAAAAGGTTCACGTTTCATAAGTATTGTGTGTAAAAATCAGAAATGCTTCATAAAATTTCGTCTTCAAAAGAAATGAGCACGTTATGATCCAGAAGCTGAACTGAATTTATGAAAAATGTAGCGCAATTTCCGCTGAAGATATTACCATTTTGTTTTTAATTTTTGGGATCTTTTCCTTCGTTTCTCAATTAATAGTTGAAGATAGGGTATCAAGCAATCATAGAAAAAATTAACAGGTATACATACCATGGACGTTGTAACAGGCTGCAGCTACAGTGGAAATTCAAAGCCAATGTTTTCGAGAACCTCAAGTACGAATGAGATTTCTGCGCACCCACCAGATTCTCATATACAATATATTGCGCGTAATTATTAATCCTACATAATTCATCCAAGAAATCGGGGTTGTGCTGAAATTAGGCAATAATTTTATTCTAAGCATTTCGTTCATCTAAATCACATGCATGAACTCACACATCCCCCTTTTAATTCCATATGACTGACTAATTAGTGAAATTTTAGCTAATGACGCGAATTTTTCTCGCTGAAATAATGATAACCAAACAATATAACAGGTTAGTAAGATTAATCAATACTATCCCAAAAAAATATTTAATCTCATGTAAGTTTCCTATCAGGGATGATTGACTCTCGTGAGAGGTTTACCATAGAAGAAAAGGGATTCACACTCAGCAATTTACGAAACAAATCATCAATAAATGTCATAAATATTCTCTATAGTATGATTAAAAACCATTAAGAATATTAATGCATACAACGTGACACAAGATATTAATTCCTCATGTAATTCACATACGTGCTTGTTTTCCGCAGGACAATGACACAGGGATAATCTACTGCAATTCAGTAACATGCACATTCAAATCGTAATACTCAATCCACTTTCCCTAAAAGAAACCCCCACTGGGAATTTTTTGCCGTTGAAAGCATCCAAAAGTCACTCCGCCGGCAGCCGCAATGCATGTACGCCAAGAGCGGAGAGATTTTATGAATGCTTTTTTACACTCATGTGATTTCTCTGCACAGCTACGTAGGCATCAGCCAGTTGGTACTTGAAAAACTGCGGCGACGAGCTTAAGAAAAAAAAAGAAAACTGTTGTTACGCTTGCGAATACCGTGACAGATTTAGGACTGCAAGCAGTTTTAGGGTTACACACGGAAAAAGGCGGGGTAGCAGGCATCTGTGTGAGTGTATATGTGGGTTTGAGAGAGAGAGAGAGAGAGAGAAAGAGAAAAGGGGCAATGAAAGCATGTGGCGATCGTGGGCTCCGAGCGGGCGTTTGATTGAATGGTAACACTCTTAGCCTGGACGCTACACGGTGCAGCAGGTGAGGCGAAGCGAGAGGTTGAGAGGCGGTAGGAATTGAGATACATCGGAACGAACGAGCAAGTGGAGTTGAATGTGCGGTAAACGATGGTGTTGGGGGATTACACAAGAAACACGACGACTATAGCGAGATCACGAAAAACAATAAAAAGGGTAAATTTTTATCACCCTCGGAAGCCGCCGAAGGATATTGTGAAAGTATTTCGACCACGGATTCCATTTCAAATTCCATACATGCCGTGCAGGAAAGCTATAGCCACTCAAAACGTGATTTAGCGCTCATTCCACCACATCGAGGTATGAGGGGCAACCAAATGACCGCTTTAATGGATTCCCTGCAAGCTGTACTATGATGCAGAAAGAATTCACGAGGGAGGCTTTGTGGAGAGAAATTTTAGCTCGAAGCAAGCATAAATCAGTATTCGTCCGGAGAGACAAGAGGGAAGGAACGTTTTGTGATCATTTTGTAGGATAAAGAGTTTAATACGAATGGGCCGGATAACAGGGATATACATCTTGTAGTTCATTTTTCTAAAATGTCCGGGAGTACTTCGGGGTACCAGGGACAGTTTTTGCGAAAATTTAATGGTATCCTAACGGCTTATACTCGTAGGATGGGAAATAATGTGTCATAAAATCAAATTATTTCTACACATATTCCTTTCTATTTATTTTAATGAAGCCTATGATTTAGGGAATCGAATATATATTTCAGTATGAGCTTCAGCAAGGTTAATGCCCTTTTAAATATATTCACTATATTTATGGGCAAAGAATTGAGAAAAAAGTCGATGACATTAGTGTATCAACCCATTTTGAGCACTAATTTTTGCGCACTTTTACCTCGGTATATTATCCTACTTTTATCACCTAAATGTCGTAAATGGAACTTCATTGCTTAAGAGATTGAGGAAGATTTATGAAAATATTGGTACATTATTGTGTACAAAAATGAATCCTTCGCAATTATTTACTCTCACCATGCTGATAGCATAACTATATAGGGGGTTAGTATATCTAGAGTTGGAGACCCACCATCACACTAGTTTCTAATAAAAGTACTTGCTTTACACGGTGATGTTTTGCTGAGCATCTTTCCATACCTTAGACTTCGAAATATGAGGCATATCATGAATCGATCTCAATGCTGATATGGACCACAAAGGGGACAAAGAAAAAATTTTTTTGAAAAATAAAGTACTGGAAATGCATTATTTCAACGGAAATGCATTATTTCAACGGAAATGCATCATTATTCATAAAGGCAATGCATTATTATTACTATGCTCAAGGCGTTTGATTACTATTTTACGCGGCTTGGAAACTTTAAACCCAGGTTAATCCTAAGCACTCATTTTTGCTACTCATTTTTATGAAATTTTCCTTCGTATCCTCCAATTCCAGATACGGACCATACTACTCGCACTTGATTGGAATAGAAGATCGCTTGGCGCCACAGATATGAACACTAAAGAAGCCACGAGCAAACAAATCGATCCGAGGAAAACGTGGAAAGCGGAATTACGGAATAGGACGGAATGAGGAAAGAGATTATGTCCAGACCCTTGCCAAGACGGAAGGAATAAAGAAAAATAGAGGGGGTAGTTCAGATGCGGCAAAGCGTTGGTTGAATTATAAGTGGTAAGAAAAGACGGAGAGAGAGAGAGAGAGCAAGAAGGCGGATATTTCCAAAAGAACAATACAGTGATGAGGCGCAAATAGTAGGTACAGCCTCTTTAGCATCTGTTACTTCAGTGGCCAGTTTAAAGGAGTTTCAAATTATGCAGATTGGAAACAGAACAGGACTAATTTCAGAGCAGTTAAATTACTTTTCTAAAAGTTAATTTCAGTGTCAAATTCTGTAAGGAATACATAAAGAATGTATAATTGCTATTTTCAGAGGATTATTAAATATTTGGCTTATCATAGTTATAGACGTTAATTGCTACTCTTGGGTTCTAGGCACTTCAAAAGTTAAGGTTATATCACACCATCTAACGTTAGTTATTGGACCTAAGATGGCCATGACCAAGGTGGAATTCGAAACCGCAATCCATCGGTTGCGCGGTGTGCACGATATCGATTTGGCTACTATGGCCGGCAGAATGGAAAAATTACCAAATACCTCAATATTTGTTAACTTATCCAAGTTGATTTCTAGCTTAACATGACGCAAAAATTACTGTTCCCCTCTTTATTCATCAAACTATGCAGCTGCAACCCTCGGGTACATCTACCATTAAGGGTAAGCAGAGAGCTGAGAGAAAATATATTCAACCGTGGAAAGTTATTGGGCAGCGGAACTGTGGGTAAAAAAACACGTATAAAAATGAAGGTCAGAGATAAGAAGGGATATGTGGAGGGGAACTGAGGATGAAATAACGACAGTGGAAATGGCACGAGGGAAAAGAACCGGATCATTCAACCGTTCATGAAAGGTACGACAAGAGGATCGAGGGAAATCAGTTTTAAGTGCGACTACACACGCGGGAGGAAAATAGGGACCTAAACGGCGCAAATGCAATGGAGCGGCAGGAAGTAGGGTCTCGCGGAGGGAAGGGAACATTTGCGAGCTCCGAAAAAGTCTCCTTTGCTTAAGAGGCTGGAACAAGGGAAGAATAAGAAATTGAGGCGGGCGGAACGATCGGGCTGATGCGTTCCAAGGGTTAGCCATAAGAATCTAAAGCGGGCAAGGAGTTGCGAAGTTTGGATGCGAGAGGGTAAAAATTGTGGGTTTTTTTCCGAAAGTATATGAAAGAAACGAGGGAAATGAATGGAAATCGGGGTGGAAAAAATTGAACGTGGAAGAGAATATTGCAAACTCAAGGAGGTATAGGAAAGGGGGTTAAAAAAATCCCGAGTCGTAGAAGGGAACTCCGAAGGAGAGATCTCGGAGCATGGGCTTTTATAAGAAAAACCGAGTCCTCCGCAGAGTAAGAACGGAAATTTAAAAGGAGAGTATAAAGAGAAGAGGGGAGAAGGGTTAAGGAAGAAGGGAGAGGTAGGTGGAGACATGTCGGAAGGAGGGCGATGGGAGATGAAAAGAGAGCTCCCCTCAAGAGAGCGATAGTTTGACTGAAATCTTTCACGCATGATGGATGGCAGGGCACATGAGGGAGGTGGTTCACGCTCACTGATTAGCCCAGTGTTTTCGTCGACGGCCGAAATCGAAAATCAATTGAGTAAATGCAAACGAATTTATACTTTTCCGAAAACCAATTTTCGATCGCCGACGAAGGATACCACCGCCATCATCAAACATCCATCCACGTCAGCCAAACGATCAACATCCCATATATTGAAGATCATCCTTGGGACGAAACAAGAATTTTCTCGGGAAATTCACGAAGTTAACGCAAAACACCGGTAATTTGTTCACCTCAGTTGAGTAGATTGAAATTTTTACAGGGTCTTCTGATCACTACGCATTAATTTTGAGTTCACCAATGAAAAGAAGAAAGCCAACCTTTAGGAATGAACCGCGGTCAATTCTAACAAGTATCAGTCAAAGATCCGTACACTTGAATGCCTAATATACCGTTCGCTGTTATTAGTATGGTAACAGCCATTAATAATCCAATTAAAGGAGGGTGATAATGCTGATAGGCACCAATGTATTTGCTAATCATTATGTCTTCGTCGGTTATGTGTGAGCCTGAGTACCAAATAGTCATGAGTGCAAATCCTGCCTATGGCTTGAATGCCTTTATTTACTTTGACTTGTAGATTGACTGGAATATACGACAAAAAATAATCATTTAATGCTTAAAAAAACCAAAGAATACTTATACAAAGCAAGAAATTTAAGGATGGAATGATTTCCGCCAAGATAACTATGCAACCAATGAATAAAAAGCAGCAACTGAAAGCCGAAAACTTTCTCACTAACATTTTTCATTTTCCACGGCAAGCCGCATATATCAAGAAGCGTATAAATTACAAAGGCCCATGAACACAGAGGAAATCCTTTTAACAAAGCAGAACGGGGTTAAGGCCTGGGAAAAGGATTCCACCGTGAAGTAAAGCAAGTTTGGGAGAAATATCCGCGGCACGGGTCATTTTGTGTCCAATCCCCTCGGAATGCGAGCTAGTATAAAATAAGGAATCCAAATGAAATACAGTGAGGATTAAAGGTAAAGCTGATGAGCAGCCGAGTCACGGCCTGCACCATTCGAGCACGGCGGGAAAAAAAAACGTCTGAAAAAGAAAACGCTCCGGAATTTTTTAATAGACAAAGTCGGCGAGGGGGCGTTACATATTTTTTCTCCTGGACCATTACTTTTTTATTAAAATAAAACAAAAGGGTTCCGAGGGATGGACGTGGTTTAAGGGCGGAAACTTCCGTTGACGCTTCCGAAGAAGATGAAGGGAAAGGGGGACCCAGGCGCGCCTCTCCTTTTTATCCCTCGCGCCCCCTTGGAAGAAGATTAAGCATTTTTCGAACGAGCGGAGGAAAGGAGGCGAGGGAAGTTCGCTCCGAGACGAGCGGGAAGGAGGCGCAGGGAAGGGTCACGGTTTGGCACGGGAGGAAAAATATTGCGAGCGAGATATACGACGCTGGGTTGTTGCGGGGGACGGACGCGTGGTGTGAGAGGGCAGGGAGGGCGCAAGGGCGTATCGTAAAAAGGAACGAAGGATGGGAGCCTGAATCGTTGGAAACTTGAAAACGCGGTTCGATCAGGACCACTCTCCGCTCTCTCACCTGCCAGCTTTGGTGGAGATTCCGAAAGGGGAGACACTTTGAGGTGGTAACGGAAGTCGAATTTTTTTTCGGAAATGGGATAGAGAGAGAGAGAAAGATGTAGCGCGGTTTGAGGAACAAGAGGGAAGTAATAATAAAATTGAGTGCAAAGAGAAGCAGCAAAATCAACATTTAACCCTGCAATGCACCGCGAGGGTGCCTGGGGGTGGTAGGTCACCAGCCGTGAAGTTGAGTTTAGCTGGAATATATTGGTTGTTAATAATTCAGCATGGCTCGCAATATGTTTGGAATGATTAAACTTTGCTTAGGTTTTCGTCGTGTATTGTGCGCGGAAAAAAAAACAAATTCTTGAACCGCTCTGTCTGACAGTTGATTTTTCTACATTTTTTTCCATCTTTATGGCTTGTTGATGTAGTGTACTGGTAAACAAACTAATTTCAAAGGTTTCTCAACCAAGAACTGCCTTTGTATAAGTTTTGTACGTTCATACGAGTTTTTTACAGAACTCGCTGAATTCCTTCACATCTTAGCTCCGACTCAAATATTTATTCAATAGGTCCCAAATGCTAGATGCATACAATCATAGTTACTGTGTTACGAGTTGTAAGAAGAGAGGATGAGGTAAAGAGGGGGGCATAAATATGTGGAGTGGAAAGTATGAGAGAGAGAGAGAGAGAGGATGAGATGAGGAGCGCACGTTGAGTGGGGGACTAAAGGTGAGGTGGGGAGTATGGCAGGAGGTGGGCTTGTTGGAAGGAAGGAGCTCGGGATTATTTATGGGCCAAAGGGGACGAGGGGCCGGATAAGGGAACGAAAGGATCGCTGCAGAGAGGAAGCACAGGAGTGCGCCAGAGGGGAGGAAGAAGGGAAAAGGGGAGGAAGGTACGTTTTTGGGAATTCGGGCAGGTAAAAAGGCGGGGGAGGGGGGTAGGGAACGGGAGCTTTTTTTTAACTCCGGGGTATGGGAGGTAGGTTTTACGGGAGGAGAAGGGAGGGAGGGATAGGTTGGGAGGTAGGACAGAATTTGTGTCACGGGGGGTGGAGGGAAATATCGACGGCCCTTTTGGAGGAACTCCATGGGGGCGATCGAGAGGAGGGATATCGAATGGAGGCGGAAAAGGTGGGAGTTGGAGGAGAGAGTTCAAGGGGAAGAGGAAAATATTATGCAGAGGGTGGAGGGAGAGAAATGGAGGGGAGGTTTGTGTGATGGAGTGCCAGAGTGGGTGGGAACAGTATGGGAGTGAAGGGAGGATTAGGGGAAGTGATTGAGGGAGGCCCTTGCGATTGAGAAAGGAAGGAGCATTGGTGGAAAGAAGAAGAAGAAGGAATGAAGGATTGCCACCGGATAAATGGGAGATGCGGCAGTGTTGCTTTCGGAGATATCAGGTGTTTGTCCGGAGATATCCCTCATTACGAATGATTAGAAGCCAAAGTTTTGTGTATCGAATATTTACTGCCGAGAATGTATTTACTCTTGTTTTTAGCATGCTCTGACTTTGAATTTGCCGCATTATGATAACGAATTCGTTCTCCAAACATTTCTTGATGTAGCAAAGTTTCCACAGAGAATTCGTTCACCTTCACCATACGAATAGTTTTCTTTTTTTCGCTTTTTCTTTGTGGATTTCGCATATCAGTGGAATTCTTTCCTTAAGGTAAATCGGTGCTTGTTTTTATTCGCGCATTTATTTCTTAGAGGTTTGAATCCGCACTCTATGATAATTTATTTAGTAATTTGATTTCTGAATATTTACTCTCTTTCTGGATTTAAATTATCCTTCGACTTTCATTGAAAATTCCGATGTACAACTTATTATTAATGATACTATAGGGCATTTTTCTTCAATTTGGCATCCATCTGGCATTTGGCATACTTTGTGTAGTCTTACGTTTTAGACAAATGGAGAGTATCATTCTCGTGCAATATGGTAAACTAGTGGTATTTCCCCTGACAGTAAGGAATCAGGTGTTATTGTTCCCGTCATAAAGTTACGAATCCACAAAAGCATACCGATTAAATATGCAGAAAAACTCGCAACATTTTGCGATATAAGTGCTTTTTTAAAAGATCCAGTAGAATCAAAGCTTAGCAGCATTTGCATAGCATAAAATAACGTCAGGTCAGACCATCCAAGGATTTACAAAATATATGTTTATTACAACAAAGTAGATAATTGCACAATCCTGGTCAAATATTTGTATTAAATTCAAAAATCACGATAATATTCAAGCTTTGAAGTAGGGAGAGGAAACGCAAAGGAAAAATCTGAACATACTAGATGTAGCAGAGTAGGATGTTGCGATGACTCTGACGTTAGTAAAAATAATGTACTATTGTGTGAGGATACTGTTTGAATGATTATTTACGGTAATCTGGGGACCATAGACTTATTTTGAAAGAAATAAATAAGAAAGAAATTTGCTTATTCAACGCATTTACGGCATTCTTCTCAAAAATTGATGGGAGATCATTAAACATTAGTGTGGAATAGGACAGAGATGGTTTCTTTACGCAATGTCCCACAAAGTGTTCCCGAAATCTTTTCACGTTGAACACACAAACCAAAGTCTTCTGACTGGGGGATTTGTTCCGTTTCTGCAATATTTGTGTACGTCAGTCACCACAATGACATCGGAGCTCCAATTTTGAAGAGCTCGCAGCCACGTCAATAATGATGTTCTGCCATGCAATTTCTATTTTGCGCTAAAGTGATGACTATTGTTCAAAATAATACCCAAGAAAATGGTAAATTTTGGAAAGAACGAAACGTGAAAAGGAATTTTCTCCTATTCTAAGAAAGAAAGCAATTTTGGCTAAGAAAAATCAAATGTTGAGTGTGCAAGCCGCCGTGTGAAGATAAAAGAACTCCTTTGAAATGCGAGCGGGAATGAGAGATCCGCAAACACCTCGAAAAAGCAAAGAATGGGGAGACAGGCAGATGGAGAAAATGTGGAAAGAGAAAATGGAAGCGGTTGGTCGTTTAATACGAAACGAAATTAAGTGTGAGAGAGAGAAAATGAGAAAAGGTTCGAAGGGGAAAAGTGAACGGAAAATTATATCGATCACACTCCGGGCGGCGAAAAAGTGTGTGAATGGCGTGGAATGCGAAGGAGAAGTAGAGAGAGGAAACAGACAGATGACCACGAGATCGAAAATAGGAAGTTGAAAGAGGAGTTGGCGGAGGTGTGGAAAAATCCGGACCGAGGGAACGTTATTGGAATGCTGAGATTGACTCACATTAAGAGGGTAGGGGTGAAAGTCAGTGAAGACGAGAGAAAAAGAGATCGAGAGGAAGAAAGGACAAGCGGAAGGCGTGAGGAAAAAAGATGGCCTACCACCGCAGGGAATGGGAAAGGAATTGAAGCCACTGGGGAGAGATTGAGTCGGAAGGCTAGGAGAGGAACGGAGAGATTTTCCGAGAGATACAGAGCATTGGAGATGATGTGGAGTGTGGTAAGGGAGGGAGGCGATTAGAGGAGAGGGTGATGCAAGAAACTATCCTCATTACGGGAAAGGAAAGCTGTAATCCGGGTAACTTATCCCACCATTACGGACCGCACCAGGAGAATAGCTTCCATCATCTATTTATTCGTGGTGCGCGAAAGATCTTTCTGGACACGTGGAAAGGAGAGTAAAAATGTTTGAATGATAAACCAGACGTTAAACGAACGACTTAACACTTTCAGCGTGATACTCAACCCTTCTAAAAACACGCTCTTTTGACGTGGTCTCGGGACGTATCACTACATAAAAATAGTTACAGTGCTAGGTTTTTTTCTAATTTAAAACCTCTCGTCTCGGCCTCCACCCGTGAAATGTCTCGTTCCACCAGCAATTAAACGAACCGGTGTGAAAAAACGCCATTCCGTTTTGCCAACCCACTTTGATTCTTGCCGAGTGCGCGGCACCGAGTCACGCGAGAGGTGTTTCCCAAGTCCCACGCGAGGATCGCCACCGTGATTACGATGAGCGGAAACTAAAATTAACGCAGAAATAATAATTTCGCAAGTTTTTCTGGGGATCGGGAAGTAAAGCAGGAGGATCATGGGAGCAGGGAACCAGAGACGTGTCGCAGAGAAGGGCCTCGGGAAAGATGTTTGGGTGGAGGAGGGCGAGGGGAAGAGGAGAGGGAAGAGGGGAAGCATCAAAGTTCCCCGTAGGTAGCAAAGGGATGAAGTGATGTGTGTGTGCCCCGGGTACGTGATTTCGAAGACGTCGGTGTTTGCGCTCGGCGGAAAAGTAGCGTGCCGAGCAAGGGGGGGAGGGGGCAACGACGTACGTGCTACCCCAGTTCGGTGCAGTGAGGAAGAGGAAGAGGGAGAATAGCGGCGGGAGTGGGGATAGGGAGAGAGGAAAGTGGCTAAGTGACGTGGGTGGAAGACGAAGGTTTGCAATGGAAAGAAGAGAGGAGAAACATATTGTGAGAAGGAGATTGGAAGAGAAAAGAAAGAGAAATCGTTAAAGATACGGGAGGTAAATGAGGAGGAGGAAGGAGGTAAATGAGGAGGAGAGGTGAATAATGGCTAGCTCTAGAAGAATCTAGGATACCAATGTTAGGAGAGTCACAATAACATCAATGTTTCGGAAATAATTTAATTTAATTCAAATATCCATCCCAAATTTAGCAGTCATCCGCGATAGCCAACATGTCGGCCTTGTAGCCAAATTACCGTGGGCTTCAATCTCGTTTCGGAATTGACAATGGGTTTATCATAGTTAAAAGTGCAAAGAATTGACGATGCAATTTAACCTTAGCCAATGGTGAGCCTAAAACTTAAGCCCCCTTGTCTATAAAGCTCAGCTTTAAAATTAGCATTTTTTTATTTTCACGGCACGGACCTTGAGGGTTTGTCAACAAAGTGACTTCACAAACCTCGGGAATAAAACTCGGGAATAGAACTGTTTCATGAACTGGAGCTTTGGTCCTCCATTGCGTCTCATGTATCCATATACTGGATTCAGGACCGGAGGTAGCATAGGTAGTGCCGGAGGGATAGATGTAATTGCAGCGCAGTTCCTGGCCTCCCAATAAACGTATCACGGAGCTCCTTATTGACACTCGCCGACAACTGCTCTCACGGTCATGCTTGCTCTCTCGCAAGAGGAGAAGAGAATCGGTTGGAAAGGAGGGGTGGGCTGGTGACGCTACCACCCCATTCCTTGGTTTCAAGAATCGATGGTGCCAGAAAGGGATGGCATTCGCACGGCTGGTTAAATAGGAAAGTGGACGAAGTCTGCGTGGGTGGAGCTGATGGATTGTGTCAGAAGAAACCGTTGTCAAGTCTAATGATAACTGTAATCTACTATTTCGACCTTCAATTCGAAGAAGTAATTGATATATCCATTGTAATATCCCGTTTATACGGAAACGTATGTCAGAAACAACGCCTTCACGTTTCACCGACAATGAGGCAGTGTTAGAAACTGGTCTCATTATTTTTCTCTTTGAAATAGATATCTTGCAGAATAATTTTGACACGCTAAATGAAATCGTGTAATACGTTTTCCATAATATTAAGAATTTCTGTGTAATATTGCAACCGTACGGTTGGATAAGAGGGCAGGTAGGGCCGACGGAACGTATCACGAGAGCCCGTTGTCAAATCTGGTGAAAAATATAAACAATTCACATGGAAATAATGTTTAATTTGCAACATGAGTACTGAGTAAAATATTAGACTACGTCACAAGCAAAGAGTTATTTTTTAAAATTAAAGTAGTGAAAAGCGTATTATTGTGTCCTTGCCATATGAGATAACTTGAGGCTTCAATTCTTGGATGTAATTGATATGCATATATCAACTGTAATATTCCACATACATTTATATCATAAAAAATTCCGCGTTTCATCGATTAGTGTTGACTCTACGGTTGTAGGCCTTGAAACACGTATTTCATTATAATATTTTGTTTAAATATCACAATTAATTTTTTTACGATGGATTTGTAGCAAAGTAGTTTGAACACTCACAGGAAAAATCACGGTGATTAGTTTGTTTATGAAACCATGGGAGTGCATAATAAGAAATCAATTGTAACAATCTGAACGAAGGAAGACGCTTTTTCCCCATTTTTCTATATGAAATGTTATATATAACGATAACCTTGGTAACAAAGGAAATTCGAAATTATCCTCGGGAACGAATGAGAACATTTACATGGTTTAACTTCTGTTCTGTTTTATTTAAAGCGTTCATGAATGAAAAGGAATCATGAGGTATCTCTCCATCTCTTCAACTGATGCCTCAATTTGTGGAGCTTTCACGTCGTAACTTATCATTCCTATACGGACGAATGCACACTCGAAAGGGCTTTAATCCCTCATGGACTGTCCTGACGTTAATTTCCATTCATCCATTCATTTATATTTTTTAGGGTGGTTCCCACTGATAACTGAGGAAACGAATACAATTCGCATGGAAATAATGTTAACTTTGCAACATGAGTAATGAGTAAAATATTTGACGTCACCAGCAAAAAGTTATTTTTTTTCAATTAAAGTAGTGAAAAGCGTATTATTTTACATAATGGATAAAAAGAACGCCTAAGAAAGCAAAAAGATAATGAAAGCCTAGGTTTCCCGTACATATGGCACTATGCCAAGGCTGTAATGGGAAAACTTTGCCATTGCTGAGACTTAACAAGTGTAAGCCCTGAATACGTAAGTATGCAAATTCAGTCGCATTTTTCCTCTATTAATACACTCTTTGCTTTAAATTTAGGTTAGAAATAGGAATGTTTTAGGACTCCATCAATTGTGATGTGGAAAATATTGGCATGGTGTTTTCTACGCTACTTCATTCAGCAAAATTATCCGTTTCTGCCTTCAGCATGAGAATCAATTAAACTTGACACTATGGCATCAATGACCGTTCAAGACAAGCGTTTAAATTAAACAAAAGGAAGTTGCAAGTGCCTGAATCTAAAACAAGAGCGTTAAGAAAGTTATATTGTTTCAGATCCATACTTATATCATACATATAATTACCCAATGCATTTATTTGAACCCTCTTCAGAAGCCTTTTTTTTCTACGACTTAAAGGCCTTTACATACTTATAGGAAGTCGCCATGTAATCGTCCTTCAGTTTATCATGGCTTATCATGAATTAAGAAGAAATTAATTGAATTAGATCCAATAAATTTCTAAATATATGCATAAAAATCCTAGCCAATATGACATTTCAAATAGCTATTTAAAAATTGCTTTTAATTTGTATTACCAAGTATCATCTACAAATCACTCATATATGATAGGTGAGTCCATCATAATTTCAGTATTACTCTAAATTTAAGCTCAATATGATGATGAGGGGGGGGGGGGGGTCGTGACCGGAGAATCCCGGGTTCATATCCCGGGAAAGAGCCTTTCTGGACACCCCCATCTAAAATCCTCGCGATTCGATTTTCTGCTTGTCAGAACTTCGTAGGAAAACGCAGGTGGGCCAGGGAAAGGAACTGGCCCCCCTACCCTGAATGTGTGAATTTCACACGTCATTGGTTTAGTACGTGGTGAGCTCTACTCTCACCTATCAAAGAAATCAACCTTTGGGTTGAATCACTGAGTGAGTGAGTGAGTGATGATGGTGAGGAGTGAAGGAGACGATAAAGTAATATTTCATTTGATATTACTCATCCACTCTGACCACAGCTCACTATTAATACAATGATCATTAATTCCCAACGATCAACCTAGAAAACTCCTCGCCGAATGGAGGCTTAATAATTAATAATACATGACTGGTTCGAAGAATTTTTAGGCAATAATTAGTAAAATAAGAACATAACTTACAGAGGGAATGTGAAAATGCTGTTTTAATTCTTCAACAAATCCCTTAAAATTGAGTTCTTACAATTTACCCAAAGAGGTTACTCGAATAATACTTCAATGATTCAAGATGGGCTTTTTGACTAAAAGAGAGTCAAAAGCTACACATACAAACTATTTTATCTTAGTTAAACGCATCTGACTTTTTAAGAAAGTCATTCATTAGATTTTAAGAGCAACTGTTAGAAACGAAAAAACATTCCCCCGTAGTTTAAACGTAGTTCATTCCAATCCATGATATAAATTCATTGGATTCGCATATTATTTTCATTATATGAAAATACGACTATCGTCAAATAATACTTAAGATTCTAATGCTGGCTTTGAAACCATTAACTGCCATCACTAAGGTATGCATGCTAATGCTATTTGGCGTTTCCATACGGTTTCTAGCGACCTCTGTGTCATAGTGTGGAATCAAAAAGAAGAAGTGATTGTTTTTGGGCAGGAGATAACACACATAAAATTCAGCCAATATGCATTCAAGCGTACACGAGAGCTTTCATTGATTGACCCATTCGATTTTATGACAGCGATTGAATGCAGTGATTAAACGAGTTGCGGTATTCCGACTGAATCCTCGTATAGGTTCCGAGACAAACGGCATTCGTACAATTTAACGCACCCTTCAATGACTTTTGACCGGGGATTTATCGCATTTTTTTCCATTTTCTGAGGAAATAAAAAAGACCTGAGGTGAGCAAAAGCAATTAAGTCGATTAAACCACTGAATTGGAAGAGCGGATTCAATTCTAGCGGATTGGAATCCAATTAGACCCCCCAACCCAGCCATCCCCCCGAAAGTGGATTGTTCAACGCTCGTTTACCTCTCAGGTAAAATGACCTTCGGGCACGAGACTAAAGCTCTCTCACAGAATGAAATAACCATACATACAAGTGCCTTACGCTAATCCACAGAGATAAAATCTAAAACCTAAGGCGTGAAAGAGTTATACACGCTTATAGTCTTAATTTTTATAACGCTTTTAATATTAAGGCGGGTATGGCGGGTTTAAATATGGAGGGCGCGATTTGAATCTCGTAAGTGGAAGTTGTTTTTTTAGTACACCGCGAAGTATTTATCTGAGAGACATGAGGAAAGGAGTTCAGGGTCAATACACCTTGGATGGAACGTAAACCTTTTTACATCTAGGAGTATTATATTAACATCAGCCTAATATCAACGAAGTCTACCTTTCCATACTTTCCTAAACACTATGCTCTAAAATGCATCATACTACGAATGGTGAAAGTTACAGCAGTTGTGGGTATACTTTATAAATAACAACTTCTATTAAATGTAAAAAAAATAGCTCAAACAGAATGAATATTTGAATGCTGTAAGGAAAAAACTTTTGAAGTAGAGAAAAAGATTATATTGAATAATGCAATTGTTTCCACACTCCTATATTTCTAGATAATGGGTCTTCAATTTTTCTCCTTGTTTTTTTTCCCTAGGCATTAACATTTTCAAGACGAAAACTTTTTCAGTTTACGTTTCTCACAGCAAACGGCACGAATTTGTCAAAGCCTCTAATTGGAAATAAATATGATTATACATGAATAATGGACTGTGAATGTTAACGGATATAAATCAGTGGCACCCATATTATTCTTGGAATTGCCGGAGAGTATTCTGTTCATATGAATGATGACTGCAATACATATTGGTGATACTATTTAAATCAGGATTATTGAAAAAATAAACACAGAAGGATCAAATTCATTAAAACTTTATATGGGTATACTTATAGACAAGAGCTGAATCAGAGAAATCATTGGCTATGTTAATGCATTCAGTTGAACGATTTCTCTCTGTAACTCACCATTCTCATAGAGAGTAAGTTATATACCACATCCGCTCTCGAATAGGGTCATCAAGTAGTTGATTAGTTCGAATGAATTATCTTCCAATTTTTCCAATTGCACTCACGAACACAGGCTTCAAAATAGGCGGTACAGTGAGGTAAACTATGTAGGTATGTGCATTCTGCCATTATTTTAACATGGAAAAGTAGATGGAGAGATAAGTTAATGCGTCCCGTTTTAATTCAGTAAAGAGCAAGAACTGAAATAGGAAAATCTTACGTGAAGATCAGAGAAACGGCTATAAAGAGAATGGTATTAATTCATATGGATATTCATGCTGCTTAGCATTGGGTTGAAACCTCTCAAAGAGTCCGTGTAATCTATGAGTTTATAAGGAGGTTTTGTGCTATGTAGATTTTATTCCCTTTTTGACTAAGGAACATTACCTAGTTAGGTCCCCGTCGACGAAACTGTCCCAAAAAAATACCATCAAGGTAAGTACTCACCGAGAGTTTGACATTAGATGAGTTCAACGAAAATACTTTGCTAGAGTATGAATTTTCAGAGAATGAAGAGAGGTTGGGGAGAAACTTGGCGTCGGCATCAGCACACCCCTACTGAAAGGCACCTGGGATCCACGGTTTGGAGTCTCATTTATCGGACGGAGTAGTGAACTTCAGGTGTTAATCACACAGTAATCAAGTAGGAATAACTATAAAAGGAAATAAACGTATTTACCGGGGTTAAAACCCTGGCAGGCAGGGGTGGAAAGCCAGTATCTACCACCCCAACCCGACATGGCCGGTGGTGATAGAGCTCACTTGTTATTTATTTATTTATTTATTGAGTTTAACGTTCACCCAACATATGCATAATTATAGGGTGAACAAAGGGTTACAACGTCGAGTGAAATTCACTCACCAGCGTAGTGTCATCTCATCGGTCCACCGAGTTCTTTCCAATTTTCACCTGTTTTTCCCATTTAAGGACGATCACTCACACCCTAAACAACCACTCAGCTTGAGTAGGTATTGCTAAATGTGCCAAAACTACTCCGTTGTATTATAACAGGAGAACTCCGGTAAGTAACCTAAATTATTTAGCTAATGATACTCTGGCTCCTGGGTTACCACAATCTCTACGATAACATGTATAATTCAATTTATTTTCACCATTATCTATTTTTTTCCTGGCAGAAGGGTTAGAAAACATTTTCAAATTCATATTCTCATTTGAAATGAACCACCATTGCAGCATGAATCGCAAAATTGTAAGCATGCTTTCAATAATTTATGCAATAACAATATATCAGTGTTTGTATTTAACAACCAGCCGAAGAGAAGTTCAATAAGTATGTTATTTACATGAAAACACAATGGCCAAGAAAACATTTCTATATTATCTATAAAGCACTAAATAATATAATAATTCAGAGTCTCCATACTACTCTACGTAGATCACCTTGGTCGTCTCCCAAAGAAGACTCCTTTTATTTCTCGTCCAACGTCACCAGGTGAATAATGTACATCCAGCGAAATGTGCCAATAAATGCGGATTAATGGTTTTCAACGTCAGAGGTTTGGTGATTTATGTGGTAAGATCCGATATTGCTCCTTTAACACAATACTATAACAAAATATTACAACAAAAAAGAAAAATATCGGTGGCATAAGCAACAGAATGCACAGTTATTCGATAACATATTTTAAATTGGATTTATAAGAATTCTACCTCATTGGCATCCCATCCATTATGGACAAATCCAATAAACCTTAACCATGTATATTCCCACGCACTCACATGAAACACAGTAATCCAATTAAATTATTCTAAATGTTCACAATCATATCTAACTTGTTTCCATGTTGTTGTCTAGTTGCATATTTGGTGGTCTTCATTCCCTGCCCCCCTCCTCGCGGTGACTTTCAGGGTATTGCGTAGATGCATATATACTATTTTGCCCACATAGTCCATCACTGAAAAAGGTGGGTTAAATCAAGGTCCCAGGACCATGGCTAAAAAAATGATGTGCTACTATTTTTTTAACGAGTTAAAACTTCCGATTTTTACACATAAATATATTAGTGAAAGTGCTGCTAAAAATATATATAAGAAACGTTAAAAAAAACATATGCTAACACGGCGTATACTTTTATAACAGCTAGCATATTTATATATGGTTTCTCTTATGTTTTTAAGCAACATTTCAACTAACGAGATATGTATGTAAGCACAGCTCTTTTTTGTTATGTTGGCAATGCGTTATAAATTAAATAAGTTAATTTTACCTCAGAGAAAACTTTTGAAAAAAATGTTATAAGTAGATAGTATTTAGGACTAATAAGAATACGCAGTAAGGTAATCACATACATGTACATGTATGTGATTACCTTAAGTGGCATGTGGTATATTTTAAGAAATTAGAAAAAATACATTTTGTTTGTAATATGCATAAACTTTCACAGTGAAATTCGGATGTCTAAGTTGAACGTGCCGTTACCAAATGATTTCTGGGCGTGGATATTAATAAATTTCAAAGCTACCAGTAGGTAATCTAGTACTGTTAATAAGTGTCAAATTTTAATTAATTAGCATTAAATTTAATTTGATATACTTAAAAATGTAATTACAGAGCTGGAATGGCTAGTTCTGATGCTTCTTACAGGTATAGCTCAATTTTTTAAGTCACTGTCATATTCTGCCGTGGGATTTTTAAAAACCGAGATAAAGAGTATTCACTCCTTTTAACTTTCTGTCATAAAATAATTAAAAGAGTTACCTCAGCCAAATATTCTATATTGTGGTGAATAGGCTTAAATTTATCTGAAGGAAGAATTACATTGTTTTCAATCAAGCAAATATTTTCTTAGTTAATTTTTACCAGATGATAAAATATGTGTGACTAAATCTCACTTTTGAAGAACATATGAGGATTAGAGAATCGCTCTTCTAATGGCACTCTACGTAAAAGTACATTAGCTATGCCTAACCAAGTGAAACCTAGCTCCAATAATGCCATATGGCAAGTAAATTAGTCTTCCAGTTTTGGCGAAATAAGACAAACAACAAATCTCTTCTCGAGTCTTGACAAAGAGTGTGCCATTTTCGAGGGATTTGCCAAGGGCTCGGCTTATGCACTGCAGTTGGCGCAGTAGAAAGATAATTTTCCGCTCAACATGCTGGAAGGGAGATGTATCAAACACATTTCACCTCGAGTGGGGTGGCGCACACGATGGGTAAGATAAAGCACTTTCTTACTGCTGATGGGAGAGGGATGGGAGGAGACGCGAAGGAGCAAAGACGGCGGAAGAGATAGGGGAAAATATAAATCGAATAAACGCCTCGGAGGCATACGCTCCTAAATCTTTACCAGTGAGGGTGGAAATTTATTCCCCGGAAAAACAACAATTCCACAATGAATGTGCTATTTTTTGCATCAAGAGTTATGCTCAGGTGCAGAAACAAGGGGAGCGATAAGGGAAACAGGAGATACGAGGTAATTGAATGCAAAAGATAAGGGAATCCATCGACGGAGTGTATGGAGCGAAGTGGGAAAATAGATAAACTAAGTAGAGAATTAAATTTAAAAAGGGAACAGGAAGAGGCAAAAACATGGAGGTCTTTATGCACGATCAAAATGTATGAATGACAGGGGCGTCGGAACTGTTTTCGCCGTGAGCTCCAACCTTGAAAAGGATCCGGCTCCTGAGAAAAGGGCCCGTATTTTTTTGTGGATAAGAGTAGCAGAGGCTAAAATTTCGCTAAAAGAGCATATGAAGGTGTAAGAATATGTGTCAGAAGGGAAAAAGAAACTGTAAGCAAATTAAATTAAATTTTTATTAATGAGCACTACTGATTTCTCAAGGGCCCGCGGTTAATTTTTGGGGTGCCTTTGTCCCCTCCTACTCCCACTTCCGACGCCGCTAATGAATGAAACGTCATTTAATTTCTTGATCGTCTTTTTTCGAAATCAAAAACATTGAGTCTACCATAACCTCTAACTCAGATATTTAGGTTGCAGATAAAGAGGCTGCTTCGGAGGTCACGGAAAAAAATCTCAATGTATCCGGACAAAAAAAACAGTTAAAATAAGGAGTTTAAAGAGCCAGAGCCACTCCTATGACCGTATGCCTTTCTCTTTAGCCTAAATACGACGACATCTACAAAAAATATGGCAGCAGCAACGTTGAAATGGTGGAAAAGGAGTCGTAAAAGTTTTTAAATGCCCCGACTGACCGTAAACATAGACATTTTGAAGAAGAAGAAAGTGACAGTAATCCAACCTTTAATCCACAATTTGAGTCAAAGAAGAGATCGCTTTAGAAGTAATAATTTAGTATTACTTTCCTCTGTATAAGAATGTGGTGAAGTTCCTAAGAACAGGCTAGTTGAAGGAAAAACTGAATTTCATCGCTACTTCTCTACCGCAATTTACTTTACCTTCTTCTTATTTACTGCAATACGAAATTTAAATTAGCTCTTATTAATGAGTACCTGGGACAAATCTCGTCGAATTTTTTTTTTAACCAGGAGCACTCCACCCACAACAATACCTCTGCAAACGAATGCCAAAGGAATCCGAACCCAGTTAGGAATGGAGCGCGAGATAAAGACGCATAGCAGGCGATTCAACACCAATCGATTGAATACACTTGGAAAAATCAGGATGGCGCAACTTAACGAAAAAAGTCAAAGGCAGGAAGTCATTCCGGCGCGAGGGATCCATCTCGAGTGGCAAGACAGGAGAGAATTAACGACGAGAGGGAAAAAAAACCATTAATTCCGGAAATAAAGACTTCAATACCATCCGCAGCATCGCCTAGGAAGAAGGAAACAAGTGAAGAGTGTAAAAAGAAAACACTAGAGTTCCGACGGAAAAAAGCGTGAGATCGGGCGAGTAGAATTCTGGAGGATTTTTCCAACTGGATGGTACGGTGCCAACGGAAAGAGACCGAGGAAGGGTGACTCGGGAGCTGAAGTATTAAGGTGGGGGGGAGGAGAAGGGGGAGTGGGCTGGAGGAGGGCGACTTGCACGAGATAAGGCTAGATGTTAAAAACGTAATGGATTGCGAGACACGCGAGGAGGCGGTTGGGGGTGTGGGGGGTCGGGACTGGCAAGATAAGGGAAACAGAAGGCGGCTCCGAAAGATGAGAGCAGTGCCCCGCTATTCGTCCGTCCACTCGCAACCCTCCCCTACCACCCTGCTTTACCCTCCCCCATCCTAGCTACGGAGAGCGCGAGGGCATTTCTGGAATCTTAACCGAAAAATCCTGGAAATAAACACACTCCCGCGGAGACACAAGGCGGACGGCCTTCCCGAAAGGAAGAATGACCGTCGTATGGGAGGAGAGAAATCCGCGCAATTCCTCTTCTCCGCGGACGAATGAGACTTGGAAGAGAAACGTCCTCAATTCGACGTCTTCCTTTTTTTACCTTCACCTTTGGGACAAGGCCTAATCCTGTTAATTTCACCAAAGGCCATTTCCCACGTCTATTATCGCAGGTTCGGAATCTGGATTCTTTAATTTGCCTCACGAGAAAGATAATGAGTTCAACGAAATTGGGCAGCCTTCGATCTTTCAGTACTAAGAGCGGGGAAGAATTAAAAGACTTAGTTTGAGACCAGATAGAAGACTGTCATGGAAAAAGACATTCATTAGCTTTTCGCGAAGTCTAAGGGGTAGGCGAAGGGGTTATATGGCATGAAGATAAAGTAGCGATCGGAAATATTTTAATTCGTAGACATCGCCTGCGTAAAGAAGCCCGCTAAGCAAGGAAAATAGACTCTGTCATTCAAAAGTAAACTAAATAACCTTCGAAGGAAAATACGCAATAACTTTTGGAAATAATTGCAGATATATCCTGGAATATTTATTCCCTTATGCGCCAGTTAGAAATATTTGGCTACTCAATTAAGCTTGTAAAAACAATGAAAGATGAATTTATCATTCATAAAATAAATCATATGCTTTTTGAGACAACTGCAAAAATAATTTCGAAACCTGTTTTATAGCTGATTTTGAGACTTAAAATTATGAGGCTTTGATGTTATGCATAAGATGAATAAAAGTGACACGATTTTCCATTGGTAAGTTTAAGGAAAAAGCAAAGAAAGGAAAATGACTGAAAATGACTGGACTAATTTATTTTTTTGAAGGTATTAGTATCCCATGCCCCATATTTATCCATCAATGTTTTAAAAGTAGGCCTACCAAATTATGTGGAATTTTTACAACAAATACGGTTGACAGAAATTTTTTAAGTTGATTTCAGCCCAACGGTTTCCGAGGCAGAGCTCAACAAATACGTATCCGAACGGCGTGTGAAATACGTAGGCTAAGGTAAGGGGCCAATTCTTTTACTCGTACCATCTGTGGATCCCCAAAAAGAGATAAAGCTCCGGAACAATGCAGCTGGAACTGGGCTGGGCGTTTCCAGAGGCTTCTTCCGGAGTCGAATCCAGAACCTCCTGTTACCAGCCCATATCTCCACCCACTTGGACTACCACTGGCTGGCTGTTAAAAAGCTATTGTAAATAGTACTATACAATAATTGAAGGCGGTCATTTTCAGAGCATTTACTGAATTCTTGAAACGGGGTTTTTGTGGTGCCCTTTCACACCAGGGGTCCGGATTTGAACCCTGGAATAGGCAGAAATATTTTATCGGTACACCGGTTCCTACTTTAAAGCTGTGTAGAGAGCATTTCAACTCCATTATTCCGTCCGATAGATGGGGCGTTAAACTGTAGACCCCTTGATATCTTCTGTTAAAAGTAGCCTAGTTGTAACACTGGGTTTCCCTCTGACCTTTCTCCGATCCTTGGAAAAGAATCTAACTCTAGTCAAACACTCATAAATCTCACGTGCTACAAGTGATCTAAGTTGCCAGTAACCTCTCTTGAGCAACTAATACTTAAAACTAGTATTCATCGCTTATTTATTTCCGGAAATGCGGGTAGAAATTGTCCTTATTCCTAAGAGGCGCGGCCAACTCAACATACAGCATTACGGTTAGGGAAGGGAAACCCATAGAAACTTCGTAGATCGCATGCGTGCGAACCAGAGAATAAGTGGTAACTCGCCTCCCCGAATCAGTCGATCGGGTGTGAATCGAACCCTCGCTCCAACGATAGGATCGGAAAGAAAATCTTGGGAACGCCCCGCGTCTAGAAAAAAAAATGAATGCCCTTCGCGCCGATCTCTGATTCTGCGACACACAACGGGCGTTTCGGCTTTCCTCGTAAATTTTGATGGCGGGAGAACTCGATAAGAACATTCAGAGCAGAAACAACCGCTTCCAAATATTCCGACGGAGAAATATGTCGGGGGCGGGAAAGAATAATCAGTATCAGCACCGATTTTGCATTCCGAAATTTCCCGACTTTAGATTCTTTTTTTCGTTCCCGAAGCGATTATCTGTATGATTACCTAATGCTTTCTTTGAAATAATGGTTGGACTGTCATTTTTTACTGGAAGCGATTCGAACGAATACGGCAACACCAAGCTTTTTGGAAATCTTTTGGAAACCCCATAGTTCAGAAATATATTGGAAATTGACGCTTAAAAATGGAACAAAAATAAAAATAACCACATCCAGTCAGTTGATGGTAACAGTATTTTAGACGGATTAATCTAAAGTGATGTATATTATAATAAAGCGCGGTACACAGCTAACGATTTGAGAGTTATGTTGAAAATATGAAAAGAAAAGGTCATGATATTTGCCTAATGAACATAGGAGTAAGAAAGTCAAAGAAATACGATTTTGATTTGTGGACACTGGATTTTGAAACGTAATTTTTCGAGAGGTTTTAAAAAGATGCTCTAAGTGGAGGGTGCCGGTACCATTTTCGAAGCTCGGAGCCTTAGTAAGCATAAGGGCACGAGTCTAAAACCTCGAGGTACTTCACCCCTTTTAATTTCTCTTCTCGTCTTAGCAACTTTGGCCACCACACGATAGTTAAGGAAGAGGAGCGTAAAGGGGAAATGGAAGAACAAAATGTGCTTTAAATGATGAGGAGTGGACGATGCCCGGAATACCTGAGGACGAGAAAGAAGAAGAGGACGACGAAAGGGGGGTGACAGTAAAAAAAAGGTCAAAGTAGATGAAACAAAGAAGGGTGGGGCGAGAAGTTTGGGAGAGGAGAGGGAGGGAAGGGAGACGGGGACGCAAGACTTAGCGAAGGGAGACAGGCGTTGCACTCTTGGGGGTTGCGGGCAGCGGGCGGTTGAACCGAGGGAGGGAGAGAGAGATGAGGAGACCTCGGGAAAAGGGAGCTCTCAAGATTGCGATTCCCGAGACAATCGAGCCCATCCCTTTCCTCCGCACAACCCCTCCACTGCCCTTTCGACCTCCCGCCCCTCCTTCCCCCTCCCTCCTCCCAGCACAAGGGAGGAAGGCTTCATCTCACTCTTTTTATTCCACCGTCCCTCTCCTCGGCCGTACCTTCACCCGCCCCCTCCCCAGAGAATTTCGACGTGCCAACGGGAAAACCTCGTTTCCACGCAAAGGGGCAAGGACACGCCCAGGCACTCCCTCCTTCCTCTCTCTCTATCTCTCCCTCTGCCGAGCCCGGACGTAAGGCAAAGGGGAGACTGAGTGGGTAAGAAAAAAGTTATTCACCCGATAGACACACAAGAAGCAGATGCGCAAGTGATTGGCGAGTGGGTGTAACCTGGATGGGTCATGAACGGAAGGTTTGCAGAGCGACGTCTACGCACGCTCCAAGTGAAAGTAGTCGAGCATGAGTCCTAGAAAATACGGCCATGCACAGACAGTGTTTTTTCTCATACACCCGAATTTACAACCTAACCTGAATTTAAAGCCTCATAATTCAGATATTTCACTCTCACTTTTTTCAGACGAAAGTCTTTATTAATCTCTTCGATCATTAGGAGTGGAACGACGCACAAGGTAAACCATTCATATTTGGGATAAGAATTATGCTAACGCCTATTGTTTCAATTGAACAAGGAGTTTCATTTACTAGTTACCATAGACATAATTCTACTAATACTAAGAGTCATAATGGGTGAAAATAAAATTAAAATCCCTAAGAAATAATTGTTTTGATCCTTATTCTACGGTAAATGAAAAAAACTAAACAATTTTTTGCTGCTGCTCATTTAGTACTGGCAATTATCGGAATCACAGCATTCAATGAAAAATAATTTAGCATGCTACGAAACACTGATGGCCATGACATTTCTCTTCAAGTCATGACTTACATGCACCTTTGAAGGATTACTTAACAGATAGTTTTCCTCGTGACTAAAGTAAAGGAAAAGAACAAGAGAGCATACTGAAAGGTTTTTACGAACGTGCAACAAGAAAAGGGAACCACAGATGACCCTAAAGATACCGTAATAAGTGAGTTGAGATATGTATTTTAGCGAATATAAAATACAAGATTTAGACATGTGGCACCTTATAAGAAAGATGAAAATTAAATGAGCCAACCGCGATATAGGCGAAGAAGCCCTATGAAAAGTGGAAGGACCATGCTGAAAACTTATAAAGGAAGAAGGGACAATTAAATCAGCCACATCATGAGACATGAAGGCCTGATAAAGACAAATAATGGGAGGAATGGAAATGGAGCAATTCACATGAGATATTTGGAGCGAGAAGTGAAAAATACGAAGGAAAAGAATATCGTAAATGTGTATGGAATAGTCGATTGGAGAATCGAGTGGAAACCTATGTCAAACCAATCATAGGACCTCCGATGACCTATATTGATGATATAAATGAAGTTAAATAATATTAGATGAAACGTATATTGGATTAAATCTTCTCGGGTCTTCAACCGGGTCACTCCTTTCGTAAATACTGAAGAATTTCCCGAGAAAATTTAACCCATAGTATTATTCAGGAAAGGACCAAGTAATATTTGAAATGCTAGTTATTTGCCTTGGAAGATATTCCTGTATCTTTAAGTTAGGAAGTATAAATATCCTACCATTTCTTATATAATAACTTTATGGAATCTCGTTGTTGTGTTGCTATTAGAGCAAAAACTATTGATTGACAATTATGTTTTTTTACACATGTGAAATGCACAATGTGGTGTGCGTAAGAGGAAGTACTTTAAATATTGTAGGTGTTGGTGGAGAGATACGTTGCCATCAGCCTACTGTCAACGAGAGGAAACAAGAGGTCTAAATGCTTCCCATACCATCATACCATCCGAGTAGTGAACTTGAAGTTATCTGCAGTCAGCCCTCAATTAGGGAGTTATACCACTGAAAACTTTGCCATTACCGGAATTTGCCATTTATAATAATTACCGGTCTAGGAGCCAATATCCTGGCCACAACGCCAACTCTATCCCTGTTTCTGTGCATTGAAAATGAAATATGGGGAACAAACTACAGATAATCTCATTCTGACGTACCGCTAGCCTAAATACGTAAATGATATGTATAGTTAGTACTTGTTAGTCAGATCACCGAAGTTAAGTAACGTTGGGCCCGGACGGAGGTTGGATGGGTGGCCTCCCTCCTCTACCATGGTGCTCTTGTCCCCAGTCTATAAGTGGTGGGCAGGTTAAATGTGGGTTGGCACATTGGATATAAAGAGGTCTAAGTGCCAGGGGAGCTCCAGAATGCCCCCGCCCACCCCTCCAAATTACATTTAGTACTTGTTAGAAATAGGAATATAAATGTATAGAAAAGGAATAGACTGTCTCTTATGAGGTAGTTGTCTCTCAAAATGAGATCATCCAATACATAAATGATAAGGTGCAATCGCAATTTTGCTTTTCTTTTCACTGAAATGGACATTTCTATTTTCTCTCCTTTTGTCACCTTTTGTGTTTCGATAACAGCCTTTCGCACTTTTCACTTTCTTCAGCACCGCTCATTCTTTGTCCCAGCGTATTTCTATTAATCCGAACCAATTACGATGGGAGCATTTCATTCCACCTCTCTTAATTGCTTCCATCTCCGAATCCTTTGTCCTCTCCATTCACACATCGGATTCATTCAGCACTTCTCCCTAAGGGAAACACGCCCTCAACCTTTTCCTAATAGGTATCAGTGGCATAGATGCCCTTTGGGAAATTCGACGGACTTATTTACTATGGGAAATACATTGCGTTAAACATGGCTCAATTTTACTACGCTAATTAAAATTAAATACATTTAAGCTTGGATTCTTGATTATGTGAATAGATCTTAGTTTCGACGGCTAATCATTTGCAAAAGTGAATGATATTTTTCCCCATCCAATCCAATCTATTTACAGGAAATCAGTGAAATTATTATCTTATCCAAGAAATGGATTTTTAACCACCATCTCAGTAAAATTTTAATCATTATTATCTTTACACTTTTAAAGCATCACTTGATACATTATGCGAATACCTTAGGATAATTTATTATTCGTACATAACCAACGGAAAATAATCTGATAGAGAGAGTTTTATATGAAAAAAAACAAAATAATTGATTCCTTATAATTTTAAGACAAGGCTCGGAGGGAATAACGAAATGATGTTTCTTGCCATACTGAATGAAATAAATCAAAAAAATACAGTAGTGATATGAGATACATTAAACACATCGTCAACGTAATCAAGGTATTCTAGCTCTCGGTTCATACTTAGACTCAGTGAAAATGTTCTTTTGGCAATACGGGCCGCCATCAGTCTTTTCCTATAAAGCATTTTTTTCTTGTCCTCGAGAGTGTTTGGGGGCCCGGAGTGGTTTTCAGAATGAGGCCGGGAGATGGTGTGAGGGTGGAAGAGTGGGAAGGAAAAGATGGCAGGGAAACGAAGACACTCAACTTAGTCGAGAGAACTAATTAGAGTCGGTTCCAGAGTGCAAAAGGAAAGAAGTTGGAGGGGAGTCAAAGGAGGGAAGGAACAAAGTTATTAAATTAAAAAGGTAATAGGAGGAGAAAGAAAATGAAAAAGAAATAGAAAATTATTCCAGGAGAAAGTGAACTCGATGCATTGGCAGGGGAATAAATTTGTTCTAAGTACACAAACCACTTGGTTAGTGTACTTACTCTAACCAACTGTAATCAGTTCTTCTATTCAAAAAAGGGATTGTGTACTTACTCCCTTACAAATACTGGTCTCTCGCCGCCCCTTACTGTCGGGTTTAAATCCCGGCTGTGAAAGATATTTCTCATTAGAAAACCGTCTCCTACTTGAGTGTTTCTGGAGAGTATTCGAGTTCAGTACTAATCCGTCGGATAGGACGTTAAGCCGTGATCCCCTTCGAACCTTTCGTGAAGAGTAGGCTGATCCCAATACCGGGTTTCCCTACCCTTCCTCCCTTCCCTTCTATTCCCATGCTTGCACCTCTCCAACGGTGTGAATTATCTCTAAGGCACAAATTTGTAAACCACAGATAATAGTATTAGCAAGTGTAAAATAAGAGCAGACATACATGAGTAGGTATTACTTTAACCACAACCTGGCAAGATTTTTTTAAGGGAACCGTGTAGGTACATGCGAAAACATAGTCCCTGCCGATCGAGACCTCATAGAGAATTATGCTATGTTGACGAACTATGAATGAGAGTAAAATTTAATCATTATTTTCATCCAACTTGGACGACATATAGTAGATATTGGTATTCGAAAATATCACAAAAACGCCACTACTTACAGCCTGTCGTCAAAAGAAATACAGGGCTGATGAATGTGGCCCAATCCATAGTAGAATCCAATGCCACTCGTGTTAGGAAAGTACCGTTGCAAACACGTGCCAAATAGATGATAGTACATGTCAGCACTCACTGACATGACAGATGTAGGAAACTCTCAATTATTACATTAATACAATATATGTATTAGAAGTATAATTTATGCAACAAAATATCACTTGATTCATTCGTGAATCCGTGAACAGACGGTGAGCTCAAACAACTGACCAATTAATTCATTTATTCCATATAAAAATACGGAAAATTACACCATTGAAGAGGAAACAAAACTCGCAAATAAAGTTACATCCATAGGAAGAAAATAATACAGCCAAGAATCATTTCCTCTCATTATATTTCTAGCACAAAAACTGCAAATAAGCATAATTAGTTACAGGGATAAATCAAACTAGCTATAATTCTAAGGATGTTTCAAGCTGGAGATTCGCTGGGATATCGCACTATCTAAGATTGCTACGTTTACGACAAAGGGGGGAAAGAGAGATAAAAAGGTTTAAGAGGCTGGTACTCCCAACGAAGTCCTGAACTTCTTCTCCCCCAGAAGAAAATACGAACTACAAAGGGCAGAGCTAAAATTAAACTGCCAAGAATAAGCGCACCTTACTGGATGAGTCCTGGGCCACAACGAATAGGGAGAAGACTATGGCAAGTCGGGAGGAATTCAAGACGTAGTGAAAGAATGCAGAGATTCTCAAGTCTGGAGAGGGGGGACAACGGAGTATGTTGGCGTGAGCTAAGGAAACAGATGATATGCCGGAAGAGGGGGATTCCATGAATTAAATAACGTGGTACCACGCAGGAGAATTGTATCTCCTACTGTACCCAGGCGTGCCAACGAAATTGGATGCGTAAGGAAGCGACGCTATGAGAGAGGAAGTGGTCCGAGTGGAAGGAGTTGTAAAGTGGGCCATCATGGGAGGCAAGAGGTCTGCTGAATGTAAGAGAGATAATTTTTAGGGCATGGAATGGTTTTGGGGTGATGGGAGCTGCTGGGCGAAGTGGGGCCATATCACGAGGGCCAATAAGAAAAGAGAAGAGATAGTGGGAGATAAAGACGGAGAGAGGGGGAGAAAAAATTAAGACTCTGAAAATTCGCGTGACCTGGTCGTATTAACAAAATGGAAGATACCTCAATGCCCATCCCTTTTTATACGATTCGACTTAGCGTAGACCTTGAGAAACGTTTGTCATCGACTTTTATGAGGTGAAATAACGACCATACGCACCTGAAAACAGCCTGAGGTATACGGAGGGAAATGAATTTGCCTACTTGGTGATGCGATGTGACTTTTTGCGATACTTTTGAAATATCTTTTTGATGATCAAATATTGAATATTAGATTCATTAAGTATTGTTTCATAACAACTAGGAATATGATACACCTATTTTTCAGTAAATAACCAGATTCACAAAATAAAGATATAATTTACAAATAAAATAAACTACAAACATTACAAACTGTAAACACTCTTTCGTGTGTGGGTGTTATTTGCTGGACGTAAGGTCACTTTCAGGTTACATAATTTATCAATAAATAGTGATCTGACAGAAGTTTTGGGAATCTCTAGAGCCAAACGATATGCTCGCAAGTACGGGGTAAAGAGTGGAAAGTAAAATTGATTTATTGTGTTAAGGTGATATAAATAACTCATTAAACTATTTTATTTTAAGAGAAATGCGATATTGAAAACAACAAAAACTTGCAACATGAAAACTCTTTAAACCAGTAAAACATCATGCAATTGGCACTACTGAGTCTTTTAAAGCACTCGGAAAGTAATACGGCTTATGAATAAAATGAATAAATGATGAGTACCGACACAAACAGAGTAACTAAACATTTGAGAAAATAATTCTGTTAACATTTGAAAAGAAATGCAAATGCATTTCCTTTACGCGTTGACACTTGATGAAGCTTTAGAGCAGCAGCTTTCAGAGAAAAATAAAGACAGCAAAACTCGTGAGGACATGATAACAGCGAGACTGAAATTCTAGGACTCGTACTGGTAGAGTAGGGAGGGCGCGAAAGGAAGTAATAGAACGAGAACTGAAACAGATGCGTGGCGCTCGTGAAAAAGTCACGAGTTCAAATGGGCAGGGAATAAAAGAGATAACGACCAAGAGCCGGAAAAGAATTCGAAGGAAATGGTTTTGGAGGGATAGGAGATCCAAACAACCGAAAGAAGAGAGGGTGGGTGGAAGTTAAATTAAGGTGAAAAACAGATGAATTTCCATAAGAAAATGGGGTGTTCAGCCGGTATCCCAAAGTAGACTTTTCGTAAATTCACTCAAAATTGATTGACACCTTTTTTCTGGAACGTACTGCGTATGAAGCCGCCAATATTTCATCAGGTTTTGCTATTTTAAAAAATATGCCATCCTTGTTGGTTGAAATATGGCCGCAGATTGTTTTTTCTGCGCGAATACGCATCGATCGGCCCGAGTTTCCGAGGTAACAATCGAGAATTTACTGCATAAACTGACCTTGAAATATTTAAAGGATGGCATTTTTATACACAAATGGTATAATATTCCTATGGTCTTTTGATGGAACTTTGATCGGAAAATTACTTGGTAAGGAAAACTACTCGGAAAGGTTAGTTAGTGAAGCCAAGCGTTCACCAAATACATTATATTCCTACCTCTATTGCAAGGAAGCATTCCACCCATAATATTATGTCGGTAACGTTTCATGTCATGTGTTATGTCACATATAATGCCTCAGTCGTGAAAGTTGAAAGGTGCTGAGATAGGCTTAACTTTGCTAAACCCGGGAATATCCAAAGTAAAAAGCCGTGTAATGGGTTTTTTAGCTTTCATAGACTCCGTTCTAACTTTCACAACACATTTCTCCACACTATGGTGAAGACATACGGAAGATAGGAATCATTAATTCCTTAACCTTGCTTTGACTTGTCACAACCATTCCAGCTTAGCGAAAATTGTTATGGTAGTAAAGCTGGAGTTGCAAAATCAACTATGCCATTGTGCTTCTTTTAATGTTAGTGTATAATCTAAGTCATTGAATAATAAAAAAAACAATTATTCTGCTGTACGAATGCATTTTTGTTTTATTAAACACGATGAATTGATAGCGATTCCGCGAAAATTCAGAAAAAAGACCTACTGCGGGTCACGGCTTTAAGGACAAAGAGGATAGAAGGAAAAGACCGCAGGCAAAGAGTCACCACCAGAGGGAAAGGCTGGAGCAGAATGGGATGGAACGATGAGGGATGAAGCGAGCAGACCAAAAGGGGATCGGAGAGGGTGGGAGAGGAGGAATGCCCCCTAGGCGGGGGAGGCGCAGCGGAAACCGGCGGGGGTCTCTGGGAGATGTGACGGAATGCTCAGCACACTCGGGCCGGAGAAGGATGGAGGTCTTGGGACAACAGGAGGAGGATTCGAGAGGAAAAAGGGGAGCCCCAGGGTGAGGGAGATGGAGGATAAGGGTGGCTGCTGCGGAACAGAGCTGGGACGAAGCGTGTAAGGCGGTAAAGATAGAGGGAAAATAGCCTGCCGAGGCACTTAAAGCCTCACAAACACGGCCATTCTCAAACGCTTGCGGGGAAACGGGCCTTTCATGAGTCTCGGGGAGCCGGCGGGGTTGAAAGAAATATTCAGAATGCGAGGGGTTGAAAGGTGAATGGGGAGAAAAAGCGATGGCGACGAATGGGTGGTGGCAGGGAAGGGAGTAATTACGGGAGTAATAAGGTCACCGAAGGAAAGGGATGAAAATGCTGAACTAGGGCGTTGGAGGGACCGGGGGAATTAGGACGATAAGTTGGAGGAAGGGACGGGGAGGTTATATGTAGAGTTCACACGGGGTCGCGATGGTCGGGTGATATTCTAGCCCCAAGCGCGCATAGAGTGAACGAAACTGCTGGTTGCAGTGCGGCGAAACGAGGGGAATTTGTCGTGAAACTCTACAAAAAGGACGAAAGAAAGGGTAACGGGATGAAAATTCAGTAAGAGAAAAGGGCTATTGGCGCAGTATTGGGATTATCAGAAAATTAAGAGGAAGGAGAAGGGGTATAGTGTTTTAATATTCTCTAAATGACGCCCGTATAATCTCTTCTTATAAAACATCACTCGCCCTTTTAAAACTCTTCTCCGTCGAACCACCCTCAACTCCCCTCTTTTCTCACCCTTGTTCCTGTTCCTCCCTCCGTACCACGACCCTGACACTGGTGCCTCTCTCCGGCTCACCTTAATACCCTAAATCCTTTTTCTTCCCCTTCCGTCCTTCCCTTACGCATGGACGCTTACCCTTTTCCGCAAACCTTCTCTTTTCCCACATCCTCTTTTTCCTTCGCAGTCATCCCGCACGGGTGGATGTTCGATGGAAGTTTCCCATAAGCTCCCCACTCGACTCATTTCGAATAACTTCTCCATCCCCCTAAACCCTCGTTCTTCCTCCACCCAGTACCTATTTCTTTGATCGTTCAATGCACATACATATTTCTCGTTTCCTATTACTTTCTTCTATCCAATGACATAATGACGGAAATATAAGGAATTTTGCTCGTCAGATAAGGGAACTACAACATAGGTGATATTTTCAAACTCACTGATTGCCATTTTGATACTTGAGAATAATGTAGCATTATCATTAGGGCCGAATTTACGCTATTCAACGCAATAGGTCAATATTTTACGCAATAATATCCTAAATTTAGCGCCCTACACCTCATCAAAAAGGTCAAATTTTTGTATGATGAAAATTTTAAAATCAGCTTTTTGCATGGCCCTTTGAAACTATTGGAAAACGTAAATATTTTCCTGCACTACACACCCCGTAACAGCGCAACACTCGTCGTCATTCCTTTGGTTGGTCTCATGGAAAATCTGATGCTTATTATTAACATTTTTTTACAAGTTCGAAACAATGAAGAACTGTTTTTTGATCCCCTTTTAAATTAAGGGCCACCAATGCAATCTAGGGAATACAGACATTACAAATATTATATTTAGGTACATACTTTAGGAGCTGAGTTAAATTCATCACTCATGCACAAAAAAGGTTTTTTTGACTAGAAATCAAATTAATGGGTACAAAAACTAAACAGTATGTTAATTTTAGACATGGATGTTCCATAACTAGGGTCAGAGCCCAGAGTTTACAGAACCTCAGTGCAGGCCATCTGACTATTGGTTTCTCTTCAACACTGTGTTTTTTCACTATAAATCAAAATAATAGGGTACAAAAACTAAACAGGATGTCAATTTTACACATAGGTGATCCATAATCAGACCCCAGAATTTACAGAAACTCACTGCAGGTCAACAAACCATTGGCTTCCCTTCAACGTAACTGCCTTACTTTTTATCCAATTTATAAAATATTAATACTGAAAAATGAAAATAACAGGTATACTTTGGCCAAAAACTTTCCTATTATATATTTTTCTATTCCGCAAGCCCCAATACTCATTAAAACTTTCTGGAAGTGCCTCAGTTTTTCGATATTGAATATTTCATGTTGAATAGAAAATCCGATTTCTATGATTTATAATTGGTGTTCAATATTTAGGAAATCCTCGGCCAGCCGTCTTATCTCCTAACAACCGTCGCGGGTCCCAATCAATAAACATCCCTACTCTAATCTCAAGTCTCTCCCCATCGATGAACGTTGGACCCTCCATTCAAGTCTCACTCGGTTGGAGAAGTTTTCCTCCCCATGCACCCTCGGTCCCACTACCCGGTACTTTTGGCTTCCACTTCACCTCGTCCGAAATGCACATTTTACTGACGGCCTCGCAGGTATAATCTTCTCCTACGCATCTATCAGTTTCTCTGAGGCCTATGAATGATATATTTGAGCAAAATTGAACATTAGTACATGTCTCTTCACCGCATAATTCCTTATCTCACCGGCCCAGTTCACGTCTCTCTCTCTTTCTACGCTTCGTACATTAGCACTCCGAAAGAAGAGTATTTTTTTTCCTTTTATTAGATCCAATTCTAAGTCCTGAATCCTTAGACTCGGGCGTCCCTGTTGCTCAGTTACTCTCAGGTATTCATCCAAAAAGTCCTGGTGGAACGTTAGATTACCTTTGAATCAAGAAGGACGCGGGTAGGTAAGATTTGCATCACGTGAGATAGATGTAACGAACTTGTTTTCATGATATTCACAGATCAACAATCTTAGAATTGGTTTGATGCAGCTCTCCCTCGATTCTCCCATCGATTAATCTCGCCAAATTAACAACTTTCTAGATCAGAGTCCCTTTTGCAGTCGTTAACACATTCTCCATACATCTCATGCGAGAACTTCCTTTGCCATTCTTCCCATTCTGTTACCCCTCGACGATTGCCATCATCAAGCCAACAAGTCTCGAAATATAGCCAATTAAATTTCCCGGTCATGTTTATGTCTTTAGCTGACTTTCCTTTCCTCGTACTCTTCTTAAGACTCCGTTAGTCTCTCGTTCAATCTATTTTATATTCATTATTCCTCTGTAGCTTCATTTATACATATATATAGCATATACTTCTCTACTGTTTTACTTTTCCAAGTCTCACTACCATAAAAAAAAAATTCTCAGGATTATAATGAGGTATTTCCTGACATACAAGTTCTACTTCCGCCCGTAAGGACATATTACTGATGGTAGACTGTAACCTCTGCCTGGGCTATAATATTGCCTATTTCCTTCTCACGCTTATCACTCGATATTTAAATATACTTTTTCACCTCCTTAAGCTTACTTTTTCCTAACCTATCGTTGGTCATAGCCTTTTATATCTTGGTTATGCTCTAGGGATATAAAAACATATGACACATAAATTAATAGTCAAACTCTGCCTTCTATTTACTCTGTTTAAGTTATATCGTTTTATCGAAGCGGAACCTGAGCCTAAGAAAACACGTCATTATATTCCAAAGCAGGATTCTAGATCTGTTTTCAAAATTTCTACAGCGCGCTGCGGCGGCGGACTCGAAGACTGTTTTTGACAAAAGAGAGAAGTAATGGAAAAGAGAAAGCAGAATAACTCAGCCAGTTAATGGCCGAGAAAACCCACTCATTAAGGATGTATTTTGGGGATAATGACTCTGGAGAAGGAATTTAGAAGGAAATAAAGATGTCGATACCATGATTCCACGGCCAAAAGGAAGAGTATGTCTTTTTTTCTACTTTTAAGTCGCGGAAAAGTACTCATTAAAAATGGGTCTTTTCTTGTTTTGAGAAAAAGCCACTTGAACACTGTTTCCAAAGTTAATGAATCTGTAAAGTAACATAGAGATTACGCAAAAGATATTCATTCCTAAGAGTTATTGGCATATTTTGGGTGAAAAAGACCAACAGGAATACCCTAATGACAATATTGAGAGCATAAATATTAACCAAACCACTAATGTTAACTCAAAATTTTCACAGACAGGTCAAATGCTTCCCGTTTCATATTTTGGTCTGTGTAAGAAGGCTCATTATTTGAAGGAAAGAATTAATACGATTAAAGCTCAGGCATATGAGGTGTCATAGCTTATAATCAGACACGCAGAAGAAAATCATTTTAGTAGTTTCTTTAAGTTCGGGAAGAGCTTTCTTTCTTTTGAAAGTCATATGAATATTTCATAAAATTACAAAATCAAACTGGCTGAACTTACAAAAAACTATTTTGCGAACTAAAGGCTCCCTTTCTCATCAGAGTATTCGAAAATTCGGAAAATATATGGTAAACAATGGTTCTACTAGTATCGAATCCTCAACTCTTCCATGTTTCAATCCAACGTGTTTTTCCCACTCTGTCTTATCTGAGTTATGCGCTGAATCATAAGAAATAGTCGCTTAAAATTAAAGGGGTATATTTAAAAATATGAATTCATTTTTAAATCTTTGAGGGAAAAAATATATCGAACATTTTATATGTAATTGCAACTAGAAATTGCATCCGTTTTATTGTTCCTTATTTTTAGAAATCGGTTGAAAATGATCGAAAAACTAAATAAGTTAACGGGGTACGCAATTTTCATCGGAATGAAATCGATATATCTATTGAGATTATTGCATCACAAACTAAAGAATAAACTTAGTCTTTAAGATTTGGTAGCCATTATCATTGGAAGTTGCAAAAAAACCAACAAATATTTGACCCGTAGGATAATGTATTTCTGGTAAACAGGCAACATATTTGATGAAGAAATTATTTTGAAGCATTTATATTAAGCATTTAATTTAGAGATGAAAAGTTAATTATCCGTTATGTCCTACGATTTTTTCCCATATTTACTCGGCTGTAACTAATTGTTATTGCCTGGAGCACGTTATAATTCATTATGTACCTTCGTATTCTGAGTAAATGAAAAGTCGAGAGCATAGATAAATTTGTTGAAATACACTTAATTATCATAAAAAGCTTGTTTTTCTTTCATACAGCTTCAATTCTTTACTATATAGAAAAGAGGAGTTCCATTATTCAGTCCCTTGAGCAAAAAATCAAATGTTTCGTAACGTGATGACTTCAGGTCCCCTTGAGCATTCAATAAAACTGAGCAAACTTGCGTTTTTGTGGACATTGGGAAAGTTCACTCAAAAGCCAATATTTCGCCAATATTGGTTTTTGAACTGGCTTTTCCGAGAAATCAATATTGATCAAATAACAAGAAAAAGGAAACAATTTTTGGGCTTCGAAAGGAGGCCGAAGACTTCTGTTGACTATCAGCTCGAACACGAACCGAATATGGATGTTAGCCAATTGGTCCCGAAGGTATGTACAATGTAAATGTTTGAAGAGTCCATTGCAATGGTCAAATGATTCGTGATTACCCATTATTATAGTTTGGCTCTAATACCAACACTCCGTACCAAAATATTCAGTTGTAATGAAAACAATGCATGCCCAGTTACGGCAAAATATGAACTAATGGCATTATCAAAGAAACATAAATTGAAGAATAGTATTAAAATAGGAATGGGTAAGGTGAAGGCTTTAAGTTTTTTTACCGAAATAATAATAAAGGTGGAAGTAGTATATGGACATTACAAGATGCTCGTTTGCAATCTTGAAATCAATTGAAAAATAATATTCATTACTGAAAATCTTGGCTTACTAGCAAAACAGCTATTAATGACTGACATAGGAAAAGGTGGGAGAGGATTTTTATTTAGAACGCAGGATTATTTATGCATACTATACGGCACCAGGACCTTGAGTTGCGGAGATTATGACAAATCATGTTCATATAAAGTTGATTTGGGTGAGAAAAAAGAGACTATAATAAATTAGCAGAAAATATTATTAAAATATTGTATTTGAATGGCATGAGGATATGGAGAATGTAATGCTGCCAAAATATTCAACTAGTCGTAAGAAACTGCTATTCTGCACACAGGAAGCATGCATTTTATAATCGAAAATTTAGTGAAAATTCACTAATTTAAAAAGTCCCGGCATAATATCTTATGTTGAGGAAAAATGAATATAAAGATATCCCAAAAGAGAATATTTTCCGGATCAATGAAACATATCTATTGGAGAATTTTAACCCGAAAGAGTAACGTAAATATTTGTTAAATTGTAATTTTGTTAATAGTCCAGTTGGATGAACCCAATTACTTCGGAAATATGATTCGGAGTACTTAATTTATAGAAGGGTTTGAGCGAGCTGAACGGACCGCAATCCAAGTACAAACTAATATCTGTACGTTTTGTAATACGAGTTCCATGAAATAAGATGATAGAATTCATAGGTGAGCAGAGGTTCATTGTGAGATAGATTTTCAACCTATTCAAATGATAAAGATATCCCGAAGGTGTTGATTTAAAATAAGGTAATGCCTAATTCAATGTGAAATATAATGTCTGTAACATTGCCTTGACTCATCCAGCAAGCATTTATTTTTAATGCTGCAAATGAAAATTCTTTATAATTCCTAAGCAAATATTACACTTGTCTTGTACATACAGTAGTAAACTGAGTTTCTATTCGAAACTTTAACGCATTCCCCATGACTACGTGTAGACAAGAAGTCTTATGCAGTCTTAAAGCATTACTCAACCAAAAAATTATCTCTATGAAATAGTAGAAAACGTGTTCCAATTATTTGTTATAGATTTATCGTGGCCACGCATATTCAACTAACAGTAGCAATGTGTTACACGATTTTTTCTTCTTTCCCCAGTTTCAACATTCTAGCCTTTTAAGTAATCTCCTATGTCTTATATGCCCAACATAGTACATATTTGAAATGCAAAAATCGATGATTAAGTTAATGCGTTCAAATTGAGAAAACGCAGGGTAAAATGAAACCAAAATTTGTTAAAACCATGAGCACTAAAATTTTGAAATTCAATGAAGGGAATTACTGAATAAAAAGAGCTTGACGTCAATTATGCATAAGAATGCATCTTCCATCTATTTTGATTACTTTCACTTCGATAATATCCATATAATAGCCCATGTGTATGGATATTAGATAAGCAAGGTTTTGGAGCACTAGCTGTATCCAAATTTTACACCCACAATGAAAGGTTTGTCGAAAACAGCTCTTTCTTTATGATGAAACTGTTAACTTCTCCTCGTTTCATGTCATTAGTGCTTGATTTATGAAAGTTGCATTTCCATGTTGATTAAAGGGAGTTAAAATTTCAACCTACATTTATAGTTTTAATGCCGCGTAATGAGGTATTGTGAGCAATAGGGTCGGGAATCAAACAACTCCCACGGAGTCAGTGAAAGAAATAAGGGGTACAAAACATATTTACGGAGCACAATTTGGTCAATAAATTTCAAGACGTTACAAATTATTTAAAATATGCATGGGCAATATGCATGATATTCAACTAAGGAAAATTATTTGAACAGGGGAAGTTTTTTTTAGGGTAATGTTCATCTTTCAGCCCAAATATTTTGACATTTAAATAAAGCATGGTTCATATAAGACTTTTTTAGGCTAGTCGTTATATGGATAAATTACATATAAATGTGTGTCATTATGGAAATACTGAGTGTTTTCCACCGTATTAGCTTTTAAATGTCACAATGTCTGGGTCCGACAAACAAAAATTCTGTTCAACTCTATAGAATAGCACAATGTTCATACTCAAGGCGGAATTAGAGCACGAACATTTGGATTACCAAACCAGCGAGTTACCATCTGGCCGCCACCCCTGGGTTTACTCAAATTCCCTAGATTTCCATTGCATGTAACCTTCAATGTTTCATTGATATTTACCCACCCATGCAAAATGAACCCGTGTTCTAGAGTTTCGCTTAAGTTTAACCCAGAAAAAGTATTTGGGAGTTCATTGGTTTGGGATTTTCCCAGTGAAAAGCGCGATAGATTCATCAAAAAATATTATCAATGGAGCGCCAAAGGCTTAAAATTTTGACTGACAGTGGTTTTGGAAACTTGTCTACTAGCTTTGCGGCAATTAATGGAGATATTGTGCTGTCCATTAATGTTTACCAAGCTAAATTTTTTTCCACCCGCAGATTAATTTTAAGTTCGCATCTCGGCTGCAATAAAGACTGTTTCATGGTTTGCTGCTAGCTCAACAAATGATAATTAATAATGCGGGATTAAACGCGAGAGATATCCGATACAACAAGCTTTTTATTAAACTTCATACCAATAAACAGGTTTGGTTATCCTAAAATGCCATGAAAATATTTACATGCACTCAGTGTAATCGAAGAGCAAAATAAAACACCGTATCAAGTGATTGAATGCTCTGCTGAATTCAAAATTATTCGCAACTAAGCTCTGAGCCCTCCTGGTAGGAACCACAGCAGTATTTAATATTGAGGGATAGTACACTTTAAACTCGGATTGAAATTTTCGTAATATATACCGCTTCAATATCATTGAAGTGAGGGTTTTAATAATACTACCTCTGAGCACTTTTCTTGGTTATTTCGCCGTTGTTGGTCTACAGAAATATTTCCAAAGACAATGAATCTACAAAAGTCTATTTTTCGCAAGAAGAGTTAGATAATTTGAATGACGGTGGAGACCAAAAATGGCTATTATTTAATTAAAAAAGGAAAGGTTAATTATAAAGGGTGATTTAACGATATTATGTTGATCAAATTACATCTTCATGGTAACACCACAATCGGTTGCGGCTCCCAAGGAAGGGAAAGTAAACAGAGGCGCCGGCGAAAATTAAAAGTTAGCAGGTACGGGAGCGATGCTAGTGTAAAACTATGAGGGAATACATTAAAGTTTGAATGAGGAGAGCGTAAAATGGGAAGAGATGTTTACGTTCGTGAAAGCTTGGAGAATTTCAGCAAGCCATGAGGGATTTGGAAAGGTACACTCCGTAAACTGCCTCATCCAAGAAAAACCCTACTCTGACTCCTCCAACCCCATACCGCATCATGGTGGTTGGAACAATAGATTTAACCCAACTGCTGAGCTTGTAACCACATTTTCTCTAATATTATTTTGATAACCACAGACAGTAAATCAGGCAAATTAAATTTGGATTCAAGTAAAAAATGTTGATCGAATTTAATATGTTCGTAGTGACTAGATTAGTAAATAGAACAATCAGGTTTGTTCAATTGTATAGGTAGTTGAATGGGTCAAGAGGTCTCCGGCGTCAACTTTAGCCTGCTCTAGATATGAAAGATACCAAGGCCTCAAAATGGATGAATACTTTCACTCCCTCTCCCATCATGCTACATGTTTGCTTTTGACGAGAGAGTTAAATTGCTAACGGATATTTTGGCATGAGGGGTCTGTCTGATGAACCTGAAGGCTATCGCATGACAAGGCAAAAAATGGATGATTTAACGTTTCCTACAACGGATGGAGTACGATGTCTAAGTACTCTACGCACAGTATTGAAGAAGGAACCGGTATAGCAATGACATATCTCTGCCACTGAAAGGAGTTTAGTCAAGGATCTTGTGGTGAGACGACAGCACTCAAGCCTTTATATTATATTTTGACTCTACTCTATTTGACTATACTATACCCTATCAGCCTTTATATTATATTTTGACTATACTCTATTTCCTTGCATTAAAACAAAGTTTACTATTATAGTTGACAAAGGAATTTTCTTACAACTACATTTAAGTGGTGATGACCTAAGATAAAATTTCTGGTTATTTCCCAAGTAAATGGAAGAGAGCCAGTGTACTCATACTTCACAAGTAGCCTATTCTTACATTTTCAACTATCTGAGGCAATGTGCTTGAGAATCTCGAACATTATTTTGATGCACTAATTAGCCTTCTAACTTCCACGGGCTGCTAAATGAACATTTTACTCGTCACAAGGGAGCTGTTATGTGAAACTTACTTTCACTCCCTCTCCCATCATGCTACATGTTTGCTTTTGACGAGAGAGTTAAATTGCTAACGGATATTTTGGCATGAGGGGTTTGTCTGATGAACCTGAAGGCTATCGAATGACAAACTCATCAAATATGAATTATTTATTGAGATACCTGGAGGGAAATCATAGCACGTACTCAGCTAAGATAGATCAACAATTGCTGCAGGAACAAAGACTAAACATTCCTCCCCAATCCTTTCACGATACATATAAATATTATAATGTCCACATACGATCTATGTTATGAAATGAAAAGCCCGTAGGAGAAAACAATGACGCATATTGGGATTGGGAATGAAAATAGCTGTAGTCGAAGTCACCGGAAGGTTACTTAGGTTATATACAAACTAAAAGTTTCGGCATGCCTCCCTTGGAAACTGTGAATGTAATGGCATTTAGAATGCATAAGTGAAATTATTTTTTTACAAACTCCTCACAATTTTGGAACATAATTTTCAACACTCTGGGAAACACACCAACCAAATCCCCAACTCAACGAGAGATGCGCGATCTTATTTTTAAATTATGTCCCAATAGCATTGCTTTTAGTAATTCATAAAATTTTACACTGGAACTGGAAGAAGATAAGTAGTGGTAAGAGTTTTGTAAGATATAAAATTTTGTTTACCTTAAGTTTTATCTTTCGGAAGAAAAGAAACCTCAAGAAGGAACATTGATACGCAATACGCAACACAATGGGGTCGTTTGCCATATTTTTTTTATTGCCGAATCTAATATAGTTTTAAAAATAAAAATATCCGTATTTTTCCGTTTTCTGATCCGTCAATTATTTCTCGAGTTATGAGCGGCGAAAAACTGATGTTTTTAACCCTTTCGGAAAAATGGGCGTGGTGCAACCTCTGACGTATAACGACTTCGTCCAATCACAACTGAGCCCGCGAAGCTACTTTGCCTTATCGCAATGGGGGAGAGACAGCTGACTCTGCCAATAGGACAGTTACGACAGCATCTGTGCGAGCAGACCTTCCGAGAACCCCCCTCCACTCCCTTCTCTTCCACGAAAAGCAGTCAAGGACGGGAGGAAAATGACGTCAATGTTATCACAGCAGATTTTTCGGTGGGCGTCACCTTTTGCTTATTTTAATTTATGAGTGAATGGTTGTGGTTAGAAGATTAATTTTTTCACTAAAATTCTTTTTTCGTTTCCATCTAACGATTTCGTGTACAAAATTGCAATTTCGGTGCCGAGTAAACGCCCCCATTATTAACTCAAGGGCTATGATGATGATGATGGCTAGTCATCAGAAGAGAGCTGCGTGCAAAAAATGAAGGCTTGGCCTTTTTGAAGGTCTGGGCTTTCCAGTGGAACGTCTGAATTTTGGAAAGGCTTTGTGTGAATTATTTTGGGAAATATGTGAGGGAAACGTCTTTCCTGTGCATTCTTGCATCATATTTGGTAATAATTTTCAAAATTTTTCATGGACTATTAACACTATCCGAATGAAATCTAATATGTGCCAAAAATTCCAAGGTTTCAACCTTGGAGTATTCGTATTTTCCCACATTGACATTTATATTCATGATAGAGCTACTGAAAGAGAACAGATGTCAATTGTTCTTTCAATTTTTTCACAAATGAAGGTGTTTCCGAAATTCTGAATGAATATGAACTCTTTTGGTTGATTTAAAAGGAGAAAAGCAATTGGAACCACAGAAAAATTTTAAAGTCTTCAGACTGTATTCGGCTTCGTTCTAGACAGAAGAAAATAGTGAGAAAATAAAACGTAAGAAATTTTCCCCTGCTGCATTCCCGCATTTCAGGATAAGAGATGGAGTTGGAGTGGATGGGTGAGAATGATCAAAATTCGTTCTGTAGCAGCTGCCTTACCTAAGCACGCGTTCGTTCCCTTCAATCAAGGGGACTGTAACTAATGAATAAAATCACGGGATGTGATTCATTGCAAAAAAGGTCAAACACGCCTTTAACTTCTGAAATGAGTTCCTTTTCGACATGAAAATTTCGTGTTTCACTCGCAAATTAGGCTATATGGGGAAACATTCATGAGATAAATGCCTAACGTTTAGCAAACTTGCCAAAGAGTAAACGTAATTTAAGTAGTTTTTTCTTCATCGTGATCAAGGTTACCACTACGTTGCATATATATACATCACACAAAAATACACTTAAGATGAATAAAAGTAGAAGCAGAACCTCTACTAGATATAAAAGATTATAATTCCGTGATCTCCTGCGTTGCTGGGATTTTACCTGAACTCACACCGCCCAAAGAACTAAAGGGTGTCTGTTAGGGGTTGAATATGACCTTTTTATAGTCTTTCGTAAACATTTTGTAGTTTATTTCGCTGAAATTTTGAGGCAAAAAAACAAATATAAACTGAAGCGTAGGACAACATTCACCTCGATAGCAAAATTCAATAAAAAGGTTTAACGACGCACAATGCGATTCTGTTGTTGAGCCTTCAAGATCGTTTATTTTTTGGCTATAATACCCTTCCGCTAAGTCTCGCTATACCTCGAAGTGAGAGATTTCCAAAAGGATGATGGCGATGTACAACTATGGCTTCACGGTGAACGTTCACAATTCTCTGTCTGTCTGACGATTGCAGACTTTGCTGTCAAAATGTCGGTACCGATCAACGCTATCAAATAATGGAGTAGTAAATACAAGAATTTTTCATCGTGAGTAATCGGAAAAATATCCCTAAATCGATTTTGAAAAATTCTCCATGAGAGGCTAGATTTATTTTCATCCAATTCAACATTGAAAAAATAATTGTGGATTTACTATATCAGTACATGTAAGGCTGCTAATGAGAGCAGTTTCTCTTGTTATAACAGAGATCTCAGATGACAACATAAGTGAATTGTGTACCTACCTTCAGTACAAAGAGGGAGATACTATTGAAATGCTCATTATGACCTTAGTGAGCAATAACGCGAGAAACGAATCTATGATTGTGCACCTGGAATTATTTCTTCAAAGCCGGTAGGGTTCCAATGTCGAATCCCGAGCACTAATTTAAGCACTGAACTCTCAAGTCTCCAGGGCATCAAATCCTAGCCGTGGTAATAACCATAAAACAATCAAATGAAATTCTTTATTAGTACCTTTTTTAACATCAAATTGACTTTTCAATAGATTTCAGTCATGTCATTAATCAAAATTGTGCTAATTACCAAAAAGTACAAACATTCCATGACGAAAGGTCATTTTCATCCAACTCTTTTTCATGTAAAACAGTTTTGGTTTGCATTACACCTTTCATTATTTCGTACGGGTATTTGCATAAACATGCTTCTCTAACACAGAGGTGACAGCGTAGGTGTTTATAATGTTCAATTGCTCTCATCAAGATTGTTTTACCTAAATTTGCATAACTTATCCTTTTTTCAAGTGAATACTAGTGTATCAATTACTATTACAACTGTAAACTGCCATAAATATTTAACTTGTGAATTATGCGTTGGTCGCATAAAATATTAAGGCAAACACTAATCTATGACACACTTCAGTAAACTGCAGAAACAACCTTATTTATAATAATGCCACTTATCACATCATAGAATGAATTTATGAAATAATAATGCTCCTAAGGGTAAGGTGAGGAAAATGATGTGATAATTTATGTGAATTTATGGATGAGTGAATACATTCACTCGCCATTCAATCTTCCTTGATGAACAAAACTCTTGAAAGCAAATGATAAATTTATCACGCACAAAACACGTCTATCACCATGCGTCAAAATTTAGAGAAGTATCGCTTACCGCATGAAGAGATAATTGTGATTATTGAGAAAATCTTTTACTATAAATAAGTGGTGCTTAAACAAAACCTTTCTATAAGAAATAAATGTAAGCGCATAAAAATAGCCAATAAAAATAATAAGCATCAGACCATAATGTTCATTGCGCAATTATTTGATAAAAGTAATATAAATACGGCATTTATGATGAAAAATAATTTAATTTACGAGAGAATATTAAAAGCTAAAGAAAGAAATAGGCGTGTGCTATGAACTTATTAGGTTTTTACTCAAGAAGGAGAATTATTATTCTACAAAAGCATGACTAAAATAATTCTTTCAGCCACCGAGTAGAATTAAAATTGAAGGTACGAAGTTTCACTTCCTTCTACCCTTAACTTCGGAAGAGAAGTTACAAAAATTCAGTAGAAAAACGTTTGAAATCGACGAAATAGACTACAACACCACTTCCAGATGATATGAATTCATTGAAGCATAGAATAGATCAACAAAATATGAATATTCCGAAGCATGAGAATTTTTTTGTGAATATTTACGGAAAGCAGTTAAACGTCTAAAGTTGATACTCTGAACTCCTTTGCTCACTTGCTGGAAAGAACATAAAAAAACTTCTTTCCCTGCTTCAACTTGCAACGTTTAACGTCTGTGATATTGTGAAGATTTATTACGCATTCAAAGAGAGCATTTCACGCCTAGGCACTTTAGTAATCCTGGCAAAAAATTAAAGAAATGTGCAAGGTTTGATTTCCAAACTTTCTGGCGCGTAAGAGGATTGGTTTGCCGGAACTAGTTCAGATTGAAGTGAATAAAACGTATTTTTTGGAAAAAAAATGGCGCACGCATCAGAGTTTAAAGCAGTCAAATAGTCTTCGCTCATTCCCTAAAAATAATAAATGAAAAGGTTTCCGGGGACCAAGCGGAGTCCATCACAAATGTTTCCCATAGCTTAAGGTGGAAAAAATCTAGTTAAAAAAAATTCATTCCCTTTAGTCATGAAATATGAACTTGTACGTCCATGTGAATGAAAGGTATCACATGTTAACCGGAAGTATGCATCAACTGCCAAATATTAAACATTTAGTAAAACTATATGAAAAACAATTTGTCTTTTAAGTAATTTTTACCTCACGATAAGTAATAAATAGAAGCCTGGATGTGAAACTCTTTCAATTCATAGATATATGACATATTTAGTCACTCATATATGCTGTATACTTCTGAAATCGTTGACTAGGGAGATCTTAGACTAATTAGATTAGACTCAGACTAACATGTAGGCTATTGTAAAAACATCTTCAGCCTACTTAAGCTAATTTAAAGCTAATTACGTCAATGATTATAATAGCTTTACACAATTGTTTAAAAATATCATTCCTTAGAACATATGACACAGCGAATGTTATTCATTAATTAAAAAAATAATTAAACATTATTTCCTCCTCTTCATCTTCTTTCTGTTGCTTCTAATTTTAACTGCCTAATAATTTTTTGTCATTCATTATCAGGTTTGACTATTTCCCAAAGACGTAATTTTTTAAAAAGCCATCATCAGCACTGGCATATTCAAAGTGTGAGAAGAGTAAGAATTACATTTGTCACATTCAGATACAAGTATTGCAATAAAACTTCTGTGCTAGGATTGAATCACGCATAAGGAAGAAAAAGTTGTCATATGCTACGGACCCAATGAAGGCCTTGATGTTAGACTCAAACGCATCCATCCAAATTAAATGCTATAACACGTTAATTGATCATCATTAGAGATAATAGAACAATAATTGTACCAACGAAAATAATAAATATCTTAAGAAAAAATCTATATTACGTGCTTTTTTATCGTAACACGCGTAGAAAGAGACAAGAAAAATGGAATCGACAAGGAAAATTTTACGAACTATATCAGGTATCGAGAAAGTAACCATAAAAAAAACAATCATGTTGAAGTTTTTTTCAAGCATATCTGAATGCATTTATACTGTATTCAATCGCTCAATAGCTATCAAATCATGTGACGTTAATGAATGGCTTTCCGCACAGTACATGAGACAAATTTGCTTAAATAAAATACATATTTCGACCTATCTCTCCCACTTTTCCTCTCGGCCTCCCCATCCGAAAGGAACCCTAACCTTAATTCCATCCCACCTCGCAATAACAAGGAACACAAGGATCAGAGAACACACAACCTTTCGAAGCCTGAAGTCACGCGAGACGACAGCCACGGCAACAGTCCCGAAACCGACAATTCCCTGGGTCGAACTGGAGCAACCACTCGGGAATGAAATCGCGGGAAGAGATCGAGGTGGAGGGAGATAGGGAGGACGAGAAGGGCCACGGCAAATTCCCCGTGGTACATCCAGGGACGGGGAAGGCCCTGCATCCCATTAGTGGCGAAGAAGGGACCCGAAGGGCGGTGGATCCACCGATGGGCCGCGCTCCCTTTATTAGCAATTCGAGCTCGTTTCCGTATAATATAGCGGAAGCCTTTTCAGCCGAGTGCCGGGAGGGGTCAGGCCAGGAGGGAACTTTTCGGGGGATTTAGGAAGCGTGCGTGCGCGTCCGTTGGCACACGTCCTGGCCGAGTGCAAGCGAGGGGTTGGAAGGTCGGGTGGAGGGTTCAGGGTGTTGGGGCATGGCGCAGGGTATTTAGGCGAGAGGGAGGAGGAGGGTCTAAGGGGTATGAAGAGAGATGGAGGGGTTGCGTCCGCTGCGGAGCAAAGGATCGAACGGGGAGGTGGGGAAATATGGGAAGGAAATTCGGGTGAGACGCGCGGATTGAATTGGTATAAAATGTTATAGCTATTTTCGGTGCCAGAAAAGGAAAGTGGGGAGAGGAGTCGTTATTTGAATTCCCTCCCGAATGGTGGAGGACGAAAAGGGGAGAGAGAAGAAGATAAAGACGGGACCGAAGCAAAGGAGGGAGAAAATATTTGAAGTGAGGTTGGACTTTTTGCCGAAGAGGGATGCTAAGAGGAGAATAGCTTTCCGAATCCCCTCCCTGAAGTCGGGTGAGAAAGAGGAGAGAATGGGAGAGAGGAAGATAAAGATGGATCCAAAGCGACGGAGAGAAAAAATGTATAAAGCGGGGGAATATCATCTCGGAAGACCATACTCTCGTCGTCCCTAAAAAATCCCGGGAATCTCAGTGGTACGGAAACTCAGAGATGCTCGTGTATGAGGGAATTGAGCCAATTCCATCCGCCAATACAATGAGAATTCTCTCCATAAACCTCGAGCTACCCTCGACATTTCACAATACCAGAGTGGGGAGTGGCCGACTTTCAAGTCGGTATTCGTCCATTTTTTCCACCAAGAGAGAGACGATATCCGACAAAATTCTAGAGCAGTAAGAAATTGAATTTCGTAAATCACTTGCAGGGGGCATTTTATTTCATTCTCCACAGACTTTATGCATCAACGGAAGCATGCATAATTTGGCACAGGGACAAGAATTTAAGAACGAGGGATATACTTAGCTTCGTTGGAAATTTGAAATTTCATGAGAAAGTAGGATCCTATGACAAGGTTATTATACGGAGCAGAAGATGGCAATGGTAATATGACAAAACCAGGCCCCCAGGGTCAGTTAAAGGCAGCAACTAACGAAAAATCGTTGAAAATAATTAGCATAGTTTAGAAGCAGTATTTTCTCACATGGAATAGTCCTAATTTAAGTTGATTAAGAGTAGACAAGCAATGGAAAGAATTAGATTAAATTACTCCTTAGTTCACCCCTTTCATCCAATATGACACATTTTATTTTGGTCGTAGATGAGAGAAATGAGAAATACCGTGGCGGAAACCTTCAAGGTACAGTAAAAAAAATATTCCTATCTAAAAATCGATGATTCATATTCATGAGTTTTTTTAAATGCAATGAATGACTGATATTTGGCTCAATTTCGCATAAAAGAGAGCAAGTACAAATCTAAGGTTTTCGTAGGGCTATATTTGTAGATAGTATGAGATACAATGGGTTTAAAATGATCCAGGAGATTTACGTCATTAAACTAACTACGGCTATGTTTCTTCCCAATAGAGACTTGAATTTTCTCTTGCCATCCAAATTTCTAAAAGGGTGCACACCATGAAAATATTAGACTTTAGATAATTTTAGACAATACTATTTCAAATAAATCTTCTTAACAATGTATGGTTAGTCGCTGCACAATATAGGTCACTGTACTGAATCACTACTCAAATATTTGCCCACATCATAGGAATGCTTGAATTTCTTTATGAAAACTGGTCACTGGTTACGTCCATGAAAAAATGCGTTTAATAACATGTAGATTTATTAGGTATAACAGTTATAAACGATGCAATGTGTTTAACAAGTTGTTTGAATTATTTTCACAAATCGTTAATATATTTTTTAACTGTTTAAATAAGTACAAGAATGCTCAAAAAGGGAAAAAGCAACCTTATCGATCCAAATACTGTAATGCGTTTTCCGGAATTAATAAATCATTATATATTAAAATAATCGTATCGTATGTGGCTGTAGCTTATCCCATAAAGAAGCGGAATAGAATGTAGTAATATTGATTTTATTTTTCTCACAGCACCCAATTTAAATCAAGTAAATAATTAAAGTAGTGGGAATGGGATTTTCCTATTTTGTTATTAAAAGCCATTCAAATTATCAAAATTTCGTATGCATAAATTGAAATTCCAATTGAATTTCTCAATAGTACATGTCAAATTGACCCTGGCTTAGAAGAACAGTTGCAAAGTCCTACACAAATTATTTGTTTGTTCCACATTAGGTAGCTCGACCCTCTTCCAGCTTGTAGTTACACCAAATGATTTCTCAATGATGCATCATGGACGAGAGAGCTGTTAGCAGTTGTCATCAAATAAAGTTGCGATAACTAGTTCTAGTTATTCTCAAATACCAATATAAGTACTTGACTTCGTGTACAAAATCTTAAATAAAAACTACTGCTTGAAATTTAAATAAAAATACTCGCAAACCTCTGTAAATATTTGTCATTATTTTTGTCTAACTTGGGGACCGGGTTGGTGTGGTGGCTAGAGTACTGGCCTCCCATCCCGAGGGCCCGGGTTCGATTCCCGGCAGAGGCGGATTTTTCTGTGGAAAACCGGTCCCCACTTGAGTGCCTAGTGGAGGGCATTTCAAGTACAGTACTCCATCCGTCGGATGGGACGTTAAACCGTGGTCCCCTTGGCGCCTTTCGTTAAGAGTAGGCTAATGCCGACGCCGGGTTTCTCTCCACCCTTCCTCCGTTCCCTAAAAACTCCTACCATTACCCAATTACCCACCTATCCTATATGGCGCAAATGACCTCAGCTGTCGGTCGCCTCCCCTAAATAACCAACCAATTTTGTCTAACTTTTGTCAAAATTTGTATGATTGTACTCCTTTCGTTTGAAGCATTTGAAGTTTGAAGCTCGAAGCAGTACACAAAGACGCGTTATTTGTGTAGAACGACATTAGATAGTGCAATCCGAACAATCGGAAACGGCCGAGAAACAAAAATTGATGGAATTGAGAGAAGGAAACTATTAGTAGCGAGTGAAACTAAAGAAGAAAGGATGTTTGATGACGGATATTTCATGGAAAAACACGCATTTTCAAGGTCTCCGCCACAAAGTGCAACGGTTTAGAAACCATGACAGCAAGAAAACATTGCCCGTAGCGAGAGACTTTGAGAGCAGAGTAAGACGATTTCGAGACGGGCCGAGCTTAACATCCCAAAAAAGCGCGCGATGCCGCAGGAGTGAACCCCGACGATTATTTTCCTAAAAGCAGGAGCGAGGTCTTTTTTTCCCCAGGGCACGCCGTGGTAAATTCCCGCGCGTAATGGCCGTTGCTCAAATAGCCCGATCGTAATGAGATGGAGCAAACGGCGGAGATTACGTGAGTGAATGCGGTTTAAATTATGGGCACGGCACGAAGTGAATAGAGAGGGAGAGAAAGGGAAAGAGAGAGGGGGTAAGTGTGGTAAGGGAAGAGTCAAGGTGGGAAGGAGATTGTCAAAGCAAGGAAGAAGAAGAAGATGGAGGGAGGGAAAGAAAAAAGAATGGGGTCAGAGATTCCAGCGGAAGAGAAGAAGGGAAGATAAAAGGGGGAGGATGCAAATATTATCGCCCAGTTCCCTTTCTTGGAAGGGAGTGTGTAAAAATACCAAATGAGTAAGGTTCATAAGCCAGACAAACTGGATGTCATATCATGAATCCTCTTATACTGTCCAATTTTCTCAGGCCCCTTTTTTTCTTGTGCACATCCATGCTTTGATTGGCATATATGTTTTTGTCTGGTGCATAAACATGCCATTCCTTCTTTTAAAAATCTCTTTCGCCAGATTAAGAAAATATTCGTCGACACCTCCCTTCTTCTCCCGCCATTTCTTTGAAGGTTACTCCGCTATTTTAGAGAAACAATTACGGATTGTACATGCATCTTACTCCAGTTGCTCCCAATGCTACTCGAGGGGGGAACCGCAACTAACTTACTTTTCACTAAGGAAATGACATGTCAATATGCTCCGTTGGCGAGTGCTAGGTCACCAATTGAATATTTAACCGTGAAAGAAGGGTGGATAGAACTATTGTGCCAACTAAACTAAAGGGGCCATGAGTGCAAATTTTATCTCGTTTAGCAAACGTGGTACTGACCAGGACGTGGCATCAACACAGCACCCACCGTATTGTAGCCCGACCGTAGTTTGCGGTATTTCACGGGAAGAGATCAACCTCGGAATCGACAAATATCTGGGGTCTTGGAATGGGTATGGATTAGTCACATTTATTATTTTTTACCCCAAAAATGATGGAATGCAGGAATCAATCATTTTAAGCCTATTTCATAACCAATGCGTTACCTTATCGTCGTTCAACTCGTCAGCTACCAATTTTTTTGTTAGTAACTCCTATTTCAGCTAACAGACTTTAATGTTTTCACTAAAATATTGCTCTGATATACCCCATACCTAACGCAGTCAACCAAAATCTACGCTCCCATCTTTCACACCATTTCAATCTGGCAATTTGATCTTCACTCCACGGAGCCAAGAAAGTTGGTGAGCTCTGTTTTCCCACTTTTGCATATTGATATTTTCCTCCGTTTTGGCAAGCATTCATCCTTTGACTGGCTCCACATACTACCGACGACCTCTCCCCCTGCAACCACCCAGTTGCTTCCCTCTTCATCCATATAACAGGAGGAACGCGAACGGAGGGGAAGAGAGGAAGCGAGGATGGTAGCGGAAGGAACGGAGGGAAGAGGGGAAGTTGGAGGATGGAGCAAGTAGTAGATGGGAGAAGGTGGGAGAGGCTGGGACGGGGAAGAGACGGCGGCAGGTTGAACGGAAGTGGTGCCGGGGGCTGAGTTGGGGGTGGGGTAGAGAGGGGTGCAAGAGGGAAAGAGAGAGAGGAGGAAGCCGGAGGGAGGGTGGGAAGGGCACGTCTCCTAGAAGTCCGTGAGGTGAGGCGGGTTTAATGCCGGGAAGGGGATGAATGAATGAACGGCAGGCAGGCGGAGGACTTAAAGAAGGGGAGGATGATTTCTCGGCCCGCGGAGCAGCGGAGGGTGGTTGGGAGGTGGATACGGAGGCAGCGGCTTGGAAGAGCGGAGGCGCAGCGAGCGCAGAAACACCGCGGAAGGCGTTTACGGGGGCGGAGGGATGCTCGGATCTCGAGGAACCACCCCCTCCTCATTAGGGGAGCGCGCCTGCACAGATGTGGCGGGAGGTGAACGAGGAATGAATGGAACATCGCGTGGGAACGCGCCACGGCGAAAGGAGGCTTGGCTTCGGAACCGGTGCGTCCTCCGTTGGCGAGGAAGACGAAGAGAGAGAAAGAGAGGCGGAGGATTGGATGGAATTATGAGGGTCTAGGCACAAAAGGCGAGAGGAGAGGAAGCACGTGACTAACCCGATGCTCTTCCAGAAAGGAGATGGACTTTTGTTGAATGTCACCAAGAGCGACCGTAGGATATCATCAGAGTCGGCCACAGGAAGTTTTCAGGGAAATGTGTGAAGTAAGGAATGCCACCTCCAGGGTGACATATAATATCCCTTTTCTTTGTCACATGCCAAGAGAATTGATTGAATGGGATGAATATGAAAATGAGAAAGTACACTTAAATGAGGGGGATGTAAATTCCACTTGGTGTGCGTACGAGAATTATCATTCTTGACATTCTTCACGGACTTTCTCTGTCCTTTCATTTCAACCATAACCGTATGTTTAACAAATTTCCTTCATAAATACTTACAAAATCAAAATGATGGCTTATTTACATGATAGTGAATACATCATTGCATTCTGCACGTAGTAGTGCGCCAAGTAGCTTCCATCGACTGTCTGATATTTTACGCCTCTGTTTGTCACATAATGGCCAAAGCTATAGATAGACACGTATAATAAGAGCCTCACGCATGAGAGTGAAAATATCCGGCAATTTTTAACGAATATCGAAACAGCACATTTGATATTAATATTTCGACTGAATTAGTTTTAATTATGCGAGGTTTAGGGCAGCTCCGTGATTTATTATATTTGATATTATTTACTATTCGTATGGTTGTGTTTATCAAGGATATTGCTGAGACTAATTTAAGCGTAATATTTCTGGAGTTATTGGAAGCTTGTATTAAATACAGGAATAATAAGTAGGCAAAAACTACTATTACAATAAAATGAAATGCAATTCATTTTAATTCTTTATAAATATACTTTTTGTGAACTTATCACTTGTCTAAACAAACAAACCTTTGTATTACTCGTGCATGACTCATTCCTAACCTCATGCCATTGTAAGGAGTTATTTAAAGTTTAAGTTCAGATCATCTTACTGTTCAGTGGCAATGCTCTTCTCATTGACGAAAACGATATAGCTCGCTAGACTTTATAGTTAAGTTTCAGCCACATCAACTGTTGCATAAGGACCAGAGTGAAAATTTTCATTCGAAATGAATGCCAATACCATGATATAATTTTGCACCAGCCAGAAATGATTTATTGGGCTATGGGCAAGAAATTCAGGAAAACTGCAGCAAGAATTATGGTTTTAGAACATAATGCGCTTCATTTCGTAAACGTATGACTGATAAAGCGGACTCTTAGATGAAGGATTCACAGTTCACCTACGATACACTTTCGCTCTAGTTGTACACAGTAGCATAGTATAGTATAGTACATCTACAAAGTTCGGTTTACCCTTTTTCTCAGTTTTATTGCAAATAAAAATATACTGTTACTAGCGTGGGAGTTGAAAACGGTCCCTTTCATTAAAATTTTATTCTTTTCAGAAACATATATGTTATTCCCGGCATGGACTGGAAGGAAAACCTGACTCCTAGCTATAAAAAATTTTTTTCCGGAAGGTCTTTCATTAATTTAAAATCCAAAAATATGCTCCCTTATAATGGATTCACGCTGCGAGATGGTAATATGAATTGAAGGAGACTAGAAATCATGCCCGCTGGGAGGAAATTTAATAAGGAAAACGAGATATACAATTGGGTACAGTGAACTACAAATGGTGGTTATGTATTAATGTGGCTGTTACTACAAAAAGCGATGAGACCGTAGCTTCAAAAGTTTTCATACATGTAGGAAACCTTTTGTTTTATTCCTTTGGAAAACAGTAAATGTTTACAAAAATGTTGACTGATAATATATAAATATATGTCTGCTCACCCTGAGCAGAAGTTTTTTTCAGAATTAAGTTTTGTTAATATGGAAATTATTTCTTCTTGGTAAAATGGTAAATTTCACTTCACCGAGTATTATAAAATGGCATCTATTTGTGATCGTTATTCAAGATGATGCTTTATTTAACTGACCAACTTGATAATTTTTTGTCCATGAATCCTAGGCATGTGCGCGTACCCTCCTATTTGCTGTTTCATATTTTTCCTGCACCCGAAGTTGGAATCTCTCCAAAAGTAGCTTATCCCTATTGTATCTCCTCGAAGGTGAGACAAAGGCATCTCAGTAGCGGTAAATGGCTGCAAAAAGTGTCGACAGCACATCACCTGAAGCATTCTTAGGAATACATTCCGCTCGCACAAGCCACGATTCAATGCTTTTCGAAGCCAAGAGGCAATTTCCACCTCGTCGATTGAATACAAAGAAGGCAGGGATCGTGTAAGTTTCGTTTGTATGGTGTAGTGTGGTATAGTTTCGTGTTCTATCAAAAAGACCAGGTTTTGAGTCCCTGCGTGGAAAAATACTTGGAATCCCATTACCTGTTTAAGAGCCTTATGGAGAGCACCTTAAGATCAGCATTATTTCTGCGGAATGAGGGATTGCGTTTTGGATCGTTTGCACTTTTGTTGCTTTCAGCAGGCCAAAGATGGATTTCTCTCCATCTTTATGACATTCCTCACAGATACCACCTAATTTCCACTATCTGTCTTACCTCGTTGGCATGAATTAACAAAGCTGTGTATTGGGTCCTTTTATAATCGCATGTCATAAAGGGAACACGAAAGGAGACTGACTTGATGTCTATTGTTCTTGAGTCCCATCTCTAAGGTCCACGTTTGAATTCCGGCAGCGTCGTAGGACTTATAACGAGAGGTACTCGTGGAGAGTCGTTCAAGTAAAGAGCTTGGTCAGCTTGCGCTTGTCTTCTAAGATAAGATAAACTTAACCATCGGCAAGCCTTCACCCATCTTACGTCTCACAAAATGTACGTGAATATCAAGTATTCAATGAATATTTGGTATCCAAAAAGTCAAGGTTTAATTGAAAAATAGTTTGCAAATTATAGCAATGCATTTTATTTGTGAGACCTACCCCACATTCATTGCTTGGAGTTGAGTGAAATGCGGACATTATTCAGAAAGCGAACATTAAAGGCTATCATTTCTGTCACATGCAATCCACGGCCAAACAAGAAATTTTTTTTCCTGATAGGTTCTCTCCTTTTAGCGTTTTTCCTTATTGTATTGTTCATTGAACCATCAATATAATGGTTGATGGCCTATCATTCTCTATTGCATATCAAAATGCAGGATAACGTGCAAATGTGTCCAACTACTATTAATGGCGCGAATGGCATGAATCAACTATCTCTCCCCCAAAACTGTCATTGGAATTATCATTTGATATCCTACCGGTTGGAGTACGTTTCAATTGAGTACTCCAATTTTGCTATTTTTTCTTCTCCAACCTCTCTTCTTGAGTGATGTCTTCCCTAATTGCTTGTTTCTTGAGTTAAACATGCTTTTTTCTTATTTTATAACGATAAAAGATATCTTTTATGTTCTTCTTCATTTACCTTTAATTCTTCCTCCCATAAATACTACAGAATTCTATCACCCCCACCTACAGATCTCATGTCATAATGGTATATATATACTTATATATAACCCCAGAATTCCTGCAACCAATTTAGAGATCCGTACGAAAAATATCTCCATCACCTTACCCGAAGCATTAGCGATACCAGAAACTCGGGGTATCAGCTAGAATTCACCGCAGCCACAAACTAGACGCCGAGAGATAAGACTCGAACGTTTATGCTGTCCCGAAAAATTTCAATCGAATTAAGCTCCGCGGAGAGGTTGCCCCTTCAAGTGCCCTGCGGGGAACATAAATCCTGCAAACCACGAGTAATCTCGCGGGAAAACTCTCTCTCTCTCGCATTTCCGTATTCCCGAAAAGCCCCGCGGTCTTAAATCACCGCTGGGTGATCCCCTCGCGCAATTTCAGCGCCTGGATGTTTCTCACGGGGATCCGGTCTGCGTAGTTGCTACAGCATCCCACTCAGAGGGATTGCATTCAAGCCCTGGCGCTGACAGGTCTTTCTAGTGTAATATTCCTGGGTGGTGCGTAGAGCAAGTGCAGTACTATATCCGTCGTCGTGAGGTATATTAAATCGTGAATCCCTTGGCACCTTCCGTTAAAAAAATTAAGCAAAGTTGTTCCCTACGTCCTTCCTTCAATTCCAATGAAACCTACTCATTTTCTTGTAATTTCAACGTAATCTTTTGGCGTTAAAATTTGTTAAAAATTATATTGTAAAACATTTTTGGCACTGTAAATATCTTTTTGGATCATGTTATATTATTATTGTTATGTTTTTGGTGGTTCATCCCATTTATAGCCTTGAAGAAGGAAAAATATATTTTCCGAAACGTCGGCAAAAGTTGAATAGTTTTCATTTTTAACGAAAGACCTAAACTCCTGAAAAACCATCCATATTACCTACTCATACACAAATATTCACCTATTGCTAATGGTGGGAAAACTTTCAGCGCCTGCCTTCGACGCTAAAGTAATTCTGACGCTGTGTTTCTCTCAGCACTTCCCTTTTTCACATTCAACTTATATATGCTCAAGTATCCATCGTGTTGAATCCTGGGAGTTATTAAGCAGCCATGTTCTAGAGGAGCAAATCAAAATTATTTAGATTCACTTCGAGCGTACACACGCTTGATTTGTTGCATTCCATTTAGGATTGATATTCTAGAGAGTAAAAGCGAAAATTTTTTCAGTATGTCAAAGAATACAATTAGTATTTTTTGGCATCTAGTACAAAGAAAAATTACACAAATGGCCTTTGGAGAGAGTCGTCTTCCAAAATTACAATAAGCTTTTACACTAATCCGGAAGACGATCCAAAAATACTGTTCGATGCTGAAAAAAAATCGTCTGCGTTATGCAGTATGAGCCTCTTGCAGCAACACGTTATGGAGACGAGAGCCAACGCGGTTTATCGTTCTACAATATTAAGCGATAGGTACTTGATATCACGCGATAGTCTACACCGAGTGATTTCGTAAGATATTGCAAAATTATATTTTGAAGTTCCTGTATCGATACTTATGCCATATGAAGTTTATATGGTAGAGTGGTATTCATATCCGCATATCGCATAACCCTACGATTCAGAGATGCCTCTTTCTGCCCTCTCGAGGGAAACTACGTCTAACACCCCGCACCGTAATGCACACCCCCACATCGCTTTCATCTCCCTCCACCTCCACACCCTGGGGTATAATAAAGAGTCGATGCGATAAATTTTCACGCTATTCCCACCGCAGGATCACCCTTTTGCTATGGGCTTTGATCCTAGTACTTGAAATTTAAAAAAATGGCAATACTCTCGCCCCTCTTCTCACGATGAAAGTAGGTGGAATAACTGCTGGGGCCGTGAGATAAAAACGACCTCTTGAAAGTTAACGCTAACTGCAGGTTGATTGCGGAAAAATGGAAAAGAGGAGGGTTGCTTCCGTTTTATTGTCACGTGAAGAGGGTGAGGATTCGTGAGGGAGGAATATCATTGAGAAAAATTACGCAGACTTTCGTTCTCGTAGTAGTGTGATGTTCAAAAAAATTCAAAAGCTTAGAAGTGAGGAGCGGGTGGCAGCACAAATCGTTTAAAACACCAACAAACAGACACTTTTTACTCTTCTCACCATAATTAAAATCACCAACTGTGAATCACTATGTTCCATACAAATTTTCATATTGCTTTACCATGTATTTTTTGATGAATTTTCTCCGTCTGAATCCATCTAAATCTGAATTGTCTGAATTCTATAATGAAATTAATGAATAAGGGATTATTGACCCTTTCAGGCTGGTAAACTTTCTAGTTACCACGGATGGCAAAATATATCTCTTTATTAAACTGAAATACATCCATCGCATTTTCATTCCAAGATCTTTGGGGTTCATTTGTTTCTATATGCACAATTTTACTGTAGGTAATATGTCAAAAGTTCCAGGTTTTACGTCTCTTACTGATACCCTTCGTTATAATTCATGCAGTAAGTACCAATATTTTTGCATTTACAATAATTATGAGTTATATGTGGATATTTTGGATCTTTCACTATTGAGGTTTTTTCGTTTCTGGTAGAACTCGCCCAATGGACTGTATTAGCAAAAGAGAGAAAATGTAAAGTTTTTCTTCCATTTTTGATGAATAAATTTCATTTCACATCTCTTAATATACGACAATATTATATTATTCCATGACAAAAAGTAGGTAATATGGCGCAATATGGCATGCAATGTGCATTAATGTGAAAAAACTGGACTTTGGAGGTTTTAATAATGAAATCATGATAATGAAGTATATTATCGACCACTTTATTTATATAGAAATGGAAACGTTGCATGGAGTTGTTTGGTCGTTTTTGATGAACACCAATGTTCGCCTCTTTATTGCGGCTTTAGTGCACAAAGTAAGTTTTTACATTTCCATTACTTTTTTACAGACTTAGATCAGAATAGAAAGAGAGAAAAAAAGATTGCTCTGTAAACTTTTTTTTTCTTTTCCTGTTCTGATTTTAGTGTGTAAAAAATTGCCGCAATAAAGAGGTGAAAATTGGTGTTCGTCAAAAACGACCAAACAACTCCATACAACTTTTTCATTTCTACAGAAATCATGATAAGCCTTGCAACAACTTCATTTCAACTCCTCACATAACCCCACCATATTAATTAAGCATTACTTACAACTCCTTTCTCAAGTTTGTCGGATATTTCGGTGACTAGCTCAAAGGGAACCTTGCGCTATTATCCTGATGCCATGGGAAATATAGGATCTCCAACCCGGAATGAATAGCATCCCATGATTTCACGACTACGTGCCGAGGGATTTATCAGAGAGAGATATCAGCACAATCATTCAGATAAGTCACGCCTCCACACGTTATGAATTGGTGAATAATGTCACCTACCGCACGCAGAATAGTCTCTTTCTCGAGGGCAACATCTTAATCTGCACTCATCGTGAATCACTTTTGTGAATACCTGATGCAAACTTGTCAAATTATCCGACGCCATGTTTCATCGTTACGTCTTTCTTTTTGCAAGTATTAATTCAAACCTCTACAACCAACTACACATTCCATATGAACTATCTGCTCGTATTCAAGTTCCTCTCACTCCATCTTAATTGCCCATTGTTTCACATTTACTTCGCTGATTCAGCGACATATTTCCACCCTATATGGCAACGGAAATGGGATTAAGAGCCACAAAGGTGGGATTCGGAAATTCATGCCTGCGAATGATGGAGCTTAAACCATCCCTTTTCGCTATTCTCTCTGTGCGTATTAGGAAAACATATTTCGCTCAGGTGTCAGATAACAAAGCGATATGTTGTTTTAGCCCTCAGGAGGGGTACATCCTCAGGGGACGTTTGATATTCAGATATTCGTTCCCTTCATAATCCCGGGAATTGAATGGTACTGAAGGGAGTTCCATTAATTTCATTCTTGAAAAAATAGAAAATACTTGGAGTCATGAAATACAACCAAATGGAACTTTTTTCACAAGGGCTGACTTCGAAATAAGAAGCAAATATGATTAATGAATGAGTAAACAAATACTTCACAGTACGCAAATGATAAAAACTAAGTTAAGCCTCATATTTTCATCTCGCGAGAAAATTATTTTCTAAAATCCAAGTTACGGTTAAACTAAAAATACGAAGATGGCATGCTGGTTGAAGAAAACAAACAATTACATGCACAATTTCATTTTTATTTTGTTGATATAATTTAGAGGCGACAACTTGTATTTTGAGCGGTAAAAATTGATATGCTTCAAGACAATGTAAATAAATCTTTGCCTCATAAATGTAAGGTTTGCTTCTAGGAGACAAAATTTTAAATAACTCAGACTCATATATAGGGTTATAATTAAAATTTAAGGGTTTTTCACAAAGGAATGTATGTAAATTTAGGCTAAATAAATGGAATAAATAATTTAAATCAATCCAATGTGCTTTTGAAAACAGGAATATGGCCTACTGAAAATTTTTAATCCATGTCTAGTAGGAGAATACTTCCGTCTCATTTCTGTAATTATTGAGTTAGCTTGCTTATATTTTCGAGTAAAATTACCCATAAAAATAAAAAATATAAACACACAGCATATCATAGCAAAATTATCCATTTGACTAACTAAACTGAACAGTGGTAGAAGGAAGAAAACGTATTTTAAAATCCATTAACTGCCTCAGACGTTAAGACAAGTGAAGTGAATTTTCACTTATACTACATCTATCGAAAAATGAATGCCTTAATCGCCATTAGAGATACTCAACGAGAACACTGAACAGTATAAAGCTATTTGGTATGACTCAAATCAATTTCCTATGACATATTTATTTTTATCATTCAATATATTTTGTTAGTAAAAAATAACCAGAAAATTTAAACTTGGCCCTTTATTCTTCAGTTTAGGCTAGCCTAAGCCTTAATATGCGCGAATATGCTCATCGATGTCAAAAAAACTTCTCAGATAATTATAATTACTTAACAATTTGCCGTTCAAGTTTATGGCTGTCCAGCTAAGGAGGGACAGGAAGTTTGAAAAATGGTGCATGCGTGTTGTACAAATAAACCATATGATTAGCACTACTTCATTTATGCAATGTATGTATATTGTTACTAAAAAACTAATTGCTATGTACAACAGTTTATAAGAAAACCCTACATTCAATTTTGATGTCCTATGATTTCAGTACGCCATTATTTAAATAAAATATAACTTTTTTGGCAACGATATTTCAAACGTCATATTTGCACATATCGGAAGTCATTACTTTTCAGAGGTGAAAAACGAAGGAACGCCGAGCAGGGTTGCAGTTGGAAGAAATTAGGTGAGAGAATAGAGGTCACTCTCACTTGAACGAACTGAGAAATGCACGAACTGATGAATAAAGTACAATAAATTGATGAGTTAAAGTTAGAAACACTCCTAAGATATCCGTATAAAGTAAATGTAAAAGACATGTAAATAGAGCCTGAGATAGTTATTGAGATGTGGGAACTGTTTGGTTTTCCATTAAATATCAACCCCAACTCCAAATACCAACTCTTGGTACATCTGTGTATAAACAATATTGAAAATGTTATTAAATTTTACTCATATTTGTTATTATATTATTCAATTAATTTTCTTCAAAACATAATTGTGCATTTTACTTTTAATTTATTAATACTCTTAATTATTTAAACATATATTCAAAGAGTTAATAAGAATGATTATTAAATTTTATTTTTTACTTTAAGGCTCAAAAGATAAGAGATATCGACAATGTGGACTAAGTTAACAATTAGAGTGACGTGCATTAAAATAGTATGCCTCGCCTTTGAACCTAAGTAACAAAATTAAAAATTTATCCTTTAAAAGAAGAAATGATAAATAATCAAAATTTTGAGTGCCCTAAGCATTTGCATACACCTTCCTCGCCATAAATATAGCCGAGTTCCAGGGAAAAACATTTGAGGAGTGGTATCCATCTGGGAGGCAAGGATAAGATCTCGATCTTGAATCCAATGAATTCCAAGCTGGTGTGATTCACGTCAACCGGGGCGGTAAAAAAAAAGTTCCGGTTACATTTCGGTGTCAATAAAACCAACCGATCGATACGGCGTGCGATACGGTACAAGCATTATACTCGAGCACTTCGAGGAGTGTCTCCGTGTCCTTTATCTTCCCTCCCCGAAGAGGCATTCTAGATCAACCGTGCATTTACGTGCACCCGGACGTAAAAGATGCGACACCATCTTAAAAAGGGATGACCCGGAGAACGCGAACAAAGATCCACATTCTTCCGTAAATGAGTACTTCTCCCTTTTCACGGAGACGGAGAAAAAAACGCTCTGCGGGTCCGAACCCTTCACGAGGAAGAACGGGGAAGCATGGGCAGACGCCCATATTCCCCCGTGTAATGGGTCCATTAAGAATACTGAGCGGATACACTTCTTTCACCGCCCCGGGACCACTCTCCTGCCGATTTCCAACGCCCTCCATCTGTCTTTATCTCTCCCCTACCCACCACAACAAACCCCGACCCCTTGAAGTTCACCGCATCAGTATTCGCATTCTCTTTTCTTCCCTCCTGGACTTCCCACATGCTCTTTTTCCATTAAAAATTTGACCTCAATAAAAGGGGCCCGCTTGAAGAAATAAAAAGTCGATCACTTTGCTTTTTTCGGTGCACGTCAGTGGCTGAGGTCAACCTTTCATGTCGTCAGGAGTCCATCAACGCACGGCTGTGCAAGCCAGCGCATTGAGGGGGTACGGAGGACTACAGATTTGTTGCCGTCTCTTCTCCGTTTTACATTGGGAAGCTCCAGGATTCGGAAAATAATTTTTTAAATCCTCTTGCTCTCAAACTAGAGGCCTATTCCTCCAGCTTCCATCCAATGGGTATATTAAAAAAAGGGTTGTTTGATTTTTAAGCTGTTAAAATGGTTCCTCTTGGTAGGAATGTACGAAATTTCCTCAGCTTTGCTAGAAAGGTCATAATCCCCTGAGAGTAACTAAAGGGATTTTGAGCAATTCTCCCAGCATTTGTATGACTCCTCGCAACCATATTATTTAAATGGCCTCTTTGAGAAAATTGGGTTACATTATCATTTATACATCTGGATGGACCCATATCCATTACGAAGAAGCTTTAAATAAATGGCGTTACTTCATAAAGAATAGATTTTAAAGAATAATTGAAACGATTCACCCATAAATCTGCCTTATCTCATATAGTATCTAAATACCTAAATAATATCTCATGAAACAGAATCGACTATTCAGGAGTTTTCAACCCTGGACTTCAGTCGTATATTGCGGAAATGGAAAATGAGAATTGGGATTGCGTGACGACTAAGTATATTCTTCATTATCCATCCAGCATTTCGCCGCATTTCGATGTTTTAAATGCATCTTATGCGTATCGCTACTTAAAACGAATATGGAGATCAAGATTTTTCCAGCATTGCCCGTGTAGGGATTGAATTTCATCAGGAGCGATGAAACATTAACCATTACGTTCTGAGAAGCTAGCAAGTTGATGTTTCAAAAACAACGTTTAAGTCTTCAGTCTCCGTGGCTCGGGACTGGTATGAGAACTCCACATGTACCGCGAGTGTAATTCCTACACCAGCCTTGGCACATTAAAACTTATTGTAAATTGCAGAGAAAAATGCCTCTTGCGCCAGTAAAAAAGGAGGAATATTTAAGATAAGAAGTAATCTATAAGCAAATTAGCTGAATCTTTTCAACAGGAGCTAAGAGGTTTAAACATACATCGGAAAGGAGTCCTTTGTTGGTTAACACTGCTGGAGTAGGGATCGATATCATCTGTATAATTTTCTGCACTTTCTGATAATAAAACCCTAATCTTCGTGGGGGATTGCCGGTATCCTAGCCACCGAATTAGCTCGATCCTTCAAGTTCTGGAATTCATACACCTTCCCAAATTAAATCCTCCATTTCTCATTTTATAGTGTACAAAATGTAGTATTCTGATAATTAGATAGCTGCTTCTGACACAGCCTGGCATCGTATACCAGTCCCAACGACCTTGAAGCGAAGCAAGTCACGGCAATGTCCAGTGATTCTCTCTGCGGGGTGGTATTCAACCTTGAATCGTTTCATGGGCAGCAACACTTGAAGGACTATCCTCATTGTTCTTGCCGAGGCTCTGAATGGTGCGAATGTCTTACACCGAACGGAAGAGGGACACGAGCAATGGAAGGACGGGATGAACAGTGTTTGCACGCTTTCTTGCGCCGGCCGGGACGGGAATGGACCCGCCCAGAGGAATCCTTCGCTTCCCTCCCCTATCCTTTGACCCCATTCCCTTCTCTACCCTACTCTTTCCCCTTATCCCATCCCTAGGATGTCCTCTCCATCACCGTTGCAGGTGGTTTCGAAACACCGAGGACATCCTCCCGGCGGAGAGCTTCCCAACTCCCTGACCATCTTCCATATCCTTCCTCTCTCCACTCCCCAACCCTCTCCATCTCTCTCCCTTTCCCACCCCCGCGGGATCCGCGACGTGCCCCGCTCCTTTCCACCGAAGCGATACCCTTTCTGGCTCGACGATTGAATTATTCCCACCCGCCGGGCTCTTCCGTCCGTCCCGTCCTCGGCCGACCCCTTAATCCAGCTTCACGTCGTCGCATTCCTGCCCTTCCAGCCTCCGGCTCTCTCTGCGCATGCACTTTCTCGCCTTAGTCCCGCTTCTGATTCACCCATCAGCCTGCCTTCCGATATCCACTTAATGTCAATTCCGCGACTTCCCTTCCACCTCACAGGCTTCGATATCCCTACACTACTAATTCCAACAATCTTATTCCCTCAGCAGCATTCTGTATCAGTGAATCCGTTGCGAATATCTAGCTTTCATGTCTGAAATATCTTGACTAATTTTTTTCTAAATTGATGATCTGGATTGGACCTCATTTTACTCCGTGCCTCCCCGTGATATCAAAAGGATTCTTTAATATGATGCCGTGTCATAAAATTATATCTCACACTTGAGTAGGTGAATAAGAATTTTAGCTATTCCTTTTTTCATTTGGTTCAGTAAAATTACAAAGAGCCAAAGAGCGAGCGCATTTAAATGGAGCTCTTACAATGATACGATAATTTTGCCAAAGTTCACTTTCTCCACAGCTTTTACTTGAATCGCGAACAGAAAAAATGCCATCGCGGTAAACAAATCAGTCATTTTATTGAAGGATCTATTTACCCGAAAGATTACATTGGGTTGCTTAAATATCAATTTGAGGAAAGAAAATTATTGGTAGATTCATAAATTAATTATTTCATTTTCTAAAGTCGTAGCTTGGTTTAGGGAGTTTTGAGCGCAGATTACTTAGAAGTATTTTTACAACTCTTCGAGAAATGCGAAACCTGAAAAGAAAGCAATCGTATTGTTCATCAAAAATATGAAAAATATTGACTGTACGAAGTCAATAATTATTAGTTTATTCTTATTATTATTAAGTCTCAAAGTAAAAACACAAATTATTTATGATAAACATATTCGGGAAGTGCATATAACAATGCGGTGTACGCAAATATTGGGGAGGATAATAACGACATATTTCGTCGTTGTTTAGCTCGACAAGTATGGCAGAAAAAAATGGCTCACATTACACGACGCAAAAAATGTTTCTTCATGTCAGAGAGTTCCCGGAATTTGATTTATTTTTTGGAAGTGATAAGCAGCCTGAGTCTTTTTCAGTCATAAGGATGTGATAGAACCTCCTATTTACAGCTACTCACAAACTCGTACACTTGCCCCCATTTTTACTCTTTTCCACCTTAGAACACAGGCAAAATATGTCTCAGTAACGACGGGGAAAGTACATAGAAAAAAATGCCAGGAATAATAGTCATTTAGGGTGATATATCAATTGCATTCTAATAATGAGCTCTCTAATGTTACGGCATTTTGGTTAAAATTTGCACTTAAAATTCTAGCTTGTGCATATTTTAACTGGGAAAACTTTATGGTAAACTGTTACTATCATAAGTGAGGCCTTTAAATACCCCCAAAGATAAACAGTATTCATTACAATGAAGACGGATATTAAGACAACGATGATATAGCGACTTTAATCAACCATCATTTCACGTTTCCACCAAACTATCTGCAATTACTTTCAATGAGCCTCCGTACCAACAAGCACATGCCAGCTCTTTCGAAGTGACCTTAACGATTATTTAGGTCAATATACAAAAAATGAAAGGGTGCTCAACTGCTGATTCTCCATACACCAGGATTCAAAGCCTCAAATTTGAGAATGGATTGAAAGGGAAGAAAATAATTTCACACGTTGAAACAAAACACAACGTCTGCCCTTTAATTCTTTCACTGGAAGTAACAGATGCAAGCAAGGTTAAGCCACAAATAAACGCTGAAAGACTTCCTGCTAATGAGATTCAGCGAACTCTGAACGGCGTATTAAAACAAAGAGAGGTTAATGCAATTTCAAGACACCTGGGCATACTTTCCAGAAGCTTGGCTATCGAAATGAGACCCGTAATAACTCACATTGCACAAAGGGCCTAGTTGAACATGATAGAAGCATCTTAATGATTAAATATTACATCTCACCATTGGCAAAAAAACATTATAGCAAAAATAACAATGTGCTAATGATATTTTTATTTTATGGCAAGTCTCTGTCAAACGCTACTTAATTTCTTAAACATTTATTAAAGGTTTTTAGTCTCGACGATGATACGTTCAAGTTGAATTCTAACATTTAACACATATAATCCCTTTTATTCTCTCCCTGCAGGTACTTTTCAATCTATTTAAGAGTTGCGTGCATGTGAAAAGTTATCATAATCCTTTAAAATTTATGATCTCCGATTCTAAATGAATGATAGATATCGTACATGATATAATAAAACAAAAAAATGTAAAAACAAAAACATAGTGGAGGCTTGTAATATATTATTGCCTGGTATCAACCTTTATTACTCCAAAAGTAAATTCTGATTCAAATTTGTGAGCATTCCTAGCGCCTAGTGAATGCTAATTTTAATGCTTTAAAGCCATCGAGTTATTGTTTCTCCATCGGAAATCCTAGTGAATGTACGCTACCACGCATCGGATATCCTATCAAAAACCTTGAACATTTTACCAACTGAGCAATTTCATTAGAAATCATGCAGGCTAAAACATGAAGATAATTAAAACTACCATCGTTGTCCTGGACAAAACATTATTTTGCTCAGCGTATAAAAAGTTTGCGGACCAGAAATTAAGCCGCACATTGGATTTACGTTCAGGTTTAAATAGTACCTAATTTTTCTTAACATTGAAACATAATTTTCTCTCATTTTTCCCAATAATACTGAGGTAATTGCGATGATTGATTCAAATTCCACCAGGTAAAAAGAAACTTTTAGCTCGATCCTCCACCCCCTTAGCTCATTTTTCTGACTCTCACCGGTCTGAATTCTCCTATCAACTCATGCTGAACTGGGGAGGAGAAAAATAGTTTTCAATTCGGTTCGGGGATCCCAGAGGCACATCTAGTCTCCTCTCTACGCTCCTATGAGGATAAATCCCTGATAAAACCCTCCCTTCAATCTCCTTTTCAGTCCTCATCCTCCCCATAGCATAGCTCCGCTCGAGACCTCCTCCAACTCCTTTCGGTAAACCCTCACTGGGCACAGCCAAACCGCTCGCAATACAAGAGGGACGCCCTGGCCTCCACCCGTATTCCTTTCCAGAGGACGCAGAATCCTTCCCCGCAAACTACCTTCCCTTCGGATATCAGTTCCTTTGCAGTGGCTTATCGTCACGCAGTCCCCACTCGGCACCACAAACTCCTCATAAGGAACCTTCTGGAATAGATAGGCCCATTTATAAGGTTGTATCGTCGAAAACAATCCTGTTTCCTCCCCTAAAATGTGCTCGTTTTATCCAGACTTATCTCGGATACATGGATGTAGATCTTCTACGCACATTCCAGAGGTTCAATCCATTTATGAGTAATGTGAAAATCTAGTATGACTTTAAATAAATCCAATTAGTATTGGTTTTAAGTACGAGTCGAGCCTCGTAAAACGATACAAAGGTAAATGCATAGCGTGTTTCCCCGCATCATCCCTTCTCCCTAAACGTATTCACTTCTCTTTCCTACATTCGCTGCCTTACCCAAGAAGTATACCAACACAGCGCAAAATATCTACCAAATATCTGCGATGTGTTTTCAGTGTCTATAGATATCCTAATTTTATCCAAAAAATGACCAAATAATATCCTAAATGATTATACTTCATATAGTCGTTTTTAAGGTATTTCAGTATCTGTTAGGCGACGCCTTCCTTGTATATCTGCCCATGATTGATTACGCTCTGGAAAAGCGAAAAAAGTAAAAGTCCCGAAGAAGTGAAAATATTTCGTTCACCTTTGTATAATATTTTTTTCTGCTCTTGCTTCCATTTCATCTAAAAGACACCTATCAACGAGGATAATCATCGCCATATTGAAGATTTTGCCTCATTTCAGCCATGTTCTAAAATTATTTTATCGCTAGGCTAACATAAAATTCCTTGCTTATAGCAGGAAATGCATTATATGTATTATTTAAGGATAGAATAGAAAGAACAAAAAGAGGTGAAACTCTGCAAGGATTTAAAGCAGAAAGAAGGATGTGAGATAGTGCGCTACTGCAAAATAAATAAGTCATTTAAATATGAGTAGACTGCTAAGATTTTAGCTGAACATTGCCCTCGTTTTTTTGCCGCATTTATCATCTTATACCTCTCCCCAGTGTCGTAAGGCTGTCGCATATTGGCGAATTAGGGAAAGGAGTCTGAAAATTCGGGCGTCAAAGACTGTCGCAACGGAATGCATGTGCACTGGCACCGCGAGTTCCTCCCCGGCCGGCCTCTCGGTCTTAAACGCCGAGACGCGGTGGTTTTAATCGATTCCTCCACCGCCGAGAGCAGCCTCTTGTCCTTGCGAAATACCTTGGGGCGTATTTACTCCCCAGCCCCGCTAATTACTCCCCTGTTCCCCCGTGTTGTTTGCGCTGAGCGGTTGAAATGCCTGGCAAAGGCATTATAGGATGCACGCGCGGTGACGACGACGGTTGACTGATGCCGTCCCGGTAAAATGCCACACAACTTGCGAAACAGGGCGAACGTGGGAAATTTCACAGAGTCGCGACGGAGCAAAATCCTTGGCGACGCTTCAATGGAAGTGGGGGAGTGGGGGGTAACTTGAGAATGCAGAGATGACTGCGTCTATTGACGCATTCCTTCGTAATAGTCGTAAGACTTTGCCTCGAGCGTGACTTAAAGTAAGGTTTATGGATTTCATTGGGGTGCATATTCTTACACGATCCAAATATACTTGAAAAATGATTCTTTGAGACTGGATCATGCCTGTATGCTGTTAAATACATCGTATTATAAGGGACTTATAATATAAGTTGTTCTCAATGAGAGTCGGTAAGAGAAAATTACTTTGGCCGAAAATAATTGATGTAGTTATTTGGGGGAGGTGACCGAAAGATGAGATCATGTTCGTCAATTCAGGATTGTATTGGATTTTTGAGCTCATGGTATAAGGTTGGATATCTCAGGGAACGGAGGACGGGTGGAGAGAAACTAGGCGTTGTCATTAGCTTGCTATTAACATATTTTGTTAAGGGTTCCACAATTTAGCGTCCCGATAGACTGACTGAGTATTTGGGGAATTACAATCTACGAAAAGTTGACGAGGCAGGCCTTTATTTTATCTTCGGCTATATTTAATAGATCTGCCACAATAATTCTCCAAAACTTCCAGAACCAAATAACACGAGTATTTCCAGATCGGAAGCTTTTATGAAGAAAACTTTGGAAGCTTTTATTCAGCTTGGTGAATAAATAAATAAAAGTACTTTTTGCATTCTGCGCACGAAAAAAGAAGTTGGGTAATCAGCCAGTGCTACTGGCATTTAATACCTGATCTCAAACCAACAAAATTATAGTTGATATTGAGGATAGGAAAGCAAAAGAGCATGTAGTTCATTTCGTATTCGACCCATTTAAAAATGGCGATAGAATATAAATATTATTAAGAATGATTTAAAAATAAAAACCTTTACAATATTGTGTTATTATCATATAAGATACAAGAGCTGGAACCAAAATTTTCTGGGTGGTATACGAGGCCTGTCCTCAAAGCAACCTCAGTTTAAACGCCGCATCATACAGTAGTTAATGCCACTCAGTAGTACTATTCATACAGTATCTTATAGCACTGTTTTGGCAAATGAAAACATGAAAAGAAACTCAAGTTGCAATTACAAGTCAATCTGTTTCCCTGATGACGGAAAAAAAAATATTTTAAGCTCGATTTTTGAAAGGATTTCTCTTCCAAGTTGATTAAAAATTTACAGTGATGAAGAAAGAGAATAAAATCCGGTAGCACTAGAGTTGCCTTTAAAAGGCTAACAGCCGTTTTATATCGAAATATGTAAAAATTTAATGCTTTCTTATTTTGCAGGAGACCCTCCCTTTTTTTTAAATTGAAGGGTATTTGTTGCGATAAATACTATCCGAGCGCTGCGAGCCAAATTTAATGAATGCATTTTCCTTACTTCTGGGCGAAGCAGCAATATTAATTAGTCTTAGATATAGTTGAACTCTTGCTATAACAGGGCAAGGAATTATTGCGAATGAAATATAATGCCTCGTCATTAATAAAGCACGGCGTCGGATTTTTCATTTTTAAACGACTTCGGGTCGGGATTGTACTCAATCTTTTTCTTTATAAAGCAATTATATCCAATTAAAAAGACGACTTTGCTTGCTCCAGTGGTGAAACAAATGCGATACACCCTGAAAAATATGAAATAGGCTGTGAAAAGGGTTCCGGAAAGAAATCCAACATAATAAACAAATACAAGGCACAAGACTCACAAGCATACATGTGGAGGAACCCTCGTAGCCTCTTTGCGTTGTGTGAATTAGAAATATTTTGTTGGCAAAAACCTCACACTAAGGATAAAAATTTCAGTGAGGTCAGTATGGTGATTATATGGAAAAATATTATCCGAATGCCTTCCGTCTCTCTTTCGGCACAACCTAATTCTCATTAAATTGGCTCATACTTGAAATGAAATTGGTAAACCAACTTCCATGGGCAAAATTTTTCTCGATGCAACTTTTATTTATGTTCGATACCAATTTTGTGACTACAAGAAAGGTTTTTAAGCTCAAATTCATGTGAAAAAACAGCTTCGGGGAGAAAATTTGTCAATCGTGAGTGCCAATTATCTCCTTATTCTTTACTTCTTGTGACATCCTACCAGATTTAATCTGGCAGTAAATAGTGTTGCTACTCCCTACATTAGTTATCATTTACGAAATCCTAGAATACCAATACTTCATATTATGAACCACATTTGGAGATAATGATTCATGTTAAGCCTATCTATAAGCTAACGATTCATAAAACAATAGATGACAGTTGAAATGGTCGCTATCATATCTATTTATATTAGCTTAATTTAAATAAAATGATGCCCAATTTTAGGTTGGCACATCTCTTATCATTAATTGTAGCTCAAAAGTTAATTTATAGAAGCACATTTGAATGTTAAAAACTTCTTCCTTTATACCTAAAATAAAGAATTTATGCCTAAATTAAAGCAAGAGGGGTCAACCTGAATTATTAAATTTTTTTCTGGGGAGCGAAAATACATGCAAAAAGCGGCATGCTATTTAAAAAAGTTCATTCCTAAAGCATGAAATAATGAATTTGATTAAATGTAAAAATCCTTTTCCCAAATGTGAAAAAATGCATTCCTTGAAAACGAACCTAACTGCAAAATAAAAATAAATGCTTCAAAATATGCTAACTTTGAGGTACTTTTTACAAATTTTAAATGAAAATCATCTCCTTACAAGTGCATTTCAATGCTTTTATTCAGGTACAGGGGATGTTGGATAATTCCTAATATATAAACATACGTCCGTTCCCGAGGTAAAAATCGAATCGGATCAGAAAGTGCTACTGTTTGAATGATTTTGGACGACTGACTCGGGAATATCATTTCCAGAACTACACGGGCTGGTTAATACTTGAACCGCAGATCACCAGAAAAGAAAAGCATAGTTCAGCGTAAACTAAGCAAAATATAGTCATTTACCGAGTTATACAAACACAATCGATACTTTCACGGCCTGAATATGTTTTCACTAGTACGAGGTGGGACTAGATGGGGAAACAATACGCCCTCTCCGCAAATCCCCTGAATGGAGAAGGAGCCCAGAGTAGACGGATAAAATGGAGGACGACGGACTCACTCGAAGGGAACCTCCGGGCCCATGTACCCCGAAAAAAAAGAGTGACTCTAGGCGCAGAGACAATGGTATGTGGGCAAGGAGATTACACCTGGCGAGGTGAGAATGGGATTCAGGGCGGAGGAGAGGCGAAAGAGGAAAGAGGTGGGGTAGCCAAGAAGCGAGGAGAGAGACTAGCGGAGCGAAGGCGGGTACGCACCGGGCGGTACCCAAAACGAAAGGGTGGGACGGGCGTGATTGATCGAAGCACCCCCATCCCCTACCCAACCCCTCATGCTCTCTTACCCCCCCCCTCCCCAACCCACCTACCACCACACACATCCACTCCCAAGCTTGCTTGCTTCGTTCCTATCCACCCTCCCCGCCCACAAATCTTGTCTACCGCCCCCTCCAGACATTTCCTAGGCAACGTCTTTGGGGAATGGCACAAACCCTCTTCGACGTTATTCCCCAAAACCCCTTCCTTTACCTTTTGCCGCTAGAACAATTCTGTCTCCCCTCGTCGGGAAGGAAGGATGAGGACAGGCACACCTGGTAAAGGCTAAGGGAATTTAAAGCGGATATCAACGGAATCGATAAAGAAATGGTAGTTGAAGGCAAGGAAAAAAAGCTAGGAATAAAAAAACGATTATTTTCTGATAATTATAGAAAGATATCTGAGAGAGGTGAATCACAAGTTGAAGGATTTAAGTAAAAAGGAAACGAAGAAACAAAATAATGCAGATACTGGAGCAGAAATAGACCTATGCATAAACACTTGGATTTAGAGACGGATGCATTAAGCAAAAAACAACTAGGTTACGCACACAGAAAAAAAATGTTCAGGAGCAGTAAAAGACGGCAGAGAAGAAACAGCCTGACTGTGCACATACAGATAGAACAGCAAGGCAGGCGTACGCAGTAACATGAAATTTAGAGGCAAATTCCGACGAGAAATGAATTAAGATAAGTGCGAAATAAAATGTAATTAGGAAAGAAAGGTTAAGCGTGGAGTAAAGGATTCAGATTCAAATAAAACAGACCTTAGGATTCCAGCCAACATATCGCGGGACTGAAACGCTGAGAGTGACGACAGAAATGGGCTGGAACAAAGGGAAAAAGGTGTAAAAACAATCATACAAAGAAGCGGAGGAGAATCACTACCTCATTGCAGACTGCATTTAACAGAGGATAGAGCACATAGGGAGTATCGATAATCCGTGAAAAAACAAATTATGACCTAAGACCCTGTTTGCGACCATAGGTACGGAAAGGGAAATTTGATGGATTCCCTGAAAGAGAGCTACACTGGCGATTCGGGTCCTGTCATGAATTCCCTGACTGAGAAAATGCTGGTTCTCTAGAGCACAAGGGCCGGTTTTCGGGAAAAAATAAGGGAGTGAAAAAATCGACCAACCTTCCGAAAATCATTCTTAAATAAAATATCTTAGTTCGCTCTAGCGTTCGTTTTCTTCTTCACGCCACAAATCGAGATGAAGAAAATAGATAAGAATAAAGGTATAAAATAAAAGATTAAAATGAGATTTCTTTAGCCGAGACCCAATGCTAAATTTCGTTCGCGTCATGCCGTGAGGGAACCCAAGAGAAAATGGCAGAGGAGCAAGTTTTGGGGGTGCGGCCGGAAATGTTGGCGGGCGATCGAAAATACATTTACGGCTACATGCCATCCTGTATCCGGGCATGTGACAGGAGGGGTAGAAAGTCTGTAGTGACAAAAATGAAGTTTCCATAAAAATACTCAAGGAAAGTTAATGAATTGTATGGTTTAGATTTTGTTGGAATGTGCTGAACACTCAAATGAAACTTGTTCCGAGGATGCCTACTGTGGTATTGTCTGTAACAAATTATTGTTATGCAAACTTTTAACTACATGACCTCTTACACGCAATAAGTTGTGCCAAACGTACGATTGTGTACGTTGTTGTCTAGGAATTTGCGTTGGAAAATGACCTCTCTAACATTCTATCCCTCTTGATGCATCCGTTCCGTTTGAGGCAAGGGATTGTGCGCGAGGTAAGGTTTGGAATATTTTTAGGATGGGTGTAAAACATTTAGGCTTCGATCAATGAGACTTCTTAAAGGGTAGCGGAAAAAGAAATAAAATAGGTTGTTGCATGATTTCACAACTATAATTACACTTATAATTTCAATTATAATTACAAAAACATTTTCATCACCGTTGGTCAACAATCATAGACCAACGTAATTTTTCTCTTTTACATCCTTCACAACCTGTTCCATGTATCTCATACGAGGCCTGCCTTTTCCAGTCTTCCCGTTCAATTTTCCCTCGACGATAGTCTTCATCTTTTAAAATATTTTAAAAATCTGAGAAACTACGAGATCTGGTAAGTTACGGTATTAAAAAAATAGTTATAGGACAGAAAAAAGAGAAAATCTTTCTCCGTCATTACTAAAATTGGGAAGGTAATTTTATGCCCAGTAAGGATTTAAAAGAAGTATAGTCTACAGCATCAGATTTTTAACGTTAAATGAATGGCTATGGTAGAACAGAACGTCGGAACTAACGTTGGCCGCGATTTTTAGTTCGGCAATGTGCCTGTCTGAGAAACCTAAGGGCCCCTGTAGCATGAAAATTGTGTCTTAGGTTGAAGAACTTAAGTTGGACGGTGAAAAAAAATCCAAGCCATTGGATCTTCTACAAATCAATTCTGCTACTAGTAATGCAAGCACAAATGGATACAATAACCTGTCCGTTTTGGCAGGGAAATAATGATGATGAATGTTGCCATTAATTTAAACGAATTCTAGGTTGAATAACAATTTATTTGCTAGCGAAATTTGAAAATTATGGATTAAATTCTTCCATTAATAAGAGTACAAAAGAATATTTTTGCAGAAAGATATGGAAAATAACACATGGGCTTTGATGGCGGACGGATACCACCCATGCAGTATCGAAGGCGCTTCTGCGAGGAACCCTTGATCGGCCGCTGGGACCGATTCCCCCACCACGCTCCCGAAACCCTGCCTTTCCTTCCCTCCCCCTCACCAGCCGCACCCCTCGTGCTGCTCCCTCCTTTGCGGCACGCCCTCTTATCCCCCTTTGGAATCTCCACTGATATCTGTCTCCATCGGCACTCTGCCTTTCTCCTCCTCCCACGGCCCACGAAAAACCACGAGATAAAAAGGAAAGACCCCGTTCTTCCCCGTCCGAGCCGAGAAGAATTTCCCTACCCAACATCACGGTCACGTCCGCACGCAATCACGGGATTACATCTCCCTCCATTCCAAACCCAACACCCTCCACACCTCGAATCCCCGCATCACGATTTTTCAAGTGGGCTGACGGAGATTTCTTCTCCCCTCACCACTTCACTTCCCTTCCTCCCTTTCTAGCTCCCTCATGGTCCCTCGCCACTGCATCATATTCAATTTCCCAGACCGGCGCTTCCAAAGGGGCGCTTCGTTAGGGAATGCGTTTCTCGAGGGTATTCCTCCGACGCAGAGGGAACCTGCGGAGTGGACGGGGCAATTGAGCGGCCATGGAGCACTCTCCTCGGCGACTGAGTTGTTCTCGAATTTCCCTCAACTGGAAATCACAGTTAAAACCTTTTATATCGGTGTCAGCGAATCATGTCTACACTTTCGTCGGGTTCGGAAAACCTCTCTCCTATTTAGTACACAACTGTACTGATATCTGATACTATGTAGTGAAAGGTGTAATATTGCAAATGCGGAAGATATTTCACTTTTACATCTCAATTAGGGTTAAATATTGAATCATTTTTTCTGTACATTCCTTTGGATTCAAAAAATAACTGACCCATGTTATAAGAAATGAAAAGATCACGTTCCTCAATACAAAATCGTTATCATTTTATTGTTTACGTTTTTTTATTAAACAAGATGAAATCCACACAAATCAAATTCTGATTCAAGGTGTTATTGCAAATAATTCCATTTGTAAAAAGGTATTAAAAATGTTATACACATTTTCCATTCGTGTACCGAATCTATTAAAAGTTATTAACCGATACGATGTTTGACACTTTCATAACAATTTCTAGGATAACTTCTAAGGTTTACTGATGATATGCTGCGCTCAGATAAATACAATAAATATTCGTAACTTTTTTCGAATTTTTGTTTCTCAATCAACACAAGCGATTGTTTCAAGTAAATTTACTTATAAAGGTGAGTACCAACGCGTGCATTTTCTTAAACATTGACCAAATTTAGACATTATGTCAGAGAATAAACTTTATCTCGATCAAAAACAACTGTCTAATTATTTTGATATATTTTGAGAGTTACCGAATTCGATGCGTCTATCGGTGGCTTGAAAATGGTGGTTGAATTAGAGCAAATGAAATGAAGATCAGAAAAATTATCAAAGGAGAAGCGGGAGCAGAAATAGCGAAAAGGTGGTTTTGCAGTACTATTGAATCAATTATCAACCGAGTGCGTTCGACCTACTTATTCTAGCGGGTACCTTCCTCTTCATCCTACAGTAAGTCACGGTTTCCTATCCCACCGGGTCATGAATACTGAACAGAGAACTTAATGGATACTTTGGTCTCAACGGTCCTATATGAGCCCGGGAAACTAAGTTTTAAAAGCGATTACGATGGCAATTCGACTGTGTTTCCGAGTTAAAGAAGTATGTTTTTTTAACTGCGAGGCATATGTGCCAAACAAATAAGAAAATAAGAGTGTTAAACCCAGTTTACTGTTATAGCGTATAATAACGTAGTTTTACTGAATGATCCGAAATTATAATTGATTATCATGTGCTGCAAACATTCATTCGGTAGGTCAGGATAACTATACATATTGAGCAGATGAAATGTTTTCCACGATAAATCCTATTAAATACTCCCGATAGTATGAAAATACTCACGCGGTTGCTATTTAATTGGATTTGTAATAAGGTGTCTACGGCATTTTAGGCGTTTTCTAAAGTCCCTGTTTTTAATTTTTTGTCTTTGGAGTATCCGCAGAAAAATGAAAGCAGCCGGAAGAAATTTCATGTAAGTTAAGGCGGAAGAAAATAAAAATGCAAGAAAAAACTTTTGAAACTTCGCCACGAAATGATCCATTAGAGACTGCAACACCACAGAATGGAAATAATTTAAACAACTCCAAGAGGAAGCAATGAAGGTTCAAATCTTGAAGAAAAATGGTGAAATTTTGCACTCGAAGACGACACTTTGTCTGTCTAATAATCACTCGAGCTGCAGTCGATGACCACAGGAATAACCAATATACCCACGCCTCTAAGGGGGTTGAAAGAAACCGTGTAGGAAAAAAAACGAATCGCTCATTACCTACCTTTTAAGCTCTCAAGCACGGGAAAGGAAGTTCGGCTCAACTCTTCAACAGGCACCCTTGGCACTACCGAACGGCTACACCCGCAGGACGTCCAAAAAATATTCGAGCGGAGAGACCCGTGCGGACGGGGTGGATGCGGCTAGCGGAATCTCTCGATCAAAGACCACCACCGCACTGTCCCCTCCTTACTGACTCGATCCCCGCTCTACTGTGGAAGTGACACCCCTCTTCCTCTCCTCCTCCCCCACGGGCGAGAAAAAAAGGGTCTGGAAAGGGGGGATGCGGAGATGTCCTCCTCCTCTTCTTCCTCCTGTCCCACCCGTGAGTCTCTCCTACTCCTCCTGCTCTCTCTCGGCGGTGAGACAAGTGGTTAGGTGAGTGAGTGCTCGACAGAGGGTGAGGACGAGATTGGTATAGCGAGCGAGAGGGAGTGAGGAAAGTCTGGGTGAGTTTGGAGCGCGCGCCAGGGAGTCAGAGGGACGAGTGAGTGAGGGAGTGTTCCCCGCGGCTGGGGAGGTCGAGAGAGCGAGGAGGGGAAAGAGGGCGGTCTCGCGTGGAAGGCGGAGCGGCAGAATGCGTCCCCCTTGCTCTTCGAAGAGAGGAAGGAAGGAGAGAGGAAGAGAGAGGAATAGATGGGTGGGGAGGGCGAGAAATATATTCGGACTCGAGAGGATGAGAGAGAGTCTCGAAGATGGAAGAATACTCCCTTCGCGTGTGGACGGGGTTGGTCGACGAAAGGGACTCCTCTGTGCCCGAACCTCACGCGGGAGAGCTTTATACGGCAAGAAGGGGTGAGAGTTTACGTTGGGAGGGTAAGGCTGGTAGGATGAGAAGTGGGGGTCGCAGGGGGGTTTAGGGGCGGCAATAACGGATGAGGAGGGCTAAAGAGAGAGAGGTGGGTCTAGGGGGTGGAAAGTAGGGGTCGCAGGGGGAGAGAAAGGGAGGGGGGGTAGAGGGGAGTGTGCTTTTCGGTGGCGGCGCGGGGTGGAGAATCCATGAAACTACCCCTGTCCCTGCACGACCCTCGACCTGACCGGTTGCGAGAATAAGGGTACTTCCCATTCCTCTAATCTCAGTTTCATTTTGGAAGAAAAATCATCACGTATTCTTTGCCTCATTTCAACCCATTTTCTTATTTCCCTTAACTTAACGCATGCCGGTTTACAGTCCACCCAAACCAAATCTTCTGCCACCCCTTCGGAAGACCTCCTCGACAAATCAAGTATCCCTAACTCCTCCTCTTACCTTTCCCTTCCTTTTGTTCCGTAACAGTGCAATTGTTCAAGCAAACGCTGGATGTTTTACATTCACTTATTCACTACGCTCTTCATCAATCTTAACTTTTTCTTTGTTGAGGAACGCATTTCTTCCAATCTCTTTCTTTAATGGATTTGAAGAACCTGCACCAAGTGATTTCAAGCATTGGAAAGATAATCGACAGAATAATTGTGACTCTTTTACATGGAGAAAGTGTGTTTACGTTGGAAATTCTCCAGCAAGCATGAAACGCAATCGGAAAGCTGGCGTCTAGCATATTTAACTCCTCCGAGAGTTTCAAGGGAGTGCAAGCGAGGATGTTGAAGATTATGTTTCCGCATCACGTCTGTGGCAAAAATATTCCGAATTCCCTTCATTTTTCCTTGCGTGACACTTTACGTCTCAATCAGTAGTGTTGAGGAAAAAGTGTGTGTGGGATCCACAAAGGAGTAGGAATTTCATTTCCATAAAGGCAGTACATGATGAACCTACTCTTGTTTTATTATCCAGTTTCATGCGAGCAGAGATTTCAAATCGGCAAATTTTCCAGGGGTTTCTCTTCCCTCGTGGGAGAGGTTAAAATGGTGTCTTACAACAATGGTACGATACTACACTCACAATACCGTATAAGGTTTATTTGAACAAGAAAGTAAAAAAACGTGGTATATCGTTCCTATGAAATGACAATTGTAGACAAAATATGGGTTTAATGATTATTATGTTTTGGAAATATATTCGTATTCAGTTTTTAAAGCATTGGCTGTTGATAACATAACGATAATATCTTTAAGACGCGAAAATACAGAAATTGTAACATATTTGTATTTTAAAATGCTTATACACAGGCTGAATATAATATAGTTCATGGTGATAATTTTAAACAAATGTTAAAGTCTACATCATCGTTATCACCATCATCAATCCAAAATTTCACTTGTTGGTTAACCTCAGTAATCTACCATATTTTCCTTTCACGTACTTTAAATTTCATTTTCTCAATCCATGCTTTTCATCTTATGAATTAAATTTCTATATGTTTTCTAAAACGACAATATTCATGAGACCAAGGCGCCTTAAGATGCTTACGATGAAGAGGCTTCTTTGTGAAAGAAGGAGCACTTTATCGGACCAAATTAAAATTAATATGTATTCATGTAGCCTTAAATTGAAATACACATTACATATAAAGTGGGTATATCTGTGGATGAATCACTGTGTTTATTTTAGTACAAAAATTTCCAACATATTAATACAGGAGATTTTTCATTCGATGACATTCTCACGCGATTTTACGAGCGGTGGTCAACCGGTGTGTTCATATGCCACTATCTTTGCGGACACGATCAGAGGGCTACCGGAATATTTCTGTCTCTCCCCGCTAAGTAGCCACAAGTGACTTCACACGGCCCGATAGTGGCAACCCCTTTGGCTCACCACCGACCGACTTATCGAAATCTCAGACCGTACCGCTGTCACGCAAGGGGTGACCGGCGTGTCGGGGCTCACGTCATCGCTCAGTGGCTCGAAACGTGGCAGACTAACCGTGGTCGTGCATCATTATAACGAACGGACGACAACGGTTAGGTGCATGCAACATGCTATTAACGTGATTAAGTGATGCACTTTCTGGATGGCCGCTGTTGCGAATTCAGTGTACATCAACACAGTTTCCGCAAAAGTAAATCAAATGAACACCAGCTAAAATTATTTGTTGAATATATGCATGATTCAGGCCAGTAAATATTATAAGCAAATTTGGCTTCCATGCATTTATAGTAGAGGTTAAAAAAGCTCATCCAATGTAACATACCATTTTGAAACCGTAGAAATGTGAAATGAAAATGGGGTATTAAATCGGATATGAAAGTTTCTGATATTATCGTGAGAAAATGGCAATGGTAATGATAGAAAATCGCTCTGAAATGGTTATGGTGGCCTCAAGTATCCAACAAGACCGTGATATAGGTTCAGCGTTATGCATTATTTATAACAACGGCATCAATGATACAATATGGTCGTATACCTAGAAATAACAAGGGATCCGAATCATTCCATCTTCACTATAATAGATCTTGATGGAATAACTGTGTCTGGACTTTAGTCTGAAAGAAATATAAGACGATAATACCTCCTCCATAAAATAGTTACGTCAATTTTAGAGGTATATACTCTGAGTGGTGAAGATATCTAGATACTGCTTATGCTCCATACCGGTCTTGATGCAACAACAGTGGATATACTGCAAGAATGACACTACGATACGTAAAATGACTCCGTACGAAGGTTCTCCAGCAAAATAGCTATAATGCCATTGCCAGTTCAATTAGGTATACCTTCATTTGGAGTTCAATCCGAGCATTTGGAATTAAATCAATAAATATCGAATACGGTAGCTTAGTAATTTAATGTCTCATTCAATTCATTCTCTTCCCGTTGTCTCCTTCTCCATTTTCTAAGCCATTCTCAACAGTGATTATCGGCTGCTAGCCATTATGGCAGCAGTCAGAGTATTTCCAAAATATTTTTTTACACTTTTCCGGAACAGCCCTACTTTTAATGAAAATGTCCTATTTTCAGTGGCGCACCAACTGAAGGGGGCGGCAAAGGGGCCCTGCCCCCCACTCCTCCTTAGCTCTCCACAAAACCAAATTCAATCTTTAATTGACAAGTCACAGTCACATGGTAGCAGCAATTGGAAAAATAGGAAAAACTTGTTTCATCATTTTACTCGAGTATGACTACGCCTAAGATAAAAGAAAGGCTCTTTTATCTGTGATGCGACATGTAACCAACTTAACATAGACCTAAAAGTTTAAGACTATTTTTGTTTGTAAACCTGATATTGCTACTTATAGGATACATGCATGTAATTACTAATATGGCCTACCATAACATTCAAAATATACTGATTAAAAGAACGTTTTACTTACACTTTGCAAAAGATCGAGCAGATAGCGACCCCCCTCCCCCCGTAAAAAATTCTGGATGTGGCTCTACAAAAGTTAACACTAAGATACGTTTTACTGTCCCTCATGAAAAGATATTTTTCTTATTTTCGGATTATTTCTTCAACAATCTTGGTAGCATTAATAATTGTTAATACAAATAATGAGGCACTCATTTGTCGAATTCTACTAATATCAATGTAACCGTATATTAGTTTTTAAAGTGCAAAAAAACAATAGTTTTATTATATACTTTACTTTTTCAAGCTTCTAAGTTTTTAAGTAAAAACTTTTAGAATGCTCCTCATTTAAGGAAAACTTTATGGGATCCCTTGGTAAGATCAATATCTAGGCGCTGATGTAGTTGTATTACAACGTCTTGTGACGATGTATTAATAAAAAAATCAAGGAAAAACATTGTGCATGATTTGAAAATACACAATAAAATTTATCTAAATGATAAGTTTTGAAGAGGTAGAAACATAATATGTGCAGAGATAAAAAAACTTCAATTTCCTCTTACTGTACATATCCATGACACATATGGAAACATAAAAAATGGTAGATAATATGTGCAGAGTAGATACATAATATGTGCATATACATAATATGTAGAGAGGGTAGATACATAATATGTGCAGAGATAAAAACTTCATTTTCCTCTAACTGTAAATATCCATGATACACATGGAAACATAAAAAATGGTAGGTACTCGTCGATCACGATATTTTTGGCCTTAAAGGTTTCTACAAAAAATAAATATTTTTAGTTAACAATACAGACAGTCCGGAATATATTCGCCATCATGCATGATTAAATCAGTATATTTGATGAAAACTAAGATATCTGAATATCAAAACATACCGCTTGTTATATTTCTTAGTGACTTTCCCGATTGTGACCTGTACATGCTCCAATTTACTACCATTCTTACCGTTGCAAAAAATGAAGGTCACCTTTTCTCGAATACAGATTAGCGTGATGGTGGAAGTAATGTAGAAATGTCTACGTTTTAATTAAGTATCCTTCAGAAAATCACATTTATTCAGAGGATATAAATCTGATGGAAGTGACGAAATATTAAGTGCCAACTCTAAGGTAGGTCGAGGGATATTAAAGACAGAAGTACTTTGCACCGTCACATGCAGTATATTGCCTGCTTAAGCCTAAGTACCGAGACTGAAGACTTCTTTATGAAGTTTACGGCAAACACTCACGCCAAAAATACATTTCCTACACAACTCTCGTAGTACTCAACCAAAGCCACTAACCTAGGCAAGAGTAGAAAAATGCACTTCCTATGTAGCTTGTAAGAATGTAATTGAAATTTGAATATTGTTTGTATTTTCTCGATGTGAATAGTTAGCACGAAAATCCTATGCACATTTGAATAATGAAGTACGTGATGAAACAGTGATAAAAATGTAATTTATTCAACAGAAAATTTTCTCATGTTAAAATAATTCCTATGCTTGATTATATAGTTATACACATTGTGATAACATATTTAACTGTTCAATTTTTCATGAATTACTTTTCCAATAGGAGCCTCAAGCAGAGAAATCGAAGATTAATCCAACTAATAATAAACATGATTCAACGCAATATCTACAAACATAGAGCGAAATATACTGAAGGTGACAAGGATATTTTAATTTTTGGATATAAGCCATTGACTCATATTTTAATTTTTTTAATATAGTGCTTACAATGAATATAAAATTTATGAATGATAATGACAAATAATAGAATTAAAAAAGGTATGGTATTAAAGGTACCTATTTTTCATGTATTTGAATAGAAGAATATAGAAGAACCGTGCGTACTAACTTAAGAAGCAACCGATAATAATTTGTACCATTTGGTGCTTACATACATTCTTTGGTTGACTGTTGAAATCTTTCTATCAGTTAGGTATTTGCTCTTATATAACTATAAAACATTATATAAAAGTTTATCCTTGCTTTATGCCCCTTTTGTTTGCACTTCATATTAGAATAATTATTCTAATTGCTATTTCACTTCAAAGCTAAACAGCACAAACTTAAACCCAAGGATAGATTTTTTTTCCTCGAATGTTAGCAAATATTGAATCGCATTCTGTACATTAAACGTAGATTTTGCGATCCATATTGCTGTGGCACTGTAGGAGCGTATTTCAAATATTAACATTAAAAAAATTGACACGGCGTGCGTTATATTTTGAGGTAAAAATCGCCTAACTATTATTTGTGGTAATAGTTTAATACCTAATGGATAGAGCCATTGACTCATATTTTATTTTTTTAAATAAAATTCTTACAATGAATAAATAATTCATGAATGTTAATGAAAAAAAATAAAATTAAGAAATGGTATTAAAGGTAGTTATTTTTGTGATACATCACGAAAAACATCCAGAAACGTTTCGCCGCATCTCACAATGCATAGACGTTATCATAAGAATTTAGACGACGGAACGAGAATTTTTATCGGTTGAAGGAGAACACGAGTGAAAATATGAATGAGGAAAAAGAAGTCATAATGACATGGCTAGGCAAACAAGTGAAAATTTACAGCCACTGAAGCAGCATGGATATGAGTATATATGTATTTTCCAAGCATCCTGGAATTTCAGCTATGAAATACAATACTTAATATTTGAAGCGCATAATTTTTTTATAAACTAAATATATTCGTTTTACCTGGAAAATATAAAAATAAAAACTGTAAATTAAACATAGAAAAAAATTGCCTAATTCTGTAATACATTTTTATAACCACGATTTGCGTAATTTTAATGGAGTTTAATGCATTCTATGATCCATAATATCCTTACAAAAAGTATGGATGCATAGGGGTTCATATTCCAAAGAACATCAAATAATTATACTAACAAATATTCAACACGTGTTTTTCATAGAGCATTATATTCATGTCCTCACCAGATCGTTTTATTTAACGATAAATATGATAAGTTGTATCAGTTTTTTCAAGTAACCATTACCAAGCAAAGATCTCCATGCAGCGAATATAACCGAGTAGAATATCCTAACTTTCCTTAACTCTCCCAATATTATCATGATATCATCATTTCGTAAAGTCTATGTCGATATTAACGGTGAACTAACTCGCAAGCCGCTGCAATTCATCGATTTCTTCACGGTCCCGCGCACATACCAGAGGGCACACGGCTCTGAGTCGAGGATGCCAGGATTCAAGCGGACGTAGAGGCCTCCTGCATTTAACACATTCTCTCCAAATTCTATCGTACAAGTAAAAGCAAAACAACACCCAACCCTCCTTCCCAGAGGCCCTCCACAGCGAAACTTATTTCGCTCCGAATAGCAGTATGAAGTTTATATGCTGGGAAGGAAATATGCATTTTCATTATTTACTCTTGGCTTCCTCCCTTACTCCGGCTCGCGACTGTTGTCCCGTGCTCCTCGTCCCTCCTCCCCCTCTTTCCATTCATCTTAAGTCCCTTACCCACTCCATTCATCCCTTTCAAGTCTACGAAATTTCTTGTCTTCCTCCCACCACCATCAACACTCCTACCCTTACTCCCTGGCTTCTTTGATCCTCTCGTCCCCTACGTCCAATCCCCACAAAAATTCTGCCACATTTCCTTCCCTCTCTAAATTCTTTCTCCACTCTTATCATCACTGTATGATCTCCGATCTCTAAAATTTAAAATTATGTTTCTAGTTCCTTATTTGACAAAGGGAGAAAATAGAAAATTGACACTCAAAAATTTACATTCGTAGTCAGCTCTACAGTAACATGGAAATGGCTGCCAAACTCTCCAAAATCTTGAAAATTTTTGTCGCTATTTAAAACACTATTATATAACTCTTTGCTCAAAATCCACCGCTAGTATTATAATATAGCATATGCATGATGTATTTCCCCGAAGACATTTCTGTATCGAGAATTCAATCTTCTACTTTGTAATCCTGTCCCACATTCATTTTTAAGTGTCATGTCGGTTTACCTTCACTTGATGTATACTGTAAAGTGGCTAAAGATTGTTGATATTCTTAAAATTGTATTTTGGTTTCAGATTGAGACACATACTATTATATTAAATGAAAAATAGAGACTAGGGCTGGGGCCCACTGATGTATCTACTTATCTATAAGCTTTTTTATTTTCTCTCCCACCTTAAATATAAAGATAAATGCACACCACTTGTTTTAAACTTTTCTATTTCCCTAAGGGGTGTTGTACCTAGAGCATAAATAATACTTATTCCATTTTATCCATTTCCACTCCTCTACTATCCCAATCATTTCTCAGTTTCCAACTCCATCCCACGAGGCTAGAATTTCGGCTCTCTATCCAGAGGTCCCGGGTTGAAAAACTGTATATTTTTTATTGTATTTCGGAGCAAACTTCAAGTGTTTAGAGGGTGTGAATGTTAATATGAGCACTCTCTCAGTTACATTAGATTCTAATCTGTTATCCTCCGTGTGACTCTTCATATTACCAACTTAGGATTTCCCTACTCCTTCCCTCTGTGCCTGTATATTCCATGATATCCGATTACAAACCTTAATGGAGCAAACTACCTCAGGGATTTGGCTTCTCTCAGTTACAGCAAACACTGCTGCCTTTTGTACATTCTCTATATCTATCTCCACCCAATCCGCTCACCTCACATCCCGGGCCACAACTTCCTCAATTTCAATCCTATTTTAACTTCTCTTTGTCTCTCTATGCCTTGCTGCCCCATACTCTTTTAACCAGTCTACCTTTTCCCTTGTACTTATTTTTTCTAGTTCTTTCTTTGCAACCAAACATAGGTACATTTCCGCTCACTTACCCTGTGTACTAAATAGTTATCCACATGTATCACTCTCATCAAAATGTTATCTATTTACCTTTCACCCCCTTTATTCTCTTTCCTTATCACCCATGTTTCCCATATCGTTCTGAAGTGTATCTAAACCACTCACATTTTCTCTCAGGTCTTCTCCTCACTTCACCTCTTCGTTCTTTTACTTTTCCGTCAACCACAAATTTTTTATGGTTATTCCTTTTCTCCATATCCTCAACTCCCTCCGAGGAGTAACGTATCTTTTTCCTCCATCGCTGCAAACGCCTTCCTTGCATTGAACTTTACTCGTATTTTTAAACACCTCCCTCAGAGAAAAAACCAAAACTCAGGAATATTAAAAATACCTACGTTTGGTGATTCTGAAAACCCACTTTCCAAAAAAAATAACAACGAACAATGAAAAACATTTTTACGCACTAAAATGTTTCTCCACTTAGTCTCCATTTCTTTTGTCTATGGGCTCTCTTACGTTAAGTTATGTTTCCTTCTAATGGTTATTTAAAATTGTTTCGTACTCTCCAATAATATAGTATTTCAATACTCGTAACCATTTTCCCGTTGTATACTTTTAGGAAATTAAATATTTTAATGTTCTATGCTATTTCAAAACAATTTTAACTCGTTGAATTTGGCAAACTTTCTACGTAATACACATTTATCAGAACATTATGCGTGTACATCGCATAATGTTCTGTTCCTCTTCCTGAGAACGATGGAGTCCGGCGTCTAATTCATCCTTGTGTCTCTCTATTCAGAGTTTTTAGGAGACCCCAAAAATCCGGCTTGAGCAAAGAAATTCCCCTAAATGTCTTCTTTAAAGAACCATCCACCATTATTTCGGTCTCTAGCCACACTTTTCATCGGATGTCGTATCTACTTTCCCATGTTCCACTGCATAATCTACAAGCCCCTTTTCCAACTTCCTATTTCTCTGATCTTTTCCAAACACCACAGTGGTTGCCTCACTAAACAAATGCTTCGTGGTAAATACATGCTGCCTGCTCAAGGCTAAGGCCCTTTTCTGTTTCAGGAAACATTACAAAAACATTTGTTTCAAAACAATGAAAAATGAGGGACATAGTTTTGGAGGTTGATAGAGATGTTTTTCCAATTACATTTTATTTGCAATTATTTTTCAACTAATTTTCACGTAGCAATTAAATGTATGATAATAAAAAGCAGTTAAATAAATAACTATTAATTTATTCATGCCTGTTCTAAAGACGTAGGTTATCCAAATTCAACAAAGTGAGAAGAGCAAGCACATATTCTGACTGCAGCGGGATTTCTCGCATAAACGTTTTCAACACACTGTTCAACTCCCGCAGCATCACATCCCTCTGCGAAAGGGAAAACCGCTTCTTCTAACAACTCTCCATTCCTCTTTTTCCCTTGTTTACCTTTCCTTTCCTCGCACCCCGTCCGTAGCGCGGTTCACCTACGGTTGTTTATCCACACGCAATCCTCCCGGTCCTCCCCACAAGGGGATTGCTTTTCTCTTCCCTGTCACCACCTTCACTCTTCTTCAAGTTTACAACTCTCGGGAGCCGTTTACCTTTCATCTGCTCCCGACTTTTTCTACTCCAATAAGTGATGGATAGTGCTTGATTCTCCCGCTTTTCCTCGCCCAAGTTCATGTTAACACATTTAAGTCTCAGGTAAAACGAGAGAATTATATTAACAGGGAAACCTACATTGCATTTTCTCTAGTGTTCTGTCTTATTTATCCATTTTTCAGGTTTCCTGTTTTGCAACCTTGAAAGAGATATTATAAATCTTGCATGGCATACATTTTGGTACAGCATAGTCTCAATGTCTCAAGATACTTCTGCACAGTCTAGTATTACGTGTTACCAGGTATCTTAAGGTATATTTCTACTCGGAAATACTGTTAAAATGGAGTATGGGTTGGAATATTCATAACAGAAGTGTTATAACTCATGCTTTTACTGATTACTGAACTAATGACGAATATTGTTGTGGTGATAGAGGTTATACTATTAATACGAGAACATTCAAATACATTCTTGAGTTCAGTAACATTCAGTATGTTACTTTGCATTTTTTAAACTGTGAATAAAAAAGCATTATATTTGTGATTTCTGAAACAAAATATATTTTTTTCATGCATGCTCCTATCAAATAATTATTTACTCCTATACATTGATCCCCTGAGACAGACTTGTAGTATGATCCTCAAAAATACAGTTTTTTATGCAGTTCTGCTCCACCCTCCACCACCCAGTAAAAAATGGAAGTACGAAATACAGTCATAATTTGTGATTTTATTTTAATTCCCAAGCTAAAAAATAGGTATATCTAGGTAACTGCAATAACGAGGAATAAAAAAGAAAACTTCAGCCCTCCATAGGATTAAAAGTATTTTTTTATACGACATGTTTCGCTTCACTGCAGCATCTTCATGAACAACTAATCACATGCAAGACATTCTTCAATTTTTGTTCTTGTACCTGAAGATACAACAGTGTTGCAAAACATGCCGTATTAAAGTATACTTTTTACCCTGAGGAACGCTTAAGTTTTCCTAACGATTCCCTTTAATAATGGAATTCCACAAAGGTCCGGTCTCAACAGTTCACATCATATCACTACAATATTATTTTTTCCTCTTCTTTGTATCACCGATGCATAGCATATTCTCGGTGTACATTTACAATGAAACTCAATCAAAAAATATCACCTTCTTACATCTAGAGAGATATTGAACAGACAACAAGTATGTATATCTAATTTTACACAAGCTATGGTGTGTCAAAATAATACTTTATACACCTCATTTCCTCTTCATTTCGCTTTCATATCTAATACAGGATCGTCGAAAAAATTCTTACTGAGTTAATAATCCTATTTTACGTGTCTAACTTATTTTTATGCATAAAATGGGATCGAGTTCTTAGCTAAATCCTCCGGTAGATAGTAAAAATTCATCCAATTCATTCATTCAAAAAGAGAGAGAAAAATTAAACCATGCCACGGTACTACGCTTCGCAAAAACATTGGGGATCAACGCAAAATTTGTTGAATGGGAGTCGCCGCCGCTTAATGATGATCGTCATCCAGCGCGTAATACGGAGATGGATTAAGAGAAAAAAAGACAGACTTGAGTCGGAGCCAAAGTTTCTAAAACAGCAAAACAGTAATCCCCTAATCTCCCAATTCTTGAGCAAGGACTACTAAACCCGAGGCTCTCAGAGGCATCTGCCAGTAACTCCGATTATTAGCGGTAATCACCTTCCATTATTTCTCGTTGCTGTTAGTTCATGCCATCTCTCATGCTGTTAGATCATGCCACCATTAAAACCCCTCTTCCTTCCTTTCTTTCTTCTGATCATTCTTCTTTCTTCTCACCTCTCTCTGGTTCACCCAAGAGTGAATGCTCGCGTTCATACGCCAAATATATCTATAACGGCACAGCATTTGGAATTTAATGTTATTCGTAGAATCTCTCTTTAACAAATATTCTTATCTTCTCATTAGCGCTTTAATGAGCCTTACCTCGTTTTCTATTTCAACTGGCATGTGATAATGTAATTTGGAAAAACAGTTACCTTGAAGACTACGTGCTCAATTATACCTACTATCTGTCGGACCGAGGTTATGATTTAAACTGTACACAGAGACCATAATATAGTTATAATAGAAGTTATATAATTAATTTCCGGGTAAAGGCAAGTAGGCAGGGAAATAGTGAGATAGTATGGAGTGGGGGTAGATGACCTCTACTCTCAATTCACACGGAAAAAATACTATTGTGATAGAAATGAGTGGGGAAAGTATTTGTAACGATGGCCAAGTACAGATGTTACTTATAAAGCGTAAATTTAATAAATCAACGTTTTCTTCCACCCCTGTTCGTTGAATATTTTGTTAGAAATTTGACTTTCATCATTCTAAAGGTTCCCTTTCTAGATGCCCCTGAAAAGATTCTTCCTTCTCCTTTTCCTCCAGACTTCCTTCAGCTCGATTCAAAGTTGCTAATACTTTTAACTTCACGTCTTGGTTTAGTAAGCCCAAGTTTTTTTTAAAGACATTTACATAACCTCCCTTCTTTTCCTGGAGCTCTCTCTATGCGTTGGGTAAGATTTCATGGACTATTTCATCAGTAAATGAGATTAATTAGTGCTCTTAACGCTACATTGAATAGAACATTTTCATATCTAAAATGTTTAGTGCCTTCATCAAAACTTAATTTCATATTTCCCCTCAGATTGATTCTTAAAGGTTAATTCCTCGGTTAAAAACCTATACTGCATTCCAAGTAAGCCAGGGTGATGTTATAACGAGTCCTTTTACATGTCTATCACGTCATGTTTACATATCCTGGCACAAGCTAAATTGTATCAAAATCTTTAGGAAAGAGAGGAAGTGGCGCACGCTAAGGAATTAGCAGCGCTAGCATAAAGAGCGAATTACAAATGCTGTTAAACCCAACCCATAGGGAGCTCAACCATGAATCATTTTCAATACCCATTGTCCATAATACATTCTTAAAAATGTGATAAAGAAAAGGCAAAGTAGGTATATCTTAATTATATTTTTTTTAATATAGGGTAAAGGGGGGTGAATCGGGCCACAAAAAGGAAAATCGTCGATTTCCTCGTTTGTGTAAACAGTTACATTCTGAAAGCATTATCAGCAAAGGACTTGATGTTTTTCCAGTTTAAAACGCAATTTTCAGCGTGGTCGCTCTTAATAGAACGGTCCTGGAGCAATTTCTTCAAGAGACTGCATGGTCCTATTCGCCCGACGACTTGGAGGGCGAATCGGACCAGATTAGAGGCTGAATCGGACCAGTAAAATAACGTTATAAATTTTAGTTTTCTTAAGTTTTATTCCATAAAATTTTGAAATTTTGCATCATTGCTTTTAACAATGTAGTGCAGTCTGGAGATATTTCGACGACAGCTTCTTAGAGTCAAACATAACTTTACAAATAGACATACATCACCAAATCTGAACATATAGAACAAAATAGAACAAATTTACCAAAACAATTAAGCACATTTACCACAAGTAAATTTATCTCGCCCCTTAGCACCTACACACAGCTCATGCTACCAACAATCACACTTCATGCACTTAATCCAGTCTCTAAACTTTGACGAATTCGCACAATTATAAGACTTGGAGCAGAAGCCACAAAGCGTATCATCAGCTGAGTTTTCCCCATTCTCAGTATTGCCGTCCCTATCTGAAGATGATTCATATAAGTTTCTGCAAGTTCCCTTCGCGTTCCTAATATTTTGTTTCTTCAGTCGAGGCTTTGTTTCTTCTATTACAGCTGGAGAAGTAAGTATTTGAGCAATTTGCTTTCTTGACCTTTTCACATTGACTTTCATTCTTTTTTCTGGTGTAGGTAGTAAATTATGGAAAGACCTGCCCAAAGTATTTGACGATTCCTCAGATGTTGATGTCGAGGATTGGCTTTCTTCATAGGGACTGGCAGTTAATTTTTGATCGGAAGATGAATTTGTCGAAAAAGGAGTTGATGCTTCTTCTGGGGCGTGTGAGCTTCCGAGATTAGAAGGATGAAGATCTAACTCCGTCAGGATACCCGGATTCAGAGGGAATATTCCTGTTGATCGGAATCCATTTTCAGCGTTGCCGATTGTTGCGGCTTTGCTTCATGCATTTCGAAAAAGCCGACCAAAATTAAATTTAGTCATCTTTCTATCCCCCTTACAAACTGTCATATACGCATTTGTTTCAATATCGTAGTATGTCTTTAATGGTTTATAAAAAGACCTGTCCAGAGGTTGCAACCTTTGTGTAGTGTGGCTGGGCAGTGATAAGAGAGTGATCTCATTCCTTTCACAGAACAGTAGAACAGGAAGAGTCTTGTGTGATGCGTGGCCATCGAGGACTAAAATGCATCGGCCAGGAATCCTGTTTGCTTGAAAGTGCTTTAGCCACTCCAAAAAAAGATCCTCATTTATCCACCCTGAATCGGACATAAAAATTTTAGATCCCAACGGAAATCCATCCTCCCATTCCTTACGGAACTTTTTCCCCTTAAAAATTACAAAAGGTGGTATGTAATGTCCACTTGCATTGCAGCACGCAACAACTGTCACCAATTCCCCCTTTTCCACTGACGTCTGTTTTATGACTACCTTAGATCCTGTTCTTGCAACATTCTTTTGGGTTTGGCGATTATTTAATACACATCCCGTTTCGTCAACGTTGTATATAAGGTGGGGCCTATCCATAACTCCAGCCTCAGCCATCAAAATAGTTAACTTTGAAAAAAAATCGTCTACATCTTCCTTATTTAAACCCTCAGCTCGAGCCACTGACAAACCTTCGGGTTTTCGAAGACTTAAAGGATGTCTAGATATAAAATTCAAGAACCAATCCTTGCCTGCTCGTTTTTTTAACGCACAGAAATTGTTTTTTATGTTGTTTTCAATGGAAAATTCATATGCCACCTTCATGACATCATCTCTTGTCAATCCGAACCCAATTTCACATAACCTAAGAATTCTTCTAATTAATGCTTCCTCTTCTTCCACTGAGAAGACATTTTGCCCCCCTCTTGTCTTCAATTTTTCCGTATCCGCTACTATCCTACGATAGAGGCAAGTACGGGGAACATTGAAAAGTTCGGCAGAATGCCTCATGCTTCTTCCCTCTCTGAAAGCTTTCAGCGCCATTCTCATATCCTCCTCTGTCCATGTCTGTTCCGTTTTTCGCCTGTACTTCCCCATCTTAATCCAAAAGGAAAAACATTAACGGTAAGCGAAAATTATCACTTTCATAAATACGTTTTAAATGAAATTTTGCTAATGTTACGCTATCAAAAGGAGGTTGTAAGGCGTTCCACAACTAATTCTGTTGCCATATATAATATTTAATACTCTGGCAATCCCTCTATCACGTACATTATATCACCTCCTTTTCTTTCAGATTGGAAAATATAGACCACCGAGTAATGTAGAATGTATAGGTATGGAACTCAATGTGAATTATTAACAATAAATTTCCATCACGAAATGCGTATGTTTTATGATATTGTTTCAGCGAATAATTGGTTAATATATATGGAACAGTACACAACATATGTTACATCAAACGAAGGTAGCTTACCTCTCGCTCAGCCTGTAAATCGTGCTCGTCGCCGTAATAATTCACCTCTATGACGGGGAAAATCTCTTTCCTCCTGCTCGTTATACGTAGTAAATATCTATAACGTGATATAGAATAGCATTAAAATAGGTTTATTCCATTAAACTTCTTATAATACTTAAATAAAAGAGTATGGCCTAAAAACAAATTTTTAGCCACTTTCGCTCAAACATTCTTATAAACATTTGATGTTTTTAATGTAAAACATTAAGTGTAAGTAAGCAAATTATCAATATTAGTTGTATATCTACTTACTTTTCAGTAGCAGAAGGAATTTTTCCAAGTGTCAGTTGAGTATAACTGGTTCAATGCTTCACCCTCGATCAGCGGTTGGAACTGAACTCCTGCGCGTGCTGGTCCTTTTCACCCGACTAAGTAATATGATTTTGTATCATGTTTGGTAACTCCGATATTCATACAAGGCTCAAAAAAGTAACCTAATGTGGCAGCTATGGTATTAGATTTCCTTTCAGGAAAGAAAAACTTGAAATCTGAGTAAGCGCTACAATGTCACCTTACTTTGAACCTATACGAGGTTTTCTAAATACCCAATTTCACACCTCTCTCGTATGGTAGGCTTCCATTCGACAGAGTATCATTTGCTTAAATTCAGTCGTCGAGTTCTCGTTTTCACTCTACTAGAAGGACAAGATTACAAAGAAGCAATTCCTAAAACGTAGTCAGTCTCAAGTGATACCGTTTCGGGTCTGAGCGCACTTTTTGAAAAGCGTTCCTATTCACCCGCTGGTCCGATTCACCCCCCTTTACCCTACTTGTTACTTTATTCATTAGGCTCACCTTGGATGTATTATGTATAAAGCATAATTTTTTTAATAAGTTCTAATACATACCTTCAAGGCTACCTAAAGATATTCATAGGTTGTAAAATCAATTATTGTAATATCCTTTTGTCGATCAGTAAAAAATTTATTCATAACTTTTACCATTGTTACAGGACAGGCATTATCTAAATCATTTTCCTTGTTTTCAAAGTATTTATTCAAACGGTGTTAAGAATAAAGTAAGAGAAATACAGCTAGATAAGCCAAGTATGCCAGACACAGTTCCTGAAAATAGTCTGAACACATGTGAAAAGATTTGCTAAAAAGTTGATTTAGATTAGAGATTTACCCATTATTGACCACGTCGGTAACCACTTCGGTTATATTAATCATATTCATCGCGAATGCCACCACAATGTACGGAAAAAACTGGGCGAGAGGGCGATATTATTTTTGGAGATAAAGACAAAGGAAGGGGATGCCAATACCGTCCGGTGCATGGGGATGCCGCCGCCGCGTCTCAGGTGGCGCTTAAGATTTTTCCATCGGGATGCCTTCCGGGTCCTCTCATGTCTCTTGACTTCCAAACCGATTGGGGGAGCACACGGGAATTTTTATTCTCCGCCTCGGAATCTGGCACCCGTTTGGATGGCCAGGGGGAAGGGGGGAAATATTTCGGGCAATAAATGACGGAAGGAAAGCGGTGGGATCGGTTGGGCGGAATAAACCAATGAAAGGCCGAATAATGGAAGATCCGGGGGAATAGTGGGCGCTGTGGTTGGCGGTGGCGAGAGGGGGGAAGAGGTTGCCAAATGAATGCAGGGAGGGGCAAGGAGAGGGATGGTTTGGAGCTCTTTGGGAATGAGGTTGAGTGGTAGTCAAGAGGGCGGGACGAAAGGGTTATGTGTCGATGAGCGAGCGGGAGATGCTCTGAGGCCCAAAAGAGTGGATCGAGGACAGATAGGTTGGCGGAGGGGACCTTGGCAGGCCCAAGGCGACCTCTTATTCCAACACTCTTTGCTAAGGCCATAAAATGACAGCCCAAAAATTATGGACTCTCCAAAGAACGTCCAAAGTTGCAGCTTCCATCACCTCACTTAGTGTCCCCTACCAATAGGCGACGATCAAAGTGCTCACTCTTCCATTTAAAGCCTCTATATCTTCAACATTGATCTATTTAACTTTCAAAGTATCCCTACTATAAACAAATAAGTTGTCATAAAAGATAACATAAAGAACTGGCAACTATATGAATAAAATGCGGCACACTGTTTCAGCAGAGTGAGTTAAACAAAGATTCCGGCATGTTAACGCATTTCTTCCCAGCGTTGCGAAAACGCAACATTAATTTTGAAGATAAAAATATGCAGTCCATGAGGCACACACTTTTTCATTCCTAGTCATTGAACACTAGATATCTCTGTCATAGTGGCCAGAAAGTGGATATTATTTCTGAGAGAATGAATCAGGATTTAATTGTACTCTTTATTACAAGATTTTCTTCCTTGTAAGCGAAACCAAGGTCCCCTGGACACAAGAAATCTCACCCCATTCTATGTACATAATTAGCGTTTTACACACTCACTTCTGCCGTTATCTGAAGATCAGTGTAGCAACTGCAACAAAATAACTGTGAGCAGCATTTAACTTGAAAATTGGCTGTCAAAATGAAAACAGTAAAATTTGAATTTAAAATTCTTGTTGACTCGACCAGTTTTCACACAAAATAATAAGTGCATAATATAATAGGATATAGGTTGATTAGTGAAGGATTGCCATGATCTTGGCATGCAAAATATTAAATATAAATGTTTCTGGTAGGATGACTTAAAGGGATCGAACACTTACGATGGCAAAATATTTAAAATAAAGATTTCAAGAAAAGCTTCGACAAAAACTTATCCAAGGAAAGTCAAACACAAAATTATGAGACTTATGAAACAAGGTGGAATGGGTAATGTGTGAATGCAAAAAGATAAACAGAAAAATAGAGTGCAAATTACATGAAAGTGCAACATTACAACCTCGGGCAAGGAGGGAAACTATTTTTATCCTCTTGAAAAAGCAGAGAGAAGATTTCAGATTTGAACAAATGTCAAATCCTCTCCCCAAATTTGACAAAAATAACATTCCTTCCTGCAAATTTTCCTGGAGATCATATTCGTAAAAATCAAATGAATATACACTATTTCTAAGAAGGTTGAAAATAATCAGTTTTATTTAAACCCTTCTAATCTTTCCGTTTGAAACCGTAATACTCTCGGTGGCGGACAAATATTTCCCTCAAAATACCGAGCAAAATTTTTTCCAGCATCTCCGCTCTCCACTCCCGCACAAAATGCTTTGTTTCCTTCCGGCCCGTGATATCATCCTAACGCATCGCTCCGGCCATCCCACTAAGCGTCACTTCTGCCTCTCGCTTTTTTCCCAGCAATGTCCCTGCATTCAAAATTCTCATCCCGCGCCCGGAATCTATTCACTCCGCATCCCGCCTCACAAACTTGCTAACCCAATCTCACTCGACTCAAATCTACTCCCATTTGGACGAGGGATGCGGCCGAGAGACGTCCTCCCATCTGGGAGATGTGGCTTAGATCAGGGCACTGTGAAAATGAAATAGAGATATATATCATATGGGAAGTAGTGGGTCTGGAGGCTATTTAGTACTACCCTCCCACGTTTGAATCTCAGCAGCGGCAAGGATTATACTGGAGCATCCCCACTTAAGCGCTCTATGAATAACACTTCAAGTGCAAGCCTCCGTTAGTCGGATGAAATGTTAAAGCTTCAATTCCTTGTCATAACACTTTATGATTAGTATAATGCCACGCCGGGTTGCTCTCCCTCTTTTAACCATTCCCAATCGTAGGTCCTGCCTCTACCCACTACCCCACCTATCCTAAATGGTACAAATGGCCTCTGTTGTGGATCAACCCACTTCAATAATAACATAAGCAACAATCTCATAGCAAAACATAAAAGCGTAAAGCTTCAATGGTTCAAAAAAGGTAAGAAAATGAATTGCATTGGATTCGATTCCCGTATCATATGAGACTTTAGATTTTTCATATTCATATCATAAATTTCATTCATATCATATTCATATTCATTTCATTCATTTCATATTCATACCATAATTCATATCATAAATTAAATATTCATGGTGCAATGTAATGAATAGAGTATAAACATTATTAACATGCCTAAATGAATTGCATTCTGTATCGCAATTAGACCGCTCCCTCTTCTTTATCTCCTATCCATCTCATCTTCACGCATGAAATATTGGCGAACATTTCACTATTGTTGGCTGTTTTTATTAGTTTGAGGGTGGATTTTGGCACCACTCTCTCAGATGTAACATATAAAACAATGTGACTTCCTTTAGACACGACTTCGTCTGCTTTCCATTTTGCCTCTTTAGGTAACGATCTCGGTGATGAGCTTCGAGCCACCTAGTGTGCCCACCGGATAGCAGATAGTGGATCGACCTCTAGATATGAAGGTTAGCTTCTAGATAAACGATATTACTCTTGGAAGAAGATACTATGGAGAAAAAGTGACGCCATTCCGAGGCACTCATTGTTTATTACTAGGTTACGCTAGGTAAGGCCTTTCAAATAATAAAGAAGCCAGAGCAGATGCCATGACAAGGTGACAGGAGGCAAACAACAGCTATGAAATACATCACTTGAAGGAGAGAGATGCAGATTTACTTCCTTTGACCGAATGTAGACACCACAGAGGTTGGTACAGCGTCACTCATGACATAACAGGCGTGGTAACATTTGCTTTAATGGCTGTTTTATAGCGAAGGTAGGGGAAATTTTCACATTATTGTCCTGAGCATTTGCAATAGCTTCACTGTTTTTCTCTCGGCTACAAACAGAACATTGAAACAGAAACGGAACACAGAACGGAAACAGAATCAGAACAGAGAACAATGGTGAGGATTAAATGGATCAACCGGTCACCAATGAAGATGACTTAATTTTTTTATGTAGGCAATCGTCTAAAGACAAGTTAATGAATGGAATGGCAAATGAAGACTTTGTATGAGATATATGGAACATTTTGTGAAAAATGGGAAAGCGATGAATTATATAAATATGAGAGCTGAATCAAATATATCTAATGACTGTGTACAAATGATGGTGATGATAAAAAATGACCAAGAAATTGTATTTCTCTTGCTGTAGCATGGGAAGAGAAAAACATTCTAGTGTATGTATTTTCACCAATTCTTCCAATTTTCCATATGCTCTACTACCTTAGAGTTAATTACAAGATCACTAAACGTGCTATATAGCAATAGCGTAAAATAAGCCATCCGCATTATCTTCTTCATCAATTTATCGATTCGGAATCGCCAATCGCGATCGATATACCACTGAGTCACCAAACGGCCCTACCGTCCTAACTGCCCAAACTCTGCTCCCAGCACGCCCCTTTGCCTTACTACCCTCCCCTTTCGCCTCCTTCCTATTAGGTCGTTGCCCGTTATTAATGAAGCGCTATTATGCGGCAGATGGGCTGCAACGGGTTGTTCTCGATTGTTTAGGCACAGAGAGCACGGAGTTATTGGGAGGAGGTAGAGAATAGTGGTGAGACGTCTATCGAGCTAAGAGAAGTGTCGTGGATTAAGGGACTATATTCTGGCAGCGATGCACTACTATTTCCTATGGGGTTTTCCACAACAGATGTAACAATGATGGGAGAGACGGATGGTGTCTATGAGCCGTAAGATCCATCTCTAAAACAAGTATACTAAATATAAACAATTCAAAACTACCTCAAGAGAACCAAGAGAAGGTCACATTAAATTTTACGCGTCACTAATTTAACCATGGCTTTGGTAGGGATCACTTTTACCCTGAAATCACGGTCAATATTAAATGTGTGAAGTTAAAAATGGGATTAACCCATTTTCAAAAATCTATTGAATGTAAATTAAATTTACACCTGAAAAGATTTCCGTAAGAACCTTTTTGGAAATTACATTTACAAGCTTTTCATGTAAAGATATAGAAAAGATTTCTATTTAATGCATACCTGAATGTAACTTTTGATTGAAACCCAGGTGACTTAAATTTGAAGATATTCAATGGATTATCATGATACATAAGCAGAATGAACTAAGATAATGGAGATAGTGCGTCTACCATTTACACTTTTCTCTGCAGACTCAGCGGCACATGGAGTTTAAACTGGCACAAACTGACGCATGACCTGTTATTTTATACCGATGGAAATTTGTATTAATGGCCTTTCCAAACAGGAAGCTATGAAAACAAAAATATCTCACATCTTTTTTAAGCGTGTATATGATTTTATCGAAAAATAAATTCAATTGCCTGTAGGTTTGTAGCGTTTTGTAACTAACTATCCTTCGAATGACTAGGCTATGAATTGACACATTTTTTGAGATTCAGCTTACAGAGAGTAATCAATTTAACTGCTTTTTTCACTGCATAGATTAAAATGGTAATTCTTATGTGATCGATGGCGAACATAAATTATGTGTACATACTATAATTCTTACGACGACAAAAAGAATCAGTAATTTCCTACAAGTGGAGGAGGCCCTAGTATACAAAGGATATTTCTAGGTAATAGTTGGATCTTTTAAAGATAAATAGATTTCTTACCTAATAATATGAGTCATATTCAAATGAAAAAAGTAAAGTGATTGAGGTTGAGGGAAAGTAGAGTAATGGTAGAGTATTGGAGAAAGTAGAGTATTGGTGATATATATATGATATTGAAATAGTGTACCAAGACGCCTTTAAATCAGTTTTTGACTCAAAATATTAGACACATATCGCACGGTTAAACAACGGCATAAGTTTACATAAAAATATAGAAGTTAAAAAAAATGATGGGCATCTTTAAGAAACTTGTGGTCGTTTTAAATCCATTTGATTATTACTTTCAACACATGTACATGACTGAGTAAAGCCTGAGCTCTGCTGTGAAAAGTATCGTAAAAACGAATGATACTTCCACTTCTGTTTATTTTCTCCCTCCGCCACTGTGGATTTGAAACGAAAAAACATTTGTGTGTCCACTTAGCTGCACATCAGCGAGTGAGTGGACATTGCGTACTGCGTACCTGTCAACTTAGTCCTGGGACGAAAGATGCGGATTTTAATCTTCGAGATGGGAGCCCCTGGACAATCACAATCAAGCATGACTCTACTGGCACGCGGGTTGCATGCATTCGCGGCGTTACCCAAATTTGGCTCGATTCCAGCAATTTGTTAAGGGCAGCTTCTGCCATCTCACACTCCATACAGGGGATTGTTCCGTGTCATCGATGTCGGCTATCCCACGCGTGGATCTGTATCACTAAACGCTATATATTAATGACATCACGTTCACTCCAGCTACCTATCTCCGCTAACTGTCGCAAGAACTGGTTACAAATACGGGGCGAATCAGAGACACATTCAAATAAATCTCAAAAGTGAATGATTAATTTAAAAATATCCGTGGAAAAATTAAAAATAGCGCTTCCAAAATCAAAAGTGACTGCACTGACACATATTTAATCTGCCACGATGAATTTTACATTGTGAAAACTATTAAATGCTTATGTGCGAATGTTATGTTAATGACCAGGTTTTTTCAACACGAAAAAAAATACTCCAACCAAGTAATCTTCTATTTGTCATTACAACGTGCTTATATACACTACAAAGAAAAATGCAAAGCATTTTAGTGCAAAACAAAATACTAAACAAAAGCATAAACATAACTAAAGCGCATAATTATGTTTTGAAAAAAGTAGCATGCACAATTTGTCATTGACGTTATTAACCACGTAGTTACTCAAATGCTAGGATGAAGATCTATGAAAGGAATAAATAAAGTATAAAGCAATAAATAGTTGCTTGAGGTGGAGGCCTTTCTGAAGAGTCATTACCACTATTGCGCTAGGAAATGTTACAAAGTGTTACAAAGAATGTGCACTGCAAGTGAATCCACGTCAAGGAACGTATGAATAATAATATTCCTTGGAAAAATGAAAATAGAGGATGGGATGCACAACAGCTAAATACTTATTTTAAACAATGTCAAGAGGAACATGTGCGATTGGGTAGAGTAAAAAACGAAGCCCAGTTGAGTAATGAGATGTGATTCTTAGAACCAGCGAGGCAAGAAGAGAAGACACAGTAGGGCAGAGGACATGGTGGCACCAAAGGATCAACTACAAAAGATCTCGAGTTCAAATGGGAAGAATCAGGCAGGGCAGAAGAAACTTCTTCACAAAACACCACAAAGAAAGTACAAAGCAGTTCAGAGGCTTTACAGAAAGGTGGACGCAGGTAGCAAAGGAATCGCCGAGAGTATCCCAACCGCAAAAGAGCAAACTCTCAAAAGTACGGCAGAAGGTAGCATTGACGGAGAGATAAAAATAAAAAAGAAACATCGGTAAACACCTAAAATGTGACTGCTATCATAGAATTACATTTAGGTCTCATTTAGTGCAAAATAAATAAGACAATGTTTTTTTGGCTCTTAAATTTGGTCAGTAAATACTTTACAATAACCAAAAACACCATAAGAGTTCGATAAAAAAATTGTTAAAACATCGAGGGAAGCGTTTAATTATTAGGTAATCTTGGAAAGCGCGATGACAATTGCCGAGAAAATTGACGACGAAAAAGGAAATGATTCTATAGAGGAAAGATGTCCTAGATAGGAAACGTGAAGGAATGAGTAAAACTGAAGAAAGAAGGGGATAAAAGAGAGTGTGGATGAGAGGCAACAAAAGGGCGTGATAGAAGAGACGTGGGGGGAGGAATGCTGAGGAGAGGAAACCCTCATTACCACGTGAAAAGCGTTTTAACGAGTACGATCTCCGAGGCGAGAGCAAGAGGGAAAGTCAGGAGGGCCACTAATAAAGGATAACAAGACGAGGGACGGAGGGAGAGAGGGAGAGAGCCCTTTGTGGACGAAACCCCGATTCGTTACCGCTGATTCGCTGTGGTCGGATAGGGCTTCTTCAGGTTTCCTCCGGCCCCTATGGATACCACCGCCAGCTTTTTGTCTACTGTTATTTGGAAAAACGTATCGAGTCTGCAGTACTGTATCCGTGCAGCGTTCACTAAATTCCGCTTCACTAAATGAGCTCACTGAATGGGAGCAACACACCTAAGGTCAGCTTTCGATTAGAACAGATAGAGATCTGAATGCACAGCATGAATCCAACAACACGCCGAACAATACCTTCATCTACCATTTGAATAGGATTTTTAATTCCCTTGAATGATGTCCTAATACCAATGATCATCACTCATTGTATTTGCGACGGTTAAAACCTTCTTACGACCGGAATAATTTGCGGCTTCAGTCACCATATTACCTTTTTATTTATTCTTGCCTCGTTTACTTTGATTTTAAGTATTTTCCACATTATATTTCAATCTTTACTTAAGGTTATTACATATTTTGTGTATTATTTAAGAAGACTATGTTCTTATGAGACGATTATTTCTTTATATATTAATTTTTCTCATTACTCACCAGATAGTGGTTAGAAAATCCATCTCTATACTTGATTCTTTGGTACATGTTAAATTGACACATTACAAGTGAGTTCATATGATATTTTTCCCAACATCGATGCATCTGAAAAATGATTCAGCATATTTACTGAAATATTTCCACATGCCTTACACATATTTGCCAATATTTTAGGCACTAGATTGTATTCTATTACTTTTGCATGTTTTCAAACTGTGGATTTATAGAGTGACCAGAACTTCGTCTAAGGGTTCCTAAGCATTTCACTAACGGTGAACTTCACATTTAGTTGCTAAGGGTAATTTACAATCGTACTAATTTTGAGTTGCTATAAAAGACTCGCGCACTTCTACATCTTTGTCATAGAATATTTAGCCCTTGGAGCATATTGATATAAAATAGCCAGAAAAAAAACTATTATGGAAAAGGAAACTTCTCATTTGGACAATGAAAAATTTGCCCTGACAAGTGATGCAAGAGAAGTAAATCTTATTTCCTCGAAAGCGACTAATAATGATTCCCAATTGAGAAGACGAGAGAATGCGGATCGAAGCCCGCAGGGAATCCATAACGGTCAGTCGTACTCAACGTATTTTGCTCTTAGATAACGCCACAGAGGGCACTTAATGGTGTGTACACTAGGGCGTACGGTGGTGGTGAATGCCACTAAGTATCGGGGAAGAAAACGATAAAGTTAAACACACGAAGGGAGGATCGGATCGTTGACGACAAAATGATGACGATGGCACCACGGAAGCTAACATTATCGAGGGCTGATAATGCGATTACTAGTGGAGGGAGGAAAGACAAGGCGAAAGATTTGTGTAAAAGCAAGAGTCTTGGTTGAAACTAAAGAGTAAAATAAAAAAAAACAAGCGAATGGATTGTGAAAGTAGAGATAACGGAGCATTGAAAGGTAGGAAAGATGGTGAGGGACTTCGTGTGAGTGACATAAACGATGAATAGATCCCCAGAGAAGAGAGAAAAAGAGGAAAGGAGAAGAAGAGGAAATGGTTACATGAGATAAGCCACACAAGTTTTGGGAGTACGATGGTTGAGGGAGGAGGAATGGAGGGCAGGGTGAACCCGAGATGACGAAGTAGGGGGTGAGGGTGGAGTGAAGGGGCGGAAATGAGAAAGAGAGGCATTAAAAATGGTTGTTGCGAGGAAGGAGTGGCGTTGGAGGGAAGTGGGAAGGGGCGGGAGATGAGAAACTGTTCAAAGTCCTCCCCGAGTCAAGTGCCTCAAACTCAGACTGTCGGAGGGTTGGGGAGGAAAGGCCTGGGGAGAGGAAACTGACGAGCCGCCCCGACAGGCCCTTGAAGGAAGAGAGGGAAAGAGCACTGAAGCGGCTGGATGACTAGATGACGAGTTAAAGGGGCAAAAGGGTAAAATGATCCGTAAATTAATAGAGTTCTATGGTGGAATTGGGCGAGTACGACACGAGATATGATGAAGTTTGAGATGGATTTGATCCAATGCTAACGACAATTGAAACAGGGCGTGGGAGGAAAATTCACCCTTCATGAAATTAAATCAGATAGGAAAGATGCCGATTTATTAATCAACATCGGTGGTTAAATCCTATACACGTAACAATTACGATTGGGCTTTATTCATTATGATGAACGTGAACACAGAAACAATTATGTAATAATGTAATCTTCAAATAAATCCAGTAAGAAATTGATTAAATTTTCCACTATCGTACTGCAAGCTACATTGCAGAAATGCCTTCTCTAACGTCATCATTATAATCTGTTAATTTAGCTGAAAATTCATTTAATAACTATAGTATTTTAAGCACTGTTCCAGGATTTTATTCTGCGAGACATTCTTTCGTAAAATCACATAAAATAGTAATTAAAAAATTGGGAGCGAAACATCCCAATAAGAAAGCTTTCACTCTATCAGAAGATTTTCTGGAATCTTAATCCAGAACGATAAATTACACTAATCAGGAAACTTGCAACTCTTTTCTGTTATTTTAAAATGAAGAGGTTTATCAATATTTTTTCCTAAAATTCCGAAAATTATATTAAATTCCCCATGACTTAAGTTGTTTTCACAAATCACGAAAATGTAAAAAATTAAAAAACCTAATTTTTAATGACACTGCTATATGGCAGTATTAGTGGTCAGAAAATGTTTTTATGGGGAGAAATTGAACGCATAAGGATAGGAAGGAGTAAACATAAAATACGTACCTGATAATAAAAATTAAATTTTTGATCTGTATCGCGCCATGATTTCTCGTGTTCACAGGAGTGTTCCGCCTAAGTAAGTAAATGCCTTTCGTGAAAGTTGCTTGCTTACAAATCTTATGGATTGAACTAGCAGATCAGAAGAGAGCGTGGACTACTCGAAAAAAGTGTCACGCATGTATGGAGAAGTAGAAGCACTGGAAAAGTGGAAAGAGCGTATTAGTGAAGTTTAGTGTGCCAATAACGTGGAGTGAGCCAACAATTCACATTGACGACTGCTATTTCTGCATATTGGAGTTTGTCGGTCTTACCGGCAGGATAAGTGTTACACTCTTAATCTCAAAACCTATTCTGCCTTGAGAATAGTATCCCAGAGTGAATCCGTCCCAGTGCCGTACCCGTCAAATGTTAATCCACCAACAGATACGGGTTCACACGGTGATTAGATGATACGATAAGGGATAATATACACTATCTATTCAGTATGGAGAGTGAAACACCAGTGTCATTTATCGGAAATGAAGAGAATGATTTGGTTCAAGATAGCGATCGCAAAATTACCCAAAGGTGCAGCAGAGGTTTTAGGATCTCGATTTCATGAAAAGAATTTACTCTGCTTTAACCCTCCCTACCTACCTGGGGTCTTTTCTGACCCCAGCTCACAGAAAAAGTTGAATAACTCATTAATTTTTACAGCTTTATGCATCATATTTTAGGAATTCTCCGATAAAACACTTTTGTATCGACTCCATTTTTCATTTTTAAAATATTTCTGACAATAATCCTTAAAAAAAATATTTTCTTGCTTGGGGTTAAGTTTGACCCCAGGTAGGGTATGTTGAACTAAAACATACCCGATCGTATTTTAGTACAAGGAGATGAATTTACATTTTCCTTTAGAAATACTTGAATAAATAATAGCTTTTGTCATGACTTTGTCATGAAAGGAAAGAATATTAGCATTTTATGTGATAAAATGAGTAATGCACTGAGTGTTAAAATTATTAGAAAAGAAGAAATTGTTGAGCTATGGATGTATTTCCCTCGCATGTGACTCCAAGGTAGATATTCCGGTAATATACACAGTCGTATCAACGTTACAACTTAGTGAATCAAATAGAGGCTTAGCTATTCAATTGCAAAATCTATTAAATGTCAGCAGTTTCAAATGGGTGAACTTGGAGACTAACGCATAATAAGTCGATCACATTCACCTCACCCCATCACATTACAGAAGCTGAATACTGCTAAGTGATTGCTAGCGTACTATGATTTCAACTTTCTCTGCAGCTTCTAATCGAACTATTATCTGCGGACAGCGGATTCGTCGTCAACAGTGTGTTTTCTTTGTAATCGGCAACAGTCAACGTTTTTTGACTTCGTAATTTTTGTCCTCTGTAACGAGCTTAGCTGATATAGAGAGAATTAGTAACTTGTGGTTGCTCCTCCGACGATTTTTGAAGCTATCATTGCTCTCCAACTTCTAATCTAACTGTTATCTTCGCAGAGCTCATCAACAGAGTCATCAATGCTGTGCTTTCTTTGTAATCAGCAATAAGTCAGAAATAACAGTCACTGTTTTCTCCACTTGTATTTTGACTTCGTAGTATTTGACCTCTGATACGAGCTAGGCTTTTACGCTGAGAATGATTACTCGTGGTCACTCCTCCGACGACTGTAGAAGTCACATCTTTCCTCGCTCAAGCGTACATCCCGCACTGGGGATCCCGATGGGGAATTATTGGCGGTCATACAAGAACAATAACTGATTATGGCAGCCTTTAGAGTCAAATTTGCTCCTGGATACAGCGAGAACGAAGCCGTTAACGATTTATTAGAATCGAAAGATTAACGATGAAGAAAACATTCAAAATGAGAGTGATGGAAGTAAAGCAGAGGCAGGCAACAGGGAGGTGGAAATAAGGGACCAGGAGGAGGACGAGTTTCATGAGGAAATCCTAGGTGTATGCATCAAAGAAGACGATTCACGGGGAGTGAGGAAGGAAAAATAAAATAGGATGCTATGGAACCAAAGTCGATTGGAAAAAATATTATCCAGGAATATCATCAGGTAGGACGCCGGTTTTTATGGTCTGCTAAACATAAGGCATTTTAAATTTGTTGCTCTGAAAAGAATAAACGGGAAGTGATTTTGTATTACAACTCTGCAAAATTCGGTGTGCATACTGTAGACCAAATTATTCTGTAAAAAGAGGGACTATAAATGGCCATTGGCTATTTTTTTTGTTATCGTAGATCTTGCAGGTATAAATGCATACCACATGTATTCGAGAAAATACCCCTCTTTCCGCGGAAAAAAATTCTAGGCTGCGATTCCTTTTAGAATCAGCAAAAGAAATGTTAGCACCTGAAATTCATCGCTGAATAGGAAAAACCGGATGCCAAAAAAATAGATTTCGGACTGCGATCGAAACTGCTGGGATTGGCGGTATTCTGCTAGTAAATGACAGAGAAATTGTGTCCAGAAAATGGGTGGCAGATGTTCCATTTTCCCTCGTAAGAGAGACAAACAACCAATGATCTTTCTAATGCTTGCAACAGATACGTGCAAGGTGATCATGTTCAACAAAGAAGCGTCTGCAATGTGACATTAGTGAGTGTGTAGATGGAGATTTCAGATTAAAAATTTGGCACAATTCTTTTTAGTCATGAAATTTTGTAATTGGTCATCACGTGTTGGCACTATGCTTCAAATGTTTAAATATTTTAAATATTATATTTTTTTCAGATATTTAAACTATGTACTTAAATACGTATTTAGGTAAATTTATTCCTCATTATTCAAGACTACACTATGAGTGCCATCTAAAAAATTATTATATTTTTTTTCTAAATTATGCAATGCATATTATACTGTGGTATTTTTCTGTTAATTTATCTGAAATGTATTTAATTAAAATACGAATGAATATGAGTCATTGGAATAATATTATCACTTAAAATAATTAAAATTCACGATGGGGTCAAAAAAGACCCCAAGTAGGGAGGACGTGATTTTTTTAGTAACAGGTAGTGAGGGTTAAGGGAGTCAGATGAGTTTTCCGTCAGCTCTCGGCACTCAAACACTATCTCACCCCTAACGGCTATCAGGTCTTACTTTTATTTTGGCCTGTTGATAGGATCATATCACTTCAAAGGATTCCCTTCGTCACCCTCTCTCTCTCTTTTGAATGCCTCCCACCCTCTTTCGTACTTCACTCAGTTCAGCGCTTCTAAAACTTCCAGTTTAATCCGCGGGAAACGCCAATCCGCCGAAATTGACGGGCTGTCCGATTTTGATACTCACCCTATTAATCCCCCGTAGCCAGCCGAACTCCTTTATGCCTCGGACACAAAGCAATTCGTTTGGAGCTGGCAAACTCGTCGCATTGATCCCGTCTTCCTTTCTATTCCCTCACACACCGCGATTCTCTTGTCACCCCAACCCGATCTAATCCTTTTTTTTCTGTAGCATTGTCTCATTTCCGGTTCTCTGCTCAACATCCCAAGGGAAGACGCGAGTGTTCAATTCCGACTACTATTGACTTCGCGGTGTTCCAGTGTCAAATGCTCCAGTGTTGAGTCTTCAAAATCTTTCACCGAATCCCTTCCGAGTTTTCCACCGTGGTGAATCATTTCTTTGGGGCCGTCCTTGCATTACGTAATGCGTAAAGGGCGGAGGAGGTCGTGCCAGCTGTTTAGATGCACTGTCGACAGGAGAGAGGGAGAGCCTCTGGCCTTCAGATTCGATGGAAAAAATAAACATTGCAATTACTTGATTGTTCACATAATAATAATAGGGTAAAGGGGGGTGAATCGGGCCACAAAAAGGAAAATCGTCGATTTCCTCGTTTGTGTAAACAGTTACATTCTGAAAGCATTATCAGCAAAGGACTTGATGTTTTTCCAGTTTAAAACGCAATTTTCAGCGTGGTTGCTCTGAATAGAACGGTCCTGGAGCAATTTCTTCAAGAGACTGCATGGTCCTATTCGCCCGACGACTTGGAGGGCGAATCGGACCAGATTAGAGGCTGAATCGGACCAGATTAGAGGCTGAATCGGACCAGTAAAATAACGTTATAAATTTTAGTTTTCTTAAGTTTTATTCCATAAAATTTTGAAATTCCGGAAAAGTGCAAGTATTATTATGCATAGTGAAACAGCATCTTAAGGATTAAAATTTAACATCATAACTTTTTCTGTCCATATATTTTAACGAGCGCACAATATACATATGACAAGTTTCAACGCCTAAAGCTTCATCATCAGGTCTACTATGGGTCGCAGTACTACTAGCTACAAATTATAGTTGTCCAGGTAATGCCTTATGCACAGGGGTAAAAGTGCGGGTAACGCGGGTGGACGGCCGCTTATTCTGCTTAAGCAAGGTCGATGTCTAAAACTGGATTTGTTCCACCCACCAAGTGATTATTTCAAACACACTAAAATACCCACTTCCTCAAAATATGCCATCTTCGCTAAGGGGCCGGAGACACGAGGGAACAGAGTCCCCTCACTCCCATGTTATTGTCTTGAAAAGGAGAAAATGCACTGTGCATGCGATACTCAGGAAATTTTGCCTCTCTAGTATTATCTGCACTCACCCCCGCAAATAGACTTGTCCGTTCCAAAAGCCGTACCTTATCTTACGGGAGTCCAACTGCACAATTTGTTTCAAAACCAGACAGTGACAAACAATAGGCTCGTTTTTCTCTGCTATCGTGTTGTGTCAGTCGTATTCCTGTCACGAAATGATCCAAAACCCAATCACACAAAGAGAAATGACGACTTCAAAGCTCAGGAAACTCGGAATCCTGGAGTATTTTGAAAGAAGCAATAGTAAAAAACTGAAGACCGCTGCTGATGGTTACGAAGCACTAAAGCTAAAACAAAGCTGAAAAACTGAAGGGCAGTGGTGATTTTCTTGCTGCTGCTAACGCTGCAGCATCTGGAGATTTTGGAGAGCAAAGAGAGAGAGGTAAGCAGCAGTCGTTGATTCGATGTTAATTTTATAAGGAAAGCTAAAAGAGCAAAAATCGTACCATTTTTCTGCAAGAAATCAAGAAGTGTCATTTTTTTACGTCTACCGGCAGATAGCGCTTCTACTTTATAAGCATTCAACGATGACATCTTTGAAGCATCAATTTACAAGCAACGATTATTGTCGTGTATGCTCATTGTATTGTTGTACACGTTAACAGGACCTGTCTCTTACGGTAAAATCAGATATACCATGTGCAGCTATATTTAATTAAAGAATTCCAAAATGTACTTCATACGAATCCACTGGTATGTCTGATGCTATAATATTAATAATTTTTCAGCTTGTGAGGTAGGATACACTAAAATTTTATTCACAAATTCATCTACATCTACGCGATACCCTATTAGCCACCGAGAGGGTGTGTGGCAGGGGGACACACCCACCAACCCAATAATTAAAATAAACCCCTTAACATACCGATTATTTCAGAAAGAGATTTTCAATTTTCATCTATTTTTTATTTGTAAAATCTAACAATCACTGAAGGACAAAAGTATTGGCAGCATCGAAATTATTTTTAATTATTTAAATTTTGTGTGGAATTTTCGCACATAATGGGTCTACATATTTGCATACATAAATTGCAGGATTGTTCCAATATGATCTTGACCTAGAGATATTAATGAAAAAGTTTATATCTATTTCAATTATGATTTTTTCTTATGGCAAAGTTCGGAGAATCAGCGGGTCGGCATGATGGACAAGACGACGATAAACAGAGCACGGGAGACTCCAAAACATCGTCAGAATCTGATTAAAATGATGACAACACAGGGGACTTCCCGTAATGTTGGACACATGGCCAGTGCATGGAAAAACAGAAGGAATATCCATGGCTAACATCCAGAATCAAGAAACTGGGGTGCCGAACTTGTAATCTTGTCAAATTTGTAGGCCCATACAAATCCAAAGGAACACAACTATCAGAGGAGTGGACGTCGTTTCTTGTGGCAGCTTCTGGGACAGATAAAGAAAAGCAGTGTAGGTCTCTCCGCAAGAGAATATTCAAGCACAAGAATTCAAGATCCCACCAGAGTGCAAAGAAGATACAGGAAGAAGCAGGAATGGAGTCACCCAAGACATGATTGGAGAAGGAAACTAATGAGTTCTTCAACACGACATGGCGTATTTTTAGGACTGCGTACAAGAAAGCCAAATGTTAAAACCCCTTCATAAATTTTCAGCAAGATATAGATCCCTTGTATCTCATAGTTGTCTTGTGCCCCAGTGTAGACACAAAAATGTAAAACTAATCATGAAGATCCAGTCAACATATATAATTTCAATCCATACTTCTGCTTTTTACTTGTTATATATTGCCTGAAAATTAGGCATCATCTCCAAAGAACCATCGATTCGTCGTTTTTCCCAGGATAATAAATTTCACTCATGTTTCTTACAAATAAATCAATAATAGGACGAATTTTATAGCATTAAGCAGAAGATTTTGGTTAAAACTCCTTCGGATTCATCCAAAATCCAATGGCAATTGTCAATATGAAAAACGTCTTATACACCATGAAAATAACCATTGCCAATTTGACTATGGAACTTTTAATAATAAAGACTAAAAAGAACGCACATTAAAGGGTAACTCTTATCTTTATATTGGTAAAAAAAGATAAAAATTCGGAACAAGCTTGTTAAATTGTTTCGCCACGAGAACTAAAAATGAACTGAATTTCAAACTAACTGCTCTAGGTTAATGTTTAGGTCACAGGTAAAGCCAGTATATATTAAAAAATGACTCTGCTGCAGGCGAAGTATGCCATCTAATATTTAAAGTATGTTTTACTCTTGACACTTAGCATTCCTATTTCCGGCGTCCATTATACGTGGAACCCTCCTATTTCTATTCCTGTCTCCGTCCTAACCTGGTCTTTTTCTCACTCCCGGACCCTTATTTTTCCGCTTTTATTTTTCTTTCATTTCTTATTCTTGAGGGTTACTGGTAGTTTGATTAACAGCCCTCCATCGCTTTCTTTTGAGTTCTTTCCTCTTCACTTCTATTTCTTTCTCTCTTCGCGGCCTAAGTCAGGGACATTGGCAATCGTCCACAAGCTGTGAAGACCTTTAGAGATTTGAATGGAAGTTCAATTACGCCTACCTCGCCAGAAAATATCTAATCCTTACCGTAACGGTCTCTTCATTAATGGCCGTAAAAAAATAATGGCATCGCAATGCTCATTTAATCAGAAATTCTGCGCACAAATACCTTAATATTTTTATTATTAAAAAATTAATTGCTCTACTTGACATCCTGTTCCGATCATTTAAATATCCCAATGTAAGAGGTCATCAAGTTGTTCCATAAAATTACCAATATTGTCGAAAGTGTAACTCATATGAGTATGAATAAATTGAGCTTTGAGGCTAAAGCTGCGGCTAAGCAGTTCAACTTATTCCAATACTCTCAACTAAAACAGTGTCACTTACAATATTCTTGTTATTTAAAAGTTATGTACCACATATCAGTTCAGTCAATACTTTCTATTTGTCCTCACTGATGGATTTCCTGTATATATTATCCACCATTAAGTTTAGTATTTTTGGGCCGGTAAAAATATCAGATTTTATTCCCGAGACATGATTGCTGGATGCTAAGCACAAATATATTAAAAGCATTTACTGTTCCTGCTTAAGACTGCTATGAATGGCTGCATTAACCCAAGTTTGCTGTGTTAATGTGGCCACAGTCTTTTCAAGGGATCGACCAGTAGAAAAGACACCGTGTTTTTCCACGAGGTTTGAATGTACTGGGCACTTCTTCCGAGCCCAATGTTCTGCTCTTGCTCTGCAGTCCCACTCAAAAAGTAAGGAAATTTGGTGCTCCTTTCTTGTTGGCCAAACGGTATTTCAATCACCTAGGAATCCCCGTACACAGACCATTAAGGAACTGCATTCATGTACTGTGCACTTTAAAGGAGAAATTTAAGGTTTATGTGTGTCTATTTTAAAGTCACAAGATGTGCTTCTGGAATGGATGGATGAAAGTTGATATTGTGTGATAAAACATCTTTTAAACTGGATTTTCTGGCAACAATGTACAATCTCCAGTATCCTAATTGCAATTAATGTTGACGTATTTCATGACTACCGGAATGTCTCCATAATTTGCCAAACCACCTTCCTCAGAAAAAACTAAACCAATTAAGCTTCCCGTTGTCTGTAGGAAAAGAACCTTGTATTAAGGTATGAAAGTTGTGAGCAAAAGAAGATGCATGACAGGCATCGTGTGCATGGCAAAACAACATATGTGTACACTTTTTCCCTCTGAAGGATCGGCAGGTTATAGAAATACATTCTTAGATTCAATGCAAATATTATAATATTGGTAAGAATTTGAAACTGACGAAATAATACAAATTCGGAATAATAAACCTTGCTTATACACTTTCCTTACACATCCTATGAGCGACTCGCCGTTGTTTTCTGGGACGGAATCCGTTGTAACATGAATATAGCGTTAGACCTCATCGAATACTAAAGTCATCGTTAGGTGGCATTTTCACTTCAGAGTATAAAGACCGGTTGATTATCATAAATAATTGCAGATTATCATTGCAGTTTTCCATTATTATCTTCTAACGAGAAAATAACAGCTTGGGTTTAGATAAAAATTCCTGAAGGGCTTTCTCGGGTTGGAACTGATCAATAACCAAAAGTTATACCTACTGAGCCAGTACCCTGTCACATATGGCAGCACTCTAATTAAAAGAGTTATTCTTCGATTGATTAAATTCAATCCTAGATTTCGCTGAACCTGACGCTATAGCTAAACAATTTGATAAAATATGTCTCGATATTTTTAACGGCCAGTTAGATTAAATACAAAAGACAACTTACAAGCTACCATTCATAAAACGATTTGCAAATTTTTCCAATTTCGATAATATATTTAGAATTGATCATATTAATTCGAATTTTTTTTTCAATTTAAAATATTGGTATTGAAATTTATTCACTTTTTGTGGCATAGGAAGACATTTTTACACAATAAAGTAACAAAAAGACAGCAGTTAATTAAGGATGAATAAAAATAGTGGATTAACTTACTAAAATATCCGGTAAAACATTTTTCAATGATCGCGAAACTCAGCTAGGAAAACAAGCATGGTAGTAAGTAAGAAAAAAAATGACATGAGACATCACCAGTTTTTTTATTGTGCCTTCTTTTATTTATGAATATAAGAAATATTTGTCATGCTATAATAATAAGAAATAAGAAAAATGCATGATATTCTCAGGTACCTCCATGCTGCTTCATATTTCTGACCGCAACGCAAACAAAATAGATGTCGAGTGACATGGAACAGTGCAGGAGAAAACAAAAACTATTTTTTTAGAAAGTACTTTCAACATCTTAACGGAGCAGCACTCAAATCCTAACATTGAGTACGTATTCACATACAAACTTTGCTCGAGGCTGAGTAGTCAAATATTGCTTAGCAGGATTTTATTTATTTATTTGTCTTATTTTAACATGCGAATTTCAGGACTCAAAGTCCTCTCTTCCAATTAACATGTTGGACGGCACAAACATCCAGGCCCCGGAAAGTGAAAATCCTCCCCGGGCGGGATTCGAACCCGCGACCCTGGGATCGACAGGCGAGGGATTTACCCCGCCGCCACCGGGGCCGGCCGGCCGGATTGGGATTAGGATGTAGAAAATTTACAATTGTACATAGCTTATGGTATCTCAACAAGTCACGGTAGGGTATCTCTAAAAAAATTGTAGATATAGCATTAATTAATGACAAGAAGTTTGTTGATGCTAATTAGTTTCATTTGGTGACTTTGTTATTGTTTAGGTTTTCCTAGAATGTGGAATACTGCGCTAAAATCAACGAAATCTCTTTTTAGGAACTTAAATATTATTTGACAGTTTCTCACTTCCATGAAGGGTCATAGATTTATAACATTAGCTAGCAGTGATAACATACCGGAAAGTCTTGAAAAAGAATTCAGTCATACAGATGAATATATCAGAAAGGTCTTCGATGACGAAATATCGACAAACTAACTATGGTGCAAAATTTGAGGTGACCAGAATACACTATAACAGTGTCATGTCCCTGGAATTGGAGTTTGGCAGTTAGATAATTAGGGAAACAATAAACTTAAGAGAAAAATTACACGAATAGATAGTACTTTACTAAGCAGCCAGAAATAATTTTGTCTTGATATAGACCGACTACTTTCAAACTCTCTGTAAATACAAAGAAATTAAATTGTTCACATGGAAGTGAAATGTCCATAATAACTGCAATGTAAGCTACCATTATCAAATGTAATTGATAAATAATTTTTCATACTCAAACACTCTAGGATGAATCAATTGCACTAGGCTATAGGAATATTAACTTATCTAGTAAAATATAGAAAGAAGGTTTCAAGTACTAAATGTAGAAGTATGTCAGTGCAAGGAGAAAATACGCAAAGATTTTTTGGTAAAAAATAATAAGATGCAAAATGTATTCCAGTGATTAAACGAGCTTGATTTCCACTATAACTCTAGATGAGGCCTTGATTCATCAAGTACCTTCAAACTGTTCGCTGACGTTTTACAGCTGTGCATGCAAAGCTAGACAGACAAGACTAAAAGAACTGTTTTTTTAAATACCTCATCCGAATGCAACGCTAGGACTCTTAGACGCCGTCGGTAGCAGGATGGCTTAATGGCTCTCGTTTTGCTCCTCCTTGAAACTCAATGTCGGAAGCAGTGAGTGCGGAACGAAGCACGGAAACGTCTGGAAAAAGAAACAAGGGCTTGAGTGCCAGTCCTTTATCGTTCAACTGATGGACACCCCATCGAAATACCAATCACGCCGAAGAAGTCCCTTTTTAAAAACTTCAAAATCTTAGATTTCAACCGATTGTGTGATCTTAAATTTCAAACTAGTATCGATCTTTTCATATTCTTGACTCTATATATTGATTCCCTCAATAAAAAATACCGTATAATGTCGATTATATGTGGTCAATTTGTAGCATGAAAAATAAAATAACTGTTGCTTCTCTCTTCAGGGAGTAGTTTAAAGAAATAAGTCCAAATTTTGAAATAGTCATGCAACAAATAAAAATTCCATCTCGTTAGTACCATTTAAAAAATATTTGTAATAAATAATGTATTTTATCTATTTTCATCATTTTTGGTCAATTTTCAAGATTCGAGAAATATCCAGTGAAGAGACGTATTAAATAATCTTCCAGTAACTGTCAGCATGACAAACGCTTAATCACACAGTGGGAAAATATCATTATTGTTGCCTTAGAATTTTACAGACAATTTTTTAAAATTCTTTTGCAGTCTTTATACCATTCATAATTATTTGTCACTAATGATGCATGCTATTGGTTTCAGACAGAAATTTAAGATATGATATTTACATTCCCATTTCATCATTACCAGAACAAGTAAAAAAATAATGAAAAAATATGATTTTTCAATCATGCATTAAAATAGAAGTTTCACAGCATAACATTAACAGACTCACTTGATTGGCTTCCTCCGTAGCAGGGATCCATCTGTCAGTTTATTTATGCAAGAATAACCAAGATGGATCACGCCAAGATGAGAGAGCCCAAGATTTAGGTTAATCTAGGAGCACTCGGATCATGGAATACCTATATAGGAACAAAATTTATCAAGAGTAAGTTATTGCAATGTGATGAAATAAAATATATGTTTGTACCATTTAAGGCATTTTAGCTACTTAAAAGTTGTCACAAAACGTTTAGAATTGGGAATTATAAAATTCAGGCTGTGGTCGAGATCAGGAACCCTTATATATACACTTTCTATGGTGCATTTTAGAGATTCGTTGGCCTTGCATGGTAAGGTAAACTACAAGATCTATTCAGTTTGTAAGTTGCTTGCTACAACTAATATAATTCCATTGGTAAACTGGCATTTCAACTCCAAGTTTGTCACTCGTGTTTACCGTAAATAGATTAAAGTTGTGTGCAGACTCCACAAAATGAGGTGAAAGGAATAACCTTGATATCGTGACTAAGGTCGTTTGCACTGCACTCATACTGTTTACATTTGCTTGAAGTTACAAAGTCAAACGATTCTCTAAACAGTTTGTTTGCGTAAATGATTTTCAAACACTTTGCGCGAAGAGTACGAAACACAAAAAAGTGGAAAACGAGTCATATAACAGTACCTCAGTTTTCGTGACACAATAGATGAGAATATCATCATTATTGTTCGAAGCCATAAACTCAAGGAATTATGTAGGAAGGTTAATTTATTCCAAGATACGAAGAATTGAAATTAAAAACTCTAGAATCCATATGGAGAATTTGATTGACTAAATTTGAGTGTCCAATCGTTTGTTGGTGTTGGTTACCTATTGGTGTTACCAGTTGGTTTTGGTTTGGTGATTGGTTACCAGTTGGATTGGTTGTGATGTAGTTTTTTCAAATACCTGTGTAAATTTTCACAAAAAATGTTTAGAAAAATAAAGGAGACAAACATGGGAATCGCCATCCATATTCAGCTGGAGCTCGATTTGAAACGGAGAAGTATTTCCACATCGTCATCACGGTGAATGCCGGTGCACACTTAGTTTTGTCACAGTATACCCTAAACTTGTATCTCCTCGTTTCATGAATAATGTATGAATTTTTTTGAGAATCTATTTACAATGCATATCTCTAAACTATAGTAACATTTTCAAGACCGAGGGTACCGATGTAAAATCCAAGTCAATGTATGGACTAGATTCGACTTTTCTTCTTTCAGCCGGTATGCTGCCAAAATACGATGAGACGATGAAATGAAGCATAAAATCTGTATTTCTGGACTCTGCTACGGAGCAAAAATAGAGAAAAAGGAAATAGAAGGTCGAAAATGGGGCATTAATGTATTCTGCTTATAGGAAAATTAAATTAATAATAATAATTTACGAAGCGACGATTAAAGAGTATTTCTATGGGATGTGATACCCAAGAGGTGGTTATAGTAAAAAAAGATTACTGGCCCAAGCGTCTCACGTGGAAAGTTGGTGGATGACAAATAGAATACTACTGTCCAAACGTTACGAAGAGTTGACAAAAGCAGTAATTATTCATGCAAACTTACCAATTTCTCGGCACAATGAAGATGTCCTCATTGGATAAGGTAAAGGGAATAAAAGTTTTATTTATATCAGTGGAAAATTTGCAGTTAATTAGGATGAAGGAATTCAATGTTGGGTGTAAGCGAAGACGAGTGTGTGGAAGGAGGATGTGATATTGGACGCAGAAACGACCGCGGCGGGCAAATGGCTGTTGTTTCCAAGACAGAACCAGCTAAGTAATCATGAACCAACAAATACAGGCCTCAAGCCTTATTCCGAGAGACGCAGGAAGACTACTACGCCGGATCTTCCTCAGCATTTCAACAGGGTGATGGTTTCTGCCTGAGCCTAGTTAGGATCTTTCGTAGTCCTGAAATCCCCGGGAGAATTCATCCAGCTCATACCCCGGAAAACATATCTGTAGAGAAATGCTCATTAGAGTTGATTACATTGGCATAGATAAAGAACAGCCGAATGTATCCCATTTAATTTGTTTTATATAAAATAAAAGAGCCCTGGTAGAAAAATGAAATATACCAGGCTAATAGCATCGAATTCCAGAGTATTGGAGATAAAAAAAACGGTATGGTAGCAAAACATTGTTGATTTTGCTCAATTGGAGAGAGATATGTATGCAAGTCTAGTTAATGGCTCCCAAGGTAATGCTGATTGAATGAAGACTACGTTATATGAAAAGGAAAATTATAGACAGAAATGAGGATAGTTGCAGGTAAAAGTTTTGGCACTAATAGTGACATATTATGAAATAAAATAAGAATAATATGGTAGAGATCATAATATCAATGTAACACTGAAGTATATGATATAAGCTACATTGAAGTAAGGGAAAAACATGCATATAAATAATTTAGGCTAGAACGTTATAGGGCATGGATATAATCACGGACACTCCCTGGATATAATATAGGAGAGCATGGATTTGAAAGCATATCCAAGGCATGAAAATTTGCTGAAGCAAGGTAATACAGAGAACAGGAAAGAGAAGGACACGCAGGAAGAAGACAAGGAATAAAATCCTCAGCATAAAAGATATTGAGCTAGCATTTCGCAATAGCAAGGAAACATTGAATGGGTTCCAGAAAAGAAGGGAGCAGTGAAATTAAAGATTTTATATACAGTCTAAAAATGTAACGAGAAATGGTACAATACTAATCCTAAATATAAAAAGGTTTTATGGGCTAATTAAAAAGGCAATAAATGCGGAAATAGGGACACATCATGACAAATAAATATCATATTTATCTCCGACCTATTTCCATTTTCTTTGTAAAATGGTAAGAAGAAATTCATTTGGTTGAATCAAAGTATTTTGAAAGAATTGAGGTTGTAAGCGGAAGATTTAGTAACGCACCCTTTTATTTCCCTTTTTCTTGAAGAGTCAGGCGGGAGAACATCAGGATTGTAGGTCAGTAAGTTTTATTTCGCTCGCAGGAAAAGTAACGCTTAGAGTTGGTTTAGTGATCATGGTAAGAGACTGCTTTGTCGATGAGAGAACTATACACTTTTAATCGTGGCGTAATAGGATTAAAATAGGAATATAACAGAAAAAATACTAAAACAGCCCAAATGTTTTGGACCTTTCAAAGCGACGTTAAACATAATCTCTGGATCCAAGTCCTTATTTCCAAACCCTTAAAACGACTCAACCCGTGATATAGAGTGTAAGAATTGTATCGATAAGTAAAGGATGAAGGAGAAAGGTGAAGCCGTCGGTGGCTTGAGCACGTTCTTAACGAGGGGCAAAAAGGCATCCACGGCTTAACGTCCACTTTGACGAATAGATTGTTAAACTTAGGAAAGCTCTTCTCAAGGCATCCATTTGGGAATTCAGTACTCTTACCAGGACTTATACGGCACACTATTCAAAATTCGATAGGAGCAGGTTATTAGGAAATACAGAAAAAGGTATTATTGGAAGAAGTTGCAGTCTTGAAATATTTGCATAAATAATATGCAGCCAGTCAGGGGCAACGCACGTTGAATTGGATTGGAACGAGGAATGTGTTAATTTTTTCTTCTATAACGTTTCTTTGATAATGGTTTTGCAAGCACACGAAAAATTTCTTCAAATATCAAAGAGGATATTTTGTTATAATGAACCCTTGGACCACCAATATGCATTCATAAGGTTCAGTATAAAATAGTCACCAATATTCTCCCGATTTTTCCTTTTTATTATTACATAGAAATTAATTTTCGATCTATTAGAGGTTAAATCTTATCACTTTATTAATTTGTGTGAATAAAGTAATGAGGTTTGAAAAACTGTAACCTACTTACTAAAGGACTTTTGAGTTGCAGTAATGCAATTTTATCTTGAGCTATAAGAATAAATGTAAGCTTCAATGCGCATGATAAAGACACTATAGGTAATGCTACATACTGAACTGTAACACCAGAGCATGAGGATTTATTGGAGACATTTCTCCAGGCCAGTGGTGTGTTTGGAAAATGATAAAGAAAGAAAATGAAGTGGTATAAAAGCAATAAAAGAAACTACAGGACGTTTTGGTGGGAAAAACGTTTGCAGAGCTATATCAAGAGACTAAATGGGTAGCGGGGGAGAAGGAAAGCTCGGTGAAAGTGCGATGAAAACAGTTTCATTTTTATATTACTAGTCAATCTCAACCATTAAAGCATTGAAAATGTTTTGATCAGCAATATATTTGGCAACATCTATTTGTAGTTCCCGCTTGGTCGATTAAATTTATTTCCAGTATGTTCCACTTCGATGTGGCAAATGAATGAGTTCCAGATGCCTCATTAAGCACTCGCTTACGATAGTCAAGTTGTTCGATTCCCACCTCTGTGTAGCAACCGACGTCTCCGTAAATTTCCACTTTCCACCCACGCGTTACCCATCAATCACCGTCATGAAAGCTTTCCCGGAACATGGCGTGCACAAACTCAGCCTCTTCCACCCCTCCTCACCTCCGGTTCACCTGACTTGCACTTCAGTACCTCACAGGAAATAGTCACTACCGATTCCTATACTCGCTACCAACAAGTTACGCATGCATAAGAGTATCATTCTGGCTTTATCTGTCGCTACCAGGGAAGATCCTTCGACGATTGAGGTCATGTCTACCATAAGGAATTTTCATGCTTATTATTAAAGGCACGATGGTTTTGGATCTGAAGAAGGGAGGATATATATCCAGCCTAGATCATGTACAACTCACACTAAGCGAAAAGTACCAAGGCGTGCATAGCCAGGTGTCCCACTCGACAGATTGTGTAATGGCATTGGAGTGATTTTCACTTAGAGCTTCGTTTGGGGCAGACGAAAAAAATTCTGCCTCTCTCAAGAGTGAAACCCAAGTCCTAAGGATAGCTACAATCCCACTGCAATACCAATCTGATTCACTCTTTTCCAATCGTAAGGTGGAGACGCTCGTGAAGCCATTCTCGGCCTTGGACAGACTTTTATCCCTCAAAGAAAACAGGGAAAACTTCACCAAAGTTACCTTAGTGTTCCACAGCTTGTTTTAAGGAGTAATAGTCCTTTCTTGGTGTGACAGAGACCTTAAATGACGATATTTTCAGAGAAAAAAATTCATTGACATTAACTTGACCTTTACTTCCAGACATTATTAGTAACAAACGCCGACTTAATAAATAATACTTTGTATTGAAATGGTAAATATTTCAAGTAACATTACAAGATGAAGATAAAGTCTGAATTTACATTGGCGCCAAAGCTATGAGGTTCAAAACTTCTCGTAAAAGGTAGTTCTAACTGCCGTAACTGCATCGCGAGCTTAAAAAAACTTTGATTATCACTGTGAAAGTTTATTCTTCGGCCATGTATTTCATATGATTAATACACCTTGACATTAAATTGATTGGAATAAGATTATTACGCATTGTTGTAGCACTCAAATGAACTTAAAATGCTAACAACAATAAACTTGGGGAAATCGTACACATTCTTTAGAGACCAATAAATAACCGGTCGGAATGCTGCCATGAAGAACCTACCTTCTGCTCATAAGCCGGCCATATAGGGACCAGGATTCCGTTGAAAACCTATTAGATTACGAAATTCAAACTTGAATCGTGAAATTGGAAGGCTGAATTCTAGCCACTACACCAACCGTATCTTCAGGATCGTTCATTTCGACTCATTTCACCGTACTATATCTTGCGACTCCATCTATTCTCTCTCTCTCCCAATCCCTTGCCTTTGTCCTTCTTCCAGGCACCCGTTACGACCCTCGTAATACTCAGTAGGAGTCGCGCCAGCAAGCAACCCTCCGTTCATCTCGGGGGGCGTGAGCAATTGACCTAATTTCGGCGATAAATGCACGGGAAAACATTGCATGCGGTTTGCTTAAAGCGAGAGAGTTTTGGTACACTGGTGGCCACCCGCAAAAAAAGCTAAGGGAGAAAGGAGTGAAGAATCTGCATACGAACACAAAGGGACAAACAGTTTAAGTAATTAAGCTCTGAAAACCGGCCGAGTTTGAGAAACAGTCGTAATTTCGGAGATAATCGTAGAGGATAATAGAGAAGAACGCAAGTATACTGGCTGAATTAACGACCAATTAAGGGTATAAATGAACAAAAGAGTGCTATAAAAATAAATTCCTTAGATTTAATCTGTTCACGGCCAGAAAAAGTATTGGTTATGAAATAATATAAAAATGAGTCATCATGGCAATCTTTGCTAAGCAAGCTAAAGACTCAATAGCAGAAATTCCGCAGAGAAAAAAATCATTCGCCTTGACCGGGTCAAGGCGAATGATTTCTCTGTGGAATTTCTGCTATTGTGCAATTTTCAGCTGGTAACGCATTTAAGGTTTTCGCGGCCAGTTCGCGGTCCTTCAATTTAAGCTAAAGACTCATTCCAAAAATATAATTATGATCCATCATTATTATGAACATAGACTTTATGTCCTTTTATTTTTCAGCAAAAGTCATTTTCAAGGCAGGTGACATAGCAACCCCACCCAGGTTATCCTTGTGGTAGATCACAGGGTAGGAATATGACAAAGATGCTTATGGCCCTTGATATAAGACTTCTGGTGTCAATCTCCAAAAAGAAGGCGAAGAAGACGATTTATTCATTGTAGATTGGAATTCAGGCGCAGTAATGATGATCTCAGAAAAAGAAAATTCACTCTTACCTAACATAAATGAAAACCTATTAGATTATTATTTGATTGTCCGGATAGCCACATTTACGTAGCGCAAGTAATTATGTAGTGTATGGCAGTGGATAACCTCACACTAGGCATATGCCACCGTTGAGTAAACAATTCCGTTAATAGTAACTATTATATTATTTTTTGTTAGAACAAAATAAACTAAACCCAGGAAGAAACTTTGCAGCTTCCCGTGCAATATCATTCCCAAAAAAATAAAAATACATTATGTACTTTGTGTAAAAACCATGAAGGAATCATTTGCCAGCATTTGAGGAACAATTCTTTAAATAAAAGGAAAATCTGTGTCGTGTAGACATGGAAAAACCCTAAAATAAAAATCTCCATAGTCTTTCCAAGCAAACAATGCACCTTGCTTGTACATATCTTTCATGTGATTGTAGATTGTTTTGCTATTACTAGATCAGTGCATGTAGCAGATAAGTCCTTAATGTTTAATTCAACATTTTCAACCCCTTGGATACTGAGAATGATCGAATTTACCTAGCCAATAGCGTATAAAATTGCCAATGCTGCTGTCTCAAGCAGGTAAAAACTTCATGCAGCGTTAATAAAAACGTGCTTAAATATTTAATGAGCTTTGTAAGCAGGCAAGGATCTGTGGGAGAAATCTTCACCACAGTGATCAGCCTCAAGGCCTGAGCTGTTGGGGGTAGAGCTCAGCAAATACTAAGGTTAAAAGTTAGGTGCTAAAAAGGTAGGACCAGATCTTATTCCGATGCATTCACAGGTTTCTCAGAAAGATCTGGTTCCCGGAATATTACAAATCCTGGTTTTAATATGGCATGTCCAGAGAGTCTTCTCCCAGGTGCAAATCAATGTTGCCATTTTTAATTATTTTGTTGCCAATTCCACCTTCAAATGTGACTAAAATTTATTTATAAATTAGTTCAGTTATAAACACCTGCTACAATTTCTATTTGTAATAACTGGGTTTCATGAATTTTTTTGTCTCAATTCAGTTGATGTAATAATATCTAAGAAAGGATAGAAATAAACAAAATCACGTCAAATTGCTCCAATACTGTGGTAAAATTTCTTTGACAATAACAAATGATTTTGCCATGCTCTATAAATGTTTATCTTGTTTGAAAAAACTTATGACAGAGTTTGATCTTTGTTCCTAAACGTTCTGTAACTACAAGTAGCTAAATTTAGCAGGTAAATCAACGAGTCACTAAGTCTTAATTATGTTTCCAAAGGTCGTAGAAATAAGTAAATTTAGTGGCAGAGTTAATTATACGGCAACTCTGTCCCGAAACAGGGACCTTCGGGTGGGAGCTCATCGCCATAATCGATATGGATACTGTAATGCGCACGAGAGAAAAAAGACGGCACATATAATGTTCCGATCAATTTGTTTGATGCTATCTGGCCACTGAGCACCGCAAACGATTATAGCATATCTTGGGGTTCTATCAGTAATTGCTCCTCTTGGAAAACTGAAACCACCAGTCGCCCCTTCATCGCTGGGACCACGACGATCTCAGCGTCTCCGCTCTTCTCGCCTTGCCCATATTAAAAACACGCCCCACTCCCGCTACTTTCTCCCTCTTTCCAGTCACTTTCTTCCTCTTTGTTTCCTTTCACTCCTCCTCCCTCTTTCTCTCCCTCGCCTTTCGACCTCGCCAAGAGCAGGAACCACGGAGTTTCTTTCAACACGATCCCCAGCACCGTAAGACTCCTTCGGCGCATGACTTCCTTTTTTGTCAGGGTATTAAAATCCCTTCACGAGTTACTTCTTGTTTCATGCTCCTAATATTTTATCAAGTTAGAGTTAATGGAGAAGGGGGATGAAAATATTTCCACTGAGTGGCAAATTTGTTGAGTCACAGTCTCAACCATCGTGTTTTCCGTGTGCTTAAGCCCGTCAACCGCGCGCCTGAATCCTCTGCAGCTGACCTACTGCACTGCATTACTCCACTTGGAGCAATTCGTCCAGATTAATTGTTAGTAAGATAAAAATATTTTTCCAATAAAGTTCCAGGAATAGTACATAAAATTCAAATGTAGGGCAGAAGGAAGGCCAAGAGAAAGGCCACGGAATGGATGAATAAAAGGAATGAATGAGTGAATACAGACACGCAGAGAAGATTTGAAAAGAGAGACATAAGCGAATAGCTTGGGAAGAAAGAAGAGATGCTTGGATGCAATCCAGATGTGCATCATACCCTGCAGGCAACTGCAATGATATGTGGCAGGGGTTGAATCATCACCAGGCATGTATTTGAAATCAGGGAGGGATAAATTAACGCTTACTATCATGCATAAATGTCCGTGCATACACTAATTACGTGAAACTGTGAGGTGCTATTGCTTTGTGGAAAATAGATGCTAGATATATATTCATGAGACACTTGATGATAGGGGAATGGTAGCTATAAATGACACTAAATTCTTCGTATATTCGAAGTAATTTGATAAATACCTATGACACCTACCTAATAGTTTGACATTTACATATATGCAATTAGGTGAACATATTAATTAACTTATATTTCCTAGAACCTGCATGAGTAAGTAAAAGTAATACAATACGCTATGCTAGCTACCCATCCATAAGGACTGGGCTTGAACCCATGGTACACTTGGTCAGCAGCAGACCTTTTTAGACCGCTAGGTCTTTGCATTAAAGGATAAAGCATCCTCTTGACAATATCTGGGAAGTAAAAAATGAAAACTCATTTTTAGTTCAATTCAAATGTAAGATGGTATACTTTGGATACCTAGACTTGTAACCACTGTCATCAAAAGCCTAAGGTAATTCACTACTGACTACTGACCGTGAATAGCATGCGTCTCCTACTTCAATGACATGCTGGACTCTGAAGATGAAATGAACGGATAAAATGAAAAATAAAGGAGTAAACTTCTGAGCCGGTGAGGAAAGGTATAAGGGGAGCTTACTGCGAAAACAAAACAGGTGGATCGGATGCACCCTTAAACAAATTGGTTCGTCAATGGTATATTTGAATGAACAGAACTTTAAAATAGTTGACAGATATAAAGTCTTCACGACCAAGGATCCAAAACAAAGACCATGAAATAAGTATTTTGGCCGAATAAAGAACGATGTAGAAAGGAAGCTCGAGAATTTAAGTGATACATCAAAAGAATGGGGGAAGACGGTGAGCTGCAGTTAATCAAATTACTGCTGAAAATCAATAACTTCTAAAGCATACTTTTTAGCCATTAATACAATAACTAATAGAGTAATGATTGGAATAGACCAATTTCAAATACGTACTTTGCTTTTAATTTCTAGAGAAAATATTTTTAATGGCGGTTCTATGAAAAGTTTTCAAAGTTTCAATGAAAAGGCCAGTTTTGAACAGGTTTTTTTGCGAGAATGATAGATATATTTGGATTTTTTTAGCAATACAGCCCACAAGCGTCCGCAATAGACATAAACTAACTAAATCATTTTGCGGTGTGGAAATAAGCAAAATATGATGCTTTATAGGTATAAGATGAATCATTCCTCTCAACGCAATGTTGATAATCAAAACCTTCCCCAGCATATCCGAAGCGAAAACCACAAACTCTGTGACAAAGAAAAGGGCAGTGGAGGGAGTAGGTGGGAGAAATACTGCATGCCACGCCCCGAAAAAATGATCATATGAAAGGGGAAAATGCAGTGACGAAGGGGTTCAAGAATAGGAAAAGGCACAGGATGTTATACTTATAAAGAATGACTCTCATTCCTCCCAGACATTCTCCATCCCACTCTATGCGCGACCGTTCTTTGTGCTTCATTTTTCTTTGGTCCGCTGCCAGCAGAGAATGGAGCTGCGGTTCCTTTTAAGAGGTCTCGTTTCATTTTATTTATTTCACTTTTATCTTTAATATCTTTCACTGCAAGATCCCAAACGTATTCTTCTTTTCGTTGCCTCTTCATCCGCGCTCCTTGTTTCTCTCCTACTTACTGGATCCCGAAACCCACTTCACATACTTCTGCACACCTCTTTGGCCCGGCATTTTGAAGAGGTCACGATATTGTTCCATTTGGTAGCGACCGTGATCGGCTACTACTTTTTCGAAGAACGTAAATTTCCCAAGTCATCCCATTAATTGCTTTTCAAACATGACTTTTGAAACAAAATTCAAGGCTCAAAATATTATGACGAGATGATAATTCCCATCCACTAGATCCCTTTGGATGGGGCGCTAAACCTCCAGTGGATCTCTATTTAGAGTAGGCTAACGCCAACGTTTAATTCCTAACCATAACCAGCCCCCTTTTCCTAAATAATGAATATAACCTTAGCTGTTGGTTGTCTGTCAATAATAACTAGGTACTCCTTAAACATGGCCTTCGAAGTAATTCCCACTCTTTTGGGACTTGGCAGAAGCTCGTCTAAAAGAAATGATGTTGAATTCAATCATTACTTTTCCCCTTAAATGATTAATAAAACTATTGTTTTAACGTTTACGCGTCATTGCCATGGATTCGTTCTCATTGTGGATGTGGCAGAAAAAAGATTTAATGGTGAGGGTTTATCTCATTTAAAGATTTTGTTCAGAGTGTAATCATACCGTAAACCTCGTTTAATTGCTTGCCCATTACTATGATCTAATGAGTTTAAAACATTTTCTTTGTCTAGAAAGTTCATTTATGAGCTACGTTTCAGCATAGATATTCCTCGTGGCGCAATATAGTCGTAAGAACATAAGCTACTACGGATTAAATCCAAATAATGGGCCTGAACAGCACCTAGCTGATCCCAAACTTATGCCATTGTCATTTTATCTTTGCTACTTAAAGTTTCTAGGATACTTTAAGCAGCAAAGATAGAGGATTGATTACCCCTACTCCTTTGAATACGTAAATTTTACGCCACCTAGATACTATAATCATTCAGCATCAAGCAAGTTTAAATTAATTTTGTTAGTCCAATTATCTAAAATTTCTAACTGTTTTCCCATTCATCTACATAAATATTTAGATTTTTTAACGCACATGTTCAAATAAGTGGTGTGTAGACCCAAAGACCCAGCACATGTAGGTTTAAATGGAAGTACCGTCGATGTAAGAGACCAATTATGTATTATTTTACCACAAGGTTAGTATATTCCAAACTCATGCCGTTTCTGAAAAATAATCTAATTTTTCTCTACGTTAACCGCTATATTTTTATCGTCGTTTCAATTTAAATATTTACTATAAAGTGTAGCTAGTCTAAAAATGGTGCTAAATGGGGTAAATATAATATTTAATCTAACTCAGCGTGTCACTTTACAAATATATTTTCACCAATAGATTCTATTGATAAATCAATGCAAGCATACCTAATCAAACAAAGTGAAACGTAGAAAAAAAAATTACTTAGCTACGTTTCGCGTAAAACTAATCCATATTTGGGACATAAATAAACATTTTTACAGATAACATGTAAATCAAATTTAACCCTTTATAGGGCAACATATTGGGAAACTTATTACAAACGATTTTTTTGCTCAAGCAGCCTATCTAGCAACACTGTAATAGGGAATTGCCCTGTTTTTGTTCAACAAAAATTTTTGTTAGTTATTACAGGGGTGGTTACTTTAGGGACCAGTGCCCATTTAGCACATTTTTTTCATTGAGTGTGCACTGGTCCCTTAAGGGACCACTTTTTTATTTTGAACAAATCTTTATTATTAAGTTAATTTATTAACTTATAATAATGTCAGTGTTTGCTAAATGGTATATATTACATACCTTTGCAAACTTTACAATTTTGATGAACCTACAACGAATTAAAATAAATGGAAACGTAAATGGATTCAATTTTACAGGAATCAGGGAAATGCGGAAGGAAAATAATTAAAATACATTTAAAATTGAAAAAAACATTTCTAATTTTTATTTACTGTGGAATGGAGCAAAGCATTCAACACACAATCCTACATTACATTTGGAACAGTAGTAGCTTGATCTTTTCACTTTCTGTTTGGTGCTGCAATGTCCGCAACGCCTTTTTGTGCCTTTTTGTGGCATATGGTCTCCTACATTTGTTAAACGTATATAATTTTGTGTAGTTGATCTACCTTTTGGGTCATTTCGTTTGCGGGCTCTTCCTTTGGGGGATGGACCAGGTTTTGGGTGGTTAGAGTATGTTCCAACCAACTCGGATGCCAAAGCAGATCTAAAGTCAAGGTGGCTCATAAGAGCTGCTTTAGAATCAACTCGTGTCCTAACAAATTTATACACAATGTAGCTGTTCACTATAGAAGCATCCAAATAATAATAAAAAAGTTTCAGCCACCATTTCCTTGACTTCCACGACACATTGTAGGATGAAAGTAGTTGGTCAAAAAGATCAACTCCTCCCATGTATCTGTTGTACTCCGCTATGGCTTTTGGGCAGTCGACTTTGTCGCGGGCTCCAGATTTGTTAGTCCTTAGTACTTTCATTTTTTCCGATGGGTTATGAAAAGAGGATATTACATTTACGGACTTAGTACCACGATCTTTCCATTTCACGACGCTTACATCACCCTTTTGTGCGTAGTCCATTTCCCCAACCGCCATAAATTTGTCTGCTTTTAGATAATTTATGGGGAACTTTTTCCTTGTAGCCCTTATTGTCCCGCATGAAAAAATATCTTTTTCAAGGAGGGCCTCCACACTTGCAAAGAAATTATCAAAGTATACTCCAAAACCGCGAAAGATATGGTTCACTTAGTTTCTGTACAACCTTCTCTCCCAAAGGAACACGTTTTTCCTCTTCCTTGCCAGTGTAAACATCAAGCCCTAAAGCGTACCCAGTTGTAGCACAGCAAATTGCCCACACTTTGAATCCTCTTTTTATAGGCTTCATAGGCATATATTGTTTCAATGATGACCTTCCCTTGAATTTGACCATCGATTCGTCAATTGATAACCACCGGCAGGGGTTAAAGTTTTTTTTGAAATTTATATTTAATTCACTGATTAGAGGCCGTATTTTGTATAGCTTGTCAAAGTTCTTCTCCCCTTTTTTTGGCATTTTTAAATTATCATTTACGTGAATAAATCTCAACAATTTCAAAAATCTTTTCACTGGCATGATAGCAGAGATACGCTCAACATAAAAATTAGGGTCACTTGACCAATAAAGCCTCAAACTTGGTAAAGGGTGAAATCCCATTATAACAAGCATTCCTAAAAATGCTTTTAGCTCCTCCACGGTCAAGCCCAAATTTACGTGATTCTGCCTGGCATACAAATTTGACTGAATGACTATCGATTCCAATATCAAATCAGAAAAAAAAGAGAGAAGCATGAAATGGGTTGAGAAACATCAACCTCAATACCATGCGGTAGGCCAAAGCTATCTGAAAATTTAAATTTTTTAAAATTTTGGGGCGAAGTTGCATTCTTCCTCCAGTCACATGAACCTTCAATTCCTTCATCACTTGAGTCTGACTCACCACTTTCATCAATTGTCAAAGATGAAGAAACTTTGTCTTGACCAATTGCATCCAATTGGATGTCTGCATCCGAATCGCTCGTTCCACCAGCTGACTCATCATCCGCTGCAGTTCTCTGCAGTCCACTAGGTCCCGCAACAGGATCACACATAGCCGATGACCTAGTTATTTTTTCTGGTGCTGGAGAAAACAGCCGTGGAGTAGAAGTTGTGCTTCTAGATGGCTGGTCATCTGCATCGGAATCACCTTCAGCGTTAGAATCAGCAGCCATATCGTCCGTGATTTCCTCGAGAATGTTGCAGATTATTTCCACATCGCCGGCATTATCAACATTGAAAACATCCTTCTCCATTCTGTAATAGGAAAGGGTATGCAAGTGAGGTCTGGTATACCGTTATGAAAGGGAGAGCGGCCGCTAGAGGGTGAATGGCCAGGGTGCAATAAAGAAGGTTACTGACCTTGCTCCTTCTGTCGGGCCCGACGCCCAAGCGTCAGAGGGAAGAGCTTTGGTGACTTAGGAATTTGACGAGGGCAGTTGCAAGCACATACAACACACACAAGCAAATGAAATTTGTACTGGAAAGAAAAAATAATGGAATAATAAGTTTTTACCCATATATTCCGTATACTTTAACTAATACCGAATGCAACAAGTGAACTTTATAAGGTATGAATATAAATAGTATGTATTACTAATCGGGTACTTACTCAGAATTGTTAGAAATATCTGATATACAAATTCTTTGTTTTTACGTTTAAGTGTCCTGATATCCTGAAAATGTAATAAATGAACTTGAAAAACATAGAATAGGATAAATGTTGAATTACTAACAAAAAATGGCAAGTCGAAAAACAGGCTTTTTAGGTACCTCAAAAATCGGTGTTTTTTTAAATACAACACGGCATATTATGTTTTCGCAAACAAAAAGTTAATCAAATCTTTACAAAAGGCTCTACATGTTCATTAAGGAAAACAAAAACGTACCTTTGAAGAACAAGAATCTTGCTACAGATGCTCGCAGCCGCAGAGAAAAGACAGAACCACCCGGGAATGTGCCTGAGCAGGGACTGCGCGTAACGGTCAGCGGTCCCTTGAGGGACCACATTTTCACTTTTTCTTCTCGAGGTCATTCAGTTTCCTCCCGCAAGGGCAAATAATATTTTTTGACAGGTACTGGGCCCTAGCAGCAAGACTACGAACTACTTCGAATGCGCTACGGGCATTTTTTGGCTGGTGGTCCCTCAAGGGACCGCTGCCCTATAAAGGGTTAAATGCTATATTTAAAAATCGCGGACAATATAACCTAAACATTTGAGACCAATTTAAATCAAAATTGTGCACTACTGCTATTCAGTTCCCCTGGATTAACACCAAAATTACCTATGTGCAGAACTAGTTCTCTCCATGTTAATATTGGAATATCTGATTCAGGAGAGTTAGTTTTCATACTTAAATATTAAGTCCTAGTATGACGGGTCACTGGCGTTGGAGAAATCCTCGCAAACCCTGCTTGTGTATGTGATTGAACTCACGAAGGTGACTGTATTTAGCATACAAACCTGAGTAAGTGATTATGTGAGTCACTGTTTGTTTTTATTTTTACCTTGATTCCCTTAATTTTGAGTGTGACGATTGTTTGTAACGATATGAGTGAGTGTGCTAGTTTGTCAGTTACAATTTACATTTCATTTAAATTTCTTTGAATGATTGCTTTTGTACGAGTGATTAAGGGCTCCAATACTTTACATATACTCCTTTTTCCCCCTCTCCACCTTTGTATTCCTCCGCGATTACAGCTCTGGGGATATTTTGTCCTTAATTTTTGCATTCTCGTGACAGTTAGGAGGATTCAATTAAAGGGATCCTCTTATGGTGTCTTCCAAGCTTTAGGTACAACATTTAATTTCAGATTCTAAATATTAATGATAAGGCAAACCTGCATTTTTATTACGGTTTATACGGGGAACTTACATATTTTCCACAAAATTCTCACTTTTTTAATAACTGATACCAAATGGATTTTCTCTGAAACGTGCCAGTGCTTACGGTAAACCACGACATGATAAGTATTTACTTTTTTCAGTCCGTAATAATATGATCGCAAACATAAAGGTTTTATTGAATAACTAAGATCAATGAACACTCATTTTGGTGGGTGAGATATTTGTGGAAGTTATCTTTTACACTTTACAAAATAATATTTTTAAAGCCTTATGATTATAAATAAAGAAATATTATCATGTTGGGCTTAAATATTACGAGAAAATACAGTTAATATGGTCAAGAACGATTTTAATAATCGACACCGATGCAGTATGGTAAACCCATACTACATACATTCTTGAGATGCGAATTTTCTATGATTGCCGTTTGGACGTTTATTAGTAAGGATTAGCAAAGGGGTAGAAAAATTACTGAGACAAGTTACTTTGTTGGTAAGGGTGAGTTTTATGAATATTTTATAAGAGCACTGAATTAAAAAGGAATTATATTAGCTTAATGTATATGAACAGCACATTCAGAGTTCAATTCGAAGGTTGTTCTTTTTTAAGGTGAGGGTAGAGCTCACCCCGTAACATGACATTGGCATGTAAAATTCACTCATGCAGGGTAGGAGGGCCAATTCCTTTCCCTGGGTTACCTGCGATTTCCTACGAAATTTTTGGAAACAGAAACTAAAGAAAATAAAATACGAGGATTTCTAGGTGGGAGTGACTATAAAGCTTCTATCAGGGATTTGAACCCTGAAACCCTCTGGTTTCCACTCCATTCTCTGGTCTCTGGTCTCAGGCGTGGCACTCCACTCACTAGGCCACTTCGACCTCCATTACTATAATGAATAAATAGCTATAAGACTCCTTACATGCCTATCCTCGAAGGAAAGCTCTATAAAATCGAACCAGCAACTTATATTTTAAGGGAATTACTCTTTTTAAAATATATGCAAATTCCGTAAAATGAGTAGTTCCCTTAAAATGTAAGTTTTCTGTTCTAATTTATAGATCTTTCCTCGGAGGATAGCCAAGTAAGAAGTTAATTTCAATCCAACGGGTGAAGGCATAAATATGACTTTCCCGCAAAGTTTCTCACTTCGCAAAGACTCAATTCTGCATCCTTTCTCATATACTTAACTCCTCTTGGCAAACGCCCATCCCTTCACAGCAATGTGACGTACGAATAAGGAACCAGTCTTCCCATCACCACGGGTCCCCTCCTCAACGATTCTCTTTCTATCTCCTTCCCCAGACTCGTAAATGTACGTCTAGTCGCACCGTTTGTCTGTCTGTGTGTGTGCTCCGACCTCTTTCTCTCTCTCCCTCCCTCGATCGCCCTTTCCCTATCGAGACTATCCCGGGAGTGATTTGCGTCCGCCTTTTCCGTTTCCCTTTTTCATCCTCCGCCGAAATCTCTAAAGCCTTTTATCGGACACCACCGCACACTTATACCCACGAGCGCACTTTGCAGGGCCGAGGAGTCGCGTGTGTGGGTTCAGGAATACTCGCAATGAGAAGGAGGAGGCACGGAACGATTTACTCTTTGACCACGCTCGGAGTAAGGGAGGTGGCGTGTTAGGGGTAAGGCATGGTGTTGAGGAGTAAGCCTCCAATTTCCAAGTCACATCATTCTTCTTCCTCGGGCGTTTCGGAGTATTGTTTTTTATTTTCCCTCTTAATTCACGGAAATCTTTTTAACTCGAATGGGGAATGTGGGGATTGGGTCGAGAAGATAGCACCACGCTGAAGGAAGTAGATTTATTTTTTTTCTTTCTATAAGCTCTCAATGAGGAATAATGATTCCTCCACAGTTATATTTTTCGTGTACAGAGTTTTATCGAGCGCGGTAATGCAGCCATTTCAGTTTCTACTTAGCTACCGAAAGCCACGGCGTGGGGCTAATATTCTCATAGCTACCGAAAGCCACGGCGTGGGGCTAATATTCTCATCTCAGATGCATTCAGTTCATGTGAGATTGACATTTTTATAATGAGGTATTTAAATGTGTGGAGTCGACTGTGGATTTACCTAAATCTCCCGTTTTTATTTGTGGTTGCTGTCAACGTGAGAGATAAATTATTGCCTACCCTTTGTGTGCAATAATAAAAAGGAGCAATTGTGAATTGATTATTTTATTCCTGAAAACCCTTATCTTAAATTAATACGAGCATAATAACTTAAAATTAGACCTCATTAATGGTAAAAGAAAAACAAAAATACAGCAGTGACGCCAATGGTTAGCTCAGAATGAACTTGGATTCTCAGGAGGTGTTCCTTACCAACTACTTTAATAACGTTTCTCGGAATAAATCTTGCAAAAATTATCACTTTTAGCAAGAAATAATCACAAAAAATTAATTCTTATAATAATATCTTCGTAATTCATCAATATACAATCAACACTTCATCAACGTTAATCAACAGTTTATAAGTTAGAGAAAATAAGGAGAAAATTTAGAGGTAATATCTTGAGTCATTCTCTGACTTTAAATCCGTAATGAATTTGATCGTTTAGTATAGTATTAAGATAAGGGTTCCATCAGTTTAGCATAATTCTACATAAATTACTATTTTCCTACGAATTTATTTTCTGAGTAACATCAAGAGCTAATTTCGAAAACCCGAAAAATAAAATGATACACCGAATGTCAGATTCGGGGCCATATAACGACAATATTGTATTAAATTGAAATTTACCGAAACCCTATTCTGCCTTGGCTGCTTTGACGACACTTATACTCAAAGTTTTTTGATGACTCGTTCTAGACCATTTACTTTACCAAAATATGGCGATCAATATTTTCATTCCTCATCATTCTTTCACTTAGCCGTAAACGATAAAAAAGGAAGCTTCTCTTCATTCTCACTTCTCGCATAATTTGCCTTAAGCTCTTGTGTTTTATCAATTGGCATTTGCAATTGGAACACGTGCAGTTTTTATGCACAACGATTGAATTTTCGCACCCTTTTGGAGCCAATTGGAGTCGATCCTATTCTTCCCATCACTTTTGTCACCTGGCCTTGCTAGCATAAGTAAGGTGTTTTACCAGTGGCACTTATCTGAAACCTTTTATGTAAACATTTACCTACCCTAGGACTATGTTTATGCTTTTTACCCTCAGAAATGTCACCACCACCAAACCAATATATAGCCACCACCAAACAATTTATGTACGTATCATAAAGGTGAGATTTTCTACTGTCATATATTTTCATCTGCCTACATCAATGCTAGTAAATAAATAATAATCAGGTACTTGCCTTATAGCATCCTGCTATCCTATATATAATAATAAAAATCGTGTCACTTAAAATGGAAAACCATTGGGCAAACCTAAACGTGAATCTAGGGCAATATAAAATATGACTTAATTTCTGAGATTCCATCACAAGTAGGCATTCAACAGAATACCAAACGATCTAATACCTGTGGAAGGTATATATTTTATTAAAAATGGATTTTATACCGACTAAATGCGCTGGAATACTCGGTAAAATGAATTATTCCGCAGAAGTTCATAAAAAAATGGTACACTCTCGTACTAAATGATTCTCAGGAAATCGGCAGGAAAATGAATTAATTTTCCATTTTTTTTCACCCACCTACCCTCTCTATCCCAATCAAAATCGATGCTACGAACTCCATGAAAACTGGAACAGGTCAAACGGTTCTTGGTGCGGGGGTGAGTAGGGCGTGGGGGATCACGAAAGAGGGGGTGGACGGGGGTGAAGCGAACCGACGTCGAGAGGGGTTGGAGCGTGAGAGAGAGGAAGAAATAGAGAGAAGGGAGCGCGCGGGTCGGGGCAGCCGAAAAATCGAGGAGAGGTCAGGGATAGACGGGAGGGAGGAAATTGACTGAGCCATACGGAGGGCTTTGTGAAAGCGCTGCGTTACCATCCTCTCTATCCCGACCCCTCCACCTCCACCTCCGTTTAGCACGGTTAGGGGAGGAAGTGGTTGGACAGGGTGGGAGGGAGGGAAATAAAACGGGGGTTGTAGTAGGTGAGGGGGGCGGGGGGTCTGGCGAACGGTGAGTTCCCGCAGCAGCACAGTCTGCTCTCTCAAGACTTTCTGTCGAGTCATAGGAATTGGAGGACCCTCCGATCGACAAGATTGGTTGCGCCGCCGGCGGCTGGGCCAGCTTAAAGCCCTCCAGCTGTACGAATCCGCCGTGTATGGAATTGCCTCGGATGGATTGGGAAGGGATGCAAGGGGGTTGGGAGAGGGCTAAGGGCGCTCGGCGAAAAATCGAACTGTTTATTTTTGCGATCGGCGGCGTGAAATGGGGTTGTATGACCCAAGAGAGAAACGACGCTGACACGGTTCAATAAAAATGGGCATTGCAGTCCAATCTTCGGGCCGAGTGAAAAGCCCTCCCGGAAAAATGTACTTGTCATCCAATATCTTTCAAGCATTTTACCTTTCTGATTCTGTGGCATGTATTTATTGACAGCACGCCGTACAGATATGTGTGAGATTTCCCACATTGTCTCCCGATATTGAAGTTCTGCCTTTCTAAACCTAACGTGATGTTGAACTTCAATTTAAAACACGAGGAATACTCTTGCTTCATACATGAGTCAGGGATCACACATGGGTCAGGGGTCATACATGGGTCAGGGATATATAATGGATGAAGAATAATCACCGCCTCTTATATATACTGTATCACAATAGGCACACTTCATTGCAAGCAGAAAATATAATCCACAAATTTCAAACAGGAATTTATGAGTAATATCGTCAATCAGAAGTGTCATGAATCAATCAACATTATATTCGAAGCATATAGGTGAATGCTATACATTTTAATTTTGCCACACCAAAGACGGAAGAATCATAAAGTCTAAGTATTATTCACCTTCTTTAGTCATCTGAAAGGCCATCATTACCTAGCTCACCATCACGTCAGGAGAGTTTTATCTAACAATGACGAAGACATTAATGAGGTGTGAATTTGCTAATTATGTTTAGAGGCTCTTGTATTGGATGATCCTTGTTCCTAGTATATTGATAGGTCCTTGTATAAGAAGTTTCTTATCTTTTCTAAGCATTAACGGGTGAAAGATAAGACCATGAGCTATGATTAATTATAAATTATCAGATTATTGGAAAATGTTTTATCGCGACAAACCCGTAATTTAATTGTTAAATTCAAGCAGGACAAAAATTAGCGCAATTCTAGATCGTCATATTTTATGCCGCTGTCAGATTTTTTGATGAAATGAATTTGCAATACTGAACAAGAACGTATTTTCACGCGGCCACAATCAATTAACGAGAATAGTTAGCGTGTTAAGAACAAAGATCGCAGAGCACGGCCACACCACCTCAGTTAGCATCGGATGTCAAGCGTCATGGGTACGACAAAAATACCCTTTCCAGCTCCAACACGTTGCGCATTTCTCGTAAGATGAGAGCCAAGAGAGAGGAGAAAAAAAAATGAAGAATCTATTAGAACCAAACGGGAAATCCTTTGCCCGCATCCGCAATCAGCCAGTTAGTCTTCTCTCGCGTGAGGGGATGTCGGGAGGGGGGGTAGGAGGGAGAACTCCTTCGCGTCTGTGCACACGACGTTGGGTTCCCCGCACACTCCTGAACTCGTGAAGAACACGGATCCGCACATCAGGTCGACTCGACCCAGATTCACGTGGCACGTACGAAACAAATACAAGCGAGGGGGAATAAACAAACAAAACCAGTTCACCGTGAAGAGGGGAAGAAGGTATGAGGTGGTGTATGGGAACCTGCTCTCTCCCACGTCACATGCTACCCGTCCGTCACCCGCTGCGGCGCATTCCCCGACGACGATACCCTGGAAGATATCTCTTCCCCCGCTCCCCCCGATCTCCCACAATCCACCCTTATTCCTTCCGGAACGACGCCCTTTCTTGGCTCACCACGGCTCCCATCCTTCCCATCACCCGAAGAAATACCCACTCTCGAGAGCTTCGTCGTCCGACCCCTCCCTGACCGCGGTTCGTTCACAAAGAAAGGACCTGGGAAAAAATAAATTGAGGGAAGATTCTATTCTTCATCCAACGGAGCCAATCCTCGCGTGGAGATCCATGGGGACGGGTTTGAGGGAATAAGGCAGAGTTCAGTGCACCTGACCGGGTGGGGGAAAATACCGAACCTCTCCCTCCACGCGAGCACCTCGCAGTGTTTCGTCCCGGATATAGTATATCCATCCATCGGGTCTGGTTTCATGGATGAGGGCAGATGATTTCCGGCGTCGCTCGCCACTTGCGGAGGAAATATCCAGGCGTAGGTCAGGATCTAATCTCGTTCCACAACTTCACGCTTGTCCATGTCTCTTTTCCCATCACGTCCACCCTGGCTTTCGCTCACGAGATGAACGATTGACTGTTTCATAGGGTGGTAGAAAGGAGACAGGTCAAATTAGATTCGTAAAGTGTAGCATCCCTTTTCTGTTCCTCTTTAGTATGACAACGCGAGACGAAAGATGCGTGAATTAATCGAAACCTTGCCCCCCTTGATAATACCGGCATCAGACGTTCTCGTCAATTGTAGTGACTTCATTATGGTGCTCTTCATTTTTTATCGTAAGGGGTGGATCCAAAGCTTTAATTATAGGAAGATAGGGGAAATTCAAAGTGATTACTACTTAGTAGAACAGCAAATTCAGCGATAATCCCGCTGGTTCCGATGGTCCCGCTGGAAAGGTTCACTCATGAGCCAAAATTTGTAGTTCCGGGACCATCCCCCCAGAAAAAGAAATGCGCCCGTCCGAGGAATGGAAGTTCTCGATAGGCAATGCGATGTGAATACCAGAGGAGAAAGATTTACTGGGAAGGAAATCCAACCATGAAACTTTCCGGGCTTTTCGGGTCAATACATATACTACCAAAATACACGGGATCTTTAATCGCAAATGTAGTTATTGGTGCAATACAGCAATATTCTGTTTTGGTTCCTGGAGCATGGCACATTCTATATTATTGGCAACTTTCAATGCAAGCAATAGCCACTTACAGAGGAAGTCGTCAAATCGCTCAATGTGGCAAGACTTAGCCTTGCTAAACCAAATCTTAAAAAATCTCAAAGCAAACTAATAGCATGTGTAGTATAAGAGAATAGTTTACAAATGAAATTTTGGTTATCAACTATTCATCACGAGATAAAATTTGCAAATATCGCAACAATTACGATCATGGATGAATAATTTCCAGACTTAATATGCGATCATCTTAGCTCTCCATTGTGAAGCCGCCATCATCCTCGAGGAACTAGAATCCTTGTTTATTTCAAGATAGTGCTAAATTTACGCCTGTCTCGTAAAAATAGTTATTTTTAAGAAATACAATCCCCACGTGTGAAATTATATAAATGGATACGTCGACCGACTAGTCTATATGCAATTCCAAAATGAAAAATTCAAAAACTGGTGAGAAAAAGAATCTCCTCATCGGTTTGATGGAACTCAGCCTTAATATAAAATATTCCATTATCTGACTCGTAGCCGTTCCCATCGGAGAACAAGAACGCCTGACGGTAGCGTCCTAAATAGAAATCCATGCGCCCGAAATTCGAACTTCTAACCATTCAAGCCTCAATTGATTCCCTTAGCAATGCTGAGTTCATCGCGAGGAAGGTCCCCTTGACTCGGAGAGGTCGTCATTGCCAAACTCGATACATTCGTCTGCGGGAACCGAGACCAAATTCGGGAAAAGAGCGACTTTCTGGGTGTAGGCGCAAGCTTCAATAAAGGATGCAAAAAAAAAGGGATTGAGAATGGGGAAAAATATGAAAATTAAGGGCCTCCCACCATTGAGAAACTTTCAGAAAGAGACGTCACGTCCAGATATCCAGACGGCGCACGCTGCATAAAGAGTTCCTCATCCTCCGACCGCACCGGAGTGGGGAGCGGTCCGCCGCATGCCTCCCTCAGATATTCAGGACCGCTCCCACACGAGAGCGGCGGAGAGAGAGAGTGGAGGTAGCGGGCGGGCAAAACCGACTCCAAAGTGTCCGCGGACCGCTTCTATTTTGTTTTTGCCACTATCGGCCCTCGAGTGGCCTCCAATCCAGTTCTCGTTTGCGTACCCTTTCTTCCCTCTCTGTCCGTCCCATTGCCCAACCACTTTCCTTTATCCCGGCTCTAATGGATTCTCAAGGATTCTCCGCATTCCGCAGCATCCTCCTCTTCCTTCTCCACACTTCCGACCCTTCCCTTTGTTTTCTGCCAACCTGCCATTCTCACCCCACTTCTCTCCCTCTCTCTATTCCCTGCCTCCTTTTCACCATATCTCCCTGGAGTTCTCCCTCTCCCTCTTCCTTTCCTTCTCCCCTTCACGCCAGCCAGTTTGACAATATACCAGCTCACGGGTCGCAGTGTCAAATCCCTTCTCGGGCATTGAAGCTTTTGTCTGATATGATAAAGTTAGATTTTTTATCACATCATCTGTATTTTCAAGTCTGTGTTCCCGCTAATAGACGCCACAGACTGAGAGGAAAGATACTAGGATGGGAACGGAAGGGAAATTAGGAAGGGTGGAGAGAAACCCAGCGTCGGTATTTGCCTGCTCTTATCGAAAAAGGCGCCAAGTGAATCACGGCTTAACGCCCCATCCAGCGGACGGAGTACTGTAGGTACTTGAATGTTCTCCACATAACGCTTAAGTATGGGCCAGTTTACCAATGAATAATATCTTTCATTTCCGGGATATGAACCCAGACCCTCCTGGCGAGCAAATTTGGAGTATCATGACACCCAACATTCATGTAACATTCCACTTGAGGTGGCGAATTCAGAAGATTCCAGTGATAATGTTGGGGAAGTGAATGTGATTAAAACAAAACACTACACTTAGCATTTTGCATGTTTTTTATGCCTTAACCGTATTTGACGAAACTTAAAAGTCGTTTTCCAGAGACATTTTGAAAATGGAGCATGCAGCGTCAAAACTGGTTAAGGCAAAAAAAGAACCGTGGAATATACCTAAGGCGTTTTTTTTTAATTATGCAGAATTTCTAAGAAGTCGACCCGTCAAGCTAACCAGCTTGAATCATAAGGTGAATATAATAAAAAAATGATGAAACCCATGGAATTTTTCAAGAAAATAAATATTAAATCACAACTTAGGTGTCAATATTAAATATGTATTAACAGTAATTTAAGCTTTCCTGAAATGTGCAATTACAGCTGAAGAAAACAACTTCATCACTTTTTCGCATAGTATTTCGAAAAGATACTTACGCTGTATCCATCTACATATGAAAATTTGTATGTACTTCCTTAAGTCGTGTAAAGCCATGCCATGCATGAGCACTGACACCGAGGTCATAATGAAATTTAATTTATTTGCGAAAATTCCATACAGTTTATCCCGTCTTAGCCTTAAGTTAAATTTAAGTACTGCTACTTTTATTTTTTCTCCCTCTCTCTCTACAATTTTCTGAACCTCGCTTTTCTCTCCGCCCATTTCTTGTTTCCGGAGGACGCCCAAATAATTCACAACCCGATCCTTTCCGTTCTCTTGAACTCTCCATTCCTGAAGTCTTCTCCATCCTTTAGACCCCACTTTCATTCATTCCTTTCCCCGGTCCCAACCAAACGATTTCCTCTTTGTGGCCACATCCTCAATCCCTTGCCCCAGAAATTCACAATCAATAATTCCACAGAAAGCTATGAATCATTTCACCGTTTCGTCACTTCATCACTGAAAATAATTTCTTCCACCGCAAAGAATGTTCGCTCTTTATCCGACCCTTATCCCTGATCAGATGAAGCCATTTGATTCGGCAAATTTCCTCCAATAGGGAGCAGGGAACGACAATTTGAGCTAAACTGCAATGAAAGGCATCCATTTATCCAAAAGAAAATCCCACCAGCAAGACATTTTTTGTATATTTACTCAGAGAGAATATCCTTCGATACAAAAAAACTTTTTGCGAAGAATTAATTAGCTAAATTTATTTCCATTTCATTTCTTACGCTCCCAAACCGTGAAATTTGGCGGCCAAGATACTATGTAGAGAACCCCGCAGCTCTCTCAATGCCTCTATGCTAATGACCAAACATTTATGATTCAATGAACTATGTTGTTATTTAGTATACTTGATACTACATTATAGAGCGTGACTTCTTCCGCCCCAATTCTAGTTTATAGGCTATACTGATTAAAGTTGTTAAAAACGTATGACATCCCAAAAATACGGTTTTTCTTGGATAATATATTCCCACGAATAGTATAATAGTGACTCAGTTCTATTGCCGAGCCTTTGTTTCCCACATTTACCAATTTACCATTGTAATCCCACGCATCAGCAATGAGTTTTCTACTTTACAGTACTCCAGGCGAGTGCATCATACATAGGTACGCGATGATTTTAGATTAAAAGTAGATACAATCGAGACCAGGAATCTACAATATCTGATGATATCATAATGCAAATTAAGCTCTTTTAAAAATTTCCCTCTAAATATGAACTCATTAAATTTACTGTAGTTTTTTCTATCCCTCCATACTCTTCAGCCTCAATTCATGCTTCAAAAAATGCCTGTTCATTTTATTTACCATGCTCATGTGGCTAACGAGGCCTTTTTTACAATAGCCTTCGACAACCTCAACTAAATTGACTTCCATCCTGTTAGCCTGGTTTCCTCCGAGCGCTTACCCTACCGTAACTAACGTTCCTTCCTCTTCTCTCCTCCATTCAGATTTCTAAGGCTATTTATTACCATAACCGAGTTTCGTAAGCCCTCAAGTGTACATTCATTCTCCTTCATAATATTTCGACTTCTTCATTAAAATTCACCTTGAATGTTTTTATTCTTAATTTAAAAGCTTTACAACCTGATTGGGCACATATTGAGATGCAACGGTCACAGAAAGACAATTGCTGAAGGGAAAGGGAGCAAGAAAATTTGTAGGAGGACATAATGGATGGCAAGTATGAAAACAAGAACGAGGGACGTAAAAGAAGAGTATGGTGACATTGCGAAGAGTTTAGCTGCCGTAGGAATCATGTGGTATCAAACAGACCTAAGGATTGATGGCCAATTTTGATAATGATTCTCATCTCCTTTCCATCAACGCCTCGCCTAGATTCGTCACCTTACCTACCCCTATTACCTCACAAGTTTACGTTATTCGGCCCATATACCTACTTTTTTAAGCGCTTTGATTTATTCCCTTTATCTAGTTATACCTTTTACGGTGTTCTTTTTGGTAGCATTGTATATATATTCCAAGTCATTATCCCAGTTCTAATCCAGTGCATTGTCATATCTTTGTCATTTTTTAGGGCAGCGGTTTGAATGCAGACAATGATAGATATTATAAGGTGGTATGTTGGTGGGTTTCCAGATGGAATGCTGAACTGTGGACCTCTTTTTGTTCGAGTAACGTTTGTCGCACACGTAAAAATGTACAGCACGAATTTGAAGATGTACAGGAAATCTTGAAACTTAAACTTTGAAATTCGAATGAATTTCATTCCGAATATTTAGCAAAAAATAGTGTATTTTAATCTTCACCTGCCTCGACAAATGGAAAATTGGCACAATAAACAAGGTCGATAATGCGCAGTTCTGAGTTACTCTTATGTCTCATCTAGCAAGCGACGGATGCTTTATAAACCTCCGTACTCCGTTAAGTATGACGGTCGTGCAACGTACGGTGCGGATCCTAGACTGTGCTTTCTCGTGGCATGGATATCTCAAGAGTCAATGGCAAGAGTCAAAGAGTGGCAAGAGTCAATTTTTTCTCCGTTTCAGCTCTATGAGTCGGTAAATTGCGAAAGGGCTTGGAAAACTTTAAGGCTACTAAGTGAAGGAGAAATGCTATTACTAAATTGAAATTTTTAGAACAAGTCAACACAATGCTTTTCAAGCACCGAAAGTTATGCCTTAAGTAATTTTTCATTTCCTCAAATTTTGGGACAGCGAAATGATTGACATATTTTAGGTGGAATTATTAGGAAAGATTACACACAGATTACAGTTCAAAATATCAGTTTAATCATTTGCAGAAACCATGGTTGGTATTAATAACAGTATGGACACATTGAAAATTGTAGTTCAATTCATGGTTTGGTTCCAAATAATCAGGCCATCATTTCCCTATATTGAATGAAATATTACACTTTGGGTCTTTTTTCATATGGCCTTAATACCTGCACCTCTTTCTTAAGCGCAGCAGTTTCATTCTTGCACGTGAATTATCGGTCACGACCAGTGGGAATAGAAGCAGAAAAATGTAAATGCATGCATTATTAATTTTAGTAATTGAAAAGATAGAAAAACCAAGTAAGATAAAAAATGTAACGATCACTATTAAGTATCCACCAGCATAATATTATATCTCCTCCTTTCTCAAAAATTGAATGTTTAGAATCAAGCTGCAAGTATTGAAACTACAAGACAAGTATTTTGTTAAATCATATACCATAGGATAATCAACAACAAAAATACGCCTTAAAGAATAGGAGACGCTCTTAAAGAAAAGTAAAATGTATTATAATCTTAATGAGCTTGAAGATAAGGAATACAAAGAAAGTTCAAGTCTTTTGCCATTACAGAACGTACTGATCGATTTCCTGGCATAGTTCCACCAACGCTGTGCAGGTGTTTCATATCATTAGCGTCATTTGCATTTCAAAAAAGCATCGTCATGGAATACGTTGTTTGAAGAAGGGTCTCACGGTTTTTAGACGTCGTTTAAATAATTTCGATGACAGTTTTCAAGGTGTCGCAAAAGAAGACGATGGAGATTAAGCCCCCTTTACGGTAAAATGTAACATTAAGGGCCGGCGGAGGAGGGGCGATTATAATAAATACATGGAAAATTCAGCACAAGTGGATACCATAACGCCTAAAACCTAGTCATGTGTAACGAATGCATGACCGGTAAGAGCTAAAAATGAAATAAACTTTATATATACTTCCCCTGAAATGAATAATTTATCAAAATGGATAGCTCGTTTTTGGCTATCTAAGTGACGATGCTGACTTTTATCCAAAGAATCAACACTAAGTGCTCTATTCGTCATGGAGTAGATTATCTCAATTAAAATATGAAGTGGCTTGGTAAAACACATGAAGAAGAGTCGTATATGATTAAATGCCAACCTTGATGAACCCATCATGCCTTGATCTAATGAATTTTCAATGACGGCGTTGATAATATGAACAACTGGAAATCCGGCTGCAAACGGAGATAGAATATTTTCGAAAAAAACTGTGAATTTGACTAATAGCGACGCCCTGAAGCTCATTTTTACGGAATAATGAGTTTCCAGGAACGTTCCGGGAGCGATGAAATCACCAGCGCACAAAACTCTTTTGAATCCGCCGAGATACGAGTGTATCTACTACGCATTCTCGGAGCCAAACACATGAGGATGGTTTCTTTTGTGAAAATATGCACGCGTACAGAACCATCCCTGGGTGTGCACGATAAAAGGCAATCTGTGTATGAGAGGAGGAGGAGGGTGATGTAGCGGCGAGGGAGGAAGCGGAGGCGACGAGGAAACAGGGGATGAAAAAGACGCATGCGATTGTTGAGAGATGACGGGGACATCTGGCATGGGGGCGAATGAAAGGTTTTTTACGGTAAGCAGGGAGGCAAGTTCGGTCGGCTCGTAACTATTCGCACGTTTCACACCAATGCATGTGAAGAAGAAAAGCCGACAGAGCACACGTGCATGCCCTCGCTAGAAAAGAAAAAAAGAACACTAATCTTCACGCCGGAGATCGTGAACGAGATCAGGAGAGCTAGAAAAGGAGATGAGTTGAGATGAGTGGAAAACGGGAATGGAGCAACGTGGACTAAAGTAAGGCCTGCTTTTCAGTTTAAGAGGAGAAGGCTCTGGTGGAAAAAAAGAGCGTGGGAGAGAGAGAGAGAGAGGGAAAATAAAGAGCGGAAATGTGGCGGCAAGGAAAATGGCAGGGGAGGGAACGGGGAGAGCTGAGAGAAACGTAGGTACCGAGGGGTGGGTGAGCCGAGGAGATTACGGTATGCGGGGTGGTATCACAAGAGAAGCCGAGGTTGACGGAAGGGTAGATTTTCGCAGATTTAAAAGGAAAAATGCGGTCCTTTTCCGAGCCCGTGCGCCAGCTCAACTCCGGGGATGAATCTTATTAAAATTTCCCGGGATGCTTGGACCGTGAGTTAATTGATTTCTTCCCTCTCTCGCCGTCCAATCATTATTCGTGACAGACAAAATGCGTAGAGTTCCTCAAAGAGGATCCGTAGTGAAAAAATTAATAATCTTGGTGCCTGGTAAAACTACCTGACTGACGGCAAAAAAAGTTCAAAGTCGAATTAAAATAAAGCAATGCATTTAAACAGAGAGAGTGACATTCAAATATGATATTATTCGCGACAGACAAAATGTTTAGGGTTCTTCAAAGAGGATCCGTAGTGAAAAAATTAACAATCTTGGTGCATGGTAAAACTACCTGATTGACGCCAAAAAAAAGTTCAAAGTCGAATTAAAATAAAGCAATGCATTTAAACAGAGAGTGTGACACCCAAATATGATAAAGACTTCACTCAGTGAAGATTCAGATAAAACTAATCATGTGTGCTGAACAATTTATATAATTCCTGTTTTTTTATTCAATACCTACTTAAGATCTTAAAAAAGGTCTTAATTTCTCGGAAAGGAATAACACAGTGAACATTAGTTACGTGCTGTTCGGCTTTTGAGATAATTTATCTCAATTAAGTTAGATGACCGTATTTGTTTTAGCTATGAAATGGTAATTTAATTTCTAAATAATATGAATTTTAATTTGCAATAAGGATTTTGTCGACAAATTAGTCTCTATGACAGAGGTGCCAGCATAACTTAGATGAGCATGCAGTTATTCCGGGACCTGGTGTGAGGATGTCGAGACAATTAAATTCAACGTATTTAAAATCATAGGAAAGTTCTGAAAGATGATTATAAAAATTTTCTGAAGGATGGATAATCATGCAGATTTATAGATGTACATCTAATGTGCTTCATAATATGAGGGCATATCGTGGTGAAAGGTAGCTAACTGCTTAGCCTATCACCAATGATGTATTCGTCATCATTAAAAAAAATCAAATTCCACACTCAGTGTAAATAGGAATTTCCCATGTAAATAACGTTTACCGCATCAAAAGATGACAATGACAGCCGCTGGACAGCCGATAGCATCGCTGACAATAAAATAGCTGATTGAGAATTCAGTTTTACTAATTAAATTGCATTTCATTAACCACGATGAGTCAATCTCATAAAACATTCGATGAATTTAAACATGATTAATTGGCTTAACGGTGCCCAGCTACTGCTCGCAGTATTTGTCCCTCATCAATCCAACACACAGTCTCTTGCCCTACGTTATTTGGAGGGCGTTAGCAAGCAGTGTGCATTATTGAAAGGCATAGTGGTGCATCTATATACAATGCGGTGAATACACCCACACTACTCGAAACCCAGGTGGTGGATGCAAGATGGAAGGCATAATGGATGATAATTTATACTATTGCATTATTTGCTTACTGCGCTGGGACAGATAATGTGGCAAAGACTCAGATAATATAGTATGTGCGTAAGAAGGCCAATTAAATCCAGAAAGTAGTATTATAATAAATCGAAGTTGCAGCATATGTACATACCTAGGCATTAAGATGCCTGCATGACAGTAAGTGTAAATTTAATTACCTATTTTCAAATTCATATCTGGAGGGAGTTCACCCCGTAGCACACACACTTGAGGCAGCTTGCAGGGGCGCAAAAACACAGCATGAGAGGAAATTTTTGTTATTTATTTTGGAGCGGCAACGCTGTAACATTTACATTAGTGGATCTGAGATGTGATGGGCTGGAAGCTTAAAATACTAATTTTAACTGGGGGAAAAATTAAGGGTAGTCAGAAAGTCTGAGGAATCACACCAAAGGAATACAGACAACCTCAACTCGAGTTCTTTAAGTCTTCTTCGATCAAGAGCACGTGCATACCTAGTAAACGCCCTCAGCTCTTGGCTTCTCCAGGCTTGCAACACTTTCCCAGGCATCCCCCGCTCCTACTACAATGATGGTTTTAGTAGAAGTGTCCTACCAATGATTTTGGGAAGAAATGAACCACTATCACATTTAAATGAGGCCAATAAGACTACCCTATTCAGATTTATTTTTGTTATAACAGTCATATAACAATAGAATTTATTGTTTCACAAAATAAATTTAAAACTGTAAGACGCAATTGAGGGACCGCTGCAAGGAGATAAAGGAAATACTAACGTAAGTTGGTACATAACACAATTTAATTAAAACTGTACGGACATGCTAACTCAGTATGGCATTATTAGTTACGGTATTTGCCTCCTAGAGACATCACTAACTTTCAATTCGTATATGATTCACGATTACAAAATGATCAAAACCAGTTGCACGCAATTTAAAAACCATGTGGAATATATCACGTCACATGATTCAGCTTCACACGCCTATCTCTAAATTTTAAATCTATTTCTCTAACACTTCCTAGTCGATATGGAAGCATGTGACATAATTTTTCGTATTTGGACCCATAGTTAAAAAAAATTCAAGCTTCACAAACTGCCGATTTGAAATGTTTATTCGCAGATAACTTTTTTTTGATGAACGTCAATCCAGAGTACGAAAAAAACTAGAGAATCTGGACACTTGCTGATTGATGAAGCAACATCCTCGCATGGAAGCAAGCAAGTACTTTGCTGGCGCTCGGCTATATTTCCCACGAGTTGCCCGAGACACACACGAACGGCAAACGAGGCGAATCCAGGTTGAAAAACCTGAGACCGCCCCCGCCAAAAATCGATCCCAGCCAGGTCGCGGGGAAAGTCGGGGCACCCCCGCCACGATGCCCCGAAAGCCACCCCCACGCGGACGAAGGGCGCTTTTTCGCAAGGTCACTGGGAGACGAGAGCTTTTTTATTCAGACTATGGGCGTGAATGCGTGACCCTGTGCTTGATGCTCTCTGGAGATGAGTGGTGGTAAAAAATTTCAAATAAAATTTAAAGCATAGAATTAATTAATTCTTATAAATGTTAAAATCAGAAACTGCCTCGTGTTTAATGAATTTCTTCTAAGCGACAAGGCAATATAATTTATTTTTTCATCTTTTATGGAAATAATATGTGAAAATTTTTTCAAATATTTTTTTTAAACTAAGAATCTAGAGGGTTGGCTATATCACCGGCCTGACATTCCTAAGGGTTTGAGATCAAACCCCGGCAGTACAATAATTTTCGGTAGAATCACAGACCTTTCTTGAATACTATTAGGAGAGCACCTGCACTTTGTCCATTGGATGGGACGTCAAACCGCTTACCCCTTGATGCCATATATTAAGAGCAGACTAATGCCGATTTCTAGCAATAGTAACTTAAGCTTTTCTCTATGATATTCCTCAGTTTTGCCTCAACTCTATCAACATAAACTCTATTGACTTAATTATACGAATTACCTGAAAATTCGATCATTTCCTCTAAAACACAGCAAAAATGGAATTATTGAATTATTCTTCTATGAACTCCAGCTTAATGCATTGCAAGATGAGATTATAGTTTTAATTTAACTAATTCACTTCCTCACAAAAAAAAATTCAATCTGATAACAGGACGTGTTTGAACTTCAGAACGGTTGTTGCCTTACAAAACGTAAATTATTCACCGACATTACGCGTACTATCACTAAACTATAGGTAGAAGTTTGCTCTCACGTTTTGGTTATTTTTTTTATTATCATGTATCTTGTGCAAATTGAGCATGATCATGAGAGATATAAAATGGAAATATTTGACATGGAAAACTCATAGGAGGAGTGAACCTCTACGGACTAAGCAGTAGATGAAGTTCGTCAGAGCGCGGTTTTTAAAGTGGCTATTTCCTTTTTACGTTTGCTGAATTAAAATTTGACACAAAAACCAGAGTAATCAACATTAGATGTCACATTAAAGTGATGTGATTGCGACGGGTTAATTTAAAAGTCAGATGCGCAGAGAGATTCAAAGCCAACTTCTAATGCAAGTAATAATATTATAAAGGACAAAAATGGAAAAAATGTTGGGCTCAACGAATAACATTAGGAGAAACATAAAAAACTACCCGAATCATAGCTAAACACTACAAATAATTTTGAAATACACTAGAAGCATTAAAGGCACGAATACGTGCTGAAAAAAACAGTGCAAAATGAGGACAGGAAAATGAATTATTATAAATTTCAACCATGTTTCCTCTTCATTTCCAACCCAATTCAATCGTTACGGAATATCGCTCTGGTTGGCGCCACCGGACTGTTCTTAGGCTCAAGCGGTGGAGATACAGGAACGGTGTATGCAATGGCCGATGACGAATCGAGCGTAAGGGATTTGAAGATGGACAGAGTCCCTAGCCGTCGTCGAATCCACACCCACGATATTGGAAACGCATCGACCAGAGACCGGATCGAGTTCGGATTCAACCAATGAGGGTGGATGAAGGTAGGAGAACGAAAGAAATTTCTCGGACACAGTGGCAGGATCACGAAGGCAAGCCAAAAGGAGAAGCGACGACTTGGAGAAAGGGGTGCGTTTACGGGATGGGAATGCTGGTAGGTAGGGGATGAGATTGTGTTCGTACGCACCGATTTCGCAACCCACATACCGTCAAACCCATCAGTTCGGATAAGGGAGATAGTTGGAGGGAAAGGCGGATTGGACATGGAGAGGGATGTTTGTGTGTTTGCATGCGAGTGGGATAAGAGAAACCCGAAAGTGGTCAACGGGTGAGGGTCGGGTCCGGGAGGGAGGACGAGGGAAATGGAAATTGGGGATTTGAAAGGGGGTAGCAGGTATCAGGGGTCTCTCCCGTGCGACCGGCGGTGGGGTCCGATCAAAAGTTTGGAGAGGCATTTCCGGGGCGCAGAGGAGAGGCATCCCCAAGGGGCCCAAAGGCACTTGGAAGGGCCGATCTCCGGCCTTTCTCGACCCGTTCATTACGGTCTGGAGTGATTCCTGTGATTGGAAACAACCGCGGCGGGTGGAAATTAGCCCGATCTTCGGAGGGGGTAGTTTGCAGGGCGCATCGTCTGGACTAATAAATTTAAGTTTCCACCCTAACTGTAAAAGTATACTGCTCGCCAACGCGGCAGCTCAGGCACCATTCCCTAAGGATGGAATTTAACCCCGCACCCTCGAAAAAAGAAAAGGTGGGAGGGAATTTTCCAAACCAACGCCAACGCCATTTCTGTGCTATTCAGAGTATTTGAAATCGATTTTATTATTTACTGGTTAGTTTTTATTATATGAAGTCTAAAAAAGACACTCGTAAGATGTTCAACCACTGCTACCTGACATTAAAATCATTTTCAGATACACGTCTCCTCTCTGGTACACTTAAACGTTAACTTTAATTCCTGTTTTCAATTCTTTTACCCGATACATAGTCTTTTGCCTTTTGTTATGGAAATATTTCTTATTAATATATTTTTGTATAATTTTCTCTAAATGCCCATTATTGATAAATGAATGTATTCTAGAGGGCTAAAATTGAGGGCTCAAAAAGCTTCTACGCCTTGAATCAATTTAAATGCTTTTTAAAAAAATGCTAAGAGTACAGCTTTCAAATTATTTAAATAATGAAATACTTAAGATGCAAAATATCAATAAACTTCACGCAATGTTTTGTCCAAAATGATGAAATTGTTTCTTCCCGTGCATCCTGGGGGTAACTTGAATGCAAGAGTCCCAAATCGGAACGATTATCAATTTACATATTTGCTCACTAAAATAGGACTGGCGATATGAGTTTTTGCAACATGGAGAATTAATAAGAGGTGATTGATGAAACGAAAAATCTTTTCGTATAAAACTATTTTTCAAATGCTTTCTAAGATTTGTTTTCTAAAGGTCATACATAAAAGAAAGTTGACGGAAAATGCATATCTGCTCGGATATTGTGAGCGTAAAATTGGCACGAATCTATCTCTCAGGTGCCAACATGGTAAAGACCTTGAGAAGAATTACGCATACATGGGTTGAGACTGAAAAGTTTTGAGTTGTGTCTCTGCGTTACTCAATGCTATTTCAGTAAAATTCCGTCGATGTAAGACTTACCTAGGTAGTTATAATTGGTTTTGAGGTGCGTCGAAAGTTATTTCATTCGCAACTGTGTCAAATTACTAGTTGATAACCACACATTATTAAATCACGATTGAAGATGTATTATTACCTAAGTACATCAATTAGACTTGTACGAAGAAGACGATGACTAAAATAAAATAATCCAATTTCCTCCCAGTCTCATTTTCACACCAGGTTGCAAGAAACCGATATGCATTAAGTTGGAGTATAGGTATCTAATTAAGCACTCTACAAGCTCACGAATTTTAAGAGATCTGTAACTAAATAATATTAACCATAGCTTCATTTATTACGCATCCCGGCTAAGGTATTTTACAATAACGATTGAGCAAATATAATATGACTGAACGTACGTTTATACCAGTAGCAGGATGTAAAATATGCCTAATTTGAATTAGTCACTGAACCCCATACATGAGCGATATTGCGCCTAATTTAAAGTATTTAAATATTCTCACGCACATTATTTTCTGGCTCAAATCAGAAAAAAATTTATCTTCATGACGAACATTCTAAACTCGACCGCGGTTAATACACGTCATAAGCTGTACGTGCGGGCACAAAATATTAAATCCATAATTATGACGAACCCTAAAAAAAGAAAAGGTTCACCAAAGAGCGCGCTTCTTTCTCTACTGGTAGAATCTGAGCTGGACCATCCGAATAGTCACCCTGAGCAGAGTTCAATGGTACCATTTTGTTGCCCCCAATGCAATTCGGTGCCATGTGGAAAATGCCTCGGGGTAATGAGAAACCTAACACCAATAAACCTTTAGGCGAAAATCATGTTCCCTCGTTACTTCCGCTGAGAACAGGCCAATGCCGACGAGGGCCTTCTCCTCTGTTAAACCTAATCCCGAGTCACATCCGTTTTAATTAAGAGACGAGGATCCTGTAAGATTGAGAAAAGCATATGGAACAACACATAAGCCGAATATTATATATGCGAATCATAATTTTTAGCCTCAAATGGAAATCTCTTTTGAACAAACATTAATTTAGGCCAACCAGAAAAATGAACTTTCATACAGGTAGCAGTTTGATAGGTAGGTACTTTTAAAGAGTTTTCAACCAGAGTATAATTTGAGTACAGCAGCATCGTGATATTACCAATACAAATTGCTGGACATAATGGTATTTTTGTTGGATACTCAAAGTTGCCTCTTGACCTCTACTATTTCTAACAATATTGAGGGTACAGATCGATCAAATCAGATATGGTCATTTTATATTATGGGAATTGGAAGAAGAAATGGCAATCTTCTCTATACTGTAGTAGTAGAAGGAGTAACTTATATTTTCCCTTTAAATTAGACCTAGTCCACAAAATAAGCATGTTTGGTTTGGTTTCCATGAGGTATTTCTATTTGACTTCGCATTCAATTTTACGGGCGGCTTCAATCCTTCATTTCCTCCTTCTTTGGAATATTTCCTACCTCATTTCATATCATCCAAAACGTCTATCCTCTTCACCCTCTTCCCAGCTTATCATTCTTCCCTCAAAGTCAACTAATCGTAAGCCAGTTTTCCTTGTTGATCGGTCCATTCTTTGAATTCCGCAAAACAAATATCTTTCCCATCATGCACAACACTTCCTCATTTGTCCTCCATTCCGTCCCTTGAATCATTCCAATTATTCTCTATACCCACCTCGTAAATGACAGTTCTCACAATCGGTCTCTTAAATAGACATGTTTGAATCCAACACTTGAGCCCTCATGTTAGATATTCAAAATGTCTAGTCAACCTCTTCAGTTGCCTTTTCTTTACGAGGACGGGAGGTCAACACCGTGGTCAAACAAAATTAAATCACCTTCGTCTATCTTTGTCATTCTAATGTGTAGTTTTGAATGTCACGAATATTTTCCTACAATATGTTACAAACTCATGCCCATGGATTTTATTTTTCGGTAATCTAATAAAATCCATTTAAAGATTGGAAAAATTTGAAGGTTGGAAAAGGCAGGCCTCGTATGAGATAAATAGAACAGGTTGTAAGGGATGTAAAAGAGAAGAATTATGTCACAATGATCATAATGTTGGCCGATAGACGAATCAAGTGGAAAACTGCGTCAAACCAATCCTAGGATTGTTGACCAATGATAATAGTAAAATTCCAGGTATTTGAGCTGGAGCTGGGGCCAATTTCAAATAAATCAGAAATGTTGGCACGAAGGCTTTCGCGGTGATTTGCTGGCTTCTGTCTATTTGGGATTTTCCGTGTTAATTCATTTTCATAAATGTCTTCAAGTGCTGGTAGGAATTCCGTGTCACTCAACTCATTTCATCCTCTGATATTCTTGAAACATCAATTCAACGAACATTTTTTTAGTTCCACGTGGAAACTGACAAAAAAAACTTGGACGAACACTTAGTTGCTTTCTAGAAAAGAGAACGTCATGACAACCATTCCAAATTGTCCAATAATGTTACATTTAGAGTATGATACATACGTGTATTGGAAAACTTCGTTTTATATGTTCAAAGCCCCTTTCACATTCAAAAGCAAATTAGTCACTCAGATAATTGAAAAATCTTCTATTGAATTGCTAAGAAATGATAAATTTTTATAAATAATGAAATGCAAAACCACCGATCACGTAAGAAGAATGGATTTCACCAGCACATTGAAACTTAACATGATAATAAGCGGAGCTGCGTGAGAATGGTAGTGAAAAACAAAGTGTGGAAACAGCGATGGAATATAGCGATTTCCTCCTAAACCAGCTATCCTGGATCAATGGAAATAAACAAACTTTACGAATTTAACTGATTATACAATTTATTCACGACTCGGGTTTCAACAATTTATGTCATGTTCAGGTGCCATCTGAAGGTAACTCCTGAAGATGACATAAATTGTTGAAACCCGGGTCCTGAATAAATTATGTAATCAGTAAAATTCGCAGTTTATTTCCATCATGGAAAATTTTCGCAAAATTACCTCTGAAACCGTTCGATTTGTTGTGTATAATCGATTAATCACTGAAAATCTCGTTGCAGTCTATCTTACGTTGTATATAAATGCAACGTCTGGCATAAATTCCCGTTATATTTCTATGCCACTTCACAAAAAAAATAATACAAGTTTTTAAACCACTTGCATTAAAGAAGAAGAATTGTAAATATCTACATCTACATCTACATAATACCCTGCAAGCCACCACAAGGGTGTGTGGCAGGGGGTGATTGCTCACCAAACATGCACTACATATCATGCATAAAAAAGGAATAGTATTAATATAGTAGTCAGAACTACACTATTTAAAAAAGATAGAAATTGCAAAGAAAACATGCAAAAACATTCTGTTAGTAGGGTTAGCTTTAAGTACTCATACCAACATGCAGCTACCAATGCTATTCATTGCTACTCTCCGATAGGACATATTTACCGTTATTCGTATCTCTAATTGTGCGAGGGAAAAAGGACATTTTGAATCGGTCAGTTCGGCAATCAATTTCTCTAACTTTATGATTATGGTCCAGTCTGCCATAGTAAGTTGGGGTTCGTAAAATATTTTTAACATCATCACTGAAAATATTGCCTTGGAATTTGTGTAAGAGATTAAGTCTAAATTTCAACCTGCGATCTGACAATGATTCCCATTTCAATTCATTTAATAGACTGGTTACGCTAATATAATTATCGTATCGTCCCTTTACAAATCTTGCCGATCTTCGCTGCACACGTTCAAGTTCATTACTTAGACCGATTTCGTAGGGATCCCATACACTGGCAGCATATTCCAAATGAGGTCTAACAAGGGAAAAGTAGCTGATTTCTCGTACATGATCGTCACATTTACCCAATACTCTTCTAATGAAACCCAGTTTGCGATTCGCTTGACCCATTATTTCACGAATGTGTTTACCCCAGGAAAGATCATTTGTCAGTCTTATTCCAAGATATTTAATGGATTCCACGTTTGTTAATTCATTATTACTTATTTTGTAAGTGGTAGGAGGAGAGCTATTCTTTTTCCAAAAATTCACTACAAGACATTTCTTAAAGTTTAATTCTAACTGCCATGTATCACACCAAGTTTCAATTGCTTGTAGGTCAATATTTAAATATTCTTTATCGTTTGGGCATAAATTTCCCTGTACACTACTGCGTCATCGGCAAATAGACGAAGCTTACTTTTTACCACCTTTTGGATATCATTAATGTACATAAGGAATAGGAGTGGACCTATCACACTACCTTGTGGGACACCCGAAGTGACTTTAATTGCCGGTGAGGAAACACCGTCCAAAACAACCCTTTGAACCCGATCATGCAGAAAATCATTAATCCATGATATAATGTTACTGTCTAACCCATAAGATTTTAATTTCAAAATTAGTTTGATATGAGAAACCTTGTCAAAAGCCTTCTTGAAGTCGAGAAATATAGCATCCAATGGAATATTATTTCCGCCAGAAACTAAAATATCGTGGGAAAAGAGAGCAAGTTGAGTTTCACACGATCTGCTCTTTCGGAAGCCATGCTGGACATTGGACAATAAATTCTGGCTATCTAGGTGTCCCATGACTGAACTGACAATTATATGTTCTAGGACCTTGCATGAAATGGATGTGAGGGATATAGGTCTGTAGTTAGAAAATACGCACCCGAATGCCTGCTCACAACAAAAGTAGTTTAAAGTACAGACGTAGGCTAAAACTTTAGACCTAAGCAATCAAGTGAATGTCAAGACGAATTGTTAATGATGAAGTTAAACCATCCTTACTATATTAGGCTGAACTATAAACGTAAAAATAGAGAATTTGATTGCCAATTCGACAGATTTTAGATATCTCTCTTTCCTCATACTATCAGTGATCTAAATATTCGTGATTATATTCAATAACATGTACACAAGTTTATCAATCGGTAACTTGACATGTCGGTATAACGACTATTAGCTAGCCCAACTAAGAGCCCTTCTCTGCTCTGCTGCTAATACAGCTTGCACCGCTCTTTAAATCTTTTTTTAAATTGGTTGGCTTTGTTCAACTGGAAAATGTTCCACTAAAATGAAGCTACCAATCCTCTTTTAAGTATGATAGTTAAAGCATGTGCGGTGAACATTTGTATGCAACACACCTTAATAGTGGTTTACGCGGGTTTTTATGCATGTAGGTACTTTTAGTTTTAAGTGAGAGTTAAACGTAAATATGATGAAAGCTGAAATACAACCATAGATGTGAAGATTTAAATAATTCACCAAAACGAAATCCCTATGAGCAAGAAAGTAACTGGCCACAGCAAAGGATTACCGAGTTCTAAAAAGAAAGAGTAGGTGCACCGCATAGAGATTTTCTCAGTGATGATCAGCCACTTACATTCCTTCGTTCAGACGGTGCAAGCCACGTTTGCGAACAGGAGACCCACCTCCAGCGAAATGCCTTCCTCTTTTCAAGGCTACCATGCTTGAAAAAAAGACCCAAACCGCATCCGGAAACAAAACCATGACCTCGATGCTCATTTTTTCCAGCCTAGTTGCTAAAATTTCCATGTCCGGCGAAGCTATTTCCGTCAATTTCCCCCGGCATCCACCCCAACCTCCATTCGGTCTTTCCATTTTTATCCGTCCCTCCGGATCGGCGAGCATACCGACGGCGATCGTTTAATATAACGAAGGACTGCGTTGCTTCTTGACTGGCGCACTCACGGAACCTCCGCCAGCGCTTCGCCCAGAATGGTCCACGACACACGAGAGCGGCCGTTTTTCCTTCCGCCGATAGGTTTTCCCCATCCGAGGGATACCGTCGTAACTTCCTCAGTGTCTCCAACGGCCGGGGCGGGAAAGATTTTTACGAGGCAGGTGCACATATGTATGCGTGCGAGCTCTGAGCACGGAATCGTGTCTCATCACATTATATACAAAAAATGTCAGTTTGAGAGCGTCAGCTCTACTGAGAAAGACGTGTATGATGAAAACTGAAAAAATGGAAGTAGACGTCCAGAAAAATTGAACGAAAGAAGAGATGATGGTCGAAGAAGAGAGACGATGGCAAAAGAAGAGCCTCGGAAGAGAAATGGAATCCAGGTCCAAGGTGCATGTGGGAAGTGTAGTGGCCGGCTTCAGGCGTTCATAACCAAACATTCCACTACGAGGCGTATGGCAGAGACACATGCCTACGCTCTCGAAACTTGTTGGAGAGAAGGAGTGATGAATTTCCAGCCCGTTTTTCAGTCTACACAAGGGGCACTGCTCTCTATATCGGAGTGGTAGATAAATTTATTGTAAATGCATACATTATTCCAGAGATTCGGTTAGTAGAAGCGAGGAAAGCTAACAAGAGACATGGAAGAAAGAAACGAGAAACATGAACTTGATAGGAAATCGTCCTTCCTTATCAGGGTTAAATCTCGGTTGACAGGAGAATACGAATGCAAAATATTTTTGTTTTCTGCACCACTGCGCGGAACCTAAGCCTTTTTTCTTGCCTTCGATTGTTGACATACATTTGAGAACCCTGACCTCGCAAATATGCTTTTTATTTATTTCCATGCTCAGTTTCAGACGACGAAGAAACAATGTGTATTATTATTAGCTGTGAACTACTGGAAAAAGGCATGTGAAGAAACAACAGAATATTCCTAGTCACATCTATGCATCTCCAATAGCAGTATCGCCCTATCTTTCATTTGCTGTTCTTCTTCAGCTCTTTATAGTTCCACACCTCTCATTGTTTCATCCTAAATGCCCACTTCTCTCCTCCCTCTACCTCTCCTACCGACATTTCTCCCATATAGGGTACATGCATAAACAAAAATAAAGCTGCGTCACAGGCATGACAAAAGTATATAGGCACATAAATAAACGACACTCTCCTGTCCTTCGAGAAAGGTGGTAGTGGCCACCGAAATATCAGAAAACCATTTTTGTGAGTGTCGTTTATTTATGTGCCTATATACTTTTGTCATTTCTGTGACGCAGCTTTATTTTTATATATTGTCTCGAACTGCGAATTTCCTGTTAACAATCGTATACTTACATATATACTCCTATACATATATACATTTGTCCCATATTCTCCCTGTCTTATTTCAAAATATCCTACCTCCTTGTAGCCCGATCACTCACTCTCTCTCCTTTTTTAGCCAATTTATTCCTTTCCTCCCTTCCCATTTCTAGCACTATAGGTATTCATTACGTATCTTCCTTTCCACCCACCTTTCTTCTCCACCATACCTTCCTTTCTCCGTCCTTCTCCTCACCCACATCTCAAACACCAAAAGTTATTTTCACCCACTTACTTTATTTTCCATGCTTCTGCACCATGAAATTCTTCCCATGAGATTTTTATTAAATCTCTCTTCTACGCTTCTGTCATTAATTCTCTACTAGGAGTAAACACGTATTTCGCCAAAGTTATTTCCCTTCGGAAACTGCAGGTGATGGGAAAGTTTTCCTCCAGCACTATCTTCAGGATAATAAAGTTTTTCAACTCCTCTACCTAGTAATGTGTAACGTTGGGTATTTTACAACAACAGTATGCAACGTTGTATATTTTTCAACAACATTATGTAACGTTGGATATTTTTCAACAACAAATAAAACGTTAAATTACAAATGGCTCACATGAGATCGCCTTTGCCTAGTTCCTTGACCAGCTTGAACAATCCTGCTTCATGGAAAATGGCCTGTTGATCCAATGAAGATTTTTTCAATTAGTTTAACATGCCTGCATCATATAAAATTTAAATATGTAGCAGACAAAAATATACAAATATCTGATTATATAGCACTATCTGAAAGTGACCGTTGAAATTCAACGGGATGGAGAAATATAATAAATTCAAATTGTAACAAGAAATTTTAGCATTCATCAGGAGGGGCGAAAACCAACTTATGCTACGGAGTTAGCTATGGCTCCACGTCAATATCGGAACCATAAGTAAAATTTAAACTAATGTAAACATATAATTACTTCCTGGACTCATATTTGCTCCTTTACGAAAATAAGAATATTATTTAGAAATTTTCAGGTCAAAAGAAACAAAGGAGGACAAAAGACAAAAGAAAAAATTCGGCTTTTTGGGAATGGTAGGACCCATCTCTTCGGCAGAAAAAATAGTCTCTGGCCTTTTATGCATGTTATATTTGTCTCAATTCTCCACTTTATTACAATGGTGTCAATCAAAATTCCATAGATACGTAATGAGACATTGTGCTACATTGGGATTTGAATTTTATTCCCTGGTATTTGTTAAACTATCTCAAACTTCAAGCTATTCCATTCGACGACGAGTTTCGAAGCGTTTCATCCCTACTCTTCATGTCCCAGGTTGTTCAAATGCACAAACCCGTGAAGAAATAAAAAGAATCATTTACAATATGAGCACCGCTAAAGCATTCATTTAAATACTCCTAATTTTAACCGAATGCAAGCCTTCTAAATCCGTGAGTAGCGCTAGCAGTCAGCATGTATCTTTGTGTGGTAAAATATGGCTGACCTTTCTTCACGAATGGCCTACGCCTTCAGTACCTTCTTATATCCTCGCATAAAGCATGATTTCGTTTACTACACCCCTCTCTGACAAACTGTTTAAAACGATATTTTCGTTTTGGAGACGAGAATGGCAAAGGCCTTAGCAAAGCTCGGAAAAGAACCGAAAGAAAAGTACATTTCAAAGTAAATAACACATTACCCAGAAACCTCGGGGACAAAGAGTAAATCGATTAAAATAATAAGAAAGTTTAAACGTTTTTCTATCAAGTACAGAAAGAATGAAAGAAATGGATTAATATTTAGTTATTTTACTGATTGTGAGCGAACTCTTGCGCTACCATAAATTGAAAAAGTCTAATTAAAAAATTGTAAATACATAATTGGCCTCAGGAATCGAACCCGGGTCCTGAGCCTTTTTTATACAGCCTATACCGCATTCTAGTGTATACGCTGGAATTCTTCAAGATCTCAGCTCGATTGGTTCAGTATTTTTTTAGGAGATGCGTAAAGAACATAGTACCGGCAGACAGACAGACACTACTACATTTTTATATATTAGTATGATGTCAGAACCATATGGTGGTAGCGTTCATTACAGCACTGATGTGAAAATACTTTATTGATTTGCGAATATTATTTATTTCTGCATATTTTGGGAATGATTAAAAAAAACGTATTTTATTGGATAATATAAAATTTGATCTCTTGATTTCAAAATAGTTCACCAACTGCCACTCCCCTAGTTGCCTTGTGGGGTATTGTGCAATTATATATGAATAATGGCAAAGGCTATGCGTCACACAATTATGACAACATTAAGGCATGCAGAAGCTCTCATTTAGTGGGTAAGTGATGTGTGTTTACACGTGGACTCTTCCGATTTTCTCCCGAGTATTCAAATTCCTTTCCTATCTACCAATCATATCTACGAAACTCCGTCACAAAGGAACTAGAACAACAACAATAGCTTCAAAATAGGACCTCCCACAAAGACCATTCAGTTTGATTAGGAAAGAGCAATTTCACCTTCCCTCGCACTCTTTACAATAAAGAACTCGCAGTCCATGAAACGCGAAACGCGCAAGCTAAAACATTATAACGCAAACGCACCGACACAAAAGGCTGCATTTATTCCGATAGAAACTATTTGGGCGTGGTCACTCTGATACTGACCACTTGAGCGAGATGATCGGACGGGCGGTAGGCAATGGATTGCAGAAGGATCTTCGAAAGCCAGCGACTGATAGGCGAGCAAGAGTAGGTAATAGAATAGAGCAGTGCTATCAAACTAAAGAAACCAAAGGTAAGGGACAGTGGGCAAAAATGTTTCCCCAATCCGTCTTTTTAGTACGTATAACAGTTCACTGAAGCTATGGATGAAACAAGATATATATAAAAGCCTAGTTTTAGCGTTCAATGAATAAAAACCCTTGCAGTATTTCACCAATTGGTTGAGCGTCATTACCAGCCCAAGTATTCAAGATATGTCCGAATTACACCACTTATGGCCCTTAAATACCTCGTCAAAGAAGAGGAAAAAGGGGTCCTATTGGATATTTCCCAAACCTGCAATGCACAAATTCCCCCCCAAATTTAGTACGTATAAGTTCACTGAAGCTATGGATGAAACAAGATATATATAAAAGACTAGTTTTAGCGTCCCTACTATAATTGCCTAACACCCTGAAGATACAGTATGAGTATGTGGCAGGAAGTGACTAAACATCAGGAATGCATTACCATATAGTGAAAGATACATTGTTTCTAACTACATTATCAGTTATGCTGTTAACTTAAATTTATTTAGCAAACGAGACGGGCTTAAATAATAATACACCTTATTTCAAAACTATAACCATGAGGGACATACTCAGGTGATCGAAAAAAAGATGTGCATGCGGTTACATCAAATGAAATGCGTAAGGCAATACCTTATTTAATTAGAGACTCTTGCTGGCATACAAAAAATGACTGAAATCTTCATTACCTATTCATACTAGTCAGCCTCTCAGATAACTATGATTGAATATATTTTTCTGCTTTGTGAACGTGTGAAAATAGAACAAACGAAACGAAACGAACCCTAAGTCATTACGAGTTGAGTAAAAAATGGTAATAGGGTGTCTTTTTTTAACATTTGAGTGCAGGAAAAGAACCACTTTTAATGGGGATTAAAAGGGAAAACAATCATTATATGTCAGCAGCTACAATGCCAAATTGTCGTTCATCATCCGACAATATAATCGACCACCAATTAGAAAAGTTGTAATTCTTTTATTCAGAATCGCCTTCCATTTAACTCTTTCTGCAGAAATATGCCTCGTAGCTGACTTAAAAAATCTATTTAAAAGCATTCGAAATTGACTGCAATATGATAATTCTCCTTCCACTGGCCAGGAACTATCCAATGCAATGGCCTTAAGCTTCATATTGCCACATGTGATGTGCCACATATTGTCACATATGATCTTTAAACTGCAGTTAATCTTCTTATTCAGTGCATCTTCTTTCTTTTAAAATACTCATTACCTTCTCCTTCGTCTACTTTCCAGCCCAGATACTTCCCTCACAGTTCAATTAAACGTTTTTAATCCCCAAAACACATTTAAAGCCACCAATCTCAGATTTATTTTATTTAGGGAAAGCAGTGCCATATTCGTCATTCGTCATTGTCATATGTACTGAGTATATGGTGTGCACAGGTGGGAAGTCCATCCGTGCAATACACAACGTGGTAATTAGCGGGACCCACTGTAGACGTTGGTGGATATGTTGAAGTATAGAAAAATAGAGACAACGATGCATTCGTAGTTGTATACATACGTGTAAATGTAGGTGCAGGTAAAGACAAAGTTATAGATTTGAATGTGAAAGTAGAAGTTGTGGGAAATGGATATTAATTTTGTGGTAGGTGTAGGTGTAGATGAATGGGAAATTGTATGCATAAATTTAGGTTTAGATGCAGATCATATGTGTATGGTTTATGAAAGAGACGTGGAAAAGATGATGCGTATAAAAATATTCAACTCTGGAGAGAGACTAGCCAATAACATTTAGGGTGGCTAATGCAACAGCTAAAAAAAGAGAATAACTAGTTATCTATTGACATTATAAAAATTATTGTAGACGTTGGTGGATATGTTGAAGTATAGGAAAATAGAGACAACGATGCATTCGTAGTTGTATACATACGTATAAATGTAGGTGCAGGTAAAGTCAAAGTTATAGATTTGAATGTGAAAGTAGAAGTTGTAGGATATGGATATTAATTTTGTGGTAGGCGTAGGTGTAGATGAATGGGAAATTGTATGCATAAATTTCCCAAAGAGTAACTGATAAGATGAAAATATGTAAAAAAAATTTAACGAGAGATCTGGTTATTAAAATATGTATAAGTAATGTTGAACCAGGAGCGCAAGGTCAATTAAATGCCAGCACGACTCCATTCACGGACCGAGCGAGTCGAAACCATAAAAGATAAAGACACCACCGTTAAATCCAAATGCTTTTCTCCTTCGAGAGGTCGTTCAAGTGGAACATAACTTCAGAAACATAAGGAACGCTCCACCTGTGCGGGTGAAATACCACTCTGCTCGAAAGAAGTTTTGTGAGACGTCCCTTTTGTGACAGCTGGCTGCTGGGCCGCAAGCTTTTTAGGTCGCTTCAGTGGTCACGGAGCAGAGCAAGTATTCCGCGGTCACCAACTACGCCCATTGAACGTGCCAACTTTGGAAAGTTCCCGGTTGAAATCATAGCCATGCAAAATTTCAGTTCAAAGAAACTGATTTACAAGGTACTACTATGAAGGCCTACGGAAAGAGGAAGAATCACATCTGTTCCCAAGAGATTTAATATTGAGATGGTCATATTTCTCAATTTCACCGCGGAAAAGAGCCTCAGTCTAATACCCAATAACTCTAAAAAGTATTGGGCGAATCTACTGAGTGTTGCAAAAAAATAAACACATAACTCTTACGACTTTTATATCCTAATGTAACAAAAAAGAATAAATTTAGGTACGCGTTCCTAAAAATTTAAATAATGTCTTGAAAGGGTATGAAGATATTGGTGTCAGAATATTTTATGATTTTTATTGGGCATTGCCATGCATCATTCTTGATTTTTGGCAAGTCTGAAATAATATACAAATTACTGCACTATATATACAAAAAAATCTGGTGATATAATAAAAAGATCGTCTAAAGTTTTAAATTCGTATAATATAACGCACCTACACTACATATTTTAATGGTATATATTTTAATAACATTCAGTGACATTTTTGGTTCACTCACGTTAAATTCCCATATAACATCCAAAGAAAATAGTTCATCCACAAAAACAATAAAATCAGGTAAAAATTCAAAATTAACGTTCCAGGGTCAAGTTTGAATTGACGTTCAATATTTTTAACAAGCCAAATAAAGCTGGAACTAAATGACTACATTTATCTATAAAAGTGTGTAAAATAGCAGAATAGCATAGCATTTCTGGGATTAAACAGTCTCATAACATACACCAAAACATTTTTAAATAATAAGGCCACCTTTGCGAGCCATACAGATACCTCGGGTCTTGTAGTCCACGACATATTATGACTTGTAGCCAACTATTTGACTCATAGCTCATCATTGCAATTCATGGTTCACCATTGTAACGCCTAGTACATCATTGTGACTCTATTCTAGTAGCCTACAATGGTGAATTTTAAACCGTACTCATACTATTACCATTTTACTCGTAGTTTACTATTGATGCTCACAGTGTACCATTGTGACACCATGTTGACTCACAGTTCACCATTGTGACTCGCAATTCACGAATGTGAGTTGTAGGTCTCTGTTATGAATCGTAGTTCACGATTGTGACTCTTAGTTCCCCTCCTGCAGAAATCCCTTATTTATTTACCCTCTTTAGTTCCCCAACATTTGATAGACACTTGAAATGGAGCAGATTTTAATTTTCATGTTTTACATGTGTGTGACCAAAGTTTTATAATGGATTTCTTTAGAACGATACGAAATGGTCAAAAACTCCAAATCTCGGAATGTAAATATTTTAAATTACATCACAGAGTTTAAATCATCACCCTTTGTAATATTTTCCCTATCACACCAGCCCCTCCTCACCCTTCTCTCCGCTAGCCTTCAACGTCGAGAAAGCGTTTCCACCACCGGCCTCCCTCCACCTACCTACCAAAAATGAACTCCTCGTCCAAGTCAACTGCAAGTTATCCCCCCCCCCCCTCCCCACACCATTCCTCAAATTCCTCAATATGTAACTCCCCCCCTGCTGTTTTATATTAAATCCAATTCCTTCGGCACTAGTTGTTTACTATTTAGTTTGCCTTGAGAAGGACGATTTAGCCGCTGCAACCACTGTCCGTTAGGCCAATAAAAGAATATACCAAGTCATTTTTATTTTCATCACATTCATTACTCCTGCCAAACCGGCTATCATGTTGCCTACTATGATACTATATTGCTTACGGGATCGGCAGTTGCTCCTTCATAGTGGCTCCTTTATAAACGTGACCTTCACCTTGAAGGACGTGTTTGTGTTAGAGAGTCGGATCTTCTTTCAAAAGGCCTCCTCCATCGTGTAAGAGATCAACTTCTTCTCGTTCACGGACTGATCCGTTCCGAGAATCGTTAATTTCCCTAGCCACAGCGTTGTTTAGCATTGCAAAATGGAGCGAATGACCGTAGTTGATAAAAATGTGCTGGTTAGCTTGGTGGTGAAGTATATAGAGGTAATTGAGAACAAGAAGACAGACTCGGTGACACTTGAGGACAAGGTACGATGATGGACGAAAATCGAGAGGGAATTCAATGCGAATTCCCTCGGGAGTAAGGTAACCATCGAATTTTTTATGATCAAGCGTTCCATTTATTAATAATGCGTTCCATTTATTAATGGAATTTGAAGCTTTTTGTAGGGCAGCCTATCCTTCTAATCTTGTTTTTCTTCTTGCGTAACACAAGTAACAGGCCCATCTTAAAATTTTTACCAAAGATTCAATGTAAATATGTGCTTTCGGTGAGCTTGCGATTTTCAACCGAATTTATCTAGTAATATATAAATTCAATGAGTTATCTTTATCTAATCCATTATCTTGCTGTTCTCCTTTGAACACATTTATATTTCTTAAACTAATCTTCCTCGTGCGCATTCTACATTCGAGTGGTGCATTATTAATAACTATTGACGAAGGAAAAATTGCATTGCACAATTTTTCTCATCTCAATTACCTAACACTCTTTTCAGGAATAGACGTTTTGTAAGATCAAATCACTAAGATAAATCACTCCCATCTTGTGTATTATGCATTGCTCCTTACGTTTTCTGGAGAGGCATATCTTTTTAATAGCTACTACGTTTAATACTTCGGTTTGCTTGCAGCAGTAATTATTTCAGTTTTAATCAATACAATAAAGTTTTAGCCAAAGTGTATCTTGTAGGCTTGCTTCTTTCAACAGAAGAGGACGTCGTGGACATTGTTATTTCCTAAAGGGTACAAAAAAGTGCATGAATAATAAAAAAATGTCATGAAAGCACCGTACCGTAACGACTTTCTTGTTGTCGTAGGACCAGAAAAAATTTAATGCCTATCCTGCAGCTTAAAGGGCATGTATGAGGTAGTCGTGAAATTTCTCAAGTGCCCTCATAAAGGAATTTTTTCTCAAGTCTCACAGCTTCATCCAACTCTAAATGGCTCAGTAAACTTGGAAGTCATAATTTTGCCGGATATTTCGAAGTGAAATTACTCCGACGCTGCAGTAAAATATGCTGCATAGTCATTAGATTATCCATTCCTAAAATTTGCCTGATTGCATAAAATATCGCTAAGTTTTAGTTGTAATGGGAAATCATTTAGAATTTTGAATATTATTAATATTAAAACTGCGTTCTACGAAATAGTTTACATCGAAGCGAATCATTCGATGATTCATGCTGAGAATCCAGCACGATCCATGCTGAGAATCGATTCGAATCGAAACTCAGCATGGATGATGCCTTCACATAACGGTAAAAGTAATTAAGGGTCTGAACGTATCGACGAACTCGTGAGCTTGAATGGATGGATCAGTGACATAGTCTCCACCCATATTAATATAATTGAAGGGTTTGAGGTCAAAAAAATATGGCCCAAACTGCTGTTCTTCCTCAGATGAGCAGGAATAATAGTACCTAATTTACTGAATCCGGGCAGGCGGTTAAGTAATAACTTCACGGTAAAACTTCTATCATGGAAGGCAATGGGAGTCCATATCTGTCGGATTAATGGCTCAGGATGAGTATAAATTGCATAAGACTATTATTACTGCACTCTACACATGTAGATGATAGATAATCCTTTAAAAGTATTCAAATCTACTTAAAATCTTGAAAATCTGGTAAGGTTATAAAATTGTTAGTGGGTAATATTTTAGCGAAATTCTTAAATTATAATATAAACTATGTAAAATAAGTAATGAGATATTAAATTATATCATACTTTTTCTGAAATTACGCACACTTAGGCCAAGTTATATGATGTCTGTTTACTTTTATCCGTTGGTATACATAGACAATGTGATTTGGTGGTTGTGAAAATCTATTGTCAACAATAGATCAACAGACGAACATTTATTTCATTGTATTGTAACAAAACAGTCAATACCATAGTCGTTTTTGAAACTATTTATCCAGATTACAAAACCGGGCCATGTTTTATGAAAATGGAGACACCACTGGATGAATATTTACGAAAAATTATTAAAATAACAGGTTAGCATTTTAATTCACGAACAATATAATAATTTCATCTCCGCAACATCTGTTTACTGAGGCGAAATGAAAATCATCCTCCATCGATTTCCCCAAGGCATGGTGGAACGTTGACAGATTACACCATCGGAACCCAACGGTGAGAAAGGCCGAACACCGGAAGTGTATGGCCTGCAATGGATCCTTTGGCGCCCACCGTGGGGACGGCAGGGGCAAGGAAGGAGGGTGGGAGCCAATCGGACGACATATGCACGAATCAGATTGCTCGGGACTGGAGTAATGGAAGCGGTGGGGCAGAGAGAGATCATACCGAGTCCCACCGCGCGGAAATAGCGTGCGAAGAGGATGTGTTAGGCGCACGCTGTTCGGGACCTTTTTGCTGAGCGTTTAGGATCGGTTCCAGGGAGGACAGGGGCGGAGATTTCGTCGGTGAGGGATGCGGTAGCGCATTCGCTGAACGCGGGTCACCGGAGATGATAGGTGTGGGACAGATAGGATAGGGAGAGGGGTATGTATGCATGTATATTGAAGGAAGCCGTGAGGAGGAGGCAAAGAGCTCACTGCGAGTGAAAGGGATCCTGTGCGCGTTTGGAAAACGCAAACTTCCGAGCGAAGAGGGCATCGAACGGGTTGTGGGAATCAGCGGAGTTTTCGGCGAGACGAGCGGTGCGTTCGGATTCCAGCTGTCGAAATCCGTCGCTTCCGGGCTTGTCATGTTCTCAATATCTATCCGGGGCAGGTGGGAGGAGAGGGATGAAAGAGGCAACGAAAAGGTTAGAACCGCGGAGCCGTCAGACGGCTGAACTCAGCGAGATTTTGGAGACGAGGAAATTTTAAAAAATCCTTTAAAGCCCACGTCCTGGTGCATGTTCCCTCGTCTCCTCCTTGGTCCCGACTCTCTACCTCTGGGGAGAAAATAAAATGCCCAAAATCATCCCACCAGGACTTGATATGGTGAACATGTTGAATTTGACACCACTAATATCTTGAGCGAATGCTGTCCGGATTACCTCGCGGCTAGCGTTTGAGGTACCGCTGTTCGCCGTATGTACTTTACAATCAAGCAGTAATAGTAGCTATGTTTGAAAGGCAACCAACAGGAAGATTATTTTTCGCACCATTTATTGAAGTGGATGGTTAGTTGCTCGTCAGGCTTTTTCATGGATTGAAGGAAGGATGAAGATTAAATGACATTAGCCTGGTTCTCATGAAAGGAGAAAGGGAGGTTCACGATTTAACGTGTTACTCAAAAAACGTAGTGCTGAACTGTAAATTCCCTCCAACAGTACTGAAATGCGAACCAGTACACCAATGAAAAATCTCTCACGTAATTGGCATTAAAACCTGGGTCCTCAAGGTGGAAGGCTAATACTGTAGCCTTCACAACCAAACTGATTTTCTTTCATAATCAAGGAACATCATCTTCTCTGTAAGATGTAATAATCACAAGCAAATATATACAGGAGAACTACAGACGGTGGCACGCACTGGGATAATACAGTTTACTTTTGAAAATATTATTTGTCATAGCTTCATAATTATAATTATAATTATGAAGCTTATAATTATGAAAGAACTTGAATATTGTAAATCTATAAGTTCATTGCAATTAATTTAATCTTAACTATTTCATGTGTTTAAAATAATTCATGAAGCCGGAAGACATAAATTTCTATATGCTCTTTATTTTTCTATTCTATGCTATTTATTTCTATGAAACAAATGTTATCAATTTTTTTTTATTAAAACGGCCCCACCTCAAACCTATCAAACAAACAAAATCAAAAATAACCATATCAAAGAGGGATATAATTATTGCCATTAAATTTACCATACGCATTTACCATTACCATACGCATTACCTTATGCAATTCTACGGCCTTAAAATGTATATAAGAGAAAATAAAAGTTCCATTTTAATATAAATTACATTTTCTTCCCTCGTTCGATGAGTAATCAGTTACAACCATGTGGGTATTATTTTCAAAAAATTATAAAGTTATAATTTCTAAATAATAAATTTTCTAAAATTTGTACTACTGATTTTCACTGAAACTCAATTCTTATATGCTAAAGTCAATTTTTATATGCTCGGATAAATTTTGGTTGCCTTATTATCTAAGGAACATATTCGGAATATTTTGTTCGAATTTACTCAAGCAGCCAACTGCACCCTACGAGATTCACTTAAAAAAATGATGAAAGGATCTGCGAGCAAAAATGGTGGAAGGGACGAAGTTAAGAGGTCAAAGGAAAAAACAAATATAAACTTTTCCACGATGGAACAGTCCACTTCTCTTGCAGAACGAACAATGGAGAGCGAGATCTTATCACGGCGAGGAGCGAACATGTCAGGAATCTCATCATCTTATTTATCTACTAGAACGCGTACAAATGACGCTTTTTTTATACATTTGCAGTTATGAGCAGTGATGACAAGGACTAAAGTAAGCACCCTGCACATTTTAAGGGATTATAAAGTGGTATTGCTTTTCATTTCCTTCAATAATTCCATTTTCCTTAATACGACTAAATCCTCCTCTCGCTTGCAACTTCCAGGACAAAACAGACTTCTCTTGGACAGAGTGCTCTTTAATTCTCTTCGCCTTCAATGTCCTCATTAAATTCCTGCCGTCTGAAGCTCTATTCTCTCTTTTCTCCTTACTTAGAAGACACTTGCTTTATTCTCGCGAGACTAAATAAATAATATCAACATCTCATTGCAGTACATCTATTGAAGAATAATTTTATTAATGACTCAAGTTCTTACTCAAATATCCACTATCTAATTGTACTAACACTAACATTACTTCATTAGCCTCCGAGATGCGTTACAGCATCTATAATTGCGATTTGAGATGGAGAATAATTGATTATATCTGCTTGGAAATCACATTTAAGCTAATTGTCTAGGGTTTTGTTTATACGTTTGATTGAGATGGCTTGGTCTAAGGGAGAGAGTGAGAGAAACATTCCCAAATGTACTATCATTAAGTACATGAAAATAGCTCGGAAACAAGGACAACATAAGGGAATCGAACTTAGTTTTTGGTCACCTCTCCAAACAACTTCTACAAAACTTTCGAATATTTTCTGAAAGGCCATGTTGTTGTCTTGCAAGGTTCATTGACTATTAAAGTAATAAAGAATATAAATAATACTCCATAGTAAATTTAATGGTTTGCAGCTTATTCTATTAAGCCGTTGTGGCTACCATGCTTCACATCCCGTTTTAACCCGTTGGTTTTCGTATTTTTTGTCCCTCGTACTTTCTCTTGGTGTCTTGGTCCCTCTCTTTCTTATGGCATTCCTTGCAAATTCATTATATCCAAAAGTATGGGTTATCCATCTTAGCCTTGTCTTCCTGATAATGATTATTATAACAAATGAAGAAAAATATCCCCAAAGCCGTACTCTTAAGTAACTTAAGTTAACTTAAGAGTACGGCTTTGGGGATATTTTTCTTCATTTGTTACTGCTTACAGCCGTAGAGACGTTAATTTCATTTTCCTATGCTTATTATATTTTTTCTTCTCTTCTATTCCTCTGTACACTTCCTCATTCCTGATCATATCCGTTCAATAGGCCTTATTATCTAAGGATATTAAGCCGTTCTGGCTACCATGCTTCTTGTCTTGCAAGAAGCATGGTAGCCAGAACCTTACGCCTCTAGCACCAAGTTTAGAACGCTTCAATTTGCTTCTGTTCTAGCTTTCAGATTTACGCTAATAAGGATACGAGGGTAATTACCAAGATGAACTAACTTTTCAGGGAACGAAGAGAAGGGGAAAAGATACTCGGCTTCCACATTACCCTGCTCTTAAAAGGAAGCTACGTCTTCGGATGGAGTCAAACCCGGACTCGCAGGATGGAAGACCAACACTCTAGCCACCAACCTAAACCGATCCCTAGTATTTTTAAGACCACCAACCCACTTCGGATTGGAAAACTCACAAATAAAATGTCGACGTCAGATGGCATTTAATATGAAATAAAATAAATCTGGTAAGAACTACGATCCTCTAAGTTTAATTTTCGCTTATTCCAAATCAGTTGATAGGACATGTTTCTCCTCTAATTTCCTCAAAATTAGGATAAATCATTGGCTCACACTTATAATCTACTAAATATCTTACGCTGGCACGGAGCCCACATTTAGAGCACAATCTATTTATTGAAAGGCTTACCCCAGCTTGCCTCCCGAATATATATTGTTCTCCAAAAACAACAGGTCCTTTTTTCCACCCTTGAATAGGTGCAAAGAACAATTTACTTCATTTCTCTTCTGGTCTCAGAAATACGTTGAAGGATGGCAATCCGCCCATCTCGATGCTAAGTTGAATCTCCATGACGAACACTCTAACACAAAGTGAAAGCAGAATTGCAGTAGAGATAAAAGGCCCGACTGGCAACAGAAATTGATAAAATAATATATTTACTTTCCAAGAAATTTGGTTTTCTTCTATTTTCTTACCAAATTATGGCTTCTTTTCTTGACCTGGATCAATCCTGTTGCCTAATCTATAGGCGAGAGAGAATAAACTCGAAATGTTCCATAAAATAGAGTGTAATATCGTTCTGCGCAGCATGATAAGCAGAGGGTTAATATCAATAACTTTTAAGCGTGTGCCTTTGTGTACATCAGCTTTCGTTAGACGATTAAAAGTTAAAAATATGTTCGCTACTAAAACTAAGAAATGATTTTAAAAAAATCAAATACAGGAGGACTAAGGTACTGACTATGTCAACAAAATTACTACAAATTTATAGGAAAATGTTTGATTTACAATTTATGTGAGTATTAAAAACAAAAACCAATTATTATGCGTACCAATGAACAGTTATCTTCCTTGCATGAAATTCATCAACTGCTTTTCGTCAAACATCCATTTTGTACGGCCCTGGACCAGTCCACTTAACCGTTTAATTCTTTGTCTTTCTCTTCCAGAATCTAGCCTAAGTCTTGGATTAAAGTCTACGCTTTCCCATAGAAACATTTCCTTCGACTGCATATTGCAGCATAACTTTAACCAAACATTAAATATCCATGGATAAATTAACATGTTTTCACAGTAGGCGGAACTTTACAAAGATCATAAACTGTATGGATTATTACAGCATCAAAATAAATAAAGCAATATGTTTTTCGTCAACCAGAAGAATTTAGGGTCATTAAATGCCGGATTACATATATTATAATAATGCGTATCGACAACAATATTCGTACATTCTCTTCAAGATTTAAATTATGCATCCCAATAAGAGAATAGATACGCGAAACATTTTCACCGAAAATCCCTCATTATATGCTTACGTTCCGAACGAGTATAAAAATAAATATCCGCGGAATGGTGCACAGTGGCATAAATTCTTCAGCTCCATCGCACGAATTATGATACAATGATGACCTTTCATAAGATCAAGTTCATCGAGGCCTTTTTCGTTTTGTAAATCATGATGAGTCAATAATGATATTTCGTTTTACTCATCCTCGCTTGACATAAATCCTTGCATTGAACTGACGCAGATTTCACCTTCACTCTCCAATCGGCCAAGTTAAAGGAAGTTTAAAAATATGACCGCAATAATAATAACAGTTTTCCTCTAAAGGAGCATATAAATAGGACCCATCTCGAGGTTTAAGTGATTTTTTTACGAAATCATCGTAGGAATACAGGTAAAGTTTGCATTCTTTTCACAAATTTGCCATGAATTTAATGTAAAATTTCTCAAGTTTCTAAAAAATCCCACCGCTACATAAATGCAATGATATTTCTTTTGTAGTGGCCAAGAAAATTTTGAGTTAGCTTCATTACCCCATAGAACAGATATCAGCTCTAAAACACACCTAACAAACTTGTGGGTTTAAGATGCTATACGTAAACGGCCTACAGTAAACATTTTATAAATTTTGCCATTTCACAATAAAATTCCTAGGCTGGATAGATAACGGAGTAGTGGCTCATGTGGGTTTACTCCCACGGATTAAAGAACAATCCTCAAATTTATTATGTTTATTGGCTAGAAGATAGAGAGGTCTCATTTAAGGGTGAAGGGTTATCACATTTATGAGGAAGGGTACGAGAAATAAATGAATGGCAAATATGAATGAGCCTATGAAGTAAAAAAAGCAGAGAAAAACGAGCATGAGAAACGAGAAGTGTAGGAGGTGAGGGGCCAACAATCACCATTCGACAGCAAAATTAACGCCTTCGTCACGAAACAACCACCACAAAGGAACAAAGTAATGAAGAGAATGAGAAAATAGGGGTGGAGACGACGGAGGACAGAGAAGACGGACCTGGGCGATGAAGAGAAGAGGATGAGTGAGGTCAAGGAGGCGAATGAGAAGTGGGGCGGGGCAAGCGTGTCTGCGGAAAGGAGAGACAAAAGAGATCCGTAAGGATGACAGGTTAATGCATTCCGTTGAAAATGGAAAGAAGATTATGGAAGAATAACAAAGAAGAGAGCGAGAGAAATAGAGAGGGAGGGAAGGAGTTGGAAGTTGGAGTGGAGGGAAGCAGGAAGCGACTGCGACGTGGAGATGGGAGGGGTTGAATCGAGGCGGTGTGGTGGGGGATGGCAAGGGGGAGGGGGAGAGCACATTCCCGGCGGCTTCACAGATCGATCTATCGGGAGGAGGCGGAGCGGATGCCGCGGAGGAGAGAGAGAGGGAGGCACCAGGTTCGCTACAACCGAGAGTCGCCGGCGTGCAACAAAGGGCATCCAGCCTCCCTCCGGGGCGCGGCGCATCCTCTGACCTGAATGCGTCGGGAATTTCTCATGAACAAAATATTTCCAGCGAGTAGGTTCGCCACCCATCGCGCAGTTGTCTCAGGGGCACTGTCGCGCGGAATTCCTCCGGCATGCCGATTGGGAAGGTCGCGAGTGATGGGGAGGGGAATCACGCCGTAATTGCAGGCGATTTAAGAGCAAAAGTCTCTCGATCAGAATATAGGAATAAAAAACTTTATTTGAGTCTCTGAGCTATGAATAATTGAAGATTAATAAATTGGAGATATACGAGACAAAGCTTCTACTTCATATGGCACAAAGTGTGAATATTGAGGAATAAAATGGCCATGTAATGACGGAATTGAAATTTTGTTTAAGCTTTGACTCTAAGAGCAGTGAGAATTTATGTCATTGGAGAAATAAAAAAATTATGCCTTATTTAAAACATAGCTATGACTATCAAGGGAGCAAATGGCAGCACGGTAAAAGACTAAATAACATATTATCCAAAAATTTCATTCAGCTCCATCCATGCCACTCCACACCTGCTTGAATACTTCCAATCATTGCCTACTAAAATAATTCATAGCATCAAACATAAAAAATTACTTGTAATTTTAGTTAATGCTAAGGTAAGATGAAAACTAGTAATTTTTTAAATTGCATTTTAAGTGTAAGAAAAACAAAGAAATATATTTATGAATTAGGTGAGTGAAAAACTTTAGCACTTTTCCACAACAGATATAAAATTATAATATTGCACAAAACGTGTTTCGGCTTACTAAGCCATCATCAGGTGTGAGTGTACACCTGATGATGGCTTAGTAAGCCGAAACACGTGTTGTGCAATTTTATAATTTTAAACCTATTGCGGAAAAGTGCTAAAGTTTTTTACTCACCTACTATGTCTCACTTTCACTACGAGATGTCTGAAACAGTGAACAATATCTATGAATGACTACCTTCAGTGGAAAATGTGACTCACCTGGATTCTTCAAACCACAATAAATCATTTCAAAGGCATCTTCGGACTACGGAACTAATTCACGACTTAGGATGAAATAATACTAATAGAATTATGGTTTTGGTAATTAATGCCATATTTGAGGGCTCTCATGAAGACTAAGCTAGAATTTCTCATTAAGCTAAAAGTCACCGATCACGCATGCAAATCCCTTCTAGGATTGAAAAGTATTAGCAAGTTTGCAAATCATGATACAATGAAAATCAGACTGTTCTCAAGCAAGCTTTCTCTATGCATATGCTATATGAAAACATTGGCAAGATTACAATGATCTTTGCGCATCACGCTTTGGGCAAAAGATTAAAGGCTAAACCTCTCTCTTTGTAACGATGTGGTTTCCTTTAATGGCTATTCGACGCTGAACCATCCTAGTGTACCTGGCAAGTATCTGTAGGTAAATCTATGAAGAGTCTCAATTTTGTCAGGTAAGTGAAAATGGTGCCATTGACATCTTGGTATTCTTTTTTTATAATCTAAAAATCCACGCGAAACAATCATACTGAGATGTCGGAGTCAGCTGTCGAAACGCCACTCATTCAACTACCTCACATGGTGGATATCCCATGCAGACGTCAACAGCAGTCAAGCAATATAACCTTGAAATAGGACGCGAGATGTGAATGACATGACGAATGTGCTTTGATATGTTAATACGTGGGTCGGTAACTCAGTTCCTAGCAAAAAAGTTGAAATTTAGTGAAATAACAACGGAACAGATTATTCTGTTCAATATTTTTCACTTCAAATCTAACAATGAAGATTTCAGTTGACAAATACTTACTTTAATATTCAGGAAAATGTATTTTCAGGAGGAATGCATGAAATAGAGGTCCGTCAAAGGAATTTTTATATTACATGCCTTTATTTCATTTATTAGCAAAGACGTTGGTGATGACCTAGTTCCGTTACGGGGTTGGTTTGCAGAAATGTTTGCAAATTTATGGGACAAAAAACTGTCGTACAGGTTACTATATGCAAACAATAGTATATCACTATCAAGGGACATGCAATTTAAGCTGACGATTAGAAAAATGAATCCAAACAGGGGGGGGCAGTGATAAAACGAAATTAAAGTCCATTGATGTAAAAAAAACTAATAAAATTTAATGCTGTGACTAGCCAACATAGTCATCAGAGGTTATTGTAGAGGAATATCCGAAGAAAAACGCAATACTTTATCTTGTTTCAATCTGCCAAAAACAAGTGAAAATATCATAAGTCTTGCATGAAAGAAACTCCAAATGTAAATCGTCACTTATAACACGTGGAAACAACCATTCCATCATCACCCATTTGCAACACAAAGCCAGTGAAAAAAACAAGAGTAGGCACGACCTGTCAATCGTGCGAGAGGGAAATTAAATTCCTTTCATTTTCTCACCCTGTAGTAATGGATGAGGGCACGAGAGAAAAAATGCAAGAGGGGAAAGTCAGAAATCCTCCGCGATGGCAAGAAGCTCTGAACCCAGTATGTCAAACACGGTGGCAAAAAAAATTGACATGACATCATCCAAGGGCTGTTGTCTAGGGATCAATCATATCAGTGAGATGGGCGTTGAAATTTTTTATCCACGGCCGTAAACCCATCAGGGGATGGTTTAAAGTAAACGGGAGACTACTGGTGGGACTACTACAGAAAATAAGTCTAATTTCAAAGAAGTATTTTTGAAACCTGGGACTATTGTCCCGTCAGATGTCAAGGCAGGTTTACACAGGTGGATTCTCCCTTGACACTCAGGAGAGAAGGAAAAGAATTATTGAGGTGATTTTTGGAATGATATTACTGATATTTTACGGAAGAAAAAAAATTACCCATTTCATGTGCGGTTCTAACATGAAACTGGTCTAACAGGAAACAAAATACTTGTCTAATGATGTAGATTCCCTTATTATTTACGTAGAAATTAATTTTCTTCCGTAGTCAAGAATACCATCAGGCTATTCAGGCATTACATCTCTACCATAGGCACATTATTTCACGGAAAAAAGTCACAGGCGAAAATAAAGAAAACTAGAATAAAAATAACTGTTGCTGAAATACATACTCAAATTTCTAGAGTTGATAAAAATTGACAATAAGCACTCAAGAAAATGTTGCCATTCGATTTGCACCCTATTTTTTCTAACTATTAAATGACTTTGAAACACCAAACCAACAAAGATTTAAATATGGAAGCCAAAATATTGACTTCACATAAATATATTTTTTCACTACGTGATAACTAGAAAACATTTTTCAGATAAAGTAATTTAAGGAGGTTTCAAAAGCAATTGTTTTTATTGCAGACTATGAAAATGCGGAAATTAAACCTGACAATACTTTTTAGCATATTACGGCAACAAATACTCACCAAGTTCCAAATACAAGCCTTCAGTCATGCAACAAAAAAAGATAATATACTAATAATGTATACGACTATGACTTCGCTGATTCGAGTTAACCAGAATCACGTGATAATGAAATGCTATAACAGATTTTAACACTAATTCTTGGATGTTACATTAGATAAATTTATGAATTCATGCCACTATTGAGGGAACGTACTTATCGTACATCGTACTTTAAAATCACATGTTACACTAATAGTATGTAAAGCTAAAAAAATTCTACTAATATTCATTAGGAGTAATTACGAAGAAAACAGAAAATGGAATTAAGAATCAAATTTTAAGATGAAAGAAAAATATAGAATATTAAAACGATGCTTTGATTTAAAAGACGCTTATATTAATTATAACTTTAGGATCTGCACGTCAATAAGGCCAAGTAATATTCGCAGGCTAATCTAATCTTATACATATTTGGCAAAAGACTCTATGCCACCGTTTCACTTCCTCAATCGTATCACATCACCATTCAAACACAATAAAGTTTTCTAGAATATTCTGCGTAGAGCACGTGAATTTTACTGAAAATGGTAAATCCGGGTTACCGTTTTCCCTTCACTGAACACAGAAACAAGTTTTCTTTTCAGATTTGGCATACCTACTGACAGATTTGATAATAGTATCTGAAATGGACAATTTTCACTTGTAGGGGTAGAGATTTCAGATAACAATCTGGGTCGTAAAATCGAAATCTGGATATTTTATGCAAGTAGTCTTTTTTAAACTTATATTGAAATCAAAAGAATGGCATCTATTCATGTATTTCTATCTTGTCTTTGCAATAAATTTCTTACGGGATTTTGAAAATTTTATAAAACTCCAATCAAGGTGTTATACAACAGCGTTTTTTTTCATAATATCACGTGGCATATTCACAAACTGAAAGTACTATCTCTGATTTATGGCAAGTGCCAGCGAGGTTATTGTATAAGTAAAAAGCAAAATTAAATGGATGGACCAACGTGTCTCAAAAATGTCAGCATGATTTTAACAGCATGAAGGATTCGGCCATGTTTTTGACGAAAAAATACGAAACAAAGAACGTCCGCATTCTTTTCATCACGACAGGAAATTATCCCTATATCTCAAACACCTCGCTTTCCTTAACACAAGCCTAAACGCCCAGAGTTTCGAGTAAGCAAAGGCGGAAGTTTGAAAGTAGACACGAATTTTATGACTCATTCCAATCAGAATGCCATACATACTTTTATGAGAGAGAACAAATTAAAAAATTAACTAGATGGTATTTCTCGTGCATTCTAGGGAACTTAGAAAACACATCTCAGGATTCACGGGAAAGAAATCTCATGCGTGGATTAATGGTTGAAAACTAGGAAAAGATATTGTGTTAATTATAAATAGATATCGATGCGTACTTTTTCATATAATTGGTGGAATATATGAATTGAACATGAAGACAGCTATCAGTATAAAGTGAGAGATGGATAAACTCTAAGGATAAGGACAGGAAACAATGCCACTAATGGTTTATGAAGCAGGCCGCAGTGACAAGGCAAATTTTAATCTGGAAATCTAGAGGTCATGGGTTCAAATCCGACCCTGGGCATTCATGTTTTGTGCGTCTTATGAACTATGGTAGGTTAGTCGGTTCGATAAAATATTAGCAGCTGGAGCCTCTTAAAGCCTAATTAAAAATAGAATGAATATCAAATCAGTTTTTAAAATCGATAAAATTATAGACGTAATACATTAAATCTCTACAATTTGCTATAACAATTGGCAGGGAATAATCTATTAGAAATAATTGTTATACGCAATCCCTTGCGCGAGAGGCTTCTAAGTTTTTTCTACAGGTAACTTCAAGTGGTGCGCCCACGATTCCATCGTCGTGGTATTCATATCGGTGGAGAAAGATTCGAAATCGAAACCGCACCAAACTATCGAAACGTGATTGCACCTCCGAGAATCGCAATCGGAAAGGATTTAATCGATATGGAATCGATTAAAAAAATCGTCCATCCCTAAGAGGTTTCTGAGGATGTGGCCATCGAAAAACAGCGTAATCCAATTTTCTACGAGTCACATCTTCGTGGGAAACGGCAGGTGGACAGAGATTGGAAATCCTTCCCCTAACCCTTAAGCGCGATTTTAGTTTGTAGTTGAGCCGAATATTGGGATAGCTCTACCCTTATCTTTGATGCCGTCCTCTTAGTTGAAGAATGTGTAGACCCCATCACAGAAGAACGAATCCATACTGCTTCGCCAATATATATCGTGACACTGACACAAGCCTCTTTAAACTTTACACTTTTTACACTATGACGGAGAAAATGGTATCATCATCATGGGTCAACAATCCTAGGATTGGTTTGACGCAGCCCTCCACTCGATTCTTCTATCGGTCAACCTCTTCATATTGATATGGCTCCTCTCTTTTACATCCTTCACAAACTGTTCTATAACCTGCTATAACATGATGGCCTGCCTTTTCCATTATTCCCGTTCACTTCTCCCTCGACGATTGTCTTCATTAGGCCATCGTGTCTTAAGATTCGGCCGATTAAGTTGCCCCGTCTTCTTTTTAGGGTTTTCAGTAGACATTTTTTTCTCCCCCTCTTCTTAAGAATTCATCGTTTGTCACTCGATGGATCCATTTTATCTTCATCATTCTTAGGTAGCACCTCATTTCAAATGCTTCCAGCCTGGAATTCTCTTCTGCTGTAATTGTCCATGCTTCGCTGCCGTATGGTAGAATACTCCAAATGTATGTACTAATGAAACGTTTCCTCACTTCCACGCCTGTATTTGCAACTGTATGCATAGTCTTCTTTTGGTAAAATACGCTTTTCCCCTCGGCAATTCTACTGGAAAAATCTCTTTTACTTCGTCCATTGCTGGTTACTCGGCATCCCAGATAACAGAACTCTTCCACCTCCTCGATTTTTCGTTTTTATAGTTTACCATTGGTCCTGGCTTCCTTTTTCCTACTGCATTCTAACACCTCAGTCTTCTTTTTATTGATCTCCAGGTGATACCTGGCCATTGTTCTTTCCATATTTCCTTGTGCCTTCTTTAAATCTCCTTCTGTTTATGCCATGACCCTTTTATCAACGGCGAATCGTAGCATGCTGATTTTCTCCCCGTGGATATTGACTCCCGGAGACTTTCCTTTGATTTCTTGGATGGCTTTCTCGATGTAGACAATAAATAATACGGGGGACAGGGCACAGCCTTATCTCACTCCTTTGTTTATGCTTGCTTCTGTACTACTGTGTCTTGATTTGATTATGTCCACCTGGTTTTTATACAAGCTGTGGATAACTCTTCGGTCATTGTATGATACTATTAATTCTTTCAGATGCCTTAGCGTCAAGTTCCAATCCACGCCATCAAACGCTTTCTCCAAATTTATAAATGCAACAAACGTCGGTAGATTCTTCATTCTTCTCTTCTCAAAAAGTAGCCTGAGGGCCAGAATCACTTCTTTTACGACCTTGTTTTTTCTGAACCCAAATTATCCTCATCCAGGAACTCCTAAGCTCTTCTTCCTATTCTTATTTACATGATTCTTGTCAATATTTTGAGGTATTTGTCATCAGACTTATGGTCCTAAAGATTTCACAGTTCCAAGCCCTCTTTTTTTGTGATAGAGATGATGACGTTCTTTTCAAAGTCCGTGATTATCTCTCATGTAGAGTACATGGCGCAGATGGTGTATTTACAGCTGGTTAAATATCTTCTCTCCCACATTTTTAATTAGTTCGGCAGGAATATAATCTATTCCTGAAGTATTATTTATCCTCAGGTCCCTTACAGTTGCGTCAAATTCCGATCTTAAGATTGGGGCTCCCAAGTCATCCTTATTGACTTCATTTTCCTCTTTGATTACTTCTGTGCTAAGATATCTTCCCTTGTATAACTCTTATAAGTATTCCTTCCATCTCTTTACTTTATCCTCGCGTTCAATTAGTTTTCCATTCTTGTACATAATGGCATTGGCCTTGCAGCAGCCATTGCTTGAAGTGGCTCCTCACCATCCTGTAGGCGATTTCCACATTCCATGTGCGAGGTTGTTCTGTGCATATTTGCATAGGTACTTCATCTACTTTTCTCTCGCTTTTCTCACTTTATGGTTTATTTCATTCCTAATTATTTTAAAGCACGGTTGTCCTTCTCCAGTTTCCACATTTTTCATATTTTCTTCCCTCTTCAATCAATTCAGAAAATATAATACTACTCCAAAAGGTAAAGCGGAAGGAAAACACTTGTGGGTGGACTCTACAGCGCTTAATGATGGAGAGACGATGAAACAGGATATAAAAATGGTGCAAAATATGTCTCCACTGTTTGTTGCTTTGAGGGGATGCAAACAACATGTAAAATAATTTGCGTCATTTGGAAAAATTTGGCGTCCCGGTCGGTGTAGGAATTTTTCTGGCGGCAGAGTAGGTGAGAGAAACTCGCCGTCCCATTAGCGTGATCTTAGCGAAGAGCACCATTATGTCCTCAGTTTGACGGACGGAGCTTGAGTGCTCCGTCTCAACTCATCTGAAAATGAAGGAAATCTCATGCGTGAATTACTGTGTGAAAACTAGGAAAAGAATATGTTGTTAATGATCAATAGGGAGAAAGGAAGCGAAGTATGGACTTATAATTCACTGAAATTTCCCGAGTGCCAGGAATTCAAACCCGGGATCTAGTGATGGAAGGCCAAGACACTAACCACAAACCCAAGACGATACCCAAATGCCACCGCTTTTTGGCAAAGGAAAGGAGAAGTTTAGGGTGAGCAGACAATGCGTGACGCCTATTAATCTAAGATTCAAGGAGAGTGATGCGTGCTTGACAGATGTGAAGCCTGAAGGGCGTAACCCAGGACGTCGCCCCCCATCTACTCTGCACAACGATTAATCACGGTCGTTCCACTACCGGGGGTTCCTCTCTTCCCCCTTCGGCAGCGGGGCGAACTTTTGCTCCCTAATTCCGACTCTATTTCCTTGCCTTTCCCGCTCCAAGATGGGAAACAACTTCCGTCGACCTCTCCTTTCCCGAACATCTCCATCCGTCTCGTAAAAGCTACCTGCATTCCCCTTTTGGGCCAGAACACCAATCCCATTTCCTCCTACCCGTACCACTTCCATATTCCCCCAACGGAGTCGTTTCTTTCATCCCTAGAACCGCATAGGACGGTAGATTCCCATTCACCTATCCCGATCACCATTACTTTTCCTCGTTCCATTCGTTTCCCCTTGTGCCATTTACTACATTACACCATGGTAGAAGCGGTTTTCTACTAATTTTCTATATCCAGGGTAAGGGTCGAGGTTGGAATGTTTGTAAATATGCTCGCCTCTCGCTCAAAATTCATCGACTAAAAACATCGCTTTTCCGATCTATCGAATGTTTTCTGCCCTCTCTCTTATTGTCAGGTTTTCTCCTTCCCATGTTTGAATGAGTCAATCAGCTACCTTAAGTCTCCCTTCGCAAGAATGATGCCATATTAAAAAAAAAAATACCGTCAGTCCCTAATGGCTCCACCTAACCAACAACAGCTCCGATTTCATTATCCATACTAAGTAGAGGTGCACTTTAATTAAACGTGGTCATAGTATGGTATGTAAGTTTGAGCATTTTAAAACAATACCCATGCCATTATAATGGATAAAGCATGAAAGTACTTCAACGAATAGAGTATAAGATTTTGCTGTCAGGAATATCCGGAAATCCACGCTGTGTAGTGTTACCGTAAGCAGAAGTGGCGAAACATCTTATCGATACAGTGACTGGTTGGTAAAATAATAATTTAATTTCAATCTCTGTCTACGGCAAAGTTTAATCCAAAAAGTTTTATGTGCTGAGCTTGGGAGCCTGTTCTGTTTTAGTCAAAACAAAAAATTATTCGAACGAAAGAGCTTCCAAAACAACCACTGGTAGAGAATTTCGATTTGGATTATTGCTATTAATTTTTTCATAGTGTTATTAGTACACCGTAGGCTGCGCCACAGCAGTTTCCCATTGAATTCAGTATTCCTTTTAGTCATCAAAAAAATGCAGGAAACTTTCATGGCTAATGTGTTCGGGCACAGCTTACCCTTCGTTCCTGACTAAAATATCAGTATCATGTCGTGATTTTTCATTTTAAAAAAGAAAAAACTTAGTTCTTTAAATCATTTAAACCACCATCCTGAATATACACATATCCACATCCTATAACTATATAATAATCAATTATAAGTTGATAATTAAATGAGTATATAAAAATGACTGACTAATCATTAAGTATTACAGCATTTTGTATAAACAAACAATTTAGTGCCATTTATTGCTAACATTTAACGTGTGTCGTTACTGCATATTTAACGTTTTCCTCGGGGTGGGTGCCTCTCAATTGCATGTAAGCAGTATATGCACGTTAGCATTTTTTTGCATGCCTGTATGGTAGTAGTGTGAACTTCTTTCTGATATAAATGAATAGAAGGTGATGATACTCCCACTGCCACACATCTCTCCGGAGGCTTGCGAGGTCTTGCGCAGATGTAAATCTAACCTATTCCATCCTCATTTCTTTTCTTCTAATTTCAATTTTCATCCGACAGTCCAATATATTTGTACTTTACCGGCTTGCTCTCAGTTTAGCTCAACCTCTCCCATGAACGCCATTTCTCCCTTCTGAAAGTACTCGATCGACCACACCACGCTCACCGCGTTCGATTTTCGGCTGATTTTTCTCACATCTTCCGACTGGCTTTTCTTCATATCCCACTCACGCGTCGTAACCGCACCTTCCCACCTTCATCTCAAGACCTCAGCTCCTTGCCAATCGCCTTATTCCCCTCACTCCTTCAAGGAGGGAGTCTTCGCAACCAAGCCACTCGTCTTAGAGCCTCGGAAATCTCGATGCGCTCGACGAACACACTCGGTTGCTGGGCCGCCAACCCTCTCCCTCAACAGTTTCACCACTTTCAGGGTACTTCGACGCCAAGCCCCTTAAACTCTCAATGTTACAATCTTCCTCGTGGCGCCATTTCCGAATGCAATCTGCTTAAACCTCTATCCCTCTCTAACTTCGTATCACTCTTCCGACCTCTCCGCCACCTTCAAGCAGCGAGTATATTCCTTGATACGATCCCCAGCCCTCGAAAACCGTTTGCACATACGCTCTCGACTTGAGAACACACCCGAGTCTATCCCACCAAAGCATGCCTCGCAATTATCCACCAAGGTAATGTGGTTCGAAGTCGGGAAAGAGGCAGAGATAGGAGACGGTAGCAGCTTTAAGCTGTACACCCTTAGTTCCGCCACTGGGATTACTTTCCACATTAGCACTTGGTCGGGAACGTGAGTTTTTTTAATCTAGTTAAACTCGACATTTCCTTTTAACCCGGTCCAAATTTTGTCGCTACGATTGGAATCGCGCCATGCTCCTCTGTCCGACCTGAGGCTTCAAGAGATCATGGGTGATTTTACCATAAACAGCCCGCTTAATAAACTTCCTGAAACGTTATATTGATACTAATGTCAGTATAAACTAAAATAGATGGATTGTAGAAATACCTAAATCTGTGTTTGCTTGGAAATTCACTCGAGTAAGATGTATTTACGCATTAAACATGAAATATACTAATCACAAACTATATACTCATCAATAATATATAACAGCATGTTCAAATCCGAAATTTTTGGAGTTGTCCATTTTAAATGTTCCCAAATCTGCCCATCGCCATCCTTGGTAGTAAGATTTTGCAACTTAGTGCTACGCAATAATGGCAAGTATTTGCTCAAATGGTGGCATATATTTGAATTAGATCTCAACAAATCATAGGATATCACCTTCCTTCACTTAGAGAGAAGACATGTTATTTAATAAAATGGTCTTGTACACTATTAACAATCAAACCACCTTTTCAAGAGCTACCGATTAAAATACCCAAAATATTTTAAATGTGGAAATAATAGGAACACATCTTTTAAAGACACACATTTGCCATTTTCTGGACATAACATGCTATTTGATCTAATTGGGAATCAGCAATGAAGCCATTAACATGGGGCAACAATCTTTTGATATATTTAATGGAGCCCTCCACTCGATTCTCCTTTCAGCTAACCGCTATTCACTGCAGTTCCTCAAATACTCAAATGTCCTTCGTATTTAAAAGTTGGCGTATGAAATTTACATACTTCAAATCAGAGCTTTCATACACATAGATTTCAACTAAGTAACTGCTGATAATATACATTGTATAAATGCAATTTTAATATCTTAGTTTGAAAATAATAGCTCAGAATAATATCTTCCATTTAATGAAATTAGTACTTAAATGATTCGTACATGGACCTGATTAGCGTGACCTTTGTCACATTAACGCACCAAAACATATCTAATTTAATTTTTCCGTGATCTTTAAAGTAAGGGAGAGATATTTTACCTTTATCCTTCATGTTCAATTCCTTTCCGGGTGAATAAAAAACGCAAGATTCGTGCAGGTACGATTCGAAGTTTCCTTAGACTGCTAAGCACCTACGGAACCGCACACCAAACTTCTTGTCACCCATTTGTGTTTCCCTCTCTCTCTGTCACCAATAGGGGTAGAAGAATATGGAGGACTGTCGGCAGAAGAAGGATCTACGGCCACCGTGCTATTCAAAATGGCAATAACCAATTTACTTCGCTTATCGTACCTACTCTTCGCACCTTTTCCCCATCAATCTCCACCCCTCTCTGAGTCCAACCCTTGCTTCAAACCACGTAAGTCACAAGGCCTTTCGGCATTTCGCCCACTTCCCCCTTCACTCCTATAAGTAGCAGGGAGTGGGAAAAATACCCCTTCCCCTTTTCCTCCATTGTCGTAAAACCCTCATCCCACAAAACGAAATCCCCCTCCGCATTGAAAAAAATATATAAAATAAACAAACAAAATGTTTTTGCCAGGTTCCCTCACCCGTTCTATCCAACTCCTCACACACTCGCGCCCCAAAACGCTTCTGCCACCCTCCTACCCTACTGCTACATGACCTGTCACCGTAGCGACACCATCCATTTCCGAAGGATGCCCCCGCAGCACCGTGACGGAAGGGAGGATGGCCGGAGGGGGTCGCGTGGGGATGGGGGTGGACACCGCGAGGGTGAGACGCGAGCGGGAGGGAAGAGGAGGGGGGGTGGGCAGTAGAAAGAGCAAAATATTGAGAGGGGAGTGGGGGTGGTCGGATGGAGGGGGAGGAGGTTGCGGTCGAGGAGCGTCGGCGGCGTTTCGGCTAAACACGCAATCAATGGGGTCCCCACGGCAGCGGCAGCGAGGAATTCAAAATAATCCTGTTAATGCCAGGCCGTGTTTCTTGCTTCCTTTTCATTCTCCCTCCCTCCCCTCTCCTCCGCTCCTCTACAGGAATTCCGGGTGAATTTCATTAAAAACCGCCGGGAACAGGCCGCATTGCAAAATAAAAATCCCGCGGGGAACGATTTTCCGATATTTTTATTCGCGTTCACGATCGATGCTCTCGTAGTAGGCTGCCCACGTGAAGGAAAAGCGGAAGAAAAGTTAGAGTTGAAAGGATGGAGAGGAAAAAAATGCTCTGAATTCATGAGCGAGTGTTTACCAAAGTGGCCTTCGAAGATGCGGAAAAGGAAAAGCACTTCATCGATGGAATGACAATCACTCGGAAGGAATGAAAGAGTGAAAGTTGAACGGTGTCAAGATTTCTAACGAGAGTCCCTCACGTGACCATCACGAGATATAAGTAATGGGTATTCCCAAACGTCATGGTGATTTGATGGCTAAAAGAATGCCAATATAAATCGCGAATGAAATTTGACTGAAATTTCAGTCATTTGTAGTTAAAGTTCTTTTCATGCAAATTTGGTGCAATGACTTAAGAAGCTTGAGTTTAGATCAAGCCCTTATTATCATATGCTAAGTTTTCTCTGAGGAAGAGAATGGGGACGCAATGAAATTAATGCGTACGAAATGACAATCATGAATGAAACAATGAAAATGACATCATTCCCTGCTGCATGAAATTACACGCTTGGTTATTAACTCATGCAACTCAAGCTGGTAATACATGTGAATTGCAATTGTTAAATTATATGTTCCCGCAAATTACAAATCCACAGTGACGAATTTTATCGTAAGATCCCAGTGCTCTATAAATGTTATATGACAGTTCCGTAAATGAAGAAGAAACAAGTCTTTAATTTAGGGATGCGTTACGACTTTGAAACACCATTGTAGAAGTAATTACGCCATGAAGCTCCAGTGACACGCCGAGTTGATGTATGCCCAAACAAATTGCTCGGTCAATTTGCAAGGTCAATTGCCACAATGAAGGAGCATTTGAATTACAGAATGGCGAGGTATTAACGAAAATTCCGTTTCCGTTGGCTTGGAAATGAATAGTTTTTCGCGTGTGCGATGAGGTTAAAGGAATATATCGGGCGTTTAATTGATTCGACATTTTAAACCCGGAAAATAGAATACAAATTCTCGGTCACTGAGTTGCCGCGACAAACAAAATTGAATCTAGTACCTTTAAAATGTGTTTCGATGACCCTTTCTCTGAGTAGAAATTTAAACATAATTTCACAGTGCATAAATAGCTGTTTTTTATTTATTCAGTACTGCCCATTACTAATCAATCATTCCCTTCACTAGTGCATCTGCCTCCCTTTTCAAGTACTCGGAATTATTGAAGTTCGTTCTTTATTGCTCACCGTAATGGGGAGTAAATAATTTGATGCAGATAAAATGTAAACGTGAAACACGCTAAAGGTTGTTTTCCTTTCATTATTTCAAGCGGAATACAAAATTGATGTAGATAGAATGAAAACCTTGACACTAAAAACACATATTTGAGTTCAATTTGGTCCCATTTAAAATACATATATGTATTCCGAATAATTTGCAGCACGATCTAAATTCTTCCAATTTAAGATCAGACGTAATTATATATTTAGCAAACCTTCACATGCGTACACTAATTGTGGTCGTCATTTAGTGTCATACCTTTCGAATGAGATTGAGACATGAGCTATATCGCGCGGTGTTACCTAACCACCAATCAGTGTGCACCTTTTTTTAGTGTGCGCGGCTTACCAATGTATGCAGAAATATTATCATATATTCAGTTAATAAATCTAAAGAAAATTTAAGGTACTAACAATGTTACATACAAAAATACATACCTATTCAACAACAGGGTAGACGAAATGCGGAAATCATCAAATATTTAGTTGTGACCCAATAAAAAAAAATACTTTGGTATTTTATCTTTCAATCTAGAGAGAATACCAAATTGGTAATAGCCATTTTGGCATTATCTCTAGATCGATAGATAATTTGAGGAAAATTTGTGCAATAATAGGAAGACGCTAACTGGAAAAAGAATCGAAGAGAATTGCAGATTTATGGCAATAAAATATTTATGAGCCTATTAATAATTAATAGCTAAATGCTTTTACAAAGTATGATTAAAAATTTTAATTTCACTAAAAAAATAGCCTTAGTTACTAATATTCAGGTATACAACCTTTGACACGGTATTCTACAAAATGAATGAAAAAGACGACATAGTTGACTGTGAACATTAAAGCTTAAGCTTGCCTGTAATGTAAGGTGACTTTCTAAATTCGCATTTTATCTTAAACCTAGCATACAATTATTAAACGTTTTCGTTACGTTCATTCTTTCACCTAGATCATACCGGTATTTCATTATTTATTATTGAATAGTAACTTTTGAATTTTCATGAAAAATAGTAATTCATAATAAAAAATAATAGTAATACTCCACATTTAATTTTTAACAATAACCTACCCGGGTTTCGGCAACTCTGTGCCATTTTCTAGGTCTGAGTTCCCAAAACCCGAGTCGGTAATAATTAAAAATTAAGTGTGGAGTTTTACTATTGTATTTTATTATGACTGTCAGTAACTTCTACAAAATAACGCCTGAAATGACTCCTTATAAAAATAATAATGTTTATCTGATATTTATGGCGATTAAACTCTTAAAAATGAATCAACATTATTTAAATATTTAGCTCTACAATACTGGCAAATTTAATGGTACTAATTACTCCGTAATAGGACATTCCTGTGGAATTTTCCTCGTTACTACCCGCCTAAACAGCTGAATTAAATGCAATTCCAACGCAAATCATTGAGTTATGAAAAATGGGGTGATTCCCTACTTTTCAAAACCAGAACTGACTCATGCCCAAAAAGAAGAAACAGTTGATGTCCTTTGTTACGATATGACTGCTTTGCGTACGGTATGAAAATCTCACAGGTTTTTTTTAATCAGGGGCTCAAGTCCCTGGGAAATCCTGGAGCTTCATCGGACGCAATCTGCTTTAGCCTCTGCTTCCGAAAGGGACAAGTATATTCGTACACAAGTGAAGTCATGAAGCATGGTCTGGGACGAGCAAGGGTTTCATTAACCGTGAGGTCAATCTGTACCGCTTCCATTTTCACAGAGTTTTATCATTACTCTGCGAGATGTCTATCTTCTTTGAGGAGAAACAGTAGTAGATGTGTTAATAAAGTTCGAAGGAATGGAAATTAATTTTTTAGCATATAGTACCATACATAAAAAAAGAGAATTTGTAACATAACAACAATAAATAGTATCTTTACCCTTGACAAAAGAAAATATAATCTTTCAGGAAAAAAATAATGATCGCACGCCCGCTTCAGGACAATTGAAAAGGTGAAATGAGCTACACAGGCTAAGAAAACGGCAGATTCAAAGCTAATGTTATTGGATCACAGGCAATCATTTCTAATGTACATATATATTGTTCGTCGTCAACATATAAGGTATTTTTAATAGATTGAAAGTTTCATACTACCTCAATAGGAATATCCATAAAAGAGATTGTTCACTTGCAAAGTCAATGGAAAAAGCAAAGGCTTACCATTCCAAAGTCCGGGATTAACTCCGGTGACGGCAAACATTTTTTTATTGGTATGTCAGTCCTTATTTGAGTGTTGTGTGGGAAGAACATCGAATGTAGTACTCTGTCCGTCGGGTGAAACGTGAAATCGTGAACCTTTTAATGCCTCTCGATTCTTTTCAAGAGCAGTCTAATGCTTACCCCAGGTTTCTCCACAAACTTCTCTGGTCCCAGCAAAATTCTAAGCCGTACCCAATTAAACCACCTTTTATTCACATGGTATAAATGACGTAAATGACCCCAGTCTTCGGTTGGCTTCCTCCATTAACAACTAACAAGCTGCAGAATATTTTCCATTACTTAGCCGTAATCGGCGAAGGTACTTCACAGATCATCATCAACGCGAAGATGTAGAAGTAGCAGGAGTCACTTGCAGGTGCAATGGGAGGAAATGGGGAAACTTTTTCAGACGCTCTCACGATTCATTGAAGAATTCAACGGAGGAGCGCACTGCAATATCATCAACTGCAAACTAGATTTCTGCACCCCCACACCTCTCCATCCCTCCGCGTCCTTCAGCAATGCGCAACCCCATCGAATCACCTTCCCGTCCGCCAGGAAGTTAAAATAAATACATAAATGAAAAAGAGTGTTCCTCCTCTCCGCGTTCACACCTAGGTCTGTCCTCCGCATTGATTGTCGCTTCCTCATCATTTTTCACGGCGTCAACCGCTCACACCCCTCCCTTCCGCCTCCTCCGCCTTCCCCAGACAATCAGCCGGCACTCCTTTGTCCCCTAAATTCTTCGTCCCCCTCTTCTACTGCCCTTTCTCGAATCGCTCTCTATCCCTTCTCCTGTCTCTTGGAAGGGAGGGATAAAACGCATCGTGCCCCAACTGCAAACAAGCGCATCTCTCGCGCTCGCGACGGCCTCTCACTCAGTAAACCTCCGCGGGGCGCCCGGGGATCCCATTACGGGACGGACTGCAAAGGAGGAGGACTCGGGGCCGGGAGGTGAAAAGGAACGTACCAAAATAAAAAATACCTGAGAGACGGGTGCGAGAAGACTTCCTGGTTTTTTTTCGTCTCAAGGGATAAGTGGAAGGAGAGCGTAAGACGATATCGACCCTGGGGTGTCGGTGAATGAGGTGGCTGATAAGATGATGAGAGTTGCGAATATCAATACGAGCATTAATTTGGTTGGTTATTTAGGGGAGGCGACCGACAGCTTAGGTCATTTGCGCCATATTGCATAGGTGGGTAATTGGGTAATGGTAGGAGTTTTTAGGGAACGGAGGAAGGGTGGAGAGAAACCCGGCGTCGGTATTAGCCTACTCTTAACGAAAGGCGCCAAGGGGACCACGGCTTAACGTCCCATCCGACGGACGGAGTACTGTACTTGAAATGCCCTCCACTAGGCACCGGTTTTCCACTGAAAAATCCGCCACTGCCGGGAATCGAACCCGGGCCCTCGGGATGGGAGGCCAGTACTCTTGCCACTACACCAACCCGATCCCCACGAGCATTAATCTTCTTTTTGCTACACACCATGGGAATTTCTATATCCCACATGGATTTATACCTTTTTTTGATTATTTTGACAGTACATTCCGTAAATTCAAGCTAAATGAGCATTGATTGATAAATTTCAATATCATACCCCTTGGGAGTTAGCTCAAATGTTGGGTGTTACAATTTCATTAATATGGCCATCCAGGGGTAATGTGGAGTAAGAGACGAATATCCACTTTTGAGGAGATGAAATAACTCTGGGACCATGTAACGCAGAACCATTGACCACACAGCTATTTTCAAATATGAAATAAAAAATCTCCAAAAACAGTGATGTTCGCAATGAGATGTAATTGAGCAACTTCTGGTTCACAATAGATCTAAAATATCGTTACTTTTACTATTGTCATAAAATATCTGCACTTTAAAAACAAGATAGGTTACGGTTTTGGAGATTGTTTTCTTTCACATTCACTTTTCACCTGTTTTAGCTCACTTCTTCACATCTTTTAGAATATTTTTCAGCATACGCTATATGATTATCAAATATTTGATGCTTTGAAGAGGCATAAATACCTCAATTTCTTCAACGCTAGCCTTAATTCCCGAGAATCTTGACGCAGCGTCGAAAGCTTAAAATTGCAATCGTTAGTTATTACACCAGTCAGTACTAGGCAAACCCCACGTACCTGCATTAAATGGTAACGCTGCAAGTGCCAACGGAGAAAGCTCGGGAAGTGGGACAGGTCCCCCAGTGGTCGTTCTCCCTCCACACTGCAACGATTAACAGATGTCCAACGGGTCACAATAAAGGGACTTAAGGGTCATATCAAAGTCAGCACGGAGGCCCTGGATGTGTTCTGCGGTAAAAATAAAAAACTAAAGGCGAGAAGTAACGTAAGCCCAATCTATCTCTTTTAAGGGTTTTTAAAATAGAGAAAGAGATAAAATTATCACAGGCCACAATCAGAATGCCCTAATTTTCAAATTTGATAATGTGATGAAGAGTGCTCTAAATAAAATTTCGGAAAAAAATATGAATGCACCTCTGCAGTGCTTTACATTCTACCTTTCGCATTAGAGAACCTAAAGTAGAATAAATAAAAATTGCAAAGGTACAATGAAAAATCAGTTTATATTAAATTCTGACAAAATTCGTGACTTTTGCTTCTTTTAATGTTATATGCCACTGAAAATGATAATTACTGGGAAGAATTTAATGAGGTCACAAAGGAATATTCACGAATTCATTAACTTTTCCTCAACTGAATCAATTAGTCGAGAATTAATAAGACAGGCGAATTATTTCCTGCGAAATATTTTGATGCCGACTTGATTCTATGAAAATAATTTTCTCAAAATAAGCATGTTTTTAGATGAGAATGGAGCTGGAATGCAATTTAAGCAGCAAAAGGAATTCTAAATTAATAGACTTGCAAATAATGCAATCATGAATGTTACACAATATAAGCTTAAACAAAATTTTCATCGCAAAACAAGAATATGCCGTGTTAAGGGGCCTCCAAACACTGTTAGCTGACCTTTGAGAAAATCTCAGGAAAGTTTTATGGAGAATAAAACTGATAATTAAGATTTTTGTAAAGCTGTGATAAGAGAACATAAAATAAGGCTCTAAGAACGGAGTGCTGCTCAGCATAGGTCAGATATTTCTTCTGGGGCATGAGTTAAAAGCCAAGGAAGGTTTTTATATACACTCAAAAGAGACCAACTAGTCGGTGAAGGGAAAGATAAGAAAGAGTTACATATGGAAATGGAAGTGAAAAGGGCACGGTAAGCCATGCGTTATACAGCAGATGAAGTTAGAGGGGTTTTGATGTCAAGACCATATAAAGACAACCGAAAGGATCTGAAAGGAACGATGAGTACGAGGTGTAAGTGACAGCAAAAAAGCATAACTTTAGAAAATCATTACAGCGTTGTGCAAAAAGGATTTTCTACGTGCAACAGTCACAAAGGCGTAATAAGATATTAATTTTAATATTCTATGAAGTATAACTGCATTTATTTGATCATAAGGCATTGAAAAATAGTTAAAGCATAGATTTAGTTATATTAATAAGCCAGTAACAAGGTATAGAATGTTTAATACTCATAACATATTTTACTGCTGGGAATTGAATTGTTTCAATGTTGAAATGTATACATGCCTGATATTTTGAATAAAAATATTCTATAAATTTGAAATATCACATCACAACTTAAAGATTATAAATCCATAGTCTTTGTTATATTTATACATAGCTCATTTGCAGTCACCATTTTTCAGATAATAATATGAATAAATTTCATGTACACCTCATTGTCGTATGTAACACTAGCCAATAGAAGATAAAACATGAAGAATGAAGTTTAACTTGACTCATTTACAGTTTATAATAAAGCGTTTTCTCACACTATATTGAGATAATATAAGTAATCAAAAATCTTTGAATCAGGGGACTTTAATCATTATTCATCCTCATACGCCACGAATATGATGGTCCAAACAAAATATCAGTTCAATCCCCTGATTTCCAAGAAAATTCCTGGAAGAATATGGAGTTTTATAAAAAATAGAAACATGAACCACAAAGGCGTTGGAAGCGTTATGGTAAATAGATAGCGACTCCCATACTTTCTGAAGGCCTTCCAAGCCTCGTACGTGCTGTAATGCCATCACCGCCTGACGCCTAGCAGAAAAACGTGCCAGTTTAGGACAGATAAGATATCATGAGCTTGCAAACATATTCACTTGCGAAGCTAGATTTTCGTGACTCTTCTTCGTGAACTACGCAATGTGTTTCGCAATGTTTACTAAGAAAGCAGACTATGGAAAAAAAACGGGTTCAATGTTTAACAAAGCTTTCAAATATTTTCAGTCATGCCATAAATGCGTACTAATTTATTAGTGCGGTTGTCTTAACTGTTTCGTAGTTCCAAACAGGTTTTTACAAATGATGTACCTTGTAGTTCCCCAATATTAATGTACCTAAACGGATATTTTCCAATTGTGCACTCTTCCTTGGAACATTATTCTTCATTTCTCCGATTGAAAGGCTATATATATGTGCATAAACACCGGAAGGAAGTATATCATGGAATAATCAAGATACCATACCAAATGATTAGCAGAATTTTCGTGTTACATGCGACTTCACTATAAGGTTTTTCAACGTTATTTAGTAACAAACTTAAGATGCAGTATGCGCAAACGACTACGTAACATTAAAACGCCTCTTATTCTTTGATTCACGATGCACATAACAAACTAAGGAAATAATGGCAATTTTAAGGATGGAAACGAAATAAAAAAAAAGAATTTGGCTAATGGCGATGACTTATAAATGGTGATCAAAGATCATACCATGGGCATTAACATATTATCCTCCGAGCTGCCAAAGGTGTGGGGCAGTGTTTTACGTCACTGACCACAAAAATAGGGTTAGGAAGGGAAAATAAATCCGACAAATAACTAATGAAAGGAGAATACGGGATTTTGTGAATAAAGACAGGCTTTACTTTTATTTTAATCATGGTTAGTGCAAGGGAAAAATGAATTATTTCGTTTCGGTCGTCGATTTCCTTTAACTATTTGCTTTTCGCTGACGCAGTGGGAAAGAGGGGGAGAAGTTTAAAGTGGATTAATGGGCTTAATACAGATTTGATTATGTTTTTGATAACTATCATCAAACTTAGCATCATCCTACTATTTTCCATCCAAGCTTGAAATGATTTTTCCATAAAAATCCTAACAACAGTCTCATGATTCTTTAAATAAGTGCGGAGGAGATTTTACGTAATTTATTTATAAAAATTTTATAAAATGATTCATCGTATTACAAAATTTTTCTTTAAGTAAGCATATGTGCTTTATTCGCATAGTTTTCGACGGGTCTGCATTATGTCGTGGTTCTAAGTGGTGCACTTCATCAACTCAAAACCCACATTATCTCAATACTGAGCAATTTTCACTCGGAACAATACAGTTAACTCTTTCAGGCACAGAAATATTAATTCCATAACTTACTACTTTTTTGGTGCTAATTACGTTGCTTGGGGTTCAACAATGGCATAGAATTAATTTTTTTATTTTTTACAACAATGGTATTGTTGTAAACAGGTGGTTAGTGCTAGTGACCACCGTGTAATAACCACCATACAACAAAAAGTAAAGAAAAAAATATCTTCATCGTATCGCTACTTTTGAAACATGTTATGCACATCAAAGGTTCAAAGCAGTGTTTTTGAGAGCAATTATTACAAAACTCTTTATTTTAAATAATTTATTTATGCCCACAGAAGCATAAAATAATAATTAGTAATTTCTAGATTATTTTCTAGAAGTAACGATAAGAATAAATGACACAATCTTGTGCAAAATTATGCAGACAGAAAATAATAATGTAGGTAGGTGTGCCTACACAATGTTGAAAACCACATTATATGTTTGAAGCTACAGGCCTAGTAAGCCTACTTTTACAATAATTTAGCCTACATAAAATCACAAGTAGGCTACACATACAAGAACACACGCAAGTACAAAATATAAGTTGTAATCAGTTCATGTCTTGAGGGTTTTTATGCCTCGGCATAGTAAGAATCCTTAACAAAGAAAGGAAAGGAAACAAAGTGAAAACATCAAAGTAGGCCTAGTTAAAACATAATACGAAGGCCTTGACAAATTAGGCATGAAAGTCTTGAAAGCAGGATCTACCTTTCCGCAAGCACAAAGGTACACCGCACGTTTTACACATCCAAACAGTTCGAACCGGTTTTTTCTTCGTGCTACATTTTGCGCAGCGTTTAGATGTTGAGCGTAGTGGTTGATGCTTTGAACTTTCAAGGCGTATTTCAACTGGCACCTGAGGCTTTTGACGAACAATTAATGATGTTGAACCTGAACTTCGTTTTCTAGTCTTACGCCCATGTACTAATGTCACAGCCAGGAGTCCATCTATCACCCTTCGTCGAAAGTTTTTCATCGTAAGGGGTGGCAAACCCAGCTCGTGGCAGATGATGTACGCATTGACAATGCAGCTATCTATCATGTGGAAGAATATCCTGTGCCACCATTTTTTTGACTTTCTATCCAGTGAGTAGTACTTCAAGAGCTGGTCAAACTTATCCACAAAGTTCATGTTGGCATTGTACTCTCTTAGAGCTAGTGGGCATGGCACGTCTATCTTGCTGCCATCCTTTTCCTTTCGTACAACATACACAACATTCCGAGGGTCATGGAAGTTTGAGAGAATGTGTACACTCCTCTTATCTTTCCATTTCACAATTGAAATACCATTATTGCAGGTATTCCAATCGTACTCACCACGCTTCAGAGCCTTATCTTCTTTCAGCGTAGGCAGATTTCGACGATTGGAATTAACCGTGCCACAGGCAAATACTTTGTTTTCAAGAAGGCTTAACATAAGAGCATAGCTTGTAAAATAGTTGTCAAAGTAGGCTCGGTGATTTTTATTGATAAGCTCACTGCACATTGCTGTGACAACTTTCCCACCCAAGTTTAACTCTACAATCTGGTCGGATTTTCCCGTGTAGATTTCGAATTTCAGGTTGTATCCTGTGGAGTCACATAACATCCAAACCTTATATCCACGTTTTATTGGTTTTTTGGGTAGATATTGTTTCAGGCTGCTTCTCCCCTTAAATTTAATCATTGATTCATCAATCGCGACGGCCTCATTGGGTTTGAAACATTTACTGAAAGTTTCACTCAGCGTATTCAGAAATGGTCGCAGCTTATACAATTTATCAAAATCAGTACTTCCCCTAGCTGGTTGCAGGTTATTGTCGTTGAGATGAAGGTGGCCAAGGAGCCAGTTGAACCTATTTAGGGGCATGATTGATGCGATATAGTTATCACAGAGGTCTGGAGCTGACGACCAATAATCTCTATAACTTGGCATTTTTTTAATTCCCATTAACAAATTTATGCCAATAAATGAGGCCATTTCATCATTTGTGGTCGGGGTGTATAGTTTCCCTTCTTGCTGAGCATAGATGTTTGTTTGTAATACAATGTGGTTGAGGAGATCATCAGTGAATAGCAATTTAAATATCTTACAAGGGGTTAGGTCATGCATATCTTTGATAAAATCAGCCACACCTCCTTGTCCCAGAAAGGGATCTGGTTCATCAACATGCATAGTTCTCCCCCACTTAGGCATATCTGTTGGCATAGTAGGCTTAGCCCTAATTGGAGCAAAATGTTGCAGAGGTATGTTGTCATCACTATCGTACACTTCAGATTCTGATTGTGACGATGCAGATATGTCATGATCAACGTGTAGGCCTAGGTCTCGGCGATGTATTGAAGTAGGGCTAGGCCTATGATTAGGAGGCCCACTTGGCCCTGGCAAACTGGAAGGCTTAGGCTGAATCCCAGTAGAACACGATGCACCATAATTGAAATCGATAGGGCTACTTGCGATTATTGGCATAGGTGGGCTTACGCTGGGATTGTCATCTTCCTCACTGCTGTCACTGCATCCAAAATCATCGATGATGCTCTCAGAGTCGGACGGAATATTCTCCACTAGGTCAGCAATGACATCTATATCGTATATATTGAGGTGCGACCCTACTTTCTTCCTAGGATGATTATCCATCGTCTAAAAGAAAAATAACGTAAATCTTAGGTTATGAGTAGAGATCCGTGAAATTCGCGAGACGCGATATCGCGAAATAACGCGAAATCGGAAATTTAATTTAATCACCGCCTCCATCTTCGACTCACGTTTATCAATCCTGATATTCTCGGAAATATGAAGAATGATGCGCTTTCTCTCCTGAAGAATTGGGTATTCTGAATCAATAATGTGCTGAGAGAAATTTAACACGGCCGCGGAAGAGCGGAAATATAAGCTCACGTGCTTGGCACACGTCAATGCCGAGCAGTAATTCCGGTGACTCACCGCGACGCAGTAGACAGCGTAATTGGATATCTTGTTGCAGGAAAATCTTGAGTGTGGGCCTAATGTAACAATTTTGTAGACTTAAACACGGTCGCTGGCTGGGAACGGATGCGCTAGCAGTTGAGGCAAGGGGGGAAGTAACAGAAAAGATAGGAGAAGAGGGGGTGCTACTTATTAGCGGTTGATCGTCGGATATTCGGCGCTCCACTGAGCTTCAATGCAAAAAAAATCATTTCGACACAAGGAGGTCTTCCCTGGACACAAGGACACCTTCTTGTTTCGACACACCCCAGTTCAAGTTTATTTGTTTCCGATTGTGTGTAGTTATGCGTGCTCCTTTCACTGCCTTTCTTGTTATGTAAAATGCTTAATAAAAGTATAAGCATTCACAAAATTTGTACCAAAATTAATAAAACGCCCAGAAATGCGCAAAAATTGTAACATTATAATAACACCGCCATGATTTTCTATAACACCGAAATCACATAGTTTTAAAACGAATTTTAGCAAAAAATAAAACCACTTTCACGGACCTCTGGTTATGAGTCATCTTGACAAAGATGGTTTGTTATTGCATGGTGGTTACGAGTAGTCACCACCTCATACTTGCATAAATATAAGACTAAACTTTGTCATTATTCAGTAAAATCTACTTACATTTGTAGTTGAAGTGACGTTCGTTCTCAATCAGAACAATTACACGACTTTTACATTTAAATCAGGCATTTGCAACAAAAAAAGTAGGCGATCATATTTTCAGAGCGAGTCACAATCGATTTAGCATGATGATTCGATAATCATATGCTTCAAGCTAATGGCGGTATCTTGTGTGCGCTCAGAGATACTGCGTACTACACATATAGACGTGGTTACCACCGCTAACGACTGTGATTCAGAGTATAAAAAATCGTGAAGATGGTGGTTAACATCTCTAACCACTGTGCCGGAAAGAGTTAAGCAATATTCACGAACAAAGACGCTCAGAATTTACCAAAAATGGGTCTGTTATCCAATCTCTATCCGGAAAAATCCGAATCTGAGACGCATCTCGATGGAAAACCGAGAGGTGCCATAAACTAGAGCCACGAAGCATCATCGAACATTCTCAGAGAGTTCGCGGGAACGAAACATGGATATCATGGCCACCACTTTTATGGAGGTACTTTCTAGGTAACACAATGTAGCACCCATCCCGAAGGAAGCAAATCATTTCCCCCGAACATCGAAGTGGACTTCAAACGATCCGAAATTGCTCCGGAGTCAACGAGATTTCCTGCAAACAACCATTACGACCCTCGTCCGGGCGATATCTTCTCTTTCAACCCCGCATTATGATCCTATTTCTCCCTCAAGCTCCACGGTTAACGCCGCCGTTATACTTTGTCCCCTTTTATTCTTCCGCTTTCGTTATCCATTACCACCCTCCTGTCTCACGCTCATCTGAGCCCTTTTTCTATGCCTTTCTTTATCTTTCGCACGTATAGAGCTAGTAGCCAACAACTATTATCTGGATATCCTGTTCCACCAAGCCACTCTTTTACTTTAAGTAGAAATTGAAATACGCTCAAAAACCATTTCATAAAGTAAAATATTTCCCCAAAGATTACCTATCTCCCCTATGTACTGTGAATTATTTTCGTACGAAGATTAAACCATTATGCTACCTCATTAGAGCATTGGTACTTTGCACACTTTTCATTTAATTGTTAATAATTTATCCAATCCAAATTTGAAAACCACTGTATTACCTCATTGTAGCAGATGCGTTCTCTTTGATCAAGGGGAAGAGGAAAGCGGAGGAACATTGATAGTGGGATTGATATGATTGTTGACGCACCCAAAATATTCCTCACAATCATTAGAAATATTTTCTTTAAAATACTAATTTCAAATCCCAACAATTTTAAAGATTAATTCCCTTTTAAAGACAATAGACTGGTATTTGAAAAGATTTTAGATGTAACGATTATGAATAAAGTTTTGGCGATTAAAAATATAAAAATACTTAATGAAAATTCGGTTTACTGGTGTGATACTCTGGAAAAGACCATATTTGAGGGAAATATATGATACCTGGGTTGTTACGTCTCTTTGCTACCGTAGTGCAATGTGAGGAGCAAATAGATTCATGTAAAGAAGACCGTATACTAAGTGATCGATGGAAACTATTCCTCAGAATGAGAAATTTTCAATTAACTTAATAAAAATAAATTAATATCTTAAAGTGAGGCAGAAACAAGTTGATACAAATATGTTTGAAGCCATTTGCCATTCAACCGGAGTAATTGTTTTATTACATTAAAACATACATGTACAGTAAATAGATTACTTTAAAAAGTTCAATACACCGTCTTATCGTATTCGCACTTAGTAGACCTAATGGCGCTCAAATAAAATTTTGGTTGTTTCATTTATTCCTAAGGTAACAACAACTTAGTTTTTATACTTAACCTACTAATAGCCGTGATGACTAACAAAGAATAAAACCACTATCTACTCTAGGAACCATAAAATCTAAACTTTCTACCATTTACATGTTACTATGTTAAAAGAATAAGGTACGTAAAAAAAAGATCTCCCCTGTTGAGTTTTTTACACGGTTAATAAACTTAGAAACTTAATAAAAATTAATGGATCAGAATTCAATAAGTGTAATTTATCCATGATAAATCAGATCATAGTTACTTTTTGTGACTTCCAATGTGTACCTATTGAAATCATACGACCAATTTCAACGAAAACCTATTGTTAATGGCACAAAGTTAGTGTTTATTTACATGGCTCATTCATTAAACCAAGTAATATTATCTGCTGAAATTTTAAGCGCAAACACCATTTACATAACGAGGATGTACGCAAGAAGAAAATTGGAATATAAGTTATGGTCGTATATAATACAGACGTTACAATATTAGTAAAACCACGAAGTGCTATTCAAAATCTGAAGACGTCATCAATATTGTAATGAGAAAATTCACCCCATGCTTAAGGATAGATTATCGCTGACCAACAACGATCTATCACCCAACGTCATTGCCATTCAAAGGCGTGCCCGATATCTTTCGGCACTGACGCGACACCTTTTGCCTGACTCATAGGGTTCAGAATAATAATAATAAAAAGACAAACACCCTCTGCGGTCACTCGAAATGAGTTGACGGCAGCAAAACTGAAGGCAGGCTGGGAATGCAAGAGACATGTCGCTTCCTGAGCCAATTCATCTCCCTTTCAGTCCACCCGTCCTTTATTTTTTTCCCATCCCTTCCTCCCTCGATATCCTACCCGCCACGTCAGTCGAACTAACTCTCCATCCCTCAAGCTGACCCTCACCGAACACACTCTACCCCACCACCCTCGTCGCCATTCCAAAAAATTCCTTTCCCTCACCCCGTCGTCACACGCCCTTCTCCTCCTGAGGGGGAGGGTGGACACCCAAAACCGAGCTTGGAAGGCGTAGGTAAAAAAAGGAACATTTGGAAGAGGGGAAGTAGGGAAGGATGTGGGGAATTGGTTGGCAGCAGAATGTGAAAGAGAGGAAGAGGAGATGAAGAGAAAGGTAGGGCAAGGGCTAGGGAATAGGCTGTCAATGGAGATTTTGTCTGAAGGTTGAACCAAATAAATAAATTGAAATATTGCATGTTGAATTGCATTGCATATAGTGACATGGTTCTGGTAGGGATAACATGAAGAAGTGGATTATTTTTATTTTTTTGGGAGTAAAATGACAAGCATTAGAAGGAAATGAGGATTAATATAAATTTTGGGTTTTTTGATACGCCTCCATGAAAGTCTATGTTTATGTAACACAAGAGTGGGAATGTTTCAGAAATTAAATGTCATGCATGGCTTGTTACAAGAAGTTTTTTATCACTGCCGCGTGTGCTCAGTATAATGCTATTTTGAGGCAGGTTGCTGAATTGCATGTGGAGTCCCAGTGGTCCCTCGCTAAATGGGTTGTTAACTTGAAATAGAGTTAAAACATCTTTGATTAGTCTTCGGTGATGTATATGGAGTCACCCACCCACTCATCTCCCTCACACCACTATGATAGCTTGTCGGATACTAGGTAGACGTTGATGAAAATATTCATAAAAATTTCTCATTACTATACCCTCTATCAGGGGAAAATTTTACTTACTGGGATCAATCAACTTCGAAAATAATGGATTACCTTATGACTACTTACTTCTGGGGCTTGGAAATTTAAGATGTTTTAGAGTATGCAATCTTAAAACATTCAAAGGGCAAGATTGAAAGTTTGCGATACAAATAAAAATGTAAAATGAATGTAGTGAGAGAATACGGGTATAGGAATTTCATGAGAAAAAGAACTCTCAATGAATCCTGGAAATGAGATGAGAAAATCCATTAAATATGAATTAACCAAAGAAATTTTAAGACGGGGTAATATCAAAGGGAAACGTGAATGTGAGTGCCTGCAAACGAAGACCTGGGTCTGTATTCAATATATAAGGGATGTCCAGAAATTAAAGGGCGTTCAGATTTGGTACATACTTCCGGTCGCACTAGCTATTACCGCAGCACAATTGAATTCACTATGTTACGAGTTCGGTCTGAACCAAAATGAGACTGTGTGCGTACGTTTGCACTTTCGTACGCACACGGTGTGTTAAAGAGCGGAAAATTCCGAGATGCCTTAAGTGGTTTTGTATAGTTTCTGAATGAGAAGACTGCCTGCAAAGATTTGTCGACGACAACTAGAGGTTTCATAAATTATAATAAATAAATTTAATTGCTTCCAAAGTAAATAATCACAAAAGTATAACATTAGCAAAAAATGAAGCATTTTGATAGCCCCTTTTGATGACTAAATCATCAAGATTATCACAATCCTAATCACACCCAATTGTCAAAGGTTTTAATCATTACGATTAATTATAATTCGGTAATCAAAATGCAATGAGCTTAAAAATTGCCCTTCCCAGAAAGTTTCTGAGAATTCTGTCAACAATTTACCGATTATTAAAAGTTTCCATTCCTTTGAGATTCCTATTCAGAATAAAGAGGTCGCATATTCCAAAAGAAGTTTGTTTAATAAATTTGTTGCAAGATTTTTCACACTATTTCTCCCTGAGAATCACAAAAACCTCTACGTCCGTGCAAAAAAACTAATAACTGGAGAACTGTTGAATTCGTTGACAAAATTATTTGTTCCATTTAGTTTGAGCCACGGTTTGAGCCTTAAAATAGTGAGTCACAGACAATGATATTTTAGCTACTGTGTGGTAAAATGAAATGTAAGTATGCGCATAAAGCTATCAGATGAAAAGTGCAGGTAGTGTACATGTAAAATTACATAATTTTGCAAATATTAAGATATTAGCCGATACAAGATTTGAGGGTGGAGCTCCGTCAACCAACCTTACGACTAATTACAGGAGATAATGATATGGTAGTCACTGGTTTGTACTATAAGGCTTCATTTGTAGCATGCATCGGGCTTTTGGGATCCAACAAATAAAGCCTGAGCTCTAACACTGAATGCAATCCAAATGAAAGCAGGGTGTTTAGTATCCAATTTGTATGAACGTGCAGAAAGTGTCACTTGGACGTTGGAATGGCTTGGTTAGGAAATTCGAGAGACTAGAAGGTTATTCACAATATCAAAGTCACATGAAAAGTTCAAGCTAAACAAGTTGGAAACAAACAACGTAGACATATTTCTACAATGCTACATCAGAAGGACTGAAAAGATACAAGTGAAGAGAGTTATACTGTTGGACCAAGAGATAAAATAATTCGTTTTTCCAACGAGCAATGTATGAATGGAACGCAATCAAAATATTATTCTTAAAATTAATTGTCAACCATAAATAAATTGCAGGTGTGGGCGGGGGCCTTCTGGAGCCCCCTGGCACTTAGACCTCTTTAGATCCATTGTGCCAACCCACATTTTACCTGTCTGCCACTTGCAAACAAGAGCACCGAGGTAGAGGCATGGAGGAGAGGCACCCATCCAACCTATTTCCAGGCCCATCGTTGCCTTAGTCAGGTGATCTCACGGGAACCGGTGTGTAAACGTGGTTAGGCCCTTGCCCTACAATTTGAAGCATAATCCAAATTTTATTTTTTCTTAGATTTCTTCCTTTCAATTATTTTTCAGCAAAAGTCAACTACACGGCTAGTGACTTACCACCCACTGCCACACGCCCTTAGACGGCTTGGACGGTGTCATGTAAATTCAGATGTAGTAAGGAAAATTCTTAATAGCAATGAGGTATATAAAGTGAGAAGTGAGCGATGTTAAGAAGATTAATTTTGCCTGTAAAATATTCGTGTGGAGAGCTACATCAACCCAATGTTGGGAATAATTACCATCGGTGATGAGAATTGTTGAGTTCCCGCTTGGGAGATTGAAAAGCCGAAGGCATCGCTACTCACCGAGAGGATACACTCTCCCGAAACTACCCCCCCACAAATGCATTCTAGCCCCCGGTCATCTCCACCCAAAACAACCCCGAGCACCCTCACCGTTCCCTCCCACACTCATCACCTGCACACGACCCGCCCTCGGGTGACGCTCCATGCAACTCCTACTCCAAAATAAGAAAAATAATCAAAAACAAAGAACTTCCCACCACCAGGTTGTACCGTTTGGGGGGAGAGGAGGGAGGTGAAAAAACACCCAGGGCAGAAAAAAAAGTACGAGGGAACACCACCGGACTTCATTATATTACGACGGAGACCACTGGACCAGACGCATTTTTTTCCGAGCCTGTTTTTTCCCCCGTTTTTTCTCCCATGATCCCCTTTTTACAACCCGATCCTCTCCCTTTTTTTCTCCATCTCCCAACACGGCCCGCGCTAGCTACGCTTCCATTAAACGCGTCCCGTTTTATTCCGCCGACTCCGTTCGTCGGGATCTCTCTCCCAACGGGCAACCCTCCTCCCATTCGGCACATTCCCAGCATTCTTTTCCCCCACTCCCATTCACGACACATGCTCGACGTTAAACACGCCGCAGGGGGCGGGGAAATACTCTCCCCCTCTCCCTCTGCCCACCAGACGGACAACACACTCTGTCCTCTCGCCCAACGATGCCCACTTTTGCTGCTGCTTAGCCAGGCCTCCCGATTTCCTCTCCGTCGGGGCCGACCGAGTCTCGCTCACTTTTCCCCTCCGCCAAGCGCGTAAGCAGGATCGTATCTACGCTCCTCGTGACGCATCGCTCAATTCCTGTGTTTAACTCATGAGGTTTGAAACTGGATCTCCATTTGATAGTCAGGTACCTGAATGTTCACTCTGAAGTGAAATAAACCACCTTGTAACGCGTCCTAATTTGAAGGTAAATTAAAAGACTTTGCTTCCTACAAATTCACTTTTTATTGTCAACTAGTTTCGATACACTGTGCCATCATCAGGACCAGTGTAGTCTATACTAGTCCTGATGATGGCACAGTGTATTGAAACTAGTCGACAATAAAAAATGAATTTGTAGGAAGCAAAGTCTTTTAATTTACCTTCATTAGAATAGATTTCTACAATGTAAAGGCCTCAACCATTCAACGTCCTAATTTGTTTAGCCCCATGAAAGCATTAGAGTTAAGCATTATTTAGTGTCAAGGCGTTTAGCCATCCAATGTTTCCATCAACATAGAGAGCGAAACCGAAGTGCTTTTGTATTTTTCGATAGTAAGTAGTAAAAACTAAAGGTGGAAGTTTTTACCTGTCGACGGCGTTCAACAGTAAATAACGCGACATCCTGGGCATTTAAATAATAAGAGTTTGGTCACCACATGGAGCACCTATGCATTATCTAAAATGCATTTATTGTAGCAGTGTAGTGTTTATATCATATGGAGCTATATAATCTAATTCGCTGACAGAATATAAATGCCAAGTCCGCAGCTTATTTTATTCTATTTTAAAGTCAAAATATGACGCTATACCAGGTATTCAGGAGAATTTGTAGAAACAAAAGAAACAAAAATTTGGACGCAATGAAATGGTAAAAATGCAGATAATAGTAAATTTCATTAACCCTATAATTCCACAATTATAGAGACTATTTTTTTCTTTGTAATCGAGAATTTCTTATTTTTTTATGATTTCCGGAAGCTAGTCTACATTCATAACTTTACATGATTCTGGAACGCCTGAAGTGCGAAAAATGTTCCATTGCGAATGCGTTAATCGGATTATAAGCAACTTTTTGTTCTGAAAGTCTTTGAAGCAAGCAGTGAAATTACTATCATAATTACTATCATAATTACTATCATGGTTTAGTATGCATTGGTATTAGCCAAAAACGCACCGTAGTGTTACGTTTCGCCCGATACGGAGGGTGATGAACTTTTATTGTCTTCCATCGGAACTCAATAAGGGGTCGGTGCATCACTAAAAAATCTCCTAAACAGCAGGGATTCAAACTCAATCCCTCAGAATGGGAAGCTAATGCCCTAGATCCAAAACTAAACCATTCCCCTGTTTTATCTTCTCAATAAATTTCACGGAATATTGATATTTAAATGCGTCATATATATAATGCGTCACAAGTCATACGCGTAAATGAGTTACTTGATAGAGTTCACTTTCGAAAGGACCCTAACGTGGTTTAAAAACACCCTACAATGATTCAAAAACACCCCACCGTGATTCAATAACGCGCTCACCATCAAGGTGAGGCTGAAATTGTTGACATCCGGGTCATGTTGCGTGAACTCAGCAATGTCTGATTTTCTTTTTCTAACCTGATGGAATTCCTCGTTGTGACCCATAAAATATTTTTCAAACGAGCTTACAGGATGCTTTACCGTGTACATAAATCATATTTCTTATGATAAAAACAAATTATAGTTAATGAATATGCTCAAGAAAAATTATCTTTTTTCAAAAATTAGATTATTTCGGATCTAAAAATGTATATCCAATTAGTGGGCCTCTCTTTGCGGAATTTATCACGTTTAATATTTCAGTTGAATACTCTAAGTAATCTCATATTATACCTATCGTTAAACTTCTTTTGAAGACGATCAATAGATATGCTTGAAGACAGATTGTTAACTAGAATTAAACGAAGAGTTAAAAGTTCTTGGATATTCAACGAAAAAGTAAGTTTTAATTATCTTTTATAAACCATATGCCCTGAGATAACATTTTTCGTGAAGCACTCATTCCTAAAGAAATCACATTCACTCATTTCATCTCCAATTACGGTAGTTTTTCAACGAAAGTTTGGAAAGAAAAATGATGTGTTGTCTACATTCTAGTACAAATTACACCGTCGGGAAAAAGGTGCCGTTCTCTCGAGTAAAATAAATATTTTGAAAGTAAAAATGTAAACATAATATTCACTATCACAATATATTCCCCAAAATTAATACATTCAAGAACAACTTATTAGCAATAAAATAATTTAGGTGACGCTAAGTTTTCACAAATTAAGCGTTGAGAACCACAAAAAAATGACATAAAAAACAAGTCATAAAAAAAACACATTCTGGCTCATTTACCAGATTGATACCATCAAATATTTATCACGTTTAATGTGTTTCTAAGACACCTGAGGAAGACGGCATACATTAATTAGTACGTAAAACAAGAATTAGCCAAATCTACCGAAGTGCTTTTCCAGCAGGAAATGAAAATTCATTCAACCATCCACCCATTCCTATTCCATCAACCGATTACACGCATGAAATGTCCCTCCAATTCGTATCCCCAGTCTAGACCCCTTACGATATCCGTTTATTTTTGACACACACTTTACTCCCAAGGCACGTCGCAGCGCATAATGTCCGTCGCCAGGCTCGCCCACATAGTCCGGCCAGAATTTGCTCTCCCATGCATTTTCACAAGTATCCGTCCTCCTCACTCCGATTTAATCTTCCCTCCAGTCGTGTGGTCAATCTAAATCATCTCTTCGACGCCTTCCACTCACACGTCTCCCTGCATCTTCCTTACTCCGCTTACTTACTTCTTCATCTCTCGTGCCCGTTGTGGTCTTACTCCGTTCAGCCCAGGCATCACTTTCATGAGTGTCACCCGACCGAAAGGGATGACCACCGTGCATGCCGTCGAATGGGAGTCGGGTCGGCGTCTATTTGCGCACGTCCCGCGGCTTTATCCGTCCGACACCTCAATTGGCAGGTTTCCTTTGAGTCGGCAAGGAGATCCTTCATGGTTGGGAAATGTTCATCATCGTAAGTTATACGTACCTCATCTTTCATTGGTACACTAATCCCCTGCCTCATATTACACACGTCCCCACTTACGACCACCCAACTTGTCCGTAATTTCACGTCTCTTTTATCGTGACTTAAGCCGTTAGCGTCTAGGTCCTTGGGATGATCAAAATGTCCCAAGACGTCGCATCATTAGCGTTAACTGATTCAATCGTTTGTTTCTCTCAATACTTTTGTTAAATCGAGGTGATTGGCGGAAATATTTTCTCCAGTTTCTAAAATTTTCTATGCTTTTAAAAAGCATCAACAATCGCAGTCCATAATGTTAACAGTCATTTAGGAATTTTTAACAGATATACAGGTGGAAACAAGCAGCGTAGAATTGAATTTTCCTGCTGAATTGAACAAATTCAAAAGGAAAAGAGTCTGGTCTCCTAGGCAAGTGTAGAGTACTAGAGAGGAAGGAAGCAGTAGATATAGTTTTTTTTCATCCGGGTACAATGCTGCAGTTCGTGTGACTCAGGTATCCCGATAAACCACTTTTGACTCGTCAACATCTTTTGTAGAGGCCGAAACAGCACGACCTATTGGTTAGCAGCAGGTTGTTTTATTCATCCTATTAACGAGTGTAGATACTCAGTTTTCCTTCATTTTGCTATCCCAGGAGATATTAATGTACCACGAGTTAGCTTTTAGCTTAACCCCTCACTATTGTGCATTCAAAGGGAAAAAGTATTCAATCTTCATTATTTCATGCTGTTATGTCCTGTCGAAGCAGCCTCTGATCAGCCGCTGATCACCTTAGCAGCCACCTTGTAACCATAGTAAAATTCTAGGCGTACATAAGTTTTTCAGAAGTTGGCCAAGCATAAAACAGCGAGATGAGTGATTCACCAGATTTTCTAGCATCAACTAAAGAAATATCTGCAAAACGTCAATATTTTCAAGATAAAATTTGCTGATTTTTCCGATATAAACTTCCACTTCAAATGGGCTTAAATTTTCAAAAACTGGGTTGAGCCATGTTTTCTTACCAATAAAGTAGCCGATTCAAGATATTCACTTCCTAAAATGTTTTAAACAAAAGTAAAAATGGATACATTATTGATATTTTTTAAAGTTTAGAAGAAAGAACGGAAAGAGTGTAAGCCTTATTCCCATTCAAACATTGTATTTTCCTATTTGCATAAACATAATACTTTACCAGTGGGTATAAAAATATTATTATATTTGTATAGTTAACGTTACTGGTTTAACCCTTTACTGGTTTTGACTATCCCTTCTTACTTGTAAAATTTCGAATTGCGCGGAGCCCAATTTTCACTTGTCCGCCACCCACAGTAACACATTTCCCACAGCCTAAAAACATTAGTATTCACATCACATCATTCTAGAATCTCTACAACAAATTACTCAGGGGTGCTACTTTAAGGCCCCAAGCCGGAGTTCTAGGTTTGCAGGGCCGTAGTAGAGAGATTTTGCCAGCATTTTTTTTTATCGCGTTCCAGAGCCGGACTCCATTCCACTCCCCCATGGGATTCCCACGTGAGCCCACACAGGTTCCACCATTCACCGGCAACAGTCCTCCCTGCATATTTCTTGCAAAACACGTCCACATCGCTCTGAGCTCTTCTCTGATAAGCATTGAGAACCAAAACAAAAACGGCATGAAAGACTATCAGGTTGAAATACAAACTGGATGGTAAAAACTATACTGAAAATTCCGCACTAAAGTCGTTTTTCATTTCTGCAAATAACTTCTCTGGAGGTAAACGCGTCCCCTTATCGACCTGTGATATCCTCTCGCCTGCTCCGTGGCCCCCAGCGTTTGCCTTCTCGTTTACGTGCTCTTCCCGTTTCGTTTTACACCCGTGGTACTCTCCGCGATTGCAAATTTATTCCTCGTTAAATCTTTTTGCACTTGGCCTTTGAGCTCTTGAAACTTCGCCGAAATGAATCGGGGCACCGCACGCTTGCAAACGCAACTAATTCGAAAACGGGAGTGTTGACAGAAGGCGTCGCTATGGGAACAGAGATTAACTTAGGTATTGACTCCATTTCAACCCTTCTCGATCCCACTTCAACTTGGTTTTGCTTTGAGACCTTTTCCTTTTCCTTATGAGGTTCCTTTCGAGACCTCATCAAAGAGGAAAAAGGGTGGATTTCTTACGACTTCTTACAACACTGTCAGGACGGAGAGTTCTCGCTGTAATTGGGATCGTTTCCATACTGGATTAAAATCGACTAAATGAAATACAAACAAACATACTTTTCCTAAAAAAACTAATTTTCCTGCAAAATTATATTTACAACATTAGATGAGAAAAGAGAATTTGGCAAGTTCATATCTATTCTCTCTCTGCCCATAGCACGTAATACTTGGCCATTTCAATTGTTTGAGATCGAGAATGTCATATAGTACTAAGATAAATAATAATGATATTGTTATCAACTTCTGCACTTGAAAGGTTAGCAATAAACACTACCTAAACTTGCTTTTCACTCAAAAATTTTAAATTACATATTCCAGTTGAAATTTTGTGTTTAATTAAGCAAAAATTTTATTTTTTATCATGATCCGAGTGCACACAGAAAGAAAAGGAGAGGCAAGTAAAGTTGTTTTGGCGATTGAGCTATGGAATCGACTGTTTAATTTCAAATAAAAAAATAAAAATATGTAAATCAAAACCAATTTTATAACTCAATTACAAAGGCGCAAACGTGAACGGACATCAGGTGGAAGCAAATATTTTGTATAATGATAAGGATGGCATACTGATGAAGGAGAGAGAATCTGTAGAGTTTTCTATATCTCATATATAAAGCTTCTCAAATTCATTACAATTGTCAATTCTGCAGTGCATTATTCAATTTTCTAAAAATCACCTTTTTCTGGACCGATTACCACACCATAAAGGCATACATTTTTGTTTACTGAACTAGGTGCTTATAAATGAAAAATGTGCCGCTGATTATGGTACGTTCTGCTGTATTTTTAATTCTGACTCTAATTTTATTTTTTATCGCCACCCTCGTCCACTCTTGCAGGAACCGAGTACTCTTGGAAAATCATAAGCCTTAAGTTACCATAGCATAGAGATATTTACGAAAAATACTTCCCAATGATATTTGAGGATATTAATATCCTTGAAATACAGTCTCATACTTAAAACTTTTTATTAGTGTACTCTCAGGTACTCATCGTACTCAGTGGGGTTTTGCACTTCCTTAGGCCTCGGTTTGTCCTTTTACTGATAAAGACGATGCCGCTAATAGGTACATCAAATCTATGTTTCTCACTTATCTTCTCTCTAACTAAGGTGTGAGCACTTAGTAACAACATGACAAAGAGACACAAACTCACAAACTGCGTAATCCTATTTCCCACAGTAAACAAGTCAACTAGAGCTTGACCATTATTACGTTTCCAGTTCCTAAAAATAAACTCGGATAACGCAGAGATCTCAGAAATAACAAATCCACACAAATTGATGGTGTGCGTTGATAATTAACATATTTTGCTGATGTTTAGAACTCAAGAGGGTAAGTACGTTTCCAGTAATCAAGGAATGCAACGCAGTAACGTATGATGCCTCGTGTCGACCACATTCCAAATAGGCACGGGAAAAAAGACGCGTCTCAGTGCTTGTCTGGGTCACACACGTGCTCCTTTCGTGCAGCAGCTGCAGCTAATAATTGGATGACTCGTATTTTCAAAGAGTAGAAAAATAACTAAATACTTCCAAAGCCGAATAATTAACAAGGGCCTTATGTGAATAGTAATAACCATTGTTTATAACCGCTCGCGCTGGATTTTATTACTATGATACTTATCACTTACAAATCGTTATACTGGAACGAAGTATTAAGATACCTTTCATTTAAATCCCAGTTCTGGTGGTACTGAATGATAATGAGTGACAAAGTGAAGTTTGTAGCGTAATTATCCACATAATTTGTGAAATGTTTGTAATCAAATTCGATGAAGCATATTTCGCTATATTAAGCGAGGGCAGCAGATTGCTTACATATTTCGTGATACAATTTACGCATTCAAAACAAAAAACAATATGTGCACTTTAAATAAGAATACTTTAAAACAGTGAAAGTAATCTATTTATCGATTTTTATAATAACTAAAGGGCTATCAGCTATGTCAAGATATCTAGACTTCTTTACTTCCTATAATAATATTCAACCATATGGCTTTGAAAGCCTCTTTACTCAGGCCTAAAAAGTACTACTATCAGTTACTCTACTACTATTATTATCATACATCCATGAATTTAATGTATTTTGATTATCTGCATTTAAAAAAATATAACATTGATCCATGCCAATCAGTTTGTGCCTATTTTCATGGGAAATTGATGCCCAGAATAAATAGAGATGTTTCGTTTACTATAAATTAGAATAAATATCGATTCTTCACAACGTTTTCACCGCGTTAAACTTATCAGGCTCCAAATTAGGAGGGTATCGGGTTGGTGTGGTGGCTAGAGTTTTGGCCTCCAACCCGAGGGCTCGGGTTTGATTCCCGGCAGTGGCGGATTTTTTCAGTGGAAAACCGAACCCTACTTGAGTGCCTACTGGAGGGTATTTCAGGTTCAGTACTCCGTCCGTCGGATGGGACGTTAAGCTGTGGTCCCCTTGGCACCTGCCGTTAAGAGCAGGCTGATGCCGACGCCGGGTTTCTCTCCACTCTTCATCCGGTCCCTGAAAAACTCCTACCATTACTATCCTAAATGGCGCAAATGATCTGACGGTCACCTCCCCTGAATAACTAACTAATTAACTCCAAATTAGGGAACATAAACTGGGTAAACCATTCCACAGGAACCTCAAGCTTTCATTCATCTACCAATTCAAGCTTCTATTCATCTACCAATCACAATAATCTCAGCGGCGAGCTTGTTTATCCAGGACACGTGGCACAATGTCCAACCATCGCTTAATCATTTCAACCAAAGCGAGAAACCAACCCGCTCTCTCTCTGTGATAGAAGGACGGGCACACCCATTATATGTGTCTGTTGTTTTTCGTCCGGCTCTATAAGACTGTGGTGTTTCGTGGCGTACGACACACAGAGCCCAGCAAGGCGTGGGTGAGGAGCTAATCCCCTAATGCATCTCCGACGTCCGTGGCGTCGCATCGCCACCGCCGCCGAGTCGGTGGGACACACACAGAGAAGGGATTCAGTCACTCCACTCCTCCTAGGCTCGAACGGGCACGTGCTCACTCCCCGACGGCATCACGCCTCTCTCCCAAGAACAATAACTTTGTCGAGCCAATTACTGGGGCGTGCACGGCACGTCTCCTTCGCTACCTACCCCTCTCCCTTTGCCTACCCTATACGGTCTCGCAGACCATCGCGAAGTAGGCCGTCAGCATCGCCCTTGTGTGACCTCGTTGTCGCCACGTGCGACGGCGGGAGGGGATCATTAAGGGGTCCACCTTTCTTCCCTTCGGTTTACCGCTCTCGATGTTAAGACAACAGGCGCTAGCCGCCACCTATGCGGATCCGAATTTATGCGGCGGTTCCCACCACGTGCATCTGGCAAAACTTCCACATATCACCTCAAATATCCGCATATGGATGAAGGGAATCGCCGCATATAGAGGCCTCAGGACGCCAGCCGACGGAGGGGCGATTTTGGCGACTTGAACATGCAGCGAGGGAGGCGGCTAATGGCTTAACACGCGATCAATTGGGCTGCGTGCGATGTCCGACGATGTCGAACCCAAACGGAAGAAAGGAGTTTCATAAGTATCCGTCATAAACTCTTTAGTATTTGACCTGTAATGGATTGTTAGTTTTTTGCTAATAATTCATAAATTATTTTCAAAAAAATGCCTGTTTTTATATGAAAAAAGATGCTCCAGGGAAATGAATTATTGCATCACAGATCCGTAAGTAATGACGATAGTCCAGCATAGCAATCTCTCAGTCTCAGAAAATATCCGAGCAAGGAGAGAGGTTGGGAGGTGCAACGGGGTTAAGGGTCGAATTTCCTTAAGGTCAGCAGGTAAGGTAAGCGTCTGATATTTGTTTCACAGGGGTTATAAAGGCATACCTGCTACATTCATCACTCCAGAAGTGCTTATTACATATCTATATGTGAAGCGCCTGCCGAGCAGCTAAGTACACAGTGAAAATTTTCAAACAAATATCAGACGGTGCTCCAATTGATTTGCTCGTTCTCTTCCTTACCTGCGTATAAGCCTTTCTAGATAGAACTTGTTAGCGAGCGTATCAAACCCCTGGGATATAATTACTTGAAATCAAACAGAATTTGGTGAACGAAGTTCTCGAGTTCAGAGAATCAATTTCATTTGCAAAAATTAAATGACTGTTCCAAAGGAGGACATGAGAAGCTTCAGTGAACTCATAGTTGGAAAAGCATCACATCATTCATCAAAGGTGAGATGTGGCTGCTAGTTCAGATGCTATGGGAGCTTATGCATGTTATGTATGAAATGCAAAAATGAGCGTCATTGTTTCACGTGTTTTTTTTCGTACATAACTTTATTGTCCTTCTAATGATTGCATTGTATTTCCATTTTATTTGGAAGTGGCAGTTAATAGATATAAGTAGTTCACCGCGGTCAGTCAGCAACAGATTTATGCAAACATATTTCATTTTCATTCAAAATGACCCCAAGATTCGTAGAAATATAATGTGCCACCTTGTACTGAAAGACAATTAAAATAATCTTTTCATAATAAAATGTTTGTGTAGGTAGCACATTACACGCGATATTACAGATATCTACGGCCATTTTTTGTATTACTGTCACCAAAGAGATTGTGGCGCTTAATGTCGCACACCAGCAATACAAATCTGCTTTGTCGTCCTTTAAAATAGTGTGTTTAAATCATATTTATGCAGTAATTATGCCACATTATGACGGATATTTTACATCAAAACTTGCATAAGAAAAAATGATAAATACTGCAAATAACATAACTATTATAAAAACTAGATCGTCGATAAGTGTAACTATTTCCTCTACAATAAAAGCGGCTCTATTATAACATTAACAATGTGATTCAAAATGTGATTTGATTGAAATGTGATGTGATTTAAAATAGACACGCTGAGCTCAATCGACTTAGCTTATTATTTATTTCAAACGACAAGTTTTACTTAAAAATGTATTATATGTATTGATTAGGTTATTTTCCAACGTGAGGACAGGTTGAGTTCGAAGTTGTCGTCAGCTTATAGGCTATTACCAGTACATATGGAAATAATACTTGTATTTATTGGAAAATGTTTCACCAAGAGATAACTATAAACAGCTATTTAGTTGAAACAACTAATTTAATTATGATTTCTGTAAGTAAATAAATGGATATGTAAGTGGGAAACAAAGATGCAATAAGAATCATTTAAGGATCATACTGGAAATAAGTTGTTTCTAACAAAGAATACAAAGTCCTATTTGACTTAATGCCATCAAGTTACATCCAAATCTATCAAGCAAAATGAGCGCAATGTAAGAGTCATGATTATATCGCAAATGCCCAAAGAACAGTTCTCCTGCCATCTTTTGGTGATTCTTGAAAGGTAAAGAAAATTCTTTACAGGAGGCTCAGAAATTTAAAATTTTTTCGAATATTTTACGATTGACAATATAAACAACAGCAGGATTAATAAAAATCGGTTTTAAGGGGAAATTCAACCACATTAAAGTAATGACGTTTCAAGTCAACGTGCTCACCGTAGGACCAAAGGGAAAGGTGGAAAGAAACAGAGTGAGGAAATGCCATGCATATTAAGGAGGAATATTGGTTAAATAAGGGAATAGGAAGGACCCAGGTAACTGAATTAAGCAGGTATTAGAACTGGCTTGGTATTTTGGAGGACGTGATAGAGAGAAAATACTGGTTAAGTGGAGCAGAGAGTTTATGTGTGTGTGAGGTATTGAAAAGATGTTGATTCCGAACATATGCACCCGATTATTTATTAAACCATACGAGATGTTATATAAATTCATTCGCAGAATAAATAGTTTTTATAAAATAAACTAACTATCCCGTAAACATCTTTCTCAATATTCCCGTTAAAGAAGTACAAATATTATTGTAATTAAATTCAGTGTGTTAAAAGCTTATAGCTGTATAAAAAACATAGGAAATAAGCATTAAAAGTGCAATGTTAGGAAAAAATAGCATTTTAAAAGTAGATTTAAGATTAAATTAAAACCCCGCCAACTGGAAAGAATATTTCATTAATAAGTAGTTCAAAAATTACCCGAACAGCAGCAGCGTACTGGATGCTATCAGCGATATAGGAAGGAATACGGCAGAAGATGACACTATCTCGAACTAAAATTCTTAGCGGGAAGCTTTAAGGGTCCATTGGCTAGGGCGGTGAACGTATAAATGTATAAATTCATTTAAGACACTTTTTAAACATATATAACATAAATATCATAATGCATTTTATATAAAAAAACAATAGAAAAAGCCTTATTCAAATTAACAATTGTAAAATTTATTTTTAAGGGATAGTAAATTAGTTGTTGTGTAAAAACAGTTGGGCACTCAGAAATTAATTGTGTTCTTATCACATTCTGTGGTTTGCTTCTTCCCTTCGTCGAATATTATTCGCCTGTTTGGAGGACATTCAAATTCTGTAATGATGTTTAACTTTTCACCAAATAACTTGCAACAAAGAGACGAGAAAGAATCACCGTTAGTACTTCAGGAATGATTCTTATTCCCTTTCAGCCTTCTAGTTATTTTTTCAAATTAATTCATTTCACCTACATTTGTGAATCGCACAGTCAATAGAGGGTTGAATTAATCCTTTCCCGCGTTTGAAGCAAAAAAAATGGTTTGGGCCTCATTCCATATATTTTTCAGGTGATATTTACAATGCTTACATAAATATTAAGATGCAAAACATTATTTCTACCAGTAAAATGCTTTTTGATTCAAGAAAAACTAATTACATAAGCGATAAATTTCTCTCTAGTTTTCATGCACACACATTTTCGATTATCGTTAACCGTTTAGGGCTTATTCGCAGTGGATAGAATGTGGAAATTCAATTAATACAGTGACCGTGTGATTATTTATTACTACTAATACTAATCTTACTACTTGTTACCAATTTTAACCTATTAAAACCAAGTCAAAATTCTTAATTACGTAATGCTAGCAGGTAATATTTTGAGATTAAAATACATGAACGTTGAGTCAGGGCAATCAAGAATCGCTTATTTAATAAAGTTTGACTACAGTTTTATTATTTTACAAGAAATATGTAATTTCGGTAGTTAGGTTGTTGAATATTTAATGAATATATGTAGCTTTGAGAAATGTTGCAAAGAACAATCGTCGAATATGCATATTAAAAAGTTGATGGTTTCCGTAGGTAAATATTATTCTGCTTTGTATATTAAATGCTTTCGGCATGATAATAATGTACACCTCAAGGCAGGCAAAACGTTACTTATAGTACTGTAAGGCTGCACAGACATAGGGAAACGAAGGATATTGATTCACTGATAAAATATAACAAGATTTCTGAAAGTAAAACTCAGGCTTATAAAAATGTAAATACATCGTATGTTAATTGTATATTAAGACAGCAAACCCACAACCGTGACCATAAGGTTCATGTTTTTCCTAACGTAAGATATTTTCGTCATTAACTTGCAATCTGGCTGAAAACGGAAGATATACTCCGTTTGTTAAACACCATTAATTGCTTGCTGAAGTCCTTCTTGATTAGTCTTATTGTATATTATTTAAAAAAAATTTATTCTAGACAGAGTAAGGTAATGGTTACCAATAAATCCTCCATTTCCAGATAAAACTGCGAGATGAAACGATTATTTTATACCACGATGTGTGTAGTTCTTGCTCCCATGTCGTTTATAGTTAATTTCCTTTCTACTCAATGCTTGATAATCAAATAAACAGACGTTTAGCAGTTTTTTCATCCAGAATATAATGTCATCCCAAATGGTCCAGTACGATTATATGGTTTGATAATAGTATGTTGCATCACTATTTCTTCCCATCAGCCATTCTACCATACCTACACTTCTCCCTTCATTCCCTTTAACGTATTCTTACTCTCCTCACTCCTTATTCCTCCTCATCTTCATTGAATAATTTCCAGACTTATTTTCATGTTTCATCCGGCAATCAATTTTCAGTTAAACAATCTTCGAATATTATATATTGCACGATCTTATAATGTTGCATGATTTTGAAATGTAAGTTTTCTTTATAGGTATTTCATAAAACATTTTGCATCATGATACGCTACATTTTATAACCAATGAGATGCATTACGTTTACGTAGATGACAAGATACGACTTCTAAGCCCTTGTTACAATGATTTTCACGTAAATCATTTTACCTTTTATGTAACTCACCATGAAAACATTTTATTTGCTAATCAGTTATATTTTCGTCTTTGAATTTTAATAAATGGTTTTAAATATTAATAGATTAAGAAAAAAATATTTTTTAGAGCATAAAAAGAATTAAGTATTGATATAATTCTTTCTCTTAGTATGAATATAACTGACAAATTAATTCCTTTATAGCTTTTAATTTCCTTTCGAAACTCTCTTATGTATCATCGTACTCTTAGAAAAAATTTTTCTATCCCCTAGCAATGCTAAAGTCTTCAGACAAGTTTTGCCGTAGTGCATTTAAGACTTTGGCTTATCAGCCAGGTGAGAAATGTTTGACGATGATAACAAGGCTGTATTTGCGCTCATGGTATGGCACCGTCATCCTTTTTTTCCATGTAACTCGTATCTTTATCCAGAATACATGCCCGCACTTTCCTGTCATCTTCGTTTACAGACGTGATCAACACCGAAGCAAATTCTGTAGCTATGATTCTCATCGGGTTTTATTTATGACTCTCCCAGAAATGGAAAATCTCATTCATCCAAAGATAGAAAACGTTTGGAGATAGGCCTATGTAATAAGTCCCTGTTGACGGCAGAAGTTTGATTGTCTTCCATTGTCGTCCGTTAAGACGTGCATTACTGGAAAAACACACATTGCTAATTATCATAGATCAACATGATTGAACGCAAGAAAAAATATCACCCCGTCTATACATTACATTATTATTACACAGTACAACAAAGTTTAGAAAGTAACTAGGGCAAAAAATCTATTATAATACGTCATCATATTTGAAATTTGTGTTAACATAATACGAAACTGTTAGCAAGTACTCTAGTATCGTATCAATTTAAATCATTCGGCAATAAGATTCGTGGCCTTCAATGCGATGGCTATTCATACAATGGTTAGTTCAATTCTCAAAAAAAAAAGAAAAATAAGCTATTTTCCTAACTGCATAGGTATTAAATTTACCTATAGGTTTTTTCATTTTCATTTGTCTCTCAGTTTTACAAATGCAATGTAAAGGAATATAAAATAACAAAATCGATGTTATTAAACATATATTTAACATACCAATGTAAGCACTTTCAGTTATATTTTTTTAAGTTAACTGCAATGATAATGAGATGTTTCTTCCTTTTCTTTACGCAAACTTATTTACCAAACACACATTTTTGATAAAAAATATCATATCAACGATTAGAATTTATGTGCTTTATAAAACGATTATATTCTTATAATTTCTAGTACCTATATATAATACTATATAATTCATAAAAGTTTTATATTTTGGTAATTCCTGTAGTCTATTTATTGTAAGGTATCCAAGCATTATGATTTTCATTCAAGTCCATAGCTACCATCTTCATTGGTTTGTTTTTCGCGTAGGGTAATATCTCAGGAGAGTATGCAACCCACCCTACAGTTATGTATATTATGGTCTGACTTACAGGATGATTAATAAAACGAAAAATAAATTGCTTCCACATCATAGTAATGACAGGGTTGGTACAATCTTGAAAGTCTGGAAAAGTCAGGGAAAGTCAGGGAACTGAAAAATTGGTCTGGAATTCAGGAAAGGTCAAGGAATTCCACTGTTGGTAGGGAAAAAATTACCCACCATCAACACCGATTGGGCCTGTGACTCGTTGAACTGCACTAAGGATCCTATGCTTCAGCGTGCTGAGGTGTAAATAAGGGGAGGCGTAAGGGTACGGGGATACAGTGTCAAAAATACAAAAAATATGGAGTATCAATGAAGAAAGATAATTTTATAAATGTAAGAAAGAGTAATTGGGAGTTGTTCTTTCGAGGTTGCGAACAGTATTAAGATTGAATCCCATAGTTTCAAAATCGTGGTGAAGGGCACAGAGAGCAAGTTCATGAAATCAAAGCTGGCATTTTTATCATAAATTGCAAAGTTTTGGATCCATTAATAACTACCTATTAAGATAATAATACTCTGGGAACATTCCTGCACACGCACCGTTCTGCTCTTTTATCTGATTTAATGTACCTAATTGTGAAGACTTTGGAGTATTTCAAATGCACTATTCACAAGATTGACCTAAATAATAACAGATACTTTGTCAAAATGTGTGAACTTGAGACGTGCTGTCAAAGCTGAACTTAGGATGTTGAAAGTGTCACCAGACTAAATTTAGGAATTTAGAGAGGTGAATGGTGAACGCAAGTTCACCATTACTCTTCAGATTTTTTGGAAAAGAAACTCCATTTTTCCCGTATAACACAGTATGAGATAAAATTCTTAAAACAGTTTAAAAGGTCGGAAACCCGAATCGAACATTTTTTCTCAAACACAAGTCTTGATGGTGTTACGCACTTTGTATTATGTCTATCATGCACGTCAAGTTAATAACTTGATTACCACGACATAGCAACCCTACCACCTCATACGTTTGGTTTCTAGTTCATCTATAATGTTGTTCCATGATGAAAAAGCCTATAGTGAACGCAGTAATAAGAGGTAAGGTCTACTGAAGACCGTTTACAAATCAATCCCATATCATGCTCTTGAAATACACGATAATTACCCAGCCATCCTTACTTATCTCGCAGCACGTGACCAATTTCATCTTGGCACAGAAACCAAAGTAATTAGCTCCACCTCAAATTTTCTAGGTCCTTATGTTGCTTTCGGCCCCACCCTAAATGATCCCATGCGCCATCTCGTGGATATTCGTCGGCTTTTATCTCAGGCTCTCATCCTCATTCGCGCTCAACGGGTTGATTACATTACATTCAATTTCTTCTCACTTATAAAGACATATTCCTTGATGAAACAAAGATCTTTATTTCCAAATCCTATGAGGAGATTTTGGACAGCAACCTACAGATATACACGTGTGACCTCATAAAAAAATCAGAGAATAAGTATTTCATTTTAATATTAATTAACGAGAATACACTTTAAATTGTTTTTTCTTTACAAGTGATGCAGTAGCTTTGTGGTAATTCAAACTAGAGAATTCACACTGGCATAACTGTGTGGATTATAAGTAGAGAAATGTCCACTAAATTTTAAAAATATGGATCATCACCCGTTGTTTCTTTTCACTTGCTGAATTAATTTTTAAGCCAGCATACAAGACACTATAACTTACATCTCGTTGATATCGCTTCAACAGCCAAATATTTATTTATCACGAAAGAATGAAATCAAACTAAATATATATAAATCAAGGAGATTTAGACTACACTATTGCTGCTCATCTGCTCAACCAGTGCCCACTTCACTTCACAAAAAGAATCGGGTTTCATCAGTTAACATAATACAGACTTCATACTTATAAGGCTCGAGTTTGAATTCCAATGGCGGCAGATGTATATGCTTGAAAAATTAGCCCATGCTTGAGTTTAGCGCTTAGTTAATCAGATGGGACGTCCTTGGCATCTTTCGTTAAGTGTTAGCAAATTTCAACACAAGATTTCTATCCTACCCTCCTCCGTTTTATAAATATTCCAAATTCCAACTCTATTCTCAACGGCACAATTGATCTCGGATGTCGATCCTATACCAAATAACTAACACTTCTGCTAAATTTAACGAATTACCGAATAAATACGTGCCAATGGATGCAGTTTCAAAAATATACAAATAAATATACATAAACACATATGAAAATAATTAAAAAGGGAGGAGATCATATAAAGATGGGTAAGGTAGATATAAAGATAGGCATAAAGATAGTACGGTAGATATTTAAACAGATAAGATTCGAGGATAAGTAAGTAGTGAGATAAAGCGCAAAGTGAACCAATTCAGCAACGTTGCTAATTCCTGAAAGAAATCACTTTCTTTTCATGGGAATTATTTTTCTTAAAATTGGCTTTCATTTGTGTAAACCCATATTCAAAGACATGCATCAATACAAAAATATTTTCATTGTACCTAGTGTTTTCTTTTTATCTATTAAATTTATATAATTGAAGTACACAAAAATAAAACTACAACTGCCAATATCATGATAACTTTACGTATTTTTTCTAGTGATGAAAGTAGTTGGAGTACCTACAAAAACCTACGATTAATAGTTTGGCAACAGTTTTCTTTTGCATGACATTTTTGTTCTCAAAATGAAGCAAGTGATACGAATCTACTAGAAGGATTTACGTAGTTAAGAAAACGTTTTATGAGTGTCACTTAAAAGGGCCTAGGGAAATATTATAGGGTATATAATTAAAAGCTGCTCAAAGAACGTAGGCCCAAAAATATGACAGGACCGTTAAAGCAATATATAATAGCAACGTTTTTCTTTCATATTTAAAATAATTTCAGTATGATAGCTACATTATATCGATAATACATTAAATACAACTTTCTCATCTTTATCATGAGAGGAACATTCCAGATTACGTAAGCGCATTCTATTTCAGCACTGAATTTTATTCATGCCTATGTTCATGTTTAGTAAGCCCGTTTTAATCATGGTGCGTAGATATTGACACCAAATCAAAAAAAAACTCAAATGGGTAAAAACGAATCCTTAACTAAAATAAGATCGTTTTTATTCAACAGAACCCTTCCCAGTAATGCTAATTGAAACAATAATTTAACTTTATCGCGTGCATTCCAAACACATCCATTTTAGCTGTCTACTGTCTCCGCGATCGATATAATGTTTTTCCCTGAAAACAGTCATTGGTGGAATTTGATTGGTGGAATGTAGGCACGGAAAGGAAATACGTCAAAATGTTTCCTGAGAATTCCCGGTTTATTCGCCGGAAAAAATAGGTAGACGCTAATGATTTCAATTATTTTATCATAAACAGGTTTTCAAAGAAGCATTTCATGATGAAATTTACATTACCATTACGGGTTCTCATATTATTATCGTTGGGGATACTTTCTACATCATAATCGCGCATAATAAAAGCCACTGCAGTGCCACAACAACCACACAAGATGATTTTTCCACAGACTTTCTGTCAAAACCTGTTTTGGACACCATTTCTGTCAAAAGTATGCAGTCAGCTTAAAAAATGCCTCTAATGTTTAGGATATAAGGACTTTATGCCCAATAAAAATTAATACCTGAATTTCAGAAAAATTTAAAGCTATCAATATAAATACTTGAAATGGGTTAACGATAAATTAAATATTAATGGCTCTAGTCATCTCAAAAATCCATATTCTTTTTTTTAATATCTGACGTGTTTCCCCTAATGCTACAGAATGCTACAGTTTCCTGAAAATATTCGTGATACTACGATCAAATGTGATTTGGGATGTGAAAAAGTTATATATAATGTTAAGGCGAAAAGTATGAGACATTTCTGTGCTTTAGATTTACATTCACAGGTTTATTTTCAGCAAATTATTTAGGCTTATATACATTTTTACAGCACCAAAACATTAATAATGAAAGATACACCACCATTTGCATGTATTTTACAGTTGCAGTAGCTGTAGAGTTGAGATTTAAAGGTGCGTCGACTGCTATATGTCATTTTCCACTACACACGGGTAACTACTTAAAACGATAAAATAGAATTAAGAAAAGGCGTGTTCCAATCCAGGGCTGTCAAAAAGCGTTAAAAAAATAATGTCAAATCAATTTTAAAATGCCTATTCCTTTTCAATATAAAATTATTCCTAGAACTCCTAGAACGTGTCATAGTAATTGATTGTTGGGAGGGGCCTCTGATCCCTATCGAGTCTCGCAGTTCCGGCATTTGCCGCACGCTGTCAAAATAGGTTTCACGGAGAGAAAATATCCGCAATCTTCACACCGAGGTGGCATTTTCTCTTCGGTGAAGAGAAATGAGCGAATTAGAGCCCAGTGCCCAATTCTTAAACGTGTGACGACTAATTTCTCCCACCGGTACCCCCTGATGGACGGACGACGGTGCATGTATTTTTATTAAATATTTTGCTAATAACAATTTTTCCAGGCGCATTATAACTATTCATCTATAATATCGCAATAACATTTTTATATTAGAATTTCTGTTGATATTGTAACGTATATTATTGTGTATATTGGCAAAGCAGGTGAGGAATTAATTTATTTGCGAGCATTTTTCATGCAAATCCAATTTGTAGGTCAGGATAATTTTCTGCAGTTAATTACCAGGAAGATTTATGAAAGGAGTTGTCTCATAGGATATATATCACTTACCCACGTAATTTTTCTGTACTTCCTGCACGAATATCACGCAAACTCATCTCCCAACAATCAATTTCTATAAATGCACGTAGAGCATAAATTATTTTTGAAGTTTTCATTTTCAAAATGCTATTCCAATTCGATAATTTTATTTTTTTAGTTAACGCGGTGTAAGGCCTAATTAGATCATCTGGGAGTGATTTTCGGCATTCATATTCAAAAATATTTCCCATCACCTAATTGACAATATATTTTGCGGAGGAAACGTGGTTGGCAGAACTTGAGTAAATATTTCTCACGAAGGTTACCAGAGGTCAATAAATCGATAAAAGAGACGAATCATATGATTCAATTTTGGTCCTTATTTATATTACCATATGAATGGAATAGGAAGTGATAAGTATGAGATTGATAAGGATGCGTGGAAGCTAATGAAATCAAATTCTAGTACCCTCAGGCTCTGGAATCAATCCAGGCTCTTGATTGAAAGCCGGTCACCACTATACTACCGCAGACCATGTAAATAATATGATAATGGAGAGAAGAGTCAAAAAAAGGCTAACAAAGATATTTATGTCTGAGGACTTTGTTCATCATAATCATCAATGGTCAACAATCCTAGGATTGGTTTGACTTGTTTTCCACTCGATTCTTCTATCAGCCAACCTTTTCATTGTGAACTAATTCTTCTCTATTACATTCTCCACAACCTGTTCCATGTATCTCATACGAGGCCTGCCTTTTCCAATTGTTCCGTTCACTTTTCACTCGACGATAGTCTTCATCAGGCCATCGTGTCTCGAGATATGGCCGATTAAGTTTTCCCTTCTTCTTTTTAGAGTTTTCAGCAGACTTCTCTTTTCTCCCACTCTACTTAGGACTTCCTCGTTACTTACTCGGTCGATCCATTAAATCTTCATCATTCTTCTGTAGCACCATATTTCGAATGCTTCCACCCTATTCTTCTCCGCTGCTCTCATAGTCCATGCCTCACTGCCGTAAAGAAACATGCTCCAGATGTATGTTCTGATAAATTGTTTCCTTACTACTACGCTTGTATTTCCAGCTGTAAGTAGATTCTTCTTTTGATAGAATGCCCTCTTGGCCTGGGCTATTTACTAACTATTTCTTTATTTCTTCGTCCATCGTTAGTTACTAGGCTTCCTAGGTAACAGAACACTTTCACCTCTTCAAGTTTTTGTTTTCCTAGTTTGACATTGGTTTTGGCCTCTTCTTTCTTGCTGCACACCAATATCTTAGTCTTCTTATTTATCTTCAGCTGATATCTGGCCGTTGTCTTTTCCATGGCTACTAGAATCTTATTCAGATCCCTCTCCGTTTCTGCTACGAGTGCTATGTCATCAGCGAATCACAGCATGCTTATTTTTTCTCCGTGGATAGTCAATCCAGAAGACTTCTCTTTGATTTCATTGATGGCTCTTTCGATGTAACCATTAAAAATTATGGGAGACAGTGCACAGTCTTGTCTCACTCCTTTCCTTATTCTTGCCTCTTCACAGCTGGGTCCAGATTTAATCACAGCTACTTAGGTTTTGTACAGACTGTATATAATTCTTCGGTCATTGTAGGACATTCCAATTCCCTTCAGAATTTCAAGCACCGAATCCCAATCCACGTTGTCAAAAGCCTTCTCTAAATCCACAAATGCAATGAACGTTGGCTTGTTCTTCTCTATTCTCTTCTCTATGAGCAGTCTAAAGGCCAATATTGCTTCCCTTGTACCCTTACTTTTCCTGAGTCCGAATTGATCTTCATCCAGGAACTCCTCTGCTTTTCCTTCTATTCTTGTCTAGATGATCCTGGTCAGCATCTTCGATGCATGTGTCGTCAGGCTTATAGTCCTTAAATTTTTGCATTTCTCCGATCTCTTCTTCTTGGGAATGTGAATGATAATGGTTTTCTCGCAGTCCCTTGGAATTTCTCCTGTTGATTACATGTCGCAGATGGTTTTGTAAATATGAGTTGATGTCTTCTCTCCTGCATTTTTAATTAGTTCTGCGGGGACATCAACAATGCCAGAAGTCTTATTCATCCGAAGGTCCCTTACTGCAGAGTCGAATTCCGATCTTAATATTGATGCTCCCATTTAAACCTTTTCCACTTCGCTTCCCTCTTCAATACATTTTCTGCTGAGATTTTTTTCCGTTGTACAACTCTTCCAAATATTCTTTCAATATCTTCACTTCGTCCTCGTTTTCAATCAAAATTTCTCCATTCTTGTTCCTTAGCATTGCATCTTTTGCTCCGTTCCTTAAGTAGTTCCTCAATATCCTGTATACAGCTTCCATCTTTCCAAGTGAAAGGTTGCTTTGTACATCTTCGCATAGATTCTTCATCCACATCTCTCTAGCTTTCCTTGCTTTGCGACTTATTAGATTTATTAGGACTTATTAGACTTATTAGAACTTTGTTTGATCTTTTTAAACGGGTTAAGAATCTGTAGATGTATTATTTTGTTTCATTATTGATGATCTTCGTGAAATTAAAAGTAGATGATTTATTCAAGATTCAAAATAATATAATTGCGTGTTAATCCATCAAGCAATGTGTGAAACTTTGTATAAAAATGATTTAAAAGTAACTTCGCAAGAATCTAGGGAAAAATACATTATGGAAACCGCCGATACAATAAAAAAATTATGTGTACTATACTTGAGCCAGATGAGAGGAAATATCCTTTAACTCAATCGAAGTTTAAATATTATCGAATAAAAGAGATTATTTTTCCTTCTAGTCAGAGTAATGATTTTAAAATAATTTCGTGATTTTAATGTCAATGATGGTAGTAGTTTAATGCCTGTGAGCTCCCAATTAACGATTTACTGAAAGTAAAATATTCTTCTTCCTTCAGTGTTCCCTAATTAGCGATTTACTATAAAAATAACTAATATGGTACTTCCAATAGTATTTTTAAAATTGAAATGTTTCATTCATAATCATAATATACGCCTATTCTGGCTTACGAGGATACTGGTGTTTGCTCTTGTAGATAATCCAATTCTTGAATGTTGATTTACTTGCGAAAATTATTGGGTCCTGGCAGGAAAATCTACGAGAAAGAAACTTTTCCTGTAAATGAGTCTTAAATTCAATGGAAGATACTTCCTTAATCAATCCGTAAAAATTATTCTTATTATATTCGCAAAGAAAACAGCATTTTTGGTGGACTGATAATTCATGCGCAAACAATATCTTTCAATAATCTCCATTCCAAATTAGTCCAAATTTTATATTTGCATAATTTAAAGTTTTGCCATTTTACGACAGCATACTTCATTGATATCGAGTTTCAAACATTAGGAAAGGAGAACTGGGGATCTTTGAAAAAGATTTAAAAATTTCTATTTCCGCGTCCTCAATACAGGCTAATCATACTACGGCACCATAAAAATTTGTATCAGTGAGCATTCTCACTCAAAATCTATTATTATAGAATTTAAATCACTTAATGACGAATAAAAATATCCAGCATGATTATAAACACATAGTGAAGTCTGATAATGTATTCATAAACATATATCCTAAAGGTAATCTTCAAAAGTTGAAGAACTCTCAGTTGGAGACAGTATATGATTCAACGGCCCCCAATTATTTACAAGAAATATGTTGTTGCTATGAGGGGAGGTGACCGAGAACGAAGATAATATATGACATCAAAGGAAGTCGGCCATTAAGACAGAGATAGGATTTTGTGGGGAGTGAAGGGAAGGTGGTGTGAGAATTCTGGCGTTGGCATTAGACAACTATTAACGAAAGGCGCCTAGTGATCCGCGAATTAGCATCCCGATTTACGGGCAGATTAGCGAACTTGAAGAGCCATGCGCATAGAACTTAAATTAGGGACCACTATGCTACTGGTAAGCTTGCCACTGTCGGTGTTAATACCAGGGATTGCCCATATTATATTTTAAAAATAATATTGAGATCATCGTTTATTTCGTTTTTAGATATGCATCGTAAGAGTTTTTTTGAGATTACAACAATGTTAGATTACGATTATACATAAAAACATTGTTATTCTTTTGATTAATAAAATATATTCCAAATAGGTACAACCAAAAATAAAATTAATTAAATAAAACAGAAGAATTTTATACCCTAATATAATGTGCTGGTAAAACATTCTTTTGAGAATATTTTTGTTTTCATGAATTTCAGATTTAATTAATGCATGCAATGGATTCATTATTTATTAGAAGTAGGTTATTTGGTTAACAACTGAAGCGTTTGAGGAATAAATTTTTTCTGATGACCTTTGATTAATGCAGACATTTTTCCTCCCAAGTTTCAACAGTCATTCAAAGATTAAACATTGGGGTTAAGCAAATGGCGAAACTACCATGATTAAAAGCAAACATTTGGGCCGAAAATGAATATTTTATGCGTCACTTGAACATAATTTTGGCTACATTACCTTATAATAATATCTGACGTTTTGATAATGGCAGCCTTTTCAACCGCGTCTTGAGTTGGGCTTCTGTGTTCATAATGTTTGCTCCATTAATAAAATACGTGACTTTTAAAATCTGTTTCTATAAATTTCAGAATGAATATAGCTGCTAAATGTGGCCGGGTGTTGGTAAAATTCCGTCCAGATAACCCGAAAATCCAATCTCTTTCCTGACTAAAAAAGACTGACATGTGCTTTTGGTGATCGGGTCGGTGTGGTGGCTAGAGTAGACCTACTGGCCTCCCATCCCGAGGGCCTGGGATCGATTTCCGGCAGTGGCGGATTTTTCAGTGAAAACTGGTCCCCACTTGAGTGTCTAGTGGAGGGCATTTCAAGTTCATTCCCCCGCCGTCGGATGGCACGTTATGTCGTGGTGCCCTTGGCGCCTTTCGTTAAGAGTAGGCTAATGCCGACGCCAGGTTTCTCTCCACCCTTCCTCCGTTCCCTGAAAAACTCCTACCATTACCCACCTATTCTAAATGGCGCAAATGACCTCAGCTGTCGGTCACCTCCTCTGAAAAACTAACATGTGTTTTTACGAGTAACAATTAGTATTAATGAGGCCGATAACTCCTAAACATTGAATGCACGTAGAAAAATTCTAACTAACGACTACTTACGCTTAGTAAGACTGGTGATATTTAATTAGTGGGAACCTATCTTCTGCCTTTGCAAAACGGTTGATACGTAGGTACATCAAGGCATATAGAGATCCGTAGTCGAATATTATAACACATATATATTTCAAATAATAGGATCCCTTGAACAGTGACGCAGTCCTTTCAAATTCAGCAAACAAACCACAAGAACTCAGAAAAAATGCTTACTGGTAAACTACAATCCATTTTCCGATAGCACGCTCTTCTTGCGTGGATGTTATGCCACGTCTAAGAAAGATTTCGCGCCCCTGAGACGACGGCAGCACCCATTAACCGCCCCTCGGAATCCGCGCGGAGGAAACTCCGCCTACGACATGAACGTCTCGTGATAAAAATTTGCTTCGGTTGGCATAGACGCAAAGCTCGCTCCGATAGCACTCTTTCAAGTGAAGCTTCGATGGTATTCCGGGCCGGAGAAAGAATTCCCAACAGCGGATACCACATCTCTTAAGTCGCGGGATGAACTGTTCTGACGTTGGAAATACATAAATTGAAACAAGAATAAATCCGAGATAACTATTAAGTTAAAACATAGGCTGGTGCACAGTGAGCTGTCAAAGACTAAATATAATGTACGGAGTATAATGACCATAGCATTTATTAAGAGCTTTGAACAGAGATTTCTTCCAAACCTCTTCAAGCATGTCGCCCATTTGATATATTTCTTATCGCAGTATAGATTATTTTCCATTGTACGCACTTTTGGAACTTTAAACATCGTTTCTCGCAGATTAAATCAGGATTTCTAAATCAGTACCTGGTCTTGTTGCAGTTTTTATAAGATATATTTTTTAACGAATTCTAGTCATGAAATCCACAGGAGAGTATATTTAAGGTGAGAGCTAAATTTTTTACTGTCTTAAAAAAAATATTTCGTCAACAATCGATCATCTGTCAAATAGCTCATGAAAAAATCATTGTGCTGGAAAAAATAATCAAAGAGAATTACTCAGTACAGACAAACTATACCGAAAAATCAAAAAACTTAGTTTTCTAAGCCCTTATTATGCGGAGGAGACTTACGTCAGATAGGTGCGAAGTAAGTCGGAATATGAGGCAGAAGATGAAAGCCATGGGTTACGTTAACACATAAAGAAAGCCCATAACTCTAGGACAATCCTGTACTAGTTTAGTTGGTCCTGGTTAAAGTCTCCAAAGTTGGCATGACAAGAAAGTAGTGTTCTTTTAATTCTAAGGGAAACAATCCTAAACTGATATTTACATTTATAATGACATATTTTTGGTTCTTTAGTCAGTCATGTCTTAATCTTTAAGGTTTACGACTATGCATTTCTGATACTTTCCCGACGTATCATCTGCTGCATCTATGAACCTACATATTTTACGCTCTTATAAAATATGGAATGTTATAGACCACTAAAACCAGATCATTCAGCTTTCTGCACAAGTTTATATCCTAAAAATATGTGACATGACGCAATCAATACGCCTGAATAAAATTTGAAAACAATTATTTTCATCGTTTCTTGGAAAGTAAAAATTAATAAATTAAAATAAGGTGAGCATAATTTAATTTAAAAAGCTTTTCGCTCATATCGAATTAAGTAATTAGGAGGATAGCATCAGTATGAAAACATATGCATATTTCGGGATGGAATCCCTAATGGTCACCGTTCTAGAGCCCCCTAAACAAACCATAACAACAATATTCTTAGCAAATTACATATTTACTTGTAAAGAAACGAGCTAGGGAAAACGGCCTCAAATATTCAACTAGCATTTTGGTGAAACTTTGCTATCATTCAAATATAAAAAAACAACCAAGTTTATCAGCAACTGTATTGAAGTAAAAGTGTACTTCAGCTTCATACACAATCAACAGAGATATGATTGGTAAATTTATAGTTAGAGATAAAAGTTGTTCCACATTTTTCTGAAGCAAGTAAAAACATTAGTAGGATAGATTTATTGATTTATAGGAATTAGATAATGCTAAATAATCTATTTGCTAGTAGCTTTGCCTTGACAAACTTAAATAAGCCCTCTCTCTTTCAAGAATATTCGTTCAATGTCAGAAATCAAAACACAGATTCTCTCTTTCCAATTACTAGGGCGCTAACTCGCGGCTGAGCTTAAAGCCACCGAGTGCGTCCACCGGGTTGCGGATGGTGGGTCGACCTCTAGATATAGAGGTTAGCTGCGAGATAAGCGAGTTTACTCGTCGAATAAGCAGTCGTGGACAAAAAGCGACGGCATTCCGAGGGGGTATTGGTCTATCCCTGGGTAAGATAGGCCTCTAAATAATACAGAACCTGTGAAGATGCCGTGACTTGGCGACGGGAGGCCGCCAATAATTACGCTTCTCATCACCCGGAGGAGAGGGCAGCAGCTCTTCTTCACATGAGTGAAGGTGGAGACCACAGTGGTCGGTACAGCGACACTCATTTCACTACAGGCGTGGTAACATTTACTTTAACGGCTGTAGTACTGCGATGTGGAAGGCAAGGGGAAACCACCACATTAATATCCCGAGGAGTCGCAGCTACTCCACTCTTTCCTTTATTATCAAGACGTGATGGCACCCTCTCGAGTAAAATATTCCGGAGGTAAAATAGTCCCCCATTCGGATCTCCGGGCGGGGACTACCCGAGAGAGTACATCAGTCAAATGTGATACACTTTTTAGGGTAGGAACATGGAACGTGAGATCGCTTCGGACCTGTGGAAGACTGGAGAACCTGAAGGTAGAAATGCGAAGAATGGACCTCGACGTATTAGGAATCAGCGAAATGAGGTGGCCCGAAGAAGGAGACTTTTGGAGTGGAAGCTACAGGATTATACATACAGGATCATTAAATGGTAATGCTGGAGTAGGGATCATGCTCAGAAAGAGCGCCGGAATGCGTGTGAAGAGCTTCCTGCAGTACAATGAAAGGATAATAATGGTGAAGATCGAGACCAAACCTGTAGATACCGTGGTGGTGCAGGTTTACATGCCTACGACTGACTATGAAGATGAAGAAGTGGAAGACGTCTACGAAGATATCACGGAAGTTATAAAACAGGGAAGAGGAGAAGAAAACCTAATTATTTTAGGGGACTGGAACGCTATTGTCGGCGAAGGTCAAGATGGAAGAATAACTGGAAAATACGGATTGGGAAACCGAAACGAAAGAGGAGAAAGGCTGCTGGAGTTCTGCACTCAACATAAGTTAGTGGTTGCCAACACATTGTTTAAAAATCACAACCGCAGAAGATACACATGGAAAATGCCAGGAGACAGAAGAAGATGCCAAATAGACTACATTTTAGTGAAGCAGAGATTTAGAAACCAAGTGAAGGACTGCAAAAGCTACCCTGGGGCAGACATCGACAGTGACCATAATATAGTGATGATGAAATGCCATCTAAAATTCAAGAAATTGAAGAAAACAAAGAAGAATATATGGCAAGTAGAAAAACTAAAGGAGGCTCAACATCAGCTGGCATTTCAAAAAGCAGTGGGAAACAACATAGGAGAGAACCTGAATGAGAAATCAGTGGAAGAGCGTTGGGAAAACATTAAATGTGGACTACAGGAAGCCGCAAAAGAAGTTCTTGGAAGAAGAAAAGTTGCCAAGAAGAAGCCATGGATCACGGAGGATGTCTTGGAATTGATTGAAGAAAGAAGAAAGTACAAGAATGCGAAGGCTGAAGAAGGGCAGCTCTGCTACAAAAGAATAAGGAACGAAATAAGTCGCAAAGCAAGGAAAGCTAGAGAGCTGTGGTTGAAAAATCTTTGCGAAGATGTACAAAGCAACCTTGCACTTGGAAAGGTGGAAGCGGCCTACAGCATAGTGAGGAACCACTTCAAGGAACGGAGCGCAAGAGGCAATGCCATAAGGGACAAGAATGGAGGAATTTTGATTGAAAACGAGGACAAAGTGAAGAGGTGGAAAGAATATCTGGAAGAGCTATACAATGGAAAAAATCTCAGTACAAAAGCTATTGAAGAAAAAAGCGAAGTGGAAATAGATGATATGGGGGCATCAATATTAAGATCGGAATTCGACACTGCAGTAAGGGATCTTCGGATGAATAAGGCCTCAGGTATTGATGATGTCCCTGCAGAACTAATTAAAAATGCAGGAGAGAAGACATTAATTCATCTCTACAAAACCATCTGCGACATGTATTCAACAGGGGAAATTCCAAGGGACTTCGAGAAAAACATCATCATTCCTATTCCCAAGAAGAAGAGAGCGGAGAAATGCGAAAATTTTAGGACTATAAGCCTGACGACACATGCATCAAAGATACTGACCAGGATCATCTACAGAAGAATAGAACGAAAAGCAGAGGAGTTCCTGGATGAAGATCAATTCGGATTCAGGAAAAGTAAGGGTACAAGGGAAGCAATATTGGCCCTTAGGCTACTCATAGAGAAGAGAATGGAGAAGAACAAACCGACCTTCATTGCATTTGTGGATTTAGAAAAGGCCTTTGACAACGTGGATTGGGATTCAATGCTTGGAATTCTGAAGGGAATTGGAGTGTCCTACAATGACCGAAAAATTATACACAGTCTGTACAAAAACCAAGTATCTGTGATTAAATCTGGACCCAGCTGTGAAGAGGCAAGAATAAGGAAAGGAGTGAGACAAGGCTGCGCACTGTCTCCCGTAATTTTTAATGTTTACATCGAGAGAGCCATAAATGAAGTCAAGGAGAAGTGTTCTGGAGTGAAAATCCACGGAGAAACAATCAGTATGCTACGATTCGCTGATGACATAGTACGCATAGCTGAGACAGAGAGGGATCTGAATAAGATTCTAGTAGCCATGGAAAAGACAATGGCCAGATATCAGCTGAAGATAAATAAGAAGAAGACTAAGATATTGGTGTGCAGCAAAAGAGAAGAGGCCAAAACCAACGTTAAACTAGGAAAACAGAAACTGGAAGAGGTGAAAGAGTTCTGTTACCTGGGAAGCAGAGTAACCAACGATGGACGAAGCAAGAAAGAAATAGTGAGTAGAATAGCCCAGGCAAAGAGGGCATTCTTTCAGAAGAAGAATCTACTTACAGCAGGAAATACAAGCATAGAAGTAAGGAAACAGTTCATCAGAACATACATCTGGAGCATTTTTCTTTACGGCAGTGAATCATGGACGATAACAGCAGCGGAGAAGAAAAGGGTAGAAGCATTTGACATGTGGTGTTACAGAAGAATGCTGAAGATTAAATGGATCGACCGAGTAAGTAACGAGGAAGTGCTAAGAAGAGTAGGAGAAAAGAGAAGTCTGCTGACAACTCTAAAAAGAAGAAGGGAAAACTTAATCGGTCATATCTTGAGACACGATGGCCTGATGAAGACTATCGTCGAGGGAAAAGTGAACGGGAAGATTGGAAAAGGCAGGCCTCATATGAGATACATGGAACAGGTCGTGAAGAATGTAAAAGAGAAGAATTACGTCACAATGAAAAGGTTGGCCGATAGAAGAAACGAGTGGAAAGCTGCGTCAAACCAATCCTAGGATTGTTGACCAATGATGATGATGATGAGGGTGCTACCCAAAAAAAAGTTTTTTCATAAAAGAAAAGTAATAATCTTATTTCGTGAAAATGATTCATTGCAGTTTAAAATCGATGATTTTATTTTTAACGAGCACAATACCGTATGAGCGCATTAGCTTACTTCCTAAATCAAAAAAATGTCTTCAGTAACCAACATTCTTCTACTCACAGAATATATGTAGGTAGTTGTATGTACAGTTGAGCACCCTTAATACGGGAACCCCTAATCCGGGAACACCCATAATCCGGCAATTTTGCCATGACCAACTGCCTGGTACTTAGTGGAGAATGCCGAAACATTGCTTCATAACCTGCCGGGATATTATTCTTATATTAATACCGAGATACCGTTCTTAACGTTAATTTTCCCGTTTCGAGAATCAGAATAATTTAAAAATATTAATTTCTGGTACTTCGTGTACACTGGAATTATTCTGGAACTTGAAATAAACATATAAATTTGAATACATCGCCGAGACGGACTACGACATCGGCCTTTTCAATGGCGCGCGCATTTTTGATTGACCACTAGACGTAATTTGATAAAAATTATTTGTTATCTGCTTATGTTTCACCCAAAACATGTCTCATCCATATAGTTGTGGCAACAGAACAAAACGTTAACCATCGCAGAAAAAGTGCAAGTTGTGTAAAAGCTTGACGCCGTTGCATCAGTAAAGCGTTTGACTGAAACATAAGGAGTGGGATCTTCAACAACATAACACATTAAGAAGCTGAAAGAGAAAAATCATCAAAATTTTACTGTTAAAGTGACACGAAGACGTAGATCACAGAGAGAAAAACTATGAAAGAAGATTTAAGCATTGATGTAGACAGCCTGGTTTCGATTGCGTCGGAGTGAAGGGCTTAGTTAGTATTTCTGGCCAAATGCTAATGGAGCAGGATAAAATATTTCAGAAATAGACGTGATCAATCCAAAAGACGTGATGTGGGAAATTTCACGTGCATGCAATAGTATTTCACCGTCCGTTCTAAAACACGCATGGTTTAAATTGTGGCCTGCTTTAAGGTTTGATATAGACGAAATAAGTGGGGATTTAAAAAATGTCATGCTTTTGAGGATAAAAATATGATGATGGAGTTTGCAAGCATCATCCATAACCCTGAATTAAAGGAAATAAAATTGGTAAATTTAGACAAAAAGATAGTTAGCGGCCACGATATTCTCACCACACAGCATATGTTATGTATCATAGACAATGAAATCATTGAAATGGTAATTAATAATAATAAATCCAAGTGGGGATGAAGATGAACAGCCTGAAATTGTTGAAGGAAGACTACTATTGATGATGGACTTTAAAGAATAATCCAGTCCGGTCGCCCGTAGTGATGGGTGGCCGTACACACGACACCCACGCGTTGACATCGCGCTGAATCAGCTGATAACGAATCAAGCGCGGTAGGAAATTATGTTACGCAAATCACAGCATAAGAAATATCAATTTTTATACCCTTTTCCAATAACAATATGAAACTTTTACATGTGCAGCTTTATGCACATGGCTTGGATTCCGTTATTTTTCACTCACTGCGCAACGTCGATAATTTTAAATAATAACTTTGTGAATTAAGAAACCATTTCTTTCTGATTATTCTCAATAAATCTTTTTACAATAATGTTCAGTAAATGGAAAACGAATATATTTTGTTATAAATAATTGACTCCTTTCAATGAAAACATCCCAGACGTCAGAAATAGACCAGTTGCCATGCATGACCCATAGTACGGCAAAATCCCTAATCCGGCATCACTTCGGTCCCGACTATGCCGGATTAAAGATGCTCAACTGTATAAGGAAAAAAGTCAAAAATTCGCGAGTGCAAGTGTTGGCAGCAAACTTCCAACAACAAGAAGGATAAAATCAGTATGAACATGCTAAAAAGTAATAACTAGTTAGTAAAAGTCGGTGGGAAAGTTTATGAATAACTCAAGGTTACATATTCAATATACTTCTAGTCTTTAGGTGAAATGTGCACAGAGACATTCAGAGAAGAGCTCTGAAAAGTGATGAAAGGTGAAATTGAGTACATTTAAGCAATAATATTGGTAGAAAAGGACGCATCATGAATATGAAAAGCCATTAATAACGTGAGAATTTGGGTTGAATTAAGCAACGCAAACATTAAAAAGGAGCGACTGCAGAGAACTCTAAAAATTTGCTTCTCAGTTCTGAGAACCCTCGATTAAATATAAGTTCCGGTTTGCAGTGCCTTCAATGAAATTTCTCTCATAAAAAAAGTTATCCCCTTCAAGTAATCGGATCACGTTTCACTTGTTCCACTTAGAGATAAGGATTACGATCGTCTTCCACGCGTTACTGTCACACGGCAATATGGATAAATGCCTAGCAGAACAGAATATTAAACTAATCTGTTTTTCAGAATGTCTTCACCAATCTATTTTAAGAACTATAAATGATCTGAGATGAATAAGAAAGACCTAAAAGAGTGTATAAAGGTGTTACGTGAAAGTAGGAATAGGCACTTTTGGCTTGTATGCTTCGTACTTAAATGCTGGGTGGAAAGATTTTTCTTTTTAAATAGATACTTAAGTATGTCATAGATTTAATATTTGGTGCTCCCTGTAAATCGAAATATGCGTCGATTAATGGAGCATAAAGTACGTTTGACGTATCGTGCTCACATGAGTACCGAATGGTGCAGAAAAAATGTGATAGTTGAGTGATGGGGGCTTAAAAAGTGGGGTAAAATTTTAGGACAACGATGATCAGGAAAGCGAGAGAAAAAATGCGATAAAGATAAAAGAAACAGCAGTGTTATTGGAGTCCCTTCGGAACATACATCCATAGATGCTGCGGTGGCAGCTATTTTCCTTACAAGAACTCTGAGGAAACCTAATAATCGGATAACCCCTACGCGTAACTAAGTAAAAATAGGTACTAGGTAGTTAAATGCTATTTTTGTAACACCGAAAAAAAACCGATTGATGATGAATGAAGAGTTTAGAAAGAATATATGAACATGAAGTCAATTTTTTCAGATTATTTATTGTCATTACTGAGATACGGAGCAATTTTAGACAGTCGAAAATTTATGATCAAACTCTGGAAAACGTCAAAGTGGACTGGAAATGGAATTCCTAAGAATGGAACATCTCCTCACTGGATTTCTTGCAGTTCAATGAAATTGCTACAGCAATCGACCCGAGCAGATTTCATGGAAATCATAAATTTTATATATGACCTATAAATAAGTGAAACCGGGGATATGTTCAGCTTTGAGTACACGTGAGTAAAAACCTAGAATTAGAAAAGACACAACTCAGATGACTTTTAAGAGATGGAAGGGTATTTTGTCAATTGGTCTCAATATTTTTAATCATGAGATACACAAAAGAACTTCAGAAAATGTATGCCATTGACCCTTCAATGAAAAGTCACTCTATGCCTTTCATCATTTCCTACGGGTGCCTAAGTATTACCATTTTAAGGCATATTTAAATATACTACTTACAAATGCTGTGTTTATCCAGAGAACACCTATTTTTTTAATTATTTCCTTTTACTTTTAATCCTCTAAAGCTTTTGTTGTTCTAGTTATTCACCTTGAAATTTACTATTTGTGTTAATATAACCATAGGTATTATAATTTATTTACTGCGGTGAACTTCGCTGCAACCAGCCTAATCAAACATTGATTAAATATTGCGAGGATTTATTCACTTGATATTCTTACCCGAGACCCCTTACTTCATTGACTTTCTATTAATAACAACATGCGATGCTTTATATTTTTAGAAAATACTTTTTTTCACTATTGGTATTCTTTTAAGCTAATGAAAAGTAGCTACATTGTTCTGTCAGCTTACGGTATTTACCCTCCCACATTTATGATTTCTTTATTAATCTCTGAAATCTCATTGCTTCATTTTTTCGAGATTAATTACCGCACCATAGCTCACGCACTGATTTCTTAAAATGTTTACCAGTGATAATATTGAGTTCTGTCGAAAATATTTACTTTTGTCTTGATTTGGCTTACTTATTGGCATGGCATAGCCGACAATGAAAAAGAGTTGAAATGAAAGAGGGCGGAAAGGTTTGTAATAAGGAAAAGGCAGAGAAATAAATCAAGTAGAGTTGCTTGTTCAACCTCTTGTCAACATTCTGATTTCTCTCCGTATTTTCCTTCCGTAAATTCCAAATCTTCTTTCATCTCTGGCCAAAAAATCTTATTGCCAGAGGAATATGCTAATTAAATAAAATTAAATGACGTCACTCTAGTACGTTCACGATTATTTCTGGCAAAATTACCTCTATCATTCTACAATAGAAACAAAATGAGAGTAATAAATTGTGCATGTTCCTTATCACCTGTATTTTTAAAATCAAAACCATTCCTCATATTTACAGATAATGTAACAAAATTTGAAGCGTGAGGATAATAAAGAATGAATTTTGGAGTTGAGTGATGCGCAAAATCAGATTGATATGACAACCCGCTTACTGCAACGTCAATCATTTCATATCATAAACCCACAAGGGTAGTTACGGATATCCTATATCATGTGAATCCACATAGTAACGTTCTAGCTACCGCAGAAACGTGCAGCATAGAGTGCTCGGTTATCATTCAGGAAAGTTCAGTTACGATTGAAGGAAACTTGGAAATAAAACGGATGGAAAGGGGGACGTTAGTTAGGGAAGAGCATTAAGATTGGTTACTATTGCGACTCTGCATGCTGTGTGCTTTAAAACGAATTATAGTCTTCGGTTTCATAGTTGAGCTCCTTTCCCCTGCTGTATTGCAGGCATAGATATATCTTCCTTGTAGACTTCAAAATTTTGAGATTTGAATTTAACAAGTAGGTGTACTAAGTAAATTCACCGTGCATCCTCCCTGTTTGCAAAACTTCCCGACCAAATCCTTCCTTCCTTCCAAATGATACGTTGTTTACATCCATTGGAGTTTTTTTTAAGAATGAGCAGCTTTCCTCGATCCCTACTTATATCCCGTATTTCACGCACATTTGTTTCATCAACATTGCCGGACTTGCACGGGACTTTTCTTTCTCATTCCGAGAAATGCGTTTGCTCCAGCAACATTATGCAAGATGCTCTTGACGTTCATTCTAATCCAGTTCAAACAAAACCAATATCACAATAAAGGCAAAGAAAATGTACTATTTGGGAATTTATGCACCGAATTCATGCATGCTATCATGCGTCAGCGAGGGCATACCATATTTTACATACCTATAGTGAAGAAGTTTTTCCTGAAAAGTATTTGTAACTTATAACAAGCATCACCAACTGTATTCATATCCCTTTCTGGATCACTTTGAACAGTGAATGGATTTATTTCTACGACACAAGCAAGTATACCAGTATAATTCGTAAACTGCCCTACTGAGTATTGAGCTTCAATTCGGTTTATGTATCTCGGGTTACCTGGCCTAAACTGCTTCGCAAGAAAACATCGATCAATTTAAGGTTTGTGTGGAAAATTAGGTACAGGTGGATAAGAGACCGCATCCGCATAAAATATGGCAATGAACTGGAAGTGGAAGACGTAAATAGAAAAAGGAAGATGTACATCTAATTAGGTTCCTTTCATGGAAACTTTACCTTCGACTACTTGGATTGGAAGCTTGGTAATGTAGAAAAGCATTACAACAATCCAAGTTGAGCAACCCACGAGAAATCAGGCTAAAATCACTACGATAAGGAAATCGATTTGAAAGAATATGACTATGATGGAGAAGCATGTAAACAGCATTAACTCAGTGCTGACGTGAAAATAAGTGACTGTATAGTTGAAATCCACGCTAATTTCATGGTGATATGTCTATTGGAGTGATTCAGAGCTCATTGTAAGAGTAAATCTCTGCTTTGAATACAAAAGTGGATGAGTTCATAAGTTTCTACATTTCTTCAATTTGCATGAAAATGAAATAAACATATTAAATTCAAACACTCAAAATAGATGACCGTTGGATGCACCGAGTTCGGAAAACGGAGTTTACCGTATAAGTAGAAGGAACGATTTGGAGAAGCACGGTTATGAAAAATCTTCACTAACGTCGCGGTGACGGTAATAATAGCATCGTTGGTTTAGCTATACAGAGAGACGGGACGGGGATCTAATGGCCAAACAGATATAAAATGAAAGAGTAAACGGTGAGGGAAAATCTCTTGCATGGGTGTGATCTAAGGTTTCAAGGAACGGGGAAATGTGACTCGTTAAGGGCAACAGAGGATGAGTGAATCACCACATGGATGAGACAGAGGCGGGAAAACTGCGTCAGGATTACGCAGCATAATAAAAGTAGTGAATAACAGATTTCTTTCATCTCAAACTAAAAAACACTTTTTAAAACGCATACATTCCACTGCTTTTGGCTGTATTCTGTGAAATACTGAAAACGCAATTCAATTGGGTATAACATTTTCTTAGCCTACGTGTATTAATCATTTACTATTTTCAACTCTCCTCCAACAACATCAAGGCTTTTGTGAAATTTAAGTTTTTTTCATGTAGGATAAAAGATAATATTAATGATATTTGCATGCTTGGAAGAGAAAGATCATTAGAGGGAAGCAAAATATATAAATGAATGGAATTGTGATGATACGTAAAATGATGAAAATGAAAGTAAAATACCGACAAGGAATAATAAAATAACTCTTATTATTCTAACATAGAAGATAATTAAGCAAGTTACGACAGAACGGAGATGATAAGAAATGAAATAGGCTTTTTGAACCAAATTGTAAAGTAAATAAAGAAGGCAATTTTTACAGGTGATATTACATACATCAAACGCAAATAAGGGAAAAAGGAGGAAAAGTGGAGTAAAACCAAGCTGACCGAAACAACTCTCAAATTTATTTACATATATTTGGAGACATTTTTCTGCCATTTAATCATGGCTTCTTTCTATAAACTCCTAGTGGCATGCCGTCGACGCAAAATATGGTTACCAGTGTACACACAGTGTACAGTACACACAGTACAGTGAACACACAGTGTACAGTTAGTTTTTAGGGACTGCTAGACACGTAAGAGTTCCACACATCAGCGGCGGGTACTTAAGATGAACCGACCGTGGTCGCCTGTTCTGTAAAGCGCTGTTCTGTCAACCCAATGGTCGCGGGTTCAAATCCCGCTCGAGGCGTGAATATTGTATTGGTTCTGGGCATTAAACCATTTACTAGACGGTGCGATTTAGCCTCGGGCACCGGACACCTAAAATCCAAAACTACTAACAATACTTAAGATGAATTACGACCCAAGTGTTCCCCGCTCAGCTAAATTACGCCAGGTAAGAGAGCATGGAAATACCCTGCTGGAAATACCCGACGAGCAAGGTAGAAAGGAAATCAGAGAAGAGGACGCTACAATCACACACGGACCCATGGATGGGAAGAAAAATGGAAAAGCAACCGAGACTCTGTACTCCGTAACGATAATGAGGGAAGGAATGAGTTCCTACGACGCGTCCAGCGCATTCGGCTTTTGTAGGTGACGTAAGAAATGTCCACCCTTCTCCCTATCCACGTTGCCGAGGGCGAGGGAAGGGCGGATCCGAGGGGGAGGGCCCGGGAGGGAGTGGAAAGGGCAGGGGTGATGAGGAAGAGTGCGAGGGAGCCAAACAGAGGGCCCGGCGGCGTGCTGGTGTGCGCGGGAATGAGCGAGGGATGTAGGATGTGGCGAGGGGGCGGACGGGAGGTGGAAAGGGGAGGATGGACAACCCTTAGGGGACAACCGAGGGAATGGATTAGGACAGTGATGATGAGGATGCGCAAGAGGATGGTGGTGTGAAACTAAAGGCAGGGCAGGGTGGACGATTGTTGGAAAATCTTTGCGTGTTTTCTCACGAGAACAAGGAAGGCTTTCGAAAGGGAACCATCAATTTTACGAGAAAAAGACACCTAAAACCCAAGACTACTAACAATACTTGAGATGAATTACGGCCAAAGTATTCCCCGCTCAGCTAAAGCTAAAGCCGGGCAAGGTGGAAAGAAATCCAGGGAAGAGGGCGCTACAATCATACACGGACCCATGGAAGGGAAGAAAAATGGAAAAGCAACAAGACCCTGTACTCCGTAACGATAATGAGGGAAGGTATGAGTTCCTATGACGAGGGATAAAGAGATGTATCCTCCCCTTTTATCCCATCAGAAACTTAAACGCTCGTTTTCCTCCAATACAATCATCGTGCTACGGTGGCAACAGAAACTGAAACGAAAGATTTCTAATGACTTCTTCCATTTACAACTATATTTTCCTCACAAGTCACACAATTCATACACAATCCATCAAATACTACATTATTTTTTCCATCTTATCTATTTACCAACAAATCATAATTTCTGCCTCGTGATTTTAACCAATTTTTTGTGCGATGTCAAATCATAGTTACGAATCTTAATGCAATTTCTCTTTTCATTAATGCCCTTTAATCTTGTGTAGGCAGCATAAAACCCCCTCTACATATCTTTCGTCGCAGCAGATTTGTTAAATTTTTGGCGCTTGTTTGTATGTTTCCACCCTTCACTCTGTGTCACAAATTTTTTAAATACACTTCATAATTCATCTTAAACTGCTTATAGTTAACCATATCGTCTAGTCAAGCTACATTCTAATACTAAGGTAAATACATTAGCCATTCCCGAGGTGGAATTCGAACCTGCGACCTCTGGGTAGTCTTTCCGGCGCGCCACCGACCTGTCAACCGCAGTCGGCTTGAGCGAGGATGCGCAGTAAGGAAATAGAGGAATATTTCCATTCACTCCCTCCCCACTCCCCCCCAACATTGCATTTGGTAGCGAAGGAAAGATTCCCGAGGCAACTCCTTTATCTTGTGACCGTCAGATCTGGGGCTTTTTGGAAGACTTCAAAGGTCACCGCCGTGAGGAGAGAGAGTTAGAGAGAGATAGAGGCCTTGTCTGATCGTGGAGACGAAGACACTGGAGAGGATGGGAGTTGAGGGATGAAAATAAAGAGAAAGGGAGTTGAGGGATGAAAATAAAGAGAAAGAGATGGGAGGGGATGGAATAGCATTCGTCGCAGAGTGCGCGTAAAGGAGGGGTGTGACGGAGAACGCTTGAGTGATACGGGAGTTATATACTAAAAGCATTTATTACTTAAAGACAGGAGGTATTGATTAGTTAAGTAGGTACTATATAGTGAACTCTAGTGTGCTATGTCAGGTTATATCACAGGGATAAAATAGAGAGATATATCGCAGAAAAAAAGAGTAAAAAAATACTCATCCAATCATCGTGAAAATCATTTACATCCGTATTGTACGCTGCAATCCAACACGAAAGTATGTAGCAGGGGGTGACTCAAATCCATGCATGAATTATTTACATTTAGGTCTACATTTTCGATTCCATTGATAAAAAATCCATTTATTATGGGATTACTGGGCCCTTTTACATTCATTTACATGTCATACAATTCCATACATCAAAGTAACTTCAAAACGGGACGATTCTGCAGTATACCTTACAAATATTTATGACTGCGTGCTTGTGAGTATACGAGAAAATATTTTTTGTAAAACTACTACAATATTACATTTGCATTTCAAGGCTCAAATGGATATAAAAATAAAGACAAAGACGTATATTACTTATTTTTATCAACATCATGTACAATTAAATACAATTTATTATCGTACGAAATAAGAACAATGTTTCAATTGAATATTCCTTGATTTCATATCCATTTAAGTCCCTATACAGACAATTCATGTGATTAAGTATATTTGCACCTCTACTTGCATGATCCTCGTATTTAAAAGTCATGGCGGCGGAAAAGGGATGAAGCGCATATGCTAAAATGAAGATAGTGGCTTAAGACAGAGACGGTTAAAGGTCATGGCTGTGGCGGTCCTTCAAATTCACAACAAAAAAAACATGCATGTTGCGTAAGGAGTACTTGAATCTGTGATGACTGACCAGCATTGTTTTAGTAAATAATCTTTATTTACTTTGCATCCATTTCCGATGAATGCTGTGTATGCTTGGTGCTCATTCACCCCGTGCCCTGAAGGTGGCTCTTAGGGTTCCTATTAGATGTGGATAGAAGTTGGGCCAGGGTTGACTCGGGGAGCGTTAAGACGATGACGACTGGGGGAGGGGAGGCCGATGACGTGTCCCCTGGTGAAGTTTCCGCGCTTCGGGAAAGGCGTGGGATGCATTCCAGCCTTTGTGGGAGAGTGAATAGTGTGGGGGGGGGCCACCCACGCAAGTCAACGCGAAGGCTCCCAACTCAACCCCTCGCGCTCGGGGGTGCAAAAACGCACGCGCGTACCCGAGGGTCGAGTGTGATGGGGCCAAGGAAAAGGGGGCGGAGCCGAAAACAGCGTGCGGGGGCACTTGGGAGGAGTTGAGGATGAATGTGTGTGTGTGTGTTGCGAGTATAGAGTTCCCCCCGTGTGTGTATGTTTGCGTGTGACACCTGTGACGCATGCAGTACCGTGCCCGTTCGCAGAACGCTGGGTGAGAGGTCCTAATCAGTGGAGATGAGGGGGAAGAGGAGGTTTTAACGCCCCTTCCAGGATTGATCATTACGGGACACGACTCCAATGCTCCCTCCTAACTCCATTATCCATCTTCATGCATCTTGGCAGGGGCCCAAGAGTTGGGGTCAAAAAGTCACGTGTCTCCGTTCACCGCAGGTAAAAGCGTTCTGGGAGAGATTTTCACTCTGTAGTTTCACGAAACACGGCCAGTATGATCATCAAGGCCCACCTCAACCCACGCTGCACAAATATAGATAACAATATGAGGAGAAATAATTATAGGCTACTTCCACACATATCACCAATAAATGGTGACAAACACATTGCTTAAAAACCAAAAGTGATGAAGATACACATGGAAATTTCCCGGAATATAAAAAAAGAAACCGAATTAACTACATTATAAATAAGCTGAGATTCAGAAACCAGATGAGGTTCTGTAAAAGTTACCCCGAGGAAGATAATGACAGTGGCAAAAACTGAGTGATAATGAAATACCATTTGTAATTCAGAAAACAATGAGGAATAAGCAAGTAGAAAAATTGAAAGACTCAACATTGGTAGGATTTTTAGAAAGCAGTGGAAAAATAAAGGAGAGGATACTGTTGAGAAATCAGGGAAAAAGAGGTGGAGAAACATAAAAAATGGGCTTCAGGAAGCCGCAAGACCAGTTCTGGGAAGATGAAAGGTATTCAAGAAGAATTAATGGAGCACAGTAAAAGTTAAACTCCTAATTGAAGAGAATGAAATACAAATTTAATTTAAGAACTGAAGACAACTTTGTTACAAAAAAACAAGAAATTAAATAACCCATAAAGTGAAAAAAGCAATAGAAATATATGAAGGACTTATACAAAGGTATACACCACCATGGTAACCACCACCACCATCTCACCATGGTAAAGATAGAAGCTGCAGAAGGGTGAAAAATCCCTTCAAGGAATGGGGGGCGAGATTTAATTTTATAAGGGGCAATATTGGTGAACTTTAATTGAATATAAAGACAAAATGAGAGGAGAAAGTAACATTTGGAACAATTATTAAGGAAGCAATCTTAGTGCAAAAGTAATCCAACGGGAAAATGATGTGGTAAAGTATGATTAGAAGACTCAGTCTTAAGATAGGAATTCCATGCAACAGTAAGGGATGTTTGGATATATAAAGCACCTGGAATTGATGATATTACCTTTGAGATAATTCAAGTTCATGATAGAAGGCAGTCTCTAACTTTTAAAGCACCATATCTGTGATATGCAATAAACGGGAGAAGTACTAACGAACGTAGAGTAGGAGATCTCAAATCACAAAAGGAAAGGACCAAAAGCTGCGAAAATGTTTCAAATACAAGTCTAACTGCATGCCCCGAAGATATGGACTGGCTCACCTCCAGAAGAGAAATTCCTGAATGAAGATCAATTTGGATTCAGAGTAATAAAAGAATACAATAGAAGAGATGTCTCTTGAGCTACTCAGAGAAAAGCATGGAGAAAAACAACCCAATGTTCATAGCTTTAGTGGATTTGGAAAATACTATTGAACACATGGACTGGCATTCAACAGCTGCAGGAAATAGGAGTGTACTACAATTACCAAAGAGCTACAGACAGTTTGTACGAAAACTGAGTGACCGCTATGTATTCAGGATACAGCCGAATAGAAGAGTAAAGAAAGGAGTAAGGCAAAGTTGTGCACTGCCTTCCAAATTTTTTATGTTTAAATCAAGAGAAAAATTATTGAAATCAAAGGCAAGACTCTAGGGATGAATATTAACGAGGAATATATATGTATGGTGCGCTTCGCCGATGACAAATCAGCCATCGCAGGGACAGAAAGATATTTAATGAGGACTAGTTTCAATAGAAAGGAAATTTGCTAGATTCCACCCCAAGATCAGTAAAGAAAACATTAGGTAATGGAATGCAGTGCAAGTGAAGAGACAGTGACCAACGACAAATTGGGAAAACAAAAACATGGGGAGGTGGGAACGTAGTGTTATTCAGGAAGCCGAGTGAGAAGTGAAGGACGAAGCCAGATGAAAATAGACCTGAGAACAGCCAAAGCGAAGAGTAGATTCAACCGAAAGGTGAACCTACGTACTGCTCAAAATATGCTCTGCTACTGATCGACTTAGTTACCAGCGAAGAAGTGCTATGATGAGGAGGAAGAATGTCTTCTGAAAACCATAATAAGAAGTCAGCACAACTTAATCGCAAAAATGTAGAGACATGATTTTCTGATAAGGAAAATCGTTGATGGAAAAGTAAATAGAATGTAAAGGCAAGGTCTCACATGAGATGTAAGGAATAAACATTGTGAAAGAAGGACTGTTAATAAGACCCGAGAGGTGGATTGTGTGGAGAGGTTCCTTACGTGAATAACTCAAGTCAAAATCAATGTGGCATTCATACAGGATTCATTCGTAGAGAAAACACATTCATCTTAAGATTCTTGCTAACTTATAATGGTGATAATATCAAAATTGTCTCCAGTTGGGGCGAGGTTGAGACTAATTACCCACTTCTCATGCCTAACCATTAAAACGCAATATCGTAAGATAGCATTACCACAAAATCATTTGCTGACCCATCCAACGCTTCTTGTGCATGAAAATGAGTGATTTAAGTATAAATCCCCGAATTTCTTCATACCATGAGTCGCATAGCTACATATTTTCACTGACAATGAGAATATTCAAGTTGGACAGTGTCACCACCACATTCACCATTCACCGCCGAACTGAAATTCAGATTTAACTTCCAATATAATAAATATGAGTAACGAATGTGGGAACGAGATTTGTAATCCATTATCCTGTCAGCCAATGGGCCATAATCTATAAATCTAGCTCAAATATGGATGTCACGTTTGGTTAGATTGTATATCAGCTAGTGTTTGGTGACAATTAAGTGACAAAATAATCGGGCATATCTCAAGACAAGATGTCCTAATGAAGAAAAGCGTTGAGAGAATAGTGAACGGCAAGAATGCAAAAGGTAGGCCTCGTATGAGGTGTATAGAGCAAATTGTAAAGGATGTAAAAGAAAAAATTACATTGATATGAAATGGTTGGCCGATAGAAGAATCAATTTGAGGGCTGCGTCAAACCAATCCTAGGATTGTACGCTGCACACTGTCTAGTTCTCTGATCAAGCTTAATTCATTCGAAACCCATACACCTGCTCATTGAAATAATGCAATACGCAAAGGAAGTCAAATAGTTATACCAAAATAGTAAATCCAAAGTAAAGCATGATATTCAAACGCCATGCACATCTTGTCTACAGATTACTTAAGGCCGGTTCAGAGAAACATCTGGCGTGAAATCTGTATGAAGTTAAAGAAAAAAATAGCATATGAGGTTGGTTGAATTATTTAGAAATTTACTTATGAGCGCAATGTCGTTGTCGTTCGTTTCAGTGCCTTTCTTCAGTGTTTTGCTAATATTTGTCGAACCTCATGGGAAGAAAACATCACTGGAAGAAAAGTGTGCAACAGAAATCTACTCCTTTTTTCTACAGACAGAGTGAAAGTTTTTTTGCATACATGGCAAGAGATTTCCAGGAGAATTCCGACTGTGATTACTGAAGAATATCCTTAACTATCACCATTCGTGATTGGTCCTAAAAAGATGGATTGATGGCGTCCCGCCTACATTATTTTTTTAATAAACGCTCCAAGGATGTTAAGTTAATTTTTTGTTAAACACCTGAGTTCAATTCGTGTGCTCATTTTTTCAATAAACCGGCATTTGAGGTAGGTTGTGAAAGAGATCAAAAATAATAGCCACCCTTCCAAGGTAAAAGCATGAGCTTGCTGAATGAATCCAGATTCTCAACTACAATTTCTTTTGCTGTCGAAGACACAAACAAAGAACACTTCATTTATGAACTGCAGTAAATGCCACGGTTTGGCCCGGTGTAATTAACCTATGAGTCTCGAGCACATTGGGGCGAGGGACCTCGGCTGCTCAAACTTGCTAATTATCTGTTTGACAGGTAACGGCAGAGCTTTCCCCGAATTAAATAAGAGGTGAGGTGTGAGAAACGCACTAAGTCAAGGTGGAAGAGGCGGTTCCGTTCCCCTCAGCTGCGGCTTCCCACATGAAGTTTAGATGCTCTGAAAATCAGACTGCTAAAAATTCAGCAAAGGGGTAGCTTGAGAGATTTCACCCGGCCGTTTTGAACCAGGAAACCTCGAGGCAATTCGGACCTGTATCCTCAGGATGTCTAAATGTTGACCTTTAGTACTACTTATTTTATGATATTACTTCATTAAGGATATTCAAGTTCGCTAACTTAAAATATAATGGAAAGATATCAACGGCTTTCAGTGATTTGCTATCGATTCTCAGGATCATAAGGAGGGAAAAGAACATAAAGTAGCAAGAAAAGCTTCAGTTCAAGCGCTTCTCAATCAACTTAGGAAGGTTAAATTACAACAGTAAAATCTTCAAGTCCATAAAACGGTCCAAATCGTAATTTTTAAAACATTTCGCGATTAAGTAAAGCCTTTAAAATATGTCGAAGCCGAAACCCTAAATTCATTAAAATATTGATAAAAATGTCATATATTAATCATGTACATTTTATGCACCAAGTTATCATGTACGAGGTTTACGGACCAGCTGCCCGCCTCGGATATGGTTGTTGTGTTTAAATTACGGCAAAACTTTGAATTGCGTTATGTTAGACGGTGTGCCGACCTGACCTTAGTAATTAGAATAATACTAAATGTTATTTTTACTATCACTACCAATTTTCCGACTGCATCAACAGACTAAAAGCATCAGTAATTTCCAAAAGTTTATTTTTAGCTCGAATACTTGAAATTAATTAATGGAATTATACTTCCATCATCAGACCCATGCTCCGAATATCCTTACAATACTTTTAAACGCCACCCCCATTGTTGCCGTCACACGTCATGATCAATTCAACAGAATAATTTCATTTTCTCGGATCCTTTGATCACAAGGTGAAGGATCATTTTCCAATATGAGTAACATCTCTTGGGAACGGAAATCACTCTCAGGACGGGTTAATCCGCGGTTTAAGGGAACACGCAGGGTGACATCCAGTATTGATGTCTTTTGAGGAGCAAAAGTTGCTCTCGATGTCACCCAATGTATGTACATACAATGAACCACGGAAACCCATGGCAAACTAATACCTTTCCCAGCCCATCAAGTCTTAAATCGCTATATCCGCAAGGTGTTGACATGACAACGTAAACAAGGTGTGACAGGGGATCAAATTAATTACATCGTAGCGTAAAATACCCCGGAAGACTAACACTTGAAATTAAATGCAGTCCCTGCCGGGAGTGTGAGTCCTCCAGGAAGTAGGATACTGCCTGAAATCCTTGATCAAATTGATGGTTTTGCAGACCAAGGACTTAATAAGAAGTATTTCTCCTGTTATAAACCAGGTTACTTAAAAAAATATTGCAGGTTTTCAATCAAGTACCATCAAAAATTAAGAGGTCCATTTGTAGGAAGATAAAACGAGACATCCGTTAATTAAAAAACACCATTTCCATGTGTAATTTTTTTTGCAATTTAAGTACATAGACCAGTAATTTAATACACCAATTACATCATCGCCAAAGATCCGTCCCGTACGCATAGCCAGAATATAATGAATTCAGGCGTTTATGCAGAAATTAAATTTTCCCATGAATGTTACGAGTACCACGTAAATATTGATTACTCTGCCCTCCTGTTTCAAGAGTGCAAGGAAAAGTTATTGAAGGTGGCAAACGAGGTTTTCGCAACTTAAAAAGGGAATAGCAAGCTTCCGAAAAAATACACGGAGCGGCCGTCGTTTGTAATTACTTAATGACTTTCCATGACCCAAAATTTCTAATGAAGGTGCTGAGTTGACTGTCAGAGGTTTTCGGAGAAGGACTACACAGTTCTCGCGAAAAAGACGGGATAAGCATATGCTTGTGCCAGATTTCGCATCACAGTATTCGGAAACTAAATTTTTTTAAAAATGATACCTACATTCCCTTGCATTCAGCCTAGTCTTTCCCCGAATCACAGGGACGTAGTTTTAAATTAGGAAAATATTCGTCCGCTCCAAAATAAAAACATTTCCCAATCAAAATGTACCCTTATAAATAGCCTAATGGAGTTAAAACTATTCTTTTGTTCCTTCAGGTCATACACACAGCCAAAAGAAAGTACATTTAACGAGACTTCCCTTATTTCTTTCATAAATGGCATATAAAATCACTACAGAGAGCTTTTTTTCATTTCCGACAAAATGTCACAAGAGCCTTGCTTTAATGAAGCCCCGTCCTTTGCACGGATATCTGGTTTGAGACAAAAATTCCCCCCCCCCCTAAAATGAAGCTACCGACTAAAATACGTCATCTTTCCCATGAGTTTCAAATCGACATTGGCTAACAAATATTTCTAATGAACTAATCATAGTGCAAAGTATGAACGAATCATTTAGTTCTTCGTGAGGCATTCCAAATATTATTGCGATTACTAAAACGTCCGAGAGAGATCATGAATGCTTATCTTACCAACGTAAATGTTTTACCAGTAGGTACATTATATGTCAAATACTCCCTAAAACTTACTCAAAAATGGCAAATGCACTAGATAATCAAAGATCACAATCCTCCCTACCCTTAGGACATACGATGACCAAGAAATCTGAAAAAGTAATCACCAACTCATTTCCCATCTGCCTCCTTTCTCACTCTTCCATTGGTTCTACTTCCGTCGAGACCATTCCCATTTCTTTTCAAGTCCTGTTTATCGTAAGGGAAAAATCCATGGCAAAAGTCGAGGGCGTAAAGCGTCGGTGTAGCAATTCCAATCATTCAAACTAGACATTGGATACCGAACACATTTGCCAAAATGCCAATACATACATAAAAAACTGTTCATTACGATTGCATTACAGGTATATAATAAATATGTCAAGGACGAATGACAAGTGGGCGTTGAAAAGAGTGACTGATTTATGAGGAGACATCAGATCCAGATTGGATTCAATATTACAGCGAAGAGCAAGCGAGTGGGATGAAAAAATAAAAGGAAAAAAACACATTTTAATTATTGGTTAAGGGATTTGCCAAATAGGTTTCATTTTAAACTGCAAATCTTTGTGGGCATAAAATACCTATCAAAATAATAAGCTTTGCAATGAAAGAAAATGTTCATTAAAGTGCTAAATTGACAAAATTTGATATGTTTATTTCAAAGTATAAAAGATACTGATGAATCTACTTGATGCATATTGGTCAATTAGATGAGAATCTACTAATAAATATTTCCCTTTTTTATCTCTGCCTCAATTAATGATTGAGCGTACCGGTAATCTAATCAAGCATTATGTAAAGCAGACTGTAGTACATCAAATGCAATGGTAGGTGGCGTTACATTGTGGAACTCCTTCATGATGAACACAAGGGAGAAAAAATACTTTACTGGTCCACAGGATAGAATTTTTATTGCGACTGGTTTCGATACAGCGTATCATCATCTGGTCAGATGTATCGCTGGCTAGATGATACGCTGGATCGAAGCCGGTCGCAATAAAAATTCTATCCTGTGGACCAGTTAAGTATTTTTTCTCCCTTGTGTTCACCGTGTAGTACATCAGTTTAATAGTACAAGACATTAGCATAGGAAATTGCTAAAAATTCATTACATTTTGTTTGTCCCAGTATGTTGAAACTAATGAATTAGTGCTACTTAAATGTATTTTATGTATGAAACCAGAACATAAAATATAAATACATAATCTGTTCACAGTTCTGTGACTACGATGACAGAAAATAAATTCCACACACTTTCATGTCCTGCTCTTTACAAAATTCCTAACCTACTGCGTAAACAAAGAAGGAACATGAAAAATATAGTTTTCCATCCTACGCGGAATATCTTGATAAATCATGATATCTTGAATTATCCGAAATGGACGCTCTTACCCTGTGGAAAACCCGAAATATCTTCTTGAAAAATCATGACAAATATTTGCATATTATGAAAATTATTCAAATCTAGTGATATCGCTTTTCATCTCCTAGATTTTATTTTTCCTTGAAAAATACCCAGTGCCTTTTAGTGAAATCACACCAACAGATTGTCAAAGCGTATGCAACCCTCGTAAGCGTCCAAATGACAAAATCATCATGCGATTTATAGATACAAAGTAGAGTCATATTTAATACTATGACATACCGAAGTTACGGAAATTCAAATAACATGTACCATTTTTTTATATTTCTGGAGCATATAATTTAGTTTTCTAACTCAATTTCTCAAAACATATGAAAATTTGGAATGAAAATTTAGAATTGTTTTCTTTTAGCACTGTTTTAGAAACCTGGGTTGTTTTCAATTGCTTTCAGGAATGTGGATGACCAAGCTTGAGATGAAGAAAATATTCGATAAATTTGGATTTTAGAACGGTTCATAAATGAATTAAGTAAATCATCAAAAGATAATTCACTAATCTTTTGCAATTAAATGGGCTTTTTAAAGTTATTTCTAATAAGTATAGCTTGAAATAGGTAGTCTGGTAGTTCTGGCAACAGAAATTTTAATGTACTAAATAAACTTTATTATAACATTAGGCACGAAAGGCATATAAAGCTGTGGTGGGATTCTAACCCACGATCACTGTTTACCAAGCAGAGCCTCTACTGAGGAGGATACCGTGTTCGGGAAAAATATTTCTCCTGAATACTTGAAGAGGAGACGCCATTTATCAGGAAGAATGTTGCGCCATGGCGTGTCTATGCCCTGCTACCATTTTTTCCTCCCTCCACTAATTTGAGCTTTAAAATAATTAGGAACCCGACTGAAATGGAGGTAAGCAAACACCTCCGCAATCGCGCGACTTTAAATTACCGCAAGCAGGAATTGTATAACCATAAAAATACGCCCCCCCCACTATGGCCATATACCTTCCACCATTTACGTCAAGCATCAGCTCAGCCTTCGCTTCTCCCTCGCGCACTGCTTCCATCATGAGGTACCCATGTCATTCCTTGGTAGCACGAGCACCCAAAACAAGAGAAGTAATGCCTTCTCAATTACGCCCAACGCAGAATGATTTTGGGGGCAATGCTGCTCGCAGTGGGGTGCGGGAGTACATAAGATGTATTCCCATAATCACGCAATACGGTTCCATTATGACGGATACGACGACTGCCGCATGCTTCGGCTAAAACTAACGGTTTTTCGCGGAAAGATCCCACAACTCCAGCGCCCACGCTCCCAAACAATAACAGCCAGCCCATACGCACACACACACACACGGAACCCATTTCTCCCACTCCTGCCCTCATTCCCAGTCACAAAACGGCGCGATCCGAACCCAGAGGGTTGTCTTCCATTCACTCAGCGCACGGCACGAACCGCGAGTCCCTCTATCCCTCCACCCTCCGCGGGTTTTACCCCGCTTCCACGACTCTCCCACCCCGACGTACCCCCTGCCAGCGCCAGTTCTTCGAACACCACCCCCGTCCAATCCTCCCAATACAAACTTGGTACCCACTCACAATTCATTCCGCAAACCCCCCCTTCGACCCCCACGCGAGCCCCCCCCCCCCCCCACCGCCCTCAATCGACGCCCCCGCCCCCTTGAGAACTGTACGCGGTAACCTCTCCTACCCCTCACCCCTTCGCCCTTCACCTCACCCCAATCCCTCCCCCGCACCCCAAATCCGTCCGAACACCTCTTCAATTCCTCCCCCCCCCCCTCCCCGTCGACACTTCCTCGCCAATCCTCCCCCGCCGCACCCTTCCACGCATCCCCGCCCCCTCGCGGCGAGGTTACACCTCCTCCTCCTCCTCCTCTCCCCGCGCTATTACGGCCGCTCCGTCTTCCTCCGGGCACATCCTATAAAGCCGCGGCACCGAGCGGAACAAGGCGCCACTCATCTCCGGACCTCTGTTTGGAAAGAAAACCCTCCCTTGGCTCCGCGCTCTTTTTCTCCCCAGTCGAAAGCTCACCCCGGCCGGCTCGTCCTCCGCCCGATTCATACGCTCAACGTACGTAATTTTTTTCTCCTCTCGCTCTTTTCGCTTTCCCCTCTCCCGACCAGCCTTGTGCGGAACGCTGAAGGGGGAGAGAGGGCGGCAGAGAGGGAGGCTCCTGATAGTGCCCCACTCGCGAAGTCCCCCGTGTGCGGATCGGACGCTCTGACCGGCCGACCCAAAGGTGAACTCTGAATCGGCGAACCCCGCGCCGCGAGAACTCCTCCCCAGAGGGCGCTGGACATCCGCGCTCCGCACCCGACCCGGCCACGTGCGCGCCCAGCGAGGAACGCGAACCCGGAGAAAACAACCTCGGAACAAAAATTTTCCATCCCCTCCGACCAGTATCCCAATCTCCACCATCATCCGCCACCTTTCCCATCCACTCCTCTTGTCCTCCCGAACTATCCAAAGAGTCACCATTCCAGGATCGATTCCTCATCGCCAAACAGAAGAACTTTTTAGCAAATTCTTGATCCGTTTAATCCGTGCGGGTAAGAAACACTTAATTTCAACTCAGTCCTAACGACCTAAATCCCCCCACTGTATCGCGGAGCGATTTCCGGAGAGAATTTTTTGTCCCTTCACCACCCCCGCGATTTTTTCTACTCCTCCCCTCTAAAATCCTCGTGTCATTCCCGATAGATTCCTGAGACGTCCCGGCGCTGTGACAGGAGTATTCGTGGAAGAAAGGCGTAACGCGAAGGGGGATAAATATTGTAAAAGAGGACGAAAGGGATCAACGTGAGAAAAACCACTTGTCTTGGCTGTGCCGGCGGCGTGGCGTCGGCGAGGGGATATAAGGAGCTGGTAATATAAGTTCGAGGAGAAGGAGAGAGAGTTATTTTGTTTGCATCGCCCGTGGAGGAGACATCGGCGGTAGGAGGGCGTGAGAGGGAGGGAGAGAAAGTGCCGAGGAAGAGAAGGCGCGGCTTCGACGTCCTGCGAGAAGGGAAAGGCGAGAGGGAAGAACGAAGGAATTATGGGAAGAGACGTCGGTGAGACCGCCTCGCCGCGATGCAGACTCCAACAACCGACTCTCGCCATCGCTGCCCTCCTCCTCGCGTGCCTGGTCAGTCACGCATGCGGTGAGTAATAAAAAAAAACAACCCTCCCTCCGACCGCTACCCCCATCGCTAAACGCCACGGACGCCATCAATTTGGAGACGAGAGCCGACCGAAAAAAATAATATCGCCATCGTAAACATGCTTTCGATGGCCGCCCCGAAAGAGACCGTAATATCCATGTCGGGTGTCCATCAACGTTAGTGGGTCCCTCGTCATATATTTCTCCACACACAATCCCGCCCCCTTCGCGACATATTAATTTTGCCGCTCTTAATTAATGTATCCCTCCCCCCGAAATGTCTTGCGGGCCGTCACGCACGGTAGGAGGGGGGAGTTGTGCGACACCGCTAATGAGTGTCCGAACGCCCACTCCATCCGGTCTTTCGGGTTGCATTTCAACATCCAGAGAACTTCCAAGCCCACGCTCTCTGACTCCAGACGTGTCTTGGGTTAAATAGCCTCGGGTCCCATCGCCATTCTCAAGTTAAATTACGCCGAGGAAGATTCCGACCGCCGATGGGTTTGACCCTTTAGAAATGGGGCTGGGTGCGAGGAGGGAAGAAATTTGTGAACTTTGCATAGCGACACAGCTTCACCATTCACTTTCATGGCTTGTTTTCGGTATTTACGTGTTCCAACGGCTAATATTACATCACACCGTCCAAACTTAGGTCTTAATCCCAGGACTAATAAAATATTCATGCCCTAGGTGGGACTTGAACCCTTGACTTTTGGGTGTGAGGTCAGTACGTTACTGACCTGACTACTCCGCTTTTCTAACTTTTATGCATACGAATAGTTTAATTTTCGTGACTTCTGTGCGTTCATATATCGAAAATTAACCAATATATTCAAAGTGTTCGTGGCGCGCATAAAATCACTTTCGCTCCACGTTGCAAAAGCAAAAAATGCTGGGTTTTGATGAGGATATTGATTAATGCTCGATATCTTAACACTAAATAAGATCTCAGTGAAATGCAGAGGGGACCTTGAGCAGCAATACATGATGTTTTACGTAGCAAGGAATGCGCTCGTACCAATTAGGGTAATCCAAGAAATGATTATCTGATGAATGTCAGCAACACAGATATAAAGGTCACTGCGTAGACAGTACAAGGACTGAAACGCACTGGAACGTGATTAGAAAGATGTCTGCCGGATGATCCGTCTACGATACACTTCAGACTACTAACCCAAATATCATGGGTTCGGATTTTATCAAGGGCAAGGAGGTTTTCTATGCTCGCTGTTTTCGGTCGCAGAGCAGTGAAGTGTGCTTTCCCGTTTCCTTCAAAGCATCTTCTGTCAATTTCTTTCAGCGATTTTAAAAACGTGCGGCTGTAATCACTTGATACCGGGAGATTCTCCAAAATGTAGGTATAAGGGTTAATTAATGCTGAAAATCCCGGTCATGATCTAGAGGTACTCCAACCTAAGTTTTATTCGAATAAACAGCTTACTTTCACTCACTTCCTCTCTGGAATTCAATCTTAAGTTTTGAACCTATCAAAAGGTTTTTCTTGAGAAATTAATGTCACATTGTGTTTTTAATTTACTGATATTGTTCCAAATCCCACCCCGTAACAAAAGATTAAATTTCTTCCAAATTTCACCCTCTGTCAAACGATTAAACTTCAAAAACGAAGATTTTGCACTTATATACACATTATGATAATCTAATGGTGAACAGCTAAGATCCTGGTAATTTTTTTGAGATTTCTTTGTTAATTACGTGAAATCAGTCAAATTTGTGTATTTCTTTATCATCCTAAGCGGTTACTCCTGGATTCTTTTTTCGTGGTGCCTCAACCATTCTCATCGTATGTATTTTCCTTATGCATCTTCTTTGATTGCTGCACTGTCCATATAATTGAGGAAAGGAACTAATTACGACTCATGTGCAAATGTTTGTGACCACGCTGGATCTCTACTATAACTTCCAAGACTACATATGATCTTTCCATGTAACACCATAATTTCAGAATAATTTTTATTGAATTCCCCTAATTTTTCAACAATTTTTACACACTATAGGAATTATCCTATAACTACCTGGAACCGTATTTACAATGAAGTAAGATATTCTCTCGCGTAATCAAGTGCTTCAATCTTCATACACAATGTTTCGTGCCCAATTTTTTTTTCGGTATGGCCTAAAATTCTCAATACAAGATGAATAGTCAAAATAAAAGAAATAAGTATTATTAACGGCAGGAATAAGTCATAAAGATCCATACGGCCACTCAACAAATCGATGGAAATTAAAAAACGATGCGGAGGCGAACACCCAGAGTGATAATTCTTTCTAGAAATACGTTCCGCACAAATTTTGAGAGAATCCAATTTTGAAATACAGCGAGGACGTCAATATTCTGGCGATATGTTGATCAATGTCCTCGATTTATAGATTAATTTTGAGCAACGGCTTGAACGGAACAAGCTAATTGGACCTTTTGCGATGACAATCATTTCGCCTTGGAGGGTAAATTGTAATGCCAAATTCACCCTATTCCTAAAATAATTAGCAGCGTTTTTGTTTTCCATTTAAGGTGCCAAAATAAACCACACAATGTAAATAGTTAATTTCTCTTTAAACAGAGTTCTGGGAAAAATAAAACTAGGGAAACTTTCGTATTTTAAAGCCTTGAACGATAATGAGCCTTAAATAACAACCATGAGATCTATAAGTATTTGAAATAGTAACTGTATGGCAATTCGAACAAATTGGTGACTAGTCTATAGCCCTAGTGACATCAGCAGTCACTAGGGCTATAGACTAAGCGGTTATTCCTGGATTCTTTTAGCCTAGTACTACAACCATTCTCTATATTATCATTACAACTATCTATATTATCATACTATTTCTCTACGCTTCATAAGTGGAAGACGGAATGCCATTTACCCTTGAATGATTTTAATTGCAGAGTACCTCACGCACTACAGCATCGAAAATCTAAAGAATATCACTCGGCATAGTAGTCAGTAGTCGAAGTAGTCATAATAGTCATATTAGTCAAAATTATTGTCAATTTCAGCTGAAACAAATCAGCTGTTTGATAGCAAAGAAAAATTTTTTCAGTGAGGGTTAAATTACACTCCGATTTGCATAAATGCTCTGGATAGTCAATATTTTAGCTCAAGTATGAATATTCTTTTAAAATCATAAGCATAAAAATCCTATCTCTGAGTATTCAATTTTTAATCACTGATGATTCTGATGTGCTGGAGTATAAAGTTATAAAAAAAGACTAATGACTGTCTAACTGCCATCCAAACAATATATTTGGCCTTGCATTACTAAATAGAGTTTTCTGGCAAGAGAGCAAGATTGCCTTCCGGACCTACGGTCACAATATAGCCTTTTGATGAACAAAGAGATTTAATTCATACTTATCCAAAACTTCAATAAAAAAGATTTGAATGCTCTGATAATTTCACATTTTCTAAATAAAAGGTAGTATCCTATAGTTAGCCTAAATAAACCATCCGTATAGATCGAAACGCGAAACTATTTTATGGGTAATGTACTCCTATGAGTACGTCATGAAGTATTTCACTTCAATGCAAGAGACCTTCGTTGAAAAAAACATTTTGTGATACTGCGATTCAACACTGATTAAAATCACTTTTTTCCGTAAAATATGATCAATGGTTCTTCTAATAAAAAATTATAAAGGGAATAATTTTTTGCCGATAATTCTTTCAAAAAAAACAGGGACGCGCACTTCTCGAAGAAACATTCATATTCATGTTTCCAAGCAAAAAGAAACGCTCATTGCTCCCTTTGCAGTGTTTCCTCGTAAAAAAAAGCCACGAGAGGTGAGTTATTGAATATAAATGAAGGCCTAGCGGCCTATTTAACGCTGTAGTAATCTACCATGAGGCAGTGCGACCTTACTCAGAAGTTGCAATGAAATCCGAGGCAGGGACTTGGTGAATCATTTCTGTGAAGTAGCCGAGAGTTTCCAGGGATTAAAGATCCTAGGAATCTATGGCTCGTGATAAAAAAAACTGCCAATATAATTCCCATTACTGGGAATAGACAAAAGTTTCATAGCATAAAATTTCCTCCACACATTAAAATAGTTTACAATGAGTTTTCAACGTAATAAATTTGTTATAAATCAATATAAGGACATTTTCATAGGCCTCATTTTTGAGGTTTCGAAAACCGTACACTTTTGTGGCACCAAATATTGACACACCATGTTCTGTACTATTGTCATCACAATTCAACCTCCGAAAGACTCATTTTCCAATCACAAAATGAGAATAATTGTAATCGTGCAATGAATCAAAGTTGAATGGGTCGGAATGAATAAGCCTTTTTTTCGAATCATAAGAGCCACCTCTTACTGGTCCCTCCGCTATCAAAAATCTGATGAAATTCTGAGGGGCATCTACCATTAATATCATGCATTAAATGAATCAAAATGAAGAAAGGTGTTTTCATGGACTGTTTTAATATAGATTTCACATTTGAGAATTTTGCGATGCATTCCGTTTGGAGAAATGTGGAAAAAATGCGGATGAACGAAGTGAATCCGTAACGATGGTGGATACATCAACGGGATTTAAGATGTTTCTGCTTCCGAATCACCTTCGTAATGTAGTAATGTCATTCAAATTTCATCATTAAGTCAGAATAAAACTTTGCAACCCGAGTACACCACATAAGCGCCGACTTTTGAGAATGCCGGACAATATTCTAGACATATCGATTGCGTGGATACGTTTTTCTTCGGAGTGTGACGTTGAATATTGAGGTGATCCAATTAAGTTCATAATATGATAAAAACGAGGGGAGCACCCTTTCATTATAATGGAAGCAAATTTTAAGGTGTGAGGCATTATTCTCGATATTCAAAGTACTTTAAGGTAAACGTAAAAATTCTTAAGATAACTGCTTTACAATTCATTTCGATAATAGTCGTATATTATACAAAAAATGAGTGGATAATATTTAACCCATGTGGGCTGAAATTAAAATATAGGTTGGAGACCTTGACATCAAATCTAATTGATACCTATCTTTCAAAATTAAGAAGTGCACGCAAGTTGATTCGAAAAATGAAGTCTATCACGCAACGTCGCTAATTTCAGAGAATGAGAGGGATGGACCTAAGGGAAGAACATAAAACTAAGCGATGCCCAAGTACTCCTTATCTTTCCTTTATACGTTACAATTGCCATTTTCAATCCGACCCGATCGTCACATCATTGCTATCATCGCACACAATTATATTGCACAAACACGGGAAGAGTGTATTTCGCACTGATCTAGCTTTAACTTCCCGATTCAGGGGAGGAACTCACGGCCTGACCTACTTCTCATAACCTGACTGCAACGGATGAAAAACTTATGCGCACGCAATATCACGCACCAGCGCTTGCTCATCCGCTCATCCCCTGACACACGTACTCACACATGTATTGAACGGGCATTGAGCAAAGAGTTCCTTTCCGAGCGCGCTTATAATTTTGGGACGGAGGAACCACATAAAACTAAAAGAGTAGGGAGATAGAGGACCCTTCCACTTACCGCCGGTACTTGCCTCGAAACTCTCTCACGAGCGCAAATTCATTGCTTGATTACTTGACGACGTCAACAAAGTGTCCGTCCATCAACCCTTTCTTCTCTCTTCCGAAACCCCTCACCCTCCCTCTTCCACGCACACCGATTTCTAAGCCATCCGGATCGAGTTTTATGCGACGCCACTCATGGACACCACGCGCTTATATAGCCTTGACAAACAGACCGAGTAATGCGGCGATAACCGGACGAGCAACAAGACCAGACCATTAACGCTCCGAAAAGGTCGCAGGAGACCCTTTAAGTCCTCAAGCATTGATATACCCGATGAAAATTGGAAAAGTCCACGATTCCGCTCATTTTGTCCGCGATTCGCTGATGTGTGCACATCGAGTAGTACCCTCAGAAAGCCACTATCCTATATCTATGATTAAGAGTGGGCCGTTATCGCTTTAGTAATGCTGGTCTAGGATGCGATCACTGATTGATTATGACGTCCCAGGCTTGATCTATTAGAAAGAAATCTATCTTTAAGGGACAAAATAATGAGAAATTCAGCATGTCAAAACTTTTACATCAATGCTTCAGTGTTTTTGAGCACTTTGAGCACGAAAAAGTCCTCGGTAGCTAATATAATAATTTCTGCATTCATTAATGAATTTATGAAAGGCACGTTGGCAGGGCAAAGTGGTTGACAGTTTTGCAAAATATTGTTTGAGCCTTAATAGGTAAAATCTTTTTCCTCGCTACTGGGAACTTCAACAAATGTTAAAGGATAGGAAAGAAACACCATTGCCGCAAGGGCATTGAAGAGAAATGAAAACACATTATTTAACAGGCCACCACATAATTCAAAGACAAATCCGCCTCTTATTAGTTATTCCCGCGCTATTCACTATTTCAAACAATTCTTGTCGGTAGCAAGGACAAAAAACCACTTTGTAAGATTCCAAGGCCTTGAAGAATATTGTACCACAATCGAAACCTAGGTCGGTGTCTCAATAAATTTTGTGGAATCTTAAAAAGTGTTTTTTTTTCTCCTTGCTACAATCATGAGGAAGCCTGAGGACATCCTTTTCAATTCATGTCGGTTCATTTCATTATAGCACTCATATCATTAGCATTGATAATAGCAGGTGAATGATAATTATTACGATAGTTTCAATATAATGCAACGAGGATGGTCCGACAGAAATTAGGAGATATATGTACACAGTTTAAAGGTTTATTCACAATTGTTAACCTATGTCGTCAATGCGGATAAATTATCCCCATTGTAGGTATGCAAAACCAGTATTTCCGAGTCTGAATATGAATTTTTAACGCAATTTCCACGTCCACACCTAACTGCGGCAAGTTTTCGTTCTGGTCTCAGTTTACCAAGTCTAAGATGCTGTTCTACCTTTACTAACAACCAACTTTCTGTCTCTATCGCTCTCTCACTTTTCAATTGTATTTTGAGTTCATGTGGTGACTATAGTAGAGGCCTCCCAATACGTGGGTAACGGTTCAACTCCCGGCTGTGGTAGAAACGTTTCAGTAGATATGAGGACAGTTATTCAAATACAGTGATCCATCCGTCGCATGAGACGATAAACTCTTGAAGCACTTTTCAGCCAATTAACGGCTCTTTCACTTCAGTCCTCTCAACCTTCCTCAGAGTAATTCTTACTTATTTCTACCACGCACGCAACCACACAATGGTGCTACTGACCACGGTATTCGGTCGCCTTCCAGAAACTACAGCTTATTTCACATTCCTATTAACATCTGATATTGTCCTACAGTCGAGGGCAGATGTGACTAGCAGCAGACAATAATAATAAAAAAGAGAGCTATAACAGATATAAATTCGAAAGCGTTCTCACCAGTTCCTTTTTATGCGAAAATGAACGAAATGACACAGAAAATTGAGCAACGGATGGCTTCACAATCGGGGTTTAAATCCGGGAGCTGAATCCATTTAGCGAAAATATTACTCCACTCAGGCGTCCGTTATTGAATTCCCTGCTCCTTCCTCACCGCTATACTCCCACGCTAATTTGTAGAGACATTCTGAATGCTTAACATTCTCTGCACATGTAGGACCAAAACGCTGAATTTTTTGGGTACCAGAAACCTTAAAACGCTCATTCAAAGACGGTTGAAAATAAACGTTTTCTTCTAGGAATCCAATGAATTTTCAAATAACCTACCCATTTGCGAAGCAAGTTTGCTACGCTAGTGATTGGAACGGAAGTATTACAGTAAAATTTGTTTTAATAAAAAAACCGTACTGGGCAGTACGGACAGTTGGGAAGTTAATTTCTGATGCATCGACTTAAAAAAGCTAGAAACTATATAATTATTGAAAACGGTGCTGCATGGAGAACTTGGTCAAATACTTAATGAGTGTCTGCCATCCTTGAATAGCTCCTGAGTTAAGCCATCTAACTTCTATCATTCGTATATTTTCATCTTCTTTATGATTCCATGCACCCTTGTGTATAACTTTTTACACCAATTTATATCAAATATTTCCTTCACGTTTCTCATATCATTTAACATTTTTCCTTTGATCTATATGTTGACCATGCCGTCATTTATTAATAAGCACATCGCGTCTCCTTCTAAGTATCTATCGTTTCTCTCTCCTTAACCCTACTAAGGTTAACATATATTCCTTTCTCATATCTCTCAACTGGCTCATTTCTCCAAAAATACACCTCAAAGGCCTCCATTTCATATAAGTTAAAGCTTATTATTCGGGGGAGGCAACTGACTTTAAGGTCAATTGCGCTATTAAAAACAGGTAAAGACATCTACTGAATATCTACTATATCTACTGAAAAAAAACAAACATTACTATGGCTAGCTATCCGTTTCCGTCAAACTTAGCAGTAAATAGAGAATAATAAAACAAGTAAAAAAATTAAGTTTTAAGATTCAAAAATCAACGATTTCATACAATAACAAAGGCTAGCGCGTCTTTACAAGACGTACGTTTTAAAAATTGAACCGCAGCACAGGGTAGGAAAGATGTTTAAGAATTGATACCATCTCTTCATATTGGATCTAATTTGAAAAGCGTTCAAACAAAATGCAAAGAAAATTTAAGCAATTTTAGGCTTGATAATTAAACGTGGTCAATCGCTGTAATTTTACAAAGATATTTAAAATCAAATTTTACTCCTAACATTTTCCTTTGCCTCATCATCGTAACACTATCTTTCACTGCACTTGCCTTCAAATACAAAGATGAAACGAGTTGTTTTTGTTACTTTATGATTTTTAATTATAGCAATGATGCGATAATGCTTAAAATATTAGCCATATTTAATAATATGTTTACAAGAAAAACTAAAATATGGTATTCATTTAAAATTGCATGATTTATACACATAAAAATAAGCAGCTATCCACGGAAATGAGAATTTAGGATTTTTTGGGATTTAAGAGATTATACTCCAGCTGCATTGACTGAAATGCAATTCAGTCCCTTTTTCTTTAACACTTCAAACAATTATAATACATTAAGATGATTTGTAGAGGCTTGAAATTGTTCGATGACAAAAATTCAACAAAGACATAAATATAAATAAATTATATGATTATAAGAGTGAATTAGTTTGTAATACTTTATTAAATACACTTCTTCTTCCAAGAAAACAAAGCGGTTCCAAGATATTTATAGAAAGAACTTACAAGTAACGGGAAGAGAAATTACATAATTTCGAACATAAATTACAACTCAAAGGAAAATGATTTTGTACCCAATTTCCGGAAAAATATTCGCCGTGAAGAGTAAACAAATGATTAGGAGCATTTTTATCCCTTCAGACAAAATTCTCACCAAACATTTCCGATACCAATCTCAAAATTAACATTAAATATCAAATCCACTCACCGATCTTTATTAAATATATTTGACAGTTGTTCAGATTGAATTTAATCAGATGAATTTGTCACATGAAAGCACCAAATACAATGTTGCATGATCATCAAGTCCGTATTCATTTAATCTTGCACACACTTTTTTAATTCAACTTTGTTTTATTCATTTAGGATAATATTTTAGAGCTAATCCTTGAGATATCCGGAGATAAAGTTTCACCTATACATTCAGAGTGTTTCCGTTGCCATAATTTCCCTGGTTGAAAAATAGTAGCCCAAAAATTGTAAACATTAAATTTAATTACTGTTACAGATTATTGTAATAAATCTTTATGAATATGATGTATCAATCACTTGAATATCTCTTCTGAATCGTAACTAAAAACCAGTTGCAGTCCATACGCAAGCAATAGCTTGAGAAATTAAATGGTATTATTTTACAAATACAGCTCTTTGACAAGCCAAGGTGCGCAGTGGAGCACAATATAGCTACTTATTAGGTCGAACTGGAATTGGATGGACCTCATAAAGGCAGATATATTTGGAAAATTAATCTCAAAGACGTAAAATACAGGTCATTAGGGGTTATATATTAATAATTCCTTTCTCTCCCTATATAAAAAGAAGCGCTACGCACACATATCTCATTTTGATCTCGATGGCCCCTTTACCAGTAAATAACCCTACATTCCAGTGAAAGGCAATCAGATTCTTCGACATAGTCTATTGATAGGAAAAACCTTGCTTAAGTATCGGAAAACGTCGGCTTTTTAACCGCCCACTACCTGCCGATTTGAGCAATAATCTGAATACTTCATCTCAATGCTATGGCAAGGGTTAATTAACGAAACGAATATTTGACAATATATTCTTTCATCTCACATATCCATTAACATTACTGTATCTCTCACATCGATTCACTACAGTGAAAAGCACCGCTTTGGAACAAGATTTTCTCTGGCTTGTTTCTTTCTACTTTAGCATACTACTGAACCTTATTGGATGGATAGAAGAATGTACTCAAAGTACAGACAACCAGAGAGATGATAAACTCACAAAAAATAAACAGGACTATGCCAAAAAAAAACTATGGAGTCCGAAAATACAGGCAGTGATGGAAATCAAATGAAATGACTCTAGGTTCTAAAACAATATATGTTATCATAACAAAATTCCATTTTCCATTGAAATTTTTGATTTTGACGCAACGGTGGATTGGAAATCTCTTCATGGATAAAGATTGGAAAGTTATTTTTAGTAGTAGCAGTGCAGCTCTATTGCGATGTGCCCCGAGCAATGATTTTTTATCGCACCACATTAGCCATATCCTACGATAAACAATTCCGGAAAACATGCAATAAGACCAACAAAGAAATTCATGTCGGAGGTGGAAATCGATCCTAGGACTTTTTGGCTGACCCACCTGTCTACTCCGGTCCGACTTTCGCCCAGAAGGTAATGAAGTGCAAAACAACTTGACCTTTACACATCACGTAAAAATAAAAATTTCGTGGGAATCTTGATGACGGAGCCGAGGATGATCCCAGTCAATTAATCATCTGATTCAACATCTCGAGCCGAGTCGCATCAATTTCGAAAATTAGCTTGAGCGCCACACGTTGGCGATAAGGTTGCGAGCGACCGAACCACTCACACGAATACCCCCGACGGCAACGCGACGACCAGAAACGCCACCTCCCACTTTCCAGCAGAACAGAAGGAATCATTATCAATTTCAAACGAATCCATCCATCGCCACACACGCATGCGAGCTCTTGATGTGGTCGGCGGAGGATTTGACGACCAACAGATGATTCCCTAGGGCTTTGCGTGACCCGAGTGCTTAGGCCCTTCGTCGTACCTCAGGATCTCTCGTCCTTTCATCAGCTAGAAGAACTGAGAAAGGGTGCGTGGACAGGGAAAGGGGAGTTGAATGAAGGAGGGATTGTAATACCCGGGGGGGAGGTAGCCGCGGTGTACCCATCCCGGGGTACTTTCGGCTCCCGCCGGTTGAAATTGGAAGGAAAGATGAGGTCGGACAACGCATGAGTATGGGGAGAGGATAATAATGTAGAGTTACTGGTTTTAACTCTGATGGGATGTCGACAGCAAAATTTATTTCACAACGAGGTGTTGACAAACAAAAAGTAAGGGTAAAAGCATATTTTTAATTTTATATTTCCAGATAATTACCTGCCTTTAGAAGCCCTTGTTAATCTAAATGGTACTGAATAAACTTGAAATATAAATAAATACAATGGAACATGATATCACGCAAATTCGATACATAATATTTTACATCTGAGGGTAATTACGTCTCTTTGAGGGAAGTTCTTCTGTGGTTGATTCTACTTTGATCATTCCTTAAGACATGGAAATTTCGTAATGCGTTTTCTGGCGCGTTCCCCGTGATACGTGTTGCATATATCTCGTGGTAAGTAAATAATCGCAATTATTTACTTACTAGGCCGTCTAGGTTGTTCCTTTTCGGTTCATGAGTAAGTGAGAACGTCATGACCGATTCTCAGCTTCATGAACACGTGAACGTGACCTCCTATCACCAAATTATCCTTTTAGAAGACATCCATGGATTCACGTCTTCTTTTATTTTACTTACTTCTTTCCGGCCGTACTTCCTTCCAAGAGAGATCATTATCAATTTCAAACTTGATCAAAGTTACGTATGCTTCAAGATACATTTAAAATCTCCTGCATAAACGACATTGTAAGATGGCAGGAGTGAAGATCTTAAGTTTTACAGAAGCGTAAAGAAGATCACATGCATATACTAAGTAACTAACGAAAATTTTCTAAAATGTCGACCACGGTACCAAAGTTGGTAAAGTATCCGATGTGATGCAAGTTTGAATCCCGCCCTGTGCATGAATGGTGTGTTGAATCTGAATGGTTTGTCTTAGGCTGGTGAATAGGTTTTAATAGGGGTTGGTAAATTGCTGCTCACAAGCCACATGCGGTTTTTTGAGTCCGTACACGTGGCTCTTAAGTAAAATAGAACATAAAAATTAAATTAACTTAGTTTCATCTATAAAATGCAATGTGGTCATGAGTAAACAAAGCAATTATAGAATCTGAGGAGATTGAGCTCTACGGTCTCCTAAAGTGACAAATAAAATTTAAAAATCTCCAATTGGCCGTAAAAATTGGCAACCGCCAATCTAAGCCCGCTTACAACCCTGTGTTGCAAGTCCTTTCTTTTCAGCTCGCTGAAGAGGGCCATCTTGTGGCCGAAATACGCGTATTCGACACACATCCTCGTCTTGTCCTTGCACCTTGACTACGCTCGTTATGAGCTCGTTTCTCCCAGAAGGTGGGCCCATTTTTGAGTGTGTGAGTGAGTGTTTTTCTGAGTGCTTGTGAGTGTATTTGTGATCATAACCTATGCATCCTGATCAGGGTCCCAACAGCCCTGTGAATGACACCAATTGGGTTGAGTGTGTGTGTGTGTGTCTGTGGTTGTGTCCCTGGCGAGGAAGTAACTTTTCCGTAAACCACCACAGAAGGGTTTCCGGTTGAGCGGCTGTGTTTGGTCACTGCTGTGGAATTGAACCTCCCGAAAACCAACACAACAATTTGTTGTTGTGTACCTTGACGAGGGTTGCCAATTTTTACGGCAATTGGTGATTTTTTAATTTTTTTGTCACGAAGCAATGATATTTTATTCACATATCTACAAACATGAAATCGTGTCTTAATTTAAAAAAATAACTGGCTAGTTACATTACGGACTTACAAACTTCTCGAAATGTAAAAATTCGTACATGAAATTGGTTAAAACCAATGGGAGCAACGTTGTGTACCTACTTCTTATCAATTTCATGAATATATAATGATCAAAATATCTTGTTATAGATTTACTTCAAATTTTCCTTGCTTTTGTACATATGTTTTATAGCTTTCGATTACTTTTTAATTGTTTTGAGTGACAGATTTGGCTCTTTCGTTTTAAACTTTTGCCAACCTCGGGGTTTGACGGTGAGGTTTAAAAGCCTTACTTTAGCTAGACAAGACAAATAGTTAGAGGATATTAGAGGAAGAATACGAATGAAGCTGATATTAGGTTTTCGTGGTAGGTAGTGCCCTGAGTACCCATTCTGAGGGTTAGGGCCTGAATCCTATAATTTGCAAAGGTTTAACACTGCACTAATAGCCCTTACTTGAGTGGAGTTTGTTAACCATATGACTTTTAGTAAGTACATTAATCCGTCCTTGCGGAAGGAACGTAAAACAGTGGACACCTTGGCACCTTCTGTTAATAATCTAAGACCAAAGTCAACATCGGATTTCTCTCCAACCATCCCCAAATCCCTGAAAAATCCAACATCGATTCAAATTACTTGATCTATCCCGATTGGCGTAAATGACTTCATCAACCGGTCGCCTTCCTCCTGATGACAACGACAAGGTGAGAAAGTATCGTGAATGCCATAAAACGAGTATAAGGTAACCTCATTGCCCACGTTGTGAGACATGATGGTCCATGATGGCAATCATCGAGGAGGATCAGACTAGGAAGAACTGCAAAGGATGACGTCAGATTAGGTACATGGAGAAGTAAGTGAAAGATGTAATTATGCTAACATTGAGACACCATCATCATCTATGGTTTCAACTCTGTTTCCGCACTCATGAGCAATTCAGACTGGGAGGAAAGATATAGGAAAGGTGAAGAGAAAGCTAGAGTCGGTTCTGGTCAGCTCTTAATGAAAGACGCCAAGGGGCCCACGACATAACGTTCCAACCAACGGACGGTGTACTGCACTCGGTGTGCTCTCCACATTTTAATCAAATAGAGGTTTACTGATCGAAAATACCAGCCACTGCCGGGAATATGACCCGATGCTTTGGAGTAAGAAGCCTCTTACCAATGCGCAAACCCGGCAAGCCAGCCCAGCCGAGTGGAGGGCTGCGTTAAACCAATCTTAAGATTGATGAACATCAAGGGGAATGATGATAATGATGAGGAACTTCGGAAGGGAAACACGGACCGTACTAATTTGCCATCGACCGAAGGGGTCATCGTTCGCGTTGGGGCCCATCGCAAGGGCGTGCATCGTTACAACGGGAGGGCGTGAGTGGACACACACGAATATTCGCGTGGAGGTAAACGAGCAGCGCCTCCTGATCTGACTGCCGCCCGCCGCCACAAAGCCACCTGTTGGCTCGCCGACAAAGTAATAACGCTGAGAGCTCCAATTCAGAGCCCGGCGATGGGCATTTGATACGACCCGAATCAATTCAATAAAGCTTTCACGAACATTTTGAGGTGAAATTTATTGCTGTCAAGAGGTTAGTGGTAAAATCTTGAGCATTCTTCATGAAATCGATCCCCAATTTTTTATATAAAATATATTTTTATATTCTCATTCCGGCTAACTTACTAAAAATGAGTGGTCGATGCATGACCTACTCGGTGTTCTGGAAGAATTGTCTTTCCGACAGTGTTTTCCTAATATTTCAATGTCAAATAACAATTTTGTTTACACCATCTAGAATATCGTTAAGATTTAACAAACAGATGTGCTTTAAATAGAGATTTTTTGTGGTAGAATATCCCGTAACATTGTAAAGACCACTCGGGAAATATATCACTCCAAATAATATAGAATTTTTCCTTGAACTTGTAGGAAGCAAAGTCTTTTAATTTACCTTCATTAGAATGGATTTCTACAATGTAAAGGCCTCAACCATTCAGTGTATCGAATTTTTCCTTTTTATATGTCTTTTGTTTCGAGTAATTATCTGGGGAACATTCCAGCACAAAGAATAATTTAGCTGCATCTGATCAATCTTCCCTATTTCCTGGAGATGATAGTAATAATTAAAACGTAGAGGGGACAGTCATATCTAGAGATAGTAGGGCCTGATGAAGATAATTCTGGAGGAAAAAGTTAAAATAAAAAGGAAGGACTCGCATGAAATATGTAGCACATGTTGTTAAGAATGTGATATTATAGAATAAGGTGAATACGAATTGGTTGCCTGATTGAAGAATCGAGTGGACAGTTGCGTCTAACCCATCTTAGGAGATTTGACTCATAGTGGTGACGACGAAGAACACAAAATTTCTGCTTTGCCGATGATATTTCTATCATGGCGGAGATTAATCAAATCTGAGAAACATTAGTTATTTAATATGATACATTTTTGAGATCTCACCAAAAGCGTAATAAAACAAAACAAAAAAGTACAGCATGCATAGGAAGATCAGAGATTGAGACCAATATTGAATCAAGGAGGAAAAAGCTTCAAGGTGTAGTGTATTTTGTTAAAAGAGAAGTGGAATAATATTCGACGGATTAAAAAAAAGAAAATAGCAGTTGTATTCATCCATTTGTTTTATCCGTGGATGGATAATTACCTAAGAATTAGCGAATCAGCAGCGAGAAATACACATTTTATGCAATAAAACATCGTTAGATCGTATAGCTGGAGTGTGATTTCTTATGACATGGAAAGAAGGGCAGTAATATTTAGAGTGAATGCTGCATTGGAAGTATTTAGTAGAGAAAAGAGAGTTTACTAACTTGTTATGAAAACATTTGGATTCAGCCAAGAGATCATAAGCAACAAGAAGAACCTGATAAAGATTCTGATGCGCGTTTTCACAATTTGTAACCTCATTGGACGCATCTTGATGCATAATAAATGATTAAAGACGCCTATTATATTACTTCAGGCTCCCATTCGTGTAGTTACTGGATATCCATTACGAAAAAACATTCGCAAAACTCCGCAGAGGTTTGTTAAATCCGTTAAACAAACGTATTTAATAAAATTCTGTGGAATGATACCATTGTTTTCCTATTAACAATGTAATGTGAAGATTGTATTTGAAGAGAAACAATGAATGAAAAAGGAAGACTTCAGATGAGCTACCTATATGGAGCCCGTAACGAAAGAAGCTAAGGAGAAGATACTCTTACAAAGATTTAGTAGGGAGATATTAAGTAACATTCGTATCAAGTGGGATGCTGCATTGGATTAGTCCTCAAAAATATGACTATTGATGATGATGATGGCTCTCAAATCTTCAAACACAATTGAAATCTCTCTCTGGCATCGTAAAATGGATCAAAGCTGCGCTAGACACCGTTCAGCATATTTTTCTCCCGGACGTGATCTAACCAATAATCAAACATCTATTCTGTGTTTTTTTCACTGATTTTCCACACATTTCCAACTAAAATGATTTTGCGCAATTAATCTGCAAAAAGTATCTCATTATCCTGGGAAACCTAATCTCTTTTTAAGGTATGATAACTCTCAACGGTAAAGATACGAACAGGTTTCCTCTCAAAAGCCTTTACAAATGCCATTAAGACAAGAAACATTATGTACCTCCAGACACCATACATCGATTGGGCCATTAGCACTGACAGAAGTCTAAACTGGGACTCGGTTTAAGCCACTCCGGCAATTAACAAACCAATCGCTTCTCATCTCTTCCTCAGTCAAAAACACTCCCTCGTGGAAAAGCCGTTGCGGTATACGTAATTCGTTAGATCACGCACATTAGGCCCAAAGACATGGCCTGCCAATGAGTACCCATTCAAATGGGCGCAAAAAATTGACGAAAATTAGATGATGACCTCAAATTGCTCGGTAAGGAAGTCATTAAATGCTGTGTCGCGACAATTATCCATACCACTTTAATATTTCCTCGGAAAGAAAGACACCAGTATTAAGAAAGTCATCGTACTAAAAAACTCTGACCCGATGGCTTTGTCATGCCTGCTGGGTTTTGATACACTCGTTAAGCTAACGATAAGTACTTCACCTGCAACTGGCAGAGCTCTCATCATGAACTGCTCCAAGTGTCGATGAGAGGCACCCACTAAAATGTACGCCAGTAGGTCAATTCCTACGCCACATAACTCCTTATCTTCCAACTGAATCGAGTGCGATGGATTTTAAAGGCTACAAAAGATGCAGGAGATGAGGCCAATAACTAATAATATACATGTTTTGTCTTTCAAAAATTAAAGGAAACATGACAATATAGGATGACATTAATGGAAAATGATGACTCACACATTTTTGCAATAAAATACCCTGTGAATTAGGGATGTCACATCGACATCGATGTATCGGACTACTCGATGTTTTTTGCCGATACATCATAACATCGAGTGGTAAGACAATCGATGGAACATCGACTCGATGTTTTCAAAACACTCAACATCGCAGCGATGTTTTAGGGAACGAGCGGTAAAATAAATGTTTTTGATTGACCAATAACTCATTTTTCTGATTATCATAAGCCTTTTAAGAATACGAACGAACCTTCCCTAATTACGCCATCTATCGTTCGCGTGTAGGAAAACAAGTGGAGGTATAAAATCGTTCATGTTTTCATCCCAGTGTTGCCTTCCAAGAACATGATCCGCCAAGCCTACATCAGTTCCTTCTGAGAGGATTGTATCACCTCTCAACTTGGTGGTACAAGATAACAGGAGTAGGTTGGGGTCGCTGCATATTAAGCAACGAGTGTCCCTTACCGATACTGGGAGGTTTAAACGTTTTAAACCCACTGTTTTTCAATTTGATTTTTTTTATACTACCAAGCTTAGAATATTTTTAGGGAACAGGTACCTACACCTACTTTATTGTGTCAATTGTTTTTTGCTGCATTATATAAATTTATCTTTATTTCATTATGAAACAGTGATATGTTTTCTATGTTTAAAAATAAATTCAATGGAAAATTATTTGCGCATTATTTATCAATATTTTACTAAATAAGGTCCGATTTCCGAATAATTTTCAAAATTGCAAGTTTCTCAGAAGATGCAAAATTTCTGATGCATAATACTTAATACCTCTATGATAATACCTAACCTCGGGTATGAAGGCATAAAAACTTGATACATCGAAACATCGATGTTTTTTGTCAATGAATAATGAGTGAGTGGTGAGTACTTTTATAAACATCGAAACATTGACCACTCGATGTTTTTTAGCCGATGTGGCATCCCTACCGTGAATGATAAAGTGGTCTGAGCTCATTCTAACAATCCACAATAAGGATTAAAATGTAATTATACGTAATAACATGTTTATTTGTTAACATGCATAAGAAATTATCTGATTTACAAGTAGTATTGATGTCACATTTTAATTATTCATTCTAATTTACAAAGAAATAGGACCTATGAAGATACGGAAAACCTACGATTTCCGGTGTTACTAATAGGAAAAAATATATATATATTTAAAGTAACATCAATTTTAAACAATGTTTATATTATAATCGATACCAGTATGAGGCAATATGATATAGTGTAGTAGCAATCCCTCTGTGAAATATTAGCAGCAAAACATAGTGCCAAAAGAAATGAAACAGTAGCGCCATCTCCCGGTAGTAATCCGAAAATAACGACCGGCAGTCAGTATTGGAAAAACTAAATAAACCGCTTTTCCATCGAAACCAGTTCTAATATTTTGTCAGATGATAGAAAGGGGTTTAGAAATAAGGTGCTGATAAGAAGAGACAAACAATGATGAGCAAAGTTGAATTGTCACAGTTAAACAAATCAACACGGTCTTGTAGGCAGTGCATGACTTCTTAAGGGTTGAATCTCTCCTGCCACCCTTATCCTTCTTCAGCACGGCTCTCGTCAGATAAGCGAACTTCTTGTTCTTTTTTACTCTATCCGAAATGCCCTTCCTCTCCATTGCTTATCTTAGAATGCCCATAATCCTGCCTTCAATTAGGTCCTTCAGCATCCCATCACCTGTGATGACTTGCTCTCTATACTTATTATCCAACCTTATTCTACCTAGTTGTTTTCAACCCTCGCGAACCACTTGAAATTCTACACCATCTGTCTTACTATTCGTCCATTTTCTCGATTCATCTCCATATTCAAATCTCGGATACTTCTAATCCATTCTCATTCCCGTTTCCTAATCCACTTCTTCTGGAGCAGTACAACCTCTCGCTTTAAAATTCTCTGACTTATCATTTACATTTTTATGACATTCAAACAAAGGGTACTTGTCCTAAATTCTCTGTAACCAATCCAATAATACTCAATCATCCTCTAATTGCTTTGAGAAAATTTTTGTTTCTACTGAGCAATTTTCTTCCTAATCACTACGCTTCACCGAAAATAATACAGAAACGAAGTAATATACAACTCACCACTTGTCCAGAAAAGATTATCATCATGTTAGGTTAGCTGTGATATAGTTTTGCGAGTTAATTAAATGTATCTAGTTGCTTCATAGTTTGTGTTTCCACAACTATTACAGTTTTATTAAATATGATATATTGTAAATATTATCAAATTAAGCAATATTCTAACACCATTTTTATTTGGTTCACTGGTAGTAATACCACAGAAATCAAGTACATTTAGGATGCAATGTAATTACTTATTCATTGTTTATCAATCTTCGCCTGCAATCTTGAATGCCAAAAGTGAGGGCGAAAATAATTCCACCACCATTGAGAAAAACCCCTCAGCAAGGAAGTCATTCCTCTTTCGTAACCCGAGGAGGGCGACTCCGATTGGAAGGGGTGGCAATTGGGTGAGTGGGATAGAGAGAGTGGTTTCTTGCCTTTCTCCCTCCAAGGTCCGAGGAATATGATCCAAAAGAAAGCTGAGCATATTCCGTATCAAACGCCTATAAACGTGCAGAGCGTGTCACTCGGCTACTGGAAGGGCTTGGATCCTAGAGATTAGAAGATGGTTCGCAATATTGAAGGTACCTACTTGGAAATGTCAAATCAGTAGAGTTCAAGGCTGACACTGCAGACATAATTCCTCTCCCAAACTATATCAGCAGGACAGACAGAGGCAACAAATTAAGAGCGATCAACCGTCAGACCATATTAAGAAGAATTTCTATCTCTCAACAACGCAAGAATAATTATAATTCTTTCTAAAGCGTTACCAACCACGCGTCATAATTATTTCCAAATTATTTTTTTTCTTTCTCTTATTTTTTAACATAGTCACTTTCACCCACTAGCCCCTGCTGTACCTTTTTACGGTGAATCATTGGGTGACATGTATATGTAGTAGGAGACGAGGTGAGATGATTAGTATTTTTGTTAATTTACATACCATGGAAGACGTTAAATTCGGATAGTGATAGCTAATGGATTTACAGAATTTTTTTTTAATTTGAACAAAGTAATTGAATGAATGTTAAAGCAACCTGTTCTCATGCAGCTGAAATAGTGAACGTGGATAAATACGTGAACGGAACAAGGAGTGGATTTAAAAGTTCACGCCTCGAATTCAGGAACTTTTGGCTGAGGGGTCGGCTTTTAATTCCCACGGCGATTAAGCCTTGCTTACGTCCGAGAGAAAACGGATACGAAAGAAAGAAAACAATCAACTTTGACTAGCCCCACAAATTGAAGGCTATCTCGTCCTAAGGGCACGTGATCATCCCCCATTTGCATCTCAATGTCTCTCTCTCTCTCTGTCTACCCGACCGCTTAAAACGCTTGACGAACCCTCTAGTCCTCCAATGACCCGGGCACCAAATACTGCCATCCATCCCAACGGCTCCCCTGTAAAGAGGTCGCATCCTCAAAGTGGTAAAAGCGACCCCGGGGGTGGTGGAGGGGCGAGGGGGTTGGGGGGGAGTAGCGAGTTAAACGGGTTTGAGGACGTCTCTCAGGCAATGGGAGGGTGAGGATGAAAACGAAGCGAGAGATGAAATAGAGGGACGGAATAGGAAAATGGTTTATCATCAGTCGGAGGGAAACATTTGAGGGAGGATGGAGAAGATAGACATAGAGAAGAGGAGAAAGAAAAAGTAGGATATTTTGAAGGGAGCGATAAAGGAAGAAAAGACCTGGGTAGGTGAGGGTGGGAGGATGAGAAAAGGAAAAACACAATGGCTATCCACAAAACGGTATTACGCAGTCAACATAGAGGAGGTCGTCTGGATTGATAACGATTACTGCAGGGTAAAATAGGCAGTGTTGAGTAGGAGCCACGGCCGCAGATCTTTTGCGCGTAGAATATACGTCACACGGCTGTCGGGTGCAGGATATTCGGGGTTTACTCTTTGTGTTGACTCGTTAGCTGTTTTTTCCCATGTTAATACGCCTTAACCTTCTTGAAGCTGGATATTTTTAAATATGTTGATAATGCTCGCAAAGTTCTAGACTATCGTAAATTTTCACGTTCTAAATCAAGTTTCCTTATAATTATTATTTCATACGTTGACTCATTTCATGTCCAGAAAATGTATATTTCTCGAGGCAAATGCTTTCCTGTCTAAGCTATTAGTGCTCTAAGAATTTTACCTCGTACTCCGAGCGCCGATTTCATCACAAAATGGTGGGCGTGTGAACTATGCATTACTGCGTCATCTGGCCATAAATCTTCGTAATAAATTTGTGAAACTACTTTCATTCGGCAATTAGGCGTTTATTGGGTTTTAAAGGATTAAACATATTAAATGTTAATACCAACCAAGTTTATCGCACCCTACTTTATTATTGGCTTGGTTGATTGAAAACCTTCAAGCAAGCATCGCATGTATTAACATAGTGTCAGAATAAATCGCTAATTACTTTCAGTTCATGACAATAGAAACTGCGTCATTTTTAATTTCCATCATGCATCAAATCAAATGTGCAATATTTAGGAAACACATGATTATTATTGGTGGAACGTTCAAAATAAGGATTTTGTTTTAGAATATAGGGAGGGTGTTAGAAGTTTCATTGGAAAATAAAAAAGGTTTCGCAGGACATTCTGAAATTAAACTCTAAATAAAACCTCATTTTTACTCTATAATGTGTCCCATACCAACTTCATGAGCACGGATTGAACATGGGTTGAAAAAAAATATTTATTTATCACTACTACGAACACATGTTCATCGTTACGCTAAAAAAAATTGGATGAAGAATGCGGTTAACACGGAATTGAGGCAACCCTAATATTCTCCAAAAACTAGCATTTACTGAAAACATGCGTTTCAGACGCATGCTATGACGCTATTTGAACAGGCTGTACGATACTAAACAGTTGATTTACAGTGCCGTATGCGGCTGCGGAAGGCTAATATTATCCTGCAAGGATATTAAAACATCGTTTCAATCCAATTTTCTTCATTCCCTATATCTGTAAGAAAAGAAGAAGAAAATCATCATGCATGCATCTTTTGCCATTGTGTACCAAACCTCATGGGCATTACTATGACGTACTGCTGGTATTTGAGAATAGCATTAATGCCTTGCTGACCGCGAAATGCTTCCATTACCTTGAATGGCTCTCGTTCTCTGGAGAAAATGAATGCATAAAAATATCCTCTCATTTTCACTGGTGTGAAATATAACCTCCTACATTATCATAAATATTGGAGAATGTGGTCAGTCCTGGGTCCATAAGGCTCAAATAGAAAACGAACGATGTAAGTGAGGTAAAATTTTCACCCGGCGATTAAACAAATTCTCACTTTATACAAATGAGGGAACGAGAAAACTAAATGATATTTTAAAGTCTGAAGGAACGACCTTCGCTAAGTTTAAAAAAACGTTATGGAATACGGAGTTTTGAAACAGGTAACCCACTATTATTTGAGCAAGTGACGCGATGACGATATTTAGAAAGGAAACACACGAAGCAATCATCAGAGGCAAACTTCGGAATATCGAAGCGGAAGACGAATAAGTGGCGAGACCCCTACTTCCACGCATAGACCGACACTTGTATCCCGCGGCGTGGAGATAAAAAAATGGCAGAATTCAAACACAAATACGCGCAGGGGATCACTTCCAACGCCGAGGTGATATTCCCATCAGATCAAATTCCCCTCCACTTCCCGACACCCTTCCCTACTCCGAGATAGAAAAAAAGAAACGTACGCATTCGCTGCAGCGTCAGGAGAAAAAAAACTCCTCAATATCTCCATCGCCTCCATTTTTTTTTATCAATCCCACACAACAACGCCAACCCACGCGATTCCAGCTGGTCATGTGGGGTGGAGGAAAGATGTGGGCGTGTTGTAGATCGCCGGAATCAATCAATGGGATGAGTGGATCGCGCATAGTTTTTAAAGGAAATATAGCGGAGGCGGAAGGGTTTGTGGAGAGCGTGGGTCGGTTAGAGGGAGAGGGATGGAGGTAGGGGACATGCGTCGAAAGAGAGAGAGAGGACGAGTACGTTTTGTTTACACAATCGACTGGCAGTGGTGACGACGAGGTTGGATTGAAGAATTGGAGGGTGGCCACCGAAACGAGCTGAGGACAGTCGGAAGGGCGCTATCTGCATGCCCCCACCGACACCCCTCCCATCCCCTCTTTCATTTCACTCCCTCCCCCACCTCCACGCTCCAAACCCCACACCCTCAATCATCTTCCGCGATCCTCCCAAAATGGCAAACAAGGTTCCTATTTCCATCCCCTTCTACCTCTGTCTCTCCCTCACCACGCTGTCTCTCTCTCGACCCAGTTGTTTCCAGTCCCGTCACCCACAAGCACAACCCAAACCACTCCTCCCAAACCCGCCCTTTGTGTCCCCTCGTTTTCCCGCCCTTATCCGCCGGCCGCAGGGCAGCCGGCGTTCGCCCACCTCGCGACCATAGCAGCTACGCCTCCGGATCCCTATGCGCTTTTGTCGGTGACGGCATGTATTTTTCCCGACGTGCACACCTTCACTTTCCCTCTCTCTCCTTTCTCTTCGCCTAGGCCGTTCTAGCCCGTCGCCAGGACCGTCTATACGTGCACGGAGTTCGTTCAACTCCATTATCTAATGAGTCGCAGGGGGTTTTGGGCAATCGAGACGGCATGAGAAATGAATGGGCCAAGATTTTAGGGTCGTAAGCATTTTGCGTCAGAGAGAATTTGCTCATAAATCGCTCGCAGATACACATCAATTGTTTTCCCCGAAGCCCCCGCAATATTCTCCCGTCGCGTGGTCTACAGAGCAAAACGTGTCAACGTGCAATGTATCACAGGACCTGATTCTCGGAATCCATATCGGATCTCGCTTACTCGTTGAATGGATAAGTAGACTCTGGACTTCTCCGATTATGCGCCAGTCCAACAGATCATTTTAAAGTGCTTCTTTTACTATAATTTACGGGAAACTGTGATAAACTAGAAAGATACTTAACTATGACCAATATGGTCACTGAGTTAAAGATGAAATCTTTCAGCATATTAGCATAGCATTAACATGTAGTGGATTTCTTTTCTAACTACACTTTTTTGTTAATTCGATAAAATTCTTGATACAAAGATCATTCTTACACTAACTCCGGTCCTTTGTGAGTCAAGAGCAACTGATATATGTTTTTACTTTAGTTGCTAATGATAATAAGTGGGCAGATAATTGAGTAATGTTCTACTTATTATATTTCTTATCATATTTCAGTTTCACCATATAGTATCCATGGTAATTATTAGGACAATAGCAGACCTGCGGCCTGCTTTGCAGGCAGTCTCTGTCTGGTGTGCTCTGGAGGTGAACTTTGTGTTCTAGAGTCAAATGAGCTATTAGAAAGTGTTTGGAAACTACTGATGACACATTACCAATAGGTGGCAGTAGTGCTTGTGCTTCAGGCAGGCAGTTACTGCTTCACTACTCAAAGTAGTCTTTGCATTTTTTTTACACTTTTTTGCACCATTTTTCATAAGCATTTCGCAAACAGAGAGAAGGAAATGGCTACTTTACAAATAGAGAAATGTGTCCCACTCTAATTATCCTACATGTTTTTGTACTTTTTCTACACCATATTCTCATTATATGTTTTCTCCCACTCTCAAAAACCACGTTTATTGCATTTTTCTCTGCACTAAAAAGTCCTAATAATCCAATACTACTGCCAAATCATACAGACAGAGAACCCACACTCAACGCACCAAACTTCAATCTTTTAGCTCAAAATTTGGGAGAGAACGAAACAAAATGGATACAGAATGACGGACTGACACGCTACAAAATTAATTCATATATAGAGAAGCATACATAATTTGTCTGGCGTCGTTATGGCCTAGTGACTAGAGACGTCGGAGTAAAACACATAGGGAGACTATAGGGGAATATATAAGTAGGGGAACACATACATATATACAGGTATGGTGTATGTAAACCATGTAAAAGCATATAGAACATTAAGAACTCAAAAGGAAGGGAGGTAAAAATGCCATCGTCCGCAATAGTGAACTCCAACGAAAGGAGCTAATATATCCACAGTAGAATGACTCACACAAAAATAACAGAAATAATACCTTGAAATGATATTTACATGGCACTCAAACCTGTATTCTACTAAAAATATTCCTTCATTTGCCAAGTAACCAAACCCGCTGTCTACGGGTGGGAAGTTATCTCCACCTAGCCTTTACACCAAGCCTTTTTAGCTCAATTTAAAACCCGGCAGAGGCAGATATTTTTCATCAGTATACCTGTCCCTATGAGTGCTGTGTGGAGAGCACTTCAAGTTCAGTACTTCGCAGGATGGGACCCTAAACCGTGGATCCCTAGTAACATTTCGCTAAGAGTAAGCCGACGCCGAATTTCTCGTCCCCTTCCCTCCATTTCCTGAAATATCCCACCTATATCCAATGGGGTCGTTTACCATATTTTTTTTAATTGCCGAATCTGATAGAGTTTGTAAAATAAAAAGACCCGCTTTTTCCGTTTTTTTTTAACCGTCAATTATTTCTCGAGTTATAAGCGGCGAAAAACTGATTTTTTTTAACCCTTTCGGGAAAGTAGGCGTGGTGCCACCTCTGACGTCATCGACTTCGTCCAATCACAACTGAGCCAGCGAAGCTACTTTGTCTTATCGCAATGGGGGGGACACAGCTGACTCTGCCAATAGGAGCAGTTGCGACAGCATCTGTGTGAGCAGACCTTCCGAGAACCCTCCTCCACTCCCTTCCCTTCCCCTAAAAGCAGTCAAGGACGGGAGGAAAATGACGTCAATGATATCAAAGCAGCTTCTTCGGTGGGCGCCACCTTTTGCTTATTTTAATTTTCGATTTACGAGTTGTGGTTAGAAGATTAATTTTTCCAAAGTGTCTTGCCTTTCGTTTGACCATCTGAATAACAAATTCTGCTACGTCATTATCTTAATGCATCTCATAAGAGGTGAGGAGGGGATATCTACGCAATACCCTGTGAGCCACCGCGAGGGTTGTGGCAAGGGAATAAGGTAGGAGTCTGCGGCATCCTCGCCATAACACTCTTAACGCGAAGATATTTCTCTTAAGCGTCCGACTCAACGGGCAGTAAGCTGAACGCTTTTTCGTGAAAATAAACATGGGAACAATTACATACCGATGTGATATTCCACAGCCTCCGCATCATGTTTAAGCCATAAATTGATTCCAGGACAGGAAATTAACCCCCTTTTAGGTTTATTTGACTGCCAAAGGCTTCCAAAAGATGGCTCTTATTTTTCCGATGCATAAATTTGGGAAAACATCTAATACTCTTGCAACGGAATCACTAATATTGTCATATCACTAATACTCTAAGCAAGAACTTATCATTTTAACGACATTTGATTAGCGCAAGGTGTTCTTTCAAAATTTAGTGATACCAACAAAGTAAGGCATTGCAGCCGAAGACAAAATATTTTTCATATAATTAATCTTCGCGTGTGTATAAACATTAGTAGCTACTTGTAGTAACCAAAGAACATGTTTCTTTACATTATTTATTTGTGGATTCAATTAAATGCCTTTCATGACATAATTTGATAACAAAGAAATTTACGTTAAAAAATTGTTTATGCATTTGATACATTTGCCTAAGAACAACTGGTAATTTAAATGTGGAATGGAAATTCAATTAAAGATATTGTAGTTAGTAATTTTTTCACATTTTAAATTTCATGAATTAATAAATGCTTTCTTTTACCTTTGCAGGCTCTTGTCTTAGCTATGGGCATTCATGCTGGGGAGGTAAGTGACGCCATAGTCTATGTATACTAATTCAAAAGATGCAAAAATCATAATACTGTTGGCTGCCACTGTGCGAAACCTATAAGAAAATTTTATTTCTGTTGAAGCTTTAATAAGTTGTTACAAGATTTATATTTTTCAGTTTTAAAGAGAAAAATATACTTTAACGATTTTAAAAATAAATACACTACACTGGCTATCCGCAAACACAAAAATATCGCGCACCACGTTCTTTCATCATTTGGTTTTATTTAATTTCCGATATATCCGAATATTAATACTGAAAATCCAACAGCTGTTCCATTGGCTTAAAAGAATTTCAATGTCTGCTGAAATGTGCTATAAGCATACGTATTATGGATTACCAATTTCCCTCTAAATATCTGATCTATGTCAAAGTTTGCTCACATGAAATTACTAACTCCGTATTCATTTCAAAATCGTCATAATTACGGCAACTTTTAGAAGGATTGTGTTGCTGCATACTGAGCAGCAACAAAGATTGAGAGAGCAAGCTTTCTTTAACTTGACTACTCGAGCAATGCCCGACTCTTTAAAATCAATAAAAACCCAGAAGAGAGTCATTCAACTGGAGGAATGTTAGGAAAACCTCTCGCGAGTGATTATCGATTGTCCCCTGAAACGATAATCCAAAGTTTTCTTTGATCTTTGGTGCTCGTATTTCTTACGATCACTGCTTCGCTTCATCCTATGTATTATTGTAAGCTGTTTTGCCAAATTAAGCTCAGCCGAGACCAGATGCGGAGAAGTGGTGAAAGGTATTTTCGGCTCAGCGAGTTTATGGAACCTTCTTCAGAGATACCAGTTCCCAAAATATTTACTTTCGCTACCCACTGAGTCGTCTCTTAAAGCCTCTATTATGTAACATCAACAAATTAGATTCCCACCAGAGGGAATGAATGGAGATTGTTAATCACAAACGTCACCACTCTTGGGAGAAACTCAGGCTATTTTTTCCACGATGGTGATATAAACATAAAGCGTTAACTGACCAGCAGACTGTTTCTCTCTACAACCAAAACAATGTAAAATTGTCAGCCAAATTAACCTTTTTATTAAAGGGTATTTTTAATACCTAAATTGGAGTATCATACAATGACCGAAGAGTTATCCACAGCTTGTATAAAAACCAGGTGGCCACAATCAAATCAGGACCCAGCAGTATAGAAGCAAGCATAAAGTAAGGAGTGAGGCAAATATGTGCACTGTCTCCCGTATTATTCAATGTCTACATCGATAAAGCCATCCAAGAATTCAAATAAAAGTCTCCGGGAGTGAATATCCACGGGGAGAAAATCAGCATGCTACGATTCGCCGATGACATAGCAGTCATGGCAGAAACAGAAGGAGATTTAAAGAAGACACTAGTAAATATGGAAAGAACAATGACCAGATATCATCTGAAGATCAATAAAAAGAAAACTAAGGTATTGGTATGCAGTAGGAAAAAGGAAGCCAGGACCAATGTTGAGGTAGGAAAACAAAAAAATCGTGGATATGGAAGAGTTCTGCTACCTGGGAAGACGAGTAACCAGCTATGGACGAAATAAAAGAGAAATTGCCAGTAGAATTTCCCAAGCGAAAAGGGCATTTTACGAGAAGAAGATTCAGCTTACAGCTGGAAATACAAGCGTGGAAGTGAGGAAATATTTCATTAGGACGTGCATTTTGAGCATTCTACTGTATGGCAGCGAAGCATGGATAATTACAGCAGAAGAAATGTCCAGGCTGGAAGCATTTGAAATATGGTGCTACCGAAGAATGATGAAGATAAAATGGATCGATCGAGTGACAAACGAAGAAGTCTTAAGAAGAGTGGGAGAGAAGAGATGTGCACTGAAAACAGTAAAAAAAAGTCGGGACAACTTAATGGATCACATTTTGAGACACTATGGCCTGATGAAGACAATCGTCGAGGGAAAATTGAACGGGAAGAATGGAAAAGGAGGGACTCATACGAGGTATATGGAGCAAGTTGTGAAGGATGTCAAAGAGAGGAGCTACGTCAATATGAAGAGGCTGGTCGATAAAAGAATTGAGTGGAGGGCTGTGTCAAACCAATCCTAGGATTGTTGACAGATGATGATGATGAGTCAATACCTGTAATCAATAGGGATCCACATATTATTAAATTTCCTATTTGATTTAAGATTTTCCTATGATATAACATTTTTAGTGGAGGGGCATTACTATTTGGAGAGAAGAGTAAACAGCGATGGAAAAAGCAAAAAATAAATATTCAGTAGATTGGCCCAGGCAACTCTTATTTCAGCTTAAGAATAATTTACTAAGAGCTGCAAGTTCATGTAACTTTAAATGTATAGAATCTATTCATTTTTATGTCAAACTTCAACTTGCTCCTTTGTGGTAATGAGACCTGGAAAATAAGAGACGTAGAAAAGCCAAAATTGGAAACATTCTTAATGTGGTGTTACGATCAAAACCTAGACCGAGTAAATAACATAGCGGTTATGAGAGAAATTGGAAATATCCTGTGAAAATTCTGCAATAAAGAGAAACACAGGTTACTTTATTTTACATTTTGTGAGATAGGATTGACACATGAAGACAGTTGTCCAGGGAGAAATGGATTGGAAAAACTGCAGCGTAGGACTGTGGTTGAGACATCCTGTCAGAGAAGTGATTGAAGTGAAAAAGAAGAACAATGCTAGTATGAATAGGTTTTCCAATAGATGCATCAATGGCGTATGCGAAATCAATGTTATTAATGATAGATAAATAGTGATGGAAGCGATAATTCCTTTATTCTAACGAGATGAGAAGCTTTTCCCCTTAACAATCCAGAGAAGATACAAAAAATATGACTAATATGAAAGCATTGTAACACGCATATCGCGGATATTGTCCTCAGGCTCCCTCAAAAAGATAACTGAATTGGGTACACTCCACCATCTCAAAAATGATTGGTGGGCAAAGATTCGTAAAAGACGTAAAAGCCAACCACGGAAGCTAGGTTGGTAATGCGCATACCTGGCAACACGAGTCACGAGTTCAAATCCCACCCGGGTATAATTATTGTTGTCACCTTAGAGTTAATCTCTTGGGTTATACAGTGTGAAATAACTTTTTCTATTGGAGCACCTAGAATTCATAAGATGTAAAACCCCACTTATGAATTCGCACCGTTTGAAGTCCTGTTGGTGAACTACTTGTCGAGCATAGTGCACACGAGTAAGTAATGGACGAAATGTGTGTAAAAGATTAGAAATCAAAATGGGGTGCTATTAATGATAGAAGAATCATCCAATCCATCGCACCGCTTGTACAACACACAATATTGAGCGAATCAGACCAAACACGCACGGATTCAATCGACTGGAGGACGACAACTCCATCTAAAATAATATTTTTAACGTTGCACTAGGAGTTGAATGTCAGAAACAATAATTCTGGAAGGAGGCAGGATATCGAAAGCGACGAGGCTTTTCCAACCCAAGCACGTATTAAAGGAGCGTCGTCCCATCAATGTGTTTGCTCCTAGTGATGCCAAAGACATCGAGTAAAGACGGCTCAAGAAATGATTGAGTGGGACTTTGATCACCCGCTGCACATCAAAACCTTCAAGAACCTGTTATTATCGTGGGCGGTTTTAGTAGTCCAAGGGAAAATATCGGAGGAAACTTAGAAAACAGACTTTAAGTGAGGATTGAGGTCAGATAGTAGAAAAATAACCACTTTCTTTATCCCATTATTAATACATTACGAAATGACAATAATAGCTAATAAAACTGTTCTCCTCTTGAATATGGCAGAATAAGAAGCAGTAGAGAAAATAATAAATAACACTGGTACAATAACCATTACTACATGAGTATTGTTCAAATTAAATTGACGAGTTATATAATCATATTAAAGTAGGTTTATACAGCACGGCTCGCATAGATGAAAAACTTTGCAGGACCATATACAAATTTGAACTTTACTCACTACTGACCATTGTCTGTATCTCTAACGTTCTAAGATTGGTTTCAAATTTAATACTTTATTGCTTGCTAATAATTTATTAGGATAATTAATGGATGCTTTCAGAACCATGGTGTTAAAATTTAGAATAAAATATCACTCACGCTATGTAATTAATATTACCGATGATTTATTTGTGTGATAACAATGAAAATACACAGTACGCTTAAAATGTAATTGTAATATTTTCTGAAGATAAAAATAACTACATTTGGCATTGCAAGCATAGCTTTTTTTAATTTCAATGAGTAAGAATATTGTACTGATTGTTCCCTAAAAAGTTATCCGGATTGTTTCCTTAAAAGTTACATTTTTTTCTGTTTGTAAGAGCGCTTAATCCGTCGAGTTTTGTTGGGTTTTCAGATTTGCTGAATAGACTAGAACATGTACTTTAGACTCAAATCGCACCCACTCATTGTTTCAAAGAAGTATTTTAATATAACACCGAAAACGCCAAACAATATAAAGGCTAGAAGCAAGTTTAAATGTGATGCAAATGGAAGAATGCTATTTAGAAAAATAAACAATTATAATCATGGTTTAAATTATTACCAAAATAGGAGCAGAGACATTTTTCACCCATATATAAATAGTACCCTGAGAGCCACCTCAGGGGTGCATGGCAGGATGTGACCAGGCATCATCATCATCATCATGGGTCAACAATCCTAGGATTTGTTTGACGCAGCCCTCCACTCCATCCTTCTATCGGCCAACCTCCTCATATCAACGTACTTCCTCTCTTTCACGTCCTTTACGACCTGCTCTATATAACTCACCGGCCTGCCTTTTCCATGCTTCCCGTTCACTTTTCCCTCGATGATTGTCTTCATCAGGCCATCGCGTCTTAAGATATGGCCGATTAGGTTGTCCCGTCTTCGACTTATAGTTTTCAGCAGACTTCTCTGTTCTCCCACTCTTCTTAATACTTCTTCATTTGTCACTCGGTCGATCCATTTTATCTTCATCATTCTTCGGTAGCACCATATTTAGAATGCATCCACCCTTTTCTTCTACTCTGTTGTCATCGTCCATGCCTCACTGCCGTAAAGAAACATGCTCCAGATATACGGTTTGATGAATTATTTCCTTCTAAGCTTGTATTTCCAGCTATAACTTGATTCTTCTTTTGATAGAATGCCCTCTCTGCCTGGGATATTCTACTATTTCGTTCTTGCTTCGTCCATCATTGGTTCCCAGATAATAGAACTCTTTCACCTCTTCCAGTTTCTGTTTTCCTAGTATAACGTTGGTTTTGGACTTTTTTTTGTTTGCTGCACTTCAATATTTTAGTCTTCTTCTTATTGATCTTTATCTGATCTCTGGCCATTGTCCTTTCCATGGTTGTTAGCATCTTTTTCTGATCCTTCTCTGTCTCTGCTATGAGAGCTATGTCATCAGCGAATCGTGGCATGCTGATTGTTTCTCCGTGGATGTTCACTCCAGTGCACTTTTCCTTGATTTTATTGATGGCTCTCTCAATGTAAACATTCAAACCAGGCATGACCAGGCATGCGCTATCAATTTATAAGCATTACTGATCTTAGCTGACTCACCTCAGGTTTCACTGCCTTCATTCAAATTTTTCTCACTTAGGTAAATAGGTGTCTAAGAGTTGAGCATTTACTTATAATATTTTCTTCGATTCGCATCATGGTAAACAATTGTACCTTTTTTTCTGCATTTTATGGGGCATAATGTGCGTCTTACAAATATAAAGTTTTGAGTTCCTTTCCTTATTTTGTTTTTACTCAACCAACCTTCTCTCCGTGCACTATTCGAATGATAGAAAAGTTGGTTTTCTCGATAGGTGAAATGCCGATCCCACCTCCTGCGCTCTTGTCTTGGGCGAGAAAAAGCAGACGGAAGTAAGGGTGACCTTGTAGTGAGCTTCCTCCGAGGGGAGGCCATCAGACTTGATTCATGCCCCGCGGGTTCCCAGTAACATGCAAGGGAACAATGACAGGGTACAGCCCAAGTCCCTCGCCTACGCGCTAAGAAAACACACCTCCTTCAGCGCGGATTAACAAGGTAACTCCGGAGATAGGCTGTCGACGCCAATTTCACTGAGCAGGTACCCCTGACGCGTCGCCACCACTTCCACCATTCCCCTCCAACCGATCTAACTTCCCTCTCACGCCCCCACCCCTGGAGAGACCCTTGCTCTCTTCCCTGGAGGATTTTACCCTCCCACTTTCACCTCCCGCTGTTCGCCTTCCCCCCTCCCTTCGTCAAGTTTCATCTCTATTCAATCTTGCACCTCGTCGAAATCTGCTCGATTCATTTCCATCTTGACGAGTTACACGATCCTTTTAAGACAATACTCTCAGATCGCCCACATCTCGCAACCCCTCCCCACCCACGTGATCCGTTTCTTCCTCCCTTTCTCTTCTCTCCCTCTCTCTTCCCTCTTTCTTCACCTCCATTTCCGTCCTCCTCCCCAGTCACGCCCCCCTCCTCCCCTCTAATTCTTCCTCGACGATCTGTTTTTCGTCCCGCATTGTTCCCTCGCAAGCATATCCTTACCTCAGCGCCGTTCTCCGTCCGATGCCCCAACTCTCCGTCCCCATCCACTTCAACCTCCTTATCTGACAATGCTCCATCCGTGAATCTTGTTCGATTCAATCTACGCTTTGGGGACTATCGGTGAGGCGTTGAAACTAACCGAGCTGGCTTTAAAAAGGTGCTCGAAAGAATTCGCCGCCCAATCGGATGAGGGTTTGACGACTAAGATTTCTTTCCCCAGTGGAAAATTATTGGAATTCCTCTACCTTTTTTGCCCAACGCCATCTTGCATATATCTCACTCGCCTTGCAAAAAATATTCCGTCGGGATAGCGAGAGATAAGATGGTCCACTTCTAACTCATTTCCATTCGTTTTTTCGTAGATGTCGATTCTCGAATTAAATTGTCCTAACGTATAATAGTAGCTAGCCACTCGAATTTTTAAAGGCGTTACGAGTCGTAAAAGTGGACCGATGGCGCATGAGAAAAAAAATTGCGTTTGGAAGAATATTGCATCTGTATATGGTATAAAGGTAGCTCCACTTAGCGATGCTGAGAGAGTAAATTGCCTTCGACCACAGAAATTGAACGAAAATAAATCAGAGATATTTTACGCACATATAAAACTTAAAATTGAATTTCCGTGTAGACAAGTGTATATCTACCTCAAGTAAGCCAAACTGATTATTTGAAGGTCTGTGTTTCAGTTCCCACCTGAGTCAAACTTTTTTCCTGTTGTGATCCAGCTCGATTCCATCTTCACCACCTACTTCGTTGCTGGTCTTTTGATGTGCTATCTATTCATTCTCCTTATCCTATTCTTGGCATATTTGTATTTGCCTCAGAACGTGTATTATTTAATGATTGCCTCAAATCAATTCGTTTGAGCAAATTGTAAGTGAATTGATAATAGTATCCAGTATGGATTAGCCGCATTAATAAACAGATACAATGGGATATATGGGTGTTTTCAAGTCTGTTTCCGCACTAATAGGCGCTTCAGACCGGGAGGAAAAGTGTAAGGATAGGAATGGAAGGGATGAGTAGGAGAAGGGATCCAGATAAAATCCCAGGCAGAGTATTAGGTTACTATAAGACAGATTCAACAAGTAGAAAAAACATCCAATTTAATTCTTAGAAATGGTGCTGAATTTCATGGCATATTACAGCTAACTAAATAAACCCAATAGAAACACAAATAAATGGATTCATAAACAAGGTAGCCCTGTCCCCCAAAGAAAGTTTTATGGGGTGTACAGTGAAAAAATTATGTACGAAAACTATCAAGAAAAAGAACGCCATCTTTTCGAGATTAATGGCATTAATTTGGATGTCTTCATCGATAAACGAAGATACGGGAAAAGAATACAATTTTTCGTGCCGTAAGTACATATCAACCAAAATTCCATGTAATGCAAAAAAAAGGTTTTCCTTAAAGATGAGGAAGGTAATACACGTTCATGTGTACTGGATTTGAGGCTTACTTTCAGCCAAAACGGATCCTTTCTTCGGCCCATCAAGGATTAATTAGGAGGTTAGTCACCTACCGATTTTAAGAAAGGTAACTGCTGTGTTGTCCTCGACTTCCCATCCATTTAGACTTCTCTTAATTTTAAAATAAATACCGATCCCAAGACAGTTCACGAAGACATAACAGTGGCAAGCCAGAAAATTAGGATGCTAAGAAAATTGAAAAGAATTCTGAAATAGATCCTAGTCCGCATTTTGCAGCTTGAGCTCTTCTGATCAATTAACCCTTCACCGCGATGGATAGTCTACCTGTGCTCTTGAACAACACAAAATTTTCATTGCGATGCTGAGGGATTAATCCGCATGTGTGGTCAAACAAATAGTCATCCCCTCATGTGCAAAAAGAGCTGGTAGTTCCACCCCCACCGCCATACAGACATAGGAGGGAGTCTTCAGATGGAGAGCAGTAGGTGACGAGCGTCTCTCTCCCTCACCTCATCTCGAAAGTGGCGAGGAATCCGACGAAAGGTGCATCTGCCGGCAGCAGCTGCGTCAGTTAGGAGCGCCGTAATCGAATCCCGCGGAATAAAAACGACAATTTAACGACACCACGCTCAACACGACACGTCGCTCTGTGTCCCCCTCTTCCTCCCACAACAACACATTTCCCTTACCTCAACCCATCTTTTCCCTCCCTCCGATCCCACTGACCTATTCCCTCCTCCCTGGTTTCCCCCATCATCACCCTCCAGCCCCCCAGAACAACTTCCTCATCTCCCTTGATCCCACCCACGCCCCGCTTCTTCGCCTCCTCCTCCTTTCCACCAGCATCTTCTTTCTGTCTCTCAAACCATCTCCCACCGGTAAAAAGCCGGAGAACAGAGCTTTCTGGAGAATCGCTCATCCTCCTCCCCGACGCTCTCTCTCTCTCTCTCATCCCCTCCGCCTCCCTCCTCACGCGTTCGGAAACACTTAGCCCAAACTGGTCTCCACTCCATCGATCGAGGGAACACTTAAAGCCTCGGCCCTTTCGTGCCGATCCCTCGGCGAACTTTGTTTCGTCACCACATTGGAGGGGGGAGGGGAGCGATGTAAGATGACGACACGGCGAGGGGAAAGTAGGGAGAGAGAGAGGGAGGCAAAGAGATGTCAATCTAAAAGCGTAAACCTCACGCACTGTTAACTTGGAGCCGCGGAGTTCATCGATGAGTTTCCGATCGTCAACCAAACGTGTAAAAGAAGGGAAGGTTTCTCCCCTCATAGATGCCGCAACCACAACCTTCTTTAACTCATAGCAGCGAGTAGCTCACTGCTCGTATTACTTGCTGAAAAGTGGTAAACGTGTTCAGTGTATTTCTGGAATATAATTGTTAAATAAACCTACGGACCACTTTATTCAATAAAATTAGAATGGTTTCCGTTAAAATTATAATACCGGCTTGTTGGGTGTTGTTGGAAATCGGTATATCATCCTCTTTCTCTTACATGTTTCCCATCTCTTTAAACATCTTATATGCATTGAAAATGGCTTGAGAAAAAAATGGCTCTTGAACCGAGAATGGAACCAAGGTCCTTCGACTAGCTGGGTCAATATGCTTGCAGCCACGCTTTTTAACTCCTTCCGGAATCCTATAAGAACGAATAATTTTATAAATGAGATATACAATTCATGTTTACCCGGCAAGTTACTTGTGAACCACCTAAACCGAATAATATTACCATTATAACAGTAGCTAGAAATATTAACATGATGATTATTGATCAAATTCAATACTTAGTTAAGCGTGCTGGAATGACAAAAGATTGGCTAACGAGTTTGCGCTACCTTCGTAGGATAACACGATGAAGGTAAGACCTAGGGAGGCTGATTGTACTGAGCAGTTCCTCGTAGCGCCTCTTATGCCACATGGTGTAGCCAGAGACGTTAGGAATAGGGATCTCTCCAGAGGAGTTCCCTAACCGCATCTCAACCGCCATTCCAACGAGGCCTACCTTGCGAATTCAAGATCCAAGGGAACAAGGTAACTAGTTGGTATAGTATACCCAAGATGCTCGATACTACCTATTCCGCCAAGGGTATCAAAACAATTTTTGAACTGAAAATTGAAGCGTCCTAGATGCATATACTTTGGAACAATACGCTCCAAGCTACATGGCTCCCTTAATCCTCAGCTACGCGAAAGACAGCGTTTTACTTGAGCACGCATAGCGTTCGAAAAAAGTGGACACGAAGATGGCTAAGAATATTTCCCATGACGGCTGTGATGATTAATTAGTTTCTCACATCGAATAAGTGATGCCCTATGCATCTTACAGCACTTTAATACTTCTTACAGACTCAAGTTTTATTCAGTTTTTTCAGATTTTCTAATAAAATAGTTGCCTCAGCCATTATTGGCATAATGAAAGATAAAATATCAACCTTAACCGACCATAATAGGGGACTCGACTTGCCATACTGTTTATACAAACGAAAATGGCATTATCCCGTGTTTACCACTAATTTACCTGGAAAAATGTTATTCCGAAATTATTTTACACGACACACTTATTCACACATAAATTTTGCATAACGCACACGACCCCGTTACTACGCATTAAAAAACGGCTTACTTCGACTTTCAGAGGGATTTGAGAGGCTGAAATTACGAGTTAAAGTTACTAGTGCATTTTTATGATAAAATAAATGTAGCTTTTTTAAAAGAAAGCGGCATTACTTCATATTTGTACCGTAGTGTCTACTAGAATAAAATTCTAAAGCGCAATGAATTTTCCATATATCTGGTCAAGATAAAAATACTTCAAGCTTATCAAATCCTTGAAAATGTATCAATGATGAGTTGTATTAATTTTTATTCGGCTAACAAATATGCGATACGTGCGATATCAAAGAGTAATGATGTGAGGTAGTGCGAGGTTTGATTTCGTTATATAAATAGGTACTTCCACAAAATTTGAGCACGAGGAAGTGGAAACATATCAATGCAGATATTTTTCTCGTTATGTTGATCTCTATTGTAATTGACGTCCTCCTTTGTATAGTTGAACCTGACCTCCGCCCTCCCTGTCAACGGCCTCAAAGTCGTATCTTTCAAAAACAGCTCTTTCCGCATATCCAAATTGGGATATGACATAACGATCCATCGCTTTGTTTGTAAAGACAGACCGTTCAAATAAAGCTTTCATAAAGTATTTCTTAATCGAAAATGTTAAAAAAAACTATCTCAGGCGAAGCGAATGTTAAATTCCATCATCCTAACACTTGTTTGGAATTGGGTACGGTTAATCTGATTTTAGGCTGCATAAACTCCGATGATTACGAAAACTGATAATATACGCAAATACGCATGAGTCCATTGACAAGTCATCCATGCCAAAACAAAAGTTCGTAGCTGACTCAGATGTTACACACTTCTCAGGTCGACGGCTACCACAACTTTATACCATGCACTCAAGAAAAAAATCCCAAATACATTGAAATAACCTTGTGAATACACAATGAGTATTAGAATCTAAAATAAGTACATATCTAACACAGGAAAGTTAAATACCTTTGAGATGGTGAATTTTTCAAAGAATCAGTTCGTAGAATTCGAAATAGCCAAAGATAAAATAGCTACAAATCAATATATTCACTTCGGTATAAATGATAGCAAAAACTAAACTTAAAAATAAATGTATCCACAATAAATCAGACGCATTTGTCCTGCATTTGAGCAAATAAAACCTAATTTCGTACACTTTGTCGGTAAAATGGATGACCAAGAAAGGCTCTGATTCACAGAAAATGAAAAAAACGCTCGAAATACTTGATTTATGCATAATAATCACATTTACTCTCCCGGGGTCCATGGAACAAAACCATGACTAGCATGATTTTTACTGGTGAATTATCTTCAAGCATTAGCCTATGGTGAAACAATTTTTCTAAAATTTTAAAAATGCAGATTTCTCTAAACATTTTTTTAAGTAAGATTTTTATTAGCCGTTATACATGCCGAGCTAGATGTTGAAAATTTACAGAGAAAAAAGTTTCCTGGACCGAAAATTGAACTACAGGCATAGCATGCCAATGGTTCGCAGATGCAGGAAACCTTTTTCCTTTGGCACTATTCAATTATCTAGTTACTACATGGCTCAACTATGTATTACATGGTTAACAAATGAATGTCCCTGCGTATAAGGGACGATACCACGAAGACATGCACAACCAGTAAACTCTTTAGTCTCAAAATAATTACGACATTCTAGTACCTCATTCTCAGGTATGAAGAGGAAATTTTACGAAATAAAGTTCACAAAATAGTTTAACATGGTGCCAAAAAACTCAATGGGTTTACTCACTCTCTTTCACTAATTATTCATGCTCTGGTGTTTGGTATTCATGAGCTTAAAGGTACCTACGCTTTACGTTAACTTATGCTCCTAAGTACTGCAAGTAAAATTAAATCATGCACAAATTTACTTTGTATCACCACGTCAAATATCACCAGTGTACTTTTTTATTACAATTAGAGCGTAAAATACAACTTGGTGCATGAATTAAAAGTATAAATTACCACTCAGCAAGCGTGCATGGAATCAAATCCTCCCTGTGGTTCCACCAGATCATGCAATTCCAGTGTATTTCTTTGTTCCAGTTTTTATGTAATTTACTATAAAAAAAACATCTTTCTGGGAAAACACACGCGACACAGGAACGGGATCTGCCCTCGGATGTGTGAAATTCACACTCGTTGAACTTAATGCTTTTAAAGCTCTATCCTCACCAGTTAAACAACCTCCAAGGAATAAAACCATGGTTTTGTCACTTTCACGAATGAATAGGATGCCTAGATTTAAGTTAACAAGGAAATTCTTTGATCTTGGGATGATCATGAAGTTATTCCATATTAAAATGACATTTTGAATGAGGGCATGGACATATGAACCCTAGTCTGATACAAATAATTTCACAGTTCACTAGGCAATCTAGTTGACTTCGGTGGTCCGTATCATCCATAGTCCTATTAGACACTAAGTTCACTGGGAGGTCATGAGAAGTGAAGGTAAGAGGGCCCAAAAATGAGATTGTTGCCCTTGGTGTCTCTGTATTGAGCTAATTCCTTCGGCCGAAATGATGAGGAAGTAAGATGATAATCACCACACTTTGACAGCAAATACATTATGTCAACCTAAAGTAATAACATTCATTATAGAGGAACGAATAGGGGAAATAGCTACGAAAAAAGAGATTGAAAACTTGAGAAAAAAAATACATCGTTATTGTTATGCATAGCGTGATTTTTTGATCGTATTTTTATTAATTTATGGTTTTCTTCAGGTGTTTAAAAAGATGTAACAATATTGCTATTACTAATAATTTATTCATTGGCTATATTTTCTACTAAATGCTTAATGTACAAACAGTTCTTGGAAGGTCCAAGAACCTCGTGCCTACGATGGACTCTGCATTCCTTTCATTTCGGTAGATGATTCCGACTAACTTTCAAATTCAGGTAGCTGCAGCCGTAGGTCGCCCAAAATTTAAAAAAAAAAGAGTGATTATTTTACTCACTGCTAGCTCAATTTTGACCTTATCCGTGTCATTTTCAAAGTACACCATAATTTGTTTTTCTTAAGCGCCTAATTTCAAAACAAATCCTTCCCGAATTTTGCACCGGCAATTCTGTACCCTAACTCCAGAATCAAGAACATTTAGAATTAATTGAATACCGTTTCTGACCCGCAGCCCACGGGAAGAGGAGCGGGAGTTATGTGAGCAAGGACAGCATGGACGGACCGGACAGGATTTTGCGAGGGGCGCTCCCCCAGGGTACGACCTCGTCCCCCTCCACCCCTGACCCCCAGGACACCCTCTGGCTCATCTCGAAGCTGATGGCCGCCACAACGCAGCTGGAGCCGGACGACGGCGGAGGAGAGGACGAGGAAGCGTCTCCCCAAGGAATTCCGACGGCGACGGGCGCCAAGATCTGGCGCCGTCTGCTGGACGTGAACCGAGGAGCCCCGACTCACCGGTACTTGCGATCTTTAACGCAGACGTAGAAATAATTATTAATACGGTGGAATCACGTCGAGGGGAGTTAAAGGATTCTGCTGTTTCGAGGTATCTAGAGAAATTCTTTACGGCAACTCTTCGGTCAAGACACGGCTGATAGATTCATCCCAAAAATCTTCGCACAGAACTCTAATAACACAGGATGCATTCGCAATTTTCGGGTAATATTTCTTGTTCAGAGGATTAATTGAATTTTGTTTAATTCTTTCACAAACTTGTTTCTTTACACTCGTTCGTATATCATAAAGGACCCAGCAGAAGGGCATCTGTTGACACTCAACCAAGGACAGCAACCAGTAGGAAATTACTACTGTATGTGGTTTTATTCCATTAATAAGAGCGGAAAATCGATATTTTTTTCTTTTCTTTTGCTCTAAAATAATCAACTAAATGTGTGATTGACAGCATAGCGTAAAATCTTTGCGAGAATTATAACGTTAGAGTATGCGCCATAAAAAGTGACTGAAGGAAAGTAGCAGACTTTCCTCAGAGAAAAAAATCCACCAGACCAGAACATATTGAACTTATCTCACAATAGCGAGTTCTGCTCAGAGAAAATACATTTGTTAATTATGAAATGTGATGTGTAGCAACTATCAATCCATATTATACACTACCTATAAGTATTATGGATGTACTAAAGTGCTAATTCATTGAGTGAATTGAATTTCATTAAGGTGCTGATTCCGTGAGTGAATTGAGTTTCACTGTTCTGATTTAGGTAGATTGAGGAGGCTTTAGTTTAAAAAAATGAAAATGTCAGGTTAGATTAATGATATATTTGAGGATACATGGATCAAAATTCTTAATTAAGATTCTTTTCAATACATTACTACAGGGCACCAATGATTTTAAAAAACAGCCAACTTCATGCAGACAGCATTCCAGTTTCATCTGAAACTGAGCTTGGTGCCGGTGTTGGCATCATTGGTTTTGCATCAGCACCAAATAGTGAAGTGAGAAGGGGTGTGGTGATGCTGACAGATGACCCAGAAGAGCAAGAAGATGAAGAAGACCAAGCTGATGAATTCAAGGACAGGGACATATCAAGTGAAGTTGAAATGGAAGACCTGGGTGAAGGGAGAAGACTAAGCAGAAAAGCTTTGAGACGACTCCGAATACTCAATTTATGGGTGAGTGGACAGACAGTTACCTATGTATTGGCAGCCTTATTTCATAAAGTTGCCCTCTAATACTATGCAATTACAATGGTGCACCAATTAAAATGACAATGTATTGACATATTACAATAAAACACAATATGCGTTGACTTATAATAAGAAGAAAAAAATTAGCAAAAATGAGTAAAAAAAACTTGGATGGTATGCAATGAGGCTTTAGATAATTATCATATATATAATTTAGATAATAATGATATCTTAATTTGGGACACTCACTCATAACACTATTATTATCATGAAAAGTAAATATGATAATGAATCAGAGCAAGGTTTTTTTGGTGAAAGTAATACATGATAGCTTCCTTTTCAAGAAAAACATAAAGAGTTGATCCATACTCAAAGACACCATGCATTAAATTAATAGTAATGAAATAATGATTCAAAAAGCCAAAAACTTTTATGCTAGGTTTCCGCAAAAAGCAATGTTACTGTTAAAGGCCAAAATCCTAAAATGTTTATACTGAGAAGATGCAATACATTTAAAAGCTACAAATGAGTATCTACTGCATTAACATTCCATCCAAAGCATGAAACCAGCATTGAGGTCATCAAAGATGAGGAGCCTATGCACCTTTACAAATATTTTTACAAAAAAGAAATAGTATTCATTCAACTCACCATCAGCAGTTGAGAAAATTTCTTCCCTCTCTTCTATTTCAAAAACATTCAACAGAGTTTTTTATAATTTCCTCTCCAGCATTCACCGAAGTTGTCTGTATAACAATTTATGAGTGAAGCATATCTGAGAAGTAGAGAGATGAAAAGATTTATACATTAATATAGATAGTAAATGATGGCCAATACAAAGCAATAAGGTAACTGATTTGTTGCCATCTAAATAACAAATTAGTATTAACTTTATTCCACATGAAGCTTTTTTGCAGATAACACAAGCAAATTGTGACATTTGAGAGAGATTGTCCAAGACCATGGCAGCAATGTCAGAGGTTGTCTCTTGAGACGTGCACACTAAAATTTACATGCATAGATATTATCAATAATTTGAGTTGAAATGTTCACTAATCTTTGAGAAACATGAATTTGTAATGATTTTATAGGGAGGTATTGTCATGATGTTATATCATAATGTGTCATATCTGTAATTATATGCATTAAGTATGGTTATGCTGTTTGCTCAGAGGCAGCCCAGCCTTGACACTCCCTTGACTGACACCCTATACTTGCGATGACCTATTGCTGAAATCAATAGCATTTTTTATCAAGTACACCTTCCTTATAGAGAGAGAGAGTCTTAAACATCAGATAAAAGAGGAAAAAACATCATAACTTACAACCTTGGAATCCCAATCTGAATTTTTGACTTATGTTTACTAATTATAATATGTACTTAAAACCAAAATCACTCTTTGTATACTACATGATTAGCATATTAAATATTTGGTTTACGTTCCTTATTTAACTGAAATTGAGATTAAAAAAACTCCCTGAAAATTGAACTATGTGTTCTTGCACTCTTTCTTTACTGCTATCAGTGACTATTTATATCAAATTTGAAATTTTCCAAAGCAGGTATAGGAGTACCCACCTATGGTCACAGTTATTCTATAGGACCTTTTGTAAATGTTTCATTATCAGAATGCTAGTTGTAGATTAAGTATTGCATGCAAACCAATGAATCTTTAATGCTAAATATTTAAAAAATATTTTTATTTATAAAATTGAAATAACTGTATTAAAAATCCATTTTCATTTATTACAGGATAACATGGACAAGAGGAGTAACTAATGACCATAGGACATGGCATCTTATCTGGTTATACGAAAGACACTATGACATTTTAAAATGCCTATTTGTTAAAGAGGACTTCATAATGAACAGCTCATAAAACATGCTGTTTGTATATTCATAATTATTGGTTATATAAGAAGTGTCTACATATATTAAATCATTTAAATTGTTTTAGCAGCATTGAAGAATTAAAAAAGATGATGATGAAATTTGGAGATGTTCCTCTTGTCAACCTTTTTTGAATGCTCCATTCTTAAATTTATGAAAACTAAAGCAAAATTCTTCTTGGAAGTGATAGCCCAGGCTATGATTCTTCAATGAATAATGAATGAGAATATCTATTTATATCTCTTTTGCACTAACAACTTGTTAGATTTAAATGGAATACCATGCTTAAATAGGTACAACTCCATTTCAGCAAAATATATTTTCTTAATTTTGCTGAAATTTGTTAAATTTATTACCTCTCACTAAGTGTAGCATAGCTGTATTCCAAATCCACCATGTACACTAGATTCTTACACAACTGACTGTTAAGTTGAATAAATGTGTTTTACATATGCCTACTGTGCATTGATATTTTTGTAAATCAGTACTAAATAATGAAGTGATTATTAAATTAAAAGATCCAACAAAAAGTCAATAGATTTTTAAAGCATAACATCAAGTTGGCATTCAGAACAAAATGAAGTAGTTCCTAATGCCATTAACTTTTTAGGTGTATCGCAAGTTTTTAAAAGAGCTCTAAGTGATTCAGCACCAACTAATTTCAGAAGAATTGATGTGGGATTCCTTTCATCATTTTCTGGTAATAGCTATATATATGGTGAATATTGTCAGCATATATTCCAACCTAATCATTTTTACTTTTGTTGGAACCAAATTTGATAGTTATACATAGTAGCATCTGTCTGATTAGCTCAGTGTCAGCTGAGTATCATTTTCATACCAGCAAAGCTGGCCCTTACCAACTTTTAATTAGCAATATGTAGTCCAGTCCACCAACATTGTTGGCTTATTCTGAAATGATGCTGGGCCAGTAGGGACTATTTTTGAGTTGCATAAGGACCATGGCCTACTTATTCCACTTCTATGCAGTATGGGAGAGTAATATGTACTTAAATTTGAAATAATCAGACTTGGTATATTTAATAGCAATAATAATATAGGCTTACCATGCCAAATGTGGCCTAATCATGTTATATTTATTTGATTTTTATTGCCTGATGAAGGGAATATACAGTGAATATTATTCCATATCACTGATGAACTGAAAAAAAAGTTAACCAATTTGTATAGTTAGATATGACACTGGGGACTAATAATAATTGCATATAACTTATAATTGGGATATTATTCTGCTCTAATAACTTGTTATTTTTCTTCCTATAATTAATTTATCTGTAGGGCTCTTGGAATTCAATTTAAAATACAGAATAAATCACATACCTTCCAATAAATAGGATTTTGAACAATAATGCTCTATATTAGTCTAAATCTTAGTTATAAAGGCCCACCATTACATATACAGAGGAACCTCAAGATACGAGTGCCCTGACATGCGAGTTTTTTCAGATACAAGTCGTCACTAGGGTCCAGTTTTTGCCTGAGATACGAGTCAAAATTTGAGATACGAGCCAGCCTCGGTGACGTCACAGCCAGTTGACATAGCATGCTACCACTTACATTTGCAAGACTTCTGCGTTCAATTCACATGTTCACTTTGCTGCAGAAGCATTTCTGTCAAATTGTTTAAATTTTGTTTTTTTGGGACTTTAGTAGTTATTTAGTTAATTTTTTCTTATAACCATGAGTCTTAAGAAGATGAGTATAAAGAACAGTGGTGAAAAAAGTAAAAATGTGATATCCATGGAATTAGAGCATGTGATAATAGACAAACATGAGCAAGGTGTAAGAGTCATAGACTTTGCAATTCAGTACGGTCCCACAACTTCTACGATATGTACTACTCTGAAGCAGAAGGACTCAATAAAGGCTATAACTCCTGCTAATGGTGTTCAAATTATTTCAAAGCTATGCAACTCTGTCCATGAAAAGATGGAGAATTGGCTGCTTTTGTGGTTGACTGAGAAGCAGCTCGCTGGAGACACTGTGACTGAGAGTATTATTTGTGAGAAGGCACTAGTCATTTATGCAGATTTGCTGCAGCAGAGCCCAGGTACTTCAGCACAGGAGCAGTTCAAATCCAATCAGAGGTGGTTCAAAAATTTTTGATAAAGGACCGGTATTCACTCCGTTGTCAGACACGGTGAGGCAGCGAGCTCTGATTCTATGATGGCTGAGGAATTTGTGGAAAGTTTTGTAGAATTGATCGAAGCCCAAGGATACATCCCCCAACAAGTTATCAATCGTGACGAGACAGGACTCTTCTGGAAGAAAATGCCAAGCAAAGCTTATATAACAGCAGAAGAAAAGAAGATGCCAGGTCACAAGCCCATGAAGGATAGGTTGACTCTTGCACTGTGAGCAAATGCGAGTGGGAAATGCAAGGTCAAGCTGCTGCTCATGTGCCACTCAGAAAATCCCAGAGCCTTCAAGACACATAAGGTTATAAAAGAGAAGCTTCAGGTTATGTGGATGTCAAACCCAAAAGCATGGGTCACCAGGAAGTTTTTGTTGTGTGGGTCAACTTGGCTATTGGTCCTGCCCTTAAGAAATACCTCGAGGTCAATGAAATACGCCTACAAGCCCTTCTTACCTTCTTATCCTCAACAATACTACTTGCCACCTGCTAAACCTTGAGGATGACATCCTAAAAGAGTTCAACTTTATTCAGGTTCTCTACCTTCCACCCAACACCACCTCTATTTTACAGCCCATGGACCATCAAGTGATCTCCAATTTCAAGAAACTTTTTACCAAACACATGTTTCAATGCTGCTTTGGGGTTACGGAGAGCACATATCTCACCCTTTGAGAGTTCTGGATGGACCACTAAAATATTGTCATATGCCTCAAAATTATTGATATGGCTTGGCAGGGTGTTACAAAAAGGACCTTGATCTATGCCTAGAAAAAACTGTGGCCCAAGGCTGTGACAGAAAGGGACATTGAAGGATTTGGACCTGAACAGGAAGTACTGGAAGAATTTGTGTATCTCGGAAGGTCCATGGGCCTGGAAGTGGATGAGGGAATAATCAAAGAGCTTGTCAAAGCACATTCCGAGGAACTGATGACAGAAGAGTTGGCCAAACTACAGATGCAGCAACAATTGGAATTTCTGCAGGAGATTCAGAGGAGTCTGAAGCAGAGGAGACTATCTATACAAGTTGACTTTGACTTTCTTTTTATTTTACCCCAGGGCTCTCTGGTCGGGGTCTTTACAGAGTTGTGTTATATTATTTTATACTATTTTTACAAAGTTTTTCATTTAAATGGAAAAAATTATACAATTTTTCATTATGAATTTAAATATCAATTCTGTTTAGTCAAAGTTGGCTTGAAACGTCATGTTGAATGATACATAAATAGGACCGGACTATTTGTTTAAAATCTTATAAAAAGGCCTAGGACGTCCGACCGGTCATAAGGTAAATGTATAAATAAATAAATAAATATATAAATAAATAAATACATAAATACATAAATAAATAGTACCAGGGTATAGGTATGTGGGAGGGTCACCCATCCAACCTCCGTCCAGGCCCAACATCACTTAACTTCAGTGACCTGACTGAAAATGGTGTTTCAACGTGGCTATGCCCTTGCCTTGGTTGAGTGGCACTCAATGTGCAAGTGGCTGTATTGCATTGCCGAGCCTTACTTGATACTCACGGGCAAAGGTTAATGACATTCGTCATTATTATTATGATCATGGGGACAATATGGGGCCAGCATATTCTGACGTTAGATGATATTTTTTTAAATTCTGCATTATATTGGAAGACAATATTCAGCAGATATTATCATTTCAACATAAAACCAACATCATAATCCAATGTGAGTCTGATCATTGCCAACATACATCAACGTTGAGTGGATGTAGAAGTGACATCACATGCTGACTAGGAATGTGATGCACTTCTTCATGAACATATTTTCCTTACATAAAAAAATCTTTGTTAATAAATGATATCTTGGTAACGGACACATACGTTCGTAGATTGGGAGAGATTGTGGCAAGATTTGAGAGTCGAGGATAAATCACCAATTACATACTAACTTAATCTGAACCTGAAAAGAAAATTCTTTGTAATTCCACAGAGATATTTATCATACACTATGAAGTGTTCAACACTTACTCTCATCAGCTCCAGAATACAGGAGTAGCAAGGCTTCATATATCATTTGCAGATGGGGCTGTGTATTGGCCTGAAGGTGAGGTGCCAATGTGGAGGTATATTAGAGAAGACTGTGCATTTGATATGCAGCGAAAAAGATAGATCTCACATGATGAAAAGGATCATAAAGTCAGCTTGGAAGATTAGCCTCATGGCTATAGATTGTGTTGTTAGCAGAAACTTAAAGGTCCTAGACACTGAGAATTTAGCATCTATCGGTTTTTTTGTGTCACTGTTTAAAAACATTGGAGGGAAAATTAACCTTGAAGAAGCTACTAGATCATTAAAGTGAGTTCAGCATGGAAGAAATGAAACCAATTCAGGAGGAGAAAATGATCCTGAAGGAAATGCCTTCAGATAAAGATGAAGGAAGAGTAGATATTCCTACCTCTTTGATCCATGATAATTGCACAAAATGGTGCAATTTAAAGTATTGCGTATTATTATCATCCTGATAAAGCTGTATCAAGTTGAAATGTAACAGTTTTCAGTGATGATACTAATTTGTACTTCAAAAAATTTAAGGAAGTGAAAAAAAGGCCAAACTGGATAAATGTTTGAAAAGTCATAGCTGAGACAAGCTCTGTAATGAGACAGAAAAAAAAGAAGAAACTAGGAAACTTGATGTTTTCATAAACTTTTATTAAACTTTTATGAAACGTTTTTATGAACTTGGTTTTCACATTACTCCATTTCAGCACTAAATCTCATATCCATATGGATACAGTAAAAATAAATTAATATTTCATCAGTATTTTAACTGTTAATTAATTTTTGGTTTTCTGAAGATTTAATGATTTTCTGTGGCTTTGTGCAAGAACATGTGCTCAAAGTAGAGTCTTGAATGTTTTAAAAACATTTATATGAGTTCCAGGAATAGATTAATCTGCTTTGCATTCATTATGTGGCAAAAACATTTTGGTTTATGAATGCTTCGGTTGCTGAATGGACTTAAGGAACTAATTTGTGAATCCAGGTTCAACTGGTATTTATTAAAAAATTTAATATTAAAGACCACGTAAAAAAATATAAAAAATTTGTCTCATATCTTGGTAGACAATCTTCTTCAGTTGAAATGAAAATATATTTTACTGGTAATACATACATTCCTGAATTTTTTTGAGGTCCCTGCACAGCTGTAGTCTATTTAGCTTGTAGGTAATCATTTGAGTACAGAAGCAGGATTGTAAGTAATTATCTCACTCAATTACCAGACTTTCTTATTTTAGAGCTTCTATTACCAACAGAACTCAAACTCTGGATATTGCTACTTGGAAGAAAGCATCATTTATGAGCCTTAGCAGAAAATTGGACTTGGCTTTGATATAGGTAGGTACCTAGAAGTTTTCATGGTTTTATGACATTAGCACATTAACATTTCCATTAACTCTTACATGCTTAAGATATCAATTATATATGGGTTTCCTGTGTTTTCCTCAAAACTCGAAGGAGGCTAATATATCAGCTCAAGTCAATTTTTTTCCTTCCAACATTGTTTCATGACAAAATAAAAATTAAACTGTCTCATTGGAAAAATTAATTTATGTTGAAATATTCTGAATGTATATGTTTAAAATTTCAACCTTCTAGGTCAAATATAAGGCTTGTAAAATACTTGGTTTTCACATGCAGAGATAGGTTTTTCAATATGAGTGACTGAAACAAATGAAATAGGCCTTCCAAAATTTCATACGATGAGTGCCTAAACTTTTCAACTCACCTTCTCAAAATAATTCTTTTAATTCACCAGACCAGGTTTGACCATTGAAGAATCTGGAGTACAATTTTCTGGGCACATATCTGCATACTTTTTGAGAAATTGGAATACCTTGATCAGATGGATAACTTTATCCCACATTTTCAATTAGCACACTGAGCTTTAGATAATGACTTGGTGAGTCAGCTACTAGACCACCTAATCAACCTTCATTCTCAGCAAATTTAGCCATTCTAAATTAGGAAAGTCGTAATCAGTAGAAATACCCACCACATATTTCCATATTTAGTTCTTTTGATTCCTTCACTTTACTCTCAATGAAATAAGTTCAGTGAAGCATACAAACAAAGTCCAACGAATAAAACAGCATACCAAAAGTCTACCCTTTGTAGCCACTCAGCTTAAGAGTTTTAAAATCCCCTTTCCCTACTGTGATAGATTATAAATTGGGCACCAGTTGCTGTACTAGTGGAGCTACGAAATTCAAACCAATCTATTAACTACATAATACCAAATCCTTTGAAAGTTGGAAGTGTCTTGGTGACAATTTTTCACATAATTCCTGCCATTCTTTTAATTGGTTCAAGCTTGTATTATGTTAAGATATTTAAGATTTGGTCGCAATCTTTCTGGAATAAAAAAATTTTGAAAGAGGGAAAGGGTTAAGAAATAGACATCTCCTGTCCTTGACCAAGTTCATAGGAAATGGAACCAATTCCATTTTGCCCTTTGTTTCTATCACATTTGTTTTGAATGGAATCTTATTGAAAAAATAAAAACATTTTTGTGACTTCCACAGTTTAGTAAGAATTACAACCGGTTTCAGCTGTTAGGCCATTATCAGCTGTACAATTTCACTGTCTTATATAGAGCTAGGAGGATCATGGGAAATTCTTAGTGTGAGGAGGTGGGGGAAAAGAGGGGAGGGTTTGAGGGTGGTGAGGGGAGGGCTGGAGGGTGGTGAGGGGGAGGGAGTGGTTAGTGGAACAAGGTGAAGGCTGTTTTGTTGAGTTAGCTAGGGATTGTGGGAGGGGAGGTTTCACAAGAATAGCTGAGGGGACGGGGGATCATAAGGTGCTGCATAACAGGGAGGATGGGTTAGGGAATTTGACATAATTGAGGAGGCAATGCTTGTTTTGAAGGCCGATTTCTTGTTGTTCAAAGGCATCCATCCTGCGTCGCATCTCGGAGAAATGAAGAATATTTGGTTGGACGTCACTTTGATGGCATATTTCCAATAGGTGACGGGAAAAAGCTGATGAGTCATCCTTTTTTCTCCAACATGTCTGATGCTCCGTGGATCTTATCTTGAAATTCCTTCCAATTTGGCCAATATAAAAACATTCACAGTTATCACATTTCAATTTGTACACACCAGATTTTAAATTGGATTCAATATTTTTGAAAAGGTGGCCCAAATTGTTGTTGTTATAAAAGCAAACATTTAAATCAGTCTTCGGAATAGCTTTGGAAACACTGTAAGATAGGCGGCCAATAAAGCAAGTATTATTAAATTGTGGAAGTCAAGTGTTTTTATTTTTTCAATGATGATGCTCTTCCACCACGAACAAGCTTTGTGACTAGAATCTATGGAATGTTAGGACACAGGTGTACAAATAATACTGATACATGACTCCATTTTTATTAAAGCTGATATGTTTAACCCTGAGAGCTTAAAGTTTGGAGCATACTTGATGTAATCTCCCGATTTTAAAATCTACATCTGGTATACAACAGACTTAGATCAGACATAAACATTAAAATATGATTCAACTGAATCAAAGTATTCAAAAAGTCAATTTTTAAGGTTACCTAAGAAACTTTACTGGTTGGTTGGTTATTCAGGGGAGGCAACCGACAGCTGAGGTCATTTGTGCCATTTAGGATAGGTGGGTAATTGGGTAATGAGTTTGAAGGGATCGGAGGAAGGGTGGAGAGAAATCCAGCGTCGGCATTAGCCTACTCTTAAAGAAAGGCACCAAGGGGACCACGGGTTAATGTCCCATCTGACGGACGGAGTACTGAACTTCAAATGCCCTCCACTAGCCACTCAAATGGGGACTGGTTTTCCACTGAAAAATCTGCCACTGCCGGTAATCAAACCCAGGACCTCGGGAAGGGAGGCCAGTACTCTAGCCAAAACACCAACCTGATCTCCCGGAAACTTTACTGGCAAGGATTTTTCAATAAAGTGTTAATGAAATGAAAATGTTGCAGACAGTAATATCAGGTATTACAATAAAAAAGTAGATTACTTTAAAAAGTAGAGAATTTTGAGAAGACTCAGTCCCACAAAAATCACACCATTAGCATGGCATTTTAATAATTATAAAAACATTAATGCTTACGTTACAAGAGTCAAATATGACAAAGTAAGCAAGGCAGTTTGGATGATAGGAAATAGCTGTACATATTAAGTCAATCAGTAATGAAGGGTGGTCATCAGGCAATGTAACACATCAGTGTTAACGATTATTGCATTGAATATTTGAAGATAAGCATAAGGTTAAAATTCTGAGAGATGAATTTGGAAGCTGCTTAATCCTTCCACAATATTATTGGGTAAGGATGTGGTAGTGGCAACAAAGAGTGAAATATTTAAATGGGAGAGCACCACTTCCAAACATGGTGCTTCGCCCATATATTACAGTAGATTTATGTATAAGTCGCTTGAAAGATTTATTAGGTACAATCTATCATATTCCCCATAAATGGTGGTGAATTTGTCATCAACAATTTGTAACTCTGTTGATCTTTCTGGCAAAATTTGGCATTATAATTTACTATCTCAATAAATGCCTTCACTTCCAATACGTGTTACTCAACCATAGCTCTAATTTTATTACTGTATTCATACAACACTTCCTCTCCTAACAAGGGAATGAAATACTTAATTTTATGATAGAAAAATGGATTTTTGGATTTAGAATAAACTCCAATCAATTTAGTCTGATGATAACTTAATCAAAATATATCAGTATACAAGTGCTCTTCTTACCATTTACTGGTAACAATCAGGTTATATGGTGTAAGAGTATCTTACACGATAATGATATAAAAATGTGTTAGCAATATAGCTTCTACCCATCCACTCTGCAAAAATCTATGAAAAGTGGTCTTTTTGGAAAAGTGTACATCTTACTGTATGCACTATCTTGCAAGGATTTTTTCATATTTATCTTGGTTGCTAGCAGTAGGCTGATAGTGCATCATTCAATATGCTTTTGCTGAACACAATGATAAATGGAGATATTAAAAGGTGGTAATATTAGATAAAGAGAATGTATATGGAATATCTCAGATTTCTCTCAGAACATCTCCGAGGTGTTTCGCACAGCTAAGACTGAGACCACTACTGTGGTCTCATGGGTACCTCTCAGATATTTATCTGAGATGCACCACAACATCAATGTCTCATGAGACATCAATGAAACATGCGTTGCTATGTGGTAAGTAATCGTACATGTGTAATGGACATTTATTTAAAAGGTTATATCTTTGAGATATCTAGAATAAGATGTTGAGAATTACTGGTGGATGTGTGAAAAGAAAAAGTCTGAGACGTGATCAGCTAAACCTGCAAAGCAAGACTGCTTCAGCACTTTTATTGCACAAAGACGAGAACACAAAAAAGGACAATTGAACTGAGTATGACAATGTCACTGGTTTGGTTACATACTTCCAACACCCCCTCTCAACCTAGTGACATCCATGTTTCATCAATACAAAACTAATGCTTACTCTTAGATACAGATTTTGTCAAATAATCAGCAGGCATATTAGCAATTGACAAAGACTGTAGGGAAACCGTTTCTTTCTTGATAGCATCTCAAATGAAGTGGTACATAATCCCAATATGCTTAGCTTTTACTATGAAACATTGGACTCACAGACAATTTCTGTGCACCTTGATCATCATTTTACAATGCAATAGGTTCTTTCTTATGATCTAACAATATAGACAATAATGATGATAAATAAATTGCTTCCTTAACAGCATCTGTTAAAGCAACATACTCAGCTTCCGTACTTGAGAGAGAAACATACTTTTATTTTCTTCTAAGCCAAGATATAGCAGTTTTTCCATATATAAACTCATAACCTGAGTAAGAACATCTATCAATTACATTATTACCCCACTCAGAATCTACAAAACCCTTAGGGTCATCAGCATCCCTCTCATGAACTAAACCATGCAAGCATTTTCTGGGTATATGTTGTCACAAATAGAGATTTCTGTACAGTGGATATTAATGATTTTCCTTGTTGCATCAACTACTAGGTGTTTGAATGAATGTCCATATTTTACAGATGCTGCAAGGAGAAGGTATAGTCAGGTGACTGACGAAGAAATTACATTGGTCATAAAGAACTGGCTGAGACTGGTTAACTCAGGATGGAAAGGGAAAAGGCAAGGTATACTGTAGAACTTCTTTAAACAGTTAAGAAAGATGTTGAAACTTAGGGAGGACCTCATTCCACATTAGAAACTCCAGTTCCCTGTCAGCCTTGATATGTTACATTTGTTGTTTCCTATTACTGGGGGGTTGTATTTGAGCTCATCAGAATTATCTTGAATAGGTAACCAAGGAGTCATGTGGTACAAACACAAATGCTTTGTAAATTTAGTCTGTTTGAATTGCTCATTGTTTTCACTTGAGTTTTTTTCATTCATCTCGACTATAGAGCCCCCAAATGAGGTATGTATAACACAAATATAAAAAAATTAATGAGGTTTTAATGCACTGAATTTGCAAACCAGTCTTGTTTATACCACATGACTCCTTGGTTACCTGTGCAACATAATCAAGTGGTTTCTAACACAACCCTCCTGGCTCTTCAGTTAGCAATGTACAATGCTTTAGATGTTGAGGTTCAATTAGGAAAAGATATTGAAGAAAGTTATAATTGTTAAGAAATATTTCATTCGTTATTGTCAAATATAAATTCAACTCATAACTCAAGATTGATTCATATGCATCGTAGTATGAATTGTGAAAACTGCCATGGGATTATGATTCATGCAAAATTCCATGGTAGTTTGTCGAGATCAATATTCTTCCGCGTACTGATTTCCCAGTGACACAGTTCACAAGGATAAGATACACAGGTTGGACCATTCAACAACCAAACTTGAGCTATTAGTTCTGAGGGCAACAGTCCACAACTTGAACCATCTGTGGGGTTACATTTTTTAGATATATGATTCCAAGTTAATTTAACTGGAGAATGAATAACACGCAATACCCTATGACACAAATGTTTTCAGGAAATGCTGAGGTGTTTTACGCCAAGATAGTACTATGCTGGAATCACTCCATGTGTAAACACAGGATATTGTGATACATTTTCATTAAGATTCAAAAACAATCTCAATTAATCCCTATAACTATACAGCACCAAGAAGTTTCAATTGTGGAATCAAAATGGTTTTGATTGGTACTACCCTTGTATTAGCCATGAGTAAGGACACTTGGCCTTGCTTGTCAACTTTCCCACTATGTAAGTAAACAATTGCTGTATATCCATTCTCTGAGGCATCACAGAATCCAAACTGATTATATTCTCCTTACATGTCACCTGATAAAGTTTCAGCTACAAATTTTTTTCGTTAAGAGTTTGACAATACTGGAAGCTGATTCACAAAATACCCCATACATTAAGCAGATGATGTGGTACATGCCATCCCAACTTAGGTTGAGCTTCCATAATTCCTGCATCAAAAACTTCACCCAGAAAATTGTAGGGGATAGCTATCAAAGAGGATCAAACAATTTCACAATAGTTGAAAGGATATTGATATGATAAGAGAAAATGTCTGAATTAGGTTCCCAATGAACTCCTAATGCCTTCATCATTTGGTCACTGTCTTGCCTGAAATATAAATCAGATTGACATACCTAAGTCAATAGGCTAGTCCTGTAACACTAAAGAGATATTAGAAGACTATTTCTGATTTGAAATCCAACAGCATGCAACAACCTTTGCAACTCTTTAATTAATTCAATACCTCCAAATCCATTTGATGCCCCCGTCAACAGATGATCCATGCAGAAATACTAGTAGGTACTGCCGAAAGGTTTCATCACCACATGATGTGGTATATAGTATATCCCTGATCCCCATTCAGCAGGTGACACATGTTAAAGATTTAGATTAATTCTCCCTCTCTCTCCCTCCCTCAAAGTCGAATTCTCCCTCAAGAAGGCTGAATGCTCAGCATATTGTTCAGGATGCTGTTTCAATTTAAACTCTAAATTAGTAAATCTCTTGGCATGCATTTGGGAACTCCCTAAAAGCACAAAGAGATCAGTCTCTCTTAATAGCAAAGGCACTACGTAACTCCCATCAGGATTTCGATAAAGTAAGGTTTTGAATTATTCTTGAGCGATTCTATCTCCAGGTGAGATATTATTAACTGTAGACAACTCATAAATGCTCCAAACATTTTGTAAGGAAGCACTCAGATCATTTTCAAAAGTAGTAAAACAGGTGGTGACCATTCCAAGTGTTATGGTGGAAATGTGGTTCGATATTCTTGTTACCATTGGGCCCAAAATTATATACCCAAAAACTGAGGGCCGTGCACTCGGAAGTCCTTCTTGTTGAAGTTCCCTTCAGTCATAATTTCGAAGTATGTATGGGTAATTTCAGTATGGTACCTTCAGTCATAATTTCCGAGCATAATCGGCACCAAGCAGGGGCGTCGGAACTTTGTTAACTGGGGGGAGGGGGCGGGTGGTTGCAAACTTGACAAGGGCCCAGCACCTAAGAAAAGGGCCCGCATTTATTTCAGACAGGAGGGGTTAGAAACTAGAATTTCGATAAAAGAGTATATTAAGGCGCGAGACTGTGCGTCATAAAGTACCCGCTTTGACTGAAAGGGCCCAGGGCAAATTTTGGGGAGCCTTCGGCCCCTCCTGCCCCCCACTTCCCACACCGCTGGCATCAAGCAAGAATTCATTAGGCACTTGTTTGAAAAAAAATAGGATCTGCCAGATACAATGAAGAGAATTTTTCACGATCTATCGCAGGTATATGAAAGGAAGGCTGCCTAGATGTAATTTTAGTAATTACAATTGCAGATACCTGAATTTCTTTGCTATTATTACGTGCACGTGAGGTCATGGTCTCATTACAAATGAAGAAACGCCTTGGGTGGTACACACAGGAGTACCTGCTAATCCTTAACAATTAGCGGTCATTTTTCTTCGAAATAGCCCTAATCTTTGTTGGCAATCTGTTGTTGTAAAACTAGCCAGCGGCGTCGGAAGTGGGGGACTTGAGGGGCCGAAAGCCCCCCCCCCCCAGAATATGCCCTAGGCCCTTTCAGTCGAAGCGGGTAATTTATGACACATTCTCACACCTTACTATGCTCTTTTGTCGAAATTTTAGCCTCTAACCCTTCCTATTCGCAAAAAATGCAGGCCCTTTTCTTAGGTTCCGGGCCTTAGGTGCCTTTTCTTAGGAACCGGGCCCTTTTCCAGATTTCCCCCCCTCTGGGAAAATAGTTTCAAAGACCCTGAAATTAGACTGTGATGATGGATCAATTATCTCTCTTAACGGTTCCATAATATGTCTGGACCAATGCAGCGGTGCCTAGAGAACGGCGGCCAACTGATCATTCGAATTTACCATACAAGACATCGAGTTTACAGCGGAATTATTTATCTAAGATAGTTGAGCCTCCTCAGACAATTCTCTTGAAGTACCACTGATAGTTGCGTGCTTCATTACTTCGTTGACTTTATCAGACTTCAATTTTGAACCTTGAACTGAATTCTCTTTTCTGCATAATAGTTTTAATTATTTCTGCTTATTTTTACTTATCTTACTTTACTTATCTTACTTATCTGCTTATAGCTTTAATTATTACTTCTATTAATAATTTCTGCATAGTGCCTGCGAGAGCAGTACCTGAATTTCTACTCAGACGTACACTCCATTGATTTACGGACACTGACTAAACAATTAAAACAAATGCCTTTAGATTTTATGAAGTTCCTCCTTTCAAAAGCATCGAAAGCATTAAATTGTGAACATTGATACAGACTGTGTTGCGAATCACAAAGCTGACATTTAATCCTCTTTTCACGATCAGGTTAAGGCGTAGCAATTAATGTTGTCTTTTGAGACATCCCTTTAGTCGCAGCAGAACTCTTAAATAGATTAAATTTAATTTGCTTGCAACCAGCTGTCCTCAGAATGTTTATATATTTACGTCCTAATTCTAAGAGACGTGCTATTGAAGAGAAAGCAACGCCATGGTTTTCGATTTCAAACTGTCCTTTGACAGATATGTCCAGAGCTTACGCCGCAATATAAAACAAAATGGTAAATGTGAGCGTGATGGTTACACCGTTTAAATTTTTTTCTCCGACTTAAAATCCAGCTATTTCGATGAAAGATTTTGACGTTGAAAACCGCCAAATTCTAACTCGTATGTGATCAAATAATGCTTTTGGAGCAGTAAAAGTCATATCATTACGAAGAGTCATCCTTCCTCTATGCAACAAAATCTGGAATTAAGTCTGTATTTAACACCGTTTTCGCGTGAGACATGTTAAAATGGTGTAATCCTTAAGCTCACATTTAACAGTCAAATTAACTCTGACAAATTCGGAATTTTCATCGGGTTCAAAGCATTCAAATTTTCGGAAAAATATCGAAAAACTTTGGGAAAGCAACAACTAATTCTCTATTAAGTAATACAAATATTGAATAATTTATCCAGATACTGAAAATCAAGCAGCTTATTTTCACATTGCTGGACAAATGCCTGCCAATCAATCACGAAGTTATCTGAAATGAGAGGTAGACTTGAAACTAAAGGTAACCCCTGAACCTTTAGGCTAAATGAAAGATAATGATACTTTTCGCTATCGTGAAGCGTTAAGGGCGTGGAATAAGACACGCGACTAAACTGCCTATAAAAGGTTTATTATTGCACACGACAAAACAAGGATTGCAGAGTGACAATGGGAATGGGAAGCGGTAGAAGCGATGCGTCGCGGAGATCCGACTGTACTGAGGCGTCCAGCCGAGCGCGCTGGGTGAGTCCAACTGTCCTTTGCCGGTCGGTCGTCGGGGTTCAAATACCCCTCCGAAGCTTCGAGCAACTTTATTTTTCATGGGTGTTTTCAAGTCTGTTTCCGCATTAATAGGCGCTTCTGACCGTGAGGAAATGTATAAGGATAGAAATGGAAGGGATGGGGGCATCATCAAGCTTCGAGCAGCCTCGGGAAGCGCGTCGAACGGTCCCTCGTGGAGGGGAGTGCCGAGCGCGGTGGTTGGGAAAGTGGCGCGACGCAGAGGAGGGGAAACCCGCGAGCGTGCGGGGAGGTTCCGGATCAGTGGCGGGTGGAGAAGCCGCCACAGTCGGTTAAACTTTGATTTGAGTCAATCAATCTCGTATATACATCAAAAATGGCTTTAAATTGGCCAGGCTCTCATAAAAAACCTGAATACAAATATGTGGTAGGCGCAGAGAGGGAGATAACGAGGATTGACCTTCCCAAGAGGTTGAAGGAGTCTCCTTAACCACTCGACTCGCAACCGCGTTGATTTTATGATAGTGGCATTCAACGCGTTCTTCTGCGTCAAGTTCAGACGCTTCCACGCCTAAATTCAAGCCAAATTCTAGCTCAGGAAACTCGTTCGTCATGGCGAGAAAAGATTTAAAATCATCTGTCAAGGACGAAAATCTCCTCAAGAAAACAGATAATTCTTCCTCCTTTGCTAAAACTCGTTGACAGGTAGATACAGCCGCGTGACAGTTCTAACAACGGCATCGCGCCTGTTCTTTGTGATACTGTAGCGCCGTTTCAACGCACGATGAGCTCGAGAATCGCTCACAGCACCATATTCAGCCTGCCTTTCGTCGTCAGAAACCATGATAACGTGAATTAAGTAAAAATCAAACGTAAATGAATAATACACGACCAAGAAAATCTGTCATTTGCAAGACACGCTAATTGTAAGACTTCTTTGATATTATAGTACACAGCGTGGAAAATGTTAAGCAAATTAAAGATAAGATTCAAAACCCTAAGAATTATAAGAAGGGAAGACCTGAAAGCTGCACGACAGAAAATGCCTTTCCCACGATACCTAAGTAATCTGCACAACAAATTTATTAAGAGGCCACGATAATCCGGCCCGATGAACCAAAAAAAGTTCTCTCTTTACGCCCTCCATTGGCCGAATCAAGGAGAGATTGTGAATCGCCTGACAGAAAAAAATAATTGTGGACTGTATAAAGTCAACTCCTGGCCTCTAGCAATGCGTGACTTACCCCGAAGTCGTCTTCTACGTCGGTGTACTCCGATGGGTTGCTGTCGAGACGCTCCCTCAATCGCAGCACGCGAGCGACTGGTTCATTGCTCACTTTGGAAAATGAAATGACGCAAAAAGAAACACTTCGGACAGGAAGTCGGTTTAATAGAAAGGCACGCATTGCTCCCTGGTGGCCATTGAACAAAGAATTTTGTGGCGCGAATACCAAGCAGTGGATAAAATTGATAGTAATGCGGTCATACAACTCATCCTCTGTCTATGAGCATCTCTGAGCCTCTAGGTAATGCTTAAATAAAAACTCCTACTAGATTCAATTCAATGTCTTCGAAAGCAGCTGTTCAAAGAAGTATTACCGACGTTGTTCAAAACCAGAAATGTGAAGCGTGTAGATGCCAATCACTCGAAGTCTAAATAACATTTTCCCTGGTTAGATTCCTCTCGGACAGTGACTGGAGGAAATTGTTTTTTTCGAAATATAAACCTTTGCATTATATTTTATGATGTTTGTTTTATAATTATTAACGTATATAAGTTGCGATCAAAATCACCAGGCATAATGACGAAATTTAAATCATACATGAACTACGTTAATATGCAAAATGTGATTTATTTTGTATAGCTACTTTGAATATCATAACGATAGGGTAGTAGCGCGGTTCTTTCGCTATTTCCCGTGTCTTATCCGATAAAATATTATGCTTGACGCCTGGACCCCCGGAGGCTGCGTGTTCGGCGACTGCAGAATCCTTAGTTCTCCCTTGAATGATCGCTCTCTGGTGTTCTTTGAGCCTGCATGCCACTAAGCGCCCTGTTTGCCCAACGCATGTTCTTCCGCATGTACAGGGGATCTCATCAACTCCCTCCGTCAGTAAAGGGAGTTAATGAGATCCATTAGTAGATAACAAGTTTGTTATCTGCTAGTATTCAAGTCAGCTGTCAGATGAAGTGGCATTTACTTTCGGAGGCGTCATCAACCACTCTGTCGTTTTAGTGTTCACATTTATGCGATTGTTTACATTGTGACGCATTACAAATACATATTCAAAAAAATAAATTGGCCTAAATTTTTAAAATATATCCTTACAAAATTAATAATTTATGTTCACTAATACACAACAACATCTTAAGCTGATATCCCTTAAGTATCACTATTTTTAGATTGAAAATTTAAGCTTTAAGAATCCAAATTAAATGATCCGAAAACTTTATTCAATAACTACAATCCCTATGAACTATAAAATAAAAGAATTATTGCGGGCAATGATGAAATAAAAAGGTCCCTTTTATGTCTACGCATGCGAATAATATTGACGGAAGCAGTTAAGGCTTTAAAATATCCGTGACAGTATGAGTAGAGACGATCGAATAGCATGCATAAATACGTATTTTAAATGCCATTATTAAGTTTTTAAAGGTCATAAAATGGATGTGAAATGAAGAAGCAATTTTTCTCTGCTTAGTGTTCACTAATAATTTTGAGGAAAATAAATATATCTTTTACATCGTGGGTTATATAATAAGAGTATTAAATATTACGCATGTAGTAAAATATAGTTCTTTCTATTTCTTTATCTTTGAAGGAAAACGAAGCAACCTCGTATGTTTTGGGATAGTGACTTTAAAATAACATTTTCCTGGTTTCCACGATGAAGTAACACTTTTCCTTGTACGACTTATCGCACTGGCTCTTAAATTGTTATAGAGATGGGAAACCGGGTATCTCTGAGTGGATCGCAGGTGATTCCATTCTTTCTTCGAGCAGAGGCGATAGAGATCCAGAAATGGCTTTCCGGTTCCATCAAAAGGGCCGATCAATCATTCGAGGTCAACACTATCACCATGGTGAGTTGGTCAACCCGCGTCTTTGAGAACATTCTCCGAGGTGTCCACAACACCGATTGGAGGCACATCAGAAATATTCGCAATCTCCTTTCGCCCGAGATAGACGTTCCGACCGTCGCTGCTGGTGCCTTTATAAGGCGCACCACCTCGGGACAGAGTCACTCACGGCATTGTCGGTGCTCCAGCAAGAAGAGCAGACGAGAAGCCAGTTTTCACCGACTCATTTTATTCGGTGCCAGGTGGTAAATTTTCTGCAAAGAATCACCCAAGGATACAAGGAAGGCTTCTATTCCCCTCATTTATAGCGACTGCTTACTCTCCAATTTCAAGGCACCGAAAAATGTCCGCGAACCCGCAAGTGCCCTTCGATGTGGATGTTGAGGAGGCTCTGTGCGACGCAGCCATATCCGAACCCCCGTTGGCGTACGACGCAATGCTGAAGAGTATTCCGGACATCGACGCTCGCAATGCAAGCAAGCGGACATTGCTTCACATGACGGTGATATTGGGCAGGCTGAACTGGGTGGAAAGGCTCTTGGCTTTAGGGTCCGACCCTTCGCTTAGAGACGGAAATTGACGCGATGTGTTGGCCGAGGAGATGACCACCATGCATCCAGATGAAGGTGACCGCGGGAATATTTTGCAGTTGTTGCGCATGGTCCACGGGAGGGAGAGCAGAGTGAAGCGCAAGGGAGACTCTTCGGAGGGCAATTCGGAAAAACAAAACGTGGCGATCCTAAGTAAGCTAGATAATCTGACCGAGGACATGGCAACCGTGAAGCAGGAAATGGCAAACATTAAGCCAAACCTGAAAACTGTTGGTACACTTCTGAGGACATCAATGATCTGAATAAAGACGTGGCAACCATGAGATCAATTCTAACAACTATTGGTACTTTGACCAATGACATAGCCACCGTGAAGCAGGAAGTGACCAACATTAGGTCAGACCTAACCAAGGGGTCACAGGACATGACTGCCGTGAAACAAGACGTGGCAAATATCAGTTTGGACGTGACAATGTCGAAGGCTAAAATGTACGTATTGGAGCAGCAGTACAAGTCTCTGATTGAGACAATCGAAGACAACAAGGCTGGTCAAGATACTTCATTTGCCGCTTTGAATGCTGACGCAATAATCAATAGGGAATCCATGAGGGTACATATTTCCAAGATGACGTCATTTTTAGCTGATATGGAGAATAGGGAGAAGCGCCAGGATTTGAATTCGGAAGTATCGTTGACAGAGGAAATGCGTACTCTGAACGAGAATCTGTAGGAGATGGATATGAAACTGAAGCAGTTGGCGAGAGAAGTAGGGCAAGTGAAGGACACCACGGATTCGGTGAATTGGCAGGTGATAGGGTTTAACAAAAGGAACACTTATAAGGACTGCATTGAGGCCATGATGGGGAAGACCACGGTGAGGCCTGCGAGCGACGAGAAGACCGTCAAGATGAGGAGACTCTACGAGAGGATTTACTCCGAAGGCAGAATCACTTCTTGCCAGCTGGAATATCTCCACTCTCGGCCGGAAATAAAGGTTCTAGTCGACTTCAACTCTACTATAATCGGGGCTATAAAGCCTACGTTGCTTGATCATGCCGGTATGTATCTGAATGGAAGCGAATTGTATTCTTTCGCCGACTTTAAAGTGAGGACTGTTTACCTGGGTGGATACTGGAGCGATGAGCGGTGGGCCACCGGTTTCCTCGTCCTGAGTTTGATGCAGCTGTCCGTGTTCCTGGCATTCGAGAACGAAGGGCGTCCATGCCTGAATGGCGACGAGGCGAGCCGGGAAAAGTACGCGAGCATCTTGGTGGAGGCGGCGAGGAAGAGGCGTGAGGGGATGCATGCATCAGAGAGGCACAGGACAGTTACAAAACGGAGCTCGGCAAGGAAGTGGAGTTGATAGCGACAGTCCCCCGGAAGGTCACCCTGGGGTCGTCTCCTGCCATAGCAACATGAAGACGGCAACTGCCGGCGCTCCTTGACTTCTACGAGCAGCACGTGATGACGAAACTGGCCAGGGACACGAAGGTACGTGAAGCAATGGCATATCCGTCGCTTAAAGAGCAGACATAATTTTCTGTAGCGGAGTTATTGAAGTCGGATTCGTTCTATGACGATGCTGAAAATATATTAAAAATCCAAGGTTCAATGTTGGGTATAATGTTCGATCATTAGGATAAAAAATAGAGATAATAAAATACAAATGGCATATATATTTTCCCCCGCGCGTAAAGGTACACAAAAAAAAGGTTTGATTCCAGCTATCAGGTTTATAAATTGGATTGGCAACAATAATTAGGTTAGCTAACGTTGCTTGTACTGTATTTTCGCATGTCAGTGTGACAGAAGAGGAATAAATGTTCACCATTTCGTTCCTGCATGACTCTCCCCTGTGGGTATCTAAGGGCTTACACGTTGTAATGAACTGTCGAACAGCCATTGTTGCGAAGCAGCCGCAGTCATGCGCAGAGCGCCACCGTCTACGAGATTAGAGCCCATTTTTCAACACTAAGGTGATAACGAGTTAACAAGCACAAGATTTTCCAAGTGGTAGCGGAAAAAAGCGGACGTTAGATCGTCATCTTTGAATTATGATTGCCAACATCAAACATGGTTCCTTGGATTTGGAGTCCAGTGCCCTGGAGAAAAACCCAACCTGTGAACTTTCTATGAGTTCATTCTGAATGTACGTGACGACGAAGGCGGAAGTCGGGTTGGTGTGGTGTCTAGTGTACTGGCTTCCCATCCCGAGGGCCCAGGTTCGATTCCGGGCGGATTTTTCTGTGTCAAAACGGTGTACCTGTTTGTGTAACTATTTGTGTGCCTAGTGGAGGGCATATCAGATTCAGTACTCCGTCCATCGGATGGGACGTTAAGTCGTGGTCCCCTGGGCACCTGCTACTAAAAGTAGGCCAATGCCGATGCTGGGTTTCTCTCCACCCTGCCTCCGTTCCCTGAAAACTCCTACCATTACCCAATTACTCACCTATCCTACACGGCGCAAATGAGCTTAGCTGTTGGTCGCCTCCCCTGAATAACTAACTAACATTCACAGCTATTGATATTCTTCCGTACCAATTATCATCTATTTGGTATTCAATTGGAAGAATGTAAATATTAAGGCTATGCAGGTTAATACCGTCCATGTGTTCGGTCACGGACCTAGTCAACTCGAAGGAGAACGTAAAATAAAAAAAATGTATGGGAATGGGTCGTACGTGACTCGAGTAATCATAAAGAGGAAAAAGGGGGACGTAGGAAGTAATGAGGGGAGGTGCTCACTTACCTTACCTTACTCATGCCTCATACGAAGATGCTCCGGGGCCCCGAGAACTGGACGTTCCGTCCGTGCGTTGGAGTCGAAGTCAACTGAATTGCGCTCATACAAACCCCGAAGCGCAAATACCAAAAAGAAACGAAAACTACGCCATCTGACGTCATTGGCGCGCACTAGCAATGTGTGAGATCCCAAATGGAAGGAAACAAAGGGAGGGAAGGGGAGAAAAAAATTCTAAATAATAAAATTCGAATGGGACCTCTACCACCCGGCTCAAAAGCCGTGATTATAAAAAATATTCTCATGATGAATGTGTATGTTTTGCACGTTAAGAGTACGTGGAAGCCATTGTCAATATGACTGATTATTTCCTCGTTTCTTTCCTACAGTTTTACTAGGTGTCAACTCGGAAGTGATTCGGCCACCATGACAGGTGCACGTAGCTATGAACTTGGATGTTCCGGGGAGGCAACGTTGCGGCAGAGTACCCTACACTTTCTGGAATCTGTTCATTTGATAAAAATTAAAAATAATAAATGCTGAAGGCCTGTAGTCATATTTTGATTGTTGCCCATGTGAATAAAAACTGAATTACATGATATTAGTGAGTAATTATTCAAGGTAGGTACTAAATATTAGCAATATATTTACCGCGAGTACATTCCTGGTCATGATAGTTCTCAACGTCTACACTTCACGTGACTTGAAATTCTGTTGAATTGCTTAAAAAAAGCTTTGGTCAACCTGAAAGTTGTCTTGTTTATTTATATAAGTTCATTAAATATCAAGGCTCTATGCTTACGTGCTTAATGTGCTTAGTCCATAAATGTAAGGTATAAGGGACGCCAGTTCCTTTCCCTGTGTCGCACTAGAGTTCCTCAAAAGATGTTATGTATCCGTAAAAATACGCAGCTTGATTTTAGCTGGAAATTAATCAAGGTCTCCCAGGATTTGAACTCGGGACCTCTGGTCAGCTGTCCAAACCACTAGCCATTGGACTACAGTGGTTCAAAATCCCATCAATAACATGAAAGAGGATCGGATTGGTGTGGTGGTTAGGGTACTGGTCTCCCATCCCGACGGCCCGGGTTTGATTCCCGGCAGTGGCGGATTTTCCCGAGGCAGACCGATCCCTACTTGAGAGCCCAGGGGAGGGCATTTCAGGTTCAGTACTCCGTCCGTCGGATGGGATGTTAAGCCGTAGTCCCCTAGGCGCCTGTCGTTAAAAGGAGGATGTGCCGACGCCGGGTTTTTCTTCACCCTCTGTGGAGAATGTTTACATGTGGAGAAGAAAGGGAATAAACTTGATGCCTTGGTACAGTTGGAAATAATTCAACATAAAATTAATAATATCCCACTCCTAAATGATAACACCCTTCCTTCCCATTCCCCGTTACTGTCCATAGCACTTTGTTAATCCACTGCCACCCCTACTACTCCCTAGCAATCCACCATTTCCCCCCTCCCTTAGGTAAACGCACACCACTTTCTCCACCCCTCACCCGCCCCTTTCTCCCAACCCGTTGCACACTCAGGGAATTCCTACCTACCTGAAGAGCCGATGTTCTGAACCGTCCCCTACCCCACTCCACCCCTCCCCTCCCCTAAACTCCGGAGGTCTCCTCAAGCCGCGCCACGGGACATCGGCCGCTGGTCTGCAATCGCTGAACCCTTACGCAGGAGCAATAAAACCAATGAGGGATCCTAAGACGATAGCGGCGACACACAGAATTTTCTCCTTCTGTTCCCTCTCCCATCTTCCCCCAACGTCATCAACCGACACCGGGGTTTTCCGAATTTGAATACAGTGACCTGCCCCTCTCACCCACGCTCCAACCTGATCCCTCCTTGTTCCCTGTTCCTTTTCTCTCCCTCCCCCCCTCCCCCCGCCTCCTCCCACCGACCTGCTCATATATACACTTGTTTGTAAATAGAACTCTACACTTCACAATGATGTAGTAGCATCGAAACTAGTCTGAATAATTTTTACTTGTGGATAATTGCAATATCTTTCTATTAATATGGAATGTTTCCACCACCATTTTTTGTTGAGTTTGAATTTGAATCCGAATTTTCATTTCTATATTAATCATGAAGTAATTTTAAGAGAGAAGTATGTTCTTTTTAATTCAGGATACTGTGAACTAATTAGGAAACCCTAATTTAGGATCGAATTTTACTTATTTACCAAAAATACATGTCTGGCGATGGTTCACCCTCTGTCACACGCCATTTCGGTCGTTTATGAGATTATGATGCAGATGTATGTAGATCCTGGACACACTTGAATAACAAGAAAGTGAATTCGTTTACTGTGCTGACTATTAGCTTACATACCAATGGTCAAGGTTTCGAAGGGCAGCAGTTACATTCAGTGTTGTGTCATTGGTGTACGAATGCTTTTAGAATAGCGCTTAGTGGTCAATACAATGTCCGTCTGATGGGACGTTTAAGCGTCGACCACTTGACACCTCTCGTGGTTTATACCCACAGAAACTTGTTTCTGCCTACAAAAAGAGATATTTTCCTCATTTTTACCCGCTAGACGTGCGGGAAGGTACAGTATTTCTCATCATGGCGCTGAATAATAATTGGTTCATCATAAACACTTCATGCTTTTCTTTTTTTTTGCGATATGATGCAAATGCAAAATTGTTTATCATGTCTCTCGAGGTATTAAAACGTATTCATTGTTTTTTTCAGAGCCTTGTTGCCATATTTGTCAATCCTTTACCTCAAGCAGCTTCTTTTTCGTTATAGCGCGAATAATATCCGAATATTCGGATTGGTTGAGACAATATCATGTGCTTACATATAATTTCCGAGCATATTTCCGATGAATGTCTGCATTTGTAGTCATCTTGCTTCGATCATCCTTGCTAGCGGTATAAGGTGATTGAAAACGTTCAATTTTCTTCCATCCATTCATTCATCCGTTGTGGAGAGGAATGCAGAATGTGCGATGATTGAAGGTTTTGAAGTTGTTTGGGGAGGAAGGAAGTGTCCAATGAGAAATTAGGAGAAGGCAAAGTAGGTGGATGGAACAGGTAGGTAGTACCCATTACGGAAGGTGAAATGCTGACGTTGGATGAGTAGCGTGAAATACTCAGCGAGAGGACGAAGGAGAAATCACCTTACGGATCGTATGAACGGGGGCAGGATAAATATCGATTTGGTGGAAGGAAAAGAGAAAATGGAGTAGACAGATGAATGAAACGGACATTTGGGCATGGAGACTTGATAACAACCAACACTACCAACAACTAACCGCCAAAATCAGTAGAAGATATCATTCAAGAGTTAGTGTTTCGAAAATTAGTGAAACATGATTGATTTATAGTTCTCCAAGTGGAAGGACTCCGTCATTAATAGGGGATCGGGTTGGTGCATGCCGGTAAGAGTACTAGCCTCCCATCTCTAAAGGCCGGGTTCGAATCCCTGCACTGGCGATTTTTTTCTATTGTATACTTACCAAAGTCCTTCCGGTTCAGTCCGTACTTCAGTGCGTTGTGGAGAGCATTGGAGTTCACTACCAAGGCCGTCGGATGGGACGTTAGGCCGGCTGTGTTCCTCCTCTCGCCTATCGTTATGAGCAGGCTAATGCCAACGCCAGGTTTCTCTTCTTCCTTCCTCCATCGCCTGAAAACCCCTACCTTTACCCACCTTTCCTAAATGACCCAAATGACCTCCGTTGTTAGTCGTCCACCCCAAACAGCCACAAACAACCATCCGTCAAAAGGAGTGGAATTCGGGTCAGGTGAGATGACGCCTGTCTCAAGGCGATCCACTGCAAGTTTTTTTGGACTGTGCCCTAGCACTTCGCATGAGTAGCAAGTTAGTGAGCTAGTTATTTAGGGGAGGTGACCCACAGCTGAGGTCATTTGCGCCATATAGGATAGGTGGGTAATTGGGTAATAGTAGGAACATTTCAGGCAATGGAGGAAGAATGGAGAGAAACCCGGCGTCAGCCTTAGCCTACTCTTAACTAGCGGCGCCAAGGGGACCACGGCCTAACATCCCATCCGACGGACGAAGTACTGAAACTGATATACCCTCTACTAGGAACTCTAGTGGGGACCGGTTTGCCACTGAATAATCCGCCACTGCCGGGAATCGAACCCGGATCCCCGGGATAGCCAGTACTCTAGCCAACACACCAACCCGATCCCCGTATGTGGAGAAAATTTACTTCATATTTCAGTTATATTATTATTAATAATTTAAAATTAACCACAGAATTCGCTTTGTAGTCTCTCGCAACAATTCATTTCCTTTGTAATGATGCATCACTGGCGAAGGCTACCTCCTGACAAATACCCTTGGGGTGACTTTCAGATAACCCTGTGACGACCCCTTTGTGGCAGAGGAATGCTGGGAAGGAGGTGTTGTCTCTGGTGCAGAGTCTAATTTGGCTATGTCGGATCTTTTGTAATAATATTCAGGTAAAAGTATTTTTTTAAACCTTTATATAAGTTCATCTTCATTAAGACATTGAATTGATGCTTTTTGATGTGATCCTCTCTGTTATATATGTGTATGATTATTTATTTCTCGCAATTTCGTACCTTTTGCTCTCCTAGATTACATTATTCTTGTGAAAAAATATGCAATATATTTCTTAGATACGGTTTAGATATGGCCACCCCAACGTGATGATCAACGCGAATTCCTCCGCATTCAATAGTACTTTTTTTTAATTGTATAGAATCAGGTTCTACTTTGTGAAATCTCATTGTAATAAAAATAAAAACTTCGTAAAAAGTCCACTGGGTGCATATAAAAATGAGTGGTTTCATCCAACAGTGGACATCATCAGGTACAATATACAGATCTTTTCTCCCTTATATATTGATAGTCATGGTTAGAAGAGAGGGTGGGAGGGTTAAGGGTTGGGGAAGGTGCTAAGAAGGTTGGCACAGGAAAGGCAAGTGGTCAGCAAGCAAGTGAGGAAGAATAGAAGGTAAAGAAATATAGGCAATGGTGATGGAGTGGTTTTTTAATTTTGTCACATACGGCAATGTCAAGGATGGGGGAAAGACCAGAAAACACTTGGTCATTCTTCTAGATAAGAAATCTCTCATGCTAAGCAAATTAACCTTTCTAGTGTCGTAAGAAACAACATTTTACTCCACAAGTCCACTAACCTCTCAGAAACCTCTTAAGAAATTCATGAGACAATCCAGATCAAACTAATATTTCTCTAAGAAATTCACAAGAAATAATTTTTTTAAATGTTTTTAAATTGTGCCAAGATATTTATTTCTATGTAACTATGAGTTAAGTGGATTCTTTATACTTGATTGTCAACCCTTAGCATGAGACATCACATATGTTCCATTCCTACCAACCAATCTTGCCTCATGATACTGAGATGTATACCAAACTCTGTAAGCTACCGACTGTCTATTCGACTAGTACTATGCCGACTAGTATATTCACCAGCATACAGGGAGGCATTTTACATAAAGCTCTTCACTGGCACCAATGATATAGTGAGAACAAATTTAAATGACTAATATTGTGGTGATTTAATGTTCCCCCAATATTTATTTTATGGATAAAAATTAGCATGACCTATATGAATGTATTTAGTTGATAATCCTTCAATGTTAGGTGATGAAAATTAAAGCTCTCTTCATTAAATACCTATTACTGAGAAACTGTACGATATTTCTAGCAGTCAACTGAGGAAAACATTGCCGACAAGGCTAAAATGCCATTTTGATCCATTTTTTGATGGATGGGGATGTATGAATCCTGTCTGCAAGTGGTGGGCTGACCAAAGTGTGGGTTGGTGCAATCGATCCAAAGGGGTCTATGTGCCATGGGCTCCAAAAGGCCACCCACCTCCCCCGCCCACCCCTCCAATTCACAAATTTTAACCTTGTTACAAGAAATAGCTTGAATACTTTTTAATTTTCCTTCTCAACTATGCCCTACATTACATTTGAATAGGAGGATCTGGTTGGTATGGCATATGAAGTATGGGGTGCTTACCCATAGAGTCCATTTTTGACTTCTAGCTGAAGCAGAGATTTCTCAATGGTTTATCGGCTTCCACTTGTGCTGTGTGGAGAGCACTTTGACTTCTGTATTCTGTCCATTAAACTGTGGTTCCCTTGGTGCCTTTCATTTGGAGTAGGCTAGTACAGATACCAGGTTTCTCTCCACTGGTCATCCATTCCTTTTAAAAATTCCATCCCATATCCATTCAACCACCCACCTTATACCCCACCCTAAAGTGACCTCAGCTGTCAGTCCCCTTTCCTGAATAATTACTACTCTGTACTATGTTTCAACAATGCCAAAGGTTACATTTGCATCAGAGGATCAGGCTGGTGTGGTTACTATAACATTGGCTTCCCCCAGAATTCCACTTGGTTTCAAGTCCCTGCAGAGTCGGATATTTTCATTGGTGATAAAAATAAGTTATGAAATGGAACATTTAAGTGGAAGCCCCTTCGGTGCCTTTTCTAAAGAGTAGGCCAATACCAATGCCAGGTTCCTCTCCACCCTTCCTTTATAAATTCTAACTATAATTATCCACCTATCCTAAGCGGTGAAAATGAAATAAGCTAATAGTATAATTTTGACAGAGATCTTGGAGCCAATGTGGTTATTCTGCTATTTTGCATTTCAGTTAACTCTCTTAACATTTTTCAATAGCTAGTTTGCAACCTTGAATTAATTTCATTAGCTGTTGGTTACCTCCGGCAAATAACTGTGGCCACTGCTTTTGAATTTTGCATTCTGCACACATAAAATCATTCTTAATGCTTGCAAAAGCCTCTTCTGTTTTCCCTTGGGACCTTGAATTTAAAAATACTTGTTAAAAAGTTGAACAATAGAAGACCTGAGTGTAAGAACAAGATAATAACCAAAAAGTGAAGTTTCGAGAAAACTCCGGCTATTATCTGGTTCTTACACTCAGAGAGCAGAACGTAAAATTCAAACAATGTCTGCTGAAATTATTTATAACTTACCATCGGAAATGACTATGTATACTGATAAAGGGCAGGAAGGGCTTCATGTGTATGTGGAAATCTCATTTTCGCAAAAAGTGGTCATTATCTGGTTCTTGCACTAAGGTCTTCTTCTAAATTTACTTTTGGAAAAAACTAAACCTCTCCATTTGTTCTAGAATAACTTACTAGCATGGAGTTCACCTAGGAGATAAGACATTTCCTGTAACACTTTCTGACCTCAACCAATACAAAAAGTGGAAATTTTTAAGGTCCCTCTTACCTTGAGATTTGAAAAAAATTTACCTACTCCATCCAATAAAGAGACTACAATCTGTCACCTTATTCCATATATATTGGCCAGCATGACGAATTGTCTCATGACACTATGATCCTTTGGATTGAATTTAAAGAGATTCACAATCAACATCTGATAATGTTGACAATTCATAAGAAGAAAATTTGATTGTTCATTCCTAAAAATAGCGTTGTGTTGGTAATCCATCATAGAATCAAATTAACGATTGAGGTGCACCTTTACCTCACAGCTGAAATGTAGTTTGTGTCAAAAGTAGCTTGAAGAACCCTTTCAACAGCAATACAAGCCAGATGAACAAACAAAATTGCCCTTCACCTTAGCCCATAGGGTACAGGCCAATTTAGAATACCTATGTTTTAAAGGAAAAAAAGTGACTCATTGGTCCATAAATACCTTACTTCACATTTCCATCTGCAACTAATGGATGCATAACTAAATTGTTTTCAAAAAGGGATATAATGTATTTCAAATCACTTTTAGGTCCCACATTCTCATAGGATGTACATATTCCCCTTTACAGGCAGGAATGCTCTGTGGAAAAGTAATGCCTTATGCAAATCAAATGCTAGTATCCCCAATCTAATAACAGAAATGTACACTCTAAAAAAATCATTTCATAGGGTGACAAGGAGCTCCCTAGTTCAGACACATTTTACTGGGTGCAACCTTCACTCCTGCATGTGGTAGCCCTGTTAAGAGTATTTTTTCCCCATGAAAAATCCTCTCTTTCTTTTTTTCTGACTAAAAACTGCATGCATCTAGACCATCACCCTTCACCATATAATTCCCTCCAATTTACCAAGAACTATTCCTCTCTATTAAACTCCAATGCAATATCCTTGCACCAATCAAATAAATGATGTGACTAAAAAGTCCCTTCCCAGAATGTGAACCAAAAGAGCTGCAATTCTGTTCACCTATATTCCTCAATAAGCATCACATGAGGACATATTTCAGAAAGGGGATATTAATACAGATAAAGCAACTTTTCTAATGCAGGAACTATGTATCTAGATATATTTTTACATATCTTCTAACAGTATTTTTTGCATATGAACAATCAACCAAATACTCAAGAATGTGGAACAATTTGTTATAACTAGGCATTAGATGACAGCTGACTACACAAAGAGAGTCAACGCATTATGGCTAAATAACTTGACTGCATGCAAGAACAATCTGGTGCAGAATTGCAGAGCCATTGTCCAATTTTTTATTTTCAGCACAAAAATTATAAGAGGAACATGGGTAACAAAACACTTTATGTAAGTATGTCAACTTTATCATAACAGCTACATTTATTCAAATGTTTATTTGGCATTTTAGCACATGTAATATAATTTTAAAACATTCATAGGCAGAGGGATTAAAACTCATCATTTTTTTAAACTTGAAATGACACTTTCCATGAATTTAGTTTGCACATCGTGAATCCTTATATTTCAACAATTCTGAGTTTGTCGTTAACAGAGCAACCTCCTTAGATACACACATTTTCCCTTTGCTGTTACTTCAGTATTCCCACAGCCTACATTTTATTAATATGTAAGATAAGATACTAAGATCAAATTAATATTTTATGTAAATAGGTATAACTTAATTATGTAACATGTTCTTATAATACCTCATGAAGACAAACAACAATAACTTTGGATAAGAAGGACTCTGACAACTACCCCCTACATTAGGATATACAGTTCTCTGTATGTTTCACCTCTACAACTCTAACAATGGTGCAGCATTGGCCATTTATGTTCCCTCCAAATATGTATTCACATTATTTGATTCTTAGATGTCTAAAAATATACCAAGATGGTTAAAAAAAACTTTTTTCTTGCTTTGTATTGCTGCTCTGGCCATCAGGGATATTTTTTAGGAAAAAGAGTCCCATGGTAATTCCTTAAATGTAAAATTATACCAAAACAAGAGAGAACTGGCTCATTATAAACACATGATCATACTTCAGATAGAAATCATTGCATTGAAATGTGAGGGCCTTGATATGTGAAGAAATGAAAATTATAAGAATAAATTTATGACCTTTCTTCAGTGCTCATGTTGAAAGGCCAAGTAGAAATTTTGGAATATATGTAGTACTTACAACATTATACCACGGTTGAGAAAAGGCATCAATTATTTTCTTATAAGATACAAGTACAGTGGACATAGTTGAAACAGAGGTAGGCACACCATGAAGATATCAAAGACTGAGTAAAGCATTAGGCATATCAACAAGTATTCTGGAAGCTACAGATAGCCCAATGTTTCAAGTCATTGCAGAGGCTGTATAAATGCAGAGGATACAAATTGCAGATGATGTATAAATAAATCAATGATACTTTTCGAGACGATCAAAGCATGGCTCAGCTATTTTTCCTAAAATATATAATGCCCAAATGCAGAGTACCAATTGTATGTGAAAACTGATAAAATGATCACCCCTGTTTTCCAGTAAAATAAATATATCATATGTATCTTCAAATAAATTTGTAGCTAATAAAACAACTAATTTCATTTTTAGAAAGAGCTTACATAGAGTTTGATAACCATTCACATCAGAAATACACGGAACATTAAAACCTGTATCATGCAGGTATTTTGTTCTTGAAGTATAACAAGTTACTTTGGAGTATAGAAATGCATAACTAAAGAATTATGATAGCTCTCTACTCAAAAATAAATATTGATTTATATTATTATAGTTATGTGAAAATATTTTTTAGCAAAACATGTTTCTCACTTAAAAAATCATGATTTCAATATGTATAAAAATGAGATCCTATTTTAGTGATAAATAATCTAAAAAAGGGCAAAATAAATGTAAACCAAATGGCTTTTGACCAGAGCAATTTCATAGCAAAAGAATTAATGAATTCATCTTGACATATGGAATCTTTTGAGTAAATTTTGATATAAAATCTGTAAAGAATGAAATTTTGACACCAATTTGAGATCAATTTTAAAGCGCTAAAAACGATTTCACCAATGTGGCAATGAATGATCCCCGATTCAAATTATACTTTCCCTTCATCACCTACACTACTGATAAATCCCCGAAAAATTAATGAGAAAAGCTGTTTTTAATTCATGAACCAAATTACAATTTATTTGTTAGTCTAATTTAATGAATTTGTTAGTACTGTGTTACTGATATGTCCTTTAAACAACTTTTTGTACCTACTTGTACCACCACAAAACTAGACTGTAGACTGTTCAGAAATAGTTTTTTCCAGAACTAATAATTTGCAGACATGCATTCAATGCAGAATTTAATATATCAGTTAGTAGCTTACACTCCATTCTCCCACTAAATAATGTTCTTGTGAGGTTTGAGTTAATCAAAAGATTACAATAGATCAAATTATAAAATAATTTGACCATAACATAATGGATTAAGTTTCAATTTCATTATCTTCCAGTTCAACTCCTTGTTCATATCTACAGATACTCAAAGGTGAACGTTGTTTTTTGACTAAATGTTACAGAGATGAAACGTACATGAGCAAGATAACTATCAATCCATTAATTCGTTTCCATTCCCTCCGTTGATCTTCTATATGATTCAAGCTGAAAGTAAAGGAGAGAGTAAAATGAGAATGAACAATCAAAGAAATAACTGAATGGAGATAGTATTGCTATGCTCCATTCACCACAAAATATTATAATTAGATAATAATCATAATTGTGTCTCCTCACAAAGATGGAAACTTGAGTGTTAGAAAATTTTTGTTACAAACCATTTTGAGACTCCTGTAATACTTAAAAATTCTAGCCCTTTTTTTCAAATATATTATGAAGTAGGTAATATAATTTTTCTATTAAAAAATATGGGATTCCACTCTCTTAACTCAGTACCATTATGAAAAAAAATCCAATAACAAAAAAGCTTATTCACAAAATTTGTAACCCACAGTATCTTAGGCAGTTTCAAAATATTCAGAAAATATTACGTGTTTTAACTGATTAAATCATTCATACATGACTATGTTAAGCAAACTTATACCACATGGCACATTAACGTTCATTTAACATTCAATCAATGTTCATGGTGGACATTCTGAACATTCAGATAAGGTTTAAGATTGATGGATTAACGATTACTGAACAGGCCAGAGTGACCATTCTGAACATTCAGGAATAGTTTATAGAATGTTCAAGACAACCTTTACTAGCCGTTAAATGAATATTTATCTTACCTATCACTGGATATCCACTCATACGGTTTCTTCATTTATTATTCTCATACGTATTCATCCTCATGTGTATTCAATACCTGTTGAATACACATGAGGATGTAATCAATCACATGCCGTACACAAAAAAGGTTAACTAGAGCATTCACTTTACAGAGAAGCTGTAACAATGTACCCAAATGCATTACCTAATACAAAAAAATCATTCTATAATACCTTGCATGGGTGGACCTACCACCAAAATTGAAAAAATAGAAGTAAACAACCGAGGTTCATAGTTAATGAATAATCACTAGTTGTACCTCTCCTTCTACAGATATGCCTACCTAACAACCTACACTTAAGACCTGCCTAACCAGTCATCCTTTGATTTACAAGCTTACACATTTTCCAATAACAGGCAAGAGACTGGGAGGCCATATATACATACAGAGCTGCTGGCTGGCATTAATTGATTCGTGATTATTAACTTTACTAAAAGATTGATATGGGTAATTTGTACCATTGAAACATTTCCCTAATAACCATTTTGTGGATAAAAATAAGCATGACCATTATAAATATACATAACTGATATTCTTTCAACTCCAGGAGAGTTAAATAAAAGTTTCCTCCGTAATGCTGAGAACGTGTTTCCTGGCGAGCACACTAGTACTTTCTCTAAGTCTGATACCCACTACGATGTACTGAGAAAAATCATCCGTTGACTAATGTTCAATCACTTTTTAAGATCGTGAATTATGGGCGTATTAAATGAATAGATGCGTAGGATATGTCATGCATATCTAATTTGGGTAAGTCCAATATAAATTTTATCTCGATATATTATCATAATGCATAAGCTAATCAATAAAGAGGTCGGGGGCGAATGAAATGGTTTAAAAATGATATTAAACATATACTTCAGAATGCAAAAAATTAACTATAACCACATCTGGACCATTTTTAGATATTCATGAGGAACATATATCATGGCTCCATTAAAATCCAAAGCACAATGTTAAATGAATGTTCAGGAACTAACGTTAACCATATCTGAATGTCTTGAACCTTTTTTGAATATTCAGCAAACATTATGTGCCGTGTGGGATTATTTCATTTCCAAAGCATTCACATATTAGGAAACAATTAGCAGATTTCACTCAAGTATATGAAACTCAAACGTTCATAGATTCATTTGAACATGAGGACAAACCACATTGATATCTTACAAATAACAAAGAGTATTTTCATGCCAGAATTTTAAATTTAATTGTGACAGTATCTCCTTTTCTGAGAAGCATCCTGTTTGACTATCTGTATATTATGCACATGAATATGACAGACGAATAGTATAAGTTTCATTTTAAACTGCTCACATGGAATACAATGCAAATACACCATTCTTTCATGTATTTCCCATAAGCTCTTTTGCAATAATGTGTCAATACTTTTTTCAAATGGCTACAAATGGCTACTAAATGACCTACTTCCCTTAAATAAACCACAGCAGCAGTAAACCACCCAAAACCAAAACCATATGATCTATTGGCTGTCCAGTGATGAATAATGTATAAATTGTCCCTCCTCCATTCTGGCATACATGCACGATAAAAATGGTAACCCCAGCAAACAAAAGATTCAGTACCACATGGATGATGAATATACTGGTAATTTTATTTGATAAAGCATGTATATGGAACAAGTGATGAAGAATGTGAAAGAAATATGTAAATATGAATTAGCCAATAGAAGAATTCAGTGGAGATCTGCATCAAACCAATCTGAGGATTGATGACGATGAAAACATTTAAGCAAGTTAAGTAATATTTAAGCACCAAATATATTCTGCACATTCAAACTTCATATCAATTTTCACATCTGATATAAAGCACTTGTTATAACCATATGCATATCGTCATAATCTCAGTGCATATTCCACAATGAAATCGGAATTTTTTCAAGCTATTGATATATTATGTAAACCAACTATTAATGGAAAATGCACCTTAGATGGTGCCTCTATATGGCCTACGATTCTTGTTTTCTGAGTGTGAGAAAAGTTTTTGATCACAATAAGGGAAATATTTAGGCAAAGCATCCATCAACATCTGCTTCAAGAAGCTCAAGTAATTCTAAGTAGGGGAGTGATCAGATAGTTCAGATAATTTGCTTCATGAAGGATAAGTGGGGGTCGCGGTGGCCTAGTGGGTAGAGCACTGAGCTACTGACCAGAGGGTTCCTTGTTCAAATTTCAGGCAAGAGCCTTTCTGGACACCCCCATTTAAAATACTCGCGATTCGATTTTCTGCGTGTCTTCGAACTTCGTAGGAAATGGCAGGTGGCCCCGGGAAAGGAACTGGCACCCCTACCCTGAATGTGTGAATTTCACACGCCATTGGCTAATGACAGAGTGAGCTCTACTCTCACCTATCAAAGACCAACCTTCAGGTTGAATCACTGAGTGAGTGAACGAAGGATAAGTGGAAGGTGTGCCACATGTACAGTTTTGGGGAATGGAGGCAGTGTTAAGGCTGGCAGGCAATGATATAAGCCTTCTCTCAAAGAAAGACATTAAGGAGTCAACATTCGAGAGCATTTTATAATTTTACTCATTCATTCATAAAATGCTATTCACTCAGATTTATTCTTTTGATAGCCAGGGCATCACAATTTCAGAGCCCAGGGAGCAATCAAGAAGAAATTAGTATTCCACTGAAAAGTGTTTCTGTGGTTGCACAAGAAGAATTAAGGAACATTTTTGCCCCCATGGGATGCTTAATATATCATGGCAATTTTTTGGGAGCAAAACCTAAATTTCACAGTTCTCTTAAATGAAAATGAACAATAAATACCACATTCTGGTCATAGACCTAGGATTTTCAATGAAGATCAACATTACGTTACGGAGATTGGATTTAAGTGGCGAATGCAATATAGTGGCCTCTCAACCTTAGGACGTGGGTTCCAATGTCAGCTATGGCAGTGGTTAACCATTGGTATGTCAGCTATAGTAGTGGTTAACCATTGGTATACCAGCTACTACTTGTGTGTTGCGTGGGGAGTATTACAGATTCATTACTCCGTCCGTCATGTGGGACGTTAAACCGTGGACCCCTTGGCGTTTTTTGGGAAGAGCTAGGTAATTCCAAAGCCGGGTTTCGCTGAACCATTACTCCACTCCCTGAAAAATTCCTACCTCAGCCCAAATAAATAAGGCTAACGACCTGTCGGTCACCTACCCCAAATAACTAACTGACAAATATTACGTTGCCTTAATGTTTAGAGTGATGCGAAAATTTTTGCACGACCATGTGTTTCCGTTACATCAACCAACTGCTTGATTTGCTTACCCACTGCCTCAGAAACGGCTGCATTTTCGACCAAGTGAGGAAGCGCTGCGCGGATGGTTCGAAGTTTCGGCCGAGGGGATCTTGGTAAGGTGGGCTGGCGTCTTCGGCGTTGGGTATGAAGACCTCTTGAGAAGGCTGCTGCGCGGACGGGAAATCGCCGCTGTTGCTGCTGACGTCGCTCGGTATGTCCGCTCGCTTCCCATGGCCGCCGAAACATGAGTGGCCGAACGCGGAGCATCCTCCTGAAAAGAAAACGAAGACATTCACTATTTACCACAAACAATGTCGTATCATTCAAGTTCCCCTGCTCACATCATATTAGAGCCTTGGCCAGAAAAGAGGGTGAAGGTCAAATGCAACGAAGGTTACGCCGAAGTCATATTTCTATCAATACCTCAATTTATAAATTAAGCCAGACGTAGTTCTCCAGTTTTATTCAACCGATGCGAAACGTATGAGCTACGGTTACCTTTACGGGAGGCCAGTGAGAGCTGAAATTCCACACAACGCCGGACAAATGTAGTCGGTCATATACATCAAGGAGAAGTACTGTAATTTTTAGCGTAAAGGTGGTAGATATAAGCTCCAATTGGCATTAACATACCTGATCCGAAAAAAATATGGTTCAGAATGGCAACAATGCAGAAGAAAGCTAGTCAAGAGGAAACTTTGATGGCAATGTAGACACGTTATAGGGGATCCAGTTTATTAGAATAAATTTTGGACTTCCTTCCCATTATATGATTTTGTTCTTTCTCGGCGAATGATATTTATAAATAATTCTTGGGTTTCCAGACGAGTAAGATTTTTTGTTGCTGACGTTTCGACGGAATATTCCTCGACGATGGAGGAGTATTCCGTCGAAACGTCAGCAACAAAAAATCTTACTCGGCTGGAAACCCGAAAATTATTCCTTCCCATTGTCTGGATGAATCCGGACAGGAATCAAAATCTCAGCCCGACGTCCTTGGAATGTGGACATGTCGGGAAAAAGCGAGTCCGGCAACCATGTTTTGAGAGAGCCATTGACATCTTTCCGTACCTATAATTCACTGAATTTGGATAAATGCAAATAAGAGCCGTTTCTGTAATTGCGAGAGTGTACTTTACTCTCACCTGCTCCACATAGAATGAGAGCATTTTCTTATCCCCTTAATGTTTCTGAATAATGCGCTCTTAATTAAGAATCAATTTACATTCCATCTCAACACTTAATTTTACTTTTGCAGTCTGACTCGCTATGTACATATTTGGAGTCAGAAACCGAAATTTCGTTGCTTCCCTCAGCCGTCGAGGAAGTCATGTGTTTTGAGTGAAGGACGACAATTTGTTTTTCTTAATTTTTATTTTGAAGAAAGATAACCATATACATCAATGATGCCTTTTTATAGTTGCCAAATACATAAATTTGATGACATATACAAGCAAAAAAAAACAAGAAGTAACAAGAATCAAATAATAGGGAAAGGCTAGTCATGTGACAGATGCGAAATAGAAAGGCTAAAAAACGATATAATTTGCAAAATTGGTGATAAACATGTGGTATTATGAAACGCCACTATCTCGAACTGATGACTTATGATCGTTAGCCGTCATCTTCTCGTCAATGAGACAAATCGTAGCGGCCACGGGGTCCTAATACGTCGTCGAAATGTCCTAATTGAGATTGGGTTCATGGTGTAATTTGATCCAAAGTCAGAGAATCTTGAAATCAACTGTTACTCCCTCCAAATTAGTATAGAGTGTAAGTAGATACCTAATGATTGCTTGCACGTTAAAAACTGTACCTCCGGAATAGAATTGTAAAACAATGAAAAACTCCTGGCATTAAATGTATTTGAGAAATATTGAGGAATTCCATATTCCAACAATAAAGCGCCGAAAACTTTTCACTCATCTCCTGCATGGAGAGAAGTGCAATTATGCTTGAAGAACTTCTAACTTTACTTAAGTGACTCCTAAATCAATGAAATTACGTTGAATGTGTCATTTAATATATTTTAGGGCATGTAAGTTATAATAACTACCAATTGGTGATCGGGTTGATTTGATGGCTAGAGTACGGGTCTCCTATCCTGAGGGCTTGGTTTAGAATCCCGGTGGAGGCAGAGATTTTAAATTGATAAACCGGTCCCCGATTGAATATTTTGTGGAGAAAACTTCAAGTCCAGTACTCCGTCTGTCGGATGGGATGTTAAACCGTGGGCCCCTAGGTACCTATCGTTATTCATAGGAGCAGCCTAAAGCCGATGCCGGTTTTCTTTCCATCCTACCTCCATTCTCTCCACTATTACGTACACTCCTACCTTCTTACGTATATCCAATTTCCCATCTGTCTTGAATGGCGCAAATGGACTTGGCTGTCGGTCGTCTCCTCCCGAATAACTACTACTACTGCCCCTAGTTTATTCCCGTACTCCGCCTTCCTCGTTCTTCCCTTAATCCCCAGAAATTCGCCGATCTTAGCGGACGATGACGAATATTCAATAGACGACGGGCAGTTCGGAGAATGTCTCCAAAAATACCTGACATCGTCATTTCAAAGGTTGGCCTAGTATGCGGACGCGTGCCTCTACCTGATAATTTACACCGCGCGCAAAACGCATTCTTAACGAAAGCTTGAATGAATATTACGCCAGGCTCGAAATGGTGGAGTAAAATGAGCCACAGGATGTCTGAGATCTTACACAACTAGCTCGATTCAGGAGACGGATTCCATTAATGAGGAGTCTTTCCTTACGCAACCTTCTGGAAAGGTCGCTGGTAATTTGGACTCAATACAGTTTCCATCATATTGGCAGGCATTTCACGGAGTACGAGTAAATTAAGAGACAGTTTTCTTTAAGATGATGACATGCCAAAGAATTACATAGTCAACGATGAATAATTTAAGTTCACGGCATTCCCCGTGCATCATTCATTCCTAATTCTCTCAGAACTTCTATCCCACCACCTTTACGATTAGCACTGAACTTGTTTCTTTCTCCTTCTCCTGAAACTTTTTCTGTCTCTCTGGAGCTTCAACCTCCCACTGATTCAGTTAGATAATTATTCAGAGGAGGCAAACGGTAGCTAAGATAATTTGCGCCATTTAGGATAGGTTATTGGATGTGTGTGGGAATTCTCAGGAAAAAAATGAAGAGTGGAGTGAAACCTGGCGACGGCTTTGACCCAAAATTATGTTAGAGGAAGACGCCAAGGGAACCGCAGCTTAACGTCCCATCCGACGGGTGGAGTACTGTAATAGAAGTTTCCTACACGAAGCACCAAAATGGGAGCCGATAAATAGTTGAAAAATCTCGGCCCCAGTAGGAAATCTAACTCAAGGTCTCTGGATGGGAAGCTAGTATTTTAGCCGCCATAAAAACTCGATCGAAAATTATCTACTTCTATAAACAACAACGCATATGTCAGATAACGGAAGAAAAATTATAGCGTCATAATCCTTCATTATTTATGGTGTTGACTCCGTGTAGGTACTCACATGCTCCAAAACGTAACTCCACTGAAACCTTCCACCATGTCAGCATTGATTATTCAAACAGTAATGTTGCTAGGTTATTTCTTTCTACCGTTTTAAATATTTTTGTCAGTTGAAAAAAACCTGAATTTTGAAATCAGTTTATGATTTCTCGCACTTAATACTTCAAATTCAACAGGATATTCCTCCAATGAGAATGAGTGACGGAATATTCTAAAGGGAACTTGATTTATCCAGTGAAGATGGAGGGAACAAAGAATACTTTAAATAAAAGCGAGATATGGTTTGAAGTCTCTTAATATTGAAACTAGTTATCTAGCGAACTTACCTGTTCTCTCTTAAAATATCAGTTGATTAAGGGTCGACTAGAACAAGACTGCAATTAATGCGATGAACTGTTTACTCTGCGATAAATGACCCTAATCATAACGGGTGATGAAAATGGCTAGACACTTCAGCTCAAGATCAATTTCCATGACGATATCACGACGACATTTTTTCGTGATACACTCCCAAGAGAACTCTAATTGAAGGTGTATAAGAATGAGGAAGCGGGGAATCCGAATTAATTAATAAAGAAGGCATTCAAATTTTAGTTAATTATTTTATTCCGCGTCTTCTCACTAATTAGCACCTTTGCTCAATTTTTCAACGTGTAGATTGCGAGCAAATCTCTTTAAAAAACGAACGATATAAATGAACTCATATTCTGTCCTAATTGGGAACCCAACGTCCTAGTACTTGCGAATACCCTACATTTTTTAACGACAGCACATGCATTTTATTCCTCTCTGGTTCTTTCAAACAGGACATTTCAATTAAAATATTATCTCCCAATGCTACGAATTCCTTGCCTCGCTTCAAAATGAGCTCTTTATTGCCTATTTCATTTTTATCTGCAGATGGGCAGTGATATGGTACGTAAGTAACCTAGCGACCTTTAATGAAATTATATCAATATAATTCAGTCTTTCATAATTCAAATTGGGCGCATTATCGTTTAAGTACTAAAAATATATAACATTTACTGAAACTTATAACTTTGGAGAAAGATGTACTAAACTAAACTGTGTCACTTCTTGCAGTTGCGTAACAGTTAAATCCTAAGTAATTAGTCCTCAATAGACACGATTTAATTAATTCAATTTTTCTCTTGCTACTCAAGAAATGTTTTTCCCTCTTTGCCATTTGCATCTATATGCAATAACTTCCTCTCTTTCTGATAGATATAGTTAACATCAAGTCTCGTCATTTAAGCCACAATTTTTACCATTAGCGGGGGTCTGCAACTCTTTAACAAAGGATGATTAAGACATTTAGAGCATTGTAAATAAGGTGAATTACACATCTGAAAATATGCTGTGACGAGGAAGAAACGGAATTTCACTATGGATAGAGCGATTAAGAGGCTAATTAGGCAATATTTACGGGGATACAGATTTGACTACTACTGAAGGAATCCTGGATGCTTCAAGATATATCATTTAGTTCAACTGAAAACCCCTGAACGAAAAAAGGTCTTTAGGCCGACTGTCTCAGCACTCCTTTCTTCCGTCCCTTATTGTCGTAACCAACAGTTGTTAATTACCATAAAGTTCAATAAAACGGGGGTATTTGCAAAATATGTTAGTTAACTGACTCAGAGATCATCAAAAACTTTCAAAGCACTTCGAATACAGCAAATTAATGAACAACAGTGGAAAGTATTAACATTCAAGTCATATCTTTTGTCTTACACTGGCAGAGTAGCTCAAAGGGTTTATTTTAGATGTAAATTAGTGGAGCTATTTCCTCTGTTAAGTAAGTTAATTAAAAAATTAACGTTCAGGATACTTCTTCATCATATGTAATACCCTGTGAGCCACCGATAGGGTGTGTGGCAGGGGGTAATAGATCACCGTAAATGCATTACTTTTAAGAGAATAGGGAACTAAAATGTTCTGAATATGCCATTATATTTGCGTTTATTTCTTTAACAATTAGAGACAATGGTCAAGTCATGTTTAAAAAAGCAAGTTGATAGAAAATCAGCAAACAGAAGTATTTTTATGAGTTTTTCCATTGTGCTATGGGAATTATTTTTTCTCGACATACAGGACTAATTAAATTAAGTCAATCAAATAATAGGGTCAAAGCTTTTAGAATTTGATGATACGACCAGAATTATCAAAATAATAATGGAAACTCGAAACATTACCAACGTTAAGAGATCCTATGCAATCACAATAAAATGCCTTAAATATCATGATTGGCTATAGCATCAAAATAATAGTTATGTGTGTAGTCCTTACAGTTCAAACCAATAGATTATCATGAAGTCTTCGTGCTTTGTAGGGAAAATCTCAGTATTGAGAGCAGAGACGATGTACAGAATTAGATCCACTCTTTTGAGACGGAAGCAAAGAGGCTCGTCGTCACTAGAGAGAGGTAAGAAAGAGGGTAACGAAGACTTTTTGTTCTCCCTTGTCTTGGAGCGAAGCGAGGGAGCTGAAGAAGTTGCGCCAAGTAAGTGCGTTCGCAGAATGGAAGGTGCCTTCGACGCAATGGCGTCTCAAGGCCCTTCCTGAAACACAGATTTTCGCTCACAAGTCTTCGCACCCTCTTCCTTCCTCCATTGAGGAGCGGCTGACCACTCTCCACTCACTAACCCCTTTCCCACTCTATGACCTCTGCCCTTCCTCCTCTAAGACTTCCAAAGCTTCACCCTGAAATTACGTCCCTCCGGAACCGCCCTTCAACACCTCCCCAGCTGCGGGAATATTTTTAGTGGAGAAGAATCTTCTTTCTTCATAACGATGCGCTTCGTTTCTCATGAAACATTTTGCTAAAAGGATGTGAATTTTGATTTTAATATATACTCATGTAATCCATACATAACGTAACACTGACTTTCCACTTAACGCTCCCATCTCACTCTTTGCACTCCGTAACATTCTTCATGAGCTCTTCATTTATTGCTCCTCATATAATTCACCATCAATCTGACTCAGATGATTGATATATTAAGCCCTCATATTTCATGTCAACTTTAATAAGTCAAGTCTTTAATAATCAACTATTGACGCGATGTATTAAAAGTTAAACATTTCTTTTTGCGCTGGAAAACTAGAATGTGGAAACGTATTTTTTTATAAAATGGCTCAGATGGATTAAGATTTTTTTTCATTTGTTCATGTGGACCTCGAATGACTAAAAGTTAAAATAGGTATGTTCTTTGCGCCCATTTTCAGTCTTTATGTATGCATCTTTAACCAAATAAACTCGCAAAAGTTAGAAAGTTAGGCCACAGCCCCTTTTCCGGCCGAAGTTTGACTATTCAGAGGCACAACATACCATGCTATACTATGGATACGGGGCAATAGATGGAATGGCCCCGGTTTCAACGGAGCAAAGACGTTTTGTCAGTCGAACCCTCTGGCAAGTTACGGTTTCCTCCCGTCTTATCTCCTCATCTGCCGGACGCCGACCCCTTTCTCTCCACCCACGCATCATCTATATCTATCTCCCGTCCATCCCCTGTTCACTTCAGAGGGTGCACCCTTTCATCTCCGTGCCTGCCTTCACGCGGGCTTTCCTGTTGCTCCCCAACCCGACTCAAGTGAGAAGAACACCATTCCACCCCCTCAAGACTGGTCTCACCCCACTCAAACCGTCACAAGACTGGCCACTGTTGAAATCCCTCCCCCACCCCTCACCTTCTCACCCTCCCTATCTCTCGTTCCCCTCCCCCTTCCGTCAACGTCATTCAAACACCCTCATCCTCTCCCTCTCGCCGAGTTCACCCTTCGCCTCCATCAACATCACCTCGGTGGTCCCATCGCAGCGTTCTCACCTGAAACCAACAAGATCTCTATCCCGGAGAGAAAAGGGCAGCGATGACAGGAGTGATGCCATTCTGCCGGATACTGGAGACGGATTGCGTGGAAAGTGGAAGGTGGGCGTCGGCGGACAAAAAATCCGTGAATTAGGTCCGAAATTCCCGGAGAGCAATCGTGAAAAATAAGTTCATGTTTTTCTTGTACATGTTCTTGTTCCTGAGGGAATGATTAGCAAAGTACTCCTCACGATTGGTGTTTTTTTAAGGGCACAACAAGTAATTTATGCTTGAACTCAGAAATATTTAGCCATAAAGAGGAGGGCACAAGAGTACCATCGTAGTTGTCAAAGGAATCACAGCATTAGCATTTTGGAGATTAGGGATAGTTTTGGTGACAATTTAAAGTGCTCTGTTCTTCGTTTATGATAACAGCGTACGTGGTCTTATTCCGAATGCAAAAGACTGAAGTAATGAATTATTTAAATGCATTACAGTTTCGAAAATTGGGAAAATATTTTCATCTGTTCTTATTGCTCATGTCGGACAAGATATGCTGAATAAAAAAATCTTTCTCGCCCTTTCCTGTCCGTTAATGACACAAATAATTTTGGGTGAGTACTAATGAAAACTGAGTGGGGGAGGGAAAAGAAGAAATTCGATTCCGTTTCGAGAAGAGTGGTAGAATCTCATCGTTAAGAACAAGAAAATAAATCATTTTTGGGCTGCATTAGCATCTCTCGGTAGTTCAAGGAAAATAATGAAGGGTGAAACTCGAGAGACTCTCGAGACAACCGCTGCGTCCGAAACTCAAACCTTTCTCTGACGTTTCTGGCCAAAATTAGAAACAATCCGGCTTCACGCACAGAAGGGCAATGGAAATGACGAGAAAATAAAAAAAAATAGCTGTGGGTGGACTGGCATAAAAAGACAAAGACGAGTAGAATGCAGAGAAGCAAAAACGTAAAGAGGTACCTAATGGGAGAGGAAAGCAGAGGGAGGAATATGGGGTGACCAGAGGGCGTTCACGCAATGGAAAAGAGGAGATGGACTCGCGGAGGCCCGAACAGGATGGAGGTGGAGAATCCTTGCAAATTCTTTTCCTGAGCGGATAAAATCCGGCCTTCCAAGACGAAGGACAAGTCCGCGAATGTGTATTCCGCCCATTAAGAACGGAAATAAACTCAGAGGACGGCACTTCCGGGGGACAACCCGAGATTGTCGGAGACGGAGGGATCCTGAAATGCCACGGATCGATCGAATGTAGTACGTCATCCTCCGTGCAGAGTTCCCCAGTCCATAACTTTGCGTGAAATAACGGATTGAAAAATCCATAATGTCACATATTGTCGTATTTGACCACACCCCTCAGAGGGCATAAAAGGTAACAGTTATGCATTCCACTTTCCTGCTAATTCATCTCGGAAAGAGAGTTCACAAAGGAAACATACCATCAGATCGAATTTTAGCGACGAAATTAGGGTGAATTGGGATCCGTAAGCAATTGCTTGGATAAGGTCATGGAATAAGGAGAACAATACAAACAGAGTTCTATTAGAAAAAGGTTTTATTCTTTTTGTACATTATAATTGTATTGATTAAACTGCAGTGCATATTTCCTGTCAAACTTGTTCAGAATTTTTCACTTATTGTCATTTGCTAATTGCATTTGATGAATTCTTCTCGGGCTGCATTTGATGGTTTCAATAAATAATTGTTACATCATTTTAAATGGCGAACGGGATTTTGTGGTGTGATATTGATTCAGCAGCGCACACACAGAGCAGTTGAACACAAATCAGACACACTTAAAATTTGTACATTACTGCAATTTCTAGAATTAGAAGAAGAGGAACAGTTTGTCTCCAAAATCTAAAATGGCCAGCAAAAGATTATTTATAACCTCCGGGTTAGAGTCTGTCTTCTGCTTCTGAGTTTCATATTGCGCCAATTTCTCAGTTCCATAGCGTCATCAAAACCTGAACACTCGGATTCTGAGAACGGAAATGTTTCTACGACCGAGACGATGGCAAAACGGAGTGCCGGAGCAACAGGATTTCTGCGATGGAAAAAGCATGCTTCGTATTAACACCACAAAACACGCCTCTGAGTGCTCACGGCATTTCCAGCACAAACGTTCGAACAAAGAGAGCTCCTCCAGCTATTTCGACAGCCAGCAAGGGAATAGGATCTCCCCGAGAGCCGAGCAAAGACCCACTCATTATTTCGTACCATGATTCTCACAATGCCGTGGAAAAATTCACGATCCTGGGGCACCCGGTGCCATCCTCCGGGGGCGTTCCAGCGTTCGAAGTGAACCTGTGACGAATAGGAACGGTGAGGAGAGGGAGACCTCCACTCAAAGTGGTTTAATCCGTCTACGCAATAGTGAGTCAAACGCTTTCGAGGGATGAATTGGAGGTTTATTTCAAACGTTCCGTTCACAGAGTGAAGAAATTTAAAGAATGCTCATATATAAACTGAAGATCGCCGCTTTCGACACAGCCTTGATTGCTTTTTTGACAATCTTGGTAGACATTTTTTGTCTTAACAATTACTGATACACATCGTGGGTGAAGATGCGGGAAAAAATTGGGATTTTCATCATCTTGATGCGGAAACCTATACCAAACACTTCTAGGATTAAGGGTGAAGAAGTATGGCATTTCAAGCTGGAAAAATAAAAAGGTGAAAGTACAACCGAAAAAAAGATTGGCGTATCGGCATTATGCAGAGAACTACACCCGAATGACTACATGGGAACCATCAAATGGACATTTTCGGCTTTATTTGTTAAAGTTTCGTAAATATATTGCAAAACTCAATCGTTATGAGAGAGATATTATTGGTGACAACTCAAATGTGATCATCGATAGTACTGTATATTACGGTGGTGCATATTTCAATTTTTTCCCAATTTTTTCACAGACAATTTTGCGACATTCTGTTCAATTAACTTACTGTTTACCGCAGGATCATATATTCATAATTTTAATTCCTAATAAGAAATAATTTTACCAATTTCTCAAGAATAGTAATGAATCACTTGTACTTTTACACAGTTTATTTTGGAAAGGGAAATAAATTGTTGGTAGATGAAAAGTTTCGACCAGTTTCAGTATTGTCATTGAAAACATTTGGATGCCAGCGGCTTCGCAGTATTTGCTGGATATAAAGATTTAAAATAACTCCATGCCTCTGAAAAAAAATAAAAACCAGTCGAAATTAAGGAAGCGATAACAGAAAATTTAACGCCAGAAAAAATTAACAATAATAATGTTTGCATAATCTGTACGAGCCGTCAGGGTTTTGATAGCATTTGACTGATAAAATGAACGTCTTACTAATCCTATTACTCCACATCTAAGATGTACAGATGGATAATGGAATTTGCGGAAATATTCTAATACTTCTCTCTGATATTGTTGAGCGACACTTTCCTCGATTCAATAAAATCTTATTTCAAATATGTTCATTCCAGTTCCATACCACTCTTCGTATACACTGACATTGATTTCCCTTGGAACTGGACTTTTCCATTTGAATTTTTCCTCACTTTGCTCATTTTTCACCCTCTTCATTAGCGGCCCTCCAGCCCTTAACCCTCTTTTTCTACTTTTCAGTGCATAAATACGACAATAATCCCATCTAGTTATTTTCAAGGCCTCTTGTCAATGAAAGGGGTTGAGTGGCATGTAAAAAAATTGGCAAGTTACCAGTTTATTTTATTTACTGCACTGGATTAAAACTCTACAGAGTTAGTGAGTTCACCAACGATGAAATTCAATGGACACTAAAAGTTTAATAACAAATGGGGTGGGTGTTATGCATTGAGCTGAGTCGCATAAACGGGTATGGAAAAAATAAAGTGGTAAATGCGGAATTAAAAAAACGTAAAAATATCAGGCGTAGATTCCGTGCGTCAAGAATGAATATCAATATGTTTAATGCTTGGAAATTTGACGCGTGAACTGCTTAGAATGATGCAATAATTGTCCCTCAGGATTTAAACTAGGAGAAAACGGCACTTAAGTCCGTAGTCTGATTTTATCCTGCGATTTGTGTTGGATTTTCAAGTCGACAACAAGAAGTATATTAGCATCAACATATTTTTTTATATTTATTTATACGAACTCGATAAATTAAAAAAATTTCGGAATGCACTTTGTAGGTAAGCAGTATGCCACAATTCAAGGAATAGCTAGCTGCGTAAAACCTTTAGGTATTTACCCGCTAATATGTCTTTGCAATGTATTGGGAATCCGAAGGAAATAAAAAAGGACGCCTTGGTAGTTTAATTGACAAAGCACCTAGGGATAACTCGTAATATACGGGTTCGAATCCGAATATATGATTGAGAGATTCTCTGAGAGCATCTTGCTACGTTTTAACTATGCATATTATGACATGTAGAGATAAAATGAGGAGCGAAGAGGTGTACAGAAGAGCAGATGAAGAAAGGACAATATTGAAAACCCTACGGCAAAGAAGAACCAGATGGATTGGACATACCTTGAGGCACAATGAATTTGTTAGAATTATAATAAAAGGGAAGATTGAAAGGAAGGTCCTGCGAAGAAGACTAACAGACAAGTATACAGGGCAAAGGGAGAAGAACGTGAAAGAGAAAACATACCAGGGCGTGAGGAAATTAACACTGAATAGGGCAGAATGGAGGGCTGCAGTAAACCAATCCTAGGATTGAAGTACTGATGATGATGAGGCATGGTGCGATAGATGGATGGTTTTGTCATCAAAGCAAGGAAAGCCGCTGATTTAATGCCGTTTAAACGATTTTCATCTATTTTAAGATCGACTTAACTCCCTAAATTGCCATCTTAGAGATACGCAATTTTCATAAACACTGTACGAATCCGTGAAAGTGTTTGCAGAACACAAATCTTAAATTGCGTCCTCACGTTTGTCTAATGACGTATGCGAGTGGTAGGATATTGTTTTAGCCCTCCGTCTTCTCTGATTACATCAAGGAATTTAACCCAACATTAACCCTAAAATAAATACAGCATCAGTGCTCAATGGATTCTAGCCTAGTAACCCTTATATTGCCAGTCCAACGCGTTACTGTCCTATGTACGTTGGCCAGCTGCGAGAATTATTTTGAAAATTATATAATTTTTTATGTATATCTCAAAAACATCCCAATTTAATTCCCAGCGTGATGGTGATGCTAAAAGTAATAAATTAAATACCAATTATGCCACCTAAGAAGCTTTATTAATTTAACATCCTTACACGTTATTCAGGACATCATTGCTAATTCTAATGGTGAATTTAATTCGTAATATAACATTTTAAGGCTCTCTAATTGCTTGGGTTATATCGCACCATCGAATGTTACTTAATTATAATCTCAAACCTAAAGAAAACAAAGCTCATGCTTTGAACCCGCGGCCTATTGACTGTTAGGCCGGCACGATCTTCATGGTTCAACACTACTCAGCAAAATAAAGTTGTAAAAATCAATCGAGTTTTTTCAGTCTACCCACGTCGGACAAGCGGGACCGTGGTTTGTACACTCCAAATACGCCTGACTTCTCACACCAAGGGATTTGATTCCCAAGTTGTCGGATATATTTCTGCTGTTTCCGGATCAATTAACGTAGCACGGCGAGATATTTTCGGGTTAATTTCCGCCAGATAATTACGTTAACCCCGTGCGGTACTCCGCTGAAAACGAAATGAATGTAACTTTAAGTTAAGAAAACCGAAGTTTCACAATGCTCCCGGCTTGAATTCCGTTCCTCCTCGCACCCACAATCCACCGCCGATGTTACCGTCGACGTGGACAAGCCCCTCTCCATCATGTTTTCCATGATTGTACCGTGTCCTCGGGGATAAAAAAAAAAAGGAAGAGGGCTGAATGGCGTCAAAAATATGGCAAATCCTCTCCTCGCCATTCGTGAGGAAGAGATGGAGACCTCTTCTCGCGCAACCTTTCGACAAACTCTCTCCCTCTCGCTTCAGAGATCTCTTCTCGTATCCAAAACCTCATGCGAGCGCGGTCCTCCTCCCCCTTCCCCCCGTTCCTCCTCTTCCCGGCCTGCGCATCCCCTTCAGCTTCCTCTTCCTGCCAATACCCCAGACTCCCGTTATTGTAGCCCCTCGACCTGCACCCTTCCCTCTCCCACCTCGCAAAAACTGTCAAAAGAGATCTGAAATCGCCACAGACACACTTGAGCACTTGGAAAGTGTGCTCATCGTGATGAGAGAGACTCAACGTTACGCCCCAGGGTTAGTTTAAACTTATTAAAGTGGCTTTTTAAGTAATTTTTGTCACTGTGATAAGAGAATTTTTTATGAACCCCAAACTACACTTTTACTTCAAGCAATCGCGACAAAATATGAGAATTGAACGACTGAGGTAGAAAAGTTGGGGACTCGCAAACCTACCTAGACAAAAGCCGCGAGTCCGGAACCAGATATATAAAAGCGGAACTATTAATTCATAAATTCTTCTTTTAAACTGTTTTTGTTATTTAGTTTTTCTCGTGCACCATTTTAGGCCACAACACAAGTAGATCAGAGCACTAATGTTACCAAAATAAATATGCGTTTAAGCTATTCAGGATTATTTATTCTTATACCTCCTAAATGGCTGGTGAACAACAACTCCATTTAAATGTCTTTACAAAGGTTTTTTTCAGAAGTAGGTACATTAAATGCCAAAAATGAAAGGGAAAAACAAGAAAAATGGCCAAGATCTATCGAAAATTTTGAAATCTTTAAAATGCGCATTAAACTTGGAATATTTACTTTATCCATGTAAAAAGAAAGTAGTAAAGAAAAAATGAAAAAAAACATGCAATAAAATAAGAAAAAAAATTGCTTATGAAGTATCAATTCAGAAGAACAAACCTGGAGAAGGTAAAAGGAGCATAAAAACCTGGTCTTTTTTTACCCACATTAGATTTAATGCTCAACAGATGACTGCAAGGGGAGTAGAGCTAGTTCTCGGCACTCGGGCGGTCCACGTAGGATAAAAGAGGGAACGGACGTGAACTCACGTCCTACGACAACGGCTTGGGCACTTTACGACGTGCATTCACGCCATGCCACTCGAAACCCATTAGTATGAACATGTGAGTACTTTTCTGTGAACTCATGACCCTCGGCAAGGTCGCCCACCCTTACATCTTCTGCACTCCACCAAATCTCTTCGAGATAGCGACTCCGAAGCCGTGAGCCTCTCGCGACTCCCAACAAACTCTCCCCCTCACCACTCATTCTCATCTCCCTCGTGCTGGGGACACTGCAGAGGAGGAGACGGACCTCGCTGCGACGTGGCGCGTCGAAAAGGAGAGAGAATCGTTGAAAAGGGATGTCGTCCGGTGATGGAGATATAACAGGATGCGGAGAGCGTGGGGTGGTGTGATGATGTTCCTCAACCCTTTCCTTCCCTCTCTTTGAATCGCTCGTCCCCTCTTGCCGTATCTCTCCAGCTCTCTTTGTTTCCGTCCACAGCATCTCCCTTCTCCATCCCGTGGACCAACTGGACTGCTTCCCTCTCTCCCTCCTGCTCTCTCTCCCACTTTCCTCGATGATTCCACTCTCCCTCATGTCCGGCTCTCCCTTTCCAAGTTTCCATTGCGAGTCTTTGAGGGAGAGTTGTTTTATCATTCGCGCCTGTATGGTTATTTGTCGACCCCTCAGTTTTTTTTCTTCCCTTGACTCTCGTACTCTCTTCTTCGTTCTCAGTGGAGAGTGAAAGGCGTTCGCTTTGTTGATCAACTAGATTTTTCCTTCAAACTATGCTCTTGGGGTCTATTCACCATTTTATGCCCCAGAATGACGTCGTAATATAAAGGGAAAGAAAGGAATTCAACTTTGGCTCGTTCCTGGTTCAAAGTTAATTAGCAGGTGCGGGGGAATTCTTCGTTTTGTAGCAATTAAATTTACTTGAGATTTTGTCCCACACTTTCAACAGAATAACTTTCGTATAAGCCTAAAAATTCGCTTGTAGTTTGTTAGTTACTTGGAGGAGGTGGCCGACAGCTAAGGCAATTCGCACATCGAGGGATAGGTAGGCGATGGGGTAGGGATAGGAATTTTTAAGGAAACATAGGAAGGATGGAGTGAATACTGGCGGCGTCATTTGCGTACTCTTTACGAAAGGGGTCCACGGATTAATGTCCTATCCGACTAACGGAGTACTGCACTCTTAAGTGTTCCCCTCACAGCACTCAAGCGCAGGGCGGTATACTAATGAAATATCTCTTCCACCTCCGGAATTCAAACCCTGGCCATTAGGATAGAAACGTAGAACTTGGCCCTAGCTTTGTAGTAGGTTTAGGAGTACTTTAGTTGTAGTTATAGGAGTAGCTTGACGCTTGTGGCTGCATTAATGATTGAATAACTTACTAGCACCTTCAAAAATGTTTCTCACAATGATGAGCACATAATTTTCAGAGATTAAAGGTTACTTGGTAGTACAATAATAGAGTGCAGCGCTGTGTTAAGCATATCTTAGTTTTGATGAATATTAATTTTTTGGATGATGGTACACTGCAGGTTTATTTTGCTGTTGTCCTGTTGTATTGAATTGTATGAGATAGCATCCCTATGATAAGCTTAGTTACGTTACTGTGTTGGGAAAACGTTGCAATGTTTGTAATTGTCCAATTGAGTATTTCCCGCATTGTTCAATCGTTAGGTGATTTCGTAACCCTAAATCTCAAAATGCCGCATAGATGTAGCCACACATCAAACTCCCACATTGAGGTGTATATCATAGCGGAAAATAAGGAAAAAAATATATGATAACAACAGATGATATTTAAAGACAATATCATTTCTTAAGGAACTAAATATGATTTATTACAACTGACTACTACAACAAATAGTAGTTGCGTACTCCACCAATATTTCACTTGTATTCATATAGGTCTGAGTACGTAGATAAAACACTTACTGTTTAAATTCATTATAATTAATTAAATTTATTCCCAATGGCGTTTACCTACGGCTATGATAAATGCTTTAAGATAGAAAAGCAATTTGAACATAAAACATTCAATTTTTATCTAATCTCAATCAAACTGCATCTAAATCTAGCTGCAGAATTCCTGGGTTTCAAACGACATCTTGGCTATGATACCCTCCAATACTGTCCGAAAAAAAGTCAACACACCTAAGTTTAAGAGGTTATAGCTTCCAAAAGATCAAACTAATTTTTATGCAGTGAAATTTATCTTATACATTGTTCAATTCTATATAGTAAGTCTATTCGTGAAGACTCGCACAAAATATGTAACATATACTTCACTCATTTTACTCCACACATAAACGGATAATTAGAATTTACGAACTGTCAGTACACTCTTTAAGTAAGCTGTTGAAGAAGTCATTATAACACATCGATTTAAATTGCAAATAAATATATTGATACGGATTTGAAGTACACACTTTCATTGCTTACTTCCCCCCCCCCCCCCCCCTACACTTTGAATTTCCCTTTATGTTTCCTCTTTGCGTTATTTCCCTCGCTCTCATCCCCATCAAAGCACTTCGCCGGAGGCTTCGAGGTATGAAAGTGGTTCTTTTTTCATCTTTTTCTTTCCTAATGATTGCAATATCTTCCTTTAATGGAATGGATTTGGATCCAGGCTCTCAAGAATTCCGGGAGTCTACCCCGAGGGTTCCCGACCCTCTCGCATTTCCCCTCACTTTCACAAATGCGAATGTGAGTGAATTAGCCCCATTTATCCAGTCGGTTCTCTTTCATTCGATGCATGTGGCTGATGGGATGACAAGGCGCACCGTTGTAAAGAAGTTATCGCATTGAAATTAATGTAACGGAGACTGAAAAATTAAACGTCTGAGTAATTCCTTCCTCACATAAGGAGAGGTTTTACTCAAGGGAAAGCGGTGTGTAAAAGCTAAATTAATTTATCAGGCCAGATGTGAATCTGATCATTAAAATGTCCTTTCGTACATCTGTTTTCAATTTGGCTATTAAGTAATTTCCAATGATACCTGCAGCAGGATATTGACCAAAAGAAAACTAAAAATGTTTTAGTAAAGATAAAAGTACTTAGCCGATTCCACAATTTATTTAGATAAACTCTACCGGTTTCAACCTTTACAGGTCATCCTCAGGAGTAAAGTCCCGAGGATGACCTGCATAGGTTGAAACCGGTAGAGTCTACCTAAATAAACTGTGAAATCAACCAAGTACTTTTATCTTTACTATGTATAAATTCCAACAACTAAACTTGCCGACCATCGCTTTTATAAAATGTTTTGTTGGCAAGGTATTTCTTCTGTCATTGGTAAGATGTTTCCCAATAAATACATACACCTTCCGTGTTACTACTGCAAGCATTTTCCGCCAAAGGTATCCAACTAAAAAAAATACTTCTACTGCCAATTTAACGGAGCTAGAACATCAAAACCAAAGATCTTCAATTATTTTTCTTTCTGTAGCACGTATAAGGATATGCTGTCGCAGAAAAAATAATTTGAGTCAATTTGATTAGCTATGCTCCCCGTACAACTGTATATAGATTTAAATAAGCAATTAAGAGAAAAAGAGCTCATATATATTATCATAAACGAAATGAAAGCTGCCAGGCTGTGACAAACAGCAGCACTACAATGAATGTACCAAGTCCACATGCCCTTATCAAAGTAGCTCTTTCATTGCTCCACTAATTTCATTTCATGCTCAAGTTCAATTTCGCAAACCCATTCGCCAGTTGACGGACATGATTGTCTTCCCCTCTCTCCCGAGATACTTTCACTTACCGGCATAAGTTTTTGCGAGCATCATATGTCATTTATACCACGCGTAAGCGTGGTATAAATTAAAACCTGAAGTAACGAAAGAAAACCTTTTAAAAAAATCCTCTTTGCAAGGTTTCTAAGAGCGAAGGGAGTGGGTGCCATGAAAATATTTAATCCCGCTCACCAAGTAAGAAATTAGAGCAACAGTTTCCCGGTAGTATGCAATTTCCATTTTCGGTGAAAATTTGATGAAATGTATCGTGAAATTTTAATTATATGCTGAGAGGTGGCTCGTCGGCGTCTCAGAAACCGTATAAAACCACTAGTCTGTCCCACTGTCGTCTTTATCGCCGTTCCTCTCTTGCCTTCTATGTCTCCGTTTCTTCCGCTACCCCTGTCCTTCACTCTGATCTCTCTCTCCTTCCCTTCTCCTTTGCAATCGCTCCTTCCGATTCCCACCCCCATTCCATTTCCTCCCTCTCTCTCTCTTTCAAGTCTCACGCGCTCGTCCTCCGTGGCCTTCGCCCTTGCCCTTTCTCCAGGGATGCGAATGGAGACGACGCCGAGCCCTTTCCCAACCCTTTCTCGGGGATTCTCCCCAAACATTTTTCCCTCACACACAGAGAGTGCCTCCCTCCAGCCTCACTTCCTCCTTTCCCATCATAAGCACTTCGACAGTAAGTTTCTCTTCTTCTTCTTCTGCGTGAACAGTGGAAGGCCCTCACCATCTCTTCTCTCAAGCCTCCTCTCAATTGCAAATACCCCCCCCCCCCCCACTCTTCTGCCCGCTCTTTGTTGTGCGGCTTAATTTTCTCACATTTTTCCTACCACCATTGTTTATTGTGTGTACGAATGTTTTTTTTCCCTGGAGTTCGCAAATTGTATTACCTTCGATTATATTTTGGATCCGCATCACTATAATTGAATTATATTCCCGAAAGGCATGATGTGTTTCCCGATTCCACAAGATGATCGTGTTTATATACGCATCGGATGTGTGTAAGTAATTTGCTTGAAAGGAAATAGATCGACGCCTAATGTAATCCCTTAAAGAAACAACGGTTCCACGCTAATTCACTTGGTACTTCAATGTTCGTGCAAGCGATATTAATGAAAATGATACTGCATTATTTTAATTATCTTTAAAACAATCACAGATTTATGCTATTTTACTTCAACGAGAAGTCAATGTGAGAAATAAATAGTAGGACTGCATTATCATCGCTACGCCAATGATTTGCACTTCGCAGATAAAATAAAGTAACTCCTAGGTCACGCTGTAAAAACATTAAGTTTAATTTGGTATTCATTACCGGGAAAAAAAATTCGGAACCCCAATTTGCAGAGTCACATTAAATGCATAAACCTTTTTGGTAAAACATTTTAGCTACAAATAGATACTTTTATCCGCTAATAGCTAGAGTGTGCTTTCAAACTAGTGTCATTAATTTAATCGATAAGAAATAACATTTTTTTTACTCAGAATGAAATTCAAGGGATCGGTGAGTCTAGGTTATCGCCCAAATGGATTAAAGGACTGAGTATCAATTAAGAACAACCCCCTTGGAGAAAACTCACGATGAAAAAAAGATGTGCCGAGTTCTTGGTACCGACACGACATCCAATTCGCCTCATTTCTGAGTACATCCAACCCAGTCCATTCACTTCCTCCTTCCCCGAGAAGAGAGGCCGAACGCATTCCTCTCCCAACCTAACCTTCTCCCCTTACGACCACTCGACAAAAACACTTTTTTTCCTCCCTCTCTCAAAGGTCGCCCGCCTTTCCTCCTAACCCAATCCTTTGCCTCTCTCACGCCTTAATTCCCACCGCACGCCACTCAACACGGACTCTCTCACTCACACACAAACACACACACACACGAAGCCGCAAGCACACACCCTCTACCTTCCCTTAACCGCATCTGTTTCTCCTCTTAGCTTCCCCCTACGGCGATGCCCAAATGGCCGGCGGCTCAGCCTCCTGATCACGTTCTTTCGGCCTTTGCCCTTCTCGTTGGGGGTCCAGAGAGGAGTGAGGAGGGATCGCCCGTCCGTCGATGACCCCGGGGGTGGGGTGACGGGGGTAAACAAAGGTGAAGAGAGGATCGTGTGGTACTGGGTAGGTGACGGTGGAGGTGAGAGCGGAATGTGGAAATATTATCTCTGGAAGAAAACATACCACCCGCCCAGCAGTGTTCTACCAATACTGCAGACTATGATATTTTGCACCTGACCCATCCTTTCAACGCGCTTACCTACCGACCGGAGGGTCCCGGGTTCAATTCCCGGGCCTTTCTCGTCTGCCCCACCTAAAATCCTCGCGAATCGATTTTCAGCATGTCAGAACTTCTTAAGAAATGCAGGTGGCCCAGGGAAAGGAATTGCCCCCCCTCCCCTCCCTGAATGTGCGAATTTCACACGCCAATATCTTAGCACGGGTGAGTTCTACTCTCACCTATCAAATAACCAACCTTCGGGTTGAACACTAATTTTTTCCATTCCCTCATTTCCTGGCGTGAATCAAATCACCTAAAACTTTTAATTTATCACATTACTTTATTTGCCATACTGCAGACATGGCATGCTAAACTTTAATTTTACAGGCGACAGAAGATCAAAGGGCAGACAGAATGTATGGGGTTGCTAACAACGTTTCAATGGTGCTCGAGACTTTGTAGTGGGCGTACGTTCTTCACTGATGGTTGTAGAAAATAAAACAAAGATCAACGACACAAGACGAACTGGGGAGACCATATGCACCGAATGCACTTCAGTAGAATACCCGGGAGTCAAATGGGATGTGTCTCGAAAGGAAAAAGGAGTGTGGCCCGACCAAAGCTTGGGTGGTGAGTTGGGATTTGACAGGAATGCGCAAACCTGGCAAGGCCGACGATGACGACGGCGAAATTTCAGTTATCTCTCTCAGTGAATACATTTTTAAAACTAATTTACACCAATACAAGACTTTTTTTGCGGTAAAATTTTTATGCGACTTGCTTCAAAGGATAAAAATATATTTTAACTGTGTTCCTGCCGGCGCAAAGTGGGTTTAGATCGAAAAAATCTGGTCAAAAGTCCGAAAGTGTATGTTTTTTTCATCCCGGAATATGAAAAAATCAGTAACACCGCTGTAATTTTAAATACGCCACTTGAAAGTACACTACACAATTTTTGTAAAAACCACATGTATTGGATCATCAATTAAAGGATCATCGCATCGCTTTATATCTTCCAACACAACCACGATTTTTGGCGTATTGAACGTACGAGAAACCTCAAATGGTCCATTTTGCAGTGGCAACGGCATCTGCTCTCGGAAGGCACCACGTGCCAATTGGAGCGCTTTCCTAATCACTGATTTCACTTTTTTCGAGCTCGGCTTCGAAAAAATCCCCCCTCTTTCACCCTGTTGCGTCCCCATCCTTGTCCCTTCCGCCCTCGTCCTAATCGTCTCCCGGAATTACCGAGCTGGGTCGCAGTTGGCCAGGACGGAACCAAAAGGAAAAGTTAAATGATTGCCGCGGTGCGTGAAAGTTTAACAGAATCTGACACTTAGGAGGATCGGGATAATTGCGCAGCTGGGAAATTACCACTTTTCCCTCCCCCAAAATCACTCGATTGCTTCACAAAAATCCCTTGGCTCGCCAATTGGTGCAGCCGATGGAGAAGCTGGCGTGGCTGACTCTGCCCGATCTTTTGACCTGAACGTCACGTAAGCCAAACGTGACTCACAGGATATCAAAGGCTAAACGCTGAAGTAATTGAACTTGAGTTGGAACTAAAAATAAAACACCATTCTTTACCATTATCAGCTACATAGTTACTTCTAGGGATTAAATGGATCGACCGAGTAAGTAACGAGGAAGTCCTAAGAAGAGTGGGAGAAAAGAGAAGTCTTCTGAATACCCTAAGAAGAAGACGGGGTGAATGTTGGTGAATGATCTAATGAAAGTATACGACGCAAATTTTGAAAAGAGATCTTCAGAGAAAATGAGCAATTTTTTATTGATCATTGAGTTTTCGTGACTAACAATAAGTCACTCATCCTTAAGTAAGACAAAAAACTCATAAGCGCAATCTTTTTTTGGTAGTAATTAGAACCTTATATTGTGAAAGAACTAGAGAGAGAGAATATCTTCCAACTTGGAGGCCCTCATTAGGTGTTTTAAGCCGGTATCTTTAATGATGAATCGTTCGTTAGCGCCGTTGTTCAGCATTAGTTTCAAGAATCTCGTAATCTTGAATTCTTTTTATGTTCTTTTGAGCGCTACAATCATCTTCTTCTTCCAGAGGTCCTCTTAGGAAAGAATGAAAAGAGAGCGTAAAATATCAGACATTGCGTATGCAACTTGTCGGTGATTCAAGCAGTGAGTCATATGACGCAATCTTTGAGTTTTGAATTTAAATGACAATAAAATAGAATCAAAATATAACGAATATTTAATTTCTTCTTTAAAGCCATCCAAACACTTCATAGTTAAGTGGAAATAAAAAAGAGACTCCAGTACAGCAAAATAGTATACTAGAAACGGCAGTTACATTTTTTTCACGCTGTAAATCCTAGAAGTTTCTTCAGTCAAAAACTGGTTGTTCCCTATCACTCGGCAGAAGAAAATTTTAGAGGAAAGGAGAGTGGACCTTATATTCTTTTTTATTACTTTAAAAGCAAGCGAATAATTCACAATTTTTCTTCGCAACCTTCTGCTGCGGTGCGAAGGTCATTGTTCATGACTGCATCATTACGAATGCCATTTGCTCATAGCCCTGAAAACATGAGAGAGTTATCCGTCGAACCCATTGACCCAACTATTATGAGAGGCCGTGCAACGAACATTATCACCAGCCATAGAGGCCTAGAGGCTTTCCTTGCTCCGAGAAAGGTATTCCTTCTTCTATAGAACGTCATGTCACCGAGAACTGAATGCTTTCCCCAGGCTATTCACTGCGCACCCTACGCCCCCTTTCTTTTTTTCCGAATTTCGTCATCCGATCATAAATGGTCAGCTAACTCATTTCTGCTCCGAAACTGATTATAGGTCTTATTTTTCGCTCGGCAAAAGAAAATTTTAGAGGAAAGGAGAGAAATAGATACCGTTTTGCTTAAGTTCATTCGCCGTTCTCTTTGTGGAATTATTCAGTTTCCAAATACGCGGTCTCACAGAGAAAAATGTAAATCAATTCCCTTCGTGCCCCCGAGAGAAATGTAGGTACTAACACTTAATATGCGTGCGTATTCGCTTGGCAAAGCTTGTTTGTTTTCCCGTTTACTGTCATAATAATTACGCATTAATTGAGAAAATATCTGGAGAGTGATTGCATAACAACATGCCCAGAATTGTTTGCCCTACACTTCCTAAGTTATGCTTTCATTTGTAAATTATAACCACTCGTGAATTAGCGAGCTCAGAGTGGGCATACACGTTAGTTTAAAAAAAATTGATTTCGTAGATTTAACCTTTCGTGGGACTCTCCGCTAGGCGATTTTCTATTTCACTACCCTTATCAATCATCACCTGCCCTACCTGTATGGAGCCACTCCATACAAATTAATCTACATGTTATAGATATTAATATCTTACTTATCCATCATTCAGCCTTATATGAGCCGGAAACTGTTTTGGGAAGGTCTTTCTGTATAGTAAACCTAGTTATTCTATGTAACGGTTAACTAAAGCTTCAGATAGATAATACAGTTTTGACATGAAGGTACCTATTGAAACGATATTTTCTCGATTATTCATGTTAATACACCTTGTATTACTGAAATATTTTATTAAAAACATTTTTTCTGTTTTAGTACTAACCTTTGAAAAACAAACCTAACTGCGGTTTACTACAACATTCCAAGTGTTTTGTTTCGATGGCTCCAAGCAATTTTGCATTTAAGAGTCTATATATATTATATTGACTGAACAAATGAATATTTAGCTGAAACTTGTGAATATGGACACAATATGAGTAGTCACATGACCCGCTACGGATATCTTTATCTTTGGCAATTGATTTCGTTAATGAGCATCTTTATTCTATTTAAGTAACGAACAGTGTCTTCAAAATCATAAATTCTCCCACAAAAGAGCAACTTTCACTGTCCATCCAAATGAAATGTAATGAAGTCGTTCGAACGATGCATAAACATCCTAACGGTAAAATTTAAAAATACAGGTGTGATGTTGTATGAAATTGAGAGTGACGCTAAATGGGAAATCAACAATGAACGAAGGAATTATAGAGAATATTCTGCTAACATATTATTGGAGAGGAATGGTAGCTTAAAGTACAGATCGTACGCAAGGTGATTTTAGGTAAAGGAATATCTGAATATATAACTACCTGCTTTAATATGAGTTCTTTGATAAGGAAGCCTGAGAAACCTTGAAACATCATCTAAAAGCAATAAGAAACTGGCAATCACATTTAAATTGACTTTTCCCTTCTTACTTAAGAAGATCCAAATAGTGATAAGAAATGCTCAAAAAAAGCAATGGAATGTCCATGAATAAACGGCCGTAATAGAGCGCAAATACTTCATTTATTAAACCCATCTCACCAACCAACTATACTGTTAATAAATTCTGAGTGCAACATCGGGTGGTAGAGGGTAAGAGAGAGGAATTGATGAATTGTTTATTGCACTATCGTCATTTGGTGGATACGTTTACGCTAATTGCTTGGGCCATTAGAGAATCACACCAGAGCATGTTTTATTAATTCATTACGGTCACCGTTATTGTTTCAATGCTCACCTTATTTCCGTGCCCACAGCAACGCGTATCAGTTTTAATTTAGCCCTCTTACCTCGAGCGCCCGGGTTTGAGTTTCCAGAGTGGCAGAATTTTTCATTTTTTACCGGTCCCTTCTTGATTTTCATGCGCAGAGCGCTTCAAGTTCAGCATTCCGTCCGTTGGATGGGACGTTTTGGGTCCCTCGGGACCGTTCGTCAAAGAGAAGATGCAGGGTTTCACTTCGCCATCTCCATTTTCTCTGAGTAACTCTTACGTAACTACCCACGTATCCTAACTGACGCAAATGACCTTAGTTGATGGCCGCCTTCCCCTAAATAACGACTCGCACTCATTGTCAGTTTTAAATGACTACTCTGCAGTCGCGGCATCGATCTGGCCGTTCACCTTTGGCGTTCTACAAAGCTAAAGGGACATCCGTGTCCTGACTCGAATATGCGTTTCCTTCCTCCTTCCATGAGCTTTTAGGTAGCATCAGATATTAGCCACACGAGAAAAAGGAAGCAATTTCAAGCCATGGGGGGCTAAAGATAAATAAAATTTTCAAACCAAAACCGGTTTATCATTGCTTGCGTTGTTTTTTCAACGAAGCTAATTCCTCCAATAACCTTTAGTAAAATATAAATGACCGAATTGTTCTAGCTTCCCGAAACAAAACTTGTAAGTTAGTGTTCCTTCCACTGGAAATTTATTCACTCCCTTAAAATCTAATGGCATTGTAAACTACAGAGGAAAATATCTACCTAATGGGGAATTTCCAGTTTAATGGGAGACCATTTTGTTGAGTGGAAACATAAAAGTTAAGGGGAAGAGTTTAACAGCATAATTATAAAAATTAGGTTGCCTGCTTTTCTATTCAGCTTCAGTAAATCGATCTTATCCAATATTAATGGAGCTTGGCATCTTAGATATAGACTGTGTCTAACAACTTCCACGAAAAGTGCAACGCTTTTCATCAAGCTACAGCGTGAAATTACAGGGTTTTCAAAATATCTACAGAGAAATTTTCCGCATTATATAAGGCACTCAATTAATGCAGTATAATTTTGTCAGGTGCAGGTAGCGAGGCTCATTTTGTATTTTTTCGATTTTTTTTATTATTAAGAATCATTAAAAACTCTATTCTCATCATAAAACTAAAATACAGGCATTAAAATTCAAATCGATTAAGGTTCTCATTTAATGACGTTCTATTAACCAATAATTATAAATTCCTGATAAATGTACAACTTTTATGCCCTCCTGGTGTATAGCAGTATCTACTTGCTGAATTTCATTAGTAATTTTATAATAGTGATTAAATTATGGTTCACTAGATAAATAATCTCAACATAACATATTTGCACACAAGTAAAACCGGAATTATAAACTAATAAGTCTTTTCAAACACGATATCATTCCCCATTAGGATGATATACGTATCATAATCAATAGGAGGGTGTAATATAATTTTCTTCTCCTCGACGAAATCTTGATTAAAAAATCTGTTAAAGTTTTTAAATAGGAGCTGTAATTGAATTAAAATGGCTAAACCTTGTGAAATTGTGTCAAGCATGAGGTATTTGGTGATGGTGGAGTGGCTAAGTTATGGTAAGTTATGGCTACTTATATTGAGTCGTTTTTCACTACGGTGCGCGAAATAAGTAAACAAATGGCGGAAGGGAAAGAGTATGGGGGAACAAATATTGATTTTCAAGCGATCGATGATGGCCAAGAATTATAGCGATAGTAAATGGACGGTGAGATGAAACATTCTGAAAACGTGAAGTACACTAGCAATTGTCGATAATCGTAAATCGTACTCGCATCTGCAATTACACGATTATGAGTATTTGCACATCCGAAAAGAAAACGGAGATCATTTATCATAGCCGATCCCATGCTATTAAGAACATAAGCTAAGTTCAATTTAACGTTGGCCTAATTAAATGAATACAATCTCTTCATACTTCTCCCAACCCACCACTTAAAAAATTTAACTCTACGCAAGCACGCTTTCCTCAAAAGCGTTATTTTAATTCTGCGATTTAAATTCAAGTGATACTCTAGTAAATATTTACACCTCTGCTTACACAAAGGGCTACAAGTCACTCTCCCTTGGAAAGACGTTTCTTTCAAAAATGCAAAACTGGTCTTTTTGTCCTCGCTTTTCAAGCCTAGTTTTATCTAACATTAAACGTATTATTTTCTACAATAACAAGCAATCTATTAAAATATACCCCCTTTTATGTACATCCCTGCCTTTTCTATTTTACTTGACAAATTAACGCAGATAATATAGTGTATTGATTCTTCAAATGTTTACTCGAGGACAGCCCAGGGAAAATCAGCAGGTATAACGGGCTACCTTCTTATATATAAAGAACTATACGACACGCATGCTTATTCAGCTAAACGGACACCATGTTGAAGAGGTAAAATGATTCATGTGTCACTAAATTTCTTAAATACTTGGAGAAGAGTTGAAATTTACGGTATTGATAGTGACGTCGCTTCGACGAGTTCTACGTTTGAAGTCTTTTCGTCACTACCAAGTTTTCATGGGGCAAAAAAAATACTTTTTACACATGGATATTATTCCCTTTATATGAAGACATGACGAGCAAGCGTCTGGATCCGACCACCCTGGAGTGAGGGAATGTTTTTCTCTTGCGAGCAAATCTCATTCTCTCAGCTCTCCGATGAGTTTCCGTTTCGTTTGTAGCCTTTTTAATGAGCAAAATGCGCAGGGATACTAGCTCCTCTTCCTTGAATCCAGCGTTAAAAAAATATCAGGGAAATGTGACAACTTGTCAAAGCAGCAAAGGGCTGACTTCGATGACAAACGGGGATCCATGGAACTTATGTTCACGGTGGGCTTCCTTACCGAGCGCCTCAGATTTGAAAGTTCTAATTCAAATGTGGCCCACTGGATCAAGTCGCGGGGTGTCAGTGCAAATGCAACTCACAAGTGGACAGAGGCAGAGTCACAAGGTACGGTTAACTTCTGAGGGAAAGGAAAGATATTAACGGGCGGGATCTCCAAATGCATTGAATGGCCAAATTCCCAGCAATTAGCTTCAAAGAGCTACAAGAGGAATATGGCTGAATGATTTTAGACATTCTCACCTCCCTCTAACGCTCCATGACACTCTCTAAGATCTTTCCTTTAACTACACAACGTCTTCTAAGAACTCTTTTATTCGAAAATTTGTGAACTCTCTTATTCCTCAAAACCAATAAGAGTAATAGTAGTGCTATTTACTTATTAATCTTTGTATCATAATTTGTAATAGAACAAAAAATAAAATAATGAACTATCTTCCTCCAGATGCAAATGATAGCTGGACTCGCTAACCCCTTCCCTGTAAATAGTGCATTATCACAATTGGCCCTATCCCTTCCCCCTACTTTAAAGTTACATAATACAGGAAAGGCTCCTAACGCATAGAGAAAATTTTTTTGAGTGGTCCTCAGCAATCGATTCGGAATCAGGAACAGTCATGGCGCGCCGTTGCTTAATCCAGTAGCCATACTTACTGCTTAAAAACAGAACCTAGCGCAGCAGCATTTGCATGGTTAATGAATACCACGTATCTATGCAAAAAGATCCTGCTACTTCATACCGCTCGTAAGTTCGTAGTTTTCTCCTTTTTAAGATGGGTTAGTATGATGGCTGTCCTATCTCCAGTTCCTGGGTTTGACCACACTGGTAACTGAAGGGCATTCGACAAAATACTCGAGTGCAGATTTAAAAACATTTTAAGATCGGTACAGCTACTCCACTCCTTTCCTTTTATCAAGACGTAATGGAACCCTCTCGAGTAAAATATTCCGCAGGTAAAATAGTCCCTTATTTGAGTTTTCGGGCGGGGAATGTCAGTTAAGAATACACTAGACAAGTGTGATAAAAATTTCAGAGTAGGAATTTAGAAAGTGAGATCACTTCGGACCTGCGGAATATTGGAAAATCTGAAGGTGTAAATATGTGAAAGAGAAAATTACATCATTATGAAGAGGTTGGAAAAGAATCGAGTGGAGAGCCTCGTCTAACCAATATTAGTATTGTTGGCTAATGATGATAATGATGAAGGCTCCGTTCGTCTAATGGTAAGTTAAGCAATTGCATTTGGAGCATTTTGATGATAGTAAGCTGATGCTAATATTCAGTATGATTTTGTTTTTTCCCGGCAAATAGTATTAAAGGAGTCTTCACAGGTCTTCCACCGGGATAAGCTTTCAATAGAAGCCGACGTTTATAAGTCCGCCTCGGACTCCATCCTCAAGGCAAAAGTCCGAGATGGACTTCGAAACGTCGGGTTCTATTGAAAGCTTATCCCGGTGAAAGACCTGTGAAGACTTCTTAAAGATGCCAATGTTGGTTACTTTTCCACCATTCCGCAATTGCCAAAAAAAATCTTCTTACACTCCAACAACTTCTCGTGAATGTGGTACATAATGTCATGAATGTTATTAGCTACCAATCTCCTCGCCATTTAACTTCTAATCTTTGCTTAACACAAACAGAGATAATTCGGAAGGAAAGTTTTTGAGGCCGAACAAAGGCCAATTCTAATAATTCCGAATGATGAGGTACCGTTGACCTCCGGACTCTTAGAGAGCTCACGTTTCACGATGCACATCCCACTCACGGCCCTATGTCACGCAAACGTGAGTCCTCGATTGCGTGATCATTCATTTGAAACGGAAAGCTCAGAGTTATGACTTTGTTCAGCCACGGAAGTAGGAGAACGCTTGCGGTTTACACTCCACCTTCACCTGTGCAACTATGGGTTTGGAAAGTTGATGGCGAACGCTCTGGTTCTAAGATCGAATATATAGAAGAATAGTCGATGAAGATTGAACCTCTATTTTAGACTTGCATTCTTTCACCTAAACTTCATTGCGATATAATTTTTAATAGTTTTTTCCCCATTTCACGTATGTACCTCTTCAAATTTAAAATTTAACAAGCTCTGAGATTGGCGGAAACGATCTATTGGAAAATTTCCCTAAGTTACAGTTCTTATTACTTCCGATTACATTCGTTTCCTCCTTGGTGAGTTTGGAAAGGTTGTGAGCAACCTATTGCATCAACTATATGATTACCTTATCCGTATCGATTGTCTTGGAGCATACAGACACTTACTACAATACTAGTAAGTGTTACATCAGCTAGAGTAAAATCATAGATTGCTTAGGAATTGGGTAGAGTATGTTCATGGTTAAAGGAAGAAGATACAAGACGCAGAAACGGTTTCCCCTCCATATATTTCAACAAATTTAACTCTAAATCTTGAATTTTCGGCTTGAAAATATCCCTTTGTTGACAATGTTGACCAAATCCTTTATTGCTTACGCAAGATTATTACCATCGCATAGTTAAAATGGTAACATTTTAACCAAACAATGAAAAGAAATCGATTCATTCAGATTTGGTGTCTGAGAAATAAATATATTTGCTGTAGGTAGAAAGTAATTAATGCATCGGGAATCGGGTTGGTATTGTGGCTATAAGCATACTTTCCACCCATCTCGAGGGTCTAGGTTCGAATTACAGCAGTGGTAGAGATTTTTTTTATTGTTATTCAAGTTATCATTTGAGTGCATAAGGGATAGCACTTCGAGTGCAGTACTCTGCTCGCCGGATGGGATGTTAAACTGTAAACCCTTGTGCGCCTTTCTTTAAGAGAAGGATAATGACGACGCTAAGGTTTTCGCTACCCTTCCTCCGTTTCATGAAATATTCTTACCTCTCCAATAATCTACCATTCTTAAAATGCGCATGTGACCTCAGTTGTTGATTGCCTCCCCTCGAGTTCAATTGATGAAACAATAGCATCATCTCTCTCCCCCTTCTTACTACTCTCCTCTCATGTACCTAATTATGACTCTAGAAAAACGACTTTTTATATTTTATTATATAATTTCACTGTTTCAGAGAGTGTGAGAAACAAGAGATTTTTCTATGGCCATGGTAAGACATTCGAGGACAGATTTCTTTTGAGAAACATTTATTCCCCTTCGTGGAAATGACCTTCGGTGACTTGGGTGAATGGAAACAAAAGTATTCCCTCCCCTGGTATTCTACTGCCCTAGGGGGGATGCCCCACGAGGCTAATTTTAAAAAAATGTGTCCGTAGTGAAAAAAAAAGAATCCAGGGAAAGAGCTTGAAAAGAAATGGATTCCACAGGAATTTACGAATCAGCTACCAGCTGGCGCTAGGTCAACAATAGGCTCTAAATATGGGCAGTTTTGAGATATTTGTACCTCGATTCTTTTAGAAGTTATAAACAATCCATTGTGCAGCTTTTCACCTTCACACTGAGACATATGTCACCCGCGGTTAATCAACCTTAATTTTACAATAACTTCCTTTCAAAGCATGCTTTCCTTTTTTGTCATGCACACCTGTCCAGACAGCTAGCAAGCTCAAATCCGGGACATGTTTATAATTATTTATTTCAGAGAGAGATTCATTGGCATTAAAACTCGTATTTTGACATGTATTTGGTCAAAGGATCAATTTTTTCATCGATATGCCTCCACTCATCATTGATTTAGGGTGAGATTTAAATGCGCTGAAAGGGCATGTTAATTAAGTGGTGAATCCATGACGCATGTAAAAATGAGCTTTGATAATATGAAATATCATGGGCTGCATTATTTTTCAGCATTAAGAATATTTATTTTAGATGGGAATAGTATCCAACGGAGCTATTTTTTAATGAAGATATCTGGCTAAGATTCAATCTCGCAAAGCAGTTCATAGTTACAGTCGGATCAGTTTATTTTATTTTAAAAGTGAGCAATTGTTGCACGTTGCATTATCAGTAACATCATCTAGAATTTAGGCCTACAATTAATGAGAATCAGATGCATCTAAATTAGCTGCTACGAGGATTTATAAAAATATATTTAACCTAACGGTCCTAAATATTATACCAAAGGTTTATAAGAGCTGTACTTTAATTTAAACGGCTCAAAAGTTCTAAACCTAGCCAAAATAAAGGAATTACGATGAAGGAGCTGGAACTATCACAAGAATTCAATTTCAATAATCCAAACGTATGTAAATTCGGAGAAAGCTGAGCAGTTAACAGGTTAATTGCAAACTGTACCCATCAATATTGAGAGGAAATCCTTAAATTAACTAAGAAAATTAGGCCCTACATGTTATACTCAAGGCGTAGAATTCTGTAATTTTGTAGAATTAATGTGCCATGGAAGTGAGAAGGGCATTTTCAGAGAAGTCAAATCACGGCAACTACTTAGAAGACAAGTTAATACACAGATAAGTAGAATCGATACGTTGAGAAAGGTTAATGTAATTAAGAGGCTCTGTAGAGGATGAGGAATATTTGGAATATCAGAAACAAGAGAGATTAATGTGAAGGAATGCATGAATGAGATTCTGGGAACATAAATACTCTAAAATATAGCATTGCAGAGTATAGTAAGTGAGGCCAAAGCAATAGTCCATGTTAAATGGTCAGTGTTGTTAATTCCCGATGCGGTATTCCTATTTACGATAATATGAAAACAGTTCATTTTGAAAGAGAAAGTGACTAGGATTAAGTGATCAGGGGAAAGTTTCCCACTGTCATGCTAAAAAAGATTAGACTAAAAGATTAAGGGTAAAAATTTACGCTGGCCTAAGTATAATTCACAATAATAGTACAGTAAGAAGTCATACGAATAAATAAAATTGATAATGGAAGGTAAATTCTTCAATCAATATTTTTTGTTCACGAGAATTGATAATGCTAGGAGAAATAACAAGTAATCGATGAGGTAACAAATACAGTAATTGAATCATCCTGTATGGCATATTTTCGGACATGCCTAGCACTAACTTGATGATCAAGACTAACCACAATCAGAGGGAAATAAATAGCATCGCAGGTAAGTAAAAGCGTAATAATGAAGTGCGTTGCTCGACAGGCTACGCAATATATTAGCAGAAGGGAAGACATGGAGAATTCATTAACTACGGGAAATAGGGAGTATTATAGCACATGCCAGTAACTTGCTTGAAATACACTAGCCGGGACAGTTACGATAGTGATGATTATGATACCCAATCGGTCAATCAGTTTTGTTTTTAGGATACTATAACATCATTCTGGAACCACAGACGGCAGAGAGAAAGGAGTTGGTCTCCCTTAACCCGAACCCGAAAATTTCACGCACGGACGAGCTTTTAGTGTGAGAGGTGAGCTTGACTCACCGCTGAAATCTACCTTCAGCTTGATTGCCGCGGTCGATGATTCCAGGAAGAGAGTAGGCGGCAAGAACGCACACACGTCAGGGTGGATTTTCTTCCTACTACCATAAACACGGACTCAAGGTATCATGACGAGCGAACTAAATGTGGAAATACTCACGTCAAATGTGCATCAACCTGATGATCGTTATTCTTCTACGTCAGTGATGAAAATGTCAAAATTCATGTATCAATTCCATTTGACCTTTAGATGAATATTTTGACAATAAACAGAGGGTCAAATTGTAATCCCATTTATCCACATCTAGGAAGTTACAAACTACGCTGATAATATTATTTAAACAATCTGAGTTACTCGTTTCTAAAAATAATACGCACGGCTTTTTCAATGAAATTATTACAGAAATTACATAGTAAATATCAATTTTCACGGTAGGCAAGAAAACCTCGATGGACGGTAATCTATGAGAATCACGAATTACATTTATGAGATATTAGGGCCAACAGAAGCAGTTTTTTCCTTCTATTCATTTTGGCAATTCTCAATCATTTCTTCCCGCTTTGGTTTCCAGGAATTTATGTCAAAACTAATGTTTTGATACCCTCTTGCAGGAAAAAAACCAGAGCTGATAAAATTCTTTTTGATAATTACGGAATGAATTAAGTATCACACTCTCACTTAGTGATTCAACCCGAAGGATGGTGTATTTAATTGAAATTAAGAGCGAAATAATTTTTTAAGGTTTATTTAATCTCCCCCTCATTTTATCCTTACGGATGAATATTCAAATATTCACGGTAATATGGCAATATAACGCTTAAGTTTTATAGGGTATACTCTTTATCCTATATTACGTGGGATTATACATAACATATTATTGAAAAATATTTATCCGTAATGAATAAGAAAAGACAATATGTAGGAATATGGTAGGATTATTTTTGAGCATAATTTGAAATAAAATGTCGTATGATGATGTAAGAATTTTTATGGCTTTTAATAATTGAATACCTTAGGTGAAGAACACTAATTTCTAAATAAATTTGTAAAGGATACCATAAGCTCAAGAAAACGTGTTATATAAAAATGAGCTAAAGTGTCACATACAATTACTTCTTAGACATCAAAGTCATTGAAATTTTATGGAAAAGTTTTCACTCCGATGTATATTTGTGAGTTATAATTCTCCATGCATGGCCTTTAAATCACTATTTTTCGCCATCGGTTTAATTATATAGTCCTTTTTTTTCTTTTTTCCCTGAACTACAAATGTGAATCTGAAGTCTTTTGCTTACAGGATGGCCATAGAGCTCGATTTGGACTCGATTTGCCCAGCATAAAATATGTTAGCGTTGACGTGAAAAAGGCCATGTTTGGTGAACTTTAAGGAATAAAAAAAATAAGTTTTACAGGCTTAACTGAAGGAATGCAAGAAAATGCGAGCTCCATAAAAATGTCCCTCACAATATCGCTGGCGCAAACTTTCGTCTTTTACCATGCTCCCAAAGCCATACTTGTTTTATTTCCTCACAAGGCCCACAAAGATTACGCTGCCCTGATTCCAAGGCTATTTCACGCCTAAACCCGTGCTAATAATGCTATTTGACACGCGTTTTATTAAAAGTTTCGCGACGATATTAAAATTCGTAATCCCAGGATACGAGCACTCGTGCTGGCGACGAAGGAACGGCACGAAGCGAATAATGTATGGTAATTCAGTTTTGAAGGAAGCCGAGGCCCTTCGCTTTGAAAGGGAGGAAATGGAGGCGGAGAATGACGGGGTTATAGGGGGACTATGGGATTTGGGATTGAATACCCTTAGAAGGTCTGCAGTGACGGTTAGGAGACGGAGTAGGGAGAGAGAAAGGGCTGCAGTAAAAAGGAACAAGGGACAGCGTTACCACGGATCGGACCGCTGGGAGACCACAATAAATCGTGCAGCGACATGATTATCAGGGAGCAAGTGCTCCTCACCCCGATACGGATCATTGGAAAAATAGCTCTTCTGTATTGGCTCTCCAAGGTAATATCGCATCTACTTTACAACCTCCCTTATTCAACCTCCATTGAGTAATGTGCTGGCTGCTTTTGTAAGCATGGCTCGATTGAAATGTTGCCAACTGGCAATCAAAAATATTTCCTCTATATTAAATCATCATCATCGGTCAACAATCCTAGGATTAGTTTGACGCAGCCCTTCACTCGATTCTTCTATCGGCCAACCTCTTCATATTAACTTAATTCCTCTCTTTCAAATTCTTCACGACCTGTTCCATATATCTCATACTTTCCGTTCCCTTTGCCTTCCTTTGCCGTTCTTCCCGTTCACTTTTCCCTCGACGACTGTCTTCATCAGGCCATCGTGCCTTAAGATGTGGCCGATTATGATGTCCCGCCTTCTTTTTAGATTTTTCAGCAGATGGTTTTATAATGGTGATGGTATAATGATGGTTCACGATGGCCTGATGAAGACAATCGTCGAGGGAAAAGTGAACGGGAAAAATGGAAGAGGCAGGCCTCGTATGAGTTACATGGAGCAGGTCGTAAAGGACGTGAAAGAGAGGAACTACGTTGGTATGAAGAGGTTGGCCGATAGAAGAATCGAGTGGAGGGCTGCGTCAAACCAATCCTAGGATTGTTGACCCTTGATGATGATGATGGTTTTATAAGGACTAGCGGAAGGATCCCGTTGGAATTCAACGGGTGTGAGAAAAGTCAAATGTATGAATAATATTAAGATTTATTGCAAAGCACGAATCCCAACTTGGAATATGGAGCTATCTTTCGCTCCAAAACAAAAAAGGCCAACATAAATACATAAATGCTATCAGTTATGAAACATCACCCTTACAAAAATAGGAATACTCTTCCCATATTCTAGGTGAAGGTGCCCATTGATGTTTAGCGGAAGGACAAATTTTATAATTACCCATTGTATTTCGACATTTCAACATTTTTCATGAAGGTGCGGAAAAACTTGTGTTACGAAGTTGAGTATGGCTTTAAATCAGTGTCGGAATCATAAATATGATTTAAACCATTGTAAACTTATCATTTCAGCCAGTATTCATATTGTGCTCTATTATAAATATACTTACATGTCGTACCTATCTTAACATATATTTAAGTTCCATATTTACGCGCACCTATAAGACCAATTATGTTTTACGTCAATGCTCAATTTTTGTTAAACTATCTCAAATCTCAAACTACATAAATCCACAACGTTTTCGAAGAAGTTTTATTTTTGCCTTTATGACTCAGGTCGTTGAAAATGCACAAACACGCAAAGAAATTAAAAAATAAAACTATTAAATACTCCTAATTTTAGCGAACGCAAACCTTCTTAAATCTATAAATAGCGCTAGTAGTCAGCACGGATATATGTGCAGAAAGAAATGGCCGACCACGACTCAAGAATCACCGGCAAAAACCTACTTTAACATCTTCCATTATCCTCGTGAAAAGCGCAATGCAGTTCACGTCATACGACGCAATGTATAAGCATCCACGATCTCGGGAACGACAATGGAAAAGGCCTTAGCAACGCTCGGAAAAGGACCGAAAAAAACAGTAACTTTCAGCGTAAATTACATGATTACAGAAATGTCGAATATACAGAGTAAATCGGTTGAAAGAATAAGAAAGTTTGAACATTTTTCCGTTAAATACAAAAAGAATTAAAGAAATCGATTAACATTTAATAATTTTACTGAGCGAAAGAAAAAACTCATGCACTTCCATAAATTGAAAAAGTCCATTTGAACCAAGGTAAACACATTATTGACCTCAGGAATCGAACCCGGGACTTGATAAAAACGGGAATAGTTTTACCGGGCCTTTCATAGGGCTAGAAACACAATGCAGTTTACGGCATCTCTCTAGAACGAACCGTTTGCGAGATAGAGGGGGGGACGGACGGACAGACGGACGGACAGACGGACAGACGGACGGACAGACGGACGGACAGACGGACAGACGGACACTTCCCAAATTATATATATATAGATGGGTTAATGTCCTCTATCCTGCATTTTTAATTAGTTCGGCGGGAAGATCATCAATTCCAGAAGCTTTATTCATCCGCAGGTCCATTACTGCTGCGTCGAATTCCAATCTTAATATTGATGCTCCCATATCATCCTCTTCGATCACTTTCTTCCTGAGATTGTTTCGGTTCTATAACTCTTCCAGATATTCTTTCCGTCTCTTCACTTTGTCTTCATTTTCAATCAAAATTTCTCCATTATTGTCCCTTATGGCATTGCATCTTGCGCTTCGTTCCTTGAATTGGTTCCTCATTATCCTACAGGCAGCTTTCACCTTTCCAAGTGCAAGGTTTTATTGTCTTCTTAAGGTTTTATTCTCTTTTATTGTCTTATCACCTTCGCATAGATTCTTCAACCACATTTCTCTAGCTTTCCTGGCTTTGCGATTTATTTAGTTCCTTATTCTTTTGTAACAAAGCTGCCAGTCTTCAGTTTCGAATTCTTGTACTTTCCTCTTTCTTCAATCACGCCTAAGACTTCTTCCGTGATCTATGGCTTCTTTTTGACGACTTTTCTTCTTCCAAGAACTTCTTTTTCGGATTCCTGTAGTCCACATTTAACGTTTTTCCAACGCTTTTCAACTGGCTTCTCAGCTAGGTCCTCTCCTATACTGTGTCCCGATGCTTTTTGAAATATCAGCTGATGTTGAACCTCCTTCATTTTTTCTACTAGCCATTTGTTCTTCACTGTTTTCTTCAATTTCTTGAATTTTAAATCGCATTTCATCATCACTAAATTATGGTCACTACTCTATGTTAACGCGTGTAAATGAAACAAATAATTCCCCTGAGACCTAACTACAAGTCGTTTAGCCAAGAAACGACAAGAGGGTAAATTCAAAAACTAAGCGTTGAAACACCCGTGGCGAAATTCTACCTATTTTCATATTCATTGTATTCTGATTTTCCGTGTTTCCTAATGTATTGAAACTGAGAGTAATTAATGGATGTAAATGATCGGATTCATTTCTCCTCACTTTATGCGAGTGCACGACTGAGAGAAGATGAATGCGTATAGTTTATTTGCCTTCGTTCGGAATGAATTCATGAGTGGTATTCATAGCTGCATCATTTGCGAATTCACGAATTTCATTTGTGTTTAATTTAACCTCGTCGCGAAAATTTTTCTCTATCTCCCTCAAATGTCTGCCCACTCCAACGTTATTCACCACGATACTACAGGTTTTCACTATATATAATTGTCTATGAGTTTGGATTCACTTCGCATTTTAAGTTTTTCACTTTACTGCTCCGGCTACACATGGAATCTCCCGTTCACGACGCAAAATTTCGCCACCAACTCTTCTTTTGGAATGGCTCGGACTGAATTAGATTTACCCGTTTCCAAAATTTTTCATTGCCTCCTCATGATGATTGCTCGCATTAAAAGTGTTCTGAATTTTTCGTGGCAATTAATTGATACCGCTGAGACACACTTGATTCTTTCTGTGGGAGCTAGAATGAGCACATGACAGTATACAGTCGTATAACACTTAACTCGTGTGAAGGAGGAACGATCATGAAAGACCGCAAAATTTCCAATGTACTACATTTTTTTTGGAGCATTGAATAGATAAAAGGGGTGAAACCTCACATCACGGTATAGGTCTGATTGCGATGCTGTTATATGTTCTGACTTAATAAGCCTTCACTGCTGAGTACAAAAAACGGATGGATAATGAGGGTAATATTTCTTAGCTTAATAATGCCTGGAATGACGCATTGCCAAGGCTTGAGTATCGAAACAAATTAAAACTTTTATCCCTCTCTTCAAGAATTATGCAATCGTTGCCAAACCCTACGCTATTCTCCCCATCCATCTCCTCCAAAATGTAAGAAGCCATTAATAATTTCATTTTTCCGCTTACACAATGAAGACGCTACCTAGAATACACTATCGTAGTGAGTTATGAATAGAAAACTAGAGTGCAAAAGTAGAAATTAAACAAAAGGACGTGTATAAAAAGAAGCAGAGGCTGCCTTTTATACAGCCATGCAATTAGGCACTTCTTTTTGGTAGCCATACAATCGGTACTAGGTTGTCCAATAGATGATTTCATACTTCATCATCTAAACTAAACTTACATTATCAGACATACATAAACATACAATTCTTAAACCCGAGACCTTAGAGTAGCCAAACTGGTGCATTCCTATATCAGTTGGCACTTAAGTGCTTTGAATGAGTAGTTTTAACTTCGTTCATCCGATTGTGCGATTACAAGCCTTGAATTAATTGGGCTTCAAAAGCCTTGTAATCCAATTCATGATATGCACGGAAAGATTCATTTCTGAACTCGTCCCTTTGCGCCAATTTCACCCCAACAAGTGAAAGATTGGTGCATGAGCTGTCAACATTCCTCTCTCTCTCTCCCCATCCCCCGAGAAGTTAAAGGAACGCGTCCGGGGGCGGGGGAGGTTTGATTGGATTAGCCCCCGAGCCGTGGGTCGCTCCCTCTTACCCGCGCTAATCTCTCCTGGCGAAACAAAATTACAAAAAATATTCAGTTATCTTTTCCTCACTTCCGCTCCTCCCTCTCTTTCCCTCTCCCTCTCTCTGTTGACTCCCTCGATTTCCAAATCGTTCTTCCCTCCTCCTCACCGCCCTCCAAAGGCGTTACGGGTTGGAGAGAGCGAGTCAAGTCTCCCTTTAAGGAGACTTGAGTGAGAGACGTTTTCCATTTCGTCCAAACCAAGGCGTTAATCAAAGCTGGGAAGGAGGAGTAGAAGAGAGCGAGAGAGAAGATCCAGAATAGAGCGACATTTTCAGCGGTTTTCTGCTTTTTAAGACGACTCTGGAAATAAAAGCGAGGGATGTTGGGTTTGGTGAGAGCAAGGATTCTTTTTTTTTTGCCGGGAGAGAGGGCGAACGAGGAGGACGTAGTTTAAGGCGCAGTGGTGTTCATTTTTCTGCCTCCCAGAATGTTCTCGGAAACGTCTACCCCTCTCTCTCCCTCCTCACCTTCCCCCACCCCGCGAGTCCCATAGCCTCATTCAGCGTCCAGATTGGGGTAAAGGAGAACAAACGTCACTTCCTCAATGCTCCTTTCCTAATATCCCTCGCCTTGACGAAACACCCCCATTATTCCCTTCATGGATCCCCGGAGGCGAACAACTCCGCTTCCTAAATTACAAGTCACCTATTTTTTTGGGATAAATAGCTATTTCTCTCCCATTCTATGGCTTGAATCTTCCCACGACAACTTTGCCACTAAGTACTGGCAATGAGTAAAAATGGTTCGGAGTCTTGAAGAGAATGAAAGTGACCTTTCAGCGGCCCATTTAAATTACTTTTTTTAAATGTTGATACAGAAGATGACCGAATGAGGTGGTCATTCTGGATAGGTGTTCCCGTAGAGGAAGATAAAGAGTAACCTGGCATCGTCATCATCCAACGTTTAACGAAATGTGCCAGAGTGACTATGGTTTAATTTTCCGGCACTCCCAAAAATGCGCTTGACTTGAGCGCTTGAAGTGGATTATCATAGGGATATTCTTGCGCTTGTAGTGCTTCATCATAGGGATATTTCATAAAAGGTTTTTAAGCATGACAATATACGTTTTGGAAACCATAGAAATTAAAGTATTCGAAGCCGAATAAAATGTAAGTGATGGCCAAATATTTGGCATAACATTCCTCAAAAAAATGTTTTACTCAGGCGTCAAACAAGCTTTCCGTAAGTATGCAAGCATGGTATTAATTAGCTTTCAGATAATGCATCCAGGCTATGAATATGATTAATTATCTACGTTAAAGCCCGAATATTGCGTGCTGATTAAGAAACTTATGGAGCACTGCTCCCTGTTAGGAGATGGACATCCGATGGCGGAGAAATGATAAGGCCGACAGGGGAAAATACAGGACATAAGAGAATGAACTCGAATGATTTGATAGGTCTTCTACAAATGCACGAATATAGCTCAATCACGCTCACGAATATATATTATAGTTCAATAACGCTCAAGTTTAACTGTAAAACTAGTTTCAAGATGTAAATGTTGAAGTTATTTCGCCTTTATAAATAAATTTTGGCCAATTCACAGTTAGGAGGAGGGCGTATACGGAGGATCAGCGAATGCATTTCTTCCTTATGTCACTCACTACTTCCCTCAAATATTACACCGATCAGGATAAACCAAGCTCATGTACGAAAATTAATGCAAACAATAAGTTACCCCTAGGCAAATATTTTCATGCCAATGCCTGTCACATAGTGTTTACATTTAAGTTACGTAAATAGCGAAACGGGTGAAGTCCTCCCACGCAAAAATCATTACGTTTGGATTTCAGTCCGACGTGTCCGGAGATTTCAACCGGTTCTGAAACCCAAATCTGCACCATTCCATGCATTGTAAGACGAAATGCTCATCCCAAAGGTTGGCTTGATTTAACTCGGTAAACTTGCACTACGTTCCCATATGTGTCTGGACTGGCCATCTGCAAAGATAAGGGAAACCTCCCTGCGGTGTAGGTAGTCTACGTTTGCACTAAAAGTCACCATATCCATTATTTGTAAAGCTTCCGCTGTTACATTGCTTGAATGATAGAGATATTTAAAGGCAAGCGTTGAAAAGTAATGTAAAAGTTTAGTTAGAATAAAAAGTTTGATATTTTTATCAGGGAATATACAATGACTACTATCAAAATTGGTGCCAAGGATGGTGATGACACTCACGGCGAACTATAGTCACCATCACCGCGCATTGAAAAAGTTCAAAAGTAAGTTATGAGGATTGAAAATATATATGGTATGATTTGAATTGTCCTTACTGCATTGTATGCATACGCGCGAGGAAATACGAAACGTATATTCCCGCGGATACAAAACTTCCGGGTCTCCAGCTGTGCAGCCGCAAGACCGCATCCACAACCGAAACCCGTATACTCCTCCTCCAAGTAATAACTCAAATTGCCGAGTCCATTTATCGCTTATATCCTTTGCGGCCTGCCAGCAAAAGGAAGGACATAGGAGAGAAGCAATTACATTCACGGGTGAATGAACGCTTTTATCGCCTGTAAATGAAAAACGTTGCGAAATCCAGTCTTCCGTTGATGTCAAAATGTGTGCCTGTAAATCATTAAGTAGGTAAAGTTGATCTCAAAACGAGGATCAACATAAATGAGGAACTCCGGGTTTTTACTCATGAATTGCGAAGTAAAACTTCTGGAAAAGAATTGGTTGGTAAGCTGGCTAAACTTGCGTACTAGTCAAATAACAATCAGCCCAAATTTATTTCGTGGTAATACCACGGTTATATCACAGCTACGGCATTACCAATCCAAAAACGAGGTTGCACTCATTAACTTTCAATCACGAATCATCGGAGGAATACCGTTTTAGTTACATCGCCAATATTTTTCGTGGAAATATAGGATCGCCCTTTAAGTTTATAATGAAAATTACATTTTTGTCAAAAATTAGTCTTTCACATTTTTTTCACTTCCACCCCAGCCTAGTGTTGTTTCAAGTTACTTTATTGGAAAAATGAGCTGTGTGAAACATATGTGATTTCGCTGACGAGAAATGATGGATTTCGCGTTTTATTATGTGATCCAGCATTCATAAAGTTCCTCTTCGGTTTCTGTCAAATCGCCTGCATTAAAATCAAAAGAATGAAATACATTGGATGGAATCATTTGCAATGCTAGTGTAATGCAAATACATTTCCATTTTTCCTTTCAATAACTTTATTTTCCCCTATGTTGTAAATATATTTTAGAAAAATCCAGTGGGCCAACTTGCATCAATAACATTTCAAAAATGTATTGCACCGACCATATATACCCATTCATTTTAATGTTTATTTTCTCTTACAACATGCTCAATTGAACTGGCATTAAATCCCATTATGAAAGCAGCGTTTCAAGCATACATTAGCATAATTTACGTTGAATGAACGTATGGAAAAATACATGAACTCCATGCGCATAATTATCATGAATGTATCAGTATGAATTTCAATCCATTACTTTCATTAAAATATATAAATCGAGCATTTAAAAATATATGTTTCCTCTCTTCCATATTCCAACCTACATCCATTTAAAATGCATTATATCATAGAGTTAGTATTTACTCTATGATTATATATAGGTCATACAAAAATGTATTACTGCTATCAAAAAGCGGATCTAATACCTGAGGTACCTTCACAATTAAAAATAAGAGGATAATGCCTAACTAGTATGATTTAGATGAGAGGAAAAGTGGTGACGGGACCCCCAGTGTCGTCAATGGAAAAATTTAAACAAAAGTTACTGAGGAATCCTCTTTCCAACGTTCCATGCGACGGACGGAATACCTGCTAATCTTGCTAGTCTCTAAAAAAAACACTCAAATAACGACGGCGATTTCATTGAAATAAACTGCGTCACTTTTGAAATTTAAACGGAGTATATAGATTGCTCATTTCTACTCTAGTCTACTGTACAATATACTGGAGTATATAGTACAGTAGACTCACAACTCAAGGGCCCGGGCGCGAGTTCAGGCGGTAACAGGTTTTATTTATAAAGATATACCGGTCTCTAATCAGCTTCTGTGCGGAGGGCGTTTGGAGTTCAGTATTCCGTCCACCATATGGGGCAGAATGTTGTGAAACCCTTGATACCATTCATTCAGTGCAAGCTAATGCCTTCTGCCTTCAATGCCCCATCCTAAAATTTAACTGCCTAAAAATTCATATTTCTTTCTTTATTCCTCCCAACCCTTGATAAATGGCTCAAATTGCCTTGTTTGCTGATCATCTCCTATAATAACAAACAAGGGCTTTCATTTCGGCTACGCATATGTTCCTAAACGGTTATCTTGAGAGAGAATCCCGGTAGAATAGTAGCTTATATATCCCCGAGGTAGTATTTGCCGAAGTAAGTTCTGATCCACGTTACGTTTAGAATTTCTTTCGCTCACAGAGACATTCTCCGAAATAAATCGTCGCTTCAAATTCTTCGTTCCACGCGGAAAGTCCCCTTTCCTCTTTTCACTCCGAAACGCCATTCAAAGGAATAACGACGCCGAATAATAAATATGTACTCGTTCGTATTACCGAAGCGCGGAGGCGAGGAATGTGGTCTCGCAAGTTAACCCCTGGGGTTTCATTCAAGCTGAATGCTCGCTCCCTTTCCCCTCTCATACTAAATTGGACCTCGTTTTCAAAAAAAAAGAGATAAGCAAAATCTCTCTCACTTCTCTTTTCTTCTCTTCTCAACTTAACCGTTTCGCCGCGTATTCAATGCACTAATATCACTCGAAAGCATCTACGTGGACTCTCCCTATTGCTATTCCTGCTCCGCAAGGCTTACTCAAGGTTAATGGGAGGTTATTCAGCTCGTTATCTCTTGTTTCTATAATATTTCTGGTCAAGTAGCTAGAAAAAATATTCTTCTCTACATTAAAAATATATCCTGAATTACCCAACGTAAGAGATAGCTCTGGCAAACTTTCTTCCAGTTGACATGAGTAGCGGTGGCGTTTAATTATCTCCGGAGCAGGGAGCGAAATGTATGCTATGAGGCGTAAAATAACCCGTCTCGGCTCACCTAAATACGCCGAACTCCGTCCCGCGTTAATCCCTTTCGAAGGAATTTTCTTTCTGAAATCTGCTATGTAAATTAAGATCAACAGTCGGCTGGCATGACATCTTAGGTCTTCAACGTCGACTGTCGTCGATATTTGAATTGGCTCGCTTCTACTCATTACCTGATTTAGCTACCCGCTAAAACTCCCTCGTCTCACCACCCTTTTTTCTTGTTCTCCAATCCGATTGGTGTGTTCGTGCATTTCATTATAGGTGTCTGTTTTCATTCCCATATCCTTCCACTATAGTAAACCTCAGAGGCCTGTAGAATCTAGATTATTAGAAGGTTTCATTCTTTATTCAACCTTTTTATGCGGGCTTATCCAGACTTTTACAGTGGTAGCTCATACAGTGGTAGCTTCACCTTAAATGTGAATTTGATCGCCATATCTCCCCTGCGCCTCCACGGATACGTAGCCTGGAACATTGCCGAGACCAGTGGCCCGAGTCTTGAAACTTTCTTTACTCACCGAATAAACATTGACGTTTTCGTTATCAACGAAAAAGTCATATCTTGTTATCAACGTGGATAAACGAATAACCTGAAACGAATGACGTTATCATAACGACAAATTCCATTCATCATAGCGTAACGAAACATTCAAGACTTGGGCCCCAGGTCGACTTCTCCCATGCATGACCTTGCTTGCATACTCCACATATTGACATAAATGTATAACATATCGATAAACATATCTTCTTCCACGATGTTGGCTTAAAAGGAATAAACAACTTTTGTGCATAAATATCCCAAAGAGTGAAACTTTACCATTTGTATTAATTTCAATTGTTGACCTCAATTATGCACCTATCTTTTTGTCTTATACTACATTCCACTTTATGTGGTCTCGCGTCTTTTAAATAATGCACATATAGAATAAATTTTTATTCTAGTTGTGCATTTTAAATAATACACAACTTGAATATATTATGCTATGGTTATTTACGCTTATTTTTGGCTAAAGAACGGTGACCTTGTCAGCACTCAATACGGTGATGGTCTTCACTTTCTCTTACATCGATTCTCTTTCTATTATAGACTGTTCCATATTAATATCACATAAATTTCTATTAATATTCACGTTTGTCACAACCACTACGATTATTTTTAACTTGCTAAATAATGCTAATATTGATAAATGCTAACTATTTTTTATAAAAATCTGTTTTTTTATAAATTTACGTAGGTTAATTGAAACTCGGTGGTTCTAGGCTTGATTTCGTGGAGAATTATATTGAATAAATAAGAAAGCACAAGGTAATTTTTTACGTACTCATTTTATTGGCACAACTAGTTTCCATGCATAGGCGTCAACTTCAGGTGAATAATTGTTTAGGCAGTGTTTTCGAACTTCACCAACTAAATTTATTTATTTTGTTCCCACATAATCATGGTCGCCCGAAAAATAAACGTTTGAGACCGGATATAACTCTTTATTCTAATAAACTACCAGGGTGGTAAATAGGGATCCAAAATTTAGTGCATTGCTTTCATTAAGAAAATGTTTAAATTACATACTCTCTTGAATGCATCATAATATTCCTCAATACCCTATGAGGCCAAAAGAAACTCATACTAAAAAGGATGTTATCAATTGCTTCCGATGGAATGCGAAAAAGAATGTGAATAACGGGAACACGCCGGAACGTACCCTATCGGCTTCCATTTCGAAACATTTCAGAACACTTGCTCTCACTGACGTCGTTGAGGAATTTATTTGAGACAATCTACCCTTGGGTGCATTGTTGGGTTTTCAAAATACTCTAATTTGTCAATTATTCGTTTATATCCCACTGGTATTCTCTATGTCTTGACACTAACGTTCCACTCGGGGAACATATTCGAAAGTCTCCCCTGCGCAAAAGGGGCGCCGAAATAGAATATCAGCATTTCATTGTACGCATTAAACGATAAATGAAATGGGACAAATATCCTTGCCCATTACCTTCAAGCAAGGCGGACGTATCCGCAGATTCTAACAGGCATAATGTCTGTGTGTATCAATTTCGTCCAATCTCTTCGAACAAGTGTCACCTTGCAGACCACGTAGCAGGCATAATATTCTGAGTTACCTTTTGTCATCTTCATGTTTCTTTGGTTTCAGCACATGACAGCATACGGCAAAGAATATCTCTTTTTAGTAAGTTTTTGATATCACTCGTCATTCGTGAATACGTCGGACAGCAGTATGCACAGGCGCTGTCGTTCAAAACATAGCTCGACTCGAGCGAGTGTTTTTCACGTGAGGGATTTCGATTTTAGTACCCTGGTCCCCGTAAATGATTTCTTGGCCATCACTAAATTAATCCGTGCATAATGCTGTCTTACAGTGATTTCCGCGGACTCCTCCTCCGTTGCATCCCACGCTCGGAGCTCACTGAAACCACGAGATGGACCAGTACTTCGTTTCAATCCTGCCTCTCAAGGCTTAGCATGCCGACAGAGTTCATACACACTGTATATGTACACACAATGTAGGTACCGCATTCATAAGCCTAAAAGGATTTTAATTTTATTTCCCTACCTAACCGCTCTCATACCTCCTTGTAATTTTGCAACGCAGACGAAGTGAAGGAAAAACATTTTTATTGCTTCACGAAAACCCTACCTCGAAGAATGCGATTAATAAAATTACCCATATAAGTTTGTGTTCTTTCTTTCCGTTTGCTCTTGTCCTAATATCCTATATCACGATATAATACTTAGCTCATAAAACTAAGAATAATAGTACATCTAGTGTATCAAAGAGGAAGATATGATAACCTAATAAATAAAGAGAAGAAATAATAATGAAAGAACTCTTTTTCGGCCGATGAAGGCGGCGTGACCGTTGAAACGTATAGTTGATATTTTTGCGAGTATCATTTTTCAATGCTTCCAATTTTTGATCCCCAGTTTTGGTTTTGTATCGTGTTAACGCCAAATGCGTTTTACCACGCGTACATATGTATATAGATGCAGATATAACATTATTTTCCGCGGGAGCTCGAAATTCGTTCGCCCTCGGCCGCGATATCCGTTCAGAAAAAAGCGGGACGGAACAGAGTCGGCCTATTTCATCGCCCCCTCTCGGAGGAGACCACTTCCTTATTTTTGTTTCGCGCCGCGCAGATAAAAAATATTGCATCCGAATTCCGCCTCTACCCTCCTCCCCCAAATCCCGCACCCTATACGCACCCCACACCCCCTCTCGGCTCTCGGGGGCGGCAGCTCGCACCCGATTCCAATTCCAAGTCCGCCGACGATTTATTTATTTTTTCCGCGTGAGACTGTTCCTGATTTCCATTTCTCCCGAAAAAAAAACCGTAGACTCTTCTCTCCACTCCGACCTCTCTCTCTCTCTGTTGTTTTACTTCAACCCTCACCCCCAACGCCAAAGCGTCTCCCGTCCCCCTTAAAGCGCGGCCGTAGGGGCGAGGAGGATGGAGGCTACAAACTCAAACACGCCCCCCGGCCGTAACTGCACGTCCGGTCCCCCCTCCAGCCCGCCCTCCTTCCCCTTGGTTCGTCATTCACCCTCCGCCGCCACCCGTCAGCGAAATGCCGAGTAATTCTCGTTCCTCGCGCCTGAATAACGGCAAAACCTCGGCATAAACTCCCTCCGTCTCCATATCGCAATTCTCTCTCCCGTCGTCTCACCGCTTATTGGACCACGATATCGTGAACGTTCCTCCCTTTCCTCCTTCTCTTCCGGACCCTCTCTGCGATGAAACTGCACACCTTTTACTTCCGCGATTCTCAGGATTTATGGAAATTATCTATTTCGTATAAGCATAACTTGCTCGTTAGCGATACAATGATTTTAATTTACATAGTTGAGGTATTTCTTTCAATTGCGAAGCATTTTCATACTCCTACTTCTGTCTTTGTTACAACGGGGGAAAATCACATGCAGAGTTTAAAATATGTTCCCTAAGTATATTATAGCGAGAGGAATTGAAAATAAAAATATCCTAAGGTTCCCTCCATCACCTTTTTTTTTAAATTCCTTTGGCTAAAGAATTCCTCAATACTTTCAATGGAATATGGAATGGAGCAATATTTCATTTCCCCTCCATGATTATTTTTTTGTTTCCTACTGATGGCGAATTTAAACATTTGATCACCAGCTTCAAATAGTCGCTGATCAAAGAGGTAATGGGCGCTTAATGACGATTGGACTAACGCATAGCGTACTAGGAAGGATAGGGATATTTTCCTCTATAATGTAACCCATTGAAACCTTCATAAAATTAGGCGAATGTTTACACATTACCTGCGGGTGTATCTAATATTTACAATATTTTAATATTCCCATTGAATTTCACCACATCGAAGATTTTCCCCACTACTGTTTTGACAGCCACCTTAAGAAAGACTAATATACAATACCACTCCTGAAAAATATGATGGTCATCTTACATAAACATCTCTTACTTGCTCCACTTTTGGAAAAGTACGTTTTTTACGAGGCAATTTGGTATTCACAAATCCTTCATAGGCCTTTTCTATTATTTTTAACCTCAGCAGCTAGAGCATTTCAATTTTTTTCAATTCTATCTCCAGGATTAGAATTTCAGGAGAGCCTAAAGACATTTCTCTCCGGTTGGATTACATGGCTCACTCCTTCCCGACCACTAAAAACTACTCCGTATCCCTATCCACTCCTCTCCTAACTTGTTCATCTCTTTCATCACCCTCCTCACCTCCTATCTTGCTCCATCGTCCATCATTCATCGAGGCGTCCTCCCAACCTCCAAGAATAACCGTTTTTCAAGGTATAACTCACTTATCCCCGATTCCCTTCAACGCTCCCGTCCGCGGATAACCTGTAACCAACTTGCCAAACAAAACGAATTCACCTCCAACTCGTGCAATTTCATCAAGAATGTGAGATAAATCATCCTTTTAGTTTGTTTGCATTAAGATATCATTGCCAGATTTTATTAATGCTTTTAAGTTAATGTTAGCAATTTTTTTCAAATTCTGTATCCGTTGAGACATAAATTTCGCACATTCTGCAGAAACTTTAATGAACCTCAATTTAAGAAAATCTTTCATGCTGAGAAGTAAACACTCCATGCAACTCCATATTGGAAGCCGTATGGGAATCGAAAGACCGTGTTTTTTTAAATGTAAATCAGTCTCATCTGCTGTGAACTGAGACTCGATGACTTGAGAGTTAAATGAATCAATTTTATTTGTTTAATGCCCGTGTTAGGGATTATATGGCAGACGGGACAGTGTTGTCTCAGTCTCGCTCCAATAAAGATTTTTTATTATTACCTTTTTTTCTTTCTGCCTCAGAGCTAATTTATTGTTACCGTAATTAGCCTTTTGTGATTTACAGTTTCCTTTTCCTGAGGGAAAATATCCGACAGTATGCCTTTGGGGAAAATACCTTTGCGTTCTTTTTTTTACGTATCATAAAAAGTCTTGTAGAGTCTCAATTTTTCTTCACTTGTTCATACCACGTATCTCGTTGTAGATGTAAAATTTAATTTTTTTGACATTACAGGTGCAATTACATCCTACGTACGCTTCTAAGTCACTTAAACTAAGCAACGTTCAGGGCACGCACATTATTGCAAATATAAATTGTCATAGTTTATGGGATCCCTCATATGTCCCAAATAATTAACTCATTTGAACAATGCAAAAAATTATTAAATTAAAATACCCGACTGCTAAACATGGAAAAATGTAATAGTGAGCTCTTCCATCTCGGACTAGCAAATCATTGAGAGTGTCTGAATGATTTTTTCCAATCGCCTTAACTCAGGCTTTCCACTCTCCTGCGTTCAAGACTCATCTGCATACGTCGTTTTGGATTAATGCAAGGCATGTTATTACTTATCTCATAAAATTTTAATGACGCAAATGACCTCAGCTGTCGGTCGCCTCCTCTGAATAACCAACCGATAAAATTTTAAGTTTCTCGTCTTATGTCAAGCCAGTACACGGCATTCATGAATGATCTCAAACACTGATCTTCATTTGTTTTCATTCTGGAGGCAAAAATAGTGAAATACGTTACATAAAAATTATCCCTAGTTTTGTGCGTGCCTCCTTCATTTTTTGTTCAGCGGTAAACCACAGGATATAACGCAAATAAAAGGGCAAGGAAAAGCTATTAAATCTTCAAAACTTCATGATTTTAAAAAAGCACGCTTGTTTTTATGACTTTGCAACGTTCTAGATAAAAATTTACGTCAACAAAATTACCACATTTGCTCTTAAAATACGTCATTTGTAAGCTACGCACAAGCAAGAATTTCTAATGAAATCCACAAACATCATGATAAAAATTCAATAGGTTTAAGAGATCATTTTTATAGAGAAGAATATAAACGGTGAAAAATATCATGTTGTAATTTCCGTATGATTATGAGACAGTATGAGACAGAATAAAAGCTTAAAAATTCTGGAAAAAAACAAGAAAAAAATATTTACGTGATGACACCAACACGTTTATTAAAGAGTAACAAACACAATAATACGCAGTAAAAAAATAGGATGTAGAAACAATTTTATAATTAGAAAAAAGGTAGAGGTAAACGGGATTGCAGTTTTGGAAATGAGTAACTAACGAGAATTAGACCCAAAACAAAATGCATCAGTAATAGTGAACATCTTCAAGAAAGATTTACTAGTATCTGAATTTACTAGCTTGAAAATAATAATGCGGTTCATTAGAACAAATATCTGAAAAGTGCGCCTCTATGGTGGATATAAATGTATGGTGACAGCAAAGACAGGGCTAGTTGTATTCGAAAAGGGGCGTAAAAGAAAAGCAGTGGAGATCTAATGGATAGACCGAATAACTTACGAAAGCGTTATGAGGAGAGAAAGAGAAAAGAAAAGTCAAATTGTGGCCTTAAAATAAATATCGGTCAACCATATTGAATGCACCATATGACTATTAGGTCAGGAAGACTCTCCTAGAGGTAAGATTGGGGAGGAAAAACGTCGAATACAACGTAACAAGAGGTAAAATATGCATTAGAGGAATGTGTTGTTAATTTGGATAAATTAACTGAAAGTCAAATCATGTGGTGAGTTGCATCAAATCGTTACCTTACGATTGACGAGTGTCAATTATTACTAAAAATTATAACAAATTAAATCTGAAAAGTACTTAAACACACGATGAAGGAGGAGCGACTCATGTCATAAGCCTACAGTTGAAACAGCATATGTGACATAGTCGCAGGAGGTCTAGGACCTCTCTTATCTATAAAGATAGTAAACTAGAAAGATCTCACGTTTATGAGATTTCTTTTTGATCAGAAGATTTAAACGATGCTGTCGATCAACCCCTCCTGGAATACCTTACGCAAATGTTACGTTCGTAAAACATGCTTCTGATTATTCAGAATAAAATAACAGTCGAATAAATTTAGCCGGGTTAACCGTACACTTTTATCCCTGCAATTAGAAATAAGTACTTAACTGTAATTCCCAGAATTTCTGAAAACGAACAATTGAAAGATAATTCAGACATTTACTCATCGTCGAGAATATTTTAAAATGAATGAGTTCATCGCGGCAAGTGGCCGCATCGTATATCGGAGCATCATTTCTGAAAAGAAAACCGAATGCTTATGCTGGCTATTGTCAGCATTTTATGCGGAGAGTGTATTTTTATATAATTTACAAGTAATATCTTAGAAAAATATTTTGTAATTCCATCAAATTGAAACCGAGGATATCACTCTAAATAGGAAAGGTACCAGAAGTTTTGGTATCTGCAGATATATCTTTTTCACGGCACAGGTTAAGTTGCTTTTCTTCAGAGTTTCCGCTCGCGTCTGACGTCGTTACTATACTTTTTTTCCAAAGCTTATTTGGCCCTCCTTAGTGATGCTTTCTCTTCCTTGTCTATGTAAAAACAATATGTCTTGCTCCTTTTAATACAAAGGTACTCATGAAGTAGTGTAACGCTTCCCGTAATAACATCGGTCGGTTAAAACAACAACACGCATAGGGACACGTCTGTTGATTTACAGCAGCGCGAATGTCAGTACACCGCAAATAAATCCAACGTGCAATTTTTATTCAAAGACCGCGAACTGGCCGCGAAAACTTTAACGGCGTTACCCGTTGAAATTGCGCAATAGCAAGATATTTCACAGAGAAAAAAATCATTCGCCTTGACCGGGACTCGAACCCGTACCCCCTGATTTCCGGCCAGGTGCTCTACCAGTTGCGCTACGACGTCCTCTTTCTCTGTGGAAGTGGCGCCATGTGAACGACTATGGCTGCTATGTGACATGACATGTCCAGCAGTACGGCAACATCCAGTTCCTTTGAAGCCTCTATAATTTCCAGAGAGAAAATTCCACTGGCCGAAAATCAGGCAGTCCGGGTTCGAGTCCCGTTCAAGGCGAATGATTTTTTTTCTATGTGGAATATCTTGCTATTGTGCAATTTTTAGATTTCCATCAAGCTACTGTGTGTCTTTCATCTCCTTCTTGGAAGCATTCCCGAGATATTAGTGCATTGAGAATTTGGATCTGATTGCACTGTCCGAATTTGAACAATCTGGGCAAGATACGTAGATTTAGGTTTTATTATGTAACTGCCACAATATAGATTCATTTAGAGTCAGTTTAACCATTAAATATCAGTTTATTGAAACAAGTAAACGTAAAGACGTGGCTCAAGTTCCTATCTGATGAGAAATTCTTTTTTTAATGAAATTCAAATACCTTCAAAAGCCTACTCGAGACTGGGTACTAGCCGGTACCACGGATCGGTAAACTGGATAGAGAACCAAACTTGCTCCTCACAACAATTTGTTGTAGGGAGGGGTTACACAATCCTAGCTTCAGTATTAGTTACCCTCAATAATATATGCCAAGGGTCTACGGTTTAACAGCCCATCCAACGGGCAGAGTACTGCACTCGATGTACCCTACGTAATCCATTCGAAGTACCGGTCACTCCAGTAGTTACCGGTATTCCACTGAAAAATCTGTCACGGCCGCGAAACGAAACCAAATCCCGAAATTGGAGGCCAGTACTCTAGTTACCACTCCAATGCAATATCCTGATAGAGGAAACGAGGCAGTCAGTCAATAACAATTAATGGTGAGCCTAATAAACATTACAATGACGCTGGTTTAGACATGACGATCTCCTTGCAGACGAATAAACTTATTTCATCGATTCAGCAAGTCCTTCTATATTTCAAGACAAACCAAAATATCATCAAACTTCCCGTAGTGTTTGCTCGATTAGCATGCATGATCTTAAGGACGCGTGTACTCATGACAGTTCTCATGAGATACCGGATCTACTTTCGCAGCTATATAAGCAACGGATACAGACGCAAAAGCTAAAAATTCAAAGCCAGGACGATCGCAAAAGCGACGACAGCACCGCTTTGATTCGCGTCTTCCGCCAACGGGATTACGATCGAGCGGAGCATGATAGGAGTCTCGTTCATTTTGCTTCAACTCTTGTCTGTTTGTAGTAGTAGTTCCGGAATAGCTCAAGAAACTGCCGTCAAAGCCGCCGAAATCCGCGTCTCCGACTCTCGGAGAGTTTCGCCGTTCTCAGCTGTGGTTAACAATGCTCTTTGAACTCCCCCTCTCACCTCCACCCGAGGCTATGGACACGTTTGGCTCGCAATTAGGGGATGATCTCATCCAATCTTCTCCATATCAATCCACAACTGTCTCCCTCTCTCACACACACCCACACACACACATCAACCCCCTCCCCAAATAAAGCTCTCTGACGATACAACCCACTCGCACACACTCCAACCCCTTCCAGGACCGTCACCGCTCACTTTTCCAATTTCGATGGATGCCTATCTCATCCCCTTGGTCATTACCCTTTCCGCCTTCTGCCCCTCATGATTTTTCGGACGTCGGAACCGAAACTCTCGACACAAGTAGGAATGAGGGCGAATACGCACATGTCTACGCAAACCAATCGATCACCCGTTCACGGATTCACCCATGCCTGTTGCCCGGATTTGAACTTAAGCAGAGGTTAATCCGAATAAGCCAATGTAATGAAAGAATTAAAAATCCTTAACTGATATCTAGGTCAACAAAATGATCAACAAAGGGAAGGGGAATTAAATGAAAGGTATCATTTGTTTTTTTTGTTCCATATGATTTTTATACTGCTATTCCTGCAATAGTATGCAATATTATTTTCATATCCTTTAAAATACCTCCATCTAATTTGCTGTCCTTCAACATACAAGCAGGTGTTATTTTGATGAGTCGTGATCGTTACTTGGGTTCCATGCGTGAGAGCACTTTCGACGGCGATTCTGTCAGAACTTACTTAATTTTTAACGGTTTGGCAGTCACTACACTCCATCGCAATTCTGTGGCATTCGTAATTAGAGACACATTTTGTGATGAAAATTTGATACACTACCGTGGAAAACAGAGATAAAAGCACATAAAATTAGCATGCACCTTCTTTATCTATTTTCCATTCAGTTCCGCAGGTTTTTCTCACTCCTTCCGGTATGTTCTTTACCAGCGGTAGTGTTTTCTAGTTAAATATTGGAATAATAAGTAAAACTTGTTCATTGTTCTTGTTATAAAACAAATCCTTTCCACAAAGTAACGCCCGAAGTGGTAGAAAAAAAGCTATGAGTTTTTTTATAATTACCTACTTGGCCCTACTCATGCACACATATTCACTTATTTTATAGCTTGACTTTCAATCCAATCATTTTAACTTAGTCAAACGAGTACAGTGATAAGTTAAGACAAGTTGTTTAAGAACGAAAGATTGGTAAACGGTTGGTTATTCAGGGGAGGCGACCGAAAGCTGAGGTTATTTGTGCCATTTAGGTGACTGGGTAATGATAAGAGTTTTCAGGAAACGGAGGAAGGGTGGAAAGAAACCCGGCGTCGGCATTAGCCTTCTCTTAACGAAAGAGAAGCCTAATGCCGACTTAAGGCTTAACGTCCCATCCGACAGGCGGTGTACTGAACTTGAAATGCCCTCCACTAAGTACTCAAGTGGGGGCCGGTTTTCCACTCAAAAATCCACCACTGCCTGGTATCGAACCCGGGCTCTCGGGATGGGAGGCCAGCCCTCTAGCCTCCCCATCAACACGAACCCCTTGGTAACCGGTTATCTGAGACTATTAGTCTCAACCTCTAACTCAACGTTAAGAGGACGATGATGACCGTATAATGACAATGTGTACACATTTTATATGCCACAAAGATTTCATAAATTCAAGGCTCAGATGAGAGTAGCGGCCTTTTAAGGGACTACTCCGTAGAATCTCAGGTCTTTCTGAAGTGGTGTACGGATAAAACTAAGAGTTAAGCACCCCTTACGTCAATGGAGGTCCAGGTTTTTCCGTCAAAGGTAAGTTAATGCCATAAAGTAGGTAAGTACTATATGTTAATACCGATGCTAGGTTTTCTCTATTCTCTTTTCCTTTCCCACAATATTCCCACCGATGAATTATTTTACGTTATGGAGTAGGAAGGGGACGCGCGATTCTACAGCCCAAATGAGAATTCTCTAGAGAGGAGTTGAGAATATAATCAAAATGCATTTTATTTGTTTGACTGAATTCGAGGTGTGTGACGTGGTAGTCTGGTAAAAAGATGAGATTAAAGTGGACATTAGAAATCGAGCGCAGGATAATATAGGTGAAACAAGCTGTGGAATAAAGACGAAGAATAAAGGCAGGTGAGTGGGGCAGGGCTGAATATTTCTGCAACGTTTTGTGACCTTTTCAGTGAGGAAGACACAAAACGAATAGTGTATGGGGAATACATAAATATAATTAAACATTCCGAGTGCTCGCAATACCACTGAATGCAAAATACCTTAATTATAATAATAACTGCATACAATTACAGCTATAGCGTTATAAGCGCATCATCAAACGCAAATGACACCAACTTCCTCTGTCTTCTCAGAAAATATAATATTATGATTATTGAAACCACCGGAAGAAGTGGAAAGGAACTATTAGAGTGAAATTTTCACTATGCCGTCCTTAAAGAGGGATACGATGATCAAAGGTCCGATCGTATTACCTATGTATTTTTAACTTTAACCACCAGTTGATGGCTCAAACCAAAAGGCATAGTATGCAGACGGTTAAAGTGCAAAACAAATGCAATAACTTATAAACCTAAAAATTATTTGATGGTCAAAGTTAAAAACGTTTGACGTTCACTTGATGGGGTGACATCGAATGTCTCTGGTTACAAGAAGTGTTAAAGACACGGTTTGTAGGCCTGAACGTTCTTAACGCTAAAATACGCTGGAGCTGGAGCTTACGGTGGAGGGGTAAAGAGCCGGGGGCCCTAATACTGCGGGATTTTTGGGATTGACTGTCGTAACTCCGAGTTGGATGCTGCGGAAGGAAACAACTCGAGAGAGAAGTCGTCAGCGCGAGAGGTAGGCGTGGGAGAATGGACGAAAGGCGCTGGAGGTAGATCGACCCTTTTGGGACGGGAGAGGGGAAAGAAGAGTGGAGTGTTTTGGTCACGGCTGCGGTCGACGGGATGATTTCGGGAAAATAAACACCGGACAAAGACGGCTGACCTTTTCCGGGACCGCGCGAGACAACAACTCAATAAAATACGGAGCAAACGCACTCCAGCTTCTGCGGGGTATGTACAACGGTCATCCGCTCCGGTCAGTCCCGCTCGCGTTCACCGCCAGGCAGAGCCAATGTCGATCTCCGTCAGTCGCGAGGTCACTTTCACCGCCCCTCGAATAACCAACTCGGTGCTGAAAATATGCCCTCGTATCGCTCGGATAATATAGAGGCGCGCCGCGTGGGAGCTGTTGCCGCAGGCAGCTATGGCGAGCAATTAGACGGCTCGCAAATGAACGAGATACCTTTGGGAGGGAGGGTAGTTGGAAGAGAAATGGTCCTTCACCCCCGACACGAGAATGAGGGGCCAGAGGATTGCTCGGATTCCGACGGCGGCGATTTTGATGAATATCGCCGACCGAGTTGAAACGGCGTCCTCTTTGGCGATTCCAAAACAAATCAACTTCGATAGCGCACATCCGGATATCGCGTCGCCACGAGCCGATGGTGACGTGACGCTCTCCCCGTTCCGGGAATCACTTCCGTCGGAAAGTTTTGCATTTTTAAAACACGTTACTTATTCATGCAAATGAAAATTTCGAGTTTGTTTTATTAGGCTAAGTGAGCCAAGACGCTTTCGGTGTTCTTTCGATCAACGGTAAGCTTTTTTCGGGGATATAAAATTCTACTCGAATGAAGCGTAGTCTTCAAAATAAGAAAATTAACTTTATATGCATCTTTGGAGAATGCTAATTATTTACAGGTGTTCATTTATGACAAATTCTCTTGTCTTTTTAATAGCTTTACCTCTTTCTCCACGTTTTAAGTTATTCGCACGAGGCGACCTATGGCTAACTTTATTTATGCCAATAACAATAGGTAGAATAACTGAATAAATGTAGGAATGTTTCGGGGAATGGAGGAAGGGTGAAGCGTAATTCGGTGTCGTCATTAGCCTGCTCTGTACGAAAGGCGCCAAGGGGATCACGGTTTTACGTCCTATCCGCCGGACGGAGTACTGGACTTATTGTGGAGCATATACTCAAGCGATTTACCAATGAAAAATGCCTGCTTACTTTGGGATTTGAGCCCGGTGCCTCATATTGAGACTTTTCCTCAATTTAAAACTATTATTAGCGGTAGTAATGGCATGTAGTAGTTCTCGTAGAAATTCCCGTAGGGGCTCTTTATTCAAGCTATTCAGGATAAGCTGGTAAATTGGAAAAACTCTCAATTTTCCAAATTACACACGAAGGCAGCGAAAACCCTAAGTGCCAGCATTAGCCTATCTTGCAGAAGGTTCCAAGGATTCCACAGTTAAATGCTCCATCCAACTTTAAGAGTACTTTTTTGAAAGTGCTCTGTACTCAGCATTCAGGATTTTTTCTGGAATAATCCTGCCACTACCGGGATTTATACTCTGGTTGGGAGTCTATCATTAAAGCGGCCACGATTATTAGTGGCAAGAGACATAGATTTAAGTTCCGGTTGCAAGTATTATATCGCAATTTCTAACTTTCAAGCTTAAAACACAAACAATATCTATGCCTGAGGTGATATTCGAACCCGCAACCCTCGGGTCATTAGGCTGGCACATTGCAGGCCAGACTCGAATCGTTCCAGTTCAATTGCGGTACTTAACTAAGGACTCACTCGTATGTTTTCACATTGCATTCGGGATTATTCCGGACCGGAATCAATCTCGAATGATTCCAGCACACCACCCCTGGATACTGAGATTATTCATGCTATCACACCTAGTCACCTATATCCAGTAAGTTACGGAAAGCTTAAAGAGCTCTAACACTAGAGCACTCTTAATATTACAGCTCATTTTAGAACATTAAGAATTGACTTTTACGTAGTACCATCCAAGAGGGCTCATAGCTTCACAACTGCGACAAACCTTCGCCCGTCTATCGCTGGTAAATAAAATATTATTTTAGGCAAGCGATGCGGCCTTAATGTTCCATAAACAGAGTTTTTCATCATTCAATCATCCTCGTATTGAATATCCGGAAAAAACAGAGAAGAGAGAGCTGGATTCCAGATGGAAGGAAGACGGAAATGTTCCACAAAGTAAAACAAATATGAAAACGTACTTTTTTCGTTGCTCAAGCTCGAACCCATTGATCTCAAATTTATGACAAGAGAAACCAAGTTACAATTTTGATTACGCTCATTAGCTCAATGAAATATGAAAACACCCGCATTCATAAACTATCCACCGCTTTTACTACTGTCCATAGATTAAGGTGCTACGAAATACAGTAGAGTGGTAGTATTCAGGTAAAATTCTCCGCGTTCTACCTTATTCATGAAAAAGAAATTGTGAAAAATTGCATATGCTGAAATCAAACCTCCAAAATTAACTCACAATTTTTCAACCGGCTGTGGTTCTCTCCCAAAAATTGGCACTGATACTCATGTACTGTCAATTTAGGATTAGATTCACCTGTTACGTAGGAAGCGCGTGCGATGAGAAGGCTTTACTCTTCGTGTCAAGGGAAAGATATACTTACTTGAAATATGCTTTTTGTTGGACATTGGGAGACCTGTTATCACTTAAGTTTTTGCTCTGATCCAATATGCTATTTCAGGACAGAATCTTCCCTTGTAGGAACTCAACTATGCAAGGATATTTGTTAAGCAGCGGATGTTTTTTGCGGTCCCAAGACTGAGCAATGTGCCGTAGTATCATCGAAAGAGAATCGGCAAAAGAAAGTACGCATTATTAAAGGTTTTTCCCTTATTGCAACAAAAAATCAACACTTTCAATTATTTTGTATTTAAAACTTGTCGAAATTTATTATTCCCTAACTCTAGTGTTCCTTAATTGCATTTTTTAGATAATGGTGGAATTAATTCTGATCAATCGAAAAGTCTTTGAACGATACTAACTGCATTTGCTAATCTCGGACATGAGTTGGTTACACGGGATGTTTACAGTTTAAGAGGGTGGAAGTCAAGAAACAGCTGGTGGAACTCGAAGCTCAAGGCTGTAAACTGTTGACCGTCATAATTTTTTGCTTTGATTCAATCAACCTCGTAATGCTGCATTCTGACCACAAAAACCAGCATCTCGCGATCACCTTGAGTAGTTGCCCAAAATTCACCAAGTTTGTCGGAGTCAAGGGTCAAAGACGGAAAAAAAACAAGAAAATTCGCCAGCGACACTTCTCAGCTCACTAAACTTTAAGCTCACTTGCCAAACTTCTGAGGATTTCGGGGTTAGAAGTACGGGAAAAGAAGTTAGGTATCCTACAAAATATACGCTATATCTCTTCTCTCAAGATTTCTCTACCTCTGACGGAATAACAGTGAGAAATATTCTCGATTCGTCTTCTGAAGGTGGGGACCAAAAAGGACCTTCCCCGGCGGTTTTCCACTAACTTGGTTGACAGAACGTTTCTTCAACCAGGGCTAACTTATATTTTGCACGATGGAAGGGAAGGTAACGGGAAAGAAGGGTAGTTTCTACGAAATAGAATTACCTATTACTGCGCAAAATAATCAAGGGTAGTAGGGGGTGGGTAACACCTTACCTGACAAAAATGAGAATAACAAGACATTGTCATTCTATATTTTTATATTCCGAACATAATTCTCATACAAACGTAGGTAATAAAAAGAGACCTTTTAGTTTAGTAAATTATCGTATCCACCCCTGTATGTTCGTTTTATCCGGTAAATGGTATTTATGGAAGTATGAATAAAGGCAAAATGGAGTGTTACTTTTTGACCCCTAATATGAATTCCCTCACATTTTCTCCAGTGCAATGGACCCTTTTTGCTGCATAGGGATACATATGACAGATAAAAAGAGAATTGATGGAGCGAAGCTCTTCCAAATAAAACACTTAAAATGAAAGAATACATTGTAAAACATTGCTTTAAAGCTGCCTTTTGTATCCACCGCATTAGCTGAAGCGTAAATTTCCATTTTAATTATATTACAGATACATAATTATTGGTAATTTTTGGAAATAAGGATGAGGAATATTCAATATTAACAATTTTTACAATACTTTTCGAACATTATCGTAAACTTTGCTACTACGTAATTACATTTTATGAGTAATGGATGCAAATGGTTGATTTTATTCATTTTCACTTTTTTTCTGCCATTTGAAGCCCTTCACTCAAAGCTAGCTCCTCCTCCCAAGGCTAAAAGCTTCCTAGCTCACATTTAGTCATCATCATGAACGCCTACATTGGAGTTGAATATGCAGTGATTGACTTTCGAAGTCAGTTATATGATAATTATCTTCAAAGTTGGGAAAAAAAAGAATTTGGGAAAGCCCCATCGTAATTACAGGAGGATGAAATGCAAATACATAGTTATTATCGATGAAGGATCCAAAAGATCGTAACTAAAAAGGAAATAGGCATTTGAAATCTTGTTTTGAATATTTCCGGGCAGACTAGACTGGAACTAACTTCAGACAACCGCCAGCTGGTGATAAAAACACACAATGCTACCACCTCTGAAAACCAAATTTAAATTGGTGATAAACCGAAATTGTTATTAATATAAACCAAAATTAAATGATTAGGGTCAAGTAATTAATGTATCAATCAGTCACCTTTTTTGCACATTTGTTTATGAGGCAATGTGAAATACCAATTCAAAATAACAACGGTTACTATGCATTGTTTTCGGATTCTGGCAAGCTTCTTAAAGCTGTATTATCTGGGCCCGCCTTTTATTCGACAGTTTAAATGCTAAGTTTATTAATGTCTCATTTCAATTTTGTCTACATTCTATGACAAAGTTAGTTAAAAAAAATAGAAACTAATTTCTACTTAAAATTACAGGTTGGTGAATGCAGATATTTGATTTCAATTTTTTAAATGTTACCTTTTAAGTACTTATCAATATATCAGTGGAATCGGAACTGTATACAACCACAGTACACATAACACAAGTAGTAAATGTATCAATAAATCACCTTTTTTTGCTCATTTCTTTATGTCGCAATGTGAATTACCAATTCTACTTCTTTAATTCTGTGCCAGTTAAATTTTTTCCAATATCCCAAAGAAAGTTTTTTTTAATTTTTAAATCATACAGTCTATACAAGTGGAAAATTGGCAGCAGAAAAGTCCGGGAGAGAGTAAGACAGTGAAAAAGGTATAACTGCAAAGGCATAATACAGAACAAATACATGTAAATGAATTGTATGATTATTTTTCTTATAGGCATCGCGTATTATTTATTTTACGCATCGCTGAGTTGAGAAATAATTTTTATGACTGAGCTCGTAGAATAAAGTGCTCCGATTCTGTTGGAGTAAACGGATTAATGCCATTTTGTGGGAAATCTCCCCATCAATTTGAACATGCGGGAGCCTCCCAAAAACCTTTTATCGGTAAAAGTAATTTGGAATCGGGAGGTCAAATGTTCTTCAACAGATAGGAAGTGAAATTAAACTAACAGGTTGAAAGAAAATGGATATCAAGGTAGAGAGAATACATTTCCTGTATTATTTTAGACGAAAAATAGATATTACTCAAGTCTCACCACTTCTGTATCACTCCAGAAGATTGTACACTTCATTTCATTACGTGCTCCCTTATACCTAACGATTAGGAAGAATATGCGTGAATCATAGGGCATTCCCATAATTTATCTGATGATTTTCTCTCGTGTGCTTCTTTCACAGTTAGACAAGGTGTTTACATTTAATCAAGAAAGCATATGCTAACTCAGCTGTAAAGATATGGATCAATCTCAAAATTACGCCCACGCGATTTTGAGTGGAACTTTCCTGAGCACGAAATATTTTCTTCATCACACACAATCTCTATTAGAAAGATCTAATTAAAAGTTGTCAGTTCTTCAAATAGAGGATTTCACTGGACTTCAATTAATTTTAATGCTTTCCTTTCCATATTACTGGATAACATTCACAATAACATCTACCTCAACATTTTGGCGTAAAGGTTAACAGGTGGGCAAGTTGATTACAATTTCATACTAAACAAGCAGTAAATTTTCAATAATAATTTAAAAAAATTACATTTAATCCAAAAATAACCTCAATAAAAATAAATTAGAAGTGGTCACACCTGTGAATTGATTCCGAATTTTTATTTCATAATAAGCATGTGACAACGTTACATACGTCAAAATAAATTTCCCGTAACCCTTTACATGAACTTTTTTAGTCGCTCAATTACAATGAGTGATTAAAAATGACAGGTCGTAGTACCTAACTTAGTAACTCGGCCATATGTGGTGTTTTCATTTGCATTCATAATGGAAATGGCAAGGTTATTTTGTAGCATTTTAATTCGCTCTCGTCGAGAGCTTCAATCAAATTTGATGCTTTTTTTCCGATTATTTCAGAGGGAATTCTATTTTTTCGTAATAATTTCCTGTAATTCTGGTATACAAGATATAGAATGTGTCCGTTAATTAATTAGCGGTGAATGTAATGCTGGCACTCCCAGACAAATTAGATAGAAGTTTTCGACAGGATTTAATAATGCTGAGAAAAGTTCGTCAAAATTATATATACGTGTCAAAGCTTTTGAAAATACTAGCTTTATTGCATATTACTTTTTTAAGCCAATAAATTATTTATGGGACAGTTTTTTATCGAATGAAGATGGGACTTTAGATAGAACAGGGAAAGTTAATTTCTCTGAGATTTAATATTATTTTTCCGCTTTCTAGAGTAATGCATGAAATAAATCGCAGCTGTTCATCAACCGTGAATATTTCATCATGTTTAAATATATTGCATAATTAGAATTCAAATGTCAGTTTCACATACCTCATTATTTTTCAACAAACGATTTCTGTAGTTCCGAGAAGAAATTTTAAAATCCACTATCACCCGTATTGTAGTTTGCTCACCTTTTTCAATTATTCCCTTATAAGTCTACGGATTTTATCAATATAGCGTGTTCAACGACAATCCTGATATCCACTGATTTTTATTATCTTTTCAGTCATTACCCAACTCTCATATATTTCTATTTTTATGACTTTTTTTTTATCTAATACTATCCATTTGGGCATTATTACAAAGTTATACTTCAACCCACTAAAGATTCAAATATATGTTCTACATTCTAGAAAATTAATTATTTTATTCGTATCAAACTAACTTTCAATTGGTTTAGTTTAAATAGGCAAACTGTTTTTGGTACGAAGCCTCATGTCCGTATTAACTGAGAAACACTCGCTAGTGCTGAAACAATCAAGCGCAATTCATTTATTGTTTTATGCAAAATTACTGCGTGAAGTAAGGGAGTTTAATTCCCTGTAGAGTAACCAAAAAATGTTCACATTTTATTGAACTCAATTACCACCTACCACGAGTACGCGTAAATTTATTTATGTTTGTTACTCATTTACGTGAGTGTTAAACTTGCCAAAATTTACACCACTAAGTTTCCAAAGATTCTTTTTATACGGTCTCTACTAAGAACCCTTGCTCCGCCTTTAGAAAGGTTTCGAAATCCCGTAGGAATATTCAGCCTCTCGCTTCTTTTGGGATTAATTTTTACTGTTGCTAGTGAGCACATTTTTTATCGCAATCTCTTCTTTCGTGATCAAATATTATTGGAGTTATATGCTTACCTTCCGAATTGGAATAGTTCCTTTTCAAAGGACATTTTGCGTAAAATATGTCTTCAGAATTCAAATAGCATGCACATGCCGACTCGTTTAAAGTCGTCAAATTTGAAAGGAGAGAATCAAGAAGTTTCCAAAGCTCAAGTCACAAGACTGGCAGTCACACTCCGCCTTAACTCACTATCACTCCTTTAACTGACTGTAAAATGGTTCAATTCCTCACCATTAAGTGGCGATTCATTTACATTCCATGGCTTTCATCTGGGGAAAACGTCCGTAGATTGGCCGAAAAGGTAAGTCAACCCGAGTCGCAGATGTGAAACGGTGCAGTCAACTGGTCTCGGTAGCAAGGTTGTTTACTCGAGTCAGTTTTTGTTTCTCATTGATTTACAGCTAAGTGAATGAAAATAACCTTTCAATTGAAGTACCCATAATATAATTCTACTACTGCCATCACTGCTATAATGTGAGCAGTACCGAATTCTTGAGCGGGAAAGTATGTTAGATCCCGATTTAGGTGCCAAGGATGTATCAAAGAGGTACAATTATGAGGCGCGATAAACTCGAGAGAGAGAGAGAAGGATGGGAAAGTGAAATTTCTTTCCGCATTGTAGACGGGATAATCTAGATGACCAGAGGCAATGTGACTGCTACTGAGCCGTTGTACTGCCAACCAGCGAAAGCTGGCACCACATTCCATCTTAGTTATGGCCAATGCGTTTTCCGTGCAGTACGGCTTCATTTCTATGTTAGTAGTTACTAACGAGAGGAAAAAGGCAGCTAAGATAATTTAAACTATAAAGGGTACGTGGTTAATTGGATGAGGAAAGGAATTATCCTGTGAACGGAGGAAGGGAAACCTGGAATTGGCATTAGCCTGCTCTTTGATGAAATACGTCAAGGTACCTCGATTTTAACGTCCTATCGGACTGACGGTTTACTGAGCTCTAAGCGCTCTACACACACCACTCCAATAGGAACCGTTACACCAATGAAAAATTTCTGCCACAGTTTGGATTCGAAGGCAAGCCTTCGGAATACTAAACCAAGTACTGCAGTTAACACACTAGCCCCATCCCCTTTGTTCCTTAAACACGCGGGGTGTGGTATTTAAGAAATTCATTTCCGACCCTTTTCGCATGCATAGAGAGAGGAAGCTTCTCACGGCCAAGGTGGTTAGAAGTTGAACAGTACGGGAAAATAGATAGTTAAATAAGACCGGTGATTTACGCACGCCCCACGCACTTCGTTGGGGAAAATGCCATTAAATAATATCTAAGTTAACCACCATCGTTCCACTGCTTTCAGAACCTGTTTTTTAACTCCTCGTCCTCAGAGCAAGAAAGCTGTTTAGACCCAATACGATCCATGCAAATTCTGCCGCAATTGGCAACCGATGCAAATATTGGTGGTGTATCCCATATACTTCACCCCGTATGAGGCACATGAACGTGCTTAAGAAGTACTTGAAACAATACCGAACGGTCCTCCAGCTAGAGAGATCAAATGACGCCAAATTCTATCCTCTCGAAAGGGGAAGGTTTTGCGAAGCTAGCCAGTCACCTTGTGACCCCCTGTACCACGCCGACTCGGAGACCGATCGGTTTGGCCAGGACCCGGTGAAGCGAGTAGACTTGCCTCGGATCGAATCGTAATGGACGCCGCAGGATTGGTTCAGAATATTTTGACCGCTCGAGGCTTTGATTCGGATCGGAATTGAATTGCGCTTTGTTTGGCGAGTGGATACGAGGAATTCTTTCTCATGAAGCTAAGTACCCATCACATGTCTAGGAGTCGTTCACGTCGCAGTTTGGAATCAAGATTTAGGGCATGCCACATCGGAAAAGAGTGGTTATAAACCTCATTACTTACGTATCAAGCAAAAAAATGAAAAAAGGAACGTAAAGACCTTAATAAAGCGCTCTCAAGAGGACTACCTACAAAAGACGCCAAAAAAATTAGGAACGTGATTTAAAAAGAAAAATACCAGCCAATAGCGGATGTTGGGTTAATTTAATCGGCGTACGTCAACCTATGATTGGGTCATTGATCCCAAGTCCATGTAGTCCATTTGTTGAACTGATCTCTTCATTTTTTTGTTCCCTTATTCACTTGCTTCTTCGTGAATTGGTAACATTGGAGTGGGAGAAAATCACTTTCAAACTGAAACAATTCATAAATAAAAACGGCTAAATTAGGATTTTAGTTGACTTTAGCTTCTATGTTCATACCGTGCCGAATTCGCTATGCTTAATACTGTGATAGATTTTACTCTCATTTCAGAAGCAATATTCGATAGGTATTCACGGCCAGTTCGTCAGAACTTTCAATTAGCAAGATTCGAGCCTGCGATCCTTGAATATCAGACCAGTTCCGAACCACCGGGGTTGCCATGTCTGACATGTACCTAATCAAAGTTCAAAGTGCATGCAACATATCCCAAATTCATACGCTTGAGAATTTATGAGCTACTATAAGCAACTTTTCCCGGGATGACTTTTAACCCAACAAGCAATATATATCCGTGATTGTTGAAGACATAAATATTAACATAAAAGGGTCAAGTATCTTTCCACAACCAAACTAAAACGCTTCTAATACTGCAGCTAGAATTTAACGCACGCATCTTCATTTCATTAACCACTTTTTCCTTGCTTTCAAGAAAAATAAATAAAAAATGTTTTCAAAGCACGCTAAACTTTTTTGCGGATATTTCAACGATTTTTCGGAGAACATTTTTTTTTCTAGGTCTCGCGAAAAAGTTCTTGGCCGAGTTGGCCGTCCTTTTTATTGATAATGTCACACCAGTCTGATAGAGGGCGTTGAATATGGGAATTTTTAAAAGCCGTCCCCACGGGATGCAATCTTAGAGCATCTTCCACCACATCCAGTCAGGAGAGCGAACAGGAATGGAGCAAAATTCATCGCTAATCCGTGGACCAGGGCCTGAGAAGAGGTAACCTGCCATTTTTATTTTTTTTTCGGAGAGTTTTCCATCTGGATCGACACCGTGGAGTGCATTATGAATTTGACATGAGGGACGCCGGAACCTAATAACGTTTTCTCCCGCTCATTTTTTCCCTTAAGTGCTCGAGCCCAAAGGAAATGATTTTTAAATCAGAGCGTTGCGCCCCAAATCCCACCCCTACCTCCCCAAATCGCATCTTCGTAAGGTACCTGAAGACGATTCGCATTGATCACAAAGTCAGAATCCGACCAAGAATAAATGGTTGCTGGAAACTATTTTTACCGTTCTCCGTTTAGCTTAAAGTCTTGCTGCCTTTACATCGATACGAAGTTTTACTTAGTGTTGCTTGGAAATTACATCGCTTCGCAGGATTTGAAATGGGGAATTGGGGCTCAAGTTGGTCTGGTGGTTTGAATAGGTACTTCCAACCTGAGGGCCCTGGTTCGAAATCCAGCAGCATTATATTATTTAATATACTGTAATATTAATAAAAAAGGACCAAAATATATACTATAATACATAGTATAGTAATATACTACTCCTATGAGGTGGGACATACTAATCCTCATCTGAGTGCACTATTTATTAAGCAATCTAATGCCGACGCCGGGTTTCTCTCCACCCCTCCTCCAATCGTCTGAATACAACAGTAACGCATTGGAGAAAATACATGCAGTCAAAATGCTGTCCTTACGTTAATCCAAGGTCCTCCGTCTGTTAGAAGCAGCGTTCCGAGGATCTCAGCGTGTCTTTTGAAGAATATCCTAATGAATGCGCCGGGTTTCTCTCCATATTTCCAAAAGATCCTACCTTACACATCCATCCCCCCATTATTATCATCCATTGTTAAAATATTGTCAAGTTTCGCTGACCACCGAAATTTAACATCAACTACCACTATGACAGAAGAGTAATTTCTTTACTTTGCACTTAAAACGCCTTTGAATGGAGAAATGTACCTCGTTTCGAATTCATATCTAAATATTACCGTAGAACAACCAAATTCCAAAGGTAATTCCAAATTTAAAACCAAATTCAAAGTGTAACACCCACCCCCCTTTTTAATTCCTGGGAATTACCGTCGTAATCATTTAGTTCTCATTCTTCGAATCAGAATGATGTAGATTGGTCACATAAAACGTAAAGTGCATGCCTACCCTCACAGACTGCATTCGTTGGCTATTAACAAACCCAGGTCCTATTCTCACATTCCCAAAAATCCATTCTCCCACCGGTCTCGATAGTCAGGTCTGTAAAGTTTAAGACTGCCAACGCATAGACGGCGGGTTTTCATCCAGTTTTAGGCATGAGTGTTGAATTGACCTAGGGATTCTCCTTAGTGTTAAGTTAATTCGGACGGTGCGACATGACATGGAGATTTATGAACCGAATTCAAGAGCTTCAACCCTATATCCCTGAGGCAGTCATCAATTCCCTACTTTTCTCCGAGAGGTGGCAAATCATTAAGCGTTTGACCGTCCGTTTTAGTTAATTTATCCCCATAAGGATGATAATATGAAAATATTCCTTAACACTTGTATTTTTCTGATGCCGCCGGTGAGTCAATGTAGACAGATTTTCCCACATTTATGATTTCGAATGGTAGGCAAGTCATATACGTCTCGTTTAAAGTATTTGGAAGACAAATTACGTTAACATCATGCTAAATAACTATCTGTACAAAAAAATAATGTGGGGTGCAAAAACAATTTCGTGACGGCGACGAACCTTTACTGCTTGTTAGGGCGAATTCCGCGAGAAATGTAGGAAGATGGATACTTCTGCATAAAAACTATCCACTATCTTGTACGGCTAAAAGTAATAATTTATTCCCTTTTGCTAGGTTAATGCACTGTATTGTCATCAGATGATGAGCATTGAAAATCCTAGTGAGAACGTACAATGCATCTAAACCTGTATGGTGAGAATATGTTAATATAAACGCTGGGAATATGTGAATACTTGTGTATTCAATGGTATGGATTAAATTATGACATGCATGACAAGCAAGAGACCTTTTAAGTCTCATCGAGTTCACATCTCTTGATGATAAATTCCCTCGACGAAACCAGAGTCCGTCCATTGCCTCATATACGAATAAATGAGTCAATGTATTCGGTAAAAAGAAGTTTGATGTTCGGATTGATCAAGTTTTCTTTCTTCCCGCGAACGAAAAAAATTCATAATGGGAAACGTAATTATCAGATAACCGGGTATACTATGAGTAAAATAGTCAGTAAAGAAAAGACACGCTCTTGACACCGTACTAGCTCATATTAACTACGATTAGTTAAAAATTAGAATTACACCTTAATACATTCAAAAAATATCTAACAAATGAGTAAAATCAAATTCTTATGTTTTTAGTCATTGTTTAGTTGTACGTGCCAGATAAATGCAAACATATAATTTGTATTCAAATAATAGCATTTTACGAATTAATACATGAATTTAGATAATGTTTTGCCTATTAGTCCCTACCACACATTCTCAAAATGGTTTGAAGGTACTCCTTAGATGTAGTTATACGAAAATGATATTTCAGTGGATATATACCTAATAAATAAAAGTACGTAATGCAAACGAATGTCCCATTGCACCTTTGAATCCATGGGGATTGTTTGTTGCGATGACTAGTTTTTATTTACATCCCAAGATTCCGGGTTCTGATCCAAAACATGGCAGATGTTTCACCTGCATGCAGGTTCTCACTTGAGTGTGGCGTGAAGAGCAGTTTAAGTAGAATCCTTCAATCTATCTAGAATAGAATAGTAGAATCTATCGCATGGGACGATAAACCTTGGACCTTAGTTGTAATATGTTAAAAATAGGTTAATGCCTAAGCCAGATTCTCTCCAACCTATCTTCTTCTTTCCCTGAAAAGGCATACCCTCATCCCAATAGCCACGTATCCTAAAGAGCGCAAATTACATTATCTGTTGGGCGCCTACCACAAATAGCTAATAAACTTCGAACCCATTGGGGTAAAATCGCAGGGTTTCTTGGACAGTAGAAATGCTCAAGAAACAGCATACTTTGAGACAAGCATGATCTTCCAATCTTTACATAGCAAATTACAAGCGCATTAAATTCAAAGACGATTTTTGACCATTACTTACGCATGACCTCAGACTTTGACTCAGACGGGCAGCTTTGTGCTTGAATGAAACTTGATACAAGAGTAATAGAAGTCAAAAGAGAAAATTAAGCAAGATCAAACTTGGTGCATCTGCATGAATGTTTTTATCCCCTAAATAGCACGATTGAGTCTTCGTATAAAGAGTGCTAAGCACTTCCGTTCCAAAATAATTCAGTTACTAAGAAAATAAATACCTACTATTTTAGTACCTTTTAAACAGCTTTAATCAGAAATATGAATTTTGAAAACAACACTTCGGCATTATCATTCTCCCAGTATTTATGGGTAGGCATCTGGAGAAATTTGTTTGGAACTTATAAAAAAAAATAATTTACTAAAGCCAAATAACTAAAATGTCCACCAGAAATTTAAATAATATATAATTTCTTGATTTCCGTAAAACAGATTATTAACATTTAGAGAAATGCAGTGGTATAAGGACAGTGTAATGAATTTATTACACGTTAATCAGAGGCTTTCATCGTCAGGTAGCAAAAGAGATGCATTTAGAGCTACATTTGAATAAAATACAAAATATGACATATTCATTAAAAATATAAAAATATACGGGATTTTGAGTATTTTGCGCATCCAATGCCTTAAAAATGCCGAGTTTCCATTTATAAATACTTATCGACCAGCGTGGCTTGAAAACAGATAGGAGAAACCATGTTCTTGTCAAAGAGAGACTACATAAAAGTGCTATTAGATTTTGAAACAAAAATATTGGGCGGTGTGACTCAGTTGTCTTTAGCTGGAATAAGAAAATATTAAATTTAGTTGGGAAAAAATTAAGTACTTTGACTGTAATATTGAACTATTTCCGCTGCATGGTACTCTATGGCTCAAAGAGCCAAGAGAAAGTATTGAACTGATGGCGATGAAGGCTTCAGGATCAACCAGTCATTTGTGATCGCAAAACTATGCCGGAATACGCATAAAGAAACAATTTATCTAAAAATATAAAATTACTTTTATGTGACGAAGTTACGCCATCAAAGATAATTAAATATCAATGATAAGTTACCGTACCATAAAATATGGAGTAAAATGTGTAATAAACGTGAACATCTTATAATTCGAATCGAAGAAATGAAAAATACGAGTGAATTATACATCATATTAAATTATTGCCATATTTTTAAAATTTTCAATAGTTAAAAATGAGGACTACAGGAACATAATGAGAAGTGCATGAGAAGAGGGGCAGTGTACAGGGTACCGGGCGGACAAGGAAATAAATGGAATAAAAGTCGCAACAGGAGAACGGAGAGTTCCCCCGGAGAGTTTGAAAAATTCCATGAAACTCACCGATAATTTTATGGTGCACGTTGATGGAAACTAAAAATTTCTTGGCTTCGCCTTGACTACACAAGTTACAGAATCTAATAAAATGTCCGCGTGCAAAACCCACTTGGTGAAATACCGAGGAGAGGAAATGAGCGGTTTATTGTGAGACAATTTTTTGGCTCGGGATATTTACGGTAGTTTGTAAGAACAATACCATAATTCAGGGCATTCCACAGAAAGAACCCAGTCGTTCTTGACATCGATGTTCTTGTGCCAAATTGAGGAGACGTAATCCTAAAACGTAAACACTTTTTAAAGTTCATCCGTCATGCATGAATCATTTTGCGGCACAGAGACTGAAAATGAAGCAATAGTCTGAAAAGAAAGGAAGGAAAGGATATCGCCAATCACCGAGGACATCCAAATCCAGGAAAATTCGGATCGGACACAAGTTTATCTCAATATTTTTTCGCGGAAAGGGCTGAAAAATAGCGGCCTATTCGGATTCTGAGGAGTGAATTTCGGCGACGGCACAATTGGCCACGCAGGAAATGTGGAAAGCACATTTTTGGCGTGGAGAAGGGGAGAAAAGGTTAATTTAGACGGGACGGACGGCAACAGGTTCGCGGACAACTCACTCTTAGCCTCCGCCAGTTGCTTGGAGCCGCAGATGAACACCGTCAACACCGCAATGGTCAGCACAACAGACGGACAGCTTCCTCCCGATCTCAGCCTCATCGCTGCTACCTGCGCTTCCCGCCTCTTGAACGCGACGAAAATCCCAGCCGCCCTTCCTGCTGAGACCGAACCCCCTTTCAGCGGGGATCTTCTCTCTGGAGTTGACCCGCCTCGGACGCAGGGAACGCCGCCGGAAGTGAACGCCCCTCCTGCAAGGATCTCCACCTCCGGAAACCGTCCTTGTGATTGGTCGCTCCTCGCTCTCCTCCTCTCGCGATCCAAAGCTGACTTCGCGGCCGAGTTGACCGACGGAGGTTTCGATTGAGGAGAATGCCTCCCGCTCCGCTGCGTGACCCTCACTCCGCCTTTCCGCCTCCCTCAAAAGTCCCGCGTTGGTTCTTCCGTCCCGCGGTGGTCGTGGTGGAAGCAAGTTTCTTCTTCTGGACTCTGAGTTGGACCCGTCTCTCCTTTATAAGGTGGGAGCGCGGAGTGTGGCGTGTGGGAAGGGTTGGGGAGCGCGGTGCTGCAGGGGAGGGGGGGATGAGGTGGGGAGTGACGGTGGAGGGAGGGGGTGTGGAGGGGAGGGGACGCTGTGGGGAAGGTGCGCGAGGTAGGGGAGGGGGCGGGCGGGGAGGGCAGAGGATGGAAGGAAAGGGTGGGTCTGGGAAATTAGCGGAAGGGGCGAGGGAGGACTCAGGGTGTCGAGCGGGGATTCTGGGCTACGTGAGTGAGTAGGTGGTCGCGGGGGGCAACATTTGAGGTACGTCAGTGAAGTGCGGATTCCAGGGTGGCCACTCAAGCGCGAAATCCGTGGGTTTCGATAAATGAAAAGGGAACGACGAACCAACCGAGGATACTCATTATTAGCCTGCGATTTGAGCATGCAGTCGTTCGTCAATTATTTTAACCTCCTCGAGGGAAGGAATTAAATTCATTTTATCTAAACCTTCCAGTTTTATACCTGTTTTTAGTAAGTTAGCAACTGCTGGCAGTTTAAAATATTTTTACATCTTGTGTTCCACGAATTATAATCAGATTCAACAGCAATCGCGCGAGACTGTTCCTCAAATCAGTGCCTTCACTTGAATAGAGTATAGGTTTCTCGCTGGGACGAGAATGAACCCTTATTAATACTACAGAACTAGATTTTAATTTTAGGTGCTCCAGCACCCAAGGTTATTTTCGTACCGTCTAACCTAATATCATAATCTTGAGACAAGCACACAGTATCATGGCCTGAGCGGGATTTGAAACCATGACTTAAAGGTTGCCTAGCCAACCCGTTACGAATCAGTAAACTACGGCAGGCTCATTAGTGTTGAATAATAAATCATTATGGCCAACGAAAGAAAACAATTTTAATATTCCGATAATAAATAATGGAACAATTTTTTTTCGATTTATCATCTCAAAAAAAACACTTGAATAATCACAGATATTGTACAGGAAACAAACTCTGGAGATTTATGATGGAAGTTTTCCATTATGGATAAATGAAAGAAATAAGTGGACTCCACAGTAAGTGGATTGGAGTCTGTGGATTCCACTGAGTTCTCCCATTTATCCATACACAGAAATTGTATTCAACGGAATTTGAGTAACCTAAGCATGTTTACAAGTAGATATAAGGAATGAAAGATTCAATCATCATCAATTACAGCACTATGGTAAAAAAATATGAGAATATGTGCGAAAGACTGAGCGCCAGAAGCGGAAAAATCTTGAACCGCTGAGAGAAAAAAATTAATGAAATTTGTGCTTCGATAAGAAGGAAGGGAATCTTAGCAAAGTGATAGTCGTTGCACAAGTAAGACAAATACGTAGGAAAGGGTTCGATGAGAAGACAAATTAAATTTCCGGAGGAAAGCTGGAATGCGACGAAATATGGGGGGAGTTCCACATGGGTTTGAAGAAATAATTCTCAAATCAGAGAAGTTGAGACCTATATTAACACGAGTCCATTGCAATTAGCTACACGGTGTATGTTAAAGTTAGTGACGTGCAATGGGCTGGATTTATGTTTAGGCGATGACGCCAACAGAAAACAGAGAGGTCAGTTTTAAACGCTGAAAATGCTTGAGTTGTATCGCTCCGTCTAATCTTAGCTAAATCCTTGGAGCCATTTGGAGTGTTTTCTACAAAATGTTCATGGATGGTAAAATGGCGAGTCACTGCTGCTATATAACGGTTATTCGCTTTGCGCGCGAAGGTCAAAAATGTTCGGATCCAATGCTACGGAGTTCGGAGCGATTCTCGAAGGCTCGGTCAGATCGAACTTGCATTGGTCCGTCCTCGATGCATGACGGAAAAATGACCCTACCTGAGAATGGCGACCGAGGACTGACGGCAAACGGTAAAACGCTTTCTTCACGCGCATTTCCGAAAGAATTCAAAGGTCCCACGAAATTTCAAAGGGCGGCAGTCAAGTAGTAATAGTTACTAGGGATGGTGACCGGCAATTTATGTAAAAGCACCATAAATTGGCGTTGATGAATTATGTAATGGTTTTTCTAAGAAAAATTACGACAGTCAAGGTCATTTGCGTCATTCAGAAGGGGTGCGCAAATTGGTAGAGGGAAATAGCTAGGGAACGGACGAAGGATGAAGAGAAAACCGTTGCCGGCATTAACCTGTTCTTCATGAAAGGAGCAGAGGGTATCACGGTTTAGCGTCCCATCCCGTGGACGAAGCACTGAACTATGAGTGCCCTCAGAGAGCTAATAACCTATGCCACCAAAAATAACCTATGTCGGGATTCGAACCCAGGTCCTCGAAATGGAAGTCTAGAAATTCTTGTCACTACACCAACCCGAAACCCCTGGCTTCTCCTCTGATTTTGAATTGCCCAACAAAATTGCGATGAATATATGAGTCAATTGAGTAAGGGTAAGAATTGTTCTCAGTATGACAGGGGAAAATAATGAAGCGTCGGCATTAGCCTCCCAATAAATGTAAGGTGTTAAGGTGCCCAGAGGTGCATTGTGTGATGTCCCATCCAACGGATGGAGTATTGAACATAAAGTACACACTGATCGGCACTCCAGTAAAGACTGGAGTTCCATTTAAAATGACATTTGCCACGCGGACACTAACGGTTTTCATCCTGGGCCTTCTGGATTAAATGTCAGCAATATAGACGCCACGTTAACCCAATCCTCTGACAACAATCATTCACGCAATTTGGAATTCGTTGTGTTGTTTGTATTCCATTTTATTGCCACATTTCGTGGGTCAAACTTCAAGCCACACCACGAACGTCAACGTTATTATTAAAGTACTGCGCAAAAGTATGTTTACAAAGCCAAGTTCATTTATTCATTGGTATAATAGAATAAAAGGGAAGCGGGTGTCTGAGATTATCATTCAATAACACAGCCTGAAAAGAATATATAGGAAGTCGATTCGGGTATGAAGAGTGTTGGAAGGACAACAGTCCTGTCTCACCGTGGTTGACATTATCCTCTTATTTTACGAAACAATCTCTCATATCGTGAACAATTTAGAGCAGAGTTAAAAATTTACTCGACCAGCACAGGATATATGGATACTTCTTGTTTTGAGACGCGCTTGCAAGCGTTTGGAATCCACAAGTGAATTCTCGAGAAACATTAACCCGGAAGTAAACCTTGGACCGAGGAAAAGAGCGTGTTTCCGGCGTAATAAATAATCGAAATGTTGAAATCTTTGTTACGCTGATGCAAGGAGGATACATGCATATATTTACCTCGTGAGCTAGGAGGATTAAAAGATTTGAACAGTAAAACCATCTGAAGTATGACTTGGTGCCTTCCCGGAGAATGTACTGGGAAAATTTCTCGGAACTTCCACCGGGTATGTTTCTTAGTTTCCTCCCCCGACGTTTCGATAAGCGACCTCTTCGTCTTCAATGATCCTGAAATCCGGATTCCCTGAAGACGATGGGCAAGTCTCTTGTTGAAACGTCGAAGGAGGTAGTGAGGAACCTGACCCGATGGAAATCACGAGAATTTTTCACCAAAAGCCCCCTGAATTTTCTTATAGACAAGTTATTTCATTAAACAGGCAGTTTTGATTGCTGCAGAATATATTTGAGTGATTTCCGGCAGTAAATTTCATCTACTGAGGTAGTACTAGCGGTAAACGTAAAAATATCTTCCAAAAAAGGTACGGCTACGGAGAGAAAAAAGTTTCCATTCATTCACCTTGCAAACCATTATATAAAACTATGAAATGCCATCATAAAAGTATGGCCTAAATCGGTATTACTAAAAGTTACTGTTGGCAGGTAAATGAGAAATTTTCCAAACACCATATGCCTGCGAATAATGTGCTACCTTTTGTATATTTCCCAAATGATTTGTAAAAAAATAATATCATAATTTATTATAACTTTTGTCTAGATACTTAATAATTTATTTCTTTATTTCCCAAATATGTAGCCCTGTAAAGTGAGGACACCTATGGTGAAATGATCCTTCTACGCACCAGGCGTACCAAGTCAATACGGCGAAAGCAGGATCATTACCTCACCTTTTGTATCGCAGACCTAATAGTGATACTATGATATACCGTTTTTTTCGTCAGAATGGATTCTCGCCTTAATGGCGTCAACGAGCGCAATGGCCATTAAAGCATTAGATTATGGCTCTTATTTCTGCTCGCGTTAACACGAGAATACTGAAATGGTTTAAATACGACGAAAGTATGTTTGCAATTAAAGTTTTACTGCCAGACTTCTGGCATGAAGAAGCACACAACCCACTTTAATTCTTCCGCAGTTGTGAATGTGTATATTGTATCCGCGGCATCCGTGTGAGCCGTAAATCTCAATGTCTGAAGCGTGGATCTTCATCTTGCCGAGCTCTTTGCTGCGCTTTCGACAGCGGTCAAAATAATAAGAGAAAAGGTCGTTATCCAGGGAAACTTCCTCTAAAAGAATTCACCATCCTGCTCGGATATATCTCTGCCACATGATTATTTCTCCATGGCGCCTTAAAGGCAAAATGTTTCTTGCCGTCCCTCTTCCTTCTAAGATAGGCTCCTTAAAAGTGAAATATTAATACTTTCCACCCGGTATCGTCATTGATGCAACACACGCGTGAATTATTTTTACGGAATTTTTGAAAATAGTTTTTCCATTTGTTTCCAGTTCATAATATACACGATGTTATCCCGGTGTATCACTTACTCAAGAACTCACTTAAGGAAAACATATAGTAAATAATTAGTCCTGCTAAAATCACAGAAATATGGTATTCTATAGCGAGTAAATTTAGGTTACGACAGATTTGAGTATTGGGGGTCAGAGGAAATCAGATTATTAAGCAACTGCCAGGATATTTCAACAGGGGCGCACGCAAAAGATTCAAGAGGGGCGCACGAAAATTCGACTTCTACCCAGGATAACTTGTTCGTCTTGAGATTAATTTTAGGTTTGTGGAGAGATATTACGTTTGCTCTTGTAGCACGTACATTTCCACCATCCTTATCTAACGTTAATTTTACAACGATTTGAGTGCAAACAAATTATTTCGCATGCCTACTATGGTTTTATTGCTTTAATACCTCAAGGCATTTATAATTACTAATAACCGGTTATTAATCGTTCATTATCAATTTACATACAAGGGAGGCTTGAATTTTCGTGAATTTTTGGTCACGAGTCAACAAATGGTATGCGTCACTACGGTGACATTCAAGATTCTTAACACACGTATAGGTATTTTAAGTGTAAAACTGATTATTTTTTTATATTTTCGTAATACTGCTGCGCCAAACACAATAACACGGTAAAGTACGGTAAAGCTTTTAGATAACAAGCTCAATGCCATGTAACGGAATTACACTTCCTTTAAGCTCGGGGCATATTTTATTGTATTCTATTGCAAAAACTGAAATGAACAGATTATCGTCCTTTTCTAATTATTTCTAGGGATTATTTAATATGCCCGAGTATATAAATACAGTGAGTGTTGTTTCCCGAAAACCAAGGCAAACCCCAACGGATTGCCGTTACGTACACGAATCGGCGAATGCATCCAGCATCTAGCAACATTTTTAATAGACTTGTCAGGGTAAAAATTGCATATTTTTATGCTGCATCGATAATATTGCGTTAACAAATTAATTCTTAATCTTCCAATGGAAAAACTACATTTCGTCATTTTCAAGTAAAATATATCTGTTATGGGAGCTATGTAATTAGTATAGGGGATCTACTATTTTGGGGATTTCCATAAAGAAATGAGGCTTCATTGAGGAAAAATAACCCAACGCGATAATATTAAAAATGTCGCAAAAATTATACTTTTCGTTGGCCAAATTCATCTTCGCTGATATATGCAATACCATATAATGTCGTGAGAAAACTATCTAATAGGCGTTGAAAGGATGGAAGAGGAATGAACTGAAGTTTATAGGTTAAGAAACTGGAGCAAGAAATGTGATGCAGTGAAGTCATAAATGGGTTAGTGAGAACTCTGAATGAAACTACCGGGAAAAAACAGGCGGAATGTGACACAGTGGGAGATTGATAGATAGACCTACTATTACATGGAATTATAGGCAGATAGATAGAAATAATTGGCCTATTCAAATTCAGGAATACAAGTATCACTAATTGTAGCGGCGTACGCAGAATTTCCTTCGGGAGGGGGGTTCATTGATTGTACGTGCATCATCATAAAATGATATTTAGATTATTATACACTAAAAACAATAATTAAATTAATATTCTATTTTCATGAAGCCAATTCAACTATATTTTTCAGCCCAATACGAAAAATTCTAAACGCTGATACAAAATATACAAAATATAGTGAATTACGGGAATGTTCAAACCCTAACACACCCTTTCTGTACCTCACTGACTAGTAGGTATTACGTAGTAATGGCTAATTGTTTAACTTACCTACAGCCGCATGAAATGTAGATTATGCCTAATAACAGGAGAAGTTATAAGCCTAGACTCCTCTTATTCCCTGGCTATTCCTTCAACTCACGCACCTTCAATCTCCCACCTCGTCGCATTTCGCCTTTTTTTCTCCAAGATGTTTCATTTTGAGTTCTCATTAATCCACTTACGACGTCGCCAAATTATATTTCTTGATACTGTTTCTTGTATTCCCCTCATCCATTTCATAGCCTTGGTGAACATTTAAAGTTCCGCATCCGTCTTCCTTTCGGTTGATACAAATTTTCTCCACGCTTCTGGCGCTCATCCATTTTCATTTGTTCTCATTTATTTCATCTCGTCAATTTAAATCACTGGCCACGTATTATATCTGATTGTATTAACTTACATAGTCTCCAATCAGCAAAAAGCTTTCCTCTCCGATAAACAGTGAAAGCATCACAGCATTTCCGGTCTCGTGAATTTGTGCCGCGTCATTTAACGTGATGGACAAAGTCGCATTAGCCGCGCAATGTGGGACGTCGGGAAAATTTCTGGTATCTGCAAGATTGTCGAGGATACAGCGTCCCTTAGGGACGGCCGGAAGGTCGTGTGTCCGGTGTCCGCTACCCCTTCCGTCCGCCGCAGGGTTACCAACCCCCCCAAAATTTGCCTGCGAGAGATGTCCTTTTCAAGCGTTGGAAAATTCCGGAGTACTAAATTTTGAACATTCTTGCAACTCTCAGGGCATGTGTGTTCCTAATTACCGAAATACATGAATGTAATGTTTGACCGCAATCAAACTATTTCTTCCTAGATGTGTACTTTTAAACGCTTTATTATGCTTTCCTCGGAGGAATTATGTAAATTAGCCAACAGCGTCACCATTTCCAGAAAAATACTTGTCCCATGTAGTACGTCTAGAATTAAATTCTATTTATCTCCAGAAGTCTGATCTATGGCCTATTCCATAAGTGTGATGAATTTTACTTAATACTCTGAGTTTATATTTAATGGCTCTAGCCATGTTGATGTCGCGTCGGCCTCTAAATCCAAAGGTCGCGAGTTCGAATCCAAAATATGTATGTCATAGGATTAAGTTCATGTCACTCGGTTAAACAATAACGTTGAAGCATCTAAAATTAACAGAATAAGCATGGCTAATTCCTACAACCTCTTCACACTTAAAAATCGTGACAAGAACGAGTGTATACAATATTCAGGTCGTTCTGTATACAATATTCAGGTCGTTCTTAATAGGCTATCAATACTTTTACACATTAATGATGCAATGAATTGATCATTGCGTTGAAAGAAATGAGGTGAAAAAAGCCTGTATTCAGGATGGGTGAGATTTTAAAGATCCCTAATGCATCCCAATGGATAAAATGGTGATCTATAGTAAACCAATCCTAGGATTTAAATACTGATTATGGTAATGATATTAATCCAATCCCACGCAATCTATCAACTGACTACCCTGCAAGCCACCTTGACGGTATTTGGTAGGGGGTGATTAATCACCAAGCATGTGAACTTAACACATACCCGAGAGTTTATCTATATTACTTTGCTTTTGCTTTGCAGTCATGTATTAATAATAATAATAATAATACATTTTATATATTTTCTGTGGCAATGCCACCTTAGAAAAACAATACAAATTAAACATATACACCAGTCGGCATTTAACATGACAATAAGCAATTACATGAAGTATTATATATACATAAGTCAAAATGTTCTGTATTACATATTATATTTTACAATTATATGCAATTATATTACGTGCCTAATGAGAGATTATTATGGATATCATGTAGGAAACACTAAAAATTCCACTTTTCACCCGACACGCAAGGAAAAATAAGAATGTATGGATAACAGAAAACTTAAGAAGGTAATACCTACATACATTCTCAAGTAATACAAGAGGTCTGGAGAAAAACTCGACGTCAACACTAGCAAACTCATAACGGAACGCGTTAAGAGGTCTAGATTTCAACATCCCATCCGACGGACACAGTACTGCCCTCGATCTCCTCTCCACACCGCGCTCAGAAAGGAAGTGGCATAACAATGAAAAATCTCTGACACTTCTGGGATTCGAACACGAGCCTTCGTGATGGAAAACCTCGAGCCCTGTTCCGGGTGTCTCCCGGTGAATTTGGTAGAGTTGGCAACCCTACGACATGATCTGCCCTGATGGTAACAAGAGGGACGCGGAAGGTAGAGTTGATTGGGAGGACGAGTGGCGTGTCTGCATGCGGAGAGAGAAGCGCATGCACTGTTGGTCGAAGATGATGAGAGATAAGGCCACCAAGAGGTCGGGGGGATGGGACAGGTGACTGGGAGGCGATAATGGAAAACATTTGAAGGGCAAACGTGGATTCTGTTCATTAGCTCACCGGAAAAAAGAGGGAAAACATTGCACGGGGGGAAGGAGGGCGGAGGTAGGACTCACTCTCGCGTGGGTAGATACGGTGACCTTATTGGATGGATTTCCCGGGAGAAATATATTACGTATACCTATTCACATTGCTTCTTCTCCTCAGTTTCCCTACCGGGATTCCCTGACCCCTTATTGGTGGGACTGCGGAGGCGGACACAGCGACTTTTTTTTTTAACCGGTCTACTTCCAAGGTGTTCCTTGAATGGGCAACGAGATATTCCTCCTCATAAATTTTAAGTTAGTTGTGAGTCCAACGGTTATAACTCATTTGAAGTTAGAAATAAAAGTCCTAATTCCCTTTCACGAAATGTAACGTAAAAACCGAAGGGAGAAAGTCAGCCACCTTGTGACAATTTTTTTAGAGATGGCACCCAGAGTTAAATTCCTGCGTTGATTAGCTAGAGATGAAATTAGAGAACACCTACATTACAGGAGTGCTCATCACCTGCGGAGAGGATCAATTTTCTTTTGAGATGCATAGCAAAATGACCTTCACACTCTGCAAAATGTTTAAATACGTTGTATGTGGATGCAAAAAACTAAATTCTAATTGATAATTGTCAGTAATTAAGGGGTGAAGCAAGACTAAGAGTGTTGAATTACTCTCAATTAATGAAGGATTGTGTACTATAAATGCGTCAGCATGAAGACATCTTGACGACGTTAAGGATTTGACGAAAACCTAATTTTTAGACACTGGTAAATGAAGTTTTATTCTCGGAAGGTCCTTGTGATTTTTGACACTGCCGTAATGAAATTTTAAAATCAGCAAAATCCTCGGTTTCAATCCGAAGCACAGTAGCAGTCCAAATGTATGTTTTTCATGTACGAATATGATTCTTAGCTTTTGTGAAATCAGTTGCAATAATTTAGGCCCTATAAATGAAGTAACAGCTAGTTCTTTAGCTCATATTTAAGAGCAAAGGAAACAAAGTTCTAACAATACCCGAGTATTCTTAAAAAATTGTTTTAAGGGCTGTTACCAGTACACACTGTGCAGTAAGGTGGGCTGAAAAACACGAAAATGTCCAAATCGATTCGCAATAGTGCTGAAAAGTTGCTACTTGTCACCTTGATCACAAAGAAAGAAAAGTTTCTGAAATCGGACCATATCTTCCGGTCGTACATCTCGTTCGAAGTTTCGAAAAATCGTAATAAAATATGACTTTTTTCGGTATTTTTTAAAAATACGTTACAGTGATTATATTGCGTTCAAAAAATTGGTACATGGCCTCTCATAAAGGTCCTTTGTCTTAAAACAAATATGATTCTTCTCCCTCCCATCTTTTAGGGGATCCTGTAATTCCCTATGAAATCGAGAGCTACGTGGAAAGTACCCATGTGTGAATGGACAATACTCTCTCTTTTTTAATTAGGTTCTCATGGACAATGATTCTTTTTATTTATCAGAGATTATCATTTCGAGGTAACTCCCATGGTTTTAAATTATTTTCTTTACATAATAGTCCATCTTTTCTTACATTTGCTTTCGGGTCCTCGCTACCAATGACTTCCTCCATAAGCGGATACACCCTTCTGACATCAGCGCGTTTCCAATAGATTTATAAGATCAATATAATGGCACAATAAAAGTCTAACATTGGGTAATCATATGTGCATCAATGCAAGTGGTGCATTAAATATTTGCTGAACCCTTTTTCCCTCCTAGTATTTTGCTTTATATTTAAGACCTATTTCTTCTGCATAAGGTATACGTCATTAATAACCGTTAAGGTAAGAAATCTCTGGATTAACGCGAACGACAGCAATACCATAAATAAATATGATGCCACCAATACCACTTTTTCCACCTATATCCTCAATGAACGATATTTCTCGTTCGTTCCAATTACTATAACTCTTGGTCCTAAAGCTCATTCGAAGATAAGCGGATATGAATTTTTCAGTTATTGCTAATGACTCTGCAGTTGTTTGAGCCTGGCTTGAATATCACGTGCGACCATCGTTCTGGTCAAATTGAGACTAACCGTTACTTTTTTTGATAATTAATACAAATTTTCTCGGGATACAACCTTACACATTACCGCTATCACCCGAAAAGTGTCTCTTCTTCATGGCCAACAAATCCTAAAATTTTGAGGAAAAAGGGAATTTGAAGGAAATATCCAGGACCGGGGTATATTTCAGTGCCACGCATGATGATTTATATTACGTCTTTATTTTGGTAAATTAATGAAGTCAGTTTCAAGAACTGAAAAATAAAGGACCGGGCTCTGAGGAAACCTCTAACATGTTGATAACACCTAACAATAACGATTTCACGCATCCCCACATATCCCCAGATTTTTGGCACAGGGGTCATCTATTCAGCCAAGCGCATAAATTAATTGAAACCGCGAGGAATTATTTTCTCTCAATGATGAAGAGGAGCGTGAATCAGACGATGATACTGGATATTTTTCAGAACACACACTGTACCTGAATAGAAAGTAAATTTGATTCTTATTATGGAATTAATTATTTGATTACGCTTTTGTGAACCTGGGAAGGGCATTAATGTGAATCGCGTGTCTGTTTAACATTGACGTTCAAACTGACTCCCACTCTCTACCTCTCTCCCTCAATTTTATTCATTACGTGTGGAATTATAATCATGTGTATAAGTTGACCAAGCTACACAACTTGTCAGTAATTGCAATTACGGCTCTGCAATTCATTACAATTTTAAAAACCAACGATAAGAAATTTTTTTTAAACAGATGAATTCGTACACAATGTATTTGGGAGAGAAAAACCCTCCAAGACAATCGCATGTAAAGGTCGGGAACTCGGAATATACATTTGGAGCATCGGCCACATAATTTTATTTCCGCAAGCACATTTAGCATTTCCAAATCACAACTGAATGGCTTGGTTTTACTCTTTGATAAAATACTAAAAATATATGCAAAGAGAAGAGTCGCAATGGTCGGAAGTAATCTACTACTCTTAACTTAAAAGTGTGGTGAATACTGGTTAAAAGGACATCTAGGGTCAGAGTTACTAGATAAGGTAATAGAGTGTTAGATTCTTATTTAGATTAGTAGGACAAGAGACGGTTTTTGCTTATTTTCAGTTTTGATTACTTTTTTATTTATTTAATTGCATCAAAACTTTGGCATTTATATTTTACTAAAAGGTGAAACATTCCTATTACATTGTTTTCCTTATCAATAAAGGCTCTTCTCTGCATGGATGCTTACCATGTTTTACCATTGCAAGGGCATAAATTCCAGATTATTGAGTTGAGCTGAGGAAGAGAGAACTTCAATAAGTCGAGTATAATTCCTTGGATCCAAGAGGGGGTGATGACCTGAACCACCATAGCTCATTCACATGAAAACTTGAGTTATCGTCGTACATTAACAAAGGTGGTTAGGGATTTATTAATCAGGTAAAATGAAGGGAGTTTAAAATTACAAAAGCTTAAATCTGCGTAAAAACTATATTTTTTATTATATTTAAAGAAAATTAAGTGAAGTCGTAATTTTCTGTGCACCTAGAATACGCCAGCAACAGTAGAATACAGGATATCAACTTCTTCGGTCAGGAAGGCTCAAGATTTGCCTACGATGATAAGTGACATTCCCAAATCCGCTGGAGATCATAATTACTACATTTTTAAAACATACCTACTGATAAGACAGCAAGACATTTAAAGAGGAAATTCGATTCTAAGTAGCTGAAACAGTGGCGGATTCAGGGGGGGGGTCACAGGGGTCATGACCCCCCCCCAAATTTTATCAAAATTTTTAATTTTTATTAGTTTAATAGTTTTTCTATCCTTGTAAAGGATTAAAGGGAGTGTATATGCAAATGCATGGCTACAAGTTCCAAACGTGAGAAAAGTTGCATTTATCGTAGAGCGTAGCACTCCCTACTGTAAAAACAAGCTCAAAAATAAAATAAGCTGTGTCCTAACTCGTTAGGCATTAGGGAGCATGGATTTGGGTGCCTAAAATTTAGCTGGCTAACCCAAAAGGGAGCACGAATTGGGATATCCTTACGCAGGTATTGTCATCTGCTGAGATTGAAACCGATGAAAAACAAGAGAATGTGAAAGGGATGACAAATGATGTACAAAATCTTACACAATCCATATTGCTGACTTTCTCATGCCATTGTGTATAGACAGAATTTAATTTGAGTTTAGGGTACCGTAGATTAGCATCTTCTCATGCTTTCCGTAATTTAGATAATACATTTATTTTAATATAGAACAATTCGGCCTTCTCATACTTCTGAATGAATCTCTCCGTCATGTCACTACTCCCTATAACGATATTTTATTGTGATAAACGAACCAACACGACAAATTATAAAAATATCAACAAACTTTCAGCCAAAATACATTCCCTCGTTGGTAGCCATCTTCATCGAGTCCACTGCTCTCGCTTTCAATCATGGGAAAAGGATGCACTCGTCGATGCCCAAATCTAGCGGCTGAAAAAGGTACCTAAATCCGCTCCCCAATGATGCCTAACGAGTTGGGACACCCTTCCAAGATGGCGTCCTCCCTAAATTCTGGGATGGTACCTATCTGGTGCATTGGGACACAGCTATAGAGCCCGCATAGTCGGAAGTGCCTCAGCAGTGCTTTCGGCAATGTTCGGCAGTTTCCGATGCCTCGTGATAAGCTCGACTGACAGATAAGTGAGTCTTCACCTACCCTTGAATAGTAGGAATAGCTAATATATGATATAATGGAATAGCAGGGTCGCACCAGGCGCGTAGCCAGGGGGTTAAACCCCCCCGTGAAATTTTTCATCGGCGAGGAAAAAGAGAAAATAGGGAGGATGAGAGGAAGGCTATACGACCCAAGCAGCATCGTATGGCAGTTATACGTCGCCCCAATGTCATTTTACGTCACCAATGTCGTTTTAACATCGGCTGATAATTACGATATAAAAATGACACATGAATGATACCTTTCTCCGATGTAAAATTGATATCGTCTATCGTATCTTAAATTGATATTTATAGATATCGTTTTCCGATGCAAAAATAATGTCAGCTGAGCCGACTAATAAAGGCCATAAAAATTATCATATATTTCTGGTCACTGGATTTTATAATTTTGAGTATTAACATGTTTTCCCCCGACGTCAGAGAGAAGAAAGTAAAAAATTCGTGATTGGCCAGAACATCAGAAACCATTTGGAGGCTTAGATATAAAATAAGAAATATAATTATTTAAGGATTCGATAACACAGAAAGAAAAAACACGAGCCTGTGTTATCATGTGTCGCTTCCACTCCATATCGCCTGAATCTTCAGAATTAGTAAGCTTTCAATGTTTGCTTACAAATTCCAAGCGGCAGGCTTGGAATATCGTACACTTACCACCAAGCGCGGCTTTAGCGCTGGATGGGGTTCACCTTTGGTCGTGACTTCTTTTACGCCCTTTCTCCCTTGCGTTGCCATCCTTGATGGACCGCGAGGGCTCAACATCTAGTACCTTGAACCTCCGTGAATTTGCCATGCGAATTAGGGATCCTGGGTAGCGTAGTGGTCTCCGCAGCCAAAGGTCCGTGGTTCGATTCCCGGTCCAGGTGATTTTTTTCGCATGTCAATTAATGTGAACCGTCATATTGGGTTATAACTCCAATAACTTCAACAGAAAATGAATCTGAAATATTTAACTATGGTGATAACGTTTAAAGTTACGCATCTTTCACTGAGGGAAGTTGGGTCAGGAGTAAAGTAGGTATCTCATTACTATGATGAAGCCTTATAATTACCTCATTTTTTATAGGAGAGTTGGGTTAGGGGTAAAGTTTTTAGTGTGAACATTCCTAGATCGAAACTACCTATCTCCATTTCTTTTTCCATCGCATTTTTATTGTACGATCGTCCCTGATTATAAATGTTTTTAACATGTATATCCAGGATACATTTTAGCTATCTTACTTATTAAATCATCCCAATATCATGTCAATGAAAAATCAGTCCATGGTAATGTCAAACATGCGTCGGCCCAATATCATTTTTATGCCACTGTATAGTGGTGACAGATGACTCTTTATCATAAAATTAATATCGGCCCAATATCGTCAGCAAATGTCATTTTTACAATGGCAAATGTTATCACTTTTGACATTTGCCGACATCGGTAGCCAATATCGGATTGACCAATGGTGATATGTGACGGTGTAAAAATGATAATGGGCCGATATCATATGATGCTGCTTGTGGAAGGCTACTTTGTTGCAGAAACCGTGGACTCCTCCTTCAGACTACCAGTTCCCTCATAACGAAGTAATGAAGAAAGGAAAGCCTACAAAAATATGCACAGAGATCACATCTTGACAATTTCCACTGGCTTGTGCTGTCTCATTAAGACAGGGGGCTGTACTGTAAATATTGTGTACTTTTTTCATCTGGCTTAGGAAGTGTCCACCACAACGTAAATCCACTTAGGAAATTAGTTAAGGAACCCCTTAAAAAGTTTGATAATCTTAGGAGAAAAAGGTGACCACTCACGAAGAAAACCGATTCCATGTATGTGCAGTTGACAATGGAAAAGACTTTTTACTAACATACAATGAACCATCTTTAGAAATAAACAACCGACTAAGGGGATCGGGTTGGTGTGGTGGCTAGAGTACTGGCCTCCCATCTCGAGGGCCCGGGTTCGAATCCTGTCAGTGGCAGATTTTTCAGTGGAAAACCGGTCCCCACTTTAGTGCCTAGTGGAGGGCATTTTAAGTCCAGTACTCCGTCCGTCGGATGGGACGCCGGGATAGGACGATGGGATGCCTTTCGTTAAGAGTAGGCTAATGCCGACATCGGGTTTCTCTCCACACTTCCTCCGTTACCTGAAAACTCCTACCATTACCCAATTACCTACCTATCCTAAATGGCGCAAATGACGTCAGCTGTCGGTTTTTTAAACATTTTTGTATGCAATTATTTTCTAGATTTTCCCACTTTCGTAATTTGAAAAACTGATCATGAGTTGTCTTTCTATAAATTCTTTTGTTACATGATACTGATGATACCGTACATCCTATTAGCACCCAACTCAAACTTTTTAGTAATCCCCTAATTAAACAGATAGTTTTTAACTTTTATGTATGTGCTTATCATCACTGTAAACCTTTTCCAATGAAATTTGTTCACATTTTCTGTTGTATGAAACGTTAATATTTTATAATTATTTTAAACTTCAAGTTGGGTATTTATTTCTTCTCCATTGTTAAACTTCTTAAATGTATAAAATTGTTCAATTTCATTAGTTTTTAAGAATACAATGAAATTTTAGGCTCCAAAATGCGTAAGAAATGGGTATTTTAAAAAAATGTACGCAGGAAAATGCCCCTCTCTCCCGGGGAGGGGGGTTCTCCCCGGACCCAGGTCATGACCCCCCCCCAAATTTGATGCTGAATCCGCCCCTGAGCTGAAAGAGGATCAAAGTAGAGTAAACGTATAATTCACTGTTTGGTATTTGGAGTTCATCATTATCTGTAAAATTATAAGCAAAAAAACCTTATAAGAAAATGAACGTATTTTACTCTAAAGAGGGAATCGTAATTGGCTTATTTTCCTAGTTTCTCTAATCGATGCCGTTTCAGATATATTTTCAAATATCGCAATAGAGTTTTATTGCGCATACCAATAAAAATAGGTCGTTAATTCAGCCTTAATCTCCATTTCTAATGAATCATTATTTTATCGAACGGTGTCACTAAACAGTGTGTCTTCAGTTTGTGCCTGCACGCACTGATAAAATTCCGGTTCTTATTGATTTTTTTCGATATTCGCACGAAAAAAAACTTTCCGGTGAACCTTTTAACTGCTCGCCAACCTTGTGGAAATGAGTTTGACTAAAATTAAGGCGTTGTGATGGTATGAGGCAAAACTTTCGCAGATTTCCTGAGCTGACTCATTGCTTGTTGATTATTTTAGCGTAGAATAATGGACATGAGTATTTTTAAGAATCGATAGCTGTGAATTTGTGATATTCCGATTTCGGCAGCTAATAATGCAAGGAGCAAAAGCGTAGTGTGAACATCATGGGCTATCTCTTTTCAATCGGACAGCATTTAAGCTCACTCTCTCTCTCTCATGATGCTGAAGCAATGGGCGCCCGGAAGGACAACCTTCACGCACAAGGTGGAACGCTTCACGCATGTTGTTATCATTACTGGTAATTTTATGTTTGACGGCACCGCTAATTTAATGATTACACGTTTCAATATAATCTAAAACTTATTCTAGTGTACTCAAAGCCACAATGTTAGTTATTTAATCGTAATTCAGGATTATATAGTCATTACCGTGGCATGAGAATACCATGACAGAAGACCTACCGTGATAGAAAATACCTTAAAGGTATTTGGAGTAGCTTAAATTTAGGTTTCAGTGTGCTCTATATTCTGAGGTTATATGGCACCGTGTAATCTTATAACCATGACACCAAAGTGGTAAGAATGTACTGGAGGAGGCATCCACATGCTAGCCAATGGGTGACTATGAACGATTAGGCCCCACCTACTCCGCACAAAACACTCCATTTTATACGGGTTCTTATGGAGGCAGTATGTGTATTAAAACATAAATAACAATAAAAGCATACCCTAATTTCATTGTAGTGGCGTGAGTTAATATTTCTAAAAGTAATGAATGCAGTATTAATGCATATGATTCCCCTGGGATCTAATTTTATCGCTAAAACTGGTTCGCAATTTACCTATTTAAACTAGATATTTGGCTTCCCTGTGGAAGGCGATAGTCTGTGGAACCGCTCTAAGTCACCAGGATAAAAAATACTTAGCAACATTCCACATAAAAGATTATGAGGAATTTTACTACGTATTTTTACATATTTGGCACTTCTTTGCATTTTTGCTCACTTTCCTCTGTGTAGTTAAAGAATTTTAAAAATGAATATCACTATTCAGCATACTGCTCTAAATTTTACCGAGCGTAAATAAAACGTTATCCGCACCAGTACGGCGAGTAGCAAGCTCTTATCTCCGTACCCACCAAGATGGCCGCTGGCTTCTCAAATCAGCTGCGATGCCTCTTCCAGTGCATTCTAACCTTCTTGTCAGACGTAAAATTGACAGTCGTACCCGAGTTGGGATAAGATCCCACTGCATTATGAATATTAGGTTTCCATCGGCCATTATTGACCTGGCTTCCACCGCGGACGCCAGAAATTAAATAGATATTATATGTATGGGTAGCTTATAATTGGAGGTGTCCAACAACTGCCATTTTCGTCAATATTCATTTCTGTTCCCTACCACCCAGCGGTGGCTCGAAGGGTATTACGGAGGTGTAGATGAATAGGGAAAGGTGAACTGGACGGTAAAAAGCAGGATTTTTGTGCAACTGAGAAATAGTTGAGGAAAAAACAATGTTGGCTGTAAAATACTCTCAGCAGCAGACACAAGATAGTTAGCAATTACGTTCAATTAAACTGGAGTATCTTCTTCTGCATGGCTTTCAAGAGTAGTGGGAGGTTCGAACAATAAATCTCTTCCAGGTCATTGGCATAATAAGCCAAAACAACAATCTCATCCACATTCTGGGCTATAAAAAAGGATGTGCTGTATTTCCGGCTGTTTGACGGGCTCAAAATATTTTCTGACTCTCAGCATTCACGATTAAATCATGGATGTGCATGAATTATTATTTTCTCTCGCAATGCCATGGTCTATTTCTTGTGGGATTTTTAGCATGAAATTGGAATCACGGCCTATATTTTTTTAAATCGCGCCTGGCGTTTGTAAAACGTTGAAATATCACCGGATAATTTTTCTTCGCATCAAGTGAATGCCAGGAATATCGCGTCGAAACAACGCGAGGCACCCATCAGCTCGCCACAGCTGTCATCTGTGTCTCTCGCCGTGATCAACGCAACGGAAGCGAGCGATTTCATGTCACGCGCAGATTAATCGTGCTTCACTTGACATACCATTCATTCCAGTCTTTTTATTCTCGTGAGATTATTTTAACCAGGTTGGATCACAGTATTCGTTTGTTTTTTTTTAAATTTTACATCTCCACTCATCATTTTAAGCGGGCGAGACCATTTTGGTTGCATTGTATTTTTTTGGGTTAATTCGCAATTCAGCAACAAATATTTTCATTGCTCTCATTGTCTTTGCTGAAAAAATTCAAAGTATGTATACCTATATCTGGCGGTAAAGAACGTTTTCTGACGATAAAGAACGTTTAAACGCAACAGGAAGACGTAGCTTCAAATTTCGTTTGAAGCAGTAGTCAATTAGTCTGGCTTTCATAGGGAGGAAGAGAGTAATTGGGATCGGGTTTGTTTGGTGGCTAGAGTACTGGCCTCCGTCCCGAGGGCCTGGCGGTAGTTTTGGAAGTGGCCAACCGGTCCCAACTTGAGGGCTAAGTGGAGGGCATTTCAGGTGCAGTACCTACTCCGTCCGTCGGATGGGACGTTAAGTCGTGGTCCCCTTGGCGCCTGTCGTTAAGAGTATGCCGCCGTTAAAAGAGTACGCCGGGTTTCTCTCCACCTTTCCGCCAATCCCTTAAAACTCCAGCTATTACCCAATTACCCACATATCCTAAATGGCGCAAAGGACCTCAGTTGTCGGTCGCTTCCCCTGAATAACTAACTAAGTAAGAAAATTATCGATATTCATCTCGGGCCGTGGACATCCATCGGGTTGATGAGGTTGCTAGACAACTTGCTTCCTGAGGGCCAGGGTTAGAGTCCCAGCTGAAGCAGATTTTTCATCATTTCACCAGTCCCTGCTTGGGTGCTTTGTGTAGAGCAGTCCAAGTTCAGCTCTTCGTCCGTCGGATGGCGCGATAGCCGTGGACGCCATCTCATCTTTGCTTTAAGACTAGGCTAATGCTGATGTCGGTTTTCACTTCCACCTTCCTACGTTCCTTGTAAACATTCCTACTCACATTCCATTCCCCAGCATATCCTAAATGGCACTAATAATCCTCCAGACCTCCTATCCAGGATAACTACCACGATATCCAATACTTGACACTGCGCCCATGAATACAGCAAACGAAGAAAGGCGAAAAAGTTGCAGAAAAGTGTGAATTTCTCCCCGGGATGAAATATTACATACATATGGGATATTCGAAACGTTTTTTGCTTAATGCATGAGGCACAGTATTAAAACTCATAAAAGCCATTCAAGCCCATTATGAGACATAGCCAAGATTAGTCTGAATTATTTACTTTCTTTTTTTGTCTGATGGAATTTCTTGCTAATAATCTTGCGTTGGGACAAATAAGTAAGCACTAAATCCTACAATATGATGTTAATGTAAAGTAACAAGTAGTCAATACCACTATTTACTTCTTTAGCACTTCACATGAAAAGCCTTCCGCAAATTATATAGGTTTGATCATAAAAACAAGATAATAGAGACAGAATGCGTACCAATACATTTAATACATTATTTTTCCCACGTACCATTCGAAAACATAATAGGCAACATGACACAGGAATATATAGGAGAAATATGATTATAGAAGTTTATACTGCATGAAGCATATATAAGCGTTAATCACTAACTTTCTGCATGCTTAGAAAAAAATATATATACCTATATATTTAAATATTAAAATAAATGATGACTAATAAATAATCAGTACACTAATGTTCAGATACCAGCAATGTGGTTAAGCACATAAGTAATTCATGTATTTCCTCCCTCCCATACACTCTTGCGGAGGCTCGCAGGGTATGGCGTAGCTGTTGATATGCTGTATTTTAAACATGTATGTAGCTTTTTTGTACATTGCACGTAAGAAAATGTCACTAGTTACATTTGCTTGCGCATTTACAATACCTATGACATTATCCAGAGATTAATCCGAAAGGTGTTTTGAAACGAAGGTAAAAGGAAAAGCTGGTTTGTAAAAATTTGTTCACGCATAATTTAAGTCACTGACTCGTACTCGTCGTCTTCCACATGTTTATTGATAAAGAAGCTAGATGGAAATTGAGAGGCAATGCCTCAGTAACCATGAATGTGAAGAGGCGAAAGGAGTCATTGATTCAGAAAGTCATGGCTACCTACCTTTGTACCTGAAGAGGAAATAAGAGAAATAGCCACCAAAGCTTTGAAGAATATTTAAGTTAATTAAATTATAGCGTGCAGAAATTCAGAGAAATGTGATGACCAACTGAACTGAAAAGAGGACGTTCGTATCATGCCATTCAACGCAAGCCTCGTCGATGAGCCTTTTCGTGGAAAGGACAAAGATCTCAAAGGTCATCGTCGGTGTAGTTATTAATGTGTGATTCTAAGCAAACACTCATTTGTCAAAGCCATGATTCGTTCCAAAGGTCCTTGTATATCGTCCAAAAATCCTTTTATAGTTGTTAATAGGCATTTCTTACCGTTTATGCGTTCTTTGAATGTCATATGAAATGATTCAGTAAGTTTTGAGTCCGGAAATGTACTAGAGATTTCAATGATTTGGTTCTCGACTTCAGCTATGCAACTTTTATTCAAAATACTCCATTCTAAAACTTCTTAGGTACATCGTTACCGAGTGAATTTGGGAAATAAATTATGTTAGCGCGTAATCAACATATTTCAAGAGATAGGAATGGTATTATTGTGGAGCCCTATGGTTGTGGCCCTGTCCTATGATACACGTGATGAAGACAAATAATTAGGAAACGATATTGATATGATTTTGCAGCAGATAATAGGAAAAGTTTGGCGTTGTAGTGGGCGAGCTTAATTCCGAGTAGGGAGAGGTTCACCTCTTCCATTACTGAATTGTCCGAGTTGTAAAATGAAGATCAAAACAATATCTACTTCATATCAGGCTGATCATAGGATAGTTCAACTTTGGTCCCAAACCTTACGGGGAAGACGGTCGAAGAAGAATCAACATGGTAAGTCGTTTGATCGCATTTTTTAATTGAATTAATTTTAATTAGCATCCACATTTACACGATACCCTGCAAGCCACCGCGAGAGTGTGTGGCAAGGGGTGAGGATCACCAAGCATGCACTACTAACATGCAAACAAGGAACTATAGGGTCTCATGCAACTAGATTGTTAGTATCTATAGTATTAATGGGTTAATACATGCATCATGCACTACAGGCTACTCTAAAATATTTCCCCTACCTATCCCTTTGCTATGCTTCGTATTCTGTTCTCTTATAGTACGGGGGAAAAATGCCATTTTGAATCTATCGGTACGACAATCTATCTCTCTAATCTTATTTATCTGGTCGAATCTAGCATATATGCTCAAGTATGCTTCATGTATTATAATACGCTGGTTTTTTTTAATATGTGCCGAACATCTTCACTAAAGCTATCCGATTGAAATTTCTCTAATAGATTTAAGCTGTACTTTAACCTACGCTTTGATAATGATTCCCACCCTAATTCTTGTATTAATTCTGAAACACTACTCAACCTATCGTAACACCTTTTAACGAACCTAGCTGCTCTACACTGCACACTGTCTAGTTCTCTGATCAAACCTAATTCATTAGGATCCCATACACTGGCTGCATACTCAAGGTGGGGCCTAACTAGTGAAAAGTAACATTGCTCTTTTGTCTTTTCATCACATTTCCCAAGCAATCTTTTTATAAATCCTAGCTTTCTCTTCGCTCGGCCGCATATATCCCTTATGTGTCTTCCCCACGATAAATTCTTAGTGATTGTTATACCTAAGTATCTTATAATTTCAACGTTTTCGATCTTCGTGTTACTAATTTTTTATAGGTACGCTCTATCGAATTATTCCTCCTCCAAAAATTGATAGCTACACACTTTTTAAGGTTAAGTTCTAACTGCCATTTGTCGCACCACTCTTGAATTGCATCTAAATCCTTGCTAAGCGAGTCAATGCACTTCATCCAATTCGTTATCACAATTTTTATTGGATAAAAATTATTTGCGAGCTGTAAAGTGAGATTCCACAAAAAATGTACATTATCCAGAGAACTTTCTCTGCCATGCCCTTAATATATCGGAAAGTATGCATTTATGCATTTGCATTGGCATGGAATAAAAGTTGATAACCGAGACCAAGACTTTAAGACTTATGTAAAAAAATACTTTGCTCTACTGATCAATGCGAGCCGAAAGGTTTTACCAATCGTAGTGTTTTAATGAATGAAATAAGTGAAGTAACAGAGGGTGATGCATAAGAATAAGCAATGTGAAAAAACGGGAAGAGGGAAGAGGTGGCGTTGAGGACGAGGGCGGCTGAGGCAGAGACGATACGAAGAATTCGATTTTAGGCTTTGGCATGGACAGGTACGCCTCCCATGAGGACAAGACAAAGGAATTTCAGCAACGGCTTGGGTTCTGCGCTCCCAGAAGTCAAAGTACGTGCTCTGGTTTAAGGACTAGTCGAAATATATGGACGTCGATAGGTCAAGAAACCATTTTCTTTTTTTGGAAAGTCGAATTCAGGAAATTTGAACTGTGATCCCAAATTTAATCCCTGAGAGCAACGTTTTCATTCTCGAGCCGTCAAGGAGATAAATTTCGACGCAGAGATGCGTTTGAAATTAGCAATGGGGCACGTGACAGGCTAAAAATATCCCTCTGTTCTATATTTAAAATAATAGATAAATCATTAAATTAATCATAAATATTTTTTAAACCCTTACGTGGCCTACTATGGCGAAATAAACTCAAAATAATCTGAGTCTAAGACATTCCCTTTGAAGCCCCTTTTTATGCGAAGTCGTTCTATTCCCCGTAAATGCCTTCTTCCAGTGCGGATGACAGCCGAGTTCTTTTACGCTTATTTGAGACTTAAAGATTTCCTTCGCTCGCCTTCATAATATCAATAAAAATTAGAAATAAAGGTGCACTCAATATTTGTTGGTTTCAATTCAAATTGTTTCAGTTGAAGGCGAATCTCTGGTGACTTTACAAAGCCGATGAAAACAAAGAAATGAGAAAATTTGCAGACGAGCTAGTTGAACATGTATGTTTCATGATAATTATTTCGTTCTACCGTTAAAATTTTGCTCAGAAATGATAATCATTTCACAGGTACATATTTTTTTGTTTCATGATGTTAAGAGTGTAGATCTCCTGCTGAAAACAAATTATCATTTTTATAAGAAACTGGAGGGAAAATTTAGATATTTCTGATTTACCGAGGATTTGCCATGTCGTGGAAAAACAAATGCATGTGGATTTTTCATCAATAACTTGTATTATTAATCTTCATTAACACCCCTTTTCTTTTAAGGGACATCAATTTCTTTCAATCAATTCTATATCATTTCCATAATGAATATGATTGACATTTTTCAAAAACTGAATAAAGGGTAATCATGAGTTCAAGTTTAAAGTGGTTTGGTGCTGTGGTTCATCGATAACCGGAGGGACGTGGGAGGGACGGCGATAATTTACGGTAAGGTACGCAAGGAGCATTTCAGCGTACTCTAGCGTATGGAGAGTACTAAATTCACAGCATTCCAATGATTCATTTTTTTAGCAGTTCTTTACCACAGGACTTCTTCCCATTTCCTTCCATTAAGCGCTATATTTTCATGCCAAAGGCCAAACTCGGGCCATCAACGAGAATGAAAATTGGCCGTGGACGGAAAAATTAACGTCTAACGAATAAATTAGCGTTTGCTGCTCTACAAAACCTTACGACTATTTTTAATGCATATGCATCATACGGTCGTGGGAAATCACTCATCAAGAGAAAAAAATATGAGCGATGGCATGAGTTGGAGGGGAAGTAAAAAGAGACGAGCCGTGAAAAAAATCAAATTAACTTCTCCTAGATGTAGGAACTTGCGGTCTGGTATTTTTCAGCCTGTCATAGATTTTGAGATTAAGTAGGCTGATTATAAAGCAGCTCGTCATCTTCCCGAAAATGAATAGAGCACCGTCAACCTCCGTCATATCGTTATACGTTATACGATCATGTACGAGAAATCAGCTACTTTTCCCTTGTTAGACCTCATTTGGAATATGCTGCCAGTGTATGGGATCCCTACGAAATCGGTCTAAGTAATGAACTTGAACGTGTGCAGCGAAGATCGGCAAGATTTGTAAAGGGACGATACGATAATTATATTAGCGTAACCAGTCTATTAAATGAATTGAAATGGGAATCATTGTCAGATCGCAGGTTGAAATTTAGACTTAATCTCTTACACAAATTCTAAGGCAATATTTTCAGTGATGATGTTAAAAATATTTTACGAACCCCAACTTACTATGGCAGACTGGACCATAATCATAAAGTTAGAGAAATTGATTGCCGAACTGACCGATTCAAAATGTCCTTTTTCCCTCGCACAATTAGAGATACGAATAACGGTAAATATGTCCTATCGGAGAGTAGCAATGAATAGCATTGGTAGCTGCATGTTGGTATGAGTGCTTAAAGCTAACCCTACTAACAGAATGTTTTTACATGTTTGCTTAGCAATTTGTATCTTTTTTTTAAATAGTGTTGTTCTGACTACTATATTAATACTATTCCTTTTTAATGCATGATATGTAGTGCATGTTTGGTGAGAAACCACCCCCTGCCACACACCCTCGTGGTGGCTTGCAGGGTATTATGTAGATGTAGATGTATACGGCATGAAATTCAAGCTACTGATTTCCTGAAAGGTCTCGGATTTACACTCGAATGTCCGAAACGGTTACCAGTTCCAAAAGTTCTAACCAGGCGGTCACAAATCTAACAGCCTTTGTAGAAACATCGGGCCACAAAGAAAGAGTAGATAACACATGAGAAGGGGACGGGCAAGTCAACATTTCCCTTCTATGAGTTGAGTACACGAAATAACTGAATAACTGCGTGCAATCTTCAACGTGAAAGCGGACGACACTAACTGAACCACCAAAAACCATCCATCTATCTTTGTCCTCTGGTCACTGATTTTATTTTAAGCATACGAATGAAATGATTTTCCTAAAGCAAATCTCTCAAAATCCACGAATTAATCAATTAAGAGTGACATCAGTATTTCAGATTTTAAGGATGGTATTTTTAATTTTACCTGATTCCCATATCACTCAGCTTTCAAAATCAATCAGCTTTTGAAAATACTTTCTTTACTGGAAAGACATCTGCGGAAAAGAACAGGCATATTCGAGGTAACAAAGCATTTGGAGATGAAGAGAACATTATAAGTGCATCACAATAGTCTTGCGCGTGCTCGAGAATGTAAGAACGAAATGTTAAGGCTCCTTCAATATTTACCCTGCACAAGAAAAAAAGATGAAAAACTTCATTGTTAAGTACATTACTTTAGAGCTCAAATATTTTTAGTACATCGTTACAGTTTCCAAAATTAATGCAACTTCTCACTACAATAATATTTTAATTTAACTTAGTTTTTTCAAGTAAAACTTCATCATCAGGTGGTTGCCCTCAAGGATGACTAAATTACGCTACAAAACAGCTTGAACTGAAGTATTATTCTAATGAAAATTGGATTTTCGCCGATAGCATATTCAAATTTTACGTAAGTCATTATGGTTTACAATTAGCCTCCACATATAATCTCCCCGTTCATCATTTTTTACTTTCGCTCATGCGTTTGCTACCCTGACCTGAATCATTTGCCTAGGCGGCTGAAACGATCGTGCGGGTATTACTGAACGCCTGAAAGAAATAAAAAACATATTCCTCGATGTAGACGAAATCTCTCCACTTCACTCCATCACCCTCTGCGAGCACAACCGCTGGCCGTGAAGGGAAGGAATTGGGTTCGGAGGGAGGCGAGATCTCCATGGGTACTTTTCTAAGACAAAGGATTCTTCCCCCTCAACAGGAGGAGGCTCTGTTGAGGATCCTTCGAGAATGGTGGCTGATGATTTAGGGAGAGCCTTAAAAATGGCTCGCTCGCTCACTTTCAAGAACACCGGGAGCGGAGAGATCCCCTCGCCAACATCAATATTCTCTCGTGCAGCCAGGCGGTGATTGCCCATGCGTCACACGATATTCGGGAAGTTTTGTGACGAGCGGAGAGGCGGAATGGCATGGCGTCCGCTTCCTTGACGGGGTGAAGCCCCCAGGCGCGCCTACTTCAAATAGGTATCTTTCCACACATTGCTGAAGTGATAACCATCATCCCTATTAAAATTTAAAGGCCGTTTAGATATTTCTACTGCCTATAGAATCAGCCGTGAATAATAGGCAGATATTCCTGCAATAACTTGGGTTTTATCCAGGAGGATTTTTGTGTCCTGATTCCGACATCAAATGATCGGCGATAGCCGAAGTCTGCCACTGTCTTGCCTCTAGCGCCCTTTTATGCTCTTTTAGTCTGGTCTCAATCTTACGCTTGGTCTGTCCAACATAACGGAGGGGATATATGAGATTCCGTGTTCATGTCCGTCATAGGTTTTTAGGTGACCTTCTTTTCTCGATGTCAACTATGTATTACTGACGACATGATGTCACTGAGAACGCATAAGAGCCTTCCAGGAGATGGTCTTCGCGCGGTTTCATATTTTCTCGTCTGATTGTGAGTGTGCGTTCCTAAACTTTGGTGGTCACTCCCCTCATCCCGCTTTTGTTTGGATGTATTCGTTTGGGCCTATTCATTGCATTCTTGCACAATACCCTTGCATTCTTAGATACCGTTTTATTTTCCCATTTGTCTGCTGGACGATCTTTGCGCCCAAATTCGGACAGCTCTACATTCGCCAAAAATTAACGAAAAAAATTAACTGACGTTATTTTTGTATTACTTAATGCACAATTTTAACGATTGAAACGATTAAAAGTTAAAAGTAACTCTTCTAAAAAGTAACGATTAAATTAAATAGTTAACCAGATTTTTAACGATTAATTTTAATCGTTAATCCCAACTATGTTAGGGATTCCCCGGCTCCCATTTAAGAAATTATCGAGTTCAATAAGTACTCAAGTCTCAACATAATCATAGTTGAGACAGCGTCGGGATTTAAAAAATTAGTATCAATTGAGGCATAGTCGTCAAATTAATAAAATTTAAAACAGGCTCTGGATATTGTTCCGAAGAGCCCTGTGTAGTATTCGGCACTAATGTCAATCGAAGACCGCGATGAGCTTTCCACTATACTCTTAATGCGCTAATCGTGCGACGCGCATAGAGGAAGCACGCAAATATAAGCAACTGAAAGCCCTACCTCTACCAGGTGGATAGCGACGTAAAAATAAAAACTATCTGTAACAGACAGCGTTTTCCATATCTTATCTCCGAGTGGTTTTCGGAGAAACAATTTCCATTTCATCACGAGGATAACATTTCTTGAGTTGAGATCGAATACTCTTGTCTCATGTACGAAGAATTTTGATAAATTATGGCAACGTTCTTGCAAATATAGGGCAAAAAGATTAATATTTTCTTCCATAATTAATATTCGTTTCGATATAGGATTTGATCTTCCCATTGACCTTTCCAATTTAGTAACACTATACTCAGTTCTTTAATGATTCTTCATAACTAACTGTGTCATTTAATCATTTCTCATGGTAATGATGACTTTTCGAGTTCTGGGCTTCACTAATTGCAGGGCATGCATTTAATTGATAATTATCGTCCATTCATTAGTAGAAAATGTTTCCCAGTTACAAAAAACGATGACTTGGCTAAGACCAAACGCTATCAAATGTGTGAGAGTTATTTTATAATCATACTTTAATGAAACTCCATGATGAATCATAAGCAAAAAATTGTCATAGTATCATTGATTAGGTTGGCTTACCCGTTTACTCCCTTATGAATTATATAATTGAGAAGATATATCGGTTTCAATAGTAACTATACATAGTCATAGTAGTGATATTTAAATCTTTAAGGTAATCCTTTCGTAATGAATTTCAACTTTAATATTATATTCGCAAATTAATCGCGTCAAGTTTTATCAACACCAGCAATCCAGATTGAAGATTTTGAGAAAATGTAGCAATATCCCCTATGATAACATGAAAACAGAACAGAACAAAAAAAACAAACCACCTGTAAACCATTCCAACGGTTTATTAAAAAGAGGTCAATATAAGAATATTCGTATAATCTACTCCTACAGAGGAAAAAAATTCTCTTTCTCTAAAGGAAGGAATTACAAAAGAATATGCAAGCAACTAGTCTGACCAGACCTGAATGCTCTTATCTTAATTGCTTCATTATCCTAATAATGGTTCCACATATGGGAACCATCACAATTCCAACATGGGAATACCTACACGGGGATTGTTAGCTTACCCATTTGGAAATAATAAAAAAATTAAACCAGATATCTGAAATAATTCCTCGGTCTCGATTGTAATCGGCAGAGCCAACTTCGAAAATTATTATATTTCGGCTTTTAAAACTCATTATATAAACTAGTAGGATCGATTGTCCCACAAATTATGAACGTTCTTCATATAAAATAACCTTTGTATTGATAACAGTGACTACCATTTATTTTGTGAAATTTCCAAATGACCTCAGAGACTACCATATAATGTATTGGGAGCATTTTTCATTTTCTTTTTAAATTTTCTCAACAGAGTCGATGCATAAGTATGAGTGATTGTTAAGTATTGGGAAAAGGAAAAGTAGTTGCACATATTCCTGAAGGAAGTCAAGGAAGATAGCTATTACTACGAATAGGACGGTTTTGTTGCATGACAAGGGTCTCTTTCTTATTGTCATTAGCCATGTTCAAATGGTAAAATACTTGTCCTTTCACTTTATCCATGAACATTTCAAGCCATGGCACATGTAAGACTACACCAAATTAAATAGAGAGTATATTATAGAAAATGAGATGACTATGATGGTTTGTAATGGCAATAAATGAAAAAGTAATCCACTTTTTCGACGCAATAAATGCCATATGGATTTTTATTTCCATATTGTCGTAATATTTATGCATGTCCACAACTTCAGTTAATAAATATATACGGGGAAGGTAAATCCATAGATAAAAGCCGGCTCTTTTTTTATTGTTCCTTAAACCCATAGCCATTAAGTTAAATTGCAACCTCACTATCACTTTTTAAGGTACTAAGTTCACAGCCTACACTACATACATTTCGAGTATATAACTCATTTGCGGTGGTTTTGAGAAATTAAAAAGTTTATCCAGAACTCTTTCATTTCTATTCAATGAAGTCTCATTGATGTTAGAGGCGAGGTAAAAATTGAATTATATGTTGATAATGGTGGCAAAATAATAATTGATGAGGATCTGAGTCGCTTTGAGTGTTTTTGCAGGTATGGGAGACAGCACTCACGTACACACACCATCATTCCTGGCGGATAGATGTCGTCGCTACTTCGAGACGCGGCCTTTTAGGCTTCGTCGCCCTCGCCTGTCAATCACGGCAAGCCCTACGGATGCTCCTCTCTCTCTCTCGCCCGTCCCAATCACAAACTTCAGCTGCCAACTGATCATCATCGGACGAGGGAGAGAAAATGTGATCGACCTTTAAGGCTTCACGCACCTTGATGAGCGGGTGGTGAGGTGAGCTGATTTCTTTTCGCCAAATGGAGAACCAGCTCCAAGAAATGAGAATGAGAGTATTGGATGGGTGTTGAGTGCGTGTTTTGGGTTGAAAACTGGACACTTTATCGTGGAATACCTGCGAGAGAATGTTCGGTCGGATAGTATGGTGCGTTTAACAATTCGTTACAGACAAATAAGGAGCATTTTATGAATGACAGACACTGTCTCAGGCAGTATCTTGCGGAATTTTTCCATTATAGAAAATAAAGCGACACACTGCAATTCCACATGAAATGTTTAATATGACTCGGGTTTCGCCACAGCGCCGCATCATCAGGTCGCCCGAGCCCTTGAGTGGGTTGGTCACACGTGGAAAGGAAAGGGTCAAAGCTGGACGCACTTGAAGAGTTGGAAATTTTGAGTTCCGCGGATTCCAGGACTTGTCATTTGTTGAACGAACAACTGTATCGCTCCCGCTCCCCCCTTCTGCACTTCCCAAATCCTAATCCCTCCATACCTGACTGTTAATTCAAGACTGGTCTTACGCAATTGTTGCTCCAGGACAATAAAATTATTTTCAATTCGATTCAATACCTGCAACTAACCAACCGTGACCAACCCACTCAAGGGCTCTGGTGACGGCCACCTCTCCCACCCCCTCTGCCAACACTGCCCACTCATTAGCCTTCTCCTACCCCCTCTCCTGAGATTTTGTACATATAGTGCTTCCTTGTATGTATGCTTAACTGAAGATGCTGCGCTGCGACGAAACCCAGGTTGTATTAAACATTTCATGTGGAATTGCAGCGGGTCGCTTTCTTTTCTATCATTTTATGAATGTAGAAATGAAGAAATGAATGCGAGTAAACTTCATTGAATTAGTTTTTCGAGGAGGGGGGGGGGGAGGAACAACGGACATTGGAGGCCATTTTCATCATAAATAATAGGTAATATATCACGAACTGGGGAATTTTCCAAGAATAGGAGGAAACGAAAGGTGGAGGGAAATTCGACGTCGGTATCAGCTTGATCTCAATGACTGACACAAGTAATCCAAAGGTTTAACGTACCATTCGACGGACGGAGCACTCAAGTGTACTTAATTTTAATTCCATGATCCCGTGATAGAAATTCAATCTGAGCGCTGTATGGAATGCAAGAACACTATGTGGAAATTATGCGTTATGCAAAGAGATAGACTTAGCGCTGCACCATATGAGGATTTGAATACCAGGCCGGTTTCCATGAGAACTGCTTTTTGAGATTTCTACTACGGATTTATTTTCACTCTCACACACTTTTTAACATTCAACAATGGTAATAAAATCAATCTATAATTTCAAGTAATTGAGCATACAATAAAACACATTGCCATTCATACCTACTATTCTACAGACAGGGTTATTTCGTGGAACTAACAACCCGTAACATAATGTAAATGACCGGATGGACACCAATTTTCATCACATTGGCAAGACTGACAATTGAAAATCCGGTTAGTGTTGTACTCAGAAAAATGACCTCCATCCCAAAGGTCAGAGTTCGCATTCCAGTAGTGGTTGAGATTTTACAGTAATATACCAGTACTACTACCAATAACTTGGATGGAATGCGGGGACACTTTTTGGAACTTGTAAAGAGATATAAACATGAGCACTTATAAATAACAAAGATATGCATATCCTGACAGGCGTCAATATCTAGGGAATAATTTGATGATGACGCGAAAGGGGCGAAACCATTAGGAATCATTAAATGTGGAGTATTACTGTCTTTTTCTTCTCCTTCTACTACTAAGACTTATAATATTCGTCTGTATTTTACGATCATATTTTTTGCATGCTTGCCTCTTGACCGAACTCACTACATTTTTCTCTCTGCTTTATAGGTCACTTCCCGTCCCGAAATGGCCCCTCCCCCTCTAAGAAACACCGGACACTCCCTCCCATTGCAAAGCCATCATCTCCCCCTCCCCTCACCAAGAGAACACTCCTCCGCCCCTTTATGCCCTTCATCCTTCCACTCCACGTCATGCCGTGTGCCACCGTCGGTCGCCGGCAGGGAGGAGGGAGAATCTCTCAGGGTGCAAACTCCTCCCTCCCCCTAATGTCCTCCTCGAGACTCTTAGCACCCTATACCGCTCACCTGTCGTCATTTGTCTTCCGCGTCGAGAGACCTTCATCCTACTCCACCTCCCACGCACCCCGCCCCTCCCCTCCCGCAGACCACTGAGCGCAAAACTCTGCGGATACTTATAACCGACGCCCACCCATCACACGAGGCAAAGTTCTCGCGAAATCATAAAGATAGGAGGGCTCCGCTAATGTGGCCGCGGGATGGAGGTGCGTGACCTAGCCCGAGTGGAGGGCATTATGTGGCAAGGGAGCTAATATGCCTTAAAGGAAGATGCGTTCGATTCGTCCCTGGAGTGGGAGGAAATTGTATTGGCATTTGTTCCGTGTGCATCGAAAAACTGTTGGCTCGATCGTTATAAAGAAGTTCCTCCAGGTTCGTAGGTATATGATGACAAAGATCCAAAGTAAATCTGGACGATGAATAATTTTTGATTGCATGCTCCTTAGATAATTTCCACTGCGAAAAAAAAATCACTCACTTTGACCGGGATTCGAACCCGGATCCGTCGGATCTGCGAAAGTTGTTTTGGGCAGTTATGCTATCAAGGCGAATTTTCTATCGAAATTCTGCTATTTTGCATACCTGTGGGTAATTCCGTAAAGGTATTTCGTGGCCACTTCGAAATTCTTTAATTAGTTAAAAGCCAGCACCTAAGGGTTTAATGTCCATTTAAATTGTGGAGAATTGTGCACAATTAAGGCTTCTTCGTGATATTATATACATAGAGAAATTAATAACTATTCTTCCTATTTTTCAAGCAAGTCTTAATTGCAAACGTGAATATTGAAATAATTCTTCTCACAGGAAAAGGATAAGTTAGCAGTATTTTTCAGAGGTTCATTAATATTTTCTTGACGGAGTGCTAGAATTGGTAAGAGAAGAAAGAACTATAACGGATGAAATTAGGAGAGAGCAGAAGGTGTGGATGGAAAAGGTGATGAGAGGGGATGGAGTTTTGAAAGAAGTGATTGAGGGAAGAACGTTGGGTAAGCGGGAAAGAGGGAGGAGAAGAACAGGTAGCTTGGATAGAATGATGGGAGGCAGGAGGTATGAGGGGCTGAAGGAGGACATGGTAATTTAGGGGGTGGGAGGAATTAAATGTCCATCAGACCTGCCTCCACTGGTTGATAGTAATTAGATTTTTCACAGTTTCACCTCCTATGATTATAGTAATTAGGTTTTTCACAGTTTGATAAACATCTAAGTTATCAAAGAAATATACACAAATACATATTCATAATAAAGTCTTTTCCTTAGTCAGTGAAAGATAATTTCGATCTCCATGTATTAATAAAATTTAACTCAACCTTTGACGATTTCAGTCAGACAGGGATCGAGTGCTTTGGTTGGCTGGAGTCGAGTCAAACGTTTCCACTGCCACAGCATTGGATTGTGACTGTCACTTTGTGGAATCTCATGAGATATGTGTAGGGAGTGTTTAGAATTAATTTATTTGTCTGTCGTGAGGTATGCTGAGCTCTCTAGTTCCTTTCCTTGTAGATCAGTAATTCCGATGCCGATTTTCTTTCTACCATCATAACGTTCCCTAAGAACAACCCTGCGCACAACCATTTGCTACATCAAAGCAATTGGTGCGAATGGTCGGCGTTGCCGGTCGCCTCACTCCTTGACAACAGCGAAAAATATATTAGGGGGGGTCGGGCATTGGGGGGTGGGGAATTGGCTAGAGTATAACTCTGCTTTGTAGGTAGTAGCATGGATCAAATCTCGTGTATGTCATAGTTAAAGGCTAGTCTATATATGAGTGCCGTGTGGAAAGCACTTTATGTTAAACAATACGTCTGTCATGGACCGCTGAATATGGGGCTTTTATGTACCTCTAATAATGAGCAGACTAATATCGACACCGGGTTTCGCTCCACCCTCCTTTCGCTCCCTAAAAAATGCCTACCTTACCCTAGATAATCAACTATTCTTACAGACGTAAATGAACATAATTGTACGGTTAAAAATAACAACAGCGGGAAGATTGAAAAAGAACGCCAAAAAAATTTCTCAGTTTAATTGGAAAAATTCTAATACTTGCGAACTACTGAGCGTCACTTCATTTCATTTTTTGGTATCTATAGACACCCAGCAAACATTTGACATTCATCGCAAAATTGTTTTTGTGGTTCCCTCATCACTCGCTGTCCTACGCTGATTTCATGCATATACGGTTAGTTCCTTCGAAGCGATTCGAATGGCTGCGGACTCTGATTCAGCTTTACGTAATTTAATCCTCCATCACAAACAATTTCGAAGAATTTAAACTCGACGACGAAAAGAGCATTTGCAATTTCTTTTTCTTTCTCCTTACATTCTACCCTTCCACGCAAAAGCAGCCGCAGAAAATAAAGGGGACGCGAATCGCGGATTACCCCGAGACATTATCGGGAAAAAAAATGTTTCGCTTTTGAACGCCCCTCCAAAACACCCAAAACCTTACTCTCTCGCGTTCCCGATACCGGAAAATAATCTCATTCCGGCGAATCTCGGCGGGGGCGGCGCAGGTTCCAACCTGATGAATCTCTCCGCGAGATTCTCCCCTCTCCGCCAAAATACTCCCTCCGTCCATCCCCCATCCCCTCACGCCTCTCGCGTTTTTTTTACACACGCCCTCTCACCATACAACCCCTCCCCTCCACCGAATTGCGCCCTCCCCTCTCCAATTCACCCCCTGCCCATCCACCTCTTGACCCCCATCCCCTCCCCCCGATGTCCTCGCCTTCGTATCTCTTCATTTCGTTGAGTGTAAGAAATGAATCAGGGCGAAATGTGTGGAGGAAGTCGGAGACGAAAGCCTGGGCGTAAAGGAGAGAGAGATTGAAGGCAAACGGGTCGCCTCCTCACCGTTACAACCATTCCCATCGCTTATCCATCAAATTTTCCATCTTTCCAATGAAATGCGTCGCTACTCCGTCCCACGAGGTCGATCTTCCCGCGGTGATCATTTCACTACCCATTATCCCTCGCTGCCATCGGTTTGATGGGCACGTGGTCCCTCCCTCTTCCCCCCTGCCCCCCCCCCCCCCCCCGCTTCCTCGCCCCCTCACAAATCCTTCCCGTCGATCCGACCGGCCTCCCTTCCGCCTCCTTCCTTGCTCCCTTCCCGTCTCAATCTCATCCTCCTTTTGTCTCGTCCTCCCATCATTTCATCCTTCGAAGGCGGACTTTGGGATACAACTGCGAGGGGCTCTTCGGGTCACACCAAATTCGTATTTGCGACAAAGACGCGGAGATTGAAATTCTTCGACGAGGGATGATGAGGACAGGTTGAGGAAAATGGCACGGTGTCTTCGTCAAGCCAACGAACGCAACGTTCCGTGCACCCCGTCGCTTCGTATTGAGTGGAGTACATTCATCCATCGATAATACGAACTCCCAATTATCCAACGACAACGGTATGGTAGCTATTAATTTCACAGGATTGAAGACACCCAAATGATTGGCGCCATTTTTCGTATCCACGATATAGTAAATGTTGGTCGTTCCTCTTACCTCGCCACTCAAATTGAACTAATAACTGTCATTTTGTCATTATTTTCAAAAGCACCAATGGCAGCAACTTCAGGAGCATGGAGGAAAACCTTACTCCGTTTCTGGCAATGATAAATATTGTTCGATGGTGCACTGTGTTACAAGCCTTGCATTTAATAATTCCGTGCCTTTTTCAATTAGTATATGGTTTGAGGTGCACGTAATTCTCAACGCCGACTGTAAAATTTTTCGTGTTTTTCATTTTAGGGTCCTAATAATTTGTTTTCCTGCCGTTTTAATTATCGTGGGAATGAAAATGCAGTGATCCAGACTTGGTGGCGAGAGCAATAACGCAGTTTCCGTAAAACGTGGGCGCATGTGTTTCCCAATTCTGCAATTTAATTTTTTCCCCTCAGAACGTCGGTTATCTCCCTCCAATTTTCTCACCCTCCCCCTAACTCCCTTGTTTTCTCTTCTCACATCGAGGTTGAGTTTTCCAAAAATCAAATAATACGCCGCTTTCGGCAAATTAATTAATTTAATCGTTAATGCCACAGGAATAGGTGCATCATTCGGCCATTGAAACGAGCTTGACCTGAAAAATAATTACGCACCGATTACAAAATCATCTCAATTACATTTATAAAATAATACACGTTCCTACTTTTCTTTGCCATTCTCGGAACATGCCACTTCTCCTTTGTATATTAATTTGCTGCGGCGATTATTTAGTCTAAAATGATAATTGAAACATTAAGTGCCATTCATGTCAGTCTTTTTTTGACCCGGGCTATCGTAAATCTGTTTCCATCACGCAGCTATCAATTAACCATGCTTTCAGAACAATCTCATACAATTGAGGCGCTCGGGGCTAGATAATGGTAAGCCACATTTAGGAAATTTTACAGGAGTGACATCTGAAGGTTCGAAAAATTCCCTAAATTAGGTGTTGTGTCTTGGTGCAATACATAACAACAAGGTGTGTACTGCCATCTCTTGGTTTCTTCAAATAATACTCCGCCAGTGGCTTCCCATCGTCTAGCAGATACAAAAGGCGTACAGATCTCAATATTTTTCAGTGTGTGGCTTACCATTATCTAGCCCCGAGCGCCTCAATTATTCACCAATAAAAGGCTACGTCGTATCAGACACCGTCCTGATCGAATCAAAACTTGAAATCACGCAACTAAATTTGTTTTCTGATAGTCGGCTTTGGCGAAAACCTAGATAAATATTTTCTCTTTTCCCACCTATCTTTTGTTTATCTCTCTATCTCTCCACCGTTCAGAACCTCTCGCTCAATCTCTACCGTATCGCTTTTCAATCTTTCTTCAAGCTCCTCCCGTTCACTCGGTTGGGTATCATGCCGTCTCCGTCGCCCATTGGAATCTCAATCAACCTTCTCGGCGACGGACGACCATCCATTCCTGTACCCTCTCCTACACTCCCTCTCTCTCTCTCTCTCCCTTCCTCACCCTCACCTTCCCAAACCCCCTCATCACTTCGTCTTTTGGTCCTCGCTCTTATCATTTTTTTCCTTTCCAGGAAAAAGAAAAGAGAAGATTGACAAAGCTTTCGAGCAGAATGACCTCGATGATGTTTTATACCTTTTATTTTTTGTTTCCCTCAAGGAATACACCTGTGCGCTTCTTTCTTTCCTCCTAAGTCATGACAAATCCTGAGGTTGTTTGTCATATTTTTAGCCGCGGAGGTCGTACTCCCTCGGAAACATGCCCCCGGACGTCCGAGAAGTAAAAGAGGGGCGCCGAAAAAGAAAACGCCAGTACGAAAGCGAAGTCGTCTCAACCATCGATCTGCCGTCAAATATTTCCTTTCCATTCTCACGCGAAATAATGCAATCTGCACATATTTCAATCCCTAGATTCACTTCTTTCTGACATCCTTCTTCGCCTTCATATCCGCAGGGGAAAGAGTTCGCGTTGTTTCCATATTTGATTCCTTGCACGACTCTTGCGTTGCTCTATTTACATAGTCCTTTGAAGATTGCCTGGTGGTCTTGTTAGGTGGATTCTTGAATTATTTATCGGCACTTTTCGAATGAAACGTAGCGGCGAACAAACTGCAGACAACTACTTTCACACATCATGGTTTTATAGATTTCTACGGTGGAGGCCAAAAACATACGGATGTATTTTAATATTGGTCAGGTGATGCGAGGTATCTAGCCCGATGAAACCCTAGATCACTAGATCTGAGGACCCTAGGTTCAAATCCTGGATAATATTCTTCGGAAACCAGCAACTAAATTCCGAGCAGCACGAATACCGCCTCGAGCATGGATTTTGTGCTTAAAACTAAACTTAGGATTTTGTTCGGTCACCCTGTACAGTGTAATCTTAGCAGTTGGAGCGTTGGAGCATAATTCTACCTGTTTTACAGAATTCATGTCACGCGTGATTGGTCTTGATAAGCTGATATACCTCCAAATACGTCAATCACAAATAATTCGTTAGTTCCTTAATATTCTCGCGTCGATCTTCTTACCTTTTTTGTCTAACTTCCTCCACTACCTCCTTTTTTTGCCTTTCATAACCCGGCGTTAGTTCGGTGCGATTTTAGACACCCCAACAATACCTTTTTGCTCATTTGCTCCTTGCATCTTTCAGGTTTGGTAGCACTTATAAACCTCATACCTTTAGTAACTTCCTAAATATATTAATAGTTTAAGTTTTATACTCTCTTTCATCTGTGAGCCAAGTTTTCCTGTTGGGGCGTTCAAACACCCCACCGCACTAACGAAGGCATGGTGAGACAGAATTGTTCTTTTTGGTATCTATTCATCTTTTTGTAATGTATCTCATACTAAAGTTTTGTGTGTACATATCACGACTTAAACTTAGACACACGTATCGAAGATTGTGTTTGTGCTATGGAAATACGGTGGTGCTCATCACGCCATCTCTTTTCTATTTTGGAAGTGTAAATTGCATTTCAGCGTACGAAGAAATGAAACAGAGCTAAAAAATTACAATGTAGTTCAGAGCGTTCAGAGACACAATAATAAAGAGCAGTACCACCTTTATTAAAGGTGCTCATTAATAAAGGGGGGAGTAAGTATAAGAAATTGTATGTAAACACAGGAAAGACTAAAAATTATGCACAGTTTTTTCACTTGGGGTGTCCAAACACCCAATGGTGTCCCAAGAGCCCTCGCATGTCTGAATAGCATAACGACCGCTGTGATCAGCAAAGAAACACCGTCCTTGAAACCTTAACAATTCGATTCTCAGTCTTCCCCAGCGAGCATGCCTGTAGTGTTTGTCCAAATGTTATGGACTTAAGTTGCATGGTACCATATATCATTGGCGGTTGTATTATTTCATCATGGGAAAACAATCCAATGATCAGTTTGATGCAGCTCACCATCTGATTCTCCTAACAGCCAACCTCTTCATATTTGCATAACTCTATTCTTTCACATCCGTAACTATATATTCTTTATATTTCATGTGAGGTCTTCCATTTCCTTTCCTCCCGTTCTTTTTCATTTCAGCGATTGTCTTCATCAGGCCATCATGCCTCAAGATATAGCCGAATTATTTGTTCCGTCCTCTTTGTTAGGTTTTCAGAGCACTTCTCTTTTCTCCCAATTTTCTTGATACATTTTATCCTTATCATTCTTCTGCGTCACTGCATTTCGAATGCTTCCAGCTCTGAATTCTCTGCCGCTGTCATCGTTCATGCTGCACTGCCAGAAACAAGCGTGCTCCAGAAAAATATTCTGAAAAATATTCTGGTGAATTGTTTCCTTACTTCCACGCTAGTATTTATACCCGTGGCTATTTTCTACCTATCGTAGGAAGCACTCTTCACATAAGCTATTCTAATTAGGTACCCTTTCTTTCTTACTTCGTCCATCGCTAACTGCTCGGCTTCCTATACATCAATATGCACTCTTCAATAATGTTACCAACATATCAACGCAATAATTTTTGCGGCAGTTGTATATACTGAAAAAAAATCATACGTATCAATGCAAACAGCAGATGGAAGCAAAACGCGAGGTCATGGAGGGGTTGTAAGGGGGGAGGTGAGAAATACCCACCCCATAGCGAGGGAAGAGGGGAAGTTGTATCGGTGGGGTCTGAGGGCATGGCACTCTCATCGGACACCTGGGGTCTCCTCTCTCCCTCACCCACCCATCCCTTATCCTCAGGTACCACCCCAATTTTTCCCTTCTGGCCTTCTTTTCTTTTTCCTGGCGGCCCTAAATCCATCTCTCCCCTCCCTCACCAGCCCCTACATCCCCCCTTGTCACTCTCGTAATGCCTTCCCGACTTCCCACCTCGCACTGCCCCCTCCCCCTTCCCATATTCCTCCTCCCACGGCTTCCAATGAGGGAGCTGGCGATCCCTGCACCCCTTCCCGCTCCTGCACCCCCACGCCCGCTTCCAATCTCGCCCAATACTCGGCGAGTCGCCCACACACGAACACACCTCAACCCACGCATCATCACTTCATCCCCTTGCCCGCTTCAAAAATTCACAATCTCGAATGAGTGTTCCGCGTATAAAAAAAATGTTGCCTGACGTCACGGTGTTCCCGCGTGTATTGGCCTAGAATAACGCGATGCAATATGTGAGGTTTTCCTAATGACTGAGCCCATACCTCAGCTCATCAAGGGGACTAGCACAGGTATTCCATGTGCCTTATTCCCATTCATGCGTTAACCTCCCCGAAAGAGCAATGTCCTACATCGAGGTACTCGTGACTTTCTGCGTTATGGCTCCCAAATTTGGGCGTAAGAGCAGCAAGAGTAGGTACTGGCTGCTAGCCGTTGAGAACTGGGTCTGAAGCTCAAATAAATATCCATTTAGGTCCCACTTCGATGCCGTGTGAATAAGTTTAAAATGCCGTTTTGCACGTGGAAATACATTGAACAACTTAAGGAAACTTCAAAACGTGACGAATTGATTGTTTTCGTGAATGCGATAAAAAATTGAGCGGAATTGATTTTATTCGTAGTTGTTTATGCATTTGGAAGGTATTTTATGCAATTTGCTGTTTGACACGATGCAATTTTCACTGCGCACCACTCCATGCATGAGAATGCGAAATTACAATGATCGTCAAAAACCGCTCTAAAGTAGTTGAATAAGGTTTTATGAACCTCCAGAATTATTAATATTATTTGTATATATATTACAGCTTCGAACTAAACTCAATTCTAAGGCAAACAGCAAACCCCTACCCTAAGCAGGACTCGAACACGTGACCTTTGAGTGCATTACCGATCTGCCTACTGCGGTTGGTGGGCATTCCAAGTTCAGTACTCCGTCCGTTGGATGGGACACTAACTTTGGTGGTGGATAAAAATGGTTGGGTATCTCTCCACCATTCCTCCTTTACATTACGAGCCTACCCTTATAATCTATCCTTCCAGACTGAAGTGCCTTTAAGTTTGGGGCAAACGTATCTACTACTATCTAAGCCACATCTTGGGTGCGTGGCATGGGACTTTACACTAGTTATGACAATGACTCACTGCATATTACAATGCGAGAACAGCAATTTGAGATCTCGGTAAAATTAAATTCCCAGAATTAAGTTTATAACTCTTTTTATCTCATTCTACAAATAAAAACAATTTGAGAAAGTGCGTTATGCTGATTAGTAACTGAGCCTCTGTTGTTTTCACTTTCCAACTGATTGCCGATTCCTTCCCCTAGGAACCCTTATAATCTTGATTTTGTAAGAACATTTAGATGATGCGTTGTAGTAGAATTTAGGTTCGTCACCCACCGAGGTCATTTGCACCGTACACAACCTGATGTTTTGAATAAAACATCTCTTACTAGAGGTTGAATGTGATATATATTCAGCATATATATAGTGCATTAAAAATCATTACTCATTCAGCGCTAATGATACTTGCAAATGCTGTTAAAAATGTCTATTTCTTTTAAGAACAAAATAGCAATCAGGGTCGTAACTTAGAACGTATTCTATGCCAACCCTGATACTAAACCTGTTGCGCACATCGTAATGCTGATTTCATGCAGTTAGGAAGTGTCATACACTTTGTTCTCTCTTCTGTGAAGGGAATAGAATGATGCGTAAAGCTGGTATCGCTGTTGATGGAAATGTATCCGCTCTAAAAGCCTTAATTCATTTTTTCAAACCAATACTTTAAATATTTTCACTTAAACTATCATGTTAACATATATATTGGTGTAACTAAGCTTTTAACTTAATTCTAAGTTTGATTCTGGGAGCAAACACCATCCATGACCAACGAGGGATCCTACCTTTGGACTGTTTACCACTCGTTTTAGTGTTCTAAACACCCTAGGTTAGACACGTCTCCAGGTTATTAACATGATGGTTCCGAGTTTTAATCTTGATGACGTCGTCAGTATCGTTATTTTGTTACTTCTACTGCTACGATAATACATTCATCATGATATAAATATTGTGTTGATGCCCCATAGGCCAGTAGAAGTAGGATTTAATGATTCAGTTCGATGAAAATTGGCTAAAATGTCTAAAATGAAATATATCCCATTAATAACGACGCCTGTAGGAAGTTACCCCAGTGGAATCTTCTGTGCAGGCAGACATCTTGTTAACTATTTATTTCTTCATGGAAGGCATATCAGATAATTGCACTTCCCAAATTCTTCCCAATTCTAAATTATCCATCAAACTATATTATCTATTTGCTCCTAAGTGGAACCGTGATTAAACTTTCAATCCACTTTAATATTTTATTCCATGAAACTAATGTCACTTATCGAAAGAGGAATATTACACAATACTGGCCCGGGAGTCAACGAAAGAGTGAAATGCTGTTAGTCGTCGAATGCACCTTTCTGGACAAGTTTATGTTTGCTTACATTTTGGATAATGGTGGCTATTTAAGAGTGATCCACCGCAAAAGAAAAACCACCAACTGTAAGTGCGAAGTGAGAGACCATTCCAAAAGTTGGGGTAAAGTTTTATGTTTCGAGCGATTAATTTGGCTGGTATCTCTGTTTTCCCTTCCTATTCACACACCGTCTCCTTCATCTCAGAGAAGGCGAGTGAATGAATGATGGCGATCATGAAGCGCGCCAGGCCGCAAAGCACCTTCCCTTATCGTCCCCTAATCGTTTTTATTACAGTGCTTTAGTTCGGCATTCCGGCGGTAGATTGCTTAAACAAGCCTGCGCGCATGACGCACGTTGTCCGTGCAAACTCCAGAACTGGAATCACGCGACAATTTATAAAATTACAAGTCTGTGTTTCCTCCGAGCATAAAAATAAACGGAGTCGCTCGCCGGAGCGAAATCATCTCACCATATATTTCACTCGGGCTCACCTTAGCATCGCAACAAGGGAGCTAACACCACGTAAGCGTTAAGCAGCGAGATAATGCAAGCATAAATCAACCGGATATCACTCAACGGTCGTGCGGTTCCAGCACTTTGGGTGAATGTCCGTGAATCGTTTTAAAATGGAGCAGGCGACGGTGTGAGGGGGGGAAAGGAAAATGTAACAAAAACGGGTAAACACGATCTTTTTGAATTATCGCCCCCGTTGATTAACACCACGGCACAACAGATAAAGCACGTGCCTTCTTTTGCGCGGGTTCACCTCTGGTCCTCTTCCCTTCCTTGTTTCTTTCGGATCCGCGCCCATCTCCCCTTTCGTTTCTTGTATTCCCACTGAATCTGAAACTCAGCCACGCCATCGTCCACTCCATCCATCTGGGGGAATATCTCCCCCATGGAGGGGGTGAGTGATCGCAATTCCGTCCACGAAAGCTGGTGAGGACAATATCGTGTCAGGGCTGGTGTGGCGGACATTATGTACCAACAAAAAGAACTCTTTGTAGTTTCCCATTGATGTATTAAATGTTTCGATATTTTTCCCTTGTTCAAGTGCGACTATTTGGCTTCAACATGAATTATATGCTCACCTATTCCCATTATGCCAAAGAGGGTGGTGAAGGGAGAGGGGGAAAAAGAAAGGATGTTCGTAATTCTAGTGAGGACAGTATGTTGTCTCTGACTTTGAACTTTTATAGTATTGAGTACTAAGAGGCCGTATTTTTAAAGGCTTCATATAAATCGATAGAATTTATCTCGCAAAAAGAAGCTATCTCAAATTTTCTGCTAATGAGAGAATATTTCGCGGTGTTTAGATAGATGGATACAAATGGCCTTCTACTTCGCTAAATTATGATGCGATCGAGTGATTTTTTTCAATTTTATATCTCGCTATAATATTTGATTGCATATGGTCTAGTAGCTTTATGAATTCCGGTTTGAAGAAAAGACTAAAGACTACTACCTGGAGGGGTCAACATCGATCAACCTAGGGGTTTAACGAGCAGTGCTCACAGTTTAAAGCCACAGTCGATGAAAAGGAACACGGGGTCTTGAGTTACTCTCCTAACAGCAATCAGGAAAGATATGGTATTTCATTGGAAAAAATTTTTCCCAGTACCGTGATTCTAACCAATACTTTCAAAATGGGATCTGGCACAAGACACTCATTCCTAACCTTAGCTACGGCTTCGTCACCGCGTATTTAGGGGTTTAGTGGAAGAAGGAGCTATTCAGTTTCAATTTCGTCCTAAATAAATACAGTTTATTATCATTATTTCCTCTCCCAGTAGGATTCAAACTTAGCGGAGGATCAGGTTGGTGTGCTGTTAACAACACGACAGGCTTTTCTTTCCGAAAGACCAATATCAAATCGTAAAAGTATTTAGAGACTTCTCAGAGGGATACCGGTCCCCACTTGGTGACGTTTTGAGAGCACTTTTAGGTGAGAACTCCACCCCTTAGGTGGAGTCCTATTATGTGAACCCAATTCAGGAGACTAATAGATCAAACTTGGGTTACTGGTAGTTTAATTATTTAATCTAGTTCACTTATATTTTAACCTTTTTCCATGTCTGCATAAGTCTTTAAATGCACGTTTTTTTTAGCTTGATTCGGATGTAACTGCAATATTTGTGCAAGATTCGTTGTTTGTTCCCTTACAGGTATATCATGATAGTTTGTAATTATATGCTGCATGATTAGTGGAACTACATTATCGTCCACATAAAATTGATTTATTTAAGCAAATAACAACAAGGGCAACATAGTTAGTAGAAATGGGATTGCTTACTCGACGGTTATTATGCAGTACGTGAAATCGCCCTCCGCCACAACCCTTTTCGATATCTTTCAGGGTACTCAGGAATTTGAGTTTGTGATATTATTAGTATTAAAAGGAATTCACACTCCCATCTCGAGGGCACGGGATCGATTCCCGGCAGTGGCGGATTTTTCAGTGGAAAACCGGTCCCCACTTAGTGTCTAGTGGAGGGCATTTCAAGTTCAGTACTCTGTTCGTCGGATGGGACGTTAAACCGTGGTCCCCTTGGCACTTTTGTTAAGAGTAGGCTAATGCCGATGCCGGGTTTCTCTCCACCCTTCCTCCGTTCCCTGAAAACTCCTACCATTACCCAATTACCCACCTATCCTATATGGCGCAAATAACCTCAGCTGTCGGTCGCCTCTCCTGAATAACCAAACAACCAACCAGGAATTCTCACATAATAAAGTCATTTACTGGATGCTCCACGATGCACGTGCGAGCATGCGTTGCTACTAAGAACATACAGTTACGTAGGTACTCACGTCAAGATGTTTTATTTCCTTCGATTGAAATCGTCGCTCGACTCGGACGAGGACATTTAATGCCTGCGCGTAATGTGTACAAATGAGCGGCCATCTACGATCACGATGTCGGATAGAGCATCCCTTACCCGAGCCGTGCGTGAACCCATTCCGTTCAGTCGGACGCATACCTTACCTCGGCCTCATCCCATTTCTCGCCCTCCTCTCCTCCTCCCCACACTGAAGATAGCCGACCTTCCTCCCAATCCTGTTCCTTCCGTCCAAATCCGCGTCCCCTTGTTCCGATTCCGCCCACCTCGTTCCGTCACCCGCACGCACATACGCGCTATCTCCCTCTCCTACACACACATACAGCTCGCACGTTCATTTTCTCTCTCCTCTCACCCCTCTCACCTCACTCCGCCCCCCGGCGTCAAATCCGTCCCCAAAATCCATTCCAGTCCCCATTCCGTCCAATTACTCTTTCCCTTCGTACCCCATCCGACCCTAAACACGATTCTCCCCCTTTTTCCATCCGCCCCGCCATTTCTTTAATTCCTGGCGACTGTTTCGCTCACGCGCGAGCGCGCTTCCTTCCGCCACGCCGAACTCCGGTTCCGGTTTTTCCGTTCGATTGTTCGGCCTTTGCTCCCCGAGTCCCTTTGTGCAATCCGCCCACCGCAGTCTTCCCGTACGACAGATAGATTTTCAATAACGTCCCCCAACGTTTTTGGTTCGTGTCAACAGCGGAGCGGATCGAATGGCTATTCGTGACAAGGGGAAAGTTCGAAATTTCTGGGGAATAATTCACGGATCTTTTAAAATTTGAGTCACCAGGACTGTGTCAGTTTACTCTTGCAAGAGATAGTTCTCTCCATTTTTGTATTAACTCAGTGACATATCTTGGTCTGGGTTGTGACTTTCAATATATGGTAAGTAATGAGTTGAGCCCCAAGAAATATTTTTGCTGGCCATAATTTCTGTCTTCCACTCGAATAAAGATAATCATACCGGTCAGGAAGAAGAGATCACTTCATTGTAATTCGTCTGTCATCAAGAGAGATAATGTAGAAGATGGGTTGCAGCTAAAGATACATCCAAAAAGAGATAGTTAAAAGGTCCATCTGTTTCAATTATCTTTATTTATGGTGAGACTGTCAGCGCAAAATACATAGAAAATCAACACATTATAACGCGTGATACGTATCTCAAATAGTTGATTTTTCTTGGGCAGATAAAGGGATAAATGCTGTTATGTATCTACCATAACAGTTACTTGAAGGAGGTAGACATATGTTGGCGGATAGTGGCTGAAAAATGCTTATCTTCACCATTTACCCATCACCATGTAGTACTCTTAAGCCCCCGGATATCTTTAAATGGTTGCACTCAGATTTTCACCCTAACTAAAAAATTAAATATAGTTGAACTTGGTTTTCTTTTTGGACATTAATATGCATCCACGATATGTGTGATTTTCACTATTTCTTTGGCCACTACCTCAGTACTTGCCACTATATGCATTTGCATATTGCTACTATATACATTTCATATGGACAGCCCCATCAAAAAATAATGACTGTGATATCGAGCCGTAATGGAATTGAAACAGATGGAAGTTTTAACTATCACCTTTGGATTTAAATTTTGCTGCAACCCATCTTCTACATTATCTCTCTTGATGATAGACGAATTACAATGAAGTGATCTCTTCTTCCAGCACGATATGACGGCAATGCAAAAGAGTGTTGGCGATTAATTGTGGAAATGATAAATTTCTATCCCCTACTGGGAGAGAAAAGTCTCAGTCCACCTGCCACTGCATAATAACCACTACTGCTTCAATAAGACTTCACTTGTCTTCACAAAATGTTCCAACGCTAAGGTGAGAAAAAGTAAAATTTGTTATTATGGGAAATTTTCCTTCGTCGATTCTTTTTGAGCGCGTATAATTCCGAAGCTCATTTGCTTTGGTAATCGAGGATGACGGCAATGCAAAAGAGTGTTGGCGATTAATTGTGGAAATGATAAATTTCTATCCCCTACTGGGAGAGAAAAGTCTCAGTCCACCTGCCACTGCATAAAAACCACTACTGCTTCAATAAGACTTCACTTGTCTTCACAAAATGTTCCAACGCTAAGGTGAGAAAAAGTAAAATTTGTTATTATGGGAAATTTTCCTTCGTCGATTCTTTTTGAGCGCGTATAATTCCGAAGCTCATTTGCTTTGGTAATCGAGGAAACGCTTGATGCAGAAAAATAAATATCAAATATCATTGCATTATATGACCCTAAGGCTATAATCATGAGCAAACCAAGGTTAAATAAATCGTAGCGTGAAGAAATAAATTGCGGATTCTTTCTGCATGTCCATGTACGACATTAATTTTTCCATTAAAAAATTCATTGCATACGTTTTTTCATACAAGTAACGCAATCATTCGATATAAACTTTCTTAATATGATAACCAAAAACATTGGAAACTGGTGTACCGTGTCACCTTAATTATTGTCAAATGGAAAAAATTCCCTTTAAATTTGTCTTGTGTTATGTTAATTTTTTAACTTACACACTTTATTATTCAACAAAAAGCATAATTTAAGAACAAATAATATTGGCCATTGGGAGAATCATACCTATTTCTGTTTTTCACAACCTAGCAAACTCTCAGAACTTTGATTAAGTAATGCGTCTGGAAAATTAGGTGTTTCACCAGGAAAATCCATCTAGTAATCATTAAAAATGTAACGCAGGCAAAACTAGTCAAAACTTTTAACTGCAAAATAGATTCCATTTCTGTAGGCGCGCATGTTCCTTTGGTCATATAAATCCGAAATTCATTTGCGTCCACCGAAGTTCTGGAAGGCGTGAAAAGAAACCTCATATCTCACTGTCTACTCCCCTGTCTTAATAAATGAGGTTTGACTGCCGCGGTGGATCAACTTAAATCTCACTCTAATGAGGAAATTTCGGCTCTTAAATGCCAGATTTACTCATATTTCAGTACCGCACTCTAATGGGAGAGAGGTGAAATTTTTCAATGTAGCCCACCTTAAACTCAACGCGTTCACGGAGGTAAATTTATCCGCAATTTATTTGGACAATCTTTTTAAATTTATCTTCATAAGGAAATTACTCTCCGCATCCGCAGTTCACTCACTCACTCCACTCTCCCCTCCCCAACTCCATTTGGCAAATTGATGTTAATATTTAACGAACGCCCCCGAGTCGGGGAGCTGACGTGTTCCCGATTCCCACAGAAATGAGCCGCGGTTGGAGCTGCGGTTCATGAGAATTGTTACCCTTGAATAGGGAGAGAGTCTGCGAGGGTGAAATAAATGTTTTCCCAACTCCTATTTCGTCAAGTGAATTTTGTAGAATTAAAAAAATAAAATTATTTATCTAATCTTGGAAAAATAAATTCTTTTGGGAATCTAAAAAAACAAACAATGGATAAAGTTGCTGTACCTCGTAAGGCTGTTGACTGACCTGCATTTTATGATCACCATGAGGAACAAGTGGGCATTTAAGAAGAGGCTGGAGTGATTGGATGAAGAGTGATGGGAAACCTGGTGAGTGCATTAGCCAGGTCATAGCAAAAACACCAAGGTTGGTTTTATGTTCCATATGACGAAGCACTAAACTTGAAGTCTCCACACATTTAATAGACGTTCGTAGGTTTCCGCGGCGTTGATTAGATGTTCTCTGCATTTTTCTCGGGATGCGTCCGCGTCGTTTGACAGTGAGATTATCACTGAGACTTCTCACCACTTCGACCTGAAGACGCCAACAGGAAGGTTGGCGAAACTGTTGTCTCACTGTCAAACGACGCGGACGCATCCCGAGAAAAATGCAGAGAACACATTTAATAGAGTTTTGAAACTGATCAAATTTCACAGGATTAATATGGAAATTGTGCCGAGGTGATTCAATCAAAAAGTAACATATAATTTCCCCCTAGGGGGGGAAAATCTCATCAACACGCGAATGTATACAATATACGTATTTCACGAATATAAATTCCATTCAGATACTGCACAAAAGACCAAGTCGTGTACGCACTAGGGATGTCACATCGACATAGATGTATCGGACTACTCGATGTTTTTTTGCCGATACATCGAAAACATCGAGTGGTAAGACAATCGATGGAACATCGACTCGATGTTTTCAAAACACTCAACATCACAGCGATGTTTTAGGAAACGAGCGGTATAATAAATGTTTTTGGTTGACCAATAATTCATTTTTCTGATTATCAGAAGCCTTTTAAGAATACGAACGAACCTTCCCTAATTACGCCATCTTTCGTTCGCGTGTATGGAAACAAGTGAAGGTATAAAATTGATTTTCATCCCAGTGTTGCCTTCCAAGAACATGATCCGCCGTGCCTACGTCAGTACCTTCTGAGAGGATTGTATCAGCTCTCAGCTTGGTGGTACAAGAGAACAGGAGTAGGTTGGGGTCACTGCATATTAAGCAGGGTTCCTTACCGATACTGGGAGGTTTAAACGTATTAAACTCACTGTTTTTCAACTTGAATTTTTTATACTACCAAGCTTAGAATATTTTTAGGGAACAGGTACACCCACTTTATTGTGTTATTTGTTTTTTGTTGTATAATGTTTATTTATCTTTATTATGAAACAGGGATATGTTTTCTATGCTTAAAAATAAATTCAATGGAAAAATATTAGCGCATTATTTATCAATATTTTACTAAATAAGGTCCTATTTCCGAATAATTTTCAAAATTGCAAGTTTTTAAAAAGATGCAAAATTTCCAATGCATAATACCTAGGTAATACATAATATCTCTATGATAATACCTAACCTCGGATATGAAGACATAAAAACTCGATACATCGAAACATCGATGTTTTTTGTCGATGAATAATGAGTAAGTGGTGAGTACTTTTATAAACATCGAAACATTGACCACTCGATGTTTTTTAGCCGATGTGGCATGCCTAGTACGCACCCTAAAAAACCAAATACCAACACTCTATGATATGAGAAGAACTCGAGAAATATGAAGATAGGTCGTGCGCAATTTATAGTAAATCAATTATTTCAAAATGCACGATTTTGAGGCTGACATCGTAGAAACCTATACCACCATCTACTAGCAGCTCAGAAATAAGCGATGCATTTAAAAAAAATCAACTCTTGAGTCGAAAGATTCATGAAATCGTTGTCTCCGAGCACCGTCTATGATAGCAACAAAAATAAACTTAATACTTGAACCGAGTCCGGCTCAGCGACATCTAACGGGTATTCGACGGGCAGTTGGGTTATTCGTATATAAATAACGGGCCATCAAATGCATATAAGGGATAAAGAAGCGAGAATGAGGGAGGCAGTGTGTCTGCAACGCCACGAGGAGAATAAGGTATATTTTGACTAGAAAAGGAAGTCTCGTTTTCATTCTAATTCCACGGCAGGTACTTTCCAAACAACGTTTCCTTTTCGTTCGTTCGTTTTATTTTTCTCTCACTTTATATCTGATATTCACACTAGTTTCCTACCATTCTCTATTACACGACTTTGTGGTGACTTTCAGGATGATAAATAGCTCTAAATCCCTTGGCTACTTCGTCAACGCCCTCGCCGCACATCCACAGTCGAAAGGCGAGAAATGGCAATCTCACTGGATTTTTATCCGATGTCGAATCCGACGCGTTGATGTTTCTAACCAATTCATGGACTTAAGAGTGAAATTCACACAAAAGAGAAGAGGAGAAGCACCAAAGGATTAGATTATCCGATAAATAACTAACCTTCGAACCAAACTAAAAGGTCTACTCATTATAAAAATGCTACATTTTCATCAATTTTTCTTTTCAATTTCAATGGAATTCAATTATTTTCCATTCCTTAGAACTGGAGTGGAAAGGCTTCTCTCGGGAACATTTTTCACTATTCCTGAAAATTTCCGCGCGGGGTCGTTGAAGGTGCTATTCTACCCTATTTTCATTCACTTCCCGGATCTCCCTCCTCTTTGGCAACAGCATCGGGTGCACACAGCATCCTCGTCTGCACAAATCTCCGATTGCAGCTGAAACAACGCACTCTCATTCCCATGCCCTGCACCCGGCAGCGCTCTCTGCGACAGAGAGAGCTAAGAGATAGGAACGGCAGCGACGGCAATTATTGATACCGTTTAGGTATCTCACCCTGCGCCGACTTCCGACAATTACACCCATTCCTCACCCCATGGTGACGGTTTCCCGGTGAATTTTCATGCAACACTACAGTTAGGTATTTTTTAAACCCCAAATGTTATGCTTCTGGCGAACTAGAGGGGATGATAATGGATATACCAGAGTCTAAATTCCCAAACACTTCTTCAAATGATTTTCAGCAATTTTTAACATAGGAACCAAATGATCCCTCCCATTGCAAACCCAGAATCCAAGGGAATCAATATTGCTGTAAATCATTGGAGCCAATTTGAATTTGAAATGAAATACTGAAGGTTTCATGAAAACCATACAGCTTTTCATTTTCAATGCTTGCATCAAAGCAAGTATATGAAATAAAGGTATCGTTTTTTTTATTTTTGTCTAATGACACAGGTAAATAATGCAGCCGAGAAGCATGTCATTTCATGAAATCATTTTTGTTACCATTTGGCATCAAAATTCTGTTTTTTTTTGCATTTAACTCGAACTTCTCAGAAAATGAACATGGGACCTCTAGAATATCTGTCAACACTGAATAAAAACAGTAAATATACAATTCAGAATGTTTTCTGATCGACATTTAAGAGAAATATGAAGGCATTATTGAGAAAATAACGGAGAAACTTTTTTTTTTAAGTTTGGACGTGAAGAAAATAGGACCATACGTATTTGTATTGGTCTACTAAAACTACCACCCCCTTAAAAATAAACACAGAGATAAATGTAATGGCTTACTTCGTGGCATGTTTAAGGTGTGAAAAAACAAAGCTTTAACTTAGTTACTGATTATGGGAAAGACAAAACACAACTGAACATTTTTTGTAGGAACGAAAGAAGCAGCCCGGGAAAGAAATTAATTACTGATTAAACGAAGGAAATCATTATAATTTAATTAAGCATATGACATTACTTGCATAGATTTACAACTTAAGGGTATTGAGTGAGTTTATTAACCTATGGTACCCCTCTACTATTTTGCGGTATGTTGACCCAGGGAATTGAGGGTGAATGACTTGCAGATTTAGAGACTACTGTGGGCAGAGTTAAGGAATGCATCCTCCATTACAAGAGGTCGGCACTGCATTATCTACGCTATTTCATTGCAATTTGCGTTCCATGCCGATATCATCATAAAACCTTGCAAACTATGCCTCTTCTCCACAGTCCGCTCAATTAGGCTAGAGACGGCTAATGATTCGGTCACGCTAGAGTGCTGGCTAACGCTGATATGGCGTGAAGTAAAGTCTTCAATTGTTATCGTTGGTTTTCCACCTAATAAAGAGGATTTAAAGGTATTTTCTGTTCCAAACATTCAGGTTGTTGCATTAATTTCAAATGGTGCTCCTTTCATTACCACATGCTTTCGAATTTCCATCATTCCATGCAAAAAACATTCTCTTCAGCTAACATTGTTTTCCCTACCGCGACCTTGAAATTATCATCACCTAGATTGAATGTTCCATACCTCATAGTGCCTCCTTAGTTAACAATCTCATCATTTCCTCGTATATTTCATATTCCACCCACAGACCTCGCATTTTCATTCTTCTACAAACCCACGTATTAGAAGCCGAAAATTTATAATTATATATTTTATACAATTGCATCTAAAGCTTGTTTCATAGCATACCCCTGTGGATAGAAAATTGCTGCTATAGTTAGACTTCTCTTCATTTATGCAAATGGAACCTTGTGGAGTATGAAGACTACGAAAAAGGAAATTGAAATGTTATATAATAATGACAAGAAAAAGCTTGAAGACAGTCTTCTTCTTTCAAATATTATTAATCACAAGGAATTAGAAACTAGTTTGTTCATGCTAATTTTAAATTCTATTGCCATCACGCTATAAGTATATTTTAGTCGAATATATCTCTCCCTTACATCTGACCCTTAACAATTTTATACCATAATAATTATAACTAGTTACCTTATCCTGATAAAAAAATTCTAGAAATGAACGATACTGTCATTTATTGGCTGAGATGCATATATGCAGGGTGCGGCAACATAGCTTCCTTTTTTATATGGATACATCCATATAAAAGAGGAAGTTATGTTGCCTCACCCTGTACATCCACCGAAAATTGGGTAAGTTAGCCAAGTTGATTGAGCACCAGCATGGCTTCTAAAGGTCGAGGGTTTGGATCCCTCCTCTAAAATGAGTGTTTTTTTAAACTTGGGATTACACTACACTAGATAGTATGGGAAAATCTTAGCAGCTGGAGCACTATGAAAAGAAATGTTTGTCCCTTCAATGGCAAAACTATGTTTTATACCTGAATCGGAAATTAGTTCGCCCATTTGTACGTGTCATTCGCAATATCAGTAAGGATAAATACTGCCCGGTGCTCATGCGATATTGCATAAGCCAATCAATATCCGTAAAGTACGTGATAAGTCGTTTTCTTCCTTTTCTCTCCCTGATAATTTTCTTAATGTTTCATTTAGATGCTTTTCTGACTCATTAAAAACACACAAAATTTTCTGCATTATAACATCCAAATCCTGTCCACGCATATCGGTGAACAGTTGATTAGGAGCACCATTTGTCACCACTCGGCACACACTTGTAATACAAATATTTTTGTTCAATTACACCAGCACTTACTGTTTATATATTGCGTACCTTATGAATCTTATCCTCACGAATACTGTTTCAGTTCATATACCAATCGCACCTTCCAATTTAATTGCAAAAGATGAACGGGATATGTGGTGTGAAGACAATATCTAGGTGCTCATTATGAGTAATTGTTCACTTCCATAATGAGCTCTCTGCAACTTATGCCGTTTTAATTTCATCTAGTCACTGAAGCGAGTGGATTACATTTTATTAGTTTTCTATTCCATGCCTATATTTGATTGACTCGGATATTGGTTTTGAGACAGATAGCTCGAGGCAAATATTGATTCGTATATGATTTGATTGAGAAATTGATTCATTAAGGGACTCCCTTTAAATTAAATCCTTCCTCGTTTGAGATGGAATCTTATGACATCCTCACCTTGAATACAGCACCATTACTTGCCAAGTTGCTCCACTATCCTGACCTCTTTCTCCGCACTTGTTTTCGTTCCCCGGCCCATTAACTGACTTCTCGTGAGGGTGGTCCTCATCTCGTGCAGTCAAGCCAAGAGTGGCAACAATGGCAATTCCGGGGCCACAATATGAAGAAGTGAAGATGCCACACGGAATACTTCTGATGTATTGAGCGCGAAAAAAAACGTTGGCCCATGCGTGTAATGTTTGCACATGCGTGGACATGAGACGAAGAGAGAGAAGTTTGATTCAATTACTCCGCCCCCCATTCTGCACCCCCCCTATCTCCCTTGCAAGAAAGCCTCCCAGATATGCCCTAATAAATTAATCTCCCGCACGCGAGAATTTTTGCGAGGTAATTAAACAGGATGGCTATTATCAAACGTACACGCCACCCCCGTCTCCGCCGCCCTCGCACGCTGTCCGCGACCTTAAAATATTCCCTCTCATCCTTCTCTCCCCTTCCCACTTTCCCCCTTCCATCCCCCCTTTTCCCTTCCACCCCCTCCCTCCCTCACGGACGGACGCGTTCCCGCCCACGCAAATCCTAATTTCCGGATAGCCCGCTGGGAGCGCTCGCATGCATCCGTCCTCTCTCATCCCGACTCTCTCGTTTGGCGTATTTCCCTCTCTTCATCCGTTCCCCGTCCGCAGAGAGTCTCACTCTCTTTCTCCTTTTTCTCCGTCTCCTCTCTCCTTCGCGTCTCTCCCTCCATTACCTCTCTTCAGTATCTCCTCGATCCCTCTTTCCTTCTCCTTACCCCCCTTCCGAGACGTTATGTCCCAACCCCACTGCCTTCTCTCGCCTCCTGAGTTCATCTCTTGTCAATAAATTACTACTCTTGGTACTCATCTTTTGTTGTCATCTTCCAGTTCCTCCGACTTTGTGATTTCCTCTTATCAGTGACTGGTCTCTGCTCGCACTCTTTGCTTCCCAGTGCCGTTAGTTTTACGTTTACCTCTACAGTATTTTTGTCCTTTGCTCCTCTCGCTGACTTCAAGACATCCCTTGAATTCTTTTTCAGTTTCAACATTAGAGGCTTGAAGAAATGATAAATACATTACCATATTCAGTTAGTAATCCTAAGATTGGTTCGACGTAGCTCTCCATTCGATTTTCCAATCAATTAATCTCTTCATAATCCATAAATTCTTCCCTTTCACACCCTACTACCTAAGAGCTACTTTAGAAAACCTTGTAACTGTTACTTCATTGGAATCAATTCGTCCCATTTTTTAACATTCCAATAAGTCAATCAGCACATCTTTTCTAATGAATACTTATGTAAATAAGCATCCCTTTCATAAAAATACAGCTTATAGAGAATATCTAAAATTTCACAGCAAACTGAGCATATAAGTTGAAATATATGATTGAGTAATTCATGCTCACGATATCTCCGTCACAACTAAGCACAAGATCTCTGGTGAAAACTTTTTTATATAAGATTTTTGAAATCTGTATATTAATTGAAATCGATCTTCTCAGTGATGATTTAATACGAATTTCGCTCTTCGTTACCCCATTTCTTCGTACACCATCCTAGAGGTTTCTTTCAAAGGATATGATGAAGCTTACCTACTCATTTCTCATTAGTACATGAAATTTGCTCGTTCATGGTAAGGAAAACATTTTAATTCCCTTGGTCACCTTTGATTTTTACCACAAATTTCTGATGAGTGGCAAAAATATTAGCGCGGAGATTTTGAGTGGTGTAGCCAAAAGAGATTTCACCCTGATTGGAATCGTGAAAACGCCTGATACAAACTCCAGCGCTCCACTCACCATGACAACGCCATTTATTTCATTAACATTCCAGTAGCTAAATCATAGCTTTTATTGTAATTTTTCTATTTTATGTTATTATTCAAGCAATTCTTCCCGCTATGTTCTCTTGCCTCCCACAACTTCTTGAAGAGGATTCATCTCGCTAATAAAAGAAGGTCAGGAATCAATACGACCTTTCTTCATCAGAGTCAAATGTACCGTTACATGAAAACTGTACACTACATATCTGGTAACGATGCTATCGGCAGGTGTATCAAAGTATGCTACGCACGTGTGATAATACTCAATTTGATACTTTTATACAAAAGCTTATGGATTAGAAAAGGGTGGGAGACTACTCCGGCCGAGTTAATTAATATTATATCTGATTCAATACGATGTAATTCGAATCTATATGATAATGCTATAGGATTCGAATCAATAAGGGAATCGTGTACCGCTCATATCCTTCACTTCCTCTTAACATCCTCTTATTTTCAGTCGCCTCATTCAAATGTCTCCTATTTTGTTCGCGCTACAAGTGGCACACTCAAACAATTCACTATGTTTTATCTGATAGCAGTGACATAATGCCAAATTTACTTTCAAACTGAATTTTGTAGCCTTTTCTTATTATGACATGATATTTTCAATCTTTCAATCCCTCACGCTACTTTCCAAAAATTTAGAAAGGTATCTTATTCAAGAATATTTAAAGGAAGAAAATACTCAAGCTTCCTTTTGTTACTCGTCACCAGTATCACTTATTTTGCTTTTCCCACTTTTACGAAAGCTTATTTTCAAGGAAAATAGTCAGTTCATCAATTCGTTGACCTTTACCATCCTTCAATTAGTTACGGCTTCCCTTAATTTTTTACTGTGTAGTTGAAGAGATTGCATGCAATAGGTTGGTACGGCTAAATCACAATTGTTTTCTCCGTGGAAACGTGCAATTATCCACTAGAGTATTGTAATTCTTGAATCCCTACTCGGTGGTAAAAAGGTTTGCAGGACAAACCATGTTTAAATACTTTACTTCGGCTGTTGAGCGACATATTATGATCCTATAATAATTGATTCAATGTGACAAACTCAAATATTTATGGTAAATACCGAAGGGAGTTGCTTCTGTGTCATCTATATGAAGTTCAACCATCAGCTTAATGGTTATATTTCGGCATGCTCTTCGTCTTTGGTGAAACTGCATATTTTTCTTCCAGCCTTCATGGCCCTAGATTCCCTGCCTAGATATGTCACAAACATTTTCCGAATTCAGCATGCCAGAGAAGCAGATAACCGAGGCAAGAATTTGCTGTCTGATCCGTCCGTTTCCTCACGAGATTCCACGACACGGGGTCTTTCAGCTTAAACCGAATGTTGTCTTGTCTGTTTCCTATCCCGTACACAAATCGCATGTGATGTGACGGACGAGATCCCAAGGGATATGAAACTGACCCCCTCTAACCGGTCACACCCAAGCGGAATCAAATGTCAGATCAATTAGTCGGTCCTTCATTCCCCCCACCCCTTGGGGTCATCCTCGTCCACTCTCTCCCCTTTTTCGAGTCGCGTCTACAATTTCCTTTCCATAATTCGGTCCCGGGAGCATCCTTCTTGTTCTTGCCGCCTTCCCTCGCTCCCTAAACCATCCCTTCGACCAGGATGCGGCAGAAGTTGTCTGCCGACGCCTCCAGACAACCACTCGTATCATCCCAGCATGGCTGTGGTTTCGAATCTCAGCGAGAGCGTCGACTGTGAAATTACATCCTTTGCCATTGTCCTTAAGAGTCATGTGTAACGGCGTGCTTGCCATGGCCGCACATTTTGGAGGAGACTAGAATTCAAAGATGAGGGGCAACCAATGCTCACGGATGCGTCTCTAATCACGGCAACATGTGAAGAGTGCAGTCTTTAACCGTGCGCTATTGTGCTTTGCATAGCGCGGACACTATTTTAAAACGAGAGTTCCATGCTTTTGCTTTATTTCAAGTTTATGTGACTAACAGAATTCTTATAAATAAGTAGGCATTAGAAGTAATGGATACAATTAAAACGTCTAAAACCAATTTGTTAATCACTATTGAGCCAATCCTCCGATAAATTTGATTCAGCATTACCTACAAATTTTCTCTCTCTTCATAATCTTATGAGTCTCCTAATCTCTTCATGCCAATCTGTTTTCTCTCATTTTTCACAACTATTAAATTCCATTGCTTGATCCATACATCAGCATTTGATGTTTCCCCGCTAGCATTTTCTTCTCTGATTGTCCTCTTCAGATCATTAAGCTCAGAATGTTCCCGATAAGGTTACCTTTTCAGAAACTCTCTTTTCTCTCCAATCCCTCTCAAAACTGCGTGTCTAATTGCACATTATCTTTACATGATCTTACAGGTATTTATTTGTTTATTTTTCTGGTGTTACTACCCAATTTCAACTACCATACGCTCTGTGTACAGCACTTTTGGATCAAAATATTTTCTTACTTTCTTACTTGTTTTTAAGTTTTTAGTAGATTTTTGTTCTCATCCTAGAATACTTTTTCGCACGAGCTATAATACTCTCCCTTCCTGTCACTGGTTATACTGATTCACAATATAAACTTTATGCGTTCATTAGTTGTTTTATGAGTCTTCATTTTGCGATCACCGAAAAACGCATTTCCATTTAGATAGTGATTTCAGCGATTCTCTTCCCTTGATGATTTACTATACAGTTATTTCTTCATTGTAGCTTCATTGCAGTTATTTTCCTCGATAAAGATTGGTTCGGCGAAAGGATTAACAAAGGTCGTCATACATCGTGTGTTCAGTGAGGCTCCTTCATTCTCAGAACTTTACGATCCTTTTTGTTTGCATACCGATTTTTCTTCCTATTTCCTAAGCTACTATAGTTAAATGCCGGAATCTTGCCAAAATTTTCAGTTTAGTCTCCTGAATTTTCAACTAATGGCTAGAACGATTTGATTTCCGACGTGAGGATAAGGAAAATTAGCATAATATTTGTCTCAGCCAATCGAGTGCCAAGTATCTGAGAAAAAACAATTATTTTTTTAACTGAGAATCTCATTACATTAAGTAAATGTCAAAATGTCAATTAATTAATGCTGTAACTCCGTAACTCTGTATGAGGATAAACAAATGTGGGTGAATGGAACTTCTTTCGGGGAGGGTCCGCACAGCCCGTCCCGTATGAGTAACTTTCGGCATCGAAGCCAAATTTTGTTTTAGCGAGACGGAGCATCATGCACCTCTCTCCCCGTTTATTCTTAAGCGTTGCCTCATTGGTAAATTTCCGCGACATTTTGGTTCCTCAAGCACTTTCTTTTCCTGTCCATGCGTGAGCAAGGGTATTACTTGATCTCGAGCCACCGTCGGAAAAAAATGTACGTGCCGAAGCGGGAGTGCATATCGTCACCAGCATCTCCTCACCCTTCATCTCTCCGCCGTCGAAGGACGTGCGGGTTCATCAATTCCTCTCGCCGACTACTTAATCTCTGAATCTTGCATCTTAACTCCAGCTCGTTCCCTCAGTCTACAACTCCCTTTCTCTGTCGCGAAAGATTGCTTGTCTCAGAGCTCCTCTTGCTTCCTCGAGATGTTCCCGTGCTTTCACGTCTTTCATTCTCTCCTGGCCCAATTAAAAAAATAAATGAACTGCGGCTGTCCCTCGAAACAAAATTCAGTAACGTTTTCATTACCTACGTGATTTTTTCACTCGTGCGGAATAGTTTTCTATTCCCTCCAGTGATTAACGATATTTATCGTAAATATTTACATTCTTTGATGTAAAACACTTCCGATAGAAAAGGATTTCATATTGATTTTCAGGGTATCACGCATAGCACAACTATTACATGTAGATGACGCGAAAGATAGAAGCCATTAATGACACATTACCGTTTTTTCTAGGTAAATAAAAAAAATCAATCCCCACAGGAATAATGAAACCTGTAAGGGCATTCAAAGGTAAGAATACTTTCGGATACTGTACAAAGTTTGAACCGTAATTCTTCATAGACTGATTTATGAGAAATAGTTTTTATTTTAAAGCATGAAAATAATTGGCCGGGTCATGATCCTAATAATTGTAAAATAATGCAGCCTTATTCAAAATAAAATGTAAAAGGAAGGTATAAATCCATTTACCTATTTCTTCAATGCTTTCTATATAAATGTACAAATTTTACAAGTAACGTGACTGACGAAATGGTCAATTTTACTTCAAGAATCAGCTTCAGAGCCTTCTAACCTCTTAGCATAGGTCTATCTTCCCCATGAATTCTTACGAGAGTCAACTTCAAAACTGCCTTTGATTACCAAGGAGAAGGTTTCTCAAAATCACAAAATATGACTGAATTTCGGTATATTTTATGACATATTTCAATTTTTGAAACAGAAAACTATATTTCATGGTAATAATTAGATTCTTTATGGTATTTCTTTCTTTTAGTTCAAGGAAGATGTTTTTAGCATAAGAAAGAGTGATAAAATATTCGAAAATAAAACAATTCTTCATGTTAAAAAACCAATTTTAACGTATTTTCTTTTTTGGAGTATAAAAAATTGAGTAAATTTGGACACTGGACTACAGGCAGTTAAACGTAGCCTATGCTATGTGGTACAACGACATTTCATGGTTTACCAAGTTTCATATCCGTGCAACTTATGGTTATAAAATAATCGAGAGTTGAACTTTTCACGAGAAGGTTTAGCTTTTTATATTAGAGTGCATAAATAAATTTAAAAATATATATTTCATCATCATCATGCGTCAACAATCCTAGGATTAGTTTAACGCAGCCCTCCACTTGATTCTTCTATCGGCCAACCTCTTCATATTAACGTAGTTCCTCTCTTTCACATCCTTTACGACCTGTTCTATAAAACTCATACGAGGCCTGCCTTTTCCATGCTTCCCGTTCACTTTCCCCTCGACGATTGTCTTCATCAGGCCATCGTGTCTTAAGATATGACCGATTAGGTTGTCCCGTCTTCGACTTATAGTTTTCAGCAGACTTCTCTGTTCTTCCACTCTTCTTAAGACTTCTTCATTTGTCACTCGGTCGATCCATTTTATCTTCATCATTCTTCGGTAGCACCATATTTCGAATGCATCCACCCTTTTCTTCTACTCTGTTGTCATCATCCATGCCTCACTGCCGTAAAGAAACATGCTCCAGATATACGTTTTGATGAATTTTTTCCTTCTCAGCTTGTATTTCCAGCTATAACTTGATTCTTCTTTTGATAGAATGCCCTCTCTGCCTGGGATATTCTACTATTTCTTTCTTGCTTCGTCCATCATTGGTTCCCAGATAATAGAACTCTTTCACCTCTTCCAGTTTCTGTTTTCCTAGTATAACGTTGGTTTTGGACTTTTTTTTTGTTTGCTGCTCGCCAATATTTTAGTCTTCTTCTTCTTGATCTTTATCTGATGTCTGGCCATTGTCATTTCCATGGTTGTTAGCATCTTTTTCTGATCCTTCTCTATCTCTGCTATGAGAAATATGTCATCAGCGAATCGTGGCATGCTGATTGTTTCTCCGTGGATGTTCACTCCAGTGCACTTTTCCTTGATTTCATTGATGGCTCTCTCAATGTAAACATTAAAACTTTCGGGAGATAGTACACAGCCTTGTCTCACTCCTTTTCTTATCCTTGCTTCTTCACAGCTGGGTCCAGATTTTATCACAGCTACTTGGTGTTTATACAAACTGTGGATAATTCTTCGATCATTGTACGACACTCCAATTCCTTTCAGAATTCCAAGAATTGAATTCCAATCAACGTTGTCAAAAGCCTTTTTTAAATCCACAAATGCAATGTATGTCGGTTTGTTCTTCTCCATTCTCTTCTCTATGATCAGGCTAAGGGCCAGTATTGCTTCTCTTGTACCCTTACTTTTTCTGAATCCAAATTAATCTTCATCCAGGATCTCCTCAGCTTTTCGTTCTATTCTTCTGTAGATGATCCTTGTCAATATCTTCAACGCATGTGTTGTAAGGCTCATAGTCCTAAAGTTTTCACTTTTCCCCGCTTTCTTTTTGGGTATAGGAATGATGTTTTTCTCGAAGTCCCTGAGTATTTCTCCTGTTGAATGCATGTCGCAGATGGTTTCTTAGAGATGGGTTAATGTCTTCTCTCCCGCATTTTTTATTAATTCTGCTGGGATATCATCAATTCCAGAGGTCCTATTAATCTAAAGGTCCCTTACTGCAGCGTCGAATTCCGATCTTAATATTAATGCTCCCATATCATCATTTTCGACTTTGCTTTCCTCTTCAATCACTTTCCTTTGAGATTATTTCCGTTGTATAACTCCTCCAGATATTCTTTCCATCTCTTCACTTTGTCTACATTTTCAATCAAAAGTTCTCCAATCTTGTCTCTTATGGCTTTGCATCTTGCGCTCCGTTCCTTGAAGTGGTTCCTCACTATCCTATAGCCAGCTTCCACCTTTCCAAGGGCAAGGTTGTTTTGTACATCTTTGCATAGAGTCTTCATCCACATTTCTCTAGTTTTCCTGGCTTTGCGATTTACTTCGTTCCTTATTCTTTTGTAGCAAAGCTGCCCTTCTTCAATTTACGCATTCTTGTACTTTCTACTTTCTTTAATCAGCACTACGACTTCTTCCGTGACCCATGGCTTCTTCTTAACAACTTTTTTTCTACTACTGGTTTCTCAGTCAGGTCCCCTCCTCTGTAGGTTTCTACTGCTTTCTGAAATGCCAGCTGATGCTGAGTCTCCTTCCATTTTTCTACTTGCCAATCGTCCTCAACTTTTTGAATTTTAAATTGCATTTCATCATCACTAAATTATGGTCACTGTCGATGTATGCACCCGGGTAGCTTTTGCAGTCCTTCACCTGATTCCTAACCTCTACCTCACTAAAATGTAGTCTTTTTGAAATCTTCCACTTTCTCCTGGCATACTCCACGCGTATCTTCTTCGGTTGTGATTTTTAAACTGTGTTTACATACGCAATATAAGTATCTTTTACGGAAAGGAGTAAGCGAAAATATTGCAGATATTAGAATTAGTACAATGAAAAATAACTCCTAAATTTATAATAAAAATACACGTGCACTAAATGGGACAAGTGCGGGAAAGACTTGGAAAGAAAAAAGAGGTTCAGGCCAAGCAATGATGGCAACAGTTATGTTCCGAAAAAGACGAATACATTCACATGGAATCAAAGTATCTCTAGATTTATAGGTTATCCTAAATAATACATAATTACCCTACAACACATTTTATCAATTGGGTTACTTTTTATGAAATCCATCGAAATATTTATAAAACGATATTTTTATAACTTTTTTGTTTTGAAGTCTCGTGTAGCCTACTTAAATGGTAATATTTGTGCGATTATATTTCTTGAACTATGTTCCCGTAATATATGGCGCACCACTTCCAATTAGGAAATAATCATCTTAAACAACACCACAGAAAAATATTTAATTGTAACTGACTTAGCCATTTCTTTGAAATGATTCTAATGTCCCATAATGGAATCCTTTGGAATCGGAATTTTTGTGATTAGTGGAACTTTGGAATATTTTCTTGTGCTAAAAATGAGTCTTCTACATAACTTGCATGGAACCAATCCATTCAGATTGACCAGATTGAAAAATGTTGTGCACGGAATGTTTTTCTTCCCGAATATTTTTCCACCCTAATAAAATCAGATCACATTATGATTTTCACTGGCTCTGCCATTACGAATAAAAAATCTAGATCTCCGAGGATACAAAGGAAAAAATTAAAGAAGAAATTATTTCGTTCTAATTCATTTTCATTGCGGAAGTTTTATTTACTCCATTGAAGCTTTGTGTGTGCTTTTGGAGTTATGAGCTCTAAACACCCTTTTTGCGCGGATAATTCACGAAGAACACCTAATGCCCCATCTCTCCATCGAAGTTATAATCTCGTCACAGGATGGAAGACTAGTGTTTAAGGACTGCGCTTCATGCTTTAAAAAAGAATGCCCATCGTATTCGAATGTTGATCATTTCTTCGGTATTTTTTAAACCGAGATGTCGGATACAAATCCACCACATGAACCCACCACTCAAATGTCATATAGTGTGAAAATAGAAATTCTAAGGAAACGCATTTTAATTAAATCCGTGAACAAATTAAAAACGTACTAATTGAGTATTTATATTTGGCATGAATGTTATCCGTTCAAAATTAATATCAGTTAATATAGGTTTGTTTCAATTAAAATTTTCCATTGAAATACCAATTTATTTTAGAAATAAGTTCATATATTTTAATTGCTAATTGACTTCATACAACATAGCCAACAGATCTTTAATAACTTTGAGCACCAATAGCGACTTGCACACAAAAAAAAAGAATCGGTAATATTTATAAGAAACTTCACTTAAGCACAATGGTTCTAAATCTTCTAATTGTCTCCTGAAACCGCTTGGAAAAATTGCAATTGCGATTGTTGTGTTTGACCAACATGTTATTGCGGGTACACAGACTTTGCTTTAACCATTTTATATTTATAGTGGTGGAGAATTCTGTTTTTCGGTACACTAAAGTAAGCCAACTCTTCGTTTTATCATAATATTTAACCAAATCTTATACTACGACTGACGCAACAACCACGACCGTGACGGGATTTGAGCACGCAACTTTTGAGTTGCCAAGCCTGAGTATTAGCAACCTGGTGATTACGACTACCTGTAATTTGATTTGATTTTCACTTGTTGGCTCCTCCCCCCCCCCCCCCCCCCCCCCACCCCCCCCGCCCCTCCCCCAGATTACACCGCATATAATTCAAGTGTTAAAAGTCTTAAAAGTGATCACTAGTTTGATGCATGAGTGTGGTTAATAATTGTTCTTTTCAATTTGATATGTATATATGTTGAACTTCTATTATGGGGCCGGTTAAATTAACTGCTTCATAACAAGGCAAGCAGTGAACTTTACCAGTGAGAAGAGATAGTAATGGGCACTGTGAAAGAAATACCAAGCCCAAAATATTAAGGGAAGAGATTTGTAACATGTCGTCACCGAACGGGTAAGGCTGATTTGTTTCAAGTTACGCACTTAGTCTGCATCTACATCTATCCACATCTACGCGATACCCTGAAAGCCACCGAGAGGTTGTGTGGCAGGGAGTGAAGATCACCGAACATGCACTATTGACAATACATGACTCGCCCCCCCCCCCCCCATCCGAAGCGAATTTCTGGCTACGTGCCTGACTGCGATATCCTAAATCTTTATATCAGGAGAATTTGCTGGTAACCAACAGTAAGAAAGTTGATGAAAACGTCAATGAAAATTATCTCATTGAAAAATTAGCCATATGAAAATGCAAGCAATGACTGTACTCAATAGGATTCAATGCGCAGGACATGCGCCAGTGGTGAATCATTCCAACTCTTTCTCTCTGTTCAATTATTTCCCACGTAATAAAATACACCCTTCCCGCTATTTGTTTCGGAATTCTTAGCACTCTGGAGTCACAGAATTTCCTTCTTTTGCTCGCGAAAACGAGTAATTGACATCAATGGAAACCCTTGAAACTGACGCCGTTCCAAACGAATCACTCACTCCCCAGCCGCCGGATATTCATTTCCGAAAAAACGCCCCATCGCATAAAACTCCCCCGATCTTTCCCTTAACTCCCACCCTTACCCTGTCACTTACGCCGCCGTATACTTTTCTACTTTTTTCGTCCACTTCGTTTCCACCCCCACCCTCTTAATTAAGGGTCGGCTGCAATCCCGTTGGCCATTCGCATGCTCGTCTTTACGACTCCTCGTGGCGGAGGCATGTATAGTAGGCATATTGCTCGGTATGCCTCGATCGAGGGGACGGGACGTCATCATCCTTCGCCCTGGGGCACGCCAAGGAAAAGAAGACCGCAACTCCGCAGTTCTCGCGGGATTACCGACATAGTGTCGGGACTTATTACGGCCGCCCGAAAGGCGGAGGCGAATTTTTTAACGGGGGGAAGCATGGGTAAAGGAGTCGTGGGCGAACAAGGGCGAGCCGAGAGATTATGTGGGCACCCGCTGGAGGATCGTCTGACCATGAAAAGGGGATCATGGTCTGCTTTCATCCGCGCGGTTAAATCGCGCGAGACAATGAAAGCGGCGTCCTTCTATCCGTGGGCGAGTGCGGAGGATTCGGATTTGTGGCCCTCCCCGAGTTGAGACTATTCTGATAAGCGTTAATCCCGACGGGAGAATTTGACGCGCGGAAACTCATACTCGACGCGTGAAATTAAAAGGAAAAGGTAATTATTCTTCCATACTCCCCCGTCTTCGGCGACTTTTATGCTTCTCTCCAGCAGAAATAAAATATTCGTCCTCACCAAAAGGAAAGTGAATCCGCCATGCTTTGTGAATTGATGGTGAGCGTGGCTAGGGAGATTGTGAAAGCGAAGTGGTGGTCATTTTCTGACTGGTGGTAAAGTGATGATGGGTCCAATATTCCAACTTCATGGCAGCGTTAGTGGATCCGCATTCTATTCAAAGAGAGTGACTATCATTTTTGAATGGAAAACAGTTTATGCATCTCTGCTTGACATACACACGTTAGGCAGATAAATGAACCCAAGAGCGTAACAGAAATCGTGTGAATCTGATGGGTCCTCAAGATCTAAACCAGCTTCCAACGCATGAAGATGCAATTAAGGAAAATATATTCATGCGGTCATTGAATATTATTATCTATTCGATCTCCTAAAATCCGTTCATTTGTAAAAGAAACAAATATCTACGTGGATTGATGCATAATGCCTTCTCCCAGCGGATTGCGGTCATTGTCAAACTTCAGCGAAGGTAATCCCCTCTTCACCCCTACTGTTAGTGTGGATGAAGGAAACATCCTTTTCCTTTTAGTGCAAGCTGTCACTTTTCACAAGTGTCGTCAAATCTTTTCAATAGTAATATACGTTTAACATTGCATAAACGGAAAGACCTTACCCAGGACTTGTTATATGTTTTTTGGGTTGTCCGCGTCTTGTTAACTGGTTTGAGGGTGGCCAACCAGTTAACAAGACGCGGACAACCCAAAAAACATATAACAAGTCATAAATATGGACCGCGAAAGTTTTAACGACTTGACCTTACCCAGGAGTTTGACATCATTTGATCTCAAAGGAGTCAATGTGGATGCATGCCGTTCACTTCAATTATGCATTCCCAAACTACCTGGTGGATAAAAGATGTTCCCAGTATCAATGTGGAACCGGGAGCACCAAATATCACCCACGATTTTAACCGCTCACCGAAAGACAATGCAGGCACGTGCTTGATAAGTAAGGGTTACCAGCTGATACCGGAGTCCGAAAATAAGGACAATCTACGAGTTGATGTATGCCGACAGCTGCAAAAATAGGGGCCATCAATAGCGGTCAGACTCTAGCTGGTGGTGTACCTCGTCTATGGCGAATGACATTGCCTCAAGAAAAGCAGACAATTACGCAAATTAGTAAATTACTATTCATGCCCGAGGACTCTTGGCTGGATAAGAATGTATCTTTTCAAATCTAATATCTCTGCACATTTCAAAGAGCGCTTATTTCGGTTCTGCCTTCACTTGGCTCACAAAGGCAGTCGGGTCCTTTGATTACTCTGCCACTCCCATCATTTCCTTCGTACTAGATGCAAATAAAAAAAAACAACATTTTAATCCTATCCCAAATTAACTCAATTAGTTCCGACAGGCTCTCGTTCCGGGATTTGAAAATTTACCTCGAAACACCCTCATCCTCCGCGTCCTTCTCCCCCAAATCGATTTAAATCGCGGCCACCCCCATTCGCCCGTGTTCATAGCCCCCCTCTCTCTTCCTTCGCTGGGGCTGTGTCTTCGGCATCCGCATCTTCTCCTTCCCCTTTGCACCTTCTTCCTCGGTCTCTTTTATCAATGTGCTCCGCCTCGTCCCTCTTCCCTACAGCTCTCTGGGTGGAAAAAAATTTGTCCCGATTGGCTGGGAACGGCGCCTCCGAAAATATTCGGGGCGAATAATTCTGTTATTCCCCTGCCTCGTCCCGAATTAAAAGGTCCCTCAATTCTGAGCTTTCATTTTTTATAAGCTTCTCCATTGGCTTTTTCTTGACGCCGTAATCGTTCGGTTCCCCTCGTGGAATCCGAGGAGTGCACGGACGCGCGTAAAACAAAAACTTTTTAATCTTCCCCTAGCGCTGTGCGCTCACCTATTTGTAACTTTAGAGAAAGGAGTTGAGGGCTAGTCCGACGAAGGCACGATTGCTATCGTATCTGATTAGCTGAGGGACAAGTTTTGTACTGCGAAGTTCAAAATGGCAGCTTCCGTTCCAAACTCATAAACTTCTTTTCTTCTGCATCTAAATATTTTAGGCAGATTGAATATCTACTCCAGCTTAAAGAAACGTGTTATTTATCTGGATAGGAATTCGACCAAAGCAAATAAATGAATCGATTCTCAGGGTAGAATAGCGGCATTTCTGAGAATTGCAGTTAGTCATCGGAATCATATCAAAAAAGAGTTCATTATGAATCACCAAGATAACACCATTAAGGCAATTGAAGTTGAGGCCCATGTAATCATCTCAACAATGAAATACAATTTGTTACTTTTAGCGTTGCTTCTGAATTTGCTTGGTAGGTAATTTGACATTATTATATGCAGTGATTTAGTTGCAAGCCCACTCAGACTTATGGTTTCAGATTGGCTTTAAAACATGATGTGACCTGGGATTAAGGCAGGAAGACTCAACAAGCAGCTCATATATATCCTATTTTTTCTGAATACATAGAAAAGAATGGTAATGGGACTCATAAAAAAACTCACGTATTTTAATTAGAAGAAATTAGGCATTTTTATCTCTTCTAATCATTACATTGTTTCCAAAATATGTCACCAAATTTAAAGCTCAAGAAACAGTGTGGCAATAACAGTATTTAATTTCATATTGCAAATTTGGTTCCCAACATGAAAATTTCCTCTTACTTTACAGTTCAAGACTGGTAGTAGGTTTTCATATATTTCTGTCTGGTCACGGTTATAACAAATATAGAAAAGGTTTTCAAAGAGGTATCGGAGAGTTTTAGAATTTAACCGAAAAACAAATAACGCATCCATTAGCACACTTTTATTATGTAGAATTTCCCTTAATTTCCCAGATACAAATATGATTTTGATCCCAGCGTAATAGCCAAAAGTATTACGCCTAGAGACAGCCGTATGTCGCTAACAAGACGGAATGTGAATTTTTCCTTTGTCCTCTGATCTAACTACCTATAGTTTTTTCCTTGCCTTTTCTTTTGATATCATCAGCGGAGAGTCATAAAGCTGTCGTAATATATGTGTTGCCCCTGGGAGAGTAATTAGTGTCTAGTCGTAAGTCGGTGACTTATGGAATATGCAAATGGAGAGAGACATGGCATGAACAATATAGCTCCTCGAGGAATCCTTCCGGGATATGAGAATATGTGAGGAGTCGGATGGAAGGAGGTGAACAATAAGGAAAAACTTCTTTCCATAAATGAAATTCGTATTCCTACAGGGCCAGCTCAGCACCCCTCTCCGCGTCCCACCCCTGTCATTCAAGGATACATCGCCAAGGGAATATCCTTTTCCTTCCTCCATTCAAACGGGCTCTTTAGACGAATTTCCTTCTGTTAGCTTCAAATTTTGCTTAGGAATCGCCTCATATGAATGTAATAGGTAAGGTACCTATGTTATTCCTCGAGGAGTCTGGGCAAATGGTTTCTGCGGTTTGAGATAGCACCTTTGGGGATTATTTCAATATGCAACGTGCTTACTATTTTGAAAATTATAAACCATCGATTGCTTCCGTCGATAGCTCGTTGGATAAAAATGAGTATCGAAAATTTATAAATTGCTTCAGGTTATATTTAATTTGGTTTAATTTCCTATGAAGGTTGAAACGTTTTATTTATACTTTTTCAAAGAGCTATTTAACCGTAGGGATGAGAGTGCCTAAATTTCTACTTAATAGTTAGAAACAAAGCTGAGATCCCTTGAGTGATAAACACCGTTAAGTTTGAATTTGATCCGTAAAAATGAAATTTTATATTTTTTTAGCGACATAATTTAGCGACTGCACTTTCACATTTCAAATGACCCTTAATTTACAATTTTCACCAACAATTGGATATGAAAATTAATTATCAAATATTTCTATCCATACCTAAACAATGCATGTCATTTTAATCTTGGTAGTAATATTAATATACGTACTGCGAATCCCTGCTTAGGTGACCCTTTGGGATTGTCATGATATCACTTTTACTAATTAATGACGCCAATTCCACTGCAATTTAACCCGAAATGGTTGTAATAGCCAGTAATTGCCCCTTCATCATACCTAACACCAACATCCGCGGATTGACTTTCTATTCTACCTCTTTCCACCTTCACAAAAGATCGAACTTTGGTTCTCACGAGTCCCATAGTATAACTTCAATGCAAAATGGAAATTCATGTCGCAAGCCATCGGAGGTAATTAGGTTTTTACAAAATGTCTGCAGAGGAAAAATATTTTTACATATTACCGTAATCCTTGATTATTTTCATAATCCTATCGTTTATATAGTGAGCAAAACGCAAGGCCTAACTAAAGGCAAAAACTACATGCCTATCATGTCCCAATTCAATAAAAACATCTCTTCCTAATATGTCTAAAAACACTTATCTTAGATAAGTAGCACAATAAAACTAATAAGAAATCAGCGTACGATAGATGGAGGTAAATATTAAAAAGGATAAATGTTTAAAAAGTTACTCCTTTCATTTCATTTATGCGGTATTTTTTACCGCAAACTTTACCTTTAATTATCTACCTATGATCTGTCTTTAGTTGACTAAAATGCATCGAAACCGAAATATAAACAGAAAATACCTTACATTGCGATAAAATCAAGCAGGGTCTAAATATACTTAGTATATGCTATGCAATAAGTGGTTGTTTGCCTAAATTTGGCTCATATTACAGATACATGCACTTCATAGTGTATCTTAATGATTTTATTTTCACTAGATTTAGATATTGGATATGATCACTCTTTTTTGGGGAGGTAATACTAGCATACAGGAGCTTTACTAATCACATTAGTCACATCTAATTACCAATTTCGCATATTTCTTCTAAATAGCGAATCATTACCTTGAAGAAAAAAAAAGGATTTTGTTGAAGAATATTAGTGCCCTATGTTAATTAGAAACTCGTCAAAATGAAGTATATATTTCTTTCGGGAACGGAATGGGAATCGAGAAATCCGCCAAGCGTGGTTTTCATCGTGACGAATAGGCGTGGGAAAGCATTTCGGGGAGGAGAGGACAACTAATTAGCTCCCGTACGCCCAAAAGGCTGATACCAAAATTATCAAAATATGAGACGTAACCTTCCCAACACTGACCCACATCATGATTCTTTCTGCTCAGGCCATGGGCATTTAGATCCTTGGATAATTTTTATAGCCGCGTCTTCCCTTTTTCTGAAAAGCAAGGGCCTAAAATAAAAGAAGCAATTATTCAAATATCCCTTATCCGACGGATGCAAAACGGCCAGCTCCTGAAATAAAGACGGTTGACGTCATCGTCTCCTCTTTCCCCTCTCTGCACCATCCCGCCTCCCCCCTCTTGCGACGCCAGCGACGCCGTCGGCACATACGTCCTTTACCATCCGTGCCTTACCATTTCCCTCCGTGCCAACTCCCACTGTTGCGACCGTCGGTTTGGACTCAACTAGAAATATCAGCAGATATGTTTCGGAAAGTATGTTGTGATACTTCATGAGTATGTGTCTACTACATTCCATCATGTTTTTACTAGAGCAATGAGACTAATCGTCAGTATATCTGTCATTAGATTGGTTAACTTCAGGCCACCATTCTTCTAAATCCTCTTAACAAACAAACAAACCGGCGAAACAAGCACACAAACAAACAGTAACAAACCTCTTGGTTTGCCTAGGTAATAGTTAGTAGTTGTTCGCGTAAAGGCGACCAATAGCTAAAGTCGTTTGCGTCATTTTAGCATTGGAGAGTATTTAGCCAGAGTTGGGACTTTTCAAGAGAACGGAGGAAGGCTGGAATGAGGAACGGCTTCAGTATTAGAACGATCGGCGCCAAGGGGTACACGGTTTAATGTCTCATCTGACGGACAGAATACCTACTGACCTCGAAGAGCTGCTTTTCTATTGGCCCACCTATTGATTGTAAAGGCTTCTTAGCTTAACGTCCCATCCGGAGTACGGAGTAATGAATGTGAAAAGTTCTCTACTCAGTACTCCAGTCGATCGGGGTCACACTGAAAATCTGCCATTTTCGGCGCTCAAAGCCGAGTGTGAATTTCCATTTCTCTAATCATCATACCAAACCGGCTCCATAAAGATTACGGATTGTTACAAACGAAGGTTACGTACTACTTACATTCGTAGAGTAGAGCACGCAAGGACTACCATTACTAATATAAACAATACTTACTAGTAGGTTCCAAGTTAGCCCGTCAATAGATAAGTACAGGGATTGTTTTACTAAAATAAGTCACTTTTATTCAAGGCTAGCTACTACAATGCAGAGATAGATTTTAAATACCAAGGACAGCTGCTGAAATCTTATTCGGGTATTCATGACTCAGTGTCCCCAGTGAAATGACGTTGCCATTGTCATAAACCTACGATAGTATAATTCACTTAAAAGTCGGTTACTTCAAATTACGATCGATGCCACAATTAAAGGGTGGTTGCACTAATCTTTTGCTTTGCACATGCCACGTCAGGCTATAGGATACTATCAGGCATGTTAAGCAACGATACGAGTATAATATTCAGGAGAAATGACCGCCGCAAAATGTCACTCTTACAAAATATAAAAAAATGTGCATGCGACAAAAGAAATGGTTGGCGAGTTTACGTTGTGGAAGTTATTCACTATAAAAAAGAAAAAAACTTAGTTCGTTTCCACAAATATATTTAAAACAAATCAACCGGTTTCACTGTAATCTTGAGAATGGCCTGCACTGTAAAAAGTTGATCTGATTTTCAGTGCGATCTGAATTTAAGCGCTGTCTGGTTGTAAGGCAGGAACACGGATTTAAGGTGCGGAAGAGGCAGGAACATGGATGGTTGGTACACGAGCAGTTAAGCAGGAAGCAGAGGGAGCAGGATTCAGGATGGTCTGATTTTCAGTCGTTCACCTGCCTTATTTTTAGACAAGATATTACTGCTGAATTTCAACATACCCTGTCTTAAAATTGTTGCATCTGAAATTCAGATCGCTTTTGTACCTTAAAATCAGATCTACTTTTTACAGTGTGAGAAGGCCGAAACCGGTTGATTTGTTTTAAATATATTTGTGGAAAAGAACTAAGTTTTTTCTTTTTTATAAAATGTGCATGTGTTTAACCGTTTGCGTTTTCGAAAAGATTGATAAGTTATCTCAAGGATACCACAATTATGAACGCAATCTATCTTGCATTATTTCTCGTAAGAATCGCAATTTCTACAAACGAGAAAATATATTGGAACAGGATGAAAACAAGCTAAAAAATACGTAATCAACGTATTTAGGGTGTGTGCCTGGCATTTAAAATTTACGCTATAAGTCGACTTACAGAAATTGTCCTTGTTAAAAATAGCCATTGATGGCTAATTAATAATCACTCGATGCTCCATGACATAAAATTTGTTTCCTCAACGTGTTAAAACTTTTCTAAAGTATGCTTCTAAAGTTTCTAAAGCCATGGATATTTTTCTCCGCAAAAATCTTATTTTTTTCGTTTTCTTTAATTGTGCATATCCCTTGGGTTACCAACTTTTATGTCCGCCGAATTTTCATTCCTTTGGGGCACTGTTCTGTCAAGTTACTTCAACAAAGATTACGTGAGATAAGAGTTGAATTTTTGAAATCTTCATTACGGTAAGTTTCACTTTTCAACTTTGGGATATCTGTCATTTTCATCATGTTTCTCAAGTAACTGCTCTTTCTTGCCCGTAATTGATTTTGCACAAAATAACTCGTGAATTCGGCCGTCTTCGCGATTCATTCTCTTCCAACTCGGGCGGTTTAAATAATTTATGCATACGATTCCTTCGTTTTTTGCTCAACCGGAATTTGCTCCCGTAAACAATCCGCCAGCTTCATGTGCAAGATAGCTCCATTGTATCACGGGAAATTGAAAACTCACTATGGAAATCCTAAACCGTCATTTGATTGAAATTTAAATCCTTCCGTCATTAAGCTATCTTCTTCCGAATGAATACATGCCAAGTGCATACGAATGATCAATAAATGAAGCCAAAATTAACGTTGGGAAATATTTTTCACATAAGTGCAGCTATTTCTCTCCTCTTCCAAGATGGTTTCAATGGTAAAAAATAAATTATACGTGCAGCACTTAAAAACACAACACACAGGTAGGTATTCGTCAAATACATATATTAGGGAATTTTTACATTCAATATTTATGAATATAAATAGAAATAACGTTTAAATTGTAAATTAACATCTTCCGATCATAGAGTTTTTTACAAAGAATAATTCAATTGAATTTCAGCATACCGACAGGATATATTTTAATACGAATGCATGCTATTTTTAATGCATATGTAGCACTGATGAATACAGAAACAAAGCCATTACAAGGGTTTTAACGTATTAACAGAAAGTTCTGAGGAGAGTAAAAATTCAAAATATGAAACGCCGTCAAGTTTTTCATTTTCATTTTACGACACATCATACTCAGTCTACGACAAGTGAACAAGGAAAGGACAGTAAACATTTTAATATCCAAGGCAGTGTAGTGAGCATCACGACCGCTGTATTTTCCTAGAGTATTGCAGGAACGAGGACTGATATTCCCGGAAAATTATTTTAGTACTATTTTTATCTCATTTCCATATATATCTACGCGATACCCTGCAAGCCACCGCGAGAGTGTGTGGCAGGGGGTTAAGATCACCAAAACATGCACTGTTGACATTCAACAAGCTGCTACATGGAAACATGCTAATCATATGGGTTACATGCAGCTACATAGTTAGTATATACATAGTAATAAATGGATTGGTTGTTAATACATGCATCGTGCGTTTACAGACTACCCTACAAAATTTCGCCTGCCTATCCTTTTGCTATGCTGCCTATTGCGTTACCTAATATTACGGGGGGAAAATGACATTTGAAAACTATCGGTACGGCAATCCATCTCTCTAATTTTATATACCTTAACGAATCTAGCACAATACGCTGGCGTTTTTAATACGTATCTAACATCTTCAGTTGATACCTCAACCAAAGGCTACCAAAGTACTGCTTGTTATGCGCGTGCTCAGACTTCCTTTTTTTCTCCTCAACTAGTCACCTGCTATACACAATATAAAGAAGAGAAGTAAATGGGGTCGCTTACCATATTTTTTTATTGCCGAATTTGATAGAGTTTGTAAAATAAAAAGACCCGTATTTTTCAGTTTTTTGATCCGTCAATTATTTCTCGAGTTATAAGTAGCGAAAAACTGATGTTTTTAACCTTTTCGGAAAAGTGGGCGTGGTGCAACCTCTGACGTATATCAACTTCGTCCAATCACAACTGATCCCGCGAAGCTACTTTGCCTTATCGCAATGGGGGGACACAGCTGACCCTGCCAATAGGAGCAGTTGCGACAGCATCTGTGCGAGCAGACCTTCCGATAACCCCCCTCCACTCCCTTCCCCTAAAAGATGTCAAGGACGGGAGGAAAATGACATCAATGATTTCAAAGCAGCTTTTTCGGTGGGCGTCACCTCCTGCTTATTTTAATTTTTGATTTATGAGTGAATGGTTGTGGTTAGACGATTAATTTTTTCACTAAAATTCGTTTTTCGTTCCCATCTAACGATTTCGTGTACAAAATTGCTATTTCGTTTCCGAGTAAACGCCCCCATTACTGCCGTAAAGGTCAGGAAAAAAATTTACCAGACACCGCGCCTTCAGTGGAAAATGACACGTGGAAAAATGGGAAATAATTCACTGTAAGAAACTTCACTAATTTATCAAGGAAACAAGGTGAATTTACATGAAATACAAATTTACATTTTCATTCCTTGCGTGTTACAAACTCTTCCACCGTGGCCGCCAAACAGATAACGATTTCGACCGATCATATTATTTTCTCATACTTTTTATAATGTCAACCGTTAAGCGTTTCCCTTTTGCAAAATTTGAGCTTTTGAATCGGCAGAAAATTTCAATATGGACGAGTGACGGAGATTAAAAAAAATTAATTTGCTAAATTTTACTACGCAATCAAGTTAGGTGTAGCAGTATATGCAAAAGCACAGTGTTCATTTACAAGTAAACTTAATCCGTTACCAGCGTCAGCGTGATCTACGCGCAGGTTTGAGTGGGAGGATCCCTTGGGGCGTTTTGGGAGGCGGCGTGCCAAGGGGCGGGAGGTGGGGAGGAGGAGGTCGAGGCGCGGGTGGAATTGACAAAGGGGGAGTCTCCCGTTATGACGTCCGCGTTTTGGAGTGCACCGGGGGGCGGCATTTGAGCGCCGAGGGTGGTCGATTGCTTCGTTCGCTCCCGGACCGAGGGCGGGGATTGCGGCGAACAGCGCCGGTCATCTGATTTCCTTTTTTGCCGGTCGGGTTCTAATATTGTCGTTCCCATCGTCCCTGAAGTCTCGTCGTCGAAGCAAAGAACCCCGCAATCGTCCGCTCTACTCTCTCACCCCTCCCTCAAAGGGTTCTCCAATTCTCCGAGGTCTCGCTGACGCGCTTAGCTTACCCCTCCTCCACATTCCACGAATCCATATTTTTTTGCACTTACACGATGTCCTAAGTCTCTCCCCATACCCTTTCTTTCTCTCCCCCTCTCTTGGAAAGTTTATACATTGTTTTCGGAGAAAGATATCCCTCTGGAGAAAGAGAAAGGTTTTTTTTATAAAAAAAGCTCCAGCTCCACAAATAATATTTGATTTAGTGGAATATTTTTCCGTATTCATAACTCTGTAAAGTTTTAGCGTAAAGTTTTCCATGTTCAAATCTTCTATTTTCTTTGCAGTCACTCCCTTTCTTTTTAGAGTCGAGATTCCTTAAGGTAGCTGCTTTTTCTCCAATTACGACGAGAAAATCTTAGTAACAGAATAATATAAATTACATAAAATATAAATTACCGGGCAGACACAAGGAAATATGCGCACATACGTATCGATATGCTTTCTTCATGCTTGCTCAGGCTGAGTGAAACGTCTTAAAATGAACACAATTGCTTTTGAGTGCTGATACACGTATGCACAAGGACTCTTTTGCTGCAAGAAGACTTTGATTTTTGGTGCTCCAACTGTTAAGTTTACATCACCACCTCCAGCATAAGCCTGTGATCTTAATGTACCATTTAAATTAGCCTTCTAATCTAAGGCAAATACAGTATTCAGTTTAACGTACGACAAATCCATTCCCAGAGTGGGATTGTAACCCTCCACCTTTCGACCAATACTCACAGGTCGATTAAAGAATCACGACCTAGCCGTGGATACCTTAGCGGAGTCACCCGCTGAAATGCACAACAGCAGAATTTCCACAAGGAAAAAATCCACATTTACCGGCCCTCAAACCCGGAACCCCCTAATTTTCGGCCAGGTACTATATCAGATGAGTTATCAAGGCTTCTTACTCCCCTTTGTATTTCTAGAGGCCTTAGAGGACCGGTTGTAACCGGCCTGCAGTACGTGCATTGTAACAGGCTAGCCATAGTCGTGTGCACAGCGCCAACGCCCACGAAGTTAACGCCGGAATTAAAAACTAAGGTGCTTACTTGAACCAATTAAAGGATTGCGTACTAGCTGCGAAGACCTTACGATTAAACTGCTGAAATGCACAATAGGAGAATTTCCAAAAGGGAAAAAACGTACCGCAGAGCGGCTACATCCGGTCCTTTAAGGCGTCAAGGAATCCATAGAGAATATAGACGTCTTGATAGCTCGATCGGCAGAGTACCTGGCCGAAAATCAGTGAGTTACGGGTTTTAGTCCCGGTCAAGGTGATTTTTTTCCTAGAGGAAATTGTGACCGTAAGTTGATTCTGACTACCCTCGCTGGTTAAAGCACGCTTTGTATTAGTTGGTTCACAAAGGATCGGCGTTCTAAGGTCATCGGAAAGTAAGCAGGCATGGCTTGTTGTCGTCCCAAGGCATCAGATGGTGGAACAACCCTCGGCCAGAAAATTGAAGAACTGTTTAATAAATTATAGAATTTTTCGTAACCTGTACCTTTAGCGTGTGAAATTCTTACATTTGGGGAAGGGGGCTGGTTCCTTCCTCTCTGCCATCGGCAATTCCCTACAAAAGTCTCGCTAGGGCAGCTTTGGATATGTCCAGATGCGAGTTTAACAGATTTAGACCCTGATCCCATCCGTCAATCGCTGAACAGTCAACGCACATGATAGAATGCCTTGGCAAGGGACAAACATTTCATTTTTATAATTGATATATTTTTCCTTTTTCACTCTCGTCTCGTATTTGAGTAAGATTCTATTGACGCAGCAATATTCTTTTTTCTCCAATATTTCTCCTTTCTCTCTCTCCCACAATTTTCAGGAGAAATTCTCTTAGTGGTGATAGACCTCTCTTGTCAGGTCTAGAAGACTTAAAATAGACTGAACACGATTGGAATCTTAATTTAAAGTATCTAAACAGAGTCCTGTAGAAGAAGGACAGTAAATTAAAGTTTAATTCGGAATACATTATTATATTGATTAATTCAAGCCCTATCTCTTTTCTCTTGTGTTTGAGAAACGAGCCCCATGGTTCCACCCTCAGGCCTCCTTCACAATTCGTTTTTACGACCATAACGTACGTATCAATTCACATAAATGTCTCCCACTTCTTTTTAATTTCGCTTCCCATCCCTATAAACTGTAAAAAGGGGCAGGAATAAAGAGAGATTACGCGGTAATATGAATTACGCCCTAATCTACGTCCTTCTGCCTCTCCTTCGACTCCGCCCTCCTCTCTCCCCTTTCCACCCCTGCCCCAAATCCTCCACCATGCCATTTCATTCCCTCGATACACCCCACCCACTTTCTGCCTCTCTCTCTCTCTTTCCCAGGGATCGGAAAAAAAACATAAACGCAGCATTACTCATCCCAGCGGCCTGAGAACATACCCTTTCCTCTCATCTCTTGCGACCCCTTTGCTTATTCTGTTTCGTGGAAGCGTTCGTTATAGCACAGTTGGTGGAGGCGGATGAGTTTTCCTCTGAGAGTCAAGGAGTGGGAGGGACTCGATGAGGGATGACTGAAAGGGTAGAGGTCAGCGATAATTGTCTGCACAAGGTACCGAAGCCGTCCCAATCAGAGGATTCAACTATGTAAGAAATATTTCCTTTTTTACCTCCTTTACTTGCTGGTAGAAAACTGTCATTCAAAACTGTCATAGGTTTTAGGTGCTCCAAATGGCCATATTGTTCCATCTAACCTCTTAATCCATCTTAATCCTAAGACATCAATGCCCTGGGAATGGAATCAAACCAAACAACCTGTGGCCGGTTGGAGAACTTATCCTTTGGTTCTTTACATAAATATATAATTGTAGCAGCCGCATTCATTTCCAGAATTTGTCTCACGCATCGATTCAGAGGTCATACAATCTTTTTCATTAGTGGTCTGATCCTTCTAGAGTTGCATCTCTCAGAGGGTAGAGCAAAAACATAATCGATTTAAGGTTTCCCAGCGACCTGGGCATGTTTTCGTGGGCCTATGTTGCTTGTTTTTTTTCCTCATTGTTTTTGAACGTTTCCTCCATCACACTATACATCTCTTCAGTCCAGCAAATTTCTATACCCATATATTCCAACAATAATATATTTCAAATTCCGTCATCTATTTCTCTATCTCAGTGCCAAAATAATTTCCAAATATTTATTGATTTCTTTTTTTCCAGGTCTGCCATTAAAAGAGCTGTATACAAAATATGCGAAGGGATTTTTATGTAGTTAATTTTATTGCTGTCAAAAAGTTGCACATATATGACGTAAAAGAATTCATTTAAACTGTAGCATGGTAAATATAAAATATATCGGTATACCATGAGTGGTATTTGGTGACACAATACTCCTCAATCAAATTTTAAAAAAATCTCAAAGTTAAAATTTCCAATGACTTCCAAGGCTAATGCTGATGTAGCAGATGTAATCCTCTTCCAGCATTTTTTTAGTTCCATCTTTTAATGCTATAATTCATGTAGGTTTTACACTGCCATTTTTTCCAAGGTTTCTAAGCGAGAGACCCTATGCCATGTCGTGTAAAATACCGTGTACCGAAAAATCAGCATGCAACCACGTCAACGGTGTCGTACGTTGTGTTGGCATCGTGCGTCACTTGATCCGCTGTTTCATCCATGTTGCGGATTCCGTAAGGAGCCAGGTGGTATATTAAGTAATACATCTCCCTCATACGGCTCGGTGATATGTAATGAAAAGAAATGGCTGACCGCGAACAGCAGTCCTTGCCCTGAAACGATAGCATTTTAAAATCTGTAAGTATATTATGTTTGATTTTGCTCAAGATGATGTATTGATTTTCGAACCCAGCTATTGAGATAATGTTTTCACTGAAGGCATTAAAGTATTCAAAGTCGATCACACATGTTTAATCAAGAATGGAGTTTGCTTTCCTGATACCAGCGATCGCAACACGTAGGTGAATTTGATAATATGAACTTAAACTTGACAAATGCCTTTCAGTTTACCCTGCCCTAGGGTACACAATTAAACTTGTGTTGAAAAACTTAAACATAATTAAACTTGAAAAAATTTGTGATTTCATAACTCATATATACACGCAATTCTTCATTACAGTGGCACAAAAAATAATTTCAAAATCTTACACTAATGAATACTGGTGGGTTGAATTTTCTATCGTAACACCAAATTAGAAATAATTACCAGAAAGCAATTATATTTCGAAGCATGGTTTTTTTCCCAGGTGAACATCTATTATCCTATTTCTCATAAGAGAAGCTCTATTCTTTTCTTTTGTTCTCTGTGCCTATAAGAAATGATGTGAATCTCATGCCTCATAAGAATTAAAGAGGTTTCTCGCTGTATTGCATGCGAGGAAACAATTAGTTCTCCAAGGCTCATGTTTTCCAGTGGCGTTCACCTTGAAGCATAATTTTTCAGAGACGCAAAATGAACTTCTTTCAAGAAAATACTTGCAAAAACAGCAACATTTTGTCAAAGTATTTTCTAAAATGGCGAAAGCTCTTGACTTGCTTACTAATTCATTTGATTCCCATTAATTTGATGTGCAAGTCAATGTAGTGTCTACAGAAGTTGCTTGCAACAAGAAGCCCACCTGCTTATAGTAACTTCTTTGACTCTCATTTCTTCTATACGGCCGTAAACAGAAGTTCGTTAGATGTGGTGTTATTGTAACTGTTTCACAATATGAACCCATTTAAGCAGAAATGGGTGCACGGTTTTAGTTATCCCAACAGTTGGGCTAACTAAACCACCAGGACCACTAACTAACTATACTTGGGCTAACTAAACTTGGATCCATAACCGCACCGCATAACTGGTGATAAGACCATCATAAAATACTCAAGTTGAATTTGAGACCGCAGCGTTTAGACCTGCATACCGGCGCATTAATAACCTACCCTGGCCGAAAATATTAATCTCATTCCGTAGAGCCAAAATTTTTGTTTTCAAATACTTTGTTATTAATTGGAAAGTTATTCGTTAGTATCCATAAAAGATGTAACGAGTGATAGCAAAACCATCTTGAATGCTTCTTTTCCTTAATTCTTTGTGGTTGGTTTTGTGATGCATGAGGTTAAAAACCTTGGATTTTATTAAAGAATATACAAATTGCCGAGCACATTGCGAACATACTGCTGACTTTAATTACAAACTGCTGGAAATCAAGACAGCAAACGGCCTAAATCCGAAGTGAGTACTTGACTGAGTGAGAAAACGAAGAGTAGGTACGTTTATTTAACGATTTTATCTTCCATACCTTAGTAAAGCTTTTTATCGTTTATTTCAATCAGGATTTATACAATGACGTGTCATTATTCCACTAGACCTCAATAACAATAATACAAGTCCCAACACTACAAGTATTGATAAGACTCCCGTGGGTGAAAATCCAAGTTCCTCTCCAGTCTTTTTCCCTAGCGGAGCAATAACTTAAGCGTCAAAACATCAAATTCGTTCATGGAGTGCGGGTGAGGAAATCACATTTCCCTTCTCATAAACTTGATAAGATACGTCTATTAGCTTGAACCGGGCCTCATTCCAATTACGGTCGTAGTCCGCAATTTCTGCCGCCGAAAGAGGGAGAGGCTCAATCATTGTGGAGCATGACCGCCCAACTCCCTCACCCTTTCTGCTGCTCCCGATCACCCGGATGAAGGGGCAGAACCTGCTCCCGAGGGACCGCTCGCATTCCAACCGGTGTGCCCGATTCCCACCCCCGCACCCACGGCTATTTGTGTGTGAACATCCCCTCCCGTGTTTGTGCTCCAATCTCGCCCCTCGGCCGTGGGATTCAATCCGCACACTTCATCGAGTGCCGCCACCTCGACCATCTTTGCGTTATTAAATCCCCACCGCGGTTGCACCACCCTTCCCGCCACCACCCACATCCATGCACACCCCCTTCCAAACTCCTTTCTCTCTCTCCACCACCCCCAACCCCCGACTTTTTCCATCCCCTCTATCACGACTAATCAAACCGATAAGGTTCCCTGAATACATCGGGTGGAGACGAGAGCTCGCTTCCCTTTCCCGTAATCTCTGTTGTTTCATCCGGTAAATTCATCGCGAGCCATTTCGCTTTCGTCGGGTTTTTTTATGCCTTTGGCTTAATCAGGTCTCCGAGAGGACTTTTATGAGAGGGAGAAAAAAAACTATCACACGTCTGACTTCACGGTAAACATTGAAGGTAGTAATTTTACTCGTCTATCTGAAGGAGTAGCAGGTACACTCGAATCCTCTAACAAGATTCTACCTGTCAATCAAAGAGTATATTATCCACAAAAATGGAGAGACATTTACCGGCTATGACCGGTTCCTTTTGATTGATACTCAGCTGAAATTTGGGCCACAATGCTACAACCTTCATAGAAGGGTTAACCCGCGGTAGCACGCGCTTTTCTTTTAACTCGGTAGCACGCGGGGCGGGGAAAAGACCGACGGGTGGTATAGGGCTAAATAAGCACTAATAAGTATTACAAAGAACATATATTTGACAATTTCAGTTGAAAAAATGTTTAACCAACGAATCATATTGATTTTTTAGCCGTGAACATAGAGAATTTAATAGAAAATTTTCTGATTACAAGACAAATATACTATTTACAACTCACAATCAGTCATTTCCGTCGGCATTTTGGGAGCATGATATGCAGCTGAATACACAGTGTTCACGGCAAATGGGCTTTTTACAGATTTTTGCATGCAATCTTTGTTTTTCTATTTTTTTTATGGGGAGTAAGCACATCAGACATCAGCATGGTGGCGCACGTGATCGCCACTCTCGGGTATACCCATACTTCCCGCACCCGGAGTCGCTGAGATAATTGCATATTTTGCTGTTTCTCCCTTCTCAGCATGTAATCTCTAGTCAATAGTTTTACAAGATTAGTCAAATACTCCCTACGACGAACAGATTTACCTGAGTTTGATTTGTAAATAAAAATGACCGCGCCAATGTTCAACAAGGCAAAAAAAGTTTTAGCGGTCATCGGAATGATATGCGAGAGATGCTACAAGTGGACTGTAAACGAACTGAAACGCCTACACCACCTTTTGTGGAGTTGTAATACATAACAATTTCAGGTGTATTCGCTTGAGGATCCACAATGTCATTTCGATGCGTTGTTGGTACGAGCAATACAACATTGTTAGCTTTAGGTTTGTATGACACTAGCATCATTTCTCTTGAAAACCAAAAATGTTATTTCCAAAAACTCTATCTTTCGACTTAGCGATAAAAATGGGTGGAATCTCACCCTGATTTTTTTCTTATCATTCCTTCTGTTTCTAGACCATTTTTTAGAAGATCAAGTGCTAACGTGTAGGACATGAACCAGTTATCAAGGGTGACATTTCTTCCAGTGTTATAAATGTATTGAACCAGTCTTTTTACCACTGAATCTGGCTTGTAATCAATTTTATCTGGGGCCTGATTTTGTTTTCCGACGTATACTTCCATATTACCGGTGTGAAATGTTTTTGCATCACAACAGGCAAATATTTTGATCCCGTACTTAGACGGCTTGTTCGGCACATAAACACGGAAACTGCATCTACCCCGGAATTATTGTGGAAAAATCTCATCTACTGTAACTACTTCACTCAAACTGAAATCAACCCAGCAATTGCTTACAAAAGTTCCTAGAACGTCTCTAATTGAGAAAAATTTGTCTTTTTCCTTCAATTCGTTTCTTTCGTGAATGTTATCAAATCTCAAAGTTGTTAGCGAAAATTTGAACTTATTTCTACCCATTACAAGTCTAATATCCAGTTCCTCTCCAAAAATTTCAATTTCAATTCAAAAACATTTTTATGATTCGATTATGACACCCCAGCTACGTTCAGGAAATCCCAAAAGGGCCTTCAGTTCAATTAGGTCCGTTTCCCTCGCATCTCTTTGACGCAGAAAACTACCCTACACACCTCGAATTTTTGCGTTTGTGAAGGATACAATATCTGATAATATATCATCTGGAAAAAAAATTTTCCAAGGACCCAAAATATCTGATACATTTCATGCGTTACCCAGAGGTCCAGATAGACGTTTCAGCAAATTGTATCTCGCAATTCTGGATCTTATTGTTGGCTTCACATCAGACCACTCTGTCACTCCGTTTTTTCCCACGAAGGAAGAAGCTCTTGTTGCGGGCGATTTTCACTTTCATAAGAAAATGAGTCGTGGCTCGAACGGTAAATAGTGTTGTCGCATTCCTCATCGTCAATCTCACTCAAATCTGCGTATTCCCCTTCACTGTCACTGTCAAGCATTTTCAATATATGACTCTCAGGCTCACTTATGGTCAGGAAATGTATGCTCGGCTTTTTGGTTACTTATTGAAAAAAAGAGAGCTACTTATGGCAAATTTATGAATATATCTCATTTGAAATGATACTATAGCTGTGACAATCACCAGCATTACAGATATAAATTTATAGTTTCTTACAGTTATAATTACATTCGCGAGGTGCACTGGTAAAGGGTGTTGAATACAAGGTAGCGATCACCAAATGGAACTAGCGTATGCTTCACTCACCAGTTCTTTACAGACTGAACCTGAGAAAATATGTACCCTAGGATCAAAACCAATTGTTCTACTCACCCACCTACTCCTATGACAATGTAACGGGGAAAAATGTAGCGAAATAGCAATGTAAACTGCGAGATTGTTCAAGTCAAGTCTCAAAAACTTCGCCAGCAGACACTGTAACGCGATAGCACGCGCCGGTGGGGATTCGACCATTACGAAATATAATGTGATGCATAGATTCTTATTCGTATTTATTGACTATAATGTGAAAAGTGCTCAGAAATAATAGATTAGAAGAAGTGTCGAACATAGGCGGCCGGAGTGTGCAGAGTAGGAATTTTTTTTGCGATCGGGCGGGGAATCCCCGCCCACGCGTGCCATCGCGGGTTAATAGGGAGGATGGGTTTATAGTTAGTCTATCTAAATACAATTTAAAAATGAAAGAACTGGATTAAATTCGATTTAATCTACTATTACATGCATAATTAATGAAAGTAAATACCATAAAGCCTGAAACCATCAATTTTACTATTACATATTTGGTCAATGAGGTGAAGTACTAACCCAAGCACTTCTATCTGAAGAAAAAAAGATAAAATTCCTTGGTCTTAAGTCACTGATATCAGCTTCGTTTTAAAATTGTAAAATTGCACTTTTTCTTCCACTTAAAATATCGCAGAGGTCAGTGATGAGTCAGAGCTCATTAACAACTCTATAATCAGACATGAAGAAGCGGGAAATATATTTGATGGATTGGAAATCGCTGTAGGAAAAAAATCAGAGGAAACAAGGTTAGGATTCCAAAACTATGGACAATTCTGAAAAGATGTTAGCAAAACGATACAAAAAATGATTTAGCATAAGAAATTAATACGAATACACGATCATGTGAGAGGATGACAAAATCAATAAAAATCCATCCTTTCTAGATTTTTCCGCGCTCGCGTATATCGTAATAATAATATTTTCTTCCAGGATATGGCCAAGGGCTTTGTACTGAGCACAATCCCAGGATAAAACAATAATTTCATGTGCAGCTTGGTATTTTAGTTCGTATTATATTTAATGTTTTCCATATGAATACGAGATCCATAAGTCACCATCCGTCTTATGTGGCGACCATTCAACGTGTATTCCCAATGTGTTTCACAAAATGTAATGGACTCCGGGAAATTTCCGACGCTTATTCCTTCGAATGTATGCTTAAGTTGAAATACTTGGCCTTTGAGGATATCGCCCTTACTTTATTCCACCAAAACACTGCACTCGTTGAATTTTATTTTTTAGCATTTTAAAAGAAAAACTAAAGAACTCACAAAATGACGCTTGTGGCCCAGAGAAACTGTCGCAGTAGTAGGAATAGCGATCATTATATTATATTTTATACTGAGGGTAATTTGACGAAATGAAGATGAATAAAATCCCAGTGTTTGAGTGCGCATCTTGATGAAAATCAAGAATCTACATCTCCTGTTTTTCCCTTCATTGATCGCAGATGATGGGTAAGAAAAACGATTCATAACATTGAAATGCACGATGGGCAATGACCCTTTCCTCCTCGATGTAGTCACGCCCAGCAATAAAAAAAGGCGAGATCACTCTCATCATTTCAGCTTCAAAATCGCTTGGCATGTATTTTATAGCCTGTGGACGAGCCTTCGAGACTGAAGCCTCCAATATCATTCGTCCTTATAACACTTCTTCGCGTACGCAGTATTTTATCACGTCGTAACGCCGCTACTCTTTGAAATCGCAAAAAGAAATAGATGCGATGAGAAGAAACTTCATACACGGCATGTTACACAATATGCAGCTAATATATTTTTTGTGGTTACCTTTTTTAACGGTGAAGAAAGGTAATCCTTAAGCCATTTCAGCTTGGCGTCGCCCTTTTCGCTCAAGTGTCTTTCTGGTTGATAGGGAAAGAAGCGATGTCTTCCATCAGTTTCCCTGGCATCCACGAATTGGGCACCCAGACCTGCCATACAACGCCCTTGAATTAAAATAAAAAAACAATTATGTGGAAAAGGTCATAGCATATGGTACCAGCGACAACCCTTGCTATTTGATAATTTTGGAAAAGAATATGACTACTGAACGAAAATATGTTCACTTGATTACCAAGCGGAATACGTAGATTAATTCGTTCATATACTCACAGATTCCTATTAATACGCCTCTCTCTGACATTCACAATCTAGTTCGTTATGTCTTGTGAGACCTCAGGAAGTCCAGTAAATATCCCAATATTTTCGAGACATTTTCAAAATGGATAATTTCCTCAACGTACCCATTTCGACGTCTTCATAGGTCTGGCTGTAATTTCTGCAGGTTTTGTTCCGAGGAAGACCTTCTGTAACCAATCGTTTTGCTGCTATACGGCTCAAAACATATCCTGAAAAATAACATAAGAATTAGCAGTTTTGCAATTCAAAATGAAATAGGTTAACGAATCGTCAGCGAATCACCCTCCATTATCCGCTGGAAAAAGTTATTAATTCTCGGGATAATCGTAAACTAAAATAAACTGTAACGAAGCATGATACTGATTGTGAGGTAATCATATCTTATTTTCAATGGTTGGCAGATGTAATTTGTTTTGACCTATATTTTTTTCTGGTTGTAATGTACAAGCTCTAAATTGGCAGAGAGAAATTCGGTTACATCTTATATTACGTACCGGTTCCTCCACTCATGAAGCCCTGCTTCAAATGAGCCTTGAAGCGAAGTCCAAGATACATGGTTTTCTCAGGATCGTGCTGGGAGAGAAGATACCGCAGATTCTCCATCACCACAAATCTGGAAATGAGAAGGAAATGTCATTAGATCTGAGCTACCCATTTCACTTCTGTACTTACTATCAGGCCTGATTATTTTATGAAACTAAACTTTAAGCTTTGGAATGCTCTTTTTCTCACCATAATTTACCTGCATCACGAATTACAACTCCGAAGAAGAATTTGATGCATAAACAACTAATACTTTTGATGCAGGTACTAAAACAGTGTGCTAGTATCCAAGTTAACCATACTCTAATTTAAATTGATGAACAACGCACGCAAATAATTTATATTGAAGACTTTTGAAGAGGAGGTACATATTACAGTAGTTCATCGTTGTTGCGGTATTCCTAATGCACATTCTCAATTATTTGATTATGTGTCGTTTATATACTTAAAACTCATACACAATGGACTGATCCTAAGATATACGCCGTGATATTTTCTAAAAGTATTCAGATACATGCATAGTGGAAGTACTCAGATAATTACGAACTACTGCAGCTGCACTACAGATATTACTCAGGATAAGAGGACGATAGGATAAGATTGATGCTTTGTCTACTGTTTTCAAATAAGTTTCAAATTGTAATTCGACTTTTAGGAGTCATCATATAGCCAGTGTTTACAATTAAATCAGTGGGCTAAAGCTCATTCTATTTTTACAATATAACGTCAAATACGGTCGAATTTCGGTAATAAACAGCCCCAAAATAAGTTATGCCTAAATGCACACGGTGACTCAATTATCAGCAAACAGCATAGTTCATAATTATCGTGAATATTTACCACCATTCGTATTTTAATGTCTCACATGATCATCGAATTCTGTAAAAGTCTCAACATCTGACCCGAGAATTTTTCGATACGGAAAATAATTACGACAGAATTAATGCTCGGCGGCAATTCTCATCAACATCTACATGTACGCGATACCCTGCAAGCCACCGCGAGGGTGTGTGGCAGAGGGTGAAAATCACCAAGCATGCACTATAGACATGCAAACACGCTACTATAGGGTCTCAGGCAACTAGATTGTTAGTATGTACATAGTAATTAAGGGATTGGCTGTTAATTCTTCCAGCGTTCGTCTATTTTCTCGAAAGGAACTCCTTCCTTGTCCTCCGTTCGACCACTTACGTGTCATCGTCCGCCTTTAGCACCCAGTCCAATCTGTTGCTCAAGTAGCCCGCCTTGTAGAGGTACGTGAATGCAGCCCGCGTCTTATCCCAGAGTTTGAACCGACCCTCTGTCACGTTCACGCGGACCGTCGGCAATCTGGAGTCTTATCCCGAGAAATAGACTGAAATAAGTGACAGCGGTGAAAATTCTCATGGAGAAAAGCAAGAGTAATCACATTCAACTTCCATATGCCTCACTTAGAAAGCAAATAATAAATCTACCAAGTTTATTACGTCCAAAACATTCATACAGCAATGAGATGGCAAATGTTATCCATAGCCCAGAGGCTGGTGAAGTGTTGTCCGCAAGCAATATGCGGCTCTTTGCTAAAATTGAATGACAACGTTAAACTCGTGTGATTTACTTCAAATAAGTGTGGCTTCGAATCATTATGTTAAAACTGTTATATTTACAAGTAATAACTCAAATTGAAATAAGCGTAGAATTGTGGCTTGAATTAAACACGATATATTAGAAGCCGAATGTAACAGAAGCTTTCTCGAAAAATGCAATCTTATTGCTTACACTGATTGAAACCTATGAGAGCAATTTATTGTTCTTTTTTCTAGCTTCGATGAAGAACTTATTAGTACTATGCCTTGTTTGAATAATACTTTGAATTTTCCTTATTACAGAAATATGACAATGGTTCTCTAATAATTTAAAACTTGTTGTGAGAGGCAAACGTTTGGCTCTTCCGTCGCATGTTTGCTAACCCCTGTCATAGCTTACTGACCTGGATAGACATAATAGGATCAGGACTTAAGCGCTGATCTTTATGCCAATCAAATTCAACTCGACGTACCTAAATGACGTAGCGGGACAAGAGAAATCCCGTCGCTATTACACTAAGAAATTTGAGTTTTGAAGTAAGAAAACACTTTATTAGAACTTATACCTGGATCACGTTTTTTACGGCAGTGAGGCATGAACGATAAGAGCAATGAAAAATTCAAAGCCGGAAGTATTCAAAATGTGGACCTACAGAAGGCTGATGAAGATCAAATGGATCAACCGAGTGACTAACGAGAAAGTCCTAAGATGAGAGTGAGAAAAAAGAAATCTGCTGAAAACTCTGAAAAGAAAACGGAACGAATTAATTGGCCATGTCTTGAGACAGCTTGATGAAGACAATCGTCGAGGAATAAGTAAATGGGAAGAATGGCAAAGGAAAGCCTCGTATCAGATACATGGAACAAGCAGTTAAGGGTGTGAAAAAGAAGAGTTACCTAAATATTAAAAGATTAACTGATAGAGAATAGAGAGGAGAGATACGTCAAACCAATCTGAGTAGTGTTGACCGATGATGAGATGAGGCTTTGGTAATTACCGTTGCCCTTTGGGATAGTAAGAGCCGTAAAGGCCTTTGAGATGATTCACAAAGTTGCGGTAAGTATGACTGACTTTGTTGTAAGTCCGCCGCAGGTACATAAAAGTTTAGAATATGACGCGTTACAAGAAAAACCTTATGATTTTCTGAAGACTATTCTTATGTATTTCCAGTTCTTTTACCATTTCTTTACCCCAATGACTCCAACAAGATGCAGAAAAATATTGCAATGGCTACTATTTGGTATCAATACCATATTAAAATCATCTACTAATCTGCGTTAAGTTGATGAGGTAATGTGCCAAAAAAATACATTAGGTTCCGATAACCGAGTGTTTCCATCTTCAATTTGTAAAACAAACAATAAATAAAAATGTATTGCAACAAGGTTTTATCATTCATCATTTTAAATGCCCCGTCAGCCCTCATAATTAAATAGCGGCTCCTCTGAGAGTTACCGCAAGCTTTATGTCGTCAGACTTCAGGAAACCTTTCGCTAAAAGGAGCGGAAATACTCCTCTAAAATATACATATATCACGAAGGCTAGGGGAAAAATTAGTCAACCCCAAAGCAATAGATAATTCAAGTAATATAAGAAGATGAAGAAGCTATTAAAAAGAAAGGCATCGGTCATCAAACTCTTCTGCTGAAGTTCCGGCACTGTGTAATTTCCCATTGTCACGAAAGCAATGAGACTGTAGATCAAATGTCCCTTCTTTTTCTTCTCAACTCGTGTCGAGCCTGAGACGTTTGCCAACTCAGCATTATGACCTTTTTCACTTCGGTAGCCCCAGGAAAGTTCTTAGGGCTGGGAAAACCTTTAGTGGAAGGAAGGCATGAGCGTTAACAAATTCCATTGCGAAATTTTTCACGCGAACCTCATTTTTTGACAAAAGGTAATCTGCCGAAGAATTCCGCGGCGGCTGAGTGCCGCCATCTATCCATCCATTAGCTTCGGTCAATCACCATCACAGAAAAAAAAAGAATTACATAACGCGATATTTCTCTACTGCTTACAAGCTCCCGTGTGAAATGCTAAGACGAATTGGCGCGGGCAAGGTTTGATGGATAATAAAATCTTCTTTGTTTGACTTTGGTGACAGCTTTCCATTTACCCTTGACGTTTCGTAACCCCTTAAGAAATGACGGAACTCTATCGTATGTACCACCGCATCCTTCCATTCTCTCACCGTGGTTCAACACGCTGACTGCGAACGAAACGAACAAGATGGGTGCAATATGCATACACGATTCACTTTTGACAATCCTATTGATAGTTTCGAGCAACTGGATTACGTATTCATTTATCAAAAACATTTGAAAAACGAGAGTTTGCCGCTCGAGGTACTATATGGGAGCTATCGTTCTGGAACACATTTATTCCTTCATTGAAGCGCCTTCGTCTCATTTCTCCCTCCCTAAAGATGTCTCATTTCTCCCTTACCATGCTTCCTTCTTTGTGTGAATACATTTAATGTTTCCCGTCCCCACTCACCTTCCTTCGTGCTCACGAAAATTAGTGAGTTGCACCTTCTCCCCCACGTTTCTTTCACGGCTGCTGCCTTGGTGGCGTGATTCTCAGGCCGCGTCATGATCCAGCAGAGTACTCGTACTTCCTCCCAGAGCTCCTGAGCGACGCTGCAATTCCCTCGATTCCGATTGGAAGTCATAATTAAAAAAAAGAATGCGTACGTCAGGAGCAAGAAGGTTTGAATTCCGAAGATTAATTTGAGGAAGTTTCGTGCTAATTAAATGACAAACATGCACACAAGGATGGTAGGGGAGGGTTTTATAAAGCTTTAATTGCTTCAACTTTGTGTCTCGTATTCTTAATTATTTCCTCAACTGCATTTCAGAGAATGGAGAAGCTTAAAAAATCGTTGCATCATTCGCTACGTACTTTTTCTGCATGCATAAGCGCCGAGTTCAGATCTCGAGAAACCATTCAATTAATGAGAATCAGTGAGGAAAACGACATGAATGGATTGCATTTCCCTTCGTATAGTGTAATCCACTCTTTTGCTTTCTTAAAATTTCCAACGTACCTTCAATTTTGGAAAAGTTCACTGTCATCAACTTCTTGTTTCAAGTTAAAATTCATTTTTAAGTATTGAATCAAACCTTAAAGAATTCAGTGGCACAATTTTATTTTGATTTTCTAAATGAGTATAATATGAGTAAATTCGTAGATAGGACTGAAATGGATCCGTGGAAATTTCACAATCTTCGAATCGAAATGAAATATGTACATTTGCATATTACTCTATCCAGCCACCACAAGGTCGTGTGGCACTAGATGCTTGTGCAATAGCAGTGAGGTTGACTTTTAACTGAAAAACCTTTTTTTGATTAACATTGAAGCATGGAGTGTAATATACTTGGAATAATTATACGTCGTTAACGTTTTATCAGTGTATTGTATGAGGGAAAAATGAATTCTAATATCGCTCATTCGGATGGTCAATCTATCTTAATTTGGCGCTCATATCCAAGTGATATAACGGGGGTAGGGAGTATAAATATGTCCGTTGTGTCAGGATCAAATTCATTTGATATAGTATTTGTTTTTACTGTTCATTATGTACTCTACTATTCAGCCAAATAGTTAATAATATACGTAAAAAATATTCCACAATACCTTTTTCGGAAAAGAAGGATCCCTTATTTTTTTTATTCCCGTACAGAAAAATTGACTCACAAAATATCTGGGAAGTAATTGAAGTGATCGTTTCAAGGTCTCAGATATCTTACTGAATTTTTTAACGATAAATTCACAAAAGCAGATGATTCACGATAAAAATATTTGCATTAATAGTAATACGCAAGAGCTTGCCTGCTTTCAGAAAAAAGCAATAATTACCCATTTCACGTAATGGAACCCAGTAACTCATCATGGTAGTTTCAATATAAGAGACGATTTGGTCGCCCGGATTTCAAATTCTGAAAAAGAGCTAATTAGTCTTCGGTAGTCGGATCTTCTAATTTTTAGAAATCTTGTGGGACTCAAAGGGTAACTACTTAATGAGAGCCAAAATTGTAAGTCACGTACGATTTTGGATCTCATTATGGATTATTTCCGTATGATAACCTTTTGGCAAATAGGTAACTACTTTACTTTTATGCTCCACCCTGAGGAATGAATTTAAGGAGGAAGTTAGTCGTCCGTCACAACATTTGCTTCTAACCTGAACTCTCTCGCATCACTCTAAAATTTCACTTCTCAAAACTTTTTTCGTTTTTATTTCTATTCGGAAGCTGGGTCCATATTAGATATGAGACCAGCATTTCGACTAAAGTAATGGCATATTTTTAAGTAAAAAATGGCTGTAGAAATTTGAGAAAAAAGTTTTAAGTCCTTTATTTGGGAGTAACAATTTTCCCGCTCAGGAACTTCATTTTAGTCGTGATACGCAGTGGGTGATAATTCAGTTTCGAGAGGCACGTACTTCTCTTGACTTTTTCTAATTCATATGAATGGGAGTTGGGTAGTAAAAAAGCAAAAATGCCTACTTACTTTTTCTGACAGGCAAATACTCGGCCGTTTTCCTCGTTGGAATGTTCAGCTTAAATGGACTTCTCTTGATCGTTTTTTCAGCGTGAGGAAGTAATTTACCTGCATGAGATAGTTAAGAATAAATTAATTTCATTCGTCAGGAATACTAGTCAATGGTTATTACTTCACTTTAACTTTTTTCACTCATTTTATCATTTTAGCAGTTGGTTTCGGTAATTGTGAGTTTTTTTTGATGCAATGAGCACATGAAAAAACATGATTGTGCATATTTATTCCTTCATGTGTATTGATTTAACACAATATCGTGGGTGACAAAACGTGAATTGTGCATCAGAGTTCATCAATGATTTCCACTGATTCTGTAGATCATTGGACTTCAGTCAGTGATGAAGACATTGAGTATAATGCGAGATTGAAAAATTGTTACGCGCTGTGAGGCATAGTAAATCTTTTTCATCAATTCACGTCTATTTTCAACTCATCACGTAAAACTTGTTTTTCTTAGAAATTATTCATCCAATGTTACCATGTTATATGGCATATTTTTGAGGTATTTATTGATTAGGGCTATTGTAAATTATACCATAACGGAGCAATTGCTAAAAATTTTAGTACCAAAGTAAAATATTCCCGTCCATATCGAATTAATCTTGACTTAAACTCCTGTCTCTTGGAGGAAGGGTATTGTAGTATAGGTACTCTATTTCTATGCATTACACAAAAAAAGGTTTGGTACTGCCTTAAAAGGCTCGACAAAATGATTAATAGGTTTTTCAATTTACGTATTTTCAACACAGAAAACTCACACCTTATCGCCTGAGTCGTTCTTTTTATTACCTCATCACTCACTCACTCAGTGATTCAATCCGAAGGATGGATTTGATAGGTGAGGGTAGAGCCCCCCCTCCCCCCGGACTAAGCCACAGGCGTGTGAATTTCACACATTCAAGGTAGGGGGGGCCAGTTCCTTTTCCTGGGCCATTTTTCATTCAGGGGCGTCCAAAGGCTTCACCCGGTTTTGAACCCCGGACCCTACAATCAGTAGCAAAGCGCTCTGGGTAGAGCGCCTTATTACCTCGTGCAATAGAAAATACATGAACGCTGGAGCTAGTAGGACCCCACGCTTCAATTCTGCCAAAGGATACATACAAATGTAACAAAGGTTATGAATAACTGAGATCTTTGCAAGGTCATGGGTGAATTCACATGGAGATTGAAGCATCCCCAGGAAAACTGGGACACAATAATATTCAAATTGGCCTTTTTGGCTACATAAAATTTTCCATTTGAAAAACATGGCTATTTAAATATTCTAAAATTCGTTCTATTGCCCTGGGATTGTAACTATTGACTTGTAAGCGAGAGAGCCAGGCCAGGCTTATCACGTCGCTAAAGCATCAACCTGGTAAAGCAAGGATCACGAGTTCATATCCCATCTTGTACATACATGGTGTTGCACTTACGTTAGGATTATAGCTTACGTTTGGTGACACGGTATAGTCGAAGCTGAGCCAGATGCTAATTTGGCTACAAAATATCTATCTTCCTGGTAGCTCAGTGCCCCTAGCTGAAATGTTTATATTTTTATCGGAATTCTTTCGGGCTTCATATTTCACACGTTTAGGAAAAGGAAGGGTACACGAGAAGCCTCGCGGCTGAGCTTAAAGCCACCGAGTGCGTCCACCGGGTTGCGGATGGTGGGTCGACCTCTAGATATAGAGGTTAGCTGCGAGATAAGCGAGTTTACTCGTCGAATAAGCAGTCGTGGACAAAAAGCGACGGCATTCCGAGGGGGTATTGGTCTATCCCTGGGTAAGATAGGCCTCTAAATAATACAGAACCTGTGAAGATGCCGTGACTTGGCGACGGGAGGCCGCCAATAATTACGCTTCTCATCACCCGGAGGAGAGGGCAGCAGCTCTTCTTCACATGAGTGAAGGTGGAGACCACAGTGGTCGGTACAGCGACACTCATTTCACTACAGGCGTGGTAACATTTACTTTAACGGCTGTAGTACTGCGATGTGGAAGGCAAGGGGAAACCACCACATTAATATCCCGAGGAGTCGCAGCAACTCCGCTCTTTCCTTTATTATCAAGACGTGATGGCACCCTCTCGAGTAAAATATTCCGGAGGTAAAATAGTCCCCCATTCGGATCTCCGGGCGGGGACTACCCGAGAGAGTACATCAGTCAAATGTGATACACTTTTTAGGGTAGGAACATGGAACGTGAGATCGCTTCGGACCTGTGGAAGACTGGAGAATCTGAAGGTAGAAATGCGAAGAATGGACCTCGACGTATTAGGAATCAGCGAAATGAGGTGGCCCGAAGAAGGAGACTTTTGGAGTGGAAGCTACAGGATTATACATACAGGATCATTAAATGGTAATGCTGGAGTAGGGATCATGCTCAGAAAGAGCGCCGGAATGCATGTGAAGAGCTTCCTGCAGTACAATGAAAGGACAATTATGGTGAAGATCGAGACCAAACCTGTAGATACCGTGGTGGTGCAGGTTTACATGCCTACGACTGACTATGAAGATGAAGAAGTGGAAGACGTCTACGAAGATATCACGGAAGTTTAAAACAGGTAAGAGGAGAAGAAAACCTAATTATTTTAGGAGACTGGAACGCTATCGTCGGCGAAGGTCAAGATGGAAGAATAACTGGAAAATACGGATTGGGAAACCGAAACGAAAGAGGAGAAAGGCTGCTGGAGTTCTGCACTCAACATAAGTTAGTGGTTGCCAACACATTGTTTAAAAATCACAACCGCAGAAGTTACACATGGAAAATGCCAGGAGACAGAAGAAGATGCCAAATAGACTACATTTTAGTGAAGCAGAGATTTAGAAACCAAGTGAAGGACTGCAAAAGCTACCCTGGGGCAGACATCGACAGTGACCATAATTTAGTGATGATGAAATGCCATCTAAAATTCAAGAAATTGAAGAAAACAAAGAAGAATATATGGCAAGTAGAAAAACTAAAGGAGGCTCAACATCAGCTGGCATTTCAAAAAGCGGTGGGAAACAACATAGGAGAGAACCTGAATGAGAAATCAGTGGAAGAGCGTTGGGAAAACATTAAATGTGGACTACAGGAAGCCGCAAAAGAAGTTCTTGGAAGAAGAAAAGTTGCCAAGAAGAAGCCATGGATCACGGAGGAAGTCTTAGAATTGATTGAAGAAAGAAGAAAGTACAAGAATGCGAAAACTGAAGAAGGGCAGCTCTGCTACAAAAGAATAAAGAACGAAATAAGTCGCAAAGCAAGGAAAGCTAGAGAGCTGTGGTTGAAAAATCTTTGCGAAGATGTACAAAGCAACCTTGCACTTGGAAAGGTGGAAGCGGCCTACAGCATAGTGAGGAACCACTTCAAGGAACGGAGCGCAAGATGCAATGCCATAAGGGACAAGAATGGAGAAATTTTGATTGAAAACGAGGACAAAGTGAATAGATGGAAAGAATATCTGGAAGAGCTATACAATGGAAAAAATCTCAGCACAAAAGCTATTGAAGAGGAAAGCGAAGTGGAAATAGATGATATGGGGGTATCAATATTAAGATCGGAATTCGACGCTGCAGTAAGGGATCTTCGGATGAATAAGGCCTCAGGTATTGATGATGTCCCTGCAGAACTAATAAAAAATGCAGGAGAGAAGACATTAATTCATCTCTACAAAACCATCTGCGACATGTATTCAACAGGGGAAATTCCTAGGGACTTCGAGAAAAACATCATCATTCCTATTCCCAAGAAGAAGAGAGCGGAGAAATGCGAAAATTTTAGGACTATAAGCCTGACGATACATGCATCGAAGATACTGACCAGGATCATCTACAGAGGAATAGAACGAAAAGCAGAGGAGTTCCTGGATGAAGATCAATTCGGATTCAGGAAAAGTAAGGGTACAAGGGAAGCAATATTGGCCCTTAGGCTACTTATAGAGAAGAGAATGGAAAAGAACAAACCGACGTTCATTGCATTTGTGGATTTAGAGAAGGCCTTTGACAATGTGGATTGGGATTCAATGCTTGGAATTCTGAAGGGAATTGGAGTGTCCTACAATGACCGGAGAATTATACACAGTCTGTACAAAAACCAAGTTGCTGTGATTAAATCTGGACCCAGCTGTGAAGAGGCAAGAATAAGGAAAGGAGTGAGACAAGGCTGCGCACTGTCTCCCGTAATTTTTAATGTTTACATCGAGAGAGCCATAAATGAAGTCAAGGAGAAGTGTTCTGGAGTGAAAATCCACGGAGAAACAATCAGTATGCTACGATTCGCTGATGACATAGCTCTCATAGCAGAGACAGAGAAGAAGCTGAATAAGATGCTAACGACCCTGGAAAGGACTATGGCCAGATATCAGCTGAAGATCAATAAGAAGAAGACTAAGATATTGGTGTGCAGCAAAAGAGAAGAGGCCAAAACCAACGTTAAACTAGGAAAACAGAAACTGGAAGAGGTGAAAGAGTTCTGTTACCTGGGAAGCAGAGTAACCAACGATGGACGAAGCAAGAAAGAAATAGTGAGTAGAATAGCCCAGGCAAAGAGGGCATTCTTTCAGAAGAAGAATCTACTTACAGCAGGAAATACAAGCATAGAAGTAAGGAAACAGTTCATCAGAACATACATCTGGAGCATTTTTCTTTACGGCAGTGAATCATGGACAATAACAGCAGCGGAGAAGAAAAGGGTAGAAGCATTTGAAATGTGGTGTTACAGAAGAATGCTGAAGATTAAATGGATCGACCGAGTAAGTAACGAGGAAGTGCTAAGAAGAGTAGGAGAAAAGAGAAGTCTGCTGGCAACTCTAAAAAGAAGAAGGGAAAACTTAATCGGTCATATCTTGAGACACGATGGCCTGATGAAGACTATCGTCGAGGGAAAAGTGAACGGGAAGATTGGAAAAGGCAGGCCTCGTATGAGATACATGGAACAGGTTGTGAAGAATGTAAAAGAGATGAATTACGTCACAATGAAAATGTTGGCCGATAAAAGAATCGAGTGGAAAGCTGCGTCAAACCAATCCTAGGATTGTTGACCAATGATGATGATGATGACACGAGAAGCAAACTTTCTGTCAGATGCATAGGAAAAAATAGAGTACAAACCGAATTTATAAGCATTTATTGTTTGAATGAAGCTTATGGTATCCAGCGTGGGTTGGATCAATAGAAAACTGGAGTGTCATACAATGACCATAGATTCAGCCACGATTTGTGTAAAAACCAGATGGCTTTGATCAAATCTGAACTCGGCATGGCAGAAGCAAGTATACTGTCTTTCGTAATGTTCAATGCCAACTGATATTCATTAACTTAGCCAACTGTGGTCGAAGATGGCTGCTACTGGCCTGATATTACTGCTTCTGTGTGACAGCAATATTCTTGAGCAGAATGACTGCTAGATGGCTGAAGAGTCGCACTCTTCCCACAGCTGCCAATGACTGTTTCGGCACCCCGTGACACGGCGTTACTTACTGCAAGCAGTTGTTTATCCCCTTCTCTGTAACAATGCCATGACAGAAGTACACCGCACAAGCAATTGAACGATGGTAGGCTTTAAAAGATCATGAATACGATTCTTTCCCTGTACAGCGGAACATTATAGAAGAGCCAAATATAAAAATTGAGAAACGGTTTGTAAACCATGGATTAGTACAACAGTTAAATAATTGAATGAGTGAGTGAATGACAAAATTTTCATAAAAATTGCGAAACTGTATGAAGATCAAGGATATGTATGCACAACAATAGCTATCAAAAGATGAATAATTGGAGAGTGAAAGTCAGAATGACAACAATTTCATCCTAAGCATAACCGCAAGCAATTTATCAACCATACGCAATTTTCATAGATGTTCTGGTCCGCACTTCGGTGTTGTGAGGAGAGCCTTTAATGCTCTAATTTGAGTATCCGACCGTCAGATGAGACACTACACCGTGAAATCCTAGGAGGCTAATTTTGACGCCGGGTTCACTTCACGCAACCTCCGCACCTTGCATTATTTCCCCCATGTCAAATTATCCTAAATGGAGCAAAATGGTCTCAGCTGTCGGTCACTTCACAAATAACTACTATTACCTACTAATCAAGTTAGGTTTGTAGTTAGGTATCACGTCAGCGGTTTGAACACATTAACCGAATTCTGTCACTGCTAGTACATTCACAATGCACAATAGTAGATGCGAATTATCAGGTTATTAAAATATTTACCATCACTGACTCACGACCCTCCCCACGCGAGAAACGACCGTGGATAATTACTTATAGAGAAATTGTTGGGGAGATGAACTTATTGCATTCATTCGCCTCTACTCATCGCTTCGTTCCGCTCATGGGGTTCGACCCACTCTGCTTTCTCTCTCGCGTTTCGGCACCTACTCCTTTCATTCCGACGCCGCCAGCCTCGTTCGCAGCATTTGATTCATCCGTGCTCTTCCACGTCCTGCCTTCCTATTATCATTCGCATCCGTCGAGGTGACTCCCTGTGAACACGCGAGGTGGAAAGGGAGGGCCGAGAGGAAGGGGGGGGGGGTCAAAAACGGCGAGTTTCCAAAAAAAAACATAAAAGAAGTAAATTCACTTCGTCCGCCAGCGCCACAAAAGGTGGAGGAAGCGCGCCTCGAATCTCAGCTGGCGGCATTATTTTGGCGCTTCTGTTTTCCGCTCCTCATGCACGAGGCCGAGTAAAGCTATTCCGAGGGATATATAAAAGGGCGAAAGTTTTCGATGGTAGGTTTCTCTGTTCTTCGTGTTCGTGAGTGAGAGAGGACAAAGGCGGAAATGGAGCAATGGCCCCGATATATATTTTCGTTTCTTTTGTGTGGGTCCATAGGGACCGAAAACAGTGACTTTGGGTGCAGCACGAAACAAAAACAGCTTTCTAGAAAATTGGCAGATTTAGGGGTCTTTCACATAGATGAATTATCTACGACACTCAATGCAAAATAGGTTTTTCCCATGGATACGTTACAACGAAGTTTCAAGCCAATGAGGAAGTTGGTGCAGCTACTTTTGATGCGCATGTTCTCTCTTCTTACGCTCATGATTAATTAATGTTGACGCTAATCGGGTTTTCTAGCTACCATATATAATTTGCCTTCTACAGGCAAGTATTTTTTTTTGCTTTCTACAGGCTATCTGCATCGATATTTTACCGCATGAGTGACGCAGGAGCGTGTAAGCAGGAGATGTGGGTCCCCAGTCGTGAAGAAGTTATTTAGGTAACTGAAAAAAATACTTAGTTAATAACTCATGAAGTATGGTGTGAAATGTGTCAAATTGCAAACAAGCGCCGGCCAGGTAATCCAAAGGCCCCGGAATTGGATCCCGCGTTGGGCATGTTTACTGAGTGTATTTAAGTGTTAAACATAGTTCACACAGTACATTGTAATAGTAAGAGTTGCTCCTTCAATCCTAATTCTTTTCCTATCGATTTATGCTGCACCCAGGTGTTGTTTAAATGCATTTTCCATTTATTTAAAATAATGGTACATACTTGCTTTGAAAATGAGGGAGTCCGGATATGAGAACACGTGAACTTTCATAGCCGGATATTCTCACTGTCTCACTTCTTTGATGCGAACACCCATGCATTCGATTTCTCAACCCACTCTAGAAATGGTAGCTGTAAATTCTTAGACTCTTTAGCTCAAGTCGCATTGGGTACATAGTCTCGTCACCAAGCATCTTAAGTAGCGCAGTGGCTGATGTTTTTATCACCACATGTATCTTATTTGTAAGACGAAACGATGAGAAAACAAATTTTTTCACTCTCCCAAACTTTAAAATCGATGCTTCCGGCCGTAACTTTGAAGAATATGGACAAAATAATGTTGATAAATATAAGTACACGGAAACAGAAGAGATTCTTGTGAAATATTATCAAGACTGTGTTTTAATGCTTTTATCAACGTGAATCCGAATATTTCATGTTCGATCCAATCTCTTTCATTACGATCTTGCAATTAGTTAAGGATTGAGTCATGGATATCTCTCAAGTATAACCAACATGGATTCAGCAATCTCATTCTGTGGCATAATAGCAAATGTAACCTTACAAAAGCACTCTTACAATGTAAATTAAAAGTGAATTCCTGGTACAATTTGCAGATATCCATTACTACTGAAACAGCTTTGTTACGCTTATATCAAGCGTAACAAAATGTCACAGCACCTTGAACTAAATATAAATTCGGTCGACATTTTCAAAATGTGCTTCCAGACAAGCAACCGTCCTGAGTTGAATCATCGCTCAAGGTTATCGAAGGAAAATATTGAATAGGCGTCCTCTATTATGAGAAGATCTCCGTGAGCACAGATTTGACAGGTGAAGGTTGCTGTTTCATTCTTTCGCTTCCTTTTGTCCATGTTGAAGCAATTATTACACATGTTCTTGACCGAATGACAAAAGAATATGAAAATTAGTATAAGGTCGCTCCTGGAGATAGAGATTTGGGGCTCATAGATATATTCTTAATTTAAATGTCTTCTTGAGAATCATAAAATTAAAAAGTTACAAAATCTTTCAACCCGTGCTGTTACTATGGTATTAAAAGAATACCTCAATTAGCTTCTTGCCACATCAGAAAACGAAAGTGTCCCTTAGTTTTGATTCTGTTCCGTCAGTTTATGAACGCTGATTTCTGAAAAAAATATTTTTTAAGCCACCTGTTGTCACTTTCATTCCACCCTTTTGTTTACTCGCCAAGTTACATTTTTGTACTTCTTACAATTAGCTGAATCGCACTTATATCTGGTTTGGAAACTCTATAGAGAAGAAGGTTGCTCACAAGATTGATGTTGCTTGAAAAATTATATTAGCATTGGAGGCTTATTTCTGCCCCCACACTATCTCAGCAGGATATACATGAGCGTCAAAGAGGGAGAGATCAACTGCCTGACGGAGAGGTACGAGAATTTATTTTTTCCACACATTATACGCGACTACAACACGAACAAATAATAATTCTTTAAAACGCATTACATACCATGCGCGTCGAATCACCTGGTTCGTCTCTACCGTACTGTGCTTCGTATAAACATTTGATCCTCTGCAAATATATTCATTTACAAAAAGTGGTAGTATATTCAAATATTTCTGAAAGCGTATTACGAATTAGATAATTAAGATTTTCCTGGTGTTCTTTTCAATATTTTTTATACTTCTGTGCCTTCGATTGCGGTAATCAACTCTAGAGAACTAAAAATGTTCCATGTATTCAAAATAAAATTAGAAAATCCATCAGTTGATAAATCATAGCCACGTGGAGGTGCGAATAAGACTTCTCAATGGACTTGGTAGCTCGTTTCTTCAACTTCCCTCTTTATACTGCACGTGTTACATCTCGTACCAGATTGGTCAAACCCCTTCCATCTACCGTTCATACCTTCAACATCCTTCTGTTACTTTGGTCCAACTCACTACAATCAATCCTACAGTCAACCCCCTGCCCTCAGAATTCGAAAGCGTAAAAGCAGCATATTTATTTTTAAAAAAAGTGGTGATTCGGATAGAATAAGATAATGGCCGAAGTCTTCCCCAATGTTTTATATTCCATTGAGTAAACGAGGCTAAGTATCAAAATCTATGGCAAAATGGTATTTGTTCTAAGGAACTAAAGCTCAAATCAATGAAGGAGATGATGATTGCCAAAAACGAAATTCTAGAATACTGTTATTAAATAAATAAAATTCCATTTGTGTCAGCACCAGAGATTGATGATGAGTTAGCAAGACGAGGATATTTTGATGATTCCGGTTATCATCCTCGGCTACGTGATACTTTCCCGTGAAGCATAAGAAAATTGATGAAAAAAGTATTTGATTAAATTGTGGCAGCAAGATGTCATGGTCCGGTAAGGTAATAAAGACCCTCCTGCCACGATCCAACTAGGTGATCAGGTAACTGTGAAGGTTAGATTATTGGCGTCCCTTCCTAAAGGTCTGGGTTCCCGGATTTGGCCATGTTTTTTCATTCATTTACTGTCCACACTTGAGTCCTCAGTGGATAACACTTCCAGTGCAGTACTCCGTCCGTCGAAAGGGACAGGAAACAATGGACCACTTGACGCAGTTTATTAAGAACAGGTAAATGGTAGTTGTAGTTTTGAGTTTTCGGTTCTCCAAGTTTATATCGCACCGTCTAATCCATGATCTAATCCTTGAACAAATAAAACATCCATACCCTGTGTGGGATTCGAACTCGCGGCCTATGTGTCACCAGGCCAGTGCGTTACCAAACTGGCTACCAAGGTAGACTAGAATAGGATGATGTTTTGAAGCCGGGTTTCCCTCCACTCTTACCCCGTTTCCCGAATGCCAGCCGAACGCCTACTTTTCCCAAAGACCTTATCTATCAGTCGATTCCACCAAATAACTGACTAATTTACACAGTTCATCTACAGGTGCGTGGGTGTTCCCTGTAGTGGGTTTTTTTTCATGATGAACAACAGCCAAAATCCTCACGTTTTTCCCACAATTGTGCATATATTTTACACCTATCTTTGACAGTCTTCTTTGTGACTTGTTGACATTCTATTTTTATTGCAATTTCATATCATTTTCAGATGTATATCAGTGTTTAGCATGCAGTATACCATGCTCAACTCTGCTTTCATGTATTTACGAGGGGACTGATGCATGAAGGTACATTTGGAGCCTCAATCTCGCCCCAATGGTGACGTCTAAATATTACCTAGCACGCCGCTGCAAAGACAGGTGACTCCAGGCAAGGTATTGACTATCGACGAGAAAACAAATTCAATGGCAGTAACCACCACGTGGCGAAAGCCAGTCCGAAAGCATTCATCAGAGAGCGTCAGCTTCAGAAATGTCAGGTCTCGATCGTTGCTTTCACTGGCATAGGCGCTCGATGCTTTAGCAATTCCTCCACAGATTTTTACGAGGAAGTATTTGGAGAGGTGCGTTGCAAATCTCTCGCGAGAGTCAAAAGAGCGTCTTCACACACTTTGTATCACAATGGGTGAGCGGGTCGGATGCGAGGGCTGGGTGAGATCCTTTCCTTAATCCCTTTCGAAGCGCCGCGCTCAGCCACGTTTGCCCTTGGCCCGGTGAGATATGACGGGGCAGTGGGCAGAAAGAAAGCGCGAGTGAGAGAGAGAGAGAAAACGCTGTTTTTGAAGAGAAAGGAGGAGACGCATTACATCATCCGTCCTTCTTGGAAGCCCTGAGGGAATATTCGCGCACAATATTTTGGCGCAACCTTTTACCAGAAGCTCCAAGTCCCTTTCAAGAAATTAGATTTTGCCATCCCGGAAGCGGTTGTCCTTTGTTAAGTCACAGATATGAAACGCCATGGCTATCGTCTTCCCCATTTCATCTTTTTAATGAGATGAAATGGGCTAAAGTTGATTTAATTGCGAAATTCCACCGCTCGAAACGAGTTCATCTATTGTATCCAATGACACAGCAAGAAAAGTGCTAAACAAATTCTGGGTATCCATTAATTTTAAAAGCTCTCAATTTCCTCATTCTGACAATCTACTGATAGCGGCCATGCAACAACACAGTCCCCAATATTTCCGTGATTTTTGGAGTAAAATCAAATTCAAAAAAATTAAACGCACAAAACTTTACAAGAAAGCAATGTTTTACCAGATGCGATCATGTAGGATTTCCACACATAAACTTCCTTTGCTATGGAAGTGAAAGAAATAATTCTGTAAACCCCAACAAATTTAGCCATAAATCAAGCCAGACAATAGATGCATTTTGTGATCATCACGTAAAGATCAACAGAAAGAACACATTCAAAAGTATATACGTAGCTCTCTTATTTTCTGTAGATCGGATGACGAATTAGTTCAGCGTCGAAAACCATGTCTTGTGTTACAGTACAAGTTTGAGTGAAATTACAATACTATCGCTTCCATTTCAATGCCTATAGCATATGTCAAAAAGCAGTGTCAGAGAAAACGAGCCCCTTTCACCTGTTTAATTCCGAATTGGATTGCATTCCCCCACTATTTATTGCATCTGGTCCATTTATCCGAATCGGGCCGATCGTGCCCGCGAGAATTGCCATCCTTACGCTGGAAATCTAACGAGCAAAACCGATGGGAAACTCATTTCAGTCCCAATTATTAGTTGTCTTGCATCACAAGAGGCTGAGTGGGCGTTGCTTTCGCAACAAGAGCATGAGACCGCCCACTGCCCAACGACACGTATCTCCAATTTCCTTTGTCGATGTGGGACGGAGGACGATGCGATAAAACAAGCGGACTCTTGCTTTTCTTCTCTATAAATACAACCCACTCATCGTGACGAATGTTGCCCACTGTCACAAATACTCAGAATCCACAAGGACGCGCGTGTCAGAAACAAATGACTTGTATATGCGGCGAAATCCACCGTCCGCTGTCGTGTTATCGAGGCAACGCCTACCGTTCCCTGACTCGAGCTGATATTCGTAACACCCTCGTCGTCCACATTCGCCCGCGGGTACGCCAAACTCAAACTATTGATGACCTTCAGCGACGCCCGTTCAGTCCACCTTGTGCCTTCAAGATGTATTCCCTTGTCCAGCCCAGAAGAGAGAATGACTATACTGCAACGGCGATGACTCAACTGCCGACCACTCAACCAATATGTATTTTCAGTTCCGTCCGGCTCTGGTGAGTAGAAGATAAAAAAGAAATGGGCAGCGCCCATTCGTGATTTTGCTTCACAAAGTTAAGTGAACAAATGCACCAACCGTGTTCGTAAGGTTCGTAATACGCTGTCCCGGTCACCCATAGTTTGCGTGTTAGAATTCCACCTCATCAATAAATATTGCATCTATCTTAGGATTATGGTAGTAGAATTATTTTAAATGCTCCAAGTGCTAAGTTTATCAGCGGCTAACCTCACTTAATATTAATGATAAACGCCTCATCTATGGCCGTGGCGGGATTACGCGTACGAGGACGTCATATCTTAATATTTTAATTGCATCCAGGAGAACGAAAACGAGATTCTCCCTCTTCAAATATTGCCTGGTCCTTCATATCACTTATCTCATCAGAAGTACAAGTCTTTAGGACAGTTACTGCGCAGGGTTGGTTTGGTGTGGTGGAAAGGATACTGGCTTCCCATCCCGAAGTTCCGGGTTCAAAAAACAGCTGTTGGAGAGATTTTTTACAGGCATACTGTTCCCTACTTTGGTAATGCCTGAAAAGCACTTCGAGTTCAGTACTCCGTCCGTTAATCGTTAAATCGTGGAGCCTTTCGTAAAGAGAAGACTAATGCGGGTTTCTCTCCACCCTACCTCAGTTCCCTGAAATTTTCCAACCTCTACCCAATTACACACCTTATTATTATTCTAAATGCCTCAAAATGACCTAAGCTATCCGGTTGTCTCATCAAATACATATAACTAAAGATCACTGCGAGCAGAGCGATTGTAGATGATTACGCGGTTTTTATAGCGCTGGGGACAAAGCGAAAGAAATGTCCGCGATATCGCCCCGCGCTATTGCGGCCGGAGACTTGGACCTTGAGTTCTCCTTAGTTTTAAGAAAAGGACAGATGCTGAGATATCAGACCAAAAGCAGCTGGATCGTTCACCAACCAAATTCCACGCACTCGCATGTGCAATCGTGGCATTTTCCGTTCGCGCCCTGAGGGACCTTCGACTCGATTGAGTGAGAGATGAGGACGCTGGAGGAAGAGTGATCGTGAGCGGTGTGCGGATCTTTTCTTACGGTCAGCACTCGACTCGGGGACACATCCTCCATTGTTGGAGGAGCAGTTGACCCAAATTTATGCGCACGAAAGTGCAACTCATGACCGCGACTGAATAACGTTTCCCCGCCCTCGTCAAGTGGGTCAGGATGAACAGAATGGCTCGTCGCTTCTCCCTTCCCTCCCCCCCCCCCAACCTCCTCAACATCCCGATTTTAAATCGTCCCCTTGCACCCCCTCCCTTCAGGATAACAAAACCCCCGAGTCCACGAGCAACTCGAGCGGTACCTCGGACGGAAGGTTATCCAAACAATAACGGCCAATTATTTTATAGCTCAAGGTCTGTCGGATGTCGGAATTTCACTCGTCAGTCTGCCAATGAAAACCACACGATTATGAATCAGAACGTGTGGGGAGGGAGAGAGGATCCCTAGTTGGTAGTCTGGCTGAGATGATTTGGTCTCACCCAGTTGATCTTATTCGCATGCACCGCGCTCCTCAGAGTGCTGGATGTCAATGCGAAAGCGGTGACGTGGAGCGGAGACAACTCGTGCTTTCCATTGTCGTTATCGACAGCCTTCGACATCATCTTGTTTCCACAAGTGAGTCATCAAATCATGAGCTCGATATTCTTTCTCCGAGATTCACAGCCTGACTACCTTCTCTTAAAGTCCCTCCTTCCACGCATGTATTTACAACCAGAGTTGCAATCCAGTCTCAACCGTTACCTCAATTTAATGATGGGAATCGTTCATTCTTCCAGGTGAATGCTGCTCAATGTTCGTGCTCACACTTCTTGTGAAACCGACGTTACCAATTGCAATTTCAAATACGAAAGATGACGCATCTCCTCCTCTATTATGCAATACTTAATACCCTTTGTCATATCCGAACGGTGTTTTTCATTTATTATGGATGAGATCGTGGCGGTTATATTACATTATTATTCCAAATACAATTAAATTATAGATTGTTTGAAATTTTAAATGAGTGAAGTTTGCCGAGGAGAGCTAAAGGATGGAAAATTGATATTAAATAGCATCTAATTGGGCTGTGGGACGCTATAAATCCAATGCAGGGGAGAAGTATAAATATGAGAAAGAGGAGGGAGAATGGGAAACCATTTTGGACGCAAAAACGGACAAATAATTTATAGAGAACTCAACGTTAAAATAATATGCAACTGAATTAATGAAGTTGGGATAAAAATATAACGAACGTCCTCTCAGTAATTTTTGCTAGACGAAGGCTATCCAAGATCCGTAATGGGCTTTATATCATGACGGAATGCAACAGAATCAAAACCACGACTTCCAATCCAAAAGTCTGCCTAGTAGATGAGAGTAGTGCTCCTACCCATCACACTTAGAAAGATCAGGCAACCTGAAAATACCGCAGACTAGAAGCAGCTGGATGTTCTGAGGCTCCTTTCAGATCCGAACCCGAGACTTCCTGTTAATACCACATCATTATACTCACTTGGTTTCAATTTCATCAAATGTCAATAACATTTTGAATAGTTTACGACTTCATGCACTAAAACAGTCACATCAATATCACATGGTGGAATGTTTCAGCTATGAAGGCCTTTTCGATAAGAGTGGACACATACGAAAAATCCTTAAATAGTATTTCTATGGGAAATGAATTTCTCCTGTCATCGTACAAGTCTCTATTTAAGGCTTATTGATCTTCAATCGCGATTTTACGCAATCGACAAGCAGTTGGGCTCATACAGCTATTATTCTCTCTGGCGTGTTGAGTAGATACAGATCGTGCTGAGTGCAATCGAAAGCTTCGCTAAGTAAACACACTCAGTAATAAACCTCGCTGACAGACCCAAGGTGAGTCTCCATTGTCACGTCACATGCTCGAGCGGATTTCACTGCAGCGCATTACCAATGAAGTCGATTTCACGGGGATGACGACACCTATGATGAAAACACTCCCGTGCATTTATCAAATAAATTCTTTGCCAGAGGGCGAGGTTTTTCGTTACCGAATCACCGTAACTTTTATTGGGCATGGATTATTTTCGGGATGTACTGCATGTCTCGGTATGATGCGCTACCACCGATGGGTATACGTTGACGCCTTACCGTTGAAAAGCAATGGAAAATTATAAGGTTCACTTATTGAGTACACGAGGTGAGTATGAATCGTTCAAAAAATAGCATGAATTGCCAAACTTCCGAATCACTTTAGCCGTTACTGTTCTGATTATTTCCTATTTTAGTTCCACTTTTGTTTTGCTAGATTGACCATGCCAAACCCAGAATATTATACCACAGCATATAGAGTGCAGAACTCTCTACTTCCCATTTCTCTCCCAAGACTGCATTTACCGTTGATGGTGCTCTCCATAATCAAGGGGATAAATATTCCCTTTCCGGAAAAATAGTACATGGCATATCATTTGAGCTGCTAATCTATGTGTGATGTTTTACGCTATGAAACGTAATCGGTCGCCTTGAGAATTTGTTTGTTGTAAGATAGGATTTTTGTTCAAGATCGATAGGGTATTGGAATGTTGTCATCACTGGTCTTTGATTCTAATACGGGCTTGATGTAACTCACCACCTGAATCTTCTATTGGTGTACATATTCAAATTTACGTAATTCTTGTGCACATAGCATTGTGCTCGTTTGTGTTTATTTTGTGATGTGTGTCAACTCTTACTGATTCTATATCGTAACCATTTCAATGTTAGAATGGACTTTTTTTGCTAGTTCATTTCCCTTCATAAATTTAGACGCAGATTAAACAATAACATGTTCTTTCAAGCGCCATCATCATTTCTATTCTGTTCATTTCGTAATTCTTACATCACGAAGGGAAGCCATTTTTCCGTATTTCACTTGAATTTCACGGCACTAATGACAATAGTAAGCAAGGAGAAAGAATGTAAGGCACTGAATCACGTTTTTTTATTTCCCTGAGAAGAAGAATCGCTGTTCGTTGCATATGAATAACCAAGCAGCCATATGCACACGAAGGAATCGAGAATTCGTCACTCGATAAATCACTTCTGCAAACTGAGTGGGTCAATCTAAGCTTTCGGCTAAGATGAAAGTGTCGGTTCTTTTCCATTGAGTTCACTGTTGGGGAAAAGGGTCACTACGAAGGAGATAAAAGATTGGAAATCGTAAAAAAATTGCATAAAATCATGTCCTTTGTCAATATCCTTGCGAGAGATACAATAGGAGGAAATTTCTCCGCATAGGTACATCATGCAATGGGTGATTTAGTCAACAGTTCCTTCCATCGTTCGTAATACAGTTTTGCCTATTCCTATGGCCGTAGTTTGACTCACCAGTGTGTATGTATGTCTCTTGAATGGTCGAAAGTGAATAATTAAATTAAGTGTCTAAAGAAATAGTTTGCCAGATAGCCATCTTATCATCGTATAAGTAGGTACTAAATATGAGTACCTACACAGAATTAGCCTCACATGCTTAAATAGTGGGATTGGTTCAAAACCTCACAAGAAAACTAAGCCACATCAGGAATATCACTGCAGTAAACTCCCGATTTTCCGTACTAATGACTGGTAAAGGGGGGACTAATAATCGGGAAACACGGATAATCCGCTGTTTGGTTGTTTCCGGATTCACTTCTCTACGGTGCGTCGCCAAAAGAAATAAGTCCCTAAGAAAATAACAAAATCTGACAAAGAATAGATCCTCGCTGTACATGAGGGCATTTTATTAAAAAAAGAATCCAGTGAGGAGTCCCGGCCGCCATTAAATTATCGCAAGCCTCGGGTGACGGCACAAAGCCTGGCGTAAGACGGCTAACATTCGGCCACCGGGCCCGCAGGGCAGGGCCGTAGTTAAGACACAATTGGAGGAAAATAACAATCGTTTACCCACCTTTGAGACCACTGCCGATGCACTAAATAGATTGGCGATGCACGGATGATCCGCAGCCCGGATAACGCGCGCACTGATAATCGGGAGTTTACTGTATGTCTTCCTATTTTATAATTAAAAGGTATTTAGCTTTCTATTTTATAATTAAAAGATATGTAGGTAATTTCAAATGGTATTTAGCGGAATGAGGACGAATTGTGTGATTATGACTGACACCTTCATTGGATTCACACACATTCTAATGGCTTATGAACGGAATCTTAATGAGTCGTTCATAAATTGTCATACAGGTATCCCAAAGATCACGGCAACGAAGTTCACTCACCTTTAGCTTGACGGAGAATTAAAACTCAAGATTTTTGGGCAGCATATGGATGCCTTTATCATATAACTACACGGGATACAATTGTAAGGAATGTTTCTCATGCAAGCAAGAGGAGCGTCTTTCGGTCTTTCACTTTTAGATGCCTTAATCAGATTATTTGGCAGAATGTCCCCCAAAAATAACAGCCCTGGCTATTTTTGTCCACCTTGACCCAACAAAGAATTCCAGCTCAGAAGATCATCTGTTTATATAACCCTCTGAGAAGCATATTGATGAACTCGAGAGTGAGCTAAAAATGCTTTCCTCTAGTTAATGGTCTTTAAATAAATATGGAACTTTCGGACATAATCAGGCTAAATATAGTTGAAAACACCCTCCTGACACTCGTCGGATGAAGCATCTAAGTTTATGCCTATTATTTCTATTTTTTCCGTATCAGGAACAAGGTGAGGAATTTCAAAATGAAAATTAAAGGCAATATCAATACTGTAAATGAATGACTTTGTCACAATATTATAGATATCGAGTTCATTAATATTCTCAGAGGGTTATATAAACAGATCATCTTCTGAGTTCTTCTTTGTTGGGTCAAGGTGAACAAAGCACGGCAAAGATAGCCAGGGCAGTTAATTTTTGGTGATCGGGTTGGTGTGATGGCTAGAGTACTGGCCTCCTATCCCAAGGGCCCTGGTGCGATTCCCGGCAGTGGGGCATTTTTCAGTGTAAACCCGGTCACAACTTGAGTGTCTAGTGGAGGGCATTTCAAGTTCAGTACTCCGTCCGTCGGTTGGGACGTTAGGCTGTGGTCCCCTCGGCGCCTTTCCTTAAGAGTAGGCCAATGCCGACGCCGGGTTCTCTCAACCCTTCCTCCGCTCCCTAAAAACTCCTACCATTACCCAATCACCTATGCTAAAAGGCGCAAATGACCTCAGCTGTCGGTCACCTCCCCTGAATAACCAACCAGTCTATAGAATTGCTTGACCTTTAGTATCACTTTTAGATAAAATAGGGTTACGCATAGGGTAGGGTAGGATTTAGATGCACATTTACGGGGAGGAAAAGGTATTAGACGAAAATTTTAAAAGAAATCGAAGTTTATATTCTTTGACACTTGGTACACCACGCCAAACCAATTAAACTTGCCTAAACCATTTCACAAAACGGAGAAACAGAATGGAAATAAATTTTATAATTTCAGCAAAGGAACTTTAACCAGATTAGCTATCAAGTCGCTCTTCTTCATTGCAGTTCCGCGTTTAAGTCTCGGTCAAGGTGAATGATTTTTTTCTCAATGGAAATCTTGGTATTGTGCACATCAGTGGATAGTCGCAGGTTTTTGCGGCTGGTTCTTAATCCTTTGCCCGATTTGTTTTGTTCACAGAGATGGACAGGTTATTGTGACCACATCATTAAGAAATTATGCCCCCGTCACTTTCAAAACCTAAAGGCTACTTCTGCGAACCCAAATGAGGTCGGAACACGTGGGCTTGGAGCCTATGAGGGGTGAGTTTTAAGCTGCTGGGATTACCTCTAATAGGAGTAGCGTGGCACAAACACGAATGATTCCTAAATGTCATTTGTTGGAATCGCTCATTTCAATCTCACTCATTGTTTTCACTTGAGTTTCTCACAGCAGAGAGCCTCAAGATGAGAAAAACTATTACGAAAACAACGAGTAAGATTTTTACTAGTGATTCAAACACACAATATCAGCGAGCCATTCGCGTTTCTACCACGTGACTCCTTGATTACGTATTCGAGGTAATGCAGTCGGTTTCAAACACATCTCATGGTTTATATGAATTTTTTTCTATGTGAATAATGACTATGATGGAGATGGATTGCCCTCACCTCCGCCGCCGTCGTCCGCTGGTTGACTCGGCGTCTGTGGTGACTGACGGTTCCGATGTCCGGCGCGGGCGACGGCCGTCAAAGCGACGCCCAAGGCGCACCCGGCGACGGCCGCCGCGACGATGGCGACCCATAGGCGGAGGACCCGGCGGACGCGACGACCTCTCCTGCGGCCGACTGCAGCCGCGGCGTCCCTCGTGGTCCCAACTGGGCGAAAGAACACAAGATTTTAGCGGTAGTTTTTGGGCTCGTTGGCCATGGAAATTATTTAGTCTTGCTCTTTCAGTATGTAAAATAAGACTTTCGGGCTATATTCCGCGTTAAATTAGTAAAAATTCTGACGTTTCTCCTCTAATTTCGGAGGTCTCCTCAGAACTAATGGTGCACCTCTTTCTGGTTAGTGACCATTTATATATGCCCTTTATTTATGGACATGTTACCCCTTCCCTGTCCATGCCCCCCAAGGCATACATAAATGGCCAACAATCAGTAAGAGATGCACCACTTAGTTCACATAAGGCCACGAGAATTGGAGGGGAAAAGTCACCATTTTTATAATTGTGACGCGGAGTATAGCCCAAAAGTACATGTAGCCCAGTAATTACATATAATGGCATGGCCTCAGAAACTTTTAACCAGTTCTTGCGTTGTCGTTTCTATTGCTTTTATAATGAGTACATGCTCACTAAAAACTGGCAATTCCTCCACTTGAAAAAAGGTGCAGGAACTATTTTTCTTTGATTGGCTACATTCACAGTATTATTACGGAACCGACAATATTGGAGCATGTGTATGGTTAATAATTGTTCATTTTAATCTGATATATATGCATGCGTTGAACTTTTATTTTGGGGCCGGAAAAATTAACTTCTTCGTAACAACGTAAGTAGTGAAAGTAACCAGTGAGAAAAAATAGGAATGGGCTCTGTGAAAGTAAATACCAAGCGCTTAAAATTAAGGAAGAGATTCGTATCATGTCGGCACCGAAAGAGCAAGGCTGATTTCTTTCAAGTTACGGTACACTAGAATTAACACCCCCATCTCTTTTCTCTTCCCTCTGCATTTTATTTAACCCCATTCACCTTAATATTTCCAAAAAAGAACGCTTATCTATAGAAGGCTAATACGACCAGGGTTAGGTTTTATGTTTCTGAACATCGATAAAAAAAATGGCTTTGTGTGCAAAAATGCGCAAAAAAGGCTACAAGAACAAAACATTCTTCTGTAAAGAACAGTAAAAAGAGGAATAATAACTTATAAACTTAGCAAGAGCATATAGAAGGAAGAGAAAAGTTAGGTCAGGAAACTGAATGGCCAATTTTGACCCCCATCTCATGAAATAGAAAAGCAATGGAGAGCGAGAATTAATAATGAATACTTTTATGAAATTCAATTCCTCTGCTCCGAAAAATCGCATTCCAGATCAATTACACGCATTTCATTACTCTTCAAAAATCTTTCTTTGTTGTTTTATTTATTGCTCTCGTAGTTTCTTTCAACAATCCTTCCAACTCTTTTAAAATTAAAAATTCTCTCAAACGTGACGCAGTTAATTTTATTTTCTCTCTCGATCATTGAATTGCTTAGTGCTTAAAGAGGCATTTGAAATAAATGCATTCCAAACTATTTTTCAGAATTAACTCTAGATTAAAAATATGAACTGAGTGAGTATACACCAAGCGACTATTATAAGGTGTTTTTGTCTCCCATCATCAGATTATAAACATGATAATTTGATTTTCACAGTAAATTCACGAGGATTTTGTTAGGCTGGAGAAACTGTTAGGCATGGTAAAAACCAGAAGACTGAAACGATAGATTCGGGCAGGCGTGGAATAAATTGGAAAATAACGAGATTGACAACTCTATCCGTTTTAGGCTCCTTTTTTCTCTCATACCTTACGTGTATAGTAATTATTCCCATAATTAATAAAAGAATCATTAATCTTATTTTAGCCATTATACTTTATACATTGACTGTGTAGTAACACAGCAGTGGAAACTGGAGACCCAAGGTTCGAATCTTGTGAGAGACCTTTGAACATGTCCAGCCAAACTCAAGCAGGGTTATTTCCTAAATACCAGGAGGCTTTTATCGGCACAAAGAAGGACCAAGAACCCTTACTCTGATGTGTGAATTTCACACGCCGTTGAGCTTTGTATGTGGTGAGCTCTACCATCACCAACCATGCTGACATTCGAGTTGGACGCAACTTCCCATGCTGCGCGTAGTAACTAATCAACCATTAACATGGCATGAAAATGAAATTAAAATATTTCCTTCATGGAAAAGCTGCAGCTCCGCACCCGCATTACTAGAAATCTGCTTTTGGTATGGATTGGAGCCGGGAAACCACATTTTTAAACTGCCCAGGGAGAACCTCTGCCTCAAAATTTGTCAAGGAACGACTACTACTTCCCACGCTCACCTGATCTCATAGCAGACGATTGCCCCAAACTTCAGGAAAATCTTCGGTGGAAGAGAGAAAAAAGCACTTGTTCCGTTCGCTCCTTCTCTCTTGAAGGCGGCCAGTTATAATTAATTTGAATTTCTGCTCATATTTCGCCGAGTGCGCACATTTCCCTGCACTCCGGCTGATAAGGAAAGAGAGGGATTCCCTCTGTTTGCTCCCCCCGCCTCGGTTTACTCGAGCAGATTATGCGACGTTTATTACACGTCAATAAAGCGGGCGACGAGAGAGCCACGCGCTGGAATAATAAAGAAAACGTTTGCATACCTCCGAATAACTGATTAAGGTTGAGGTTTATCCGGTGACGTCACGGGAGACGTAGGGAAATGTGCGTATCTCATTAGTTGAATTTCTGATCAATCCTCCTCGTAAACCTTCATTTAAAGTCATGAATTAAAATTCAAGCGAGCTCAAGACCATAACTCCAATGCCATAATGGGAGACAAAATCGCATATTCTATTTTCTTGTCCATTTATCCACCAATGATACCGAGATTTAAGTTAACCCTCACAAAATAGCAAATTGTTTAACATTTCATTGGTACTCGTTCATTGCGTGAGCTTATTATTAGTTGTATGTTCTTCCGATAGATCAAACTGTTTCTTAAAGAAGTCTGCCATTAGTTATTTTTCGAGCTGATTCCATTTTATAATTTCCGGGCATGGACGTTGGCACTTTTGTAGCAAAAGGAAATTTTTAAAAGCGTCTCCATATACTACCCACCTTAATGTTCCCATTCCTCATTTACTGAAAAGATACAGGTATCTGTTTAATTTACTTTTTCCCATCGTATTGATTGGAGTATATCTTGTTTTATTGCTGAGTTTTAGCGTTGCTTTGGTCTTATTAAAGCTATGCTTCACATAGACGACTGACTGAATAAATTTAGCTACAATACTCGCACCCTTAAATTGGTTGAAAACCACAACTTTAAGGCTGATTGTCGACGACTAAATCGTCTGGACCAGTTTAATTATATTTTGCTCACAAAATCACAACTGGGTTTATTTTTCTGTTCACATTCTTGCACCAACTACACATTTTCAATGATAGATTTATACGCTAATTCAAGTTTACGTGCTTTGATTTTAAAATAATTAATTTTAGTATGAACTGGACACGTTTACGGAATATTTTATGAGTTCTTGGAAATGGACTCATAGTAGGAAAGAACGAACGAAATCAACACAAGTCATCGAAAGGTTTCATTTTAACGCGTCCCTTGGCTGCCAAGAAATGCGTGTCTTCGATAACACCGTCCTGTTTTTAATATGCCAGGTGGCTGAAAAGGCTTCCACAGAGATTTGAAAATCACTACAGGGTTTTTGGGTGCTTTAGCTGCCGTTTGTCTCCCAAGACGAGTCAACGCGACAAGGAACCCGACAATTCTGGAGTTATCTCTGAATTACAAAGGATAAGAATCTCGTTTTCTGCTTAGGATCCTTTCTAAGCAAAAGACCCGAAACACTAATTAGGCATTTCACCGAGTTTTTTAGCTTTCCATTGGTTCATAGCCATAATTTCAGAGATGGGTATCATTAATCACCGCACCGTACAAAGAGATAACTAAAGGCGAAAATTCCGTAGTGATTGTCTTTCTGACCTTCACGTACAGCACAAATCACTTAGAAATAGTGTAAAACAGCTGCTACGAAATGCTAAACAAAAATATTATTATGAATGTTTTAAATATAAATGGGATGCTCGGTCAACCTGGCAAGAACTAAGACGCCTGGGCCTTGGGAAAAGGCGGAAAAATATCTGCGATGTGAATTTTCACCTTGACGAGCTCAAAACATTTTTCTTGAACATTTCTCCCGACGTTGAAGACCAGGTTGTAAAAAATGCGCCTTCTGCCATTACGCAAGATGATACTAGTTTCTACAAGAGTAAACCCGAATACAAATCATTAAATGATTTCAACTGCAATAGATTTTACTAACCGCATTATACGCCAGAAGCACTACTTCGAAACCTAAAAATAAACAAAACGAATTCCACTGGTGCTGATGGGATTAATAATAAAGTTCTTCAAATTTTACTCCCAGTTGCTATGCCTGTGATACTAGATATCATCTACTGTTCATTAAATAATTCCACTTTTCCGAGTCTTTGGAAGACTGCACAAATAAGCCTATTTCAAAAGTAGCCCATCCTAACTAAATGTCAGTTTTCCGACCCATTGCCCTTCTTAGTACGCTGTCGAAACCACTTGAACGATTTGTACACGATGCTACCTCGGAACACCCCTCAAAAAATAATCTTTTAGATCATCAGTCAGGATTCAGAAAAGGATATAGTACCCAGTCTGCCCTTTTTAAAGTCACCGACGATATTAGATATTCAATTGAGCAAAAGAAGCTAACCTTGTTGGTTCTATTAGACTTTAGCAAAGCCTTCGATTCGGTGAATCATAAGATCCTACTAAAGCGTTTGAAAGACCTCGGACTATCTACTTCAGTCATGCTCTGGTTCAAGTCATACCTTTCAAATAGAAAACAGGCAGTTAGAGGACCTAAAGGTGAACTACCTAATTACTCTGAAGTTAACAAATGAGTACCACAGGGGTCAATTCTAGGGCCGCTGCTGTTGTCAATATATATTAATGACCTTTCTAAAGTCATGTCCAACTGCAAATACTACATGTACGCAGATGATCTTTAAATCTACATCGACTGTAACCCCGCAGAAGTTACTGACACCATTTCCAAGGTTAATGTAATGACATTGAAAACATAAGTCAATGGTCAATGGAAAATTGTCTGCAGCTCAATCCCAACAAGACGAAAAGTATCATTATTGTCACTAATATTTATGTTAATAGAATTATAGTTGATAGTCTGCCAAAAATAACTGTAAAAGGTGTACAAATTGAATTTTCAGAGAGTGTAAGGAACTTAGAGGAGTTACTATAAATAAAACCCTATCTTGGAACGAACATATAAAATCCATTTCACATAAGGTATTTAAGACTATGTATCAGTTAAAAAAATTTAGACACGTTATCCCGACTTCCCTTCGCCAGAAATTAGTTGATAGTCTTGTTTTTCCGCACATCGATTACTGCTGTGTGGTATACGCCGACCTCCCTCACACAGGAACTGAATTTAAAACTTCAGAGAATTCAGAACTCCTGTGTGAGGTATGTCTTTGACATCAAATATTAGGAACATGGGACACCATATTTTGATTAATTCGGGTGGTTAAAAATACTAAACAGGCGCCCACTCAATAAGACAACTTTCATTTACAAAATAATAACCACAAAACTCCCCACATACTTGTATCCGAATGTATTGTACATACAATGCTGCGACAAATAAACGCCCAACGCGCCACATGGAAGAGCCTTATGTACCCCTACATCGATCATCTGTTTATGCTAGTTCTTTCCATGTCACCTCTTGTGATATATGGAACCACTTACCTGAAGCTATTAAAAAATGTAAAATTTCCAATAGATTTTAAAATGAATATTATAAAATGTTGTTTCAGCTGCGTCAATGAATGTGCCACTTTTTGTAACACCTAAAATATATTTAAGTACATTTATAGTGTTTCTTTTTTTTCCTTCTTTTTTCAGTCTCTGCTTATTGCATTCCAATATTGTTGTAATATAAAAAGGGATTTAATATTGTTGTTTTCGTTTATATTAATGTGCTTTCATCTTGTTATGGAATTAATTTCATGACTCTGGATATGTATTAATTATGTACTTGTGGTCCTAAGGGACGAAATCGTCCCGGAATAATAAAATTCTCTTCTATTCTACTCTACCTGGTTACGAATTTTTATGCAACTAAGAAGAGGTAATGGCGCTTAGGGCAAACAAGTTTACCATAAAAAACAACGATATTTAACTTCTGGAATGAATTTTAAAGCTACCGAAGCTACAAAATAGAATCTTTACTCCTAAACAGATCTCTGAGGGAGTAGCATCTCAGTGAAAACCTCCGGTGGGACCTTCAGGGCTCTTTGTTGGGGAAATCGCTTACCTGGGACTGTAAAAAAGACATACATTCGAAAGCATTTGTACTTTTGTTTCCAGGTCTTCTGCCTTTCCTGGGATGAGAATCCGTTTTTTTCTAATTTTGGAGGTGAGGAGGGGGAAAGAAATTATGGTTGGCTGAGAGGCACTTTTAATGTCGCCTTCCATGCAAGTACCGTGTGTGTGGGAGCCACGGGCGGTAATCGCTTGGGGAAACCAGATTAAGGAAGGAAAGAGCTTAAAAAACAGTATTCATGAGGAGAAATGACCAAAAGCTAACTAGTGTCATCAGGGATAGTTTGGTAAAGTGGTGTAGGCGGGTCACTAATGGAACGTATTAAAGTTGAAGGGAAACTTGTTATTCAGTTACTCATCCGTATATTCAAGTCTGTAGTCGCACTTAAGGCACTTCAGAGGAAAGGCATGAGGATGGGGATGGAAGTTTAAAGAGGAAGAGTGGAGAGAAACCCGTCAACGGTATTAGTTGGGTCTTCATTTACATATTCGTAATATCCTGCAAACCACCACGGAGATGTGTGCCAGGGGGTAAAAATGCAGTTTTTACATGTAACTTACATGGTATACCTTAATGGAAAAAATGTTATGTGTGAATTGTGTGCAAGTAAATGATTAGAATCCACGTGGTAGTTAAGTAATTACTGATTGAACAGTGATGAAAATTGTGCTGCACGAGGGAACAGTTAAGCGCGAAGGAAAATGACAGAAAAGGCCACTGTGAAGGACCAGAGAGAGAGAGACCGTCTAACCATATTTTTCTGATCAAATCTAGCGTAATATAATGGAGCCCTTACTGTATTAATAACATCATTAGCAAAATATATACGCTTTAAATTTCGCGAGAAGGTTTAACTAAATTGTATCGCACCTTCTGGTTGTACTTCCTTTCCTAGTTCAGTTGCTAGGTTCGTAACAACAAAACAATAATGAGAACGACATTTCACAACCTTTGCTCTCCTTTCTCCTTCGTAAAAACTTTAATTTCTTGATCATATGTTCCTCGTACGGATCCAGTGCACAAGCGACTGACTATGTGCAGTATAATTTAAAATGTTACAAACTTTTGGAATGAGTAAACTTTTATAATTCAAGTTATACCAATTACACAAATATATGAGCGTCTTTCGACTGTCTTTATGATTTAAATATTACCTACATACAATTTCTTACATTTTGTAAGAAATCACCTGATCATAAATTAAATAACTGGAAAGCGAAAAGATTGATCATTGGTGCGGGTTTTAAAGAACAGAGAGCCTAGTAAGTGGAAAGCCTTCATCCAATTCATGAGAAATATTGAGAATATGTTGTATCTTTTTAGATTTTTTTCTGGTACACCACAGAGAGTGACAAAAATTATCATAAACTGTTTTTGTCTACCTGTCCCATCGATGAGATAGTTGCGTGAAGCCAAGAGTCTAATCATTCAAACTTAACTTTCTGTTTCACCTGGAGACTTGGCTAAGTCTAGAGCATTGAATTCCCACTGTGAAAAACTCCAAAAGAGACTTTGATTTTGTAATATTACACTGACATCGTAGTCGGTAATTACAGGTCGATCGATTGCAGGTCAATCTTGCCATAAAGGAAATGTGATGAGTGGCATTTTAGGTAGAATCCAAAGGGAACTCGACGTTGGCCCAAGCCTACCTAATTTATACAAAAGGTATCAGTTCAGTCCCAACCGGAAGATATATTTCTGCATTTAGGGTGCTCTAAACAACTTAAACATCTCTGAAACAGCTGAGATTCGACTTCGAGATCTCAGGGTTGACAGCTTTTATTCAAGTGGACACATCAACCCAATCTCCTAACGATATAATAATCGGCAAAGCCAAATGTCTTGGGAAGACGGCGCTTAATAAGCCAGATTTTTTCGCCTTCATATGATTCATATCCGAATAGATGTAATTCCTAAACTAATTTCTGGCTGCTTTCAACGGGATCCGAAATTAAGAAAATATTTTCTTTTTTCCGAATCATCATCATCGGTCATTAATTCCTAAAACTTGGTTGACACAGATTTTCTACCGATTTTTTTCTTTAAATTAGCTTTTTTATCATTCGGTATGTTATTTGCTTATTTCTTCCATTTTACACGCTTTACTAGGAGTTCCCTAAATATCACATCGGAGGCCTTTCTTTGCAAGAATTCCCTTCCTCTCTACCCTCTACAACTGTATTCACCGAGTTTCCAAATTTGATTGAACGGTTATCTCGGCTCGGTTAAAAAAAACCTTTCCATTTTATGAGTCCTCTTCACCGGCCATTGACCCTCAGTCTTGTTTAACACAAGTCCCCTTACCATTATTTTCTACGATCTTGTATTTTTTGCCAGTTTGCAGATTGCCAGCGAAGACTGTTATTTTAAATACAGGGATGATCTATGGCTGGTGTTCGAGGAACAGTTGGTTACCGCGGAATTTGCGGTCTACGCTTTGTTTTAAGGTTGAAGCCATTTATTCTCCTATTTTTACAACTATAGAAGCTGAGTAGAGACATGGTCTTGAGTGTATCAGGTTACTCTTCACCGCGTCTTCAATCTTAAGACTACCGAAGCGGTCCAGCCAATGAAAGGAAAAAGCGGCGCAGGCGCAGAAAGGGGCGAGAGGGTCAAATGAATCGACGACGGATGTCGCAGGGGATGGGCAGAGAAAGAGATGAGGCATTTTCCTCCCTCATCAGAGAGAGAGAGAAGTGTGCAACAGGGGTGCAGGGGGAGAAGGGCGAACTGCCCGGCAAGAGGACACCAATCTCCCCGGATGATCCATGAGGGGCGAGAGAGAGAGGGATGGAAGGAGGGAAGAATAGGCAAAAAGAGAAATAGCCGATGAGCAGCAGAATGTGGGTATTTGGGTCATCAGCCGCAGTCATCGGAGGACTGTAACACGGCGAGCACCGTGGTCGGTTTGCTCATGACGGGGAGCGTGGGGACTTACTGAGAACAAGACCTGAGAGTCCAATCGCAAGTCATCCTCTGCCTCTTTACCTGTTGATGATGTTACTCAATCATCATATCCCGTCAAACTGAACTGAAACTTTATAAATTGCCTCACAACTTAAAGAGTCAATTCAGTCGTTTTGAATATTGACACCTTAACTTATTTATTGACTATATGTTAGGAAGAAATATGACATAAGCCAGCCACAAGACTAAAGAGATTAATGTCGCCGTCAAGTTATGCATGAAAATTTGAGCCAAGTTAACGTTCGCATTTCTTTTGCAGTGACTTGCAGTGACAATTGTGCAAAAATGTCTTCCGCATTCTTCAGCATGACCCTTTTAGCAATCACGGATTCCTTTACGAATTGTTTTCTTATTTTTCCTACGAATACTTTAAGTGAGAGAAAATGTTTAAAAAATATTTTTGAGTACGGCGTGGCAGTGTAACATCTATTTAAATGCGATTCGCATCTCGTTATTTGTGAGCGATCCCATAAAACTAGTAAATGGGATCACTACCACCTCAGAAAATACGTTTTCACTACAACAACGAGAAAAAGAGGAAATATGTCTTATTTGCAAGCGTGGATATATTGTGAGATTCGCATATCGGGATTGCCGTATCGACCGTAAAGGCGTCTTTATTGAGAGAACTTGTCCTCATTTCTGTTTAAATATTCAGGAAATACCTACACATGATAATTTAAAACCCGGCTTACTTTCCTGAAATACGACATCGGCTTCCAAAGTTGTAAATACACATATCTTATACATATAAGCCTTTCACTTTAACTTAACCATTATTCTACCCAAATACCATTTGAGCAGCTGCACGCGGCTCTATTCATTACTCCAGTCAACAAGTTACTCGGGCAGGAAAGCAGCTAGGAGCGACGGGTAGAATTAAACCCTATTTTAAGATAAGCGGAAAGCATTAACGAGATACATTTATCGTACCAAGTTCCAGGTCTCGGTCTTTTTCCAAATCTTACCCAAACAAAACCAAGCACGAATTCTATCACAGGTGGTTGAACTCTGACCCTTATTTTGGAGCATAGTGCTTTATACAGGGACTGAATACGCTTAAGCTAGGTATATCCAAAAATGTCACAAAATACTATCACCACTTTGCATAAACCCCCTCCTAAATTCTACTTTACGCTACCCCTATCTTAAGCTGAAACCAAAATAGCGAGGTTCAACCTCGACAACGAACTTTCCAGAATTATTATTAAAATAAGATTAAATTTCGAATGAGAGTCGAAGGTTACCATCAATTCACTGATCAGCGCCAGTCTAAGAGGGAACCCAGTGATATTTCTTTCAGAGTAATACGATGGAAATCAGAGAGACGTAATTAAAGTGGGAGTCCTTGGTAGGTGAAAGGAATAACCATTTTTCGATGGTAAAGGTTTAATGGGAAGGTGTGCTCAGCTGAAATAACTTGTCGCTTGTAGTAGAAACTGAGCGCACCCATAATAAGAGAAATGACGCTTAGAAATATCCATACTAAACTGTGTATAAAAGTAGCATCCTCCGAAGAATTTCCAATTGATTACACTTAAAGTTTCACTTTTCATAACTTTGAGGTATATGCGGTTCGCCACAATCCAAAACCGCCAACCGCGGTGGCGAGATGAGCTCAAGAACTACGTGTTTAACCGCAATCAGATACGTTGGAGAGCATGTTCAAGGGAAAGAGTATGGTCTCCAATCCCAAAAACCTAAGCCACCAAACACATACATTACTATTGTGAGCATTAAAAGTTCGACCCACACATTTTTCCATTCCATTTTCTCTTCCCCTCCTCGCCTTTCCTCGCAAGGTTGAATCTCGACCATTGCTCCCGTCTTCAGTTTTTTCTTCGCTCCTCCGCGAGAAAATTGCCTTAAAATTGGCCGCGGTCCCGCGTACCTTCCCTTTCTCTCCCGATGCAGCGCGAGAGGGCACATGTCGCCTCGCAACAAACACACGCTCGCCCTCCAGTCTCAGCCCACGCCCCGTGCCGACGGGAGCCTCCTTTCTCCACCCACCACACTTCAAGAGTCCAGCACTTCATTCCTTCGGACGGACGGCTCTTCTCCTCAAGACCGCGCTCCTCCTCTCATTCCGATTATCGTCTCGACGAAGAGGATACATCGGGTGGGTGGCCTCCCTTTCAGTCAAGCGAGAAATGCCGGCGTAGTCATGACGACCGAGCTCGCACGAAAGTGACCGTAGATTCTAATACGTCATGAGGGAGCACCTCCTCCCCCCCCCCCCTCCCACTCCTCTACCCCCCACCCTCCCACCCATCTCGTTAACGGTACTCCAGGAGGAATCAGAGCGTCGAGAGGGCACCCGCCACTACGCGGGGGCGGGTGAACCGTGGCACGCGCGCGTGCCACGGCGGCTCCATGGCAACGGCGAAAGGCAGGAAGCGTCTTTATCCCCTAGGGCCCGCTCGCTCAAGCCATAGCGCAGTGATTGATGCGGTGTTTTCAAAGCACTATTTTCCCTCGTTGGATTCGAGGACGACGAGACGAAACCTAGGATAAACAACCTAGTGTAGCAGATAGTACACAACTGTATCTAGTAGGTAAAATTAGGTTTTTAGGTTCTCCAGACTAGAGTTTACATCGTCCTCTCTGTTGTAACTTAGGTAATCCAAAGCTTAGTTCTAAAACAAAGACAACACCCATGCCCGAGGTGGGAGTAAAACACGCGATCTTTTGGCTGTCAGATCGACGCCTTACCGACATGACTAATGGAACAGTAAACATACACATTTCCTAAAGCATGCTTATTTCCTAAAGCACTCTTCCAGTTTTATCACGTCCCAAAAATAAAGCCTCGAAATATAAATCTAAAATATTGAATACATGTAAGTATCTTCATATTTACTGTAATTGCAAAGTCGTCGTAGGCGAGTAAATTCGGGATACTTATTAAATTTAAATATCATAGCACAAGAACGAAATATATTTAATGCTCTACGATGAAAGTAATTTAAAGAAATTGATGTGAGTTCCCGTTACAATGGACAGTTTTACAACTAGTACAATTAATATTAAAAACCAGACACAGAAGTAAGAATCTATAAATGAGTAATAACACACACAATATCGTACGACTTGACTTGAGTTTTATTTTACCTATGCAGAATAAACAGAAAATAAAACATCAACTAACGAGCAAAGATTGAAGCTGCCGGAGTGAGGGTATTAGGGCATATAACGTGGAATATACGGAGAGAGTGGTATATAAATATAACCCCAGGATGGTAGGCGAAAGCGAGTTGGGCCAATCTACGAGCAGTATGAAAGAAAGCAAAAAGATAAATATAGGTGCTATGAGAAGAAATAAGTAGTTCAATTCCACACTAACTTAATTATCAATAATCAGTGCTCAATTTAGATCCAATCTAAAGATAGGTACATCGACATAAATTATCAACGGAGAGAGAATAGAAGGCAGGCTGAGAAAAGATGGGAATAGAATCGTAGAAGAAGAAGCTGATATAGACTATAGGAGGTAGTGAAATACCTTCAAAATGGACTGATACATGTTTTTTAGACGGCTTTTAGCTAATGACATAGACGTAGAACTGGCTGAGATATTACATGACTGAACTCTTACCTGGGTCTCGATCATGGATCTTCATAACGCGTGCGCTAGCGTTATCGTTATTTATTGATTCAGCTCATCTCAGAGAGAACGAGATATCCATTCTTCATTTTTCGTACAGCACCTCAAATCGCTTACTACAATGAATGGAGCGAATCGTATAGACGGTCATTGTTAACCCTGCGCTACTCTAGGGGTAAGTGTTAACGATAAAGATTGCGATAATGCGAAAGATAGATCCGTGATTCCACACCTGGTTATTCCATATTATGTAACAATGACATAACTTTAATAAACTTGTAAACAGAAGAATATTAAGTTTAAATATGATCCCTATGCTATACTGTATTATGAGGCAACAGATAGTGATGCTTTGTACATTGTTCTTCCCTTTCAAATCAATCTCACATCGCAAATGAATAATTTAGCTATAAGAATCTCGCGATGAAGATACGCAACACCACTCGCCGCTATCTGGGTAATAACATGGTTATTGAAGGGAGGTGCGATGCTAGAGTGGTTCCCCTAATGAGGGTTGATGGATGTCTCCGCGTTTGAATGTGCTTCGATCGGTTGATGAGAAGGGGTATCTCTGTCTATTGAGGGATTTAACAGTCGTCGCGAACAGCAACGATCCGCAAAGGTCGGGGTTGGAAAAATGGGTGGGGGAGGCTAAAGTGAAAGTGAATGTCCTGTGTTTCGGCTAAGAGCAATCGCTCGGTTCTTCCTCTCCTATCGGACGATCTAGTGATGTTCCTATCGCCGCACTCCACTCTTGTTTGACGACTTCCGCAGCGCGACGCGTCTATTGGATAGGCCTCGCGTCAGATCGCGGTTTTCAGGGGAGTGTGCAATGACCACCTAGGATTCGTTCGGGTGGGCGGGCACGCGATGCTCGAGTACTCTTACGGGTGGAGGGGGGGGGGGGCGGAAATGGGGAAAGCCTGCATCCGCCGCCTCGCCCATTCGACACAGAAATCCCGCGCTTTCGATACCGAATCAACGGCGTCCTTTTCCCTTGCTGCTCCGCGTCACATCTCTGTCGAGGGTAGTTATTTTTTATCTGTCAACCCTCTGTGGAGAGAACTTCGAGTTCAGTACTCCGTCCGTCCGAAGGGGCGTTAAGCCATGGTCCCCTTGACACCTTTTATTTAAAGCAGGCTAAAGCCGACGTCGGGTTCCTCTTCACTCTTCCTCCCTATTCTTTTATTGTCATCCTTGTACCTTTCCTTCCGGTCTGAGGCACCTCTTAGCGCAGGGCAGGCTTGAAATTCTTATATAAACACCTGACTGTATTCTCCTTTCTATCTTAGAACCGTTGCTTTATATGAGGGGAAATGGAAGCTGCTAATCTTTGAATTATTTATTCATGGAGTAGACATTTTGGATGCCATCGAATTATGTATTGATAGAGCTAGGTTGAAGGGTGACGATGAGAGAGAGAGAAACTGTAGTTCAAGAAGCTTTCTGTTTAACATTTGCCAGAAGATGATGTTGTAGCATCAAAACCGGCCTATTAAACATATCATATATGGGGGAACTAAGTATTTTTTTCCTATAAAATACAGTTCAATAAGTTAAGCCAAAAGCCAATCACTTTCGAAGTTAGAACTTGTTAGGGCAAGATGACCGGCAGATAGGGTCGCCAGCATCATAAGGCGAAGGTGGGAAGTAGGCAAAATGATTTTTTATGGAGGGAGAATCGTGCAGAAAATATTGTTAAAGGCGCATGAAGCATTGTAATGTATGCACGTTGAGAAGCTTGCCCATCAAAGGAAGAAACGTAGGCTGCAGGCTTTTAGGATTTGGGTTTAGAAGATGATGGAAAAGGTTAACTGAGGAGAGGGAGAAATGAAGTAGAAGCATTAAATGAGATGGGTGAGGAAAAGAAGTTGCTGGGAAAAATTCAAGGGAGGCAAAAAAGGCAGATTGAGAACGTACTGAAAAGCATAGAACTCTCGAAAGTTGCGGTTGAAGGGCGGAGATGGGCCAAGGGGGGAAAGGGAAGAAGAGAGCATACAATTTTAATCAGAATGACGAAGAAAGAAGATGAGTATGGTTTAATATTATTAAATATTAGGCAACTATCAAAATTAGCTTCCAGAAATGAGTACGGAGAAGGGGTACATTAGGCATAAGACGTCATAAAACATACTGTTAACGGTAGAACACCAATGATGACAGAAAGAATGTAGGAAAACCCCAGTTTCAACCCCAAAAACTCTAAGGGTTCCTTTGCTTTCCGACCAGAATGGCAGAGGTACATTGAAAAGATCTTTGAGAAGGTTCCATGGAACTCGAGGAAGGACTAGGATTTTATAGAATAATCCCTGTCGATATTCGAACATGCACCCTCGGGAGGCCCTTAGTCAAGCCTGCACAAAAACTTACTCCCCTATTTTCTTAGTTTTTATTGTGAAGGAGCCAGTGAAATAATCATTAAGATTATTTTTGATCTTTTTCCCCAGGGCTATCCCATAGTGTTAGTATACTACGTCGTTCTGAAAACTAATCAAAAATAAATGTATAGTCTTGATTTAATGATGCATAGTCTAGATTTAGTTATCTTTTCCTTGATTTTGCCATACTAATTAGTATAACTGTTCGGCCACTTCTGGCCGACCCGAACCCGGATCGATTGATTTATTACCATGTGCGATTTTTATTGCAACGCGGAACAAAGTATTTCAGAAAGTAACCATACACTATTTTAAGGGTTGTTTAAATACTTTGTGAGGTAATATATGTTCAGAGAAGAGAATTGACATAATTGTTACTGTCTCCTACTACCTTCCCAAGCCATCCATTATTTAAAGCTGGGTTGGTTATTTTTCGATACTGATGGTAAACTTTCACCTTCACCTAATATTAGGCTCTTTGTATTTTCAAGACAGGATGAAGTGATATTACGCATCTTAGTCAGGGAAATTAGCGAATTCCTGGAATAAATACCTAGAAATTTGTTGAAATATATCTCCGATTCATTTTTGCCCGTCGGTGAAATAATGGATCTCGAACAGCTGACGCATAGTGCGCTGGCTAACACTGGAAAGTGTTCTTGCTTTAAAATTGCTCCAAACGCCGTATGAATGGCCTCATTTCGTCCAAATAGAAATGTACGCTTTCAGATCGCCGAAGAAAGTGCCTCGTCGGTATTTTTCGCGGCATGGTATAAAAAGCTTTGCGGGACATCTCTCGCTCTTTTCGGAGAGGGAATGTACCGAAAAAAATAAGCCCACAAACCGCCAAACTAATATCACCCTAGCGAAGTGAAAATATTTCTCGACGCAAATCACTTTTTGGCGCAAATATGAAGCTGCATTTCATTTCCTTACGCATAGAATTTTCTCTTTCCCGTTTTCAATCCTGTATGCACATTCCCCCACGAAAGTGACGCGGCTTACTAGAGACCATGATAGCGTCGCAGATGGTACCAGCTTCCACGGTCCCCTGCATTGCACGAACTAGTAGAAACCAGGAGCGGGTGATACCTGCATTGCAGGCGTTTCAAAGCCAGACTAGGAATGGGACCAATGCGCTAATGAGCTAATGGTACCTATGATGTGACCAATAGCTAATATTATGCTCTGCGCAGCGCACTTGATCTGAGTAAGTCAGCTCTTCATGACAGCACTTAGGATGAAAATTCAGAGCGTGACGGACACTTTTTGTGAATTTTCAAATTTTGGAAGCGATTATCTACCAAGCCACATGCGCCTCATTTTTTTTTACTTAATTGGCCTGAACACAAGCACTATTCAACGCACTTTACCTCACCGCTGTAGGAGTTTTTTATTAGAATTCCGGTCATTACTTGAGTACTTTGTGGAAAGTACTTAGACTGCAGTCCTCCATCCGTTGGATGGGACGTCAAGCCGTAGTCTTCTTGGCGCATTTCGACAATAGCAGGCTAATACCGACGCTGGATTCCTCGCCACCCTTCCTCCGTTCCTTAAAAATTCCTGCCCACTTATCCGAAATGGAGCAAATGGCATTATTCACCTCCCAATAACTAACCAAACTAACTTCTTCAGGTTTCTACATCGCCGAGATGAAAGAAAAACGCTGCGTGAAAAATTTTTTTTGGCAGACGGACGAAAAAGTTACAAGAATAACGTAAATGCACAGACACACGAGAAATTAATTGTGGTAGGCGTTTGACCTACGCGGTTGTTCGCGCCATTAGGGGTAGGTGAGTAATTAGGTCAGGATGGTCTCAACGGGTGATGGAAGGGTTGGGAGAAACTTGGAGTCGGGATTAGCTTGGTCTCAATTACAGGCTTCTAGGGGACGGCGGGAGTGATGGGAGTGGGGATGGTCAGCTTAGAACGAGCGCCGCAGTTTCACTACATCTGACTCTCATGGCATGTTCTGCCGAATCAATTTTTTTATGCCAACTAAGTTGTGACAAAACCCGCGAACAATTCATTTTCGGTGAAAAGTACCCTTACACAATGTGAATATTAATTTCATCAATTTTTTCCCTTATACCTCCGTTTACCATCATACTCTAATAACTGATCGTTATAACCGAAGATATTTCATCAATTATCTTAGCGTGCGGTGTAAAATCCTTGTTGCGAAACTAATTTATGTTCTTTTCTGAAATATATCCTGCTGAGTTTCACAGATCTTTAGATTGATGTTTTTATTTTTACGGAAAGATTAATGTTTTTGTTTTTATTTGTTTTAAGATGCGCAAATTACTTCATCTACATCCACGCAATACCATACGACACCAAGCGAACTAAGAGCTATCAAGGCCTACTTGCATGCAACTGCCATGCAGCCACGCAACTACGACCTACCATTCAATACTAAAAACGCAACTATCCATGTAGCTACGAACTACCAACTAAGAGCAACCAAAATGGATTAACCTAAAAATATTTCACGTACCTATCCATCTGCTACGCTGCCTACTATGTTCTCCAATGATACGCGGGAAAAAAGACATTTATCTCTATCGATATGACGATCAATCTCTTTAATCTTATTTGTCTGGACAAATCTAGCATAATACGCAGGGGATCTTAATATGTATTTAACATCTTCAGCGATTTTCTTCAGCGACTTCAGCAAATGTCCGATTTATATGCCCTTTAAGCTTGTATTTATGTTCAGGCATTTTTATTTTCGAACTTAATAGTAGGTAAATCGAAATTTACAACATAAATAAGTGATTTACTTTTCGTTCGCCATATTCATTTTCTTCCTAACTTTAAAAAATTTAGAATGTGTCGACATAAGTTGATTATGTGAAATTCCGCTTGTGGGCACACAAGAGGTAGTCTTTCCCAGACCACAAGTAACGTTCCTCTCGCCCGAATTCGAAATGAAACTGTTCCATCCCGAGAATGGCAGGCAATCAGTGTTAACGATATCGTTCTCCTCTACACGGTCGCCACTTCTTTCGGTTACGTAAGCCGTTTTTTTTCATTTGCCCAAAGGCAGAGCGTATGCTGTCGCGGGGGAGGGAGGAAGTGGGGTCTATTTGGTTCCCGTGAGCACAGCCGCGAGTGAAACCGTGTCATTCCGTCCTCGAGAGAGAACGGCGAACGCCTCCCCCACAAACAAAACTAGAAGAAAAGAAAAAACACCGAAATTCCCCCCCTACCCTACGATCAACGCTCCGCGCCACACCCACAAAGGCGTTTTTTTTTCATTTTATTTTCATTTTTTTGTTTGTCTGCCGTGAGACTTGAGAGAGAGAGAAGAATGAAAGGTGAGGTGGAAGAGGGAAGGTTTGCGGTCACGAGACGGATGGACCCGCGAGGGGCGGGGGGGGATGGATCGAGAATGACTAAGTGCGCACGGGAGGGGGGAGGGTTTGGCATTGGAACGAGGAGGAGACGGGTGTGGGTGGGGGATGAATGGGGGAGAGTGAAGTGAGAGTGAAGCGCTAGGCGTTGTGCCGGAGGATGAGGCAAGTTCTCTTCTTTCTCTAACACCCCCCCCCCCCACCTTCTCACCATCCCTTAAACGCAAAGCAGCCGCACGGCATGGCTCATGTCCCTTCCAGTCCGTCGTGCACCTCGCGACCACCACCACGGTAACCCACAAACACGGTGCTCTGTGGACCAACGATTTGTTCACATCTCAGTCCACCCTCCAGTCCTTCCGTTCGTCCACCCCTTAGATTCCCACCACCTTGACGCTTGGTTTGTCAGAAGAAAGACGGCGGGGTAGTCCGATCCTGACGATCTAGGCCAAATCCCATCGAATTTGACGTTTTTCCACCCCCTGCCTTCCGTCAAAATTGCGGTGGTGTAGAAAAAATTACGGACACGAAATCGGTGAAGAGTCTTTGGAGTACCACTAGGTGTTGGCCGGCGAAGGCATCCCCTTAGTTCGTCTCGTGCAGCCCTCGCCTGAAAAAAGTCCGAAGCGAAAGCGATCGACCAGGAGACCTTAGACGGCCTATCCCGCACTGGCACGCTCTCTCGCGAGAGGGGACTCACGACTGGGATCCACGGTGGTCGTACGGCGGATGCCCTTTGCAAGGCGCATCGACCCAGCTGTGTTTGGACCAATGGGATAACCTCCACCCCAAGTGGAAGTCGCCAGTGCCACAACCAGAGCTGTGAAATGAAGAATCTGGTGGAAGTGCCGTCACGCAGGGGCAGCTTGCTTTCGACCCTTCATCAACGTTCCGTTCGGTATGTTTCCACCTTGGTGCTGTGGTCTCCTTTTGGTCACCTGGTAGATTGGTGAGGATTTCTCCGCTCAAGAAAGGCAGAAATAACTCACCCCAGTGATCTTCGGAGCGCTGATTATAAAATTGTTGACGTTTTCGACACAATTATTCGGTGATTAGAGTGATCCAGATCGGTGCTACTAGATAGGGTAATGTGGACAGAAGAGGGCGCAAGGAAACCTTCAAGCCGTCCGACCGTTGATGTCTCCACTACAACGAGGCCGAACACAGCACCGGCTCCGACTCGGAATGCGACAGCGTTTCCCCAAGAGACATTCATCCCGATTCCGCGCATTAAGACACATTAAGTTACCCCTCCTTCACTCGGTGGACACATTCTGCATCGCGAGGACATAATATCCCTCGAGGGATCGCGATCGCATGCTTCTGGAAAGGTGTTGTTGACCTCGGTGGGCATGGTGGTGTACGCACCCGGACGTCGAAGGTGCTGTGCTAATCGCGGAGGAACTTCGGAATGATCCACACCTCTGAGCGCGTGCCTTTGCTGACTTGATCGCAACGGGAGCCACGGGGACGAAATATTGATACGCGTTGCTCCCGAGGTGTGAGCAACGCTCGGACACGATGCTTCTACCCTCGCACGAGACAGTGGGAAGAGCTCTAGCAAGGATTCTATTTATTTTAGCGAGCCTCACGCATGGAGGAAAAGGTAAGAAAGCAGGAGTCGAATTCACATGTTATCTTAGCAATTGCAGAGAGATTTTTTTCTCTCGTAAGTGCTTGTGCGTGAGTCCGTAGCTTCACCTCTCACTTGATTCTTTCGAAACATGGGTAAAAAAATGTAAGTTTCCAAGTTATTATGTTTTTGTTGGCTATTCTAGGATCTAACAAACGTTTAAAATTCTATAATCCTGCTGTTCAGCGCAAAGAAAAAAAGCCCATATATTAAAATGATTTTTTTCCTCTAACTGTACTTAAGTAAAATTTACATATCTTTTATTTTTCTGCATGAATAGGCTTGGTATTAGAAATCAATGAGTCTAATGGGGAATATCAGGTAAATAATAAACTACACACTATGCAACATCTAGAATGTTGAAATAGAGGCTGATGAAGTTAATATAAATATTTATATTAGACATGCATGATAATTGCTGACAAAAAAAGGTAATATCTCGTTAAATAGTTAGCGGCTAATGTTATAATACTAATCTTTGATGGAAACTATTGACATTTTTCCGAATAATTGGTCGATTCCTTTAAAGTATAAAGATTTAGAGCATGAGAGTACTCTTTTTTAATTCCGTTTTCGATGAAATCCCGGGATTCAAATTCATAGAAACAATTTGATCTAATTAATCAGCTTTTCCAACAAGTTGTTTTTAAAAGAGCGCCAAAGCTGAGCCAAAAAGCTTCAATCGTAATCTTAACAATTTATTCCAAAGCATTATCAGTTATTGCGATGACTTCGAATAAACTTGACATTTTGACCTTCACCGTTAAAATGCATGAAATAATAAACGCTCAATGACTTGTAAGCAGTCTTATGCATTCTGCTATTGTTTAACAAGTGCATTTTCTTGAAATGTCTTTGTTCGTTACCACTTTGTCCTATAATGCTATTGGAAAAATCCAGGGCAATGGCATGGCAGGGAAATCCACTTAATCCATTCACTCAATGCCAATACGAAATATCTTTCTAATTTTCATTAGCCTACTTCATCTTTATTTTTTTCTTTGCTTGATTTAATTATTTTTACCTGAAATGGTTAAAGAAATATTTAGACCGCTGTATCCATGGTCTGCGCAAATGCCTAAGAATCAGTTGGGCTCTCCAGGAGGAACATAAAAATAGCACGATCTGGCACAGATTTTTGAATTTAATACCTCCTGCTATAAGGTAGAACATCCAGAAATAAAACTCCCGCGGTAAATATATCCATCACGTGCCTCAGATGTAATCTAAGGATTGCTCTAGTTCTCTCGTAACTGGACCACTCGCTAAAACCTTTTTGTGAGATATTTCAGGAACCAGAACTTATTCGGGGAGGTATATGACTGCTACATCTACATCTACATAATACCCCGCAAGCCACCACAAGGTGTGTGGCAGTGGGTGAATTCACATCACACATGATTTACATATCATTCATAAAAAGAAGTAGTTATTCTATTTCAGTCTAAACTTCACAATTTAAAAAAGAATAAATTGCACAGCAAGCATGCTATAACATGTTGGTTAGCAGGGTTAGTTTAAGGTACTTATACCAACATTCAACTACCCATGAATAACCAACCATTGATACACTTGTATTTATACTTTTGGATGTATTTACAGATGTCATTTAAGCCTCTAAGCCCTGCTACTGACATTAAGCCCCTAGGGATTAGTATAGTTTAAGTGGGGTCACGAATATTTTAGGGAAGGAAGCTTCCTGCGTTCGTTAAAATATTTATGTAACTGTATAAAACCTCCGTCAATGGGATGGAGTGAAACCCGGCGTTGGAATTAGTGTGGATATAACATTTATTTTATGAGCAATTATTTTATGACGAAAGTCCTCAAGGCATTTTAGCGTCCCGTTTGATACACCTGGTGCCTCCGTTGGTGATACTTCCTCACGACACTTATATAAATATTTTTGTTCCATTGAAAACCCCTTTCCACTGCCCGGGATTCGGATTAGGGTCCTAGGGATGACATACCTGTTCTACCCAATACTTACCATCCACATGCTTCGATTACCGAGTTCATCCGAGTCCGTGGGCACACAAGGAGTAGTCACCGAAATTTGACAAACGAAAATTTCAATAGATTCGCCTCTGAAGAGCGTGGCGCCCACGGAATTATAATACACCGATGGACTCGGCACCGCCGCACCCCTTCAGGAGGATGCCAGGGGCGAGGCGGCGGTAGTGCAGGTATTACGGGTATCATGTCCCTACGCCTTTCGAATTCAAAGCAGGGGGGTTTAAGCGTAACTCAGTATCTCTTCCAAGCCTTCTGATGGATTGCATTGTGATTCCCGAACGAAGGAATACATTAGGCGATCGAGCGTGACCTTCGACTCATTGGATATGCGGGAGGCAAAAGCCACGACGCGTGCCTGAAATATTTCGCGAAATTTGATTCGATCCCAATCAATCCAATTGAACTGCATACATTAACTAAGTGGTATTTTTTGCTTAAAAATAGGTATCTCCTGGTAGTTGAAAGATATAAAAATAAACGCTCGGTAAAGATTCGTGGGATCTTGCTGCTAATGAGTTCTCTCTTTTATTTGGGACTCGAGAATTACCGAGACGGCCGAATGGGGATGGACAAGCGTCTTCACTGACGACAAGGATTGCGTAACCTTACAAATGGTGCAGAATATTTTCCCATTCCCTACATTTTTCAACGGTATAGTTCTTTCCCACAGTTAAAATGTAATTAAGTGAGAATCACACGCCTTTGGATCCAAAAAAAAATAAAAATAACGATGCTTTAAAATAAGAACTTCTTCCCTCACGATAATACAGGGCCATAGAATCACGAGATCGTTGCCTAAGATCCTCTAGGTTCCTTTACCACACCTCTCTCCACCCCGACATGTTTGTTGAATATTATTCCCTGCTACACGAAGAGGCATTAATAATTTTTATCGTGACTTGATTAACCAAGGAGAGTCATCCTCCCCTTAATCTGTCGTACTACGGTCCCTTTTCACATTCACACGAGTGAACTCTGTAATTCATGGGAAACATATGCATATTACGACGTTATGTGTGCAAGCAGTGGATGATTTATTTCCATTTTTCGTTATCTCTACCAACAAATCTGATGGAATATTCGAACGGTGGATGATTTTCTTCATAACACATTTTACAGCAGCTCTTCATAAAGTAAATTTTGTTCTCTTCAAATATCAAAATATTTACCATAAAATTACGGGTGAAATTTCGTAAACATATAGTACGCCAATTAGGACATAATTACCTCCTACTATCAGATAAGGTTTATTTCAAAGTTTCTGTTTATGTTGCCTCGAGATCACTCGCGTGAAAATAAAATAATAAATGCAAATTCAATGCACTACTGGCCAAAAAGCTTGCTAAGAATCTTTCAAAAGAGTACTTCTTGCACTTTTGGCTAGTTTTTTCTGGGTATATTTAAGACTTCGAAGCAATAAAAAGCGAACTCTATTGCTTCCGATTGACGAATTTTAAAAGTTACTACAGAAAAATCCGATTTAGTTCCGTAATAAACAGTTTCCTTGCACCACGGTTAAATTCAACAATTTCACTTATCCATGAGTTAAGATGCTATACATAAGGTACTTTTACAAACAGTCTTACACAAGGAGTTTGAGTCAAATAAAGAGGTAAATGTTGATAAAGTAGATTGTAAAAAATCGCTAAATACATGTGGATGCGATTGATCTTAGAAAGAGTTTCTTTCTCGATTCAATTGATAGAGTGCGTATCACATGTACTGTATTACTCGAACGATCAAACCAAAGGGAATGTCCGAAAAAATTAACCATGCATCAAGCAAAATCTTAATAAATATAAACTATTCACTACGACCAAAAACTCCTTCAAAAGCAACGAATGTACACTGCCTTCCTTGGCCTGATTCTGAAGAACCTAAAAAAAATACCTTTTATACTTACTGAATTTTAAAAATATATATTGTATACAACTATATGTATATCTATGTATAGATGAATCAAATTAATAATAGCTGAAATTTAGGAAATATTCCCGCTTTAATGATATCTAATATAATACAAGGCTTTTGCGAAGTAAAAATTTGATTTGACTTGCCTTAGTTGCTCGAGAATTAAAGAACACGAATTTTATGCGGAGAGAAGTTTGAAATGCTCCCATACGAAAGCTGAACGCCGAAAGTTGTAGTGTCAATACCTTGCTGCCTCACGTCATTCCCCAGCATGCGCTTCATACGACTGGGAGAACCATTTTCGGACGAGCTACGAACAGAAGCACTTCTAGAAGCCATTGTTCAGCGTCGCGTGATGGAACGTGTGCGTGCTTCATGCTATCTGTTAATATCGCCATTCTAATGGCCATTTTTTCGTTTCACTCAAGACATTAAGAGGTATTAACAGGGATTTTATATGCACATAGTTTGCATACTCGTCGAATCCAAAACATTTCATGACGGAAAGAGTCTCGTCGGCAACCTTAAGCCGTACACAATTTCTTTTATTTTTTTAGGCGAAAATATTTCTGCGGATCTATTTACGGAATATTTTACGCTAATGGATGCTAATGCACGCATATTTCTCACACACCATGCACAACTTCTTATGCATATTTTTTTGGCGAAAAAATTGTTCGGATCCATCTGTAGGTACTTTTACACCAATGGATGCTCTTAACCTCAATGTTCGTCGATTCGGATCCTAGCGAAAACCACGTGTTGACGTAAATAATTGGCCTTGACTTCTCCTGGGAAACTCCATTTGCTCCCTCACCGGAACAGATGACGGAAGAAAGGGAGAACGCTGATTCTTGGAGTCTCTTAATTTTGGAGTCTCCCAGTGCAGAAAGGAAAAGTAACCCGTGAGCAACAAAAGAAACGTCTCAGTCCCACTCATTAATATTTCATCCTTCTTATTCTCCCGATGTAATGTCTGTATTATCATCAAGGCTAGAAAATCCTTTCCGGTGACAGTTCTCAATTACGGTGGGAAACTTTCATTCTTCAAATTGCGTACCTTGTAATCACCTTTTTTAAGATAATTTGTTTCAACGTAAGGGAACAAGAACGAAAAATACCTGTTATATTCTTCTTCGTGATTCAACTAGTTATTTTTATTGTTATAGAAGCTTTTTACATCAATTATCACCACGTCGAGTCTAAAGTTCCAACTTCCATGAAGTATGACCCGCCCTCGAGAGCTGAATAATTCTTCTCAAATTTCAAATTGCCTTAGGTCGTTAAAAACACAGAGGGACGAAAAAGAGTTTTACTTAACGTGAATAAATCAAACCGATGTTGTTTCGTTAAGAATTATTCATTAATGAATTTTCAGCTCTCTCGTGAGTAATTCAAAAGTTATATGGCAAGGGACTAACCACATTGACACACCCATTCCCGTCAGATCACCGAAGTTAAGCAAAGTTGGGCCCGGACAAATGTTGGATGGGTGACCCTATTCCATTATCCCTACCGCGGTGCTCTTTTCCCCTTCTGCGAGTGGCGGATAGGTAAAATGTGGGTTGATACAATGGATCTAAAGAGGTCTAAGTGCCAGGGGGCCTCCAGAAGGCCCCCGCCCACCCATACAATTTACATTTTAATCCAAAAGTTAACTCTTATATCCATGCAGAGATCCAGTTTCCAAAATGGGAGTCATGCTCCGATTTGTGAACCAAAACGGCCAAAAGAAATGCGATAATCTAAAAACTTTCATTGTTTGAGTAACGAGCAAAGAGGCATAAGAGTATAATCTTTGTATCTTAAGAATTGACGCTCTCAGGAGAGGCATGTCTACTCCCGAGCGAAATAAACAAAATGATCCGAAGTCCTCCGTCGAGATCAAGTATTGAAGTAAAAGAAGAAAATCAAGAAAGCTCTGCTTCCATCCAGTCATGCTTTCGGTAATGGACGGAGGATAGACCCCGCCCTTCCCATTCTTTCACGAGAATCCTCGGCGCAAGAACCACGCGAAAATGTCGCGTTTTCTCCCTCCACCACCGATTCGTGGGAAAGCGGTGCGGGAAGAAAGAAAGAAAGGACCCGAAGAGTTGCTGCTGTTACACTGCGCAATCGGCTGGCGCGGGTGTGGGAAATTTTGGTCAGTCTAGGAGTGCGCGACATTCCGTGCCATTTTGCGAAGAAACAAAAAATTTCGCGAGAGTTTGGTGATGGAATGGAAGTGAGAGAATGTTTTGACCTAGTGTTCTTGGTTTTGACCATGGTGCGAATTAGAAAATTCGGCGGCACATCTGTACAGCAATGGAGTAGTCGACCGGACTAAGGAGGCATGCCTCTTATGCACACAAATTTTAAGTACCTATATTTTATTAATTATGGTCCATACCAAACTATTGCAGTGAATAGATCGCAATTATAGTATAAGATAAGTAATAATTAAACTGAGGTTTAGGTTCAGTTTACTTTTTTGTTCGTAGTTTGCTTTCTCAATATGGCGTTAAGCGCCGGGTTATTAGGATAAGCGTCGTTGATGCACGTTGATTTCATCTTTAGTCGATCTAAAATGTGTAAGATCTACTTAATAATGCATTCGTAACAAATTTGAGTTTAAAATTCAATAAATTTCATGGTTTCAAGTTTTACATGGTGACATACCTATCATGTTTAACAGAAAAAAAAACTTTGTAAATCGCACAAAATTTATTAAATACGGCCGGATTCACTGAAAACTACGAATTTGATTTAACCATTCGTGTTTTTTTAATGACTTTTTCGAAGCTTGTTTTCTGTTAAAAATTTAATGTCAATACTGAATATATCAGGTCGTAACTTTGGCGTTGAACAAGATTAAGGCATTTAAAATTCTCGTTTGTGCAATTGATTAAATATATAATAAAATTTAAGTTTACGTAATATACTGATATATTTACTCTTATATTTAGGTAAACTGCATTGTGAGAGTGATAAACATTGTAATAGCCCACAGTATTTATTAATACCCGACCGGTTTCAACTTTTCATTACGAAAGGTACATAGACCCTTGTGAAATATCACTAAGTTGTACACTCTCACGATAAACCTATTCCCTGAAGCACAGCCAGTAATAATTGCCGTTACTGGTCAACTACATATTTAACTATGGCGGTGAAAAAAAGAAGGGATGAAGCGCAAGTGAGTGGACGCCATTACGCGTGTGAAGGTGAAAATTTTTCGCAACTCGGCCCGATGACGCCGGAACAATGAGCACCGCCCGGGGTCCGTAATGCTTGGGGGCGTCGATGGGGAAATTCGAGGGAGAGATTTGTTCGCCGTTTGGAGTTTACCTTTCTCTCACCATCACTCTCCTTTCTTTCCCTTCGTGCATGAATATCATCCTGATATGACAGCTACACGTGTTTTTTTTCCTCCCTTCCTCTCGCTCTCACACGCTTCTTTGAGCTGTAATTAGGTGGACCTCGTCGGAATTACGAGCCTTCAGCAGTGTTAATGACCACCCCCTCTTCACCCACAGCCGCGCGTCCTAAATGGTTTCAGGTATCAGAATTCGCAGTTTCATTTTCATTGCCTCCTCTCGAGGACGAGCGTTTGGAAAAGGTAACAGGAGCTCTCTCCCCCAGCTATTATTCCATTAGTTTTAGGTCCTCTGAAAAACGCCATTGACGATGGTAGCTGACTCATGATTCTCAAGCAAGAATACTTGATTGATACGACACGAATGAATAGTAGTACTCTAACTATAGGGACTCCCACAGATATGGTCATATCACATCGTCTAGCCTAAGACCTAACTATAGGACAGCAATCTTATAGATTGCAAGGAATAATACTTATAATTCAGAAAATTCATATAATGACACGATGAAAATAATCTCGTTCCAATGAAGAGAGTAGTCCACTAAAAAGGGGAATTGAATTTGAATTTACCGAGAAACAAAGTTGTAACATTAAAAGATAAAGAGAAGCCTTGGAGATAGCATGCATTTCCTCATTGCGGAATCTTATTTTCTGACTGTACGTCGGCAATGGCAATAACTTTATTTTCTCCTGGTACTCTTCTCGTTGCGAGACATAGCCCAATATCTTTACGTGCTTTTTTCTAAACCCGTAATTTAAATAAAATTCAAACAGATCTTGAAATTCAATTTTCCTCTAGAGGCTAGATGAGGCTGTCACGTAATAATATTTTTGGAGTTGAGAAACATGAAATTCTTATGTAATGTGATCTAGGAAAAATCTGAAATCTTTGAAAATCATTTAAATGCAATGGCGTTCTCTAACTTTCCTTTTCAATATAATTAAACCATTTTGACGATCTCTTGCCAAATAAAATGGTGATTCAACTCCATTTATTTTCCTGTCCTTTAAACCTGAAAACCTTTTTGCTCTGAAGAGCAATTTTCTTGCTCACGTTAGTCCTTTGGCAACTTTTACTCGTTGCAGCAGATTTTTATGACATTAGAAAGTCAATTACTTCGCAGTCAAGGGTGAAAAAGGATTTCTGTCACACTCTACTCCATTGCATTCGTTTCCGTCACGGTGATCTGCGCATTCATGAGGAAAACTGTCTCAAACATTTCTGTTTAGCCGAATGTGATTCAACATCTGCGATATTCCCTGTACTTTGAGTCATGAAACGTAACTTTAGATAACCTTTTTTCAAGACTTTATTCGCCCATCATCTTTTCCAACTGCGTCTTAAGGAGTGAATATTCTATCCCTTATTGATCGTAAAAAAATCCTCCCAAATTAAATTTCATATGGTAGACAATGGTACTTGCTATGTTATGGTCCTTACCATAATTATGGTATCTATGTATGGTACTTACTAAGGTATGATAAGGTCTTACTATGGTAGACTGAACCATAATCACAAAATTAGAGAAATTGATTGCCGAACTGAACGATTCAAAATGTCCTTCTTTTCTCCTGCAATTAGGGATATGATTAGCTCTAAATATATCCAATAGCATAAATACGAATATATCAATGGATAGCATAGGTAATTGCATGTAAGTATAAGGACTTTAAGCTAGCCAAACTAACAGCATGTTTTTGCATGCTTGATTTGCTTTTTTTAAATTGTGAAGTTTAGACTATAATATTATTACTAACCCTTTTTATGCATCTTATGTAATGCATGTTTGGAGTGAATTCACCTCCTGCCACAAACCTTTATGGTGGCTTGCAGGGTATTATGTAGATGTCATTCACTTCCATCGTCATCGCCAATCTCACGCTGAAATGAGAGAAGAGTGGGAGAAATTCAGGAATAAATTGTTGTGTGGTTAACGTACGTTTATCCAAGGCGTTGGCAACATATCTATGAAGGCATGATAAGATTGATATGAGATATGTAGTGAAAAGACAGTTTATGCATCGGTAATATTTATCTAAGAATGAGGCGTTGAATACACCACATTTCTCGATGAGCTCAACAGATAGAGAAAATGCGTTAAATAATTGTACGTAACCTAAGAACTGGCAGTCAAAATAGCTAATAAATCTATTTAATACCATCCTGAACACAGCAGTTCATCAGTCACATTCTTGACGTGTTAGTGTTCGTACAGCTACTTTTAGACAGTTTGTAAGGGTCCTCGAGACACATAGATCAATAAATATTTTGTTCCCCGTAACTAATTCAAGAAATATGCGGTAAATATTATTAACAACACAACTACTACTCTCCTATAGAATTATTATAATTAATGAATTTTTGTAACTGGTGGTCAAGAAATATGTTAATCAGTCCTATGTTTCGAAGTTTGCTTGTAGTGATACCTGAATTGAATCATCGTTGATACATCATGCTATCATAAATTGAAGGACCGCGAACGAGAATGATTTTTTTTCTGATGATTTTTTTTCTCTGAGGAATTTCTGCTCTTCTGATATTGTATTAATGTTATCATGCCAAAAATATTTTATTTATGATCCTAAAAATAAATAAGGTAATATTTCATGAAAACTATTCCAACTAGACAACTATCATTCAAATGCAACATCAAAATGGAAATATATAATTATTTTGTTCATAATCATCGATAATTTCCTCATTTCTAACGATCACACTGTCGTTAATTCTCGATAGGGTCAAATTAAAAAACAATTATCCCCTAAAAATTGAGGAAACATGCACCATTATTACATATAGATTGGAAAAGGCGAAGCCTACTTTTGTTAGACTATTCACTGCTTTTCTCAAAAAGAACCGCTAATCCGTTTTATTCTTTGGGAAAAAAGTGAAACTGTAAACTTGCTGTATACAAAGTTGGGATTTGTCAAGAATTGCCTCAATTTTTGGCGAAAATACGTTCAATAGCGCCACTGGACCAGTGGTGGGGAATGATACAAACATATTCCAAGGACAGAGGAGAAAGTTTGATGCCCACGCGACAAGAATAGGATGTCGCGTTTGAACGCCCCCGAAAATAGGCTGTGACTTACTATTGGAAAGAGTCATACTCGGAAATTCCAAGCAGAGCCCCCAGATAATTTTCCAAGCTAATGGTCACACCTGTGCTGAAGTGAAGCAACAATCCGTGATGATACGTTCTGATCGGTAAGTTCCCTTTAAAGCGTGATCTGTGGATAATTCCACAAAACGTCGCCTCACCATTTTCACTTTCAAGGATGATATATAAGATACATTAGTCAGTACGCGAACTTGATCATAGAACTGATCTTGTTAACAACTTAAATGTTAAAGTAATGTTGCATATGACCTTAGATAGTAGTATTATATCCACCTGAATCAATGCCTGTCGGCATTGAGCAAGCCCCAGTTTCAGACATCAGCATTAAGCTAATAATATTTCAATAATGAGAATTATATGCTGTTTTCCAACATACATCTTTGTCACAGCAACCTAAACTGGTCAATAAATCCATTGCTCTGAAGTGGTTAGTTTTTTTTCGTGTAATTTTTGCCATAGGGAGCATTGACGGCTATTTTGGCCCCTCAGTTGCCTTGGTGAAGTAACGATAAAAGCAGCCGTTGCTATTGTGTGGGCATCGTCAGAGGTCACAGGATTCCTTACGATATTGGAATGATTTTGCTGGAGGTATGATTTTTTTGGATGGAATAAAGTGGAGAAAGATCCGTCATAAGCATCAATGAATGACTCCCCACATCACTGGCTTTAATTCGGTAGTCAAATCGATCTCGAAATTTGGCGTACTCTACAAATTATTTTGAACATCCCGCTAATTAATCAAGTCCAATTCTCTACTTGAATTAATAATAAATGCTCATTAAAACGTCAATTTTCTACGGAATAGTAGAGTATTTAGGTTATTAGGTGTTCTAACTACTTATATCTTATCATATTGTCTAACCTAATCCTAAAATTAAGACAAGCACAATAGTCATAGCTAATAAGGGATTCAAACTCGCTAAGGTGTTTCAAGACCGACACGTTACCTACCTGGCTACCATGGTCGGCTGATTGTAATTATAAAGCTCTTTTAACAAAATACAGAACTCATATCGGTAATGCTCCAGTCTGGTAAGGTAAACTCCATAGGTTTTCTTCGAGTTTAGATGAAATTAAGGATAAATGCTTCGAACTAAACTTAGAAGCTGGAGAGCCTAAAGAATTGTTTTCCGTTCTACGACGGATATCTCAAACAAAACATTGCCGCATTGCTTTCCATCGTCGAAGAGAGACGTCGACCAGTTACCTTTTACGATATAACGTGTCCTACTCTTTAAACTACCCAGTTCAGTGAAAGGTTTCTTCGAACAAAAGATAATTGTCCCTTAAAACACCATCTAAAGGCTACAGTGAAGCCCAGAATGCAACTCAATCCCTCGACTGAATAACGGTCAAGCCGGAAACGCCACCCGATCACTCTCCTGAAAGAATGGGTTGTCAAAAGCCTTTGCTGCCACAGGAAGGAAGGGAATTTTATCAGGTCCTATCGCCGGATCTGCAAGGTTTCGTTCGAGTAATTTCACTACGCGGGTGCATCCGCGGAACTGACCGCCCTCAATCGACCGACGTCCGTCCGCTTGCTCACCTTGCCTCACCTTCCACACTTCCTTGAGGCAGGTCGCGTCGGAGATCGTCGGCAACCCCGCCGAGACTCGGGGCAAAACCGGATCAGTGACTCCGGCGCTGAACTTGAGATAATTCGGCGGCTTTTCGTGGAAAACCTGTTCTTCCACCCACGGGATCCTCGCGTCGAATTACGCTCACCCAGTCCTCCCAGTGGCCTCCTTCGACTCCACTTCCCGATTGTGCAACTGTTTCCATGTTTTCATTTTGGAAGTCCGGTAATAGGCCCGATCATTCCGTATAATTTAATTTTTTTAGGCTCTCTGACAGGAACGCTTTCTGGGCAACTTATTTTCAAGTGTTACAAAGTAGCGCAATTCTCAAATATCCAGCTTTCGTCGCTATTTACATGTGAATTCATGAAGGTCCCAACTAACTCCTCTAACGGTGGCAATGAGCCCAGCCAAACAAAAAAGTCTTCCTCTCCACGTCAAGTATGCCAGCTTGCAATGATGGACGGGCAGCTTACTTCAAAAATTTTCCAGCTTTGCTCCGTAATATGCTCGAGATTTTTCTATCCCAGATAGTAATTTCTCCTTTTACCTCCATTCTCTTCACATCTACGTCTCTCGTATTCGGAACTGATTATCATCGGCAAAAGGTTTAATATTTTAAACCTTTGATCGATCGCGTTTATATTTCATAAAAATAATAATTACCGCTTCCCTGAGTCACCCGTATATATTTGACAGTGGTCAAATTCTGATTCACCCGTATATATACGGGTTTCCTAAAATTTTTGTTTCCCTACGAGACATACCCGTATGATAAAGATTTGTGAAATCTCAATGTGATTTTTCTTCGGTTTCGATTCTTCTTCAATCATAATGTCCCCTGACAAGGGAAGAATGATAACTTTTGTATGATTCCGACCGAAAAGATCCCACTTGAACGAACGCCCTTATTAATTTTTCCGTGCCCTCACAGATTTGCCAACGAATTTTCCGTGCAATATATAACTTTTAGCGTTGTCTTCTTTCATAAAGAAAGAATTCAAAGATAAATTGATAAATAAAGATACAAAGAATAAAGAATACAACTATAAATAAAGGTCATTGTCATGATAAAACTTCGAACCGAAAATATTCTTTAAAGTAAATAAAATAAATAATAACTTTAAATAATTATAAGTACTAACTTTAAATACTAACACATGCATGATAGGGAAATGTATTTAGGAAAATGTTTTTCTATCCAGTAACCATTTCATTAATGTGTTGTTACTAACTACCTAGCTACCTATGACCCTCATATTCAACAAATTTCTATTAAGTTGTAGCAATACATCTCATAGTTGCATGTAAGTATTGCATGTTTGGTGATCTTCACCCCCTTCCACACATCCCGGCTGTGAATCGCAGGGTATTACGTAGTTAGTATATTCTTCTCTTTCACAGACGTTTCGGGTCTTCGTGCTAGTTCAAGATTCTGGTTTTCTTCCGCCTCCAGGGGCTATAGTAGTGATGCGGAATGCTGTGAGAGGACGACGCAAGCCGATATCGTTGCATTTAGGAATCATAGGCATTGTTGATGTCATTTTCGAAGTCTCTCGGAAGTCCCGAGACAAAAAAGTCCGCCGAGGGAAAAAATGTCCAAAAAGGGAAATCAAAGAAAAAAGGGGGTGCACAAAAAAACGCCTCAGGCATCCACAGCGTTGCAGTTGTCACAGAATATACGCTGTAACCGACAGTACACCTGCATAAAATTTGATTGAAAGGGACCATTGTTAGTGGTAATTGCAAATGTGCCAAATGTAAAAGTGAGAATGTCACGGTAACGGTAACATACATCGATTGACTAATTTGAAGTAAAAGCGTTCCTGCATAGCATAAATTCAGCACGATATGACAGGTAGAAAATACTCCACATAATTGGTTTTGCCGTTTTCTTTTTGCATCGGAATCATTACCATTTAATTGGACTGCTTAAGTCATTCTTCAGTCTTCGGTCGGAACTAAAGATTTTTCCACAATCTCATGGGTTACCGCTGACAGTTAACATCCAGCGGAACGTTTCCACGAGTGAAAAGGAGAACGCATGTAATTTCCTGCCACCTCATTCCCAGGATTTTTACAATTCGCATTTTATCCACTTCCCACGCCATCATCCTGGTCGGACACTCCTCGTAACAACGCCACCTTCCATTGTTTCCTGAAACCTTTCCAGCTCGGAAAAGAGCATCGCTCCACGCTCAGAAGTTCTTGCGAAAGGTTTCCCTCAAGTCATTAAATTTCACCCAGAGACATTTTTGCACTCAAGAGGGGCCGGGGTCCATCCCCTCATCGTGTTTCGATTCTTCACGGAGTCACGTGGACAAACCTTCACGATGCGTTCCTTTTATTTTACTAATTCTTCTCTAGAGAGAGAGAGAGAAAGAGTGCGTGGGTCCGGGCAAAAAAGAAACGTGTGCCAAAATATTTTATTTTCCCCTTACACGTTTTTATGCGAGGATAATTCGACTGAATGCTTGTTGGATGTCGCGGACTTCACCACCGGCGATATTTCCCATGGCAGACGATTGTTCAGAGCTCACCATTGTTAAAGTTGCAACGCAGACTGGGGCAAGTATTCTTTGAGTTATTCCAAAATATTGAGTCCCACGCACTTAATGTATGAGATAATTAATCTGGTAGAGCATCATACACCTTGAATTCGCGTAAGGCTGAAGAGTGTTTCTATCCACTACTTGATATAGTTCATTTAATACCCTAGGGATGTACTTCAAAATACACTAGGTCCGAAAAGTCTCTTTATAATTTCAAAAAATTACTAAAAAGTCATTTGAAGAGGCATGTTAAATAGATTTGTCCTATGTACCCTGGAATTTTCAAAGTTTGTATTCAAACTGCACTTGTGTATTTCGTTTACACTTAAAAATTACTTATGCCATTGCCACCATTGATGACACTGTGCTATGAGGAACAATAAAATCGATAACTCTATGGACGTGCTTCGCGCACTAATAGTGCCCATATAGATATGCATTATGTGAGAAAATAAATACAAAATCCACTCTTCATTTTGCGATAAATTCCACAGATTTGTCTATTTATTTCTTTCTTAAAAAATGCTGAAATTGTAAAGCCTTTGTAGACACCTCAGAACAGAATTAGAAAATGTTCCTCAGAACAACATTATAGTTCTGATATGGCACTGCTCTCCGTGCCTTCTATTAACATCATTTATCTCGCAAATCTCCGACACACTATACTGAAGCAACGTAAGAATCACGCTGAACTCAAAGAAGGTTTACCATTTAAAGGGAACACATGGTGGGAACAGTTAGGGGGGTTATTTTGTAATCTCACCTTTTTAATGACTCTTTGCGGGAAGGCTGGAGATCCGTTTCGCTCCCTTAATGATCGGCTCACGAACGGTTCGTAAATTGTCGAAGCTTCCGTCGGTAGCGCTATCTGTTGCCGATCTCGGTGTGCGGAAGTTCTTCACGTTGTGCAAATTCCAAAAATACAATTTAAAATCGTTTTTATCTTTCTCGCTCTTGCTTTTTTTACTCTATCTTCAAGTTGACACGATGGTGGCTCCATTTCACGTTCTTTATGAAGATGAGATGGGAACTAATGGCAGGCGCAGATGATGAAACGGATCAAGAGTCGAAAGATACGGATCAGAGCGGATGAATGGTCTAAAAGACCAGCACATGACAGGCAGTTCACCGCTTGAGATCCGAAGATGGTCACGCCGCCTGGTTGGCGGAGTTTAACTACGAAAAAGTGACATTTTATGACCTATTCTCACTAAAGTGAGATTACAAAATAACCCCACAGATTAGGTCTGTCCTCAGGATGAATTCTCTGGTGAAGATCATCTGAAGGAAACAGAATCGGTTTCAATCGTATCCTAAAAAGATTAATGGTTCCAAGTAGGGTTCCTCGCATCACTCATGCGAGTCCATGATTAGCCAAAACAACCACAGTCTTTGAGGTCTTTGAGGGCCACCATATTAGTTCCGTGGATACCAGGAAGGAAACTCCTCTCCCTCGGCTCCATACGGTTTCCCAATAAATTCTGTCAGCTTGGAAATTAATTGGGTTCAGATAAGGGCTCTCTCAGGCACCACACAGGCGTATGTCCCAAGGATTGGCACCCTAATTCTTCAAACTCAACCGTTCCGCCATAAATGATCATAATACAATTTCAGACAAGTCTACCATGGAAATTTTATAATACATGGAAAATCATTTGCGAAATCCTTGTTCCTTTATCTTCCGTACGACACACGAATAAATTCGGAACCCATTTCTTCACGCTTAAGTTTCCCCATACACCATTCTCGTATCATCAATCAAACACGCAAGCTCGTTGAAGCAATGGGCACTCGAGGGAGTTCACGGCCTGACTCGTCAACTATAAAACCAAATCCCATCCCGCTCCTACCGACCGGGCTGAACACCGACAAACGCACGAACGCATCGCCTTACGCAAGAGCTCAAGGGACTTGCCAACCCAAACACCCAAATACGCATCTGTCTCCCTCTCCCTCCCTCATTTTTCGACGACAGTTTTCGGCGAGAGCCTCTTTTCTCACTACCCCCAAAGGTGACCCATTTTGTGGCGGGCGGAACATGCTCCGGGACGTCAAAGAAACCTCCACCTCCTCGCAACGAAGGAGAAGGGCATGGGGTTTATCCCTCGGCGGGGAAAATGCCACGGATAGCGCTTGAGACCAACCGATGTGAGCGCTCGTTACGTACGTACGTGCGTCTGCGCCGGCTCGCGTACGCTTGGGAGCACTGATGAGACTGACTGTTTGAGGTTATCGCTCTCTCGAGAGGGGAAGAGGATGGAGGGAAGGTTCTGCAAGGGGGAGGAAACGTAAGGGAAGTCTCTCTCTCTCCCTCTCCTTGATTTTCTCTCTCTCCACTTTCCCCATCGTCGGACGCCGGAGGTCACGAAGTTTCCTCCCCAACGGGCAAGGAAAGGGGGGTAGCTCTTGTTCTTTCGTCCCCCAAGATGGGGTGGGTGCGAGAAAGGGAGGGAGGAAATTAGACCGTGGGCAAGGGGGCGCCGTGGGTGAAGTGTGTGGGCGTCCTCCGAAGAATTCCGCGCGCGCGCCCTTTGACTCGGCACGTCACGTTCTCCTAAGCGAATTTGCTCCGTGGTGAAAACCATCCGCTCACTCGTTTGCTCCCAGCGGAGAGGGCGCTCTTGGGGGGTGGCAGATGGGATCGATTGTGGGAAATAGACCGATCTCGCATAGGCGGACCCGGTAAACATCCAAATGGGTGATGTGCCACGAGTCGAACTTTTTCTCTACTTGCTTACTAGCTAGCGTAACCACATATATCAATCAAATCAATAATTTTAGCGGTATAGCACCTCGATTTTTTTTCGTTCAAAGTGAAAAAATATAGAAAATAAAATCAAATATGGAGTGCGGGAAGTTTGAAACGTAAATAACTGACGATCGAGAAAAATATAAAGGTTTTTTTTGGAAGGAATAGTTACCGTCTTCTAATTTCATAGACTTTATGTTGTTATTAACCCTGAGCAGATCCAAATTTGTTCGCAAAGGTAGTGCCACCTATATTTCAGAATTTTCATCAGATTCTTATTCTCTACCCTTCTTTGAGCCTCTTTGCTTGTAGCTCAGTACTTAATCCGTCTTAGTACTTGCTTAGTACTTAATCAGATCTTAATCCCTTCCACTGCATATAAATACCGCTGACTTCATCATACTCTATACTTCTCACATGGATACCCTAATGGTACGTTGATCATGCTGAATCATCATAATGTTGCATTGGTGAGTTCATGGAAATATGTAATTTGAATGTGCTATCGTGCTAATTTCAAAACGCACGTTCAAGTATAACCGTTTTTAAGATTGATATACTTCTCAATGCGGGTGTAATTACTCCTTCTACACTCTTCTGGTTCCTCCCACGCCACCTCCTCGCGTTCACCGCCCCCCCCTTCCCTCCCTCCACTCCTCCCCCGCCTATTTCCGCCAATCGACATTCTCAACACCCCTGACTCGATCCAATAGTGAGGAAACAAACCGTAATTTCAACCACGGCACTCGCTCTACAAGACCCTTTCATCTCAGGCATCTCACTATCTTTGTCACTGCCTACACTACTTATAGCGCGTATCTTCATGTCCCCTTGGTACTAGTGAAATCAGTATTTTTTCCGGGCTTATTCAACGTTTGTTCCATGTTTGTTTTGGAAACCTGAGGAATTCAGTAACAGCACTGGTTAAATACTGACATACATTGAGCAAGCTCGGAAAAAATACCGGAAATAAAAACAAATATTTCACAGGAACATCTTCGTTTAAGCCTTCGTGCATATCCCATTTGCAATATTTTATCTCTCCCCTGGCTAATAGCATTGGAGAAGTGGCTACGGAGAAGGATGGAGGAAGTAAAAGGAGTCTGATGGGAAGACAAATGAGGAAGTGCGAGGGATGTATGGAAGGATAGGAAGTTGATTGAGAAAACTAGGAGAAGGCAGAGAGAATGGATGAAGAAGGTCATAAAAGACAAGGATGTCATGGAGGGAAGGATGTCGGATAGGAAAAAAACGGGTGAGAAGAACGGGTAGTCTGGACGGAATGATAAGAGATAGGAAGTTTGCGGTGCTGAAGATACTGTGTGAAATATAGGGGTTGTGAGAAGAATTTAGTCTCCATTTAGGCAGAGGAAAACTAGCAATACGGCAGAAAAACACAATAATAATAATCTCTCCTTCTTTTATTTCCTCACTTCCCGTTTCAAAATCGTCGTTTCCTCATTTCTTCCGATCAATTCACTCGAATCAACATGTTAAATCACTCCCTCACGTACGGTATTTTTGGGAACGGAGGAAGGGTGGATAGAAACCCGGCGTTGGAATCAGCCGACTCTCTACGAAATGTTCCAATGCTCCTTACCTTCCGCTCAAAGTATCAGCATTTCCTGAGAATATATTTTCAAAATCGGTAGGGTAATTCACGAATATAATCACTGGCCACGGTAAAATAATATTAACAGGTGGCATGATTTCGAAAACTGAAGGCTTTAAAATCAAAATTCGAGTACGTGGTCCATAAAAGCGCTTAAGAGGCACGTGAATGTCAAATAAAACATTTTTATGTCAATATTAGGTCAATGAGTGATAAACTGAATTCATCTTTACAGTAAAATTCACACTAATGAAAAGAACTTATGAATTGATGGTTAAATTATAGTATTCATCCAATAGTATTTTCCAACACGATGCATTTTGATGCGTTCGCACCGCCATCAGGTTTTCTTGAATAGCAGGATTCTCTAAAATTAAGAAAATCTGACGATGATGTGAAAATAACGAAACGCGTCGTGTTGGAGAAAAAAAAGGGAAATAGTGCAAATTGATGACGTTTATTCCATTAGTATTATGGACTACAGCACTTGCGTTCCTGAATGCATCTATTTTATTCTAAAGTATGCAAATATCTACACTTAAGAGTATAGGTATGACAATATGGTTATTCACCAAGTTACAGACAGAATCTCCTTTCTTTCCAGAAATAAAAATACCATTCGACAGGCGGAGAGCGATCAAATTAGGGAACGTTGTAATTGCAGCCATTCCTTCAGTCTGCATGAAATGGGAATATTTTCAGCAAAGAAACCTCATCTCAGAATCACCATTTGAGATTTATTGAGAAAGTCGATACATTTTTGGAGAAATCAGGTTCCCTCGTCTAATGGAGAAAACCCCGGTGAATATTTTACGGCTGAAGTTTTCGAGATACTATTCCGGAGAAATGGAATGATTAACAAAGGTATATTTCACTTAGCTACGAAGAATGATTACTTTGAATGAGCGTCAATATACTTGCAATCCACTGTTTCTATTCTTTAATGAGGTCCTATAAATAAGCGTATAAACAGCTCCATTTCAAACTAAATCGGGTCCTTTAAGTAACAACCCAATATCGGAGCCGATAAGCCGTTGATGGGATCGTTCGCGTTCATAAATCTGGAAAATAGACACAAAATCCAGTAAAAATGTAGTTTTCTCTTCCCAAATTCAAGATTTGGAATCCCATAAATGGGTCAGCCGCCACAGCCAGGTCGGCGAAACACCGGTCTGGCAACCCATGAGTCTCACGTACTTATCCCAGTTTTGGGCAGGGATCTTATGTTTTCTTAGGTTAAAAAGCTTAGGTCAGATGGTGATCTCGGAAAAAAGAAAATTTGACGAAGAACAGCTAGGAAAGTACGTATAAAGGAGTAGAATAAGGATGAGACTGTCGGCGGCCTAGCTTCAAGCCTGTACTTACCTTTGAAGTCATTTATTTAACATTAGAGTCACACAATCAACAACAACGTTCACACTGTTTGAATAGACAGAAAACTTGTACTCCGAAGTACTCCATAAACCAAGGATGATATCCTGGGCCATTGGACATCGCACATCCTAATCTATGCACTAAATTCAGAGATAATTATGACATTCAGCCCGAAACGCCATTCAAACTCAAATATTGTGGCCAGGCTGGTGACGTTATGAGATATACGGAACAGGGTGTGAAGGATGTGAAAGAGAGGAATTACGTTAATATGAAGAGGTTGGGGGATTGGTTTGATGTGGTGGCTAGAGTACTGGCCGCCAATCCCGAGGGTTCGGGTTCGATTCCCGGCAGTGGCGGATTTTTCTGTGGCAATCCGGTCCCTACTAGAGGGCCTAGTGGAGGGCACTTCAGGTTCAGTACTCTGTCCGTCGGATGGGACGTTAAGCCGTGGTTCCCTTGGCGCCTGTCGTTAAGAGTAGGCTAATGCCAACGCCGGGTTTCTCTCCACCCTTCCTCCGTTCCCTAAAAACTCCTACCATTACCCAGTTACCCACCTATTCTAATTCGCGCAAATTACTTCAGCTGTCGGTCGGTCGGTCGGTTGGCCGATAGAATAATCGAGTGGAGGGCTGCGTCAAGCCAATCCTAGGATTGTTGACCGATGATGATGATGGAACAAATACAACCCAGATAGTGAAAAATATATTTTGTAAATGCATTCGGAATAAATTCGTCTCAGCCTGACGATGTCCTGGCCAACTTTGATAGCCCTCTAAAAGTCTCAGCAAGTTACCCTGGTGATCCCCCGCTGAGTCCTTCACACTTGGACTGCCCTTTCTCCCCCTCTGACTACCCTCAACCACCGAAACGATGACTAGGACGGCAGGGCGAAGCGGAGTCGATACAACCTTGGCTCTTCCTCCAACGGCTCATCACCGTTTTCCTCCCTTCTCCGCACGCGAACCGGAATCAAAGGAAGCGAGATAGACGGAGCATGCCCCTTCTCCCTGGGGAGTGGGGGGAAATTGAGTCCTGTGGGTGTGTGGCAGGGGTACTCCCTTTCCGCCCACCCATCCTTCCCTCAGTCCTCAAGGGTCTCCTCCCATCCCGGAACCCACCACCCCCGGGTGGGATGAGGAGGCGTGTATTAGAAGAGAGGGGTTGGCGAAGGAGTCGTCCTCCAGCGGAGCAATCACGGGACCTAACACTCGTAGAAACAATTTTCCGTCTCGCCGCCTTGCCTCGCTCACCTCTCTTTGCGGGGAAATATCGTTCTCTGAGTCCCTCCTTCTCCCTCGAGCTCTATCCTCCTCCCCATCACTCGGATCATGTCTTCCAACCCTCGTCCCTGTTCCGCCCGCGGTTTTGGGTTGCTTTCGTTCGTTTCTCTCCCAATTCCACCCCCGCCCCCTTCTACTCCCTTTCCCATTACTCATACACCGAGATGGGTGGATAGTTTATTTATTTATTCATTCGTTCACGAAAGAAAAGGCTTTTTCCTTCCCCCCAGATCGTATCCACAACGGCGCGTATTTCTCCAGGATTTTCATTGTTCCTCTGACCCGGACTATTTTTGTCGCGCCGTAATTGAATGTTTCGGAGACGAGTGCTACCCTCCTTGAGGTAACATCTGAGATAGTGTATTTTTAGAAATCTCCCGCCGCGGAATATCGTTTTAAAATAACATCTTCCAACAAATAACATCAACGTCCTTAATGAAATTTGTTTGGAATTACAGGAAAGAAAATAATGACGTCTCCCTCGAGTCCGGAGTTTTCTTTATCCGGCCAACATGATTAATATCCCAGACGGTAAACAATAGATAATCATTGCAGAGCTGGCCATCACTTGGGTAAATAAATATGCGGGGTTGCGTAGTTTGAGAATAGAATGTGCCCTTAGTTCTCAAAATATGTTCGTCTTACCAGCTGAACTTGAGCAGCACAAAGACCAATTATTTAGCTTGGAAATTGTCTAAATATCCCGTCGTTATTCATCTATATTTACTTAGTTAGCTACAGCAGAAACGAACTTCCAAATAATGCCTACGTACAGTGCTTCCGACGTCCTTAGTTTAGTAAGAAGGTACACCTGCTAAGATGATCATCATAAATTTGGGAGGTCTCTCAGTTTCAGTGGTATCAATCAAAGAAAGCGTCCTGTGAAAGTCAAAGAAACGTACATAGCTCAATTTTTTCGCCCGCAGCTGAGGCTTTCATCGTTTTTCTTCACTCATTCAGTACAATCAGAACTATCTCTCATCTTTCAATGCATATCACCTTATTCTTACAGTGAGCAACATTGTATTTCATGTATGTGTGTACAGTTTAGGCGAGAGAATGGATCAGAACACGCATCCACTAGTATTACCATTTCCAAAAGCTTCAAATCAGAGAATTTGCTTCAAATAACAATGTCAATTATGATTAAGTTATTAGATAGAGGCCTACAGCTTTGCGATATGCATCAATTAAGAGAAAAACTGCTCTGGCTGTAAACGTTGATCTCAAAGTTCTTGTGCTTTCCCGACGTATTAAATGAGTAAATTCTTAGGTAGTTATTCAGGGGAGGCGACCGACAGCTGAGGTAATTTGCGCCATATAGGATAGGTGGGTAATTGGGTATTGGTAGGAACATTTCAGGTAATGGAGGAAGGGTGAAGAGAAACCCGGCGTCGGCATTAGCCTACTCTTAACGGCCACGCTTAACGTCCCATCCGACGGACGGAGTAGTGAACGTGAAACGCCCTACACTAGGCACTCAAGGAGAAACCGGTTTGCCACTGAAAAATCCGCTACTGCCGGGAATCGATCGAATGCCCTTGGGATGGGAGGCAAGTACTCTAGCCACCACACCAACCCGATCCCCGAGTAAATTCTTCTCGGGTCTTCCTTTGGGTCAGACTCTCCATCTCTGCCGACATTTCGATGAGCGATGAAATGAATGAATATGAAATGAACGAATGAAAAATTTAAAAACCTTTGACGTGTAGAGGAGTTTTTCACTTCAGTGATACATAATTATACTTGCTATCAAAGGCCGAAATTCTAGCCTGCAAACATTTTACTGTTTCTCGGTATAGCGCAAACATACAGAGTGTACCTACTATTACTTACAAAAGTCGGCGAGCGCAGCCGTCTCCGTATTTTTCCGAAATTGAACTTCACGTATTACTTATGTGATCCATGCATACTGTGGATCAATTTCACTCAGTAAATGCTATCTGGTGCATCTTTACTTTTATGCACATGCTAAGAGAGATTCCGTGATTTCCAACCAGAAATGCACAAATGACTCCCACTCCCAAAAATGTTCACCAGTGACCCTAGAAGCGCTTGCAGGTTAAGCTTGTAGTTCTGTATTTGTAGGTGAGGAAGAAAATTATCTGGGTTGTTTTACGTCACAGTCAATTCGCGTCCAGCACAAGTGAAACGAAAAATATACTGGTCTTCGCGTGAAGATGGTGGTATTTAAAAAGAGTACAAGCGAAAAAATTATGTAAGATGAAAATAATTTGGAGTGAGGGAAGCATTTAACTTTTTTGAGTAGTACTTGGAATGAAAAAGGGTATCGTAGAAGGGATAGAAGGAGGAAAATTATACTCGCAAAAAAGGTTTGTAAACAGAAAGAAATAGATGTCAGACGCTAACTCAAATAAATTATTTAAGAAAGGATAAACTAGTACATGAATATTGCGTTACATGGTTTTAAAGCGTTAGCCTTAGACATAAGAGGATTTTATAATTGGGTGTGGATAAGAATTTCGCTGATTGTAAGCAGAGAGGGAACGGAGGGAGAAATAAAAAAGGAAGAAGAGGATATGTAAGTTGTGACGCAGGTTGAACATGGTATTGTCTAAAGTGCTATAAATGGCCACAGATAACCAAACGACGGAACGTTATACCTACATAAAAAATCTGCATTGACAGAAAATCCGTGATGATGATAAACGTACATCTTTATCCCAATCGTTGAACAATGATATCAAAACGATATTTTCAATATCATCAAGTAGAGTTCACCAATGAATCAAAAGTAAACGCCATATGTTTTGGTTTTCTTTCCTAAATTTTGTTTAGTTTGTTAAATGAAATTGAGATAATTATCTCAAAAATAGAATGGGGTCGTTTGCCATATATTTTACGGTGGGCATCACCTTTTGCTTATTTTAATATTTGATTTATGAGTGAATGGTTGTGGTTAGAAGATTAATTTTTTCACTAAAATTCATTTTTCGTTTCCATCAAACAATTTCGTGTGCAAAATTGCGATTTCGGTTCCGAGTAAACGCCCCCTTTTTAGAAGTATTTTTGAAGAAAATTTGACACCAGGCTATAATAAGGCAGGCAATAGGCTACATACCTACTAGAAACCAAAATTTGCTCAGATTCGGATAGGTATCTGAGCCATGGGTACACTAGCTGTGAATGAAAGATTTCATATTTCCTTCGAAAGACAGGTATTGTGCATTCAATAAACAAAGAGAAACTATGAAATTAGTATTAAGGCCTAACAGAGAAAAGTTAAGTATAAAATTGATACACATTCCTTTAGTGTAACGTCCCGCGAACTCGATTACCAATTGAATTACCTTAAGCAATTTTTCAACCGATCTACGTCATAACCTATTTAAGTTTTATTACTCTACGATGTTTCATAAGAATGATGAAACCTAATTTTACGATAGTTAAAATGAATGAAAGATCAATTTACAAACGACGTCACAAAAAAAGATTATATTAGTATACATCAATGCGAATATTTTTTATGAGTTTTTCTTTAGTCAAGTCATAACTAAATTGATTTTTTATTTTCAAAGAAGACAAGCGCGGTAAATTTTTATGGAAAACATACTCTTGTACTCTAAATGAGATTTACAATTTTGCGATAAAAAAGAAATGATCGTTTTTTTCGAATATTTTATAGTCAGAGAGAAGCATATAATCAAAAATTTTGAAGCTTGGTACCTACCTGTTCGTTCATTTTGCATAGAATTTTTCTAGGAATGAGTCAGTATCTTATAAGGTGATTAAGAAAAGTGCAATGCATAATTGTCGTAATTAAATTTCTGTATCAGCCTTAAAGAAACTTAAAATGAAATGCACATTCACCAGAAAGGAACTTTAATATTTTGTGATGCTACCATTTTTTGCGTTGCCACGACGATCCAATCCCCCTATATTCCAAAAATGCAGAAGATTATTCCTCAGAATGAGAATCACTAAACTGGAAACTTTCGCCTAGTATTTTTCGCCGTTGAGTTCTGCAGGGATTTAGGAAAGTGAGGGGAGCATTTTTAGAAATAAGGGCCTTAATAAGTAGAGATAATAAATCAAATTGGTCATAAAAAGTCGTAGAAGGCATAGGCAATACTATCCGAAGTTAAAATTCAGCTAATCACATAGTTGACCACACTCGACTTAAGGACCTTCTTTTGTAAGTGATAGTATGTAAATAAAGACTGTATCCCGTATTAGTAAGAGAAGGGCAGCTTTTCAACACATTAACCATTATGTGCATTTGATTTCTAATTCATTCACCATCTATGCTCTTTTGTTTGTTAGTTGCCCCGGGTTTGATTCCCGGCAGTGAAGAGATTTTTCATTATACAGCATTACCTACATAAGTCCTGATTGGAGAGGACTTCGAGTTCATCACTTTGTCCGTCGGATGGATTACTAAACCGTGGACCACTCGTCACCTGTTGTTAAGAGCAGGATAATATCGACACCGGGTTTCACTCCACCCTTCCTTCCGTTCCCTGGAATATTCCTACCCGTATCTAATCATCCACCTCTCCTAAATGGCGCACATGACCTCAGCTGTCGGCCATCTTCCTCGAATAGCTAAGTAACTAAGGATGCAAAATGCACTTTCCCTTCCTTCCTCTCCCAAATCTACCCAGGATTCTGCTTTCCATTACTTTTTCATGGTTGGATTTAAGCTAGACAACCAACTTTGAGGCTCAATAATTCGTGAGTCATCTGGTGAGACCTTAAACCAAGGTCATTCTTTTGCGCCCATTAACCAGAATCCGCGAATGCCACCGAGATATCTCGTGGAGGTGAACGGCCCCATCGCGTATTTACTTTTCGCTCAGTTCCGTAGCCACCCGTTCCAACCGGAACGTCCTCTCCCCCCCTCCAGTGCGCCTGGGGGGAGAGAAAGAGAGAGAGAAAGTTTCCATTCTCCACGCCTTTTGACGCGACTGTGAGCAAGAGGCCGCTCGCTCCCCACGCGGCTTCGTAACACCCTCCGTAGTTCCCCCTCCCATTGTTGTCGTTCATCCAGCCTCCTCCTCCTCCCTCTTCACTTTCCTCCCACTCGCCGCCTCACGCCGAGGTCCCGCCAGGCCTCCACAGAACCCCCACACTTGCCGTCAATCGTCCCACTCTCACTCCCTCTCTCCTCCCCTCATCTTCCCTTTCAGTTGGCCTACTCTCTCGGCCGTTAGCCAGCCGGTAGATTGGTCGTGAACTTGAAAAGGCCTTCAGTAACACGTGAGATCTCGTTGTCTTCCGTAGGTTCTTCCTGCGTGCCCACGGGGCCTATAATCCCGAGGGCCCGGGTTTGAACTAGCTCGTGCAGTTGGTAGAAATTCTCCGTATCTAAATCGGCCCTTGCTTGAATGCTTGGTAGAGAGCATTCGAGTTCAGCTCTCAGCCCGTCGAATGAGACGTTAAGCCGATCTTCCCTTGGCGTCTTTAGCCTTATTCCGACGCCGATGTTCTCCCCACATTTCCTCCTTACCTTTCTATTTTCACCCTTGTAGCTTTTGTTCCGGTCTGAAATAGCTTTCAGTGTGGGTACAGACTTGAAAATACGAATGATGATTAAGTTTTCGTCGACTGCCGGGCCAAGGACGGGGGAGAGTGGTTACGGCACCTCTCCCCCAATGGCAATGGTAGATGGAAGAAGAAAGGGGGGTTCTCGCGCTTCAAAACTCGCGTCTGCCTTTTCGTTGTTGTCGTAAGGAAAGGGTGGAGTTTACGACCGAAAACTGTCATTTGCGCCGTTTTTTGGATACGTGGGTATTTTGTTAGAGTAATGTCTAATTATGGAGTGGAGAAATGGTGGAGAGAAAAAAAACGTGACAATTAGACTGATCTTAACGTTATGACGAGCATTCCACGGTTTTACGTCGCGTTCAACGGACGTAGTATTGAACTCGAATTACTCTCCACACAGCATTTAGGTATGGATTGGTATACCACCGAAAAATTTCTTACCACTGACGGAATTCGAACTCGAGCCCTCCGGGTGGGAGGTCAATACCATAACCAACAGCCTAGTTGATTTCTCTGAAGGTGTTTATGATATTTTAAGAAACTCGGTATATGTGTGGTAGGTTAGATCATAGAGAAAAACTTACAGAGATAGATAGAGGACAGGTGTAAAATGTAATTTTCTCTTTGACATCTCCTTATCCAACATAATGTGTAAAAAAAGGTACTAGAAAAGCAAGAACGATATTTGCCTTGCCTGACCCACATGAAGTTAGTAAATAATATCTATTTAAGTAGTATTGTCTCCATTTGGGCATAATTTGTTGTGATTCACCCTCTGACACACCACACTCCGATGCACACCTTGCACCATGCTCTGTAGATGTATGTACCGCCGTATGCGCATAGCATCTTGGGCGAGAATGTATGTTGAGACGGGCGAACATAAAGTAATGCTACGGTGGAGTCCATGCTTCTGGGGAAGGCTGCATTGAGGTGGCTAACGAGGTTTTCTCGCCGAGCGAGATGAGCTTGAAGGATTAATCGCTCACTCGCGTTACTGCGAGTGTCTTCAATAGCGGAATTCGCACTCGAGAGGCGTTGAGCCATGAAGTGCTCCACGCGCGGTAAACTTGGAAAGTCATAAGAAGGACAGAAATAGTAGCGGCGTATTGCCGTTAAGGAAACTATATTGGCGGGGGAAGACATTACTGAGAGAAAATTTATGAGGGTAACTATGTAGAGACGAGAAGAAATTAATAAAATAATATCCGAAGTAATGCTGTGGAATTTGAACATCATGTCAGGCAATTTCGCCAACAAAAAAATTTATTACTACCTTATTTAGACGGTTTCGACGTAATACATCATCCTCAATTCTATCAAATAATTGATTTATTTGGTAGATTAACTATTTGATTTGATTATCAAATCAAATCAAATACTTAATTAATTAATCAAATAGTCAATTAATTATTTGGTATACCTGAGGATGATGTAGTACATCGGAACCTTGATAGTCATAAAATACTTATTTTAGTGGAAAATTTCCTAGTCATTTGATCAGTCTCGAGAAGAAATGCTAAAACTATAGGGTGGAGCCCAGAATGGAATGGTACAGAATCTATTCTAGAATAACCTGAGAGAAGCTATCCTCTGAAGACAGATTGATAAAGTAACAGATTTCATAATCATTCAAATGTTTATATTATGTAACACTAACTAAACTAACTTACACCAATCTAATTCTGACAAACTCCAAAATTCAGAAATGTGACACCCGTCTGATGCATGAATGCTTCTTTTACCTTTGGTTCATCAAGTTTCGACCAGACAATACAATTCAACCTAAGCAGTTCGAGTACTTGAAAGCCGAATACCATCAAACATGAGAAGGGCTTATGTGGCGCCCGTTTGTTAAATAATAGAGAAGGCAACCTTGGTGGAAAAGAAGGCAGACAAAAGGCGTTCATTTTGTCTGGAGAGGAAAGGTCTTTGCTGGGAGAAAATCCAAATGAGACGGAGATAATTAGTTGAGAGGCATTTTGGGAGATAGTGAGGCGTTGACGCGGGTGATAGATGGGAAACTGTCGAGCAAGCGAAGACGAGAAGAAAAATAATAGGGATTTCAGTCGGCATGATGGAAGACAAGAATTTATGAAGATCTTTAAATGAAATTGGTGCAAGGCAAAGGAAGATCGAAAGAGAGAGAGATAATAACAGCTACGCGGACGGTGGCATTGAGGCAATACATATACGTCTGGGACTGTCCCGGAAACAAAAAAAACTTCGATCCTGGAGCAATTTGAATACCCAAACGAATGCCACAGCATATAGTGTAGTACAGTGACATGATCAAAAACTGGAGAAGTAGTAGTTTTAATAGTTCTTTAAATGTTCATGTTATGTCACACTTGCTAAATTAACTTACGCCTAATCTATTCCTAAACGCTCATGGCCCAGTTGGGTTTCCAAACAACAATCTTTGGGTTGGTCTCAGCCCGGCTAATTACTAAGCGGACTAATATGGCCGGAAAACTACAGAATCACTAGAAGGTGACATAAATATGAATGACTGCCGCGGATATCAGAAAATTTCGTGAATATCGATAAAAAACCAAGAATTGTACATTAAAGTCAGTGATAAGATTTAAAATGGGCGAAAAGATCCTCGATCCGATCGTTACGAAAGGTAGGTACCTCATTCCTTTTAATACGTTAAAAGGGCATAGATATTAGGAAAAATTATGCCAACGCGAGAATACATTATGGTTACGATGGATATGTAATCAAAATACGGACTTTATCCCAATTACTCGACAATCAAGGCTTTAATGAAAAACTTTTAAGGTCTCGAATATTTACAGGAATATCAATATCACCCATCACGGAGGTGAAAATCATATTGAGTCATTTAGCCTTTGCTGACTTGAGTGACCCTCTTAAGTTCCAAACCAGCATAATGTTGCATCAGCATAGAAAAAGAAGATTTTTCATAATTTCGTGATGGTTTTATCGATTTTTATTTTACAATTTACATACCTGATCCGGTAAATTTTTAATTAGATGTTATATAAGCAAAAATTACGCCTGTAATCGCTGACAATATATGGCGTGTAACGAAAGAAACGGAAATCTATTACTCAAGTTAGACCAAAGGATATGAAATAATTTAACACCACTCAATAAAACAAGTTGTAAAGGAAAATTTGAAGGGTATCGTAAAACGTTCACGCTGTATAAATTCAAACAATGGCGGCGTATAAGATACATAGAAGAAGATGCAGGTGTTAGACATGGGTTTGCGTAATATTTGCGTAAATGTGGTAATTTCAAGTTTAATTTTCCCACACGTATCGTGAAATTGTATGATTCCATAATTAGAGCACACAGAACTTGTTTCTGAAAGCTTGAATATATGTGCAAAATGGAAAATTCTTGTAGAACTTTCTTACACAGATGCAGTTTGTGACACAAGATTAGATGAACGTTGAAGAAACCCCAATTCAACATCTAAATTTCTCTACTCAAAGACTAAAAATGGAGCTAAAAATTAGCATAAAACACGAAAAAATGAAAACCACGGAGTGAGTATCTCCTCTAGCTTTTAAATCGTCAAATTATAATATAATGATAAAAATATATAATGGTACTTAGATGAAAAATGTACTTTGAAACCTCAGCCTTTAAATCCTACGGTATTCCTTCCGGCTCAACAGGTTTCCAATAATGAGCAAAAGTCAAGAGAAACATTTTTATCCCAGCAAAACCCATATGCTATAAAACATATTACTGAAGTCTTACTTAGAATACCTACTTGTTAGATTGCACGGTACTGGCAAGGATAAATGACTCGGGACTTTTACATCCGGTTTGTTAATTCAATTACTCCCGCTTTTAGAGATAACAGTAGCATATTTTTTGCTGTAGTGGACATAAAAATCGTACCAGTTCATTAAAATATAAAAAGAGGGCTAAATGATATTTCAAAGACCAATCAGGCTTGAAATACTGCCTCGATAAGCACGGGAAAGCGAGAAAAAAAATGTTTAGTGGTTTTATGGTACAGGAATTCCTCGTTAAGGTAGACGAGCGATGTTAAATAAACGGCGTAGGATTCTAACGTGTAATGGGGTGAAAATCCCATGCGACTTGAGAAACCCTTTTAAAGTCTTCGTTTCCGCGTCTTTCAAGAAAACCGACGCGGAAGACGCGGAATAATGGGAGGGTTACGACGTTTTCTCCCACACCCTTGGATCCCTCGAACCCGCACGCCCATTTTCACATCCTCGCCGCTTTTGTTCCGTTCACCGAATCTATTGACGCGCACGCCATCACCCGCGGAACATTCCAACGAGGGTGGGGGAGGGATGAGGGCGTTCGGAAGTACTTTCCGACGCAAGGGTAGGGTGAGTGGGGAATCCCTCGTTATTTGCTTGCCTCCACAGCCTCCTCGCCAAATGCTCTCCCGCCAAGTTTCTGCCTGCATCCAAGTCGGCCGGGAGTAAAGTTTCACCCTTCCAGCTTCCATCCAGTTCACGAAACCAGTCTTCCCGGGGGCTCCGCGGCGCGCCGCCGTCAACCACCGCGGAATCTCGTCTACCCCAACAAGCGAGACAAGATGAGGCGCCGCGGGTGGGGGAGGGGGTTTAGGAGGAAGGAGGGAAATTTGCCGCCGGAGACGTGGGTGTGAAGTCGTGATTAGACTCCTTCGATCAAGTTGACGAGAAAAATGTCGATGTGTCGCGAGGCGATCCAGTTAACTGGAGGTACATTTGTTTTCTTTATTCATGTATATCGCTACTGTTCAGATTCTATTCTGGTCGGAGTGGTTTGCATGCCTTGAAAAATATTACTCCTGATCAGGTTTCGCCGTTCAAAGGTGAATCTCATTTTGAAGTGAAACAACTACATTTACGTAACACCTAACATGCCACTGCAAGAGAGTGTGGTAGAGGGTGAACCTTCATCCGGCATGCATTTAAATTAAAAAAAGAATCAAATTTACCTATACTAAACTCTATGCCAGCCTGCCAAAATACAAGTCAAAAATCTACAAGGTGTCTATTTCAAATTCCTTCTGATATATTCGTTATAATCCATTATAGTTTTTATTAGTCCCTAACTATGCAAGAAAAAATGAATTTTCAAATCTCTCTGTCTATATATCTACCTCTCGAATCTTATCTTCATGAGCTTACCTACCATAACTCGCTGGTGTTTTATTTCATTTGTAACATCTTCAAAGAGTAAGCCCGCCTTATATTTCTGCAGGAGATACTTTATATTTTCACGTGCGATATGGCAATTACTTCCAACCAAATTCTTTCAATAATTTCGATACACTGTTGAAACCATTGTAACATCTTAACAAATCTAGCTGCTCTCTTCTACACACTGTCTAATTAAGTGATCCAGTCTAGTTCATTTGGATCATATATGATTGCTGCAGATACAACAACAGCCTAAAAAGTGCAACGTATCACCACTCTTTTGCCTCTCGTCACAAGTTCCTACGGCTCTTCTCAAAGCGAGGCGTAAAAGGGCAACCAATGGAGATGCATTTTCATTTCATGGCGTAACTGAAACATTGAAACATTATTGCGTCAGCAAAAATCAGTATCCTTTATTAAAAAGTAGTTACGCATAATTTCCTGTTATGATACAAAACGCAAAGAATAACGCAACGCAACACAAACGAACGGCATGGATTTCACCAATAATTCCATTTTCTATTCCTCATTGTTTTAAAAATAGCATTCGCATTCTTATGTTATTACTACCAGCGTAATAACATACAAGCACTGCATTTAAAACTTAGTCAATGAAATTATTTTATGCCTTGAATCATTGACCCGTGGCTTAATTCATATATTGGACTGCTACCCATTCGACTCAACATTTTAGTGCCTGAAGTCCGTCATTACGCTCAGAAATGAATGAATATTTAATCTGTAAAATATTTCGACGCCCGAGAGCTCAATTTATTTTTCAGAGAAGGAATAAATTAATATGCAATAATATATAACTAATTATAAATTTGATTTTTGAGGAATGATGAAGATGCACATATTTTTTGAAAAAAATTATCTGATCGATTATGCATTTCATATCTTACTAAAATTAAAATCCGCATTTTAAATCATTGTGAGTTCTTCAGGAGTTCCCGCATGATTCGTGGCACCACTCAACAGTGACTCTCAATCCTAACTTCACATACCGTGGCGTGAAGCTACAGAGTGGCCACCAATGGAGATGATTTTGTACCTCATTGAGTCAATTAGGAGCACGGCAAGTGTCAGTAAGAACATCTACCTTCTTAAAATTCACTCACGAGGACTATCCTCTTGTGATGCAGATCGTGTAGAATTTGGGAAAGATCACTTTTATCGGCATTTTTTAACTCTATCTCTCTCTTTCTCTTGTACTCATACATACAAACATCCACGTTCTACTCATATTGTCCCCTGTTTAACGAAATGTAAGCACTCTATCAAAATCTAAGTGATATTTAATTCAAAAGTTTAATGGCTTAACATTGAAATGACTTACTTAAAATAGTGGCCTATCATACATCAGATTACAGTGTTGGTGCTTAAACAACGGATACCCGTCATTATTCAAAGAAAGGACTTTATACCTATCTGAAAAATATTTCTTTACACAACAGTTCATTTTTTTTAAAGAAATATAAATTCATTTATCAAAGAACCATAATTATAAGTTGGCCTTTTTAAGAAAGAAATACCAGTGGAATTATATGCGATTTAAAAGCTTCTAAAGATGAGGAGTGAATGCATAAATCGAAAAATTTTAATCAGAAACTTTTAGTAGCAAATGGTAATTGCAAGTGTACTGACACTCCAGTCGCTTTTAAAAAGCGACTCGAGAGTAGGGCACTCACGACAATGCATTTAAAATGCCATGGTATCATACTGACTTTAAGCTAGGTACAACTCATAAAATAGTCGAGAAAAAATAGAAAAAGGCACACGAACTACATCAGAAAAGGACCAAAACGAATGATTTCGATTAGAAATGAGCAATAACAATAAGATGTATCCCGAAGTCAAATGCTTATAACATAATTTTATAAAGGGACGCGGTTGACGATACTTGTTTTCTAAACTACTATGTACCACCTTTAATTTATGATTATGCGATATCATTGTTAATATAATACATCAGTTGGTGATATAGAATCAATTATATCGAGACATTTCCAGTGAAATTTGTCATAACGCAGGTTTATCACTTTTATATTTGACTTTATTTACTATGGATGCTGAGAATAAGTATGTACTCCATTCATATTCTGATATCGGGGGGGATCGGGTTGGTGTAGTGGCCAGAGGACTGGCTTCTCACCTCCGGGGCTAGGATTCAAAACGCGGTGATGGCAGGGATTTTTTATTAGCATACCGAATCCCACTTAAGTGTTCAGAGCTCCAACCGTCGGTTGGGACGCTAAACAGTGGAAACCTTGACGCCTTTTGAAGAGAGCAAGCTAATACTGACGCCTGATTTCTCTAAACCCTTCCTTCGTTCCCTGAAAATTCCTACCCTACCCAAATACCTGAAGCAAGCAAATGACTGAAGCTGACTTCTGCCCCCCCCTATCAAGACTGAGCAATATTTCGTTACGGCTTATTTGTCTACGCACAGCCACTGCATGACATACAACTACTCAAGTATCATCCCTCAAAGTAAAATACTTTCAATACCCTATCCTCCGCACATATCTTTCCCCAGGTGGCGTTTCTCCGACAATGTAAGCCGTCATGATTCACAATGCAAAAAACACTCCAACATCGTTATGATTTATAATGCAATGAATTATTGAAGGTGGTGAATTACACGGGGGAGGTGAGTCAACCTTCCTTTGCCATCCTTCAAACAGTTGAATGGAACAGGAAAGGTCAGAGTGCAATGCACTTGCCTCCGTGGAGGTAAAGAGGTGAAGGCGACCTTGCATCCGATAGCTTTCTTCCCGTACGAGAGCAATAGCAGCGTTCGGATATGTGCTGTGCATGTCCCTCTCTGCCTGCCTCCCCCTCCCTTCCCTTGACAAATTGTACCTTCGCTCCGCTCTCTCGTCCAACTGCACCCTCTTCCAACCCTCACCGCTCCCCTTGATTTTCCCGTGACCGTGATCTTGCGTCGCGAACGAGCGTTGACCCACATATCCGCTCGTCGTGGAGAACGAGTTTTTGCTCCCTTCCCCCGCCTACGAAATGTACAAAAAGGCTAAAAAAAGTGATATTGCCGTATAAATAAGTATTTCCTTCGACGCACCGAACACTTTGAGCGAAGGTTGATAAATATCGCGTGATCGAAGTTTTGAGTTTAGCGTGAAGATGAGGCAGTTAGTGTCGTTCAACCCTCATCCGTAACCCACTGCTGCATCAAGACAAGTGAATGTGAGGATTCCACTAAGCTATGAAAGGTGAAAAGATTGAATCATGTTTAGGAATAGAGTCAAGAATTTCATGTCCTTCATTGAGTCAGAGAGGCTATAAATGAGAATAAGGTAAGTGGATGAAACCAAGTAAAAAGAAAAAAGTAAAACAAGAGAGGGAGTGTTAATTATAGTTGTGGCAGAAAGACGTCCAATGAAGAAATTCTATTGACATGCATTCATTTGTGCAATTGCCGAGAATCGTTGCTGCTTCCAGTACCTACTGCAATTTACCTCTCCGTTTCAAGCGACATTTATAGTTGTTTTTCCGAGTTCTCAAATGATTTTCATTCTTAGCATAAAGTAAACGAGAGTATACCTGAGGTTGCACTTGGACTAACTCTGTGCGTCGAGGGATTTATCATTTTACCACTATACCACCCAAAATAAGTTTTCAAAAATGCATTTAAATGCTTCATAGATGAAGTCAAAATGCTGGTAGAATATTTTCTAACAATTAATGAAAAAAGAAGTTTTTGCAATGATATGCACATTTAAAAAAATATTTCTAAGTTTAAGTAGAACAGCAACTCTTTTGAGTTTACTTCACCGAGGGAGTGATATCAGCTTGTATTCCGGCATTTTTTTTATAGTAGGCAAACAGAAAATTTGGATGGATTGGTAGGATGGAATTTTTGTGGTGACATTTCGAAAGTGTGGATGGAAGGATGAACTTGAAATAAGCTGTAAAAGACTACGTGAAAGAAAACGAAATATGACGTGCAAAGCGTGCGCATAAAATATTTATGAGCTTCACATAAAATGTTGAAGATATTTCCCGACTGAATACAACACATGTATTATTATCACGCAGCATTTGAGGAGCTTCGAATATGAGAAATCACCAAATTTTTACTGCATTTTTCCAATTTTTGTGGAATCGGTCTATCTGTAGTAGCTGAATTGCCTACTTCTTTTACCAAACTAAGTTGAAAGAGTACTTTCATACCGACTATATAAAGATTAACCATGTATCATTCAGCCCACCCTCACTTTAAAAGTATCTTGCGTATTCTTATAAGTCAATGTGACAAAGAATATTTCCAGTTTTATTCATTACACGTTTCATCATCACTAACAAGTAATTGGAGATTTAATTTTTGTCCCTCATCCAATGAAGTCAGCAAAAATGTTTTTAGTGATCGACTTCCAAAAGCAGCGTCAACTTCCCACGAGCCTTCGAAGATTTCTTAGCAGTTACGATCGATCCTCACTATGAGTCGATCTCGTGCTCTGGCTACAATATTATAACAATTCTCATTAGGGAATTGTTTATTTTCGTATCAAAATGTTGTGATATGCTCGAAGTTCGGTATGATTAGCTAGTACTAAGCCCAATGGCATGTTAAATTCACACAACAAGGTAAATAGGCAGGCTCCTGTCCCTATGCGTTTCCCAGATATATGTGGTAACCATAAAACAGCACAGCCTCGGTCAAACTGGACGAGCCCAATGGTCTCTCCCAGATTCGATCCCGGTACCACCGGCTAGTATCCCAACACTCCACCAGCTGGACTACCAAGCCATGTTCAGTTTTAGGAGAGACCGGGGTTTAATCACGCTGATTCCTAGATGACTAGTGCTGATGGCATTCAATGTTTCTTCACTCGCACGGCGATGACGCCTGCGGTGTACCGCAATGGAGGCGCCTCTGGAGGTCTCCGTGCGAGAGAGCGTCCGTCTTGCCGTTGGACGTCAGGTGTTCGAAATGGAAGGGAAAGGCTTCCACGGCTCACCCTCCCCTTCCCCTCCACTTTACCACGCCAACAAACAGAGACATTGATCATGAAAATAACTCGTTACGCATGGGGGCGACGAGAGAGTCGTTCCTCATGGGGATAGCTTGCACGAGCGGTCGCGAGAAATATTCATCTCCTTCTGAAGCTCACGGATGATAATGTGCTCCAACCAATTCGCTTGAAATCAATCTACCAAACCATCGTCCTGCGGTGACACTAGGAGAGTTTTAACGGCATTACCGGCAGAGATATTCAGCTAAAACTTTAAACGATTTTATATTTGCGCCAGCTATCTATTTCAGCACGTAAAGGATAGGAAATTTCTTTCGAACAGTTGCTAACCGCTAGGAGTGAATGGAATGGCGTGGATTGATTCACCATCTATCTAAATAAAATGATCCCATTATAATACCTTCAGATTGAATAATTACCCAATAAAATTGTTTAATTTATTTCAACAAAACCTTTAAATTCACTCCATTGGTGCAGAGACGGTACGAAGATTAATGGCAATAAAATTAAAGTGATGAGGTTCTAGGGGATGAAGAATTGGTTCGCAAAAGTAACGTGGGCACAATATAGAGTATAAAGCAGTTTTTTTTACATTTTGGGTGATATTGGACGTAGTAGCAATGCTGTTAGGAATAAAATAGCTTCGCCTAAGGCTGTATTTACATAAAATAAATAAATGACCTTACGAGAAACACGAGAAAATATGTAAAGAAACTGTTAATGAAGAGATTATAATGGAGCTTCGTGTTTTTCGTGAATCAAGATTCAGACTGATGGGAGAATAATGAAAATTGTTAGAAGGCTTTTGAGATTTCGATGTGCAGGAGAATGGAATAGACAGAAAGGAGTACGAATGATGAAATGTAGGGCATGGTGGAAGAGGTAAGAAAGTAACTGTAAGGAATAAGAAGGAAGTTGGTAGATGCAAGAAGTAAATCAGGATATTGAAGTCCATTACTGTAGAAATAATGTTCTTTGAGGAAGATTGAGCAAAAGAAAGTAGATCTTGGACAGTAACATAGGTAATCTGACGAAAGAAATAGCGCTGGTAAGGAGCATTTAGAATAACACTATGCAAAACAAGTTAGTGGTACTCCACTTCAATATAAAGTAACTGGTTGAAAACTAGAAATGATAGAAATAATAATGATGGCAGAATTATCATTATGTCTTTGCGTGTTTGGCTGTTATGTCAGTTATATTTCGATTAATATTTGGTTTATTAGCATAAATAACTTCCTTGAAGCAATGCCTGCAAATAAATCCATTTAAATATCCTCTGATGGGCAAAAAAGGGCATTTAAATGGGTTTTAACCATTAAATATCGTATTTATGACGCTGGTAGACCCGACAAATCTTCTTCCCATACAAGAAGTCGCAATCACTAGCGACAGCCTCTATTTCCTTCTTCGTATGGGAATTCAGGTGGTTGATCCACACTCGTAGATTGCTCTTCATTAATAAACATCAGGCATTTAAATGGACAGCAATGAAGAAGTAATGGTTAAATGAGTATAGTTAAGGACGCAGGTGACATCGCATACAATTTACATAGTTTGCACGTGAATGCTCTGGGTATTGGATGTAAGAGCGGGCGTTCGCTACGAAAAAAAAACATTTAAAAAAGATGCACACGGGGATTTAGAAATCAAATCGATTCATTAACCTAATCCGTTGTCATAAAGCTCCCTGAATCCTGATTCAATCAATCAGCACTCAATGATTGACCGCAAAGGTTGTTTTTTTTTATTTTCAATAGCACTCACCAAAATCAAGGTCTCCCATTTCCATATTGATTACGGGGTACCATTGCCTCATGACTCTGTGACGTTTTCGCTTGCATATTCACGTTTCCCTGCTTACGTAAATCGGAATGCAAGATCCAGTGCAAATGGAATAATTCTGCGTCACTCTGATTCGAGTGCTAAAGCAATTCATTTCGTAATTTCCTCTGCATTCTCGTGACTAAAATAATTTACGTCGTTCTTCGGTCGCACGATCGAAATACCCCAGAGTGACATCCATTTCGATTGAGACGGAAAACTAGACTAAATGGCATGTTAAGGGAGTGCCGCCGGACTTTTCACCGAGCTCTCGTCTACCACACGCTGCGAAGGAAGCGAATGCCACACCTCGTCATGATTTCGTCCGGAAGGTCTTGAATCTACACTCAGATCACATCTAGACGTCTTTTTTCACCGGAGTAGCGACAGGTGGATGAAACAAGCAGCGGATATACGATTGAATTTATTGACTGCCCCATTTGGAATAAGTGCATCGCCAAACTGACCATCGGCACACGAGGTGCTCGAATATGTTCCAGTTCACGCGGCTTTTCTTCTGAGTCAAGAGTTCAGGATTATTCCTGATTTAGGGCTATGATAATCCATACCCAGCATTAAATCTGATTCAAAGATCGTGCTCTAACCGCGAAAAATCGTACGGTGATTACCCGATACATACCTACTTGGTAAAAAAATATACAAGGAGAAAAAAAACATCCTCGAGCCAAGTTGGATTATTTTTATCGGTGGAAATATTGCTAAATTAGGTACATCTGACCTTCAAATCGTTGCTTTATGTTTCTTCTGCTCCTTACTCTGACTGTGAAATAGTTCTTTTTGCGTAACTTATCTCTAATTAATAAAAAATGGTCGATGAAGGACGCATTTTAACCTTAACCGTTTAGGCCCTAAGCGTTATCATTTTGCGAAAATTAAACTCAACATGAAAAGCAGAACAAAGTGCCAAAATATTCTCGGAGCCCTTGGATCACGCAGGGGTGTTGTGCAGAGGAATCACAAATTCCCTATCACAAAATTTATGAATACTTTATCATCATGATGAGTCGAAAATCCTAAGACTGATATGTTGCAGCTCTCCATTCGATTCTTCTATTAGATAACCTCATCATACTCTCAACCTCATCATAACTCTTTCACATCCTCAACAACTTGATCCATGTCACTCATCGGAGTCCTTCCTTTTCCATTCTTTCTATTCTCTTTTCCCTCGGTGCATATCTTCATCAGGCCATCATATCTCAAGATATGGCAGACTAAGTTGTCCCATATTCTTTTCAAAGCTTTCAGAAGGCTTCTCTTTTCTCCCACTATTTTAAGGCCAATTGTAACTATAGTTCGATCCATTTTATCTTCGTCATTCTCCTAAAGCACCATAATTCGAATGCTTCCAGCTTTGACTTCCTGCTGCTCCTATCGCCTATGTTTCTCTGTCATAAATAAGCACATTAAATGAAAATTAAAATCAAGTTTAAGATTTCATCATAGACATAGTTCTCGGGATACCCCCAGGGGTGCTGTTTTCGGCTTGGATCTTTGGACGTCTTCTTAAGCGTGGTCATCGGGTTGCTGTGGTAGCCCGAGTCCTGGTTTCAAATCCCGATGGCCCGGGATTGAATCCCGGCTTTAGCATAGACTTTTTGTGGTATACTTTGAGTAGAATACTCTCGTCGGTCGGATGGGACGGACTGTAGACCCCTTAGCGCCTTTTGTTTATAGCAGGCTAATTCCGACACCGGGTTTCTCTCCACCTCAGTTTTTGGCCATCTCCCCCAAATAACATGCTAAAAACCCTAGGTGTCAACAATTCCATATCTCATCTGACGGACTGAATTGATAACACACGACAGCGCTACCAAAACGCGTGAATATATTCGAATTCACATGACTAGATGACTACCTTGGTGGCCCTAATGCCGGGAGTACAGGTGGTAACGGCAGATGAACTAAGTGAAATCGAGGCATTGTAAAAATAAAAAACACTTCCCAATCTACTGCACTTTATTTCATTTTCAGAAGACATCTTAGAAATGACTCTGTTTAACGCTGAGATATGCCGAGACTGTAATGAAATTGCAAAGCAATGGGTTTTAACAGAGATCTAAATATCGAAAATAGATAGGTATAGGCACACAGTCCAAATGACAGGGTTCTCTATCACAATATTTCCTAAAGATATTTACTTTGTGAAATAAACACACAATAACTAGAATAATTTACTATTATATTTACTATAATAGAAATACACTTCATTTAATTAACTTTGAATCAGCATAAAAAACATCAAAAATTTAATTAATGTCGGATAATTAATTTACACTTGAAAAAAATTAAAAGAGTTGGAAATTGCTGGAAACAGAAAATTTGGGAAACGTGCGAAAGAGTAAGGTTTTATTTTGTATACCTACGGCTGTAATTAGAAAATTAACATGCATTAACTATTTAATTTGAAATTCAAAATTTGGGATGCTTCGGTAAACAGAGCCAAATTTTTATTTTAATTTACTATTGACAAATTGATCGTGCGCTTAGTAATATTAATAGCTATCTATAGAAGCAAACAAATATTAATGAGCCGGTTCATTTATTAATGCTTACGTATATAAAACATAAAGGTGCATGGATAATTCCACAAGCTATTCAGCAAAGGATTTTCCCTTGGGGTGACCTAGTTAGCTCAACATCTGTGTGCACGTGCCAGATCACCTAAAACAAAATACGAGTTTCCTAAGATGTTAAGAGAAAAATATGGTCGTGAAATCGCGATTATGCTTATCTCAATGTTATTGTTTATCTCAACGAAATAGCTCATACAAAACTCTTTACCTTCAACATCAATACTGAAAGTGAAGACGCACGATACTGTGTTCAGCAAATTCTTCATTCAATTTAAATTCGTAGTATAATAGTGTTATTCTAATACTCACTGAACGAATTGGCTGAAACTTTGCGGTAAAATAAATTGCCTCGCGTATTTCACGACGATTAAAATATTTTGCAGTGAAATCCGAATCAGTTTTGGTCGAAAATACATTGCTCCTTACTGAAAAGGCACGATTCGAGACTAGTTCGCAATCCACGAACTAAGGCCTACTACTATGGATGACGGAGGTTCAAAAAAAATCATCTCGTCACCTCATCGTCCTCCCAAACCTCGAAGACCGCCGGGAGAAGTTCGAAAAATACGCGCCTCCTGCTTGGGAGGAGGGGGAGGGTAGAACAAGACGTGGAAGTTTCCGGCAAGGGCCGAGAGATAGAGAGAGAAAGAGGATTCCGCTTTCTTAAGGACGGAGGCGTCCCGTAATTTCCCCCGCCCGCTCGATTTGCGGAGAGTGAAAACGGTGACGGCAGAGCAGAAACCTGGTTCGTTAAAGGGAACGTGACCACGATTGGCCCGAAGGCAGGCTAGGATGGAGAGGAGGAGGAAGGCGTCTGTGGAAGTAGTAACTTCGCTTCGCGAAGGAAAGAGTTTGACAGGGATTTCAATGGCGGGTGGAAATGTGCGATTGATATTGCGGGCACAAATGATTTCATGTCAGGACGGCAACGGAGAGGTACCACGCCGACTGACTCCATAGTTCCCACTCTGGTCCCTGCATCACGTCCTTCGCATGGGGACGAAAACTCTTGAAATGCCGCCGGAAACTCGTTGATGATAATTGCCAACCCCCAATAAATACGTCCTAAACTGATTTTTTTCATATTTTTTGCCAGTCCAACTCACCAATACGGCGGAAACTTCAATAATGGAGTCCCATTTGTCCTCCTATCATCTATACGGATTAATAATTAGCGGATGCCATTTCTCGTCCATCGTGACTCACTGAAAACTTTTTGGTGATATTGCCGACCGTTCCACTAAATAAAACATCTTCTAATCAAGCCATTCACACGTGCGGAAAATGAGAAATTTTGGTGCTGCCAAAAAAAATCCTGCACCATTCAAACTAATAATCCTCTGTGCCTCAATTGCCAGTTACAATTATAGAATTTTTCTTCAGATATGCCAACAGTACATTAAAGCATATATACCCAATTCATTCCCATGCCATAATTCCTCTATGCATTGTTTAAAAACTATTTATGAGGAGCCTGGGCAAGTTTTAATCATGAACATCGGGTCAATGCCAAAAAAGGAAACGTTGGGGAAAGATAATGTTATTTAAAAAGAAATTATACATGTTACTATCAATAACTAACTTGAATGCTTGCGATAAAACATGGAAAAATTTCGTCGAAGTTCACTTTTTTCCCTTGTGATTATTTCAAACTACAAAACCATTTCGGAGTTTCATGCTGCTTAATGCATAACTGTGAGATGGGATATCTGGTTAATGTGGTGGTCTGAGTCCGGCTTACAATTCCACGGGCGTGGGTTTGAGTCCTGGCCGTAGCATAAAATTATCTCAATAATTGCGGGCATTGATGGATGATAGGTGGAGGGAATTTTAAGTTTCAAATACCGTCCGTCAGATGGGAAGGAAAGCTGTGGACCCCTTGGAGCCTTTCGCAAAGAGTAGGCCAAGCGAAAGAGTTACTGATGCGAGTTTTGAACCACTCGTCCTCCGTACACCATCACTTCTTCCACCAACCTGAAGCGTATTTAAATCTACATCCGCAGATTGCCCTGCAAACCATGGATGGACGGGGATGTGTGGCAGGGGATGCATCATCACCAAAAACATACTGCAGGTCGAGGAGGTTAGAATGTACTGGAAGAGGCATTGCAGCCGATTTAAGAAGGTAGCAGCCATCTTCGTAGGTACAGAAAATTCGGGTTTGGTACTCGCGAAACTGGTACAGATGAAGTTGTTTTCGCACGCGATAAAACTCAGAATGGTAAGATATAAAAAGAATGGATTTTTAAAAAGCGTTAAATAAACAGAGTAAATCGCGCAAACACGCAAGCAAGCCCAAATGCGTACTTTAAATAGGTTCAAATTCACTTATAAATAATAAATATGTGCAATTTCCACAGATAAACTATTTAATATGACCTAGGTTTCGCTTTCTACACCTGGCGATGCTACAAAAAGCGAAAACTAGGTTGCATCAAATAATTAATTCGTGGAAATTGCATATTTTTATAGACTCCACACGACATCGCTTGAATCTTCAGTTTGCACCTGAAGTATGACAAAAGTAGTATATACAACGTATGCATATTATTATTATTTGTTATATGCAGTATAACAAACATTTTATTGTGGAATTACAAAGTTTGAACTTTCATTCATAATAAATAGGTACTAGCAAGTTCTAGGGCAAAAAGTGACGCCGGAAACCATTTACCTTCAGCGTTCAGGTTCAATGAAGACCAATAGCAGAAGTTCCACAGAGAAAAAATCATTCGCCCCGACCGGGACTAGAACCCGGATCCAGAAATCAGGGGATCTGGGTTCGAATGATTTTTTCCTCAGTGGAACTTTTTCTTTTGTAACTGAAGATGAAGTTATCCGTTAAAATCATGGTCGTAGTATAACAAAAATTGCTACTGCTATTGTGCAATTTCAGCGGGTAACGCCTATAACGTCATCAAGGCCAGTTGGTGGTCCTCAAATCCAATTAAGACAATTTTTATGGATAAAATTAACTACAAGGGGAATCAAATACTGTAAAACGTCATTTAAATAGCCTTGAATGATTTACAGACCCGACTGCGATGAACTTTGTGTACGATTTCCTTGTTATTAATGCTTTATTACACATGCAGTCTCCATATGAAGCCGTACAAAATGTAATGTTTTATTCGGAGTAGGAGGGGCTTAAGTCTTCCCATACACCCTCATTCTGGCGTCATCGTTGCACATAGTCTGTCATGTAAATGCCTCCTCCAGTACATTCTAATAACCTAGCTGAAGGTAGATTCAACTAAAATATATGTTAAAATGTAATGAGAAGAATCTGGTGTTTGTAAATGTATTCACCAAGAATTCTAGGGTTATCATATTATAATATTAATTTTATTGGATTATTATAATGATTATCAGATACGAAGGTAGGTATTTCTTCAAGGGTTCATAAGGGACAGACTTGAGACCCCACCATTGAATTAATAACTGTCACATTTTTCATCTCCGAGATTTCTATTTAACATCTAATATCTTATTTGCGTGTCAATAGTGCTGTTTGGTGATCTTCACACACCCTCGTGGAGGCTCGCAGGGTATTACGTAGATGTAGATGACCATGTCGCAATATTCCATTTGTCTTTGGGAGGAGTGTGCAAAATTTCAAACAGAAGCCACGTACTGTAAAATGAAATACGAACGCGCCTGATCGCCAATTCTCCAGTTTTTAAAGATACCGTCCGAGTTGGAAATCACCGATTTCATTTAATAGTTATTTACTATGAGCTGAATTTACATTTAAGTGGTCTTCGCGTCACCACAGCTGGTTTTCTCCGATGAAACCTGCAAAGCCTTCGGGCAAACAGAAATCTTGCGCTTTCGAGTCGTTCGAAATTGCAGAAAAAAGTGTTTAACGGCGGTGCGAACGTGAGATCGATTTACAGCTCGAGGAATGACAAGTCAAGGAAGTTGTCACAGGAGTGGAAGAAATCACATCCTATCATATTTTTCACACTGAACCTGTCAATTCTATACTCCTGATGAGTCCCTACGGCTAAGGTCTGCTGTGCAGTGGAACCCTTACGAAAACTTACACCAGATGATGTTACGACTCGGTTAAGAATATGTTGAAGGCCAAGAAAAATAAATTTATTCTACAGCCTTGGCATTTTAATTTTGAGGAAAATGGATGTGCCATCTTTCTGTCGTGAGTCAATGAAAATGCCTCTAAATAAAATTAAAAATATAGTTGATCTAACGCATACAAAACTCGCGAATATATATATTTTAAGGGATTTCAGTTAATTAAGAGCAGGTCCTGGCAGCCTATCAGCTAGATAACAAGAAAGCACAGCTTCTAAAAGTTGAGTTCAAATCCTCTTTCTCCGCTGAATTCGCAGATGTCGGAGGAAACGATTTTACTACAGATTGCCTGGTTGGTGCAAATAAATTTCCATGTCATCAACAAAACTTCAGTCCATGGGAAGCAGAAAATAACCACTTCGTCGCCGTCAAGAGAAGTCGTAAGATGAGAACCGAATTCACAAAATGTTTTGCTACAAGCGAAGTCAGGATAGGAGAAGGAATTTGAAAAATAAAGTCGAAATGAACGGTACACGTCATTCACGAACATGTGCACGGCCGACAGTCTTAGCTTCTTTGCGCTACCGCGCACTTCGTTATTGTAACGGAATGAGGTTTCAGAGTGAGCCAACTGCAGCAGTCACATTAAAAGACGCATTCATATTGATGTAAGAATATAAAACAATAAAACCATTTTTTACTTTTACATGTCACGTTGGTGATTTTAAAACTGGCTAATAATGGTTTTGTCGTGTCAATACTGAAATTATACTAATATACTACGAAAAATGTCTTATGATATACTACGGTTCATTTTACTTATACTCGTTATAGGTAGTAGCATTCAAGGGAGACGATCGAAAGCTATCAATTACGCAGTTAACGCAAGGTGATTAACAGGATCATTAGGGTAAGGAATAAGAATGGAATGAAATTCAGCGCCAGCACTAACCGACTCTAATAGAAAAGTGCCATGATACCCACGGTTGAATGTCCCAACCGAATTGCATGGAGTACTGAACGCGAATCCATCTCTACACAGCACTGAAAAAAAACTGCCTCCGCTGGGATTCGAACGTGAACCCCATGGATCGGAAACCAGAGTCACCACACTAACTCGATGGATTAACTTTGCCCTACACCTGGATGGCTAACATTTCCTGAAAAGTCAAATATCGATCACACTCCGTCAAGAGTTCACTCGTGATGGGAGGAACATCTAACCATCGAAAACATGATACTGGAAGTGGAAATCCTCTTCTGAAAAGAAACATGAGTGTATAAGGATACAATACTCTGCTCAGGGCCACGTGAGAGGCGACCTCTTCCCTACTCCGGTTAGTTCTCCCTCGTACCTTTCTTCCATCGCGCCCCCATCAAACTTTCTTTCTTCCGTGGGAAGAAGTGGGGTGTGCGCTCACGGCCTGTCCCTCCCTCTTCCACCGAGGGTGACCCCGTGCCTTTGGGGGAGGGCCGGCGAGAGGTTGATGTAGGTCGCGCGCTCCAAGAGTCGTCTCGTTTTGCGTACCAACACTGGTTTTATCAAGTGTAAGCCTCGCCACTTCCCCGGATCAACGGCTGCCTCCCCACGGCACTTCCCTCTTTCGCTTTGCATCATCTTCTACCGCACTTTCCCTTCATTCTCGGTCCACGTTAACCCGACTGCTTCGCGACCCCGAGGACGAGAGTTGCATGGCCACTACCCATGCTGACGCGGATTGCGACGACGGAGGCCTATCTACACGCACAACACACGATGGCGAAGCAAAAAATATCATTCTTTCAAACATATTACACACCATGCTTCATAGCTCATCATGAATTAACAATTTGTTTTCAACTAAAAGTCAACTTTACGGCCAGTGACCTACCACCACTAGCCACAAGCCCTTGCGGCAGCCTACGGAGTAAAATGTAGATAATCTACATTTTACTCCGTAGTAATAGTACTGTAATCTATATGTAATTATTGCACCTGTTTAGGTATGTGGCAGGGGGGTTGTGATAAGTTACCATCCGTGAAAATAAAGTGTCGATCAAAAGGCAAGTAGAAACGGATGAAATTGAGATTCAATAAATTTTTAAAGGATTAATTCTTGATGAATAGAATAAACTTGGTTATATTCCACAAAATTTTTATTAACAAACCGGTTTCGACCTTCCTGGGTCATCCTAAGGGGTTTAACAAGTAAAAGACGGGCTAGGCGGAATATAAATATGTAGTTTTACATCAGTGAAAAGAGAGGGGGGAGGGAGAATGAGGCGGTCATGAAAGGACGGTGAGCAAACGACTGGTTGACGAGGGGTCAAGAGCAGCTTATTTGACTGTGGTGAGGTGGTGGTGGGGGGACAGGCACTGGGTAGAATGGTGAGAAGTTGGAAGGGAATAGGTCATTTAAAATATCATTCTTATATACATTAAAATATGAAACAAAAAATATTTAGCCAAGCCAAGAAGTATAAATCGGAATGTAGTTCAGGAAATTCTAATCCTTGATCACTTCAAATACAGAGTAATATAATTATAACAAAATTTTTATTCCAGAAATTGAGATCTCAATTATTTCTAATTAATTTTAATTTTTACTGTATCGTGTCATCCTCTCTAAGTGATAATTGAATTAATGATTGTATTTTATTTCATGCTTAAACGATTGGTTTTTTTTGCCGCTCGAGTACAATGTAAGGTTCAATAATGACACTGAAATATAGCAATCTTTCATGCGTTGAAACGAAAGTGACGGCCTCAAATAAATCCCTGCGCGACTTTTCAACCGTGAAGCACTCCCCAAGTCTTTAAACAAAAACTTTCAAAAGCTCAAGCAAAAAACGGAATTGCAGAAATCCTTCACCTTGAATTTCCAGGATATTTCTCACAGCACGCTCTTCCTCCACGGCAACTAAAGCCCCACCCATAAGGAGATTTCGAACGTATCAATACTGTGGCTTAAGAATACATTTAAAATACATTCAGATATATGGAAACGTAAAAATGTATTTACACGATGATAAAAACGGAAAGGTACTGTCTCATAAACGTAATACATCATAGAGGTGTATTGAATCCCATTCTCGAACTAAGAAGGTTTGTTGAAGGAATTATCGAAATTGACCACCTTCTCAAGACTCTAACATCAAGTTCATACATTACACGTTCAACGACAGCAACAGCAAAAAAACTCTGCTTTTTTAATATACCCATAAATTAAAGACGTTCGTTTATTTCCTCTTATTTATGATTCGATCGATTTAGAACTCATACTTCGCCTAATTGGTTGGCACATGATATGGTTATGTACTACACCATCCAATTCCCCTCCCTATAAGGCTATGCTCATTCCATATGGCTTCTATAACTTAGCTAGTGATCAAACTGGTAATTGACAACTTTCTTCAATTTATGCGAAGCATAAATGGCCGGAATTCCACAAATTCCATAGTAAAAAACGAGCATAAATTTTGTTTCAGCGATGAAACGTGGAATCAAACAGGAATAACTTCCTCTGAGATCGTTTATGTTCCTTATCTCAGTAAAATTCCTCATTTTTCACCTCGTACGACCCCTAAAAATTTTGGGTAAAGCCGTTTATTCGACCGTTTCACCCCCACTGGGCAGTTCATCTAGCTCACAACCTAGAAATTTTTTATCTAAAGAAACAAAATACCATATTCTTTCACGTATTGGAGAAAGGTATGATATTTGAAAAAATCCACTTAATTAAGCTCGAAATAATACGAGAGAAACATACAAACTCCTGACGGGCACTTTCTCCTTCATTCACTTCAACTTTTTGCAAGCAAAATGGGAAAAAACTATGTTTTTGCCAGCGTTTCCATTCTCAGTCGAATCCACGCCCTGAGCATCGTTTAATGATGCTGAACGTTTTCCCTCTCACCCGTCGAAAGTGTAGGAGCCCATTCAGGCAGACGATTGAGATCGCAAGAAACCTTTTAAATGGAGGAATTCTTCCTGTAAAACTCTACTAGTCCCCACTCACTATGTTTCCTAAAAGATGAGCTGAAAGATAACGATTCCTAAGGAGAGGAGGAGCTTGAAGGAAGTACAGCATGGATGATTTTCTGAGACTCTTGGGTCGGCAGGGTTCAGCATTTAAGAAGGAGAGGAATAGGGTACTTCAAGTAAAGACAGCATAAAAAATGAAGTAGCATCAGTTTAACTTTGCAAGAGGATTACAGAATCAACTCTAAGGGAAAGAAAGACAAAAGTTATAAAATTGAATTGAAAGTCAAAGTTTACATAAAACAGTTGCCGAATGGAGAGATATTTAGTCCAAAACAATTTTAAAAACCTCAAAAGTCATTATAACGAATCGATCTATTGGTGGAATGCTAGAACATTCCATATTTGTAATATTTCACTGTAAGTGCTTGCTTTTATTGGGAGTTTCTGATATTGTATTGTAGATATTTAAAGCTGCACAGGTGATTGTTAACTTGTACTACGCATGCATTAAAAGTGGATCGACAATATAATATCCAAACCCCGTTCCGCCTGGGATTGTCTACAAAGTTCTTGAAACTGTTCACACCCATGAATGAATATTTTCAAAGCTAGCCAAATGAATGCAAATGTGATCATGTTGTGGTAAAGTGCATTGGCTATAAGATGGTAATACGTAAAATATCCTAAGCATCAATCTTATATTTTTGACCTTGAATGTAAGAATTTCAGGCGCATTTTACACCTTCCGAATAACAGATCTAGCATGATATAACCGTGTTCTGCATTTGAGTTAACAGAAATGCATGTCTAACGTACTCGTATGCATGACACGATATTTCCCCGTTCCCATTTCTTTGGATAAAGAGATGTGAATTCAACATATTGAATAATCCATGATTGATAGACGAATAGCAGACATCAAAATAAGATGATTTGAGGAGAAATTGAAACTATCAGGGACCAGAAATTAGATGTTGGTCTATTAACGAACCAAAATTTTATTTGGCTGAATAGGACATATGACAGGAAGAACTTGTCAAGTAAAGATCCAGGCAGGTGTCCAAGTTTTCATGGTATCAAAATTTACGATAGGTGACATGATTCTCTATTATCAAAATTTTAAACCGGTATTACGTACAATTAATAATAATATGAACCACCACAGCTAAAGTATAGAAGAAACTGTTCCGTAATTATAAGTGACAATTTAATGTCTCAATTGTAAGTATTTAAATCTTCAAAAATAAGTATTACACAGCAATATAAATCAGTAATTTCACCAAAAATGCAAACTTTCAGATTTTCAGCTAACAAAAGATAAGGAAAAAGATGCGTGGACTTTTCACCTCACTCAATTTCCTCTGAGGCGTTCCCATAGGTCAGAGGCCATTAATTTCTCTATTCGCACTGAGTACCCTTCGAATAAATCGACATATATTCGGACTTGTATACGGTGTCTCATGTATCTTTCGAGATTAGCGCTCACGAGGCGTTTCCAACCAACCCGCGTCTCAGGCTGAGAAATCGCTTTCCGATTCCCTTTAATCCCATCGAATTTGTTCTCGGGACACCGTTTTATTCCCTTTCTTCCCATTATACTCTCGCCCTTTTTTTCCTATAGTCCCTCCAAATACCTTTGTTCCCTCCATTTGCTACACCGACCTTTTACATTTAAGTTCAACGTAATTCCCTACCCTGTAGCTCTGTTTTGCTGTAAAATAACATAAAGCAGCTGGTGTAATCTGGAGTTACAAATGCAAAATAATGATGGCATTTATTTTCATTAATTCAGATGGTAAAATTCAAAGTGCAATTTCATCAAGTAGGTACTGGTGAGAATAAACCTTAAATTATGCACCAATGATGTGAGAGCACGTTCAAGTAAACCGCCAGTTAAAAAAAAAAATTTCGGGAAAAAAAAATTCGTACATCTTCAAGAATACTACAAGAATCTACAGATAAGAAAGCTTTTCCAGCCCCAAGAAATCGCTCATTCTGCAACCATGAAGAAAAATCTGCTTTTTTCAACTGCTGGCCGTGAAGGCCTCATTGAAAGTCTAAGGCATGAATGATATCGATACATTTCCAAATTTCTTGTTACGTACCATGCACAAGAGTAAGCATTCCTCGCAATGCTGTATTTGTCTAGGTCGTCTAGGTTCCCTCTCTTCACATTACATATATATTATAAGGTTATATACGAACTCACACTTATCGGTCTCCTCGCTGAATTAGGAGAGCACCGATATATTGCCGCAGCAGATCAAAGTCGCCCGCATCGTGCTTCCACAAGGTTAGTCCCAAAAGTTAAACTACCTTGCGAAAGCTCCTATCGCCGTAAATGCTTCCTTAAACTTATAACTTCGGGTCTTTTCACGCCACTGAAATTAAAACGAAGAACTGCGGGACAGGATAAGGGAGCAAGGCTTGGAGTGTGTTGTCGAACTGAGAAGTTTGAATGCCTTTAAACGCGTTCGGGAAACTTAGCGAGCTCGAAGTCAAAATCTTTGAATGAGCATCGTGTGGGCATTAAGATGGACAAAACAGAAGGCGTGGTGAAGCGTGGAATGCGAGGCACGGTGCGAATGTAAGATTTACGAGTTGTGAAGGTCACCGCGCTGGTTCCAGCTGAAATACTTTTCCTTGACCATTCGACGTGTAGTATGAACGACGCACATTCCAACACAAGAGAACTTTTGGCCAGAGCCAAGAACAGCGTGAAGGATTGATGTATCGATAAAACACTATTTAAAACCTTGATGTGAAGCGTGGCATTTTACGGATCGGTAACCTGAACTCTGAAGACGAATGAAGTGGCGAGATTGGAGGCTTTTGAGATTTGATCTCGATGGCTAATGGAAGGGGAACGATGAAGATTTGAATAGGAAGAGGGAGGAGAGGAAAATGTTGAATCAATTTGAAAGAGGAAAGGTGATTGAATGAAACATGTTTGGAATACGATTAATAATTGTGTAAATATACGCCGAAACTGGTTGAGGAAGTAAGAAATAAAAATTACGAGTTATATATTTTTTTCTTTTCCTTCGCTATTCATGCATAACCTAAAGCTAATCTGTATACCATCACCCCAACTTGTTCCTGAGGGTATAATTTAAGAGGTAACAGAAGAGGGGGGATGAAAATCAATGGAATATTCGGACGCAAAGATAGAGGTAGGATTTCTAATTAAATATAGTGTATATGTAGGTAAAGAAGCTGTTCAGAAATTCAAAGTAGAGTAGGGTGACGGTTAGACTCACCACCCTAGCCTAGTGAAGACTAATGGTCATGCTAATGTACGTATTTGTCACTCCTTTGCTACTAAAACTACCACTACCAAGAGATCTGAGCAGGAAATAGAATGGAGAAAGTATATTCAACGGGGTAGAGAATGAATTATAAACAGTTGAGCATGGCGGGGGAGGGAGAAAAGAAAGCTAATGCTGAAAATTAGGAGGTAGTAAGCGCATAGAGGAGGTTAACAGGCACGATTTGGTAGCAGTGGCTGAAGGTTACTATCGAAGGAAAAACAGTATGGACGAAAGAGTGAGGCGAGAAAGAGACTTGCATATCAGATATAGAGATATGGCCGATGTGAATATAGAAATAATGTAAATAAGTTACTCAGAAATTGCAAATTAGAGTGGCAATATTCCTTCAAACTTAACTCAGATCAGTAGAAAACCAATGGGGGACCAACCAATTTTGGAATAATAATAAATAAATTTTATGGGAATTTTCTTGGCTCGCTTGCGTAAGGCAGGAAATGAGTGAATTTATTCACAGATTGCGAAAAATGCCACTATCTCAATGAATTCTTGAATGAAGTAAATTAGGATGGAATCAGAAAAATGCCACTATCTCAATGAATTCTTGAATGAAGTAAATTAGGATGGAATCAGAAATTTCGCTTTTTATGACACCAAACGGGTGTAAGTTGAGGGCTACCATTTGCACTTGAAGTCAATTTGCAAATCCATTGAAAAAGTATTCCAATTTTCACCTTAATATCGATGATGTTAATTATTCGCACATTCCAATGTGTCAAGACCAAATGGTATCCCAGTCAAACTATTCGACGACTCCTCAACTGAGTTAGTCAAATCAAGTGTCCACTTATGAACTAAACTGCTAGACAAGTTTCGATGATCCTCAGTAACCTAGGAAGGTACGCTAATGCGATGGGTAGACCGTGGGTTTACTATCTAGGATATTCTGGGTTCAAAGCAAATGAGAGGCGCTATGGACAACCTTCCAAAGTTAGGCGGAGTGATTTTTTGAGGACAAGTAGATATGGTTTTTAATGTGCTCTAACTGTTTAGATTACATCGCACCATCCAACCTAATCGAACATTAATGGTAAAATTAACACAAATGTTGTTTTTAGGGGAGGCGACCGACAGCTAAAGCAATATCCGTTAGTAATGACATGTATGTATTTTTTTCGAAAGAACAGAACGTTTGGGGGGTGAGCGAGGATGGAGAGAAACCCTATTAAAATTTTGAAAAAGTAAGTGAGTATTAAGTAAAGCATATTTCAAGCTTTCAAGCGGGTACTAAACCTTAGGCAACGGTTTAATGCCCGTCCGACATCCCCATGAGCTGGCTAACTTCAAATCCACGGACGGAGATCGGCTTTAGAATTGCTCTCCACACACAGCCCTCAAGTAGGGTCCGGAACACAACTGAAAAATCTGAGGCACTTCATACCAACCCAATGCCCCTTAGGAAAGCACAAAAACATACCCAATTTGGGAATCGAAATGGTTACCGTGCTGGCATCCTTCCGACCTGGCTACCGCGGCCGGCAAGATTTTTCTTTCCGGGAAGCAACATGCATCACAGAGAAAAGAACTGTCCCCCTCAACACAAGATATGTGAATTTCACACGCCGCTGGGCTTAGAAATGGATGAGCTCTATAGCCTCGCTAACCAGACCGTTGAGTACAGTGGTAATTAACCGACACCCCGCTTGCGTACACCCGACGAATCGAGATCACAAATGTTCTCTCTTTTCTTCCCCTCTCGATGAAGGGATTTACCACAAGGGACATCCCCACGAGGTGACAAACTTCAAATCCTCGGGAAGGAACGCAATCCAGATGGAATCACCGCGCAACTGGACGTCGACGGTGCCGTGGCGGGAGGTCAACGCGACGGCCTCGAGGAGGGCGGACGGCGGCGGCGACGCTGAGGAGGACATGGTGCTGGTGGGATACGGGCACGACCCCTGGGGTCCGTCGTCGCCCATGGAGGCCGGCGGGCAGCGAGGCCGCGGGTTGGGGGCCCCGTCATCCTCCCAGAGACCCCGCAGGAACGTCGTCCACCTCTACAACATGGTCCTGTGCGCCACCGGGTGCAATCCGGTTATCTATAAGGGCTACGGGTGCTACTGCGGTTTCCTAGGATCGGGAGCGCCAATCGACGGCATTGACAGGTCAGGGTTTGTACCCTCTTATGGGATCAAGCGATTTTTTATTAAACTTCTCGCATCATGTCCCTAAGTTTCGAATGGGATGATTTTCCGGCCTAATTCCATTTTTTTAAATTTCTCTTTCACAATACTGAAGCTTGATCTTATCCCCACGATTATGTTTGTAAGCTTAGACTTCCGAATGTATAGAAAATTTTAGTTAGGGTCGCTGTCACTACGTAGACGTAAAACAGTACACCATGATTCTATATTATGTGGACACTCTTGTATCAAGAAAAAATTACGTGTATAAAGTGTGTAAAGACCAAAAATCATTCACTACAGGATTTTTTCGTTTTATATTTGTAGCGAGTGTGTCCAAAGGGAATCAAATGGCATAACTATACGAATCATTTCATTTCCAGGTGAGAGCTTCGACTAATTGGGCATCTTCACCAACTTAAAGATAAAAAATTTTACCATATTTAAAAAATATTAAAAGTAGGCGCGGGATATATTTATATATGCTAGGAAACTAAATCAATAACTTAAATTCCATATTGTTCAGAGGATACATATTTGCCTCAATTGCTGGAACATGTATGCTTCAGCCACATTGCACACAGTTCACGTTAGGTAGTGTGATATCCCTGTCCCCCTCAATTAGTATATCAATGAATTTTCAAGTTAGAAAGGTGAAAAATGTACCCTGAATAGATTGAAAAGTTCCATTATTATATTTTATGCATATTGGATGATTACCAGTTCAATCATTCATATTGTTTCTCCACCAAAGTCCAAAATCAAATGCTTTGTCCTCTAAATTTCTACTGAAATTGGGACATCACGGGGTCGTAATGAATAAGCGGATCAATAGAGAACAGGTTTTCTAGTTTTTTTTCTCGTTCCAAAAATTCTGCTTATTTTTACGTTTTGTTTTCTATCCATTAGATGCTGTAAAATGCATGATTGGTGCTACAACACGGCCAACTGCCCAATGTTCTTCGAGTATTTCGTACCATATTATTGGAAGTGTTACCATCACCGGCCGCTATGTGGTAAGTAGAGATGAGTTATCTAGTCGTTATCTAAAAGTTTACCAGAGAAAGCCGTCGAGCTGAATCGTTCAAGTAGGACAAATTGAATCAAATTGACATTGTTACTCGATCCTCACGTACTGAACGCTAATAATCACTCGCATTTGAATTTCAAATGCCGGAATTTAACTCTAAAACATATTTCATACTATTGAGCATAATGCAAACTATCTCATACGTGACTTTTTGGCGCATAAATTTATCTCTGGATATCTGAAATGCAACAACCAGTACACGATCAGGTATCCCATCAATTCAAACATGAAATGTTTACGTAACAGTCAGTACCCATTAATTTTTCCACCTCAATGCCTCATCAATTACACTGAATAACCCAATTGATAATCCCTTCGCTGGAAACATTTAAAATTGTGAACGCGTCAAGTGAACATTTATGACCGCGTAACTTATTGGGGTCAAAAGGTGAAAACATGTGAAATGAATGTCAATTTATCTTTATTTCTCTTTGCAGCCATTGACCACGGAGTATATGGAGGTCCAGGATCGTGCGCGCAGCGGCTTTGTGAATGCGATCGCCTGCTCTCCGAGTGCTTAAGCCACTACAGGTGTCCTAAGAGAAGAGCAGTGTGTCGCTCATCTCCCGTGAGATTCCTCATCCAGAGCTTGATTATGTTTTGAAATATTCAAGGACAGTGCTTCTGATTCCACTCCAATGAACTATGAGTGATATCAGTGATATGCTTGAGCACTGAATTCCCGCAGATCGGCAGTCGGATAAGCTTTCACATCATCTTTAGTGAAAAAATTGTATGATTTGAACATATTTCATTCGAATCTCACCATGAATCACACTCATCCATTCATCTCATTCTTTTCTCACTCATATTTGATCCCCCAGGTGGGTTTAAGCACATAAACTCATAACGTTTTCACCAAAAAATTTTTTAACCCAACAAACTTCAAGTTTGACGGTACTTTAACCTTAATATATTCCACGAAGCTCAATTTAACTCTCATATTATTATTCATTCACATTGTAAAACGCCACCCTGGGTAGGTATTCAGTCACAATAAACTTTCAAAAGTTGCAAGTTATTTAAGTTCTAACATAGCTACGGGAATAAAAGAAGCCATGGCATATTTCTGCTTTTGCGTTCCCGCTTCTAGCAAAGGACTATAATAATTTAAAGTCGTTTTTTTCCATCGAAACATATGATATGGCCGCGAGGGAGATATGTTCCATTGACGCAGTATTAAGGAGCAATGCCCATTATACGAGCTGGCAGTGTGTATTTCATCCGCACTGTTCTTACCAGAAACGCTAAAGAGTCAACCTCATTGATAGGCACATTGGCTATGAAAATATTTGATGCTGTTTGCTGTACGTAATGGAGATGTAATGATTCAATACAAAGCCTACTACTACAGAAACTGCACTAAAATTCTTGCTCAATTTCAAAAAGGCATCCTCATAGTGAAGATATTGACTCTCACCAACATGGAATGTGCCATGGCCTTAGATCTAATGTCGAAACGAAGTCCGAATGCATTGTTTCTCTCAGTATCAATACTTCCAAGTGTTCAGGATATAATTTCACTCCACACTTCTAACTTGTAGGCGAATTCAAGTTCATGGAACTCCATCAATTCCTAGCTTACAGCCGATTGTTTATCATAATTTAAATACTTATCACGAAACAAACTACCAAAATATAAAAACGGGTAAATGTAATTCCGTGCACGTGTTGACTACACGAGGCATTTATGTACTTCTATGAAGTTAAATAATTTACATGTATTAATAAAAACAGTTGAAACTGAACAGCAATGAGTACTAAGATTCACTGTTCCCAATTTTCTCACTGTAAATCACTTCCAGAACATTAAAGCGTAAGTATAGGTAATTCACTGCTTTGTTTACTGAGAATGAAGGAATGAAGAAGAGGAAGGAGGAAAAGCTCTCTGGAATAACATTAATGAAAGAGTCAATTTCACACATATTAAGATATACTTTGAAGATATATTACGATCTGGTTCAGATGTTAAGGTTTTTTCGTACAAAATTATATTCCAAAGATTATTTCGCTGGGCTACAGCTGGGGGTAAGTAAACTCAATCTGAGGAAGCCAAAAAAGGTTTTATTTTCATGCCTTCCATCCTGAAATAAGCCTGTACCCTATTTAATTCCATGCTAGATCTGCTATTTTTAAAAGTGGGAAGAATTAATTCAAAAGATGAACATGTTAGGGCCACCTCATCTGTGTGCTTGCATAGTATTTGCAAAAAAGTATGCGTAAGATGAAAAATAGAATTCGTTTGTAAAATTCGTCAAAGAAACACAGTAAATCTCGCAAATACGATAAAGAGAGCCAAATACGTAGTTTAAATGTGTTAAATTCTGACCAGCTATAGTAGGTACAAAAAAGAATTACCTACCTAATAGGGGAATCAAATGCATCAATACGTCCTTCAAATAGCATTTGACTATTTACTGACACCATTAAGACAAAATTCGGAGACGATTTCATTTTCATTCATGTTTTAGAGCGCATGAATTCTCCGTAAGAGTATAAAACGCAATCTTTTTTACACAGGTGGCGGGGCCTAATCGTTCCCAAGAACCCCCATTCTGGCGTCATTGTCACCAGTAAGCTAGCATGCCAATGACTCGATGATACAGACATATAGACTTGTGAATTTCCTTGGTTGATTGCTGGTACAAGCGGTTTCAGCCATCATCAGCTGTATACAAAGAATTTTTTTAAGTTGAGTGCCTTTATATGTATACTTAGGGAATGGAGTGGGTTTTTCGCGGGTGAAACACCTGGAAGCAGGTTAAAAAAAGGTAATATCATTCAGCAGTCCAGGGTCCTTGGAATGGAGATCGATCTCCCGCTGCTCCAATGCATTCAGCTTTCTGCCGTTAGGGGCCAAATGCAGGATTTGGGGTTCAAAGGAGCTGTAGTAAACCCCTTCAATTAGGTATTGTACGAAGCCGGAGGTCAGGTAACCGTTTCGGAAGAAGTTCCTACGCTCTTTCGTCCTTGTGGAAAAGCACCTTCCCTTCTGTCCAATGTAGTAGCTGGGGCAGCCGTCGCACTTGATTTTATACACTCCGCTCTTCCGATTGGGATCAAAAAGTTCATGATAATCGCCTATTGGCTGAAACTGGTTGTACCATTAATAAATCAAAGGAATTCACAAGTTTATGCCTCTGTGTCATTATGGAAAAATTCCACAAAATAAGTACGCAGTCTCTAAGTTTTATGCCAATGACTCCTCAGTACATTATAACCTTGATTTGAATGCGCTCTGGGCTCTTGTTATGAGGAAATGACCACAAATTAAATAACTCGGGGCTGCGTGCAATATTGTCCGGTATTTGTGCGATACAAAATTACTCGTTTCCTCCGTAATTAAATCCAAGAAAGATCCAGAGAACTCACCCCAATCAGACTAAGCAAAAAATTGAGTCGCTAGCAGTCACATAAATGCTTAGATCCAGCGCATTTTTCCCGGAAGCGCAAGTCCTTTGTTTAGGAGCAGTGATAATGATACCTTGTCACGACAATGGCAATTTGATCAGTAATTTCCTACGGTAGATGCAATCCACCTAGCCTCAGTCTGCGTGAGATACTGCTGGAGGAGTGGGATCAAGCATTTTGTCTCCGGTCCTCCTACGGCACACACGGTCATAAGATTCAGTGGACGGTTTGTCACACATGATGCTCTCGAGGAAAAATTCGATCAAGTTAATATTCTTCTGCGGAACACTTCAAGTCGCCCTGAGTAGAGGTGAGTGTGTAAATTATTTTTTCGTCCCTTAATCGCAAATTACGCAAGATGTTTCTTTGATTTTCACCGTAATAGAATGCCCTGAGGTGGTAGACTCCGCCGTTTGGGGTGGTCAGAGGATAAGGGGCGGATCCCCCTTGAACACCCCGGTTCGATACGTGGTCATACACCGCACGGCGACTTCCAAGTGCACCACGAGGAGAGAGTGCACTAAAATCCTCAGGAACGCACGGAATGGAAACGGTGACGGAAGACCGTCCGAAATAGCCAGTTTCAGGTATTTACCGAGTCGATAACTTTGCCTCCACTTCCTGTAATTACGAGTAGTAACATCCAGTGGCGAAGCTAAGGTATTCGAAGTGGGTATTCTAGCTCATCGGCCCCTTAATTTGCTGCTTCAGAGATAAATATTCCAGTTGACAAAAATCAGTCGACTTAACACGTTGTGTACCGTGCTATATGAATGGGTTATAACCCTCTGTTCCGGTGGGTTTTTAAAATCTAGTTTTAACATGCATTGCATACGAAAAGAACGCTACATGCTTGTTCACTTCTTTACCTCTCGCCCCACTGTTAATTCGAAATAAATTTTCCGGCACCCAACCATGCACAGAGGTCAGCACTTGGGGGGCTAAGTAATTTGCCTTAATGTTTTCCGTTGATCATGTAGATTCGGCGGGTTTTCCTTTGGGCAAGCGGTCGATGACGCGTTCCTTGAAACTTTCGTTGCTCGAGTGATTGTTCAGTAAAGCCTTTTCAACCGCCAGGGTGCTTATATTGCTTAGGCTGGAGTCCGTAATGGAGTTTCTTAAAAATGTGCTCTCTGTCTTCAACGTACTCATACTTCTTTCGGACAATACAGTTGATACAGGAAATGTCTGAATCAGTCTTATGATTCCCACAGTTTCTTGATATACCTTCTTTATCCAGGCCATTGTCCAAAAAATATTTAAGTAACAAATGTGCAGGCAAGTGTTTACTCTCGTTGGAAGAGACATTAATAAGTTCATTTTTTAACTGTTCACTGTTAAATAATGAGTTCATTTTATTAGGCTACTCAATTTCGCTGAGGGAAATGATGTATTTTATGCAGGAGCTTGATCTAGTAATTCTGCAAAATAGAAGTTATTGAAGTCTTCAAAATGAGATTCCATGTGGACAACGAAGGTGTCAATTATTTCAAAAGCGAACCTTCTGAATTAGTGAAACGTGTCTAGTCCACCCTGGTTGTTGTTGTTCAGTCCTTTAGCCGTAGGTTGACTTATTTTCCAACCACTAAACGAAGCAAAAATTCACATGCAGCGAAACTGTTTCATACAGAATCAGTCTCTCTTAATTTCCCTCCGTCTCGCCATCTCTTGATCATTCGCTGAGACTCGGAAGGGCGCGAGAACTAGGCGCGAGTGTCTAGGCTCTCTGCGCGCTAGAATCACGCAGTTTCAGGTGCAAGCGTCCGGCGGCGAATAAGCGTATGCGCATGCGCCATCCGGCTATTTGGAGTCTACCAGCAGCCAGACTCCCAAGCCTCCAAAACATCCAAACCACTTCAACGCAACGCGATGTACAGAAATATAGGCTATATCTATTTTTCCTATGCTTTCTCGGCAACATAAAAGGCATGACAGAGCTGAAAAAATAGTATGTGTTTTACTGTAATCATTTTGGGTATTCTCAGGCTCCGAGACTACCCTTCAGCTTCGCCACTGATAACATCATTATTCTTCGAATAAAGAATGAATATATAATTTATATTTCTCCCAGCGCAACGGGAGGCTATATCATCCCCCGTTCGATAGGGATTCTTAGCATAAGGACCAACCCTTTTTCTCCCTCTATCGTGACGAAATATACGTGTACGGCCCCTAATGTCAGTGACTGAAAATTAAACTTCAGTCCCGTTCTCTGCAGTTTCATCGTTGGCGGAGATGGCGTCGTGTACAGAGCCCGAGGCTGGGATTCCGAAGGAACTCACGCACCCGAATACAACAGGAGGAGCGTGGGAATCGCCTTGATCGGTCGCTTTGAGAGTAAGTGGCAACCTTAATTTCAGGTTCCCACAAAGTGCGACCCGGGAGGCATGTTCATGCGGTCGAGTGTGGAGGATGGAGGGCGTGCCCATAGTAAACCACACGTTTTCGCTCTCAAACGCATTCTCGTTCGCTATTCGTCGCGACCATGGGCACCACGATACACACACCGCACAGCGATTCACCCGAGCCTCCCCTAACTTTCACGTACCACTTGAAGATCTCCTTTGGAAGGGCGGAATTTTGGTGCTCATCTTTCAACTGGTGTAAAAGCCGCTTTACACGATACAATTTTTTGTACAAACGCTTGTATGAGGAAATTGTACCGTGTAAAGCGGCAAATTGTGTGAACGCTTGTGCGAATGTCTAAATGACTTTACGGAAAAAAGAACCTGTTCTAATTCCATTCAGACAAACATACAATTTCGTTCAGTTCATACAAGCGTTTGTACAAGAAATTGTACAAAAAATTGTACCGCGTAAAGCGGCCTTAAAGGGCAGGCATTTCACACTGGATGAAAATTCACATAAAATCATGAACATTAGCTTCACATCAATGCAATATCATCAATGGGGGCGTTTACTCGGAACCGAAATCGCAATTTTGTACACGAAATCGTTAGATGGAAACGAAAAACGAATTTTAGTGAAAAAATTAATCTTCTAACCACAACCATTCACTCATAAATCAAAAATTAAAATAAGCAAAAGGTGACCCCCACCGAAAATGCTGCTGTGATAACATTGACGTCATTTTCCTCCCGTCCTTGACTGCTTTCAGGGGAGGGGGAAGGGAGTGGAGGGGGGATCTCGGAAGGTCTGCTCGCACAGATGCTGTCGAAATCCCTCCCATTGGCCGAGTCAGCTGTGTCACCCCCTTTGCGATAAGGCGAAGTAGCTTCGCGGGCTCAGTTGTGATTGGACGAAGTCGATGACGTCAGAGGTTGCACCACACCCACTTTTCCGAAAGGGTTAAAAACATCAGTTTTTCGCCGCTTATAACTCGGGAAATAATTGTCGGATCAGAAAACAGAAAAATACGGGTCCTTTTATTTTACAAACTCTATCGGAATCGGCAATAAAAAAATATGGTAAACGACCCCATTGTAATATCAATGCAATATCATCATGTGTAATAAAAACGTGATCGTGAAACGTGATCTAATAGAAAATTTTGAAAAATAAAAATGCGTTTATCTTACAATTTTATCGCGATTTCTTCAAATTTATCACACTTCAAATGACAGCCTATCTCTACAAGGTAACAAATATGTTAACTTAGAAAGCTCGGGTTAAAAAAGGTGCAATGAGCGATTTACGTAACAATATTGCGTTCACCGGAGTCTTGGGAATGCAATGAAATTGCTTATACTGTTAATCCATTACCTAGCCTGTGTGTTGAATGTTCTCTGAAGTTACTTATTTCTGTCACCACAGATCAATCTCCAACTCAAGGACAATTAAGGGCCACAAAGAAGCTCATCGAATGCGGTGTTCAGAAAGGGAAATTACGGAGAGACTACCGGATCATTGGTCACCGACAGATTTCATCCACTGACTGCCCAGGGAACTTGCTTTACGCAAAAATTAAGGAATGGCCAAGGTGGTACTCTGTTTCTGACTACGACGAAGATGGGGATGAGGACTACTAGAGGTTTTTTCATCTTATAGACATCCTAGTATCCTGCAGGCAGTACCTGAATCCATTTCAGGCAATTTTATTGCTGTAATGTCGTGGCCAATTTGATAAAATAAAAATTGTTTATTGCTAAAAAAAAATTAATGTCTCAAGTAATCAACGGCTCAATTGGTCTTTCTTCGCTCGTCGTTTGGTGAAATTGGTTACGCCTGGCAGGTGTGGGTGTTATATCAACCTTCATGACACACAATATCGCCAGTGTCGCTCCTTCCTTTGTTAAATCCTATCTCGCACACCGATTTCTTCCCTTCCAGTGAAAACTATACGGGGAGTGTGATCGGTAAATTTCGCGTATGAAAGTATATCTCCTGGCCGTTCAAACGGATAACAGTCCGGTTTTTTTGTACCAATTGGTTGGGATATTGCTTGGATGACATATTTTGTAAATGAAAACATGATGACTTTCAATCGCGATTTCCCTACGTATTTCCTCTTGGCGAATGCATTGCATCAGTCACTGTTCTCAGTTACCTAAAGGCCTAATGATTAAGGGAGCCATGAATATCTTAGACATTTTTTTATTTACTCTCTTATCTTGCCTTTGAAAGGGATACTGAAATGCATAGGCAGTCAGGTGGATGGAAGTCATTGTGGATCCTATAGATTTGTAGTCAGTCTAGGATAGGAGTCGTAGAAAGCTTTTGTACATGCAAACTTGGGTCATTGATTACTCATGAACACTTAACATGCCATACCTCACTGCTCAATTGTCATTTTAGGAATAGGTTAATTGCATCTCATATAAAGCAAAGTGAAATATTTATTTAATGTTGGTTAACATAGTTTAAGAAGTCGTCAACTGATGTGTGATTGTAGGTATATTTCTTTAGTTTTGATTAGATATGCCAAAGATGAATCAAATGGTTGACTGCAATTAGACTCACCATGGTATAGCACAGTGTATACACAAAAAAACAAATGCAATGTTTTTTTATTCTTTTGTCAATAGTTTTACGCATGTATGAATTCATTAAGAATTACTTAAGTACAATGAACAAATTGGCCATGGGAATTACGTTATAAGCATTACATTACACAGAAATATTTATTCCACTGTAATGTTCACTTGAGGAAATGCATTGTTTATAGTAGCATAAAAAATAAAATTTGAACTTTTAGAAGTTAGGTTACCTAAAATTTCAAAACCTTGCATGCTATGAACCCAAATATTGACAAGGCCTACTCTTGCTCAAATCATAATTACATTTATATGAAGGCAGCTTTAAACATAAATCTTATTCAGCCTACATTGTACAATATTCACCAACTGAATGCAAATTCAACTTGGGAGAGTGGTGTATCAACAGAGTATAAACACTCAGCAATATTCACATGATGGTGGGGAAGTGTAAGTTAATTAAGAGAAATTCTCACAAATAATGCTTTCTTCATACGCATATTATCTTGATCAAGCCAAGCCATTCTATGTTCACACATAGCATGATGGCTTGGCATGAATGAAACAAGCTTGAAAGAATGGTGATTTTTTCACACTGGATTAATTAAACTGCTCTAGAGGAGGAGCACTAAGACGATTGGTTAATAAGGACATAGTTAAAAATAAATGAGGGCAAAGTGCTGGGTGAAGGAGTTGATACAATGATGTTTGATATACTGGAATGCAAGAAACCAAATTTTAATTCTATTTGAGAGAGCTCTTGTACCTTACCCAAGCAGCAATCGATATCCCTACAACATCCGGACAACATTGCCGACGTTATCATAGGACATCCGTGTAATATCCAAGTTAATCCAATTAACGTTGCATGGATGTCTGTGAAATATCCAAAGGACCCGCCAAACAACGTTGCAGCAATGTCCAACAGTGGACATCGAGGTCCATATAACAACATCTCATAGATATCTTCACAACATCTAATAAGTAGATCACGTCCCTGGTGAAAATGGCCACAGAGAGCCACACAAGTTTGAGGCCACGGCCACACAAGTTTGAGGCCATGGCCACACAACATTGTGTGGCCGTGTGTGGTTATTTGGTCATAATATGTGGCCATTAGCCTGTGGCCGTGTGTGGCCACCTGCGGCCCTGTGTGGCCAGTGGTAGTACCCTACCCTACTCATACACCCATAGTTGGGACCAATATACATTATTATTACAGTACTCTATTATTACAGTAATGTATTATTACAGTAATGTATTATTACAGTACTGTATTATAAATACAGTATTACCATAAACACATAGTCCTAAGTGGGTAAAAGAAAACATTTATTGGCCGATAGGGACCTGTAGCTGTGGACGTCCACAACAACATGCGTAGACTACTTAAACTAAATCCAATATTTAGTTAAATACAATAATGAAATTTTAGGATATGGAACACACCACTGTAATCTTTTGAATATGTAACAAACACCACCTCTGATCCCAATATTTAATGAGCAGATACTTTTGTGCAACCTTATTACACCCTCTACATCCACCTACTTCAACTTTTGCATGGAATACCCAAACACATGAGCCAAATTTAACTTTCAAAAATCGGGTACAGCATTAGTAAACAAAGCTACAATCCCCTAACCTCAAAAGATTTCATATTGAAATTTCTTATCAAGGAAACTCCAACAACTAACGGGCATATGCAGGCAAATGGAATAATAGATGCAGCATGAATACAAAAAAAAAACAATAAAGAATTCTCAATAATCAAACCAACCTTAAGGCTGCACTTACTGTAGTCTTGGTTTTACTAACTACAGCTGAAGATCAGGTTGGATTTAAAAGAATACTGATATTTTAGCACGACATCAGACAGTAAGGAACAGACGACGGAATGGACTTCCACAAAGTGACGGCTACAACCAATAATCGCCATAATATAACTTCAAGGAACAACTCGAAAGCACCATCTACGATTTTAAACAAAAACAGCTGCATATTTAAATATTTATTGGCACTACTTCAAATTTCAATGACTGCATTCACTTGCCTATATAGCACACAATTGAAATACGATTTCACATTTCAGGCAATACCCAACGCGACATAAGCCAGTCACACCACATGGCATGGGAATCAACAGTTGCAAACTAGCTTGCTTCTTGCACAACACTGCATTTTAAAAGGTTTATCAGGGTATTCAGTAACCAAGTCTTTTAAAAGAACAATGGTCCACTCAAAGTAAAAGTATATTTTTTGAAGAAGGAGTTCTTAGAAAACTCAATGAAAGTCATAACTGCACTGAGGAAGACACAAACACAAAACATTTTCGCATTAATCGCAAAGTTGAATTGTGATCTTTTCCTAATTCCTGCATTCGTCCCAGTATGTTATTGATATAACGTGCCTGTAAAAAAATAAATGCTGTCACTTCTTATGTTAAGAATTGTGAAAAGAAAGACTATATGAAGGGCAGATCTAAACAAAAACATTGAAAATTCGTGAATTTTCTTCAGCAGTCCCACTTCGTAGACAACAATTTACTCACCGCGTCTTATTCGCCAATTCCAATTTTAAAGTAAACTTCTATGTGACGAACTTCATAAAAACGCTATGCTTCGAGATCAATTTCATTCCAGTTGCTTGCCTGCGAGCTGACTTCGCATGATCAAATTCAGGGAGTGTGTAAATAGGAGGCCCCAGTAGGTGGCAGGCCGTACGGTTTTTTGAAGAAAATTCCCGCGCATTTAATCGAGTCTCTAGATTTCGCCAGTCGTAGCGCTGCCTATGCCAACTGTCCGGCTTCTTCGCAAAGTGCATTTGAAAGTGCCTGTGTTAGCTGCAGTTTTGGAGGACTTAATACTGCTGTTCTTGGAGATTTGTCAGTGATTCTGTGCAGCAGACTTCCTGAAGAAACAATGAGTAAGTCACGGGGTTGTTTTGAGCCTGGCTGCACCTCAGGATATGAAGCCACGCTTAAGGAAAATAAGAGGTTGGGGATAAGCAACTAAAGTTTGTTGAAGCCAAAGGTTAGTGTGATATCTTTAACAATGGGATATATCCAGTGATGCATTGCAGGCGTCGTATTGTTAAGTCTGTATCGAATATTTTAGCGCCTTAATCGTAGATCAGTTTAGATTGTACTCCAAAACAATGTGGTTGAACGCATCGTGTACCGCATGGCTGGGCTGCGCTTGTGATATCTTTAAGTGTGGGAGATATCATGTAATGCATTGTAAACGTCTTAGTATTAAGTCAGTATTGATTATTATAGTGATTTAATTCAAGATCGGTTGATATTGGGCTCAAAACTAATGTGGCTGAACGCATTGTGTACCGCATGGCTTAGCTGCGTCATGAGACGCCATTTTCGAAATTAAGTCTTAGACGGATGAATGTAGTGCCTAGCTAACATGCATGCATTTTTGCCTTTGTTTTTCATCTCATATAGCCGACCAATATAAATTATATCATACCGAAGTATTTTCATTACGTTATGTGCACGTAGTCGCGGGTGTTCATGTTTGAGGTATAACTCCGTAACGTCACCACAGTCTAAACATGTTTAGACTGTGACTTCACTAAGACTTAAATGGATAGACGTAATTCTAATAATTCAATCGCACTAATAATGAAGTAGGTAATCCTGAGAATAATTCTCCTAAAAATTTGAGGTGGACCGCTTCTCTAATGGTGTTAAAAATATAGTAATAGCACAAGCTACTATGGGAGGTTCGCGATTGCGAGGGAAATCCGGAAGTTGAAATGTTTTGTTATTAAAGCAGATGTTACGTAAATTAATTGTTTACTGGACGCCAACAAAGGTTCGTTATAGGTGGTATCATGTCCGATGCATTAACACTAGAAGGTCCGGGGTATGTTGCCTACCTAAAAGGTCCGCGAGCGGTCAATTGACCGCTATGCGTTATTAGAAGGACTTCGCTGTATTCGCGCTTTAAGATGCCCCTTTTTATTGTTTTTCTACGTCATGAACTTTTCTATTACTACATTTTGGCTCTAGAACCCGGTTATAGTTGGATTTTAGGCGGATTAGAGTGGTTTTACAGTTCATAAAATGGAATTGGTCGGAAATAATTTCATTTTCTTTCGATTTTTTTTCATTTATTAAAAAAAATGTACAGATATCTTCTTTTATAACACAATTACATGAAAATGTTTTAAAACACTGTTTTTTAAGAAGTGAAAATCATCATACACAGCAAAGTAAGAATAACATCTCGACAGAAAATTTCTAGTGAAAAAGTGATTGTCACAGAGAACATGGCAAATTTGCAGGTGAGTACAAAAGTTGCTTTAAACGGTAAGTATGATTTGTTTAACATATTTCTACTTTGTTTTTATCTACTAGAAGACATTTCACATGAAGCTTTCCACTACATTACATTTTTTTTCAGGAACAGAACAAAAAAAATACTTAAAATTGTACGAAAGTACATGGTTTTTGTTCTTGAGGTAAGTAACAAAGGTTTTTGCTTAGTGTCATATTCTATATGTAAATAAAACGTACAAGATAAAAAAATTGAGAATATTAACTTGTACATATTATATTAGCGCTACTAGGAGACATAAAAATGAAAATTTTTAGTAACAAAAAGTCGTAACCTCTAAGAGGCAAGGCTATTGTATTTCTAGGCTTCCTCGCATTTCTTGCAAACCCTAATATCACTTTAACACTTACCACACATACGTTTCTTGCATCTGTTACATGACTTCTTTGTTTTGTTTTGTTTACAGAGCCCAATTTGGCACTGCCTGCGACTACCTGAGTCAGGAGGACCGACGTCTACTACACGCTGCATATTTCTACTTTCTACGTAAGTCTTTGACATTTCTTTTGCAACTCCCAAAATGAAACATGTACATGAAACATTACAGTTAAATACTAGCTTGTACAATGCATGAGCATTAATCATATGCATGCAATACAATGCATGAGCATGGCTAGATCTAGGATGTTATAGAAAACATGCACGGGCCATCGCCGTGTGCCAGACCGAACGCTGTATTTACGAGTCATTTGGTCAACTGTATCGACTCCGCATTTTTTCTTATTGTAAAAAAGTACCGTCTCTGGCTTTTTTTCTCCGTCTCACCTACAATTTGTACACAGGGGTGCATAATACTAAGAACCAGGACGTTTTTGTTAGATTTAGATTGATAACCGGTCAAGGTGATTCGTGTTTATAGAAAACAGTGCTAAAACGAGAATCACCACATTTCTTCAAAGTAGGCGGTACTTCTCTTCTATTTCGATTTAGCGTCCCTACAAGGTTAGTTTTTTTCTTCTTGAGTTTTTTCGCAAGATTCAAGGAGGTAAAGTAATTGTCCATTATGACGTTTCTGGCCTTGTTTAGGTAAAGCTCAACAAGTTGTTTGACAATGTTTTCGCCGACACGTTCTGTACTGGGCCTTGCCTCATCTTTGCCTACATAGGGAATACTATTGAGCACGTACCTCATTTTTGCATCAGTAGCGACCCAAAATTTAATCCCAAACTTATCGGGTTTATTTGCCATGTATTGTAAAAATGGGCACCTGCACTTTGTCGGATACAGTTGCTCATCAACAGTAATACTTTTGCCAGGTCTGTAGCATGCTAAGCAATTTTCAACAAACTTATTCCAAAGATCTGATACCAAGCAAAATTTGTCGGTTTGTTTGCGGGCAGCACGGCTGGCCCTGTCATCAAAACGTAAAAATCTCATGATTTCCTTGAACCGATTTCTACACATTGTCGCCAAAAAAAATGGTTGGCCCCATTGCGTGTGTCACAGATCATTAACATGGGTTGATTGAGCTACACAAGCCCCACGTGCATACAAAATAGAGAGAAAAACGTCGATCTCTTCTAAAGACAGTGACCACGATTCATTGCCTAGAACTCGCCGAGCTTCTTTTTCAGTACAATCTTTTATAAGCCTAAGCATAGGTTCCGTCAGAAAAAGCTTCAGCGTGCTCCAGTAAGAATTTTCCTCTGAGTACTGCTTGGCGTAGCCAGTGGCACCCCCTGATTCTCTTAGAAGATTCATTTCACCACGTCTGCCAGCATGATCGCCAGGCGAAATGCGAGTCCAAACTGTGCTATCATTGGCTGTTTCTGTACCCCCAATATCGGGCCTGTGACTTGGTTATCTTTGGATTTCTTCATACCCCTTTTTGCTCTTCTAGGTTCCTCAACGTCGTTTGGCAAGTCTTCCTCAGCATCACCTCCGCCACTTATCTCAACATCATGCTGGTTTCCTTCATCAGCATCATCGGTGGGTATGTCAGCGTGATCTGTTTCAGGACAACACTTCAAACGTTTACCTCTCCGATGTGTTTGTGACGGTGGACAGTCATTGACTCCTAAAGAAAAAAACAGTTAATTGTTATAAATTAAAATGAATTTATCAAGAAAATATATTTGGTAATAAAAAGATACTCACTTTTTGCGTTGTTACTTGTTTTTCTGCTCGCACTTCCCGCACGACCCCTCCTCCGAATACCGGTACTGTTTCCTGATCACAGAAAAGTAATATAGAATCATTTTCCGCTCACCGCAATATAACTCAATCAAATATTTAGCGAACTTACCAGGAATGGGAGTGGAAGGTTTAGGCAGCTCCTCGGGAAGCTCCGTATAAGATTCGTTGCCAGCTTCACTTGAAGATGAAGACGATTCTTGAGGGAGAAAATCATCATCACTTCCGTCATCAAGTGATTCGTCACCATCGGATTCAATTTCGGACTGAGCCGGAGAAATATTCTGGAGCTCTTCCAAAAGGAAGAGGCATGTCCAGACATGCATCGGTCCAAGCGTGTGAATATGCACTGCACACTGCCGTGGTAGCGAGCGGTGGGGTGGGGGAATTTTATTCGGGAACTGGAAACAAAGCTTCAACAGTTATGGCCCTCAATCAGCAACAAATGAAAGAAAAACGATTTTTTTCGTATAAAACCCATGATTATGATCGTTTATTATGATAGAACTAGATATTAGGACCCATATTAGGTAGGAAACGTGCCCGATGTCAACGGAAACGCTTAAAATGCAATAGCGGTCAATTGACCGCTCGCGGACCTTGTAGTTAGACCCGCTTGTTGCGCCAAAAGTACTTGTTAATTTTACAAAATATTTCACACAGTGGCTTATGCCCCTAAAATATTAAAAGTCAAAAAAAATCAGATTCGCACAAAAATTACTTTTTGAGTGAGGACGATAAGAAAGTTGCGAACGGTCAATTGACCGCTATCGGACCTTCTAGTGTTAACAGTTACATGGAGAGTTCCCCTACAGGGAATGGTAATGAACCCCTTCCATTTCTTTTATGCATCAACGATATATGTGCCATAGTAGTAGCAAGCTTAGACTTATTGTTGACGACGCGGTAATTTACCGGGAAATATCAAATGTAAAAGATAGTGAATCATTCGAAATGTAGGAATTCAAGTTTGAGGCGATATCGCATAAAAATAGCATTCACATGAATGCTAGTTTTAAATAAACCTAATAGCGAGTGGAAATAAATGTTTGGAAGAGGAATAACTAAAACGATCACTAGAGCAATCCATATAACATCAGTAAAACATAACAGAGATGTTACAGTTTCTTAGAAATTATCGCGGGGAAGACATCCGTGAGATATATCCGGCCAATTGCCAACAATAATGAAGGATTTAAGAATAGGGGAATAAGGAAAAGGGACAGAAATCCAAAGGAAGATGGTACTTTTCACTTGCTAGGCCCGACCTAAAATATGCAGTGAATACATAGGTATTCACTGCATAATTTAGGTTATTTAAAATGACTTAGGTTTGATTACAGATCCAGATAGTGTGAGGGTATTGAAATCAATATAGAAGGATTAGGTTGTAATTATTTCAGACCATAGGTTAAAATACCGATTAAAACTCCTGCAGGAGTGTAAGACTTACAGATTCTCTGAATATGTGACGAAATTATTGAAAGTCCAATCATACTTTTGGCAGGGTGGATTATGAAGATGTTTTGTAATGAGATGTATCACAGAGAGTTTCAAATTTTCGTTTTTTTGCACATATTTAGGGTCAGTAACTGATTATAGTTAAGGTACATATGGAAATCAAAATAGATGTTGTACAAATTGTTGTTGTTGCAAAATAGATTAAGATGGTAGAAATTTTTTGAAATATACATTTTTGACATAAGATATGTGTTTGTGTTGTGATTATATAAAGGTAATAATGTCTTGTGTGCTGGAGTGACTGACCAATCGAGTAGGTTCTATTTCATTGCTTTACATGTACTATGAATTTAGTGTCATTTGTAGCTAACATTTAATTTGTGTGGAAAATGTTGATCCGATATTTTCCTTGGCGGTGGCATTGTGCCTCTCAGTTACATGTAAGGACTAAATTCATGGAGAAGTTTTGTACACGTTTGGTGATAGTTCAGCTGCTGCCACACACCTTTGTGGTGGAGATGAAAGTAAGATAGATGTTGTTAGTATCTAGGGATAGATGAATACAGTAGATGAATAATATACTGTTGGCAAAATGCGTTCTTTTTCATTGTAAATTGTTCAAGTCATTGTGTACACTTTCTTTGATATTTCAATAAATACATCTAACTGTTAATTTACTCATTTTGTACTGTTCTTTGCGGTTTTTTTTGGAATAATATATCGGTTTGCAAAATGCGTTCTTTCTCATTGTTAATTGTTTAAGTCTTTGGCGTTTCCCAGTTTACATTAGCGTGTATGAGGTTTTACTAAGGTTTAAGTTACCTTATCTCCCGATTGTCACTACCGTTTTTCATTTCCTATAGCAGTTGTGAGAGTGCGTGTCTCCGTGACCGTGCCTTGGTTAACACTTCTTTAACTTACGATCTAAAGTAGCCCGCGTAGCATATTCTCGTTGCCTTTTTATTAGAGCTATGACACAGAGGTTTTTTGTATTAGTACGATGCCGGAATGTTAGGCTTTCGAGCTGTGTCTTTTTTTACGTATCATTTAGTGTGTTTCACCTGTATTTTACAAGAACATAGCACCAGGGCTTTTTCAATATTTTAATTCTATTCTGCAGTCCTTAATTACTTGTTTTCGAACGAAAATGCTCCTCTCGCAACGTATTTGCGACGGGCTTATACTCACGTTTGTCGGGCGCTTCGCGATGCCAGCGCCACTTTGGGGGAACCTATTTTACGCGACTGGGCTGGTATCAATGGCTTCGCGGGACTCGGGAATCCTATTAATATAGTATCCCTGATCAAATTATTCACAACCATTCATGCATGAACGTTGAAACAACAATTCGCAACCGCCATTTTGAATGTAGAAGCCGATTAGCATTGCGATTATATCGATATAGTCGATACCTTACAAAGCCGCGAACTTTTGAATGAATATTCGGTTAAAGTTGTTCGTGTGCACCAAAGTTGTGATTTATCGTTGATGATGGTGCTCTTATTTAAAAAAATAAGTTTTCTAAACTGTAGTGTGTTTGAACGTATGTACTTTGAATTGTATAATTTAAAATTAATTTGCACTTGTTTAAAGACATCAAATTTTTTTTCCTAGAACTTTATTTCTTGTATTAATATTTTAAAAAAGCAATGGTTTTAAGTTTAACCAGAACTGAATTTCCTGTCCGTAGGTACTGAATTCATTAAATGATTATCAAGGAAGCGAAAATTAAGTGTTTCAGCTCTTCGGCAAGTCCTTTACTATAAATAAACTTCTTAAGAGTTTTTGTTCATCTAAAACATCATACCGGAGTTGAGCAAAGCAAATGTGCTTAGTGAGATGATATACAGCTTGTGTGTGGCCATGCGCGGCATGCACAGCACTGTAATCCAGTAGCCCTCCCATCACAACCTTCCAATGTTGGCCCAACGGCTAAGAAATAACCGTGCAGGACAAACGTAGGAAAAATATCTTCCAAAAATGAGGAATATCCAATGGTATGTACATACTATAAGAAATGTGTATCAGTTAGAGACAGTGGCCATGATCTCAGGTGGCAAAAAGTTCTGTGGCCTTGGCCATAGGTGCCTCCTATGGCCACGGGTTATTCATGTCCATGGCCACAGAGATGGCCACAGACTGGACACAGCGGCCACAGATGGCCGCAGACGGCCACATAAATTTCCTGTGGCCGTCTGTGGCCATTTTCACCAGGGACAGGTTCGCTTATTATGGTTTTTGGTAATCCCCAGACATACAGACAAAACATTTGTGCTCTTCAATTCTGTATAGAACATATGTTACCTATGGATACTGTTTGGAATAACAACTTTTAAGGAAATATGTGCCACTTCTTGAATTGATGGTAAATGTGACAAAAAAGATGAAGTACATTAACCTTTTCGACAATATCTTTTTTGTATTAACCCTTAATGTATTACACAAAAATCAATCAAATTTCCACTGCATCATGCGATATTTATATATTTTTGAAAATAATTATTTTAAATTTTAAAATAATGATAATATTAATATTTTGTTTGTCTTTCTCATTTTAATACGTGGTGTAATTTTAGTTTAGTTTCAGATTTTGTTTAACATGCATGGACTATCTATATAATGTCAATTAAGATTATAATATCATTGATAGTACAACTTGGATATCTATGTAATGTTATTTTTACAACTTAATATGGATGTTACAAACAGGATGTCTATGTAACGTTATTCTTATGACTCGTCGTGGATGTTACAAATAGGATGTCTATGCAACGTTGTCTAAATATCCCTCGTGTAATAACAACGTGTTTTGGATATATCAACCTTATTTAGATATCCGATGGATATCATCTGCTGCTTGGGTAATATGTAATATGCTACTACTACTACTGTCAAGTGCATAATGGGTCCATGTCAATTCAGACAGGATGTGATATGATGGCAAATACTGGTATACATTATAGGTCCATCACTAATATCAAGCCATTGTATCACAAGACTAATGGTGTTACAATATTCTGGAAACAGTGATGTGCTTTGGGTAAGGAGGGCTAGGAGGTCATCAGTCAATTCAAACAAAATGATATTTTTAAGTTGGCTTGGAGAAAATCTCAAAACATGAAATTCTGACAGCAAATAATATCCAGCAGCAGAAAAATATATTTTTTATTGAGCGCGAGATAATTTGACAGGTACCAGCTAAAAAAAATATTTTTCCTTCTTGTATATTGTAATATTAAATTGCAAGCAATTTTTACACTCACTCTAGCCATTAAAAACTGAAAATCAAACATTATCTAGGATTTGATACATTACCTTATTAGGTCGATGAAGCATTATATCAACGACTTCATGTAGAAATTCCAACCCATGTGAGCATATGTATACCACAATGAAATTGTAACTCACGCAATTGAATGTCTTGTCAGTAGTTAACTAATATTTACCTGTCAATGAATTCGGGGAATTTAGTGAGAAAAGGAAAACAAGACATTACTTAAAGTAACTCCTGCCCATTTTATAGTGTCTCCATATTCATGCTCTGTGTTGTGGGTTAGGGTGTGCAAATAGACACGATAGAAAAGAAATGCTGCAGTAAATAAAATATTTTATAATTTTTTCACTATTTGTCATTCATCACGTAAAATATTTCACACGCACTGACTGAGGTAAAATCAGAGACATTTAGATGACATCCCCAAATTAAATTTAAATAAAGATTTCCTACCAGTTTTGACACAACACAAGCCACACCACATATTTGCGACGAAAATAGAGGGTAATTCTGCACCCAATATACGTCTAAAGTTGATTTCTACTTCCGAATGTATGTTAAGTTAATAGGATGTCATTGTACACAAAACTTCACAAAAATCCAAGCACCTAACGACGAACATCAACGGTAGGATTTACTAAACATGTAACACATATACACTCAAGCGCATATATGAAGGAAAAGCATTCTTTCTCATAACCTCAACACATAGTTGTGACACAAACAACTATGAAAAGCCTATTTCCTGGCTATATCCATTAATATCAACGGTGAAATATTTATACCTTTTACGAGGTAATGTGCCACATAATGCTTACAAGGGCTTTTGAAAAAAAATATTAACCCATAGTACACAGTTTAAACATAGAAACATGTATCAATATAACATGTAACAATGACGTAAATAAACTTCGTACATTAATCTTGAATCACTATATCGTATTATGACGTTAAGCAGGAATTTTAGAACTAGAAAAATCGTTTAATTTATATCCTCATACTCTCTCGAGAGGGTATGTAACTTACCTAAAGTTCTATTTAAGCTCTATGAGCTTAGATTAGTTTTTTTTATACTCCTTTGAATAAGTTAAAATAACAAGTCCTCTAAGGATAAAACGCATCCTTTAAAAAATACGGAAACGTTTTTTTAAATTCGGAACACACTATCACTTATTACGCTTATCACTACTCAATTATTTTCATCGGTGGTTGTCCTTTATTACGTTAGATGGCAGTATTGCAGAAGTGCGGCATTTTCAGTGCCGAAACCCCGGTAGTACCATTTTAAATGTCTACTGCTTTCGGATTGAACAAAATAACTCCCAGCGCTGCAGTTATTGGTACTTTGTCCAATTTTTACTCTTGGTTACACTTCTTGAATTCGTCAGATCCCCAATCAGTGCCTTCCCTGTTGTTTATCCCGCGATATCCCAAGGTCCCCAAGGCATTTCATGTCATTTGACTGCACACCGTATTTTGGATGAGGAATGTGAGGTCTCGTGCTGCGCAAAATTGCTCGTGTTGCTGTGTAGTGAATGCATGCGGTTTGTGATTAATGGAGTCAGCAAGTGATATATCATCAGGGAAAACTAGTGAAGCGATATTCATGATGAGAGTGATCAATTATTTTTCAGATTCTCCGTCAATACCAGCAGGTAATTTTGTGTAGTTGTATTTGAGGAGCCTGTCTTTTGACGCTCTCTCAGGTTTGTTTCGAGAAATCAAAGTGGTGAAAACCTATGAAGTTTAAGTGCGAACGTAAGTAGAACTAAAAATGAATTATTAAAATGTTTGCGATCCTCAAAAGTGACATTTACCGGTGAAGATATGGTGGTTATCTCGCGCACGTTTACGTCCCGCTTGCAAACATGATACGATTATGATGATGTCATTCACTTCCACATTTTCCTTTGTGTAAACTGGGAGAACACATAATGTCTTGAACATATATGTTTGCATATGCATTTTTATGCAATTGAGAGATCTGATTTCTGGGTTGATTTGTACCGGTGGTGTTACGTTCTAGAAGGTTAATCATATTATTCTATTTGTTTATGACCCCTCTGGCGATTACCTTTTGGTGACCACTTTTGGATATCCATACGGACCTGATTTGGAGGACAAAGATGCTATAAACATGTCCTGTCTTAGTCCTACCACTTGTCACAAGAGATATAGCTGAGGCCGGCATTGCATCAAGCTATGCCTTTTCAAATGAGGAACTTCATCATCAGAGTACATCTGCATTTATCCATGTCTTAACAACTGGAGGTAATACAGCTAAGCCTTAGGATGTTAAAGCCATGCATCAAAGGTGAAAAGAAACGTTGATGCCATTTGCTACTGTGTTTCCTTAGCTCTATTATTATTTTTGCTGCTGATTATCCCTCAGAATGGTAAGTATACTTTTTGTTGTAGTTTGAAACCATATTTATGTATTCATTCAAGGGATTTATTCCTTTCCAAACTTAATGAGTGAAAAAAGTTTTACATTTTATATTGTTTTGATGAGGCATGACATTTCTGGATTTGGCTGGCTTACAATAAGTTTATATGAGTGTTAATCAGGTGTTTCACGACCAGAGGATGAAATTTATTCACTACAGTCAAGCCTGTTAATAACGAAGTTGAGGGGGTCAAATATTTATTTGGTAATAACCGAACTTTGTTATATGTGGACCAGTTTTTCCTAGCCTCTCTGTGATGGGGAATAGCGTTTATTTCATTATAACCGGGACTTTGTTATAAACGGGTTTGTTATAAGCGGGGTTGACTGTAGTCATTTAAATTTTATATTGAAGTGAGTCTTCTACCTCTAAGAGTAGGTTTTGTCAGGGTACCCCAACTCTTCTTTACTTTCAATCATCTACCTATTATCTCCATCCCTAAGTTATTTGTCTCTCTCGCTTCCCTTAATACTAATCATTACACCTATTCTTACCTTCCTCACCCTCTCTTACCTAGCCTTTCTACTTTTATCAGTGACCTTCAGTGATCCATTGCCCTTAACCCTTTGCGGTCCAACGTCGAGGCTGGCTCGACAGGCCTAGCTCTAACAGCAGGTCCAACGTCGAGTTGAGCTCAACATCAGATGGCACTGCGATTATGTGCATTTCATGTAAGGTGCTGCTATCTTATGTCACTTTTGTGAACTTCTAGTACCTTATGAAGCCTTTTCTCCTATTTTGCAAATAGTATTTCTTTCGGCTACTACTTGAATTCCACAAAAAAAATTGGACCGGAAAGGGTTAAGTACCGATGTCATCCACCGACTCAGCATTCTCTCAATTTCATGATGAAGAATAAAACAATGTAGTACTATTTTCACTCATTATTAAATACTGACCATGGTGTCACCATATTCACCTGTATCAAAGTATATTCAAAGTGGGGTGTCACCTTAAAGTGCGATGGAACCACATGGTGAGTAATCAACAGTATGAAAACATAGTACCTAGTTTGTTCTTTGTTTTACTCATCATTAGCCCTATCGCTGCAGGAGTTGACAAAAGTCGACTTAATTTTTTTTCCACTGGAACGATGGACTTTTCTCCACAGTCTCGAAAAAATCTGTTTTTATCACGCTCCAATCCACTGAAGTCTCCTCTTCTCAGAACAAGCATTGGAGGACCTGTGCTGCCACTTATGTGTAGAAATAGAAAGAGTTACAAATTGAGTCGCTGTAGTGCAGCACCACATGAAGCTTGAATTTACTACTGTGATTTTTCAGTGTCACAATGCCACTTCATTGAGCACTGTGCTGAAAATGAAATCTGCAGCAAAAGGGTTAATATCTCATTTTCACAAAGTGGTGCCTTATACCAGGAATTAACCTCTTCTCCTTCCCATTAGTGTTCAATACCTCTTAATTCATCTGCCTTTCCATCCATTTTACCCTCTCTATTCTCCTCTGCACCCTTATTTCAAACACTTTCAATATTTTCTTGTCCTACTCCAATAGTGTCTATGACCCAGATACATAGGAAGCCATGCTCCACATTAAGCTCTTCACCAACTTTCTTTTAACATCTGTGCTCAAGGTCTCACCATGAGCTCTCTCATGTTGGCAAACACATGCTTAGCTTAAAATATTCTTCTCATAATATCATATTAATATGCCAGCTTACATTCTTACATCCTACCCAAGCAAAAAAACTTTCACCTGATCTAACTGATTTCATTTTCACTTAATATTAAGTTCTGCCTTCTTTTTGCCTTGACTTTTTATTTGCCTTGACAATTTCATAATTTTCATATTTCGATTTATACTTTAATTGATCACACCAGACTTGTAAAATGTCTAACAATGATTTAAATCCTTAGCTGTCTCATGATCTAGTGCTGGGTCAATGGCAAACTTTACCAATTGAACTACCACACCTACTGTTTTTATGCAATATTATAAATGTCATCCCAAGGTATTCACAAATTTCTTCCATGTACCTATAGATCAAAGACTACTGGGGACAACATGCAACCCTGCCTAACCCACCATCCTATTCTTGGCCATCCAGATTTCACATATGCTATCCTTACCTGAGCACAGTGCTTTATGTATAGGTTTTAAATTACACAAAAAAATTCCAAATACATCATCTACAGCTTCCTGTTTATTATTCTGTGAATAACTTTTGCGTATGCAAGAACTAATTATTCTATTGTTCTTATAAATAGCTGCTTCCTATTTTAGGGATGGTCATCAACAGTTTTTACAAAGTTCTCCTCCAGTCTCTAGCTTCATGTATCCTACCTATCAGTCCTTAAAATCTTTGTCTTCTAGTCTTCCCTCAACCCTTAAACAATTCTATTGGGATGCTATATTTTATTACCGCTTTTCTCACTTTCATTTCTTGTGATACTTTCTCAATCCTACAATTTAATATTCTTTTCCCCATATTACTCTTATCACACACAATATGAGTTTCTCTATATCCTTCATTCCAGCCAGGAATCTTCATTGTCTTTCCATCTCACCTTTCACAGGTCTATCATTTCTTAACTTCACCTAGTCATTTACTGATTACTGTTTTCTAATGTCTTTGCCCACAGCATCATTCATGTTATCTTAATTCATCTTCTATAGATTTTCCCCATAATTCCATACCCCAATTTATTTCTGTCCTCTTCCTCGTCTTCATATTTTGAGCTCTTGTCATTGCTGCTGGGCCTGACATATACACTGTTGATTGACCTAGGACTGATCCTGCAGTTCACAGGATTCAACACTCTCTTTGACTCTGTTATAATTTTTGTGTGGTTCCTCATTGCCTACCCAATTGTGTTTTTAATGTGATACATACATACCATCACTTGAAAGGCCACTTCCCTGGGTGTTATTCATTCTCACAGCAGTATCTGTAACTAAATTGGGTCTCTAGCCACGGTTGGCAGCAATAGACTTTGTCTTCTACTCAGTGATGTAGATTGTACCTGACAATGCCATATAGTTGGGGAAAGGTGATTCTATGAAGATTTTCTGTGGAATATTTCAATTTTTCTCCTTTTTACTTTTACTAAGTTACTTTACGGGATAATTTTACTTACTCGGTCGATCCATTTTATCTTCATCATTCTTCTGTAGAACCAAATTTCGAATGCTTCCACCCTTTTCTTCTCCGCTGCTGTCATCTTCCACGCTTGTATTTCCAGCTGTAAGTACATTCTTCTTTTGATAGAACGCCCTCTTTGCCTGGTCTATTCTACTAACTATTTCTTTCTTGTTTCGTCCATCGTTGGTTACTCAGCTTCCCAGGTAACAGAACCCTTTCACCTCATCAAGTTTTGTCTTCCTAGTTTGGCATTGGTTCTGGCCACTTCTTTCTTGCTGCACACCAATATCTTAGTCTTCTTCTTATTTATTATCAGCATATATCTGGCAATTGTCTTTTCCGTGGTTACTTGAACCTTGTTCATATCCCTCTCTGTTTCTGCAATGAGTGTTATGTCATCAGCGAATCGCAGCATGCTAATTTTTTCTCCGTGGATGTGCACTCCAGAAGACTTCCTTGATGGGAAGGGATGGGACTTCCTTTACTTCCTCAATGTAAACATTGAAAATTACAGGAGGAAGTACACAGCCTTGTCTCACTCCTTCCTTTATTCTTGCTTCTTCACAGCTGGGTCCAGATTTAATCACAGCTACTTATTTTTATACAAACTGTGGATAATTCTTGGTTCATTTTAGTACACTCCAATTCCTTTCAGAATATCAAGCATTGAATTCCACTCCACGTTGTCAAAAGCCTTCTCTAAATCGACAAATGCAATGAATGTCAGTTTGTATTTCTCCATTGTCTTCTCTATGAGCAGCCTAAGGGCCAGTATTGCTTCTCTTGTACCCTTACTTTTTCTGAATTCAAATTGATCTTCATCCAGGAACTCCTCAGCTTTTTGTTCTATTCTTCTGTAGATAATCCCTGTCAATATCTTTGATGCATGAGTTTTAAGGCTTATAGTCCTCAAGTTTTCACTTTTCTCCGCTTTCTTTTTGGGTATAGGCATGGTGATGTTTTTGTCAAAGTCCCTGGATATTTCTCCTGTTGAGTTCATGTCACAGATGGTTTGGTAAAGATGGGTTAATGTCTTCTCTCCTGCATTTTTAATTAGTTCTGCAGGAATATCATCAATTCCAGACACCTTATTCATGCAAAGTTCCCTTACTGCTGCATCAAATTCCAATCTTAATATGCATCAAATTCCAATCTTAATATTGATGCTCCCACGTCATCCTCTTTGACTTCGCTTCCCTCTTCGATCCCTTTCATGCTGAAATGGTTTCCATCATATATTCTCTCCTTCAGATATTCTTTCCATCTGTTCACTTTGTCTTTATTTTCAATCAAAAGTTCTCCATTCATGTCCTTTATGGCATTGCATCTTATGCTCCATTCTTTAAAGTGGTTCCTCACCATCCTATAGGCAGCTTCCACCTTTCCAAGTGCAAGGATGTTTTGTGCATCTTCGCATAGGTTCTTCATCCACATTTCTCTAGCTTGCATGGCTTTGCGACTTATTTCATTCCTTATTCTTTTGTAACAAAGTTGCCATTCTTCCATGATCCATGGCTTCTTCTTGGCAACTTTTCTTCTTCCAAGAGCTTCTCTTGCGGCTTCCTGTAGTCCAGATTTCTTGTTTTCCCAATGCTCTTCCACTGATTTGTCATTCAGGTCCTCTACTGTGATGTTTCCCACTGCTTTTTGAAATGCCTGCTTATGTTGAGCCTCCTTCAGTTTTTCTACTTGCCATGTGTTCTTCACTGTTTTCTTCACTTTCTTTAATTTCAAATGGCATTTCATCATCACTAAATTATGGTCACTGTCGATGTCTGCCCCAGGGAAGCTTTTGCAGTCCTTCACCCGGTTCCTAAATCTCTGCCTCACTAAAATGTAGTCTATCTGAAATCTTCTTCTGTCTCCTGGTATTTTCCATGTGTATCTTCCTCAGTTGTGGTTTTTAAACAATGTGTTGGCAACCACCAACTTATACTGTATACAGAAATCCAGAAGTATTTCTCCTAATTAATCACCACCACCACCACAAGTACAAACTGTGGATATTTTTTTTGCTATTACAGGCCCCTCCAATTCCTTTTAGAATATGAAGATTTAAATTTCAGTCCACGTGGTCAAATGCCTTCTCCAAATCTGCTAAAGCTATAAAGGGGTCTGTTTGTTCAACATGCTCTTCCCTATGAGTACTCTAAGGGACAGGGACAGGGCCTCTCTTGTGCCCTTGCCTTTCTGGAATCCAAAGTGATCCACCTCCAGGAACTCTTCTGATTGTCATTCTATTCTTCTGAAGATGATCCTAGTCAATACCTTCAAAGCATGTGTGGTAAGACCTATAGTCCTGTTATTTTGTTATGATTGTTTTATTCCGATCAATTTAAACCTAGTGCTCAGGTAGCAGGTTTTCCACAGAGAATAAATCATTCGCCTGGACTGGGACTTGAACCCAGGACCCTCTATAAATTCTATTTCTGCTGTGCATATCAGCAGGTAATTTTGTTAAGGATTTGTGGGTAGTTTTTCTTTCATGAATTTCTTTTACTTGGTGTCAGTGCAAGCAGTTAGGTGTAATAATGGTTGCAATCAACCTTATGGGTGTATTTTATATCCATGAGAGCAGTTTGTGTGTCAGAGTTGATACCTCAAAGGCATGAGAGGGCTGTTAGAGGACTTGGGGATATCTTGGGAGGAATTGGAGGGTTGGAGGATATGGGAACAGTATTTTCAATAATTTCTTATCATGTTAATGCATGGTCATAGTGTATGTTATAATGGGATTTCATGTGGATTCAAGTTGAAAAACCACTACTTAAACTCTTAACTCTTTATTCCCAAATCTTAACTCATCCCAAGCACATATGTATACGTAAAGTCTCCAGACTCCCTCTCACACACATCATGCAATCACACACAAAAAGAAAAGTGCTAATTTGCAAAACAAAAGAAGGCGGTTAGCAAACCCTATAACCACGATAATTTAAATGAGCACAGAGGAAACATGAAAATTACGAAGAATGCAATGCATACAAAATAATGTACACCCTCCAACAGTAGGTATATAATGAATGGGAAAAACTCTTTTTACTATCCACCTCTAGTAGCATTTTTGTGATCAAGCTTTTCACACAAAATTGGTTATTGAACTATAAAGAGAGATATTTATTTAGAGTTTAAATCTCAGCTCCAAAAGTTAGTGATGGTAACAGTGGAGAAACACTTTTTGATGGCTATGTAATTACTTCTAGATTCCTTTTCATTAGTGTTCTCATCACTGCAATTGCATCCAAAGTAATACAAGCATACAAAAGAAATTCAACACAGTGAGGTGAGATAATTTAATGGGAATATTTGCAGAAGGGAAACAGACATCCAGAATTTATGCATGGCACAAAAGGTGCAGGTGAAAGTAGCTGATAGAGAATCAGATTGGGCCACAATAGGTAGGTGAGTTATGCAAGGCTGTCTGATATTATCGCTACTTTTTAGCATATACTCTGAGGTTATGGTGAGCTCGAGGCTGGAGTAAAGTTCAGGGGAAGATTGATAAAATTGGTGAGGTTCGTAGAAAACCAAGTGCTAGTCAGACAGTCAGCCCATGGCTTACAAAAAATGCTGGATGCGTTACACGGAGATTGCAAAATGTACAGGATGAAGAAAACAAAAGTAATGAAATTTTCAAGAACAAAATGGGCAATTCATTATAAAAGGAGTTCAGAAGATAGAGCAGTTAGAGCGATTTAGCTATATAGGTAATTTGTTGGAGGAAAAGGAGGCAGCCTTAAGTGAGAAGGAGAATCAAATAGGCAAAAGAAGCATTTCTCATAGGCATGAACTAATGTCAGGGGCGTTTAGTAGGGAAGCAAAGAGAAGACTAGAGAAAAGCTTAATATGGAGTGTGACACTATATGGTGTGGAAACATGGGCTTTGTGGAAAGAAAATGAAATTAGACTTAGGGTTTTTGAGGTGTGGGTGTGAAGGATGGAGAAAGTAAAGTGCGTCGAAAAGAGGACAAAGTGCTGGAATTGGTAGGAGAGGTAAGAAATTTGATAGATGAAATTAGAAGAAGGCAGAAAGTGTGGTTGGAGAAGAAAATTAAGGGCAATAATGTTTTGAATGACGTGATTGAGGGAAGAATGTTGGCAAGTAGGAAAGAGGTAGAAGAAGAATGTATAGATTGAATAGAATGATGAGAGGAAGGAGGTATGAGAGGCTGCAGAGGATCTGAAATGTAGGGGTGTAGGAGAATTAAATGTCCATTTAGACCTACTCACAAGGTAGAAAACTAAGAATAATAATAACATTGTTATTTAAATGTAATTCCAGAATCATAATTACTGGCTGTAATCTTAGCTTATATTAGTGCCTTCCCCCTGTGGAATTCTATTGGCCTGTTATGACAGTTTAGTGTGAGGGGAGAAGGAAGTCTTGGTAACTCAATTGGCAGAGTAACTGGCTGATCCGCAGTGCTCTTGTCCCTTGTCTGCGACTGGCAGGCAGGTTAAATATGGGTTGGCACAATGGATCTAAAGTGATCTCAGTGCCAGGGGGGTCTCCAGAAGGCTCCTGCCCACCCCTCCAATTTACATTTTACATGGATGATCATCAGGGGGTTCTGGGTTCGAGTCCTGGTCGAGGTGGATTTTTTCCTTGTGGAAATTCTGCAATTGTGCATTTCAGGGATGACTCTGCTAAGGTATTTATGGCTAGTTTGCAATCCTTGGATGACTATTCTAGTTTTAGTGGTTGTTAATAACCTGTGTTGAATTAAAACCCATTGTGAAAATTTAAAACCCATAATGAAACACTTGATTTCCTCTTGTGATGTAGGTTATTTGGTTCATATATTTCATTTTTTAGGAATTGAGAAAAAATTATTTTAAATGCTGACATGAGATGTAGATACTGTATCTTGTGGTGATATGGCAAAAATGGCACTTGAGGGTCTGTGAAACCAAAAAAGGAAGACAATATTGAGAGGAGATTGTTTAGGAAGCTGGATTACTACTAATTTCATCATGGTTCCATCTGGCTAATGGAATCCTTCTTGAGTTTGAACCAAAGTCCAGGACTTCATATTGATTGAAAGAATCAGAGGATTATAAAGAAAGGACACGTCATTGAATTGAGAGAAAGATTGACAGCTATCAACTGTAGTGTGACAAAATGGTGTATCTCTCCGCAGGTGAGTCATTTTTCATGGGGTACTAGTGCAATTGTTAAAAAAAAGTACACAACCAAGTAATATTCCATCATATTTTATTTGGACTCAAGCAGTTTTGGTGCTACACTCTCAATCTTTTCAAGGGATCTGGTGAGAAACTTGAGTGCGATATGGTGTTGTTAACCATTTTAATGTCAGCCTCTTAGGCCTGATATACATAAAAAATGCCAGGGCCTTTTTGAAACATTTGTACATTTGTACTGAAAAATTTATATTAAGCCTAACTTATTTGTTGAAGCTTTTTTTATATCCACTCTTAATACTTACAGATGTGATAAAAAGTTCATTTATTTTTTATCTCTTCTACAAGCTGTGCGTCAAACAGAATAGAGAAGGCATGATGGTATAAACACCCAGCCTGTGACATGCTTCGCGCAAACCTCATAGGCCAATACATCGGCCCGCTGGCACTAAAAGGGTTAAGAAATGAAGTTGTGCCATTAAAAAGGGAAAATTTCAATTGTTCAAACCGTATTTTTTATCGTAGCACTAAGCAACAGTGATAACCTAACTTTAAGTGTTGACCTACAGAAAAGTTTTGTTTTTCTTTCAGAATCAACCAATATACTTTGTAGTAACAAACTAGTACATATTGTTTTTTATATTCTTCATTGTCTTACATACAAACTCTGTCAATATAATTACTTTTTTTACACTGCATTACTTGTACTATTAAAATTGTTGTAAAAGGGTGACTGAATAATATTTTGCCTTAAATATATGCTGAATAATTTTTTTCTTTTAGAAATGAATTCTCATTCATTTTGAGGGCATAACTTGTGAAGTAACTGTTTTTGGCTGTCTTGAATTGGACAGTTGGGCAAAATTCTCTTAGCTATTCTTTAATATAAGAGAGGAATTAATTGCTTAATGACATGCAGCAAAGTAATTGTTCATCTAACCAGTTTTATCACTTTTCCAATAGTGAATGCCAACAACTGTAACTCCATCTAATAAGAAAGGCATGTGCATAGGCTGGAGACAAATAAATCAGTGCGAAAATGTCGCAATGGATAATTAAATCACTTGCTGTGGACGTCAAGTAAAGTTATTACATCAGCCATTGCAGTTTACATTGGCATGCTTTGTAACATTCATCACAGAATAGACAATTGCAGTGGTTGCATTGAACTGTTGAAATTTTATTGTGTTATTTTAGCCCCTATTTCCTTAAGTGGGATAAAGCAGAGAAAGTGTGTATTTCTCTAAAAGAATCTGTGCTTCATTGTTAAAATTTTATGTGTAAATGCCTTTTCTCTAGACATGCAATGTTGTCTGGAAGGTAAGGGTTTGATATAAAATCAGGATAGGTCCATGGTAGGTAGGATAGGTATGGTAGAAGTCAAGGATAAGTCATAGTTAGGGAATTTGGAGCAAAGGGAATGACTGAAAGACACTAGTTCATTTCATGTATATTTGCTGTGTGGCATGACTGGAATTTTTTCAATCACGTCCAGTCTCTAGCCTCTCCCTCCTCTGTGTAGAATTAGCAGTAAAAACTCATGGTTAACAGCTTTTGGCTGGTTTGAAGTGTTCTTCTTAGGAAACTGTTTTAGAGTTTTCTTTTTTGTGGACTGCCTGAACTCTGAAATTATGTCTTAAGTGCTGCTTCATTATGCAGAGAGAGGTTGCCTTGTTGGTTGGTAATGAGTGTGAAAGCAGGACCGTTAATAGGCTTGCAGTCTCTGGGACATGCCCAAATAAGAAGTGTGAATTTATTTTGGCCTGTGTGCACTTTTTCTCAGTTAATAGCAAATGAAATGATAAAAAATATACTGCATTGGCACATCTTTGTCTTTTCCCTGAGAAGAGACAAGTTAATTTAAATAATAAATTATTAGGCACAACCAGGGTGTCTTCTTGTTGCCCTGGAGTTATTTATATAAATCTTGAAAAATGAATTGCTGGAACTTGATGACATTTTAACTTTATATCATTGCCTTTTGTGATTGTTTCAAACTCTACATAACAATTGATTTTTTTAATCATCAATATGAATACGGAAATTTTAAACTCTGTTTATTGTTAAAAATCAGATTTGCTAAAACCTGAAAAGACGGGGGTTTATGACATCTTTTCTACAAAAATTTTCTGTATTCTTGGACCATTATTTTCTCAGTATGTGGTAATGTTGAAGAATGTTTTCTATGAGTGAACAGTTATTTAAAATGGCATCAGTAATTACCAGTTACTGATGCAATAATTTCTCTAGAATGGTTACTGTTCTTCAAATCAGCATTCATCATTGTTATCCTTGGTCAACAATCCTAGGATTGGTTTTACACAGCCCTCTACTTGATTTTTCTATCAGCCAACCTCTTCATACTAACGTGATTCCTCTATTTCACGTCCTTCACAAACTGTTTAACGTAACTCACATGAGGCCTTCCTTTGCCTTTCCTGTTCACTTTTTCTTTGACGATTGTCTTCACCAAGCCATCGTGTCGTAAGATATGGCTGATTAACTTGTTGTTTCATTTTGAGTTTTCAGCAGACTTCTCTTTTCTCCCACTCTTCTTAAGACTTCTTCGCTTGTCAATCTGTCGATCCATTTTATCTTCATCATTCTTTGGTAGCACCACATTTTGAAAGCTTTTCCTCTCCGCTGCTGTCATTGTCCATGCCTCACTGTCTTGAAGAAACATGCTCCAGATGTACGCTTTGATGAATTTTTTACTTACTTCTGCACTTTTCTTTCATTCCTATCAGCGAATCAAAGCATGCTAATATTTTCTTGGGATAATAATGTGGTGGTTTCCTCTTGCCTTCCACATCGCAGCACTACAGCCGTTAAAGTAAATGTTACCATGTCTGTAGTGAAATAAGTGTCACTGTACCGATCACTGTGGTCTCCACCTTCACTCATGAAGAAGAGCTGCTGCCCTCTACTCCGGGGGTGATGGGAAGTGTAATTGTTGGCGGCCCCCCGTCGCCAAGTCACAGCATCTTCACAGGTACTGTATTACTTTAATGCCTACCTTACCCAGGGATAGACCAATGCCCTCTCAGAATTCCATCGCTCTTTGTTCATTACTACTTATTTGATGAATAAACTCGTTTATCTCACAGCTAACCTCTATCTAGATGTTGACCCACCATCCACAACCCAGTGGATGCACTCGCTGGCTTTAAGTTCAGCAACTAGAGCCTTTTAATCAGTATTAATATATAGTTTTGTATGGTCTAGCATTAATTTCCATGTCATTTGGTCTTTCTTGATTGACAATATTTGTCTTGAAAGTTTTAACTTTGTCAATCAGTAAACAACTGTTAAGTTAAACTGTGGAGATGGTTGATGTGGTCAGTCTTTTCTTTTTTTTTGATTTCTTGCATTCATTTTTGAGTAAATTTTGTTCTGAACGAAAATGAGACTTTTAGCAACATCATTTATGCAGAGATTGAGAGGTTTTTTCTTCTCCTTGACAGGCACCAGTATGTCATTTTTTCAAAAGTTTCCCCATGGTAAGCCATTCCTGCAAAATTAGTGGTGAATCTAATCAATTTTAATTTGTTTGAACTTGATTGTAATTTCATTTTTGAAATGCCCATATTTATCCCCATTGATGGGCTTTGACCCTCATTAAATACATTATGGTGACGTTTTCTGTGCTGCTCCAATTATCAGACAGCACCTAAAAAATTAACTGTTCATGCCTCTATAAAATAGGTATGTAGTTCATCACAATTAATTAAGGTTTGTTCATGATGATTCCAATAACCATTGGAAGAATGAAGATGCATCATAATGATTCATGGCATATTGTATTTTTGTTTAGTTAATTTAAAACAAAACAGGTGCTTGTGTTTTAAATTGAGCATTTTATCTGAACATTGTTTATTTAATATACATTTATATAAATGATGGAGGTTCATTTTTATATTTTTTAAAAGCACTCTTGGCCAAAGAATGATAGATATAATTAATGGCTGCTGTGATAGAGAGAGTTCATGCTACGCACTAAATAAAAATATTGGTGAAATTTTCCACTTCCTTACATCTTCACTCTCATTTTGCCGTTTTTATCAATGCAATCTTTGTTAGAAAACCCTCCATTTGATACTTCATTTTTCCTCCTTTGGCCCTTGCTGATTGGCCGGTTTCCATACGAAACATTTCCTAGGTGGAAAATAGGGGTGAGTGTTTCGGTGTCCCTGGCGTGGGATGATTCATATAAAGTACACACAAAGCGGAAACTTAGATATTCATATCCTTTGATTCCTTATCTGGGCCGTGAAGATCCTATAAAGGAATTGTGGGGTTGAGTTAATGTTTTCTGTGGCTGGTCCCTGGACCCGTAATTATTTTCCTGCAAACTACTATAGATTGTGTGAATGATAGCTGATCTGTGGGCATGATATTTCCGGAATACTGGAATCATTTGTGGATGATCTCTTTCACTGCTTTTCTTCATGTATTTCATTTTCATGGTGCATGAATTTAGTATGGAATATAGCTTCCTTTGATTTTCTGGTCCGATATAGCTTAACATGACCACTCAAAACCCAAGTCAATGTTACTACAGTGAGTATAAATTTCAGCAGCTGGAACAGCTAAAAAAAACCTCGCGTAAGAAACACGAATAGAGATTTGCTGGAATCAACGTGCCATCGGAAGCAAGTATTGGAATTTGTCTTTTCCTATAAAATATTTTCGCTACTGAAATAAAATATGGACCCCTCGATCAAAAACGCTTATGGCTCTCCTGCATTTCCGCCATTGTCTTAAGGGGAAGACTCCATAAATAATCATATTTCTTGGCCTCGGATTTATATAAAATTGCCGATTCACTGCTATATGCCACTTAACTTTGAGTTTATCTTTTGCCTCATTCACACTTATCAGCCATATCCTCAACGCCTTCTCCTCCAGAGACTTTTAGTTTCCATCCCTTTATAACCTCTTCGACGAAACTCTCCTCTGATTTTCTTTCACGTCCTACTTATTCCTACCGCTCCATTTATGACACTTTCATAAGCCTCTTTCATTGGTCAAAGTTAATCCAACAGAGGACAGCAATGTCAGTTATGTGTATTCCTCCAGATTTTAATGCATTGATATTTTTGTTCGTCTCAACACAGGGTTGGTTGCGAAAGGGAGAATATTTTCCATTCCCGCTTTATTTTTTTTCTCCTAAGATAACTCATTGGTTTAACCAATTGGTTGTATCGTTATTCTGTTATCTGCAAAATTTTGTATTCTGATATTTCATTAATTTTGGAGCATACGAGTGACTTTATTGTGGTTATTTGATGTGGAATAGTAACCTCAAGTAAAATACGAGCAGCTAACATCTTTTCCCATCTGGGACAAGGGGAATATTGCGGCAGAATCATTTCTGTTTTGGTGTTCTTGCTGACTTTGGTAGCTATAGGTAGGTCTATAATGAGCCAATCTAGCAGCCAAAACCTGCGGGTTTGCATCCCACCCAGGACTTGAATCCTGAGTCTTCTTAGGATTAAGATCTTAGGTTATAAGTAGGGACATGACATTTTCGCGAAACGTTTTTTGCGACAGGATTCACGAAATAAGCAACTTTTTGGGTTTAATCGCGAAATAACCGTGTCTTCTTTGAAACGCGATTTTTTAACGAAATTTGAGATATTTTGCAAATGCCGAATTTTTGTAGCATGAAATATTTTCTTTTTTGATGGCCGGATCGGATCTTTCATTTTTCTCGGTTCCGGATTCGGATCCAAAGACAGAGTAAAATCGGATCCGGATCGTAGATTTTAAATTTTCGCGGCTTAGCGATCGAAGTGCCCCGTGAATGGAATGTAGGTGCGGTAGATATTGACAAGAAGAGGATGTGTAACTAAGGTCACGTAATTAGATGAAAACGTTCCCGTGCAACTAGAAGCAAAATAAAGATATATGACTTTTTTCCCCCATTACCCCGGTATCGCGGGAAAAAAATACGTATGATGCCATGCGGGTAGCCTACATTCGCCGGGATCAGGCATTGAACGAGAGCTAGTATACTGTGCGAAGTTCGATCCCAATCGCAGTTTAATTTTTTCTTTCACTCACTGCATCGAAAATGTTATCAATTCAATTTCAAACCATTTCATCTGAATACTCACTTTATTAGACTTTGTTGTTTAAATTAGATTTACAAATGAACCACTCATAAATTAAGGATGGTCGGGTCGGATCCAAAGAACCACGGGTCTTTCATTTCATTCGCTACTGAAATCATATCCAGAGGCATTAAAAATTCAGATCCGGATCGGAGATTTTAACATCTCGCGGCCTCGTGATCGATGAGCCCCGCGAATGGAATGCACGTATGGTAGATACCAACAAGGAGAGTTAAGTAACACGGGTCACGAAATAAGAAGAAGATTTTTTCCGTGCCACAAACGAGGAAAACAAAATAAAAAATACTCGTATTGACCTTTTTCTCCACAGGCCCGGATGTGCGAGAAAAAGAATTAAGCCGAATGTCATGCGGGTCGCCTACATTCGCCAGATTCCCGTGAACCTATGAGAGCGTAGTTGTTAAAAATGAGGGCTAGTGTACTGCCAGTCGCGAGTTCGATCCTTAACACTACCTAAGAATACAGCCGTGCTGTATTCCTAGGGTAATGCTAGTAGGCTGTTAAAAAAAGTAAGTTATCAGAAATTTCATGCCAAATTATAAGTAAAAAAATAACTAAATTAGGTGAAAGGAAATGATTGGAAAAAATTTATATTGCAGAATTAAATCGTGGAATCATTACGTTAACTTTACAGTGTATTTTTGAGTGACGCATTTGTAAATCTAGTTGAAGCGATAGAAGTACAAAAAAGTCAGTATCCACACACAAAGGTTGGAAATGAAGGATGATAAAGTTTTTTATTCAATGGTTGAAAGAAAAATTTTAAACAGCGTAAGAATCGAACTTCATTACCTGCAGTCCACTACTCCACTCTGTTATTGTTATTACCATTATCTCATTAATTTGCCTTTAACTTAATTTTGCCTACTGTGTTTTTTATGTTGCGTAGGGTAGCCATAACTTCTGTATTGGATCTCAAATGTATGTAATTAACTGTTTGTTCACATTGGTATGAAGTATTTATTAATAATATAAAAAAACCCTTCCTTTAAGACTCCTTTTTCCCAACATTAAACACAGCTTTCACCTTTTTAAAACGATTTTATTTACCGCTTTTGTCATTTAAAACACCGATTTTGATGATTTTCATTTACCATTTTTCGGTGTCCCTAGTTATAAGGTTCGATATAACCTTGGCCATTGTGGAACTCAGAAACCTTAGTCTACTAGTAGGTACATGTAATTCTCTTTGTTGTGGTCATGAACTCCGTGTAGTAGATTTTTAGTTTCAGGTTATACTTTATGGAACTGCTTCACAGGAAAATAATTGACTTTGTGAGTTTCACACTTTATTTTTGCCGACTATGGTTTTGACAGACAATTTCAAATTATTTGACATTTTATGCCAAATAAATAGTTTGCAAAAATAGAGTGGAACGTACAAAGTTACCATGTTTTCCTTCATGCAGCAACTATATTTTTCTCAGATACTGCGCATATCTGCATTGTTAGGTGTAGCAGTCTCGACCATACTCACTGTGGTAAGCGTTGACTTGGGTTTTGAGTGGTCACGGATAAATCATATCGCGCCAGAAAATCAAAGGGACCTATTGAACAGCGACTGTACTTAATTCATGCGCCATGAAAATGAAATGCGTGAAGAGTAAGCGGTGAAAGTGCTCATCCACAGATAATTACAGCATGCCGGAAAATTATGCACACAGATCAAGTTAACTATCATTCACGGAATCTGTAGAAAAGTCATGGTGGAATTATTACAAATATTGGAAAAACCATGCTACAGGATTAATCAACAAAGTTTTTTTTAGCTACACCTCACCTTCACGGCTGATGACCTACCACACTCCCTTGTTGCGGCTCGCAGGGTAAAATGTAGATGTATGTACATCTTAATTTCATCCTGTTATGAGTTTGGCCTTCCCAAAGCCGGTGCGGAAGCCAAAGTTTCCGCAGCTCGCTGCAAAGACTCTGGTTTGGAGTACTCCTATTACTGAAATGATAGCGGAAAACTTTGTCGTGTTTTAGTAAAAGTATCCTGTGACCATACATCCCAGTACATTTATAGTTCGCAGGATGAATGGACAAAGTGACATACAAGCCATAGAGAAAAAAGGTCTTCGGAGGAGGGAGTTGCGGAAAGGATGACGAGACGCAGGCGGGAGAGTCGTGAGGTGCAGGAATCACTTCGGAGGCATGCTTTGTGGGAGGAATTGACGGGGCTAAGGTTCTCGATCCCTATTTTCTGCGCCCCAAGCTTTCCTGGCTCTCCACAAAATCCGCCCTTCCTGGTTGAGGCATACTTCCCTTACACCAGCCGGCCGCAATTCCTTGCCACCATCCGCCTTCACCGTGGAAGTTACCTCATTGCGAAAAGGTTGAGATGAAGCGATTCGTTGTGGCAAAGATAGATGTTTGCTGCACTGACGTAAAATAAGCGAGCGGTAATCGTCTGTGAACCGGTGGAGAGTCCTCACGGTAGAATAATAGATCAATAGATAGGTCGACGCATAACTTTCTCGTAATTAGCAGAATATAATTTTCATAGTTCTGTTGAAAATCCATTAGCATAGACATCATGAACCCGCGAAGTCAGAGGAAGAGGTCCGGGCGAATGGTACGACGTAGCATCGGCAGGTTGGGGGGTCCAGCCTTTCGATGGGATTATGGCACATTATTATTATTATAAGTATTCTACCGGTGAAGGTAGGTTTAAATGGACATTTAATTCTTCCCACACCCTAAATTCTTGTCCCACCTCACTCTGTCGAACGCCTTTTCGAAATCAACAAAGCACGGGAATACATCCTGATTGTATTCTAGATTCCTTTCCACTAGTGTTCTCATCACTGAAATCGCATCCCGAGTGGCCCTCCCCTTCCGAAATCCAAACTGATCCTCTCCTAGGAATTCGTTTGCTCTCTTTTCCATTATCCTATTGATGATTCTAGACCTTTGCCGCATCAAAAAATCAAATTTATTGTTCTATAGTCTTCACAATCTTTTGCCACTCTCTTTATCATATGTATATATATCAGCAGTATAGGTATCAGCACGGTTTTTACAAAATCCTCCGGCCAAGCCGCCCCCTCGTATATTCTACGAACAAGTTCATAAAATCTGTGCATTCCCCCTCTTCCTAGGTTTTTGAGAAGCTCAGCTGGGATATTATCTACCCCCACCGCTTCACCTGCCTTCATTTCTCGCAGTGCCTTCTCTATCTCACTATCCAGTATTCCGGGGCCCACGTCATCCTGATCTACGTCCTTTTCCTCTTTTATGTTCAAGTTTCTAGGCCTGTTTTTGCTATCATACAGTTCTTCAACATATTCCCTCCAATGACGCTGGATCTCCTCTGGCTCCATTGCTAAATTTCCTCTTCTGTCTTTGATGCACGGGACCGTTTTCCATTTCTTGATTCCCGATAACATTCTAACCTTTGAGTACAGACTGCCTATTTGTCCTTCTCTCTGGAGTCTCTCCATCTCCTCGCATTGCCGACTCCACCACTTTTCTCGTGCTCTCTTTGTTTCTCTCCTGAGCCTGTTGTTAATCTCCTTATAACGCCTTTTGCCTAGCTCTGTATTTACATTTTTCCACTTCCTTCTTTCCTCGATCCTTTCCATCATTTCCGCTGTTACCCATGGTTTCTTGATCCTCCTAGCGTCTACTGTTCCTATTGTTTTCTCAGCTGCTTCTTTTATGCCCGTCTTTATCATTTCCCATCCCTCATCTATTGTTCCTCTTCCCTCATGCATCTATCCACAATATCCTGATATTCCCTCCTCTTCCCTCCAATCAGTGCTTCTACATCCCAATTTTTAATTTTCCTTCCTACTTTCAACCTTTTTAGTCTCATCTCACATTTCATCACCACCAAGTTATGGTCGGAGTCGGCATCTGCACCTGGGAAACTATGCGAATTCTTTACACTGTTCCTGAATCTTTACCTAATCATGATGTAGTCTAGTTGGTACCTTCCAGTATCCCCCGGCATTTTCAACGTGTACCTACGCCTAGGGTGGTGTTTAAACCACGTATTTGTAATCACTAAGTTATTCCTCCTACAGAACTCCACTGCTTTCTCGACCCGGTCATTCCTTACACCCAGACCATACTCCCCTACTTCACTTCCGTCTCTCCCTTCCCCTGCTACAGCCTCCAATCTCCCATAACTATTAGGTTCTTCCTGCCCTTTACTTTCCCGATTAATTCTTCCAACTGGTCAATACTTCGTCTACTTCCTCTTCTCTATGTCCCCCTGTTGGCATGTAAACCTGTACCACGACTACATTTGCCGGCTTCGCATTGATTTCGATAGCTAGTATCACTTACCTGTTCTACATTCAACACCCGTTTTCCTACACTGTAAAAAGTTGATCTGATTTTCAGTGCGATCTGAATTTAAGCGCTGTCTGGTTGTAAGGCAGGAACACGGATTCAAGGTGCGGAAGAGGCAGGAACATGGATGGTTGGTGCAGGAGCAGTTAAGCAGGAAGCAGAGGGAGCAGGATTCTGGATGGTCTGATTTTCAGTCGTTCACCTGCCTTATTTTTAGACAAGATAATACTGCTGAAATTCAACATACCCTGTCTTAAAATTGTTGCATCTGAAATTCAGATCGCTTTTGTACCTTAAAATCAGATTTACTTTTTACAGTGTAATGTTGCATTCACTACAACTGCTATTCCCCGCTGGCTCTCTTCCCCTCCACTGTATATAACCCTGTACTTTTCACTCCAGAAGTCCCCCTGGTCTCTCCATCTTACTTCGCTTAATCCCAACAAATCGATCTTTCCCCTTTCCATTTCTAGCTTAATGTTCTCTAGTGTTCCTGCCCTTAACATAGTCCTAACGTTCCATGTCCTTAGCATTGCTGCTCTTTTCTCTGGCTTATTCTTCGCCGCCGCTGCTGCTGTCTTTCTTTTCGTGCAAGGATTTCGTGAGATGACGACCGCAGAGTCCTTGCTTACCCTGCTGCCGGGCACGACACCCGTTCCACTAATTTGGTCCCGGGCACCGTAGTTGCCAGGATTCAATTCTCTATTGTTCAAGTCCATTGTGATCTTGGGAGAGTTTAATTGAGGTGGTTTCCCGTTGCCTGCCTCAATAGTGTTTTTAACGTGACACCATCACTAGATAGGCCGCCCCACTGGGGCCAGACGCCATCTCACAGCCGCCTCACTGAGGAACAGACGCTGCGATTACGGTACGTGGACTAACTTTCGTCAGGCTCCTACCCTTCGGCCTGTCTGGCATGGGTGACCCTACCAGGAGCAATATTAGTTACTCCCGCCAGTGTAGCTCTAAGGGTCCCGGGAACACGCAAGCCCCAATCCCACCACGACAAGGCGAAGTCCATGGGGAAGGGCATGGCACATTAGTAATTAATTATTTTTTAAAGTAATTATGATACAAATGAAAACTAATCCTTATATTATGGTTTTGAGAAATAAGTAAGTTAATGTAAAGAATGCCTGTTTTATCATTCACAATGAGGAGAAAATTCATTGACAGCGTAACCTCATTAGGGGGGAGGGTCGGTTAGTTAGTTACTCGAGGGCGGCAACCGATGCTTAGGTCATTTGTGTGATTTTAAGTTAGCTGAGTATGTGTTAGGGGTAGGATTTTTCTGGGAATGCAGGAAGGGTGGAGAGAAACCTGGTGTGGGCACTAGCCCACTCTTGACGGCGTCAAGGCGTCAAGGGATCTACGGTCTAAGGTCCCCTCCTGCGGACGGAGTACCTTACTCGAAGTGCTTTACAAGGCATTCAAATGGGGGCCTGCATACCAATGAAAAAATCTCAACGATTGCCGGGATTCGTTCCTTGATTCTTAGGACGGGAGGCTATTATTACTCTAGCAATCACACCAACCCGATCCCCTGGGTGGGGATTATAGAGTGATACAGAGCGTTATATTCAGGGTTAAGGGATCAGATAAGGGGAAAATCAGCGTTGCCTAATACATGGATTGCACCTTATGGCTTATTCCTCTCCATGTAAGGTTCCAGAGTTAATTTTCAAAGCAAACTGATACACACTCTCTTAAGCTTACCGGGCTTAAGAAAATTGATTCGCGGTCCTCTAATCTGAAATAACTAAATGAGGCACAAAGTTGGGGAAATAAGACTATTTTACCACCGCCACCAAATAACCTATGGTAATTTAACAAAAAAAAAGGTTTTAATCGCTTAAAACTTTGACATTAAAATCAGACTTCTAAATTATAGCTTTCTTCACACTTTAGGGATTAGGGCTGGAGAAACCATGAGGGCTGGAGAAACCATGAGAATCGGAGCAGAAGGCAAAGGTAATAAACCCAGTCGTAGAATAACCGGAATTCCTTATTTCAGTGTTTTTACTACCCTACGATACTGCATGTTACTACCATTGCATGCACTCCACGAGCGACGTAGGCCACGATAGACATATTAGTAACCTTGGTCTTGAGAACCCAAAGTTCGTGGGTTCGCACCCCACCTCGGAAATGTGTGTTGTAGCATTATGTTTGAGGTCAATTAAAATTGGCCCCGGCTTATAATGTGGCTATTCCCCTCCCCTACCTCAACGCGGTACAAAGGGGAGAGGGGGCCTACCTTCCTCTACAAGATGATATCTCATATTCATCTCAATAAACCGATTTCCCCTGGAGTCCTGGGGCTTTGAGGCATCACTACATTTTGTGACGCCTATGTTTCTGCCGATAATCCTCATGCGTGCACCTTAGACCCCAGGACCGATTTTGGAGACGTATTCGCGTCCAAGTATTTTTAGCATGACGTGTTTTGACACCTTGCATCATTCAAAATCAAAAATAAACTGTGCGTACATATCCTTCAAAGAGAAAGTGGTTGAAGAAGAGAATGTGGGGTAAGGCCTATCAGATGGAATAAGATGGGGAGAAGGGGGGTTGTGAGGATATCCAAGACTAGAAAAGAGTGTCTTCATCTACATCTACATAATACCCTGCAAGCCACCATAAAGGTGTGTGGCAGGGGGTTGGTGAGCATTAACTGAAAGGAGAGGGGAGTGTCTTTCAAAGGTTTTGTCGTTGAGTCGCTGAGCTAGTTTAGTTTTGTCCACTTCTTTATGATGCAAGGTGTCAAATGTATCTAGAGCACAAAAATTTGTGTGAGCAGTGTGAGTGATTTCATTTTGTTCCTTGTTAACGATTACCCGTGTACCAGAAAAACACACACGATGATATATTGGCCGACATACATACATTATCACATTTTTTTTCTTTCAAATCAAGGACAGCACGAATTGTTCAATCATGCTCCCAAACCCCAAATATATCATCAACATTGAGACAAATATGTGCTTCATAAATTAAAATTACAACATTAAAATAATGTCATATCAACAATCTTACAACTTTATGGAAATGTACGAGGCAGTGTTTGCAGTCAGTCCACTTGCAAAGGGCTGGCTCTTTTTTTTTTAATGTTCCATGGAATTTAACCACTAAAGGGGAACATAATTTCTCGAGAACTTTTCTTGAGCATAACTTTCTTGAGAAATTCTTCTTCAAATTTTCTTTTCGAAAATAACTCATGTTCTTTTCGACAAGAAAAGTAGAAGAAAATCGGTTATAATTTTGGATCAGACATGGTTCAATGCCCCCTCTGACTTACTGAACTAAATTTTTAATGCACTTCACAGAGTACTCAAGAAGACAATGAAATAGAATACAATGAAAAATCTCCACCATTGCTCAGATTCTATCATAGGTCCTCAGGATCGGAGGCCAGTACTCGAACCAATAAGTTGACAAAGATGTTTATGCACACCAGCATTACCTTCTGCCTCATTTATTTCTCTACATTTTATTCCAGGCAAGGGATAGGAATTAGACACTTATTAAAAATAGGTGCAAAAGAAAATTGTTAAACTATTCTATTCTAATTTCCTTTATTTTATGTACAAACATAGGTACGTATCTACAACAAAGATGTGTCTTTTGTAACACATGGGCTAAGTCTGCAGAGTATTGTTTTTTTGTCAAGCCATGTCCATTGAGGATCGCAATTTTTATACAGAGGGGAAAAAGTATTATATATCTCTTCATAAAAAAGAAAAGTGGTCAGCATGCTAAGTAATTATCATATTCTGGATTACATTATTTTTCCAGGTAGCTTGCATATTAATTCTTACCATTTTTCGCTGAGTATCCGGCTAAGTATTTTGGAGGTGTGCGAGATCAGACTCGAAGTCCAATTCTCTTCGAATCTCTCGGCACTCGTGTATTTGCATATTGTACTCAACTCACCTCGTGAATTCTTTTGGCAGTTTGTTTCTGTGCCGTAGTGTTTCTTGATTACTCCATATAGTGTGCCCATTGCTTTTTCTCCGAGATCCTTGATTATTTCTCGATTGATCCTGTCATCATCTTGTGACCCTTCACGTCTTCCAACGCGTTTTAGAATTCACCATATGTTGTTATCCTCGTTCATCTTTACTCACTTCGCCTTCCTTATCCTTTAATCCGTCCTTAAGAATCCATATAGAGGTAAGGGATAAATGGATATAGAGAATAGGTATTCTTGCAGAGTGCTTATTTCTGTAATTCTTTGATATAATTTTTCTTTTATTTTCTTATGACCTCCCGTTCAAATGGTAGTATCCCATTTGCATATATCGCATGTTTTTGCATCTTGTTTTCCTTTCCACGAAGTGACGCTATTCACTAGCTTATATGCCGTTTTCCCATTCTCCTTCCCTCCTTGGCCTTCGTCGACTCTCTGATTGCTTTGTTCCTTAACCTCTTTTAGTGTACTTGTTTTTCTTGGGTTCTTCATCTCTGGGATCATCTTCCTTGTTTTATTACTTTTGCTATCTTCGCCTGGCTTCTTGATTTTCCCGACTGTGTGTTAGTTGGTCACCTGCTACATTTGTGATTACCACCTTTAGGCTCCTCCATATTTCTTCGTAGTCGATTTATGTATCCTGGTTTCTCCTCAATAACCGCTGCGAATTTCTCTCTGGCTTCCCTATCACCTAGTTGCTTCATGTTTCAATTTGTTCCCATTCCCTCCTTTTTATTTTCTTATTTTGTAGTTGTGTTTTTATCTACGCAAGTTTGTGGTTGCTGTTAATATCTGCTCTGTAATAGCTGCTGAATGGGGTCGTTTACCATATTTTTTATTGCCAAATATGGTAGAGTTTGAAAAATAAAAAGACGCGTATTTTTCCGTTTTTTGATCCGTCAATTATTTCCCGAGTTATAAGCGGCGAAAAACTGATGTTTTTAACCCTTTCGGAAAAGTGGGCGTGGTGCAACCTCTGACGTATAACGACTTCGTCCAATCACAACTGAGCCCGCGAAACTACTTTGCCTTATCGCAATAGGGGGAACACAGCTGACTCTGCCAATCGGAGCAGTTACGACAGCATCTGTGCGAGCAGACCTTCCGATAATCCCCCTCCACTCCCTTCCCCTCCCCTAAAAGCAGTCAAGGACGGGAGGAAAATGACGTCAATGTTATCTAAGCAGCTTTTTCGGTGGGCCTCACCTTTTGCTTGTTTAAATTTGTGATTTATGAGTGAATGGTTGGGGTTAGAAGATAATTTTTTCACTAAAATTCTTTTTTCGTTTCCATCTAACAATTTCGTGTACAAAATTGCGATTTCGGTTCCGAGTAAACGCCCCCATTGCTTCAATTGGTTATTGTGCTTCTGTCGGACTACTATATAATCGATCTGGTAGCTGTCCATATTTCCTGCCTTTTTTCATGTGTATTTTCGTCTATGTTGCTTGAAGAGTGTGTTGGATATTGCTATATGTTCTTCTCATTGCGGAACTAGACCATTTTTTTCTCCTTTAGCGTTCCTTTTTTGGAGTCCGAATTCTTACTATGGGTACTATTTCTATCTTTGCGCAATCCAACTAATGTTTTCCAGTCACCCACTATGATCAGGTTTTCCTTTCTTTTTACTGCGCTAAAGACTTCTTCCAGTTTCTCGTATAATTTGTTTTCCGTGTGGCTGAAAAACTGCACGTAGACCACAAGTGCATCCATTGGTTCTGCTTTAATCTTGAGCTGACTGAGCCTTTCGTTGTACGGCTAACACCTCTTGTTGCCTTAACCCCATCATGTTTCATGTGACCTTCTGGTTATCTCCGCGTGTGTGACTCTGTATCCAATGCTTCAGAATTTTTCTGCCCCCGTTCATTTATTCTATATCACTGAGTATGTTTATATCAATTCGGGGAATCTCTATCTTCACATTTCCCAGTGTCCCATATTCCCGGGTATTTCACATTCCTTTTCCCCACCATGCATTTGCCAATTCTGTAGTATAATCATCAAAAGTTTCACCATCGTTTATTTTAAAAACACAACTAAATCAATATTAAATATGTGAATGATAAATATATATTTATTAATATTATACTCTTCCTTTACCTTTCGTTAAATAAAATTTTATTGCAATTCTATTTTATGTAAAAATATTTATCACATAATATTGGATTCGCTGGGAATTAATTTGCAAAAAGACGTCATTTACATTGGTAACGTCCCTCCCCTTATAACCCTGTCAATTATTTCCTGGATCACGGGAACATTTGTGATTGCATTGATGTAAAACATCTAAAACACCCTATATGCTTTCCTTTTGATTATAGAATATTGATATTTAGGGATTTTTAGTGGGCGATGAGGTTATTTTACATGCACTCAATCTGATTTCGCTAACTAATGAGTTCAGATCAAAATCTGCGCCATTAAATCAGCTCCGTAATCAGAAATCCACTGCGTAGGTGTAGGCAAAGGGAACAATCTATCGCACAAATCGACATGTGAGGATTGTGGGTTACTTCCAGCTGTAAGTGAGAATATACCTAAAGTTTCAATAACGTAATAGTGGTAGTTATGTACCTCTAAGTTGCATGTATGTAAATAAAGTATGCTGTATGGTAAGTATTTACCTCCTGCCACACACCCTCGCAGAGAAGGTATTCTCTGGATGTACGCTCATTATAGTATTCTGGCTTTGGATAGTGTCCACATCAATGGCCTATCATTAAAGGCGCCTCGGACCGAGACAACATGTGAAAGGATGGAAATGGAAGGGCATGGAGGAATGGTGGAGAGAAACATGTAATTGGCATCGGCCTGCCCTCGACGAAAGGCGACAAGGGGTCCATAGCTTCACGTCATATTCAACGGACGGAGTACTGAACTTGGATTTCTTCACACGGAATTCAAGTAGAAATACAGTGAAATTTCTTTCAGGTTTCGAACCGGGTCCTAAGGATGGATAGTCAGCACGCATTCTACCCTCCCTTATGCCTCCTAGATAAGTATGCGAGAAGTCCTTTTAATATTAATTAAGGTAAATAATGTTTCATACAGAGAGTATGTAATAGAGTCGTTAATGAATTATAACTATCCATTGTATCTAGAGCCATCATCCAATGGATGTCTTGGAATAAATTGGAATAAACCTCTTTCTCTCCTGCATTTCTCGGTACTGCTCGTATTTCCTTTGAGACAATTGATGGTGCAACAGATATATTGGTATTTGTATGTTTGTCCGAGTCGTTTTTTCTTGGGAAATTTACTCTGCAGGTTTTTGTTCGGCTTCTTGTCCTTTTTTAACATTCCTCTATCTCTATTCCGCAGATTTTGCAGTGATGTCCTCTCTCAACTTGTTTTTCACAGCCCTCTGAAAGCCCAATCGATGTTGAATAGTAGGTACTAATTTTTTCGACTTGTCATATGTTCTTTATCTTTCTCTTCAGTTTCTTGAATTTTAGAGGCTGATGGATAGATTAGACTAGGCTTTTCATCGTAATTAAGTTGCGGTTACTGTCGATACCTGCTCCCTGGTAGGCCTCGTAATCTTTGATCTGGTACCTAAATCTGTGCTTCGACATATTTAAATATTTTATCTCCTGGAATTTCACATGCATATCATCTTCGCTGCTGGTTTTAAGCAGTGTTCACCACCGCTAAGTTTTTTACCATAATCCCTTTTCGTGTCTTTATTTCTCAATCCATTATTTCCTGTCGTTTTTCATCCTCGCCGACGACAACATTCCATTCTTCTAAAATTATTAAGCTTTCACCTCCTCTCCCCTGCTTTATAACTTCTATGATACCATCATAGACGTTTCCATTTCTTAGTCTTTGTAGTCCAACGTCGACGTGTGAACCTCCACCACGACCGTAGGCTAGGTCTTCATCGTTACCATCCTTTCGATATATTGCGTGAAGCAGCTCACACGCATTCCGTAAGTATTCCTCTGCATTACGCCTACTCCATTACATCGCTCAGCAACATTAATTTTTTAAACCCGTGTTTGATCCTGTAACTTACATTCTAAAAGCCTTCTCCTTGGGGAATTTTATTGACTCCAGATAGGTCGAGGTCTATTCTTCACATTTCCACCTTCAGGTTCTCCGCAGGTCCAATGCGATCTTACATTATATGATACTACCCTAAATTTCGAATCATATTTGGCTGATAAATCTACTCTCTCCGGTGGTTCCTCGCCGGAGATCTGAATGGGTGAATATTTACTCCCTGAATATTTTTCTCGAGAGGATTCCATCTCGTCTTTGACACGAGAGTAAAGGAATTAGCTGCGGCTCTTCGGGATAATAATATGGTGGTTTCCCTTGCCTTCCACATTGCTATACTTCGGCTAGTAAATGTCATTTTACCTATAGGGAAATAATTTTCGCCGTACTTACCACTTTGGTCTCCACATTCACTCGACTTTGATTTCAAGGTATGTGTAGAATTTTTCACTTCAGGTTGAGTGATTGCCAATCACTCAACCTGAAGTGGATTTATATTTTCTCTATGTAAATAAGACTGCTGACGTGGATTTCTTACGCTGATAATTGACGAATGCCCTGTGTATCAGCTTCAGGAGTGTTCTTCATAATGGTTGCAACGCATACTATAATTATGTATCTGGGAGACTCACTAGTAAATGTATTTGTTCCTAGAGTAGAAATCACTGTACTAAAGGAATAGTATGTGGTAACTTTCTGTAACTCTTTTATTTTCTTATATGTATTACTTCATTCTCGATAAAGAAATATGTTCCTTAATAAAAATAACGCTGAAAGCACTTTGAAGATGAGTAAAATGCGAAGTATGTAAACGTTAATTTTATTGAGAAAAATGGACTACTATTTTCTTTTAAGCTCTTCTGACAGCCGAAGAAAGGTGTGTTACTGCCCAAAAGTAAGTAACCATGTTAAAAAGGTGGTACAATGTGATACAGCAATCTTTAGAATCCTTTTTGTCGTTGATCTGCACGCAATAAGTCACAATGTCTGGTTTAATAGGAGAAAATACATTGTTTTCTTTTGATTATTATGTAAGTAGAGAATTTTCTACTTCAGATGGGAGATTAACTCACTCAATCACCGAAAATGCCGGTCACTCAAAACCCTTATTCTGCTACAAAAATTTCTGACGAGCCCTTGACATATTTAATGTCGCACTAATCTTTCGATTCTCATTCCTCCTGTTGGATAAGAAGAATTTGGTAAGTTATAGCTAGCCATTCCTTCTTACATTATTTTTCAATTCTTCTTCCACACCCATCCAGTAGACTTGTTAGCAGTTACATCGTCCCAAATTTTCTGAATTTACTCGCATGTGATGTCCATGTACAAATCTTTTCTATTGCCCTTTTTCGTTTATGAAGTTGAACCTTTCTTCCCATTTCAAATTAACCCCATGGGCATTTTTTTCAATCTTAAGATGTCTTTATATGGGTTATTATTATTTGGGCATCGATTTTCTCCCACAGTAATAGTTTCCACTAATAATATTTCCAAGTTTTATTTAAAAGTAGCCACAATCCCGAAATTTCGCTGTTTGGAAAGTTAAAATTTAATATTTTTGAGCTTTTCAAGTGACTTTTTCCACGTATATTAGTCACAATACTTGTAACAGGGAAGTTTCAGGCGAAATGTGGTGGATTTGGTACATCGTGACAGACCAAATGAGAGAAAATTCTCCGCTTAGATTCTGGTGATACCCGGGTTTCAATGCACTACATTAACCTCGGGTAACCGAATATTGGCCAAGTGCTGTCTTATATACCTCATTCCTGCCCCTTCAGTAGTGCCACCTCACTGAGATTCCGGCAGTATTCCAGCATTGGATGAGTTTAGACCATTCTGGGAGATTTCAGCATCCCGCAAGATGCTGAAATCTCCCGGAATTCAGAAATCTGCTGACCTGTCAAATTTCCTTTGCTTTTAGTGGCGCTTTTGAGGACCATTAGCCTTTTTCTTCAGGTGAATAATGCCGTTGCCTTGTAGGGATATTTCCTGGGTAAATAACCTAGTCAGAGATCCATCTCCAAGCGTATTCTCCCGCGCAATTTTGTCAAATTAAATATATCGCTGGATGACAACCCTAGTAATGACCGTGAACTGCTTGGTCCCCCACTCGGAGAGTCTCCACGCTCACTTCTCGTTAGATTTCCCCAAATAAGGATCCTCCCTCCTCGACATAGTGGATGACGACACGAGGGAAGTGCAGAGAGGATTGGGCCTTCTATAGAATTTGTTCTATTTCCATGGTCATGCTAACCCACATACAAACTTCTATCAACTCCTTCCATTGCATTTCCCTAACCCTGACCAGTCATCCAAGCTGTTGGCCTCAACAAAATTTGTATTACACAGGTAATCTACTCAGTCAATTTTTCGTTAACCAGTGGGTGATGCAGAGTATTGAAACCCGGGACGTGGTACATTCTTTCTTATTTGAAAATTACTTTGTAATTAACTCCGTCCCAGCCTTATTTATCCTAGAAAACTGGCCCATCCATTCGGTAAAAAATAATTACTTTAGCGTGTGATTTAAGTTTTAAATTTCCAAAAATTATTTAGGATCAAGCTATTGTCAGTTTAGCCGCTAGATACGGTTTGTGGTTTCATATAATTAAGCTGAAGAGCTTCTGTATCCTTCTACGTACGAACATTAGCAACTGCTGTGCCTTAAAAGTGATTCTCTACGCTAACCACGTAGGTGCCAGTACGGCGCTATTTTTTTCTTATAATTTTAATCGATGGTATCAGAATAATTTGTCGTGCTAGCACTGCTAAATTTCATGGTAATTTCGGAAGTAATATATATTGTCAATTTTCAGTGAGAAGTTGGGACAGTGTACCAGAAGTAGCAGCACCCCTAGCTAAGAAGCGAAGCTCAAAATTATCTGCTAAAAATAAGGGCGAGTTTTTGGAAACCTTGGTATAAGGTGGTTGTAATGAAGTACATGTAATATGATCGCAAGTGTAGATGGAGACATTTTTCACTAGGAGGAATGTTTCACGATTAATGTATTCTTGATTTGAAGAAAAATAAAGTATTTTTGTAAACTTCTGCATTATTTATATGCAAGTACATACGTTGCAGTGTGTGGAGGCGAACGGGAGTGACTCATTGAGGGACTGAATCGTCACGGAAAACTCATTTCCAGGTACTGAGTTCACGGGATTCCACCGGAACCCCAGAAGTTCTATTGTTTTTATAAAAAGAAAAGCGATGTCATAATTTGATACGAAGGCTGTGTAAAAAAAAACCACGAACTTTTAGTAGCAATGCGAGGGTTAAAAAAAATTTGAATAAAGAAGACTTGAATTACAAATCGTTGGATTATATAGCGAACTACAGCTGTGAAAGTGAACTTTATACAAATTCTTAGAAGTAATTTAAAAAATTCTCATTGGACGAAAAAGGGCAAAGAATAATATAGGTACTGTAAGAACAGGCCTTGTCCGATAGGATTTGAGTAATAACAAATGACTGTAAACGGATGGCTTTTGTTTTTCAAATGGGAGGTAACACCTCGGTTAGAAAACACCTACTTCATGTTTTTATAAATAAGAGTGTAATAGCGGCCAGTGCCTCTGGTAGTAGCCGTAATAACTGCTAGACGCCACAAACAAGGTCCGTCTATATCCGGTATAGACGGACCTTGGCCACCTATAGTGAAGGCATATGCCATCTAGTGGCTGAAAAAAGAACTTACCCCCTAATTAATTTTTTTCCCTATAAATTTATAGTAAATCTTCTCTGATATTTATACAGTAGGTTCAGGATGATGAGGGACGTCGATAAAACAATAAATTATTGTGCATATTTGTTGGATCGGCCGAATTTTTTTCCGGCCGGCCGGGCGCCCGGCCGGGGAAATTCGCGGTCGATGTGTAAAAAATGTTCAATAATTTATTGTTTTCTCGACATCCCGCATCGTCCTGAGCCTACTGTATAAATATTGGGGAAAATTTTTCTGAGAATGGGCCCAAAATTTTTTTTTGCAAAATAAAAAAAAAAACGCCGTCCAAAAGAATCGATGTATAACCTGCTATAGTTCCTTTCAAGACCTTACTCCTTATCCTCCCGGCTAACCGGGTTCTTGTGAAAAGTGGCATCAAAAGCTGCCTATAAACTTGAAAATTGGGGACTTAGTCATTTTTTCTCAAAATTTGCTCGGTGAGCGTCGGCAAGGCTCTGGCCCGAGTGATCCAAGGCATATGCCTGGCTGATCGCCTCTCTCACTGGCATGGGTCTCTGGACTTAGAATATTTTTCGCCGAGTGGACTTGGACTTGGATTTTTTCTGGCAATGATATTGGATTGTCTTCGACCCAAACAGCTCACCTTGGGCCTCGGCCCGTGGTAGTTCCTTGAATCGTGGATCACTGAGCGGCTCCTGGCATGTGAGCTGGGACTTAGTATATATTCGCGTCAGGGAGAAGGATGCATCTGATGACTTGGTACTCTTAGGGGTCCACCAAGGACATTCTGGATGATTGTTAGCTGCATTTGACTCAGTTATTGATTCGAAATATGGATTTTCTTTTATCATGCAGAAATAAATGGGGCTTTTTAACAGTAACTTTTCACGCTTGACATTTTATACTTGAGGCTGAATTCATACAGATTCTGAGAATTTTTAGATAAAGCTCGCGGGATATAATTACGAATTAAGACTTTGATTGAAACATGGACCAAAATTATTTTTTATCTATTATCACAGATAGGACGAATTATTAGCACATTAATGTGCTAATAATACTGTTAATGGAAATTTCCACTACTGATAATTGCAATATCTCATTTCAACCGTTATTACAGTTAATATGGTCAGTAGTTAATTTATGAAAAGAACATTATATTCTCTCAATGGTATCTCAAAATTGAATTAGACAACCACAGATTACAAATTAAGATCCAAGATATCCAGATTGAGATTTTTATGCTACCACGACCGTAATTAAAATTTCTACGTGATGAATCGTTTAAGGCGGTTTTGTGACTGGAGAAAATTAGCAATGTTTACATATTCTCACGCATTTGACTTATCTTAACCATTACAGTATACTTGATGGAATAATTTTTCCATGAAATACAGCAGTTAACCGTGCCAGAACTTAAAAAGACTTGCATAGAATACTAATTCCTTAGTTGAAAAGTTGGAGGGACGCTGTTGGAATTGGGAACATAGAAATGATATACATTTCCCGTTAAAAAGGTACCTTTCTGGGACTAAGGGCAACAAGTATCCAAAGATAAATACAAAACAGATTAATTTTTTACTCTTTTTATTTCATTAGAACAGGTTTGCCACTGGAACAAATTTAGAAAACTTTCTGAAAGATAGACTATTTTCAAATCTTCACAGCTGTGCGATGTTATCCGGGAGTATCGGGAAATTCATTCTCATTTCCTTAGGTGGCACGACGAGGTCCAACTTGTTTCCCGTGCTTTTACGTGGAATATCTCGTACATTGGCAGTCACACCGTCAACCTGTTGTAACAAGTAAAAGAAATACAATTAACGGTGATTCGTAAGCGTAATTTGGTCTTCTTGTGGGCTTCAAGAAATATAAGTGCTGGGTTTAGACATCCTGTTGAAATTCAAGGAGCACGTTAAGTGTTTGGTATGATAAGGAATCCGATCAAAGTGACCAAACAATTTTTTCAAGGCTGACGGCCAAATTTTCCGAAGATCAATCAAATCAATTCATAAGAACCAAAACGTCTGAGGTATTCGTTTTGGTGAAAAGGCAAAATTTAACAATAAATATCACACACAACAAACAGTGAATCCCAATAAACAAATATATTACAAAATTTTGAAGTTATCATAAGCTATTAATGAGGATGAGATTGCAAAAGTAGACCCTCTTTCGGAGCCCTTTAGGATAAAAAACAATAGTTAAACCATCATAGAAGTCGAGAAAAATTAAAAAAAAAAAGATGCTACAGTTTTGTTCAGTTGCTTGAAACGGGATGCTATATATTTCCCATTTTTCACAGAATGTAGGAAGTTCTAGAAAGATACTTTTCTTCAGTTCCCCAGCAGTTTTGCTTACAGAAGAATGATACATTTTCCCATCCTTAACCCTTTTTTTACCTTTAGAAAACTGAACGAAAACGATGTTGCACGTCAAGTCATGAAATTTTTTTAATAATTACTTTAAGTCATGCAGCATTATGTATTGTCATAACGATCAGGTCATCAAAAAGTAGAAAATATTCCTGAATCAAGAAAATAAATCTTAAACGATCATCTTATAAGGTAGTACGCGTGTTATCTGAAATTGAGACTTCGTAATTTCCATTTCTAGGGTTCATGGATTGTGTATTTTAATTATCTAAAGGTCGGATCACGGACTTTAATGCGTGCAATCGCAACACATTTATTATTGCCGTGAACTTTGTCTTACAATTCGGGCTGCTGTAGGGATGTTTATAATAAGAAAAATAGGGCATTACGAAAACATTGTTCTAGACTTCCAACCACCATCCCTCAGCGAATGATATTGCTATCATTACTTAGTCCCACTCACGACGTAACCAATTTAGACATCTTTCAACTCGCGCAGCGGAGGAAGCTCGGCACGCAACCTAACATTAGCATCTTCGGGGTTCGGATCATTTGCACACCCAGATTTGACCGATTTCCATTCGAACACGGTCAATGATAGCGAAACTGCATTGTACTAGAAGCACACACTAGTTTTTTCGTAATACGATTTCAGTACTATAAGCATTTTTTGAAATGTGCCCTCTCTCCCAACTAACCGCATCTAAAAATGGGCTTGTTTAAGCCAACGTTAAGGAAATTAGGCCAGGATGATAGAGTTAATCGAAATAAAGAAAATTAACTGGTTAGAGTTGATTCCGAAAGCAATGGAAGCAGGAGGCCTGAAGCCGAGCATGATATTAGAGGTAGCGCGAGTTGATTTACGCGCAGTCCTAGAAACCGAAGGTTCGCGGGATTGCATCCAGTCATGGGCATGAATTTTTTCCTCCTTTTCAGGATTAGAGATTTCGATAAAACCATTTGTTATTGAAGCACCTAATAACTGTAGTCTACTACCACTGTGGTAGCGAGCACTAGTGAGCATCATTATCTCGCATGTGAACGAATAGGAATGATACTCCTGTAATGATACTTCAGCTGACAATATCGACGATGGATTCTGACGAGGTTCAAGATAAGCCGCGCGGAGCCTTCAGCATCGATACAATACGAACTTCTGACTTCTTCGTATTCATGAAAGACCAAGGTGTTTCATCTGGATCAAGTGCCGCCGACAGCTGAGAAAACGTTAGGAAATACCTGCAGCAACTTAACTTACGTTAGAAATATCAGAATCTCGACGCCGAATGCTTCATCAACATTTCCTAATTTTCTTATTACCAACCTGTGCTAAACAGGACCCTTCGATCCGCTTGCCTCCCGCTAAACTATGGTGATTGTCGATAATTCAAACCCTGGGCAAGAGCCCGGGACTGTCAGGTCAGTAGCTCAGTGCTCCACGCACTAGGCCACCCCGAAGTACCATTGCACAATACATAAAAGACCTTTGAATTCCATTGTTTATTTTTAAGTTCCTTGGGTGAAAATTTTTGTTTTTAATTACGCTTGGAAAATCTAATTTGATGCCAATTCTTCGAATTTTTTCCGACTCTTTAAATCGAAAATATTATTTAGTATAGACAGTTGGACGGTTACTTTGATCAGTAAGCCTCCAGATGAGCTCACGTAATGCTCAACCTTTAAATTGTTTTTACCCACATAATGATCATTCCGAATAGGATTTAGAACAGGCATCAAAATTATCAAAAGGGGACTCATTGGATTTTCTTCCAGCTTAATATTCACTTACATACGTAATGTGGATCAATAAAAAAGATTAAAATCCTCCGGCAAACTATGCATTGGGACAATATTTAAGACACTCCTTGGCACAAAAAATCTGTGATAACTGTTCACAAAAACTGTCACAGGAAGACGAAACGGAATATCAACGAGTAATTCAATGCCGCAAAACTATATATATTTAAAAACTTTTACAATTCTTAAAAATACCTCTTATTCAATTAGCAATTAAATAAGGCTACCAATAGCGGCTTTTGGAATAGTATGAAGAAGAAAAGGCATGGTAATACGGATGGAATGGAAGATCGATTACGTGCTGACAATAGCCAAGGACGAGATGAAGTAGATAAAAGAACCGTGGGGAACGCCGAATCAGAAGATGGAACAGGAAAAAGTGGGCGAGGGTGTCTTGAACAATGTGATAGAAGGAGATCGTTCGGTATGCCGGGGAGAAGATATAATCCGGATAGCCTGGTGATCATGACTCGAGAAAGTGTCCATCAAAACCTACCAGTTAGAATGCTAATGAGAACCAAAGAGTATTACCCATCTCCCATCTATAAGCTATAATATAAGAATATGACGTCTTGTATCACCTAAAAATGACATTTTACGTCTAAACCAGGGTCGTGTTGGTGAAACCAATGTCAAGTTGGATCGCAAATACACTATTTTATGGTCTTCAAAACATGACCAGATTTGACCAAGTCACAACCAAAACAAACTATTAACTTTGAAGTAGGGTTTCGAGAGTAAAAGATTAAGAGATGAAGCATTGATAATTACCATGCTGGTCATCATTAAATATCCGTCGATGATTAAAATAATTTTTTTAACACCAGATTACATCAAATAAGACAAGTAAGAGGTCTTAGGATGGAGAATGAGTCGAAATTCCATGAAATTGATCACATTCTTTCAAACTACAGTATTCTTGTAGTCAAGAAACACATTGTTTATGTTTCTTCCCCAACACAAAAACAGGACCGGCATAGAAGCGACAAAGATCAACTGTCATACTGAACGATATAAGAATTAGTTTATCCCATACAATGCAAACAAAGTATTATCATTACAAAAATTAAGCAAGATACTCACTTAATTTTCAATTTAAAAAAGTTTTTTTTTAACTAAATCAAATTTCACGACTGGTTACCTACCACCACCCACCATTGGCCCTTGAGGCAGCTTGCAGGGTAAAATGTGGATGGACTCCTTGCAGGTAGGCCCTACGTTAAGGAAGAAAATAATCATAGCTAATTAAACCCCATATCGGCGACTGACGAGAAGGATGATTAAATTACAATAAAATAGTTTTCACCATCAGGATCACAATCAGAAAGAGGCCAGGAAAGGGATATCTTGTCCCATCTTAATATCTAAAAATACACTCGAGAATAAAATCAAATGTGTATTTGGCCAATTCGACTCATTTATGAACTAAAATAGAAAGAGCATTAGAGTAGATAAAATTGAAATGGATTTTAAGATAATGAAGGATGAACAAAGGAATGGGCACTGTCGACCCTCATGTTACATTGAACCACTTAGTTCCGAATTTTGGCATAAAAATAAGAAAATTGACATACATGTATAAACCAAGGAAACCCAATAAGTTGGGACTTTAACATTGAAATATTCCACGCATAAGAATAAATTTTGGCGAAGTAGCTGTCTCTGCAACTATACATTAAAACTAATGACTTCCCTATACATATACCCCTCCGCTGCTAAGACAAAGCCACCCATTCAAAATTCTTGATATTTCCGACATAACATCATTATTACCTTCGGTTTCAAAAATCCTTTTTGAAGGGACATCAGCAAACATGAGTGCTGTGTAGTCTTCCTTGCCTGGCAAGCATTCAAGTTTTTTTTCGACGAGCTTGGTCTCTTGGCGTACATGAAATATTCCCCTAAAAGGGAATTTTAGTCAATTCGGAGTCAATCACCGTATCCCCGGTCAGTCTCCAATGTCTTAGGTGAACAAGTCTTCACATTCAGCTTCTCGTGATTCAACCTGCGTGATTAAAAGGGAGATAACAATATCATTTAGAATTAAAACTCTTGTACAACGTAGTTAAGTAGTGAATCCAAGAAAAAACGACCATATTGAATAAGATTTTTTTAACGGTAGCTCTGATAAGTTAAGGCTCAAGCAGTGAGTAATAATTACAGAAGACTTAGAAAGCCGAAGAAGAAATGAAAGATGTTTTTTGAGTGCAGTTTTACTGAGGTAAATGTTAGTTAATATTCTCTTAAATAGGCAGGGCCGTATTACCATACGGCGTACCCCGCGGCCGCCGGGGGCTTCGCGAGAGTAACGAGGAGGAAAGTTTTTGATGTAAATACAGGAAGTAATCTAATTTAATGTAAATACTGTAAGAAATCAGATCGATAGATATTTACACTACTGTATTGCCTTTATAAGCAAGGAAAAGTATGTCAAGCTGCCATGATGCAAAAGTATAACATTCGAGGCCTCATTGTAGACTCCGCCGGGGGCCTCGGAGGTCATAAATACGTCAGTCAATAAGGGAACCTAGGTGTACATAATTAATTTAACAATTATCAAATACCTACATAAGTATTGGATACCTACATAAGTATTGGCATTTTAAATGTGCATCTTCGGGGAAGCAGCCCTACTGCGAAGAGTATTTAGCGATAAAAGCCTTGGAAAGAATAAGCACGCTTTTCATTGATTCAAACCAAAGTGCTAATGATAATAGTAAAATAATGAGGACAAAATCCAATACCCTTTTCAATATTTCAAAATTATTTCTCAAATATTATCCATGTTACGTCAGCAAGAATCCAGCTATCTATCTACCCTTCTCTCCATCCCTTCCCCTCTAAAGCCTCTGTCAAGCCGCACTCGTCCACATGGGGAAAAACAAATGCCCAAAACTATAAAACCAAGTTGAATGAAACGTAAAAATTACTTCCTGAGAACGTTAAAAGCAGCATATAGTAGTGAAATGTTAACGAAGATGCTGTTAACTTCCAAATTCCTTCTTTCTTTCTCTTAATCACGACTAATTGAATATAAAGACGTTAAATACACACTGGTTTAAGATAATGAGCATCTGCTGAAGAATAGGTGAAATTGATACGAGGCTGTCTCCGATTTTAACTATATAGGTAGGTATCTTAAATGTTGTAGAGAATATAAATTGAAAATAATAAAAGTAACTTTTTCCTAGTTAATTTCTTATTATCATTCCCCCATTCTTAAGGAAATCTCTATGCTGACCGATTTTCTGAGTTAAAATTTTTCTGAATGTTTCGCACATTTGTCTTGATTTAATTAGTTCATCATTAATATAGTTCATAGTCAAATTAGCAGATAAAATAAAAAAGTATTAAATTAATTAACTGTCCAGTAGTAAACACCATATAGTATTTTACAATTAACTAGCCAAAGAACACAAAGATTTTAAGGTTTTAAACTTTAAAGCTTTTAAGAAGTCTCTTAATATTAATAAATTCCTCAAGTTACTATGGCTAAAATGTTGTTCACAATTTTTTTTTATACCGAACACTTAAGTGGTGACAAAATTATCTGAAGAGTAAGATAATCGCATTTCTGAAAACTAATTAGAACTTACAGCGTGATACAGCGGATGTCAACCTTTACGTACCACGCTATGAGAATTACCAAGTAAATGACGATAAACCTGGATAACTTAGTCATGCAAATTCAGAGGAAGTATTAGAGGGAGAACTTCCATTTAAAGAACAAGAAATTAAAATTAGCGAGTTTTTGTATTAATAAATAATTAGGAGACTGATGGAGAGGGCCAAAAGTTTCCATTCAACACTCTTGATGATGTGCGAGAAGTATTTAATAACGGCGGAAGTAACAGCCTGCACGATCGTAAATACGAAATTTCACACCCAGTTATTGGCGAACAAGAGAGATCGTATTAATCACGAGTAAATGTGGTGATCACACTAAATATTTAGTTGAGAAAAAATTGCTATATAATTCACACGCGTTTTTCTGTAAACGGATGGCTTGTAGATAGGGGGTTTAGGGAAATTGACTGCCGAGGGTTATGTAAGTACGTACTGAGAGAATGGGGACCGCTTAAATTGAAATTCTCTTTTGAACAATTAATTCCTAAATTCACTAATTCAATATCCAAAAATAGAAGAAATGATAACTAGGAGCCTTGATAAAAACAATAGATGCAAACTAAATGTATGTACCACAACTAAGTTAATTGAAAATTAAAGGCAAGAACAACGATTGCTAGCGCAAACCACTTCATGGTGGAATCCTGAACTACAGAAAACTAAACTTAAACGTCTCAACTATGGTCAGACAAAATTTGAACGGTTGTACTGTACTAACAATTAAAATTTCTTTATTCACACTTCACTAAGTGATACCTAACAGATCCACGAGTTACATAATGAACCTGGTTGAGGTTATTCAAGATTAAAAGTTTCACTTAATTAAGCTAATCACGGTTAAGCCGAGTAAAACAGGACAAGATGATCGAGGGAATGGACAAATTGACTTGCGGAAAAAAATAATAACGAATAAACAAGCATTAATGCATTACATTGTCAATCTGAATAAATTTCTTTCAATTGCTAATAGGAGGTTGCGTCCGTGGCATTTTATTCCTTGATCTCATTATTAGCAATTACGTTGCCATTCCATTTGGAAATCAATTGGACGTGTACCGTTGAAAAAATTGGCCTTACAAATGAAAGATTCAGAGATACCAGATGTGTGCACTAAATAAAAACGAAAAGTAAATAAACGAAAAGTACATACATAATATCCCTCGGCTTAAATGCCATTAAACGTAATTCCTAACACCTTTTACCATGACAATTCGTTTTGTCTCCCGACACATTTTTGGTTGACAAGTATCGCAAATGTAACGCAAAATATGTTGAAATATTTAGATTACTTAGACTTACGATTTATAAGCAGCGGATACAGACGAAAATGGAAGCAGACAGTCAGTACATCTCTAGTAAAGGCAGTCTCACATTCTTGGAGTCCAGCTAGGTAGGTACTTTTGCACTCGCCCAACTTGAACGAAGAGTTCCAGATCTGGAGGGCTATCTCACCGCGGGTCCTCGGTGCGCAGGTATTCAGTTCTCAGACTCCTGAGCGAGAAAAATTCTCTCGTGCCTTATTGGGCGGCATTTCGCAGCAGTCTGAGGGAACGCTTACTCTGTTGGATCATGATATTTCAGTTAATAAGAAAATAAATCATATTTAAAGATGTAAAATGACTTCACGGGATTAAGATAATTACACAATAAACGAGGGAAATTTTATCCATTAATACTCTAGGAATTACTACTCCCCAAAATTCAATCTCGTCAAACAGGGCCGGCCCGAACAAAAGTGTGGCCTGGTGCAAAGTTGACTTACGAGGCCATGAAACAAATTTCGGACAACTAAATTCAGAAACGCGAACCCTTGTGCTCTCGTAGCGTTCCCCCTCCGTCCCCCCTCCTCCCATTTAGGCCAACTCTGTCGTCAAATACGAACAGTCGACTTGGGGCACCTAAAAACCTTCTGCAAAGAACTCAATCCAAACTAGTATACACAATAAATGAACTTCGATAATTGCAGCGCATACTAATTACAAGGTCAGTTGAATGCGCACCATTTCAAGTAATTAGATTACCCAACTATTTTCAACCAACTGAACACCAACTCGTTATACCTAACTGATTCAATCACTGAAACACGTGACAGACTCTCTTAACGAATGTAGAAAGAAAACGTGAATCCAGATTTAAAAAAAGACATCAAAATTTAATACGAAACAACGTTAGAAAAACTACAAGAAAATTAAGCCAACGCGGTAGCATTTCTGGCCCGCGTGAAATCAGTTCTCAGAATCAGACATTAATAAGTTAAATGGACACGCGATCATCATCGCTATAAGGATATGCCCCATAAGTGGGAAACTACAAAGAGAACATTATTACGTATGCCTAAAAAAAACACTTCACGACTAAGATTTAATTGTAGGATATTGTTACACTAGGTACCTTAATATCCTTATCACGAAGTTTTAACTCCTCCCGTGGTTTCTTAGGTCGCCACGCTACTCTTCAAATACGCCTTCTCGCCAGAATCGAAGCAGCCCAACTGCACGCCATCAGCTCATCTCGACATTTCATAATCTACTAACGTACGAGACACCGGAGGAGGTAAGGGGAAGGGAGATAGCGGTAAATCGACGGGAGGGGAGGTGAGTGGTGTTGCGCGGACTTCATGCGCAGCAACCGCCAAAATCAAACGTGCACAACTTCGCTGCGCTACTACCCGGACTTCATTCGATACTCAAAAGAATATATTTCGTAATTTGACAGTAGTAGTGGCGTGGTGAAGCTTTGCAGATTTGATTAGCAGTTCACTATGTATCCGCAGGGTATTACAGGGAGTGATTTATCACCTAATATATATCATACGCAAGTTAAATTGTTAACACATCATATGAAACTTAAATTAATGTTGTCGTTATCATTAGAACACGCGTTTGACAGCTGAGTTTACAGAAGTAGAACTCTGTTTTTATGCACTGTAAGTTCTAAGTTCATGCATATCACATATTTTCGCCTAAACTTAACCATTATACCAAACAAAAAAACCATTCCCGAGGCAGGATTCTAACCCGTGACTTTTGGGTTGTCAGGCTACCATGTTATCAACTACCTACCAAGATCAGCACAAAGTCTTTTACACCACCATGAAGGATATTTCAGAGGTAGGGCATAGGTAAGGATCACAGGTAATGGACGAAGGAGGTAGAGAAACTCAGTGAAACCCTAAAATTGCCTACTCTTGACGAGAGGTGCCAAGGGGGACAAAATTTGAACGTCCAGTTCAATGAAAAGAGTACTTAACTCAAAGTGCTCTTCATAGATCACTCAAATCGGTGCCAGTATCCCACAGATTAAAAAAAATAAATCTTATATAATTAACAGTTGCCACTGCCAATAAAATAAAACTATAAGCAATAATTATATACTAACCATTATAAGCAAAATTCCTCAAGGAGCACAGTACTGTTTCTTCTGATGCTCAAAATAATGATGATATACACTTCACTGTACTTCCCATAGTTATTAAATGCGATAATAGAACAGTAATGAAACTATGAACTCATAAACTGATATACTCATAAATCACCCAATGTGTTCTCTACTGGGTTGTGGTGGGCTAGTGGGTAGAGTACTAAGCTAATGACTGGAGGTTCAAATCCTTGGCAAGAGGCTTTCTGGACACCCCCACCTAAAATCCTCGCAATTCAGAACATCGTAGGAAATTGCAAGTGGCCCAGGGAAAGGAATTGGCCCCCCTACACTGAATGTGTGAATTTCACACCCCAATGGCTTAGTACAGGGTATGTTCTACTCTCATCCATCAAAAACCAACCTTCGGGTTGAACACAAGTTTATTATTTTTTTATGTTCTCTACCCTCGTAGCCCAGTGTTATGGCCACTGATCAGTGCCTCTCCCAAAGTTCGAATCCTGGGAGAGACCTTGGCACAAGTTTGAGTCAAACCCAATCTTGGTCATTTTCTGGACACCAGATCTTACTGGAAAACTGCAGGCAGCATAGGAAAAGCAACTAGACCACTACCTTGATTTGTGAATTTTCCATGATACTGGGCTCTACAAACTTAGGGTTGAACCTGACTACTAGGGCAAAACTCCCTCAAAAATGAAACACTGGAAGAGATCCAGTATTTCTGATAGCAGCATTTTAAAATATTGTGGTTCGGCTTATTTAAATTATATTTCCGCTTATACTAGGAAGATAGGTAATCTCATAATGACCCCACTTAGCCAGAGAAGAAAAAAAGCTTTTTAGACTACTTGACTTTTTTATCCATAAACCCAAAAATGGTGCTGGTATTACAGATGGTTACTCAATCCCTTCCACACTCTCACTAAGAATACCAAACTTCCGAGAAAACAGTTTTTAAATGTGCAAGAATATTGCAATCAAATGTTTAAGAGAAAGTCACTTCAAGAAAAATGACCATACCATAGGGCACTGACAAGTAAGCCAAAAATATTATCATTAAACATTTAACGTACCTACACATATATTTTAAAAATTAACAATACCAAAGAGTAAGTATACATTCTATGTCAATACACTTTTAAGGATAATGAGGAAGAAACACTTTAACATTTAGATGATTTTCATGGGTAGATTCATAATTGCGCTCAACTAGGTTGTTCCCATGAATATAGGTTGTAATCTTACTTAAAATCACGGAATGACAACTATGCAGACCAAGAATCCTGGCTTTCATTATGATTTCAATGTTTATACATTCATTGACATCAATAAGTAGTCATTTCAATGCCTCATAGAGCACAGATATTGAAAAAAATTAGCAAAAGCTGCAGACAAAACTAAGCTGTATCACACATTTTCAAGAGAAGGAACAGCCACCAAATAGAAACATGCAGTAAAATTTAAGGTGGACTCCAATTATAAATTACAATAAAATAGGAAAACTATAAAAGAGTACAGCATAGACAGTACAGTCGAGTATAAGCAAATTTATCAAATAAAATACAATTTGCGAATGATAGACTGGGAAAACTTGGTAAAAATGGATTTAAAAAAATTAATATGCTACATCCTTCATGAGGAAAGAATAGCCACAAATGTGAACAGATTCATGAAAGAAAATAGTTAAAATATGTATTCACACTCTTATACTATTCATATACCTGTTTAAGTTTCTTACAGGCAGTCTTTCCAAGAAGACACTAATGCCTCATGCTTTTCCAGGCAACCAAAAGTGACCCATTGAGAGGAACTAGCTGTTTAACCTTCTGTAAATTTATTGAGCTATTCCACGCATTACTATGTAAAATCTACCATAATCACCTTGACCATCAGTTTGAAAACTGTGATGCCATTATACAGTGGAGATAATAGAGGAATCCCTACCTTCAGCAAAAATTTATTTTACAATTAATCATAAGTACATTCTGTTTCATGATATACTTTCAGTAGTGTGGCCGAGAAATTGATATGAACAGCAACAGAAAGGCATAAAAATGAAAGGGAAAAGTTTAATGGCTACACGAGCCATATACGCTGCAAATGCTTCTGTATATCAGTGTAAATCTTATTTCCATTCCCATTTACTGTTCCAGGATTGACCTCACCCAACCATACAGCGGTAAGGGTCTGGAGTAAAAAGTCACAGTATGACTGCACACATGCTGAACTGGAATTATCTCTCACGTACCTTATTGGTGAAGTGAGAAATTATAACACAACTTTGACAATTCCATCATAGCAGCGATGAAGAAAAAAAACGAAATGAGGGAAACAATCATACTATGCTACATGGAATTGAATGAGCACCAATACAAAAATATCTAGAAATGATGAAGAGCAGAGGGGCTTGATCAGCAAAAATAACGAAGCTCTAACTGGAAAATGTGAAGCGACCCTTATCAAAAATAGGCAAAATGCAATTCATAATGGAAACTTAAGTGACATATGAAAAAAATTATTATAAGTTGTTATGACCCAAAGAAAACAGTAACTTTGGTATTTTTTCCATGAAGCTATTAATGATATCTGGGACTAACATCAAATTGGTTTAAAAAATGATTTTAGTGTATAAATAAGCCTCCTTACACTATTTATCACTCAAATAGCAAGGATATGGATAGCAAAATTTCATGAAGCACTACAGACAAGAGAAAACACATACTTAAACCTCCACACTTCTACTACTCCAAAAATTTACCTGCCAGCACTTCCATAACTTGGTGATTACCTATCTCTTGAATTTCATCTCTCGGGAATTTACTATATAAGGAATGTAGTTACATAATGTAAACTATGGTCTACTACTGAGAATAATCAGTCCCTTGGTTTCCAGTATGTTTCCACACCCCACAACACAACCCATCAACTTTACTTTCACCTGCATCTCAAATAACTCCTACTTTCACGAAATTAATATCTTATGCATCAGTATCATCAATCACTCATGATAAAACTGAAAAAATTTTAAGTAATGTGGTACACAATTAGGCAGCATTCATAATCAGAATTTTCCATTACTTAACTCAAGTCATAGCATAAATGTGTGAAACATGGATATTTTGACCAGAGACCCGGAACTCTTGACACTACATATGGCCATATACAACAATGCCGTCATCTCCTTTCACAACTCCTTAAGCCAATGTACAAGGATTTTCTTGACCAAAATTAGCCAAACAACATGCAGCTATGAAGTATTACGTATTATCAAGTGCATACGTACCTCTGCCATATTATCGGAGTTTAAAATGGAGATTAGTTTTCACACAATTACCCCAAAACCATTAGATAAATTATAAGCCACCAATGACAGAGTAAAATATTGCTAAGCTTTCACCAGAGAATATAATTATGTCAATATTGATCCAACCAGCTTGTCATGAATTTTGCATCCTGATGCAGCAAGAATTCAAACAAAGCTCATGCATAACAGCAATGAAAATAAAAGTAAATCAACAATGATCTTTCGCTGAGACTGCAAGCATTTAACCCTGAGACTGTACATGTTTTCTGGCTACCGCCAAGACACTGAAGTGATCACCAAGGAATACAAGAGCTGGAAAATTTAGAAAAGGAATAAAAAAAACAATGAATAGACTGAGGAAATAGAATTAAGAAAGATGTAGCTGATTACAGTGATTCTTTAGTAACATATTTTACAAGCCACAAAATTATAAACAAATGGTGAAAACACTTAAAATACAACATCTAAATCAGCTATGCACACATGCTTCATTTACAGCACTATACATTCAAAATAATCATACAATTTCATTTACAAAAGGATTATCTATCAAACTGTAATAAATTTTAGCCAAAGTGGCAATGAAAACAGGTAACACCCTTCTTGGACAAATGTCAATGCATGTAGGTACGTGTAATAATAATTTTTATTTTTGGTATATCGATTTAACACAGAGTTTTACATGCTAATGCCCACAGAACAGGAATCCTACTCACATGTACAAGACATCAAAATGCATCATGTCCATTTCATCACTGACACTCACCGATCACCAATAAATTACTTCATCCTTCATTTCATGGCTAAGGTACTAAAGGAATAACCATAAATTAAAAAGCTGAGCACATTACACCCAAAATGAGGCCATCACTGGAATTACCTTTCAATCATTTCAAAAATGATGGAATCTGTGCAAATTTTAACTTTAAGAAAAAAAATATTAAGGTAAGTGCAATTATGTGTTTAAAGGATTTAGCATTTATAATCACTTTTTATACACACAAAAACCATGATTAACATACAGCATGTATAAATACTTCAGAAAGACTGAGATTTGGAAATGAACATGAAATAAGGAAACATTAAATAAAAAAGTTCACCATCAACTTGACAACCAACAGCATATTTCCATCAGAATTTTCTCCACCCAATGATATCTTGCACACAATAGCAATGAGTCAAGCACAGAATTTCAGGTTTTTATCTCATAACTAAGTATTTAAAGCCATTACTATACAAAAATTTAATTTTCTTTTAAATTCTACTAACAGTATAAAAGGGAAAGATATTCCACAGGGAAAACTAAAATCAGGCACTCACGTAACTTCAACAGTAAGCATACTACCAATGCCCATATGCAATTCTGAGAAGACAGAACTCTGGTATTTAGTAGTTGGGAGAAAGACAAACTTTATACGAAATAATTTAAATTCATACCAAATTGCTCAAACAACAAGTCATTACATACCAACCTTGACATTAAGACTGCATGATGAACTCATAAACCCTTGTAGTAGCCCAATAAAAATTTACTTACGACAGTATCTAAGCCAAAATGGCTTTATAGTCAGAAAAACTAATGTGAGTTTCAAGGTTCAAGACTAGCATGAGAATATTCCTCCTTAAAGGTGTTTGAGCATTGGTTAGAACTGCTCAAATTCACCAGAGAAGAAAACATGAGGATATCATGCAGCTTGCCCCAGACAATAAATTCATAGCAAAGAATAGTGGTCCAACCTCAGAATTATTTTGCAATTTGCCAAGCCTTGAGAAGACAATGGCAGACTAGTGTATCATGAGATATTCAGACAAGGCTGAAAAATATCCTTCAACTTCACTCTCTCTTAAGCTCACTGAAGTATAAACATATTTGCATACACATATACATGTATATTTATGTTAATATAAACATGTGTGCTTGGTTAGCTTTAGATAGAAACTCAATTCTCATAACCCTTGCAGTTTGACTCCAAAGCAAATAAACCTCACAGCTGACACTTATGCCAGATGTAAGTTTGCATATGTATTACACACCCACTTTTATTTTGTAGAAAAACAAATGAACAGCATTTCAGTCACTCACAGGTGCAAGAAGACACACATGTCGCCGATCCCACAGTAGCATTCATTTCATATCCGCTCGCCGATATCCACCTAATCATGGCAGAAACTTTTTTTTTCAAGAGACAGAGACACAAAACTAGGTACTCAAAGTATTAAAAGAATGTTCAAGAAACAAAATGGGGGAAAAGTGACTAAAAGTCATGGGCAAAGTGAAGGGAGGGGAAGGAACTGAGGGGAAGAGATGTAAATTTTCTATCTTCAAACATCATGGAATGGGTTTCTCGGTGCTATTGAGAGTCTAGTGCCTCCAATCCCCAAATCTTCTTTTAATTTACCTCCTGCAACTCCTGTCTCTTTCTCATCTCAGCAATTTCCCTGCGGCAGAAGCCACAAGGCAGAAGGGGCAAGATGGAAATGAGAGAGAGAGATATGTGTGCGCCATAAGGTGACATATGCACATGCTGTGAGAAGTAACAGAAGGACAACTGGGATGTAGGCAAGAGGGGGGAGAGCAGATGCGGTAGACATAATTCCAACGTTTCCCAGCGAAGGTGCACTCTAGCAGCAGCCCCCTCCTTGAATGGCTCCTTGACTCCCTGCTGGAAGACTTGGATTGGTAGGTGAGTGCTGAGGCCCAATTTTAATTCCATTGGCCTATAAGAAAAACCGACAAGAATTAGTGATAGGTAGAGGGGATTGGACAGTGACTGCACAAGTTGAAACGAGTGAGAAACTCCATATTTATACTTTTGCCACTAAAAATAAATAAGAGTTTTCAATGATAACAAGACTGGGCCATTTTGTCTCTCCCAAAGTGACCCAAGCTCTTTCCTTGAAAAGTGCCACTTCCCATCTCCCCATTGATGGTCAACATAGTTGGCCAAAACATCAATAAGGAGTCTTCCACAATATACCTCTTGTCATCCTTGTTATTATCTTCTAAAACAGTTGCCATACATTTTCATTATTTTCAGTGCAATGTGCAGAATAGCTAGTAATGTTAGGCAGGATTCTTTATGACAAACAGGATCAGGATACTTTTTCATATAACACTAATGGGCGTGAAAATATGACATGCCCATCAATCTCTTATCTCTCAATACCATCTCCTAATATGAGTTTATGTAACTAAATTACTAAAACAAAAACTAATAATTAATCCAAAAGGGCTGCCCTCCTAACCTTCACCCTAATAAAGTTTTTGGAAAATTATCATGCTAAAACATATTTGGAATGCAATTTACACAAGGATATTTTTAGGAAAAGCTACAAAAGCTTACATTGGTATTGACATGATACAATTGAGTCTCAGGACCCCTAACCCTCCTTCCCTTCCTGACTCACTTTGTCCACTCTGAACCTCCTTACAAACAATACAGCAGTTACTAAAGCCAACCTCTCACCTTTTCCTTTTTTCCCAATACTCCATACCCCTATGAATATATACTCAATTTCAAGACCCAAGTCTGTACCTGAATATGGTTTGGTAGACAAAATTCGTTGTACAGAATAAAACTTCTATCAGATTCATGATACTCCTGTTGTATTCAAATTGGTGACAAATTCCATGTCTGATCTGTAGGCTTTTAAAGTTTGTCAAAATATCTGAACTACTTGGGTGATGGGAGTAGTAATATTCCATGGAGCATAAAGAGGAGGGGAGGGAGGAAAATTAAAGGTTATAAAAACAACTGATGAATAAGCAAAGCACGCACACATTCCAAATGTAGCACCAGAGTAACTCTTCAGGTCACTCTAATGAGTGAAACACAAACATATTTGAATCTGGTCACTCCCCAAGTCACCACAAGACTTGTGGCAGGGGATGTATAGCTACCAGCTGTTAGTGGAGGGGAGAAGATATTTTTTCATTAGAAAGGTGTTTATCCTTGCATTGTATTTTATAATATTTTGTTGTGGTCATGTAGGCCTATGGGTAAGTGAATGCTAGAATCTATCCCTTCAACAGCCCATTTATCTCATTCTGTCATTTTGATACAAACGGCCAACGTGGTACAGGAATATAATTGTAACCCTCAAAAACGTAACTGATTAAACTACACTTTACACACACGCAAGAAAAACAAAAATATTCTACAGGCTGCTTAAATTTTCTTCTCCAAATCCTGTGGTTGCAAGTTATAGAACAGCAGCACATATACATCACAGGGACTATCACAAGGCAGTTATGACTAAGCACTACAGAAAAATATTCACTGCAAAAGCAGCCAAGGGATTTAGAGCACAAGGTTTTGTATTTCATAATATAGTAACTTTCATATGGTCACCATAACATTATAATATAACAATTTAATTCAACAGATATTGGAGACAAAAATGAAAGGTGGTACATTACCTCATTATTGATATCAAAAACTCCTTCCTGAATCTTTTCATAAATTTCCCGGGCTGTATTAATGAAAGCTTCCTCGACATTAGCTGCAGTCTTAGCTGAGGTTTCCATAAATATGAGGCCATGTTCTCGGGCAAATGCCTCCCCTTCTTCTTTCTTCACTTCCCGTCTAGATTCAAGATCACTGGAAAGTGAAAGATTAGGATAGAAGTTAGGTAAAGAAGCAGAGATTCACCGTCATGGCACCATGTTTTCTCTTTTGCTATAAAACATTTCACCATATTAGAGTGGACTTTTGTTCGCACATTTATGTAAGGACCCACAATTCTGAACATGGTAACGAGGAAAACGTGTATTACAGGTTTGGCCTTCCTGGGTCACCTGAAGAATAATAATAATAATAATAATAATATATTTATTGGTTCCCAAAAGACATGTCTTATCCATGTATGGAACAGGTCACAAAAATCAATTCAAAGAATCGAAAAAAGATAAACAATCAAATCACCATACAAATACCAACATCATATTATCAGAATAAAATAAGAAGAAAAAATATAAGAAGAGAAACAGTCCAACATCATCCACCCTCACATAAATACCTATAGGAAATACATAATATAATCAGAATACATGGCATACAGACATAAACTCATCTATTGAGTAAAATGGGTGGTCACAAAGATATTGATAAAGATGACATTTAAATTGAGGAAATTTTTCCATAAGCCTTAACCTCCTGGGTAAGTGATTAAGAAATTTTATACCAGCATAAATGGGGTTCTTGCTGAACAGTGTGGTGTTGTGAGTTATAACCCTAAGATCATCACACCCCCTTGTGTTATAATTATGGACATCATAATTAGCTCTAATGTTATAAGAAAGTTTATTTTTGTGCACAAAGATAATAGCATGAAAAATGTATAAGCAAGGTAAAGTAAGAACTTTGAGGGATTTAAAATGTGATCTACAACTGCTTTCCTTTGGAATTTTTTTAATAATTCTAATGGCCCATTTTTGTAGTCTAAAAAGACGAAACGAGTGGTAAGAATGACCCCACGCTGCAATTCCAAAAGCCAAACGACTATGAATAAAGGCATAGTATACTGCAAGAGCAGTGGCAGTATCTACAAGGGACACAATTCTTCGAAGGAGGTAGCATCCACTAGCTACTTTTGAGCAGAGTTTGTCTAGATGAAATTCCCAGGATAGTGACTCGTGAATATATAAGCCCAGAAATTTAGTCACTGAGGAGGAAGTAATAGAGGATCCATTTAACTTTAAAAGAGGAGAGGAAATAATTTTTCTTTGGTGAGTATGAAATTGAATAAAAGTGGATTTATCACTGTTGATAAATACCATGTTGTCCTTGCACCATTCACTCATGCAATTAATGTTCCTTTGAACTACTGCATGGTCCAAGTCTTTAGAGGAAGTAAGGTGGGTTGTGTCGTCTGCATACATGTAAACTGAGCCACTGCTGAAATAGTTTGGAAGGTTATTAATGTAGATAATGAAAAGAAGAGGACCCAGTATAGATCCTTGAGGAACACCTCTAGAGATTGTTAAGGGGGTGGAAGTAGTGTAAGTTCTAGTTTCAGCTGAGTAGATCTTAACGACTTGAGATCTACCAGTTAGGAACGATTTTAACCACTGATTGGCAATACCTGAGATCCCATAAATTTTGAGTTTCCTCAGCAGGGTTTCGTGATCAACAGAATCAAATGCTTTTCTTAAATCATAGAATACCCCTGTTATATGATTCTGCTTATCGAGTTCCAGTGTGATGTCGTGAATGAATTTATACATGGCAGTTTCAGTAGATCTATTTTTTATGAAACCAAACTGAGCATCTGATAGTATTTTGAATTTATTAAGGAAAGACAATAATCTATTGTGCATAACTTGTTCAAAAATCTTAGAGAAAAGGGAAAGAATGGAAATGGGTCTATAATTGTTCATATCATGTGGGTCACCACCCTTAAACACTAGAAATGTTTGTGGGTGGCATAACTTTCAGGGGAATCATATGTTTGACTTTCATATTAGCTCATTCCATACATGGCTGGTATTCATTTACGGTAAAACAAGTTTCATTTATACTTATCACACTTTCCAAGAAAATACATATGATATCTTACATTGAATCACACTCAATAATTATTTACGACAGTAATAACCAAGCAGCACACTTAGTCAGTCAGTGCAAAAAGTAGAGGTAATCTACATAATTGCCGATTTGAAAATACTTCGTAAATCCACACAGGTATTTGTTACACACTATGTGGTGTTCAATGCATAGTCTCATCAGGTGTAGAATTGAGAAGTGATAAGGCTTTATACAACATTTGCAGACGTAGTTGGGGTTTGGCCTGAATACCAGGCACCAACAAGTTGGTATCTATGTGAGGAAACAAAGTATTTTCATTTCAACTTTGGTTTGCTCCTACCCAGGTACACCGGGAAGAGTATGCACCAAAATACTGTAGACTCAAGTTTAAACGTTAATAATTCAGAGATGGTCCAATGATTTTCCACTTTATGAACATCACCATTTACAGTAGAACCTCGGATATACGACCCTCTTTTATATGACCTCATTTATACTCCTTTTTTTTCTGTCCCGTAAATAACTCCCCATGTATTTCAAACCTCCCCATAATAAGACCCCATGTATTTCAAACCTCCCTCATGAAACTTTTCATTTATGCGACGAACTCAATTATGAACTGTTTTTTTCCAGTCCTTAGGTAGGAGGGTCCTCACTTATACGACTTTTCAGTGACTGACCTACGGAAAGACATCAAATCTGAGTTTTGTAAATGACTATTACAGGTCTCGTATTTTCATTTATGCACCATTTCAATTATTTATAAGAAATATGACTTTTTTCCCCATTACCCTGGTATCGCGAGAAAAAAAATACTTAGAATGTCACGTGGGTAGCCTACATTCGCCGGCATCAGACACACAACGAGAGATGTGCGAAGTTCTATCCCTATCGCAGTTTAATTTTTTCTTTCAGTCATTGCATCGAAAATTTTATCATCTGCAATTTCAAACCTTTACATCTGAATACTCACATTTTCATATTTATATTGTTGAAATTAGATTTAAGAATGTATCACGTAACGAGAGGGTGGAATTCCCTGGCATTTCCAACTACATATATACATGATTAGAAATGTTAAGAAGGCTGTTGACAAGAATGGCATTCTGACTCCACCCAAACCTAAGCCTGGCCCATTGTTACCTGTAGAGACAGCTAAAATAGTCTTTGCTTTCTACGAAAATGATGTCAGTCAGTGTATGCCTGGAAAGAGAAACTGTGTTTGTCAGAAAAAATGGTAAGAAAATACACAAACAAAAGCATTTGGTGCGTTCAAACTTAAAAGAAATCTATGCACTCTTCAACGAGAAGAACATAGATATTAAAATTGGATTCTCTAAGTTCGCTGAAATGTCACACAAATAATGGGTTCTTCCCGGTGCATCGGGTGCCCATGCATGTACAGTTCACCAGACTTTAAAATTAATAACATCTAAACATGATCATGTGCAATTCACCTCGTCCTGAATGCTTCTTGGGGATGTGTTCCGATTGCCCCGGTATTTACAATATCAAAGCTGAATTAGAGACAGTTTTTGATGATTTATTTATTGATGAAGGAGTATATAAGCAATGGCTAACAACAGACAGATGCAATTTAGAAACAGTTCACCAGCCTTCCAAAGACTTTGTCAACAACTTTGTCAGTTAACTGCTTGTGTTACGTATCATTACTTCATTGCCACATAACAAGCCACTTTCCTCCAGGAAGTGAAAGGATCATTTCAGCCTGGTAGAGTTATAGTCAGCGGAGACTTCCCAGAAAACTATAGTTTTGCTCATCAGAATGCCACCCAGGGTTATCATTGGAATAATAGAAAGGCTACACTCACCCATATGTGTATTATTACTTAGAAGGTGCCAAGCAGGAACATTCAAGCTTTATATTCATATCTGACTGCCTTACACACAAAACTGTTGCAATCAACTAATTTCAGAAGCAGATAATACCCCTTCTATGCAAAAAAGTGCCACAACTAAAGAAAATTATTTATTTTTCTGATGTTGTGCTGCACAGTACAAGAATAAAAACAACTATAACCTGTGCTTGCACGATTCCGACTTTGGGGTGTCTGCTACATGGCACTTTGTTGCCACCTCGCATGGGAAAGGGCCATGTGGTGCTGTAGGTGGTTGTGTAAAGAGGTTAGCAGCCAGGGCTAGCTTGCAGAGGCCATACGATAGACAAATCAGAACCCCTAAGGACCCATTTGATTGGGCTGAAGCTAATTTGAACTCCTCGACATTTTGGTTTATGTCAGTAGAAGAGATGGAGCAACGTGTCAATCTCTTAGAGAAAAGTTTAAGGTTCTTCACCCAATTGCCAGAACGTGAAGTTTCCACTGCTTTGAACTGATATCCACAACAATGCTATGAACGAATCGATATTCTTTGTCAGCCGAAAGCAAAGATGTCCTGCTGATCCCAAGGGAAGAAGACACAATCGACACAGAAGATGAGTCTGATGAGGATATTTGAGTCAGATGTGAATGAAGATGGAACAGAACTTGTTCTAACTATTGAGGGCGTAGGTGAATATGTCACCCTGCAATATGATGGACACTGGTGGCTCGCATCTGTTGTAGAGAAGATAATGCCTGTAGAACTTAAAGAGTTTGATTTTTCTATCCCCATGGGCCATCTCCATCCTTGTGCTTCCTCTAAGTCATGTGCTGACAAGGGTGTCGGGAGGGATGTCGGATGCACATAAAAGATCACAGAAGAGGACAGCAAAGCAGCTACAAGATGGCTCACAATGAAATGAGATCAAGGTAAGATTACAGAAGAACCAGTTCTTACTTGTATGCGCAACTGCAAAATAATGAACCAAGCAAAATTAATTGGTGATCTATTTCTTTGAATAGCAGGCAAAAAGAGATGGATTGCCATTCACCTAGAAGAAAATTCTTGTTCACTTATCACTACATATGTATCTCAAAAACCAAATTTTTAGCCATCTCAAAATTTTGCGTGTTTTTACCCATATATACATGCAGTTTAATAATACCAAAATAATCGAAGTTTTAAAAAAATCGAAGAGGGTGTATTTGACCCTTTGACCTTTGACCAAATGTAGATGTAGGCCCGTTCTGTGATGCCATTTGAAATGATGAGTATTTGAAAGTCAATCCTTTAAATAGGAAATTTGATTGCCTTTTCAATGAGCCCAATTCCAACACTGTAGCTCTGATAGGAGCTGACTTATTGGCAGTAAACTAAAGTAATGCGCAAAAAGGCCACCGAAAGGTCAAATTTTGACTACCTCATAAATCCCTATACGATCATCCCAAAAATACAAAAAAAAACATTCGTTACTTACAATAGTATGAACAACTGTACAAATTTAATGGAAATCCAAGAAGTCTACAAAAATGTGTTGGTTGATTTCACATGGAATGACCCTTCTAACCTTCTAAATTTGAATTGCTTTCTGATATTCAATAGAAACTTAAAACTATTTTCAGTTAGATCTTTATTCATACCTAGTGATATTCTGTTTTAGAAGAAAAATAGTTGGTAAAGGAAAATAATTACCCATTATTCAGTAGAGTTTTTAGTAATCAATACTCCTGCATGAGTTGGTGCTTGCATGAAGATGAAATGACAATAAACACCATTACAAAATGTGCCAAGCATTAATTGAAACTAGGCCCTGCTGGTCAAGTGCCAGAAATGCTAACTATTAGAGAAATTATTCAAATTTCGGCACAGATCTTACATTATTTCAGGATTGAAAATGCACACTGTTTCTGTGGGGTTATGGGGGCCTAGTGGGTGGAGCACTGAGCTACTGACAGGAGGGCTCAAATCTCGGGCAAGAGCCTTTCTGGACACCCCCATCTAAAATCCTTGTGATTCGATTTTCTGAGTGTCAGAACATCGTAGGAAATTGCAGGTGGTCCAGGGAAAGGAACTGGCCCCCCTAGCCTGAACATGTGAATTTCACACTCCATTGGCTTAGTACTAGGCGAGCTCTACTCTCACCTATCAAGTAGCCCAGAGTAGCTATCAAGTAGATGCCCAAAATAGACAATTCTACCATAAAAGCAAGAGAAAAGGGAAAGACTAGTAATTACCTCCCTCACCCCCAGTTTATTTGGAAGTGGACTAATTAAGTAAATTGCCTGTGTGCAAGAGTAAGCCCTTTTTGTGGCTCATAGAAGGGTATTAATGTTCTATGGTGATAATTATTATTCTTCATCTCATTTCATTCATTCATCTCATGAAGGGGTTGTATTCACGATCTAAATGTCTCATCCTTCATCTATCAACCCATGCATTCATTAGTTATTAGAAGGGCATTCTTGTTTGTAGTAATTGTAAGTCAATTCTCGAAAATATATGTAGTTGTTTTGTTGAATGGAAAAAGGTATATTTTGTTCAATCTTTCTACCTGGTGAGCCAAATTACCCGTGAGCCGATTACCTACAACGCATCTTCATCCAGCCCCGGCGGTAAAGCTAGGGAAAACTAGATTTAAAACGCCGTCAGGAACTCACCCGCAGAGTCCTAGTCCAGTCTTGTGGAGAGGTCTCTAATTTTATCTAACAAGTGATGGAGTTTTTGCCCACGTGTTTCTGAGGTGGGAGGGAACGCATGGGTGAAGTGTTCTGTGACCCGTTCGCATTGCCAGGAGGATGGGACCGGCACACTATATTGGAAAATGACAAACCCGTTGCCTTACCCAAGGTCAAAACAACAGTATCATTTGTTGAAGTTAGTTTGTAATTGTAACAGAGCATTTGGCATTGAATGACAAGGAAGTGTGTAGTATAAAGCTTAAAGAATAAATATTATCACCAGTATTATAGTATAAATATCTTGATTCAATCATTGAAAGAAATGGCAAGAGGTAGAGGTGAACATAGAATCCAGCATGGATACGGAAATTTGAAGAAGGAATAGTAGGATAATAGGGAATATGACAGGGAGGTGAGCAGTAAAATGAAGGGGAAGATGCGCAATACCTGCCATGCTATATGGTGGGGAGACCAGGTTGATTACAAAGACGCAACAGAGGAAGTTGGATGTGGCTGAAATACAAGAGTTGAGAAGGTTGACTGGAGTGGATAGAGATATGAACAAACTATATTAAAGGAATTATTGAGGTGGAATCTTGTAGAATTTAAAGAAAGAAAACTGATGTGATTTGGAGATACTGAGCAGAAAAATTAGAAATATGTGGGTAAGGTTACACATAATTTGAAGTGAATGGGAAGAGAAAAGGAGGAGGACCAAAGCGGAGGTGGATGGAAAAATTACAAAAAGATTTCATGAATCAAGGATTCCATACAGAGGAAACCCTAGGCAATGATGAAAAAAAAACTCAGGGAACAAAACCCTATCAGTTCAAGTACCTATCAGTATTCAAGACCATTATGACAAGAGATGGTGATGCTCATGGTGTCAGCAGGTACGGAACTGATTCAAAAGGTCATACCTCTAAGAGATGCATCATAGAGCCAATTTTCATGGAATGTACCATTACTGGTAGGGTGCTGCTTATTTTTAATTTTTTCTCGGATTTTTGATTTCTGCCTCTTAAAATATGCTATAGGGTGCAGAATGGATATGCAAAAAATTTCAGCCATATTGTTTAACATTTAGAGGTCACTCTAAAGGGCATAAATGCAAAAACATTCAATTATCCCAATTTGAGAAAATAACATTTTTAGGGGTAACGCACAATTTTACAGCCTTTTAGGGTCAAAATTCACTCCAATTTTATGTCCGCCCAACAGCTTTCCACGAATAAAATATTTTTGCGCAAGCTACAGCTGCGTGCCACACCCTTAACACCGAGCCGGTTGCTCTCAGGCCGCATTCGCAGTCAGCTGTTAGGTCCTGCACCCCTCATTGCCTTATGCCCCCGTCGCACCTTCCCTGACGAGAGTCTGTGGGGGGAGGGAGGATTCGAATACCTTGGGTAACAGTTGCACACCACTAATGATTCACATGAAGCTACAATCCTTACAAGACTGACCTTAAGCTCTAATTTATACATTTGTGTGCTATCATTTTCTTGGAAAAAGATTCTTGTGAGCGGGGCTTCAGGAAACGGACAGAGAATATCAGGTGTTCAGAATTACCTGACAAACATCCAATGTTTTACATTGTTATAAATTCAGAAGACTTTTGTTTCGACCAACCATAAATAGATGGAATCATTTAGAATGATGCTAATATGTGTACATCTTCATACCCAAGTTTACATGTTTCCCGCCTCCTTTATCCTCATCACAGTCATATTTCGAATTGTGTGGAGTAAATATTTGGAGCCAAAACGCTAGTGCTAAACACGATGTCGTTTACTATGTCTACTGTCTAGTGATGTGTACCTAATTGGTGTCCCTGGAACTGTAGCTGATTGTTTCCCGAAAAATAACCTGCCTTTGTATCGTGAAGTGCTACAGGTGTTCTATCACCACCACATTACGTTGAAACAAGGAGTGCATGCAAATGCGAGACTAACCATGAGGTCTGTGGTCCCGTTCTGCACTGTTGTGTCGAGAATTCCTATTATTCAGGATATACATGGAATAGAAAAAATAGAGGCATTGTGCGGTGAGCTATTGAAATTCAAGAAAAACTCTTGATGATGCACTACACGACAGCTAAAGAATGGAGTGGTATTTAAAGAAAAACTCGATCAGTTGTTTGATATTGCCACTGTAAATGCACTTGAAGTTATGCAACATGATGAAGACAAAGAGTTCTTGAAAATGCAGAGGCAACCCTGGTAGTAGAAGTGCTTCAAAAGATCGTAAGCTAGCATTCTTAGAGAGAGAGAAGAGGCAGCATAGTCGGCACGTAGAGCGGAGAGGAAGAGAAGATACATATGATGAGTATCTCAAGAAGTCCGAGTTAAAAAGTAAATAGGAAGGTAAGTTTTGGGCCTTGAAAAACTAAATCTCTATCCATTTCCTTTGTATTGCAATTCAATGCAATGGCATAACAATAATGCAATGGCATTGTTGTTAATGATTCATTATTCTTTTAGGAAATGACAATACTCTTATCTTAAGTAGTGAGGATATTTCTGAAACTGATTCTACTGATGATGAGCCGATGGGGTAGTCAAGTAAAAGACAGAGAGATAGAAAAATCCTCATAATGCCCTAAATTGCATTGACCTGTGATGCCTTAAGGCATTAGCATGAGAGGAGCGGCAAAGGTTATTGCTGCTGCTATGAGAAGCACTGGGCAAAACATTGACAACTACAAAGTCAACTAAGTCTTGGTGTGTCGGCAAAGAGCAAATCAGCATCAGAAGAAGTCTTTGTCTATAAAAGTAAAGTTTAAGCTAGACCCCTGCCGAACCCTCCACTGGGACGGAAAAATTACATCCGATCTAACCGGCAAAAGAAATGCAGACTGCATTGCAGTTGTAGTAACAGGAGTTACCAGCGATCAACTACTTAAGGTAATTTTTACTCATTCGTTGAATCAAATATCTTTTACAATTATTTGCATATTATGTCAGTAAATGTTTGAATAAATCTCATGACTGACTGATGAAAGAAAAAAAAAACACTATACATTCCAAAACTCTCAATAGCTGCTAGTGGCCCACTGCTGACTGTTCTGTGTTGTTTAACATAGAGTTGAGGAGTGGAGATAAGAGAACAAAATTAAAGCATTATCATTTGATACTACCAGCATAAATACAGGTAATGAGCTGTTTTCATATTTTAGGTTCTCAGTTCATCATATATTTTGACATTTGCAACCTGAAAATTTCTCTTTTATCATATACAAGGTTAAAAGAAAGTTATACTACAAGATAAACTACTGCTAGATGTTTTGTATCTTGCTTGCTATCACCACGTTTTAGAAATAATCCTGGAAGCAGGGTTTGAGCACAAACTTAAACCTTTGGGTGGGTCTGAAATATCGCTATTTAAAAGACTCCAACAAAAGTGGCTGAAATAGACAAACATAAGTTTCAAGCTCTTTCAGATGAGCGTATTGCTAAGTATTTTAGCGGTGATGCAGCAAAAAAGTTTGTTGATTTAACAAAATACAGGTAATCATGAGCTCTGACCTTACTTATACCCACTAACATAACCATTTTAATACATCAGTAAGATATATTTATTCCCTTTTTTCAAATGCATTCACAGGTTGGCCAACCTAGAGATGACTATTTGGAACTTTTAAACCTTTCTCTTTTAATATGTACCTGGAAGGCGTCGCCCTCGAGGCATGAAGTTAGAGCACCCGGAGCTTTCCATTGGGCTAGATGGATGGCCAAGACAATATATTCATTAAAAAGATGGATTTTTTTAAATCAGTTTATTTTATCAGAAAGTGAAAGTAAGGGACTACTAGCTGTGACTGTTTTCATTTTAAAAGTACATATATTTTGATGCTACGCACCCATAGACGCTCCAGGGGCACCAAAAAATGATTTGAAGCGAATAACTAGATTAAAAGAGTACAGTAGCCTTGACAGTGCGATGACATCCATTGCCCTAAAGAAATTGAGAGTTATTGTTTTCCGATTTTTTAAATTGAGTGATATTTCTGGTGGCCCTTGAGGCATACTAGACTGTTATGAATTTTATCCTCTCCAGCACTGACTCTACGGCCAGATGGCATAAAGTGGAGGGGGGTGTTTGGTCGTCCACTCGCCAATTTCAACATCCGCTCAAAGCTTTCTACTGCCTTGGTTCATCAACTCTGTTTCCAGTAATTCATGAGGATCCTTTTGAACACGTATTCGAATTGGAAATACACTAACCTGGTCTTTACAGGGTGTCTCGTGGTGACCTAGTGGGTGGAGTACTGAGCTACCGACACGAGAGTCTTGGGTTCAAGGGGCTTACTTGATGCCCCCACCTAAAATCCTCGTGATTCTAACATTGGGGGACTCATTCTAGATTCCACCGGGGGCCTCAGAGGTCATAAATACGTCACTGTCCTCAAGTGAATATTTATTAGCTTTTAAATTTAGCATAAGAAAGTAAATATGTGGCTAAACCTTCATTGCAATAAATTATCACACATTTTATAACCAATCTGAATTGGAATAACATATGGATAGTTTCTGTGATGACTGTGCTAAATGCACTTCAAAATGAATTCGTGCAATTTGCGATAACGTTACCCACACCATGAAAGGATGTGATTCTGCCCCTAATTTTTCGATTATGAAAATGTGACGGAACTCGGGATGACTTGTCACTATCATTGTGTAACTCTTTTTTCATCATATTTGTAAATGCCCAGAAAATTTTTCGCCTTATGATGAATTCAAAGATCATGTACTAGCCGTGAAAACTTTAGCGGCGTTACCCGCTGAAATTGCGCAATAGCAAATATTCCACAGAGAAAAAAATTATTCTCTTTGACCGGGACTCGAACCCCTTGCTCTTTAAAGCTCAATAATTTCCACAGAGAAAGAGGACACCTTGGTAGCTCAACTGGTAGAGCACCTGGCCGGAAATCAGGGGGTCCTGGTTTGAGGTCCGGTCAAGGCGAATGATTTTTTTCTCTGCGGAATATTTGTTATAGCGCCTTATGATGATTATTGACAACAGTTAAGGTTATCAAAGTAAGCCAACATGACCTATGTCATCGAGAAGATACTCAAACATAAGTACCTACAGTGGTTATGACCGGCGGCTTAATTATACTGCAAAATGTATCTCCCGACTTTATATGGTTTCCACAATGTTTAATTAGCTGTTGCACACGAATACTTACTACAATAGAGGATGAAATATACATATCAGTTACACCCCTTAACGAAAGCTATCAATTTTGAATATCGCTCCGACAGTATGATGCTGCGTTAAATTTTACAGCAGATTACAAGTTGTACTAATCAAAAAGAACCTGCCATTGAAGCAGGGTAAAGAACGTATCGGCTAAGAAACCAAATTATTCCAGGTTCAAGTACTTCCTGCATTGTGTTTTTGTTGGCGCTACATGGAAATGTGTGATGCAATGTCCACATTTGGAGGACCATATTCCCATTTCGACGATTATGAAGATAAATCAATTAACAGGAAAGAATAGTGCATGTCCATGGAAAATATAGTTGAAAAGTCTTTAACATCTTAGTCCATATCCGAGGCTGAAAAAAGAACTATTGTAGTCCAGGAATCCTTTTAGTTTTGCTAGTTGGTTAAGATGGTAACAGGAAAACTAATTAGCATTTTAATTTCGAATTAAGAGCTACTAAATAAGCAATATGAGTGAGTGAATACCACAATATAATAGAGCTTTCATAAATTATCAAAGGAAATCTTGAGACACGGTGGCTAGCGTCTGACGAAGCTGTAATAAACCAGAGTAATGATGATGGCAATGAAATAAAAAAAAAGGTCGTGGGTGGTGAAATTGAATGCATTTTCCGTACCAATGTATCTTATCATATTGACGCAACCACTTTACTCTCTCTACGGTACTGTTACAAAAAGAAAACTGGACAAAATTACCATACAAATGCATAATTTCTTGTTCTTAAGCGAGGGTAAACGGATTTCAATATATCATGTGTTTGTGTTATTGACCTGTAGACCTTGGCCGCTGCAAATGAAGGAGGCCGTTAACCACAAACTTAGTTGGAGTTGACTGTACATTTGTCTTGAGGTTTGCACTGAGTCACTAAATATTTAGCAGTGAAGGTGAGTTCAAAGAAAGTAAAATCCCTAGAGTTCTTGATCAACTCTATGAATACTTTTTTGTTTTCATAGTTTCAACTGAAAATGGCATAAAGAGTCATTATTGGTGGTGTGCAATAACCCATGTGAAAAACTGAAATGTTTCTTTGTTCACATTTTCTTTTTAATCATGTCCTAAAACTACTTAGCATTGTCTTTAAAACCAAAAGGGCCTATAATCCCACTAACAAAAATTCAATGAGAGGTGTGGGGGTAAGTAATACCTATAGATTATGGCATGCAACTAAAGAAAATTCGGCAAAATATGTCAATTATTTCCTCGATGCGTAACGCCTAACACGTTGAAATAATATGAAAACATTTGAAAACATACCACGGTAACAAAAATTTTGGTTGAAATATTTTTTTGTACGTTATGGTTGGAAGGTCTACAGGCAGACCTATAAAACGTGAAATATTGATCACTTCGAAATTCAAATATATTTCTGGCCTTCTAGCATACACACCTTTTGTTTCCAATAAGCATGATCACCATGTTGGAATTAGAATGCTGACGAGCATCTTCCAACCACGTCGTTAAGTGATTGAAAGTTTCTCTTCTCGTGATATCATACACTAAAAGAGCGCCGGCAGCCCCACGGTAATAGGATCGCGTTATGGAACGGAAAGCTTCTTGTCCTGCCTGTTGAGAAACAGATAAAGAGAACACATATTCAGATACAAGAAAACTACAGAAATAACCCCTATAACACTTTGTATTAATGACGGCAACAATATCAATAGCTCCATGCTATACATGATCCCGGGGACTAAAAATTATTACCTCAAGCAAGATAATTTGGCGAAGACAGCGTATCGCAAATTATTCTCATATTATCCTTTTTTTATCCCGCCCTTTCCCCTTTCGAGTAGCGTAGCCGCACATGCATGATGAGAATCTAAATTAATAAAAATAGCCCATGGGCCAAGTTGGCCATCAGCAAATGGACCCCTTCTTCAAAACAAAATTCAGGATAACTGATGAACGGCGATGATTTTCACCGCTTTCCCATCCCTCACTAATTTTAATATCGAATCTTTCCCTGAGTCAGAATAATAAAAATAATTACTAATAAATTTGCACATGTCACGGTGAATGAACACTTTAGCGTGCAGCTACACCAAAAAATGTTTACGATGAGGTTTAAAGACACGTACAATAGGTACCTATATATAAACACATGCGCCAAAATGAAAGAGACGGAATTATTACTATCAGTGACTGTTACTTCCACAGGACCAAAACTTCAAAACACTGGATAAAGAATCAAGTCAATTGCGATTAGTTGTATGTCATTTCAGTGTCCCCCTCTGCTGATAAACGAAAATGCTTCCCCTGGAGAAAACATATGTTTCGATAAATGACATCCAGAATATACTACCACCACATATCAAACATAGAAAAAATATAACCAAAACTTACAGTATCCCATATCTGCAATTTTATTTGCTTCCCGTCAATGGTGATCATTCGAGCTCCAAATTCGACACCTAAAATTATAATTATGGATGAAATCAGAGTAAAACTCTGTAAACAGCTGTTGTGATTTTATAACAGGAATTAATTTACAAGGATTATATCTCATGGTAACCTACCAATCGTTAAGTCGTGCACAGGTTGAAATCTCTTGTCAGTAAATTGCAATAACAGACATGACTTCCCCACCCCTGCAGATCAAAGAATAATTTTTAATACAATGAAAAATCGGAAAATGAAGATTACTTTTAACTTAACGCCTTATGATTTCTGAGATGTGCGTAATAACTACCTCATTACTTTACGAGTAATAGGCACTAAATGACAACCTAGTATTTTCCTGAGTCACGACTACATACGATACCACTAGCGCAAGCAAACAAAAAAAGGGATTCAGATGCCACATACCTGTATCACCAATAATAATATACTTAAATAGGTAAGCGTAAGACATTTCTGAAACGTGAAACTATGACTGATATAATGATTCTCGCCTACGGATCTCACTTCTACGCCAGACAATCACCCAGGTTATATTACGTCACGAGGTAAATACGCACTGATACGCACATACATCCAACATTCAATGCTTTTCTAACAAAAGAAGGACTAAATGCGTTCGATGAGGTCAACAAAGATATAGTTATTTATAATGCTGTGAATGTCTTCCAGTTATTATGATAGCGTTCTTTGTTTTTTAAAATTCTCAGTTAAACAATAAGCATAACCGGGTATGACACGGTAGAAAAATATGAAGGATCGATTATCCACTTCTGTATCTCCAGAAGCAGAAGCCAGAGCAGACTCCGTACAGTATGGCACCAGAGCAGATACCACACGGCCCACACAGTATGGCAGAGCAGGCTCCGGGCAGAATAGCACCAGAGCAAGTGCTGCGAGTGAGAATGTCGCTGTGGAGGCAGCACGAAATTCAGTTCGGGAGGCATCAAACCCTTCCAGGAGATTATCGGTGTTAGATAATCATGGATACTCAATGGGCCGAACAATCGGAAACGGATCTTATGCCACTGTCAAGGTTTCTTCTGTTTTTATTTAGCCTTGCGAGTTCTTGTCATTGACCATATCTTGGGAAGAATGCTGCAAGGCAGTCGTTCTATGTGCGATGTTTTCCTTCTGAATTAACTTCTTGTATGAAGGTTTGTACATTTAGCTCCTTACCACATTTTTCAGCTGGCGTACTCTGAAAGGCATGGTTGTAATGTTGCAGTTAAGATAGTCGCAAAATATCATGCACCATCGGATTACCTTACCAAATTTCTACCCAGGGAGGTTGATGTAGTTAAAGGGCTAACGCATCCTAACATTATACATTTCATGCAGGCTATTGAGACAACCCACAGGTGATTCACTAACTTCACTCCAGTTCACTCGTTAAGTGCTCCATTTTCCTTAGTGATGTCATATGATTTATGTATGTAGTCGTAATATTTCTTCTGAGCAACACTGGAACAGAAGGATTTCTTTTTTATTTCAGATACCTACCGCTAGATTCGCTCTTATATTTCTCATGGCACCATAGGCTATTATTTATAACATTATTTCCCTTCTTGGTGATATAAAAGAAAATCTAAGTACGTTTTCTCAAGTTAATGGTTTTATTTACATGACGTAATTTTGTTACACCTTTATCAATAGGGTCTATATTATAATGGAGTATGCAGATAACGGCAGCCTTTTGGACATAATTAGAAAAGATGGTCATATTGATGAACGTAGAGCTAAGAGATGGTTCAGACAGTTGGCTGATGCTATATCTTACTGTCATGAGCACGGTGTTGTTCATAGGTTTGTTGTGTCAATAGTGATTCATTTTAGACCTAAATCTTAGTTAAGTCATATTCCATCAAATATTTACCAATGACCCTGGCAGAGTGTAGTTACTATCACTTGATTAAATTACATACATCACCTTCCATTTGAAATAGTTAAGTAGTGCAGAATTTTAGTATACTAATATTTGGTGGATTGAAAAGGTATATTCAGGTACTGCAAAATCTTTAAATTTACAGAGACATAAAATGTGAAAACCTTCTAATGGACCATAGTTACAACATCAAACTCTCTGACTTTGGATTTGCAAGACTTGAGCCTCAACCATTTGGAACTGGACTCAGTGATACATTTTGTGGAAGTTATGCATATGCTTCACCTGAAATATTACGAGGCATTCCCTATCAGCCTAAGCAGTCTGATGTTTGGTCAATGGGTGTTGTATTGTTTGCTATGATGTATGGTCGACTTCCCTTTGATGATACAAACTATAGTCTTCTCCTCAAGGCAAGGATTTATTGAGTATGACTTTATTAAAAGTTTAAATACCTCTGCATACTTTATAGGAGCCTGGGTCCTGAAGAAATGTACCAAAATCTTTGATGGCCTCAAATAATTCTCTAATTTGGAAAATATTCTCGTCATGTTTAACTTAAGTAATGGAAATGCCAAATATGTATGAACCCAGGCTCTATGGTCTACATTTTGGTTTCTTTATTATCTACTGTAAAGACATTTCCCCTCACATGTCATTGCTCTAGCATGATATTTTCCTCATCATTATAAAGTACTGGGCTGATCAGGAGACAGAATTAATTTAATTTTACCCTTAACTACTCTTGTCAGGTCTAAAAGACTCAAGGCAAGAATAGCAACATAGCTTCTTGCCACGCCAGGAGTTAAGGGCTAAAGTGGTAACAATGGGTTGGTAGCTTGTTACTATGGCTCAAACAGTAATATAAGACCAAAATTTTACACATTACTAAGCAGAAAACTAGATTCATCTGGCTAGGAGGCACTTGCAATGTTTCATTGAAAACCACCCTGGGAGAATACTTATGTTAGACTAACCTAATAATGCCATGGTAAAGTATAAACAAATTTGAATCACAACTTCACCATCTGGCAGAGGTGTACAAACTATCCTTGCTCTGATCAATAAGGGTATGTATTAATGGTTGTGGGTCCTTTGCTTTTCTCTCATAGTTTGCAATAGAAGAGAAACTTTTGCTTCCTATATAAATGAAAATTTGGGAAATTTTAAATAATCATGGCACAAGGTGAGTGAGAAGGATTGACACATGTCAATTTTCCTCATATCTACTACTATGTGTGGATGCTGTTGGAAAAAAAGAAAATGATGCGTAGCTAATCCCACAACATGCACCTTACTTATTGCTTTGTGACTTCATTAACCCTTTAAGCGGGAAGCAAATTCTTCCTCCTCTCCCACAGTATGGAACACATTGTAGTTTTAATTTAGAATAGGCAGATATATCCAGGCTCCACTCCCATGTAAGAAATTAATGTTTTGTTTATTCATGTACAATAGTTTTGTTTCATATTTATGAAACTCTGTAAACATTTCTAAATGAGTTTCAAGATGTTAAATCACGTAATTTAAATATTTTTAGAAAAGGTTTGCGTACTGCATAATATTTTTCTCAAGTTTATATTTCTAATCCAGCAAGTACAAAGAAAGGTGGAGTTCCTTCAGGAGCCAGAAGTGTCTTCATCTTGTAAAACACTCATATCTCGAATACTGGCCCCTCTCCGTACTCGTCTTCAATTGGCATCGATTTTAAGTGATCCATGGGTTAAAGAAGAATCTGAGCCCTCTCCTGGTACTAAAGTGGTAAGAATTACCTTGTCTCAATTGTTTCTATGGGAAAATCTTGGAAATATATTGCTAGATAATGAAGTAGCGTCTTTATGAGGATGTTGTCACATAATTTGCTCAGAGAATTTCCCATGATAATCAAGGGAATTTCCCAGTAATGGTTGTATAGCAAATGGATTGTCAGTTGCATTTTTTTCAAGAGCTTAGCAATTCAGTATATGTCCCAAGATTTTTTCTTCTCAATACAGTACAATCCTGTTAAGCAGTTCCTGCATAAGAAGTTTTCTACTTTAAGAATTTTCATTGTTGGAGTCCCAAAATAAAACCTAAAGGCATGCATTCCTCTCTTAATAAGTCTCCCAGTATAAGAGGTTTAGGACACACTGACCCTGGAAAAATTTGTTACCTGGGTTTTACTGTATTTGTATTTTTTCTAGCTTACTTCGTTATGTACAGTATAGGATTTTTTGATACTAGCAGTGCAAACTAGTGGTACAGGGGGTCCTTGAGTTTTGACAAGAGTTCTGTTCCTCCAGGAGTGATGTAAACTGAATTTTGGTCAAGTTGAAACCCACCGTATCCTAAGTCCTGTACCTATCCTAACCTGATACTAAAATCATGATCTAAAACATAAGTACGGAAAAAGAGATTGAGGGACAAAAGAGACAAATTCGCCAAAATGCTTTAAGTAATGCTTTACTGACCCATGATGCCATGAGCCGAGACATCCACGTCTTAATTTTTTAGTTCATTTGGAAGTGAGCATCATTAACATTGTATGTTGAAACTGCCTTAACTCAAGGACTTCTTTAACTTATTTTAGTTAATGATCTGTACTGAAAAAGTGAGAAGGCTGGCTAGGATAATAGTTCAACTTTATGGACTCATTTGAAATTTATCTCTTATCTCCTCCTAACCCTCCAGTAATAAGAATATTTTGTGTTAAAATTGACACAATATATTATATAATATCTTTTGTGCATGGATTGGCTTAGGAGACAATTCTGTAGAACTTCTTGGCAATTTTAAATTCACTAAACATGCACCTTCGATTCTCTGTTTGAAGGAAAGTGATGGATCTTTTAACTTCTGAATATCACTGTGTGTGAACACAGTCATAAATTTGATATATCCATTTTCAGAATAGGTAGTTGAACTTATCAAGCTATTCTTGCCATGTCTAGGCACTAATTTGCTCAAAAATTGGCATCTCTCGCTGTTTAAAACACTACCTCATAAATGTACCCATGTTTCGTGTCAATACACAATAGGAAATTGAAATAATAAAAATGTGCATTGCAGCAGGTAACTGATACCAACCACAGGTAGTTGATAAGGTTTATAAGAGAAATTTGAGTACAATTATCCCAAAATTCTGAGTCTTTAGTCCATGGTACCTCCATCATTGGGGAATCGAGGAGACTTGAGGCCTTTGACCTCCCTTTAAACAGAGACCCTTACAAAAAATTCATGAATGAATGTAAATCTCTATTCACCACCCATGACTTATTCGACTTCCTGTTGGTAGAATTAATGTTAAAAGGGTGCTTAGACAGCGAGGGTCATTCACACCTGACTTCCTGTTGCATGAATGTTCTCATTGCCTACTTTGGCCAAGTAAAATTACTACTTGGACACATTATCAAAGTTTCATCTCATAATTTGTTGTCATCCATTCAAATGATTTATCGTGCTTGAATTGTATTTGTAGGATACATTTGTAAGAGGATTGTAGGATACAATCGATACCTTCTCATAAGAGAAGGTATCGATTGATATTTGAAAATATATTCTATGGTTGTTTTTTTATGAATTAGTACTAATATGGGCACATATGGAAATATAAATGAAAGAAAAGATTTTGGCAATCAACTTTTTTTCAAAATCACATTCTGAATTTCTTGATAGTTTTAAAATTTAGATTAAATCCTTGACTTCAGTTTTAGGCTGTACAGCTACAATATTACTAATGATGGAGCATGGGGTACAAAATTGAACTCAATGCCGAATACCATGCTTGATAGTCGTATCAGCTCCTTTGATCAGTTTTCAGATATCTTTCCATTGATTAGAGTCCTGTCATCCACAGCATTTAATTTGAAATGTACCCATAGCTCTTTGACTTCTAGTGCTCCAATGTAGGTACCTTCCCTGACCTCATATAAACAGTTTTTAGAAAACATAAGAATAATTACACAAATAATCTAATGTTTATATTAATACATATAAACACTGAGTGAAAGATGGAGGGCTGAAATGAAAAGCCATATCAAGCCAGGTCAACTTTTTTCAGAATGTACCAGCTTGGCACCCTGTAGGTCATGGGTTTGAATCCTACCTTGGGGTTGGATAACATGCTGCCTTAGCAATAAGTTAGGTAATGCGGTATGATATAACCTTATGGTTATAAAATTTGATGTAGCTTTTAGGTATTCCAATGACTTAATAATCACCTAAAACCGAAGGATTTTCCACTGCCATATCAACTATGGGCATTTTTGTACTTCACTTTTATTGATTCATTTTACTTATAAGCATTTTACTTTCTACTCTTTAAAAAAAAGTCCCACTCTATCGAATATATATTCCTGCTCTGTTTTACTTTACATTTTGAACATCCATTGATATTACATTTCATGCTGTTGAAATCAGTGATTTTTATAAAAACTGACAGTACTTAACTGTTAATCAAGGGTTGAACACTGAGAAAAGGAGATTAATTTGATGTTTCTGGAGAAGACTTCTTCCTCCCCAATCTGATTTTTATCTCGACCTATTTAAAGTGGGTAGAATTCTTTCATGCACAATTATCACAGAGTACTCAAGGTCACTGCAGGCGAGTAGGAAATGAATTTATGCAACACTAGGTATATAGTTTCATAAAATTTTTTTTGACCATGCTTGTATCACTATAGAACCCCAAAACCAATCCTAAAACAGGGTAGAATGGAATCAGCCATGATGGAAAAGCATCTTGATGTGCCGAATCGGTTCAGTCCACTAATAATTTTTGTTGGCTTGAGCATTGTTCTTAAGTTATGAGAATTCTCACCAAGGACTCAGTATGTTCTTACCTATAGAAATGGTAGATAGTCTACAAAAATGTGTCAGGAGAATGAAAAGCACTAAATTATCCAATGGACATTAAAAGTGGACAGTACCATGTATTTCATTGCAACAATACTGTCAAGTAGACTTGATAGCTGCCCTGAGATTGGTGAGAATTTTTATCTGAAGAAAAGGTATGCTTTAAAGCATGTTAAGCTTCAACTCACCATGTCCCAATTGGGACATGGTGAGTAAAAATTTATATAGGGAGTTACTGCCAAGTGATGGATTTTAATTTTCACTGTAAAGTGTGCTCTTGGGGATAGCTTCACTATTTTCTTGCATCAATTAGTGGGCAAAACAAATTACCTCCAGTTAGGGTAGGCTGAGAAAAACCATGGGTACCAAGACAAAGGCATCTTTGGGAAACTTATAATAGCAAAAAATATGATTAATTACAAATTGAAATGAAGACTAAAAATAATCATATATTCAAAAACAAAACATTTCCTTATAATAAATATTTCCTCCTAGGTGAATAGTGGTGCCATCTGCTGGAAAATTGGTGAACTGCAACCAGGGAGATATGCCTTTTAGTGACACCTGTTGATAGGTTGAAGAACTTTTGGAGGAAAGAGGCATTTTCAAGAATATCTCAGTAATAATCCATTTGCTCTCAACTCTCCGTCCTCCTGTCACCAAACTCTGATGGGCAAATGGTAGTTGGTTAGATAAACAATATCAATAAGAGCTTTGCATGAAGTACAAAAATGCCTACAATTCAGTTATTGAGAAAATCTCTTTAATTTTTTTCGTCCATAACCTGGAAAAGAACTTTTTCAAGTTGTTCATATCACACATTCACCTCATCACACATTCACCTCATAATAAGCCTTTACTGATTAAAAAAGAACATTGGTGCAGAGAAAAAATGCTTAAGATTAATTTCTGGGCCAGAAGGTAGTAAATCCTCTTTGCCTCTTACACAGTGGAAGATGAGGTGTTTAAGGCTCAAAAAATATGTGAAATCACACCTAATACCATCCCCTGCCCCATTCCAGTTGGTAGCAATCCCCGCAAATAAGGTGAGCATGAGATAGATGAAGTGACACTGCCACTTCATATTTATAATACCTACCTAGAGCAGAATAAATTAATGTGATTATCGCTCTTGTAATTAGTTTCCCACTATAAATTCTAGTTTTTAATTCATACAGTTGAATATGTTCTATGCTGAGATTATAACTGTAAATAATAAACTAAATTTTTCTTCTTAAACCCAATGATAATTTGCATTGAATTTGAAGTGTTAAATTACTCAAAGGGAAAATATTTGGGGAAAGGCTGCTTTTAAAATATGCTAAAAAAATACAATCCAATAAAAGTTGTGGGTTACTCTCGACAAATGAGAACATAAGATTACGTAGGACACGATTTGATAAGGGAGATAACCCTAAAATTCAAATATCTATGCGGATGAGGATAGGTAGCTCTGTGGCACATGACTGGAGAATGACCAATGAGATTTGAATGTGCAGAGTGTAGCCTCAGAAAATGTCAGTCACCTTCAAGTCTCACTCATACGTTATGCTCCTGTGCACTGTGTTATCAAATTTACTGCTCCCCATTACTTTCATACTTGATAGGCAGCACATGATATACATTTGGCAACCTCCTATGTGAACCCCTCTCCACCTTAAGACTGCTAACAAACATTAATGCTCAGGCCACCACATAAGTGACGAAAGCTAAGTTGCAAAGATATTTGAATTCTAATGTAAATGTTGCAATTAGACATTTCATGGAGGAGGAATTAACTGAATTGTAGTAAGATCTAATTGATTATGGAAACTTATGAGATGGATTAAGATTCTTGAAAGTGGTAGATGAATGGAAAGTTGTTTCATTTGCTCTGCTTATGGAAACTTTCTATTAAAACTTTACTATACCTTGAGCCTTAGGTAAACATCCAGTATTTCACAAAATGTAAACCGGGTAACATGTAATTGTAAAGGACTCACTGGTTGGTGATAGAATGATCATCACTCATGGAGTGCAAGCTAATGGGAAAGAAATTAGAAGACTAATGATGTGGCCCAATCTTAGAAGAAAGTTATGCAATATAATATTGTGTCGGCCAATAAATCACTAATTGTAAGTGTGATTGCCTTTGAGCGCTGCAAAATGCATCCATGCATGAATCAGGAGCGTGATCACATGATACCTGTATATATGTGGTATACAGATTGAATGCATCAAGACTTGCAACCCCTAAACAGAAATAGAATGATGTAAACGCTAACAGTGAGATTTAGGGCCATATTCAGAATCTCAACTACAGTCTTACTTCTACTGCTTGCATCATAAAATCACTATTAAAAGTTCAAAGGGATATAGTGTCTTATCGGTAAAGTTCAGTGTCATACACAGTGTGCTGCTAAGAAGTAATACCAACTTTGCAGTGAATCTGCATACCAATATGACTTGAAGTAGAGATTTTAGGACTTTAGAAGTATTAGAAGCAAGACTGTAATTGACATTCTAAATATGGACATTAGGTCCAAATGCCTCTCATCATGGTTCTTACTCCTTGAAATGACATTTATAAATGCCATTTTGTAGTTATGATGAAATGAAAACTTTTGTAATGAAATGCTTCAAATTTTACATTACTTTGTTAGGAATGCATAATAAATGGTTTCCCACCATTCTTCACAATAGGAAAATGAAGAAAACACTGAACTTAAAACTACTGGATCTGAGACAGGTCGAAAGACTTTACCAGTAGATGAGGTGGAAACTCCAATAGAAAGTACGGGGGAACTTGAAGAAGTGAGCATGGCTGGGACATCTGCTGAGAGAGCTTGATTGAAAATGTGCAAGACTGCAAATGAGAGTGTGATGACTCTGAAAGCCATGAATCATGATTAATAACCTCATATGTTAAGAAATCTCAAACCTTCCTTCCTTAAAGTTCTTTTTAATTCAATCATTTTCAGAATTCAAATAAAAATAAATTATTCAGTGCAACAAAAGATTATTTTCGTAAACACTAAAAGTAGTTTGAGCTGGCAAGCAAAACCCTTTAAACTTGCAGGCACATATGAGTGGCTGGCTAAATTTTAAGTTCCAAATTCATGTAATTTTCTTAATGCAATGATGAACAAAAAATTCACCGTGAAATTTGGTCTGATGAATTTGATGAAATGAGTGCGTATGTTTCTGAAACCATTCTTTCGCAAGATTTTTCTGGCACATATTGAAACTGGATTGTTCATTGTTCTGTGAAACTGTAATACCCATCTGTGATCTGTTGGAAAACATGAAAGGGGAAAATTTTAAGAGATCCTTTGAAAGATTGTGAACAGGCAGTTACATAGTCAAATTGTGACTAATCATTTAACATAAAATAAATTGCACCTTTTTCATTTTTGGCTCAGATTGGCAAACGTCAGCCCTCGTCTTTGCTTTTTCTTCAATTTTTCCTTTAAATATCAATTATTCATAAAGAATAATCTATTGATAAATCAATAGGTACACACTATAGTTTTAAAAAAATTGCAAACAAGAGCAGCAGTTCATTCCACCAGAAATTTCTATTTCTACTCATACCCAATAATTATTATAAGGAAGATGATCATTTAAGACTTCTACATTGCCTGTGAATTTGATTCCACAAACAGTCATCAGCCATAAGAGACTAGGAATCAATCAAAGATAGAAAAAATAAAAATTAGAAGCAATTTTTTAGAGTACAATGTTAAACTTTAGTTAGAACAAGAAAAAGAAACTTGAATCAATGAAAAGTCTCATCTATCTAAAAAATTATTTATTTTCAACACCTAATCCATTCAATTATACAACATTTCATTCACATATTCTTTAAGATGAGCAATCCCTCAGGAAATGAAATAGTGGCCACAGTTATTTAGTGAAACGAATTGCTCTCTTTTATTTCCCTGTCACAATGAATTCTTTCGTAAACCTGATATAGGCAATGCTCTTTTCATTTTAGTCATCATTAGACCTTCATAAAAAAAAGCAACTACATAGCAATATATACACTAAAAATGGAATAAACATTAGCAGGTTTTCAGAACAAATAATCCACATTGGCTATATGTGGCTTGTTAATCCAGACACACAATTTGAGAGATGCTCTCAAATATTCCATTAAACATCCTCTCCAGACTATAAAAAAAAACAGACAGTGGACTCTTGACAAACCAGAATGTGGCCAAACAAGGTGCATATCAACCAAAGTATCTTTTTACAAATATGGTTATTTACTTTGCAAGATAATGAAATATGTCGTTTTTCCTTAATGCCCAAGGCATTAAATCACATCATGGACTCTGTAATGATATTCACCAGAATGGTTTTATCAGCCATGATGAAGAGGTGTGCATTAGAATTTATGTGAACGTCAATGAAAGCTAAATTATACACCAATACTATGGGTGGGTATCATTTGTAGGGATAGTGTATAACTTGTAACAAGTAAGACAGGAGTGAAAGGAATGACATAACCAATTACTGGGATTTTGATATTACTGAATTACATGAATCCTCGGTACATAGCAGCTATGAAGGCACAAAGTTTCCAGTATACCGAATGTAAACCCTATTTTAACGTTTTCATCTGGTATTTAACAGATGTATGCTTTGAAATTGAGTTTACATTAGGTATACTGTAAACTTCGTGCTCTCAGGGAGATATCACTCACTGTGTTCTCTGCACATGCAAATACTTCTTGCTGAGCAAAAAAAAAGAAAAGGGTTACTTAGGACATAGGCTCCTGCTTTTAGCTATTCATATGTTCAAATAAAAGAAATGGCTATTTGAAATCTAGTGAAATCACCTATTCTTTAGTGCCAAATATAGGCATGGATTTGCAATAACTGTATCCCAATTGCCTGAATACTGACATGCTTTACCTTGTTTTATGGTCAATTATTATCTGTGTGCAGGATAGAATTCTACAACCAAACTGATTATGACCATTTACCCTGTAGGTATCAAGAGTCTACTGTTATAGGTAAATACACAATCCATTCATTATTAAAACATCATTTCAACTATCAGTGAAAAATCAAAATTCCATAAATATATTACTTTAGTCAACAAAAAGTAAGTAAAACAAAATTGAATACAATAACTTGAAAAATGCTGGACGGCATGAGGTCATCATTCAAACAATTAAAGGTTAAGATCCTCTATATGAGTGGATCAAATTATCATACTTAAAATGCTATAAATTATAATTTGAGATTTCCAGTAATTGTAAATTTGAATTGTTAGATAGACAGGTGTCCTGTTGTCTATGAATATGTATGCTCCTTCACTTTTCTTGAGTTATTTACATTAAAATAAAAATACAAACATAATGCATCCACTCAATGTGGTGTTCTCAATAATACATTTAACTCTTGCCAGATCTCTTAAAAATTGTAATAAATGAATATGCTCCTTTAACATCAAATGTATCCAGTTCTTACTAAACCTACCCAATATTAAGGTTCTTAAAACCACTTTGCTTGAATGAAACCATGAAGAAATATCAGGTTGAAAATGTGAGATAAAAAATACCTTTATAAAATCTAAACCTATTTCCTTAATAAATGATGAAATAAGGAGTAAACCACATCCTCACACAAACCAGAAATTTTTTTCATCATATGTAAAATTATGAGTGTAAACACATAAATGCAAAAATTCGGCAGTTCCAAGGGATTATACATAATGACAGCAGTTTCAGATTGATGGATTAATCTAATGTTTTACAATTTTCGTTCACTCTTCTAATTTTAGCATTATAAAAAAACATGCTTTTAAAACTCATAGCTAATGAATAGCTCTTAATTGTACTGAAATATGCTATTCACACAATAAGGTAAGACCCCTGTGAAACCATTGTGGTTTTGGTTTCAGCAACTTAAAAGTAAACAATAAAATTTCACACGAGCTAACAAATTCAATATTACTTAAAACATACATATTGACAATTTACAGAGAGGTGAACTTTGATCTGAGAGCTGAGATATTCACAAATCGCTCACCTGGATATTATCAAGGATAATTAGAGTAATTTATGCTTGATTTCCCAAATGATTACAGTTAAAATTATTATAGTTTTTCCAATTATAGTGATGTTCATATTTGATGATATGATTTCTAACATTCAAAAATCTGAATTATTTTTTTGTGGTTTTGGAGCATACATTAATTTGCTTATTCACAACTGTAACCAGTCTGAGACAGGTGGAAATTATCACAAGAAAATTAAGAGCATTTTTCTTTGAAAGTCAGTGGCTCGTGACTTGTGGCAGCCAAAATTCGCAAGAAGAATAATATTTCTATATTATTTAGGATGTAATGAATGACCATTTATCATCAACAACAAAAACCTATTGGCTTGGATGAGAGGAGCTTCCTCCAAACAAGACCTAGCGAAAACTGCAAGTAACTTGTTAAGTGACTGCTCAATTGAAATGAAAATAATGAGAAACATGAGGGAAAAAAAGACATACTCATGCAATTTATTCAGGGAAGAAAAAGAGTCCACTATTTTCAATCCGATGAGAATTTCAAAGAAGGATGCTCTAGTTGGAAATGAATGTTGGCTTTCTAAAAATGCCACAAACAAGTAGGATTGATAAGTAAATCACAATGACTTAAATGATACTTCATCATCCATTTGTTGGAGATAGTAAAAGAAGATGCTCATGCCCAATACTGCTGCGTAGTCTTCAGTTCACTGCTGCCAGTGTGACAACGATGTCCCTCAAACAAAATCATGTACAACAAGTGTGCTTGTTAGTACAAGTACAAAGCATAAATCACTTATTCAAGAGATTTACAGTATGAAGTGCCTTTGCACATTTCCCTTTTTCACTAGTTTTGGAAAACATTTACAAGAGAACTCACCCTCCATTTATGCATCTAACATTAGCATGACTTACCAATTGCTACTTTTTGTATGTCCAGATAATGAGTGGTCACAATCCACCAACTTAAAAAATAAAATTGCCTTCATCATTACATAACACCTCCTCCAAATATCTAAATGATAGTATCTAGATGAAATGATCACTTGTCCCCAGCATGCTCAGCATCAAACATTCCCATAATCTTCATTTTGCAAACAAGATCTCACTGCGTACATTTTGTTCAGTTCCTACCACAATTTAAAGTACAAATTAGATGATTCATGAGGTAATGCATGTATGTAGTTACATTTCAAATTCATCACACACTTTTCCACCTTTACAAACAAATTTTTGTGATACAGTGTGCACATTTATTTTTCCATACAAAATATCTTAACGCATCAATATGAATCACATCCTAGGTTTAGAAAATCCGAACATTCAAACTATCCAATACTGTATTGATGGATTATGTTCGCTATCACAGCACCACAATCATTTAGATGTGCTCTGTTTAACAAGGATGAATTTACTACCCTGCTCCGTGAAGTGAAGGGTATTAGTCTCAATGAAGTGAATTCTCACATGGTCATCCATTAGAGGATAAATAAGTGTGGACTACGCCAAATAAATGCAATACTCAGTGATAAAACCATGACCAATACAGACTGTTCTTTCAACACACGCAGGGAAGGCACAGCCCCATTGTAAATGGGACAATAAGGACACTGGCTGCTACCACAAACTTCACAGATGTTGAGCAAATATGTGGGTAAAGAATCAAATATGGTTTCATTGAAGCGCTCTGTAAGGAAAATTGTAGAAAAGAGCATTTTAGAATATTAGGCATGAAGTAAAATTACTATACTAGTGAAAACATGCTGCATGAAATTAAGTACATAAAAGTAGAACTTTTTTTGCTTCCATGACTCTATTGCATCACAATGTCCCAAAAATCTATTGATAGGCAAATTGAATCAATAGGTAGGTGGTATAAAGGCTTAACAGTCATCTTCTTCCATCAATACCATTTTTCCCATCTATTGATTGAAGTCTCAGTAAAATAAATACAACATAAATTACCCTGCATGGCTATGAACCCAATTAGTGTCAAAATTAATACCTCATCTAGTATTTAAACTACAGTAAATTAATGCAGGTGACAACTTGATAGCTACAAAAATTAAAGAATTTTCATAGCCACCTAAGGGAGCATCTCTTATGCTGGCTCTATATGCTAAGATGAGTGGCCCGGATCAACCAACTTAACGGCTGATCCCACTGTGTAGAGGCGCCACCATTGCGCAGCCGAGGGGTAGGCTCAGCAAGCCTCGGGACCCCAGCTTAAGTAATACGCTTTGTTTTGGTTCGGATCACACAATTCATGTGGTGCAAAAACGTGGTTGCTGTTTAAAACCAGGATAAATAAGATACTCAAATAATGGAAGGAAAAGGGAAAAAAGTTGAGAAACGTACCAAAGGTAATAGAAAGTGAAAATATACCAGTTGAATTATCTAATTCTTTGAACAGGTTTCTTTACCAGTCATGCTGAGTGTTTACAATGTAATTTATAAACTTCGGCACCAGATGGCAAAGTCTCGATTTAAGTGCTTCGTGTAGAAATGAAAGTGGCTCTGCGTTCAGACTGAGCCGAGTACGCTGAGCGCAGACGGTCGTGTAGATGAGGAATTAGAGAATTAAAACAATTGGTGATCGAAAATTATCTAAAACGATCAATCAAAGTATAATTTTAAAAAAACGTGGCTGAATATGTAACAACATAGGCTGTCAAATTTGACATTCTTTATTTCCACTTAGATGTAGAAATCACTTTTACATCAAATCTATTATGCATATAAATTTTTTATCCTATATAAAAGTATTCATTCTATAAAACCATTAAATCTGCCGAATACTGTGCAAAGCCAATTAATTTTTTTTGAAGCATCGATAAAAATAATCATGAAGAAAACACAATTTTCATATCCAATACAATCCCTAAAAATATTGATTTACGTGTGCTGCAACATCAAACTTTAACAAGGGAGTTCATCTCCCCAGAAGCATGATGACGTTCATGTTAACAATAGAAAGACTACTTTAAACTGCTAGATGACAGAGAAGTTTGTTTCAAATTCAGAGAAGCCAGTTGTCTCTTTCAGGAGCCACTGCACTCTCTTCCAAGCTTTCAGAATCATTATTGGTTACTTCATCAAGGTTAACAATGTTGATTTTTAACACTGATGATGATACAGATCCATACATGCAATGGATGTGAATGCTTGGATGACAAAGTTCCACATGCAGCAACTGCTGAAAGACAACTGGGTATTCTCCACGCTGCAAAAACTATGCTCAACAATCAAAGAAGCCACTTATGCTCCTTGAAGATTGTTGAGTCCTTTTCCCTTCCCCCTGTCGGTTCCATGGGCAAGTGGTGCCCCTTTTCTGGTTTTCCCCGGATTTGGGTATCTTGGCAGAGTCGGCAGGTCCCTTTCTCCCATGGTCACCAACAGTAGGGATTTGCACATACCCTTTGGTGTGGGAATTCCTTTGCGGTACCACTAATCGAGGGTTCAGTAACCCTTTCCCATCCAGGCCCTCTGCCTTGGCGTGGGTTAAGCTTGGGTTTTTCAAGTAGTGTTCATCGCACCCCAGGAGCATGTGGACGCGGACGTGTGTCGTGCACTTCGCCACCAATCAAGCGGGAAATAAACGGAGTCGCTCGAAGTTGCCCTCGCCTTTTTATTCATCACAACCTGGGGCACACGGCCCCGCATGCATAAAGATGCTACAAATAGCAATCACTATACTACAACAGTTATTGTAAGACCATGAGTGGGTTTTAAATAATTGCTAAGGAAGAGTAGATTATCAACTGCATTTTTATGACTGTTTCCCCATTAAAATAAATATTCACCTCGACTAGATATCTAGATTGCTTTTGTCAGATGCCTTGAAAATTGAAGTGCATGAGGGCACTTCAATTTTCAAGGCATTAATTTATACTCTAAAATTGCTGTGGAAATGATATCTACAGTAGGTGAAGTTTAATCACACTTAATATTTCAGAACAATATTAAGTTAATTTTATAAAAAGTAAGGTGCATAATAAGGTAATTATTTCTGTACAGGACGATTTCATAGATTAAAAAATGTTTATAATGAATAACATTTTTCTAACTTTCTCACAGTGGATGATAACATGTAGGTACATATATAAATAAGGAAGAATTTTATGTAAACAAGAGATAACATTGCTTAAAAACATAAGAGCAAAGAAAATACTATGTAAAAAGAACTATGGAGGACCAAGAATAACTCATTAAGTTGTAAGGCAGGAGAATTTCTATTGCCATCCTGTATGACTATACTTCACTACTATTACAAAAAAAATTAGTTTTACTAATGATAAGAGGAAATGCCATTTCATGCAAGTTAACATTCACAGCCTTAGGATCCAATTGTTAAAAAAATTATGATTTCATCTGGTGTAGCAAGGTATTTTAACTTCTTTTTATTCACATACCTGGAGCGTAGTAGTCGTACACTCGAATGGGTAAGTAGCGCGACATATTAGCAACGGGGTGCCACCGCTCTATTGTGAAGTTTATGCAGGTTTCATGCTTGTCCAGCTGAAAGATGACATAGATGCATCATAAAGGGTAAAACAATACATAAATATACATGGCAGTTAATGCATTTTCATTGAGATTTTTTTTTCAGTTCTTGACACAATAATGGATAATTTGATAAGTTTTGTACTTTAAACATGACTCATCCTATAGCAATAGTTAGGGACCAGATATTTTTGGTGATTTCAAGTGCCCAAAATTTGTCCTAAATTTGGGCACTTTTTCCTACAAAAATTTGTTTTCATTCGTGGCTATACATGGCACAGCCATACATAATTTGTAGGTGATCAGTATATGCAAGAAGTGAGACACCATCATTGACTATAATTGGTATAAAAAACTAAAATTAATATGCTAAAAACAAGCTGAATTACCAAGTTATAAAATTATTACAATTTTTTTGCTGGACCACTCACTTTGAGAAGAGGTAATGCAATGGAGATGACAATCACAGTAAAATTGAAAAACTCTCTAGGCATCACAATGTAACAGGTGAGTGAGGTGACAATAACTGGCACACCATCAAGGCAAATTTTATCTCTCTTTCATAGAAATCACTTGCTTCTTAAGATGTAACTTTATCTTTCACGAGGATTTTAGGTCCTCAAGTTATGCAGTCAAGGTTGCAGACAATCACGTCAAAATTTACTCGTTTTGGCCATATAACTCCACTCCTAATAACTGATGAAACTCCATATGCTTTTTACTGTGCACCAACAAAAATGAAAAAGATCACTCTCACTATAAGCCTTACTTGCTATATCAGACTTCAATTATACTTCCAATTGGCTGTTACGAGTATTGATTTTCCATACCTTCAGCTAATTCATTGAAGAAATTCCTTATTTTTGGCCTACTCTACCTCTCCAGAGGAATATTAGCTAGCAAAAATACTTCTGCGAGTCTTTTTTTGAGGTTTTTTCAAAATTCCTCATTATTTCTCTCCTTAGCTACACCAGAGACAACAGAAGTACAAAGGCTCTCGAGAAAGTGATAGGGATATTGAATATGTGATAAAAATTGACATAAAAAGGTTCAAAAATCTTTCTGTGATGGTTACTGAAAGTGATTAGTATGTTTCCGTGTTATTTTCTGTGTTTAACCGAGTTAGGGAGGTAATATCACAGATTGCTATGAATTTCATGTATTTGACATAAAATATCCTTATGCTGCATTTATTATTGTTTTTTCATATCCACAACGAGGTCAGGTCTCTAGTTATATTTAATATAAACTAAAGCAAAGGTAACTTAGAGAGAGACCATTAATTTGCAAATTTCATGGGAAATTAATTAAATCTCAAACTGAGTCATCAATGTGCATAAATCATTCATCAATAAAACATGCAGTGAAATTCAGTTAATGTCAAGTTAAATTGCAAAAATATTCTCCGACTTGGAAATACTGCCGTTTTGTTCACTAATGCAGTACAAATTCAAATCTTCACTACTTCTGTGGAAATTTTCCAACACAATTCAATGAAATGGCCTTCTTGTTTAAATATGACAAAGTTTCAGGCCTGATGTGGTAGAATTCTGGGGAGAACAAATACAATTTTCCCCTTATGTAATGGATGTTTAATATTCTCTGACCATGGTTTCGATGTACGTATATCATCATGTGGCATCATACACCATACATTGTCTGCCAGATGATGATATAGTTACATCGAAACTAGGGATGGGTCGGTTCCACTTTTTTTCGGTTCCGGTTCCGGTCCGGTTCTTAACTTCGGTTCTCGGTTCCGATATTCAGTTCCGGTTCTTAATTTACCACTTACTTTGCATTGCTCAATGGTAAGATATGATAATAAATAATCATTTTCAGAGACATACTGCTTGAAAAAGAATACTTCATAATATTTTTGTGTTTATGTAATTTTAATCAATTTTTACCCATCATGTGAAAATATTTATAGAACTCAAGCACTTTTGGTTTTAAACTCGTTGCCCATCCATGGATGGAGGCAGTCGCCCGCCCAGCAGACGACGGGTGACCGCTTCTTCTCGGCCATTTCTCCGTTAAGGCCACATTCGTGACACTTCGGAAAAGTCCGAAAAAAAGAAAAAATGTCTTCGGGTTGTGCCTCTCTCTTTATCTCTCGCACACAGGCAGGCGACCTTCGCCCGTATTTTGCGACCGCGTGCAGGCCTCTACTAGTTACTGAAGTATTCCATCTCTTTGGAGACACGATTGGACTCTTCCCTCGAAAATTTATTTTATGCCTCTATTCCGCATGCTATTTCAGGTTAGGAGTGGATTTACATGCACCCCTGGAAATCAGGGAATGACAAATATTACGCTTTGCGAAATTTTCATTTGCTGCATCAACCGTGAAGTATTTCCACACTTCGGAAGACATTGCGAAGGATTCAACCGCGTGAGTAAATTAAGGCCTAATTTCACCAGCTATCGATATTTTTAAAATATCGATAGGTATGATATAATATTGATAGGCATGCCGTATTTCGATAGCACTTCATTTATCGACATGCGACTTAGGAAGCATTCATCTGGGCCTGATATCTGGGATCTGGGAACATACGAAGTGCTAACAGTGCGGATTCGTATGCCATGGCTCTTGATGGTAACTTGGCACTACCTTGCGCGATTGATTTTTTCACCATTGGCTTACATCTCAGTTAGACCATCTGTGTGACATGCGTTGACATAAATTTACGTGTACCATTTCCGTCGTTTCAAAAGATTCTGCTTTCCTATTTCGTTTCGGAATCTTTCTGGGATCTCCAATGACGTGATTATATTTAATGGCGATACGTTTGTTATGTATGATACGCGTAAGATAAACCGAGTGTGTACTTTCAACCATGGTTTTGTCATTACCAACATATTTCTCATAAACTTAAATATTTAAATTCGTATGTTACTGCAAATACTTAGTTACACTCTCCCATTGGAAGATAATTCCAATATCAGCTTTTATATCCCACACGTGCATTTTTATTCACGTTTCATGGCACAAAAATGTTTTAAAGTTAAACATGACCAGTTAACCCAAAGTTTTTTAATGATTGCCCATTTATAGTCGAGCAATCAAGAAAGCAGAATGGTCAACGGCAAACGGTTGATAGATACTTGGCTGAACACGACCCTTGCATCAAGGGAAGAAGAAACTTGATAAAACAATTTAGTTGTAATAGACCGCATATTGCGGGTGCCTTTCATTTCCGGCTATCTTTGCGCTGTCAATTTTTCAAATAGTCGATTGTCCTCTGCTATTTACTGCGTGTCGAAGTAGACAGCGTTCTCTTGCATGAGCAAAGTTAATGCTATTCTACAAATGACGAATCATTTGCTGACTTAACGAAAGCAATGTCCAAAGCATGACTGAAATCTTCAAAAACCCATACACTATATTATAATATAATTTACGAAAATGATATGAGGACTCGCACCTCCAAAGGAGGTGGACGTAACACATACATATCAATCAGTATATCCTTATTACAGTGGTATTTCATCACTTACTAGAAATGGATGTAATAAAATAAATCATATGGTCTTTTAACGACTGAATTAGAATAATTCACGGCAACTTTGAAACATCTAAGTACACTATTTCACCAGGTTTTAATGTGAAGCCTCCGCTTTCAGAGTGTGAGCAGGTTTCAAACTGGTTTTCGCGCCAATTATTTCGGTACCGATTCTTTTTGGCCTCGGTTCCGGTTCTAAGCTCAAGAACCGGTGGAACCGAGAACCGAAGAACCGAACCGACCCATCCCTAATCGAAACCAAAATGGTCACATAATATCAAACTTTAATCAGTGGAATATTGCATCTATTTTTTCTACAGTCTAACAGAAAGAAAAAAATAGAAAAAACACGAGCCAAATCCACAAAAATAAATTTTACTACGACCCGGGTTTCACTGTATTACTGTATCGTGAGGTAAAGTATATCTAAGATGCACCAACATATACATGAAAAACAAAATAGGAGTGGGGGTGGAAGGGGGGGGAGGAGAGCGGAGGAATGTGGGAGAGGATGGTTATTGGAGGTCATCCGAAGAGTGTGGGGAAAGGAAGTGTGAGAAGGAGTGGGTTACAGGGGGTGAGGTGGTTACAAATGAGTGGCAAATATAAAACAAAATTCTTGAACGGTTCTTTTGAAGACAAGGCAGTCCCTGGTAGTTGGTTGCAGCACAGAACCTCGTCCGTTGGGTGCCCCGTTGAAAGATCGTAAATGTGGGAGGGGAAGAACCCTGGGTGATACCCCACTGCAAAGGGTGTGAAGTACGATGGCTCCCTTCTTGGTGGTGTGGTGCACGGTGCTGATGATGGAAGCCTCTGTTTGCCCCCTTGGTGGAAGGAGCAATGTCCTAGTGGACCTCCTCGTCCCTGGTGGTGGAATGCAGAGCAGCACCTTGTCCATTGGGTGCCCCGTGGAGAAGATCGGAGAAGTTGAGCACGGAGATGGGGAAGGAGGAGGGGGGGCGACATGGTGATGCCTTCTTTGCAAAGGGTGATGTAGTGCCATAGCTCCCCATCCCGCTGGTGGAGCATGTGGAAGCGATGTTGGAAAATCTCCATCGGTACCCTTGGTGAAGGTCCGAAGAAGAGAGGTGTAGGAGTGGAGCCTTAAGAGCATGGGAAGGAGAGGGAGGGGGAAGAAGAAGAGGCGTGAATGAGGTGATGAGGTAGGGGGGTTGAAGGAATTGGATGGAAGGGCTGGTGGGTTGATTAGGTTGTCATGGTTTGAGCTTGGTTTTTGTTAAAGTTCATGGAAAGAAGGGGAGAATTTTGATCATATAAAAATTCGTTGAGGAGAGGGATATTTTTCTTGGCTTGCTCGATTATTTCAATCTGCTCCAAAGTATCTAATCTTTTACCTTCCTTCTCAAGATGGAGAACTTTCGCTTCAAAATTGCACTTATGCCTCGTCTCTATCAAGAGCTTGGCCTCCATGGAGGTTATATTGCCTATCTCTGTACACTTTTGGTGTTCGTTCATCCACGTGGAAAAATCTCGTCCAGTCTGTCCGATATATGAAGCACCGCACTCGCATGTTACTTTGTAAACACCACTTTTTCTTCCCTTGTCCTTGGAGTCCTTATTGTTACAGAGAAAGAGGAGGAAGAAAGCGGCTGTAAGCCTAAACACCTCTCTCCAACCCGAAAGCAGAACTAATGTACGTAAGTGGTGTAAAATACCATTCATGGGTAAACTATCGAACAAAATAGCTAACATGACAAGTTCTCCATAGCCCAAAAGACAAGTTTAAGGTTGCCTTTTACATGCCAACTACTCTGAAAAAGCTCCTCTGGATGTGATTTTTCCACGTGGATGAAGGAACACCAAAAGTGCACGGAGATAGGCAATATAACCTCCATGGTGGCTAAGCACTTGATTAGAGACAGCTGCATCTCAGATATACGTTACCTGATGAACCTGTAATACAGTGAAACCCAGGTCATAGTAAAATTTATTTGTGGATTTGGCTCATGTTTTTTTCTTTCTGTGTTATCATGTTTTGCTTCCACTCCATATCGCCTGAATCTTCAGAATTTTCTAGTCCTTTCTCAGATAAGGACATCACATAAATACAATAGTGTGTTGAGAAGAACCCGAGGTCTTAAAACACTAAAGTCTGATACTTACGTAGTCAAAGTAAAAGACAACTTTTTTGGGTGAATATCGGGCTCGCTGTAGGAGGGGTACTTTTTTTGACGTCACATAAGCATCTAGATCCTGTTGTTGAATTATGTATCCAGTAGGTATAGCAACATCCAGCACGGCCATTCCAGAACGCTCACTTTCCTCAAGATTAGTCCACCTACACAGAAAAGAAGATTATTAATGTCAGAATTTTTCTATTCCTCAGGCTAAAACTAACTTTGCACCTACATATGCCATGATTATCTATACTTCATTCATATTCATCTTATTTTTGTTCTCTTCTACATCCTTCCAATTTCTAAGTGCCCATAAAAATTCACGTCTTCAACCTTCTGATTTCCATAATCACATAAAAGATCATATTAAGAAAATAAGATTATGCCATGCACAAGATGGCGACTCTTATTTTCTTTTTGGCCTATGTAGTTTAATGAATGCTTGCTGTGTCTGAAACAAATGATCCTTTGATGGTAAAATACTTAAATTTTTCATACTTGATAGGCATCATCATGGTATTGAGGCTTTTTTCTTAACCTTCTTAGTGCCTCGGGCCGATATATCGGCTTATGCATCTCGGGTGAAAAGTGTGGTGGGCCGATTTATCGGCCCAATATCAATATATTATTCAACTTTATGACACTAAAATGATAACATTTATTTTTCAGTCAATGTAAAAACATCGTTTCATTATTAGTTAGTTCAACTTAAGTAATGTAAAAAATTTGGATATTTATAACAATAGCTTCATAATGTTTTTTCCCTAAGGTGCTACAATTTTTTAAATTACCCTCCACATTTCTCGCTAGCACCCCAGTAGTAAGGTTAGCACTGAGAGGGTTAATTCTTCCTTCTGCAGTGAACTTAAAGAATATTACATGTCAACCCATCCCTGCCAAGTGAACGTTCACCCAAGCACCTCTTTTTGTGTGAGTTACCAAGCAGAACCATTTCATCCAATCTCTCATTTACTCAGCAAACTAACATTTGCATGTGGACAAGATTAAATACCAACCTTGCACAACTTCTATATGTAATATGAGACTGGTTACGTCCATGAAAATGAGGGCGTGTGTATAGAGAGAACGCTCGAACAGGTGGCTCAGTCTGGAACCGTGGGATGTCCACATTGTACTGCACAGACATTTGTAGAATCGCATAACCTGCACCCTTGGCTTGTACTTTTACTGTTCCCCAAGCTTCTGGTATCTACAAGGGAATATATAAATCATGAAAGTTATGTGAAGGTGAACTAGCACATGTACTAAGGATGATGCATAAATAAAATTCCACTCGAGACACTTACCTCAATTCGCTGAAGCTGAGCTAAGTTACGCTCAGTGACATGAAGCGTCTTCACTTGTCCAGGAAGAGCTGTTGCCTCCACAGAGATTGAAAGTTGAGAAACATCTCGAATTCTTGATCGCACAGTGTATTCAATCAAAGCTTTCATAGCTGCTGCAGTGTCCTAGAGGGAAAATAAACTAAGCAAATTAGTGGCCATAATGGATGATGCTTGCGCATCTTCTATATTAACAGCACCTTAGATTTCACTAAAAACCTATAAAAGTAGCCTTCATTAAGGGGTTCTTCATGATACTAACTATTAGTAGTACGCTAATCTCCAGTATAAATAGCAAAATGCCATAACCATCACATGTTAAGACTATTTTTCATTTTTTGGGATTTAAATCTGCAACTCGTAAAAAATTAAAATTTAAAGCTGAAAATACCAAGCAATGCATTTCAGCCATTTCTTTCTTCCAAGAAACACACTTGCTCATACCACCACTAAAATCCTAGAGCATCAATCCAATGTAGTAAGAAGATCATATCTTGATATGCTGATTGGGTCACCAATTATTCTTAAGGACTCTTGGAGAATTTGAATGCCAATACAGGATGATGAGTTATGATTACCTAGCACATCATCAGTGCTCCATGATATTTTGCAGAGGATATTTTGTTTAGATAAAACAGCAAGGAGAAAATTACATTGGACAGTCATACACCACAACGCAGCAAGTAAATATGTACATAGCTTCCTGAGAAGCAGCTTCTGAGCACCAAATACATTACTACCTCAATATTTGCTTAATTTGGCACCACAAGACTTCAATTCAGGTGGTTTCCAAATACTGAAATAAAACTGATCTTCTTCATGCATTCAACTGATGGAAAACAAGAATGCTTTGTTGCAATATGCATGTATACAGGTATAATATCCCAAGTAGCATACGACATTGGGCCAACATTACCACATTGGCCCAACATCAGACCTACATTGGCCCAAGGTGGTATGCTACTAGGGATGATGGGCACAAGTATCATAACTGCACTGCACATTAATACAGTATCAGTCTCAATATTTAATCAACACACCTTGTATCATAAACCAACTTCCTACACTGTACAAAAAACTCTTAAACTTTGTAATTTTCTGGAATCATTTCTTCTCTTTTTAATTTTCTGCTGAATGCAAAGCACTGTAATTGCAGATCAATACCATATTGATATAGCATAACAATATTATTTTGCTTTCAGGAATCCTATTCTTATTACTTCAATTATTCCAATTTCTGCAGAGTTAATGATTTTAAGCCAGTAGTACATTTCAGCATGCTCTAATGACATAAAATATATTTCGAGATGAAATATATAATTTTGCAAATACCTGAGTGGAAGCCCATCCTCCATCAGTTAAGCGTTGAGAATTCAGCCATTTGACAATCGGGTCAATCATTAACTCTTGACGAGCGACATAAGTTAGAAGAGCATATGAAGTTGCCTCAATATTACTTGCATCATACTTGTATGGAAGTCTGGGAAGTGAGAAAGGTTTCTGGTTCTCTAGTTTATAAGGTGGTAATGGTACAGACTCTCTTGCCCAATACATTAATCCTCCTGCAGAACCAAAATGGATTATAGTCAGCAAAAACAAACAAAATGTTTCCAACAGCAAAAACAAGAAAGATTGACAACCTTATGTATTCAAATTCACATAATTCACCACCACCAAGCAAAACTTGTCAGACTCTTTTACGGAGGACTACTAAGAAAGATATCAATATAAGATTATCCTACCTTCTTCTCTAGCATGCTTGGCTAGTATACCAAAAGCTTCTTCTGCAGATGAAGATTTGCTCAGCATTAGAGCATATGCCACCAATGCAACCTCATATGCATTTCCTTTCCTTTCTAGCAAGTTCAAGTTACGCTCAAGCCATTTGATTGCTTTCCCTTGAGCCAAGGAAACATATGAGCCAAGTCCCTAAGGAGAAATTATTTTTTTAAAGCATTCATTTATGCAGTTCATTACATTTCATGCAATAGGACATATTAAAACTCTTGATAGTGCTACTCACTAGAAAAGGTACTAATTTTTTCAAGAACATTAGCTTCCCCTCCTGCACCGAAATGTAGCTGGAATGTTAAATGAATGTTCATCAATCCATTGCAGGAACATTGGAATGATGTTCAAATAATGGCTTCCTGAACGTTCAAAATGTCACTAAGTACTGGATATTTTTATGCAATGTTCAAAATGAACATTCCTGCAACCATTCTGAAGTGTTCTGCAGCCATTTTTAAGCATTCCATGAATGCTCCCTTAACCACTATGTCATGTCCAGTAAATGTCCCCTAAATAATTTAAAAGTGTTCAGTAAGATTGCTCTTGCAACTCTTTGCCTTGTTCTTGAATGATCAAAGATTGCACATTCTCTTTATTCATAATGCTCTATCGATGCTCATGGGTCAGTGATGCTTACTGAATATATAGTATTTGATTAATCATTACGATTATGTATATTCAAGTGCCAAAATAATCAGATTTTTGACATTATTGTAATTATGAGGCACACTTTTCTATCACAAATAAAATGTTGGAACCTCAATCAGGGTGGCTGCTGATAATCAATTTTCAAATTCCCTGACTTTTCCCTGATGGATTTACCAATTTCCCTGACCGATCGCCAAAAGGTCTCCTATTATCGGAATATTTTATTTCTGCTGAATTAAATTTTCGTCAAAACTCAGAAAATTTTAAAAGCTGAAGCTATAATAAAAGCTATAAGAATGAAAATATATATGGAACCTCCGCCCTAATGAAAAAATATATATTAAACCTTGACAAGTTAAGCCCTCACACAAAATGTACACACTTTTAATATGTTTTTCGCGGCCGTGTATCGTATTTCCGTGGCCGTGTATGCTTCCTTCGGTAAAATTGCAAATGTCTAATTCTTCAAGGAAGAGGTGGCGTGTCGTGGTATTTCTGGGAAGTTGAAGATTACTGAAAAGGCATTAGAAGGGAAAGTTGATGGCCAATTTACTGGCGGGCTCCGGCACAGGTATCACAAAGCTACGCGAAAAATACAAACCAAAGCCAAGTTCTTGTACTGGATCAAAATCGGATGGCACGAGTTTTAAAATCGAATAACAACTTGATTAACGTGGTCATAACCCCTTGATGGTAAGAGGGAACCAAAAATGTAAAAATATTTGTATAAACAAACAAAACGTAATCGCGCCACTGCGAGCGAAAACTGGAGGTAATTAGCAACGGCTGGGTCATATTTAGGAATACCATATTTGAGTTGGTTTGCGACTTGACTAAATTGCTTCGAGAGGGAGCTAAGGGGGCTATTCAATAATTACGTCGAGCGTGAAAGGTGGGGAGGGGAGGAGTACTCTTCCTATGGTCTCGGGAAGGGGGGTATGGAAATCGAAGATGACCTCACTTAAGATTTTGTTTACACGTGTGATCGTACTTGTATTACCGTTTCAATAACCATCTTCTCGTATTTTAATAACTGCAAGCACGTACTTACTACAAGCTAGTGTGCTACAACTACCTCTCAACCAGAGTCTCGGAAGTTAAAAAAAAAACGCGAGGTAAAATCTTCCGAAAAACATAGTCTCGGATTCCTTGTGATGAGCAGAACACACGGTGATTATGAATTTTAACACTACTAGGCAAATATCGCATTAAGGGTATACAAAAGGGATACATTGTGCGACTGATTCACAACTAAATACTAAGATTCACAACTGACTGTTCAACGAATTGACGGGTCTTATTCTATGCACTTCGGTGACGGACATTAGTTTTAGTTGGTGAAATAAAGGGCGGGAAAGACTGCCCGGTAAACGTAATGGTAGAAAAATAACGAGAATTTCCTATCCCAGGTCCTCCCTGACTGTTACGAGAATTCCCTGAATATCCCCTGACTTTTCCAGATTTCCAAAATTCCCTGACAATTCCAGGTTTTCCCGGTTTTCCCTGACGATCGCCACCCTGTAAATTAACTTTTACGGTGGTGAGACACCACTGATATTTCAACCTTGAAAACATGAATCTTCGGAGTAGTACATCTCTAAGCCCATAAATATATTTTACAATTGGGTAAATAACCTGGGCTTTATTTAAAAAAAGCATGGCATTTATGAAATAAATGAGAGCACAATTTATGCAGTATGGGTACCTAACATAAACCCAATTTTAATGTCTACCAGATGTAGACATTAAAATTGGGTGTACATTAGGTACCTGCAAACTTTGTGCTCTCAGGGAAAGATTAGAAGTTAATGATTTATTACCAACTATAATTTCCTCTTTGAACTTTTATTGACACATTCAGTAAACATTGATTGACCCATGAATATTAAAGAAGAATTCTTCAATCATCCAAGAGAATTTATTGAATGCTTGAAAATGGTTTCAGGTAAATTCATTTAGTGCTGGTGAATGTGTCAAGAACATTCACTGGACATTTCAGAATGGCTGCAGCAGCATTCATGGAACACTTCAAGGTGACTGTAGAAGCATTCACTGAACACTTCAGAATGAATGCCAGGGCATTAATTAACACTCGTGAACATTTGTAGAGGCATTCAATGAATACTTCAGAATGATCGAAGAAACATTTACTGAACAAATTGATGTTGAGAATTGCAAAAATATATTAAGTACAGTCAAGCCCACTTATATCAAAACCGTTTATAACAAAGTTCTGGTTATATCAAAGTGAAGGCTATTCCCCATCAAAGTGAGGCTCGGAAAAACTGGTCCACATATAATGAAGTGAATATCTTATGAAGTAAATATTCGGCCCCCTCAACTTCGTTAAAAACGGGCTTGACTGTAGTGACATTTTGAACATTCAAGGAACCAGTATTTGAACGCTCTAGCAATGCATCTGTAATTGATTGATGAACATTCACTTATTGTTGCAGCAATGTTTCTGTACAGCAGGGGTTACTTTCAAAACTGGCAGTTGCACCAGTAAGTAAATTGGAAAATGCGTTAGAAAAGAAAAGCTTACCCCAGGAAGATCTTTGACCATTTCAAGCATAATGAGGACATGAGCAGTTAGTGAGATATTTCTTTGCGGCACTACATCATCAGGACCCCAAGAGAGAGTTGAATTCATTTTTCGATCTGGAAGCCATGTTGTTTCATAAAATGACCCCTCTGGAAGCTGATGATTCAACACATACCGAACAGCTTTGGAAATAACCTGAAAATTAAAAAAAAAATGATGTAGCAGAATACTGTGCTGTGTAGAATACATTGACCGGGTTGGGCCATCCATTATTCTAAATGCAGGTTGCTCTTCCTCTAACTGGAAATGGAAATAAATGATAGTGCTAAACATATGTCAGTTCTCACATAACTACATTTGGGAACTGTGTTCCCTTGGTCTAAAATTGGTTATATGTATGATAGGAATTAAATCATATTTTTCCATCTAATTAATTCATGCCAATATATGAACAGGATGTCTGGTATCAAAAATCAAAAAGTGCCAGAAGATACAATGCCAACTTTCATCATCACTCAGCATTTCACTGAGCAAAAGAGCTTAGAATCATTCATTTTATTTTACCTAAGTCACCCCAGCTTGGTGTGAAATAAATGTAACTGGATGTCCAGGTAATTGAGAAATGCACTAATAATCCAGCAAAGAAAAATGAGCTACTCAATTAGATAAGAACCAATTTTTCAGGAGAATGCCTGATTCATGAGGCATCCATCCTGAAAAGTCCCCTCTAAGTCAGCTGTTATGATAATAATAATTTTTATTTGTCCGGAGATTTGTTGCCACAAATATAGGACACATCAAGGCAAATACATAAAACAGTGAAATTCAATAGTTAAAAATGAAGAAATTCATCAACAGAATACAATAAATTTCTAAATAGAAATTCATGGAGCTTACGTTAGAAAAGGGCCATAGTCTTTGCCCTCTTAACTTCTGAAGGAAGCTTATTAAAGAGCAAAAGGCCCATATACCAAGGGGCATAACTAGAGTTTTTAGTTCTTACAAAAGTTTGATGGATGTTGGTAGAGCTCCTAGTAAAACAACAATGATATTCATTATTGATTACATAATTGGAAATATTCTTTTTAGCACAAACAATTGCAGCAAACATGTACACACAGGGAAGAGGTAAAATACCAAATTTCTGAAAAAGAGGGCGACATGGGGAATTAAGAGGTGCTTTACCTATCAGCCGCAGAACCCTCTTTTGAATTTTAAATAGTATTATAGAATTGGGTGTAGGGCCCCAGAAGAGGATGCTGTACATGATCAGACAAAAGACCTCACCATAATAAATTGACAGCAGTACATCAACATTTACAGTTCTTCTAATAGACCGAATTAAAAAACAGACAGAACTCAGTTTACCACGGAGTTTCTGTATATGACCCTCCCAAGAGATTTGACTGTCTAAGGTGACGCCCAAGAAAGAAGAACTATTATTCTGTGGAATAGGATTACTATCAATATTAACAGAGATGAAAGATTGATGTTTGTTCTTATTATGAAAATAAATAAAATTTTATTTCTCCACATTGACTAGGAGAGAGTTTTGATAACACCATTCTTTTAGGAGACTTGCAGCTTGGTTAGATTTTGAGGCCAGACATTTTGATAACTAGGCAGACACGAGAACATTGGTATCATCAGCATACAATACAAAATTATAAATAAAAGGAACAGTACTGGGCCCAGAACAGAGCCCTGGGGAACACCTAAGACCACTTTTTCTCAGGGGACACAAAATTGGCTCCATCTCTAGTAAGGACAACACTTTGATGCCTATCACTTAGATAAGACTCAATCCAATTACAAGCTGCACCTCTGATACCAAACATTTCAAGTTTTTGCAAAAGAAGATTATGATTGACATAGTCAAAAGCTTTGAAGAAATCAAACATAAGAATAAGGGATTCTTGTCTGTTGTCCAGGTCATCTAGTATTTTATTCACAACCTGGTAAATAGCAGTACGTTATTGGACTTCGATTTCCTAAAGCCATGCTGGGAGGTGGATAGTAAATTTTGAGATTGACCTTCTCATTGAAGCATTCCACTCTTTTTCATTCCTATACCCTATCACTAGGGACATGACATTTTCGCGAAACGTTTTTTGCGACAGGATTCACGAAATAAGCGACTTTAAGGGTTATATCACGAAATTAACCGTGTCTTCTTTGAAACGCGATTTTTTTAACGAAATTTGAGATATTTTGCAAATGCCGAATTTTTGTAGCATGAAATATTTTCTTTTTTGATGGCCGGATCGGATCTTTCATTTTTCTCGGTTCCGGATTCGGATCCAAAGACAGAGTAAAATCGGATCCGGATCGCAGATTTTAAATTTTCGCGGCTTAGCGATCGAAGTGCCCCGTGAATGGAATGTAGGTGCGGTAAATATTGACAAGAAGAGGATGTGTAACTAAGGTCACGTAATTAGATGAAAACGTTCCCGTGCAACTAGAAGCAAAATAAATAAATATGACCTTTTTCCCACATTACCCCAGTATCGCGGGAAAGAAATACGTAGGATGTCATGCGGGTAGCTTACATTCGCCGGGATTAGGCTTACAACGAGAGCTAGTGTACTGTGCGAAGTTCGATCCCAATTGCAGTTTAATTTTTTATTTCAGTCACTGCATCGAAAATGTTATCATAATCAATTTCAAACCATTACATCTGAATACTCACTTTATTATACTTTGTTGTTTAAATTAGATTTACAAATGTACCACTCATAAATTAAGGATGGTCGGGTCGGATCCAAAGATCCACGGGTCTTTCATTTCATTCACTACTGAAATCATATCCAAGGACAGTAAAAATTCAGATCCGGATCGGAGATTTTAACATCTCACGGCCTCGTGATCGATGCACCCTGCGAATGGAATGTACGTATGGTAGATACCAACAAGGAGAGGTTAAGTAACTCGGGTCACGAAATAAGAAGAAGATTTTTTCCGTGCCACAAACGAGGGAAACAAAATAAAAAATACTCGTCTTGACCTTTTTCCCCATAGGCCCGGATGTGCGAGAAAAAAAATTAAGCGGAATGTCATGCGGGTCGCCTACATTCGCCATATTCCCGTGAACCTGTGAGAGCGTAGTTGTTAAAAATGAGGGCTAGTGTACTGCCAGTCGCGAGTTCGATCCTTAACACTACCTAAGAATACAGCCGTGCAGTATTCCTAGGGTAATGCTAGTAGGCAGTTAAAAAAAGTGGATTATCAGAAATTTCATGCCAAATTATAAGTAAAAAAATAATTAAATTTGGCAAAAGGAAATGATTGGAAAAAATTTATATTACAGAATTAAATCGTGGAATCATTACGCTAACTTTACAGTGTATTTTTGAGTGACGCATTTGTAAATCTAGTTGAAGCGATAGAAGTACAAAAAAGTCAGTATCCACGCACAAAGGTTGGAAATGAGTTAGTTTTTTATTCAATGGTTGAAAGAAAAATTTTAAACAGCTTAAGAATCGAACTTCATTAGCTGCAATCCACTACTCCACTCTGTTATTGTTAATCCCATTATCTCATTAATTTGCCTTTGACTTAATTTTGCTTGCTGTGTTTTTTATGTTGCGTAGGGTAGCCATAACGTCTGTATTGGATCTCAAATGTATGTACTATTAACTGTTTGTTCACATTGGTATGAAGTCTTTATTAATAATATTAAAAAAACCCTTCCTTTAAGACTACTTTTTCCCAACATTAAACACAGCTTTCACCTTTATAAAACGATTTTATTTACCATTTTTCGGTGCCCCTACCTATCACTAAACCCTATTCCTCATGTTGATTCCCATTGTGACCTAGGGGTAATCTTTGACCCTAAACTCTGCTTTCATGAGCACATTAAAAAGATTATTGGTAAGGCAATGGCAGTTGTCGACCTTCTTTACGGTCATACTGACATACATGACCCGTCTGCACTACGTACGATATTTTTTGGATGTGTCCTCCCTATATTAGAATTCTGGGTGCCAATTTGGTCAACCGCCTGCCCCATAACCTTGAAACAGCTTAATCGAACTGTCAATTTCTTTCTTGCAATTGCCCGTCATCGCATCCCTTCCCTCAGAGATTCTACGCGAGAATCTATCCTTTCTTCCCTCGCTATTCCCCACCTCTCCCTCCGCCATTCTCTTTGTGACATGAAGTTACTCCACAGTGTTTGGAGTGGTACTCTCCATCCTTCTTCCTCTCTCCCCACTTCAGGTTCCTCCTCGTTCCACTCGCAATAATTGTCCCCTTAAAATCCCCAAATTTCATCTCTCAATATCCCAGTGTTCCCTATTCCACTGTATCCTGAAAATTTTCAACTCCTTAGCCTTGCATTCACCCTCACTGGACCTCTGCTCCTTGCCCTCTGTGTTCAAATCCGTAATTACTAATCTATTGGTCGCAAACACCCCCTCCTCTCTGTCTACACCCCACTAAGTCCCTCTCCATGTTGTACCTTTTGTTTATATGACTAATCTGTTACTTTTTATTGTAATCTTCCTATGTATTTATTGTTTATTTTTATTTGTTATTGTGTGTCCACCAATGTAATTAGCCTTAGTGCCGTTTTCGGGGACTTTTTTCAAATAAAAAAATAAAAATGAATCATGAAAGATACAACTACATATTACTGCAATTAACTGCGTACTACCTACACTAGTGTTCACTATAATGAAGACAATAAGTTAACCCATTGATTTACCATTTGTTCTCAATTTTCACCCCCGAAAATTCATACTTTTTTTACAAAGTCATCTATTGATAAAATTGTTATAAATAATTATTAAATGATGTTACATTACCAATATTGTAATATTAATTGAAAAAAATTGAATTATGAGACCATCGAATCACCATCTTTGCAAGAGATAACCACTTTTGAAAGCCAGTGTGTCACTGTCTTTGTAAGCCAATGGGTTAAAGAAAATATCTCAACAGTTATTTTCAAATACTGCAAATAGAGATGTACAACCATGAGAGGAAATTCACACATACACAATTATTTCATGTTCAAGAATAATAATACATGCCTCAGGATCAATATAAATGAAGTTTTCCCATTCATAAAAACTGGCCTCTTGGAAGATCCGAGCACAGAATGCCGTTAGCCAAACACTAGAGGCTGACTGGTTCCTGAGGGGCAAAGAAAGCACAATAATTAAATTAAAAAAAAGGTAACTAATATTAAGCTAACAACTGAAGAACATAAGGCACCCGGAATTGGACTGGCAATTAAAAAGAAGTTCTCAGCATAAAGCTCCCATTCATGATTGAGGCTTTGTGTACACTATGAAAGTATTGGTTCCCACTCTATACGTCTAACCATCAAGGAGAACATTGAGTGTTTAGCATCACTGAGAACATTCACTAAGCCAGGCCTATAAGCTGGGCTTAAAAGTGGAAAACAAGGTTTACAAATTATCTGAAATACCTTCCATTCTCATTACATGGAAGACTCAGGTGAAATTATATCAAAAATTGTTTCCATTCCATTTATTATAGATGAATTCCATCCACTTATACTATTGAAATTAATTTGGCATGCATGTTTCAAATCCCAGAGTCATGAAAGTGGAAAGTGGATAAGAATACCAAAGAAGATTATAATAAGTTTTGAATGAAAAATTTTTGACCAATTTTGGAAACATTTAGGTGCCCATTTGCAGCTGATTCCTACATTTTAAATAGGGTACACCTCAACAATAATCAACTGGCACAGTAACCATCAGAACAAAGGAAATTTTGTCCAATAATGGTATAGGTGTTAATTAACGGAGTCATCCAAATTGTGCAAGATTTCTGATTAAACATCCAGGTCTTCTCTAGGCTTTAAAAGCATTAGATTAGTGACTCATTTTCAAAGGAATTAAAATCATGTATCTTGTGATTCACTTACCAATCACTGCGGAAGAGTGTGAAAGAACCATCCGGGGCCATAAAGGACAGCTGCCTTTGGTATCCAATATTCAAATGATGAAAAGACTGCTTCTCAAGAGTCCTGTTCCTTTGAGCAATTAGGCGCATATACATGGTGGTGTACAGGTTAGCAGCAAAACTGAACATGTTTTGCTCAGCTGAGTCCTGTAAGATTAAAACAACGTTAAATTACAAAAATCTCTTGTAAAGGCAGCAGAGAAGAGAATATAGGTGGCTTAAAAAAATGAGTCAATGAGCAATCCTAGATAGATAATACACGCAAAGTTTGACAAAAAGTGGGAAAAAAACTATCAAGTTCAGAAGCATTTTCATATCAGGGCATCTTCTATTCATAGAACTGATTCTCTTTCAGGAAACAAAGATACACATAGAGAACGCTTACACCTCTCCCATCTTTAGCTACTCTTATGCTTCTTTATTATGCTAATGTCAATGCTCATATTTCCTATGGCATTATGCTCTGGGGAAACACAACCAATGCAAAAAAACCTATTTTTCCTTCAGAAGCAAGCTATTAAAGCGATGGTACATGTCCCTAGAAGGACCCTAAGTAAACCTTTGTTTTTCTCTCTGAAAATAATAGCACTTTTTTCCTTATTTATTTTAAATTGTACTTCTTTTGTCAAAGAATATTTACATTTTTCAAAAATTATGAGTGGCATGACCATCTCACTCGCAACAAAGGTGATGCTCACATTAACAAACATAATCGGTCTTCAGCCCTGAAAGGTCGACTCACCTCACTCCCTCCGATATTTTCAATAAATTACTCCTTCACACTAAAACTTGCCCCCCTACCTTGTTCAAGGTAAAATTGAAAACTTCTTAGCTATTAAAGCCTATTATGGTCTAAATGAATTCTTCAATGAATGCATGTAAAATTATTTTAATTGTATTTCTTTACATGCATTATATTGATGAAACCATGTAATGTACTTTGACAAGTCATTGCATATTAATAAACAATATTATTAAAGTTTATGCTAAGACAAAATAAGCTGCAACTGAGTTTATTATCAGATGCACTGGGTATGCAGTCCTGGGTGAAGAGAATTAATTCCTATGCTGGGAGATGAAATCTTTAATTTATACACTTGGCGCATCACTTTTTCAATATAATCACATATTGGCAATAAACAAGCATAATTATTGCTGGCTTGCCATTTCATTCATGAATAGTTTACCAAACTTTTCCTCTCATGAAACTATTCAGAAGACATTTAAAAAAATAAATATGATAAAAACATTCATAAACAGACAAAAGTTTTAGTCTGCAACTAATGAAACATCACTTCCTCATAAGTAGTGTTGGTAAGGCTCACTACTTTGAGATGTTTTAGCAGGTTTGTTTCCAGAGACCACAACCAGGGAAACCAAAGTTGACTCCAATATTTCATGCACAAACGTATCATACAAAGCATATACTTTCTCGGTCTTACCATAGGAAGATTGAGGAGAGATGTAGCATTAACTGGCATGGTTGGGAAAATTGGTCCTACCACATCTCCAACCAAAGACACAAATGCACGGTTGGAACCAAAGACATAGTACCGATCCTCAGCATAAGTAATGATTGGAGTCTCCGTTACATTCACATGCATGTACTGGAAAATGTAGGCGCGGTTGCTCAGATCCAAGAGTATTGACTGATGACGATACTGGGGTACTCCATCAGCCTGAAAAAAGAGCATGAGTAGTACATACTTATTCCTTCTTATTCTAGTCCAATTGGTTGTAAGTAAAAAGGCCTGGTGTACCCAAGGCCCAAAATACCAAGAATAATCCCAACAACAATCTTCTTAAGCCCATTGTCTATGTATCAATGATAGTAAGAATGGTTGAATGACAAATACTTTGAGAGATGATGGGTTGAATCATTCCAGCAGCAGAAAATCACTCAAAAAATTATTTGGTACCTTCGTAAGTGCTCAGAGAGAGATTTTCTTAAATATGGCAAACATGGGGATACAGTGAACATGAATTGCATGTGTGAGATACACTGAGAAGCCAAATCATTAAACAATGTTTTATGACTGCTATGGCATTATTTTGTAATTGAAAGACTGTAATGTAAACAAAATTTGTGGGATAATGGATATACCCATTGTTCAATGCCATTATAGCCCATAGGCTCCACTTTGCAACAGTAGAAATGTTCACCAGTTTACAAAAGAATGAATGCATAGCCAACTGCTTAATACATACTTCAAAATGTTCATGCAGACTGATGAATGCTAGTATAAGAAACCTTCTATTGACATATAACACTTAAATCTACAAAATTAACTCTATTATCTCACCTCTACATGCAACTTTCGGGTAACTGTGTCTTTGCCCAGAAGGGATGATGCGGTAAGAGTGACATATATGTCACCAAGCTTCGTTGGAACGATAGGGACGTGTATGATAGCAGCTTCCTGAGCGGCTATCCACACAAAGAACTGATGCTCGCCAGAAGACAAACGAGGATTATATGAGCGCACCTAGAGAACACAGAAATTATAGAGTAAAAAATAACCTAAAATCATTAAATTACAGCATAAAAATGGGTGAAGGACTTACAATTCCATCCATTTCAACATGTACAAATTTGTAATCTGGAGAATTTGCCAGAATTACTACAGCTTCAACATCCGAAGTGATGTAATTAAATACACTGACACGAATTCCAACTTGCTCTCCTTGCTTGCATTCATCTGGCATTTCAACATTAATGAAAAAGGGCAGCACACCTATATACTAGATATATAGAGATAAATAAAGATTATTTTCATTGGTTTACACTACAAGTGATCTTCCCATTTTCACCTTTGTCAGTCACATCTATCTGACTTACATCAATAGCTCTTTTAATCATGCCAAACCCATGTGTAGGGCTAACACCAAAAGCGGACACCATCCAATGTGTTGGTCGAACAGGAACATCTACCGTAAAAATGTACCGGCCATGAGGTCCTATGTTCACATCCTGCCAGAGCCATACATTTTCATACTGTCTTTGAATTCTGTTGAACCGAAACTTTCGATATTCTGTCAGTGAGCTTCTGTCATCATTAGGACCTAGAAAACGATGGCATGAAGCATAAGTAAGGAACAATTAAAAATCAACCCATCAGAACCATAGCTAGGATCCTAGCGATCTGGTGAAGGTGGTGCATACTAATTATACAAGTTGGATGTACATTAAAAAAATACACGACACACATATTTTACATGCCACTCACGGGCAAAGGTTCTATGGGGAGAAAAAAAACTTTAAGAAGTTTAAGCATAAAACTTTGTCATGGAATCAGCAGGAATTCCTTCGATTGTATGTACATTCATTTGCCAAAATATCCACAAAATTCTTATATGCATTTATTTCTTATATGCAATAAAATTTGTAACAAAATCGAACCAGGTAGTTTCCTAATGACAAATGCAAAATTATTTTCTGAGGAGAACGTGTAGGCTTCATGCATTGTATTTTATGAGTAAATAAAACCGAGCAATTATAGTTGAATTTCAAAAGAAAAAGCGTATATAAATATTTTAACTGACTGTCCCTTGACTTCTTCCATTGTGGCCTTCACAGGAGAAAGGAAGTTGTACTTCCATGGAAGTTGAATGAAGAGTTGATTGGATGAAAGTCCACAATAGACAGGAGAATGTAATCAGGGAAAGCAATAAGAGGGAGGGGAACCAGGCACTTCAGCAGGATTGACTCAGGTAGAAAGTATGCCGAGTGGAAGACAGAGAGAGAAAGGGAAAGGCAAGAAGCTATTGTAGTAAAAAAATTATGCAATGAACCTCTGAAATATATTTGAATGCATCACTATTGGTAGAATCCTGATAATAAAAATGATGATTAAAACATTAACAAATACAACTTTTTCATCAAATTATTGCTTCTTTGAGCCTGCCTGGATATTTTTAATGCCTTTTTGCTCTGGGTTTCATTATTTTTATTTGCTATCCAAATACTGGTTAAATCCCTGTGATTTTTAGCCTCTCGAAAGACTTTGAGCCTTTAAATGCTTGAACCTGATTGTTATACTGAGCAAGGCCGTTTATGGCCAACTATAGTTCAATCACTCCATTATTTAAGGCTCAATCACGCTATTATTTAGACTACGTTGATGGTACCACGCCACGTACGTTGAGCTGATGGCTAAAATGATCCACGAGAACGTCTAAAAAAACCCTAAAAGGCTCCAACAAACTGGATACTTTTAGGGTGATGAAATGAAGGAAAGGGATGAAAGGTATGAGGATAAAATGAAATTAATGATGAAATGGAAGAACGGGTGAGGGGAGAGGAAATCTGGACAAGGATGTGGAAAGGTTAGCAAGGTAGATGTGAAAATAAATGGAAAGTGAAGATGATAGTCCTAATGGAACTTAAACATGAATAATGAAACGATACTACGGAGGCACAAATCAAGGCACAAGGTAAGGCACAGGGCAGAATTTAGCATCTTAGCACAAGGCAAGAGAACAGCAAAGTGAACGAGAATTTGCAAATCGATGAAAATGGCGGCCGTCGTGCGAAATACGTTCTTCTTTTCTTTACCGCATTACCGTCAGTACCTGAGGAGAAATGTGGAACTGAAGCATGAATATGGAATCTGAAGTTGAGGAATAACTTGTGAATAATATTATTATGCGCATATTATCTCATGGATTGCTTGCGTCACTCATTTATTATGTTCTCAGCCGATTAAAGTTTACGAAAATTTGCAACTATGCAATTGCATATCCATGTACAAATATGCACATACATATTGTGCGCCTCTTATTAGCAGTCTTCGATGGTATAATATTTGCAGTTGGTGCATATTATTCAAATTATATGCATATAATCGTCGGAATATTATTTACTTATTATACAAAGGGATTTATTCATCTTTTATACGGTATAAATTTTTTGTGTGCTGTGTGGGTAGGTATTCACTCCAGTATTCAAATGGAAAAAATTCATATGTATTAAAGAAAAGATACCCTACATAGCCACAGATGGCTAATTATATATTCTAGTTGATGAATCTCACATACATATGTATATGTTTCTCATCCCACATCTGTCATCCGACATATCCGTCATCCCACATATGTATATGTTTCTTTCCTGAAATCCTATTTTAGCTCATTTTGGAATTTAGAAAAATCATATTTTTCCATCAGACACCTTCATTCCTTTTTTATTGTGCATTCAAATAATTTTATACTAAATAACTCAACTGCTAATTCCAGCATAAAAAAGTACTTGTAATTTGCTCAAAAATGGTTGAACACAATTTTGAAAGTTCTAATTCGATGTGTTCAACTAAATTTTGAAGCTCACATCCAGAAAACCCTACAATGATGACTCAACAACAACGTTTAAGTTTAATTATAGTATGCCATTATATTAAAATCACAGGAAATCGGTCAGTATTTGGATAGCAAGTAACAATCATGAAACCCAGAGCAAATAGGCAATAAAAATATCTAGGAATGGTTCCTTGAAATCAATATGGTCGTGACTCACTCTACTCAGGGGTATAGATTTTAAAAGCAAAATACTTACATCCAGCTTCATCTGTTCCATCTTCACAGTCTCTCCTTCCATCACACTTCTTTTCTTTCCGAACACATGATCCGGAAAGGCATTCCATGTATAATGTCAGATTACAAGTTGATGGACGTCTTGGAATTGGAACATCACTGAATACCACTAATCCAACATATCTAAATTGAGAATAAGGAAATATTAAGGAAAGAGAAAAATATTCTTGAAGATGATTTGATTCACAAAATACATATGCACAGCAGTAATTTTAATTAAGATGTACTGCCAGTACTCTTAAGGTCTCTAGAAGGAAGGTAGCCTGATCAGTCTCCAACCATTGGAGATGAGCTCAAAAAAGGGAATTTTGCCACAGGTAAAGCATAAAAATCTGGAAATTCTGTCCTAATACCCATTATCATAATGGATTATTGATTTATAAATAATATACTTAGTAGGTAATCTTCAGCAAGTTTAATTGGCTGGCAACTGCCAAACTAAAATTTAACATCAAGCAATGATCGAGGCCAAATCAAACTACATATTCCAATATGAAAATGACTTCCAGTTTTTCCTAGCAAGTCTAATTATTGAGATAACTGTAAATATGAATTGGTGTCAGAAATCTTTCAAATAATGACTACATAGTAAGAAAAACAGCCATAAGTTACATATAAAAAATTGATATACTCACTCAAAGGTTCTGTTTGCATCAATTCCAAAAGTTGACGATGGGAAGTTCATTATTTCATCTGGATTTCCTTCATGGGAGAATGACTTGTGCTCAAATGTACCATTTCCTTCCTCTCCAAAATTAGACATTTTTCTAATGACCTGAAGAATGAATGTACCATCAATTTCTGTATTTCATTCTCATGAAGCTGTCCTATTTGGTAACACTGTCCATTAACAGCTTATTAAATTTCGTATTTCCAAGTCATTAGACCCTTCTCATTTCATATTTAAAGTACTTACAGATGCATACGTTAATTCATTTCCAGCCTGCATACTGTAAAATGCTCGATCTATTCCTGACAAGCCAACATATGCCCCAGGTTCTCCATATATAGCAACCTCAACCTTCTCTCCAGTTCGGTATTTGTGATCATTCACAAACACTGTGAACTGCAAATGAAACATTAATCTTTAAGTTTGAAAAACAAATACTGGGTTATAAGTTCACCACACTAACAATCAACAGTAATGCAAGAAAAAGAGACAAAACCAGTACAATATTTACTTACATTGTTCCTGGACATTCCATCTACAGGAAAAGTGATAGAATCTGCTGCAACGTGGCCATATTTCCCAACATGATAAACAACTACAGTAGCCGATGGAGCCATTTCAGGCCCAAGTGTCAAGGCAAAAGTTCGAACAGTTGCCTGCATTCCTTCCCTTCCTGACTGCAACACTGCACCTTTCGAAATGACCAGGTAGTCAAACGACTCTAAATAATAATTACTCTGGACATGAAGGATAATATACTCTCCAACCTAGAAAGGAAAATAGATGGAAGTATTGACTGAGACTTGTAATTGTAATTTGGCATTGAAATGCAGATCTATACTCCAAGATCCTAGCTATACTACTGTTCCATGGTGGGCATTGTAGCCAATTTAAATATACTCTTCATTAATTGATTATGAAAACTATAATCTAAGCTTTTGAAGTGGTTGGAATACAGAAGAAAAGGGGAATAATAGCAAAAAAATGAAGGAATATAAGGAGCAGAAAGCAAATGGGATCCATCCATACTGATTCAGTATGAGTGACCTTCATACCGACTGGGAGAAAAACCTCACTTCCCACTTTCCATGAAATGTAACTACTACTTCATTTTTCATCAGCCAGCATGATGAAATATGAGCTAAAAACAGGACTGTAAAATTACCTTCGCATCCTTAGTTGATGTGTAGACTTTTATCTGACGATCATCAGGTGAATAATGAGCATAAGCTGTCATTTCTGCAGTGACTCTTTCACCTAAAGCATCCTTGAAATACGCAGACAAACGCAAGGTATGAATATCTTTTGTTATTTCTTTGGTTCGGCGGTTGCTATCTTCAAGTCCTGAAAAAATCAAATGTTTTCGCAATGAAGTACATGAAGACCATTAATCAAAGCATGTGGAAAACATTTTAAAATATCATAAAAAATTGTTCACTTTGAATCCATTCCTTTTAATGTACATATCATGCTAAGCTAATCACAGTCAAGTAATTGCTCCTTCTGGCTCAAGTCCTCACAAAGGAATTTTCGAAGAGACTTAGACATCTCTCCACAAAAATTAGATTTGTTTATTTTTGCAGTTTGTTCATGAAGAAATTGAAGGGATACATTTAGAAATATAGAAATATTAACTGTAAATTGTCTTCAAGCAAAAGAGAAACTGTTTTCTACAAATATCTCTTTATATAGGCACTAACAATAAGACAAAAATATACCATAGGAAAATAAAGAAAGGTAAGTGTAGCTTAATTCAAAATTAAGCTACATATAACTGCTTCCCTCACTGATGGAATGTCATACTTTAAAATACAATTATAATTAATATTCTTTGCCGAAGGAAGGTGAGACGGTTTTGCAAATTCAATGGACTAGTTCTGGTGCAAGAAGGTAATGACTACACTGTATCTTAATGGTGACTGAATGAATTACACTTAGTATGGATATAGTGAAAAAATAGTAGGGGCTTACTTAGCATCCTAATAACTCCATTATTGCAACAAATACACTGTTAAAGACATGTGGCAAGAGAATGGGGAGAAGACCATGGATAATTGCAGTGACTACAAATAATACTCTGCAAATAGATATGGGAATATGATCATACTAATATATAAAAATGAAGCGGAGTCTGTCTGTCTGCTGGTTCTATGTTCGTTACATATCTCCTCAAAAACTACAGTGCCGATTGAGCTGAAATTTTGTAGAATTCTAGCGAATACACTAGAAGGTGCATAAGCTATATAAAAATAGCTCAGAGCCGGGGTTCAGTTTCTGATGCCAATTATATATTTACATTGGCTTAAATTGACTTTTCAATTTATGGTAGCTCGAGATTTTTTTCTTTTGCTCAGTAAAATAACTAAATATTAATTGATTTCTTTCATTCTTTCTGTATTTAATGGAATAATGTTAAAACTTTTTTATTCTCTTAACCGATTTACACTTTGTCATCGAGGTTTCTGGGCAATCTGTAATTTAGGTTGAAATTTACTGTTTTTTCGGTTCTTTTCCAAGCGCTGCTAAGGCCTTTGCTATTGTCGTCACCAAAATGAAAACATCGTTGACGCTTAGACAGTTTGTCACAGAGGGATGGCATAAATGGAATTGTGCTTTTCGCGAGGATATAGGAAGGCATTGTAGGGTATTCGTGAAGCAAGGTCAGTCATATTTTTCCGGACTAAGATATGTGCTGACTGCTTGCACTACTCACAGATTTAGAAGGTTTGCATTCGGTTAAAATGAGGAGTATTTAAATGAATGCTTCAGCAGTGTTCAAATTGTGAATGTTTTTTTTTATTTCTTTACTGGTTTGTGCATTTGAACCAACCTGGGACATGAAGAGAAGAGATGGAAGGCTTTCAAAATCATCCTCGATGGAGATAGCTTGAGATTTGCAAAGGTTTAACAAAAACCAGGGAAAAGAATTCAAATTCCAATGGAGCATAATGTCTCATTAAATATCTGTGGGATGTTCATTGATGCGATTGTAATGATGCTAAAAATGTTCATCCAAAATTGCGATGCCCTAAACAGCATTGTTCTTTTCATGAAGAAATTAAAAGGTATAAAAAAGGTATTGCAGCTAACTCTTGATCTGCCATTTCACTCAGCAAAATCATACGGGCTTACTTTTCGCCCTACTCCCAGATCAAATAGTTTTGTATTCGGTAAAACTAAAAGTATTTAATGAAAGTTTCTGCGGGGTTCAAATGTGAATATTTTATGGATCTATCCTGTATTTCGAAGTGGAGGGGGATTGGGTTGGTGTGGTGGCTAGAGTACTGGCCTACCATCCCGAGGGTCTGGGTTTGATTCCCGGCAGTGGTGGATTTTTCAGTGGAAAACTGGTCCCCACTTCAGTGCCTAGTGGAGGGCATTTCAAGTTCAGTACTCCATCCGTCAGATGGGACGTTAAGCCGTGGTCCCCTTTGGTGCCAAAACCAAATCTGACCTCATTGCCAACAATAGACAGACATTTGTATGCACCCCCCTAACCTCCTTTGTTTCTTCTGGCCTCTAGTTTCTGTAGTTTCTAAATAAAATTCTTATTTTTGTTAAGTCCAGGTTTGAGTCCAGGCAGTAATTAGATGCTTACATATGTTTTAATTATATTTATGGTTCCGATAGGGACTTGGAGCCATAGCTAGCTCCATAACACAAGTTTATTTTCGCCCCTTCATGAAAAATGTTAAAATTTCTTAATACAATTTGTAATTATTATATTTCTCCCTCCCATTGAAGTTTAGCAGGCACCTTCAGCTAGTATGGGATAATTGTGAAACAGTAAAAAATATTCAAATGCCTACATTGTTCTTTGGGTTAAATATATTTGATTCAAAAAACATGAAAATGACTTCATAATAAACAATATTAAAGTTATTGAAAATCATGAAAAATTCAACAAAAAGATTTCTAAAGCTATTTCAACCAGATATAGACAATGAAAGCAGATCATGAATGCATTGAGACATTTAGATATGATGAAGTACAATAGAATTTATAATCTTATTTCCAAGGTTTCAAATGGCAATAAACTATAGTGTTCCCACTGAGCTATGTAGAAAATCTTTGCACAAAGAATATTGTTTTTATGACTTGAGAGCCTCAGGAGAAAGATTCTCGTATGTTTTCAAATATTCATATTACACATTCAATGGACACATAAAGACACAATATCTGTTCTCTAACAATAAAAATTAGGGAGATCAGCACTTGAATTCCAAACACTATAGTATATACGTACATTTTAAAATACCCTTTTTTATGTATTCAAATCAATAAAAAATTAAAAAATGGCATTTCCTCACCAAGCATAGAGCGAAGATCAATTTTTAATTCCCAAACGCCATCGTATTCAGTGGACATTGGTGGTTCTATCACATCCAGAGATCTTCGGCCTCCACTTCTTGAAATAATTTCTGTTCTCACCTCCATTCTGCCTTCCCGTAAACGCTCAGGAGACAACATTGACCCATCATGGAAGGAAACAGCCAGCTGGAAGAATGAATTTTCTAATTTAGTTCCAGTCACTTGGCTCTTAAAGCTCCAGAGAGGCTTCAAGGGGAATGAGAAAATCTTCTAGTCCAAAAATAAAATATTTTTCACCAAAACACATTAGAATACATGAAAGTTACATTATTGGCAACAAATGGTAAGTTAAACACTTATGTTTCAATTATTATATCTTTGCAATGGGAGGAACTGTTGAAAAAATAGTGCAGAATATACATTTCAGGGTCAATTAATTCCATCTATGACCAGTGATTTTCAAGACACAAAATCCATTAATAATCAAAACATATTCCAGGCTGTACTGCATCATGGTTAGAGATAATAATGCAGTGGCATGGCAAACAAGGTGAATGAATGTAAAATCACAATAAAATAATTATGCTAAAGGGGATTGAATACCTATAACAGGTAATATGGAATGTACAATCTCTGGTCACTCAAATGAAACCTTGCTTGTACTCGGGGATGGATTAAGACTTGGTGCAGCCCTAATCTATATAAAGCCCTAAGGTCCACACCCAGTTTATACCCAGTTTATACCCAGTTTACACTAGCTGGCCTCGAAAGATTGAAAATGTATATGCCTTTTAATTACATGAAAATATATTGCCTTTAAATTTTTATAGAAAACATTTTATATAATTAAGGCATTGAAAAATCACACAAATACTGTAGAAAATCCTCTACAGTTGCAATTTAAAGGATTTTATTTCTCGATTTCCCATTCTGGAATTTTTTAGGCCCCTGCAGATTGAGAGGCCTTAAGTTGTAGGTTATTCAGCTTGTAGCTACATTGGTTGTGCTCTATGTTTCATTGAACAGGACTGAATAAAATGAAATGATAATTTTCAAGCAAATGCTGAATACTTAAACAAACCTTTCCACATTTACATCAACTGAATGAGCCTAAAATAATAGTAATTGTAAAATAAAACATGTACATATACGACTATACCAGAACTATGCCAATATTCAATCATTGTATTAGCCACACTGGTTTAAACTCCAATGTAAAGATTTATTTCCTACATGATCTAGACAAATATGATGTACTCACATAGCACTGGAATGGCATTGATGGTTTGAACACCTGTGGGCTTCCACCAAGGAATGAAGTCTTAAGCGAAGAGTTAAATATGCGAACGGAGGAATAACCTTCCACCACTTCATCCATAAAGTGATCACCAACAGTGGCAAACACTTGAACTTCTGTTCCATCAAGGCGATTAACAACTTCAGCTATTTCAGAAAGTGGAAATCGGAATCTATAAACACCACGGAACTGAAAACGGATGAAATTAGCAGTGAATGAATGATATCAGGAATTATCAACAACACATATATCATCAAGTCATGGATTTAGAAAATTTTCAACTGTTATTTCCTTACAAATTTCATATGGGGAATTTTGTCATGTTCCTCCTCTGGATTTGGCTCAGGAAACCAAAATGGGTATTCTTCATCCTGCAACGAACACAAAGTAGAAAAGCATATTAGAAACAACACATACATATTTGCATAAGGGCATGGAAAATACCACACTGCAGCAAGATGCAGGTGCCTTTTTCAACATAAAATTCCTGCTTACATGTTATTTTTGCTCATTAAAAAAATTACCACTGATTGACTTTATGCAAACAGCAAAGTATTGACCATGAATATTACCACACTCATGGAAGAGAAAGAGGTTATGAAACCAAGAAAAAGCCTTTAAAAACAATTTTTTCATAAGCATCTCTTGCCATGAAGATTACTATCAAGGCTATTCTAAGAGGTGTGGAGGGAGCTCCCAGAGCACCAAGAAATCACACGAAAGGCATCAAGCACTTTATGCCTATTGGCAACAAAGAGAACCATGGGATCAAATTCCTGCTTGCCACCAAGAGAGATACATATTTTTTCATGGGGAGGGTGTGTGAATCAGATCATATGACATCATTGTACGGGTAAATAAGGTAAAAGATAAAAAATCATCGCAAAAGTACTTGCAGAGATTAATAACCCTTCCCATTCAATTTTTTTCCCAATTGCATTTTCACCAGCTCTTGTTTTATTTGGTAGGGAGTAGCATTGATCAATTACCTGTGATTATACCCTCAACAAAAATAAAACTGTGACTTTAACTCAGGATGTTTAAAAAACTATTTCCAGTATACTTACAAAACTATAATAGCGAGGCTCAGAGGTATGATATCTTCTAACATTTCCGGAATGATCAGCTACAGGTTTTATGATTGCCTTCAAGGTTAGATTTCCTCTTACAGGTGCACCACTAGTGTAGTTAGCCATGACAATTCCCTCAATGTATTTTTCTGAATCCAAAAGGAAGGCAGGCATCGTCACATTAACCTACAAGTCATGAGAAAGAGAGAATATTCTTTTTATAAGAAATAATTGGATTTTACATGAAATAACTATGAAACTCATGAGACATGCTTCTGTTCCACAATTTTACAAACTTCTTAAATACTTTTATTCATATAATGTCAATACTACATTAGCAGTGATAATTAATAAAGGTGGTCTGCATATACTTTACCTCAAATCGAGTTTGATAATACTCTTCCACAAGGAATGGTGCTTCCTCAACCTGACCCTGCGCAATCACTTGAACATACCATTTTCCAAACACTGGTTGATCAGAAAGTGGGTATTCCAGGCTTACAGTTCCTATGTTGGACTGGAAAATATAGATAATTAGGCAAGGATTTCGTGCATATTTGAGAACTTTATTAGAGTTAACAAAATAAATACAAAACTTTAGAGATGAAAATATATTACAATTGCAGAATTAAAGATTTTATTAACTTATTTTATGCACATAGAGAAAACTGTCAATTCCACTGGTACAAATAAATGATCACATTCAATTTTTAAAAATCTAAAAAAAATATGATGCATTCCATGATCATACCAAATATCATCAGGATATATGTCTTCCATCATAATTCATTTTTTATTCTGCACATCAAGAAATAATATTCAATAGAAGACAATCTCACCTGTCTAGAAAGCCACCTCCTCATAATGTGGCGATTTGGATCTAAAATATATACATCAATAGCATCATTGAATGGCTTAAGCTCTGTATTTATTGGAATAGTGCGGAATTTCACTGTGTAAGAAGGAAAAAAATCAGAATGAATACACCAAACATAGAATTGAAGTTAACTTGAAGTTCATATTGAACTTATAATTTAAAAAACTTCTAAATAATTATGCCTATTAAAAATGAAAATGAATTTTACATCTAAATACATATATAGTAAAATCTATTAATAGCATACTTATGCATGGAATTTTCTTCCTTTATTGAACATTAATTTGTATTTTGAATGCGTAGCACTATTAAAAGAAATAATTTCAACTTAAGTATTTTGCTGAGAAATGAGGTGTTTTCCATTTATCAATTATTTTAAACAACATAAGTAGGTAGTATATTAGTGCAGGTTGTGAAGGACAGGATTGAGTAAATACAAAAAGGCTAGCTGGTATGAGAATGGAGCACAGAACTGTGTCAAACAATCTTATGATTTTTGACCCATAAAATAGGTAGTAATGGGAAATGCATTTTGAGAGTTCCAACAAACTGGGGAAGGTTCACAATCATATTAGTACCAACAGTTTGAGTAGAATTATTACATGATATTATCAGAATCAACTGAGCTGGGTCACATTCAACCTAGTATAGGTACCACAAAATATTTTCCACACCAACATCTCCACTGAGAAAAAATACATATGCCAAATACTTAGGGTAAACATTCATACTTGATGGTGGATATATAAAAATTAAGGACTTAATTAAGGTGGATATATTAAAATTAAAGACATAGGGCAATCTATCTCTACAAGAATCTATGAGATACACACTGAACATCAGGATAATTCAGTTAGATGAAAATTGTACAAGGTAATATTCAACTTTATGTGCATAGTGTACAGAGACTGATAGACATTTTAGACCCAAAGTTAACCTTCTCTAAATTTGGATAGGCTGAGTGCATAGAATTTCAAATACATATATTCTTCAACTAGTGAGATAATTTAAGAGGGAATCTTAGTTGGATATTTAAACTATGTGAATTCTTCCTCAGGATATTTAAATTCACCCCAAACACCTTGTTATTTTTCTACAGTTCAGTGGTATATCATAATATTTTTTCATATTAATATGCGAACTGCTTACCAGTTTGGCCTTGCATGTAAATTGGTTTATCCAGTTGGATGAAAATTGTCATTGAGCGCTGCGAAAATGTTAGGATGGTATCATTTACAAATGCAGTTCCACCAAGTATACCATCATAGAGGCCTTCAACTCTCAATTTATACTCTCCTGATGCAGACGTAGGAGGAACCTGGAATATTAAAAAAAACTTAAAAAAGTCATCAAAATTTCCTAGATATCATTTTGATTTGAAAATTTATTGTTTTGATTAACACTTTTCAGGATAATAAATTATAAGTTCGAAGGATTCAGGCTTAACAATGTGGAAATTCATAATGACAGAGAAAATGACAACGTATATTCCACTAGTAGATTTATTTACGGTACTGTCAGCAAAAAAATGTACCGTAAATAAATCTACTAGTGGAATATACGTTGTCATTTTCTCTGTCATAATAAATTATATCCACACTTTAATTAAAGGCATAACAGTAAAGACAAACACACTTGCGATACTTGGAGATGGATCAATGAAATAATAATGACAACAAAAGTGAAGCTTGCTTCTTTTTCGAGACACTCACAATATCTGCATCTAAGCATGGATCAGGTTTCAATGAACAATCTAATCATGATAGAGCTACCTCAACACAGCATCCAAAACTTCTATCAGCAAAAAAGTTTCCTCACTGAAAATATACTCAAGCCAGCAGAAAGTGAAAAAATATTTTACAGAATTTGCAAACACTTCTTACCTCAAAAGGGAAATGAAGAGGAACCATAAGACGGTAATGAAGTTCAAGTAAAAAGGCAGCATTCAAAGTGAACAACAAACTATACTATTGAATTTTAGGAAAATCTAGTTGGTTGGTTATTCAGGGGAGGCAACCGACAGCTGAGGTCATTTGCGCCATTTAGGATAGGTGGATAATTGGGTAATGGTAGGAGTTTTTTTAGGGAACGGAGAAAGGGTGGAGAGAAACCCGGCGTCGGCATTAGCCTACTCTTAACGACAGGCGCCAAGGGGACCACGGCTTAACGTCCTATCCGACGGACGGAGTACTGTACTTGAATGGATAATTGGGTAATGGTAGGAGTTTTTTTAGGGAACGGAGGAAGGGTGGAGAGAAACCCGGCGTCGGCATTAGCCTACTCTTAACGACAGGCGCCAAGGGGACCACGGCTTAACGTCCTATCCGACGGACGGAGTACTGTACTTGAAATGCCCTCCACTAGGCACTCAAGTGGGGACCGGTTTTCCACTGAAAAATCCGCCTTGCCGGGATCGAACCCGGGCCCTCGGGATGGGAGGCCAGTACTCTAGCCACCACACCAACCCGATCCCCAGGAAAATCTCTCCTCAGTACATTGAGTCATTGCAAACTTGTAACAAGAGAGCACCAAGCACACAAATGCTTATTATTTACAGGGATATTTGCTGAGCTACTCATAAAAACACCATTCACAGCAAACTTCAAATAATTAGACCACAAGCAATAATGAACGTATTATTTTTAACAAATGCTCGATAAAATGAGGAGAATTAAATAAAAAAAACATACTGGCACCTCCTCTTTACAGAGGTTTTAAGTGCATAAACACAGCAAGAGAATCCTCATATTTTCCACACCAATGTGGATTCCACACATTGGTGGATGCGTTCTTCTGTCATGATTACGAAATGAAAGAAGAAAAAGAGGTAACAGATGGAGGGGAAATTGAGAATAAGAATTTAGGGGTATCTTCTGCTTTAGTGGGTGTAAGGAAGTTAGTACACCGGCAGCAGCCACCATTGCCTTCCATGCAATATTCTTTCGTGGGGAGGATTTTTGGATGTCGCATCCATCAAAAGCATATACTTTCACCAATACTCACCCTTATCATAAGTGTCTCTGACATTCCCTCCTTCACCTTCTTCGAGTCCGCACCCAGTTCCACCCCGTTTCGCTGAACAGAAGCACGGATTGAGAGAGGTAGTGATGTGTGCAGTACGCTTGCTACCACCCGATACACCTGACCAGGTCGTACCATTTTACTGGCCACTGCAAAGTACGTCCTGTAAAAAAATATTTAAATCCATTCAGCAATGAACATAATTGAATAAAGGGAATGCAAACATTTCATAAAATAATGTAGGAGAAGGGAACCCAACAAGGTCATGTATTCACTGATGGTGGGAATCATGACTTGGTGAGAAATTACCGGCATGCCGATTGGAATAAATGATGTCTCTTCGTCATCATAGCATTTCATATTTTGTTAGCATTACGACTACCAGGAGAAAACACATGCATACAAATATTTGCACGACAATGGGGGCGTTTACTCGGAACCGAAATCGCAATTTTGTGCACGAAATCGTTAGATGGAAAGGAAAAAAGAATTTTAGTGAAAAAATTAATCTTCTAACCACAACCGTTCACTCATAAATCAAAAATTAAAATAAGCGAAAGGTGACGCCCACCGAAAATGCTGCTGTGATAACATTGACGTCATTTTCCTCCCGTCCTTGACTACTTTTAGGGGAGGGGAAGGGAGTGGAGGGGGGTTCTCGGAAGGTCTGCTCACACAGATGCTGTCGCAATAGCTCCGATTGGCCGAGTCAGCTGTGTCCCCCCTTTACGATAAGGCAAAGTAGCTTCGCGGGCTCAGTTGTGATTGGACGAAGTCGATATACGTCTGAGGTTGCACCACACCCACTTTTCCGAAAGGGTTAAAAACATCAGTTTTTCGCCGCTTATAACTCGGGAAATAATTGACGGATCGAAAAACGGAAAAATACGGGTCTTTTTATTTTACAAACTATCAGATTCGGCAATAAAAAAATATGGTAAACGACCCCATTGTCGTTTTGTTGAATGAAATTTCAAATTTCATGTGACGAAATACATGCGGAGGCAAAAAGAAGCCTCACTGTAAAAAGTAGATCTGATTTTAAGGTACAAAAGTGATCTGAATTTCAGATGCAACAATTTTAAGACAGGGTACGTTGAATTTCAGCAGTAATATCTTGTCTAAAAATAAGGCAGGTGAACGACTGAAAATCAGACCAAGTGGACTTATTTTCAGATAGGCCTATGCTGAATTTAAGACAGCCCTGGTCTGGTAATAATGCGGGTTGCTATTGAAATTCAAGCCTACTCTGAGAGGATGTCTTATTTTAAGGCAGGTGTAGGACTGAAAATCACACCAGGTGGGACTTATTTTAAGATAGTCTCATGCTGAATTTAAGACCAGGGCTGTCTTAAATTCAGCATGGGCCTATCTGAAAATAAGTACCACGTAACAATGCGGGTTGCTATTGAAATCAAAGCCTACTTTTATGCGATGTCTAATTATAAATACTAGATATTTAAACACTTCACACGAACACAAACCAAAACCCTAACGTTTCATATGTTTATTCGATGATACTGTTTCACTGACTAAATTCTTCAATAGAGCAAACGTAAGTCATAGAGTTTCCATTGAAAAAGATTCCACGACTGAAATGGGAACACATGGACAATAACTTCAAAGATAATATGAAAATGTGTACTTTTATTGGAAACAAAGTAATCCATACAAAGTCTTCGATACCACAGATGTGTGCCAGTATCTTCAAACCGAAGCAGGAACTGTCACTTGATGAGGGCGACTATTTTTTAGTTCTTACAACCCTGCCGCGTAGACAAAATAAAGAAGTTTACTCTCAGGATACGTCACTCAGACACAACTGGCTCCCTTCTGCAAATAAACTAAGTATCATTGCCACATTCTCACACCATTAACTCATCGCACGAAACTTATTTCACCTACTTACGATGAAATTTGACTAGACTTCGAATTTTACTTCCTTACTCTTCGTAATTCTTGTTGACATCCTGCTCCCTGAGGTTGAATGAAAAACACTGCGTTTTGTTTATCCTGCTCCCTGGTTACGCTCCGCCCATCAGTATCTGCTATTGGTTGGTTAGCTCCAATTGCGGAGCCAACCAAGGCGTGCTTATTTTCAGCCCGGGTGATCTGAATTTCAGATCACAACCATCTTATTTTCAACATGCAGTGGTTATGGTCTTAAAATAAGACGGATGTGTGTCTGATTTTCACGCATCGTGAGTCTTAAATTCAGACCACTACCTTAAAATCAGACAGCGCTTAAATTCAGATCGCACTGAAAATCAGATCAACTTTTTACAGTGCTTGTAGCTCGCGAATAAATTAATAAATTCTTTTGTAAGTATCTAATCATCGTAATTAACGACGCCAACAAATGAATTTTAGAGTTAATTAACCCAGGCATTATCTCGCTGGGAAAGGGACCATTTGTTTGGGAGCAAATTTTTGTTGTGCTGGCATTCAGGGACAAGGCTGTCGTTTCAACGGTTGGTGCACGTTCCTCCTTGGCATGTAATGTTATCCCCGAGCAAGTCATGATATCAGAGCACCCTTGGGGTTACACCCTGACAACCCTAGATGAGTGGCGTTTACTATAGTAATATATGTTAACCTCGACACCGCCCAGCTATTCTATGACCAGTGACACCCCATACATTGGTGAGCACCTGCTCTAATTTTGTAAACGAGCAATGGGAGGTCATTTCTTCAGTCGCACACCACTGGTAGCTAATATTTCAATTACCGTTTCATTAGTTCCTCTTCCGCTGCGTGCATGTGCGAACTAACACATTATGTCGGATGTCACGTTTTCAGTGGTCGGAGTAATCAGTGCTTATCAATCTTTAGATCGTTTTCACAAATCTCACCACTCGGTTCTTATAGCAGCTTAATTCTACGCATACCTTCCTTTTACTACCTTCATTAACGTATAGATAGAGAAAAGCAAATAAAACTTCCTGTTGTAAATTTCAAGTCAGATGTTTCACTGATATTAATGGTATTCATTAGTAAAGTAAGTGAAACTATTTCAGCAGGATTGAGGAGCATGATGTCTTCCATGACAGTCGAAAATCATTCACTGGCAGGTTAGTGAAATGAGCACGTCTCAAAATTTTGCGCGAAGAACAAAAAAGTTTCGGAATCTCAGATTTTTCACTCTTTTAACACGAAAAAGTATCTTTACAACGATTTTAACGAAGCACTCGTCCATTGATCACATTATGCTAGCAAACTCACTATCAACACTAGCTTGTGAGGCACAGATAGAAACGCGTTTTGCAAAAATGTATATTTTAAGCACCAAAATATTCTTTTGGGGTCCCGTGCGGCATTGGTTTCCCTCATGTCAGGTATTTCATACTAATAAAAATAGCTATTTGTACATTCTGGACCATAACCCCAAAAGCCGTATCTCCAGTTGCCTTCCCTTTCACGCAGCGCCTCAGATGGTCCGCGTCACTTATTAAACTTCCGAAAACTCTTAACCCCCAACATACCGTCCGAAATCTTTTTACTCCCACTATCCCCATAACCGGAATTTCCTCTCTCTATCGTGACATTCGAAATCTCTTCGCCTATCAGCACACACCCACCTAGTTTCCCTCCTCATCCGAGTTTACCGCACCAATTTCACGTTGAGTACATGTAGTTGTTAGGCGCATCAACTACAGTGTAAATATCGGACTGACCAGCCAAAACCAAATTCCACCGTCGAGTAAGTACAATATCCATGCGTGATGGCAGGACACGAACTTTTGACCGGTCAGGCTGGTGAATCAACAATCTTTGCCGACAGCGGACGTGTACTGCCTCTGTGAATTACCCACCCCCTAACCTAGGGAGGCGCCAGGGTGTCGCCAGTTGGGCGGAGTGGAAGGCCAAGAGGAGGAGGAACCATCAAGAGATACTTTAGGAGTATGGACCTATGGGTTCTCACACGCTCTCTCAAGAGCCTAGAAAAGAACGTTCCCTTGTTCTTCTCAGGGTTGCATTAAGGAACCCTTTTAGCTAAAGTATTTAAAAGCTTTATCTATTTCTCTAGTATAGGGTTAATGGAAAACCCCCATTAGACATTCCTCCTCGCACAGCCTGCTGCTCCTCGCCCACCGCCTCACCCTCGCCTCTCCTCAAAACTTACTATATAAAGTCCGGAAAATCCCCGAATCGGGGGCATTTTGTATCGAGGCAGCCGGAGGCTATGCTGGCCGGCTTGGGTATCAAATAAACTTCCTAATTATCGCAACTGCTTGAGTAACTACTCTTTGGCACCCTATACCCTCGGGGATTCAACTGAGCCACTCCAGTTGTCTCCCATTGCAGTCATCGTAGAGCTCCTAGTCACCTTGGGGCACTACATGAAAAAATTGGTGTCAGGTGTGGGGTTGGGTGCAGCAATTGCGAAGAGAGTCTCGTGTTCGGCAGACCGACACGGTGCTCGGGAGAGTTCGAGTAAAGGCCACCGAAGAGCCTGCTGAGAAGAAGACGAGGCGTGCAGCCGACGACGATCCGGGATCGAGACGGAGGTGTAAGCGGAGCCCCCCCCTGACGGAAGACAGCCGCCAAGGGCCGCAGTCGGTGACGCCACGAGTCTGGAAGGCGCGGGAGAGAACGCGTCAACGAGCAGCGACGCCGGGACGTCGTACGTGGGAGAGCCAGCTGGAAGCAGCCGTTGCGGAGAGGAGTGATACCAGTAAGTCACACTCTTCCTAATCACCCACTCCTCTTACCTTTGTGAGTTCACTCGTTTAAAAATGGATCGCAACGAAGCAAGTCAGAGCGCAAGCTCGACAGAGTACTGTAGCATCATGGAAGCCATGAAGTTAATAGCATGTCCTTTTGACGGCGATAAAAGAAAGCTGAGGGAATTCGTCGATAATGTAGACGTAGCCTTTGAACTAGTAAATCCAGATAATCATGAGAGATTACTTAAATTCGTAAAGGCTAAGATAACAGGTGATGCGAGATCCAAACTAATGGTTAGGGATCTAACTCATACCTGGGGACAAGTAAAGGGAATATTAGAAGAAAATTTTGCAACTAAAAGAACGCTCGACTTTTACGCATGCAAAATGTTCAATGCTAAACAGGAGAGATCGGAGTCGATCGTATCCTGGGGGAGTAGGATTGATACGATGCAGTCCGAATTAAGAGAAGCCACCAGGAGGAGTCTCGAGGACGACGAGCTCCATGGGGCGATTGCACTTATAAACCACTTGGCGAAGGCTTGTTTCGTGCAAGGTTTAGCTAATGATAGGATTCAGACTATCGTTAGGAGCCGAGGAGAAGACTTGATGCTCTCCACGGCGATAGAAATAGCCTTGGAGGAAGAAAGTGCAATAATGTCAGTTAGAGAGCGGACGGGAATTAATAATCCGTCGTATGGAGGAGAGAAATGTGGGAATTGTGGGAAAAGGAATCACCCAACCTCCAAATGCTTTTATAGAAGGGGTCGTGATGAGAAGGAACCCAAAAGTGTGAAGGCTCTCAGTGGAATGAAGTGTTTCGCGTGCGGGCGGCCGGGACACTTAGCGAGGGACTGCAGGGCAGTAAAAGGGCCCGGAGTGGGTCAAGGAAAAGGGGGACCCGCGGAAGGGTCTGAGAGAAAAAAGTGGGAAAAAAGGGGATCGGTCCTTCACCCCTCAACAGCTGAGGTGAGGAATGTAAACACTGTCTCGGGACAGGGGATGGACACGGTCACTTTTGAGGTGAAGGAAGGGAGAAAAGGGACTTTGACCTTCCTCATCGATACGGGGGCCGATGTGAGTCTCGTTAAAGAGACAGCCCTCCGAAAAGGAACGAGGTACTCCACGGAAGGAGTTCTGAAACTAAAGGGAGTGACTGAGGGAGTAATCAACACTCTGGGGAATATTAACTTAGATCTCATGACGGAAAGAGAGATGAAGTCCCATTGGTTTCATTTGGTGGACGAGAAAATGTCCGTCGGTAGTGACGGAATATTAGGGAGAGATTTTTGGGAAGAAACAGAGGCGCGTATTGATTACGCCAACAAAGAAATTTTAATGGGAGATGTAGTGATCCCTTTTGACGAAAAGACAAAAAATGGAGCGCTAGAAAAGAGCGTTAGGTTTTTGAAATTACCCGCAAGAAGCGAGGTAATTGTGAGATGCCCGACGGAAAAGGAGGGAGAAGGGCTAATAGAAAAGAAAGAGGTCCTCCCAGGGATATTCATTGCGTCCTCCCTCACAGTAGGCGAGAATGGTGAATGCGTCACGAGCATGATAAACACCACAGAGGAGGACGTGCACATACAGTCCCCTACCGTAGAATTAAATGAAGTAATGAACGCACAGGTAGAATCGGCAGGAGATGACAATGATGTTGAGAACGAGTTGGATAGGGAGAAATTGCTTTTCTCGCAACTTAGATTGGGTCATCTGAACAGGGAAGAAAAGAGGGAATTAGTGCCTCTTATTAGGGATTTTAAAGATGTGTTTTACCTGCCTGGAGACTCCCTCTCGTGCACAGATGCGGTTGAGCACGCAATTCCAACGCCGACCCTAGAGTCGACGCAGGCCATTAAAAGCAAACCGTATCGCATCCCAGAGGCGCACCAAGAGGAAGTGCGCGCCCAAACAGAGAAAATGTTGAAAGAAGGAATAATAGAAAGGAGTAACAGCGCTTGGAATTCGCCAATTTTGGTGATCCCAAAGAAGATGGATGCATCGGGCCAGAAGAAGTGGAGAATAGTTGTAGATTTCAGAAAGCTGAATGATGTAACGGTGGGGGATGCCTTTCCCTTGCCAAACATCACGGAAATATTGGATCAGTTGGGGAAGGCTCGATATTTCTCCACTCTGGACCTCGCGAGTGGGTACCACCAGATCCCACTGCGCGCAGAAGACCGGGAGAAGACTGCATTTAATGCGAATTATAATCATTTCCACTTCATTCGTCTTCCATTTGGATTGAAAGGGGCCCCAGCAAGTTTCCAACGCCTAATGAATGCAGTTCTGACTGGATTGCAGGGAATAAAATGCCATGTTTATTTGGACGACGTGGTGATTTTTGCAGACTCTCTGATTAGTCACAATCAGAAACTTAAGGAGGTGTTGGAGAGACTCCGAGGGCACAGCCTCAAGCTACATCCAGACAAATGCGAATTTTTGCGGAAGGAGGTGAACTACTTGGGTCACGTCATCACTGAAGAAGGAGTCAAGCCAGACCCTGAGAAGGTGCGGAAAGTACGGGAATTTCCGCAGCCAAAAACCACTAAACAATTGAAAGGATTTTTAGGACTAGCGGGCTACTACCGGCGATTCATCCCGGGATTCAGCAAAATTGCAAAGCCGCTCCATGACCTACTGAAGAAGGATGTAACCTACGAATGGGGTTCCTGTCAGCAAGAGAGTTTCGAGAGGCTGAAGAGCCTTCTCACAACGGAACCGGTCCTCCAGTACCCGGATTTCGCGAAGGAGTTTATTCTCACCACCGACGCGACCAACGAGGCGCTGGGCTGTGTGCTCTCGCAAGGGGTTATCGGGAAGGATAGACCGATAGCCTATGCGAGTCGCAAGCTCAACAAGGCGGAGAGAAATTATTCTACGGTGGAAAAGGAACTATTGGCTATTGTATGGGGAACGAAATACTTCCGCCCCTATCTCTACGGGCGAAAGTTCACCATCGTGACAGACCACAAACCCCTAGTGTGGATTTTTAGTATAAAGGACCCGAGTTCGAGGTTGATGCGCTGGAGGTTAAAGTTGGAGGAATACGAATACCAGGTGGTATATAAAAAGGGAGCACTAAACTCTAACGCAGACGCGCTGAGTAGAATCAATCAGTGCTCCGCCCACGAAGAGACGGAAGAAAGAGGAGAAGAAGAGAACGGGACAGAAGAGGAAGAAGAGGACGAGGAAAAAGAGCGAAAAGATGGCGAGGAAATGACCGAAGAAAGGAAAAGAAGACTTTTTGCGGAGTTTCATGATTCGCCAGTTGGAGGCCATCAGGGGATGAAAAGGACCCTCGAGAGAATAAAACTGTATTTCTCATGGCCGGGGATGAAAGACGACATTGAAAGGTATATAAGACAATGTGAGACCTGCCAGAAAAACAAAATTACTAGGAGAAAGGTGAGAATGCCAATGGAGATCACCTCTACCCCTCAAGTGGTATTTGAGAAGTGCTCTTTGGATATTGTGGGAGTTTTGCCTACTACTCTCCGGAACAACAGATATCTGCTCACTTTCCAGGATGAATTGTCTAAATTCATCCTTGCAGTTCCCATGGAGAAGCAGGACGCACCAACAGTAGCGAAGACGTTCGTGGAGCAAATGGTGCTGAGATTTGGCATCCCTCAGGTGATTCTCACCGATCAAGGTGCTAATTTCCTAAGCAGCGTATTTAAAGAAACGTGTAAATTGCTTAAAATCAAGAAGATTCAAACCACAGCTTACCACCCGCAAAGTAACGGCGCGTTGGAGAGGAGCCATCGAACATTGGTGGAATACCTACGCCACTACATAGCAGAGGACCAGCAAAATTGGGATGACTGGATCCAATATGCAGTGTTTGTGTACAACACCACGCCACACAGCGCCACTAAAATAACTCCTCACGAGTTAATGTTTGGGAGGAAGCCAAACATACCCGGGTGCCTGCAGGTAGAACCCACTCCATCCTACAATTACGAGGAGTATTTGGAGGAACTGAAGGCCAGATTGCAATCGGCATACCAAAAGGCGAGAGGGTGTCTCCTGGAGGCTAAGGCAAAGAATAAGGTGTACTATGATAGAGGAGCACACATAGAGATTTTTAAAGTGGGAGATAAGGTTTTGTTATACGATGAAATGATTAGGAGAGGGAGATCAAAGAAACTCTCGGCCCAATGGGTGGGCCCATACACCGTAATGAAAGTAGAGGGGGTGAACATTACCATTAAGACACAAAAAAGATTGATGAAGGTTCACTCCAATAGATTAAAAATGTTTTTTTAATTTCCAGGTATGGCCGGGAGCGCGGTCGGGATAATCGTGCTTTCCGCGGTTTTCTTAATTAGTTCGGGATTAGGTTTAGATTTTAGTTTAAAGGGAATTAAAGACTCACCGGGATTGTATTATGAATATAGGGGTGAAGTCCAGTTGTATAACTCCGAATGGAGATTGGTTAACTACGTAGATTTAAAGGAATTAGAGGATAGATTTCAGCAAGTGATAAGGTATGTGCAACTTACTAAAGAATTTTGTAACAAATACAGTAATACGTCGTGGGCTAATTTCACGGATTGTGTAACATTGTTAGAGTATGTGCCTCATGAAGTAAAAGAAATTGAAAGCAGGAAATTATTAATTGGGCAATTGGCCCGGAGCAAGGAAGAGCCGTTGAGAATGACTCGCGGAGTGTTCAATTTCATAGGTGAAGTCAGCAAGATTCTCTTCGGTACCCTAGACGAGGACGATGCAAGGTACTATATGGAAAAAATTAATAGGCTGGAGAATGAGCAAGGCGGGTTATTAAAATTAACAAAAGAACAAATGACTGTGGTAAAATCCACCCTTTTAATTATGAACTCCACAGTCAGAGATGTAGAGAAAAATGAAGAGTCTTTAGTAACGGGACTGAAATCCATAGAGGCACACGTTAATGCAGAGGACGGGGAAATAAAAAGGGCGTTCAAAATGGCTTCTGTGATGATCGCAGTAAATAAACATGTCATCCAACTAAATCGTGTTCTAGCCGAAGTGAAACAAGCATACGAGACGCTCATGGACGCTATAGTGAACGCCCAGAAAGGGATACTGCAGCCGCACATTGTTACGCCGGAGAAGATCATTGCAGCTGTGAAGGCGAGCCAGAGTGAAATACCCAAAGACCTAACCCTTCCCGTTCCTTTGAGTGTGACGTACGGTAGTGCATTGTTAAAAATAATAGATTATGATGTGTTTTTGAATAACGGATTATTGGCATATGTAATTAAGATACCATTAGTGAATCACGTTAAATTTAATGTATACCATGTTGTACCTTTTCCTATTGGAACTGAGTCAAAATTTGTATTCATACAACCAGAAACACCATATCTGTTCATGGATGTGGCGAAACAATATTATTGTAAAGTGGATAAGACCGAATTTGATAAATGTAAGAGAATAAATGATTATTGGAGGGTATGCAAACAAGCATATCCGATAAAACTAACGCATTTTCACGAGGAATGCGAGGCAAAGATGTTACAGCCAATCAGAAATATTCCTCAAGATTGCTCTAAAAGAATTATCGAATTAAATCAAACGCTTTGGGCACAGCTCGACAACAATGAATGGTTATTTGTGGCCCCTAAGGCTGAAGGTATGACGATCTTATGTCAAGATCAAGACGCTGTTGACGTCATTATTAATGGTTCTGGTAAATTGAAATTCTTTAAAAAATGTAAAGGCTACGGCCAAAAGGTATTGATACAATCAAAAATATTAATCAAAATGAATTCAACCACTAAGGATGTAATTCCTGATTTAAATTTAATGTATGATTGCTGTGAAGGCACTAGCCTAAAATTGAACCTTACAACGTTAAAAATAAGCACTCCACTTAAAAGTGTTGTGAATACTGTGGAAGACTTGGACTATGCTAGCCATAAAGTGGAGGAAGTAGAGAAATTGTTGGCCGAAGAGGAATGGAAGCAAAAGCATTCCAATAGAATATATCATGTATCTTTTATGACGTATATTGGTTTAATTGTATTAATGTTACTAGTGTGTTGCTATTGTCTCAAATGTTGCAAAGTAAGAGTACCCAAAATGTTAAGGGATTGTAGAGAGAAGGATTATTGTACCACCATAGTTTTTAAGCCAAAAATTGTGAACAAAGTACATACCTCAAATGAAAGCATGTGTGAAGGTCTGGAAAGAGAGGAAGAGGGCATGAGACTCACCACTGTGAAGTTTGTCCCCTCTCCCAAACTTGAAGTACGACCCGGCTCGAAGGGAGCCGTGAATAAAAGGTGAAGCCGTGTGTGGTATTAGAGAAAACAACATTATAGGTAGTTGTTTTCTCTTCCTAAGGGGGGAGGTGTACTGCCTCTGTGAATTACCCACCCCCTAACCTAGGGAGGCGCCAGGGTGTCGCCAGTTGGGCGGAGTGGAAGGCCAAGAGGAGGAGGAACCATCAAGAGATACTTTAGGAGTATGGACCTATGGGTTCTCACACGCTCTCTCAAGAGCCTAGAAAAGAACGTTCCCTTGTTCTTCTCAGGGTTGCATTAAGGAACCCTTTTAGCTAAAGTATTTAAAAGCTTTATCTATTTCTCTAGTATAGGGTTAATGGAAAACCCCCATTAGACATTCCTCCTCGCACAGCCTGCTGCTCCTCGCCCACCGCCTCACCCTCGCCTCTCCTCAAAACTTACTATATAAAGTCCGGAAAATCCCCGAATCGGGGGCATTTTGTATCGAGGCAGCCGGAGGCTATGCTGGCCGGCTTGGGTATCAAATAAACTTCCTAATTATCGCAACTGCTTGAGTAACTACTCTTTGGCACCCTATACCCTCGGGGATTCAACTGAGCCACTCCAGTTGTCTCCCATTGCAGTCATCGTAGAGCTCCTAGTCACCTTGGGGCACTACAGACGGTCCAAATATTCTCCACAGCGTATATTTTGACGTCTACCTCTCTACCTACCTTTCCCTTCTTAGAAAAAATGAAAGATACAGAATTCCTCCAGGAAGATGGAGATTGGAGACGCATTTCTCGGTCTTTCTCCGTATTCGCCCTCAACAACCTCTGATCCACGCTCATCAATTTCCTCTGGGGCAAAATTTTACGAGCCATTCAACGCAATGCTCTATATTTCTACGCGCCGACAACCCAAGAGTGATCGGATCTCATCCCTTTTGGGAAATCGCCGCGCCGAGAACTCTCGATGGGGCTGATGGCTGGATGCACGTCTCCCCATCGTGGACCCTCGGCATAATTGCGCCTCGCCAGTGGTCATTGCATCCCGGGAAGTCCGACAGGGTTCATTTCGCCCTCCAAGCACTCTCCGACTCTTTCCCTCTCTGCTACCCCATCCCCCCGCATCAACCCCCGTCTCCATGATACCCGATTTGCCGCCGAGATTAGCGTGAACGAGTTCCGGTCCCCCCACGCAATATCCTCCTGCCCACTCACCCTCACAGAGGGGGCGAATCTTGGGCACTCCAATCCCTCTCCAACTCCCTCCCTTTCCACCCCCACCCGTGTCCTCTTTCCTCCATTTTCCCCCTTCTCCCTGCCCATAAATCAACACCTCGAACCCTCCCCCTCGTCGCCTCCTCTTCCCTTTGAGGATATCGCATCTATTTTTCCCTCCGGGGCATCCTTGGGGGTGAGGGAAACGAGACACCCTTTCCCCCCCTTCCCTCTGTGACTACATACCCATCTCTCCCCTCTCTCTTTCCCTGAAAAAAGGTCCTCCCTTTCCTTTCACGGCCAGTCCACCGAGTGTCCATGCCCGATTTTCTATTCCCTTGAGTTCCTCTCCGAAGTGTATTCGGGGATTGGGGTGCTATCTATTCATTCCCACAAGGAGTACACAATTGTGTGTTTTGGGCTTAGAGGTGGCCCATTCCAAGGCTCAGGGATCCCACCACTCGGACCCTTAAAACCCTGGAACGTTTTCTTTCCGATCCACGCTTCCACGGAATGAGTGGCCGTGTCTTTTCAGTGGCTTGCGAAAATTGGTTCTTCCCCGGAAGGACAGGATTCAATATTCTCCTTCTTTACAGTCCGTCTAAATATCTTAAAAATCTTCCTATAGTGACGCCCACATCGTAAATGGCAAAACCCTTGTTTTTTCACGTGAATAACCACACATTTTTGTCCCCTATACGCAGCCTATGGCGGCTGTAACTCTGGAAAAAGCGGAAGTGATGCACTGACAACTACTCCTTTTTTCAACGGTGCCAAAGACCGGTCATGTTTTTTCCAAGGTGTTGCATAAAACGCGAAACGTGCTACATTCCTGAATATTAATAAGCTACCGACTGTCTCAATATAGCATAAAAATCGTTTCATTGTCAATATTATGAGCATGTCAAATGCATAAAAAATGCATGCCATTTTGTTCTGTTCCCACGGAAGTACTTCCTTGACCTCACATCCACGTTGGCTGACGTATTTAATTCGTGAAATTCACGAACTTTCCTTAAAAAAAATAACACCATATTATATGAAATTTGGGCGATTAAGAGTAATCGAATTTCAAAGGCGATGAATAAAGGCTTACAAAAATTATGAATACGATTCATAATTTTTGTAAGCAAGCGTTGCTGAGTCATTTCGCAGTACTTGATTTTGCACTCTAGTCCACGCGTTATCTTAGCATGGGGCATCCCGAGGCTCCATTGCCTTGAGATTCCCCACGCCAGTTGACACGCATACGAAGTGAAGAGTTCACTGGTGTAACCTCAGTGTACGGTGTTTACGCAGGCGTTATTTATGCCAATTATGAACCGAGAAATTTCAAAAGCAGCCATCTTTGACTCATTCGAACATAGAGATTTATTACCCAGTCCGCAAAGCATAAGCGGTGGAATCCCCACATAAGAAAATAAACGGGACAAAGATATTGATTTGATTGGTATACCAGTTCCTACTTAAATGCTACGTGGAGTGCACTTTAAGTGCAGTACTTCATTAACGTCTGACCTCTACGTGCCATCTATTTAGAGTAGACTGATGCCGACGCCGGGTTTTGCTACACCCTTTCTCCCATTCCTGAAAACTTTCTTCCCAGATCCAATAAAGTTTTCCAGTACCATAAGTTCTAAATTAAAAGTCAGGAAAAGCCAGAGAACATTTAAATGGGGATTAAAAAAAACTATAGAGGTCTAAATGTTAATTTAAAAAGGAGCATTGACAGGGTAAAACAGTGTGTGGACATTCTATGCTAATCTCTGAGGATATGCGTGAAAATCTTGCTGTAAGATTTCTTTTTGAGTACAAACTTGAATAACTCCTGATATATCAACATTATATATTTTTTAAATTATCCTCATACCCTGAATGGTAAAAATGACCTTAGCCGACGGTCGTCTCCCCTGGATAAAATCATAAAAGGAATTTTAAAAAAAGAGGATTCAAACCGCTAACCTTGCTTGCACGTGTTTAAAACATCCCCGGAATAAATCCTTGAATGGAGAACAGTTCAGCGCACAGACGCCCTTACTGTTCGGGAGGGAGGTTCGCTCAGAGAGTCATCAGGGGCGAGACAACGCCAGGGGCGGCGCAAAAAACCCCAAGAGGCCGAGAGAGATCGGAGCAAACGAGGGAGGCGTGGATCATGCACCGTGGCCACTTCCACACGGAGCCTCCCCCACTTCACAAAAGGGCTTCGGGAGCAGCGGCCACGCAAGAGAGAGAGAGAGAGTTTGCTGTCGGATGGGTCGGACTCGGGGATTCGGACCGAGAGGGATGCTGCGGGAAGGGTGGATGACGGGACGGGGGGTGACTCAGTGCAAAGCCTCCTTGCACCGCATTGTCATGAGTCAGAGCGATGGAAGCGGAGGAGGCGCGTGTGCATTTTAACGAGGGCCGTTTGGATCTCTCCTCTTTACTCCACAGTCAGCATTCCGAGCGCACCCCTTCTGTTCCTTCATTACCCATCGAGCAGTGGGGGGGGGGAGGGGGTTGGGGCAGTCAGAACGGTCATCCAACAACGGTATCCGACCAATCTCGCGCTCTACGCCTTCCGTTGTCGGACGGGGGATGTATCGGGGAGGGTGGGGAAGGAGGAGAGTGTTTTGGGGTTGGTGGGAGGGGTGGACTGAGGATGGGTGAGGGTTAAAAAGTGGCGGAGGGAGGGTGGGAGAACCACGAGCCTGGAGGAGTCCCAGATGGGACTGGGCTTTAGTGGTTCCGCCATTGGGCAGGGAGAAGATTTGCATGCGACGTGGGGAGCGTATAAACAGGTTTGCGCAAATTTATTGACCCCCTCCCTATTCATTTTTAAATCGAATTTTCGAGTAAGCACTGGTGCAAACTGACGTGCCACACCGAAGAGAATGGAAATGGTAATATTAAGTCCCGGGCAGTCGGAATATATCTCCACGTTTCCCGCATTATGATGTGATCAGGACCAGTTTGTTTACGGCAAATTCGAAAATTAATCTCATTATTTTTTTCCCCGAACTACCTCCACGGCTCCCCCTCACACTTTCACCGCACCCAACTGTGGACAACTGAGTTCCGCTCGCCCTTGACCGAGGTGTTCTCCAATCGATGGATTCTGCAAATGGCCTCAGGGTGTTACCGAAGAGTTGTCGCCTTGACACGTATCCTTTCTCCACAAGAAATTAATCCTCCGACCGAAGTTTCGAAAGCGAAGTGGAGACCGACGTAAGCCGATTTGTACGCACGGTAAAAAGAAGCGAGGCTCCCACAGCAATTTTTCCCTCCTTTCTCTTTCAGCAAAAAAACAATCGGATAGAGAAACACAAGAATTCGCGCTTCAGACGCATACCACACCACAAAATTGCAAACAAAGTAAAATTATTTCAGAAACATTACCACTACTCTCCATTATTGATGGAAAATGTTTTTCAGCAAAATGTCATTCTTACGGCCGGCAAAAAATCCACCCCCTGCCACACGCTCTTGAAGCGGCTCTCAAGATAAAATTCAGATGAGATGACGACGACAACATTTCCTACCGTCGGAAATCTAAATGAATGGAGACTTGATCGAAAAAAAAACTATTGACTGGAGTTGAACGGACCCTTTTCCTTAGTAAATACATTCCCCTTTTTTGCGTGTCCATTCCAATTCGGATGGGCTGAGATAACGAAGGGTCGGGCAAGTGGTTTGGATGATGAGGGGAGAGGATGACGGAAATTTGCAAAAAAAAACGATTGTTAATTTAAGGCATCCCACTGATGTAGCACCCTTGTTGGGGTCATCAACCTTGACGGGTACATTTTTTTCTCACTTCCAGGTAGTTTAGAACAACCGCAGATGAGGTATCGAAAACTTCGTTTTATCACTGGGTGAGAGAAACCACCTGATGAAGGGAAGCTCCCTAGAGCAGCTCGAATTCTCAAAGACTTTTTGATTACAAAATGAAATAAATGCATTTTTTCAAAATTCAAGAATTTAGAGATAAAAATAACTCGATGTCCAAATGTGACAACAGAATCCTATACTTCTCTAAAACGTTTTACATAAATCCCAATGGAAATAAAATGGAAACTCCACAGGAAAACTACTCTTTCGTAACCTTGCAAAATATTTTCGAAAAAAATAAACATAAGGTGAGCAATATTCCCTTTAAATGCTTGGAAATTTGATGAAAGCATACGGCAAGACATTGGAAAATTATAAAACTAGGGAGCAAAATGCTCGCTTGAAAATAAATGTCGAAACGGATGAAAATGGAGATAAGAATGATATTGATTCCTCATTTTTTCTCCAAGGGCTGGGAAAATTATTCAATTTAAAAATTAATTTTTCGACTATGTGAGATTTTAGAGTAATAACTTTTAACTCTATAGCCTAATTAACAGATTAAGGGATTGCAAACTGGCCGCGAAAACCTTAGTTGAAGGATAATGTGCAATACAGTAGTATTTACCGAGCTAACAATCGACAAATGATTTATTTCTCTGTGAAATTTCAAATTTAACTCCTATTTGAATTACAACCATTATCATGAATTCTGATTAAGATTCATAGACTCAAAACCTAGACGTTATTCTCCCTAAGAAACAATGGTGAAGTGTACTGCTTTCAGATTCGCAGTTTTGTAGGATAGGCACAACACAAAAATATTCCCATGAGGAATAAGCGAGCATGACAGGCAACAGAACAACCGAAATGGTAGGTATACTTCTGGAAGAGTAGTCTATAGTGCATCTTAAAAAGTATTAAATGACAATAAACAATAGTTACTTGAACACTTGAAAGCCTATTTAGGGATTAGAATGCATCCAAGCAAACGACTAAACCACGAAAAAAACTACATTATTTCGTTGATCGTTTAGTTGCAGTATCTGGCGCATTAATAACTCGCATTTTTCTCCCATTAATTGGCATTGAATATATGTATTTAATGCATGTGCGTGGTGTATGTTTCGTGATTATCCATCTCCCTACCTTAAAAGACTTGTGTGGGGGGCACCTTAAAAGAGCGTGGAGGGCATCTTATGAAGCAGACGAAGGAGTTTTTCTTTAGTTTTCGGGGGAAGTAAGCACAGTCGCGGGAGAAGGAAGAAGTAGGACTTGCGCACGTGCGGTTTGGGTGGTGGTCAGGTTTTCCTCGAGGGGATGGAAGTGCTGGGAGAAGGAGAGCGGGCGATCGCAAAGAGACGAAAGGGCGGAGAAGATCTCCGGTGTTAGAAGTGACCAACCACCACCGCGAAGCCAAAAGTTACGGCTAGTATCTTATTCCCACCTCTCGTACCACCTTTCCTTTTACTCACGTAACTTTCCCTCTCTCCCCAGCTCTCTCCGCTTTGCGTGGCGAGTCGGAAACCATCAAAGGGTTCAACGACGTCAGCGGGACGCGCGCATATAAACATTGACGACACTCGAATCGGAAATTATTCGCGACGCGGTGGATCGTTATGACGAAGAGGGGAGTGGGGTTTTGGCACCCTCGTCCCAAATGGGTAATTTCCACCGCAGTCCGTCATGGCGGCAGCAAAACGGCAACCCGAGGATCTCGGGGCACGCGAGGAGATGAATTAATGTGCATCTCCGGCGCCCTCAAAGCCACTGCTGTTTAATTTAGTCGACGAGATTTCCTCTACCTGGCGCGTATTCCGAGGAATTCCCTCTCGTTTGCCGAGTCTTGGTCTCGTATATGACTCATATGTTTGTGAATCCCCTACAACGCTAGACAATTAGGTTTCTCGACGGCAGAGAAAAAACGACTAAAAGATCTGTAGCCAACTTCAAGGAATTCAAACTATCCGCTAAAACCTTAATGAAATAACCCGCTGATAAGCACCATAGAATAAATTCCGCAGAGAAAAAATCATGACAATGAATAATTTTGTCTCTTGGTAAATTCTGCTCCGTAGCCACTCTTGATAGTTTTCAAGAGGCAAGTCTAAATTACTTAGATATTCTCTCATATCACTCAAGATTTCAACGGAAATGAACACTTATTCCAACATAAGTTATGGAAGAATTATGCTTCAAGATGCTCCAACAGCTACGGAATCTGACCTAAGTTAATACTCGGCTTCGTCCTTAAGCGAACGCAACACTCTTAACCAAGGCGGAATTTGAAACCACAAACTTTAGGCTGCTATACCAGCGCATTACCGAAGTTACCATCACGGTCAATATATAAAAAAAATTCTTTCGATTCCACCGAAAGACATTAAGGTCTACGCCACAATATTATGCCTTAATTTTCACTTCAGTGTTTTGGAAATTCATGACAATTCAGCAGAAAGTTACAATGTACTATTTACGTACACAATCTATTCGATGGAAAATAATCCCTTGATTTCAGTCGAGTTGTTCACATTTTTCCAGCACACGAAGTTGTAGGTAATGAGCAAAAATCAGTGAAGCAATCATGGCATGAACATCTAAAACTCGGCATTTTAATTTTATCAAAAGAGATATTTTTAAGTCAAAATTAGCCATCACGGGGAAGATTCCATCATACCCATATCGGGGAGCACTACATAAACCATTCCCCATCCACGTGACAACCACAAACAGTGACAATGGGTGTCTCGGGTAGGTTCTTCTTTTGCCCTCGATCCCCAAGGACGACCTCGTGACCTTTCGTCATCTCCAGCACTCCCTCTCTCCCTTCCACAACCTCTTCAGTCAGCACTCAACCTCTCTAAAATCCACGTATCCCCCCCTCCCAACGCCGTGAAAACTTAGCTAATCGCGCGGTGGATCCCGCCATCCCTTCGCCGAGTGAGTTTTGGTATGCTGGACTCATACCCCCCTCATTCATTCCTCGCCCAGACGAGAACCAACTGCTCCCCACCGATTCCTCCGCCCGGGTCTTAGCGCGAAACTCTGTAAACATAATATCCAGGATTTCTGTGGGAGTTCCGGCGAGGAGACTGACGATGTGAATGGGGCGGCTGCTGCAGCCGGGTTTACGGGGAGATCTTGGGGAAGTTGGGTGTCTGATATTAGCAGGGGTGGCGGCAAAGGTTTTACGAGTTGGCTGGGGGTGGGGGAGACGCGAAGGGAAGGGGAGAATGGTAGAAGAGCACCCCCCATTCGACCCCGCGAGATGGTCGGCCACGTGGGGAGGAGTAACGCTGGGGGATGACTCGTCGCATTCGGGGGCGTGAGCGGCTTTATACCCGCTTTCGGGAGTCACTCAGTAAGCAGTTCATGGCGCGGTAGCCCAGTGGTTGGGGTTGCAAGCCAGGGCCATTGGTGTGTGTACGTCAGACGCCTTTACGAAACCCAAGCCGTCAAATTTACTGCAACCAAGACTCCCAGACAAACCACAGGCGACACAGGTAAACCAACTAGAGACCTCAGAACCTGAATTTATTACACAGGCCGTAGTGCTCAGTAGAACGAACCGAACTCCCAACCTCACCGGTCAAACCAACTCACGGGATGATGATTAGTTTTTGACTGCCTCCATGATTAATAAACACTATAATCTCCTATAATTAAAAAAAATTAGACACAAAAAGTGAGAACTACATAGATTAAAAAAAATGACATTGTCAGGAAATGATTCTGTCATGAAACACTAATGAAATCCTTTAGAAATTTAGAGGTCTTCAGAGATTTCCTGTATAGAAATGCCCATTTTATTTTTACCAAAGATTCGAAAGGCTTTAAAATATTACCTTTAAATAGAGCCGAGTTACTTTACTTAAAGGTAACAAATATCGACATATATAAGCATTGTACGGACAAATACTGATAGTTTATGTGGATTTAATATTTCTATAGAGCTCCAGGTATATTGGTTTTGAAAATATAAATTCGCATCAGGTAAGCAATTTACAAATCGGTGCACTGCAACGGAAGCGCGTAAAAAATTTAATTTCGGATTCGTAAAAATATCGTGTCGCCGATCTGGACACCGGGCAGCATCATGCTTTTTTTTATTACTGCATGGCAAATAAAAAAACCTCAGATTAAACGTCAAGTAAACATACCGTGGAAGGCAAACTGAATATGAATTGGGCTATTTCATGTCATTTTTCAATTAATAGATTATATTAGTCATCTCCCAGATTGTGTTGGCTGTGTTGTAATGCTACGGCGCCCAAGGCATGAGAACTCCAGCACGTGGCGTCAAAAAGCAAATGCACGAGAGAATTCCATTTCTTTTATAAGGCACAGAAAATGAACAGAGAATGGCCGCATTCTCAGATTATTTTTCGCCACCCATGATGGAACCAAAAGAGAGAGATCATCAATCAACCAAAACCGCCAGCAATTGAGGCAAAAGGAGACAGGGTGAAGCCATTGGTTCCCCGTATTTCCTTTCAAAAGACCCCAAAGAGAATCGAAAAAAAGTACTAAATGCGGTGGACAATGACACTTGAAAGAGATCATTGATGACTACATGCGGAGCCATCGCGGAGAGGAAGAGGATGACAGTCATGGGAGAAGCGGGAAGAAGACAAAAGGACGGACACGACTCCGGACACGAAAAGAAGAAGTAATCGCCACGCTGATGTCGTTAAGTCGTTCAAAAAACAAAATGGAATGAGCGTGGTCCTCGTAGTAGTAGCTATTAGGGGGAGGCGAGCGACGCCCTAGATCTTTGTTGCCACTTAGATTCGGTGGATAATTAGATAGCGGTAGATTTTTTTAAGGGAATTGAGAAAGAGTGAAGAGAAGCGGGCTTCGGAATTAGCCTACTATTAAGGAAAGACTCCAACGGCTCTACGGTTTAACGTCTCACCCGACGGACAGACTACTGCGCTCGAAGTGCTCTTCGCCCAGCACTCAATTAGGTGGGGGCCAGTATTCCGAAAAATCTACCACTGCCGAAGCCCAAACTCCAGCCACCACACCAACCCAATCCCAGCACATTGAGAGTGGGACGAGGATGGCGATAAACTTAATGGAGAGGGAGATAGGTCAACGGGGCAGGAGGGAAGGCTCGACAGAGAAAGATGGAACGTGAAGCCTTTCGAAAACGACTCCGAACACTTTCCCGCCTAACAAATGAGGGGGAGTTTGTGGGAGGGGAGGGGGTGCGGTAAAAGGTGACGTACGGCGAATTTCCATATTACGAGGCTTAGGGACCGTAAATTTGATTGGTAAGAGGATTCCGTCCAAAGCTGCCTTGGGGGGCCAGCCCGTCTTCCTCTCCTCAACAACTCGAGCACCACCTTGCGGGAACGGGTGGGAGAGAAAAGATGCGAGGGGAGAAAGGAATGAGGAGGAGGAGAGAAGGAAGGTCAGAGCCAAAGGGAGAGAGAGAGGCTCCGTGCGGTCTTATACATCTTTAACGGGGGAGGGAGCGGATGGAGTTCACGGCACCATCACCCCAGTAATCCGTTTAGACAATATGCTTCCCGTCCCCCCTTAACCCCTTGACTACGAGAACTTCCCCCCCCCCCCCCTGCATCTTAACGCACGAGGTGTTTCGCTTCGCAGGGCATGCGTACGCAGTCAACGCTTCAAAGGTCTTATTGGGCGCCAGAAGAGTAGTCGGGATCATCGCCTACATTCCCTCCGCGGAGAACTGCTGGAATTGCAGCGGCATCTTCTCGTTTCAGCGCCCTTTACTATTAGATGGGAAACGGAGAGGCGGGTGCAGTGGGGGGGAAGAATCCTTCCCTCTCGTTTGAACCCCTTTCGCCTCCCGAGAGGGGCGTGCGTTGTTGTACTACGCGCGCATGCACGTTGTTTGAAGGTCGCCAACTGTGACGGAAGAGTAAAGGAGGGGAAGGCAAGAAGGGGGGAGGGGTTCGTTTTAATTGAGAACGGTGCCTTTGTGCGAAGCGGAGGTAACGAGCCCTTTACGGCGCCCTGACAAGCGGACAGCCTTACACGCCGGCCCAAGTGAAATTGAAGGGGTTAAATTGAGCAGGGGGAGGGAGACTACGGAGCAGGAATGAAGCGTCGGGAGAAATTATCCGGAATGATTGTCCCGCTCTGTTCTACCCGGGAAAGGGGACGGTAAACGTTAAGGACACATGCTAAAAGTTGTGTTTAACTAAGGAAACCATGCTTCAGGAATACTATAGAATATTCAGGAATCCCATACTCACCGTTTTGATTGGACAATTGTGAGATGTAAGTATTGACATTACACGGCGTAGAATAGTCACCATTGAACAAAGTATCATTTACTCTGGAATTGAAAGGCCAATTCGTTGTGACAAATTGTTTCAGTTCAGTCCACGGTCTCGAAGTTAATGCTGGAGTTCTACATACTCGTGTGTAACGTTTAGGAAGATGACGGCTTTTTTTAAATCTTTTAAGCTATGATATCCTCTTAGGAAACGAAAATACACACAAAAATAACATTAATTCGTCCATCTTCGGTTTTGAGTGGCGCAAGAAACAATAAGAAGCTTTTTATGCGAAGTAGGGCTGCCAGAAAATTTATAAAATGCTAAATGGCGCTGATTACTATTCAATGCCTGCTTAAAACCTCGATGTTAACATGCCAGATAAAATTAAGTACTCAGGTAATTGGGATTAAGAAAGATTTCAACGACGGAGTGATATACGTGGCTTCGTTTGACTTCATATTGGCGGACTGATAAACGTGACTTGTAACTTCAAAGTCAGCAAATACTTATTTAACACTCTATATAAAGATAAAAGATAACTAAACACAACTAAACATATTAAGTAATTTGAAACGAGGCTATGATCTGTTAGGACACAAATATTACATTTCTCCACACACATTCCTTGCGGAAAAACCAACAGGTCCTACTAAACACTAAGAGGGTGTTTGAGCCAAACATTGCTCTGAAACGTTGGATGGAGAATCCCATCTACTAGTAAAGTATTTTGAATACATAAATTTTTAGGAAACTTAAAAACTATTTAAATTCTTTGATTCTTTGATATCGTTGCGGCGGACGGATATTACTCCATCCACTACTTTTCAGTACCCGATTCTTCTTGCATTTCGCAGGAGGCGTCACGGTGCAAGAGAAATTATAAGGTTTCAAGTAGGAGTAAGAGTGCCCTACAGAGTGCCTCAGAACGAGAGAAGACTGTTCGGATGGAATTCGAATGGGAAGGAGGAAGGTTTGAGGGAAACCTAGCCTCCTCTTTACGAAACGTACTAAGGGGTTTGCAGGTTTACAACTATGCAGCTCGTACTACACTCTAAACACCATTCAGGCAGGGAACATGATTCCAATTCTCTGACATTGCCGAGATATAAACCCACGAACTTAGGATTGGAAGCCATAGCCACTGAATCAATCGAGTAACTCGATACGGCAATTGCTCCCCCAAAAAACGTATGAATGCAACGTTGTGGCAGGCCGCATGAGTCAGGTAGGTAATGTTGCATATTAGCAAACCAAATATCGCGGATTAAAATCCCGCCTCGGATCGAGATGTCGTGTCTTTTTTTGGATTGATACATTAGACTAAACAGCAGGCCATAACTTGAAGAATATTTAGCATCTAAAAATAAATATGTACGAAAATTAATGCGAAGTTGGGGAGTTAATAGTTGGAGGCGGAGAGGGCAGGGAAGTGAATGAGCCGGGAGGAGAGATCGCCACCCGCGAAGACTTACAAGGGTAAGAAGAGATGTGAAAGTAATCCATCACCCCATGACGTTGGCATGTTGAGGGAGACACGAAAAGTCTTCTCGCGATAAGCCTACAAAAAAACACTTCATGGGTTATTGAGGGGGAAAGTTTCCAGACACGACCAACACCGAAAGGAGTGGAAAAATTGTGGAGAACGAGTTAGCTACTCGGCTCGTACGTTAAAATTAAAAAAAAATAAGTGCCGGATAAGGCGAGGACGCTCTATACAATTTGTAGTCGTAATAACATCCAAGGCGTAAATGAAAATATCACCTTAATATCATCTTTTTCTTAATTATACACTCCGACCCACGGGGCGCGTTGAGATTGCAGAGAAGAGCATCATAAAGGAGCAGTGTACGGTATCATAAAGTAAATTATCTCACGATGCATACTCGCTGCGAGGGTCTGTTCCCATTACGACTCGTAACCATAATCCCCTTCGCAGGGATTAACTGGCCGCGGAAGTGTCGGCGAAATGCATTTTCGGCCAAGCAATACGCTCCATGAGCACGTAGCGCCGAAGGAATTGTCCTCTCGACTCCAAAATGCACGTGAAGCACGACTCGTGGTGAAGGCGTTCGAGTGCTCGCGTGGTGGCCGGCAGAGAAGTCATCCGAGCAGAAGCACCGATATGTGATGCCGGGCGAACGGGTGGAGGGGAGGAAAAAGGTAGACTGCCAGCTGGTTTCGGCGTTAATCAGCTCCTCCTCGAAATATGCATTTGGGCAGATTTGAAAGCCTCTTCCGCTATAAAAGGGTCCCACGCACATCAAGACCCGCGAAACAGGACTCACTTCTAATCTCCAGAGTTTAATGAAACGACCGCGAATCGCTTTTAAATAATGCGCTTCTTTCCAAAGGGTGCGACTGCATTGTTCGTGGGTGTTATCATCTAAGGAGTAACAAATCCCGGGAACTGAAATTTAGTTCTTGTCCGGGTGCGGGGAAGAGACAAAATATTGTGTCGAAAAGGAAGTGCTCACGTCCACGCAGACCAGGATATTCCTCCTCTCAAGACTGGATGTCTCACTAACTTCATTTTGCTCTTGTCATAATCATCCAATGCCAGTTGAATGATTCGCCATAATTTAGAAAAAATACGTTAGTTAAACAGAGCTGATTGTATCCTTGCAGCCGGCTGCGGTTTCTAGCTCAGTATCCTTGCAACCCAAATGTCGCAGTAAGAAATTCTGTCTCGGACATGAACGATGTGATTGACTCAAGGCCATTTTACACGACACTTATTTCAGTACTGAAAATCGAATTCAATACTAGGTACTCAGAATTGAATACTGAAAGTCTCGGATGAACTCGTTCATACGTTCCAACCGACTATCCAACTATACAATTCGATTCCTGACCGGAGCATACGCAGAAGCTATTCTTCGTTTACATTGTTTAGGCTATTGAAGCTTGTTTTTAATGCTTCTTCTGTAATCATTTCGGAGTAGTGATGGAGTAGTGATTCCTTCCTCAGATGAGACAGAGAAACGACTGCAGTATTGGTAGGCAGTGATTGGACAATATCGCACCGTTTCATCGATTCCAGCTCCGCCTCCGGTATTGCCTTGAAACGGTCTACTCGCCCGTGATTGATAGTTGGATGCGAGACTCGGATGAAAAATAAGTATCATACCCATTTCTGTTTTCAGGACTGAAAAATCAATTCGACGCATTTATGCTGTACAACTGAGCCACTTACACGAACTGATTTCGAGTGTGCATTATTTGGTTCAATTTTCAGTACTGAAATGAGTGCCGCGTAAAACGACCTTTGCGTTCAGGAACTCAGGTTAGATGGCGCTATATAATCTTAGCCGTTGTAGCACCTAAAAATCTAAAGCCCGTTTTACACGACACTAATTTCAGTGCTGAAAATCGAAATCAATTTTGCATACTCAAAATTGAATGCCGAGTCTCTTGCCTACTTCAACAACAGGTTCCCATTGTAAACCACTTCGCTTTTCCTCGTTTCACTGATATGTCATGAAAAATATGATACCAGTGATTCACTACTACGTCTTCTCAATCTGTTTTTTCACGTTGATGCTTTACAACTATGATATTCAACTTAAAAATATATTACTAAATTTGAATGATAGCAATGCAGACTTATTATAATTGTTTGAAATGACATCTTGCAACGACGCGTTTACGGTGAAATAAAGGTTTTCATTTAAACAATGCTATTGGAGAACACTTATAAAAATTGTACGAGCTTTTAAGCATATTTTCTAACTCTATACGTATAGCGACCTCTCTACGGAAAAGGGCAATTCGCTTTACGTTGTACCGCTTTATATCGAGGAGCCTAATATGTGATAAGCAGGGACTCTCGGTACTAAATACCTTTGCCAAATTTATCATTCTAAATACTGAATTTCAAGTCTATCCGCGGAACAGTGTTTGAAAACAAAAGCATGAGAGTTTAAATCTTGATTATAAATCACGTGATAGCAGACATCTGCGTTCAGATGACTATATTTATAATAAATAAGGGCAAAATATTCTTTAATTTTAAGATTTTTCATTATGGTCCTTATCTGATTCTACACTGTAGAGATGGATGGTTTAAATTAGGAGCTTGAATATAGTATCTTCAAGACTATGAGGTACTGGAAAAATTCCTGTTTTATTTTATGAGCAACTATGCCCTTTCAACTTCATGCAATATGATACTTATATATAGGTACCCTGAAATTTCGCGAATGGGTTTTTTCACCATTTTTTTATGAGCATAAAAGTTGTTATTTTGAAGTTTAATGCCGCTATTATCGCGCGTGACCATGATATCTGCATATGTCTCTCTAGATCGCATTTATGGTGGCGGGGTCGGGGCGCATCGTTTTCGTCGCGTCGCCGAAATGACTTGCGCAGTATTAATCCCGAAAGATTCTTGAGAAAAGTTGCCATTAAATCAATTGCGCTTGTGAAAGATGATTTCAGTAAGTCAACTACGCTGGACAAGAGTATCTTAAATGTCTTAGCTGTTGGGCGAAAAGACAAAGTTGTCAAATGGACGTAATATTTTCATTCAAAGAGCGCTCCACATAAACTGGTCACCGCATGGAGAGGCGGTAAAAAGTACGAGGTAGGGCCAACGTAATATTTCCGTATGATGCGGTGCATTATTTGTCCGGAAAGGAGTTTTAGAAAAATTACCTGAGTCAAGGCAAGCCGGCAGTGTCATTTTGAATAAGCCGTGGCGTGGAGGTACCTACAAAAGTCTCGGCAGGCATAAATTTTCGATTCTCAGTATCTCTGGATAAACTGGTGTCACCTCACGTTTATAGTTCGATCGGAGATTATATTGATCAGAAAAACTATCTCTGTAGACCATAATGCCGAAAATTGACAGCATATTTGATCGTCAAAAGAAGTTTGAAAGCGATATTTATATATATTTCACGCAACTTTGAATACGCAGAGAAGCAGTACCAAGGAAATTGGCCTTAGGCAACCCACACAACACTGTCCTTAGCCTAGGAGGCCATTGGACACATTTGTTATGGCCTGTATTTTGCGTATATCTCTGCGTATTTTTTTTAACTATCAATGAAGATTAGGCAGAATAAGTTAGAGATAGCAACTTATGTATCTAATACAATACTTTGTTTGTTTAAATTGAGAAATATGTAAATATTTTTTTCACCGCCGGAGCATGAAATTTGCGATTTTTACACCGCTGGGACTATGATTTTTACACCGCTTTCCCTTGAGTTTATTTACCACTTTTCAGGGACTCTACTTATATACAATACAATATAATATTTAGAGAAAAACTTGGACACGATTAATATAAACGAAGATAGTGGCGGCATCTACATCAATTCTGGGAAAATATTCATCGAAAGTGGATGAGTGAGTCAAACTCTCAACAATATATAAAGAATGAACTCCGGTCAAGACAACGATAGCTTGACTGCCAATGATTGATGGAATTGAACCTATTAGAGATAATGGAACATGCCTATGGATCTACTTCTGAGAGAAAAGAGGTTATGTTTCAAGTGAAAAAAGACTGAGAGAATCCTGGGTACGGTTTCCAAGGGGATTTGACGACAAGAAACCCAAAAAACGTCTTCAAAAGGCCTCTACTGGGAAGGGTATTTTCAAAACTCCGTCAAGATAATGATCACGTGAACCGGAAATTGATGAATAGGGAGTCTTAATGAGACGGGAAAATGAGTAAAGAGACATAAATTTTGTTTTAGACACAAAGCTAACGAAACAGAGCAAAACCAATACGGAGACAAGTATGTCATTGGCTCTTACTAGCTACGGGAAAATCAATTGAGGCGCCTTGGCGACATATTAATGTCACCAAAGCGCCTCAATATGTGTTTAATATTATCATATCATACAATGAAGAAAAATATTAATACGGAAACAAACAAGAATTGCTAATCGTGTGACGACTTATCTCAGCGTCATTCGATTAGTACCTACTACTCCTGACAAAATATTTGATGAATTTGGTGTGGTACTAATTTATAAGTTCTTCTTACTCGAGAACAAATCACGGGTTGAAAAAATAAGTGAGTACATCGAGCTTCAACAATGAATCAACGCAATTGAGTCTTCAAATAATAATAAATAGAAAAACGCTCTGAATTTCAAGCTTCAAACCGACTGTTACCCATTTCTAAGTCTAATTAAACGCCAAAAAAATCAAAGCTGAGGATAACAAAGTAAATTTTATTGCTTTCAACAAACAAACAATATAAAAATGCTGAATTCATTACAACAAGAGAATAAGAAAGCTGGGTTACTTCAAAGGAGAACCTGTGCTGAAGCAACAAGATAGGTAAAGGAGAGAATGACTTCAATTTATTCAATATATATTTTTGGAACCATAGGGAGTGACGGGAGTGACTCAAGAAATACATGCAGCACGATTCGACTGGATAACTGCTGGGTTGGGAAGAAATTAATAAGATTAAAGAGAGCCATAGGAAAAATTAAACAGGATCCGCGCCATGTTTGTTTAATATGCTCTCGAGTTTCTCGTAATCCAGAGGACGGATCCAGATCCAATAATTGAATGAGGGTTAAAAGCTGTGGCACAGGCACTGAGCTTTGTGTACACTTTGGAATGAAGTTCCCTCGCTATGCTTTCAATAATACTGCCTCATGAAATTGGATGCTCGTGCCTATTGACCTCCTTAGAGCCGTTTCCCCGACTGTTTAACACACCTGGTGCCTCAGCGGTACCAAAAGAAACGAATCAATTAAATGATATAACCCATTAGCATACACTTCTCCGGTGACGCAGCGCTGAGTCAAAATTTCTTGCGACCGTATTTGCACCCACCACGGTCGAACTTAAATAAAAAGAATATTTTATAATGATACTATTTTGATTCTGGGGATTCTTTTCTTCCTCAGGGGATCTGCACCACTGAGAGGGAAATATACGAAATACGGAGATAAAATACGAAAGCAATCATGCCCGGGAGGGAGGGGGGCGATCAAGAGGGGAATCGATGGAGGTTGACAAAAAACAGAACGAGGATGCGCGGGAGTGATATATATATATGTATGACCACGCCTATAGTTACCATAAAAAAGACTCCCGGGAGAATTCGGCGGAAATTTATCTGGAATGATTTACGTGATTTGCAATTCTATTCCTTCTCTTCCTTAGAATATTCTAGGCGTCTGAATTCCTGATATCCAAGCCCTTAGCTCCAAACGTTGAGCGGCAGCTGAAATCCCCTAATACAATAATCAGCATTGAAGTTATGGGGAATATTTACACGCGCAGAAATTAATGGGAGAATAAACACTTGAAGCAAGGAACTGAATGGGCAAATGCTAAACTCCGGAAAGAGCTAAATACGGTTATAGGTATGTCCATCATTTTGACTGACTTTCGCATTCATTAACATTCCAGCAACATTTCAATCATTCCGCCATTATCCATACTTAAAATGAAGGTAACACATAGGTAAGTTAAATATGAGGTAAAAAGAACATTATGTTTTACAGGGCTCTTATTTTTAATTTTGCACATGAGATTTTGCCTAAGGGCAAAACATGAAACTGTCAAATACATGCACTTTTCTATTCTGGTAAACTTAATACATAGCAAATCATATTCTATACGATGCGGTTATCGGAAGGATAGAAGAACTTAACCACTCAGTATGCATGGATAGATCGGTGGTGCAATGATAAGCACAGCGTAAAGCATCACAATGGACTGACCTGATTTTATAAAAGTCATTGACTATATTTGTATATAGCATTATTTTATTCGAGCACCCGAAATTTTTAAAGCTCGTTCAAAACAGATTGAGGGAAGAAATTTCTTTTCAAACTCCTACGGAACCGAAAGGAGAGGATATGAAGCATTATAATAATACCAAAATATTTGCATGCCAAAACACTCACAGGCTTCCAAAAGAGGTCATGACATAATAATACGAAAGAGGTCATGGCATGGTTTAAATTTCATTCTGACACATTAATATTCTTCACTCAACGAGTGGACAAATATATTAGGCGAAAAGATTAGCTATAAGAAAGGATGAAGTGACACTTAAAGACAAAAAGACCAAAGTTATCGGGTCAGAAAACGATTTCGTCCCATCTCGCGAAGGACGATAAAAAGGTAGGTAGTTCTTCTGAACACAACGTTCAATTTTAACGTGAGGAAGCCATTGTACTGGTCAAGAAGGGAGGCAAGTCAGCAGAAAAACATGTTCTGTACGAGGAGCGTTATGGGGGCATCAAAACTGAAGGCCAGTGATGTCGGATGGGCGCGCCATCGCATGCCATTATCCCATCTGGCATCTCGGTGGATCGGCGCGCGCGTGAGGTGCCGACTTCAGCGCGAAAAATCATCCCCCGAACCACTCCCTCCTCGGACCGGAATAAAATCCCATGCGTGCTCACAGCCCACCAACACGTTTAACAAGGAAGAACACAACCACCGCACGTGGGCTGTCTTCCGAGTCCCTCATTTGTATAAATTTCCTCGCAAGTACCCGAGGGAGGCATTGAAAAAAAATGCGATAGACCCCGTACAGGAGCTTCTCTATGAATTTTTACCCCCCGAGCTCAGCGAAAAGGACGGCGGCCACGAGAGAGGTGGGCCGCGGTCGAGCGACGCTCGGACCCGATTATCACGGAGAGTGTTCTCTCCAGGGGGCATAATTATTTCCTCCCCTTCCCCTCCACTCCTTGCCTCCCCCAAAAAAATACTCCACCCACTGCGAGTACTACACGGGAGATTTGGCGGAGGAGGAGGAAGGGATAGCATCTCGTGGGGGGAGAGAGATGGCGAGAGAATGCGCGTCCATTCGCCGGCGGCTCAAGTATTCCGAACAAACCTGGAGCGGATCCAAGGGCCGCAAATTCTCCGTTTCCTCACCCTGCGCTCCACCAGGGTCTGCAGGGGTGGTGGAAGGGGTCAGAGATTGGGAAGAGAAGAAGGGATTCGACGCGGAATGGCACGGCTGGGGACTTTTTTTTTTTTTGGAGTTCCCAAGAACTGTGGGAGGATCGAGCATGTGGCCGGGATCCGATGGGAAACGGGTGGTGGAGACTTGGGTGGTTTGTATGTGAGGGAGGGAGGAGGGTGGTGGGGAATTATTGGAGGGTAGGAGGATTGATATGACGGCAGGGACGAGGCGAAAGAGAGTTGAAATATTGGAATCCTCCTCCGATGGGGATGTGACTCGGGGTGGGTTTGGGAAGGGGTGACGCAGACGGCGAGGGTGCACCGATGTAGGGAGGGCTCGAAAATGGGTGGCGGCGAAGAAAACTCCAAGAAGCACTCAGTAAAAAATACGTCGGGGACGATGCATCAAGCGTACGGAATGACTCCTGGCACTCCGAGTAAAAATATTTCGGCTTTGGAAGGAATATTCGCGTATTTGCCTGACGTGAACACGACCAAAAACAATACGGGTTGGTCAAAGAACTTCAAGATTACCGCTTATCTCAATAAGTTTCCGGAAGAGATGGAACCAAAAAGTTAATTGGAATGGTACGAATCGGAATGTAAAACAAATCGGAGTACAAACCTCAACACATATACAAAAGCAATTGGAAAGTAGATGAGGGGTAAGACTCACTTTATTGGCAAATATCTTGAGCTTGAGATCATGGCTGTAGTATTAACCACAAATCCTCCAAACAGAAATACTTTTGACGAGTTAAAAGGACATTTTAGAGATTTAAGCGCCAGTCAGACCAATAGATGGCCACCAGTAGGGAGAAAGGGATAAGAAAAAATCAATGCTAGAGTGCCTGTTTGTAACACATCCACGAAAAATTTTCGTCGGAATAAATGTGGAATGCATTGTATTATGTTCTTGTTTTCAGCTAAAAAGCTTTCTGCTTCATCACTCGCCCAGTGTTCAATCCAAATATTGGTTCTATAGGTGAGGGCAGAGCCAACAAGCGTGGGAAATTCATATACTCAAGGTAGAGGGGTGGAGGAGTTAACGTTCCTTTCCCTGGGCCACCTGCGACTTCCCACGAAGTTCTGACAATCTGATAACCACATTGCGAGGATTAAAGCTGGGGATGTCTAGAGAGGCTTCACCCGGATTTGAACTCAGTACTGTCCGGTCCGCAGCCTAGCGCTCTACCTACTAAGCCACCACGTCCAAGTTGCAAAAATAAACACGAATATACATCGAGAGTTTGGAAATAAAGAACTGCGATTTCGCTGAACAAAATACACGGACTGTAGAAGGAAATAAATAGAAACTTAATGAAACAAAAAAATAATGAATTAACGTGATTTATGCATCACATATACTTCCCTCCAGCGTGCCAATAACTACAAAATGCTTATCCAGGCGACCGATGAAAAGTCGAACAAGAAAAAAATGTCATTACCCAAGATAGAAACTATGTCACGATATACTTATTTAGTGCTCCCGATAAAAATCTAACGGGGATCTGAGTCAAAACTTTACCAAAATTAGCTAATATCAGAATATAATTAGCTACCACCAAAATTAGTAACAACGAGTGATATTTGATACGTTTTCTACAGTCAGTTTATGAATGGAACTCCTATTAAACTAATTTCACTACGCTTAAGAGCAATCTTCATTGGAATTTAGAATCAGAAATGGAACAATAAGTGCAAATGGACAAAACTGAAGGACAGGAGCATAAATAACTCTTTTTAATTAGCAGCAGATGCACAGACCCTTATAAAAAATTCACCTATTGGTACGGATGACTAAATGCGTATCAAAAGCCAATTCGTGCTCCACAGTTCGAACAAAACAGTATTATGACTACGCACGTATTATTTCAGAAGGGAACAAAGTACGACGAGCAACTAAATGGATGGATGGTTATCAAGTTACAACTTATGAACTATTTAAAGCGCAACTTCCGATTTTATGCAACATGCGGAAGCATCAACGACAAAAAGGTCCAAAATAATGCAATAAATACATCCATCAGCAAACAGGAAAAAGAAAAAATACCGTCATTCAAAGTTAGCAAAAGTTATAAACAAAACTAATTACTAATGCCAAATAAATGAGAGAATGATGGGAAAAATAGTGGAACTATCAGCAATTAACTCATTAAAAAATGTTTTCCGTTAAACCGAGGGAAGAGGGAACGGGAAGATGTGCAAAGGAAGGCCACGTATGAAATAAATGGATCAAGTAGTAAAGGGTATAAAAGAAAAGACTTATGTAAATATGAAGAGGTTAGCTGACAGAAGAATCGAGTGGAGAGTTGGGTCAAGCCAATCTTAGGCTTAATTGCTTGTTATGATGACTCCATTAAGATATACTTTTTACATCACTCCATGCATATTTAGCATCCATCCACAGAAAGTCTTTTTCACCACTTTCTGACTTTGATAAAAACTAAGCACACCTGAAAACTGTACCCTCGATTATCGGTGAACCTAACGTTACATTAACGTTACCACTAGAACCCTTGATCTATTGAATACCTACGGAATAAAGATGGAGGCCAAAGGAAACGAGTCGGTCGTTGAATGGCGGAAAATAGAGAAAGATAACAGCATACGGGGGAACAAAATATAACAGCAGTTCTATCGACGGAATGTTGCGGAAACTCTCCCACTAAATTTAGAACGCTCATTTTTAGCCGAATAACACGCCATATTTTATTCCGAGCAAGGACATCGACGGGGTAAAGAAACGAAATGGAGCGCAAGCCCTCCGCTTTGAGCGCAATGCTCAATTGAAGACCGCAAAGAGAGAAATATTTCCCTACGCGATGGAAAAAGCAAGAGCCACTCTCGTCGCGACCCAGGGAATTCAAATCGCACATTCCATTTGGGCCTCGGCTGAGGAGAGGGAATAAAAACGTCTTTAAGAAAAAACTTTGGAAGTAACGTTACTTCTTCGGAAAGGAAAAGTCTTGTGATAAAATATATTTCACCACGCAAGGGAGGCCAAGTGAAGGGAGAGAGGTGGGGGAACGAGAAGGGAAAGGGGGAAAAAATAAAATACCTGGAATCCGCAAATCCATCGATTCTCCATCGAATTTAAACCCACGTAAATTTGAACAGCCCTACTCTTCCGAGAGTCTGCTCTTCCTCCCAGTGCACTCACGGGGTGGAAGAGCGGGGAGGGGGAGGACTCCTCCAGGGTTCAGGGGTTCCGCCAAAGGATTGGAAAATATTATTCGGAGACGTGGGGATGGGGAGAGCGGATTGAAAAAGGAGGGAACATAGGGGCGCGACGGAAAAAATAAATGACCACAGAACCCTCCCTATTCACATCATAAAATACATCTCATTATACGCTACAAAGACACACAAAACTATGAAAAAGTTGAACGGTGCCAGCGAGTTAAAAAAATCGACAAATATGCAATGAACGGAAGCATACTCAACGCAAAACTTACAGCGTAATTCCATGATTGAAGTAATTAGAATTCTTTCCCTTATGTCGAATACTATACAACATGCACACATTAGAAAAGTTCTGATCGAGATGATTAATTTCAGTAAAAATTGATTGATAGAGAAAGAAATACCATAGTATGAAATAGTAATGCAATATAGAGGTACCGTGAAAATAATTCGAGCTTTTTAGATTCAGTTATGCTCAGAAACTCGATATTTGAAATCTAGATGCTCCCATTAGGGACTTCAGAACATAAAATATGGACCTTGATCGACAGTTTATGTTGAAGGTGATCACTAATGGACACACAATTTTCACCGGATACAACTAAGCTTCTCTTTTTTGTTGCTCCCATAGTGATGCACTTTTCAACTCTTTAAAAACCTATGCTACACTTGTACCTTAATAACTAATAATAGTTTCCGGGAAAGAGAAAAACAGTCCCATCAGCCTGTGTACATCCCAAAAGGAATACATCATTTACCACGGTAAAGAAGCCGGCATCAAATAAGATGAAATGAGCACTATTCGCCAAATGAAACATTGATGAGGAGAAAATTGGAGGACGTTTCGGAATCAAAGAATCTTCAGCAGCCCTTAAAGAAAAAAATCAAGTCCAGTGAGGCCGGCCTGATAAACTGGTGAACGAAAAGCCAGTGATGAGATTCTTGAGAACTGGGAATTCTACAGAAAACTTAGAATTTTTAAAGGGAATAACATAGACGTTCACTAGCATAAACTTGACGCTCATCGAAAACTGAAAAGTCAATGGAGACGAAGCCTACTCAGAGAACGCGGACGGGTGAATTATAGCCGAATCGAAATTGGCTTGAAATATAATTCTCAACTGCCATTTGCCGACACCTAATAATGCGGAGGACTGAAGACAAATGGGTTACTTTGGAACGATAAAGTAAACCTTACGCTCAATACAACAGGCCAATTTTCGTCTATTTCAATTTTGTGTCTTTTCAATGCTCCGCGGTGATCGCCAGCGTCCTGCCTGAGAGCGTAGTCATTTTCGGCGGAGAAATACAGGAATGTGTGGTTACACTGAAGTATCAAAAAAAAAAGACTTTCATGAATAATTCGAGACCTTTCGGGCGAATTAAAAAACCATGATATTTGATGAAAGAAGTAAATTTTCCAGCATTTTCAGAGAAAGTGAAAAGGCAAAGGAAAGTTTAAATGAATAATGAGAGTAATTTCATGTGGATTTTACGTCATTACGCTCGTTGAAAGGATAATGTTTTAAACTATTAAGTGCGCTCACTGCGTGACGGCGACGGCTTAAAAACTAAAACAAGAAGAATGAATGGCTTAGAAGCAATTATGGGCCCGGAGGCGAAAGAGCTCGCAGCGTGGAAAAAAAACCTTCCAAGTTGCTCGGAGGGGAGAAGAGAGATGCCTGAAAATGCACGACAAGAAGGCAAAAGAATAAAAAGGATAAGACAATAACGAGGAGATGTGACAGGTAATTTGAGGACATAAAGGCACTGAAGTGTTTCGAAAGGCTGGTAATATATTACGAGGCCCGTCCTTAGCTTCCATAACACACAAATGAATTTTATCACCAACCCAACAGCAATCAAATACGGGATTACCGGCATGAAAATGAACCGGAGGTCATCGCGGAAAAACCATTAGCACTCATTTAATTTGGTCCCTGAATATTTTTTAAGACATGAACACCATTCTACATGGTCGATTCCATTATTACGGTAAAATCATGAAGGGAAAACGATGGGTCAATCTGCAACATCTCCCGCGGTAGTTTATTTCCAGCTACATTGTCACGTTTCTGTCTACCAACTTTATGCATAGCTTTAATAAATTTCAATGGGATGTTCTGCGGATATGATTACACGGAATCTTCAAATAATAGCAATAAGAGGTGATACACAAGAGAAGACTTCAATTTCGTAGGCTAAAAATTCTATGGGGATTATCATGGAAAGTCTATGGATAGAATGTCGTATCATTTGGAAAGCACATGGAATTATAGCATTATTTATGCAATAATTTCAGCCCATGATTTTATTGCAGAACTTCTAAATGTGGCTTTCTCCAATGCACTTCTCATACCAAATAAAATTACTTAAAGATTCTGACTGACTCGCCGCTGCAGAGTTTCATTTGAGACAAACGATTCGGGACTGATGGGTTTCTTTGAGTTTACATAGGATTCTTAAATGTTTCCCCCTTATTCTCGTTTACCAGCCATCCTCCAAGCGGTCAGGGTCTTCAACGTCTTACCTTTTATATTACCTCTTCATATAATTTCCATCCAATATTCCTGTTGTCTTTACATTTTCTCGAAAAACTCATCTCATTCTATCTTTACGTAAATTTCAATTTCCTTCCTTTTTTCTGGCGTATTTCCCATTTACCTCCATATTGACAAACGGATATGACATTAGGCCCGTATCTTTTCTTAGGGGAGAAGGCATTAGAATCATTTATTACCTTAATTCATGTCGAATTTTTTTTCTTTTACGAAGCATCCTCACATCGATTTTTTCTTACCTACTAATTATATCGTAGCCAAGAAGATTCTGTTCTTTCTCGTTCAAGGCTGCACCGATTCTCTTTTGCTATAATTTTGTACTGCGTATGTTAAGCTATAAAGAAACGATTCTTCACTTCTCCGACATTTACTTAAGGTACCCTTCATCTATATATACAAGCAACTCCCTTCCCTCTCCATTAAATGTAAACTGCTCATTTCCTTCCTTCCTTTACCCAACATTCTTCCCTCTCCAACAACCTTCATTATCTAATTGACTGTAATTAAATGTTTTCCCTATTCTACCTCCAACTTATTTCCTCCGGGGCTTTCATTTATCCTTCATGTTGAAGTATTTTCTCGCTGCCATCTTTTCTGTACGTTTCATTGCATTTGCTTTTTCCAAAACCACATCAAAAGGCATCAATTTGTTCCCATCCTATTTTCCCAGGACCCTTTGAGCCATAGAACGCCAAGCTCCATATCAAGGCTTTTACCAACATTTTCTGGATATTTTATGCCCACAATTTCATGTGCTCTATTGGCTAACGCCTCTTCAGCCATCGCCATTATTCACCTTAAGCCATTAGCGCACCCAAGCCATGCGTTTGTACATTACCAGTGTGAAATTGCTATTATCTTTAAGTATGGTTGAGGACAACGGCACGATGATTTAATGGTGGTAGTAAGCGTAAAATATGAAGAACCGCAACTCACTTCCTCAGATGGTCAATGCGGGATTTGCGAAGTGCCACGAGGGATGACGACGGCGAGACAGACAGGCAGATCACCATTCCGCATTAGTTTTAAGGGCAATTCGAGGTGTACGAGCTGCATTTAAAGATTTAATTATGTTCACTCGCGTGATACACGAGCACGATTAAACTTTCACTGAGCCTCAGCATCCGCACGACTGGAGGCGAGCTTCATTACGTAATCGCCCACTCCACGCTTGTTTCGGTACTGCGGAGGAATAGAAAAAATTCGGAACTCGTCGAATCTGAATTTAAATCACTGTGGTGGTTCGCCTGCCCAATGAAAATCATGATAAAGTTTTAAACTCTGAAGCCGATATAGCACTACACTTGATCTTGAAAATTTCAATCCAAATAAAAAATGCATTATTATTATTATTTATTTGTCATTATATGGTTATCACCAGAATAGACATCGTCATGCACATAAACAATCTCACAGTAAAATAACAAAAAATAGTCACAAAGTGACAACACTACACAAAAGAACATGAACTATCATATTGTTTAACAGGACACTTGGTCACTAAGATCCTATTCAAAGTATTCTTGCAGTGAGTAAAATGGCATAGACAATAGTTAATTGTACAGTTTATATTTAAAAATTGTGCTACCCATTGTTCTTGCTATAACGGGAAATTTGTTAAAGAGTTTAATAAAAGAGCAAAATGGCATAGACTATAGTTACTTGTACAGTTTATATTTAAAAATTGTACTACCCATTGTTCTTGCTATAACGGGCAATTTGTTAAAGAGTTTAATGCCCATATATCTATGTGCCTTCTGGGTTTTAGACAGTCTACAAAATTCAGTTTCTAGTATACTATTGTTTCTAGTGTTATACTTATGGACATCAGTTTTAGTTAATAGATTGCCAAGATTATCTTTCATATCAATCAATTGTACATGTATGTATTGAGAGTATACAGTCATAATCTCACTGCTGGCAAATAGGGGTCGACAGTGTTCATTATATGCCACATTGTGTAGTAAACGAATAGCTTTCTTTTGTAGTAAAAATACATTTGACGTCCTTTGCATTGCCCCATAGTCTCAATCCATATAAAATATGGGAATGGGAAAATGCATAGTAAGCATTGCGTAGAAAATCGTGTGGTATCTGCGTTTTTAGTTTTCTAAATAAATACAATGTCCTTGATAATGTATTATACACAGTAACAATATGTTCATCTCATCTTCTATATATATAAAAATGAATGTATGTGTGTGTGTGTGTGTGTGTGTCCTTTATGCATTACTACACCATTCATCGGATCGCCATGAAACTTTGGGAAGTTGTTGAGTACATTCCCGAAAAGAGGACTACGGAATCGATATTTCAATATCGATACTTTATCGATATAATATCGCTAAAGTATCAATAAATCGATACATTATTGATACAAAATTGAGGTGAAATTATTTAGTTTTTTAAAAGAAATGCATCGTTGCAATATCGATACTGTATCGAATGTATATAATGTTTGTCCTTTATGCATTACTACACAATTCATCGGATCGCCATGAAACTATGGAAAGTTGTTGAGTACGCTCCGAGAAGGTTTCTACAAAATCGATAATTCAATATCGATACTATATCGATATAATATCGATAAAATATGGATACATCGATACATTATTGATACAAAATATAGGTGAAATTAATAAGGTGTTTTTATCAAAGTTTTATAAAGTATCATTACAATATCGATACTGTATCAATACAATATTGATAACTTCATGCATTACCACAACATTCATCCAATTTCCATGAAGCTTTGGTTAGTTGTTTTGTTCACTCCATGAAGGTTTGTACAATATCGAGAATACAATATCGACACTGGAGACGGGATGTGCATCCCATTGAACTTGCAATTCATTGAAACACTCACGTGCAACATATTCAAATCATCCGGCATGGGACAAATATTTCAGAAATGCCAACTTATTGCTTGGGATGAATGCACAATGGTGCACAAAGCATCGCTCGAGGCTCTGGATCGATCATTGCAAGATTTCCGTTGAATCCTGAGACCATTTGAGAACGCATTAATATTGCTTGCACGACATTTCAGGCAAACATTACCTGTAATTCCTCGATTGACACTAGCGGATGAGATAAATGCTTGCCTGAAATATTCTACTTTGTGACGACATGTAAAGACATTAAAATTATATACAAATATGCGTGTCCAGCTGCAAAACAATCGATCAGCTGAGATATATTGTATACCCATAAGAATTGTAAAATTAAACATACTATAAACGTGCGCTTTCCATTTAACCAGATTGAGCCACAGCAACGCGTGGCCGGGTCAGCTTGTTTCAAATACGGGTCAATAAAAAAACCCAACAACTGTACAGTTTGATCCACAGTCGTATTTGATAATTTAAATATAAGATGTTGTGTTTTATCCTTGTTTAACAATAATGTATTGGCTGAGAACTATATTTCTGCTACACTGATATTTTCATCCGATACATCTCTCACTTGATTTATAGCTCTCTCCCTATGTACGAAGGTAGCATCATCAGCAAACAAGACTATTTTGCCATTAACATGTCTGGGTAGATCATTTATCATGACCAGAAAAAGGAAAGGTCCCGACACAGATCCTTGCGGTACACCACATTTAAGTTCACATAAACTTGATTGCTTATCACTAAAATACACACATTGTTTGCGGTTAGTGAGATATGATCTTATCAATTCATAGGGAAGGTCATGGATCCCATAGTACTTTAATTTATCAAGAAGTACCTCATGAGAAACACAGTCAGTTAACACAGTGGTTAAATCACACAAAGACAGGGATAGACATTCTCCATTTTCAAAGGCTTCATGAATTTCATCAAGAATAGTTTCTACAGCCATTACAGTTGATTTACCGGACCGAAAACCAAACTGAGTAGGAGCGAACAAATTGTTTACTTCGAAGTATGAGTTCATTTGTTCTTTAATGACTATCTCAAAAATCTTAGCTACGATTGGAATCAAAGAAATTGGCCTATAGTTAGAAGGCAAACTTTTATCACCCTTTTTATAGTATATATAGTGTATATATACACTTTGCTAATTTTGAAGATGATTAGGAAAGTTACCTGACATTGGGCACTCATTAATAGCATCCGCCAGCGGACCAATAATAAAACTTCTAGCTTCTTTTGTAATGTTAATTGAAAAACCATATCTTATGTCCTTACTATCACTAGACGTAAGCTTATTAATGATTCTAATTATATCATTGCTATTAATTAGATACCATTTTAATATGTTGTTTATTATGTAGAATTTACTGAGCAAGTCAGCAGCATGAATATTCGGTGTTTTAATTTTAGCAATTTATACGAGTTAAAATAATTATTGAACCTACCTGGCGAGATATTAACATTACCCCGTTTAGTTGTACTAGTTTTAGTTGTTTTATGTACAAGTTTCCAAGCTGCTTGACATTGATTACTGGCTTGCTGAATATAAGACAGGTTAGCTTTTCTTTTTTCGTCAGTAATTTTGTTTTTGTATTGCCTTTTTAAATCTCTATATTGATCACAGATATATGGCTCCTCAGTTACTTTTGAAAGGGTGTGCAATTCAATTAAATTCTCTCTTTACTGTCTTAGCTCATTCGAGAACAAAATATTGAACCTTTAACATTTTATGCTTTCACCATAGTGTATACATTTTTGGGAAAGGATTCTTCAAGACAGTCAAGTAGTATCTGATGCAGAACATAGAAATTGTTTCATACTTCGTTTGGTCTCAGGTACATTGCTCACTTCATATTACACAGTAAGTAAGTGAAGTGCGTTAACCCCGCAGGTTCTATTATTCTTATACTCCGGTATCAGGTTGACTTAGCTTTACTTAGGTCTTGTTCATCACTATCCAATTTGATGGTAAAGAGGATTGATACATGACTAGATATGCAATGATCAATAACAGTACACGTATAGAATGGATTTTCCAAATTAGTAGCAACATTATAAAGACAAGACCTATTGCGAGTTACTTCAAAATTAGTAAGTCTTAAATTATACGAGGTAAGTAGGTGATTTAACATACGACCTTTCTTTGTCCCACAACAATTATCCATATTGAAGTCACCAGATATAATAAGCTTATAGTCAAACGTAATTAGTTTAGTCAGAGCATGATCAAACTGTTCGTTGAATATGTCAATATCCCCATTAGGTGATCGATAAACCTTGGCAATAATTATCTCAAGTTTCTTGACTGTGACTGCTACTATCTCAAAATGGAATTCATAACAATAATTAATCATATCAAGTTCCTTATACTCATACTTGTCAGCTACATAGATACGTACACCAACATTCTTTGCAAGTTTCCTATAGTACACAGAATGCCATGTCGTAACCTTGTAATTTTTACCATTCACACTTCTCATTTTTTAGCCAATGATCACACAAACATGAAACTTCATATTGATAGTCCACAACTAGTTCTTTCATTTCAACGAATTTCGGTCTTAAGCACTGAACATTAGTATGTAAAACACGTAGAGATTCAACATTGTCAGTTACACCAAACCGTGCTAGCCTTCTGGCGCTACCGGGCGAGCCCTCCGAAAAGAATAGCTGTCAATGAAAACATTTTTTGGCCAGAAAGTAGGGACAACAAGGGTCTCCCGTAGATCCTCACCTACAGAAACACAGAATGACGCATAATTTCCACGGGTTACCTATCAACTTCAATATCAGTTGATGCATCTACCTCCGGATGTTCAGTTTTAACGTAGTCCTTCAGACTTTCAGCAGAAGTATCCGGCGGAAAGTTCCATACATGCAGGTGGTAGCGGCGTGGTAGCCCACCCAGGAAAATCTTTTAGTCTGAAGACCCGACGATAGGAGGATTACGGCGTCTAGCCTTATGCCGTCACAAATCCATCACTACTAGATTCAGTAGATTTCGTCACTGTATCGTTGCACTTCATCTCATGATGTTTAAGCAGTTTCTCGTCAGAGATATCAGATGGAGAGTCAATACTGGTCAGGGCACCAGAAGTCCCTTGATTATCCTTGTACGCTTGTACTGATTGAGCTTTTAGTTTATTTTGATGGCGTGTTGCAGATCTCTCAAAAACAGTTGCTGACGCAAACTTCGTAGGTTTAAACTTCTCGCCCGTTTCCTTGGTTGCACTAGTTTTCACTATATCGACAAATGAGCCGTTATTCTTTTCTTTTATTGTACTAGGATCCCGTGTCACCTTTAATTGTACCATTTCCTGTTTTAGCATCTCAATGTCAGCCGCCATGTTAGCTAATTTTTTACTTTCAAGTACAGTTTTTAGTGCTAGCTCATTAAGGCCAATACATTTAGAGTGAAATTTACGAGGACCTAATTCACAAGGAATGACTTTATCACTATGTTCTATAGGCAAACTACAGGAGCTACACGAGCTTACGTAAACTTCGGACGTCATATCGATCTAAATAGATGGATCGTGTAGTCACACACAACCAAAATCTCGAAAATCATATGAATTGTATAGTAATCTGGCAAGGATTATTGAGTTCTAGAGGGCTTATGACTGCTGTGTTTTGCTTTTACTGGCTTTCCATCACAAAAGCCTGGGTACGACTTCCAACATGGGTTACATTTTTAAATGGAATACCAGCCTTTACTCACGTGTTCTACGGAGCGCAATACAACGTTAGTGGCATGTCTTTCGGATGAGACGTTAATGAATAGTGAATTTCGTTTTTGTCCATTCCAGGCTTCTCTTCCGTCTTTCCTCAGTTCCCTAAAAATCCCTACGAATTACAGCTACCCACTCATGCCACAAATGACCCCATCTCTCATCGCCTACCTCGGTAAACTCGATCTCTTTATCTAAATGCTTCCAGAAATTCTCCTTTGCTTCTTTTGAGATTCTCTCTGGTGGAACACATCACTTGCGCTTTAGGTAGTAACATTCCAAGTTTAACGAGTTGCCACAGCTAGATGACGTAAAACGTAGCTACAAGGCAGGACGGCATATATGAAATAAGAAAAAAAACATATCCCATGTACAGTCGGTCAGGTCGGAATTGCGTTAGATGGAACACATATAGAGAAATTACTAAATCTAGTGCACATATACCAGACTATTTTAATTCAAAATGATAATATCAAAATATTATCCACAAAAGAGGGTAACGCATCACACCGTTTGGCGACAACATGGTAGGGTTATAATCAAACTCATACTGTGCCACTGTAAAAAAATCACCGATTTCACCAGGCCAAGACGCTATCCACGGTACTCACGGGAGAGATAGGCCTTAAGAGGCAATCGTCGGGAGTGACACTACCCGAAAAGCGATCAGACTGAGAAAGCAAGGAAAGTCTAGGAACGGTCCCACAGCGAGGGAAATGGGGGGGGGGGGGCTACGGAAACAAGGGAAATGGAGGGACAAAGAAAGACGCAAGGAAAGGAAGAGGAAGAGAATACAGTGGAACGAGACGGAAAGAAAAAATATCAGAAGGTGCGGTCGGCGGAAGAAGAGGTCTCCCCAACGCAGGAAGGGAGACGAAGGGGGGCGGCGACGGAAATTCCACCCGTAGCTGCCGATAGGAGATAAAAGAAGGCTTCCCTACGAGAAAAAAAACATGCTATCGTTTTTCCTCCCACATAAAGTTTGCGCATGCGCTCACGATGTAAATAAGATTTCCGCCCCATTGATTCCATGAAATTAATGGTGGATAAATAAATTAGTCCAGGCTCAACCCCCGACCACAATGAGGAAGTTTATCTCGCCAACTTCCCCCACGCCTCCTTCGAACGGGAGAGCACGTAGAGGAAGAAAAGAATGAAGAAAAAAAGGGAAGAAAAAATGGTTTCCACGCACCGCCACCCTCCGCATAGCCTTGATGATTTCGCGCGAAAACACGCGCAGGCAGCGGCGAAAGAAAAAGGACGAATCCGGGGAGAAATAGGACACGAACAATGGGACCCTCCCCATTCGAGCGGAAAGGGCTTCGGTTCGGAGGATTTTTTTCATATCAACTCGTCCCACTCTTGCTGCCCTCAAATGTGATGAAAAACACTTCCCGACGCGAAATAATTACCCCCCCGGAGATCACCTTATTTTCCGGAATATCATTCTTCATTCAGCGAATATCTTTAAATATCAACCTTTTTCAATAAGGAATAAACTGATGAAAAGATTCATATGAAAGGAACAGTACCTAGCTTTCTGAGTTAGGCATGTTTGTCAGTGATACATCGTCAAGACTGAATCTCAACTTTAACGCAGCTTTAAGTTTAGAAGTTAAAAAGATCGAGTGAAAGAGTAATAAAAAATATATGTTTAACACACACTAAAATATGCAGTGCAAATTTAAAACGATTGTGCTTCTATGCACCAATGATCAAAGCTTTTAATCCTATCTTAGTCTCAGATAGGTACTTCATGTGCAGGAGCACTGACAGATGATTAATACACATCAGTTTAATATATCTAGAAATCAAAACCGATTTATTCTTATTTTGATGTGCCTTAAAAGCAAATATTTGTATTTGTCTTGAAAGTACTCACATAATTTTAAAGTTTCTTGCACTGATTACATAAAGAGTTCTAAGCAATGATAACATATAAAAGTGATTACTTTGACGGTAAATATCACAAATGAGCATGGAATACATTGAATAACAGGGAAATAGGTGTATGAGGAGATCTTTCGAAAGCCATCTCTATGAGGGCCATTTACAAACTTTATTGATATATTTAGTTGAAAATACTGATTACTGTAAGGAGTGGAGTATGCTTGGGATAGTTGGACCACAAATGGCAATTATAGCTAAATTAATTTTGAAACATAATGGAATTTGAATAATCAAGTTTTCTTTTCCATCAACTTCACTTAGTGGATTGGTCAATACGGACTGTGTAACAGCTCATTGAGAAGCCTTCGATTGCTGTCGTTGGCTCCGGGTTGAAATCCGGGAGACACCTCTTGGGACATACTCAATACCCAGATAAACCCGAGCCCTGATTTCTCTAGGCGTCATATAACTCTCGTAAGGCTCCTGATCACGCAGGGAATAACTGCCCGCTTTCACCACCCTGAAATGAGTTTCCCACCACATTGGGCTGAGAACTGAGTGACCGCACCGACCGCCAAATCGACTGGCACCTAAGTATAGCATTGTTTGATTTCCATGCCTAATAAGGTTTATATGTAGGCCGTAGCAGTTACTGCATTTACTTGCATATCAAATGACTCCCCTAGCTGAACGGTTCGTGAATCTTCGCAGAATACAATTTATCCTTTCCATAGATGATGTGACATTCGTTCCCTAGTACAAACTGAGTCTCCAAAGTAATTTTCCTTTTAACATATTTTTTTTACAAATTATGTTGCACTCTTATAGATTTCCATGGACTGATGACGTAAATATAGAATTTCAGAGGGAGGACAGAGGTATTTACGTTTTCCGTATAATAAGCTCCAACCCCACCAGCCAGACCGACCTTCGGCCAATGCAGTCAACCAGTTAGGTTAAATCCATCGCTCATACTCCCTAGAGTTCGACGAATAGAGAGAATGTGGTAGTCATTGGTAGTCATAAGTCTCGTTTTTGAATGCTCAACTGCATCAAAGAAGAAGACAACATTTATGGCAGGTATAATCGTAGACCGACGTGGGTTACGACTTTTAGCCACCGCAGTCGTTCATTAACGCCACCAGAGGGCGAGCGATTAGGGCGACAAACGGGAGTCCGCATTTTCGATAATCTGTGTTGCATATTGGCCGCGGAAAACTTGAACACGCCGGAGGCGATCGGTGAATTATGCATCGTTTTCTTCTCAGCTTTCCGCGGATGGTGTGTTTGCGCAAGCATGCGTCGCTACAATAATGCGGGAAGCGATTCAACAGAACGATGACGAGGGAGGAGAACGAAAATTGCGAAGCACGATAAGGATCGGGAGTTCGTGCCGATATCGATAAGTGGGCGAGTTCCTACGAATGGCATCACAGCAGAAGAGGAGTCATTGAAATTAGAATATGAAAGAAAAAACGGAAACCCAATAATTTTCATATTTTTTTATAATTAAATTCCGAAGCCTGAGGCATTTGAAAGAGTTTTTGGGGTTCCTGTGTTATCCTTGGTGGCACATTTTTTCCTCATCGGGAATACATCTTGAGAAGGAATTTGCTTTCAAACACCTTGCCAGGGTTAGCGTTAACATCATGAACATGGAATGCGCAATTTGAAGACGAATCTATGGGCATGTCCATTTGATTTGTCTATACCACTTGCCTATTTTTGCAGAGCTGTCGATACAATTGATGATGAAGAAAACTAATAGGAAAAATCCCTCAGCATTAGCATGGTTTTCGGAAATTTTCTCTTGGTACGGTGATTTCTATATGCACAAAGCATAGCGGTTTTATCACTTTTCAATGCGGCATCATAGTAGTAATTAAATTCTCTATAAAGATTCTAGTATCTGATGCAGAAGTTCAATACCAGAGGAATGGAATACTTCAAAGAGGAAGAATATATTAAGCCTACCGAGGGATTTGCTAGTCTGAATTTCGATGCTGAGGGGGAACCACCACATAAAACTCTTGATTTTTAGTTAGCTGTCATTGATTTCCAGAAAATGGAAAACCTATCAAGATCGGTTCTATGTAAAACCTGGTCAATAATCAGCAGAATGCTGGTCAATAATTACTTCATATCCACATCACCATAAACCATTGATATGAAACAGATGATATTCTGCATTCCGTAGTAATATTTCCGAAGTTTATCGGGACAGTTTTTAAATGCTAACAGGTATTTCAACAGGGGTCGGCCATGAGAAAAACATGATTCCTCTTTCATTCCAAAGTAAATCATAAGGAATCCTTTTCAGTATCATACGCATAATAAATCCACAAGACCCAAAATGCTAGACATGTTATTATTTAATAAAAGATACACTTGCTCATTGCCGAAATTCCGAACTACGCTTAATGAGAGGTTGATTATAAAAGCAAAGCAAAAAAAGTCTGCCAGCATCAGAATGGCTTAAAAACCGGCCAACTTCATTCCACTGGTTTATTTTATTTTTATGATTGCTATGAAAGAAAACACCTAAATTAGGACTTGAACATCTAGGACATATAAAATCTATGTTGGCTATGACGCAACCCTCAAAAATGCATGCTTCCTATTTTTTTTATCCCACACAAAATTAAATTATTGATTGATTGAGCCATCAAAACCTGTAACCAAATCTCGGAACGATAAAACCACGGTCCTTTATGAAGAAAAACGAACGGATAAAAGAAACCCTCACTCACTTAAATGGACTTTTTATGAATTGAAATATTCATTACCTTCTACTACAGGGGAGAATGCGTATTCCGTCAGGTATTTAGGTCACAAAGCGGAGGATCAATGACCTATCAGGCAAATTAATTACAAGTGTGTACGAACGAGGAGACAAACTGGAAAAACGTTGAAAAATGCTGATCTGCGGATTTTAATGTGCGAATAAAACAGTGCTTCCGGTATTTAAATATGTACATAGATCTGTGAATACTTGTAAGGTGAAATACCGCCCTGACGAATGCCTACGTGTTCATGGTAACCTATAAATTAGAGGCTGCGAGAAACTTTAATCAAGGGCAACAAAAAGGGACAGTATAATCTATGATAATGTAAGATTTACGAGCTAACCTCGTCGACTACAAAGAAAAAACTAATTACTGCAATAACGTTTTACGACGAATATTTTGCCGATCAGATATAAATCAGAACAATGTGTGGGAAAAAATGGATTTGGATAATATTCAGCAGGAGCACTGAAACAACTACTCGAAGAAAGAATTCATGGCCACATGATAACATAAAAACCATCTCCGAATTATTGTTTCTATGGCTACAAGAAAAACCTGACTTCAAATCAATGGAGAGAAACTCGCGGAGAAATAATGCCGTCCGTTAGGTTGATGAATTAAGTGGTTGTCGGCCAACCTGATGGTCACAGGATTTAAGGCCGCCTGGGTAATGTATGCTGCTTTAACACGAAAAAATCTTTCTGGGTAAGGTGTCGTACATACATCAGCGTATGAGTCTCCCTCGAAACCCATTCGTGACAGCCAAGAGACATTCTAGTGTGGCCTGAATGCTAAAGAGAAAGCGTGATTATTAATTTGCTTCAGTTGCTATGAAGAGTTTTCGGAAGCTTGGCAGAAACTCCTCAGCGAACACATTAGCCAAAAGGAAAATGACTGTGATTTAAAGTTAATCTTTTATAAAAGGCATGGTAGATGAACAAATACATTTAAAAAGTGTCTAATATTGAAGTACTGGCAGTTTATCTTTAGAGAATGCATAGTCGATGGATGAATAAGCTTCAAAAAGCATATCGGCGTTCCGCGTAGCACAGAATGAAAAAAAAGGTTAAAATTATAACAATTAATTATTTGGCGACACGTATAACACGGACAATGCGCGACCACACTCATAAAATATAACGATGGGTTAAGAATAGATTATCTGCCTATTGAAAAACAACCCTAAATGACATATTTCACGTAGAAATTTGTAACCACGCCCGAAGACCACCAACGCATCCTCGCTGCGAACGGATCGTAAACGTAAATTTGATACACATGCTGATACAATTGTAACGATTTCCAGACGTCCATTACGTCGAAGATCGCATCCATGGTCAGACGGGAAAAATATAAGAGGTAGCGGTGAAACCTAAGTAGTTCGATTGCCCTCACTTAGCGATGTAGACACATGCCTACCGTGAAGCCGAGCTTTCCCGCACTACGGCTACAGAGGCATCGGTAAACGTCCACAAAGATCCAGCCAACCCTACGTTTGCAAAGCCGCGCTCTCAGCGGAGGGCATTACGGGACCTTAACTCCTCGCAGGTGGCCTTGAAGTGCTCTCCTTGAGTGTCTCAAGCAAACACACACCTACTGCACCAATCTGCCTTCTCAGCAAACCGAGCCCTTAAATCCTGCGGGCAGGCCAAACATATATTGTGCAACATTGTGCATAAAATTGAGAATTAACACGGTTTCGCGACCAAGGCTAGGTATTGTTTAGATGCGAAATGAATTATGTATCTATTCCATTAATGAGTAATGCTGCTACGAATCAAGACATTTTTAAGTTTCAGGCTTCAATTTGTGAAACTGCTTAGCAGGAAAGTAATGTGTAAACTTTGTACATTAAACTTTTTATTTTGACATACGATGTCATTTTTCAAGAAAATGTCAAATCCTGGTCGGCAAAAATAGTGCGGATAGTAAAGTTACAATTATTTTCCTACGAATCACCGATTCCCGGAAAAAATCTTCGTTGACGTAGTAAACTCAGCAAACATATAGGTTTATATGTTTGCTGAGACACGTAATAGTAAGAGGTGCCACAGAAGAAGATGAAATAAAATTATTACTCAAATGAAAACACTGCGAAAGTTTTTGGACAAGTTACTATAAAAAAATGCTGTCTAAAAGTATTAGCAGAGCGCAAAATTTAAGACGGAATCAAACATTTACATGGTACTCAACGAATCCAGCTCGTAGTACCAAACGCATTGTCTAATTCATTTTAAGGTTTGCATTCAAACCACTCCCCTAACGTTTTGAATAAAGTATCTATGATATTCAAGATACCCAGTATTCATTCGTCACTGAAAATGACATTGCAAAAGTACGAAAAATAATAGATACGCCAATGTTCAAAATTATAAAATCATGCCTTAAATCTATACGTCCAAAGATAATCTTCCATGATAGAAGAACAGAAAAGCTAAGTTATATTACAATTAGCATAACTGCATTGCACAATCGCTAATGAAAAAGCATAATTTAAGAATCTTTTCACCTTATTAAGGTTTTTGACGTTGATTACAATATTTCTCGATTTCAATGATTTCATATTCCTTTACAACTGATTTTACTGAATGTGCGAAAAATATAATAAAAACACATTTATCATTCTAGGTTTTTTTTACTATATCTTTTGTTTAAAATTTTGAATTTTTACAATGCGTCAATTTTTAAAGTTGAGTCATTATTAATTTTTTTCTTGATATAAATTTGAATTTATTGAATGCCTAAGCTTCTAACCTTTCAGCGGAACCCTATTAAAGCAATTGAAAAAAATATGTGCCGTTTCTACTTTTATGATATTAAAATGGCCGGAGTAAATTGAAAATTTGTATATTTAAAATATTTTCAACAGATACCCAGTTATTGACAAAAATATTAGATTTTTGTTTCGATTGGGTGTTCGCTAACGTTTTCGGCGAAATGGAGGCGTGGTTAAAATACAGTTTTGAATTGCCACCTGTGTACATCCCTACTGGAAAATACATATATACTATTTTCCATACGTTTAATTAGTAGCATCTAGAGGAAAAACGTGAAAGTTGACACATTAGCCACTTCATGGAAGGGATTTAGAACTTGAGACTAGAAATCATAAACGGTAGCACAGAGAAAATTATTGATTTAAAAATAAAATAGCAAGCGATAAACCACCAAGGGGTTGAGGTGAGCAATTCATATTTGGTTTGAAAATCGTTCCGTACACATATGTGAAGCCACTCGTGCTAGATGGAAATTTTACCATGGCCTAACTGTTTTGATTTACAAATAAATATTGACACAAGTAACACAAAACTTGACTAAATATTGTATGTACAGAAAACTATCACCTTGGGTACTCACGTCAACAGACCCATTCTTTAAGAGCTTGCTTCCCCCCTACTAATAGTTTCCAAAAATTTTATCATTAATCTGAAGGCGGGCAAACACGGTGAACAGATAACTATGCCACACAAATGATACATTTAAACAAGCAGTCAAAAGTTTTTGAATACTTGTTTTTTTCTTACCCTAAGGGTCATTCCCATGGAAGCTGTCAAATGGCCATCAAAACTTCAATACTGTTCGGCATATGTCAGTTCCTTGACTGCCGTAACACGCTGCTCGGCCATGAGATCCTCACTTTACAAGAACTAAGCAATTCGCAAACTTTGTGTCGTGGATTAGCGTAATTTTATCAAGAGGCAACAGAAGTAAACATAACGGAAAAGCTAGTTCGCTGGAATCCATAATCAATAAAATACGTATATGGAGTATTTTGCTGTCATTCGACAAGCTGGGATCCCATGGAGTTCCTGAAGTAGAGGCTGCACACTTTAATTACACCACTATGCTAATAACTATAGTAAAAATATTCAAGCACGAAAATTTAGCCCAAGCAGTGAAATTGAAGATGACCTAACCGATTCACCGAAACTTTGAAAGAATGGCACATAGAAGCATAAGGATTTTTCACTAATATCTTCATATTTTTGCACACAGATTTCTGAGTTCCGGCACAAAAACTTTTAATCAGTAAAAGAGCAAATTTTTTTATTCGATTATAATGAAAATAAAGACTTCTGCCTAGGGAGAAAAGACAAAACCTAAGCTTGCAACCGCGAAACAATCTTGTTAATTTGATTCTAGAAGGAATGAGGGCGTCAGGCAAAACAACGAGTAACTTTCGTTGACCAAAATAAAACACGAATCGCCCTTCGAGCTATGTACTTGACTCTGTTTCGTTTCAAGCTAAAACATTTATTGGCTCTAAAGAAGAAAACGGAAATAATCGAAACCGGTTCACTTCCTCCTCAGGGAAGGCAACCGCTAAAATACATTGGCAACCTGTCATAAGGCTGCGAGTTCACTGGAGAGAGATGATAACAGAGAGTGGTGGAATGGAGGCGAAAGTTTTTGCAGGAGAGTGAGAATTAGAATATGTTGGAGAGAGGGAAGAGAAAAATAAAAGAGAGAGAAAGAGAATAGATAAAAAGTGAGTTCCGACAGACCCAATGAAAAATATCCGGATTTCCCGAACTTATAAAATATGCGTGCGGATGGTGGAGAAGAGAAGCGATCCACGGGAAACTGTCCGCCGCCTTGCACGGACAGAAAGAGATTCTCCCATTGAAGGGGACCCAGCCTGAGAGAGGAGGAAGGGGCAAGAAACAATAGAAGGGACGGAGTAAGTCTGGGAAAAGCGGAGGAACCAGTGATTTGAGAGAGAGGAGCGATGGGTGAGGAGGGAATACTGGAGTGTCTCGCCACAGTCCTGAATAGCTGGAAGGGGATCGGGGCGTGGGAAGGAGAGAGAATGGCTATGTGGTGGAGGGAGGAGGAAGTGACGAAGTAATTGGAATAGGGCGGCCGGAGATGGGGGGGGAGGTGAGGAGGGAGGGAGAGTTCAGAGAATTGGGCAGCCCTTAATTCCGGAAGGACCCTTGTCAAGGGGATCGGGGGGTGAGGGGTGAGAGAGAGAGACCTCTCGTCTTTTGCCATGCTCCTCGGAGATCCAACCACGAATTTACGCGCGGCCCAAGGAGGGAGATAGAGAGGAAGTCCGGCAACCCGCACTACAGATACGACTCGCGGGTGAGATGACTTCCCGGGGCGGAGAATCCTCTACAGCAGTAATCACGGGAGGGAGATAAACGGCCTAATTTTCACTTTGATGGATTTCCACCCAATCCAGATCAAAATAAATTTGGACACTAAGTTCGATTCAACAAGAGTCATTCATGAATATAACGCTGCTCTTCCTCAACGGCGCTTGAAATAATTTCGACTCAAATTACGTTTTCAAAAGAGACTAAATGAATTTTTAGTTGTTTCTAAAAGCTTTTAACTCGAAAAGTTGAATATTCGAATAACATAAATTTAGAGTCTTTCGCAACGTACATCGCGTCAAAGATTTTTTAAGTGACAGCAAATTTGGGATTTTTTGGTCTTAATAAGCTCGGCTTCCTTGAAGGAGGAAGGCGCTTGATTGCAAGTTTTTACGACCCATCAAGACAACAAGTCTTCAACACGTAGATAAATTTAACATTTAAAGAAAAAGCTCTAAAAAATCCTCATTAAGGGAGAAAGGCGAGAGCCAACATTGTATGCATTTAGAAAGAGCAGTGAATATTGTTAAAGAGAGGGTTTCTGAGGTAATGGAGAGAGAGCTTTAAAAGAGAGAGCCAGCGTTGCCATTATCCTACTTCCCACTTAAGGATCATAGGGGTCACCAGTTTTACGATAAACCCGACGGGACGAAGTGATTCACTTTAAAGTTCCCTAAGTTCATTCAAGGTAGACTTTGGGATTTCACATGGAAGAAAGCTCCGCTATAGTCGGGGTTTGAACCAAAGCTTACGAAATGAGAAGCATGGACTTAAACCGTAGTAGCCCACCCGAATCCCAAGAAACGTAAAATCGAACTCGTCTGTCTCCTCCACTAACTCGCCTCCAGTGTGCGAACAAAGCCTAGGCGGTGAATGAAAAAGAAGTACGTGAGAGGAGAGCGTAAATATTTATTTATTTCGGGGCCTTTCCCTTTTTTTCCCTTTAGTCCGCACCGAAATGATATTCCGACAAGGGATCGACCGAAAAAGAAGAGTTTGATGTGGCAGGGAAGAACGTAGGGAGGGGTGGAGGGCCCGACCATCCCCCGTACCTCTTTCAACTTCTCCTCCTCTTTGAAGAAACGGGGTCGAGACAAGAGGCCCTAAGAGGGCGGGAGAGAGCTAAAAATGTGTTGAAAGACGCGTGCGGGGGCACAAGAGATTTCAACGGAAGAGGAGGAGAAAAGAATTGAGGGGAGCAGATTGAAGTCCGGGACGAGCCGGGTATGAAAAGCGAAAATGCTACCGCACTCCACGGGAGGGGTAGCTATCGATTGGTCCCTGCCCGAGTTCCCAATTTGCGATCCGCGAGGGGAGGGAGGGAGTGCGAACGAGAGTGAAGGGAAGGAAATTACCGAGAAAGCGACGGATAGGGGGGCAAAAATACGCCGAGGAGGGAAAGGGCGAGAAGGAAGAGCCACTCCTCCGCCGGAGGCTCCCACGACCGGCGAGGACTATCAGCGGGAACATAAGATCAGGGCCCTCCGCGGGCTTCAAAAGCCCCTTGAACGGAAGCCGGAAAGAAAAATCACCGAGAATAAAACAGAAAGATCGCTCGCATCACTCCCGTCCCTTTCACCCACCCTCGTTTTTCACCAATGGCAATGACTCACTCCGAGCACTTCCAGGCAATAACACTTCCGCTCGACGGACTGCCTAATCTGGCCGAAATTATGAAACCGTTATTTTTACTTTCAGGAATCACGAAAAATGGATGTTTCATCTCGCTCCCTCTGAGATGCGATTTATTCCCCCAGGAGCCCTAATTGAGGTGCACAAGCCGCCTTTGAATTGAGTGAAGGGTGCTTCATCCCTTTGATTAATAAAGCTCCTCTCTTTTAGCTCACTCCGCATCAAAATGTGAGTGGGGGCACCCTAAGTTTCCCAATTGTTGGATAGCAACAAGAAATGGTCATGAATCTCAAATAACTTTCCCTGCTCCGAAGGAACTAATACCATATTACGTGGTTTCTATTGCTTCTAAAAAGTGATCCACTGCACAGGTTGGGGAACTCGAAGCAAGCAATGACTTTCTTCACACTCGCCTGCGAATATGTGACGCACGCCTCGCACCTCCATCCTGACCTTTGTATTCTGCCGGATTACATACAGGAAAAAAGATTGAAAGGCATGGGATTATCTGAGATTTCTTGGAAATAATCGGATTTATCTTGACAAGAGTCCATTGAATTTTTACAAAAAATCCATATCTGATCATAAGGATATGTTGCTGGAGAATCACTTGCGGAATATTAATAATATCACATTTCTATTACGTAGTACACACAGTCCAATTGGGCCTCACAATCTTCCGAGTATTTTCCACTTGAGATACACACTTCATTATTTTACTATGTACTATGATTCATAAGAGATGATTTCGTTTTCTGGAAGATAAAATAGTTGGCCTCAGACAAACCCTGAGGACGGAACGGCAGAGATATATTTAGGCAATGAGGAAGAAGAAGCTAAGGATTCTCAATTATCTGAACATTAATAACAGGAAACATTGAACCTAAGGACTTGGAAAGTTACTAGTGACGGGTCGCTTTCGTAGGAGCGAGAGAGATTGAGAGAGAAGGGAAATTGGAAAGGGGCCCTACAAACAGAGAAATTACGGAAGGAAACTACGAAGTGGGGCAGGTGTATTGGTGATTGATTAGACCATTCATTGCTTCGGAGGCAAGAGTGAGTCTAATTAACCTCCCCGGATGAACTCTTCCGCGATGACCGAAAGAGATGCTTTTAAAAAAGACATGTATACTCAAGAACAGAAGATATGCTTCACCGATAAAAATAGCGATAGGAACCAGAGATTAAGCGGCGCTGGGAGAAATCAAACAGACACAGGCAACACTCGAACGCTTGATGCGATGATGGATACGCAGATTAAACAAGGGAACGATGGGAAGAAGACAAACTGCCGACGCGGCTTTGAAGGGGAGGGTCGAAGAGGAAGGATTGAAGGGAAGATGAAAGCGAGGGAAAAAAGAGGGAGAGAGAATTGAGGAATGGAGATGGAAAAAGCATCAGGTTGGCAATGATGGAACGGGAAGGAAAGGGTGCAAAAAAACACGGAGACTTGGTTTTGTTTTGCGAGCTGAGGAAAGCGGAAAATTTCAGCCGGTACGATCATGGAGGAGTTCGTACATACCTCAGCAATTCCCGAACGAATGCTCATAAGTTAAATCAGCCGACTGAAATTGAGCACCAGTTTCGAGTGTTTGAGGATTATTTTCCATTTGCTACGAGCAATAGAATGGATTGTCCTGAGCGTTGAAAAATGACTGAATACTTTTCCTCTCGGAAGAGGGAATTAATCACCAACATGTGGTTGGAAATAGCATTTGCGAATTCATTACTCCAACACCCTCCGACCATACTTCTCGTGAACTCGCATTACTTTGACTACTTATCAAGTACTATTTACTAAGTAATATTTCCATGGAAGTCTTTTAGGAAACGGAGTAGTGGAATTATATAATTTTAATGCTGGGACCCACACGTTAACAACAGAAAAATAGAAGAAGGGCGAGATGTTTCCAATACCAACGCTGAATATGGTTTTAAGGGCTGGTTTTTTCACGCAGTTGACATTGTTTGCGGGACACAATGAGTTCTACATGGCAATAAGATTAATCTATCGTTCCTTAAACTAAACAAAAGGCTTCGGCATACAACGCGCACACGTGCATACATTTAGGACATTCTGAACTAGCTAATCCGAAAGCCGTCGTAAGAGTTGACCCGGTAACATTCGTCTTTTCCACGTGTAACTACGAAATTTTTTCAAGAAACAAACCAGTTGCCAATGAAAATACTCTCATCGCATCCAAAGTGGCATGGCAAAAATATTAAACGCCGTGATACTTCTTAGGAAGTATGCCATTGACTATATCCCTTCAGTGTTGTTGCCTTTATTTCTATTGCAACGGAGCTGCTTTTCCATCAGTAGTAAAAATACTGATAATTACCTATTTGTATCTATTCATGTATTCATCTATCTGTTTTATTGTAAATATCGGAAATGCAAATGAGTGTAGCATATGAGCAGTCGAGAAATTCATTTGCTATGGTTTTTCAGCTAGGCGGAAAAATCATTTCACGGAGGGGAACTTTTAAATTAGTTTATTTTACGCCAATAAGAAATGATATCGATAACTTTCTAATGACTGGAAAATAAAACCTAAGAACTAGGAATCATTCAGAGCACATTGCTTGAAAATTTTAAGGAAAATATTACTGCCCATGTAACCTGTGTTTGTGGAAGCATTGAAGAAAAACAAAATCACTGCATGTTTTCCAGAATTTAATGTGATACAAATCGCGTACAACTACCTCGCAAGTTAAAAACTTATTGAAAAGCTTTTATACGTTTCCTGGTTATACCTAATAAAGCAGATCACTGAAATGGCAATAATTTTTTCACTTACTTAAAACTTTTGTCGTACACCTAGAAACATGCAACATCACCAATACAGGGTTATTCTATTTTGCTCACGTTTAATTCCACTAAGATTCAAGGATGTATGCGACAAATTTGACCACATCCACGATAGAGTCCCTAAAGCTTGTAAGCTAAAAGGGACCCCTTTTTAAGCAACATGTTGACATACCTATTACGATACAAATGTATTCACACGCGCGCGAGAGCGTATTTTTTGCACTCTTCCTTCCAAAGCAACCTTTCAACGACGAGAGAACTTTGGCCATGGATCACAGGGCGTGGAGCACGATGAATCACGCTTGAGTGAGGGCGATAGAGTGCACAGATCGCGTTCACCGTAATCCCATTCCCTCGTCCCGAAGCGAAACGTGCATTCGCGATGAGCCCATCCATTTACGTCTATAGAGACCGACAAATCTCCATCTCTCGATTTGTCAGCCGCATTCCGGGAACAGTCGACCTATGCAAGACTCGGCAGCTCACCATTCACGAGACGCCGGGCGAGGAGAACAGGACATCCTTCTTCCGGATACAGAAACTTCCGATCGGAGAAAACTCGGCAGTGGGAGGAGGAACCGAACGACCCCCCACGACGAAGGAAGGACGACACCACCTACCGGCGGCGGAGGAAGCGCGAAGGAAGGCGACGGAATGCTCAAGAAGAAGAGAGACAAAATTTCTCGCCATTCTTCCAACGAATAGATTGAGGCGCTCGAACAAGAACACGCGGGAAACCTAGGCGAGGGGAAGAAAAATAGAGAGGAAGTGATGGGAAGAAAGAGGGAAGGATCAGAAAGGGATGCGATACGGAGGAATACGGATAGAGGTGGGGAGGGAGAGGCTGGAGAGACGTGTCCCGGATACGGACGAGGGTCCCGGATTTGTTTGCGAGGCAAACAAATGTGCTGGGTCGGCGCAGATTAGGGAACAGTGAATGATCCTCGCGGGCGCGAAAGACGCACAGAGACAATGAGTGGTGGGAGACCGAAAGAGAGTTCTCGCTGGTGGAAGGGACGAGGAAGATGAAAAGAAACGCCGTTGCTCAAGGCATCGAGTATCTCAAACGTAGCAGTGACTTCTTCGTCGCGGATGCCAGCTCTCCCATGTTTGAGAACTCGTAAGGATAAAGAAACAGGAAAGACATTTCAACCGCGTAATCCATATACTAGACAGGCGCGTGTACTTCGTAGATTTGTGGTGGTAAACAAAACCAACTTAATACTACTCTAAACCATTTATTCACAACTCGCTCGGTTTTCATGCCTAAACTGTTTATCAACAAGGTTTTTAACTCTTCTAACTAACTTAATAATAACTACTACAACATTTAATATTATTTATATAATCTCCCCCTTGCTGGTCCTCGACACATGATTTTGACTCTGGTATTTCACTTTTTCGATTCGATTGCCAGAGTGAAAGAGTTACGTCTTTTCCCTGCGCCTCTACTCTTAATACCTATTTTTCCTTTGCATTCACCCTCCCCCATTTCTCTTCCCTCTCTAAATCATTAGCTTTTCCACCAGCTTACCCCACAAACGACGATGAATTATTAAATCACCGACTCGGTGATTTAATAATTCATTTCTCGTTATTCTCATTCAGTGCGTTTTTCTCATTCAAACCTGGTGGAGAAACAAGTCTAATTAACTGAAGCCCAAGGCCAATTAATTTGGCTCAGTTACGTCACTGAGAACTGAACCATTATGTTGATGACATGGGGAGAAATGTTGTGCGTTTAAGAGATTGATCCAAAAGTACGCAGATTTGTTTTTTCCAAATCTCAGGCTGTATAAGTCTAATTGTTGTAATATTTATTCGGTTGTTGGTTCACTTGTCACTGACGTATTGAGCTTTAAAACCAAATTAGATGTCTTTATTGCTGGCTATCGAATTTCCACAAAATATGGACTACTGACACGAGACCAAGACTGTATTAATATATGATCTCGTTCTTTCTCGGCGAATGATATTTAAAAAATATTCTCGGGTTTCTAGCCGAGTAAGATGTTTTGTTGCTAACGTTTCGATGGAATACTCCTCCATCGTCCTCAGAGCAATAATCTAATAATAATAATTATTGCTCTGAGGACGATGGAGGAGTATTCCATCGAAACGTTAGCAACAAAACTTACTCGGCTAGAAACCCGAGAATGTTTTTTAAAAAAGACTGTATTAAGTTTGTCTGTACCGATCGTTTAAGTTTTTAAACATGAACTTCACCCGCATTATATAAATAGATACATGGAGGAGTTGTAAAACGCATTTTATCACAACTATAATCCACTCGTGAGTTGTCCAAAGCACCATCATCTCCTGGCACCCGTTCTGCACATGAGTGCACGTTACCCCTTAGTGTCGTGCGTCCCGGTCCACCCTCCTCCCCCCACCCGAAGGGAGAGAGATATCTTGCTGATACCGACGGCCCAAATGGTATCCCCACCCGCTCGTCAATCGCATTGAGTGTCATCCGCGCCACCAGCCATTCACGTCAGCGGCACTTGAATCATTTTCTCCACGTGGTAACCTCAAAACACATGTCACGACGAGGCGCGTGCGCACGCGGGCTTGATGAGAAACGCGATCCGATCGCAAGATAATAAGGTTAACGCTGATTCCCCAATCTGATGGTTGCGCGTGGGATGCGGGAATTATGAAGAAAACCGGAACAAAAAGGGTTCGCGTCACCGTTCACCAGGAGTTCAGAATTGATGGAACTCTAGCGGGATTCGATTCGAATCCAGCGAAGAACATCTCATTACGTCAACGAGGAAGTTAAAATAAAACTAGCTGAAAATGAATAGAGGGCACTAGAAAGCTCAGCATAGAGTTAGATCCTGAAGTTATAATTAGGCAGGATAAAAACCCTTAATCTTGTTACTCAAGCGCTGGAATTAGGGATCTCTCGAGTTTTTAATGCTTACTCCACGGATGAAATCCAAACGTCTCCTTCAGTGGGTTAACGAAGGCCAGATTTTAAAGTTCCATCTTTAAGGAGTACTTCATAAGGGCAAATGATAAAAACATTTATTTAGGAAAACCGAAATGGAGATCAGCATAATCAATTGGCATACTATATAAAAGGCATAAAAAAATTCTTCATCAAAAACCAGCATGAGACTGAACTGGAAAGTAAAAATCCACACTATTTCCTTTATACCATTGTTTATTTTGCAACGTCCATAAGTTTCGAGATTCTCAGTGAGAGGTATATATATTTTTATAAACTAATGGAAAAATGTTAGTCTTAAATATTTTTTTGGTATTGACACAATTTTTAGCGGTTTCACATGCATCCCTAAGATTTCCTAACAATCCCAATTTTTAATTCCCTGAGAATTTTTTTAGTCTCTCATTTTTAACTTCATTATTACGAACACAAATATGACTATGCCTATGAGATAGTGGACCAATTTTCGTATTAATTTTATTTCACACCATTTTTCAAAAATTAAAGAACAATAATTAACGAAACCTTTGGAAATTCTGTCCTTGGTCTACGAATGCGAAGTCTGCGGAAAATTCACAAAGTAACTGCATCCTCAGGCTCAATTTCCAGTATTTCCACTGTCAACTTTGTATGAGAGTGCCAAAATATAAGTCGAAATGAGAATCCACGTCTTGACTGGAAGAGGACATTCTCATTTACCGTCAAAGGCCACACGCACCGATGTGTAGCACAAGGGCTTGTACTTACGCCTCATTGATGATGACGTTGCTGTTTATGTCCGGCTGGTTCCGGCCCGTCGAGTCGGTCCGCCAATCCGGCAGGGGGTTGTAGGGGATGGTGTCGTCCCTGTCCACCTCCCCCGGGTCCTGGTTGCCGCCGCCCACCAAGGTACCCCTGCCGTAACCCCCTTGCCCCCCTTGCGCCGGCAGGCCGCTGCTCCACGGCGGCCTCTGCTGAGGAGAGACCGTCGGCCGGAACGTGGCCTGTGGGGATGCCTCCGGCAACAGCGAGCAGAGAGCGACTGCCACTGCCACCAGGAACCAACTCGGAAGACTACTGTTCATGATGGGGTCTGCAATGAAGAGATGGCAACCGTTACCTAAAAACGTACATATACGTTATGATTTCCAGCAGTTATTCTCACTGATACCATATTTATTTATTGGTATTTAATCAAAAAACACTTTTTCAACAAATTTTCCACAGAGTTTTTCATGCAGTACGCTAAAGGAAACTTCGTCAGGCGCCGCTCGGTGGAACTTAATCCATCGCGGAGATAGAAAGATCGGCATTGTAATTCCAATTTTATTTTTAGGCATTTAAGCAAACATTTTAAGCATTTTTAAGCAAACATTTTTAAAGCACCACCTTGGTTTAGCTGCAGCGCTACACCACATGATGATGCAGCGCACCATCATCACGTGGTGTAGTACGACGCAGCAAAACCGGGGTTGTGCGGTAAAACAAGTCCATATAAGTGCTTGGTTTTCTATCTTCGCAATGAACTACGCGTTTCAGAACAGAGGTTCTTCTTCAAGAACAAGATAAAGTTTGTTAAAAGAGGGAACCACATATATATTGGGGGGATGGACCAAAGGGACACATGGCCCAAGGAAACAAAATTGGAGGGGTGGGATGAGGAGTTTTAGGGTGACATTTTTGTAAAGAAAGGGGGAAATAACTGGAAAAACCTAGAGGAAGGGAACGGGTGTATGACGGGAAACATTTCTTATGATTTGAAACTTAAAGTGCATTAAAAACTGTGGAAATGTGTGAGTTTTTTTTAGGTATCGAATTTTTGTTCCTTCCACTACATCAAACATGAATCTATTATAACCAATTTTTAGATTAAGATGAAAAAAACACTTTTAAATGTTCTTTGAAAGCCCATTAAACTAATATAACCACACAATATCTTTCTTTAGCAACGCAAACTCCTTAGGTATTCTCGTCCCATGTTATTTTCTTGCCGGCCTGGCGACGTAAAGGCAGATATCTCGAATCCTGCCACTGCCATTGGTCAGATTACACGTTGCGACATATCCTTAGCAGTTGGTATCCTTAACACTTGAGTTACGTAACTTTATTTTCTTTTCTATCTCCTTCCCCTCTAACATTTCCCTCTACAGCACTGCTTTAGAGTACGAGTACCCATAGTCGACTACAAATATATCCAATTAATTTACTACAGCAGCCTCATTTCCTTCTTTAATGGATCATGAAATAGTCGCGAACGCCCTTAACCCCAACACCTGTTAACATAGCGAAAAAAGAAACTACTTAGTTAACTACCTGTTAACATCTTACTGATTCAAACTAAAGATAATCCAACGAAGAGTAAAATCTAAAAGGTTCGATTTTATGATTTCCCGTAAAACATTTGACTCACTCAGTGATTCAACCCGAAGGTTGGTCTTTGATAGGCGAGAGTAGAGCTCACCCCGCACTAAGCCAACGGCGTGTGAACTTCACACATTCAGGGTAGGGGGACCAGTTTCTTTCCCTGAGCCACCTGCGATTTCCTTCGAAGTTCTGACAAGCAGAAAATCGAATCGCGAGGATTGGTTTTAGATGGGGGTGTCCAGAAAGGCTCTTGCCCGGGGTAAAACATTTAAACGGCATAAAAATCGCTTAGAATACAATCTTCAATCATTTGTACTTATTTAAATGAATTTTTATACACGCAATCCTGTTTTTACCACAAAATTAACTAAAATGCCTCGTCAGCTAGCGGTTGATGCTGGCCAGATGTAATGAAACTGATTCTCAATCACCAAAGTGGCAATGACGATGGAAAACCCAGGTGGTGTTTTCAGAGCAATCATCTCATCTAGATCGCAAAACGTCGTCCGAAAAAAGTATTTGATATGCAGCTGAATACCGTAGGATGAACATTTATATTCATGGCCCAGGCAGAAAAAGAGTTCGCCGTTGAATGAACCTAACTCTTGAAATAATTTAAATCAGCTCATGAATGATTTTAATGCAAGACTCGCAGGCAAAGGAAAAGCATGACATTAAAACAAGTTAGCCTAACAGCTAATTTTAAGAGGTTAATATAAACATTTACCTCATTAAGTTTATCAAATATTTATCATCCCCTCACTCGATGGGAAGTTTAGTTTGCTGTACACGAAATGAAACTGCAGGATAATAGAAATTGAAATGCACGAATCGGATTAAAACTTTGAAATGTGTCCGATTTACATTATCAAAAAATATGTCCTGTCGCGAAACAATAAAGATTAATGAGGAATACCGATGGAAAGGATGCATAACGAAATTTAATCGCTTGCACGTTTTTTTATCACGGCCAACTGCATGGCGTTGGAAATGATGGACGGATTTAATTACAGATGATTAAGCGCATGCATCGACATAATCGACTAATATATTTGTGTTCCTCTCCACGATAAAATGGCAAAAAAATGATGGCAGGCGGTTTGACATTGGGTATAGATGGCAAAAAATACTGCACGTAACTTGAAAAATGAAACAATATTGCCGGATGTGATAGGTACACAGCACTCGAAAGTAAACCACAGATGAAAAATGACAATGAAACGATGAAATCACAACGATTTACGGTTTTTACCGACTCTCGAATTTGAGATGATCTACTGGACTTAAATCGAAATAATGCATTATACGAGAGTAGAAAATAGTAATATTCGTATTAACAATGCGTCAGAGAAGCACTATCAAAATATTTTTCACTGTAATCTCTTCGCTTGCCAAATGTGAAAGAAAAAGTAAATTCATTGATTATACACTATGGATAAGTCGAAGTCAATGCATTCTTTAAATGCGGAAGGTGACACGCTCCTTTGCCTCGAGACAATAAATCACTTCAACAGAGAGTAGGGTAGCGTTAATCTCATCTTCCAAGAATGAAATTTTCACCGATGCTTCAGGAATAATTGAAATACACCACGTCATCCTTCACGAGGAATGGAAAATGCCAATTTTTTTCCCCCCTTTTCCCGGAATTCCCAACCGCGGCGATCTACGAAACCGAGCGAGATCCATAATCTCGCTCGCACACTTTTTCGACGGGCGGGGAAAGGTGGCACAAAAAATGCAGAAACGAACGAGCTCGCAAATAAATAGGATTAAAAGCAGCGCTGAGAGCGAAATCATGACGCTAAATTCGCTCCATCAAGTCTCAGCGGTGGCGCTGACTCTTTGGGAGATTAAACGAAGATATACCGCGATTTTCCCACCAGAGAGAGAGAGAGGGAGAGAAAGAAGAAATCACCCTGGGTGAATCAATATTGGAAATCGCCCCCCAGGGCAAAAACTTTATCCCCCCCAAGGGTGACTATTACCGAAGGTTGCGAAAAGAGACGCATGGGGTGGCGGTCGACTTCAAGGTTTTATACGGACGTGCGATGGCTCAGACGCATAAATGACAAAGAAAGGGAGAGGGAGATGAGGGTTCAAAACTTCTATACCAGGGTCGTAATGGTATCGAGGCCGCGACGCCCCGCAGTGGTGAAAATGGGTGGACGTGATTGAGCACCGCGCCCCATTGAGCTTATGGGAATACTTCCAGCTTCGGGTCCTCCCTCCTAATTACTCCCAGGGATGGAAGGTGAAAGGCCGGGAAGGAGAGAGGAAGAGAGTGATGGGGAGGGAGGAGGAGGAGGAGAAGATAGGGGTCCATCTCCATTTGCGCGAGTCGGAAAAATGGAGCGTATTTTTTTTCTCTCGCGAGAGAAGACGGAGGCAGCGACACGTAGGAAGGACGAGTCAGTTCTCCGTCTCTCGGGAGAAAGTGGAGCAGACGAGGAGCGGACGGATTCCGAGGGCGGCGGAGGGGAAAGGACTAAAACGCACAATTAGTCACAGGCTTCCGCAAGTTCGTCCGACGGATAAGGCTCTAATGGAAGGATAACATCGTAAAAACCTCCGAGTCCCGCAATAAAACACACACGTTTGCTCCGGAGCAGCGTCTGCGGAGGCAGCAATCATCCCCATTAGCGGGGTGAGATTCCATCATGGGGCGGTCTCGGATACCACGACGCGCCTCGGTCTTGTGCAGCTAATGATTAGAAAGTTCAATTACGGATTCCGCATGAAAATCCCATTTATGGAGGATGAGATTTAAAATAATAGCAAAGAGACATTCCCTCCGACTCTTTACATAAAATGCGAATCCCAGCCGAGCAACTATACTATTTATGAACGGCTCTTAGATCTCCTTGGTTTCCGACAATAAATAGTTTTGGACTGAAATTTCAGGAAACTAAATGAATAGAAATTTGGAAACTATCTCCATTATAGTGGAAAAATTACGTTTCATAGGGACTCAACAGCTCATATATCATGGCCTCATACAGCCATTTCATGATGTTGTTCACTCCACAACAAGTGCCTTAATCATTACATCTTTAAGACCTAAACTAAGCGGATCTTCCAATCTTAATATTTCTTAAATATATTATATACTTAAACGTTTCTCTTAATTACGTTTACCGGACCCTCGATGACATTTCACGAACTTGTAACAAATTTTCCCGGCAATCTAATTCAATTACTTCCATTATTTCAACATCAAGTGCAATGAGATAAGAATGGTTGATGCAAATGATCGAAACAAAATGACAAAAATGAAGAGAAATCGTGGACAAAAACTCTAGAAAATAGCGTTAGGGGCCGAAAGGTTTTCGGCAAGGCTCTCTCCAAAATTTATAGCATCCGATACGGTCGAGTGCTCTTTTACTACTTCCTTAATGCCTTTTAAATTTCGCAGCCGATATGGTAAGTTACGCAAATGTTTCCTGGCTGGATTAGAATAGCTTGAGGACCGCCAAACGATTTCACGAATTTCCATTCCATTGGAAAATTTCTAGGGACTTTTATTCAGTAACAGAAAATTGAAGTTGATGGTTTTACAAACACGAAAATAATGTTCTTTGATATCATAACATTTGAGGTATATTTTTATGGAGGTATCTTATTCTACTTTGCTCTTCTCGCCAATTTCTCTTGACTACTGCCATACCAATGCAATTGCTCTTTAGACTAGTGTGTTTTATCTCTCTTCACCCACCCCAAAATTCTCATCGTCTTCCTCCCTCTTTCTCAGTCTACTACCATTATTCCTCTCCATACTGCCTCTTTTCGCCATTGATTTTAATTACTTGATCTATTCACCTCTTCCGCTTCCACTAAATATTCACCTAGCAGTATGACAATTAAAAATGCCTTGTTTATCCATATTTTTGTTCATCGTACCATCCCCACCCTTCTCTAAATCCAAATCTTAAAAGCCTCAATTATTTCCAAAGTATTTCTACAGGCTTCATTGGAATCACATTGCCCAACGCTCCATAAAGATTCTTCCTCAATATTTATCGACACATTTGCTCACAGTTCCTTCCGTTGAATCTCTCGTTGGTTGATGCCTCTAATGCATATACCATTCTCCGCTGTCTTTTCTTCAGTGTTGTCAACAATGTCTATAGCCATAAATCCCTTTTGTCATATACCCTCCTAAACTTTGTTTAGCTAGTACACATTTATTCAGGTAATTTCATTGGATTCGTTTTCTTGTCATTGAGACACATTTAATGTTTGTCGTACCTACCATAAAACGCTCATTCTACAGTATAATAATCCTTCTCTTTAAATCATCCCAAGCATCTCATCACTTCCTCAACGTGCATGTAAAGAGTATGGATAGTAAATGGATATGGTCAGTATTCCACAAATGACGAAATAAAAGAGTCACTTCAGTTAAGCCCGATCAGTGATATCGAAAAAAGCTAATGAGAATCCTTCGAGTGACGATAAAAAGTGACGAACGAGGATCGGCGACTCGAATTGCATAAATGCTAAGCCGGCGGAAGAAAACGAGCGTTAAAGTGAAATATGATTTTTCAGGATGGCATGACGTAAAGAGAGAGAGAGAGAGAGATATGAGGATGGAATGGCGGAGAATGGACGTGGGAGAAGGATTGAGGGACACGGAAAAGCAGACAAATGACATTATTAAGACGAACATTGAGGTCTTTGGGGGGGTCCCCTCCTACATTTGGGTCCGCATAAAAGCTTACGAAGACGGACGGGACGGATTTGGTGCGACGGAAACGGCAGAGGAGGGGGAGGAGGCTGGATGGATGCACGGGGGAGGGGGGAGGTTGAGAGCAGGAGCAGAAATGCGGGGCGGAGCTGGCGAACCTCCCTCCCACCTCCACCCCGTTCCAGCAGCGGCCCCTGCCGCCAACACCACCGGGAGGGACCCTGATTAACGACGGGCAGTTGGAGTGGCGACCATTGGTCACAGGAGTGAAATGTGGGCTACGGGCGGACGAAATGTTGGGAAAAGAATACCAAAACGTGGAATCCGAGTGTGTGTGTGTCCGTTGGGAAGGGTGGGGGGGTGGACGGAACGAAACGGGGGAGGGGGTGGTGGTCGGTGGAAAAAGCATTTTCGGATGCGACCAAATCGCTTAGGGGTGGGGAATAAAAAAGAAAGGCGACCGACATATGGAGAGGAACGATGGGAATTCTTTCATTTCGTTTAAAATAACTCGCGGCGAAAGTACCCATGACAACACGGTGGCGACAGTTCCACTCCGCTTACTGCCTCGGAAAATTCCACATTCGGAAATTACGAAATACGATGAATAGAATGCTATATTATTAAAGATGCATCTCGTTTGCTTTTACCGAATAAAAGGCTGGTTGCGAGAGATGGTGATCCAAATGAAAATGCCAGTCCCAGCATTTTCAGATGGGTAAAGCGTCGGCCTTACACCCCAAACGTCGCAGGTTCGAATCCCGAATCGAGCATGGACGCGTCTGTTACAGAATTCGGCTCCGGATTAAGTTAGTATAGACGGAGCATGAAAACCTTACAGGTTGGTCCTCCTCGAAACCTAATTCTGCTCCACTCGTACGAGAACAACCCCAGTGTTAAGGCTAAATATGATTCACCAGAAGAACGAAGAGCTATACAAATAGTCGGCTGTGGTAGTCACGTGGGTAACTTTGGCAACATAAATAGGTCGCGGGTTTGTATCTCATCTCGGACACAGATGTATTTAATCGGGATTAACCTTAGGATCAAGTTAAGCTAACCGGTGCAACATAAACTCAGCAGCTAGAGCATCTAAAAACTCAAGTCTAATACTAATGCCATGCCGAAGCGCTCTTCGACAAGGGACCCGAGAGAAAAAACAAACACAAGTCAAAGGGGGTATATTTAATACCAAACTAATACCTATTTGCTATTAAATCGTTGCTATTATTAACCTTAAGAGTATTTTAGAAGCCGGATTTGATAAAAAGTTGAATATACTGTGTACGTCGCAATTTCCATGGATAACTGCAACCTTTAGCAGTAATGCAATGCCTTCCATCTGTCGATAGATGGACCCTTTTAGCGGCGCGGCTGGTTGGCGAGGTCCGCCAGAGTGATTGGAGCAAAGAAAGGCAAAAACCAAACTGGGGGGGGGGGGCACTCAGCAGGAGGACACTGGAGACAACCGACGTGCACAAAGACGGCAGTAGAACACTGGGGAAGAAAAAGAGAACACATTAGCAGGGACGGCAACTCTAAACCGGATCTTGCTTAAAAGCATAAATCTGTTGAGGCGGGCTCGCCTACAACATTAAGTCCGGACGGAATGGTCCTCAGATAGCCTTTAAAAAGCCTTATCGTTGAGTCACATTCTTTTTCTTAGCTCATATACATATGCGAAGGCGAATTATAATTCGCATATGAACATATCTATAACTCAAACCCAACAGAACCTCACTGAGTCTGCCGTAGTGGATTTGGACTGCACTGAAACTTTAATTGCTTCCAAATTTTTATTATACATTTCATCTTCTATTTCAAGACTTTTAACCTCATCTGTTTAAGTTAACATTTAATTACGAAAAGGAACAACGATTCACTTTAGATTTACGAGATTAATATAGGTTTTTGAGGGCAAATATCATCAGAATTTGCTTGATATTATTGAAAGTTCATATGTAAAAATAAAGAAATAACAGCAGACATACGTTCACAAAGTTCTAATCTCACTGAATTCTTCCATGACATAAAATTTGAAACAATGAGTTTCTTATTAGATTTTCCCTCATTAGATTTGTCACAAGAAAATTTTCGACTATGGCACGTAAAACGTAAATTAAATACTGATGTAAAATTACGCTTGCACAGTGGAATTGACGTGGAAGAATTCAGACCGCAGCTTACAAATTTCTTCCCCACTGACCCACATATTTCCTACGGCCCACATGAGGGAAGTAAGCCAGAGTTTCCATCTCATTTCCTTATATATTCTGTTGCGGGCAGATATGTTTCGTGGTAACTTAAAGCTCGCATCAGGGCTAGACAAGGACCATTCCCACGCAAAACTCAACCTCGGGCACAGCCCATATCTTTTTGTCCGTCCCAGACATTAGAGGACAGGCTCGATCAAAATTTCGGCGCCGCACCCCAATTTGGGGAAAGGGACAATCGTCTCGTCAGACGGCACCCCTCGATTGACGGCAAAGGGCCTGCACCCATTTCAGGATTGAGATCACGCCAGCCCTGCTTGACAAGGCCATCTTGCTTGATGCGTACACGAAGGAACGCGCTCGCCTCTACTACGCTGGGAACGTTTCCTCCCGCTTCCGCTATTTTATATACAGTGCACGAATGGGACTATTCAATCTGCTCCTGCCTGAGACGAAAACTGATTTCTCAACCCAAGCCTCACCTTCACCATAACATACGGAAAGCTGGTTGAGGGGGGAGGTGGTGTTTCACCAATAATTGTAGATACTTGGGCAGTTTCTGCCTGATTCATCTTCTCGATAATGCTGGTTCATTTCCACATCTACGTAATATCCAGCAAGCCACCATAAAAGTATGGCAGGGGTTGAATCTTCACCAAACATCACTCAGTGATTCAACACGAAAGTTGGATTTGATAGGTGAGGATAGAGCTCACCCCGGACTGAGCCACAGTTACACATTCAAGGTAGGGGGGCCAGTTCCTTTCCCTGGGCCACCTCACACTCCGAGGATTTTTCGTTCGGGGGCGTTCAAAGGCTTCACCAGGATTTGAACCCGGGACCCTTCGATCAGTAGCCAAGCACTTTACGCACTAGGCTAACACGCTCCTATCACCAAACATGCACTACCCATTATGTTTAGAGGATCAGAACGTGTGGACTATGACATTTAACGTCTATCTACATATGTAAGTCAATGCTACTAATGGCCTACTCTATGTTAATATTGAATTAATCACATCCCTACCTCCCCTTATGATCATTCCTTCATTCCGTGTCTTTCTCCTCTCACTCATTACTCTCACCTCAACTTTGATGTGTCCATTGGTTGCCAATAATTACCCCTCCCAACAACTTACTTTCCTCCCTTGATGTTCCTTCCTCTTCCACCATGCTTAGCACTTCTTCGTTCCTTTCCCACTCTGCCCAACTTTACCTCTCAATCCTCCCCTAAAGCCGACACCGCAAAAGCTTCCAACCAAAGTTCGTCCACCACCCTCCAAATACAAACCTATATTAAGGCATGCAGAAAAAAACGGCAGCCGTTCGCCTATCCTAATTCCTACAAACTACACCAAATAACTCAATTACACGAAACGGCACCCTTTAGTATCTGCTACTCAAAGCGATGACTGCAATGACCTGCATTAAACTATATACATTACAAAAAAAAGTTAGGCAGGTTTTCTGTTCATTTTTTCACTCACTTGAAACACGAGGACTAGTGACGTCAAAAGTGATGGTCATTCATGAGCATCACATTTGAGCAATTTTAACTTCACTCCACCCACTCACTGAATAGTCTTCAAGACTGTCACTGTCGTCGTCGAATAGACGTCACTGTCGGTAGCAACCTCGACAGCTATGAAATCAAGGACAAGTCGGACTCTAGTCAGTCACCAGCAACATTCAACTAGACGGAATCACATGAACATCGTGCCGTATTACACGATCTTTTATGCAGCACGAATCCTACATTGAGATAATAAAAGCGATACAATACCCATTAACACCGTGATAGCAATATATCTCCCCAACTGCCATGAGCATTGTGCCAGCTTCCAAGAATGAAAAAAAGCTCCCGATCCCGGCTCCTTCAAAGAGTGCGAGGGTCACATCGCCCATTCCCTTTCCATTCGGCAACCTCTGTGCCCACCACATCCTACTCCCTCAGGGCACGCGTGCCCTACAAGCCCACACGCACACACACATACAATGGCCCGAGGCGGTCCTGTGGTTGCGGCTTTCCAGCTGGGGAAAGAAGGGCGGACAATGGTAGCGGGAGAGGAATGATGGTCGGCGCGGTGGTTGGGCCGGTCGACGACGGGGAGAGGGAAGCTTTCAGAGCAGCGTGCGAGGGAAGAGGAAGAAAAGAAAGGCCTCGGCCTGAGAGCGATGGCGTATGGCTAGGAATCCTCGGAGAGGCCATTTGGCCAAGACTCATTGTTTCAAGGAGAGAAAAAGATAAAAGCTTTTTGCCGTTGGCCTACGACAACTCCAACTATTAACTGTCAATTTCGACCACTGTCCGCTGACAGAATAATAGAGCGAAAATCGAACAACCGGGGACTTAGGACGGGCTTCAGACCCTGTACGGTCATCAAGAAAACTTTGTTCGTCCAGTGGTTAGGGCTTAAATGAGAGAATTATTGGTTTTTATGCTCCCATTTATGCCTACGCTTAAGCTTTGTCAGCGAGTCGCGATTCGTTGAAAATAAAAGGAGGAGGGAGCAAGACAGTTTGAAGGTTTTGATATTGATCGAAACAAAACTTCCGCGATAGAATGCGATTCCAGACGATTTCGCATTCAAGATGCGTAATGTGATAGATTTACTTTTTATGGCATATTATCAGATAGTAAAAATAAAAGTACTTGGTTAATTCCAAAATTTATTTGGAATGACTCTACCGGTTTCAACCTTCACAGGTCATCATCAGGAGTCAAATAAATTGTGAAATTAACCAAATACTTTAATTTTTAATATTTCTAAATTCCACCAAGTAAACTTACCACCATCGATTTTATATTATCAGATAGTAATTCAACCGACATCTTCATGCTGCAGTTAGGTTTAATCGTAAACGAATATGAAATGAATGATGCTCCAAATAGATAAGTCATCGGCATCACTCGCTAGCCTCTTCGTTTACTGAAGCGAGGAATAATATCTATCGGGAAACCGAGAAGTACTGAACATCAGCTCTCAGCACGAATTGTAGACTTGGGCTTTAGAGACTTCAAAAGCAAAAGCAATGCAAGGATTAAAATAGGTTTGACAGGGTCGAAAACAACTTAAATCTCTAAGACTCGTATTCCTAATTTTGGTTTCTTCGTTCAAGACAGGATATAATATATTTTGAAGCATTTCCGGAATCATTAACCAACTCAAAGTTCCACTACGAAACTAGCAAATTCTCTGTCGTAAGCGCGAAGCGTAGAGGCACAAAAAGACGCGTCTCTAACGCCTTGAGTATGCACACTTCCCTTTCGGGACTTGACAGCTCCGGGCGGGGAGAGATCCGTCGCTCTTATCGGTGTTCCGCGAGCTTAATAATCTTGATTCGGCGCACCATCGCGAGCGAAGGGAGCAACAGCTCACACGAACACAGTTTTTCTCGGGGAGGTACGGCGGAGGTGAAGAGACCTCATGAGCTGATGAAGAGGGACGGAGAAAAAAAACCCTCCCCGCGTTCGAGGGAAAACAGGAGTAGCGCGCTAAGGGGAACTTATTCAATTAGACTAAAATACGGAAAGAGAGGCTTTGATGTAGCTCCTAATGTGTTGACGTTTGTTCCCTTCACCCGAGTTTCGCCCCAGCCTCGTTCAAGTGGGTTATGAATGTATGTGCCGCCCTCAGGAAGCTAGGAGGAGAGACGATGGGGTGATGGAGAGAGGGGAGAACCTTTGCCGCACACACCCAAACACACACACTCTCTTAACTCCTCCATTCCGAGCCGCCCGCTCCGTACCAAAACCCGGATTAGCTCCAAGAGGTTCGGGCACCGAGCCAGACCAATCCACGGGAGCAAGCGAAGAGCGAGGGATGCCGAGAGAGTGAGCAAGGGAATGAATGAATGAATCAACGAGTGAGCGAATCCGCCGACGGTGTCTAATTGCGATGGTGTCTCTCATCCGCTCGAAGCAAGTATTCGAGTCTCGCCGCCTCCACAAGCAAGTAATCTCTCTCTCTTTCCCCCCCCCCCTCTCTCTCTCGCAATCCGCCCAGACATTGTTCATGCTCAAGGACTCGCGCACTTTTCTCCATTAAGGCGATTGAGCGCCGTGGGGTTCACGCTCGCGGTAATCTTCTCACCTCCGACGTCTCAAAACTCTGTATCAGGTGCTAAACACTCCCAGGAGGGAATCCTTGCGAGTTGTTCCTCCGCCAGGCAACGACACTTCACGTATCGGATAGTAAAAAATATTATGTCACGTCACGGCACCGGCGCCGCTGCAGATCGAACCTCATTCCACGACTCCCACGCGCCGACTTGAGTGAGCGAGAGCACGAGCGATTAGTGAGCAAAGAGTGGTTTGCTGAGACCGACATTGAGTGCCAAACATGCACGCCGACTGATTTAAGTCGCCCGAGCACTACTACCACCGAGAAATTCCAACAAGATTAAAGGAGAAAGCCATACTGTTTTGACAATTAAAACTTTATCGATTCGTGCTAGCACCGGGAACCTCGGAAAAATGTGTCCCAAAAAGGAGAAAAAAGATTTATTCAATAATTTAAAAAGCTATCAGGGATATAAAATCTTGTTGTAAATATAAGGCTCATTCAACTAACAAATGTAACTTTTAAGTTTTGGTGAAGCAGGATTCACATCATAATTGCTATTCATTTGCTAAGCCATAGTCAAATAAATAATTCTTTATCTGCTGATAGATTAATAAGCCATTACTGGTTTTAACGCAATATTTTCGGAATAACCCCTCTGAAAGGAAGGACAAATGGCTTCGGAATAAAAAAACACACGCATCCACGTACCAAGAGTCCAAATTATTTCATTGTTCTCTTTCTCCACTCGAACAATTCCATTTTCACCCAGCTTCCGCCTCTCCGATGCCTCTTATTTCCACTCACCCCTTTATAGAAATAAGATTTAGAGAAATAGATGACACACCGATAGATTTTAAATGTCGTTTTTCCCACGTACCATTAGAAAGCATTATAGGAAGCATAGCAAAGGGATAAGTAGGCGAAATATTGTTAGATAGCCTGTAATGCAGGATGCATGCATTAACATTACTAACCCATTCATGATAGCTAAATACAGATTAATATAGGTAGATAAATGCCATTATAACAAACAATCCCTTCATTACCATGTAGATACCTACTAACCATCTAGCAGCATGTGACTCTATTTTCTCACGTTTCCATGCAGTAGCCTAGCTGCATGTCAACAGTGCATGTTTGGTGATCATCACCCCCTGACAGACATTCCTCGCGGTAGCTTGAGGGCACAATATAGATTTAGATGTACTAGTCGCGCATTGAATAAAAATTCGGGAGAAAGGTAGAAATCACTTTTCAATGAGTATATTACGTGAAATGAGTTCGGCACCTGTACATTTAACGCATTATTTCTCTTCATATGCACAATTGGTGATGATTCATTCTCTGCCACACATTCTGAAGATGGCTGCCGGAATTCTATGCACAAGAAGTAGCTCAGAATGACGTAAATTGGTTATTTACGTCACCAAATGACACTGCAGTCACAAGGGAAACGTGCCACTTCATTCAATGACCACAGATACCCTTGAAATTAACAGCTCCTTCACAAGGAGCATGTATTGATCCCGAAAACGCAATAGGGATGCTTTATTTCATTACGAGAGAGATGAGTTACGGTGGAGCTAAATATTTTGTCGCCTATCGGGCAATCAACGTACAGTAATCGCCAATCAACGGTATCGGTGGTAGCCTCATCGGCTGGCGTTCATTGAGCGCTGTTTGCTCCGCAAATCGATATCACTTTCATTCGTTATCCGACGATTATCGCTATCAGAACGCGAAATCCACAACACAAATTTCCGAGCGTCCGAGTGAAATATACATCATCGCCGTGGCCCGTCCCGTTATCGGTTGGTCGACGAGTGAGAGAGAGAGATATTTTGGATCCGAGCGATAAAGATCGTGAGAGATTGACATGCACTCAGACTCGACCACATATATCCTTTTTCTCTCTGCTTCAAACATAACGAGTGTACTCACGGAGCACGATTGGAGGGAGGGCGGGGGGAGGGGGTAAGGGGGGGGGGGGGGGGAAGGAAGAGTACTACCAAGAAGGTTAGAATGTACTGAAGGTGACATCGCAGCTGATTTGAGGAGCCAGCGGCCATATTGATAAACACGAAATGTGGGCTCGCTGCTCGCGAGACTCCCAACGCATTAAGTGGTTATTACACGCGGTAAAACTTAGTAGAGTAGTTACGCTATTATGGACTAATTTTTAAAATTCCTGAAAGAAAAGAGGCAAGTTTGAAAACTCGTAAAAAAAAGCGCCAAATATGTATTTTCCGTAGGTTAAATTCAGACCATTGTAAAAAGCTTTCGGGGGGCTTCCGCGTTGTCATTCTGATAAATGGCGACGTTTCACCCACTGTACTGCGGGCGTCCTCAGGCCAGGCTGAAGTGAAAAATGACTCGAAGTTGACACTTATTTATACTCGCCTTCTGAGGTGGCCGCTGCTCGCTGATTGGCTGTTGATGTTCGTGTGAATACTAGTTTCCACGTGTTGGAAAGTGGGTAGCTTATCCTCTCTATTCATATTGTTGGGCCTCTTGGAAATTCCAATTGCTTCCCTTATAATTCTAGGGAAATAGCGCTTTTCCCTCGCGAGGATTTTTGGTTCCATTACATTCAAGGAGTGGTTAGGTTCCATCGAAACGTGCTCCGCAATGGCCGATTTCTCCCCATGTCCGTTTTTGAGGGTCCGTGAATGTTCTTTCATTCGAAATTGTATAGTTCTCTTTGTTGGCCCTACGTAGTATTTTCCACAGCTGTAGAGCCTCGTGAACGCCTTCGTGGAATCCGGGCGGGAGGCGATCCTTCGCTGTGAAGAGGAGAATGGATAATTTACTGTCGCATCTGAATCTAGTTTGTATATTATGCTTCGCGAGAACTCTCGATATTTTCTCCGTGGTTCCTCCGACGTAGGGGATGACAGCACGTGCGACAATCCAAAACCTTGGATTTATCGCTCTGCTGGTCCAACCGAAGAACAGTTCTTTGGCCTGTGTCTTTATCATATTTTTCCTAGGGCAGCAAGGAGATGTTTCTCCTCTTCGAAAGGCGATTGTTGGTCGGAAATAGTTCGAGCCCGGTGAAAGAGGCTGGTTATCACAGAGCTCTTTTCTTAAAATCATCGGAACGCCGCGAAAACCTTCGCCAGAAATTAAATTCAGCCCACTTCTAGTAATAAAATGAACTCCTTAAGTGGATAAAATGCATTTATACGTATTAATGCATTTAATCCATTATCATCATATTAATGCATTAATACGTCCCTAAAGCAGCCTTAGAAAGATTAACTATAGCTACTGCGATGAAATTTGGGAAGGATTTCGTTGTTGTTTACGTTTTAATATGCATGCAATCTGAGGCAATCAAGAAGAGGCCGCATAAAAGGCAATGTTTTATACGGCCTAGGTGTAGTTGGGGCCTAATCCTTCCCAATCATCCGCATTCTGGCTTCAATGTCACCCATACGCTAGCATACCAGTGCGTCCACCAGTACATCCTAACCTCCTTCAGTACCACACATAAGAACGCTCAGGCGGTGGAGAAAGGGAAGAACAGCAAGCATCCACCCGTCGCGCGGCCATTCGCGGAATGGGCACGGCCCGTTGGGGGAGCGAAACAGAAAGCCGTTTTGGTGGAACTATAGGGAGAGAGAGAGATAGAGAGAGGGAGGGCTTTCCCTCACCCCTCCTCTCCGCTCGTTTCCCGGGCTGACAAATGCGGGGGATATCAGTCGATCTCCGCGAATTATTCACCCGACGGGACGCTTTATGAGGCGGAGGACCTATCTCTCGCTCCCGAAACTCCACTCCACATTTTCCATTTTCCCCGAGCCTCACCCCACAACACTTTCCCTCGTCAACCACTCGGGGCCGACCGATGCTGGAATTCGAGCGACGCACTGCGAAATATATTGCTTGTCGCACCTCACTTCATGGCTAAGAGACATGGGCAACAAAAGAGGCAGAGAAGTCAAAGCTGGATACATTCGAAATGTGGTGCACGGAAGAATGAGGAAGAGCAAATTGAAGCAACGAGTGAATAACGAGGAAGTGCTAAGAAGAGTTGGAGAAAAGAAAAGTCTGTTGAAAACTTCGAATAGAAGACGGGACAACTTAATCGGCCATATCTTGAGACATGATGGCCTCATGAATACAATCGTCGAGGGAAAAGGGAATGGGAAGAAAGGGGAAGGAAAGCACTTCATAAAATATATAGTGCAAGTTGTTAAGAATTTGAAAGAGTTGTGTATTTTTGAGAAGGCAAGCTGATAGGAGTACTCAGTGGAGAGCTGCGTCAAACCAAACTTACGATTGTTGACTGGTGATGATGATGAACGCAACTAAGCCGGTCGTCCTAGACGATCTACCTATTTGTGAAATCTCATTTTGACCACTAAATTCGTCCCAGGAAGCCGTCCGTAAACCGAAATTATTTTCCAGACAGAAATAAGAAAAAATACATTAACCTTTTTATGAACCCCATGTCATGGTTAGTTAAACTACTCTCACAATATTTAGTGCACAAGCTCATATCTCAAAACTATGATAAATTAAACGTGAAAAAAATGCTAAAAACAATAATATGGAATAGATGGGAAGTCAAATTCGATCAGGGAAATCGATGTGTAGACAGCGAAAGGCATAGAGAAACTGAAGTTTATTCGCATGCTCTTCTGATTTGTTTCCTTATGGTGTTATCGGCATTCGCGTTCATTGCTCGGGGCACCGTTAGTAGCCCGAGAAGTTTTTTAGGAATATTTGACGTGACCCGAGATTCCACTCTACGCACATGTACCAATTGCCCTGCAAACGACTCCCATGGAGAGTTATAAGTAAGTACATCGTACAAGTTCTATGACATAGGGGACTGATGTTGTATTTATCTTTAGGTTTATGCTAATGTTTCTCGGTGCAATAAAACCTTCGTAGTCAAAACATCCAAAAAACGAATTTTATATGAGTTGGAGGTTGCATCCATATCGCATGGAATTCATGTAACCTACTTCATACAAATTTGTTCACTTAATAACGATCTCAGAAAACGGCACATTGCAAATCATTCCGCATGCCCCACGACAATGTGCATAATCCTCGCCTTTTATTTTTCAAAACGCAGTATGGTTCCTCTATATCTCGCCGCGATACCACATGAATATCGCACGCTCAGAACGATACATCACGATGTAACTCAGCGCAAATCCCACTCTACCCCTCCCCCACAACGATGGTCCTCACTTCCCCGACGTCATTGTCGACGGACCCAAAAATTTCACGCAAAACCCGGCCCGTCCACCCACTCATCCGGGCGTATTATGACCACCTCCCCCCATCACGCCCCTATCCCCACTTCGATTGAATCCGGATAATCTGTCACCCCTACTTACCCCCACAGGCCTGCCAACCCTCCCTATTCCCCCCCTACGTCCACACAGCTCAACGGGAAACAACGGCGAGAGGAAGACGCCTCCCAACGAGCGAACAACGGGGCGGACACGCGATCTAAATATACCCCCGCTCCCACCCCCAAAACTCACGCGCACACAATAATAAACGTGCATAAAACCAGAGGACTGTCGGAGGGACATGGACGCCAGCTCACGTCAAAAGAGAGAGAGAGAGAGGGGGGGGGGGGGGGGGGGAGGTGGGCTTGTCGTATACCGAAATACATAACGGAGGCGGAGTGTACCTATACAGCGGGGTGACAGCGCAAGTAGTTGAATTACCCTGCGGACATCGGGCCATGAAAAAAAATGGCACCCGAACAGAGAAGGCGAAGGATATTAAAAAAAGACGACCCACGAACCTATGTATGCGCGAGAGAGGGCGAAATTTCAGCCCCCGTTGTGGCCGTAGGCGAATATATGGAGGAATAAAGAAGAGTGTGGGTAGGCTCGACCAGCGGGGTCGGTTATATGTAGCGGGATGAAAGGAAGAGGTGCGTCAAGGGCCGTGGTAGGACATCGAAAGAGGAACAAGGCGCGCGCCGGGTAGGAGAGTAGAGATGAGGGAGGAGTCGGGCAGGAGGGCCAGGTTTGACGTGTAGGGAAGGGAAGTTGGGAGATGTGGTTGGGAAGGAGGACGAATGGTGGAGAAAGAGGACAGGGGAGGGGTGGGGAGAATCACAACGAACTCACGTCTCTGGGGGGAAACTGCAAGAAGGTTTTGGGACGAAAAGGAGGAGATGGTAAAAGGGGCAATTAAGTGGCGGAGAGCTGCAGGGAATCGTGAGCGGACCCAAGGAAGATTTCTACCCGCCAGTTAGGTATGAAGGACACATGCGAAGTTAAGTGTCCCAAATGCGAGGAATGGTTAGCTTGGTATCAGAAACTGCATTTCGCTTAAAACTATATTGTCTTCGAAGCGAACTAGAGAGTGCTACCCACAGAATATTTAGAATCATATTGTAAGTAATTATCATAACTAAGTTACTATTTAGTTCAAAGTACGTAAGCTCTGGAATGACATTGCACAACATGATAAGAGACATTTTTCTACAGTGTAGCCATTCACTATTCTAGCAACCAATGTGAATGACGCACTTCTCGCGAAAGAAAATAATGATATAAAACGAAGGCACTATCTCTATCATGCGGGTCACGGGCATTCTCGCAATCAAAATGCAATATTAAGGTGTGACACTGCAGTTAACATTGAACTTAAGCTCGGGAGGAGAGAAATCAAGGAAAAATAAATCCAGCAGAGAAACATTGCTGACATCATGCTCTCTGAACTTTCTTTGAGACGCAATGAACAAAAGCAGTATCTAACAACCGTTATAATGGAAAAATATGGGGTTCCTGGTGTATTTTGACTGGCACGGCCATGGGCCATAACAAATCTAAACATTCTCAAAACTCAACATTCATGAAAAGAGATATGCAGCTAGCTCATTAGGATCGGTAGAAATAATCCAACGGTATTCAGGGAAGAAAGTTGGATAAGCTAGGATAAGGGGTGAGAGAACAAAGGGTGGTTTGGACATATTAATGAGAATGAAATCTGCGGAGCTGAAGAAGAAAAAACAAGAAAAGGATGAAAAACATATGAAAGTGGGTTGCGTGGGAAGAATTTTATGTCCATATAAACCTATCTTAACCAGTAGGATACTCAGCATAATAGCGCTGAAGATGGGGTAAAGGAGTCAGCACTTCATGCTGAGGCAGTCGAAACCCACGGCGGGAATTAAGCAAGAGCTCCTAACAAGCTCAAAGCAACTTCCAAATTTTCAACCGCTCGGTGATCTACCGTCCGTCTCCTCAATTGCGGAGCGGATCTGGAGTGTGAGACTGCAGAACAATTATTCTGCGCGGCAGAGGTAATTACTGCGCGTTAATCTACGCGAGAGGAGCTGGTACTAAATGCCTCGACGGAAGATTACGGTGCGGGCGAAGGAGCAGTTTTTTGGCTGACCCCTATGGAATGGATCGAAAATTTCAATTAGCTCCCAAAAATTTTCGTTTGACAGGATTGAAAAGAAGTAGATAAGGAAGTTATTTTACTCGTTTCAATGAGGATCACGGCCCCATTTCACCCTGAAGAAAGTATAGGGGAGATACGTAATTTATACTACTACTCTAGCTGGAGCCACCCGTGGTAGCCAGGTCTGTAACTCGTGGCCTATCAAACAAAGGTCTTGGGTTCAATCCTAGTCAAGATATGGATGTTGTGATTGCTCTCACATTGTCTTTCGCTAGATGGTGCGATATAGTTTCAGCCGTTGAGGGACATAAAGCCTAAGTCTTCAAAAACTACTATTATACTAGCTGCAGAATTTAGATATTTTAAGAGTAGCTAATAAAACCCAATTAGAAATAAAATCGACACGATTTTAAAAATGCAATCTCAGGAGAGATAAGGAAAAACATTCAATGTGGCATCAAAGAGGGGGAAGTGTGCCAAAAAGGCAGGGAATATTGGGGAAAAATTGTGGATCGTCAGACAAATAAGGCAGAGAAAAAGAGGGACGAAGAGACAAACAGAGCTCATTTCATGCTTGGGCCATCCATATACTATAAGTTATAATGCTTACATAAGGCAAAGTTTGGGAAAAAAGGAAGAGATAATGATGACAGTTATGGAAACGTATATGAAGTACATTAAAGTACGTCGTTGCAATAAATCCATACTAGTCAAAAACTTTCTTCCGTAGTATGATAGCATATCCTACGTAAATGAAACGTAAACAAAAATACCTTCAGCTACTTCCTATATAGAACATAGGAGTAGTTGAATTATACGATTTTACATTCCTTCCCATACTAACAGTCTCCGAACGATTTCGTGAAAACTTAAAGAATCATCTATTTCGCCGGTAACATTTTCATATAGCAGCTTTAAAAATTTTGATGTGTACGAATAGAACCACGGAAAAAAGGAAAAAATTAGAGAAAAGTAAAAAAACTGGTCTGGTAGGAGAAATCACGTAAAGTAGTACGGGACCAGAATTGGTTGATGACACTGGGATTCTGTTTGCCCGAAAACAAGTCCGATTCACACATGGAGAGCAGCGGAACATCAGTCAAACCATCACGTAATGCCCCATATTCCTCAAACTCGGGCGCAACTCCGCCCGCAAAACACCTAGAAGTGCCACGCTGAGGGACCCGAACAGATCGTAAAACTGCCTTCGAGGCACGCCTGGAAGGGAACCGCTAAAAGGGCCAAACATCCGAGAAAGAAGAGCGGGGAAAACAAAAGAGATAGAGGGAGCGAGGAAGGAGCGTGGGAGGAAGGAAGCGAAGGATGGAAGACTGCGCGGGGCTGGAGAGGTTGAGTTATGCCAAGACTTATATTGTGCGAATCAAAATTTATTCGCCACATAAAGAACGCGGAAGAGCGCAAACTATAAAAAGCTACGCTTACCTTTTGGGAGTTTTGGGAGGGAGAGGCTTGGGAAGATCCAGTGCGGAAAGAAGTCAGCAAGAGGAGGGAGGAGAAAAGAGGTCGAGCATAAAAAAGAGACTAGAGACGAGGGAGAAGGATAAAGGGAGAAAAGGCGAAAGATAGATTGCGGAGAGAGAGAAAGGAAGGACTAACGAGGGCTCACGGGGGTAGGCCTTGGTCAGGGGGTCTGTGGGAAACCGGGGGGAGCACACTCATCTGTGGGGGAAAAAATAACAGCGAGAGGGAAACCAAGGAGGGAGGGATAGGGAAGTGAAGGCCAGCTGACTAGGGAGGGGATGCGGACGGACCCAAGGGGGTCGCTCATACATACGGTAAGGGTACCCTCTCGTTGAGGGGGAAATTCCTAGAATCAGGACAGAACCTCCCTATGATCCCAGACATTTCCAGAGCGTTTACCTACCACCCCCAACCCTCTCTCTCGCACTCTTTGTACCCTCTGCTGGGAGAGGGAAGACTTTCCACCCCCCACCTCTCTTTCTCTAGGCGTCAGCAGGTAAGGAACACAAAGGGAAAAGAGACAAAGGGCCTGGAGGGGTTGTGCTGAGGGAGGGGAGAAATACCCTGGCGCGGTGTCCGGGGATCCTGGGCCGACAGTATGGGACACGACACCGAGAAGCGAAGGGATGGCGGGGAAAGGGGGTGGCTTGCGAGAAGAGGGGAGGCGGAGAGGGAGGTGGATGCTGGGATAACTCCCCGATGAGGGGTTCGGCGGTGAGGGAAGCGTTCGCGAGAAGAGGAGAGCGAAGAGGGAGGACAGGGAGTGAAGGATAAGGTCGCCGAGGGGATTTAAGAGGGCCCAGGCGGCGTAGAGAGGGCGTAAAATTAAAGCGGAAGTTACAATTAAGAGGGGAATAGGTCAAGGGAGGCAGGTAACGGGAATGATATACCGCTGAGGAGAATGTATTTCGGCGAGGAAGGAGAGATAATGAGTATGGGACAGGAGTAAAAGAACAGAGCTCTCTCCACTAGACACTTGGGCTCTTCAACCCTTGTGAGACGGCCGGAAAGGGATCTCATGTAATAGATTAAACTCAGATTTAACAGACCAATATTATAACTGAAAAAATCACTAGAGACACAGGGACGATCAAAATTAAAAAAAAACTCAAAAAATAGAGTTGGTGAAATACTGATCGAACCTTTACGGGATTATTTACTCTGCTCGAGAAAGTTCGACATTGTCTTAATCTAAATGCAGGGATAGGATGCTCAAAGAACAGTTTCTTCGAAAGAGCAATTTCAATAAGCTCTAAATTCAGGGAACGATCATAATTATGAGGACAAACAGTGATACATATCTCAAATGCTTTCTTCGTCATTGCGCTCGGCCACAATCCACAGAAAAGAATTGAAGTGTTAAGGGGAACCTCAGGCACAGACCAAATGGTAATTGCATCACTAACGTCAAATAATTCTCGCAAATGCAAGAAGACCGAGTGAAATGTGCTCCTGTGTCCCTACTTTAAAATTTCAAATCGCTAAGGTCACCAAAAATGGTCCTTACGGGCCTTACCCGTCAGCGTGGCAAACGGAGCAGTTTGAACGTTTGAATCTCTCTCTCACCTCCAAAAATCAGAGAATGGTGACGAACCATGGTGGAAATGAAATGCTGGATGAAACAAATGGGCGAGCCTCCTCGCTTTTCCATCACGACTTGATTACAAAGTGGAAAGAGCCGTTGCAAAAAATATTACCCTCGCGAAACTAGATCCGAAACGCGGCCAACGGCGTGGAGCAGTCGTACGGAAGACACCCATTCAAACACGCCGAGCGAAGCAGTCATGGGAGGCACACAAACACGAGAGAGACTCGCGGGCAAAAAATCAATCACCTCGACTGGGAATCAAATCAGTGTTCGACGCCCGGTTAGTGCAGACGTTTTTTTCCCATCTGCGCTGCGGATCCAGCATTTCTGATAGTGAGGTTTTCCATCCGAAGGCCCATGCCACACGTTCCGTCCAGTTCAAATAGTTGACTTCGTTCGTTTTGAATTCAACGCCAACAAAACGAATTTGAAGATTGGAATTTTCCCGCCCACGACTTTTAAAAGGTCAGAGAGCCAACTCGCTACGCAAACAAACGGCGTTGATCCCATACTTTATAGAGCCCCTTCTAGTATTCCCACGTCCGTGAGTTCGAAAACTTTGGATGATTAGATCTGAACTGAAACGAGATTAAGGGTGTGTGTTCATTGCTCGGCTCGTATTCCGAAATTTGGCCGCAAAATAAAATCATCTGATAGAAGGAAATCTAATCGGTACGGCCGACTTAAGCATCAGTAAACCCGCGACGTAAAACACGCGATTTCATGAGTATCACCATATTTTTTCGAGGCTCTTTCAAAGGCAATGGCCAAGATGAGCAGAAGTTTTAAGTAAGAGCTAGATGTGAATAGACAGAGGAGTAAAAATGGGTACAGAGAATATTGGCGAGATTTGTGAAAGGTCGTTATGATGATGAAGTTTTTTTCCGAGATTACAAGTAGAACAATGATGGAACCACTACCAGACCAGTAGTTACTTACAATTTTGACAATTGCTGGAGTAAATTTGAAGATAGCACTGCCGATTACATTGGGATTACCTAATTTACGGATTCCGGTATATATGGTCCAATATATTACGAAAACAGCAATAAAAGACCGTCGCCGTCGTAGCGATAAATTTAAACAACTTTCTGCACGAAGTAAAAGAATTCATAATGGGCACTGGACACATAGGTGTAATGCAGATCGAACTGTTTGTGGAACAGTAGAAAAATTACTTTCCTTATGCATGTTACTGGCACCGTTTTATGTCCAATGTAATTCCCTATATGATAGCAAGAGTACATTTGACTATCTTTTGCATGATATGCAAAATATATGAATAATTTTTATGTACAGTTTACGACCCACACGGTCATAGATTTCACGACGGAATTGCATGAGAACATATTTTACTTCTTAGGACTATTATTTTGATTCCAGATATTTTGGACTAATAAAAACCCGTATTCTTAAGGTAACTGATTAACATTTGATCATTTGATTTTAAATGCATAGCTGATGATATTTCACCCCGCCCGCACACCCCTGTGGTAGCTCGCAGGGCATTATGTGGTACATGTAATTAACATTGCGGTGAATTCAAACAAATGCTCAACCATGATTACATTAAAATCTCTGTACTGTCCACTCAAATTAAACCCATTAATAACAAATATTGAAAGATGCTTATTTAGATCATGTTCAAGTGACCAACTTAGGAGAATGGAATCAACATCAATCAGCATCCAAAATCGCGCATGAATGTCCAATTTTTCTATTAATAGAAATAATAAACATCTCAGACCTCGGTACTAGCCTAAAGAATGAAAAATGGTACATTTCCATATTCATTAGTCTAGCCAATAATGCGAAACGCGGAAACTGAAAAAAAACGGCTACACAATAGTTAAATGTCTCGTTGCATTTGAAGTCACTTTTCCGTTCAGGGGAGTTTAGTCCGGATGAATCGATAGTTGATCCTGCACAAGACTTATTGTCTGGAGACCGAACGAATATTGAAGCTGTATTGGAAGCTCTTTCACCTGACCCTTGGACTTCCAGAAGTTAAAAAGCCATATTTTTTCCCAATTAGCTAACAAGAGAATGCCATGTTGCTAATGGACTCCGTCATTCGGCGGCTATTCGCAGTTTCTCTCGGAAAGAAATACAAATATTAGATAGCACTGAATCAAGTAATCAGATAGTTAGTGATGCTAATGCTACATGTTGATTCTACACAATAAATATTTCCATGGTGCCATACTCCACAACATTCTCGAATCCATGTTTGGCATAAGGGATACTATAAGTCACCTTTAAAAATGGATGTAGAAGCGGTTAATATTTCCAATATTACAAAAGGATATTGAACGATAATACCACTATAATGTCTATTTTGCGGTCATTTGCGCTCTAACCAACACACAGATTTACCAACGCCACGCTAAACTAGTTAAATTCCCGGAGGTTGAAACGACAGCGACAAACAACTGCGAGAGAACACATGAATGCGAACAAACACGCAGGCCGGTTCTTCTCCAAGGAATACTGACAAATTATACTTTTTCTTCCCGTGTTTACGTTCGGGGATATATCTCCACCCAGATCCCATATTTAGGGCCCTCAGGGGAATAGTGTTCCTCACAAAAGTTTTAAAGTAACAAAACAGACCAAAAATATAACAGCGGCGCTTGCCCTGCGAGCAACCGCTATCTCTACAACTCCCTCAGAATGACACAAATCCCAACATTTTTAAAAACACGGCGCGGTATGCTGAATTATTATTCAAGGAAATTCATCCCGGGTTTTCCCACTGAGATGTAGGTAACGAAGTGATCCCACCATTGGATCATGAATAAACGAATACCTCAGTCGCGCCCTGAGAAGCATTCTTAAGTCGATTTCATCAGGTGCATTGCAACTTTAGCGAGAAAAACGGTCAATATACCAACTTGCGAATAGCTTGAGAAGTGAAACTTTAGAATTTAATTACATCACATGCATGGAATCTAAAGAAGATTTAATAGCAATATGCATTATTAAAACGTAATCAAATACAAAATAACTAGCTTTTAGCGCTACTTTTTCGCGCCAAAAAATAATGCTAGGTTCACACCGTCCAGTCTAGGAACTGAAATGTAAGTGACGTAGGGATGCAACCGACTACCATGGAAAATTATATTTTGACATAATTCTCAACATCTACAGTTAACGGGCGTTAGGTAAATTAAAAAAAAAGTACTTTATATAGAATTAAAAATTGCAAGACACAACCTTGAAATCCATAGCCTCAAATAATTATAAAATGCCGTAAATGACAATGATCTAACAAGTAATTTGATATGGAAATTCGCCAAAAAAATAACGGCTTTGTAATTACAAGGTGCATAAGTTTCGCACCCATTCCTAAGAGGACCATTCCTTATGCCCAGGAATGGGGGTGCCACGTAAGTTAGTTCACCGTTTGGTTTTACAACGCAAATAACGACAACGATTTTCCCAATTACTTTCCAACTGGCCAATGAATAACAGCCGCACTTTTTCTGGACGCAAGACAGTCATAAACCGCTTAGCCATGAAAGAGGACGACGAACTGAGAAAGAAGTAACGATGTCCGAGAGAAACTTTTCCGTATTAAAATTTGACTCTAGGGAAACTGCATCTTTTACGTTCAGGAATCCGCTCGCAATCGGCTGGGAAATGCCGCAGAATGGACGAACGAGAGAGAGAGGCGCGTACCGAGAGGGTGACAAATGGACCGAGGGTAGCTGCACGGAGAGGACAAGACACGGATGAAGACATCAGGGGAGAAAATGGAGCGTGACTCGGAGGATACAGAGCCGGAGAATAAATTGGGCAGTGAAGAGTCGTGCGGTGGGGTAGTGAATGGTAGGCAGAAACTGAGTGGACACCGTAGCGATGGAAGGAGTAGGAATCAACTGTCAAGCACCAAAACCCGCGCCAATTTTGGCGGAAAGCCGATACGAAATACGGGGGAGGGGGAGAGAGATAGCTATGCTTGGTCGGTTGCGGACTTCGTACCAGAGGCCTCAGAAAGAGTAGAGACGGTGCGTCTCGAGGTAAGAGAAGCGAAAGATTCGACTCATCACCAAGGCTCACGCACGACCTCGAGCACGCAATTGAAAACGTCCCGGGCCAGGAACTCATTACCGGGCAACAATGAAGTAGGTACTGGACCGAACATATTCGTCCCCTCGTTAGTGTGCTGAGGAGGGAACCATGCGGGGACAAAGCGAGCCCTTCCCTGATTATCCAGGGGTCGCTCGCTACCCCGTCGGACAACGATCGAGTTTACGCAGCCGTGGGTAACCCTGAACACCCTCTTTGACACGCGTTTCGCAAGATCAGGCCCGATGGCCCGTACCTACCGACAGAGGTGCCGGAGATGGGCTGCGAAAGCTAGACAAATCGAGAACGGAGGTCTTCCACCGCCAAACTTATCCCCTATTAATCCGAGCGACCGAGGTGAAATTTGAGAACCGCGAGAGGAAGATGGAAGGCATTGAAAAATTGATGGATTCGTGTCGGGAATGGGGAGGGGAAATGGCGAGAGGAAGAGAGATACGATGGAGAGGAGTAATGAAGTTAAAGCGAAAGGAATCTTTTCCCTTTTCCACTTATTAAAACCACCAATCCGCTCATCGATGCCACCACCGAGACAGACATGAAACGGGATTCATTCTAGCAGAGGGAGCAGAAACTAGGGCAGTTATAACGAAAGCATTCCACAAGTATTAAAAGCGCTGACTTGCCAATCCAAAATGCACAAGTTGAAGTTTCGTCATGGGTATGGCTGATGAGTTTACCGTAGCATGCTACATCAAGATTTTTAGATGATGACATGTGAAAACCAACAAGTAGATGTGGCTTGAAACCTAAAAAAAACTAAACCTTACAACGCGGATCAAGGAATGACATATACATTTCATGGCCCAAAGGGCCCTCGGATGATGCCTACCTAAAATGAGCAAGGTGGAAACGACCTTTTGAGTTCTTTGCCTCGATATTTTAATAACTAGCAGCAATTTTACCCACTACTAGCACTTTGATACGCCAGTATCAAATCTTCCTCGAGCCGAAATATTTGTCTACACTGCAATATACCCATGTAAAGAAAAGGCAAGACCCATGGAGTTTTCAATTAAAACTTGACTGACGCATAGGAGTCATGAAGTATTGGGGAAAACTAAGGGGAATTTATTGCAGGAAGGTATACAGAGCGCCGACCGCTGTAGATCGGTAACGCGGCAGCATGGCAAACCAAAGGTCGCAGAATTGAATCCCGTTAGACAGACATAATCTTAACAGTAGAAACATCTGAAACCCAAAAATACTACTACTGCAACTAAGTACATAGAGTATTATAAATATATTCCCGGCATGTTTAACACACGAAGACGGGATGTCTCTTGAGTTCAAAATGAAAACGAGGGACTAAATATTCACTAAAAAAAGAGAAAATTCAAAACTAAAATCCTTCAAATAAATTATATTTATTAAGACCAACGTCGTATATTTTCTCATGCAATCGTAAAACGAAGGGCGCAACGTGGTGCAGCGTCAAACGACTGAATCAAAAGGACGGTAATTTCTGGGGGCACGGAGTAGCAGCACTCGCAAATGGAAGGTTATTGACGAATTGCACTCTTCAAAGGGCGAAGTTTTTTAATGCACAGAGCCGCGTGAAGTGGAGTTATGAAATGCGCGGGTTAGATTTTTTAAAATTAGTAAAACTTGATTAGCGACTTATCTGTTAAATTTCGATCATTAAAATAAGAGGAAGAAAGAAAAAACGACGTTCTGGATTGTATAAATGGCGAACAAAAACAAAAAGTGCAGGGACATCGTGACGAATGTAAGTTATTTGGTAAATATCCAATGCATTATGCGGCGTGAGTCTAAAAGAATGCGTAATAAGTCTCTCGTTTCTCGAAAATATCATCCTCTAGCGACACCCTCCACCAACATAAAATCTGGTAACGAAGACGTAAGCAAACGAAGGCCAAAATGTAAGAGAGGACAAAAAATTCCACCACCACCACCGGGTGGTGAATTAAATTAGGATGTGGCACGAAAAGACTTCACACTTGCCACCGCAACGACACTCCACTCCATGCTAGAAAAGAAACCTAATGGAAAGGTTCCCATTTTTTACGCGAACAAACAAGGAAACTGGGAAGGGAAGGAGGAGCGAAATCCCAATAGTGCAGCGGCAAACCCCTCCCGAAAGTGGGGAGGCCGGGGAAGGGTTGCAGGGGGTGAATCACCAGGGCCCGGGAGGGGTTTTTAAAGAGATGGGAGGGAGAGAAAGGGATGGAGGGGTTGCAACTCGGGGAAACCGGGCGTGCGCTTTCATGAATAGAGCGGGGCGAAACGCGAGAGGGATGGGAATCCCACTTGCCTTCTGCGTTGCACCCTCCCATTGCCCGAAGAGAGAGAAAAGGAGGTTGCAGAGAGTAGCACAGGGGGAAATAACCCCCGACGATGGCTTTAAAAAACTCGGGCGTAAAGGGAAGGGTTGGGAAGAATAAAAAGAGGAAAAATTAACGATCGCCTGCACTTCATGTAAACAAGGTCACCGTGTGACGGGGTCGGCGATTTTTTTTATTTCGGAGAGACGGAAGGAGTTAAGGTCAAGAAAGATGAAGGCAAGTGGAGCGAAAAGAATTGCGTACCGAGGGAGGGAAAGTTTACGGAACGTGTGAGATATTTCGGGCCGCGATATTCCACTGCCCCACGCTAAAGGGGATTTCGCGCAAAAGCCAATTTTAACCTCCAGCAGTTGCGAACACAGGCTAAGCCATGTTTAATTTATTTGATGGCTTTGACACTCGCTATTTGAGAATCGCGTGATTTAAAGTAAAGGTCTCAGTACATATTGCTCCCATTACCCTCGTCCTTTAAAAACTGCGGGAGGGATGGAAAATGGATGCACGAATAAGTGCGTATCTCAGAGGTCAAAGGTGTAAATATCACTCACACTTTGGCTTACCGCAAATTCAAGTTTACGACAGGTGGAGGGACGAGCGATATAGCGCAGAAATGATTGATACCGTGTATGTGAGACGACTTGAATGGAAGTGTAAACTGTAAGAAAATTGAAAGCTGTGCGATCGAAGCTATTTCTTGAATCGATATTGAAACAAGAAAATTTGTTTTTCCTCGATTACGTTAAACACGCTGATATACATTCATCGCGCATTTTGGTGAGCTGAACGGAGAATGACAATCCCATGAAAATATGATAAGCATTGCGAGTCTTCTAGGTTATACTTATAGAATAGACGTCTCAGTTCCGGGGAAAATAGATCACGAAAACTAAGCGAACGAACAGAAAATAAATTTCATATTCTAGATTTTCATTTGTCAAATTAAATATTTATACAAAAAGAACAGCCTGCTCGCATTGCTTGAGGTATTGCGAATGGCATTACATTTGATGAATTTTCTTCTAAGTTTTTTTTTTTAACAGTCAACGAGTAATTCCAAGAAATAATCAAAATAACTACAATGATGTCAGTTAAAAGAATGAAAAAATGCTTTAAATACCTTACGAAGAGTCCTATTTGGTCATCAAATCCAAGTTGAGCAACTTCACGAACCCATGGATATTTCCGGGATTGGTTCCCGAAGCGGGGTAAAACGGAAACAAGACCTCCACGCGGAGTTTTCGAATCTGCGGGCCCCCAATCACAATTTCACTCGCACTCACAAAAAACAAAACACTCTCCCGGCTACAAGTGCCACTCGGGAAAGGACAACTGCGACCACACAAGCATTCACTCAACACTCACAACACCAACACAAGCACGGAAGGAGGGATAAAACGCGCTCCATCCACTCCCGGAAAACGAAAGCGAAAATAAAAGAGGGATAAATACTCCGGCCGGGAAACGGGAAGGGAAGAGGAAAAAAGACTCCGCAAACGATTCAACGTGGGACTTTCGCTGGGCGGCGACCGTAATCCCTTAAACGAAGGAGACAGAGGGCGGACGAGAGAGAGAGGAAGAGTAGGAGAGGGTTGCTCCGCAGCGGAGGGCGTGCATGTGCATGGATAGGGAACGGCCCTCCGCCACTTTCAATCCTCAAATACGTGCACTCGCGTCGGGGTTGGTCGCGGGCTGCTTTCCACGTCGGTCCGAACCGGCTGGGAGGAGCAGCGATACTGACGCCGGGGGATGATCGTATGACTCGTCTCGGGGCGAGAATGATGGGAGGGGTGGGTGTCTAGGGGGATGCTGTGCGTGTCTACTAGGGAAGTGGGGGGGGGGGTGTTGTGCGTGGTACATCGGGTGGAGGGGTGGGAAGACCAACGAGGGCTTTAAGGGGTGGCTATGCAAATGGGGGTTGATTCCGGGGATGAAGAGAGAAGGAGGGAGGCGAGACGGGGTGGTCGTGGGGAGTGCACCCGGGAAGACTGGATCGGGCGTGGAGGGGTTGGAGGGATGGTAGTGGTAAAAAGAGCCCACCGTTGGTTTGCGGGTTGGTGTCGGAAGGGCTGTGGGGGACGTAGCGGGGTTGGCCAGGAGGGTCAGTCTAGCTGCGACGCGTCGGTGGGTCGCGTTTAGAAGCACAGGGGTGCTAGGGCGTCGGTGGGGGCTTGCAGGGACACACCAGGGTGGGGAAGGGAGAGGTTTAGGATTGGACGGGATTAAGGGTCGTGAGGGTAGTCGGAGGGGGGGGGGGGAAGGAAGGAGAGAAAAGTGAGTGAGGGAGGAGGGGGGAGCGTTGTTCGCAATAAAGAGAGTCGGACGTAGACGTGAATTGGTTTGAGTGCGCGAGGATGCTTTGCGGAGAAATGATAAGGGAAAACCGATGTGTTGGGGCGAGGAGAGGTTCAGGGGACTGGGAGGCGAGAGCGAGCCGTAAGGGAAAAAGGGTTACGGAGTGAAAAGGAGAAAGCGAGGGAGGAGGAGGAGGAAAGGGAAGGAGTGTGTGTGTGTGAGGGAGGGATCGAGGGAGAGGGATGAGTGGTTGGTTCGTGAGCACGAGTCGCAATCCCTTCCGACAGACGGCTCTGTGTAGCCGGAGGCATCCCGTGCAGCTGTGTTCGCTCGAATGGAAAGACGACGGGGGTGGGTGGGTGGACGGTGGGGTGGGAAAGGGGGCGAAAGGGTCGCGTGTGGGGTTTGAGGCACGAGCCCGTGGGGGGGCGGTGGGGGAGGGAAGGGTAAGAAAAGAGGGTCAGGGTTCGCGTGAGAGGGGAGGGGGAGGGAGGCATGGGGACCAGATCTCCTCGAGTGCTGCAGGGGGAAAATAAGGCTGAGGAAAGAAAGAGGCCCGAGAAGGGAGGTCTCACTTTGTCTGAAGGAAAGTGAGAGAGATGAAAGAAAGGGTTAGATTGCGCGTCATGCAAGAGGAGTCGCGGGGGTGGCTGGGTTTGCGGATGGAGGGGGAAAGGCGTGAGGGAGGAATGGGCGCACCCAGACCCACCCAGGGGATAATTATAAGGGACCCGTCACCATAGATCAAACATTTGTGCATATTTGCATTTGAAATGCGGAAAGATGAGAGTGGAGAGAGAAAGAATACGCATTTTTGACGTCATGCATGAAGAGCGATAGAATGTCAGAACCGTTAAAGGTATAAAGCAAGAGAGAATGTGGAGAAAGTGAAAAGGGGGATGCCGCACTCCCCCGAAACTGCCTAGCGGTCAGGCACACAGAGACAAAATATATTTTGGCCTTCCGCATTTTTCGAAACCACATAATTACTACTATTTATCACAAAATGTTAGAGACTTGCTACAGACACCCATCCCATTTGAAAATTAAATGTCTGCCGGAATATATGCCATCGTTTTTTACCTGAAATAAGTCTCTTTGAGTCTTAGTACGAATTAGAGGTCGAATCTTGCGTTATTGAATAGTCTATACTTGAAAATACTATAGAATGAACGAAACGAATAAACTACTGCAATCAAGTATCTATATTACCCAAAACTGAGTCACCTCAATGCACCGGAGTACGCAAAAAAAAATTAATTCCAGGTATTGATATTACAGAGATTATTATCTCTGTAATATCAATAAGATAAGAGAGTACTTAACTATTTCTTGCATTTCGAACCAAACAAAGCCTTTCTACCCTATTTTTGCGTATCAAAAGTGGGGCGCGTCCTCGATACCGGGAAATACGGTGATTATTGGTGGGGGAACCTCGAAAACTGGCTGTTCCTCCCTCCTTTCTTCTAAATTAGATTTATTCACTCATAAAAAAATATAAGCAATCATTTATTTAACAATCAAATTGAGCCAAAATCTTTAGAGGAAACAATGGTACTATAGTTATTTTCTAATGCTAGAACTGATGAACCCTAGGGAGATAATTATCCCTTAAGTCCCTCAACGAATTCATCCGCGCAGGGAACGATAGGAGGGAGAGGGTGGAGGAGGGAGGTGGAGTATCAAGTCGTCTTCACGAGAGGGTGGAGAGAGGCAGGGGGGTGTCGAGGTGAGCACGGGATGAGCCGGAGTCGACGACGGAAGGGTTAAAGGGCTTCCCTAGGGGATGCCAAAACCTCCTTCCACGCTCGGCGCCACCCAAAACCCCCGCTTCCCTCACCGATCCCGTAAAAGGGGTAAAGAAAGGCATTTGCCAAAGACGTGCAGTGGCCTATAATGGGGTTTAAACAGGAACGGAGTGAGGGGGAGGGAAAGTGGATTTGATCGATAACGCGGGATGATCGGCTCTGGGAACATCGACTCCGACCCCAGAAGGAGGCTTGGGTCAGAGAGAGAGTAGAGCATGTGTGGGAGGAAATGTATCAAAATCGAGGTGAGAGGAGAAGGGCGAGAGTTTTGCTCGCGCGCACGAACACACAATCATGATATACGGCGCTTCCCACGCCGCGGGGGGAAAAAATGACTTATTGAATTTCTCGAGGCTCGGGAATATAACAATTCTGCCCAGCCCTCGAAGCTGTGGGGCACGGCGATAGCGTATGCGGAAATAATGGCAGAGCACCGAGATTCTCCAAACTCGGGTGAATGTCGAAAGGGAAATAACTCCCTCAAGGCTACGAGGAAGACGTATCGGGGAGTGATTTTTCAGTGCTGATAATCTTCTCCAAGGATACGCTTCTCAAAAACGGCCAAGATTTGGTAACGGGAAAAAAATACCGATAGCTACGATCCTGTTTATAGAGAAGTCGTGTGACGAAAACAGATATTTCGCTCAAACTCATTCTCGAATGATTTTGGAAAAAAACATCGTGTTAAATATGAGCCACCGCACGCAACCTCAAAAAATAACGCATGCACGAGCAATTTAATCAAATGATAGAATCTAAATGTATTATAGCCGAAAAGAGGTGGTGTGTACAGCATCACAATAGGGTTCACCGTCGGCGAAGATTATGGAGGATGAGCACGCAAATCGAGCGGAAACTGTTGCTCAAAACATTTATTTAAATAACGATGGTGCTCACCATATTTCGGACGGTTTCCACAATTATTCATCAGGCAACATTTTCATGAGAATCTCTCATATCTACTCACCCGAGTACTATCTACTATTGACTAGTAGTCGGTAATGGTAGTCGGTAGTTTTTTCATCACTGTATCACATACTGTGTACTGTAACTGCAGAAGCAGAATTAGCACCTTGCCTTCCGTCTTAAATCAATTATAATGGTAACCTCAATGCAGGCATTGGTACTCTGGGGTACCTATATTCTATTAATTTGTATAAATTGTCGATGATAATATTGTAAGTTTGTAATGGAATAAAGTACATTATAATTACTTTATAATTAAAGTACATTATAGTTATATTATTATTATTATATTTTTTTAATTTAACTGTATACGACATGACTTTTTAAATAAACAACCAGCAGACAGGTAACACGAAGTGCTAGACGCAACTGAAGAGGACGCGAGAAAATAAGATACATTAACGAGTAGTACACGCTATTAATGATTACAAGTTCACACATCTACTTGAAACCTAGAGTTCAACATTTATATGCAGAAGTCTCAGTAATATCAGGCATTAAGAATGTGAATATGACACGCACCTCAACCTCTAGACTGACATGAAGGCCTTCATTCAAGGAACGAACCTCACCAAAGTAAAAAGAAGAGTGAGAGCAAACAAATAGCAAAATAATAGAGGACAGGCAAAAGGGAAGATATAGCTGGCGAAACATATCGGTCCAATTTATTGCGACGTGAGGATAGCAGTCGGTTCGTATCCTAACTGGGACACTCTGCGGGATGCGCTGTCGTGATTTAGTACCTCTTAATGAATTGATTTATGTATTTGGGGATGTGACTTAATCAGTCGGAGCAACTGATACCCTAATACTAAGTAGGTACTCATTGCATCTATCGACTAGATGCAAGCACATAATTGGCAACTCAGATCTCAAGTGAGGACCGGTCAGGGATGATCATGCACATTTTATACTTCCCACTCTTTCCAGTCCAACAATATCAACATACAAACACACAGAAATCGCCAGATTGTACTCAGCGTTCCAGAAACCTCTCTCTTTTTGTCGCCTTATCGATCGAGATCGATTAGAGTGTCTACTTTACCGAACGCGAATTCCTTTTCATCAAACATGATTTCCAGCAGAAGCAAAAAAAAGGACGGCTTCATCGAAGTCACGAACGCCACCACCAGTAGCAGAGCAGATGGTTGATGGGCAAAGGAGCAAAAGAGAGAAGAAATAAAAGCGAGAGGTAGATGAGACAAGAGGGGGGAACAAAAGCCATGGAAAGAAGGCGAGAAACCAATCAAGTGAGAGAGAGGGAGAAAGAGAGAAACACGGTCAAAGAGAGGAGGGTAAGAGGAGCAGTGGTGAGGCCGGGAGAGAAGGAGATTGATTTGTTTTTATTTTCCTTGGATCAGGTGCGACTGCTTGCTTCACTCTCCCAAGACCCTGGGCTTTCAAGAAAAAAAGGCGGTGGAATATGTAAGGGCGGTGTAGAGAGTGAAAAATTGAACAAGTACAGCAATGTAGAATGAGTTGAAGTTTGCTCCTTCTGGAACAGCAATGGAAGGACAAGCGATTCTTAATTCATACTAAAAAAATTTTTTAGCAGCAATTTAAAGTTTGTAGAAAATATATTAAAATCGAGATACCGTTGTTTATTTCAATATAAAAGAGGAACAATGAAGATGTTAAATTTTACGAAACTGAAATAATCAACAATAAGGATTTCTAATTGACCTAGCTTATTATCGTGGGATATTAGGTGTTTTATGGCCGCTGTTTCCTCCATGAGCATCACATGAAGGATGGAATGTTTTAGGGTTCACTTTCCATCAGGACCATTAGGTAAACCCATTGAATGGAATTTTACAAGGTAATCCGCAGATGTAGACCACGAATATTATTGCTCAAAACGGATTTTCGGAAGCGGTACAGGATAAACGTGTCCTGCCTCCTAACTGGAGTCCACGGCGAAGGGGGCGGCAAAGATATTCGCACGAAGTGAACGCAAGAGCGGCGGTAGTAAGACCAATGAAGGAGTTGATTCCGATGAACAGGTGACTCCACACGGATTGTTAGAGCGTCGCGATGGAAAGACGAAATGCCAAGAACACAACTGACGATCAGCGGGCGCCTTTTGCAGAAACCGACGAAGTTAGAAGGTAATGAAGGCGGCATCGTAGCAGAATAGTGAAGCCATGGGCTTACTATTTGCGCTTAAGAAATTCTCTCTTGGGCCAAGTTGTTTTCGCACGTAAGAAAAATAAAGATAAGTATTAGGAAAAATGAGCTTTAAAAATTCGTACACTAAACAGTGAAAAGTGTGCAATCAAGTAAAACAAATACCAAACCGTAGTTTACTTCGATAATTTTGTGCCAACTTTCACCCGGAATTAGAATTAACTCCACTTGAAATTAAATGCATTGATAATCCCTTAAAATTTCTTACGAAGATTGAGTGACGCGGCTGTGATTAAATTAGGGCATTACTCCATTGCTATTTATATATGCTTTAATACACATGCAACCTCCATAATAGGCTACAGGAAACGCGGTGCAGAGTCTAATCCCCCCCCCCCATCCTCTTTTCATTGTCACTCGCAGGATAGCACGCGCAGGCACCCTCCAGCAGCTTCTACTCTCCTTGGCAAAAAAAGAACGCCGCCTTAAGGAAAGTGCCAGCGTCTGTACCTCCTCAGTTTCCTCTACTTGCCCACGACCAATGTTCCACGCAGGAAGAGATATACGACCTCTTTAGGGCAAAGGGGAGGTTTAGATTTGATTAGATTAAAAGAGATAAGAGCAAATGAGGGGATGGAGGAAGTGGCAGCAGTCGTAGCTTCCAGGAGGTGTGGCAGAAATCTGAGGTCGTAAGCTCCTTTGAAGAAATCATTGACGAATCTATAGCTTGAAGTTCTCTCCACACTTCTTTCAAGCAAGAATCGATATTTTCTCAATAATAACCTAAGTCAAATAAATATATGGCATACAAACAAGGATGGAAGCAACAAATCTATATTCCTAAACAAAATAATTCAATATTCCGGGGAAGTGTCGCACAGATGCGGTCATTTAAGCCATAAACTATTAACGGGAAGTAGTGGTATTATGATATGTAACTTTTGTGGAAAGAAGAGAGGGTGGAATGTAACCCAGCGTTCACACTTTAACGATAAGCGCCCAGGTTTCCATATTTAAACGACCCAAACGGATGGAGTGCTTAACTTTCATTAGCCCCAAACACGAAACTTAAGAATAGGGACCGGAGTACTGCGTATAACTTCGACCAGAACCGGGAATCCAACGCGGATCCTCGGGATGGCCAGCCAATTGCGTGGAGCACGACACCAACTCCATTCCTACAATCCCACTCATCCGATCCAATGGAAAGGGAAAGAAAGAGAGAAAGGTTGGGATACACGGAGGGTGACGAACGGAAGGTTGAGGAGGAGAATGAATTGAGAAAACAGTCGGGATGAGATGGAGCGAATGAAGGAAATCGCGATAGGGGAGAGGAGAGAAAAGAAACAAAACAGCCTATAAATAATTGATGGTGCGTGCATCAGGAGATGGCTGAGGAACCGAGGAAAGAAAATTAAATACAAGAAAAATGAAAAGGGGTGAGGCGGAAGGCAGGAAGGGGAAAGGGGAGTGATGCTCATGAGACCGATGGCAAAATGAGGGTAATAAACGGACGGAGGAAATGGAAAAGTGAATAATTTTAATGATGAAGGATTTAGTTACTCGGGGCACAATACTTTTAAAAGCAGGTACAATATACAAAGTGAGATATACTAACACAAAAAGGAGAAAAGAAAAAGAACACGCGGAATGCTGAACAATTTTAGAGGCATTGATGTAAATAGTATATTCAATAAACTGATCATGGAGCAAAATCTCAGAGAGATCAATACCCTACCAGACACCTAGGAGCATAGGTAACCTTAGAGAATGAGTTTGTTGAAGGTAAATATAAAATATTACTTTGAAACGCCGCTCATGTTTGGAGCTACTCGGCGCAATTTGCAGGGAGTTCCATAATGCTGAAATGCTCTAACTAAGAAAGATTTAAGACATAGAATGGTGAGAAGAATCGAAGGGCCATATCGTTCCCAATCCACGAGAAGGAAAAGAGAGGGATGGGCTGAGAAGGAAAAAGGTTTTTAAGAAAGGAAAGCGCCAAGCGGATGGAATAAGGAGTCAAGTGGCGTCAAGGGAGAGAGGATAATGGAAAAAACGTCCAGAGGATGTATCCAAAGGTTATTCTCGGAATAAAATCCCTTTAATCAACTTCCCCGCACAAGAAAGTATATTATTCCCATTTATTTTTTCCCCGGTTTTGAGTAATCCCCTTAATTCTCTCATCACAGGAACGTAAAAACAAAACACACTTCCGGCTTGAAGAATAAGATCCAGATTACAACGTTTCAAATCCAATTACAGAGGGGAGGGTAGGGGGTGGGGGGGAGAGACTAAGAAAAGACAAAAAACCAAACAAGTCAATCCACACGAAAAAAAAGACATACGAAGCAGAATTTTCCGCACTAAAAGAAAACTGTTATGCGCTCGTTTTTGTTTTCACAAAAATTTTGTTTCTTTTTCTTAACCGCAATTCATATCCCACCACTTGTTTCTCGCCGGGATGAGAAAAGGCTGAGAAGGGGTCCATTGTATCATAGCGTCGAGCGTCGAAGAGAGGAAGCCTACAGGACCAATGCGGAAAGATGAGGGAAAAGAGCTGTTACGCTAATCCGTTTTAAGGTTCCCATTTTTCTCCCGCTTTGGGCGTCGTCGACTCCGGGGCGAATTCGAGGAATGGGAGCAGGAGGAGGGATATTCGATACGATGAGGATTTTGCCCATCCACGAAGAGAAAAGGGATGAGAAGGCCTCAGGCGGACGAGCGAAGGGAGGGACGATGCGGGTGAGTGGAGAAAATATGCGAAGAATGTGACGGGAGAAATTTGGAGGGTGAGTTCGCGCTCGAGACAGTAGAATCGCTATCGACATGGTGGGGGAGGAGAAAAGGGGGGGGGGGGGGCGAAAAAATAGAGAAAAGTCTGCTAGTGAAGCCGAGCGAATTTTTATGCAACATCGAGGCCCAGCCACAAAGCCTTGCGGTACAACCTGAATTGCAAAAGCTTTGTGGCCATCTAAGAGCCGCACGACTTTCCAATATCGGCCATTTTGATGACTGAATATACAAAGGTTACCTCGATTATTAGGACCACAGACCGGCAATAGCTTCCCATCGACGCCTCTGATATTTCATTGATTTATGACCGACATCGACGATCGAAAAATTACTGAAAATCTAATAGTAAAAATAAAAAAATATGAGGAAAAAAAGAATCGAACGTGTGATAAACAAATAAGTCCTTAGAAAAGTGGACGAAAAGAGATGTACTCTAAAAACTTTGAAAAGATAATGGGACAAATTAATATTTCATATCCGGAGGTATGACAGCCTGAATAAAATCCTTGAGGGAAAATTAAATAGTAAGAATGGGAAAGTAAGGCCTCGAATGAGATGAATGGAGCAAGTTGTTAAGAATGTGAAAGAAAAGAGTTATGTAGGCATTAAGAGGTGGTTTAATTGGAGAATCAAGATGAGAGCTGCGTCAAACTTATCTCGGTATTGTTGGCTCATGGTAATGATGGCAAGTGAAATACGAAGTGTAAAAATAACACTATTAGAACATAAAGAGCAATGAAGTCGACAGTGTCTGGCTTGACTACGTGGAATTCCTTCATGATGAGGGTAAGGAAACAATGCACTTCCACAAAATATAATTTATTCACTCACGACCATGGTTTCGATGCTTAGCATCTAACATGCTTAGCATCGAACATGCTTAGCATCGAACATGCTTAGCATCTATCAACATAGCATCAAGACCTGAGGATTATGCTAAGCGTCGAAACCATGGTCGTGAGTGAATAAATTATATTTTGTGGAAGTGCATTGTTTCCTTACCTTCATCATAAAGAACAATACTGGATTTTTTTCTACGAGAAGGCGGAAGAAAGAATCTACTCGTACTTGAGCAAGGAAGAAACAAAGAGGAAGTGACTAGAAGCCCGGGTGCGATCAGAGGCCAAGGACGAATTGAGAAAGAGGAGAGGACAAGGAAAGAGAAAGAAAAAACAAGACGGAAAGAGGAAAAGAGAAGGAACAAGCGATAGCGGAAGCGGTGTATTCAGAAAAACAGCTTTGTTATGGGGATCAACGCGTGCGCAGCCACTGCCGTCTTTTTACAGCCACCCACCACGCCACGCCGGCCCGTTGCGGAAGCTAATGGAACACAAAAGGTGAACCGAAAATGGTAAGTGAGATCGAAGGCTCCCGTTCCAACGACGCTACAGAAGCCGCTGGAGTGTTTGAGAGCGCCTTCAATCGTTACGCTCGCGTCAATGGCACTAGTCATTATGGTGCAGAGGAAAGAAAGCCGAGCGAAACGGCGTCCGCTCAAAGCACTCAAGCTGGCGTCATCCACGATACGGAAGTCGAAATGTAAGGTTATTTCACTGACGCCGAATTCGAAAGAATAATTTTCCTGGCCGCAAAATAAAAATAAACGAGGGCTGGAAGATTAGGACTATGGCCCATGACGCGGATGTACCGACCATCTATGTTCCAGCAAGTATTATCCAGCAAGTGCTCTACGGGTTACGGTAGGATTTGATGGAATATTTCTTCTCCGCTTAACCTTTAAGCTCATTCTTTGCTCCGTTTTCTACTCTCTTTCTCTCCTGATCAGTATTTTTTCCCTTCCATGTTTTCCTGGAATTCCTCCCTGCATTAAATATCTTTCGATTCCCACCCTTAAAGTTCAACAACCATTTTTCTTTGCTCTCCCGACATGTTAGAAACCCCTGACATACATCGTTCTTTCAGTCACTTGTACATTCACCTTCTTTGTCCAAATCAACTTTTCAATAACCTCGCATCTAATTTCCGTAAGGTTCAGGTGTGGAATCACGGATCTAACTTTCGCGTTATCGCAACCTTTATCGTTAACGCTTACCCCCTAGAGTAGCGCAGGGTTAACAATAACCGTCAATAAAATTCGCTCCACTGATTGTAATAAGCGTTTTGAAATGCTGTACGAAAAATGAAGAATGGAGATCACGTTCTCTCTGAAATAAGTTAAATCAAAAAATAACGATAACGCTAACGCACGCGTTATGAAGATCCATGATCGAGGCCCAGGTCTCGAAATCTCAGAAAACCAAGCTCCATACCGAACTCCCAATTGACCTTTAATTGGCATCTTAGCTCTGATTCCGATAAAAATAACTCTCCCGTGTGTAAGCGCCCCTTTAACTAACGCAATTCTCATTTTAATCTTTAGTTATGCTATGTTATTTAGTGGAGGCGGCCGATAGCAGAGGTCATTTGCGCCATTTAGGATCGGTGGGTAATTAGATAATTGTAGGAGTTTACAGGGAACGGAAGAAGGGTGGAGAGTAACCTGGCGTCGGCATTAGCGACCTGCTCTTCACGACAGGCACCAAGGTGACCACGGCTTAACGTCCCATACGACGGACGGAGTACTGAACCTGAAATGCCCTCCACTAGGCACTCAAGTGGGGAACGGTTAGCCGCCGAAAAATCCGCCACTGCCGGGAATCGAACCCAGGCCCTCGGGATGGAAGGCCAGTACTCTAGCCACCACACCAACCCATTCCCAATCAAAAATCGATTGTAATATACTTTCTTGGAATACTTACTCTCCGTGCAATACAGATAAAAAGACCGTAACAAAGGAATTGCCACTGCCTTAAATACAGCAGAGAATTATGTATCTCAAAGGATACAGGCGTCATATAGAGTATTTGGGGAGGTAAGTTGGCTGAGAGGTAATGACGATGGTGAAGGTAGGGTGGCTGAGATGTGATTGAACATAACATACAAAATAGCGGGAATAAAAAAAGAGATGCTGGGGACTATGTAGTTGGTTGAATGGCTAACAATGAAATCAACAGACGCAAATACACCCGACCGTTTGAACAGCGAAATTTCCCACTTTACGAAAAATGCATGAAGTCGGTTTACTAAGTTCCAATAACATTCGATGAACAATATCCGTCATCGAAAACCAATCTCAGCAGAGGGATGACAGTGCGGCTGCCCAGTGAAGTTATCTGATCTACATTAGGTTATAGGAATAAAATAAAAATAGCAGATCATATGAATGTTTCCATCTCGCTTCACATAAAATTTCAATTCCTCTCCAAAAATAAAAAAGAGACGTTACATATATTTCCTCGAAACATATTTACGATTCACAGAAGGGCATCACTCGAAGTAGACTGACTATTCATCCGAATAGTCAGTTTATGCAATATGGCAGTCTGCGTTAAGTTTTTGAGTGTTGTGTCACGAAGCATACGCAGTGCTGGTTAAATTAGCAATTGTTCTTCGTGACATCGAATTCCTGACATACTGGTTGTCTCAGGTAGTTTTGATCTCATCTGGCAAGTGATTAACGTTGTAGTTGAGAGATATACATTCATGGTACCTTTAAATGGAAACTAAATACTTAACTATTATCAGAAGTTCTTAATGGCGACTCTATCATTCACTAGTGACTAATTAACGATTTAGTTAAACTTGACGAGTTATGCCCAAATGAGACAATCGGTTAATTATATATTTTTACGTACAAGGTGTTACCAGTAACGTAACTTTGAATATCTCGTTAGTGCACGAACCGACATATCACAGCGGTTCACGAGCAACTAACGAACGTACTTTTCACATTAGGAGACCTGAAAGTATGTGCCATAAATGCAAGTGATATTAATACTTATAGCACATTAAACTTAAAAACCATTTGTAAGACGCATAAAATTAGTACTGCGGGAGTGATAATTAAAATGCACTGAAGCCGACTAATAAACAATACCATCGATTATGTTTAGTTAAGCTAATGAAATCAATTTCCGTTCTCAAACCGACATCTAGAAAATACATTATAAGCAATTAAAAATGGAAACGGGGGAAATGGCGGGTAAACAAGTGTAAATTATTTAAACACAAATGTTCGACAAATTAATTAAAGCATTTTACTGCCGAGCGCGTATTTTTAATAATTTAGTTGCGTCGCAATGAAATTTGAAAAGCTGAAAAGCATTAATGAACCTAATTTATACCGGCATTAATGGCAAACTAAATTTAACTAGGAAAAAGCTTGGTAGTTTGAAAAATATTTTCGTGCTAAATTGGAATTTTAAAGGATGCTTAAATTTATAATCATGTGAAAATTGTTTTAAAAATTACAAATAACGGAAAAATACTGGAACATTCCAGTATAATAAGGTCCTTACAATCGATCGTTGGATAATACATGAATGATAAAACACAGAAGGTAACTGGTAGTTCACGCACATTAGAAAGGTAAGAATCATGTACATATCTATCGGCAATATTTAATGACCTTGAATATTCCTCAGTTATCACTGAGTTCCAAATATCTATCGCGGTGGACACAACTCTCAAGACGCTACGGATAACAAAGAACGGGCACCATGATGTTAAATCGCCGGCGTCATCAGAGGTTCCATGCACATACTATTTCTAATGGCTTACATCTTCACAAGTAGAATGCTGCTGCCATCCTTTACAACCACTATAACCTACTCCTTCCCATGCCCTTGGACAGCGTTTCCCAAGCTGTGCTCCGCGGAGCCCAAGGGGATCCCGCGAACGATACTCAGGGCTCTGTTCGCGGCTGTAAGAATGACAACAATTAAATTGTTGCTTCCGTGCAGTGGAAAAAACAAAATCATGTACTTCATGGGACAAAACATCAAGGGAAAATTACTTTCACAGTAAATATTTAGGGTTCTTCTGGATAGATGGAAAGTAACAATAGATAAATCTACTATACAACAATGCTCTATAGAACAAAACCTTGTAATTCCATCAAGTGTAAATTACTTTCACATTTAATTAATAGAGTTCTTCTCACTAGATGGAAAGTAATAATAGATTGATCCACTCGTCACTGGAACTATCTCAATCTTCATTGCTTGCCAACAACAGCTTAATCAATTCTCAAAATTATTTTGCTATACATACTGGTCAGGCTGTGTTTATTATTCAGTTACTTCGTTTCAACAGACGCAATGCGTAGAATCAACAATCTACAGCTGGTTTATAGGCCTATAAATATTGTTATGCATTATAATATCAATAAGACATAATAATTGGGGTCCAGTTGGCGCAGTAGTTCGATCACTTCTCACCCGGAGATCGAATCCCAGCAGCGGAAGGTATTATTCGCTGGTAAACCGTCCCCCACTTGAGAGCTTTGTAGAGCGCATTCGAGTTCAGTGCTCGATCCGTCGACTAATCTATGGTCACCTTGGCAGTAGGCTTGGCTCCTTTCATTAAGAGAAGGGTGCCCAATTCCGACGCCGGGTTTCCTTCCACTTTCTTCCTTCCCATTCCATTCCCATCCTTGTAACATTTTCCTGCGTCTAAAGCGCCCATAAGTTTGTATGTGAACTTGAAAACTATAGGTAGAACATAATAATTGTACTTGACTCTCTCCTCGAGAGACCCGATTTGACTACCGGCAGTGGAAGATATTTCTATGGGTAAGCCGGCCGTACTTGAGTGTTTTGTAGAGACCATTGTTCGTTAAATTTTGATCATTGCAATGCATCTTTACGTTTATATGACACTATAGTTTTTTAACATTTTTAATTGCATATCTCTTAACACTAGAACGCCCAGAGGGGTCATTTTGACCCCATCGGGTTTTTAAATTTATTTTATGATCTCATTTTTTAAGAGAACAGAATTTCTTCTCGTGACTTTTAATATTTTTAGTAGGTGTTCACTTACATACATTTTTACCTTCCTAAAATAATTCATTGAGGAGATAAATTATATTTTACCTTGAACGCCCAAATGGGGTATTTTGACCCAAGCGTTCATTTGCGCGCTTTTTCTCTGTAAAGGTCCTTTTTTATTTGCATTTTTGTGTCATTCTGCTGCATATGTGTTCACTGTTCTCTCGTCTTATTTTTTACATTCGGTTACTTATCTTCCAAGTTTGTATCAGTTTCCAAAACAGTTTTGTTTTCTTTCCCCATCACGTCCTCACTTTTCGTTTTGCTTACATGTGGAATATTTAGTAATTACTTTGCTAACATCATCACACTTTGTCAATCTGTGCGGTGTGAGGAGAATGCAATTTTGCGTACCACTTTCGCACGGAATTTTTCTACTTAGTTGACTCCAAATCTGATTATTTCTCTTCGGATGACGAGTGGAGAGTAAAACTCGTTCTTACAATGGAAAAGAAAAACCACTCCACACAAAGGTTTTATTGGTTTCTACCATGATTTCGACAATATATGTCATTATCAAGATTGATATTGTCGAAACCATGGTAGAAACCTATAAAACCTTTGCGTGGAATGCACAAAGTGGTTTTTCTTTTCCAATCGAGTGGTTCCACAAAGTAAAGCCTAAAACTTAGAAATCATTCTCACAGTTATAGTAACAAAAGTTCGTGTATTTGTTGTCCATTTGTCGTGGCTTCTAGGGACGAATTTGCGGAGTGATCGTTATTTTGAAAATAGCTGTAATAAAAAATTTCTCAAAGACCAGCATAATGTTCTGCTGACATTCTTGCGGAGCTGCATAAGATTCAATAAGATAAGTCAGATTGTGGAGAGTGTTCATTTGACAATTCCGACGGCAATCTGACATTTGAAGCTTGTGAAGAATAAACATAATCCTCAGAATGTGACGATAAGTACCCGTTTTATGATCTCAGTAGAGACACTAGGAGGGGTGGATCTAAAAATTAGATCACTATTTGATATAATATTCATTCACTATTTTCAAGGAACTCGGGGTCAAAGCAAAAGATACCCTTGGAATAATCAGAGATAGATATGACAGTGGAAGGCCAGCAGAGAATTTCCAGAAGAGTGAAATGGTCGCAATCCCGAAGAAACCAAGGACAGAGAAATGCGAAGAACAGAGAACCTTTAGCCTGGTGTTGCCACAATGTTGTTTCAATGTGTAGCCACACATTGAAAATACTTACTAAGATTATTAGCAGAAGAATGGAAGGGAAGATCGAAGGGAATCTTTCGGAAAATCAATTCGGATTCACGAAAAATCAAGGGGTTAGGGAGGCAATGCTCAGCTAAAGGATACTGGCCGAGAAAATGATACACGTAAACAAGCCGTTCTTTGTGACATTCGTGGACGTAGAAAAGGCTTTTGACAACGTCGAATGTAACATGATGTTCAAGATACTGGAAGTGATTGGAATGATTTGAATGGACTACAAGGATAAAAGAAAAAAATGTTTAGTCTCTACAAGAACCAGGTCACCACAATACAAATAAAAGACGGAAGGAAGATAAAAGACAAAATAAATGAAGTATTCAGATAAGGATGCAAACTCTCCCCAGCACTATTCAATATATACCTGAAAGAAGCAATAAGAAACAGAGGAAATTGGTATCAAGGGCATCAAGGTGAATGGCGAAGAAATAAACATGCTCTGGTTTGCGGATGACATCGCAGTTGTAGCACAAAGTCGAGAGGACCTACAAGCATCCCTGACCACAATGGATGAATTACTTCAAGAATATAATATGACCATCAACAAGAAGAAAACTAAAATCCTAGTGTGCGAAAGAGAGAAGCTTAGGGCAAATATCACAATTCGAGTGAAATTGGTACAAGTGGAGAAATTCACCTACCTCAGCAGCACTATAGCCTGGGATGGAAGAAGCTCAACGGACATCAAGCAAAGAATAGCACAAGCTAAGGAAGCTTTTATGAAGAAGAGACAACTACTGTGCTCAAGAACCTACGGCTACAAACAAGGTAGCCCTTTATCGTATGGAGCATAGTACTCTATGGATCAGAGACATGGAAAATCGGGAAAGCAGACCAGCGAAGAATTGAAGCCTTCGAAACATGGTGCTGGTGGAGAATGTTGAAATTAAATGGACACATAAAGTGAGGAAAGAAGAAGTGTACAGAAGAGCAGATGAAGAAAGGACAATATGGATAACCCTATAGCATAGAAGAAACAGATGGATTGGATATACCTTGAGGCACAATGAATTAGTTAGAAATACAATAAACGGGAAGATTGAAGGGAAGGTCCCGCGAGGAAGACCAAGGGGCAAATATATAGAGCAAATAAAGAAGGACGTGAAAGAGTAAATATACCAGAAAGTGAAGGAATTAACACAAATTAGGGCATAATGGAGGGCTGCAGTAAACTAATAATGGGATTGAAATACTGAATGGGAAGAAAACGATTTTCATTAGGCTTCTCAATTTTATTAAAAAAATTTCTGATGGTATTTCTAATTTTGGTAGGACAAATCATTCATAATTCAACAGGTCAAACTGCAAAAATAATAAATAAATACATTTAAATACAGTAGATGACATTTGTTGTGTAATGAGTGTCACCATTTTAGGCAAGAAAAAATTAAATTGAAGAAAAACGAGAAAATGATTGTAACACTCAAAGTTGGTGTTTCAATAAATAGTTATATCGAGAAAAACATTACTATAATAAACTGAAAAAATCTATGAATGTGAAGAATTAGGACATCATTTAATGAAAAAACACTAAAAATGAAAAGATATAAATGCCTTGTGATAAATTAACTTATTAATCACCGGGGGTCAAAATGACCCCATTTGGGCGTTGAATGATGTCAAGAAGTCCGGGCGTCCTAGTGTTAAATGTCGCTGAATATTGAAATGCTTCGTACATAATTTTGTAATTAAAAATAGATATACGTAATTAACCATTGTCTACTTATTTTTAGTGTTGAACAATTGTAATTAATAATGAATAGGAGTTTACGCAAAAAGGGAATATTTAACCTAAATCTTGCGCACAATAAAGACAAAATGCAATTATTATTTATTGTGGAACATTAAGAAGAATTCACTTCACTTCCACCAACGCTCACATTTATGACACAATAGATTACTTTCTATTAAAATGTTGTACTTACTCCAACAGGGACCAACCACGAAACAGAATGAAGAGGACACACTTAAAATTCACCTGAAAAGACAAATAGTTTAAGGTTAATCCAACGCACACAAAATGTTTGATACGAAAAAAACACGCATTCAATATTCGCACTTTAAAAAGAATCTCGAGACGCGGGCGCTGTATAAAGAAGATATTAACGGACTCAGACTCCATTATTTTTACAATTAACAATTCCGGTTAGTAGCATTGCTAGCATTAGAAATTATACTTATAAATTAGCACGTAATAATGACGCAATGCGAAAGGAGGTCTCACTACATCGAGAGATGGATGGGCTCACCTACTCGTAATTCATACGCCTTGATTTCAGTCCCTTCATATATTTCTGTTTTCCAATACGAAAAAAAACATCTTTCTCATAATGAGTCTGGTTGGTGCGGTGTGGCTAGAGTTCTGCTCTCCAATGCCAAGGACTCGGGTTCGAAATCCGGCAGTGTCAGATAAATTATATAGGTAAGCTGGATCCTAATTGAGTGCTTTGCAAAGAGCACTCGAGTTCAGTACTCGGTCCGTCAGATAGAACGTTCAGCCGTGGACTCCTTGTACTTTCCAAGGGACACTGGGGAATAGATTCAAAACAGTTCTGACCAGGATTTATTGTAGGCCCATTTTTGGTGGTGACAAAACCAATAGCCCTTATGTGGAAGAATATGAGGTCCTTAAAGACATGGTTTTGAACATCACCGTCAGGTATCACTTAAAAGCAAACCACTTACCAACTTTTGGGCTGTGGTGACAGAATTTTTTGATACTAAGTTTACAAGCTAAATTACAGCCTTTTGGCATCATCACCTCTATGATGCGGCATATTCGAGGTCACGGCATGAAAAACTAAATACGAAGGTCGTTGGGACGTAGTGGACGATATTCTTCATCAACAGTGCACCAGACATTTCAAAATTTGAAGCAAAAACCAAACACATAGTTCAAATTAACTTTGAGTGCACGTGACACAGTCAAATGTTTCAAATAATATTTAATTAGTTGCTCTGTAAATCATTTAGTATATTTAAATAGCATTGTCTCCTGTTCTTTAACGCTACTGGTTTCTTTTATAAATATACATACCTTAGTATTTATACTACCGTATACGTATCATGCGTAATATACCTCATAGAACATAAATAGAACTAAACACTAAACATCTTCTGGGACTCCACGAGAAACTTCATAATGGGCACCGTGGCTGAAAAATGTTAAAAACCGCTACTCTAGGAAAAAAATACACCGATGGCTACACAGGTCTCCCCACCACGCTGAAAATTTTTCCTTTCACGGCTTTCCCATAATTTAGCCCATGTTTACGCGAGGGATGATAAAATACGATTACAACATTTCTGCTTCATGGTAAAATAGAGGGGAAAACATTTTCGCGAAAATAATCCAAAGTGGAATACTTTCCGGGTAACTGCATCCACAGAACCCTAACTAGTGCTCTCGCGACAGATATGCCGCACAGTCTTGTTGAGGGTAGCGTTTCGAAGAATGCTTCCCAGAGGGGATGATTGACGAGTTGGAAAAAAAGCTCCACGGAGGCAGGGCGCGGAAGAGAGCTTACAAAAGATTTGGAGGAGGAAATCTGACGAGAAGAGTAAAAGGAGTTTCTCTGTTGCTACGAACGGGAGAGAGAGAGGGGGGGGACGGGGCGCTCTCGCTATCTTTTTGCTGCGGGCTGTGATTTGTGGATTGCGGTGGGGCATTATATGCGCCAAAGAGGGGGCTAAAGATTCGTGAGGGAGAAAGAGAGAGAAAAAAAAGGTCATCCGTTTTAATCACTCGAAATAAAATGAGACATTTTCTAGCCGCTGGATAAAAACGAGCGAATTCCCCGGCGAGCGGCAAAAAAATAAATAAATAAAATAAAAAATACATATATGTAATGGGAACTCTAATTGCGAGAGTGGCCAGATATGAATTATGTCGTTCCAAGGCTCTTTTGTTGAAGACTAGAGAGGAGAAACCGCGAGCCTTTTTTTTTACTTTCCACCACTCCTACTCCAGCTGGAGAGCGCTGGATAAAAATGTTTAACGTTTGCGAGGATCCCAGATTCGAGCGGAATTAAATCAATGCCTTACGAAACGACGACCCGCAAATAGTCTGTCATTAAGGGCGTAACGGCGATATTCTGGAGAGGAGAAAAAAAAATGAGTGCACGACAGGAATATAATATAAAAAAAGAGAGTGAACACAGGAAGGGATGTGAAGGAAGAATTTTCGCTTTTTGAAAATAGCGGACAGTGGTTCCCCTTCACTGCAAACTACAAATTATTGTGGGTAGATGGCGCACACTCGAAAAAAAAGAACATCCCTTCCGGAATACCGGACATTTGTCCTCGAATAGTCAGCGATTGCTCGATCTAGAGTCTGACGAAGCGATAAGCGCAAACAAATGATAAAGATGAATCTGAGAGCTTAAAGAAGGTAATAGAAAATTCATCCCCGAGTATTTATTTAAAAAAATAATTATGATACCTTTCCTTCCTTAGGTAGCGGCTCAAGTCGTAAAAGTTACGCCTCTCCTTTCATTCTTCTCCCAGGCCCTAAAATTTCCCGAGTTTCAAAAGTATCCATTTTTCTGGAGTCTTCAAAACTCTTTTCTTTTTTTTAACACTTCTTCCTGCGATATGAAAATTTTATGCAAATGACGCTTCAAAAGAATTCATTTCGCTTCGAAATAATTTCCATTTTGGAGCTTAGTCATCCTTTCCGTCAAACAATAGAGGACAATTAAAAAAGTGTGATTTGCCGCTAAAATATGCATAGGTACATGTAATTCTCCGCACAGAAAAAAATGATGTTACGCGAGAATTTATCATTTTTGCCGCAGTAATTTCAACACGTGATATTATAGGGGAGGTCATGATATCTCACAGTGAGTACTTGGTAGATGATATACATAAATTCTCTCAAAATTAGCATAAAAAAACTAGTATAACTCGCAAAATTTACGCAAGCGCTAAAAGATATGGCAGAGAGTTTTAGAAAAATCCGTATTGAGTATCAGAGATTGGCATCTTTGCTAAATAAACGTCAGCAACTCCATAACTAAGAGGCAAAAGATGATTCGTCAACTGTGCATACCTTCGCGTCTTAGTTGGTTATACCCTAAATACAGGTGTTGCGAACTAGCCAAGAAAATAATTAACGGACTTAATCAATGATATACACAACAGCGAATTTCTTCAGAGAAAAAAAAACCACCCTGATCTGTTAACCCGGATTGCCCGAACTCCTGCCCGGTATTTAAGCCACGATACCAAAGCACCCTTTTTCTCTGTGGATTTCTAAATGCTTTGAAGGATAAATTCAACCGTAGCTTATTTTTTCCGGAATAACACGCGTATACCAAAATAGCTGATGTGTAAAATACTCATACCCAGTAAATATTACACAAAATAGGACTCAAATTCCACCTGAACTTTTTAAAACTTAAATCCTAATCTAGAAGTTTCTCTATTGATTTACTACAATTAGCGAGTGAATTTAAAAACTTGGCCACCGATCGTCTCAATTAACTAAATTATTCGGGACATTGACAGAGACCGTGAGCTGTGAATGAAAAATTAGTTAACGCAGGATTGAAAATCATAGCCGAGACCAACTACTAACTAAAAACTAAACAGCGTGACTTCATGACAGATACAAGTCCGTCCTTTCAATCCCTAAGTTTTCACGGTCACTCAAGTATACCCGACGAGATTCATCCTTATGCATACGAATCCTATAACTAAGGACATTTGGTTTCTTAAAAAAAATTGTAAGCATATCGCCAATTTGTCAGCAATTACAAAATTAATAACAGAGACTATGCCCATCTATCTATCACTATGAAATCGGGCTCCATTGGTGCAATTTCAGCAATTTGTATTTAATGCTGGGCACTTTAATCCATGAATGCCGGGAAAAAAGAATATCTGGACAAGTGTTCGATCTCCAATGAGAGACTAACTATGCTGTGTAAGAGCACGCTACTTAATGCTCTTATATCAGCTCTAAAGTAGCCGAAACAGCGAGATCAGGACAAGAGTGAGCGAAATTAGCCCCCTCATGGACCTAGGTGCATCTTGATGTAAGAACTTGCGGGGTCCTCATTGCACTGAGAACGAAATACTTTATTTCAAATACAGAATCCTCTTAGGATTTCGGAAGTTCACCCCGAAAAATGTGTGTACAATTAAAAAAATATTGACACAAAGGATGGATAAAATTAAGAAGAAATCATTGCACTGGGAGAAAGTTAAGTTATCAACATCCGCGAATAGTCAATATTCAACATTTACAAGAATAATTGATTTTTTAAAAGTTCGCATTTGCACAAATTTACTAAGTAAATCTTGAAGTATGTCATTCTACTTGGCAAGTGTAATTTCTTTCTTTCTAAAGTGTCAAAAATTCAAATCATGCAATATATCAGAGAGGGTAGCAGAAAAGTAAATCACTCCGGAAGAAGATGGAAATAAGAAGAAGGCAGAGGAACTTAATATCACGGGACAATGAGCGCACACTCCCAAACCTCACGACAGAGAGCAAGTGGGTTAATTGCTCGTCACAAAGGCGGTGCCGGGAACGCAAAGAAGAGAGAGCATTGCAGTGAGGCATCCGACCTCGCGCGGCTTCAACGGGAAAGCATTTGGGAAGAGTTAAAGGCAGCAGACGATGAGAAGAGGGAGACCGTGCTCGAGGAAGTCGGCGTTGGGAAACGGTGCTGGAGGTGGCACAGGTGGGAAATGACGGAAGATTGCACTGCAGTACGTTATTGCATTATTTTTTTTACATTTTGGTGCCACCGGAAGTGTAGAGGTTATGCCGCAAAGCAACAGATGGATGCATGAAATTGAATGGATGATAGCTACATATATATTTACCTAGCTCCCTATTATCTAGCATGTCTCCATTTAAAATCCTAGTTGCATGTTTTGTGATCTTCACCCCCTGCCACACCCCCTCGTGGTGGCTCACAGGGTATTACGTAGACGTAGACGTATGGAAGAAATGAAGGCTCACGGGGAAATCGAAGGGAAAACGATGAGAGATGCATATACAAAAACAAATTATGTGCAAGCAGGTGTGTGGCTGCGACTGACTCCCTACCATGTACCCTTAATCATCAAAAACATAATTATGTATTTAGCATTTGCATAACTATGATTTTTTTGCTAATTCAACCAAATTCACTGAGGAAACGCAACGGTTTCACAAGCTATACCGTTTCTAATTTCGAACAATCATCGTGTGAAACAGACACTGCTCAAGTTTTATACAAATACGCAATAGTATTTACTGGTCAAGGTTGAGAGGGAATGTTGAAAGCAAACAAACGTGTGTTGTAGATTTATAGGTCACCTAGGTTTAAATTAAGCCTAAAATACGTAGTAACCTATTCTAATTAATTACTTCCCAGATAACTTATATCATATTTTTCTTTACCTAAGTATATGCGGATTAATGGCATAATAAATCTCTCCATCTTGGTGCCTCTTTTCCTTATGCTCGAGACTACCATAGCACGACTGAGTTTCTCAGAGACAAGAGATGGAACAGTGGCACTCGGAAAAAACATAAAATAAGACAAAAATGGAATAGAGTGCGAAGTGAAAGTCAATCGGAAAAAAATGGAATAGAACAGAAAGATAATCATAGATAAAGACATTTTAATTTTAATAGATAAGCTTAAAAAATCAAATATTCGTGTAACTGTTGAATAGTGGCTATTCGCGGATGTTGGTTACTTAACCTCCTCTCAATTCAATGTATTCTTCTGAATTTTACCCATCTTTTGTCAATATTCTTTGAATCGTACACACATTTTGCGGAGTTAACTTCAGAAATCCTAAGAGGGGAGATTCTAGATTTGAAATAAAGACATCTATTTTCTAAAATATAAATAGCTTTTATCCGCCTACGGTTAATACTAGCTTAAAAATTCCGAAAGCGTGAAAAATATCTTTTTTACATTAGTAATGGCTTATGAAGATGCGACATGACCCTGGCCGTCGATGCACCTCTAAATCAATCCTACTACTACTACATGAAGAAAATCAATAGGATCAGAATAATAAAGGAGCCTACTTTGAAATAAATACGGGAAATGAAATATAGAACGATCGAGGAAAATAAGGTACGTTTTTGGAGCCCAAAGAACAGTTAAAAAGCCTATTAAAAATATTGCAAAAGAACGCTACGCACCATTATTCAACACAATAAATGTACTACACTTGATTCTGCGAAGTAGATACTAATTTCAAAACAAGTGAATACCTACATATGGTCGATAAATATTAAGTGATATTCCAATGTTTACCCAGCTAGAACAAAGGAAATTGCTTTTACATATTTTCCTGTAGAGATTTTCAATTCCAAGAAATCGAATGAGTAGAATTGAGAATAACTCACCTTCAGTTGGATGATCCTTCCACTCTTACCAGCTAATTTAAATGGCAAATGGTAAAATAAAAGAGAAAACCTCATTGAATACCCTTTTTGGACTCGAAAACTGGTTAGAAGCGAAAAGAATAAGATAAATATTGACGGATATCGTTCTGTATTTTGTATCCCGCCGTTTACCATGTCCAACCCGTAACCTTTTGTCTAGGTATTTTATCCGAGTTGCTTCGCTCCGTAATTTGGCCGTAATTTCATAGGATACCCTACTGCCGACTTGTACGGCAGCAACAGAACGAGGAGACCGGAGTCCCGATGGGAGAAATTATTTGCGGGTTGACGAAAGAGAGAGAGAATGAGCTGTAGGGAGGTCTAGAGAGGACGAGAGAAACAAGCGAATGTGTGCGAGGGATTAACGTCTCTCACCTGCCATCAAGAGAAATGACGAAGGCAGCGACGAAGTTAACCTTTGTCGCGTACCATGCTCCTCAAAGCATCGTGCTGAGGGTAATAATCATGCTGTTGACATATTAAAGGAATCAGAAATACGGGACTTGCGAAGAAAGATACACGAAAATCGACCAGGGACAACCCGACCGCATGGTATCATAACACCACTCGGTTCTAATGCCCGAAATTCGTATCAACGGAAGCGTGCTCTGAAAGACTTTCCCGTTTCTTTTTAGGTCGCTAACCACTTGATTGGATTTGGATGAGAGATACAATATAGGTTTTATTTATCAGGCATAGAAACTTGCCGAAACATTGCTTGCAGGGGATCGGGTTGGTGTGGTGGCTAGAGTATTGACCTCCTATCCCGAGGGCCCGGGTTCGATTCCCGGCAGTGGCGGATTTTTTTCAGTGGAAAACCGATCCCCACTTGAGTGCCTAGTAGAGGGCATTTCAAGTACAGCACTCCGTCCGTCGGATGCGACGTTAAGCTGTGCCCTTTGGCGCCTTTCGTTAACAGTACGCTAATGCCGGCGCCGGTTTTCTCTCCATCCTTCTTCCGTTCCCTGAAAACTCCTACCATTACCCAATTACCCACCTATCCTAAATGGCGCAAATTACCTCAGCTGTCGGCCGCCTCCCCTGAATAATCAACCAAACCAACCAACATTGCTTCAAAGTGGAAAACTAAACCGATTAGATTTGCTATCAAGATTTCAAATGTTTACGACGGGCCTATGCTGATAGGTATTGTTAAGCAGATTTAAGAGGAGGCTTGGAATATGAAGAGCTTGTGTAATATCTCCAATGCACTATGTTCGCAGGTTTCCGCGGCATCTACACTGCAGGCGTGAGTGTACGCAATAAATCGTTCTTCAGAGACATGCTAGCACTGGGGCACGTTTTCTTGACGGCGCTAGTCTAGACTGAAGTGAATGCCAATTCAAAATGTACGTGTTATCATGCGATCTACCGTGAAGGCGTGAGGCATGGACGTAAAGTCACGACCATGAATGTTAAATAAGAAAAGAACGGAAAAGGGAGAAAAATACAAACTTAATTTGGAAAACAGTATTAGGCTTTATTCATTTTGTGGCTGTGTGTGGTGCGTGGAAATTCATGAAACTCATTTGACTCTAGAACTGACCACATCACATATCTACGTCCTGCATCATCGCGTCCATCTGATCCACAGTTGCAGCTTAGGGATACACATAAATAAATATGTCTGCGGAACGGCAGAACAGAATGTGGGAACGGAAAGTACGGCAAAGGAAGGCCTTGTATGAGATATGTGGAACGGGTCGTGAAGGGTGTGAAAGATTGGATCTGAAATAGTATGAAGAGGTTGGCCGATAGAAGAATCGAGTGGAGGGCTGCATCAAGCCAATCCTAAGAATGTTAACCAATAATGACGTCTGCGGAGAAAGCCTCGAAAGCACGGGATTTGAATTTACAGAATAATATAAATCGGGCGTGAGATATTGAAGAATATGGTACAAGCATGAAATTAATATGGATTCCCTTCAATTGATTAAAACCTAAAACCTTCGAGGTCTCTATCTATGGTAATATGTTTTTTGGGGTTGCTCCCCGTTGTCGTGGTTGTCCACCAACGTTTCTCCTCCGCTGCTGAAGGCCTCTTCAGGGTAGAATGAATCTGCAGGGATCTGCAGGGAGGGTCTTCATTCTACCCCGAAGAGGCCTACAGCAGTGGAGGGGAAACGTTAGTGGACAACCACGAGAACGCGGAGCAACCCAAAAAACCATATTACCATGGATTGTCTTTCTTTCTTTTCTTTGAAAAACTTAGATGAATCGCCTTTTAAATCTATACAATTCCCACCGCAACAAATATCGTATGCCACTATCACTAATCATATCAGTCGCGTGCACCCCAAGATATATTTTCCCGAGGGAGAGAAATGGAGAAATTCCAGATGTCCGGGAACGAGGCAATATAAATTTTCACAAACGTTGAACACCGGATGAGTCCTCTGAATTAAGGCTTTTTCTAGGAATAAAAAATGAAAGTTGTAGCAGAAGGGGTTCATTTCTTGGAATGAGAAAACGCAGCCGAAAAGCGGACCGGAGCAAGTTGCGTGGAAAACGGAAGACCATCAGGGAGGGGAGCGAAAGGATATTATTGGGGGGGAGGGGGGGCGATGCACGGGCTGGACAGAGGGCGGGAATAGCGCAAGGGTGGAGATGGGGGAAACATTTGAGGGGATGATGTGAGTGAGACGGTGAGAGGGCGGGAAATGGGAGCGGACGGGAGCGACAGGATAGTGGGAGAGAAGGGAAGAGGTTCCGGGAGAGCGGAGCAGAGGCGACTGGCGCTCAATCGAGGGGAGAGACCACTGGAAATTCGGAATTTTAAGAGTGTGGGGCAGTGGAAGGCCCGGCCGGAGGAGGATAGATCTGCGGTTGCGCACTCACGTTAGAAAGACTTTCGAGTGGGATGATAAGTCGGCATAGAAAAGGACACCCCGCGGTGTGTCCCCAAATTATCCGAGGTTCATCACATGATTGGATAGATACGGGAATACCTACCACGGTACAAACGATACGGTTGAGGCAGGTGCAATGCAAACACTCGACATGACACTGCTAAAGCATCTTAGAAGAACAACTAAATAAGCTTTTTCTTGTGCGAGCGTCGACGAGGATTTTGTAAAATTAATAATGCCGAGGATTTAGCTTAGGAGGATTTTGTAACATTAATAATGTCATGCTTAGAATCAGCACAACGATAACGAATGGCGATTTTTTTTAACAAGTTACCACAACCGAGACTCACTTAGCTATAGTCATCCATTTGCTTTCGAATGTCACTTAATGAGTTGCAAATCCGTGCTGGTGGCATGGGGTGAATATTAAACATAAGAAAGCTAATATGTGTTGAGTCTTTTGGAAATAAGTCAAAACTGGACATTAAAATAGAAGGGGCGGAACTGGAGAGGTAAAGAATTACGGTTAATTGTGTTGTATTTTGAATGATGGTGTAATACCGAAGATATCCATAAATGAATTCATCATCATCATCATCATCATCAAGGGTCAACAATCCTAGGATTGGTTTGACGCAGCCCTCCACTCGATTCTTCTATCGGCCAACCTCTTCATACCAACGTAGTTCCTCTCTTTCACGTCCTTTACGACCTGCTCCATGTAACTCATACGAGGCCTGCCTCTTCCATTTTTCCCGTTCACTTTTCCCTCGACGATTGTCTTCATCAGGCCATCGTGTCTTAAGATATGGCCGATTAGGTTGTCCCGTCTTCTTTTTATAGTTTTCAGTAGACTTCTCTTTTCTCCCACTCTTCTTAGGACTTCTTCATTTGTCACTCGGTCGATCCATTTTATCTTCATCATTCCATAAATGAATTGCTTTGCCGAAAATGACTTCCAACAGACAGGAGAGAACTAATGGTAAAAACCAGGGAAAACCTTCGCCAAAAACTTACCGCGGCAAGGTTGAGGAGTTTATTCTGGGCCATGGTTTTTATGTTTACTTAACGTCAAACAAAGAGGAAAGAGGATGAGGAGAGACGTGGCGCATCAAGAGAAGAATAGGAAGAAAGGTGCGATAGAAAGGAAAGGATGACCAATGAGGAATAGGTATTGGTCAAGGTTGAGAGGAAGTAAAGTTTCTTTAGGAAATTAAAAGAAAGCAATGTAGGCGGAGGGGGAAAGTTATTAGAGGCAAAGGACAGTTATTGAGAAGATGCTGGAACGAGAGGATGAGAGGGGATAAGATGAATCGAGGCGTAAAATGAGGTGAAAGGATGAGGATAGGTTATATGGATGAGGGTGAAAGGACGTATGTTGAACTAAAACATGAAAGAGCAAACGAAAATAAACGTTAAAAAAATTTTAGCAGGAAATCAGAGATGATTAATATAAAATAAACCCACCCTAACCAATAGGAAACCAAAACTCTAATCTTACAAACGTAACAGTTAGAAATATTTCGGCACGGAAAAATACAGCCATCGTGGCCTACGAATGGAGAGAGATTCCAGTACAATCGAGACCTTCAGAGCTAAGGATTACGAGTCTTTCCCCAGCCTCATTGCTATTAAAGAAAAAGACAGTATTTGAATAGTTCATAAATTGTTTAATACATGTACAGTAACCAGATGAATCATAAGGCAGTGGTCCATAGTAGCAAAGAAATATGAAGTAACGCTTGGCTTCAAGAGAAACGCTTTTCCCATCTATATGTTTATTCATAAACACGGATCTATTTCAGTGAATAAAACGTTTAACATTCATTATTTAACGGGATAATTCATCACCTCCCTATGATGTAAAGTAAGGAATGACACCTAAAAAATCACAGACTTTTCTGCTTTATCCCTCAGCCTCTGAATTTTACCTCGAAGACAAGAACCTTAATCAGCAAGAGCAACGATTTCCTTTTCACCAGTGTAAGCATTACAATTTCGCCAACTCAACGGGTGTAAACCACAGAAAAAAAAAACCCCTTTTGAAAAAAAAAATGCTGCGAGGACGTACTTACATTCGAAGAGAAAATTCATCTCTGAATAGAGTTGGATGAAGGCGGCGAAGGAGATGAAAACTGCGGTGAAAATGCAGAAAGAAAGCAGACGAGTGAATAGAATAAGGGGGAGAAGAAAGGCGACGTGCGGGGGAATGGAAGAGAGAGGATTGGACCAGAAAGAGATGAACTTGCGGGAGAGACCGGAAGGAAGATTTAGAGAGGAGGGTTCGGAAGGAGTGAAAACTACGGTCGGAAAAATGAAGTCGACTCCCGAGGTAATGCGGGCGAGGCAGAGAGAGAGGAAGAGATGGTGGCTGAATGGAAGGACTAAGGAACGGTGCGAGGACGGAAGACTGTAGTTTGTTCTCCCTTTGTGCCCACTCCGAAGCGGGATGGAGAGAGGCTGGCGAGTTAAGGGAAGAAGCTCTCCGACGAGGGAAACCTCTTATCCCCGAAAAGTCTCATTTCGGGTCTACAATGGAATAGAGTGGGTGCGTTCTTTTCCGCAAGGGCAAATGTTGGGCGAGAGGTTTGGAAATGGCGTTTAAAGGACTCAATTAATAAAAAAAAAGGATAGAGCATGGCAAAGAGAATGGAAGATGCAGTGAACATTAGCCAAGCTCTTCTTATTATTGACCACTGTGGTTCTGAGAAGAAAAGGACCTTACGTTTAGACAAAAGCCAAGGGCTATGCTCAAAAAGATACTCTCGCGCTCATCTCCGAGACAATATTTGCTCAAGGGTATGATGAAGGTGAGCTCAGGGCGAAAGGGAAATTCTCTATAAGAGCAATTATTGGGTTAAGACGATTTTAATATGTCTCGACAGACCCTCAACTCCATTGCACCCATGCCACGGAAACTAGCATTTAATTTATTTAGCAGAGAAGAAGTCGTACGTTACTAACGGAACACGAACAATAAAGCTATTGTAGAATAATTATATAAGAGGTGGAGTAATTTACGATCCATGTATGTACACGAAAGAAGATTAAATACATGACGCTAGTCACGGTGCTGAGATAACTAAAACAGAATGGTAAAGCATTTCTGAAATACGTAGACGAGCAAAAACACAAACAGTTTGCCGCGAAACATATTCACCCTTAGGAGTTGAAGTGAACAGGGGCAAATATAAATATCGCTGGAAGAGGGAAGGAGGACATCAGGTGGATTAAAATCATAGCGAAGACAATTCCAAGAGTCAGCCTCACCTAATTTCCATTACCGAACAGTCAACTGCGGAATCACCGCTATAACAATTCGGCTAAAGTAAAAGACCCCAACGTCAGAAGGAAATCTCAGCTCCCCACCCCTCCCAACCTTCCTCCTATCCGAGCCCTCCCTCGAATATCTGGGTTATCAGCGTTAAGAACGGAGAACTTCTTTTACGTGCGGGGTCTCGCGAACTCCGACGTCCGTACATAAATGCATGGGAGAAGGGAGGAAGAGAGATGGGGAGAGAATGAAACAGACACTGGGAAGAGCAGACGGAGAGACCATTAAATCGCAAGGGATCTCGGGGAACAGGTGCTCCATTGTGCAACTATTATCCCAAGTTCTTGGCTCTTCTCGCGAAGGCCGAGGACTGGGGGTACTCATCCCGGCAACAGGGGAAGCATATGCGTTCGGCTGGAAATTGGGGTGGGGGAGGGTGAAGCCGAGAGAGTTCCGGATTGCGGCCGGTAGGAGAGAAGAGAGAAATGGCGAGGGACTGAGATATCTAAAGGGAACGAGATGGAAACCCGCTTTAAAGTCTCCCCATCTCCCCGAGAAACACATTGGAGGAACTCAAATGGCGATAACGGCACTAGACGAGGCTAAAATGGCTCTTGGAAGGGATGTATAGCAACTTCGCTATCACTTTCACGTGAACTACGATCGTAGTTCAAGATTATACCCCGAGAAAATTATTTTTCCACCGGGAATAAAATCGTTCGGGAGAGACTTCAGAGGCAGTACAGGAAGTGAGCCAAAATACTACCTGGTATGATTCATGCCATCGACTAAATGACAGTGGTGTAGCGAACATAAGCACCCATCTGATTTCGGCCACGTATTTCACGTTCAGTTCACTGCTATAAATTGCATTTACCGCCCACTTTGGAGCAACAAAAGTTTCCGACGTTAATTTCCGTAATTCCGGGTGTTTTAAGCCCTGTAATTGCTTACGCACACGCATTCCACAGCTGTGACTTTCTCGGACATTTTTAACCTCCATTAATAGTAATATATAATTCGCCTTCATGAGCAAGGGTCTAATGGTAGGAGTTGGTTTGCATTGATGGATACTCCAATGAGGATGAAAATCTTATCAGGACAAAAATAGCAACAAAGAGATTTTGAATAAATGTAAACGAAGAATGTATTATCCTTTTACTCATCAGAAGTGCCACATTTAAATTTACAATTTCAAAAAATGTTAATATTTCTATGCGAAATTTCCTTCAATCACTGAACGTTGCTTTGAAAAAAAATCCTATACGAGAGAAACATGACACACGTAATAACGCTCAAAACAATTATCATACGACGATTGATGTCCAGGGATTTCAGCCCTGGATAATTATGGCAATCATGATAATTCTCTTATTTGAAACGATTAAAATGTTTCCCCGTACTATAAAAGAACACAATAGCCAGCATAGCAAAGGGATAGGTAGGGGAAATATTTTACAGTAGTCTGTAGAGCATGATGCATGTATTAACCACTTAAATACTATAGATACTAACTATGTAGTTGCATGAGACCCTATAGTTGCTTGTCTGCATGTCAGTAGTGCATGCTTGGTGATCTTCACCCCTGCCACACACCCTCGCGGTGGCTTGCAGGGTACCGCGTAAATGTAGATGTATTTGAAAAAAAAACCATTGCGCCATCTGACAGATTACTCTGAGAGTAATGGGGTAGAGGGAAAAATTAGCAGACAGATAAATGCAAAAGGATCTTTTAACCAAAATTATTACTAGATTTATCCACATATTGAAATATTAAAAAATACATGTTGATCACATCACATCGGACCAACACAGTGAGCGGGTGAAACTTTTAAACGGAAGGATTATGCAACGTAAGAGCTCAACCCTGCCTCCCACGGAGTTACGATAAGTCCCGCTTAGAGATAGCTTCAATTTTGACCACACTACTCTAAAGCCACACATACTCTATACATAAATAGAATTTTCTTTCGTCATGGAACATAATCTATTGAAATTATGTATTTAACCCATTAAAAGGACAGAAAAAATACCACTTATGATTAGACGAATTCAACGATCAATCAAAGTTTACCGAGAATTTCAGATGAAATCATTTCCTCGATAAGTGTGACGAAAGCAATAGCTAGAGCAATAGAAGCCTCGAGGCACCTGTGTTTCCTTACTTCTCAGCTTGTAATATTTATGACCAACTCTCAGTAAATAGTGAATTTTGACAACTCGTTCCAATGCTCTCCAAATGTTTTTACGCGGGAAATCGAATCGCCGGATTCTCTTTGATGAAGGCAGAATTAATGTGCTTTGGATGTTTTCCAAAAATAACATGCTATGAAAAACAAGAGCAAAAATGATAACTTGTACTCGTGCACACACGTTACCGGTATCGTTTATCACGACGCCCTTGCATGTCCTCTGGCGATATGTTTCATCCCTAAGACTCGCACCAGTATGTATAAATACTGTACGTGCTCTTGTAACGTTTAAAAAGAAACTCCGCTGAAGGCAGAGCAAATATCGACCGAGTAGAAGTGACATATGACAATTTGAAAAGATAGATAGATAGATAGAGAAAAAGAGCGCAGAATAAAAACAAAATTCTACAGTATTGGTTTGCATAGGACTTCTCCATTGACACGTTTCACTTAGATTTGTTCTTGTTTACTTACGAAGTTGGTGTTCGAGTATAGGTAGTTGAGGCCAACAGCCAACGAAAGCCAGTTAGGTAAACAGAAAAGCAAAGTTGCCTCGGAGGGAAAGAACATTCATTAGCAACCCAAATTTAAATTTATCTGATTTCCACAGCTGAATACCCGACACGAACCAGAAATCGATTCAGTTCAGAGAGGTATTAGAGGCCAATAAGTTTAATGAAAACATTCCGCAATGAAATAACACAAGGCGTCAGTGCGTGAAAATTCAGCTCGCTAATGATATTAAAATATACCGATAAAGAGCATTGTCACATTGATGGTACACCAATATGTTTAAACTATGGTTGCCATAGTCGACTTAACATGAAAATAGTTCATTGGTAGTAGTTTCAATGTAATCACCATGACAATTTAGGAAGCTTCCGCGAGATCCTCTTGGAATTATAATAGCGTTCCTTATAGAAAACTTGATTATGTTGATAAAAGGTAGGTTTCAATTGTCTTCAAATCTATCCATAAATGGTTTACTTAGTGAATGAATCCTATTGCGACAACCAGCAAAAATACCCCATTATTGCACTTCCTCTCTCTACCCCTTACGTGACCCTCTCCTCGCCATAACATTCTTCAATAGTCCTTTTTAATATCTCCACTCCATGTTCTTCAACCTTCCAGTTTCCCCATATGTATAACACAACTACACGACGACACATGTTTTTATAAACAATCCGACGGGAAGCAAATATTTTCTGAGGGAGGACACGGAGATAATTGAAATGGAGGGTCGTCCCATAGCACAATATACGGAAAGGTAAAAGATTAAAAACATATGCGACGACAAAATATTTAGACACGAATGTATGGATGCACTGGACTTGGTCAGCACATGGCGTGGAGGTAATTTGAGGGGGGAAGTGTGGGGATGCTGGTCTTTATGCCATCCACAAAACAGTTTTCCAAGAATCGGGCCAGGCACGGGCCATAAGTTCGCCCTCCCCCCGGGAATAATTAATGGGGGCGGCTGCAGTGAGGGTAGGTACCTCTTGCACGGACGAAGGGCGTTCGGAAGAGGAACTGCACGGGGATACACGTGCGATGGAGCGGGGAAATGGCAGCCGGTCAGCCAACCAACAGTCCGTGCGCCCTGATTTCCTTCCGCAAGCGGAAAAACGACACAGGGGGAGTTGTGGAGGGAGGCCTCTTCCTTTTCCCACAGGAAGAGGAGGAGTAGGAGTGCGGGAAACGGCTGGCGGACAGTGGACGCTTGACCTGACACACACACACACGAACGCACTTGGCCGGCACGCAGTCCGAGAGCGGTGGACGAGAGGCGGCTGCAGACCCGCCTCGTGATTCGAACCATTAAGCTCGACGCCATTTGGGGATAAGTAGCGGAGAAAGCTTGCCGCCTACTCACCCTCCCTGCGCACACCGCAGTACCCGACCGTCTTTCCTCCACAGCGCCCAACACCAACACTTCCGCAAGGTCGGAGGCAAGGGAAGGGGGCGTGAGGCGTCCAATTTTCCCTCGCTGCCGTTTCGCATCTTGCCCTCCCGCATTCTCCCCTCATCCTGAACACCACCCCTCCCCACGAGCTCCGGCCACGAGTCCAGGGACGAGAGGGAGGGAGAGAGAGATGGCGAGTGTGTGGTCCGATGCCCTCTCTCACCCTCGATCCCCGAAAGAAACCGCTGGTCACGTCCAGACGCCGTGTCCGCCGCGACCGCCGCCAGGATCTCTTCCGAGTGCAGCGCTGCACGAAGTAAAGCGAGGTTGGCGGGTGGTGGTCTCCCGAGAGACGTCCTCGGACACGATTTTCTTTTTCTCGGCCGAATTTTCTGGACAGGAGCTGGGACGTGAGAGGAGGTCTGATTCACCGCGTGCGACACACATGTCCCATTCGGATGATGACATCATATTTCTAAACGTATGTCAAGACGGTTTTACCATTATTGTTTTTCGATCCTTAAGACTAGTCGCCGCAGCCCTCTATCCTTCTCGAATCATTTTTTGTTCACTTACATCCTGGTACTAATTCTTCTCCATATCCCCCAATATTTGGCCATTCTACTAGTAACTTTATCGCACAAATTATCTCTTCATCCTGAGATATTTATCTTTAATGAACTTCGATTTGCTTTTGACTTTTCTACACGGCTCAAGATCCAGTATTCCTCATTAGTTTGCCGATAAACCTATCCCTCACTTGGACAACTTATCTCTTTCTTATGATTTATTTTCCTCTGTTTTGCTTCTATTCGATTGGTTCACGACGTTTCTTGACATCTCAAGACATGAATAATCCTCCTGGGCCTCTTATGCCGTACACTACTCCATAGAGACCATTCTTCCTCCACTCTTCTGGCTGTTTCGTCTTCATTTTATCCGCTCCTTTACTCTTCGACTTCCTACGCCAACACGGGATCAAGTGGATTTTTATTTTTCGCTTTATAGAGCAAAGACCTAGTATGGTCGTTTAACTTGATTTTTATATGTTTGAAATTTAACGACCACGCCCCGGATATTCTAGGACTTTAAAATTAATAGTGGTGCTCTTTACACCTCTGAGGCTAGCTAAATATCTGGACTGACCGCCATTAAATTCCATGGAAGTTTGCGTTTGAATTGATGGAGACCGTGCTTCTGGGACCTTTCCGCTTTCCATGGAAGAACCTCGCTTTTCGTGACTGGTAACTGAAGAAACGCCCTTACGCTTTTATTACATTCACTGCTTTAGAGAATAACACCCGACTTCACCCAGCACCGCAGGGATTCGAAAACTTCCCCAAAGGAGGTGGAAGAATAGAGTATTCACCGAAGGATGAAATCCCTCAACAGCGAGAAGGGTGAACGATTTAAGCCCATCTTCCAGCCTGCATCTTCACGACAGAAGCGCGAGCATCGGTGTATTCATGCTCATCCAAGAAGTTGTAAATCGCGCATGAGAAGCGAGCATGACATTCGTCCTGAAATCGTCGTGGAAGGTAAACATAAGAGCTCGCAATGAGATCCAATCGCTTGCATTAGCACATTCGTGTTCACCCAAGTTGAAGGAAAGCGTTTAAAAAAAGCAAGAGGACTAACCGATCTTGAAACGGGAAATTGAAATCTTTTAAGTTTGACAAACACTGTTCAAGCTGCACAAAGGTGGATCTGAGCAAGGGTAATTAATGACGAAACACATTCACATTAACGTCGTGCGATTAGGAGGGGAAAACTACAAAAAAGATATTTTTGGCCGGTCTTCATGTAAGTTTAAGGATATTCTAAGTTTTCGTAAAAGTACCAATCTGAGATTAAGTTAAACCGTTGTGACGGCTTAGCTCGACCACATGATGCCATTTAAAGCAAAGAATCGGCTAGAATAAAGCTGGTATCATCCACATCATGAAATAATCTGTTCTATTCTGGAAACGCTAAAAAACAAGAACGGATCTGAGTCTGATCCGATTAATTATTCCTGCTGCCATTAATTCCCCCACCCACGTCTTCAGCCGTTACTTTCCCACGCCGTTAAATGCCTGTATCGGAGTTTCTCGAGCTAGGAAAAATATATTATTTCAACTGTCTGCTCTCTCTCTTTCCCTTTCATAAATTCCCTCCGATACAATTCTCGTCCTCGACTTTCCATTTTTATGAAATTTCTCTCTCATCTTTCCTCCCTCTTGCTTCTCCTACACTCTCCCACTTGACTCCCAACCACCCCTCCCCCTCCCCCCCAACCAATAGCAAACGTTTCCCCCTTCACATTCTGGCCTCCGGACAAGGATTCCTCCTCTTCTCCCAATATTTTCCTTTCCCCGACCCTCTCAAAACACGCCCTCAAACAACTCCCGGAGCGCCGTTTCGGAGGTACATCTTTTATTTTTCGCAATATTCGCTAGAGGGGGAATGGAAAAGGCACGATGTCAACCGAACGTGGGTGGAGAGGATTTTGAAGCGGTTATGAGCAAAAGAAACGACATAATTTCTATCGAGCCCGTTCCTCGCGTGGAGGGTGTCTTACAAGGTACGTATTACCCGCGTTATCACAAGAGACCCTTTTAACGGAGGGTCGTCGCTTTTCCTGACTTGTAGTACAAGTGTTTTACACGAGAACGAAGCATAAGGTCATTTCAATACTCCCAAAACAGCCCAGCGGAAATGAAAAATACATCTTTCCATTTGGCTCAGAAACGATGCGGAGTGAATTACGGCCATGTTTATTCATCAAACGTTTCACGTGAGGAGATCGTAAAGCTTTAAATTGCCGAACGAAACGGAATCCCGAAAAATGCCTCCGTCTCCACTCAATTTCGACAATCCACCGTGGAAAATTTTCGACGGTCATTTTAGTCATTCATGCCCTATTTACCTTTCTTTTCAGTTCCGGGACATATACGACACATTTTTCATAGGACACTTTTCATGCGACACTTTTTTACCATAGTTTCATTCCATTTTCAACACAACCTTTCGGGTAATTTAGACTTGGGGGGGGGGGGGTCTTTTGCTTATTTCAGTTTAAGCATTCGTACAACCACTTCTTGATGAATAGTCTGAGAGGGGATCGGGATGGTGTGGTGGCTTGAGTACTAGCTTTCAATCTCGAGGGCAGAGATTCGAATCCCGGCTGAGGTATAGTTTTAATTGGCATAATGGTCTCAACTTGGGTACAGAGTGGAAAGAACGTCGAGTTCAGTACTCCGTCCATCGGATAGGACGTTAAAGCATGATCCCCTTGGGAAATTTCTTTTAGAAATGGCCGACGCCGAGTTTAGACCCTTCCACCGTCCCCTGAAAACTTCATACTGCTATCGAATCACTTACCTGTCCTAAGTGCCCACCAAGCCTCGGCAGTCAATCCCCTCCCCGACAAAGTAACTAGTCTGGGCAGAAGAATCCGAATGGGAGGCAAGAAAATTATGCAAAAAATAACGGTAATTGCAATGTGCATGGGGCCTTCTCCACAACTAAGCATTGTACCACACTGCCACTGACTTAAGCCGGGGCTAAACCGATACCCGAATCCTATATGAGCATTTCGACTTTCATTTGACTCTTCCTTTATGCTTAAATAGATGAAACCCCTAGCAACATTAAACCATTTCTCTAAGGGTATGGGTATTCAGTGCGGATGAGGGAAATCTGCTGCTGGGTCGCTGAAGGAAAGGAAGAAAAAAATGAATCGTGAAAAGCGCAGGGGCGGATGAGAATGAAGAGGGCGGGCGACAGATGGCTCCATTATTAATGCGCGTACGGCAGACCCATCGGGGCTCAGATTGCCAGTGAGATGAACCCTAGAGGTGCAAGGCCCATCAACTCATTCACTTTCTCCATCGTCACCTCCATACCTGTAATCAACCCGGTCGTCGACGGAATACATAAAAAGAACGTTTTATCTCCAAATTTTTACGCGGAATTCTTGGCTATGAGCTTCAAAATGAGCCAGGTCCTAAATGGACCTGATGAGAGGGAGGGGGTGCTGAAAACACGAGAGGGTGTAATGGAACGGAGGGACTCGCACTCGGTACCATGATTAGGAGTAAAGAGAGGAGTAATCGATTGGAGGTAATTGGGAAGTGTAATAAGAGGAGGATAGACTCAGAATGGTGCGCAGAAAAAATACAGTACTAGCGCGAGGTGCTTAAGACTGTAAACTGCCGAGAAAAAAATCGAAAAATGAGGAGAAACTAGTTCACACTAGAGGTGAAAATCAGACCAAAGGGAAGCGGGTTCCAAGAGAGAAGAGAAAAATTTAAGGGTGCGGGGAAGTAGGAGAAACTTTTTTGGAATTTTGGAAAAGAAAGTACTTCCAACACTGTGCTGTAAAATGAAAACGGCTTTAATTGTTTAAAATCAAATCAATGAATAACTTACACTGGGGATATTTTATTTAGCCCACACGGGAAAGGGAAAAAAGTGGAAGTAATCCCCGAGGGTGGGCTGCAAAAATCATACGTGCTTACGCGCGGGATGACGAGAGGGTGAGGGCTGTGGAGACGGGTGGACCGACGGAAATCGGATGGGGGTGCGAAGGCTCTGTCGGAGAAAGGGAGTGAGGTCATGGAAACGGGAGTGTGGGAGTTAGGTTGTGAATATGAGACCTGGGACAGCGGAACGCTTAACCGTTGTCCGGGGTTTGACGGCTCATACCGGCCGATATCCATTTCCTATCCCTCTGCCCTATTCCCATTCTCTCTATCGAAGGCCCTTCTTCATCCTTTCTTTCTCTACATCTTTCAGCGGGGGTTCAGAGTGGCTTTGCGGGGGTACGTAGGGAAAAGTACAGCCGGGGATGGAGAGAGAACCGAGAGAATGGAAAGAAACGACAGAACTGGATAAGGGGACGGAATCGAGGGAATAAGATGGAGGGCGGAGGAGAAGAAAAGAGAAGTAAGTAGAGGACGCTGTCCAAAGCCCCCGTGGGGAGAGGCGAAGGGGGGACAGATGACCCATCAATGGACCTCCCGTGCGGAGGGGACAAATGGGTCACCTCTTCCTGCACTAGACAGAGCAGATGGTCGGTCCTCCGTGAGACATGTAAAAGCACGCACACACCCAACGCGCACACAAACGTAACGCAATCTCCATTTCGGGAGGAGGCGGAAAAACTAGATCGTAAAGTTCCACGGGAACAAATAGAAAAATGTGGAAATGGTATGACGATTCGCCCTCTATTTCCCTCCCCGTTGGAGCCGAAACCGCACGGTTTTGCGGAAGGAATGTCAAAATATGAAATTCAAATGTCAAAGGATACAGTTTTTTCTGGATGGAAAGATTGTGGAAGGAGCCGGAAAAAATAATCTGCAGGTCGGAACGAGTTCAACATCCAGGAACGAAGGTTCTCTCAAATACAACCTGCAGGCGAGTACGAAATTGCACATGGCTCTACGTTTTCTCCCATGATGTACAGATTGAGGGCAACTTCGGTAATGTAGGAGGCCTGGACGGCCTTCCCGTTGCAAGCAAATGTGGCGCAATGGGCAATATCAAAAAAATAATGGAATGTTCTGAGACATGAATTACGAAACAGCAGCGGAATTGTGGGCAAAAAGTGTAAAACAAGATAACTTTTGCAACGTTCCTTTAAGCATCACCATTTTCTACCGAAAAACCCGATTTGTTGACACAATATAACTGCCCGCGAGTAAAAAAAACATGAGCTGGCGGACAAATATTTGCCTCATGCTTTGGCTAAAGTTTCAAAAATGTATTTGCATACCTTCATAAAAGTTGATAAACTCGGTAGGGGTCCACATAATTAAGTGTCAGTTTTACCTGGTAAGCTAAAAATGATACTATTTTGTCATAAAATCAGAGAAAAAATATCCAAAATTAAGATAAATCGTAAGAAAATGACGGTACAAAATACAATTTCCTAGAGGCATTGAGATCCGGATTACACTATAATAAAGACAGGCCACAGGCGGAGGACAGAATATTGCTACTTTGGTACTTCGTTGGAGGAAAAAGTGCAAAATAAAAATGGAATTTGAAGGAGAATCTTTATAGAGAAAGAGGCGTTTATTCATAGAGACGGGAATTTGAAATAAAGACTGGTCAACAGTCTAATACAAAGCTTGGCATCGTATGATTGAGGTGGACTTAAGAGAGTATAGAATGTAAATAGACCTTAAGTATTTTAAAATGTGGAATTGTAATGTGGGATGCGGAGATGGATGAGGAGGGAAAGGTGTATAGATAGTTTAAAAAAAGGATTAGGAGAGGCTTATTAGTTAGAGCTTAAAATTCCTTGGATCATAAAGGATTAGGAGAAGGAAAGACTTATTAGGAGAGGTATTTAATGGAAGAAGTAAGGCAAAGACCGAGTGGGCGGAATGGAAAATATTAAGGAGCCAGGGTGCTTAATGACGTTTTATAGGGAAGAACATTTGATTAGCGGCACAATTATGAGGAGAAGAGAAGACGATTTGGATAGAACGATTAAGAGAAAGAAAGTATGAGCTACTAAAATAGAAAATCATACGAAGGATAGGCTAAGTGGAAATTGAAAAAAAAACTAACTGGAAATATTTTTCCCTAACTTTTGCACACCTGATGACGTACAGCTCCGACTTTTATAGCACGAATCTTTTCACTACCTACAACCCTTCGTCGAGACAAACGTAGACCGTTCATAACAGGAAAAAGAAGACAATAAGAGGGAAAAATTTTTGTAAAATCAGTGTAAAAAGAAAGGCCTGAACAAAGCCAAAGGGAAGAACGACAGTTAAACCCAAAGTGTCGTTTTTATGCTTCCGTTTTAAGGGCTGCACTTATCCCCTTGAGACTCCACGGGACATATGCACTGGACTCATAGCACACGAGAAAATCGAGCTGGCCATAAATAACAAGGTCATTAAATAAATGATGAAAAATTCACGTTATCCACTGCAGTGGACCAAAAAAATTATCCTTGCGCAAATAAAGTAGGGACTCTGCCTTCGTAGGAACTAGACAAAGCTCAAAATGGGATGCGAACGGAAAGGTGGCTATGAGTCTGGGGTTCGCAATCACACGTACACCAGTCTCAGAATGGGACTGGGAAAAAAAGAAAGAGGGCGGGGTTGAGTACACGGGGCGGAAATATTTTTTCTTCACGGCGATCTCTTTCCAACACTTGTTTTTTATATTTTCTCCTTTTTAATTCGAGGAAACAAGCAGCTTGCTTTTTAGCTCTAGGAGAGCATTAAATGGGCCGACAGCGAGGAAACACTTCGACTCGTTCCACTACGCCATGATTTATGAATACGCAAGATGCGCAGGAAGTAATCCTCTGGGACGTGCTCTGTGTAGAAGGGAAAAGAGAAAAAGATGGGTTGAGAAAGCATAGGCGGGGGAAAATTAGGGAAGAAAGAGGGAAAAAGAGACATAATGAGGGTAATGATAGGTTGGTAGAGAGGGGAGGATTAAGAGGAAGAGACACAGCGGAGAACATAGAGAAATATTAATAGAGAGAAGAAATAAGAGGTAAAAAGAATGGTAGATGGAGAGAAATAAAGAGAAAGGTAGGGGGAAATAGAGGAGAAAGGAGTGGGAAAATTGGAAGAAAGTAGACAAGGTTGAAAGGATGAAGAGACATAAAAATAACGGAGGTAAAGGGAGAAGGGAAGAGTGGATGACATAGAATGGGAAAATAGAGAAAACATAGAAAGGTACATAAGGAAAAAATAAGAAAGAGAAAAAAATAGGGGTAGAAAGGAATGGAAAAGAGCGATATGAGGATGAAAAGAAAAAGAATGAGATCGCTGGAGAAAGAAAAAGGAGAGGACCGGGAGAATCGGAGAAAAGGGAATAAAAAGGACGGCGATGAATATACAGAAAATAAGGACGGGAGAAGAGAAATGAATAGGAGATGGAAGAGAAGACGATACAGAGGGACAGAGTGAGAGACTGGAAGATGAGGAAAGTGAGAGAGAGGTAGCAAAAAGAGGGACAGGCATGGCGACACAAGGAGATTAGGGAGAAGGATCAAGTTCTCTCTCTCCCCTCACACGGGACAAGTCACTGGATTAGTCCAATTACGGGCCATCATAACCGGTCAGTGGGAGGACGGAAGAAGATTGCAGGACGTGAAAGATGAGGCATCAAAGGATGGACAAAAGTGCCCGATCCTCTCCCGGAATGTACGGCAACACACATGGGGCCGAGCGCGAGGAAAAAAAATATATATACCCATACATGCACGATAATGCATGTAAATAAGCGCGGCAGCGGAACACGAGGTGCAAACAAAGTGACAACTCCCGGAGCGAAGGAGACAATATTCTAGGGCCATCGCACGCGAGATGAATGGGCGAGGGATGGATGGGAACAAGCGGAGGACCACCACACGTCGGGACGATTTGCTCAGAAGGGCGGATGCACTCGGGGCTTGTTCCGCGCGAATTATTTGTGCGCCTACATCCATATTTCGCGAAGTCGCTTCACGGATATTTACTTTTTTTAGATTTTTTTTATTCTAAATTTTTGTAACCTCCGAAGTCTTCATCCCTATGGTCGTAAAAACTTGCATCACAAATTCAATTCCTTCGGTGACTCTCGATCGAACACGAGTCACATCACATCAAAGATGATCGCACAATCGTCGCAAACATTTCATACCCACAGGGGCGCAATTTGGCTTCTCTTACCCCCAAGTCCCTCCAAGGGATGTAATTAGGATTTTTGCATATTTGTATGAATCATTAAATGCACATACAATGAACGTGGGTAGTATTTTCCACATTTTGCCGGCATTTTGCGTGAAAGGTGGACTACTAGTAGGCAGTGTCCGTCCTAGATGATATCGATAGTAATAATCTAATGGAGTAGTATTTTAAACATTAATGCGTGTGCGCAGTATTCATTCGGTTAGCATTTACCCCCTGCAGCACACCCTCGAGGTAGCTTGCAAGTATTCGGTAGATGTAGGGGTCATATTGATGTATCGGGCCTCGCAAATTACCTTAACCGCCGAACGCCATCTCCGGACAACTATTGCTGCAGAGTAGACACAAATACAGGCGTACCTCGTGGCATAGTCCCAATGCGAGGCTCTTTGTCAGCAACGATAGCACCCAAGGCGGGAGAATAGAACTTCCTTTCATTCGCCATCGCAGACTGGTACCGTGACATACCCACCTCCCCTCTCTCACGGGACTAATCAACATTTTTCTACTCTCCCGCTAAAGGAAGCGACGGCTCTCTCCCTCTCTCTCTTTGCTGCCCATGGGCCCGAACAATACGAGGAATCGTGCCGGCGAGCAATTAACGGCAAAGCCACGGCTGAAGTGGATCGTCACATTGACGCCGTCCCTCCGAATCGGGATTCCGAGAAATCCCGACTCACGTGGTAGACGGCACACGCGTACTCGCCTGCTTTGCACCCAACTCACAGAAAACGGCAGCGGGTGCGCGACCGGGCGTGTATCCCTCCGCGAGTGATTGACGTCGCCGGCCGGCACTTACTGGATCGCAGCGGGCGATAGAGTTGTACGGCGCAGAGGACATCTGCTCGCCACCTGCCCCCTACCGATGGTCGTAAAACTCCTGCGACTAGTATGGAGACGTTGGAGCACCCAGTTGATCGCGGAGAGATGATAAAAAAAATCACCACCCTCTACCACCACTCTACTACACACATGGATGAACTGCTACACCCCTTTTTAGCACGCCCCCGGAAGTAATGCACTCCCCCTCCCCTCCGTGCTGCCCTTGCAGCTTTACCCTTTGGTCGTGGCAACCCTAGAGTAGTGCATTGCACCAAAAAAGCCATTATCTGGGGATCAAATTTTCACGTCACGGCTATCCTTGAAAGATAAAGCCAATTAAGCAATCGAGTAAAGTTTGCCGTAATTATTTATATTTCTCACTCGACGAGCACCGCATGGACGCCAACATACGACCGTCAAAATTACCTGATATTTGAGGTAATTTGTTCGAGTGGTCTAACTGACTCACTGGTAGACGAGGGTTACTTTCATTGACTACCCTTGGAAATATGTATACACTGAAGAAAGACTGATACAGCCACTAAATCTGAAAATGTATTTGGGTAAACAAAGTTGTAAAGACGATATACAGAAGGGATAATAATTTAGTATGGGCTTGAGCTCAATGAACAGGATAACAGTGAAATTAGGAGACTTGGATCGTTAAAGTGCTAATGATAATACCATGAAAAAGCACACTCGGGAAAAATATTAGCAATTTTTCCCGTTGGCAAAAGTCCCTAATCCAAGTCTTTTGTCTTTGTAAAAAAGATAAGGTACATTGTTAGATCACGTATTGCATGGATGCAACCAATTGACATTTCCTGTAATGGTATTGAAAAATTACTTAAAGATATAAGCCCCAACAAATCTCCTGGCCCTGATCAAATTCCCTCCCGCGTATATAGAGAGTTAGCATCCGAAATTTCCCCCTACCTTGAAATAGTATTTAATAAATCCCTGACCGAACACGTCGTACCGATGGACTGGAAAGCAGCCGATGTAACACCCATTTTTAAAAGTGGCGATAGGGAGCAGCCATCTAACTACAGACCTATATCCCTCACATCCATTTCATGCAAGGTCCTAGAACATATAATTGTCAGTTCAGTCATGGGACACCTAGATAGCCAGAATTTATTGTCCAATGTCCAGCATGGCTTCCGAAAGAGCAGATCGTGTGAAACCCAACTTGCTCTCTTTTCCCACGATATTTTAGTTTCTGGCGAAAATAATATTCCAGTGGATGCTATATTTCTTGACTTCAAGAAGGCTTTTAACAAGGTTTCTCACAGCAAACTAATTTTGAAGTTAAAATCTTATGGGTTAGACAGTAACATTATATCATGGATTAATGATTTTCTGCATGATCGGGTTCAAAGGGTTGTTTTGGACGGTGTTTCCTCACCGGCAATTAAAGTCACTTCGGGTGTCCCACAAGGTAGTGTGATAGGTCCACTCCTATTCCTTTTGTATATTAATGATATCCAAAAGGTGGTAAAAAGTAAGCTTCGTCTATTTGCCGATGACGCAGTAGTGTACAGGGAAATTCTATGCCCGAACGATAAAGAATATTTAAATATTGACCTACAAGCAATTGAAACTTGGTGTGATACATGGCAGTTAGAATTAAACTTTAAGAAATGTCTTGTAATGAATTTTTGGAAAAAGAATAGCTCTCCTCCTACCACTTACAAAATAAGTAATAATGAATTAACAAACGTGGAATCCATTAAATATCTTGGAATAAGACTGACAAATGATCTTTCCTGGGGTAAACACATTCGTGAAATAATGGGTCAAGCGAATCGCAAACTGGGTTTCATTAAAAGAGTATTGGGTAAATGTGACGATCATGTACGAGAAATCAGCTACTTTTCCCTTGTTAGACCTCATTTGGAATATGCTGCCAGTGTATGGGATCCCTACGAAATCGGTCTAAGTAATGAACTTGAACGTGTGCCGCGAAGATCGGCAAGATTTGTAAAGGGACGATACGATAATTATATTAGCGTAACCAGTCTATTTAATGAATTGAAATGGGAATCATTGTCAGATCGCAGGTTGAAATTTAGACTTAATCTGTTCCACAAATTCCAAGGCAATATTTTCAGTGATGATGTTAAAAATATTTTACGAACCCCAACTTACTATGGAAGACTGGACCATAATCATAAAGTTAGAGAAATTGATTGCCAAACTGACCGATTCAAAATGTCCTTTTTCCCTCGCACAATTAGAGATACGAATAACGGTAAATATGTCCTATCGGAGAGTAGCAATGAATAGCATTGGTAGCTGCACGTTGGTATGAGTACTTAAAGCTAACCCTACTAACAGAATGTTTTTGCATGTTTTCTTTGCAATTTTAAATCTTTTTAAATAGTGTAGTTCTGACTACTATATTAATACTATTCCTTTTTTATGCATGATATGTAGTGCATGTTTGGTGAGCAATCACCCCCTGCCACACACCCTTGTGGTGGCTTGCAGGGTATTATGTAGATGTAGATGTAGATGATAATTGGATTTCTTAATTTCACTCAGAATGTGTACTGCTATGAGAGAAGAAAAAAACAATGGAGTCGTTTAAGTAGCGGGCTTGGAAATGTAGATGAGTAAGAAGGATATATAAGAGGTCAAAAGTATTATGCATGTTTGGGGCAAAGGAAAGAACAGGAGAGGAAAGGACAGGAAAACAATAGGTGGCATAAACAAAACTGTGGGCAATGCTATTTCAGGATGATCATGATAGAGGGGTAGAGTGAGGAGAAGACTATGCCCTACGGGTGGGAAGAAGGGATATGGAAAGTGAGTAGGGTAGGAGAAAAACATGTGAAAAAAGTATATCTGCCGGCAGGAGAATGGGTAGAAGCATGTTCGGTCCATTTCAAACACGCATTTACCGGTTGACTGTATATAATATGATAATGATTACGAAAAATAACAGGGTGTAGTGTTTTAGAGATCTTTAAATTTCGGGGAAACTAAGCAAATAGAAGAGGTATCGCTGAATAACACTATAAAACAAGTTTGGAAAATACTTTGAATATTCCTTGGATCATAACATGCTGCAGGTAAGAGGCAGTATGAGACCCTCGAACGTGACAAAAAGCATAGCCAAACAAGCAGAACGGAATTGTAAACGCTCAATTCAAACCACCCCCGTAAATTACGGATAAAACGACATAGGGCCCATAACCATTGGCTTGGCAACTGGCCCTTAAAAGAGGCAAAGAACTACCGAGGCGAGGATAGCCCTAAAGGGTAATGACTGTAGGTCATTTCAGGGAAGTCATGAATTATTGATCATAAATGTGAGAGATAAACGCAAGCCTCACTGGCACATAAAATTTTCCTCAAATACACATAATGGTATCAGAGCATAAAAGGAAAATATTATAATTATTTTGAGTCAGTTCACTCCTACTCTATAATTCTTTAAGCATTAATTCCAGTCCTAAGAAAAATACCCATCCGCGAGATATGTGTGGAGACAGGATATTATTATTTCTCCAGCCAGAGAGGCTGTGTTTAAAACCCCTCACACTTAAAACTCCACCAGGATCTTCCAGACTAATGTAGAACATACTCGCGCTGGCGCATGAGAGCGTCTCCCATCATCGCTAGGCCGGTATAAAATCAAATGGCCTGCACCACTTTCTCTCTCTAGCGTCAAGATATTTGGCGTATAAAGGATTCCTTTTGTTGCTTGGCTAACTAAGAGATAAAATTTAGTATTAATCGCCGGTTTTATCACCAAGCACATAACTGGAACAGAGTGAGGGATGGTAACCAAATGAGAGTTACCATGACTAGTAAACTTATTAGGTTACTGGGAGCAAATGAATGATTTAAAAAAATATTTAGGAGTTGTCGAACACATAACATCTTTTTCAAATATGTTTGACTAATCACTACAATTGCCAATACTCTCAGAAATTGACGACCTAAAGTTCGGAGACCACGCTGTGACAAAAATATGTTGCGTGGCTACAACCCTTCTCTGCCTCGTTCGTTCAATCTTCATTCAAATAATGAGAATTTAATTCAAAGGAAGCACCGAAATACTATTCAATGATGATTATCCTTTACAAACTTCGAAATTTGAAATCATAATCCAACTGATGCGGCACAGAGACTAAAAAAAACCCACAAAGACTCCGGTTGATTTGACGCATCTCGTTTAGTTTTAGATAGAGAGAAAAGAAATAAGGAAGTACCCAGAGCACACCGATGGAAATATGGAATTGAAGAGCCAGCGTAGCAATCCATGATTAGGAATAAAATTTCGTGTGGAATTTTGACCTCTCTACGGCGCGAACTCGAAGATAAAATATCTACAGCCAAAACCTATAATTGGGAATGGGGAGAAAAACAATTTCATTACGTTCGAAAACCTTACAGGATTACGGCGATGTCTAAATAGCCTTAAAAACACGCAAAATCTGAGGTTTACACACAATTTGAGGAATTAGGTTCTACAGCTCTCCAACTGCTAAGGTTATTATGTGCCGTCTAATTAAACGTCGCCCTTAACCTAATAGAACAATACACCCCAGGGAACTGCAATACCAATGCCCGAAGCGGGAGTCAACCCCGCGACCTTTTTGAGTTGTCAGAACGACGCGTTCCAGACCTGACAACAGCTTCGGCTGTATAATGCGCCACGCTTTTTGGCGTTCCATTAGTCAAAAGGACAGATGCTTTTGAGAACACTATTAAAGAGAACGGCAGCCTAAATTCAAGGAGGCTACTCGAATGACAGACGAAAAAAACATCCTCACTCCTACTTTGCGATGCGGCCGGCTGTGAAGGAGGACGAGGGACACGGACGCGGAGTCTCTTTTCCCGTTCACATCTCGCAGCAGAAGAGTGGAGAAGAGCAGGGGTGGGATTCCTTCCTCCCTTAGTCCTGGAGAACGGTTGGACAACGGATGGGGGAAATTTCAATCGGGGGAAAGGGGAGGAGGACGGGACACCGCCGAGAGAATTCACGGGGAAAATTGAGCAGCGAAGGGGGTGAAAAAATATAAAAGATGTCGTGGGAGCGCGGGAGAAAGGGGAATATCGCTCGGAAAAGAGAATGAGGCTCCGCCGTGACTGGGATACACGAGACGTAGGGAACTAAAGGGTGTGTGGTGTCGGGGACATGAGGAAAGAAAGGGATATCGAGGGGAGAGGACGGAATAAGAGGGTCGGGTGCGTTGGTCATCTGTGCGGAGCACAAAAGATACGGGACGGGGGAGAGAGGGTGAATTAGGACGGGGAGATATCAGAGGGGTGTACTGAACAGGACTCACGGGGAGGATGAATGAGAGAGAAAAGGGGAAGGACAGTGAAAGGGGAATAAGGCGGCGATATGGATGAAAATTGGGAAAGAATTTATCATTTGAAAAAAAAAAATATTTCGTGAATCAACAGCTTTATATCGCTTAATAATAGAGGAGTATTTATTTTTTATGAGCGAAATCAAACACCAACACAGATAATTTTACACCTTGATGATAAATTCTCTCATTATCTATGCTGTAATTTTCGCCACGCGGCCATGGAAGCAAATTAACATCTCTTGAAAACACTGAAATTAATCGTCAGTCAACAAAATGCTTCTACGCTCATCCATTAAATATCAATTGAAAACTAACCACTCTAACTGATAATCAAAGAACACAATTCCAAACTAGAAATATTCGTAGCAGTGAGGAATTACAGTTTGACAAAGAGTGAATTTCAAATGAGTTCTACATTTATATCGATCCCTCTTATTACAAATGGATGGGAGTGAAAATAGTATATTATACATATAAAGGGGTATAAAGTGAGGGATCTAGAAAGGGATATAAGCTAAATTTAGATAAAAAAGTGAACCATACGGTGGTTTTCGTTAGCGTGAACAAGACGTATTTTCAAAGCACCACCTTCTATGCTTACCTTTTAAACGAAATTAAGTGGACATTAAAAGGAAGTATGAGATTACGAAATTGACGATGAATAGAATTCAACTGGGCGTATTCTTCGATTACCACGGATCTTATTACAGAGGATGGGAGAATTCCAATTAATACTGGCACGAGAGGTAATATAACTTCTCGAGATTAGTCAGTGAAACACCGTCTAAGTACCCCAATTACCTTTATATTATGTAATAAAATACATTTAATGCATAAATATATATTATGTAATAATGGCTCCTAGTTTACACAGGGACATAAAAAAACATTCAACATCCATGAATAATATCAAGGTTTTGACCCAATTCACCAAAAGACATTGCAGGATTGATCACCACTGTCCGTGTAAACATAAAGTTTCTATATAGATTGACGCTCTCGTATTGACTCAAAAATTAATTATTTACCGCTTACTTCTAAAACAGAGGTGGCAAAACAGAAATTCACCTGGGGTGATTCCGTCATCGAATCGAAATTCTAAACACGAGTATCCGAGTTGCACTCACGCTCTGCAGTCCTTACCACGGCGCAGTCCTTCTCTTCATTTAAACTGATTCGCTCCGACAAAAACCAATCGCATCATGTGGAAGTCCCTACGAGAATGACACGAGAGGTGACTCGCGTTACCTCGGAGAGAGGCAAACAGTAGGAATACTCCCGCGGCGAGGACGGCAATCCGCTAAAAGGAATTCCTCTAAGAGAACAGAGCGAGATTAAATGCAAACAGCCAGGCACTGGAGTTCAAACGGTCTTTCCTCCGAATTCGGCGTTAACGCGGGCGGTGTGAGGGAGGGCGCGTGGAAACGAGAGTGGAAAGAGTGATCGGGACACATTGGCCGCTGAATCATCGGCAAATCCTCCAACCGGCACCCCAACCATCCATACTTGTCGGGGGCGTCAAATTTAAATCATCCGACGAATAGCGGGACTTCACTCGGACGTATAAGTAGAAGCAAGAATGAAGAATTGAGTGAGATAACATTGCGCACTGTCTCTCCGACCGTGCAAAGCCATCGATGGCGTAACTGTCGAAACCGGTGGTCTGTAGAATAAATTATGAGGAAGTGATAGATATCTATGAATGAATTCACTTAGACATAAGTCAAGGTTGCCATGATATCTATTAATGAATTCACTTAGGCATAAGTGAATTCATTAATAGATATCATGACAACCTTCCACCATGTCAAAGCTTCAACTTTTCATTTTATTACTATATTTTAAATAAAAGAGAAGGCTTCCAGAGTGAATATCCACGGGGAGAAAATAGGTAAATCAGCATTCTGCGATTCGCCGATGGCATAGCGGCCATGGCAGAGACAGAAAGATATTTAAAGAAGACTCTAGTAAACATGGAAAGGACAATGGCCTAAAATCACCGGCAGGTATGTAAAAAGGAAGCTAAGGTAATGGTCTGCAGCAAGAGAAAAGAGGCTAAGACCAACATGTTTCTTAATGGCAGTGAGGCATGAATGATAACAGTAGCACGGAAGTCAAGGCAGGAAGCATTTGAAATGCGAGCCCACAGAAGAATGATAAAGATGAAATGGATCAACCAAGTGAATAACAGGTATTCCTAAAAAGAGTGAGAGAAAAGAAGAAACTACTGAAAACTTCGCAAAGAAGTCCGGAGATCTCAATCGGCCATTTCTCGAGACATGAAGACCTGATAATGATAAGCGTTGAGGGAAATTTTAAGGGATAAAATGAAAAAAGAAAGCTTCACATGAGATATATGGAGCAAGTTATTATGGATGTGAAAGGGATGAGATATGTGCATATGAATAGGTTAGTCGATAACAAAATCAAGTCCAATCCAAGTAAACCATCCTTAGGATTGCTGACTTGTGACTAATCATAAAATAGTATAAAGACACCATTACTAAACATATAAAAACTTAATTTCCGTTACGCCTAATCTCAGGCACGCCGTAAGCAGCCAAATACAGTAAAGAATTATTAAACGCTTATCCTTAATAAAACGTAAATGAGATAAAACACCTTTGAGTTAAAACACCTTTGAGCCTACAGAAAATGTCACGCAGCTTTTAAAGAGGCCTAGGTGGGGATTTATAACCTTTTAGATCAAATAATACATACAGTTTATCAGACAAATTCAAATTAAAGTAGTTTGAGGGCAGCACTGCAGGTATAAGTGCATCCCTACAACAAATCGGCGTATTGGATAATGACGTAAATAATGGAGAGAGAGATAGTCGAACAAAAAGATTTAATCATTCATTGTTGCGAGGATCATACGCTACTATAATTCAATACGGCTACACAATGCATTGATAATTATTATTCATCCATTTAATCATTTCCAGACACTTTTCCTTCTTCTCCCCTCCTTCAGGGTTTCGTGACTTACCACGCCCTAACACCTTCTGGCGGCAACAGGGTACTGAATAGATGTGGATTTAAGGCACCCGCCAAGCCAATCAAGGGATTTAGCGATGCCCGAAAAATATGCGCTTTACATAAAAAAATAAAGGAAGAAAAACAAGAGCTCCTCATTAATGGAGAGAATAAAGTCGGGTGCAAATTTGGACCTAGGCTTGAAAGTTAAAAAATTAATATGTAACACAAATAGCATTCAAATAGAGCTCAGTTATAGCCGCGGATAAACAGAGACTGGAGCCTTAATACCCCCTGTCACGCGCCCTAGTGGCGACTATAACTCACGTGCAAGTGTGGAGGGTTGAGAGATGACGAATGAATCCCGGAAAGGAAGGGCGCGGAAAACGGAAGCGGGACTAACTCCACGGCGCTGGCGGCTTCTCAACTCCATCCCCTGCCCTCCTGCGACTCAGCGCTTAAAGCCCTCCCATCAAGCTCACTCCACACCCTCCGCTAACCCTTCACACTCCTTCCAACTCCTTTAAGCCCTCTCTCGTTCCTTCCAACTCTACGGAACCATTGTCGTCCCCATCCCAGACGCGAAACCTTTCAAACATCCAGACTTCCACCGCAACCTTCCACCGATCCGTTCGAGGATTTCCCACCCTCTAATCCAACACCCAACACTGTCGTCTCATACCATGGCTTTCACCTCTCCTTATCTTGATTTTAAAAAAAGCGAAAGAAACGTACTAAGGGGCCGCTAAGTTCAGTTCCCTCCTTCCAAACCAACAGGCACATATCCATTAGCTAACACCGACCCCGAAAGCCTAAACCTTTCTGATCTCTCGCTCGTGGAGTGGCGTCGAAATCGCATTCAATAATTCTGACGTGAACGGACGATGGTATTGGGTGCAAGTGCGGATTATGTGCAAGTGCGACTGCACAGTGAATGAAACGCAGCAGCACCTCGAGAGCGAGAGTGCTGTTGTTTTCGAAATGTAGCAGCTACTCGAATGCCACTGTCGATTCCTCATACGCATTAGTACGTTTAACCCTAACATGAGAAAAATCGAGAAAATGATCACCAAATTTAACTTTGATTCAGCTTTTGAGAACTCTTAAGTTAATGGGTTTGCGGACCACTGGCAGATGAACACTGGCAACAAGAAAGTAAGTGGAGTAATAATCTTGACTGTGGCAAACGGTTGTCTCACATTAATGGATATTTATTAATCATCTAGAAAACTTTAATCGGATACGCAAAACCTGGAGACAAAGAAGAAGGTCATCACGTATATTTGTTTTTTAAAGAGGAAATCATAATTATTTCATTCGTACTGCCGTCCGCATTATTTACCACCGACTTTGATATTTTTTTGTTATTATATGTTCGACACGAAACTCCGCGACTCAAATAAACAGATTAAGGCTTCAATATGCAAGTGATTAAAACTGCCACGATCCATCAGCACCTTTCAAGAAACGGAAGACAAATTAGGTTAAAAGGTTGAGCACTAGAGATAGAAGTAGGTAAGGTTTATAGAGACTAACTATAAATAATTAAGTATGCGTTAACGAGAAGAGAGTAAAGGGAACACATCAGACCACTCATGCTATTTTAAATGATCATTAAGCATGATTAGAAAGTAGGGATGATGCAAAGGAACATCAGAACTGACGCAACTATTTTCCATGACGTGCTATTACATTAATCGGAAAAACAGCGCATTAGAGAATTCTTCCTGTTATATTAAGGATTCATGACTCGTGCAAGTTCCACTTTGCGTCGAGACAGGTGCCAAAAAATGGAATGAAAGGGAGAGCGGGAGAAAGTGGGAAGGAGAGTTAGAAAGAGGTGGGGGAGAGGAGAGCATAATGCTCGGATACCTTAATGGATGGCAAGGAAAGCGTTTATTGAAACGCAGGCGTTTCAAGTTTCGGGGAAACGATCATGGTGAATGGGCCGAAATGGGAAAATGATGGGATTCGGAGAGGGATGAAAATTTCACAGGAGTCGGGGGGAAGGATAGTGGGCGATGGATGTGGGAGGAAAAGGAAGGGTGGAGAAAGGGGAGGGAGAGAGGGAAATGGGGGTAGCGAAAGAGAAAGGGTTCCTCGGAGAAGGAGATCCCAAACAACTTTGGAAGCGTACGCGATCAGGAAGAGACAGCGGAAAAAGTGTTCTGAGCCAGAGAGAAAGAAAATCCAGGAATTGACGTCATATCTTACGCGCTCTTGAGGAGGAAAGAGAAGAATGTTAGTGATGTACCCTGGGGCTAAGTGCGTTGAGGCGGAACAGTGCAGTGGGCGAGCTTGCGAGAAAAATGAAAGTTTTGACAATAACTTTTGTTCCGGATTCGAGGAGAAGCCAATGTTCTCCACCTTTTCCTCCCTTCTTCTCCCCTCTTCCTCCCTTCCTTTCCCTCCGACTTGGACAAAGGAACGGAAACGGAGATGAAGAGATCACCGGTGTTTGCCGGAACAAGTTGCTGATTCGGTGATGGAAAATAAATTCCAAAAAGGAAACTAGCAAAATGGAGGAGAAAGACGCATTTATTTCTGATAACGAGAGAAAATGTTAAAGGAATATAAAACGAGCTATCCAATATTAAAGTGTTGCCGTGCGTACGATTAATTAGAACACAGCGAAGCATGACAGTTTAATTTCTGGCGAATTGAAATGTCGAGCGTCATATCTCCCATGCACAAATTGAGATTGCGACGGATAAAAGGGGGTTGGATGAAACGCTGCTGGAGATTTTTCCCGACTCGTATAACGGAGCTCTTGGGACACTTTATTAATTTTAGAAAGAATGGAAGAAACCGAATAAGGTAATTATGTTCTGTCAAATGAAGTCGCGAAACCGTGAATAATAAGCACCAAGCAATAACAACCGCATTAAAGATTCTACTCGCTACTGAAGACAGATAATAATCCAATAATAATTTCCTTTAACACTACATTCCACCATTCCAATGACGGAGGTACAAAAAACGGATAAATACTCGTTTACTCGTACGCTAAATTCACCAGAATCATTATTTTATCAGAATTGAGAGACAAAATCGCGAACTGTTTCCGGTTGAAAACAATGACAAACTATCTTAGTAACCGAATTACTAAGATTTAATTGTGGGAAAATGAGCTCAGAGATCCACGACGACCCTTAAACCTTCCTGATCTTAGGGAAGGGGATGACACGAAGAATGCAGAATGAAGAGCTTAGGAGAGCATTACACACAAGGAAAGGAAAAAACTCTAGAGGAAATTGAAGAGAAAAATGATGTTCAAAGGAAAGTCGAGGGGATGAATAGCCTCGATGCTAAGACCCAATTCGAATGCATCCCAAGTGCTCGGAGAGAGGCGAGAAAAACTTTTAGCTGCCGAGCGAAGAGACCGCACTAGAGAGGATAACGTTCCACTGCTCTCTTTTTTTCAACGAGGCTTTTTCACGAAAGCGAGTAAGAATGCCGGATTCTCCGGAGTGGTAGAGTTTTACAGTCTAAAGTTTCGCTTCAGGAAACAGAGAAAAAAATGAAGATGACCAGCTGGGCTTCCTTCGTGCTTCCACGGGAAAAAAGGGGAAGCAATAAAAGGCAAGGGCCTTCGTCGGGCAAGAAAATAATTTAGCATTCCAAGGTGCCTTTATTTAGGGTGTATTCAAGACGACTCCTTCATTATTCAAGACGGACGCAAAATAAAAATCCGCCACATCTCCGGCAGGCAGGAGGGGAGGGAAGTGGCTTCGAGCTCGCTCTTGAGGATGCGCGGAACGAAATGAGAGCTTCCCGACTATCATACATTAAATGGGGAATGATGGGAGTGAGTAGAGGTGAACGTGCGTGGGAGGAATGTGCATTTGGAGACGGGAAAAAGGAGACTGCGGGGGTAAATGAGCTCAGATAAGGGAAGGATGATCACTGAAATGCACCCGAGACTGCGCCAAGCGTAGCGGGTACATGCTAAAGACGGCACTAATGGGGCCGACTTTTACGACGACGTTTCCCGTCATTTTTTTTTGTTTTTGCGATCCCACCCACTACTTTGTCAATTCATCCCAACGGATCGCAAAAAGGAGAGGAAGGAATAAGCCGGGAAGAAAGCTGCTACCGGAAGCTCTAAATGAAAAGGTTTGGGTAATTACGGACGGAAAAATAGGTCTTCTCTCGCAAATGCCTCCTTCCGGAGGTTTTAAGAGATGACCCTGTTTTGCCAAAAGAATAACGAACTGATGGGAAATGCGCCGTCAGAAGTAAAGGCGTTGGGGGTGCGTCATATTAGATGTGTTTCTCTGTGACGGTTGTATTTTTTGATTGGAGTGAAAAATGGTATGAACCAATGTGTTACAAAAATCAGTTTTTTCTGCAAGAAAATACAATCATGAGACAAACACCGTAAATAATTCTAAACAGGGGACAGTAATTGAATCCCAAGCTTGAAGTGTGAATTTCACACTCCGTTGGGCATACTCTTCCGAGAGCCGTATTATCACCAATCAGACTAATCAATGCTTGAACATGATTCTTTCATAGAGATATTAGGAATGAGGGCAGAAAAATCAAAATATATCAAAAATATTTTTTTAGCCAATGGCTACAAATCAAGGTATGTTTGCTAACGCAAGATACGAACACAATATTTAATAGATCAAATGAAAAATGTTGGAGAATTATATTCTAATTGCCACACAAAGGCAACTAGTGGAGTGGAAAATATTAGGGAAATAAACGAGCACATAAAAATAATTCTTTATGGAAAAGTTGAAGCACAGGCACTTAATAGGAGATTGTTGTTGTATAATTTTCACATCGGTCGCACAAGTCAGACAATAGGAATATTGAAAAATGTCGCACACTCGATGCATTCCATACAAAATTAAAACGCGAATACGGGCGACAATGATGGTAACCGGACCGACTCGTCAGAAAGAGCTTAAGAGGTTCCCGCTGAGTGGACGTTCGTGAATAGTTCCAGAGCTCCGATAAACGATCGACACAGTTTTATTTCTCTCCGCTTCTCCGATGATCGACGCAGCGGGGAGGACAGCTGGGGAGAGATCTCTTCGTAATGAGGTGCCACGACAAAAAAAAACATCCAGGTTCCCAGTTTTATTACCGTGTAAAAAAATCGTCGGCCCGCTTTTGTCACGAAGTCACCCCCGTGAGAGAGGCTGCAGCTGCAACCGCAAAATTTCTCTTACCCCACCCTACGATCACGCCCGTTCCCCCAACCTCATCCGAAGGGCGACTTGACCACGCGGGAACGCATTTTCTGACACATTTCCCAAGAAATCCAATTTTATTCGACCGTTAACAATAATAAAACACGCAACTGGGCGAGTTAAAAGGAAGATATCATTTTATCGTATGTAATGCTAATTAAATAAACATTTTCCTTTGAAAAAATTACGTTTAGGCAGACACTTTCCTGTATTTTTCAGGTATTAGCAGAATAATTATCCACACTACAATGGTATTCTCTGCGATAGGTATATAAGACTTGTTTTTTTGATTCTAAGAAATGCAATCGTTAGCAAGGATGGAATTTGTATCGGGAACGTTTCCTGTCAAATAATTGTGTGTAAACTACAAGTAAAACAATAGCTTGTTTACACTTGAGTCGAACTGTAAAGGGAAACTGTTGTTAAAAAATACAAAAATACGCCTAAAATATTCAGTAAGAATCAACTCAAGTTAAATAATGGACAGAAAGTCATAATACAGAAAAAAAACTTTTTAAAATGTATAAAAAAATGATTTATTGTGACAGATACCTTTATTATACCGTATCACCAAATGATACGGTATAATAAAGGTATCTGCCATTCATAATTCATAAATGATGATGAAAGAAATTCACGCTAGAAATATTTACCTCTAATTGAGTGAAAGGTAAGATTATAACCAAAGGAGGAGGAGATAGGAAGGGAGATGTACTGTGGTGAGCCAATATATTGGGCAAGAAAATTCGAATTTCGAATAAAGGAAAGCAAGAGTGAGCAACGGAACTTGAATTCAGCCAGAGTCGTCCAAGGCCCTTTAAGGAAGGCACGCACTGAAAAGGCATTTACACCTCTATTGAAACTTTTTCAAGTTTTTCTTTGAATATTAAATTAAGGATTTCGAGGAAAGCCGAAAACCTCCACTGTTTTCTTAGAAGCAGAAGGAAATGAGAAGAGGCAATTTCGTCCTTCATTTTCAAGGCTCTCATTCCAGGGCAAGTCCTGCAGGAGGAATTTTAATTTCCACAGATAAAATGTCAAACCGTTCATTTAATATTTTCACTGAAAATGAAATGAAAAATTATTGATAACGCTAAAAAAATAGACATTTGCTGTTTATGTGGGAGAGAAAAAAGTCGGAGCACAGGAAAATGAGCCAACACATTTTCGGTAAGAGGAGTAAGAGGGAGAGAGATAAAACAAAATTATGAAATACTCGGCACTAGTACGATTAGTGAAAGATAAAATTAATGAATACTATCATTGCGTAAGTCGAAGACGAGAGTGACTTATGAGACGCAAAAAAAAATAACACAGCATGTTCGTGCATAGAGCAATATCGAATTATTGTCTCAAAAACACTGATTCTACACATTATTACACGAGTTGGCGAAGATTTACCAAAAGCTGTAACTCCGTCCCGATGAAAGAGAAAACATACGAAATATTTCTTTCTTGCCAATTGCTCCAATTAGATAGCCCAAATAAAAGATCTCCCTACTTGAGCAACCAAACTATCTCTACAGTTTTATATAAGCTTTCATCACAAATAACTAGAGAACACAAAGAAACCACATTTCTTCAACAAATAGCCACTTCAGTATTCACTTGAAATAAAAATTAGATCTTTGGCATACATGAACCTCACGTAAGAATTAATTGGTATTTTCTATTTCAAGCGCTTTAGCATTGGTATCATAAGTAAGTGAATGATAACAAATTTGTGAGGAAACTATATAGATGCTGGTAATACGCTGGTGCCTACGGGACGTACATTTTATTAAAGCTCATTCTGATACAGCATGACATTAATTAGACAGCAAATATACGTATGCGATTTTGCCATTTCGAGAGATGGCTCATTACTACACCAAGGTACTGAATGGCCGATCAGTGAAAAAATCGAACGTTGTCCTTAGCGAGAAGAGCGAAGGAGGGAAGAAATCGTAGCAAGAGGGTGACTGGAGACACGGAAGCAAGCCAAAGATGCGATGAAAGACTCGAGGCACGTCTCAAGAAGCAGATTATTTTTTGTCACTCGTCTCCCTCAAGGGACATACGCCCCCCTTTGGTATTCCTCCCCGTCTCGATCTACAACGCCGTATCCTCTTGGGTGTGACGCTTCAAATGGGGAGTGAATATTGGGCAGTAACAAACACGTTTCGGAAAATTCAGGAACGGTGTTCCACGGAGCTCTCAAGGGTCGTTTTACTTCAACTTGCTTGTAATTTCTCAGTGTGACATTTGGAGAGATGGGCAGTAAAAATTGAATCATGTTAAGGATTGGACGAAAAACTTTCCAAATGCAGCATCGACTTTGCACAAAATAGCCCATGTTCCATTTCTACGCATTAATCCCTGCAATTTCCCCACATTTACGCAGCTTCAAGTTGTGGAATGTATTGCTCTGAGTAAAACAACCCTAAAACTCTGCAAGCAATCAAGGACAGAGCAGCAATGGTGCGTAGCCTACAAATATGACAATCCACATATCCATCCAATACTAAATATCCATCTTATGCTTTACAAAAAAGTCACGCCTCACTCCATTGCTTCGACAACACCATTTGGTTACTCATTTGTGAGACAAAGAATGTTCTTATCATAAAATATACAACATTTTCAGGACACACGAAACTGTTTGGAAGCTTACAATAGAAGTTTGCAAGTAGTATCCTCTTCACGGGCAATCCAGGAGGTAAGTTGTTTTTGTCCCTAGACATTTCAATGAGCGAAACATCAGCAAACAGGAGGTCACAATGGTGATCCACCAGCAAAGAATTCAGATGACCGTTGCCAGGAAATCTTCGAAATATTTTATGATTTCCTGTCAATTACGTTTTTCTTCACATTTCTGTCGCGAGTGAATGATTAAAAGAGAAATAAATAACAAGACAAATGAGATTTCAAAGAGATCTTTTCAAGGGGGCTATACCGCTTGATTTAACCTGGACTTAATCCCAGAACGAAAAGGACATCCATAGCAAAGACGGGATTAGGTCCCGCGAATTGCGAGTTACCATGCCGACGCGCCACTAACGTAACTTCCGCGGCCGATAAGAGAGCCTTCGTCCACGTCAACCGACACTCAAAACCTTTTATTTTATTCCATCTGGGAGGTTGTAGCCGAACTACACATCGGGGGATCCCAACGACGTCCCCACCCTCGTAACTGCACATGGGTGGGTGCAGCTTCCTGGAAACCCGCTTTTTATACGTCATCCCGCCAAACACACACTCTGAAAAAAAAACACACTCCCGCTCCCTCCTCAGTTTCCTTCTGATTTCTGGAATCGTCCTCAGAAACGGGAGGAGAGAGGACTCCACAAAAACTCGAAAACCAGCCACGTTCCCCTCTCCTTCGCCACCCCACCTTACCTCTCAACCTCAACCCCCATCCCCCCCCCCCCTCACTCCCAATTCAGCACGGAACACGACGACCACACACCCCCCCAGTTCCCCCTGAAGTCTTCGTCACTTGCAGCTGCGCCGACGACAAAAGGGGATGCCGGTCGCGTGCCTCGTCCATTGAAGCGAGCTGGAGAGAGCCAAAGGAGAGTAAGGGAATAATAGGGGAGAGAGAGAAGGGGGGTGGAGGAGGACGTGGATTGTGGGTCTGCCTTGAGAGATGAATTTCGGGGTGTGGGGCGAGGGGGATGAGAGCAGGGTTTAGGGACGTTGTAGAGGCGCAGGGGGGAAGAAAGCTATCAGCATGGGGCCACTACAGGGCGCGTGGCATCAAGGGCAACGGGAGGAGGAGGCGGGAAGAAAGAAATAAAAGCAGAGAAAATGAGTGTGAAGAGGAAATTGATGACATGGAAAACACAATAAGGACTACTTACGAGGCGAGAGAAAAGACGGCGGGAAAATTGCTTAAGGCATTGGCGGGGCATGCAAGGATTTCTACTCCTCTGGCGCTCGTATGAAGTGGACGACGAAAAAAAATACACGCACAGTAAATGGGCGACGCAGAGTAGGAACGAAAGCACACGCATGCACGTGTGTCACACGGTGTGCTGTTTACTCCAGAATCCTTTTCGACTGATTGCGCCCTTTCGGATGGGAGGTAATATCCGCTCTCGACGAAGAAGGCCGAACCATCCGAAGGCATTCGGAGAGATTTAACCCCGTACGGATTCTCAGACGATAAAGGAGAAGATGGGAAAGGGAACCGAATTTGAAGTACCTAGGTCAAACCGGTTTCACGACCAATATCAAGCAGACCAATACGGTCACCGGTATTCCACACGCTGTAAGGTACAATTTATTGAATTACGAAACTGATAAACAAATAAAGACGCACTGCGTGATGGATTCCCCTTCATCCGCCAAAAAATAATGCAGAGATCAATAAGACTTGCCCTCCTCATTTTATGCACTATAACCTCTGGAAGAAGTGAGACCGAAACAGCAAAGAGACAATTTTAATGCAAAGTAACGTAATTAATAGAGAGAATACGGTTTATATATTTATACGGCTGATACACTCTACTTCGTCAGCATCGCTCTGAATTTTCTCACCCCTTGTTTGTTCGCAGATATTAGGATATTGACTGCTTGTAATAATTCTCCATTACAAGGAAGAACAGCAGCAATATCTTCATAGTAATAATGCAAAAGTGTATTAAGGCAAACAGTCATCAAAATAACAAGCAGGCGTGAAATTAACGTGACTGAAGCACCTTAAGGAGGTATAACGAGTTGTACAAATTTTATAGAACGGCTCGTGTCAAATTATGAACGAGGTTGGATGAGTGCTACGATAATTGTAAACAATTAGGTTGCAATTAATATTTGGAGAGAAAAGTCAGGAATACATAACTGACCAATTCATACGTTTCTCCGTATCTTGTTTGACGATGGCATTCTAAGTTCGAATACAAATTCGAACACCTTATTCAATTTAAGTCAACCAAATTTCTGTTTTTTTATTTTTCTTGCAGTAGTAATAGCACAGGGTTTTAGGTGATCCAGCTGCTAATAGTATATTGCACCGTCTAAAATGAATTAAACTTAAGATAAAACTGGAAACCCGTGCTTGTATCATGGAAGACACGTACATACCACATGAACACATGACATAACACATGACTTCGAGATAATCCAGAAGGTTTCAAACACACCCCCGTGGATGCACATGAGAATGTGTTAGTTCACATGAGCGTAAAAAAAACGTTATTGCGTTTTCAGGGCAGTTATCGTACAACAAAAGAGTTTAACCAGATATTACACATAAAAGACCAAAAAGGAAGTCTTGGCTGCCTCTGAAACGATCAGATGAACCCGCTCTGGAAGGCAAGGGCGAAACGACATCAAGGGAGATAGATAAAAAGGGACGCGGAATAAGGGAGCGCGAGGGAGAGATTTTCGTCTGAGAGGAGGAAGAGACAGACAATGCGACGGGAGCGAATCCGTATCCATCTCCGACGGACGGACAGACGAGGTCAGCCTACATAAGGGAACAAGCGGTGTGTGAAATACGCCCCGCCATCTCCAGCGCTGGAGGGGAGGAAATGGACCCAATGCCCTCGAAAAATGTTATATCTCTGCTGCAAACGGGGTAGAAAATTTGTTTCCACTGCAAGAGGGAGTGAGATCCTGATCGAGGGATTTCATCCACATCTGCCTACAACCCCTCAAGCTGTCACGATGGTGTGTGGCAGGTAGTGAATTCACTATCAGACATGCACTACACACACAAATATCCTGTATTTACCGGCTGAGGTGCTAAGTTTCATAAATTCACCTACGGAAAAAACAACTTCACATAAAGCGCCACACATGAATTGAGGAATAAACGAGCGTAGGGAAGGAGAAGTTGAAAAAAAGCAATTCAATGAAAAGTAAGGATAGGTAGGTACTCCATCAAAACATACCTACCACAAACTTTAAACTAATAATAAATCAGGAGATAGAACGCTCAAAAGTTAATGCGAATAGACGGCGTCTGATGCAGTTAACTGGAGCACCACAACTGTTTGTCACTCGATTTCCTCTTTCTGTGACTCGGGAAGGCAAGAGCAGACTACGCCAGCAGCTCATTAAGGCAGCATGTGACAATGATAAGACCTAATGCAACAAACAGGGGACGACAACGCCCCAAAAGGACCACATTAATACCAACGGGTGATACGAAACGGCCTGCGAACGGGAACTTAGTTCTTTGAACAACAATCAGGCACGTTCTCCCTCAGATCGAGAAGGAAAGACGCAACTAATTACAGTGGACCAGGTCGTCCCGACGACATCATTTCTAAATCCACGCACGGCGGGGTCTTCCGCTTCGGCAGTACCCAACGAAAAACGTGATTGCACCGTGGTTGAAAAACGACGATGCCGGAGACGAGCGCCCTCTCAGCCACGAGAGGAAATGGCGAGCGAATGCTCTCGGGCGCAAGAACTGGAGGAGAAGTCCAGGGACACAAGCGAACGAAGAGGGAGACGGGTACCCGCGAAAAAACAAAAGACAAAGAGAGAAAACACGAAGAAGGTGGGGAGGTCGTTAAGCTAAAGCTGTGCGAAATTCGTATAACACTCGTGAAAACAACCCTTTTGACACAAAGATTTCACAGAATGGCGAGATAAAACTTTGACCCGTACTGATACGGTCAACCGTTGAAGTACTATGGGAACTGACGATACTCTCCTTAAATCCTAGAGAGAAAGGGAGGTACGGAGGATATCGTAAAGCTAAATTGATGGGGAACCTTGAATTCAAATAACTCTCGCGAAAACAACGTATTTGAGCCGATGACTTATTCAGAACTGGCGGGAAAGGTGGTAGCTACAGAATTAGTCCGGCACCAGTACGGTCAACGGCTGAAATAAAATTGGTTCCGACGCTACTTGACAAATTAGAGAGAGAGATAGGTTAATCTTGACGTTAGGGTAGACTCCATTAGCACGGGGGCCGGTGAACGAAACCTTCGAATGAAAGGAAACCCATGAAATGAGGGAGAGAAAGCCGGGTGGGCGACAAAGAGTCGCACGGTTGACGACGGCGGTGCATTATTCAATTCGCGCAGCACGGAATTGTTTCGGGAGCGACGCGCGTGATGCCGACTTCTGAAAATCTGCGGGCACGTTAAGTAAAGAGGGAGGGCGAGGCGCGGATGGGGGTGGGACCCTCGGGACGACAAACGAATGAATTGGAGTGCGCGCTACTACAATAACAAGGAGAAAATAAAAAGAAAAGCAAAACACCCACGGATAAGCAATTTATGCGGGTCGGAGGATTAATTCCTGCCCATCGTTGTATTTTTTTCCACAAACCAACAACCCTTTCCAAATTGAAAAACAAATCCCTTCCACTTTCGCTTAATTATGCTCTCGCATTCGAAACATTCGGGGCGTGACTGACGCGAGTGAGCATAAAACGGAAATTCCCTCTGGGGGTCTCCACGAGGCGGAAATGAAAAGCGTCGCTTAGCAATCCATCACTTGCAATCCCGAGATTTTTAGTGGATTCAGAAAATTACCACAGGAAGGTGGGGGGGAGGGGGGGGGGCAGTCGCCGCTTCTTCTCTCGGTATTATTATTCAATCGTGAGCCGTCCTCTGCAGTCAGATCGGTTACGTGCCAGCCTCACCACAACGGGTCCATCGGAAATGGTGGGTTCAGATCCTTCATGACAAGGAATGATCCTTGCACTAAAATGACTGCCTTAATCCTGTATCATACGACACTTAATATTGTGCAATTATGAGAACTACAGCCGGCCCACATAACTACGTTGGAATTTCCTAAGAACCCTAAAGCCCCGGGTTCAAACCCCGACACTATAGATTGATGAGTTTTTGGTGTTATAATGTTTGTGTCGTATCGTGCATGACATGAGTAGGCTGAACCCGACATCGGGTTTTACACCACACTGCCCCCGTTCCATGAAAAATATCTACCAATGCCCAAAAATCCCCTCGATTCTTAAGCGCTTTTAATGCGGCGGACGTCAATTTGCGTCCTTTCATTTCTTCAGAAAAATGAGCTTAGCACTTTGCATACAGCCTAGTTTCCGAAATTTTTTATCCGCGGAAAAATTACAAAACCTAATTTTGCTACTTTCATGGATTTTGAGAATTAAGAATTATCTATTTTATTTTCCATGCATCATGCATTTTATCAGTTAATATATAGGTGATTCACAGAATAGATATAGTAAAAATATTCATTTTCTTAAAAACATAGCATCCTTAGTAAGCGAATAAGAATTCACACTTTATTTTTTTAATGCAGTACTTAAAAGGGGAAATATTACCAAAACATATTTTATCACATAGCTATACAACTTATGTAAAACGTTTTTGAAAAGACCAAAAAAAAAGCCAGCATTTTTACAGAGCCATCCAAACATGGCCAGAGGTTAACGTGTCGATAGCAGGAATGAACGCAGCTACCATTTATCACCAACGAATAAATTCTTCATATAATTTATTGAAGGAACAAAGCGGGCGAAGGAGATTCAGCAATCTCTTATAGAGTCTCCGCGAAAAGCAATCATGGTCGTCCCCTTGGGTGGTCTCCTCGAGGAAACTGAAAGGACAAATCGTGAATAACGACGCCCGGAATCTCATCTCAACCTTTGCCACGCAACAGCCGACGCGTTCGGCGCACGTAGGTACGTGTTTGAGTGCGTCCCCAAGATTTCCGAGAGAATGGTTTGGGGTTCCACGAGACATATACGACACGAGAGAAAAGAGGGAAAAAAACACCTCTCAATATTTAAGGAACTTTATAAGAGGCGGGGAGCCTTTTACCAGAAGGAATCGCGGGTCGTAAAGTACTTCATCGGATATTAGTCCTCGTGCCGCGCGCAAATACGGGTTGTAACTCCCTCGGGGGTAACGGGGGAAGGCAGTAAACTTTAATGCAGCCGAGACACGACCCTCAATCGGAACAGCAAATTGGTTACGAGGGTTTCGTGGGATGGGAGAGCGGGGGGAGGGGAGGGCGGAAAGGAGGAAGTTTACGTCGGGATGCGCCGCTGCACACTCGTCGAATCGATGAGCTGAACAAGAGAAGCCGCCCCCGTGCCGGTTTGATATAGCGATGGCGGCGATGGGGGTGGAGGAAGATTTAGAGAAGGGACGCATGCAAAAAAGTCACCCCTCAATACGGGAGAAGGGGCACTTATAGTCGTGCGGGATGGGGGAGAGAATACAGAGAGGGTGGACAGGATTATTATTACGTTTACTTCCGGTAAAAGCATCCGCTTCGACGACAAATTTATCCTATTCTCCATATTTTCTAATACCTTCCCTCGAATTAATTCTCTCCGCAGCTCCGTAATTTTTCCAACTTTGATCCTCTGGCAGTGGGATGATGTACTCGAGCTTGCTTACTGGCTTTTCCTCTCCATCTAAAGGGTATGCTTTCCGATACCGGCAATACCAGTCCCAATATCACCGATCCGAAATTTTCACCGGAATCTGGCTCCTGGGTGAGTGTCGTGTGGAGAGTACTTCAGGTGCTGAACGCCGGAGCGTTGAACTGTGAACAAATTGGTGCACTCCACTAATTGCATGCTGGTTCCGCCACCTCATTTCCCTCTACCCTTCCTATGCTCAACAACAATCTTAACTACATCCAACGCTATTCCAAGAACTTTCCGCTCAAGTGACCTCAGGTGCCAATCGCCCCCAGCTGATTCACACGTCAAAATCTTAATCTTCAAGTTGAAGTACGCACATGGAGATGCGAGTGGTCTTTTGGGAATTTTCACCAAGATGCGCAGTCACCGTTTGATGTGCCGGCTACTGACCACACTAACTTCCTCAATGCCAGGTGAGAATTTATGACGTTTTAATGTACCTAATCTTAGACCACGGTCAGTTCACATTCCGAGACTAATTACGGTTTCATATTTCATCACGTCGGCCAGCAACCATCTAGAGTAGAAATCCCGAGAAGCATTTGTTCGTATTTCCTAGTATTACATTTAGTACCTATTTACATCCTCTCGCGATTTATATTGTACACACTGTAAAAAGTTGATCTGATTTTCAGTGCGATCTGAATTTAAGCGCTGTCTGGTTTAAGGCAGGAACACGGATGCAAGGTGCGGAAGAGGCAGGAACATGGATGGTTGGTACAGGAGCAGTTAAGCAGGAAGCAGAGGAAGCAGGATTCTGGATGGTCTGATTTTCAGTCGTTCACCTGCCTTATTTTTAGACAAGATATTACTGCTGAAATTCAACATACCCTGTCTTAAAATTGTTGCATCTGAAATTCAGATCGCTTTTGTGCCTTAAAATCAGATCTACTTTTTACAGTGCAGCATCATCTAATCTGAACTTAAATCCACGACAAACACAATATTCACGGCTGGAGCGGGAATCGAACCGGCAAACTTAGGTGCTCCGATCAGCGCACCGGGGCCAGCTCGTCTTTTCTTGACCTTGCTCTTTCCCGTTTCCACAGCGTAATCCATCAAAATCACGAAAATAGCATTTCCTTCCCGACCATATCAAGCATTTATTTTGCTTCCTCATCTTCCCTTCACCACACTTTCACCATTTTTACTCAAAACCATTCATAAAATGCATCCAAACTTGATCCATCATCTCTCTCTGGTCTCGGTTTCACAATTAAGTTCTTTTTCAACAGTTTATTGACACCTAGATATAGGTACCATATTTCTACCCTGGATCACCCTTTCTCTGATATTAGATATTTTCTCTCAGAATAATACGATTTTTCTTCTAAAGCAGCAATTCTACGCCTACTTTCGTCCATAAAATTGCCTAAGTGAGTAAAATTTTCGATCAGTACTGGTTTATTCACTCTTGCTTACATGATTATCTTATACTTATCTGGAAAAATCACATTACTGAAGGACCCTTGCCTTCATCCTTCATTCCATATCTAATATCTCGTCTGGGAGTATTCAACGCAAAAACAATGAGGGATGACCGATGGACGAGAAGGTGGTACTGATCGGTTATCTTTCAGAAGGCGGAGGAGAGGTTTATATAGATGGAACTCCATGCTTGCCGATTGCTTATCGAGGCTGAATCTGGTGCGGGGTTTGTACGTTTTGTAAACGATTTATAGTTTATCGGCAGTAAAAAAATTGTGTAATAGTCAGAATTTCCCTCGGGCATTACGAGATAGTGAGATAAGATCCCTTCCCCACTAAAGCAGACTAAGTGATACGGAGTTGTTTATAAGTCCATAGTGTTAAAATTGGGTGAAGAGTGAGTGCATGGAATTTGTTATACCCGAAACGTTTATTAACGTAGTGCAGCCTAAAAATCCACCTATCGTGTATAGGATCTATCCGAGCCTCAGTACGATTTCCAGCAGAGATACAGCAATAAACACAGAATGGAAAAAATCGTAGTACTGATCGCAAGATAATTTTTGAACGAGAAAAAAATTAAAATGCAAACACTTCGCGTAGGAATGAATACAGATAGCATAATTACACATCGAAGAGGCCATTCCACTTCCCAACTATCATTTGAATATAATAATAGTGAAATAGTACCTAGGGTTTATTTCAAAGCTTCCACGCCTTTCTACGTGGGAGAAAAACCCACAATATATACGTGTACGCCAAAGATCTTCCTAATATACTTCACTTAACCCTTTCGCGCCGGAGTCCTACGCAGGAAAATGCTTTCCTTCTCACGGGTTCCTCTAGAATATTTTTCCACTCCGTGTACGGAGCTCTCTTGAAGCGAGGCATCGGGCAGGTATTTCTTTCCCCCGCTTTGGGACCGGACCCAGCGGGGTTCCCGACCCTTTCCTCGGACACTGACCAGAGATTATCTTCGCCCTTTTCCAAATGAGAACCCACCTCGGACTGTGTCCGCGGTCAACTATTTTTAATACAGTGATTTTTGTTAAATAAATAATAGTAAGACTTTAAGTGGGAGTTAATACACAAATAAATTCCTGTTGTTATAAATACCATTTAGAGATTTTAAACGAAATTCTAATGTTAATATTAAGATATTTAGCACAATATACATAAAATCAATGGTTACAATAATAATTATTTCTGTTGTTTCGCAATAGAAGACGTCCGCGCATAATCCAACCATACCCGTGTTTTATATAAAAGCACATGCACTTTTTTTTGGTGCTATACCTTCATCAGGAAACATTTTTATGTAAATATATTCGCAATGGTGGCGCGAGATAGATTTTTCTGCCTAGAAATTATATATTGTACCTCCAAATATTCCATCACGTGCGCATGCGGTTTTCTTCTAGTTTTAATATAAATGATTACAACATAATGATCACTCTTAGCCGCATTACACAGAACAAATTTGAATGCTTTTCAGCTTGAAAGATACTTTTTATAGCTGAATGGCAGTTACAAAGATTCAGTTACAAGAAAGTAAAGTTTATTGACTGCTAATGAATTAACGTAAACCACACCCTTCAGCGGGATTTTCAACCTATAATGTAGATGTATTAGATTTCGCGGTATGTTGCGTGGTATTACCATTACAGTTGTTTTCCAATATATGTTCATAAACAAGTAAAACGGAGAGAAAAATATCGGTACTACCTTATCGTCAAATCATAAAAAAACATACGTCTTAGTTCCTCACTGCAATGAAAAATTCTCCCAAATCGGTTTGAATCTCATTGACAGGTGAACTCTGTTAATAATAACGTTAGAGTTCCGTTTAAAATTTCTAGAGATTCAAAAAAACATAAGGAATTAACTTCTGGAACTAAATAATGCGATTTAGAAACAAATATTATTTTGGTTTTCCCACTGCATAAACAAACAAGTGACCGCGAACAACTGCCGAGTGTGAGGCTCGCGCTGCGAAGAAGGGTCGAGATAATCCCCGCCTCTAAGCCGAGGAAGGGTCTTCAGAGCCGCGAGGAAGGGTCCTTTATGACACCTTGGGCCTTTTCTGCCTACCTGGCCCTAGCGACGTTTTAAGACGCCCTTCGTTCGCTTGCGTAGAAAAATCTGCGGCGTTTATAAACGGCCTTCGTTCACAGGAGTGAAAAATCAGCGGCGTTTATAAACGGCGTTCGTAGCGAAAGGGTTAATATCTCCATATGTGCAACACAGTATGGTGAAAATGATAGTTAATCCATAAAAGAGCTACAACGTGACTTGACAAACGAAGAATGAAGTTAAAGGTGTGCCACGGGAGAGAAAAATGATCCCACAGTAATTTTCTTGGTTAAAAAAATGTGACCGGAAATCCGACGACAAAATCCGTTTCTAAATTTAAACCGGCTTCCTGGAAGAGAGAGAATGAAGAGAGAGAGGGAAAGATGGGGAGGGTAGGGATGACGCCCGCACGGCTGTGGGGAGTGTGGGAAGGAAGCGGACGGGAGAAACGACGCTAATGAAGTCAGGAAAGGAATTTTTCTCCAAATCCTGCGGCTCTGTGCGGGACGGGTGTAAGACAGAGAGAGAAGGGGGGGGGAGGGGGAGGGTGGAGGCAGATGGAGGGGGAATACTGACGAGGACGGCGGCTCGGGGGATAATTCCACACCCACTACAAGCGAAGGAGGGATGAGTTGGCGAGTGTGGGAGCGGAAGAGGAGGCGCGGAATGGTGCGTAATCCACTTGTTTCACAAATCATTCCCTGAGCTCCCGATTCCATTTCGACGGCCTGTCGCATCCATCGAACCCGTCACGAGATCTTCCCTCGGATTCATAACTCGAAATCTGACCGCCTGAAACAGCTTGGACGTGCATTGTCGTAAAGCTTTCATGGTCAATGCTCATGAGAAACTTAACGAGAGAAAATTATCTCCCGGTAATTTTTCCCATGTCACTTTTATTTTACAAAGAATCGCTTTTCCTTTATTACCCACGACTGTATTATACCTAAAAAAAGCCTTAGATGTAAAATAGTTAAGTTGATGCGGGTCATTTTTCCCAGATTCGTTTCTCTTTTCCGACACACTCCAATATATTGATTCTAGGACAATTAAAGAGGTTTTTAATGAAAAGTTACCATTCCAATTTCGGATCTGAAGGCTAATCTCCTCCGGAAATTTTCTTTTTCAGCTCTGCACTTTTCCAGACTTCTCGCAATAACAACAACGTTTGCATTTTCTCTCTAGCTCTAATTTACCTGGCAGTCTTCCTTCAATGCGTTGCTTACAACGCTTTATAATTTCACGAATGGTACAATATCACTAATTATTTTCTTAGAAAATATATATATTTCACCAACGATTTTGGTGCAGAGTATCATCAACAATTGTAATATCAGTGAAGTTTAAGGAGCATACCCTGAAGCTTAGAGAAGGTGGGCAAAGATCAAGCTACATGTTGAAATAATGAAAGATTTCCTATACAAAAGTATTTTTTACTTCAGGAAAAACCATGTGTGGAGTCTCGTGAGAATGATTCTCGGAGCAGAGTCAGAAAAAAAATCCCATTACCAACGCTTCAACCTATTACTTCTGCCGAATCATCCTATTGAATCTGCCTGAATTTTCCTTCTGCAATATACCATCTTTGCTCATTTGCCTAGTGTGTAGTTATTACCAACAAAGTCAAAATTTCTCGTCCATTTCATGATTACATAGTTTCAAGAAAATTTTAACATACCCTGTAACAGAAGTATAATGAGAACATTAAGTAAAGCATAGAGATATATGTAACTGCCGTTTGCTTTTCGTCTCTATCTTCACCTCTCAGACTGATAAATTATCGAGGTCTATAAGCAACCTTTGACGCAAATTATCTGCGATAATTACTTCCCACTCTTTACAAGATATATGAAAGCGACAAAGGAATGCACACCATAATAAATGTCACTGTCAGATTAGGGAGTAAACGGAGCAGGCAGAAAAATGTGCTCGAGAGGAACTAAATCAAGAAAAGTAAACATTAATTATGTTCACACGTATTTTTGCAACAAGGTGGGCAACAATTTCATTTATTTCTTTTTGAAATGTTACCTTGATATATCCACTAAACTAGGGATATAATTTGATGGTAAAGTGACTTCTGTTGAAAGAGGAAAGGACGAAATTGACCTTGTCCCCCAAATCGTATGTTCTCACCGTATGACCTTTGAATTTTTAATTATCAGCGATACAGTTTCAATTCAATTATCGGCTGAGCATTTATGTTCAGTTCTCTCTTAACTCTATTAAAATTTATTGATTACGGACAGAAAAAATTCTCGTTACAGGGAAAACAATTTCACACCATAATTTAACGTATCCGCAAAGACGACCTTAATCACACAACCTTTCAATACTAAATATAGTGAATCCTGTTCATCAAGATAAAATATGAAGAGATTTAGATTTTAGAACTGTTGTGGTATAATAAGAAGTCAAACAAATACTTGAATCAGTTAGATAGGACTATCAACCCACGCAAACTAAGATGTCAAGATAATACCAGAAAGTATAATTTTCATCAAAAACACCGAAAAACTTAACAGTATATTATATTAGTTCTCATGAACCAATGAACCATCAAAGATTGGGTGATTTTCTCTTCGCTCAACTCCAGGATGTTTGAAACCGACGCCAGTGATCAAAGTTTAAATGAGCTGAAAAAAGGCCGAAAAAAATAGGCGCATAATTTGTTAGGAATTAAGATGATAACACTAGGTTTCATGGGATTACAGGTAATTAGGGCCCTTGCGTCATAAATGGAAGTCAGGAACGTAGTCCAACTGTTGATCCCGTAGTGGGTAGTTTATTTTGTCCATTACTGCGGAGTCTTCTCCATGCACCTTCAGGTGGGATGAACCCAGAGTCATCTGGATTGACAATAATAAACTATATATAGTTTACTATTGGCAATCCAGAGAAGTCTGGGGTGAACCTTTCGCCAAAATATTTCATAATACCAGAATATAGGCAGCGCAAACACTGAGTAACATATCTGAAGTGTTTAAAGGTGAGGCAGATGAAGAGTGGAGCGCTACAGATAGAGAGGGCGCTAGGTATGAGGGTTGTATGTAACAAGATTTTGTCATGCAATTTGAAGCAACACATCCACTCGTAAATAGATACACATTCTAAAATTTGAACATCCCTAAAGGCTATCAATTTCAACGCCTTCCACCACAAGAGAGAGAGAGAGATTTCCAGCCACAATATGATCCCGTGGAAAGACGCCCGCCACATTTTGCGACGACCTTTGGGAAATTTTACGCCACCCTCCAAGTCAACAGGGACCGAGTGCCGCCGCTTTCGACAGAGGATATCTCGAGTCCCGGCGGTGATTCGGAGAAGCGAAAGAGAGCAGAGGGAAGGAAGAAGGTAACGTATAGGAAGTGGAGGAGAAAGAAGGAGTGAACGGCGAGGATTTTGGGGAGTTATGGAAGGAAGGATGATGAAGGACAAGAGAGGGAGCATTGTGTGTGGCGGGGGGAAGGTGGTTTCGCGTGGGACGGCGACCTCGCAAGGAGGGTAGAAGAGCTCCCGGAGCAGAAGAGGTTCCCTCGGAGATGACTGCCCGGATAAGTGGCAGTTTGCAGCAGCGGGGGGGAGGGGGGGGGAAGAAGGGAGATGGAGGGATGATAGGGAACGGGGAGAGGGTGGATGAGTGGCTGGATGCTGGAGAAGAAGGGAGGATGGATTGGGAAGGGTAGAGACTGAGAGGGGGAGAGATGTGCTGTTGGTAAAGGGGTGAGCGAGAAGGGAAAAGGCCTCACGTCCCTCATCAAAAGTGTGCGGGAACACGGGGGTGGAGGGAAGGGTGCGTGTGTAGCCCGGAGAGCGTGGCAGGGATTACAGGAGAAGGAGGGAAAGAGTGGGAGAGGGAGGGCGGGGGAGAGAAGAAGAGGGAGAAAGTGGGAAGGTAATACGGTAAGGGGTATGGCGGGCGCGCCACGAGGGAGATTAAGCCCACCCGCCGGATCCCCGGCCAGGGACAGGGGCTGGGGGGGATGGGGTTACGGCTCCGGAGGGAGGACGAAACTCCCCTCTCTCTTCCCCTCTCACTCCCTTCTCTGCACCTTCACTTTGCCCTTTCGACTTTTGGGAGCCAGAATGCGAAAGGGATGAAGGGCTACCGGAAGGGATGAAATGATTCCTGACGCTAAGGCCAGTTTCAGCCGGAGGAACGAAAACAAAAGAAACGGGGATAAGAAGGAAGGCTTTAGGAGGTAGGAAGGCAACTATTGCATTAATTGTCAAAAGAGGTAAATGTTCCAGGGCATTTATGAAGCGCAAAAAAGGAGAAATAGAAGACGGACAATCTAACAATCACAGATGTCTTGGGGCAAAATTTACACAGATATTTGTGACTGACAACGAAACTTATACCATGAAGCTTATGCATCATAATTTCAGGTATTCATCGTATGAGACTCATCTTCCAGTGATTGTCAACGCAGTGAGAATCACCTTTATCGCATTCCATTTTATATCGCGCACACTCCTCATCTCGAATGGTTATCACCACGTTAACAGCACGGATTTCCATTATTCGACCACAAATACCTTAGTTACATACCTTAGGTGATACCAAGTTTAGGTATGAGTAATGTCAACTTTGAATACCCAACAAGTTTGCTCTTAACATCGAAGAATTGTGTTACCTCAACGCAATATAATAGCCGAGTACCTAAAAGAGTCGTATAGGTGAGGAATTGACCATGTGAACATGGACAGATAATAGAGGGAAATCAAAAGAGAAAGAGAGAGTTATGGACAGAGAACTTCGTCTAACTGTCACAGTACGGAATTAAACAATTTAAATTTCATCTCTAAATTCTGATGGCGACCCTATGCCTTTGTCCTACCTGGACGGCTTTACCTCCATCTCCTTTAATTTTGAAAGAGGAGCTCGGAATATGAAGTAGGGCTCCATGGGATCGAGTGTGGGCGTAGAAGGAACTAAGCAACGGATTGAAAAGCGTCCGCGCGCGCATTCGCAGACACACGCGGTCCATTACCTAATCGAAACGCACTGGAAACCTCTCCAAAAATATTGACCCGAGAGAGAAAAATGAAGAACCGTGGCGCATAGTTTTAGTCCGTTTTTTTCACGCCATTACCACCGTGAGGAGAAAATGATTCAGCCAATATATCTTTGCTCAAACCCCTCTTCATTACCACGCAGAATCTCCGTGAAGGGAAATGACAAATTGGAATTATAAGAGCGTGGGTGTGAAAGGAAAGGGAGGATTAAGGCCCCGAATTATCCCGGAGAGGGGTGGAAGGACGAAATTGAAGTCGTGGCGGGGGTTAAGAAGAAAGAGTCCATATCACCTCCGCAAGGACCAGAGCCGAGGGGAAATAATGGAATGAATGCGGTAGGCAAGTTGCTTAAAAAGAAAATGGAGCGAAATCCGCGATAGAAAATGAGCTGGTGAATTATGAATGGAGGAGGATGCGAAGAAGATGGGAATTAAGTGGATGATACTCACGGCAGGGGCAGAATGAAGTCCACAACAAGTGGAAAAATCTGTTCTGAAATGATGAGGCAAAAAACCTGCTCCAATTTGTTCAACCCGGCTGCTTGCACAAATGAAGCTGGATCAACTCCCAAGTTGTTACTCAAAAATTACCTAAACCACTTTTATAAGGATCTGAGAATAGCCCGACTTCATCAGGGAAAACGAGATACCAAAGGTTTTTAATGGAATATGTTACAAGTTTAATTCGTGGCAATAAAAAATATTTTATGCATATGTAACAAAACTTTCCGCGGGGGAGAAAAAGAAACAGAGCCGAACAAGACGTGGAACGCGAGGAGCAAGCAATCCAAAATTCCTAAAAGTAATTAAAACAAGTTGAGGCTCCGGTGTGACCCACCCAAAGAAGGCTATGGACCGGCTTGGAGCAAATTAAGGAGTCCATTCAACGAATGGCTTCAGCCCACGGGAGCAAATTATTGGACGAAATCGCCGGAGAATCTGGAAGGAGGAGAGCACGAGAAAGCCATTCATCTATCTATCACGCCCACCAGGGAGAAATAAAAAAGGCGATGTGAACGAGAGAGGTAAGGGAAAGAGAGAGAAGGAAAGAGTTCGACTAAGGGTTCGGGTGAAAGAAAAGGATGTTCGGGAATGCGGAGAGAAAGAAGAAAGCAGAAGGGTGGTGGGGGATAAAGAGTGAGGAACAAGGTAGAAGTGGAGAGAGTGAGAAAGGGTTAGGTAGGAATGCGCTGGGTGTGAGAGTCACCATTCAGGGTCGAGATATTGGGACAGAACGCGTTCTCACACCACTGGATGAGAAAAGGAGGGGATGCCCTTATCCCCCATTCCTCTATCTCTCTCTCCCTCTCCGTTCCTTCATTCTCGAACAACCCCGGAACAAGTCCGGAAAAAGCGTATGGGCCGTGTTCGCGTTTCATTCATGAATACGCAATGCAACGACGCTGGAGTCTTCAGATGAAATTATTCAAGGCCGAGAGGTCTCGGGGTGAAATAAAAAGTTGTCTCCAGCCTCCGTACCTCCTTCAAACCCGGGATCGTTCGGAAGGGAGTCAGTGCGGTGGGGGGAGAGGTCGTTTCGGCAGAATGAGAGAAGACTCTCGAAGGCGAGGACTTTCTCCGCTCCGCGCTCCTCACCTCGCCGTCACCTGCCTCCGTCTAATCCCGGAGGATCTTAATTCACTTAGCAAGTGACGGAGTCGGGCACAAAAGATGCTCGCAAGTTTGCAGGGTTTTGTTTCAGCAGCGCGCTCCCTCTCCTCGAGTTGATTCAGTTCCCTGGGGGAGATTTTTGCGTTCCACGCACGACCAAATGATAACCGGTTTCGCCATCAAAGGAAGGTGCGAGCTGGGAAACGCCTGGGTTACTCGACGGGCGGATCCAATGTTGGGAGTTTTCCCTAAACAAGGTACGATGTTCGAAATGAAAGTTAGCGGGTACCATTCTCCGTGAAACAGTCGCTTTCACAAATGTGAAGAAAATAGGATTATACACGCTCCTAGAAAAGGAATTAAACTTAAAAAAAAAACTTTGGTGCGTTCTAATAATTACCTCAGGGATTCCACTTCAACCCTGAATTAATTTTCTTAAAGATTTATTAAATCTTTCGTGAAAAGTAATCCCATCACCCTGGTAACTCAAGGTCTTGGGCGTCATGGGTATTACTTCCACTTATCGAAGTGGAAGTAATACCCACAATTACCGTTCTACCTTTCGATAAGTAACTAATTACATGCAAACAAACTGGCTATCTTACAGAGTTAATGCACATCTGAGAAGTAACCCGGAGTTTTGCTCCAAAGTAATGCCTACGAGCTTTTTCAATGAAGTTCACATGAACCGCGGGAAAACTTCATTCATTCAACAATACAAAAATAACTGCTCGAGCGCGTAACCCTTAACTCTTAAGTAGGCAGCTGGCAGCTTAACTCTAAGCAGACACATTCAACCCGGAATATTTCTAGTGTGCAATCATGAAAAGCGGAAAGCGTTATCTGCCACATTAATTTGGCCAGTCACTAAAATGTAATTTAAAATTAGTTAAAATTTTTTTTAAATACCAAAACTCATTAATTTATAAAAGACGCGAAATCGCGTCTTTAGCTTTCTTGGCTTTCTTGAAAAATTCATGAAAATCGGTCATTAAGAGACAGGAGTGCGCGTCCTTCGGCATCCTTGCAACGCACCTCGGACGCGCATTCGCGTCCGTCGGGTTGAGCGTGGAACGTCTACGCAGGCAACGACGTATCGCAAACATGGTTACTTTAAAGAAAAACGCAGCAAAAACTTGAATTCTCTTCCTATAGGTGAAATTTAATTGGGCCGAACCGATCACAAAAGAATATCTCCAACCGCATGTTTAAATTAAGTCTCCTATAAGCTTCGACAGGAAGCCCCTTAAGAAAAAATTCCAGCAGGTACCTACCACAAAAAGATATGAAAATAAAAATGTTCAGAAATAAAAGGAGAATGATTGTGCAGCATATTATCGTATATACAAGGAACCAGATCATATATATACTCATAGATCGTTTTGACACAAACAGAAACCGAGTAAGTTCTCTCGGTCGATCTTTTTCTCACTACGACAGGATGCAAGAAAACAATGGATGTCAATATTACACATATTTACCGCGTAAACGAGAAAATGGAACAAGTGCTTTGGGTAAGCATTAAGAAAATTGATGTCTTATCGGAGGCAGGAAAAATTAGCATAATACAGTAGAAGACTGCAAGCGAAGCTAGGCAGCTACAGCTGTCAATCGTAACAATAAGTCATAGAAATGTGTTATTTGCAACGTAGAAGAGAAATATCTCCTTATATGAATGGATGGCCCGGATTAATTTTAATTTCAGCTTTAAGTCTACAACTTAAAATAATGTCATCTTCACTTCGCAAGTGCTATGAATGCGAAAAGATCATTGTGATTCCGAAATCAACCGCCAATCCCACGAACGTTGATTGTAGCAAACATAAAGAATAAAATTGTAATCACCTCTAATTGATTGCAGCCAAATCGTGAAACGTGTTTCAATCCCAAGTACTTTTGATAATTTAGCCAGCAGATTATTAAGTAATGAGACGATAGGTCAAGAAGAAAAAAACAACAAAAGAATAAAATCTTATCTAATTATATCATCCGATATAATCAGATCCGTTTGCATTGATGCGGTGCACCTACCATGTATCTCCAGATGACTCACGTACATGCAAGAGCAATCTGTTTGACTTGACATGTGAGCCGCGGATGAAATTTCAGATGAATATTCAATCAATTAACACTCGCACTTTTCCACGGGATTTTTTTTAATTCACTAAGTCACAGAGACAAGACTTGTATCTGAAGATGACTTATTCAGTTGAAACGCGTGAAGCATTAAAAATTCTGTACGAGTGTTTTTGTACTAAATATACGTTATTTCCATTACTACAAGCCTGAATGTGTTCAACCGGTCAAATGAATACTGGCTCATGAGTGAGCAGTAAAAATAGAGTGGCGTGGTCAAGCCCCGGTGTAAGGAAGAGCCTTCAAGATATAACTGGTCTCCAACCCAATCAATATCGACGAATCGGTAGCGGAGAGACCACATGAACACACGCAGAGAGTTATATGTTCTCAAACCACGGAAATGGATCGGGTGGGCCTTGCGGATCACGGAAGCCTGAATGCTAGCCACGGGGCAAAGCAAAACTGCGGCACATACGCGGATAAGGTATATACTGGGGGCAGTCGGAAAGGGGCGAGCCACTGAAAAGGCCGGCATACAATGGGGCCTTAAGAAAGGATGAGGGGGAATTGTGGGGGGAGAGACTACGGAGCTTTTACATTCAATTTTCTCATCTTTCTTTCCTGTAGCGGTAAAAGAGGGTTAAGGGGAGTTTGCCCACGGAAGGCAGGAACGATAGGAAATAGGGGGTGCTTGGCGCCAAAATGCTTTGCCTCGCGTTCGGAACTAAAACCCTCGATCGCCCGGCCTAGCCCTCTCGGACACATTTCCCCTCTCTCTCTTTCTCTCTTCCCAGCCTTCCTTTCGCCAATTTTCTCGCCTCCCTCCACTCCCACAGGGACCTCCTGCACGCACACGCACGAACGCAGGGCCGTTCCGAGGCCTTTATAAGTCGTGGCTCCGGCGGCTATTCTACCCTCGCACCTAACCCGAGAACTGATTACGGCTTCCCGAAATACTTCGCCAAGAGATGACTAATGATGTGGACAGTGAATGGGACGCATTTCCCCACGAAAAGCTGCCCAGATCCCGTCCCAAACTTAGCTTTCGACCGTCCCAAATGACTCCGAAAATCATCATCTCGAGTCAACTCCATGCGGGACACAAGTTCCCACCCATACAATCCCGATATTTTACCGCTTGGCTACCAAATAAGGGGCTCCAATGTAATTTGTTCACTTTTGTACTTTGATTTCACACTATACCGAGGGATCTGCTGGTGGTCAACTGATGGAGGAATGCATGTAGCATTTTTCCGAATGATGGAGAGTTTATTGCTTCATTCAACATGGATTTTTGAGAACACCAAATTTACATGATTCCACTATCGCTACCAATCGAAGGTAAGACAACCTAGACATGCTTCGAGCATTCTAGACAAGGACTTAATTTCGTTCTCTCAAAGACCATCGAAAATTCAGACATTCAAGGGATGAAAAGGGAAAAAATCATTAGTAAAAACCCACCAGTACCATTAAAGAGCCCACAAATGCATTTGTCAACTCTCGTAAATGACAATTAAACCTGATATCACAATTCCAACCTCAAAGGAACCCCAACAAAACGGGAGGACGCCAGCCCTACACGCCACGATTGGTACGTCTTGATGTGAGTAAAAGCTACTTGAACAGAAAACGAACTAAACGGCCCACTCATGTTCCCTCTAGTACCAATTATCCCAAGGATCAGCAACGGAAAAGCGGCTGGAGTGAAGACCCTTATGGGTCAGCGGAGGATAAAGGTGAGAGGGGGAGAGAGACCTACAAGCTCCAAGATAAGATTCGGGAGCTCCTTCCGAGAGGACACCGGCAAGAAATTAGCGAGAAAGGAGAGAGAGAAAAGGAAGAATAGAAAGGGAGAGTGAGAGGAACGGGAGGAGGAGAAGAAAGCACAGAAAGTTGAGCCAGGATTTTGGGGCTTGAGGACGGCGTGGAAGGAGGTCGGCGGCGGTAGAAAATGAAAGGGTTCGACGCGGGAAGGAGGCGTGAATTAAAGCGAGGAGGATGGAACTGTGATGCGATTAGTTGTAGAAGCGGAGCACACCGCAGCGGGAGGGAGCTTTCTTGCCGGGCCGACCGAGGTGAGAGGAAGACGGGAGAGCTCTTGGCAACGAAGGACGTGGAACTCCAACGGCGAAAGGGAAAGGGAGAGAAGAGGGCATGAGGTTGGCGAGGCCCACGAGGACATCTCCACAAGGCGTACGGCTGTTCTTCCCTCCTCTCTCTCTCTCTCTCTCCCGATATTCTCTTTCTCCCCACACTCGCACGGCCGGCCGGGGGCGTATTGTGGCGGCGAGTGGAGTCGATTATTCGAGGTCTCCGCGGGAGGGTCCCGGTCGAACACCGATCGAGGGAGGAGGAAGAGACTTTAAAGGAAGAGGGCAAGGAAATGGGGCTCCAGAGGTGGGCTTCCAGGGGTGCCAACTCCACCGTGAAAACGATGCGGAACGTCCCCATGAGCCTCCTCGGGAGATTATGATTCCGGTCGCATTGACCAAAAAGTTCATCCCGGAGGGAAACTGAGGGTTGTATATAGGAAAGCGATTCCCCCAAAAAAGTGACTCCATGAAATATGGCCATTTACTCGTACTCATGGAGAGTACAATAACTTCGAAAAGTATTTTCCTCTCCCTAAAAATATCTTGCTTGAAGGGGAAAGGCAAGCGAACAATGATATCCTTTCACGCTCGTAGAGAGCCTTCTGTTTATACTAAATCAACGCTTTCTGCAGAAATATCTTCAGTATATTTTTAGCGCTTGCCAGAAAGTAAATGGAAGAAAAAGTTAAATCAATCCGAGGAAAAATTTAAATCCTGATAAATAGGACAGAAAATTTTCAAATTATAGCGATATATCCAAAACAGATTCTAGCCATTGCATGTTAACAACAGTTCAATATACAGCCCATATTATAAGCTTGTTGAACACATGTACTAAAGGCAACATCAATTAATGAACGCACCACATGAGTACTTAATCGGAGTCATATTCGCAGCGTATGTTTTTAAAATTTTTCGAGGATTTAAAGCTAAACAGAAACATTTTAAGCCACATACATGCGTAAGCCACTGCACGGGAGATATTAAAACTCCCCCATTAAAAAAGAGGGATATAGAATTAAGACACAAAGGAAAACGGAATATCTGGCCGATAAAATGCAAAAATATAGACGAACCTATCAATTTGAAGACATACTGGGATAAGCCATCTTTCGGGCGAGACAGAGAGGCGGCTAGGCGTTTAACGCACGACCGATGGGCAGACGCCAGATTTCTCTCAAAAGCCGGAATTAGGCGCGAGACAGAATGCAGGTGGTGCCCGACCATGGAAGCCACGGCATGGCACGCGGCTTACGAATGTAAAGAAGCGAAGAAACTTTGGAATCTTACGAAACCGACTCTTAAAAAAATAACAAAAAAGGACAGGATAACATTACACAATTTACACACCGGCTACACTTCAAACATACTAAACATTGAAAGAGAAATTTCCCTCGCAAATTTTCAATTACATTAGGAAAAATTACAGTATACAAATGCTTCACGGCTGTGGAGAAACAGGAGAGGATGACAGCAGGCTACTGCACGTACCTCAAAAATACCCTAACGAACAGGTTGATGAGAGAATACACCGACAGCAAATCGATGAACAATACAGACAGATTCAAACGTTTCTCGTGCACCGGAGGATACCTGTGCGGCATAGACGAAGAAGGGACGCTGCAAATTAATGAAGCATTCCGGCCAAGCAGACCAGGAGACGAAAAAGAAGATGATGATGACGAAGAAAAAAATGATGACGAAGATGATGATGATGAAAATGATGTGATATAAAAAAGGGGTGAAGGCATATGTGGAAGCTGGTACCACATGCTCGGGGGGATAGGGGTCCAAGGTTGCGGTATCCAGCCCCTTCGGCGGACTTTCCCAACGAGCGGGACCCCCGTACGCGAAATATATTCAAATAAAAAATGAAATGAAATGATGACTCAAAAGAAAAATAAATGAATGAAATAAAAGATTAAATAAATTGAGTTGAAGACGGAAAGCTAAATAACCATTAGTAGATACCGCCCCGTAGTAATAATAACAATAATATAATACATGCTTGTTTCAGCGGAATAATGCGACGCATGGTCTTTCATAATCAAAATACTCTAATCAGTTACAGCTGTTAGAAGACGAATATTTTCACCGAACCTTGACAAGAAACGTAGATAATGCGTTTAAGAAAATTGATTCGCAGTATAGAAACTATGGTTGAAACCCATTAACTTCGTGGTGTCTACGTTTTGTCGTTTCAATGAAACAATTTGGAGCGAAGAATCTGCCTATTCCAAGCAAGGAGGAAAATAGCTCTTAACTGTAACACTCGTTCACATTTTCCCTGCAAATGGATTCCAATTAGTGTAAAAGACGCCAAATGTAAAAGTCGTAGAGTACGTAAGATATTTTGGTGGAATTGGTCAGTTAAAGAGGAAGGTAGACGAAAACAAGAAAATTGGGTCTTCTTCGCCTATTGAGAAATCTAGGCCAAACCGGGAGCAATGTTTTGGGATGAGATTTCAAAGGATGGCGAGGATTTCACCGGCGGTGGGTTGGATGAGAATTCGATCGCCGTATGGGAGGGAGGTAACGGATGAAACCGGGTCGGGAAAGATGGAGGTCGGTCATGGGGTGAATCCTTGCAAAAGGGGCGCTTTCGGGAACCAACGAGGGAACAAGATCCCTGACCCCGTAAATAAAGGAATAAAACAAAGGGCAATAAATCAGAATCCAGAAAACAATGGACAAACAGCTCATGGATAAAAGGCACTGAGGCTAGGAGGAAAACTATTCATGGTTGCAGGAAATTAAAGGGGGGAAACACCATCGTTTCGTATGGGGATGCGCGTATCCATTATTATTATTATTTTTAAAACCCTCGGCACCACTACAGCGCAAAATTCAACTGAACTCGTTCTCAAGTTCTTCGGTTGAACAGCTTACGACAGAAAGATCTGATGCTTCCCCAGCGAACGCAATTAACGAAGTTTACTCGGGTTCCTCAACGGGTAAGGTGATCCCGTTCTGTCAATGTTTATAACAGTCAGACACAGTGGCAAAGCATGCCACAGCGACTCCTCAAATAAACCGGATTTTAGTTCCAATGCTGACAGAAAATGCACTCTAAGCAGGCCAGAATTCAAAATAGACATCGAAGCGCAAAAGTAGGGAGCCTGAGGGGAAAGTTAGAATAAAAACTTTGACGCCAGAATTGGCAACAAAAAATCTGCACTTTATCTCAAGCTAAAAAGGACATGGTGCGGAAACATTGAAGCTCGTTGCAATTTCTGGAGGATAATAGGGGAGAGAAAAGAATCCAGGAAGGTAGCCAATTCGGTCACGCCTCACCTTGATTGCCCTAAGGCTGGCGGGTTCAAATTCCACGTAAGGAATGAATTCCGTGTGGTCGCAGGATTTAGTTTACACCAGAAGGTGTAAAATAAAGGTGTAGCTTCAAGAGGTCGAAGCACCTTATTACATAATTTTAATGCTCGAAAAGGTAATAGCCTATATATATGTTGCTCCGATGAAGATGAGGGGGGGGGGGGTGGCAATAAATGGATTTTCGGAGAGAGGGAGTAAACGTCACTAGCCATAAAGTAACGACGAAAGGCCCACAAGGACCAGGATGTAGGGAGGGGATGGGATTTCAGTCGCGGAGACGACGAAGAGGGCGCGGGGGAGGGTAGGGAGAAAAAGTGGGGTCGGAACATGGGGAGAAGATTAATGAGAGGATTGAAGAGCGGTTGGAAATTAAGAAAAAGAAGAGAAGGCGAAAGGGAGGGGAGGGAGAAGATTCAGGGGCTAGGGAACTGGCGAGAGGGTCTCGGAATGAGCAAGGGAGTGTGGGAAGGAGCAAGGAGGGGCCTTGATTTAATTTGCCCGGGGTGCATGCGCGGGGAGGTCGGCGAAGAAATAAAAATACCCGAGGAAGGAGCAGCGTAAGTCAAGAGAGCGCCGTGACCGCCATTTCGGTGTTTACCTCTTCTTGAGGGCCTTTAATGATAATGCTAGGGGCATGTGGGGGTGGGGGAAGGCGGAGAGCGGGGGAGAGTGGAGCGGGTAGGGGTTGACGCACGCGGGGAAATAAATAAAGGGGAGACACGGCGAAAGAAGAAAGGTATGAAGAACGCCGCGGGGAAAGTGAGGGAGGGGTGAGTGTGAAACAAGTGGAGGGGCCGGAGCGGAGGTCTGGTGAGAGAGGCAGTAAAAAAATTTAGGGGAGATGAGTGAGTGGCTCCATTTCGAGAGCATTAATTACGGAGGTCGGGGTCTTATGAGAGAGAAGATATTTCCGAAAATAAAAACACTGGAGCGATACCAAATTGATAATTAAACATGATGGTATCCGGACGAACATAACGAGGGTGGCAGACGTTATCACGCACATATTTTGACGATAACAATTTCTGGCAAACCCTCGACGCGAATGAACATGGGCGAAGATTTTTAGCTACGGATAAGATGTGATAATAACATTCATTTTTGAAATTAATAACCGATTCAAACGGGGAAAAAAGCTTTTTCATTGGCACAAAAAACGATAGTGAATAATGCCGGCGTTAGAATGATAATCATAAAAACAACGATAAGGGCAAGAAAAATTAGCCGGCGATTACAAGATTTTAGTCTTCCAATTATTCCAAAATACCTGCCCTGGAAATAACACCATAATAAGGTAGAAAAGTAATAAAATGTAATTATAGAAACGACACCTGAATGGAAAGCCATGCACTTATTTACGAGAGATACATAATCTTCCACACAATATACAAATTCATGCATAAAAAATAAAGGAAGGAATTTATCTGGTTAATTTACGACACAAAACTTGGGGCATGCGATTACAATCCCCTTAGACTCAGTGAATTTTGCAAGTAAATCCGCCAACTCTATAAAAAACAAGCAATTAACGTGATGGAAAAGAAAATTAGAAGTAAAAATAAGGACAATGGGCGCATGAAACCAAAACAATCAGTGATTGGCTAGTCAGTAATACCTAGACCGGAACCTTGAAGAGCATGCTCGACTCTCACATAGGGAATGGGAGTCGTTTATGTTAGGATCAACCTTAGTATCGATAATGTAACTTGACCCCCGAAGTTGAAGCGCCTTAAAACCTAATTCTACCGTCATTACAGGGTGAAAGTAGGGAGACTAGGAAGAAGTTGCGGCGATTCAAAACTGTGGCATGGGACTCCCCGGATTATGCAAGAAACGCGATGATGTGATGCCATAAAACACACCCGCCATTGCTCCTCTCACCGCTCGGGTGCCGGACAATAGCGAGCGGCGCCTGGCGGTGCAGCAGGCGGATAACGACCAAGGGGGGAAGGTTGTAGCCACAGCCAAGCGGGCTCATTCTCTAGAAACACCACCACCATCTCCTTGCCTCTCTTTCCTTTCGGAACTGCCGAGCCGCCACGGATCCCCTATCCCACGAGAAGGAAGCCATGAAAGGAGCGTCACAACAGCACAAAGCGATCGTTCCACCCGACACATAACCGGAGTGAACGCAAAGCAGAGAAATGAATGAACGAATCTCATCAGCGACAATCGAATTAGTTTTTTTTACCGCGCGCGAGCACACGACCACACACATACGTCATCCCACATCAAAAGCATGCAGCTTCTCGCGTTACCAACGACAACGGCGACATTCCGCCGCCCATTTCCCACATCCTCTGGTCGGACGCTTTGACAAACATGAGCGAATACACGAACATTCTCTTTTATTTTAACTTCTGTCCCAGAGCCTTGTATGGCGCGAGAGAAAATACTTGAAAACATGAATGGTAAGCGAGTACTTCTAGTCTCCCGGATAGAATTACTGACACGGGTTCAAATGCCAGAAATTTTTCCAGCGAATTACTGGTCCTCACTGGAGGATTATTAGTTGGTCTCTTCCTAAACTCAAAAAACTATGCTGAACAACACCCTACAACATAGCTATACAAAACGACGATAAGCATCTTAAGTTGTAGGCCACCTTCCCTTAATACCTGCAAGTAAAAGAGTTTTTTCAAAACTTAAAATCATCAACGTCCTATTTGCTGGGAAGGAGAAACTCGAGGGGAGAAGAGACTAAGATAAGTTTTAGCTTTCACGTTCGAAGGAAAATTGATAGGCCCTTAAAAAGCTGGCAGATATATGGCCCCTATGCAACTGAATATGAAAGAAAAAATGTCATAAGCCGTAAACTATCAAGGAATTACTTATTTACGAGTTTACAGCTAATGGGATTTTTTCGGCTTACATTTAAGTTAATTAAAGGGGACGATGACATATGAATTGTTTCTTTAATAAACCAAGAAAGCTCCAAATAAGTGTATAGGAAGGCAGACAAGGTGTCAATTAATGAGGAAATTAATACGCCATTGATCGGTTAAGGAATGAAATACGTGGGCACAAAATCGTGCCTTTTTCTAAAGGCTACAAGTTACCTCCTATAAAAATCTAGTAAATAGCATAATTATTGTGAAATGTAAACAGAAAGAGTGCCGAAAAAGTTCTGAGTGCATGAGGACGTGCAACAATACTTTTGGATTCCATTTCCAAAGAATAATCACCGCGGAGACGTTTAGCAGAAGCGGTAGGCAATGAAGAGGAATTACAGATGGTCTGATGCAAGCAGACGCTACGGAGAGTGGAGACGGGAAGAAATGCAGACAGGGGATGGCCATCCATTACTCCTTAGATACACCATAATTGGTAAAAGTCGTAAACCTAAGTTAGAGTGTGTCGGTATGCACGATTTTTCTCTATTTTTATCAGTGCTTTGTGTGATTCTTGGGTCACTGGCGCAGGATTTCCCCGTAAATTTTGAGTGCGTGTGATTGAAACTCACGAGGGTTACTGAAATCGCACACCTATCTGAGGAAAGAACTAAAGAAAGAAAGGGTAGAATATATCTTAATGTAACTGTGTGATATAAACTTATTATTTTGTTAATTATGTTCGCCATGATGTAATTACGTTTTTGTTGAAAATTTCTTTGTGTTACGAGCATAACCAAGTTTTTTGACAATAGCCTTAGTATAGGTAAATGTTACTTCAAGGTTACCTAAAACAATGACTCATAGATCGTTAAATCAATGTAACATCATTTTGTTTCGTAATAAATAGTATTATAATTGTAAGAGCCTATTTATTTTTATCGTTTACTGGTTTTTGGTTGCTCACAAATCTATTTTTAATGTTTAACTGTTTACTTAATTTTTGAAATCCCACCCTTTAATTCCTCTCCCCCTTCTTTTTCCCCCCCAAAATAATAGTACCTACCTTGGAATATTTATTTCCCGTATTTGGTTAAAGACTATGATGATGCGTAGCCAAGAGTGTTTTTTCTGACCTTCCAACGATATGATTTAGTTCCTTACAGGCTCGTACCTGTCGATGAAATCAATCTTTGACGAGCACACTCTGTGGAACATTTTCACTGTGCCTGTCGACTCATCACTTCTAATTTGCTCGTTTCTTGCGCACTGTTTCCGTTGACAGTTATGAGACCGAAATGGAAACGCGTTTCACAGGGTTCGGAAGGAATTCACTCTCTCGCTCGCCAACTCCCCATCCATCTCGTGTCCTCTCAGGCACACCCTCGAAGCCTCCCCCTCTCGAGAGCTCCAACATACACACTCGCACACCCTTCCCCTTCCGTACTTGAGATTTCAACCCCTCCCCCATTGCGAGAAGGGCCTCCGAACCCCCCCCCCTCCCCCTTCCAGGCGGAAGTCCCTCCGCTCCTCCCCCGAGGCCGCGATCCAGACCGCCGCCGCACGCCTTGATTTCACAGTTGACGCGCGCGCCCGAACGAAACGGAAGGATTCGCAAACGCGGCGAGAGAAGGGATGAAGTGCATCCGGGGCTGTCGGCGGGAGGGTCCTCGGGGAGTGGCGTTGTGGGACGTAAGAACTTGAGGGGCGGGCAGGGCAGGGGAAGACGAAGCGGAGAGACCCGGAAGCCCAAAACAGAGCTACCCGGAAAGACAAGGAAGGTGCAGGGGGTTGGTTGGAGGGATGGATGAAATGTACAAAGGGGGAGAATTACCACCGGGGGATGGGGGCGCACGTGAGTCTTAGTCGAGACTCTCGGCTCAAAAAGGGATTTCAGAGGATCCGGCATGCGAGTGGGTGGGGCCCTGACGAGACAGTACTCCATCTTAGGACCCTCGCCTACGACTAGGCAGGGCCTTGAAAGACTGACAGCCACATACGGCATGCTCGCACTGTCGCAAAGGTTTGTCGAGGCGACAGAAAAAGTGACGTATTATATTTCTGAAGGCACACAATGCGCGGTAAAATATAGCGAGCTACTTAAAAGGGATAGAGTCTTAACTGTGATGAAATTGACGATTTTGGGCTTAACATGGTGGCATTCTTTGATGATGAGGCTAAAATAAATTATTTCAATTTTACAGAAATCTTAGTTTTGTGAAATATCAGTGCTTGTTTTTCCCTGAACGCATTTGTGATATAAATTAGATATTCATGCAAACATGAGCTGTGAGTGAGATGCCTATATTTGGTCATACAATATGATGCTGTTGATTTATGATCCAGAGACGATTTAGGGGAATGTGAATAGAAAAGGAAATTTTTATACTTTCAATCTCAGTCTCCAATATCTGGCGGGAGAAAAAGTGGGCGGAGGACGCAGAAGGTGATAAGAGAAAGCGTAAGCTAGTAATGGAATAGAGCAACTCAAATAGCAGGAGAGGGGGAGGAAAAAAATAGTTGACATTTTGGACTCATTACAAGAATCTAATTATTAGGGTATCACTAAGGGGAGAACTCCTTGATCACGAAAAGCTGGAGAGGGAGAAAAAGCATGGCAGAAGTTTATTACTAAGGCAGATGATTTTACACACGAAAACGACTGTGATGATGGAACAAAATTTTGCCACACCAAAAGTATTATTTTGAGGTACATATTACTAGTTTCAGCAGCTAAGCCATCATCAAATACTCCTAGTAAACATGCGATCCTCTCAAAAGCCAAAACCCGCAGTCAGTAAAAAAAAAAAAAAAAGAGCAAGTAGTATGGTTTTGTCCTAGCCTCATGACGTCCATCCACAAAGTTGAAGCTTCATCACTTTTTTCTCCATTTTTATGGTTGAATGGTATCAGAAGTCGACCTGGTGATACGTGTGCAATGGTGCTCTTCGATTGGAAAATCAATATTCACATTCGTCGGCTTCTCTACCCTCCGATCGTGCGCCGCGGCGTGGCTAAGTAAAGACCCTTCCTAAACATCGTTACGTGCGCGAGCCCGGAAGTGGCGATAGCTTCGCGACGACCCGCGGTGCAGCGCTTCGGAGGCTGCTCCGCTTGGACGTGTTGGGAATGCGAAACGCCGGCAAGGGCTCAAGGCCAAAACTACGCACCATTTGCGGGTCGTGCTTGGATAGATTAAAGCAAAAAAGATATCTCAATAAGCAGGAGAGGAGGACGCAATTTGCTTATGTCACCGTAAGCACCGCATTGCACGGGATCGTGATCGAATCATTCATTCCACCCCTTTTTCTAAAGCATCCCGATACAAATACCTTCCTATCCATCGCGTTCGTGTGAAAACTGAATAATATAAAAATTACCACGCAATATTTTACCCATCAATTCCACAAAACTCGTATCGCATGGATTGTGAATTATATCGGAAAAAGAAAGAATAGAATGAAGATTTGCAAACACATAAAAGGGAAAGTGGAAGAGGTCAAACATGTAAGTGAGATTTGATAAGTGTAGGATTTAGGATTCAAGTTAAATGCAAGTTCGATAAGAAACTAACCCTTCACCAAATAAGGTAAACATGGGCTATGAGACAACTGTGTCAGATATGACAGTGAAATCCATACATTAATAAAATAATAATAAAAAATTTAATTGCTTCCAAAGTATATTACATTTATTTATTATTATTATTTCATTAACGTATTAATTCCACTACGTCATATCTGATGATTATTTACATCACATTACACATTCATTACACAATAATTCTACATTATTATCCGAATCTGTTGTAATTTGCCTCACGCGAGTTAATTGACAAGTCCGTGTAATAATTAAGTTTCCGCGTCATCACCAAATGTCTGCCTGCCATTTGGCGATTAAATGCATGCCGTATTGGCCACTAAAACTTAAACCTCTTGAAAATTGATTAAAAAGGCCTGTAATTACGTGGTTATTAACACTGCAAATGGAAGGAAAAGAATTTGGGGGATCTCCCACCTTAAATATCTCACCTTTGCAGCACCACTATTGAAAACGGAGTCTCCACTCCAAGAAGGCGGATTAGACGAAGACCTGACATGGGACGAAACCCTCATTTGGAGGAAGACGTTTATTTGGAAGGGAGACAGAAGGATGTCGGGAGTAACACGGGATGGGCGAACATGTCTCAAGGTGGTGGTGAGCGAGAGACGGAGAAGAGGTTGTCTGAGGAGACGGAAGAAACAGAGGAATGAGGTTTGGTCGCGTGCGACAGAAAGGAAGAGGGCGGAGGAGGTGTAAGGGGGTTAGTGGGAAGGGAGGAGGGAAGAGGGAGGACCTTGATGGATGGCCGAGAGAGGGAGGGGCGAGGAGGAGGGACGAGCCTTCCACCGCCGGAGATTCAAGTGGGCGAGGTGGAGACGAGGGGAGGAGAGGGGGGCCTGTGCGCTTGCTTATCCCTGGGGCCACGCTGCCGGATGGCGGGGAGTTGGAGCGCGCGTGTCGAGGAGGAGAGTGGGATGAAGATGCGGGGGTCGGCACGAGGGCCTCTCTGTGGGGTGGAGACGCCGCGGAAATGAATGAACCTTCCAGCGACATCCTCGCCTCTATTCTCCTCCCCCTCAAGCTCCTCCCCCCGCATGGAAATTGGACAGGAGGGGTGGGTTAAGAAGACCAAGGAGGTAGTAATGAGGTGAGAGAGCTCGGAGAGGGTCCACGAATGCCACGGGCGTTTCGTCTTTTAGTTTCAGTCGACACGGTGCGTTTCGCATGCACTCCCACCAACCCAGTTTAATTTTCCGGAGAGAATACTCAACGGTGCCGAGAACCTGAGCGATTGAAAGGAACATACCGCTGGATTTGAAGATATAAAACAAACATCTCTCCGGCAATGGACTTTGGAGTAAATACGACATTGGTCAGTGCGCATAGGGAGGTGATTCATCAACAATGCCGCTCGCGTATAGTAAAATAAGTCGTTAAATCTAACTCATTTCCCAACAAGGAAGAAGAGGAGGTGAAGGGATTCGGTCCTACGGGGTAATAGAGTTACCCAAAGGACTGGCTGGTAAACACACAGACAAACTAAGAATAAGAGAGGGAATAATTACTCAGCAATTATGCGGGATGAAAAAGGAGTAACTGTACCCCACAAAAACGGTTTAATGAAACAACATCATGCGTGAATCTACGATTAATGCAAACAGGCATAAGCGTATTTCCTCTTTATACTGATAATGAAATAAACATGGACGGATTGTGCATAAAATCAATAAACAACGCGAGCATGGCAAACTTTAGCAGCCCCAAGCTTACAAATTTCATTTCCAGGCTCGTTTCATGCTAAACATTTAAACGCCCATTGAACTCTATTTACCAACTCAGGGAATCGCTAGACTTTTCAATCACCCAACCAGATTTTTTCACAAAATACCCGTAGGTATCTGAATCATCTGCATACTAGAACGAATAAACTACTGCCGCACTTTAATGCAGAAAATAAAAATGTACAAGCTGGAGCAGCAATAAAGCTAGCTTCAGCGTAATGATTTCCAAACATGTCCGAAAGATGCTAACTTCGCTAATGATAAAAGCAGTTACAGGCGATTTTTAAACCTTTTTAAAGCCATGGCGGCCAATATTTTATTCCGGGATAAGATAAATCTGTCTAAATAACACAAAACGACGGCATCAACTGGACGAGATTCCTGGATCACGCGCGTTTCAGATGAGGCAGCTGGCGCGACCACCCAATTCATTTCCCCGGACTCACTTAATCGCCAGAGAAGCGAGCGCTAGGCAGATAAAATAGAAAACCGCGGAAACCAATTCTGACTGAATACGACGGCCGTTGGGCAACACCAACCCAACTGGTGCCACCGCGGGGCGTGCTGGAGGGCCTTGAGCTTATCGCCGTGTTTTGAGTAGCCTCGGCTGCTGGACTCGTTTCCGATAACCTCCGAAGGACTTAAAAAAACAGAGGGCACTCTCTCACATTTTTTTTAATACCCCTTTTCCGTAATCGAATCCGAGGGGAGCGAAAAAAACATTACGAGTGACGATGATGGAAAAAGTAAGCTCCCCAGGAGGAAAAAGGTGGAATTGGCAAGGGGGCGGGGGAATTAGAACGAAAAGATGAAAGCAATAGTGGAGAAAGACGTTTCCACTGACCAACGGAGAGAGAGTGGTGGCGTTGAGGACGACTGTGGCTAGGGAATGGTGCGAGGGAGCGAAACCACTACAGGTAAGGGAGAAACAAGGATGGGGCTACAAAAAGGGAATAAGAGACATTCGTCCCGATACGATTTCTGAGGAGACAAAAGAAATAATTTCGATCCAAGCATGAATCTGAAAAGGCATGATGTAAACATTCTAACCCAAGATGGGAATGAAAAAACTGAATAGAAAGGGGAGAAATGACTGGAAAAACAAATGCCTGAAAAATAGTAGTGACACGGAAGAAGGGCCTAAAAAAAGAAAATGGAGCAAAACTTGTATGAAAGGATAAGACTGAGTGACCATTTAAATAAAAATACGACTGTGACCCCCGAAAACTTCTAAGAGAGAGAGAGAACAATTTGAAGGTACAAAGCGGAAGGGTGAAGCCAGAATCATCCTTCCCCAGTTAAGGGGATTTAAGGACAGACGTTTTTTTCTCGAGGAGGAAAATGGTCGGGTCAGGTTAGCGAAGGGCGAGAAGTTGATATAGACGTTAAACGCCTATTCGGAGGAGGAAGGCCGGAGGCGACAAAGGGATGGAGTTCCGGGAATGTGGCTTTGGGACGACCAGACTGAAAAACGAGTGTAAGAGATGAAGGCGGAAAGGAAATAAGTAGAGGCAGGCCATCGTCAACCTCAAACCATTCATATATACAATTTATTTTTTTTATTCCTACCACCCGCTATTTTCACCATCCGGCCGGCCCATAGGCTACCCTAATAAGGCAGAAGTTGTCGCAAAGTTTAAAATTAAAAGGCATGCCTCCGTCCGCGAGGAAGGGAATGAAACGTGTCGAGGAAGAATCTGTTAATTAGAGGGTAGGACGAAGTGCTCAGGCGTTCCCTCAAGGATTAATTGCAGAGGGTGGGGCGGAAAGGGGGAGGGGAAGGGTAAGGAAGTATTCTTGCCTCCTCTTTCCAGTAACACGCCCAACATCCCCTTCCGTTCTCTCATTCTCCTACCCCGCCGTAATTTCTTAGGCTCCTTGACGAACCCGGAGAATCGCAGAGTAATCTTTAGATATAAGAGGGGAGAGAGAATAGGAATGCGATCATGGTCGGGGTAAGGATAAGACGAAGTTTCGGCGCGGAAGACGGTAAGGAGGGAAAAAGTAAGTCTCACAGTCCCACGCGAGACGACGACGGAACAAAAACAGGAAAAAAACTCGGGAAGTACATGCATAAGTCACATAGTTCCGAGATAAACTAGCATACAAACTTGGCCTTTATTTTTTAATGATGCGGAATGCAAATTTGCCCGGAATCTCCCGTGGAAGGAGTTTCCAAACACGTACCGGGTCGTAAAGCATCCGCTAATAATTTTAAACCTTTTCTCGCTACATCAATATTTCATGAACGTGCCAAGGAGAATGCACGGGAGACATTTTTACTTGGAGAGAATTAAATTCATTCATTCTACCGGCATTAACTATTTTAGAGTTTCTTTTACGCAGCCACTTAATATTTGAGGCTCGAGGAGCAAAATATTTTGTTTTCACGTACATTACTCATTTCAATATTTACCTAAGGATCACACTCACGTTGAGGAAATGAATAATACATAGCAATTCAGAGATATGATAGCCGGTGAAAAAATTATACGTATATTATAACGGCCAGCGAACACCAAAAACATTTTGGTATGTTACAGTTAATTTTGTACTTCGAACCCCGTGTCGAATAATTCTACGCGAAAACAACATGGTGGTCTCGTTAATCTTAATGATTCACGAGCCTACCAATTCACCACACCTCGAGATGCGTCACATAGTTAGTCCTGTTGTGGTTCGAATTTTCTTCAGATTTATTCTCCAACTCTTTCTGGAACTATCTGATCGCCAACACAGCAAAGTGCTAGCCTACCATCATCTTTCATGCCATGCTTCAATTGATTCTGGTCATCCCTATTCTAGATCTCTCATTTTTAACGCCACGAGGCCATTTAGGATTCAGATCTAAGCAGCAATGAAATGTTTCCTCATTTCCTTACTTACGTTTCCAGCTGCTAGTAAATTCTTCCTCCAGTAAAAGGCTAATCTCGCCTGCGTATTCTACTATTTATTTACCTTACGCTTCCGCCGTCGCTCATTACTCCGCTTTCCAATGAAGCAATATTTTCCACAAGATATTGTTTCCCTAGCTTACCACACCCTTGCCTCGCTTCAATGAGGATAAACTTCACAAATGTAGTTCCGCCCGATGGTCCTGGATCCTAAAGATGAGTCACGTAAGGGAAATCCATACGAGTAATTTTTAAAAATTTTTAAATCTTTATACACAATCCCAGTACCATTCCAAACAATGACGTTCAAAAGAACTCAGAATGCATCTGACAAAGGCGAAGGGATGTCTTCAAAGGAATCAGAAACTCCCGGGTACTGAGGGGAGGGAGTGAAATTACAAACCATGCCGATTCTTTGGCAACGGGGGAGGGGACACGTGACTCGGATAGAGCATGGAGGAAACAGATAAAAGGGGAACCGTTAGGATCGTGAAAAAACAAAAAAGAAACGGAGGGAGAAGCAAACGATGAACCAAAAGGGGGCGGGGACCAAAGCATATTCAGATTCGTGGCACAAGAGAATAAAATAAAATATTTTCGAATTAAAAGCGCCCGAGATATTGCGATTTAAAATTCTGCGACGACGACAACATCCCCTGCAACCCACATTGAAAGATTAGAGGGGACTGGAGGGGTGTGGGGTGGGGTGGAGGATGAAAAAGGGAGACGGGGGTGGATCCTGTCTCGTCGTCGCTTAAGAGATTGAACGCGAGCCTACTAGTAGGGGGAGAGGAGAGATAATTCAAAAAAATACGATGCGTGCGAATGGAAGGAAACTACTTAGTCGGTTGTCGTGGGATGAGAATAATTACATCCGTTGCTAGACGACAAATTTAAAAGCTCTATGAATGTACAGTGAGATAAGAAATCACGAAATAATGGCGAGGACAAAGAAGAAAATAACGGTCCAGAGTACTCCGAGCGTTCCTTCTCCAGGCCTCAAATTCAAAGCCTCACATTGCTTGAATAGCTTGGGAAATTCGTGATATTCCTGTCCTATTAATGATTTGAACCATTGAATCGGCAGAATTTAAAACGTCTACCCTTTCGTTAGTGCGAATATCTATGGGATGTGATTGATTTGAATACGATCTCACCGTCACGCCAAAATAGGTTTTTCTTAGCTCACATCTATACGGTTTTCTCTGCTATCACATACAATTTTCCTCTGTTCATCAAAAAATGTTTCTTTTCTTTATATACCTTCCGTATCTAAAATTAAATGACACTCGCAAAGTGGAGTAGAGAGACATGCAGGAAATCTAAACCCGGATAGGTGAGGAGATTATTCCCCTGCTAATTCTAGTTCAGTGTTACATCCTAGTATAATTAATTCGAGATATTCCAGCAGTAGGAGCAAAACGATTTAAGTGACACCCATGATTCGCAAAGGAAATGAAGCGTAGGTAGATCAACACAATTAGTTAATGAACCATGGTTAAGAGAATGGCTATGTATGATGGAGAACCAGAGTAGACTAATTGCTCGTTGACCAAAATCTCGACCGTCAATAATTACATCTCCCGTTAACGCTGACTCCTACCGCGATGGAGTAACGCGATATCGTACCTCCAAATCGAGTAGAAGCAGTTTACCGACATCTAATTCCACTGGAATCATAAATCAAGAGTGGATATTATTACATTATTCTTGGTTTTATACCGGAGAAGGTAGATCTAGGAGATTAAATTCTTCCCACGACCCCTACATTTTACAAGATATCCCTCTTCAGCATACGTCCTGCCTTCCATCATTCCATCCAAATCACCCGTTCTCCTCTCTACCCCGCTTCCCCAACATTTTTTCCTCGACCATGCCTTTCAAATTACCTCACCATAAATTACCTTCTCCATCCACACCTTATATTAATATTATCATTAGTTTTCTACAGGTGAATGTAGAACTAAATAGACATTCATATTTTCCTAATACCCCTAAATATCACAAAATGTCCATCTTCAGGCCCTCATACCTCTTAGATGTCCGATACAAGGGAAGGTAGCAGGGATGGAAGGAAACCCTGTGTCATAAACGGCTCAATATTAACGACAGAAGCTGAGGATTTCTCCTTTTGAAGTTTAGTCCAGAATACTGACTCCGAAGCGTTCTCAACACTCATCTAAGCCTCAGCTGGGATTCCTCTGAAAAATATCTAACACCACAGGGATTCAAACCAGGACCCCTTCGAATGGGAAAGAAGTATTCCAGCCACTACACATTTCCAATTGCATCCAATATCGACTATCATATTTTAATATGTAGCAAAAGAATGATCATACCAAAAAAAATGCAGTTGAAACACGGAAAATAGGTAAGAGTATCCTAATTTATTTTTCATATGTACCATCCAGTAATAATATATGCCCTAGTTATTATTTGTGATGGAAATTCAGAAAATGATTACGCACCAACTACCATACTTCTCCTATTTTAGCAGCTCTGAGCGATTCGCATTTATTTATAATTAGTAATAATTAGCAGTATTACCGAACAAGTTATGTCCCTTGAGGTAATACTGTCAAATATAGCTATTACATTTTTTGTACAACAAACGCTTCAGGCACTGCCCCATTTTTTGAACGAATTAATGCAAATCTTGCCTATGAATGAAATTACATAAGTTCAATTAAGTTCAACGATTAAACAGCGCAATCCCTTGAACGTATGTGTGATTTAAGGTCGCAAGGGACATTACTTGGAAAAATTAGCCTAAAATATGAAATGACGATGAAAAAAAATATCATGTCATTTACACGAGAGTTTACTGATTGAATAATTAAATAAAACATCGAAACAAGACAAACAAATCTTAACGGGCCATTTTCAATCACCTAGTGAGTGGTAGTTTTATTCTGTTGCACCTGAATGAATATCAACATGTTGATAGATGGTGAAAATCAGGCGGAAAAGAGAACAAACACTAAGGAATAAGAGTGAATGTTCGGTGTGGGCAAAGAATTCAGTACGTGCGACTCATTGTCATTCCGTAGCTTCACCAATGAAAACTTTATGATAAACTGCACCTACAGCTGCATTAGTTTATCAAACATCTTCGCAATATCCCATAGAATGATCCTATCTCATCAAATTTTCACTCTGAAATCGAATAGGAACGAAATAATGAATCCCTCGCGATCAAGACGTTTCAGGAGTTTTCGACTGCTAATGCCGCTTTACTCTATTTAGACGTCACTGCCAGTCCCACTCTCGTGCAAATCAAAGCGGTTGTATGAAGAACGAATTCAATCTTGCCAAAGGAATCGAAGAAAGCTGCAAGTACTTTGTATCCTTTGGGAGAAAACGAACAAATTGACCGTACGAACGGAAACTAAGCTCGTTACTTCCGTAGCGACTCCTGATATCCGAATAGCGCTTTACCCATGCTAACTGCACGATGCAGCTCAAGGAGGAGGAGGAGAGGGGAGCAAACGAGACCGAGGTGGGATTCTGAAATTGAAAACTTTGAAAAGGAGAGAATGCCGGAAGCGAGGTAAGGTGCAGGGTGCGAATGCTTTGGTATCGGAGAGGGGTGCGTTCGGAAACGCAAGGAGTTCGAGGGGAGGGAAAGATTACGTGCGTCAGCCACGGGAGAAAGGGTTGGCGGTGAGGAAATCAAAGGGCTTCTCTCTGAGGGTATATGGGGCGAAACGGGAGAACGTCGCACAAGACACTGCGAGGACCGAGAGGGAGAGAGTCGCGACGAGGATGGGGGACCGAGAACTTCTGAGTCGTCGGCAGAAAAAATGGGCGTGGGGGATAATTAGGCACTCGCCGCACATGCGAACTGGTGCGGAAGGGAGCGGGGCAGGGGTGCGGGTGCATTAAGCGCAAATTGAGCGCGGCAAGGGGGAGGAACGAGGGCGCAGAGACGGGGATTCCGTGGAGTGTGATTGATGCAGATGGGAAGGGACGAGCACGGCCGCGGAGATAAGAAACGACTGCACCTTAAAGAGGATGGATCGAGGGACTTCAACGCGGGGGTGTGGGTAAAACAGGACATTCATTTTGATAAGAAAAATTAAATTGATGATGTAAAATATTGAACGATGAAGAATCAACGAGAACGACCTCAGAAAAAAGTCCACCTTGATAGGAAAATCATGACATGGAACTTGTGTCGTTATCACGCTCCCAACACTACTTGATGCATTAAATGGTCGCTTTCTATGGTCGTAATGTACTCTTAATTAATTCACACATTAATGGAAAATTAGTCGGGGAATAATCTAGCCAAATAGGGGGATCGGCCTGGTCTGGTGGCTAGTGTACTTACTTCTCGAGATCCCGAGTTTGAATTCCAGCTGAAGTAGATTTCTCATTGGAATATAATACCCACTTGGGTGGTAAGTGAAGACTTAGCACTTAGACTTCAGTAGGTACTCCGTCCATCAGGAAGAAACGTTAAACCGGGTATTCCTCGGCCCCTTTTGTTATAAATACGCTAATGCCGACACCAAGTTTCACTCCACTCTTCCTCTTTACCACGCTCATACCTTCACACTTCGAATTATTCATCTACCTAAATCCTATATGACTTCAGCTTTCGGTCGCCTTCCCCAAATAACTACAGCAAACTGAACCACGGGACTTTAGCATTCCACAACGATGGGAAAACCATTCCAGATTCAGTTCAAATAAATTTTCTACAGAGGTTGGTGAAATATTTCCACGTCGATAACATGAGTGGTTCGTAAAAGAATTAAAAAAACTAAAAGAGAAACCACTCACATCCAAGAATCTACGGGGCGCTTAATAACAAAGGATTAATATATCAAATTAATACAACCATCGCAGCAAGATATGCACGAATGTGAGAGAGGTAATGTTCTTCTTCTGGGTTCAAAAATAAATGAGAAGTTTTGAGCACAGTATTCAAACAGCTGCCACACGACTCTGAGGGCATCTCAGGGTTTTCCTAGTCTAACACAAGCAAAACTCGCTTAGGTACAACGGCTTAAGAAGGAAAAAAATAATTATCGATGATAAGCGATAGTAAAGCTGGTAAAATAAATTCAAGAATATCACTGTACATTTTACCAATGGGAGAGTAATAAAGCAGTGATTTTCCGATACAAATCAATTTTTTCCAGCACATTTATTCAGTAGTTGACAAATACAATTCCAATACTCACTAGCTTTATAAATGTATAATGTCCATTATTGCAGGGACATTGTGCAATTCAGTGACGTAGAACATGTTAAGACTCCGGAACAATTCTACAATATAATTCATTTGGCTAAGTTTTAGATAACTGAGCGCCATTTTCAAGGTAGTATTACGATCAGCTCCGCCCTGCTTGACTTGATAGGTAAATAAATTCCATATCGTTGAATTGCACCCAGTCAGTACAATTGCACTAAGCCTTAACATGTTCAACGTTATGAAACTTATTATTCTTACAAATATCGAGCAGCATCCAGCTTTAGAGAATAACATGGAGGGCAGAATATGTCTCCGCACGTACTCATATCCCTTCTGGTGACCCTGGGGGAAAAAATGGCCGCACTTGGCAAAATACGCCCCACAAAAAAAAGAACGAAGCTACGCGCACTTAAGATTGATCGATTAGATTTATGGAGAGAAATTCACCGATTTTCAAAAACCATCATGACGCATGCCGCTATAATCGAAGAATGTGGCGCGGACGCAACTGGAGACGGATGAACGGCCCATGTAATGGCAACGAAAATATCGGCGATAAATCACCGGACGGCATGTAACGGGGGGAATGTTGAAAACATAAGCGATTGGGGGAATCACCAACGACGGCGGATAAACAACCAAAGTATCTCGGAGAACACGAGGGAGAATGGGGAGGCGATGGGCCGAAGATGGATGGGGATGTGTTTGTCCTTTTTTTTACACAAACCTCGGGCATTCAGAGGGGAGTCAATATGGCGCATCGCAATCGGAAAATAGCCACTTCGCGAGGTGTGGAACAATCTTGGAAAAGAATGGAGACGGGACACATTCTGCAGTACGCTCTTTCGGCACATTCCTCCCGAGCAAAAGTAATTGTTTTTGGGGGAGGTAGAGGATAGCTAGGGTCATTTGAGCCATTAAGGGTGGGCGAGTATTTGGGAAGCGGTAGTATTTTTCAAGGAGGAAGGGTGGAGAGAAACCTTGCGTCTCCATTAAGCTGCTCTTTGAGAAAGGTGGCATGAGGTACACGGTAAAACGTCCCATCCGATGGACGAATTACGAAGTTTCCACTGTGCCTGAGCATAAAATAACATACAAAATAGGCGGCACCAATGTCTCGTAGAGTGCAGCAAGTGTCAAGCAGTGACTGGGGATGGTTTTGGCCAACAAATAAATACAATTGGAAATGTAATTAAACATTTAATGACTGTACAATAAAAATTGGCCTTTCCCAAATTTTCCTTTTACAACAGTTACTAAAATAATGATTAAAAATTGCAATGGAGAATAGCCTTCAATGTTTAATCTAGTTGTAATTGTAGTTGTAATAAAATCTAGTTGTAGAAAGTAAACTAGTTTGCCGGCCAGGGTATTTCTCATTTGGCTTGCGGGGAGAGCGGGAATGGGTATTTGGAGGAACATACCAACACCTGTATCGCCCGATGAAAATCCCTTAAAATATGCTCTGTTCCACACCGCACTTAAGTAAATACCCGAATCGTTGAAAAATCCCTGCTACTGTCCAGATTCAAATCAGGACCCTAGATATGGGAATCCGGTACTTCTAACAACACATTAACTTGATCCTAGTGGTAGTTATTTGGAGGAGATGGCTACAACTGAGACAATTTGAGTCATTCTGCGAGTTTTTTTTAGGAAACGAAAGAGTTTCGGCAAGAAACCCGCCGTCTAAATTCGTCACTTAGCAAAAGATACACAAGGCCCAATGCTTAACGCACCATCTAACGAACGTAGCACTGACCTCTCCGCTTAGATTTTAGTTCCTCTCCGAACCCGCTCCCACGAGATGGGAAGCCAGTGGTATCCAAGCCACCACACCAGCCCTATCTCCCGATTTTTCCCGCCGGCCCATACGACGAGGGTGATGAAGGATGCTTTCCAGCACATCGTGGGGAAACGGAATGGGTCTTCCTTCAACGGTGACAGCGGCGTATGGAGTCATTTGGAACGGTGGGGAAGGGGGTTTAGTCACGGAAGGGACGGAGGGAGGGAGGGAAATAGGAGGTCGGCGCCAAGGAGAGAAGGGGAGAGGGATTTAGGGCGAAATTGGAAGTAGGTGAGGGTGGGGGAGAGGGAGGCGGGGGGTGGCTCCTCACGAAAGGAAAATCTAAGGGGAGGAGAGGGAGGTCCCAAGGCCGGGGTGCGGGCGGGTCGGGCCCCGGATGACAGGGGATCGAGGGAACAACAAGAGTTTGGTCTTTAAAGAGGGTAATGAGACGGAGAAGTGGAGGATGGGAAACTGAGAGGAGAAAGAGGTGAAGGAGAGGCGGGAAGGAATAACAAGAGGGTGTAGGGGGGTGGGGCAATGTCCCATGAGGGAAGGGGATTTTCTCCAACATTAGCCGCAGAGAGGCGAGGGAACTTTGTTGCGGGTCCTCTCCGAAAGAATCCATATATTTTCTTTTTTAACTCCGGCGTCCCGCCATATTCTCCGGCTCTTTCCCCGCGGATAACTTGTAGAGGGCTTTTGATTAGCGTCGACGTGAGGGGGCGGAAAAAAATTGGACGAGACACCTATTTTTTCCGCTATTTTTCTTTAGCGGGAGGCGAGTACACCTTTTCAGAACCGACAATCTTGCTCAATCCCAGGAGTAATTATGGCGAATTTTATTTGTTGAGACCTTGTTTATCAAAGAGCCACGATCCTGCTGCTTCGTTAATGACCACGAAAAAACGCCATGTGCCGACGTGGTGTATGAAGCGGAAAACTGTAAGGGACATTTTGACATGGGAGAACATTTCTCGTGAATGACACATATAAGAATGGAAGGAAAATTTATACCGAAATGTAGCAGCAAGGGGCAAAGCTCAAAGCTGTACCCACACGATTTTGGTAACCAGCAGACCTAAATTTAATCATCGATTACCAGAAAACTCTGACATGAGCATTCATTTCAATTAAAGGTCAACACCGAAAGTTCCTGGATCAATATTTTCATACAGTACTTATGATTAGGAGTTGAAAAATCGATAGTTTTTAAGCAATATTTCAGATTTTTCATGCAACTAAAACAATAGCTTGTTACTTATGCGTATAAAAATTAAAAAGTACTACCTAAATACAGGTAGGTAATATTTTTTATGAAGTCAGATTGTTATATGCATGCATAAAAGACGACATGGTCATCCAAAAGGATCTAAAAAACTAAACTCATTAACCATTTTTGCAGTTTAATAAAGACGGTACATTCATATGAAAACGAGACAAAAAAAGCTGCAAAAAAGACTTAGTTTAAGTGCTATACATTTAGATGTACGAAAGAAAAATGATGATCAAATGGATAGTAAGAATGAATGAAAAACTTAGGAGTGATAAGGAATTTTCAAGGAAAGTAAGAGAAAAAAGAAAGCTGACGGGAAGCCTGAAATGAAGACGAGATAACCCATACGGACACATTTTGAGGCAAAATGACTTCTTGAAGACATGTCGTAGACAAAATTCTTCCCGTTTAACTTCATCTCTCTGAGTGTCTTCACGAGGCGGACTGACAATATTTCCATTAATATCTTTTATTCTCCCGATCATTCGAAATTTTATCACTCACTCGGTAATTGCATTTTTGTTGTAAATAGGAAGAACAACTTAGGCGCGTGGGTTACATGGAGCAAGCAATGAAAAATGTGAAAGAGAAGACTTAAGTTATCACGAAGATATTATAAGAAGTCATTGCAGGCGTGACTTTGTGGAAGTTTTTAATATGCATAATAAAACGTAATGGTAATACTCCACACTAATTTAATGATAGACGACCCGGGTTTCGGCAACTCATTGTCAGTGCCATTTTCAAGGTACATAGTCCTGTGGCGGTTGGGTACATATAGGTTCAAGGTGGAAAGGGGAGGAGGTGAAAGTGAAAGAAAAAGGTGGGGGGTGGTTTAGGTTGGGGTGAAACGGGAATGGAAGGTGACTCTTTGTAAGGTTGTTCTGTGGAGGAATATTCGCAGCCAGAGTAAGGAAACTAGCTGAAGGTCGAAGGTTGTGGGAAGGGGGGGAGGGAGGAGGGCTGTGATTTTTAGGAGGTGAATGGGTGGAGAAAGTTACATGGTCATTACATAAAATATTTTCAGAATTAACAACTTCAAAATGTTCTAAACAATCCAGCTTATAGCCTTTGTCAATACCAGTGTGTAAAATTTCGTATATAAAATTACTAAAATGATTGTTATAACATAAATGTTCTGCAAATTTTGTGTTATTATTGTTATTTATATAGGAATATATGTAAAAGTATTTATGTTTCCGTATTTTTGCAAAGAAAAAGTAAAAATAAAGTTGACACATTATTTTAAACTATGAGTCGTGGAATAAAAGTATTGATGCATAAAATAACAATGGCATGGTGGGCTATTTTATTCAGCTTTTGGTAGCCAACCTGAGGGTCCTGATAAGAATTATATTAAAGATATGTCCAGCCAGAATTCAACTCAATCGGAGTGATTACCTGAGGAGCAGAACTTGAGAAACACAGAGGTGGCGCAGAAGGAGAGACTACTTCAATCACCTATCCAACTTAACAACGCCCAATCCAAAATTAAAAAAGGTTGGACTAATTAAAAGGCGAGCTACAACCTCACCAAATAACAGGTTGAATACTCTGGCTTAGAACTTAAAAGTTTCAGAAAGAATTGGTACGAGCAGGGCATGTATGAAAAAAACACTAAAAACTGATGCTGCTCAAATCAAACACATAATAGTTAGCACTTATTCCACAGATTCCACAGAATTCCACAGAAAGGGGCAACGCGTTTAAGCTGTAAAGCCACTTTTATGGTGGTTTTACAGGTGAAACGCGTTGTAATTTTAATTAAACCTGCGGAATATGTACTATCTATTCTGTGTTTGAACATGATATCCTTTCACTATGTCTAGCCGGGCATAGTTACTGTTGCTGCTGTTATTCGAAGTAGGTAGCCGAGACCTTATGCCATTTGCATCACGAGATTAACTGGTTATTTGGCCGTAAATATGAGTATTAGCTCTATTTTAGGCCAAAGGTCTATTCCTAACGGAATGCTTCGATGATTCCACAGTGAAGAACAACGACGCAATGACAATGACTGTGAGCATGAAGTGTTCTTAACTAACCTAAATCCATCGATTAGGACTAAGTTAGGATTGCTTTGAAATAACCATTCCCTACGGCAAGATTATATGGACCTTGGGCTGAAAACAGTGAGTTCTAGTCGCCATTTAACTCGGTACTCACCTTCTAATACGTAGTTCATTTTCTGTTCATGTTCTGTCATCAGTTCTGTTCAAATTATCCTTCATTTTCCACAAGGTGCGTGCGCGAAATGGAGTTCAGGACCATACAAAATGTGGATCGAAAGAATATAATTACAACGTAGGTACATACTAATATGAAAAAGTACATACACATTCCAAATTTTAACACTGAAGAAAAAATTTAACAGGCACATTTCAATGAAAATAAATGCTAAAAATACTCATAAAACATTATTAAACACCGCTTCTCAACTGAGGCTCTTTTTAAACATAAAACAAGATTAAAAAAATACTAAAGCGACTGATTGTCCAAAGGAAACACCTTCCATGAAAATCAAAATTCAAGATTACGTTTCCCATAGTGAAATATTACTTATGTAATCACAAAATCAGCCAGTTCCCGAAACCAAACCCCACACAAGCGGACAAATGGTTAGAATTGCTTGTCCATGTTCTTCCCACCGAGCGTTAATTAGGGGCGAAGCAAAAGAAACAAAAGAAATATAACATAGAAATGATCCGCTTTGTTAGTAACACGTCTGTGGTTTCGAGCCGTTGGAACAGCCGAAATACCAATTTGCAGACAAGAGTTATTTATCCTCGTTACTTCAAATGAAAAAAATAGGAAACAAGGCATTTGCTTCATCCAAACCGCGAGTTTAATGGACTGACAAACAGGGATAGTTAAAATCCTATTAATGGCCCGACACAATGTTTTTACGGCTTCGTGCGATCAGTAACTTTCCAATTGGGGGAGGTAATTTACAGAAAAATTTTTCCTTCCACCGCAACGATTACTTTTTTAAAGTGTAATGAGCACGGAATATATTTAATCATGGCACTAAAAGCGTTTATGAAAGAAAACGAGGATATACGCAGCCAAAAATCGGCTGTCCGATATACTTATTTGAGTACATACAGGGAATCAAAGCGCAAGGTAATTTTAATAAGACTCATCGAATGTTTCGAAAATTGAAAAGTCGGATTTTTACTCATGCATATTTCTTTATTTACGCATATTGAAGCTTCGTAACCAATTATCTCTCTCAAAAATCGCAGTACAATAAATCGTATGGTGATTACGGTGAACTAATCAATGGCACGAATGAAGAACCATCACCGTGGATTTTGCTAGAAATTGAACTCCTACGATGATAATTACAGAATCCAAATTAGGCCGACTAATTTGAGCAAATCCATTGCAGTACAAGTATTTACTTAAAAAGGAGAATTCAGATTGGACGCGTATTGGGATTTTTAGCGTAGGCGTATAAAACATTATGAAGGCATCAGCGCGCGTAGAGACTTTATCACGCACTCATGCCATGCAATACATTCGTAAGCGAAGGATAGCCATGATAGGAACATTAAATGTAGAAAAAATCGGAGAGGTTAATTTATTTCGATTTATGAAGCAACTATAAATTACATTCTTCCCTAGATAAATATCAGTGCAATTTCGTCCGCGAATATGCGTTATGCAAAACGTTGAACAAATTTAACTCTTTAAGAAGTTCTTCATTACGAAAGGAAGAAAAATACGGAATAATTCTGGAAATAATTAACTGCAAGGTTCCTAAGATTGATCAGATTACTGAGGGAAAGACCTACCAAACTCCAAGGCCAGTGAGGTAGTATTAGACATAGGCGTTTCAATGCTCCAACTCCTAAGGTTATATCTTTCCCTCAAACATAACCTCATCTCAAAGCGTAGCACAAATGCAAACTCAACACCTATGACCGAGGAGATTTCGAACCCGCGACCTTTGGACTAACAGGTCAGCCTATTACCAATCAGACAACCGCATCCGACCGCGGCCTGTGAGATTCACTTATGAGAGCAGTAAATGTTGTTCCTTCCCTATGCCGTATGAGGTTTCCCAAAAATATCAGATGGTGACATAAAATCACGCATTAGGGGTTTGGTAGACAAGTCCGAAGAGATCACACTAGGATAAACCCGAGGACTGCAGTGATAAACCTAAGGAAAAGAAAATTCTTTCCTTAAAGGGAAACGAGACATCGCCATGACAAAAGTATCCAAAAGCTTCTGCCTCAACTTCTTCTCATCCTGGATTTAGACGGGTGGAAGTGAAGCAGGAGCCAAGTGAATGGAACGAGTGCCAAAGAGGGACACGGGTGGTCTGAGGGCAGAGGAGGTGCACAAAGATGAGTTTTAAAAGGACAGACATAAAGGGGAAGCAAGACGAAATAGGACAGGACCAAGTCGGAAAGAGGAATGGAAAAAGAATCGAAGGGTATTTGGATAAATAAAGAAAAAGAGTCAACATGTCGATATCGAAATCTTTAGAGGGAAAAAATGGGACTGAGCATTCAAGCGCATTAAGTTGAAGGGAACGGTGAGGGGAGTTTTATATTAATGTCATGGAATCCCGCGAAGAGATCCACAGAGTTTTAGCACGTCATGAGCTCATATAAAAAGACCTTCAGTATGTCCAGCCTGAAGAAGAGAAAAAAAAATAATTCAAGAGCAATAGCATGGATCGTAGGAGTAATTTTAGTTAAATTGAGCAAAGAACTGTTTCAGCAACTTGTGTTTTGGAATAAAAAGGAACGTGTAAAAAGACAACACTTCGCATGAAAGGGAAGGAAAGGATAAACCGAAGATAGAGGATGACGAATCTAGTTCAAACCAAATCTTTTTGAAGACCTAATAGATGGGGAAGATTTAGTAAGCAAGGGAAACGAAGGAAAAGGATGAGGCTCTTTGGACGAGACGTTCAAAAGCAAAGGGAATACCGGACCGAATAGGTCTTCCGTTAGAAGAAAAATGAGTGCGGCATTATAAAAGGGACATGGGGAAGGTTTTATTCTGCTTCAGCTAAACCTCCAGAGTCGAAATAACGCCCATTACAACCTTTGTTGAAACAGATGTAAGGCCAATGCCAAGATCGATGAGAGAATTCAGCAAAGAGTGTTTCAATGCGGTCGGATATTGACGCCCCAATGGTCAGACGCCGGAATGGAAAAGCACAGCGTGTGAAGAGGAAGACAAGAGAAGAGGGGGAGAACGGTACGAAATGGGAGTGAGGATAAAAGGATGATGACAGTTGGAGAGGATCACAAAAGATGGGAAAATGAAAACGGAACGTGGGGTATTTTGAGGAGAAGTAAAGCTCACTTCTCGTCAGGGAAAGAATGAAAGGATATGAAGAAAAGGAGAGGAGGACACCCACAGAAAAGAGACGCCAATGGAGGAAAAATCATTGGAAGAAAAATGGGCTCGAAGAGTTGAGGATAAGATTGGACGGGGTCATCTACAAATCCAGCGATGGCAAGAAATGACGGATTGACTGTCGTTGGCCCAACTGACGTGAATGCAGTTCGTACCTGTGAGAAAGTATTGGGCGGAATATTTACTGTTATTATTGTTGTATAAAGTAATAATCGCTGGGGGAGGGGAACAAATGGGTAACTATTAGTTAGAAACATAACAAAGAGAAAGTTGCCATCGGTTGTTATTATTAGGAGACGGGGACCACCATCGAGGTCATTTGCGCCAAGAAGACTACTATGGAAGAGGAAAGATTTTTGGGGGCGGAGAAGGAAGGGTGGAGATAAACTCGGCGTCGGTTTTAGCGGTCGGCGTCGGCCCTGGCGAGAAGTGCTAAGGTGACCACAGCTTAGCGGCCCATCCAACGCACGAAGCATTAACTCGGGAACGCGTCTACATTGAAAAATCTGCCACTTCTACCTGAACTTGGACTTGTACTACCTGGACTAGAAGCAAGGACTTTGGGATGGGAAGCCAAGAATAGAGCCACCACAACCAGAACCCCTTATTATGGATAAAGAAATAGTGAAGATAATTCCATGTCACAAATACATTTACTAAGGAATCATATATCTGTCACAGAGGCATACATCAATCTTTCTAGGCCTATTTAAGGGTGGTTTTAACTCAGTTTTTCCACTGGGAGTTGATTCTATTCCAAAAAGCTGGTGCAAATTTAATATGTTTAAACTACATACGTGGCGTTTGTTAGCGTATTAGCGCAATTTATACAGTTTATTTGACGAATCTTTAATTAGATTTCATTTCTCATCTAACCAGTCTTAGTTTTCCCGCGAGACACAACAATTTAATCTGCGAGAGAATCTCATAAGCGCGAGTAGTAAGCTCATGCGCCTGGGCTGACCAAATTAGCCGAGCTTGCTTTACAAAAACAGTTGGGATGCTGTCTCTAAGGACCTTTTAACCACCTTGATTTCACCCGTAGGCGGCCGATCTGCTTGTAGAGAGCTCTTCTCTCTAGTGACTGCGTACTGAGCGCAACGGAAAGAGAGACACATTAGGGTGGGTGAGCTAGTTCCTTTCCCTGTACTTGTTTCTCCATGAATGATCTGGCACATAGAATATTGCTCATCTCGCGTTATGATGCACCAACACGTTCATAGAGAGAGTTCTTCAGGATTTTATCCCAGGAAATGTGGCCAAAAAGGCAAAAATGGTCGAGACGGGCTTCCACGGGAGCGATATGATAATCGATACCACACGTCACGGTCGACGCGTGGCACATCGAGTCACACGGACCTTGTTATGGACGGAGACGGCTGCGGACAGGGCGAGAGGGGCGGGAAGGAAGGGGCTCACGCCCTGCGGGAGTAACTAGGATCCTCCCGGGCGAAATAAAATAATTTCGAGTCGGAAGCGGATGCGGTCGGGGGAGCCAGAGGGTTGGTTGGAGAGGAGTTTTGTGTGCCCTCGACCGCGACAGCAGGGAAAATTGCGGCGAATATAACGAATCATAGGCAAATGTGTGACCAGTAACCTGACTTTTGGTCCTGCAAACCGTTTCGGAGTATTAACACGGACAAGTGAAGTTTTCTCAAGCTCCTGCAGCCTGAAAGAGATTAAGATGAAATGGGCCCTTCGAGAGCATATGATTCACGAGCATAACAATTAACAATTGCTCATCACATACTAGAATAAAATACACTCTTGTGGCAAGGTAGTAACTTTCTTATTCCCAGACATCAGTGGAAAATTATTTGGTCTTACAAATCTCAGCGTTTGATAACGTATTAGATTTCATCATGACAGTTTCATTTAACCCGTCTTCATATTTTGACTTCATCGATAACACTGATGCTCTCTAAGTTCAGAAAATGGGATATTAATAGCATGGGTTGAATTTATATTTTCCCACACGATTTGGTGCTAGTTGAATTTTCTCTTGTTGGGACATTTACAATGAAAAACCTTTCGGTTTTTTCCCCTCGCGTCACTTCCGTCAAAAACATACCCGAATATGTTTTGCCTTCATTGCTAAAGACCTTTTCAAGCACGAGGACCGTTAAGAGGCAACCACATTCCCCACAGATTCCCTCATGTCGCACTGGAAAGGGAATATGTAGCATTAAAATTGAGAGCCCAGGAGTAAACGTGCACTGCACTGAAAGGCCAGGTCAGGCTCCATTTTCCTGTCCCAGTTAGCGCAAGGAAGAGAAACCGAAAGCAGAGGAAGTTGGATACATAAATTGGCCTCACGGGATATGGAGGGGAAGGGATTGATTTCGCGGATTACGTGGAAATGGGTTACGACCGATCGTCAAAAAAATCTATAGGAGACCACCGGGGGCGAGGTCTTCCTACAGGTTGCACGATATCCGAAAAAGCACTGCGTTTAAGGGCCAACCCACGGGGCGATTCCTGCTCGTCCTTATTTTCTGCGAGGAAAAAAATCGACGCGGTCAAAAGAAATTGAAAGCAGGATGGGATAGATATTTTTTTGAGAGCAGCAGGGGTGGGGAGGAGAATGGAAGGAAACGGAGGGGGTACATAAAACCCAGAGAACCAATATCGAAGTGAATCGCTCCTCCGACAAAAAAAAAGAAGAAACAAAATCATCGGATGTAAGTGATGTGATGCCGTAAAAATAAAATTGGGACCGCAGAGGAATTCTTTTCGACTCGGTACTCGAGCAAGGTATTAAAACGCCCCTACGCTATCAACTGAACTGGACCGATTTCGTCCGGTCCAACCTCAAACAGTTATGATAACGTATATAAAAACTTCGGATGCTCAGTTTTCCACCACAGATTCATTGTATTGAGAGTTTGAGGCTAAATAACATCTGGATACGAACCGCAGTTTTATTTATTTTACACGGTCGCCACATTAAAAAAAGACCGCGAACCCGCGTAGAAAACTAAATTCGATTTCCACGATTACAGAGAGGAAAAGCGGTAAAAATCATAAAGCGAAATCATTCGCTCCCATTACAGTCTGAAACGATCTAACCAGCCCTTTTTTAAAAGTAACAAAAGAGGGGACCGATATGATTTCCGGGCGCATTTACTAAAATTTCACGGGCGAATAAATTTCGGTTTCCAGAAAAAAAACGATCATATTGTGATTATAACGGTCAGAAAATGGATTATAGTGACTTGACCAATGCATTAACAGGATGTAACTATTACCATGATGGATGTACGAGTGGATAACGCAGGGCTTAACGCAGCCAAAGAGGCGGAGAAAAATAAACCAAGAAAAATTAATGTAAACTGTGGATTCAGAAAGTGTGAATAAATTGTTCTAAAGCGAGGAAATTGGATTTTGTCATCGAATCTTTCAGCCAATAAACTTAAAGTATAGCTATGTATCGAGATTTCACAAAAAGAAACATCAATGTTCGAAGGTGGGATCAAACGTTTTGATCCTTTGCCTCCTTTTGAACCTTTTGAGCCTTTGAGGTACTCGGCTGGCCCTTTAAGAATCTTTATACCGCGGCCAGCCGCAATGACCGTTTTTCAAAAATGGATTCGGTTCAATATGATTTTAAAATCATCAATATGTTTCAATCTTCTAGGAATAAATACGAATTGAAAGTAACCAACAACAAGCAAAGATATTTTGCAGGATAAAAATCAAACACATTCTCAAATTTTTCGAATGAATTGATTAGTATGGAATTGAATATGTATGTGTTAGGGATTTATCACAAAAATGCATGCATTTTTTAACCATTACCTTATAACTGGGGAAAATTCGATTCCTCCTTCTAAAGCAAGGCTCTATTAACAGATGTAGGAAGAGTATCTCAGTATTCACCTATAAGTAAAGGAAAACAACGAATGTGAAAACCATGGTAGGTAGCAACAGAAAATTGTGATTTGACAGAAGCAGAATAACATCGAGAAAATGCAGTACCTACTTACCAGCACGTAATTGGTAAAAACAAAACAAATTTCTTAAAGTACAAGTATGCCATAGTTAAAGGTATATGAGTCTCTAATATGAACCTTTTGTTCCGCAATTAGCGAGCAGTGATAGTAGAACCATTACGCTCTTACCTTCTCTCAGATAAGTATTTTGAACAACAATTAAACTGAAAAGAAAGCGATGACAAAACCTAATAAAAATCATTTCAGACCAAAGAAAAACAAGTTTCGTTAGAACAGATTCATATTGATCCTGTTCTCCGGATATCCCACATTTGATTTTTATTACACCACACCTTCAAAACCCAAAACTTATAATGAATTATCATATCGCATTAAAACAAAGATGACTGGCTAAAATTCTTCCTTCCTTTTGAGCAAAGCACAACGACGGAGAAACTGTAAAAATATCTCCCACACGCATCGAAGATACAAAGCGAAGGCTGGAACGCACGCTTGTTAACGTGGATAAATAAAAATGAGGATTATCCGCCGACGAAAATCGACGTGTGCTTCACGATTTGAGGGTTTCGGGGGAGGTAACGCCACAGAGACATCGACCTCCCTCGGTGAGGGCGAGGATATAGCCGATAATTCCACGACGAGCCATGCGAGGGGATGGCGAAACGTCGAGAGGCAACAACAGGAGGAGAGTAAATAAAAAGTAGGGTGAAGCGAGAGGTGGCTTGACAAAGAAGTGCCACTCCCGCACAGACACCTAATTAAGGGAGTTTCCCGTCTCTCACCCTCGTGAGCGGAAATCACACCGGCCGAGTGCGAGAGCACGACATTCCGGAATGCATTCATTCTCTCTTGGTCTTTTCTCAACGCGCGACCTTTCCCGACACATCCCTCTCCAGCAGAGATGTGGATCGTGGCGCCCTCGCAATTCGCCCTCTGGAGACTAGCGGAAGGGTGAAAGGAACAATACCGATTCCTCCCCCCATGAGGGTAAGGGAAGAGGACTTGGGGCATCGGGAAGCGCTCGTTCGGTCCGCTGACCCCGACGAAAAGACACGGAAGGGTGTCGCGAAGAGATGTGTCCGAGCATCGGGGAATGACTATCAACCGATGGAGGTCCGGGAGCAACGAGGATAATGTAATGGGAGATTTTAATTTATTTATTTTCCACTACCACCGAAAACAGTACATGTGGTCTTTTACATCGGGGTATTAATAATTTAATCCCACCAAGGGGGGCGATGCATTCGGGCCACCTGCGTAGGTCTCCATTCCAGGCTGTACAGCGAGAGATAGCAGGGAGGAAAAACACGAAAATACTTGGCTGATCGAAGATGAATTTAAATCTGCTAGTCCATAATGGGAACTGAGCATTTTAATCGAGGAAAAATATGCATTTTAATGTAGTCATTATTTAAGAATGTATTTTGAGGTACTCTTTGCAATAACAATGGCAGTGTTCACGAGTTTATCGATGCTTCTTTTATGAAGGTTTAGTTTAGCATTGTTTCGGACGCAAGGTAAAACGCCATTCAAAACTAACATTCTCTACAATTCTGTCTTTCTGCGTATCGCACACCGACTCTCCATCCTGAAAAAGAAATGTACAATATAACTTTTCCGTATCAACTCTCAAGGCTTTATAGAGATGCCTACGTTTCATGTATCTTAATAATATAAACTTTAAGTTAATTCCCTTAATGAAAGAGATCACGACATTTCAGAAAACATAAAGGGCAGGCCATAGCTGCCTGCGTTAAAACTCAACTCTGGTGAACCCCGACTATTTGGATGGCTTCATTTCACTGTGTGACACCACGCCGCTGTCCTCGAGGCCAATGGAATAAAGAAATGGTATTATTGTTCAATCAAAGGAATACCAACAGCTTCCAGTCCACGGAATAATATAAGCGTCTTGTCCACTTCCTCCCTCGGCCACACCAGAAATGGCATCGTAAGTCCGCGAGAGATGTGCAGCGCAAGGAGGATTAGGATGACACAAGGCGACTCCACGAGCTCCTCCCGAATGAATACTAACGGGCGGAATGGTAATGAGACTAGGGGATGTAGAGGACGTAACCGAGAGCTTACGGTGCGGCACAAAAGCTCTTCAGATTGAGGAAACTGGATTGTATTTTACCGGCGTCTTAGAGGAAATGTCGTCCGTTGAATTTGCACAAGGATATTTCACGTTCGGCCGGGGGAAGCGAGGAAGCCACTCGGCAAAGACAGGGAGAGAGAGAAGGTAGAGAAAGAGATAGAGAAAGAGATAGAGAAAGAGATAGAGAAAGAGATAGAGAAAGAGATAGAGAAAGAGATAGAGAAAGAGATAGAGAAAGAGATAGAGAAAGAGATAGAGAGAGGGCGTACTACAACGTGCGCATTGCGGTTATCATTCCAGACGGGAACACGAAACGCGCGGAAAGACAACTCGCGAGAACCGATAGACGAAATACACCACCCACTCGCTGGAAATGAAAAGTCTCTCACTCTTTCTTCGAAGCTTTATCCTGCGACTATTCATTTGATCAATACCACACCAGCGGCTTTCCGCTCGGATTTTTCCCATTTTATTGCTTCCCTGGTCCAATATAGCCCATGGTTCGATGCGTACGTACTGGCTGCTATGCATTTTTGCCTTTTCGACACCCGACGAGAGACATACCTAACCGTTTTCCCAATCGAAATCATTTCGGTCATTTTAAAATAATGCTACACTCAGTAAAGATTTCTCATGTATTTCACGGGATGACTTTGCATCGATTTCCTTAATTTTAGTAATTCGGAGTATTATTCCATGTATTTAACCCATCATCACCACAAACACCCCAGAGGAAGACTTCGCTTTGTCTATATTTAAGGTCATTTGCAACATGACGTCCATCTATCCCTCCTGATCTTCAAAGAATTTCTAAAGAAAAGGGAAGATATTGATCAAGGGTTTGATTATAACCATAAATGATTGCTAATCCACTGCGGCACAGTGGAATTTTTCGTGAGAAAAATCTAAGCAAGTAGATCCGAAAATACCATGAAAGTGACAGAATGTACGACGTTCAAAGACAGACCGAGAGGAAAACATGATGACAGATTTTATAATGCATGAGCAAGACGATTAGAGGCATTGAGATGCACATAAGAGATGAATGTTTTTCTAGGACCCACATTATCCAAATCCACTTCCGTAATATATTCACTATAATAATGTATTTTTTCATTCAAAAATTGTTAAGAGAACCCCAATTGGGATTATTAATTCTTCATTACAGACATACGTTCACTACACACTATTTCTACGTTAGTTTGTCGATTATTCAGATAATTAAAGTATTCCTGGAAAGATGACCATAAACTGCACACCATTCATACTATACCATATTTCTTAATTTTTAATGCACCATTATTCATTTTGGTTTGCTAACGTTACAAGCTTATCACAATGGAGTCGGTAATGAGCTCTAAGGATAATTTTATACCTATCTCGGTGGCAGCCAATTTTTGATAATGGTAACTGCTAAATTCATGAGAGATGAACATGTCTAGGGTACTTTCCTTAGCTGCGGCTGAGCACTGTTTACAAAAATTCATGACTTAGAGGAAATAAGCTCCACGGGAGGGGTAATGACTCGAATGACACTGAAACTTTAAAACCATCGATGCAACTTCCTTCCACAGTATTGCCAAAAGAGCCTAATTTCTCTTCCATTTTCCAGATCTAATGACGTGATTGAATCAAATTCCCTCCCAATCCAATAATACTACTCAGAAGAATCACTCAAGGCATGCCCCGGGAGAGCGACTTCAGATTGACAAAGACAAGTCGACTGTTCCGGGTTCCACCAAGGCGACATGTGTCGGGATTATAACTTCGGGAGCACGCACCACTTGGCCCGTTCGCGGATGTGATTGGCGTTAAACGTTGTCTGTAATGTATCAAAAATGGAGAGCCTGGCTGACTAAATGAACAAGAAACGGGACTGCTGCCAATTAGCTACTCACACGCCGCACCGCCGGCGCGCCGCCGCCGCCACTTCAACCGTCACTCCCGTCATAATACTTCCACGCGTTGCACAAACGCCACTCGGGTTGCCGGCAAGCAAGGGGTGGTATAAATTGTATTTTCAACTAAACCACCAGATAGTGGGGCGATGGAAATCCCTTTCCTCGTGGTTATAATATTTCTGCATGAATAATTAACGAATGGGATTAATGAGTAGGCTCCCCTTTACGCCCAAAAACAACAACAACAGAAAATTCGTACAGTGTTTTCAATATTAAAATATTCCATTTTAAGGCTCACTTAAGATATACGGGACAAGATTAGTCTGGGCTAAATGTACCGTTACAAACGCGCACGCAAAACAATGCCCGCTTTAAAAAAACTTTTTCCCCCTTAAAAAAAATTAAAAAATGATGCTAGGAATCCAAGGAGTGTTAAGCTATAATTATAGCATAAATTATTCCATACCTTATGCATAAAGATATGAGATTGGAAAATAAATTGATTGTATAATAAACACTCCATCTAAATTATAGCCGAGGCCATTGTCATTGCTAGTCTTCTTTATCTCCGCTGTGACTTACTGTACATAGTTAACGGTTTCACATTCGCAAATCCCATAGATTTCGATTTGCGAATGATGAGCTCACGTTAGGCCACATAAAACAGTACGCATCTATTAATGAATGAAATTATAAACCGTATAAGGTTACGTATCCATCCAGGGAGGGCCACATAAATTTATGAGGTAAAATAATAATGTAATAAAGTAAGGATGTCCTCACAATTCCCTCGTGCGCAATCGATTAGAAAGTCACCATTATCACAGACGATTTCGCCCGTGAGTTAAAACCTCCAGATGCCCAACCTTCCGTCCTAATCGCGCGCACCTTGTCTCCGCCAGGATTTTCTCCGTGGATACACCAAACAGGCGCAATCTTTCCGTTAAACCCTCACCCAGCTCCACTTACGCAATCTTCCCAGAGAACTATCCTACCATCAATTTGGCAACCCCCTCATCGCCTCTCCCCCAGCGAGCCTTACTTCCCCATCTGATATCCCAGTCTCCTCTCCAACGGCTCTTTCTTTCCATCTCGCTTTCCTTCCCTTTCTCCCTCCTCCTATCCTCCCTAAACCCAGCCCCATGCTTTCTTCTTCTCGTAGCGAAGAGGTCGCGCGGCCCGCCATTATTGGATCGTTCATCAAACGAGTTGCCGATAACGTGGAGGCAGACGGCCAGTCTCCAAGGAGTTACTCCCTGGGAGTCCTTAATCGACATCGCTTTCCGCGGCACGGGTCGTGGATTTCGGGGGGACTTCTCCGGGCAAAGACGCATGGCTCCGGCCCAGCGTTCGATGGTTAACAATTGGCTCGTTTAGTTTGACGTACAATGCGTCTTAGATTCTTGGACAGCAGACACCGTCGGAAAGAAAACTGAACGCTACATTTTCATGAAATGTTTGAAGCTGCAATGCCTTCTCAACGATAACTCATGCACGACGTACCATTTGATAAAAAAATAACAAAGATGACTGTGTCCAGCGAGATGTAGTGGAAGGATTCTATGCTCAAACACTCAACAAGGAAGCATTTTTCCACAAAATATATTGCAACGCACAACGCGTTTAAACTATTAGGCCATCGTAAGGTATAAGAAAGATTGTTTTCAACATACCACTTCCTTACTCGCACCTGGTTTTACCTGATGCTTAACGGCTGACACGAGTGGTACGTCGGTATTAAATTTTTCTTGTCGAACAGCGCTATCTTGTAGACTGTTTAACAATAAGAAATGATATCAGTTACATAACTCAAACACACTACTGCATGAGCCGGCGCGCGGCAAAGGAGGGGAGGGGGCAGGGTAAGCAATACGCACGCGCTCTGATATTAGTATTTCTCTGGACTCGGATGTGAGATGGATCGTGGATGGACGTGTCTCTTCTCAAGTAATAAGTATCTATGAAGTGTACGGCCATAGCAGAATTATTAATAAAATGACTGAATAATCACAATGAAAATATATAAATTGTGCGCGTGAGTGAAATTTCGCGGTACATACGTGGTAAACGTGTTCAAAGATGTGCACCGCATACAGGATGGTAAAGAAGATGATAGCGAGTCCAAGGAATTAGGTAATTTCTTAGCACACTATACACGTCAAGTATTCCGTGCTCTTAAGGCATATGGCCGAGGTTTCGGCATATGTATGAAGCAAACCATGGAAAATACAGTGACAGGGAATGAACTAAGCATTCTCGAGGGGCAGCATTAAACAGGGAATGCTACTCACCCACTTACATTTTACAAACTGACCTACTCATTTTAGACTCGCGCGCTTCATGGCTTCTAATCTACAAAATGAAATCCATCCGGGTAGACTTATACGCTAACAGCAATCCTTGAGAGAAACTGACCCAAGCAATTAAGAAACGTTTTCCTATTAATGAAGTTCACCGCTGACACGATAAGAGGAGCGCAAAATGAAACAACATCTAAATGCCAACAGAAATTTTTTCACAAGGTAATGTATTTAGAGTTTCACTCAAAAGAAATCTGAAATTTTTACTCTATGACTTAAAAGCGGTATAACCGTCAAAATAACCCATGATAAAATTTATTTAGCACTGATCTTGAAAAATGAAACCAAATTATGCACAGAATACATGCTTCAATCATACAGTTTACACTTCGCATTTTTGATCTCCAATGAAGATGTTACCACTACTACTAGTTACGATAGAGCTGTGGCACACACACATCTAGAGGTTAAAATAAGAGGTAATATTTTTACCTATTGATTAATTGATAGCGAGAATATTATTTGCAAGAAGATGGAAATTGAACGCTAGACGTTTTTTACTATATTTTTCATGTATTTGAAACGCTACGAGAAAAAAAGTTCAGCATCAGGAGTCATGCTTGTTGTTTCCAAATCCAATGCACGGAAAAAGATTATCTCAGACATGAGATTGCCAATGATGCACGCATGTATTGATCATTAGGAGTGGGACTATTAGAGTTAACTCTTAAAATTTCACTGAAATAAGAGAATACCATAAAACGATTATTCATGAATGTACAGCAATATTACTCCCGTGGAACGGAATTTTAAGTATTCTACGTCAGTATACTTGGTGAAAAACTTCTGTTGCCACTGTAAAATATTACGAGTTATAGAAGAGCGTAATTGTCCATTTTATCGTGTAGGGTCTGGAAGGAGTACTTATGCTAATCCGTTTGATCACATAAAAATCTAACAAAGTTTTCATTATGAGAACTCCACGTATTTGCCATAGGCAATGCATCTCCCGTCACGATTATGCTACATTTTACGTTTACATTGACAAAATCGCCCAATTTCACGTTCAAATGAATTACAAATTGCATTTTCAATGTTCATTTTACAAACAGCACATACAGTTATTATGCGCCTATAGCGAAGACTTAAAATTCATGACTAATTTTCCATTTACTTAAAAACCCATGATCAACATTAATATTTTTGTTTTACATAAAAGTCCTCGGGGATACGTTTTCTCTGCCATTCATCATTCATGAAGCACATAAAAAGTGAAAGCACGAATGTACTTTCTGACGTCGCATACTGGGTTTAGCGCAACATATTTAGATGGAATCGTATTAATTTTTAACGCAGAGGGAAAATGAAAAATAATTTTCCGAACATATGACTTGCTTTAAATTGATCAGATAAGTTGCATTCAGTCGGTCTTTACGCTAGCGTGGAATCACACATTGAAAAACTTTAAATTCCACGAACTGTAGAGATGGCCTCTTCAATACATGTGGCTGATCGAGTCACACCTAAGAACCGATCCATTTTTTTGGAAATAGAGAAGATCGCTCAGGCTCATGAGGATGAAATGAGGCCGAGATAAACACAAGGCCGTTGCAGAAATGGAGAAGAAAGCTCAAAATAAGGACATGCAGAACATTTTATTTCACCGTTGAGGAATGCGAAAATTATTTTTTTCTAACCTCAGCAGGGGGGAAAACATGCTGGTTTTGGCATTTCCTATCGCTTTCCACGCATTTCGACAGAGAGATTCCTCTATATTTCGCGTGGCAAGTGAGCAGCAGATAAAAGTAGATACGGGCAAGGGAGTGAGAGTCCTTTGACGGCTTTTGACGGATGCCGTAGCAAATATTGACTCGGCCAAGGGGCAGAGGCCAGAGAGAGAGACAGAGAACGCCAGGAGATCATCTTTCGTCTACGCGAACAAATAACCACACCAATGTGCGCAAGCTGTTAATGCACGGCGGGAAAGGATAGGAGAAAAAGACGAGTGCGAGAAACCGCAGGGAAAATCATAACAGGGGCTGCCAAAGTGAAGTGGGCTAACGAAAAGCGAATGAAAGGGAGGAGGGGAGTAGGCGGTCCCAAAATACGACAAAGTCAAAGGCGCCCCGCGGGCGAAACTGGGAAATTTAGACATCGGATTACGCGAAATGAAATGTGCAGACTTGCGAATGAGTGAAACCAGACGTCTTTGCGATTACGGAGCCCATAGAGTGCGCGGAATCTTGGGAGGGCATGTGCTATAAATAACGAACGGATGGGAAACATCTGGAGATCAAAGAAAACAGATAGAGGTTTGCGGTGGGTGTGGATGCCATATTCGATCTATACAATGATTCGGAGCTGTGAAGTAGCTTTGAAGCAAGCAGCAGAATTTTAGCATCAAAAATGTGGAGCAGAATGGAGGAAATATGAAATACTCCAGGAATGCTACTCCCAAACAACAACAGTGAGCTGTAAGGGGATGAAGTCGGTATTTCATTCTAAAATATTATTCCTTTCATAGTGGATGCCTTACAGCTCAGGATATCAAATACCATAACGGACATTTCAAGCCTTTTGATAGCCATTCACAGCGGCAGGAGTTTCTTATTGTATCTATAGCGATGTATTATAAGATGGTCTTCCAAGATGGTGGCAACTTTGTAGCTTGATTCCGCCTTACGACTACCATCCTTGAAGAACCGCGATGGCGCATTTCAACTACTTCCTTTAGGCTCTCCATAAAGTTGCTGAAGGAATCAGGAATGTGTGGAGATCTGTGCATTAGTCTGGCAAACCAAAGGTACGAAAGTTGATTCCCAGCCAAGAAAACCTTTTTCCTCTGGACATTTTCAACGAACTCGAAACTAGCATAAACGCAGGAATTGCATTCCACAGGATTTTTATTTTCAAGTGAGCATGGAACTAAATAATTACCGAGGATCAGAGAGGCGAACCTTATATTTTAAAAAATCCAATTACTTTGGCAGCACCGTGGTCCCCACGAAAAACGATTTCTGTGCAACAATGCACTTACCCTGGCTACAAACTGCGCACTATATCTGCCATTCGTTTCCACGACTCACCCTAATTACCTAATTAGTTACCTAATGATAATTACCCTAATTACCAAATGATCGGTAGGGCGCCAAGTAATACTTTCGGATCACCAACGTCTCAGGCGAACTCTGGGTGGTCCCACACAAGGCATCCCATGAAATATTAGGGAAAGCATACCCGCCGATGTCTCGCCTACCTCATTAAGCACCTCACACCTCTCTCCCCAGCTCCTTCATGATTGGTTAAACCCTGATAAAATTATTATCGCAGGAAACGTCTGAAAGGGCGGCGATGGCAGTCGAATGACGGGCCCTTTCCCGCCCGTCTTTATCCAGCAGAAAGGGACAATGAGGTGGGAGGGATGAGAATAATATTCCACGCTCACGTTCCGCGGAGGTGACGGGCAAATTACACACCGAGAGCTTCCGCAGCGAACTGGATACAAGCGACGGAATACCCTCCCCCCTCCCGGAACGACAACGCCAGTGAAAGGCATCTCGTCAAGCTCCAGAAGTGCGCCCGGCATTCGAGCCGACATAACCTTTGCAAGGGAAAGGTGCCAGGGGTTCCATCCTCCCCGAAACAGAACGCTGGGGGAAAATTCGGTCGCGCCACGTTCGTTTTGTGCATCCCACCCAGCCACTCACACGTCTAATCTCTCTTTCCAACCGCATGTCCCCGACTCTTAGGATTTTCTCTCTTCGCTATTCAGTTCGACTGCGCCTTAAGAGGGACGTAGTGGAGATACGATTCCCTGGGTGGGTGTGGGCGGGACATTTCGAAAGGCTCGAGGGCCACGGATGGAGAGCAAGGATCGAAAATGAACGCCACCCTCGAATTCCCCGACCTCAGAGAGACGTTTTATTATTTTTTTTCGCTTTCATCACCCCGAATACAGCTCATATGGCCATTTTACATCGGGCACGATAACTAATAACAGATACACAACAGACACAACTACGAACCAGGCGGGACTCAAACCAGCGACCACGCGAATAGCAAGCGTGGACTTTACCTCGCCGACATCGAGGGCGGCCGAACGGGTTTGAAAGGGGATGGGGGTGACTTTGATTGGGATGGAGGAGCGGATGTTTGGTGGTGCGGGAACCTCGGCATCCCTTAGTCAATCGAGCTTCGGCTCACTTCAACCCGCTCCCGCGTACATATTTATGGGCGCCAAGGCGCGGGAGTGCCGTGTCAGTTACCGCCCCGAACCCCTTTTGTGCGGGCGTATCCGAGGGATGAGGGCTGTAGGGGAGATAGAAAGGCCCCTCGCCGTGGAAGAGAGAACAAAGCAGATATGGAGAGAATGAATGGTGTGCGGAGAGAATCGGAGGATGGGAGATAAAGAGAGAGAGAGAGCAAAAAATATTTTATTTGGGGCAAGTCGAGGCACAATGCCCCGATGCAATGGAATGTAACCACATCAAAAGAAGATGAAAGCCGTGAAAGAATAAGTTTAGCCACCACACGTTACCAGGGCAAAGGCCATTCAGAAAAACCTTCATTAATAACGAGAGAAATAAAGTTTGGGAGTTAAAACAATCCTGGACCGGAAATAGCGGTGAACATTGCAAAACTTAAAGTGTTTCAAAGCTCTAAAAATTAATGTTACAATCCGACGCTGAAAACAAGCACGTGCGGACACTTATTTTAGAAAAAAAGGGAAGAGCGCTGAGAGGAAATGGAGTAATCTTTTGAACGAGGGAAAGTGAAGGGAGCGACTATATCATAAACGCAAAGTTCTGCGTAGCTTAGTCCATGGGCCATTAATCCCCTCATTACGAGCAGTGGGATTCTAGATAAAGCACTTTTCACTTGTTTCCATGAATAATGCACTGTAATTACGAAATTATTTCCGTAAACGTTTCATACCGGCTGATAAATGACTGGCAAAACTGCGATGGAGAGTATAACTTAAATTTATGATACTATTAATGTTAGCATACAAAGGTTTAAAGTAACTCCTTCATACAAGTGTACCAAACAACATAGTGTTAAACCCCACACTCTGCAAGAAAAAAGAAAATCTTCACAGCGTCACATAGTTGGTCAAATAATAGGCCTAGGTGGTGGCCATTTAACAAATACTTGATGGACAGGATTTCACGAAGGCATGTAAACAAAATGAAACTATTGAGAAGCCGGAATTATAAAATTGAGTAGTTGTACTGTTTGAAACATATAAAATTATTTGCCGTGCAGAAAGATATTAAATCAACTGCTGAGAGTTTGTAATCTCTCAATACCTTATTGTTCGCAAAGAAATCGAAATATTGAAGCCAAATAAATCAATTCTGATAACTTTTGCTTGAACCACACGAAGTATCATATCCAACACTCTTCTAGGATGTAAATTAAAGAAAAAATATGATTTCAAGAAATGCATTTCAAACTTATTCGTTAAATCGAGAGTATCAATCATATTGTAACAATTCTGAACTTCAAAAAAGTAGAAAAAATTTAAAACGAGTCAGGCAGATGAGAAAGTATTCGAATGAATGAGAAATAGCCAAGTTACCTGCGAAGAAAATGGAATCGTACGGTTGTAATAAAGTGTGAATTTGAAACTCGAGCACGTGACGGATCTTTTCACGAGAGTATAAATACAATTAATGATAGAGATCAGCTTAATTATAATTTAAAATGGTATAAATGCGTTGTTTCTAACTGATCTCTCAATTCCCCTAAAAAAACGGAGGATATTTAAACAAGAAAAGAACTAACAAACATGCAGAAGGCAACTGAAGCTCCTGCGAATACTGTGAACTGAGGAAAAATAAAATAATTAAAATGTGCACTGAGCAACGCTCTTCAGGCGTTTATGTTCCGAATTAGACAACGAATAGGAAAATCCGAGAATTGGGTTTTTCTGCGGAATGAAGTAGGTGAAAAACATCTTAAAATATTTGGAGCACTGTATATTACACATTAAAATTTAGAGCACGCAATGGCAATGGGCTTGAAAACAGGAGTGAAACAACCTGTAATTATAAACAAATATACATAATACATTAAACGAGGGCTCCTACCCAGGTTTTCGGCGATTTTGCTCCACCCATTCAGTGTCTTCCTGGTAATAACCCACACCAGACCACATCAAGCGAACAAGTGACAACCACAAGAAAGCATGAGGAGAAAACGTCAGCTGAAAAGATCAGAGAATGACGAGTTCCTACATTCCGGGCAAACGTGGCCATGTTTTAATAAAGGGGAAGAAATGTGAGACCTTTCAAGAACGTTTCCTCTGGCAATGTCACAATATACACGATGTGACACAACATGTTAATAAAGAGTAAAGAATGATACGGAATTGTGTCCAAAGCAGGGGGAAAAACAAGTGAAAATCAAGATGAAGATATTTTTTCTGTTACAACATGTATCGTTTCAATTCATGAGATAAATCACACGTCGCTTGCGAAAAGGAGATACACTATCCATCAAATAAGGATAATTACTAATCCTGGCATCTTCTCTCTTTCCTCCTTGAATAATGGAATCGGATATCTGATTGGGGGTACGCTAAATAAACCGTCCATTTTCTTAAGATACCAGCAAGTCATTACCTACTGTGCAGTGAATTAATCAAACTTTTGTTCAATAAAATAGTTAGAGAGGCAAATAAATTCCAGCTTTCTTCAATTTCAGAAGAAAATATCTTGACGCCATTACTCAACGTCAATGGTAGAACTGCTTTTAATCTCTAAATTCTCATTTTGACGTTTCACGGTTAAGTAAGTCACAACTTTACATACAAACGCAGAAATACGATATCATCTTAAGATTAGTGGAATATTGGAATTAGTGGAATCGATAAAATACAATGCGTTTGCTATTCCACACCTTTAGTCTAAAACGACTAGTTTCGTAACTAAGTTACATCTTCAGGTGACGAGGCTGTGACGAGAAAAGTGTCGAAGAGCAAATTTAACGTTTTTCGTTGTTCCAAAACTCATGATTGATTAACACTGCGAGCCATTGCAATGACACTATGCGTCAAAAAGAAAAGAGGTTCTAGACACACATTTGTGTCCTCCTCTGACGCGTTATGGACTATACAACACACTTATTGGCTATAAAATGCTAGCGCAGGAGTTAATGAAACGGAAGGGTCCTTCAATGGTCATTTAAATCCGATTGAAAAATTATGTGACGAGGTAAATTTTATAAACTTCAACAATAGCGAGTACACACATCGCTACCTGAAAGGCGCAAAATCTGTGAAAACAAATGAAGCGGAACGGAGAGCAGTTAAAGTACGAATGAGCACGAGAATTAGGGAGATCATTTCGGACACAAAGTACGAACGTCATTTAAGTGTTCATCGAGTACCCCGTAAATAGCTATTAAGTTGAAATCTTAATATACCAACATGATTTGCAGAAAATTGCACGAAAAGTCACTCATCGAATTATCCTCAATGAAAACATTAAGAAAAACAATATATTTTTTCTGACACTAGATACTATTACCGAAGTATCGACAACTGAATTGAAAATTAATTCAAACACATGATAGAAAATTGCTTCTCTAAATTTGTTTCGGTAAGGACTTGTAACGCATAAGGAAGTAAATAATTTATAAATGATCAATCTTCCTACAAATGGGACAGTGAATTTCCCATCCATTCGAATGTCTGAGAATTAAGTCCCAAAAAACATCTTGAGAACTCGTTCCCTTCCTTCTAGTTCCATACTTGCATGGCTTCCTCCACATCTGAAAAACATACAAAAGTGTAACCTAATTGAACCAGCATCGTAAAAATTACGGATGTTAAGGATCAAATCAATTTTCTCTCTTTCTTCGGGCGTGTGCCAATACTTCCAGGAAAGGGGATTGCTACCCATTTCATGCACTAGCCTCTTCCATAATTCAATCCGCTCCTGCATTGCAGAAATTGTACCGCTTGCTACGAGCACCTAGAGTAACATTCTAGGACCCGTCACGACTCTAAATCTCTTCAATGGCGAAAAACCTGGCATTCCTACAAATACAGCCGCAGAAAGTTTGCATGTTTGCAATATCAATCGCAATATCCAACCTTGTATACGAGTGAAAAGGGTAGAGAAATCAAAATTCCTTTTGGGGTAACGCAAGCCTATTTAAAGAATTCAATTAAATTATTGACTTCATCATTACACGGAAGCAAAAAAATTCCAAATAGAACATTGAGATCAGATTCGGGAGATTTTAAGAATTTCATGTCCTGTTAAAACTTAGCTTAACAAGAGGAACACTTATAAGAATGAAGAATAACACGCATTACGACTTCCTACATTTCCACGTACAAATGATACTCCTGAAAAGGCAAAGGATTGAAAAGGGAAGAGAGGTCAAATCAGGCTTTTGGTAAGGGCATTGCGCGAATAAGGATGATAATCTGTTAAAATGTGAAGGATAAATGAAATACAGGTTGGTGGAACTCCAAAGGACGTCTCACAAAAAGGGTGACGGGCGAGAGAAAGGAAACACATCAGGGTTGATGCCGTTGAGGGAAGAGCGGCGGCGACGCGACGTGAGCAACGCGGCGCGCAATAAAAGAGAAGCGAAGGAAGGAAGAAAATCCAAGGCCGGGAGTTCGGAAAAGGCAACACTGGAAGCGAAAAAGCGAGGAATAAGAGAGAGAGAACAAAAAACAAACCCGATTCAAACACGCCTCTCCCCCTCCTCATTTCTCTCTCGTGAAATGAAATTCACCTGGAGCCTTAAAATAGAAAACAGAGCAAATGAAACAGCAGATTCTTGAAATCGCAAGAAATTTGGACATACTCGTATAATCCCGCGGTAAAACTATCAAGCGGCTCAATATCTCCTCCCCCACCAGGCAATGGGAGGCTGACAATGGGATTTGACTTTTTCATTCAATTTTGAGGAGTTCCTGGGGTCAAAGAATAATAAAAATTGAAACCATTAGAATAGGGTTTCGAGTGTAGCAGTCTTTTTAGAAGCACGATCGCCCATACTCTTTAACATAAAAGACATGGCATTTTTAACGAGGAAATGGACGGGTATACGGCGAAGTGTAAACGATAGATAAAGGGATGGTAGGTACTTTCCTACAGCATGAAACGCTTGCGAAACTTCGTGAAAGTCAGTGCTGTCAAGGAAGGGACTCATTCAATATATCGAATACAAACTTTAGGCTCAAAGGTATAAAAGCCTGAGCTTTGAAATTAGTTTAAAGCCAGTACTGGAAAAAGTACAAATTATTTTCCCCCAAATTTCCGGAAATAAGTCGAGAATTAGTGTGGAACAAACAATAACCAAGTAATATTATTAACCTTCTTGTGATTCTTGCAATAAAAAAATAATTTGCTACCGTTCAAAAAATTAACTTAGCATTAACCCTTTAATTATACGATTATGTAGGAGCAGATTCCCCAGATATGGTTTTACAATTATGAAAGTTTTCTCTAAAAATGAGCCTAATATCTTGGTAAATTGTGATGGAATAAAATAGAGCGCTTCCTCATAAATCCGGAAATTAAAACCATAGGTAAACTGCCGAGTACCACTGTTCCAAACAAGTCTATTTCATCTCCACCGTTGCAGCACCTCTGAACGAATTTTCATCATCTCGTACTCCACTTCGAGGGCGGAGCCGCATTCACGAAACAGAACGATCATGATTATAAAGCTGCTTTTCACTTGAGAAGTCAACGTACACAGTCCACCATGAATATTACAAACATAGAAATGCATATGAAACATTCATGCTTCAAAGAACGACTCAAGGCAATAATCAAAATAACAATTGAGTACATTTCTGCACAAAATCAAGAATATGTTTACCTTGTACTCTCACAATCAGTCAATGATAACCAAGAGTTTATATTTCAATGTACACAGAGGAGAAATACCAAAATATTGAGTAGCTCGGGCATTATTATGCTCTCTTTTACTGTAATTAAGGTTTTGCTTCCAGTTTGGAATTATGATTTTCCTCTCGACATAAGTAACACAAGTCTTCCTATCAACAAAATATATTCCTTAGCCGCGAGGGTATTCTCGCAATATATGAGCACGCGTTCTCTCTGATTCTCTGAAGATTAAATTAATACTAACACATTTCCACCGTTAATTTTAATATGAAATTTTCTCGAAAATTCCAGCGTCTATGAAAATTTTCAATTGTTAAATAAGTAAAAAAAACCGTACCTAAACACAAAAAAGCATATTTACTCAAGAGGTGTATTAATGTTTAATGTTGAAACACGACACTCAATTAAGTATTACAACGAAAACACGACTAATTATTAGCAGATACACCAACGTACATACTGAAGAGGAGTACCCCTATACTACACAATAATTCGATACAATACACTACAACACCAGGACAGAGAGACGTGGACAGCTTGTGAGGAGTTAAATCAATCGTTTTTTATGCATTATACTTCCGCTTCGGTTAAAAACTCGGGCTACTTGGGGCTGAAGAGGCTAATAGAATAAGCTACGGAAAATCAAAATAGAAACAGTTACACAGTCACTTAAAGTTAACTACAAAATAGTTAAGGTTCTAATACAAATACCCTTACGACATAAATATTTTGAATATAATTGTGCTAGATGTTCAAGAATTTGGATATCGCCCGGTAAATGACTAAGAAATGACCCTTTCGCATAAAACAGGGATAGATAAATAGGTATTAGATAGTAAACAAAATACACATCCACGCCCAGGTATACGTATCGGGAGTATAGGAATATGGAAAGAGTAACTATCTGTAAGTTGCTAAAATCAAATGAATACCACGCATATTACGCTCCAAAGAATTCAATAAAGGCTCGATATATAGCGATGCTCCCTTAATAATGTTAAGTACCTCTTCACTAAATCCTAAGAATAATCGTGAATGAATTTGATTTACGTGCTAAACGGTGAAAAAAAATTAAAAGCATGGTGAATACTTGTCATATCCCATCCAAGAATTTCATTCTTAGAGATACCTCCACGCAATTTCATTCAAGGTTAATGGTGGATTTTAAAATTATATTTGAAAGAAATACTGCCGTCTCATACTGACCCCTTGGCTCTTTACATCACACCAAAAGATACAATAGATCACCAGAAATTCAATTAATGCGTTGGGCACAAAATCATAAAAGCAAAAAAGCCACAAAGATTAATCTTTGTGGCTTTGTGGTCAAATTTGATTGTGATGCACAGATTATTAAACAGCGGTTATAACGGTGTACACTATAGAAATTTACACACGAAAATATCCTCCCACCAGAGCCTCCAGGAACAGAACAAAAACCTAATGACGAAGTCAATACATCGGGGCTTCTAATAAATACCCCAAAACTAGTTACGGATCCATCAGAAATGATTTCTTTAAGCTTATACGTTTTCGCGCTACGCACGTCACACAGACAGCTTAGTGACCCGAGTCGAACAGTCCGGCGATCGAGGAGGACGGAGACATAGAACTGAGGAAGTGATCCAAGGACTCAGGCCCAGCTTAATCCACTAAACGCAATTTTAAGCACTTAAATTAAAGTACTTGGTCCGTGTTTAGGGCATCAAACTATCAATTCTAAGGTCACTTTTCCTAGGAGCTGACTAATACTGATACCCGATTTACCCCAATCTACCTCTTTTCCCATATAAACTCATACCAGCAGTTCCTCGTATGAAGAGCCCTGAAATGTTGGCAAATTTGAAACTGCACTAGTGCATACCTATACATAGGCATATGTATAGAAGATACAAGGCGGATTGGGCGTCCAAAAGAGAAGCCACCCAGCTACGGTAGGTAAGTCCAAGGTCCGTCAATACCGATATAGACGGATCATGGGTAAGTCGGCAACGCAGCGACTTGGCAACTCGAGGATCGGGGGTTTGAGTCCCGCCTCGTACATAGATGATGCGTAATTCTCAGTTTGAAGGTGCGATGTAACTTAAACAGATGGAGCGCCAAAAATCAATCCTACCATCACCTACCACAAAAAGCCGCTAAGGATTTCGGGGTATCTTTGCTTGGAGCACACTGATGGGTTTCAATCAACTCCGCTCCACTCTCACCTTCCTCTATGGATTCGAGAGGAAAGTCTGGGCACCAACATCAAAAGCAAAGAATTGCAGCATCTTCCTCCTTTATACCTATTCCTCATTCTCGTCCCTATTCTGCCCTGGCGTTCCCCATGGTGGTACAATGCGAAAATTGGAATAAACAAGAATTGTTCTAAAACACCTTGGTCTTGCAACGTTCCACTCCGTTTATCTGGCTCAATAGATGCCCGAATTTTCTCGGAAAGCCCTCTGGTGGAAACAGCAAAGCACAGCACAGGAAAAGGTACACAAGCAATTTGGAGAAACGAATAGTGTACATGTCCGAAAACGAATGGAGACCAGATCTGTAATCACGAAAATTTTACCGAAAGAATTAGCGAAGCAGCAAAGTCAAAGTTATCCGGAAATTTTCAGGCATCTTCGTAACTCTTCTTTTTCTCATATTAATGGTACGAGCACTTTCTCAGACTTGAAATGCCATAAACGCGAGTTGGGGGTGTGGATTCATGAATGCTTATAACGCCTGTAATTCTACTTATCCAATTACTAATGATGACCCCTGGCATCACCAGCACAAAGGTTATTAATGATAATATCTGGACCATAAATTTAATATCCCGCCACGATTTGGCACTCATTGACTGGTAAAATTACAAATGAGCCTAGAAAAACTTTTTATGTCCTCAGGATCAAAAACAACAATCCAAAAAGAATGACAGATTAATTCTGGATATGGACCGTTATTTACATTTCTCAAGCTCAATGATAGAGCAAACTGTTATCGCACGTTCACACACTGGTAACAACCGAAATGTTTATTAGCCTGGATAAAAGATAACTTGGTTTGATTACAATGAGTAATTACCAATTAATATTGACAAAAAAAGGATAATCACCGATTAGGACACTGTGGGCGGCTGAGTTCCCAATTATATAACTACATAAGGAATGAAAGTGTCTTTAAAATTATTCAACGGAAGATTTAACGTGGGCGGTAGATGGAAGGATTACTCATTTAAAAATAAAAATTATCATATTAGCCCGGAATCTGGAGATACGTTGCCCCAAACAATTAAAAATTTACGTCGATGGATAACGAGAGATGTAGTGGAACTGAAGCATGAATGATCAAATTGAAAATGCAACTTTTCATAAATAAAAAAATAATGACACCCTAGGTTTCGACGTTCTGCTGAAGATGACGTAATATATAAAAATCTAGGTAATAAGTATATTCTCCATTTCCTCGAAAAATACATCGTCATTTGATTAAAGACTTTCTTTTCTGTAATTCGCATCTTTCATCATTATCCATATATTGTGTTCAACCTCCCCTTTTTACTATCCAGTCTCCTATGGTTGTATTCATCTTTGAGCAGATTTTCACGTTAGTGTTGTATCGATTCCTGATAAGATTTCGTTGTTTTGAACCTAACGGGGAAAATAAGAAGTCAGAAGCCTTAAAAGAGGCTTCTATACAAAAAATTATGAAGCCTAGCTCAAGACTCCATGGCCGAACTCATATGGAGCTAAAGAACAAGGATAAGTCAGCTCACTCTCACGAGTGTGGATATCCACTCGTACCAGTAGTAGCAGTTAATTCAGAGAGCGATCGATAGCTAAGGTCATTTGCGCCATTTCAGGATCGTTGTGTAATTTGTTGAAGGTAGGAATTTTTCTCTGAACAAGATTCTAGTAACCATGCAAAGAACAATGGCCAGATATCAACAAAAGATAAATACGAATAAGACTAAGACATTGGTGTGCAGCAAGAAAGAGGAGGCTAAAACCAATGTCCAACTAGGAAAACAAAACTTGATGAGGTGAAAGAGTTCTGTTACCTAGGAAGCCGAGTAACAAACGATGTACGAAGCAAGAAAGAAATAGTGAGTAGAATACCCCAGGCAAAGAGGGCATTCTATCAAAAGGAGAATCTACTTACAGCTGGAAATACAAGCGTAGAAGTAAGGAAACAATTCATCAGAAAATATATCTGGAGCATGTTTCTTTACAGCAGTGAGGCATGGACGATGACAGCGGCGGAGAAGAAAAGGGTAGAAGCATTCGAAATGTGGTGCTACAGAAGAATGATGAAGATAAAATGGATCGACCGAGTGACAAATGAAGAAGTATTAAGAAGAGTGGGAGAACAGAGAAGTCGGCTGACAACTCTAAAACGAAGAAGGGACAACTTAATCGGCCATATCTTGGGACACGATGGCCTGAAGAAGACAATCGCCGAGGGAAAAGTGAACGGGAAGATTGGAAAAGGCAGGCCTCGTATGAGATACATTGAACAGTTAGTGAGGAATGTAAAAGAGAAGAATTACGTCACAATGAAAAGGTTGTCCGATAGAAGAATTGAGAGGAAAGCTGCGTCAAACCAATTCTATGATTGTTGTCCAATGATGATGAGGAATTTTTCGGGAAACGAAGTAAGGGTGATGAGACCGAGGGGTCCACGGTTTAACGTCCGATTCGACGGACGATGTACTGCACTGGAAGTATTCTTCACATAGCACCCTTGTGGGAACCATTATGCCATTGAAAAACCCGCCACTAACGCAATTTTCGGATGGTGACTACGAAAGTATTAGTTTAAAGAAACATGGTTAGAGGTAGGAATTTTTAGTGCAACGGAGGAAGGGTGAAGAGGCCGAGGGATCCATGGTATAACGTATGATTCTACGGACGATGTACTGTACTCGAATGCTCTCTGCAAAGTACTAAAAAAGAACTGGAACATTAATGAAAATCCGCCTATGCCGGGATGTTCAAATCCGGGCTCTCGTGATGGGAGGCCAGTACTCTAGCCACCGCACCAAACTAATCCTTCCGATAGCCACTCGCCTCGATGAAATACGGAAGAGGGAAGTACGGATGAGAGACAAGAGAGACGGCGTGAAGAGTGGGCGAGGAGATGAGTTCACTGCGAAGATGTGATGTTTGAATGGAGAGTTGTCGCTCTATGCATGAACGATATGCACAACTCCGTGGGACTAGGTGATTAGTTCTGACCCCTTCGGCGTTTGATTGAAACGCAGAACAGAGGTGGGAGGGGAAATGGGAGCGGGAGCGTATTTCTAGGCGACACCGACGAGATTTGCATGAGGGACTCCGTTCAATTCTTGAAGGGGCACACGGTCCCCTTCTTTCCGACGCGGGCAAGGGAAATCTCGTCTCGAAATGCATAATTAATTACTCTTCCACGCCACGCCCTACGCGTAGTACTCCGAATTGCTCGAGCCCACTACTCGGGGAATTTGCAAGATTTTATGTATGTGAAGAAGATAAAAAAAAACCCCACCCGTATCCGCCAGTCCATAAAAAAAAAGAAGTGTAAAGAAGTACTTCACCACGAAAGTAACAGATTAAAGATAATTGTAGCGTTTTGATGAAGCACAAAAAGGAGAGGGATAATGCCCAAATTAAATGCACCTTATCTAACAGCACATCATGAGGCATTAGAATTTTCTCAGATAAATATTCAAAACTGAATAATGCACGCTTCCTCATTAATCATTCAAATTTATTAACTAATGTGGACAACGATGATGGTAAATTCCTAAATAATGCCACAGTATTTACCTTTCGAAGAGTTCCCTAGATTCCTTAGATAGAGAAAAAAATAGGATACATCCCGGCTGATGGCTAAAACAACACATTCAGGGAAGGAGAAATAGTTTTCCAGAACAATCCCTATAGAATAATTAGGAAAGAAGAAAAACTTAGCTAGTTCCACAAATATTTAATCACATGCGACCGGTTTCGATACAGTGTATCATCTTCTGGCCTGTATCGAAGCTGTATCGAAACCGGTCGCATGTGATTAAATATTTGTGGAACTAGCTAAGTTTTTCTTCTTTCCTAATCATGAAGGAGTTCCATCAAGTTACGCCTCAAACCATTGCCCTATAGAATAATTGAAAGGATTACTATTTAAAGCATTAAGAAAAAAATTACAAAATAGTGTTGCTAATTGTCCATTCGTAGCAAGGAATTTTGTGCATGATTTCATCAATGATGTATGACCTTAGATTCAAACCACAGCGGTGTAGCAGTAATGTGAGTAGAACAGAGAACCAAATAATATGGCATTAGAGTTCTAAATATTATCAGAATACTCGACTATGATTTGCAGCCAAACCATCCATCGTAAATTATATCAGAGCCAAATCTCTATCTTCTAAAGAAATCTGGAATTAAAGATTTAGTACTCCAAACCTAAAATAGGGAATGCAGGAATAAAAAGTAATCTTATATGAATGGATGATTTAGAGTATGCACGATGGTATAAAAAATTTGGCACATCAAAAAGGAATCCTATACATCCCCAAATATTCTGAGAAAAATACACTCATTTACGCATGATACTTCGGCGATATAATACCCAAGTTTGTCCTAATTACATAAAAAATAAGACGAATACATGTAAAAAATAATGGGAGCTGAAGAAGAAAGAAGAAATACATTAGACGGTACACAGAGTTATCTAAAAACCGAAAAAAACAAGATTTAACGAAATAAACCTAATCATCCACGGAGCAATATCTTTTCTTTTTACATTCTTATCGTAGTTATACCATCAATATTATATCATTCCCTTAATATTCATGTGATGAAGCAAACTGCACAAACGCCATATAGCGGAAACTGGGAGATGGACTATCTTCCGATCTCAAATTTAAGAAGGAAATCAGGTTGAACATTGTATTCAGATTATTTACAGCAAATATAATAATTTTCACTACGACAATTGAGCCTGAATCTTAAACATTTTAACATAATTTCAATTTTTAAATGAAATGTGAAAAAAATACTATAAACATTTGTGATACTATGGGTAAAATTGATATATCTACGGTTTTTCATTCAGATTTGAGATAGCTAACGACTGGGCCACATAATTCTTTTTATTCATATGCGCTACTTCCGCCCAACTTAACCGCGACAAAATATGTCCAAGCGGAGAAAACGTATAGGATGAAATTTATGGTCGGCAATTTAGTTTCTCAGGAATCCACTATCGTGTGGGACGAAACATAAATTAAGTCTACACTCAAAAGCATAAATCAACAAACAGAGTGAGAGATAGGAACAGAGTGAAACACAGCGGACTACGCGAAGGCTGCCGAAATAAAAAAAGAACAAGAGTGTGACAACCTGCGGCACTTATGTGGATGTCGCACGTCCCGACGACGCGACGCCTGCATTTGAGAGCACAAATCATGAATATTTAGCCCAAGAAGATTTAATTGAAGCAAAACAGAACATAACGATCGAGAGATATGGAAGCTACAAAATGAACGGTGCGGGACAGTTTTTGTTTCTTTTTCCTTCGAACGACACCCGGACGATTTTCGGAATCCCTCAAAACAAGAAAAAAAAAGTCCACGGATGAGGCTGAATCGCGGGTGAAAGGAAGGAAGGAAGGGCTCCACTTAAATGACAGCAACGAGCACTTTTTAATGACAGTGGAGTCCGATTGCGCGGGAACACAACGTCCACCGAAAAAGCGCCCACAATAATTATAATGGTCACGTCCAAGCGGTCCGAATTCGACCTCGAGGGCGACCGTCGAACTAACGAGTTTACTTACGTTTACGTTTGGAAGACCAACCGGCGGCGCTTCCCCCCTATGCGACGGTTCGTACTCCCAAGCACTCGACTAATCCCGGGGAGACTGGGTCAACGGCTAGCGCCACCGCTCCAACCTCCACTAATTTTCCTTCGTCCACACCGCTGAATACGGCTTCAAGCCCTTCTAATGCGAGGAAAGCGGTTGTTAACACGTCACGAGATTCCGATCGGTTCTAACAACCGTTCGGGAGATAAAATAACGCAGTGAAACTAATGACCAAGGGATACGAAATTTGTTCAACGCCTAGAATCAGTTTTAGAACAATCATCCTTAAGGGTCAAGAAGAAAATTATGTGGTCTAAAGAACTGTTTCAATTAGCGTCTCAAAATTAAGTTCATTTGCATGACTCACTTTTTAGTAAGTAATGGGAAATGCAATATTTTCGTCCAAGCTAACTATTATAACTCACACCCACCTAGAAAACAGAATGTAAGTCAAAACCATTTTGTGCACATAAGAATTTTTTTTAAATCATAACTCTGACCCCATGTTTAACATAGCATTAGTCGCTCACACGCCTCATTAAAATACCTCATTTATGTACCATCAGAAAATGCCAACCCTAATCCGTAACAGTTCTTTCAGGATACTTGACCCGTCAGAAAAAGAGATCCCTCTCTCAAGGCCCATTACAATGCAGGTCCACTAGGCCCGCTCCAGGAACATTAATCCTCGAAAGATTATGCGGTTCAGACTATTAATATTGAATTTACGGATTTCCAAAGTATTCAGTCTTTGTGTCACCAAATAATTTAAAAGTAACGCAAATTTAACAGGACAAATGTATTAATTTAAAAAATAGCTCAAAACTAGGTTCGTTGCCGCAGAATGCGTGTATCCATAGCGCCCATAGGTGAATACATTAACGTCAACATCTATGCCAGCTAATCGACTTCATAAGGTACTTGGGGTATGAAATACAAAGTGAGCATTGGCTACAGTTCCAGTGAAAATTAAAACACCGTGGAATTGAGGAGACATTTAATAGATGAATTGACTTATCTATTGCCGACCAAGAAATGCTGGTTTTTACGACGCTCTTCTCATTCTGGTGTTACCAGAATATTGCTTCCTTTCCTCAAATTATTGATTTAAATTACTTATCGTCCCATGTTATCAAAAGTTTCGAGCCGGATACTGTACAGTCATGCCGGAAAACACTGGCTTGTTAAACTTCAATCACAACTTCAAATGCAATCTTGATCGGAGAGAATAACTGTTGTTTTCATTTTGCGCCGAACACCTCCGAAATCACCGCATACCGGTAACAAAATGCTTGATAATTATAATCCTTTCCGATTGTACTGGGAAACAAATGACCCCGAAACCATTTTATGCCTGACATTTCAATCGATTTTCCCTTTTATTGCCTTGACGATCGCGAATTATGCTTAAGATAGACGATTCGGACAAGGCATAACACAATATACGTTTGGAGAGCTCATCAAAACTGTGTTTTCAAGTCTGTGGAGGAAATGTACGTACAGGATGGAAATGAAAGGGTAAGGAGGAAGGCTGGAGAGAAACCCGGCGTTGACATTAGCCTGCTCTAAACGAAAGGCGTCAAGGGGACCAAAACTTACCACGTCATCCGACGGACGGACTCTAATGTCCTCCACGAAGTGCACGAAGTATGGGCTAGTTTAAAAATGAAAAATTTCTACCATTGCTGGGATTCCGAAAAGTGCTCTAAATGCTTTAAGCACGACACCAGACCGACCCCCAGGAAAGCTCTAAGAAAAGAGGCTTCCTTAAAAAAATCGTTAGTATGCATTATTCCATGGTAAAATGGGCACATGAAACCTGATAATGTATGCGAGCTCCATCGGACATAGTGAATTCACAGTGCGATTAGGGGCAAGGTCTCAACGAGAAAGGAGCGTTAACAAATATCCGAGTGCATTAATTCTACCTAACAGTGAGCATCCTCTATTTTCCACGCAAAGACGATTCACAATTCCATAGCGCACTCTGGCGTTCCCGATACAAAGCAATCTATCGGCTGATTAATCGAGAGCTTTGGATCCTAATAGCTTTTCGATCCACACAGCATTAGCGTTGAGTTGAATGAAGATCCACGAGGAAAAATGTGGTGCTGCTAACCCGCGAGCGACAAAACGCTACCGATGCCAAATTGAGCCGTTGGCATTATGCTCGCCAGCATTCGCGATGATATAACGCGGTGGGCTTTCCGCTCCGTTGGTGGTTGCATAAGTACGGCACGGAAGACGGGATACAACGCGTGCCGGCGAAGGGAAAATTCCATGTGCACCGAACTAAACCAGCTGGGCGGCGTGGTCCGAGAAATTATGCACGAAAGAATGAGTGCAAATCCACGGATGACAATACAGGCAATGTCGACACCCCAAATTCACTCTTTAGCACAAATACCTTCTGCGAGTTAGTAAATTACATGGCACAAGGAACTTTCACGAGGGGTGAGAAGTCACCAAAACCACGAACCGAATAATGATGCAAACGAGGATAAAATGAGTAATCTATTCTAATCTACATGAGAATAAGCTAAAAACCAACACGCACTTGTTCAACGCAACGCTCGATTTATCAGAGAATTAACTCAAAATTTATAAACCATTACATGTCGTAAACCCGCAAAACTTGGGTTACATTCAATTCACCTGATATTCCCTGGTTCGGTTTTGGGTAATTTTACATTTTCCCATTACGATAGATGTCAAAAAAGCAGCCTTCCGCATTCGGCATTATTTTATTTTCGAAAACTTAATTGTGTTTTATCAACTTAAAAACAGCGGAAAACCCTTCAAGAGAGGGAATGCCATAAATTATTTAATTTTTTTCAATGAAAAATAAATTCTGTTCCAAATCTGATAAAATATATCGATGTTTGGTAATATTTTTCAGTTTAAAAAAAGTTAAAAATGAAGACCAAACTCATTGTTAACGCTAACCCTCATACGGATGCATGGGGAAGATGTGCTTATTATGAATGATCGGAAAATACGTGCCGATATGCCGCCAAGAGGAAAACATTTGTGATTGGCGAAGCGAGGAGGGGGAGTTGGGCCGCCATAGGCGGGCAGGTGGTGCGTAGGCTCATTATTAACACTAGCTATCATCCAATCACACAACAATGTTTACAATAATAAGATGGTAAACAGTAAATTTTCGTGGAATGAGTTTCCCCACAGAAAATCCTGTTATGATGTACCCCTGTCAAAGAATTAACAGAGGGTGATGAAAATACGAACTTTCCCAAGTACATCTTCCTTAATTTTGGAGAGATGCCAATTATTTTTGGCTCGTAAAAACGAAAAAGAAGACCTTATGCTGACCCGCTCGATGGGGATAATAGTTCTTATCATAACCCTGAGAGTAGATTTGTATGAATCGATTCCGCTATACTTTTGCAAGCGCTGAGAATATCCCATCCAGTTCAGCATACTTTCCACGTATTTAAAGAATCAAAATATAAACCCTTTCCTCCGCGTATTTCATATCGGTCTCCTCTACTCTTTTTTTCTTCCTCCAATCAATTCCATTGCCTCCTTGTGACTCCCATCACCAGAGGGAGTAAGACCAATACGTAGTTATTCATTTTGGCAGGAAAATCACTGGTTATATTTGACAAATCTAATGAAATACCGTTCGTTTATCCTCCAAATAGTGCCATTTTACAGGCGAAAATGACACTAGGTCCCGAGACCATTGTCACCCTTTCATTACATGTGTGAAGTATAACCAGTGTTTTTCAACGTACAATAACGACAAAATACTATCACAAATTGACGCCTGAAACGTTTACATACGTCACTGTACTTAACCGATTTTTTCCCCGCACATTTCAAGTGCTTAGAGGAGTAATGATTGATCGAGGTGAATGGATTAATTACGCAACGTTAATAGGGAAAGATTCTGTTCATATTTTCGGGGAACTAATTTAATCTGGCGTCGTTATTGAGTGCCCTGAGGGAATCTCCAATATTCTTCCACCCACTGTACTGGAAATTTGGCAAAAGAATAAGGATATAGCGTCAACCATCAGTCACACTTCTAATCGGGTCCAAAGGAAACTCGCTGCTCAGTAGCTTAACGCTATGTTATTCTTGAGCAGTATAATGTAACAGTTTTTCCAACCTTAAGTAGTATTTTGTTCAGACGCCGCAGTAATCCCTATCAAATGATAATAACATCACAATATATTTATATGTTACCTGGTGTGGATCAACCTAGGCTATGCAGTGCTGGAAGATGCAAGGCTCACCTATAAAGAAAAGAGATAAAGGAATGAGCATTCAGATAAAATTATGGCAAAACAAGTACGTGAAACTGAAATTGACAGTGGGCTTTAGAAAGTGAAATTACGTTCTCTCCCTCAGTGTTTAACCCGAAGTTTTGTTTCGATAGGTGAGGGTAATGCACAACGTGTACTAAGCCATTTGTGTCAGAAATTACACTTCCAGTCACTTATTCAGGGTAGAGGGGGGTTAACCTTCCTTTTCCTACCCCCCCCCCCTGGAATTTCCCACCGAGTTCTGACATCCAGAAAATTTCACCGCGAGGTTTTTAGATGCGGATATCCAGTGAGGCTACATCCGGATTTGAACCCTGGACCATCAGGTCCGCAGTCTTGCGCATTAGGCCACCACTATCCCCAAAATTACGTTACTTAGTCATCAACAATAATAACTTAATCAGTAAAGGCAGCACTTATGCCTGCAGACCGTCTCATTGGTTCTACTGGGATAATTGATATGATTTCTTTTGTTAAATCCTGGCATAAGTGGCGCGTAAACAATCGCCCGGCCTGTATTTCTCACTGCAGTGAGCCTTCATAGACGCACCTCCTTTTTACAAAGCAACACAAGCGCGCAAACTAGTTATAAACACACAAAAACACAAAAGTGTGCGGAAAAACACAACCTGCCATACGCCATAATACCTGTTTTCTAGGGGAGATTCGGGTGTAAAAGTCACGATTAAATTTCTCAGAGGCATTTTTATTAATGTCCATGTGCTAACGGGCAATTTCGATACAAAAAAAATGAGTACCATACGACAACATTTAACCTTGTATAAACGACTGCGGAACAGCTGGAATTCTCAAATAACGCGGACCAATTTCAAGCCGAACTAAAGCAAAAGGAAAAACTGAGCGTAGGACGGTCCTCGTCTTTCCGTGATATCTTCGGTAGAAGGATAGCCGTGCGTGCAAGACCTCTTAGCATGCGTGAGGGGGGGAAGTCGGGAGGAAGATAAGGGAGGGGCGGCGGCCATCGAAGAACAGCTGGGACATCCGGGGAAGCCCGCCTGGAAACAAACGAGGGATTCGTGACCCATTTCGAAAAAGCCTCCACATGTTCCCTTCAAATGGAAGGACACAGCAGCAGGAAAGAGACTTTTTTCCCTCGACTCTTTTTTCCTTGATCTCTCTACCGATCTCATGAATCTCAGCTTCCCTCCCAGTTCCTGAGCGAGGTAAAAAGTTGAGACGGGCAACTCAAATGTCATTCATGGTAAATGAAGTCTTCTGTCCGTCCGACTTTCCGCGACAAACCCAAGAACTCAGGGAGAGGGATCTTTCTCCCTTAAATTTTTCGAACTGAAGTTCCATCGGCTGAATTAGATGGGATGGTGTAACAGCGTTTAACAGGCGGTCAAGAACCTATCTTTTTTGGAATGACCGATGTGCAGGAAAAGAAATACTCGATTATAGAGATCCACGAGGTGAACTGAGTTCCATTTGCAACGTCAAAATATGGGATCTGTTAAGCATGTAAATGCCAAAATGTCTCTCTATAAGACAAATTTTCACTTGATTCACACATTCTTTTCTTATGCCGCCATATTAGACTATAGATATCCTCGATGAAACAACTTCGGCCGTCACATTGTGGAATTTTTCCATGATTGAAAATAAGAATGAACTTAGTAATTTTCCACACGTTTTTTAATAACCAACCGGTTTCAACACTCACGTGTCATCATCAGTCCTTCAGTGAAATATTAAGTTATTAAAAAACGTGTGGAAAATTACAAAGTTCATTCTTATTTTCAATTATAGATATCCTACCGTACCTGGAGCGACCAAAAATCATTTAATACGACTTTGTTAAAGCCTTATTATTATCTCCTTCACTAAATATCTCCTAGAAACGAAAGATTTACAGTAGCCGTTTCTTCATCTCCATATTACGTTTCGATCCTACTCGTTGAGGAAAAAAGGGTTTAACAGCCTTGGCCTAACAAAAATTCTCAACAAGCCAGAAAAATGAGTCTGGATAAAATCACATGAATAGAGAAATGAAATATTATAGAAAGTATTTAACGTTATTTTTGGTGGGATCGGGGATACTGTGTGGGATAAACGAATTCTTTAATTTTGGTATGCGTGAATTATTAAGTTATCAGATTCTGAACCATTTACTCAATGCTAATAGCCGTTCAAACGCGTCACATGCCTCAAACGCTACTTCATAAACCATTATAACTACAGGGTGTCCACTGTAAAGCCATTTAGAAATTCCCTGAGTTTTCCAGGTTTTCCAGGGGAAATTTTTCGTTTTCGAGGGTGCTCTGCAGTCCTACACATACGCATATTTGGCTTAATATTGCTCATGTGGCATTAATTATTAACTCCAGGAATCAGGAATAGTTGGTTAAGTCATTGTGATGCTGTGTGTAACATCTTGAGATACTGCAATTTGCCATAAGTAGGGACCCTGAAATTTCGCGAATGGTTTTTTCTGCCAATTTGTTTAAGACCAAAGAGGTTGTTATTTTGATTTTTAAAGCCGTTATAAGTTAAAATTTGCCACTTTAACGCTAGCAAAATTGACCGAAATTTCGCGAATAGCTGTCTATTTGTGACATTGAACAGTATTTGGCTTTTATTGCGATATTTTGCACGAAATTTCACATTTTTAAACCACATCGTATCATAATCGTATCGTCTGATATCAATATCGTATAATATTTTGCGAAAAAAAAAACAGAAATTATTTAAGTTCATTTGATATGCATGTAAAGAAGCGTAATGAAAAGTTGTCGTCCCATTTCGTGAAAAAATGTTTGCAAACTCATGGTGTGAAATAAATACATAGATAAATTTTTTTTAAGAGACCACGCCGCTATCATCAGTCTGATGATGCGCGTGACCATGATATCTGCGTACGTCTCCCTAGATCGCATTTATGGTGGCGGGGTGGGGGCGCATCGTTTTCGTTGCGCAGTCGATATATGACTTGCGCAATAATTATGAAAGATGATTTCAGTAAGTCTGCGCAAAGCATTAATGGGACCAATAACTACGCTAGACACCTTAAATGTCATAGCGGTTGGACGAAGAGACAAAGTTGTCAATTGGACGTAATAATTTTATTCAAAGAGCGCTCCACCTAGGCTTCGACTGACGGATCAAAATCACTCCTCAGGTAGATAAAATGAGTTATTTAAGGATAAACTGTCGAATTCACTGACAGATGTTGATTACATGTTGCCGACTTTATGATATGACTCCTGCTCGACGGCATTCACGCCGCAGCGAACTGATTTGGCGCCCTTGGCGGAAGGTTGGCGGATGGAGAGTCGCCGGCATGGTGGGGAGGTAAAAAGTATGAGATGGGGACACACTAATATTTCCGTATTATGCGGTGCATTAATCGTCCGGAAGAAATTTTAGAAAAATTAAGTCAGGCAAGCCGGGATTGTCATTTTGAATAAGCCGCGGAGTCGCCGACGTGGAGGGGAGGTATCTGCAAAAGATAAGTCTGGGCAGGAATTTTCCGAGAAATATCCTCCAGCAGTTTTGTTGAAAGGCATTGCATGCTAAGTGTTGAAAATTTCTGAATAACTGCAGGAACAGGAGACATTCCCGGTGCTGATACCTGCACAGCGAAATATGACCCACAAGTTGCCAAATAAAGAAAGGACATATAAAAACAAGTTGCTGGCCTTACGTCATGCAAACGCGTCACATGCCTCAAACGCTACTTTATAAACCATTATAACTATCATTAAATTCACTAAAATAGAACGGATCACCTGTCACGGTAACTTCGAGGCAGAAGACGATAGGAGTTTTTCACATGAGAAGTATATAATTTTTTTCCTCAGGACTTCAAACAGCTTGAGGAAATTAAACAAAACAAAATTAATTCCTTTCCTTATTTTAACAAAACCAAAGTATTACGTTCTCAAAATTTGCCATCATTTTCTAGGGGTTAAACGTATGACTATGACGCTAAATGATGATACCACGGCACAAAGCTTGTTTGACTCATACCACGGAAGCCATAATGGAGAGCACGACGATGCATAAACACTCCAGGCAGGTTAAAATAAATAAAAACATATTTCCAATCTCCGCACGCAGGTGGCCTGTGCTCGTCGGGCCGTTTACGGGTAATATCCAATACACGCTGCCTCTCGCGGCCCTTGTTCGACTCAGCTTCTCTGAACAGGTATGAAAACCTCACTGCTGTTGGTGAGCGGCATCACTGGCACCTCCCTTGCTCCACTCCCTATTACGAGGACGAGAAGCTATTCTACTGGGACGAGAACGCAATAATTGCCGCGAGCCCCTGGATACATGCTTTTCTAAGAAAAAGTCCGGTGACAGAAGCAATATAACATACGTGGAGTCAGCTTAGTCAGTATAATTATTAAAACAACACTGAACGCAGAAAGAATTTAACCACACCAGACAATAAACTTTATGCATAAGTTTTAGTCTGACTTAAAGATTATCCTCCCAAAGGATTCACAATATCTAAGTTAACCTCAAAATCTACCTCAACGGCTGTTCACCCCTACTTGGTTGCAGTGGCGAAACCAGAATTTTTTTATGGGGTGGGCCCGATCTTTTGCAAAGGATAACCAAATTGTTATTTTAATCAGCATATTTATGTTATAGTTGGCCACATTAGTTATTACGTGTATGCATCCTATAAGTACCCATATCATATTTACAGACAAAAATTGTCATTAACTTTTAGGACTATGCTACGTTAGTTACGCGTCACAGCACAGATAAAAGAGCCTTTCTTTTTTTTTGGTCTATTCATACTCGAGCAAAATGATGTAACGAGTTTTCCTATTTTTCGAATTGCTGCTACCATATGACTGTGACTGGTCAATTATAGATTAATTTGGATTTTTCAGAGAGCTAAGGGGGGGAGGGGGCAGGGCCCCTTTGCCCCCCACCCCCCGAAGGTGCGCCCCTGCTTGGCTGTGCTTTCACCGACACTCACGGCAACGACTCGTTCTTGTAATCAAATTGAACCGGTTGAAGGATTTACCTATCGCAAAAAGTAATCCATAAAGGCCGGACTTAAAACCCACCAAGCACATTACAGCGTTGGGTTCTTCTCCAGATACCTTACACATGAGCCACGAGTTCACATGAGAACGTGGCGATTCTGTTAGCAGTCTTGATGGGAAAACAAGATGATAATATCTACGCCATGCCGTTAAAACAGCACTAAATGGATTTCCATACTCCCCACAAAGAGCTTTGTTCCGCACACGCACTGAATCATAAGCGCCGCTTATTTGCATAGAAACTGTCCTTAAAAACATGAAGATTATTCTAGGGCAAAAACGTCACGTTCACCTCGGCGGTTGAGTGTTTTAACACACTATTACCCGCGGTTTAATATTCACCCGTGGAAATATCGGCCTCTGATTGAAACGGCGCGCCGTCTCGACCTCTAATCGCGACTAATTAATCAATGGGCATAGTCAAAGGACATAGGAATGAATATGAATAGGAAGACAAGTAAGAAAGAGGCTAAAAAGGTATAGGAGCGTAAATATTCATCGTAATAATCACGACGGTTCCCATTATGCCTGATGATATGACGTTCTAATTCACGATGAAAATCCGTCATCCTTAAGTCCTGGGAGAGCAATTTGAAGCATTGCAGGCACTAAAGAGGGATTTTGACAGGATGAGAACGAAGACGGTCGACTATGACGCCAAATCACAAATTAGACAATATTTCTATCATTTTGCACCCGTCGACATGCTTTATTGATATGATGAATATAATATCCAACAACGCTCTCGATAAATGAAAACCAATGTAATGTGATCTGGCTGAGAAATTCAGATACTAATTGAAATTATTATAAGTGAGCACCATACAGCACTGAAAGCATAACACACAGTAATAGGACACTCAAATTCAAGAAGAAAGCATCAACGCAAAATATATCACATTTGATTATAGATATTAAATGAACAAAACGTGCCTTACAGTGTGTGATTGAAATACAATTGAAGTGGTCAATTTCGTCATCAATGATTCAGAAGTCGGAAATACAGAACATTGATTACAGCAAATAGCACAGCTGTCCAGTCTCAAAATTCCTTTTAGATTCATCCATATGAACTCGATTACGTAAACGTTTGGGGATTCTCTATGAAAAAATCAACTGGCGGTTTCATCAGCTTCAACGTTTTCCTGAACAATTTTAACGGATGAATAGCAATGTCAAATAAAATATATCTTTTGGATCGCTCGCATATTTCGTCTGTCTATCCGTCTCTGAAGATAATTGAGGGGACAAGCAATGATATTACTAAAATATAAATAAATAATAATATGAGATGAATGGAGATGGGTAAAAAAATAATGAATAAAACAAGTTAAAATTAAATATTAGTGAATTCGGTGAATAAATTCATTCTTAGGAAAAAATCGCGACAGCGGAAAACGGTGGAGAACGCCGGCGAGTCCTTTTATGTGGCTATGCTTTATTTATGGAGGAAAACAGAGTTTTTTTAGTAATTCAATTTTTAGTAATTCAATTTTCAGCATCAGTTTTGTTTCCCAGCCTTCTCTCCAAATTTTGGGAAACAAAAACATGACGCATAATGGATGGATAGTATTAAAAATGTATTCTAATCTTCGAGCAAATGAAATAACAAGGATAAACTGTAAGGACGCAGCTCTCAGTGAAGCATAACGATTCGAAAGCATGCACTTCTCCCTCAGTTGCCATTCAACTCATATATACCGGTAAGTTACCAAAAAATGTTATTTGCTGAACGCCGCAAACAGACTGAATCTACTGCTCAAAAAAATTTGTAGCATAAATAAACAAATTATAACCAATTTTAACGTAACAATTTTAAGTTTTTCCCATGCGTATATAATGCTAAAGCTTAATTAACCCAACAGCATAGGATAAAAAAACGAAATGACGCAGGCAAAGGCGTTAGTTCTGAGGGTGTTCAATGCACAACCAACTTTAAAAATAGCAGTATGAAGGTACATAACAGTCTCAAATTAAAATCGAGATATTGAAAAGGGGTCTAGATGAAATGCATAACCATATTACTTAAATAATTCTTTAAAAAAGCATAATAACCACCAAGAACTCATTTTATCAACCACAGTTAGGTAACTTCCACAACGATGGAAGACGTCATACACCGACGTTCTTAATCTGCGAGACCAGTGACAAGCGCAATAAGTCATAGTCAGCATTCAAAATTGCCATTTGCGTAAAAAAATGTTGCTCCGTACACTGCTAAGGAGCGAACGGAGGCTGAGAAAAATATCAGAATTACGATGCATGAATGTGCAGAACAAACGCCAATGCAGTTGACATAATTGAGAAAACACCTCGCTGATATTTCTTTACAATTGTTTGATGATTTGAATTGAAATCATAATATTTTTTGGCAAACCATGGCTACAGTTATATCCGTTTGCTTCTTCAGCCTGTGATTCAGAATAGGTAATGTAAATGCAGATGGAATTAGTTACATGGAATATTGTAACAGACATAATATTCTCCGACGCGGATGCGACAATTTACATCATAACAGCGATGCTAATTCGAAACTAAAGTGGGAAATCTATTCACAAAAAAGATTAACAAATCCCTGCTGAGATTAACCCAAGTAGCCGAAAAATAATGCATTATGCCATAACTGGGAGAAAAATAAGACAACTAAAGTGAAAAAACGGCATCGAAGAAGAAAAATATACGGTCGACGGTAATTGCAATAATGGAAGAAGTAAGATGAGTAGCCAAAACGTTTTCCGGTTATTGTAATCACTATGAGGAAAATTGGGTCAAGTGACAGCAGAGAAGGCAAATGTGAGCGTGGTCAGGGTATTAAGTGGTGCGGTGGTTGAGGAGAGCCGGGTAGCTATTCCCTAGCAGGGCCCGGATGGGAGATGTTAAGCGGTAACGACAGTGAGAAAGAGGGAGAGAAACAGGGGAGGAATCAAGGTTTTGCCTAGCGAGGCTAAAATGGAGACACGTCATTTTAAAAAATGTAACGGATTTTGGCATAAACCTACCAACTGAAGTTGGGTTTGGATGCACAATAAACAATTTCTGATTGTTCCGTTATGTCTATTTGACATTTCATTCATATATTCGATTCATTTAAACAAGCCTTCCTTTGACTTCTGTTAGCTTCATTTGGTTTCAAGAGAATTTCTATTGCCCGCTAATTTAACATTACCCCTTATTAAAAGATCATTCAAAATCCAATTTGTTCAAATATCTGCTCCAATAAATGTAACACGTATAATCTTTTGAGGCTCTCATCCGATTAATAATCCCTCTATCAAATAAAAACTAAATTACTATTATAACTTTCGTTTCGATTGATTTTATTTTTGGAAAGAAAAGCGCATCTTGAAGTGTGAGAGCAAAATACTCTCCTACGTAAGATGTTCTACAACAGGTTACAACACGTACACTCGGACGAACTTAAAAACGGTGTTCTAGTCTTGGATTCGGAGCTCGGCAGAGCCATGAAAGGAACAGAAATCCCCGAGGAAAGAGGAACGAAGCGCGAACACAAAGCCAACAGGGAAGAGACTGCGTACCAACCCGAAGAACGCCTTTTTTATCGGATCGGGATAGGGTTGAGGCTCGGGGGACACGGGGAGGCGGGCCGTTTTCCGGAACACGGTGGAGAGGGCCCGGTCCGTGAAAATAGGAACGAGGGGAGCCCTTCCGAAAGGGGAAATTTCCAGGCAGCGACGGAGCAAGTAAAAGTGCGTGGGCGGAAGATAAGAGAGAGAGAAAATACGTAACGGGATGAATGTCTCCGGCCGGGACGAAAACATTATGTACACTTTCCCTCTCGCTATACCCCGCTCAAAACCATCAAACTGGATGATGAGTCCGGCCGAAACTCGATTGCCTCAATAACGAGGCGGCGGAAGGGAGTTTTGGGAAGCGAGAGGGGGTTGGGGGAAATGAGGGGGAACGGGAAGTTGGGAGGGGGTTAGGGAAACTCCCTGGAAGAGGATTTTGGATAGGATGGGACGATAAGGGAACGGGGCAATAGCGAAGAGAGGGAGAAAGAGCCGGCGATCCAGAACAGTTACCTGGCGCGAGGCTAAAAGGAGAAACGGGATCCACGGAGGTGGTGAAAATGGCGAAGAGAAGAAAAGGATCGCCCGAAATTGAGAATGGGGGAGTGAGGAGGAGAGTCAAAGGTTGTGCTGGAGAAGAAAAGACGGCCAGGGGAAGAGTGACAAATTTATTATATACTCTCCTGAAGGTGATCGATAACCTATGTCGGAAGACGAGAGGAAATCGCTTTCAATTCCTCCATTCCTCTACCCATTAAAAATTAAAATTAGAAGTTATATTGACATTAAAATTCGACTATAGAAATTACGATTGAAACAATGCCGTGGCACACGGACACAATAAAAAGTCTTAATTGCAGGTGGCACTTTAGCAAGTAACGACAGACCACTTGTAAGGGATATTACGTTAAGATGAGGGGTTCGATCAATGCCCTTATCTTCAGAATTTGGCCACACATCGATGTGACTCTGCAACATGAAATTTCTAAGGAAGAAACGAACATTTATACCATTTCATTAAGGCCTCTTCATTCTCCATAATAATTACCCCGACAACTAAGGAACCAATTTCTAATCCGTATTTTTTAAAGAGTATTTGATGCAACATTTTTCAAATAAACGGGAGAATTGCCCATATCGCTATATTTTAAACGAGCGTGACTGTTACATCCGGATCAAAGAATTTTTTTAGAAATTACAGTCCAGTAACGGAATAGCTAACATTCCCCAGAACTTTCTGTTCTGCTTCACAAATGGTACCGGAGTCTTATTGGAAACTTCATAAGTGGTAATACAAAATAATATTGTAGATGACAATCAAAAACGACAAAAGTCGTAATACGCCAACAAAAGTAATTCACGTAAATACTGCACTTCGATAAATGAAATTAGAGTAATTATTACCATTTAATTGCAGAACTTTAACATGGGAAAGGCAAAGGACAACGAAATTCAATAGCAGATATCAAGTTAAAAATTTAGCTTAAGGAACTCATGATGTAGAAACCACCACTTTGTAAATAATACTAACGGATACAAGTTAAAAAAGAAGTTGATATGTTCAAATACGATGGTAGCGTGTGACTCTCGAGTCCTCAGATCTATCGTTCTAAATACTGATGAAATACGAATATAAAACCCGTGGAGATGAGGTATGTGTTTCTAGTCACCAAAAATATGTATTCCATAACAAATATGGTTACGGACGAGAAAACATCCATGCGTATGGCAAAAAGGCAGAAAAGTACCAGGAGGAAGGGACAGACATTCAAGCATAAGAGATTTTTAATGAACATGCATAGGATAAAATACAAGATAGGCCCCTATGTAAAGATGAGGAACACGTAATTGGGCCGAATAAACAAGGATATAGGAAAACAAATTAGCAGGTGGATGTGGTCTTGTCGGGCTTTGCACCGGGTTGGGCTTTACATGGCCGACTTTTCGAAAAAAATTAAACTCTGGTATCGCCTCGAGGGAGGTGCGCGACTTGCTCCACGAAATGTCGGCCATGAAAGCCTAACCTGGTGCAAAGCCCGTCAAGACTACCTACATCTAGCTAATCCACCTGGAAAGCATACGATCCTTCACCAAATTAACAGGTTTTTAAAAAAATAAGGTTTGCATGGGACACATTTCCGGGCCTTAGTATTCTATTTTTAGGCTAACTAAATTTTATGACAGTGATTCCCAGGCACAATGGAATGGATGGAATAGGTAGTTGCATGAAGGTGTAAGGACTTAAAGATAACCGTACTAACAGCATATTCGTGCATGTTTGCTTTGCTCTTAGCATATTTTTTCTATCATTGTTTCTACTAGAATATAGCTACTAATCCTTTTTAAGCATGATAGATAAATCATGTTTGGCGTATATCACCCCCTGCCACCAACCTTTATGGTTGCATTTAGGGTATTAAACATACGTAGATATGAAAGATAATGATTTAAATTAATAATCCCAGTTATCTTCCTTTTGGACATAACGCGAAGTTAAATGCAATCGATCGGTACCCAAGGTACTAAAGCACATCATGGGCTGGTTTCCATGGACCGCGGATATTTCAACGGGGATCAAGGACGGGTGAGGCAGGCCGCCCCAAGATAACCACTATTCCCTAGGGACAGAACACCTTCCCCACCCAGAGGCGTTGATCGCACGCGCGTGTCACCAGCACATTGACGTAGACAGCTCCACTGTTGAACGGAAGGAGATAGGGTCTTCGACCACATATGTATATCCACGCGCCCCAATGCTCGCCTTGCTCCTGAAGTAAATATCTGGCTGCAGGAACGTGATACGAGCATTAAAGGATAAGCAATACTCCTCGGGGATTCAGTTCTGATGTACTAGAACATCGTTCATAACACATGTTCTATGGGTTAGGAATTAGGCCATACTTAGCGTTGAAGGGCAGAAGAAAACTCATCGCATGGGAGACGTGATATAAGTGGTCTCAAAGGAGGATCTCAGCCCACACGAATTAATCCTGCAGACGAGGGTTGGAATGAGATGGGTTGGGATTTTCATCCCCAAACGCGCTCGTGCGCGACCTGGGGAGTTATTATTAAATTGCAGGTAATTCGACGCTCACACCTTTTAAATATTTTTTTAAAGAAGAACATTCGGAAAAAACTTATGGTTTTCGAGACCATTTATGTCGACGTGACTCAGCGGAGTTAACAGATAAATGTTCATCATAAAAGTACGGATACGACTGAGGGAGTCGTGATGTTTTTATATTAGAGAAATGCCTTTATGCGAGTACATTTTAACCTAAAATACATAACGTTCTGTCAACTACATCATTTGTAAACCCACATGCGGCACAGGGAAATAAACCTCACATTACAAACTTAATAATTGTATTTCACACATTTCCCCTTGACTAACGGGGATCGGGTTGGTGTGGTGGCTAGAGTACTGGCCTCCCATCCCGAGGACCCGGGTTCGATTCCCGGCAGTGGCGGATTTTTCAGTGGAAAACCGGTCCCCACTTGAGTGCCTAGTGGAGGGCATTTCAAGTACAGTACTCCGTCCGTCGGATGGGACGTTAAGCCGTGGTCCCCTTGGCGCCTTTCGTTAAGAGTATGCTAATGCCGACGCCGGGTTTCTCTCCGTTCCCTAAAAACTCCTACCATTACCCAATTACCCACCTATCCTATATGGCACCAATGACCTCAGCTGTCGGTCGCCTCCCCCAAATAACCAACCAACCAACCTTGACTAACTATTAGAAACGCAGTATCGTCACCAGCAAAAGTGACCTTCGGTTGGACACTACAGTTAGCGTTTGTTAAGGCTAACCGCTGTTAGAATAATATGTTAAGTTTGCATAACGGTTACTCACAGTTCTGCTCATAGAAGGCATTGGAAAAGAAAGTTAACATGTCATGTTGTATTGACATGAACACTAAGAACATAGGAGCGTATACACAATGGTATTAATACAGCAAAAATGTTCAACCACGAACTATTAAAAAAACAGGTTTTTTGAATCTCAAGGGGAATGCAGGGTGAAATAAGCAATGATCGAATGAAACAAATGGGAAAAAAGTGCGCAAGTAGGCAACATTGTGGAAAAAATCAGTATGTACTTAATTCGTGGCCTTGAACCAATACCTACTATTGCTTTTTTCTTATTCCGACAAAATGCAATTAGGGGAACGGGTTGGTGTGGTGGATAGAGTACTGGCCTCCCGTCGCGAGGGCCCGGGTTCCATTCCCGACAGTGACGGATTTTTCAGTGGCAAACGGGTCCCTACTAAATGCCTAGTGGAGGGAATTTCAGGTTCAGTACTCCGTCCGTCGGATGGGACGTTAAACCGTAGTCCCCTTGGCGCCTGTCGTTAATAGTAGGCTAATGCCGACTCTGGGTTTCTCTCCACCCTTCCTCCGTTCCCTGAAAACTCCTACCATTACCCAATTACCCACATATCCTAATGGGCACAAATAACGTTAGCTGTCGGTCCCCTCCCCTGAATAACATAACATAAAATGCAAACATATACATGTAGAATGCCTATGCAAATATGTATGCACTTCGTTGTAATCCGTGAGGGTCGCGGAAACAACTGGGAGTCGGAAATACGTAGGAGGGTGGAGATGAAGGTGTGAGCAGAGTAGAGGCAGGGGAGGCTCAGGAAAGTTTAGAAGGATGTTATTTCCAGCAGAAAAGGCACACAACCCTTCGAAAGGCTGAAGAGGGGCGCGGCTTCACCGACTAGGTCGTCCACCCACGCGGCTGAGGCGAGAGGCCAGGGAGGGGAGTTTGAAACCATCGGAATGACCTCGACTACGTAACCAAGAAGTCATGTGGTATAAACACGAATGGTCCGTAAAATTGGTTTGTTTACGTCGCTTATTACAAGCTCACTCATTGCTTTTACTTTAGTTTTATTTCATCCGTTTCGCGCATATAGCCCAAGAATGAGATCAAAACTCAAGTAAAAACAATGAGTGAGATTATAATGAGCGATTAAAACAAACCAATTTTGCGAACCATTCGTGTTTATACCACGTGCTCCTTAGTTACCTATTCAAGATAATCCAGACTTTTAAACACAACCCCCACCGAGAACGCGGATCGCCTCGAAAACTATGACAAGCCCAATCCGCATGAATAAACATTTGCTCCGATCGAGCTGTTTTTGGCAATTTCATCGCCGATTCAAGGAGATACATCTGATGCCCAGCACGTGACAACGACTCCGATGGGGAGGACGTGTCCATTCGGCATCTGGGGCCCTCCTCGATGACGTGACATGCTTATTTTACCATCCGGGAGCCCCTTTTACTCATTAACTTCCCATTGATGCCGTCGTGAGAGGCCTCGATAGGTTTTTCATTAAAAACGGAGTACGGAGAGATTATCACTCCATCCGGAACCGGCGATCGTTATTTATGTATTTCACCAACTATCGACGTACACCACACGCCAAGCGATTGCGACTCGAATCAAAACGAGACTCAAAAACTTCATAACGCATTTCCTTCCTCTCTCTTCTCAGCTGGGCTATGAACGAGCACGGACGCTAAGGGGTGGGAAAAAATAAACCTCCACAAATCCTTGTACCACAGGATGCTCCAAAAACAAACAAGGAAACGAATGAATATTTTTTCATAAATCCCTACTCGGTAAGCATACAAAAAGGAATGATAAGCGAAAAAGGCTAAGAGGAACGTCATGCATGCTCTCGAAAAAAGTAGCACGAAATAGCGAAATACGACAAAATCACAATAAACGAACAACGAAATCCCTACTACAGAAGAACTTTTTCATGTGCACATATTCCTTGCTGGAGATGCAAGTATCTCGAATCATGGGGAAAAGGATAAAAATAATAAAGGCTCGAGCACGTATGATACGAGGGAATGCGTACCGTTTGCGTCCTGGGTGCTTGGATAAAGATGACTGCGTACACATCCCTCGGGTTATTTAGAAGTCTTTTTTCTACCTCCGCACGACCGAGCGTGGGAAATGGACGACCCTAGAGGGAGGAGAAACGAGCACCAAGAGAATCCAAATTAAGGGTGGAGTAAAGATTAGGAGACGAATTAAGAAAGGGAGGGGACATCCATGGAAGTGAGGAGGGATGGGAGACAGTACAAGAGGATGAGGGGGATATGAGAAATGAACGCGTTGCGTGGAGACTCTTTCATTATTTCTGAGAACGGAAGACGCGGTGAGCGTCTTCTCCGCCCGCTGCTCCCGAGGAACCTCTCGCCACACGCACCTCCCGACGCTCTTGCCCAACCAACACCCTCCCTACTGGCGAAAAATATACATTTCAGCACTTACGAATCGACAGGCATTATATCGACGGTATCGGCCGAGAGGACAGCGGAAACAGTTCAACTAGAAAAAAACAGAACAATGTTTTTCAACCCAGTTTCGACTTCGAGGATTGCGAACTAGCAGCGAAAAAACTTAAGGTTAAGGTTTTCCCGATCAAGGCGAATGATTTTCCCCCTGTGGAAGTCTAGCTACAGTTTTGACTTATTACTTTTGACCCAGATCAATCTTCGGGAGAACAAGCCTTCAATCCTTTTGGTGAACCCATACTAGAGGCACGCCAAATGTTCTGTATACCAATTCTTCTTTTCTTAGCCACTATGTTACCGGAAAAGCTTATAAGACTATTTTGTTCCCCGTGGGTATCCGTTTCCGTCAGCTTTTCCTTGAATTCTTTTGTGTCTTTCTTAAAAAAAATAACTACAACTATTACTCGTTTTAAGTATTTCATAGGGGTCGGTTTGGTTGAGTGATAAAGTACTAGGCTCTAATTCAGTAAACCGCCCGTAGGATGGGACGTTAATGGGAGGTCCCCTTGGCGACAACCGTAAAAAGCCAGCTAATGCCGATGACAGAATTCTCTCTTCTTACATATCCATTCCTATCCTTATGTCAGTATAAAGCTTTGTACGGGTGCAGTCCAGGAAATCGTAAGTGATATGAGATTTTCTCTCGACGAATGTCTCAATGACGCTTCACGTGTCCTAAAATTTGCTCTATGAGATTGTTCACCCTTCACTTCATAATTTTTTTTCATTTTCCTCCGAGTATTATCAGACCCTCTTCGTTAGTAACTCGGTTTATTTAGTACATCTTCGTCATTTTTATGCAATAGCAAGTTTTCAATCCTTCCAGTCTTCAGAGAAGAGAATTATTACATAAGCTTGAAACACATGCCAGGAAATACAGAAAAGTTTTCATAGAACAACTGGAGCATGCTCCTTAATGACCATGAGGGATGGACAACGAAAGCCGCAAAAAGTCAAAGCTAGAATCTTAACAAAGACCGACGAAGATCAAAGGAATAGTCTCAGTACTTAATGAAGAGATCCATTAAAAGGCAAAGAAAAGAAAAAAAAACTCGCTTCATTGTTTGAAAAGAAGAAGAGAAGTCACTGAGTATATCTTGAGACAACAATGCGGCAGTGGAGGGATAAATGAATGAAAATGACTGCAAAGGAGGGACCGAGAACGAGGAACGGAACAAGTAGGAGAATGAAACACAATAGGAGAACAATGGAAATATGAATAGGTTAGCTCTTAGAAACAGTGACGCATAGCCGAATCAAATCAACCATAAGATCGATTACTAATAATTAAAATAAATGAATGTAATAACGTCTTACTTATGTTTTTCCAACATTTAATTAAAGGTTTTCTAGCGCAAAAACACTAATACCAAATAGTTTGCATTCATCATTATCATTAGTGAGCAATTCCGACATTGGTTTGACGCAGCTCTTCACTGAATTCTTCTATCAGATAATCTCTTCATATTTACGTATTTATTCTCTTTCGCATCTTTCATCGCTTGTTCTATGCGTCTCATACGAAGCCTTTCTTTGCCGTTCTTCCCGTCAACATGTCCTTGAACGATTGACTTCATCAGGCCATCACATCTCATGAAGTCGCCGATGAAGTTGCCCCGTCTTCTTCTTAGTGCATTCAGAAATATTTTCTCCCACTCTTCTTAGGACTTCCACGGTCAATCCATTTGTTTACCATCATTTTTCTTCATATTCTACATTATATACTATTATCTTACTACGCATAAAAAAGCATCAACACACCAAGTTATTCGTAAGCGGTTAGCAAATTAAAAGCGGTTAACAATAAGCATCGCCCGATTTTCCTGATGTAAAAATGACACCCAGAAAAAACGTTTGAACTCTTTTTTTAACCACGTAAGGAAAGTAAATTAAGCAATTAAAAGCATGGTAATTGTAACGCCGCCTTATGGAAAAAAATACCAAAAAAATAGTTCTCATATACGGCACACGTTAAATTCATCACTTTGCACCACACAAGTGTGTGTCCATCGCCTAAAGAACGGAATATTTGCGACGAGGAGCTCATCTCAGGCGAGGGTAATGCGAAAAAAATGATGAGCTCTGGGAATCTTTCAAGGTTGGCACAGAATCAAGGTCGGAGACGAGCGGCGGCTATGACGGGTAAACGTGATATTTTCGACCCCAATTCATTCGAGAAGCACCGGCGCGAAATTCAGCAAATTCATCCTTTTCTCTATTTTTTGCTCTCCTTCAGCGTTTTCGGTTTGTGGAGAAACCATTCGGGAAACGGGGTGTGTTTGACGATCGTCGCAATGTGCCTCGAGATAAAGCATGGGGATGCGGCGCAAAGGGGCGTGGGTGGAAAGAGAAGGATGCGGGAGCCGGACGGCTAACATTAGAACATACAATCACTCTGGTATACAATCAGATTAAAATGTCCGTACTTTGGTATGTGTGAACGCAAGAAACCAATTAAACCGATGAAGAACCTCAGTGATAAATTATGTGGCGTTAACGGAAGGAGTAGGGGTCTGAAGAGAGAAAAGAAATGAGAAGAAGGTGAGGCAATTCATAAAAATGTCGCCACCACAAATCTAAACTCAGCGAAACCTTCCATTACGATGAGCAGAATTATTTCGTTGCCTTCTAAATAACTATCGGATATAGTCCTGTCGAAATTTGCGTCGGGTTAAGTTTTCCATGTCCGACGTTATGAAGAGCTCACCTACCTTAGGGCAAAAATGAAGCGCCGAGTTTTGAGTTGCACTGATAAAAATGCGAGTAACTTGCTCCTCAAAACTTCGGCCATGGAATGACTAACCCTAAGTTCGAGAGGACTAAATCCAGTTAAATCACCGGGAAACCCGTTTCTTGAAACTATTGTTGCTTAAATGTTTTTAAAATTTTGGGAAAACTGCAAAGTATCTTTTAGTTACTATCCAACGAGCCTATTTCGATGCATTGAACTGCCAAAATATTATGATCAAAGAATGGGTAAGAGATGCATGAACATCTCGTTTTTGTTTTTCTGTTTTTCGGTGAATGAATAACGACTGTGACATTCTCTTCTAATGATTACCTTAAGAGTTAACTCTACGAGGGCAAGCGAGGGTCGTGGTAAGGAGAAGTATTTCTTCTCAGCGGAAGCTTACAGTTTTCGGATGGTGACCATAACAAAGAATTTTGAAAAATCACACAAAGGCAGAGCAAAAGAGTTATAATAATACACGATTCAAAGGCATGAAGAAGAAAGATAGAACTATGAAAGGATCCTTTTTGAGTTACCTCCCTTTTAAAGTCCACAAGAAACTCCTTTCAAAATACATAGGCGTCTTCCACGAAGAAGTTTTTTAAACACAATCCTAATAGTAATGATAGCATCGGCATCAATCTTCCCAATAAGAATTTGCCCTGTTATTTGGGCTACATCCTCCACTGCACAAACTGAGTAAGACAAAATAACCACAAGAGGGAGGTTTGCCTTCCTGAAAGATCAATGGGCTATCTTTAGAATGAGAAATGAGAATAATCATGACTGCAGAGAAAATGAACCCAAACTTTAAGTGGCTACAAATATAAAGAAATCTATTTCTGAATTACGAATGCCAGCACAAACGATATACACTAGCAATAAGAGGTAAAAAATTAAAATTAAGTCGAAGAGAAAATAATAGAAAAAAATGACGGAGTTTTTATGCGAATATAATTCTGGTATTCTCCGGGAACAAAAAAAGTAAGTGATAGACATTAACCTCCGTGTTTCTAGGCGAACAAGAAATTACAAGGTGGTCTCAAGCGACCTAGCTAGTCATAAATAAATTTCAATCGAAAATACAACACTGGCATTAACCGAGAAATAGTTTTGAGTCCTCAAAATGAAACTTTTGAGAGCATGAATATAAGAATGAAGTTAACGATACGGTTAATTACTTGGAAATACCACAGATTGAGAGAATGGGTCTCTATGAACCTAAGAGACCATTACAAATCTAAGAGAATAATACATTTAAAAGTAAATTTCCAGCCAAGACAAAAAAAATCTTGATCTGGCTCCGAAGGAAAGGTGAATCGTCTGACAAACTCCCTAAACAAGAACCCTAGATACTTGGGATTTGGATATCCACTCAATGGTCGACAGGGAGCGCAAACAAGGACGACCACTTTGACGCCTCAAGCAATCTTCAGCGAAGGAAAGATTCATGTGGACAAGCGGTCGATGTTTTCGCAGTCCCTACTTCCGTGCTCTGCTGCCCTGCAATTCCCCGGGCAGGCTCCTTCAAACACAACTTTCCGGCTCTGAGAAGTCGAGGGTGGGAATGAAATTAGAAACGACGAGAATCACGAACGAAGATTACAGCAGACTAGTGTCGACTGCTTGGTCTCTTTCCTCTCATCCTCCGCCACGCAAGTCCCTGAAGACTCCACAACGCAAACGCACACAGGGTACAAATAAGGGTAACGGGGAGAAAGAGTCGACTCCGCGCTCGGGTTTGATGGAACTTCCCGACAACTCACTCGTCTTCAATCTTCTGATGCCGTTCAAAACCCTTTAAAGTTCCCCTTCCGGACTCAATCTAACCTACCCACCACCCGTCCACCCCTTTAATCGTGTGCTCGCGTGCTTACACGAAACGCGAAGTTGAGTCTACGTCGAGTGAAAAGAGCGCAAAGTCGCCGGGACAAAGTTCCCGGTACACAAGAATTGAGGAAGAAGGTCATATGTATTCGAGTTCGGCGAGTGAAATCCTCTTCCCCATCCCTCTTGATCCACTCGACACTCATTCTTCGTGAATTCTCGCTCACGTCGAACGTCACGGTGCTTCAGATTGTGAGAAATTGAGGCTGTGGACACGGAGCGGCGTCTCAAAAGTGCACCCTAAGTGCATTTCCGTTCTGTAAGACGGTTTGTATGGTCAGTATACTGGCACTAAAGAGAACGAAAGAGCATGATTACCACATACATCTTATTAAAATGAGGAGTTTGAGATACTCATTACAAAACTCCTTCATAGTACCGGTGATAGGATTAAATTAAAATGCACGAGTTGTACTGCCCACTTATATTTAATGTATACTTGTACACAACTGGTGCTTCAAAGCCCAAAGCGCCATCATGAGGTCTACTCTCAGTTAAAACATCCAAAAGTACTTATACGTAAGTACCTAAAAAGAGGGGAAAGACTGACCAATAAGGGAGGGAGTAGTAAGGAGGAGGCGGGTATCGGCATACAGTTAATATATAATATGATATGATAATATTTATTTATCCTATGAAACATAAGTCTTGCATTTCATTTAAGGATACATTAGGAATACCTTTTGAGAATAGCCTGTAGTTGGGATAATTCAAAACAAATTTCAATGCGATAACAGGGGGTGTTGTGATAGGCAACGTTTCAAAGGATTAAAGGATCGGGAGTGTGTGTAATAAAGGAGGGGGAAAGGTGATCCTTATTAAATGTTGAGTAAGGTGGAGGAAGGAGAGGAGGGAGTAGTCGCTTGGGTTGTCTGCAAGATAAAAATAGAATGGGGGAGTGAACATCAAATTCTTCAAAGTAGAATATCATGGTGAGAGCCATTGCATATTTCCTCCGAATAACTGCGCACATGACTTACGTCCTTCATAGACCCAGATCAGACAGAATTAAAGACCTTATAAGATCCATATCAAATCATCATTCGCCTCAAAGAACCAAATCAACAACTGTTTACTAAAAAAATAATTTTTAATGACATTCATAATTTAAAAGTTACAATGAACGCAAAAGCATCTTAGTTACCATGCAATAATAATTAAAAATTATGCATGAAATATGTAAAAAATATACATAAAAATAATAAAATATTTGGCCCCCACCACTCAGGGAAAAGACAGGTCCCAGAGGAAGGACATGTCGCCCCAGAAAAGACCGACGAAGGGAGAGAAAACCCCTTAGCCAGAGCTTGCCTTCCTATGCTATAACCATTGCGGGGAAAATATCGCGGATTCTCAATAAAAGAAACATTGAGACAGTCCAAAAATCTCAGAGAAAGCCCAGGAGCCAACTAGTCAGGGTCAAGGATGAATTGATCCTCAAAACTCCCGGAATTTACAACATTCCCTGCGAATGCGGGGAGGTGAACATTGGAGAAACCAGCCGCACCATTGAAACCCACATCAAGGAGCACAAGAGGTGCATCATATTGGGATATCCTGAGAAGTCCATCGTCGCCGAGCACAGCCTCATTAAGGACCATCTCATTGCCTTCGACGGCGCTAAATTACTTAGCAGATCCAATGGGTATTGGGACCGATTAACCAAGGAGGCGATTGAAATCAGATAACAGGCGAAGAATTTCAACCGCGACCCAGGATACGCCCTTACCAACGTTTTGAATCTGGTGCTGCGGAAAATACGAGAAGAAAGAGAAAGGATTGGAAACAGCAAATCAGGAGTGACCTGAGCAGAGCCAATTATGAGAGACCTGAGCCACGACCATAGGGTATATATACCCGACATTTTTCTCCGACCCGACACCTACCTAAGAAGAAAAACACATTGAAGTCACTCATTATTCTGTAAGGCGGCTCGCGTGAGGTTTTGCCGGTTTCCCTCACGCCTCGGGTGAATGCCGAGCCATTAAGCCATCCCCAGAGGAAAAGAGTTCCAGCTGTCTGCTCCATAATTCTGAATATGCTTCACATCAATTTATAATCCTTGTATAACTGAACACAAACCCTGAAGAGGCCAATGCCTAAAGCAGGGAGACCATAGTGCTATCTATTTTTATGTAATACCGATTAACGCCTTTCATCTTGCAAACATTTGGTCAAATAAACACCTTTTGACTTGACTTGACTCCGACCCAACACTCGACACCCTAAGGACGATGGCAGAGTTAGCCATCGAAACGTCGGCATTAGCGGTTTCCCTGACCCGGTGGAGAACCCGTGAAGACTTCACCAGCATTATACGCCGGGAAAACACCAGATCATTCATTCCTCAACTAGGTTGCTCCACGTATAACTCAAGGAAAAGCAATTTCAAGGAGAGTTTTCAGCTTAATTTCAGAAAGGAGCTACAATCTAGAGTGTGCTTAGCTCCATCCACAACGAAAATAGGCTAACTATGAAGTCAAACTCATGTGCGTTATCATGATTAAGATGAGAAATCCACGAAAGAAGCAATCGTAGGGCATACCCTTTTGCTAAGCATAAGCAGTCTTCCCTAAACAGGTACTCAAAATACCTAGACATAAGTTTGAAAAGACTGAGGAGCTCCTTAATTTCTTGAATACCACTTCATATTAAGTAACCAGAAATCAAAATAGGAGAATCAGCTAACAAGAACTCATAGAACTGCTTCCAAAGGATGACCTTAAAAAAATATAATACCTCAAGGACTAAAGGAGAGTTGCAGTTGGGTTTTGCAAAAAGAGAACTTTTGAACTACATGCCTGTAACAATACGGTTTTTAAATGAGTTCTTTTAGGAATATACTACTGTACTCAGCGATACCAGGCATGAGAACATTTACTTGTACACGATTTATGTTTGAAACCAGCGCACTAACCCAAAATATATACATAATAAAGATATTAATGAAGAACATCAAATCCAAAGATAATTAAACAAAAAAATAGGAAATGGAAGATTTTTACAAAGAATATTAAGAAAACAACCAATACTTATCTAACAGGTTACCTACAAAGTGGATTAAAACACTACGTGCACGACTTCCTGGTTTACGGAACATTGCCCAGAGATAAAAGCTGGGATTAAAAAAGGCCCATCACACTGCAGCGTACATTTAGCATGCTACAGGACTACGCACGAGACGAGTTTCCCCCTCAGCTATCAAACGTAAGCCTTTGGGATGAATACTGCGCATATTCACCAAGTGCGAGCGAGCACAACCGTATTAAATATACCTCCAGGGTGAATAGCGCGTAACATGACCTATTAGCAGATGCCTCGCAATTATGCTCTCTCCAATGCCCTCTCGAAATTTGCCGGTGGATTTTAATTTCTTTCGCTGTTAGTTCAGCCCTCTTCCTTCAGACAAGCCGTGGTATGCATCCATATATGTATGCATATAATACATATATATTTATTTATTCCATCATGTTACCACACACGAACACTCACAAACCCAGGGGGGAAACGAGCCTCATTCGGCGGAGTAGTGAGGCGGATGAGGAGTTTGCCCGGCGTTTATCTCGTCCCGCACGTACATAGGCGCTGCGGAGAGCACAGAAACGACGCAATCCTTCTCGGAGATTCTCTCATTTCCATTTGCGAGTAAGCGAGCAAAGGGTGGTGCGAATCGCCTGCCTTTCTACCGACTACAGAGCGGGGGCGGTGACGGAAACGGGGATGGCACGCCCCTTCCAGCCTTACCGTACTACGCACCGCAATTTGAAGAGAGCCGTCACCGCAATAACACTCTCCCCACCCAGTTCGCACCCTCGTAACAGAAGCCTTAAAAACAAGGACCCTTTGCCGTGCGTGTAAAGGAGTCGGGTCCGGTATTGGGACACCCTTTCCCTCCCAGAACCCCTTGTCAGGACGAAAGGGGTCCCTCTCCAATCTCGCCGATGTCTCGCGAACGGCAACTGAAGCGTGAAGAAAAGGAGCAAGCAAAAAGTCTTACGCGAGTGGTGGATACGTTCAGAAAAACAAAAAAATACCAAAATCCAAATAGAAAATCGGTGGCTTTCCGGAGTTACATCCCTCAGCATCATCAAACTGTTATCCACTTCCAAATTTCCTTCCGAATCGTTACCTGCACTTCGAGACATTATACGTATTTCACCCTTGAGCCAAGACGGCTACAAAAGAGACAAAATAGACAAACTAATTTACAATACATGGGACCAGATGAAATATATACCTACTATTAACATCTATGTCACAAACCAAATCCGTCCTTAGAATTAATGGATGTAACACAAGTACTGAGAGCAAGTCACAATATTTGGGGACACAAAACAAGGTTTTAAACCGGCATTAGAAACAAGTAACCGTACATTACCCTTGTACGTCATAGTTCTCTGCCAATGTATTATTTAGTCACAGCGGAGAAAGGAATGAATCCAATAGAATAAATCACCACGAAATGACTCGCCAGAGCACATTTGTAACACACTTTCACTTTTATGCGCACACAAGGAAAGAAGGGAAGCTGCTACTCTACCCAAGCCTTGATTACCTCATGCAGAATTCAGGAAGACGAGGATTCCCTAGGAATTATCTCCAAAAAGCCGCAACTCCCTCTCCGTAGAAAAATTCGAGAAATATCAAGGCATCAAAGAGACAAAATGAGCTCTGCTCCTCAGCCATCAAATTCTACAAATGAGATTTTATGCCATGGGAAGAATGCACAACTTGACTGCAATGAAATTCTTGCTTTTTGTGCCTCAAGGCACAAGCTCAACAGTGTGAACTTGGACGTATAATGAACAGCCTTGTGTTATTTTGAACGACACTCTGACCATAGTAAGGAAAGACCAAGCAAGATAATATTAGGCCCGTTAGCATGGAAATAGAAAAAATAATTAACATGACTTTTTCAAACAGTATGCTAATGTTATTTTATATTCCAATTCTTATAGTTTACAATCCGATTCTTACTTTAACTTTATCCTCATCATGAGAGCCTGATTTTCGCTTCGAACGGGGATAAATATTTTTAATAGTTTAATCTAGAATGAATTACAGCATGCAAACCATTCAAGTTATCAGATGACCAGGATGATTCCCAAATTATAAGACAATCCTATGGCATTCTCAATCCTACGTTTTATATGAAGAGTAAGTTTCAAGATCGCAGAACTTGGCAAGCTAACTGAAACCAGAAAATACTATTCCAATTGTTCGTTTCCCACGCAAGAGCTTTACATCAAGGGGAGATAAAAACATAAAGATTCCACTTCATATCAAAGCCAAATTGCATTCATTACGGCCCATTTCATTTCACCTCGATCCTCCTTTCATCGCGTATTTTCCCTCGAAATCATTCTAAATCTCAGCGGCGCAATCCACCTCGGCGTTCTTCGGACGTTCATTGCGGACTCCGCAAAAAAAATCCATTCCCCTTTCCAGTTGCGCTGGCAAACGCAAAGAGACCTTGAGCCTTTAAAGACGAGCCTCCTCGTGGTAAATATGGCATTTTCTCGAGCCAAGGATGCTCATTTTTTATTTAAGAGAAAGGTTAGGGTAAGAAAGAGAGGGAGTAAGATAAAAAAAATTAGCAAGCAGCACTCGGGAAGTGTATCACAAACGAGGATAAGATTAAGGCAGGGAGTTACGCGTTGAATGAGGCGGAGAGTGTACACAATTAAGAGAAAAGATTTGGTATTCTAAGTCCCCTTTCAAGCCGATTCTATCTCTCACACTCCCTGACTTTATTTTTCCATTCTTTATTCTGATTCCGGTCCACTCCGCTACGAAATCTTTCCTCGCTACCGCGGTGGCTCGTCGCCGCCACAATCCAATGAAATCTCTTTAACGATTCCCATATTCTGCCTTCCAGAATCGCTCGTCTTCCTCCCCCACATCCCTTCTCCCACCTCGGGGAAACTTTGTTAAACTTTAAATGTGTGCGCCACTCACTTTGAGCAAACTGAATTCCTTGCGTTTTCATCCCACTCTCAGGGAAAGGATTTTTTTTTCATAAACCCGAAATCTTCCTTCCCTTTCCACTCGTTTTCCTCGACATCCCCCACTTTCTCCCGCACCAACAAAACCACCCCCTCCTTCTGAAAACACACCCCCAGTTCACCAAGTCTCGCCCCTTTTTTATTTTGAATCCCAGCCATTTTCTCCTCACGCCCCACGCCAAATCCACCCTCATCCCTCCCATCCTCGACCCACCCATGGACTCATCATCTTCTCCTCACACTTTCCATCCCTCTTTCTCCCCCGTTTCTCCTCACTCCAACCCTCGATCTCCCTCACCCGGTGATCCGGAACCTTCGGAGAAGAATGGCTCCGGGGAGGGAGAGAGGAAAAAAAAAGACGGTCAAAGAGTGCTCTCTTCCCCTCCGCAGCCATTTGTTTTTATTGCCCCATAAACCATGGGAGCAGGGCGAGAATAATAGTTGTTTTCTTTCTCAAACAAACCATTTTGTCGCTCTCGATGTCCGCATCCATCATTAATCGCTCAGCGATACGAGTCTGAAAAAAAGCATGCGGCTGCGCGTCGAAATGTTTTCTATTCTCTGCGGGACTCCGTCATGTTTCATTTTCGTCAGAGCATTGCTACAAACGGGCAGTAAGGTAGCCTAGTGTACGGCACGTTTTCCGATAGTCTCAGTTCAAATCTGTAAGAGTAATTTCTGTACGATCCCAATTGAACCCTATTTGTAGGGTATCCCGATGATGTGGATGTTTTATCTGAACGACAGGAATTAAGACGAAATGAATCCCAGGTACATTTAAGGTAAGGTAAGGTACATTTAAGGTAAGATTTACATTAAGACGAAATGAATCACAGAGAAAATTGGCATTAAACTGAAATGTAATATCCATCTATTTGCGCTCTTAAAGTTAAATACCTTCAAAGGATAAATGACCTTCGAAGCTCATTCTCACTATAGCTCAAGTAATTTCAAGCAATCACAATTTTCGTTAAGCGTAGATAAAATATAAGGGATGCAGGGGATATTAATCTTTTGGAGTTTCATTAGGCTAGATTCGCATTTCATTTTCAAAGAACTTAAAATTAAATAGACGACTGAGTGATTAAAGTAATGAAAGAAGAAGTAATTTTGGACATTTTTCTGCCAACAGAGGGTTTCCGGTACATACTAAAGAGGACTCACAGGACTCAACCGAAATCCTCTTTAAAAGTTTCATGCATACATCTCTATTCATGGTAGATTTCCTATGAACAAAAGAGCAGTGCTATCTCTACGGTCGAGTACCATTGTTTCTAAGTCAAAGTCTACTCAATAACTCGACACTATTCTGCCTACAAATGCCTAATGGGCTCCAAACGATAAAGTCGCAGTACGTTTTCTCACCAAGGTGCAACTGTCCCTGTATTTGGTAATGATACTGACGCTTTTGCTTTGGCGTGACATTCTCCCCACTCTTTTGAAGAAAGTTTAGTTTCTTCTGTCCTGCCGCCTCCGATGGAGACAAATCCCTGCAGGTAATTGCACATTTCACTTCGATTATGCCGAAAAACTTATTTGTGTATTTTTCCATAACGTTAGCCAGAAAAAAAATTGTTTGAAACTCGTAAAATGTCATAAGGATAAGTGAAAATAGATTCTAACCTCTCTGTCTCATAATCAGCTTTTTCTGGCTTTTTTTGTGTAAAATGAAGATTGAATTCTCTTGCGCAGGAATCCAATTCCATAATCTCTCTGCGATAAATATGATGTTGTGAACATTCCACATCGCTGTTATAGTAATGGCAATTGCGATAAATATTATAATCTAGTCATTTAATTGAGAATTATTGGTCAAACTATCTATTATTTCTAAATCACAACAATGACTTCTCATAAAACAACATTCCTTATACGATTACGAATACGATTTCCCCTCACCGCCTCGTCCGTTCTCCCCTCGCCAGTTACTTTGTCTGATGGCGGGTGATACTCGCTCTTGTGAGTGCCCCTTCCGCGCTGCGGCGGTGAGAGAGTAGTTGGAGGTGGGGGTATAAGCGGCGGTGGTGGGGGCAGCCCGACATTGGCCGTGGACACGCGAGTGAAAAGACAGGAAACATGCGTTCATATTTTCAAAACTGTAGCTATATTTTTGTATATTAAGTACTGAAAATACTTCTTCTTCAAAGACGGAGAATGAACCTTAACCATCACTGCGTAATATTTTTGGTTTACGCAACAGAAACTGAACTAAAGCGTGCTGAAAAACGATGGAAAGCGTCGGTGGGCTCACTATTTCTCCTCTAAATCAATGCAACAACGTAATTTACAATGATAATGTCACGCAATGACTGCGAAGATCCATCCTTTTCTAAGATAAGAGAGAAAACTAGAAGTGCCTCCGAGCTATAGTTTAGCTACGAAAATGTATTTAGAAATGGCCTGCAGGAACACTTTCAGCCAAGCTAGTGAGCCACCTTATGGTCTCGCGAAGGGGGTATGGAAATCGAAAATGATCTTGCGTAACATTTTGTTTACAAGCGGATTGTACTTGTATGTATTACCGTTTTAATAATTATCGCCTCGCATTTTTAGAACTGCAAGCACGTATTTACTACGAGATAGTGTGCTCCAACTACCTCTCGACCTGAGTCTCGGAAGTTAAAAAAAAACTCGAGGTAAAATCTTCCGAACAACATAGCCTCGGATTCATTGTGATGAGCAGAATACATGATGTTCATGAATTTTAACACTACTAGGCAAATATCGCATTAAGGATATACAAAAGAGATACATTGTATGACTGATTCGTAACTAAATAACTAAGGTTCACAACTGAATGTTCAAGGAATTGACGGGGCTTAATCTATGCACTTTGGCGACGGACATTAGGTTTAGTCGGTGAAATGTTTTGGTGAAATAAAGGGCGGGAAAGACTGCCCGGTAAACGTAATGGTAGAAAAATAACGAGAATTTTCTAATCCCAGTTTCTCTCTGACTGTTATGAGAATTCCCTGACCGTTCCTTGACTTTTCCAGATTTCCAAAATTCCCTGACAATTCCCGGTTTTCCCTGACGATCGCCACCCTGTATTAGAAGGCTGAGTAGGTATGTTATTGTTTGCCGAATTTTTATACCTTAGATAGTACTTAGCTTTATAGTAATTTCATCAAGTCACTTTAATTCAGAAATTTAATTAAATTATTCATCCTATCTTAACAGTTACCTAAAAAGTTCTCCTAGTATGTTACAGATTTCCCGCGTTTCCTGATATTTGTTACACTTTGTCAAGAGGTGCTTTACGCTCAGAGGACAATCGCCATCGTCGGAGAACGGGGGATTATTTTCCTCTGTAAAAAAGAACGAGTGTGTCAGGGTACTGTGCCCTATCCTCAAGCGTGCGTTAGCGACCTCCTCCCTGCGGTGGGCTCTTATTAATGTATTGTATAACATATATGTCCACTACCTCACTCTCTCTCTCTTTTCACCTACTCTAATTTTCTCCCACACAGGAACAACAAATTTGGTTTCCTTTCAATATGCTAAGGAGGAACATTACACACATGAAGGTATTTCAATTATATATTTAGAGCAAGAAAGGCTTTTTTCTCACCAGCATGAGATCGATGAGCTTCGAAATTCGATCCCTATGTAATACATTTACTTATCAAGTTTTACAGGTATTTCTGTGAAAACGTTTTGACGGCTCTCATGTTCTGGATTGGTGAAAATGCACAGTTTTAAAGAATGATAGGCTATAAATTCTATAGCTTGGATGATGCATATATTACGGTCTTCGATTTCACCATTGTTGATAATAAACATATGGTGCATAGAGTTCGCGACTAGTATAGTGCCATTACTACTAATTACTGGACAACTGATTTGCCAGAATAGAAATTTTATAAGTAAAGAGCACTTGGTAAAAAATACGAGTAGAACTGTTTTTCATAGACAACATAAGAAAGAGAAAAAGCGTATCTGCATCCGTTTCCGTTGTTCTTATTACATTAACTGACGCTGTCTTGAGTACATGATGGTTAAGTTCTACGGTCCAATTTCTTTTAAATCCATATGAATTCTCAATCGGGAATTTGGCGGTTAGAATAAATTTGAAAAGGCAATTTAACATATCTTACCCCTTATTTTATCGAGTTTAAATAGATTAAAATGTTGTCAATAATAAAGAGGTTGTGAAGCATGATATCATGTGAAGAATGATATCAAGAGTACCTGAATGCAAGTACGACTGAGCGAGCGCGCAATTAGCCGCGGCGGCGGAGTCCGGGAGTCGGGTTCGGCCACGGAGAAGATACCACAAGCTGTCTCCATGTGTGGACCGCATGCTACCCTCGACAGCTTATCCAGGCCGTTCGTGAGAGTGGGGAGGGGAGTGGGGGGGGGCGGAGGGGATCACGGCAGAGGGCGAGGAGACGGAGGCACCCGTAAATTATGCAGCGTGATTTGTGGATCCGATCCCCCAAAGCACAACGTGACGAAATGGGAGGAAGCGGTCTGACCGACTGAGACGACGCGATAGGGTTGACTAAGGCAGAATAATTCGTACGTGACCTCTTACTTGTCTTGATACGGAAGATGTCTCCAAGTAACATACGCCCGACTTAATCTGGGAAATGAATTTCCTTCTTGATAAGTCACTGAAATTGGAAAGTTTTCCGGAGGCTGTTTCCTACATGACCCATTGTTGTTTCGAAGTCAATATTAGCAGTATCAGCTTTTCTTAGTATTCATTTGCAATTCCCGCACCAAATAATAATATTATCCACCAGTTTCCGTATAATGAGCTTTGGCAGGAGATATGAAAATTTAATAATTAATGTGGTATGAGGCACCTAAAAGTGGCGACGATGAAGGTCGCGATTCATCATACCTTTAAGTGTCCCTGTGTCCTTCCCACGAAATGCCTTAACTGCACATAAAAATTCACCTATGTTCATAGGGAGTTTAACTTCCCCGAAAATCCTTTTTACATCCTGCTCCTACGTCACCTTAAATTAGAGATCCCACGGCAAAATCTTATGAAGATTCATTCAATTCCATTTCCTGTCCTGAAATTGTTCCTCGAGAGAGTGATATATACTTGCCAGAATAACAAGCTAAAAATAATACTTGAAACGAGGTTGGTGGCCCAACAAAGCCTGCAAGAAGAATGAAGATATACACAACCGCGTGCTGCGAACACAAATATTTCCGCAGTTAAATCAGCGACGATGGGATGAAATAAACACGCAAATTTGCTCCATAACGCTCGAGCCTGTTTCTTTTTGCTGAAAGTGGGTTTATTAGTATTTCACTAAGGCCTGAGAGAGGAGGTGTCAGAAAGAGCGGAACAGGTACCTACCACTAACGAATTGCCAACCTTCCACCTACCTTCCGCCGTAACACACGCCCAAACCATCTTGACCAGCCGACCCGCAATCCTGCAACGAGATACGACCATCCCCGATGGCGGCTGCTTCCAGAGCTTTGTTCGAACAGGACGGTGAAACAAAAGGGATCGCCTTTCTTTGCATCCGCACGCTCGTTGTACTCCATCTTAACCACCCTCCCTCCCGTGGCATAGGCTCCTCTCGTCTCAACACACCCCGGATCCGGGACGAGGCGGAGGGAATACAGAAGTGAGTGTTGGACGCAGAACGCGGGGAGAACGAATGAGAATGCGATCGAGTGAAAGGAAATAAGAGTGAGAGAGCCAATTTTGTCGAAGGAGGAAGAGATGAGGGAAAATATTAGGACGCCGGAGGGAGTTCCGCAAACGGAAAGCCCGGCAAAAGAGCACGAGCTGATCTCTTTGCATAAGTACAGCCACATCTTTGAAGTACCTTGCAACTCGAGGGCAAGGGATTAATAACATTAAAAATACACAACGCGCATGTACTAAGGATAAAACTCATACATACAATTCTCATTCATACAATTATCATTAACATCATGAAGGCCAAGCACTACCAAGTTCACTTTTAACGTAACATTCAACATGATGTCTAATCAACTTCACGCTTGACTGTAGAGTTATGAGTTACATGTAGGCTTTAAAATAGCCTCAAACATACATAGCATTAATTATCCTCATAATCTCCCAGACAACTTAGATCAAATCTATTAGTTGTCATTATGCCCGCGGAAAAATGAAAGTTTAAACCTCTCTATGATACTAACTCTATCCCTTTGATCCAATCTACTGAGTATTCTATACAATACTAATCAACATTTTCAGGGAAAGTATCGAAATGAAATCAAATATAGTTGAGGAGACATTAATTGGCGGTTGCTCTTCAACGACAAGTGCTTGAACTGGGACTCTTCCGTGTTTAAGATCGACCGTTCCAAGCCTTGGTGAGGTCACAAAAGAATTTTGAAAGTGAAAGTGGACCTTGGCTTTAGGAAAGAGAAAAAAATTACAGACTTCGACTCCGTATAATGAAGGGACCCTTTCATTTAACTGAGCAAAGAGAAGAATTTGACAGAACGACCAGAAGGGAGGCTCCCAGTCAGCGATATCTTGTTTCGGGGAATATGTGCGATGCCATGCATTCATTATTCACGCCCAAGTATGTCAATGGACCCTCAGAAATACCCTTGGACAGACAGATTAAGAACTCCCTCGAGAAGAATGGCGTGCCTTTCGCTGAAACCCTTTAACTCAGAAAGAAAACGACAGAAATGAGCTATAATCTATTCATTACTGTGAGAATCTATTCGAGCATAGATTAGCCAATGACAACAATGCCATCTGATAGCCTGAAGATAGAAATTCCAAGCGCTCTGGAATGAATGTCAGTCCAAAATTGGAATAACGAGCTGTACGACCTCGTATCTGAAGTGAAATAAATAAATTAACCATAGCTCAAAAGATCGCATTTGTATAAATTCGCACTAAATTAACGTCAGATGAGCTAAAACATAACCAAGGGAATCATAATAATGCAATCTCTAGCTACACAAAAAAGGTAAATGGGATTCTATCCCGAACCACACCATGTACAAAGGAGTGCATTACGCTTAGATCTGATGAAAAATTTTAATTTGTCCCGCTCGTTTTGACACCATTAGTAAATTGTGAGGACTTCATGAGAGGTAAATAGTCACTGTGAATGATTTGCCCGAAGTAAACGTGCCATTAGCATTACCATAATTACTTTCCCGTGGTCCGTGGAGAACACATAGCGAATTAGCTAGATAATTGAGTACTATTGTACGTCAATGCGAGTAATTTTCCATCCCGTTCTTGGTAAATCGTTAAAGAAAGGCGATATAACCCTCGAGAATTGGAGTTTTGTCAATTCTAAATCAGTTATATTTTTTCTAACCACTGATTACGAATTAGAAGTAAATCACGAGTGACGAACCATTTCTGGCTAGCAAGCAAAATTATATCTGATGAGCTACTACTGACAGATGAGAAAAAAAACTCGGCCTCGATAGTAACAAATAAATAGGGAGGGGGACGGATGCGGAAGGGGAATGGTATATAGAAATCGTTTCCTTTAGAGAAAAAGATGTAAGAGTCAGGGCAAGTGAAGAAAAATTGCGAGCAGACACTGAGTTTTGAAGGAGATAAGAGGAATGGGGATGCTGCGAAACGCTCTCCCTGGGAGAGCGCACCGGCCAAAACTGAGACGGGCGTTGAGTGACATGACAAGACAGGCCGCGAAAAGTCAGCTAATTCCATCCTCGCGGGCGCTGGAATATTAAACCAAAAACCACTTCACCACTGGACACCCTATAATATTCAAGTTAACTTCTGACAAATGCCAGACATAATTTTACGAGGTTTGTGCGTTATCTAAGACATGATGGTAATTTTAGATAAGAGGTGGTGCTACATTTATAGCCGTCGTGTCCCTTGTAAAAAAGTCGTTTACAGTGAACTCGACTGAGTATGATCACTAAATATAGCATTGATAAAAACTTCTTGTTCCCTCCACCGGTTTTGGCGACATCCTCAAGGAAAAAATGTCATAACTTTATATGTCCAGGATATTGTATACATTTATACAGTACATTATATACAGAAATGCCAGTATATTATATATTTTGGCGAGCTCTTCCCAGATTAGTCAAAAACCAATTGTTGACTCCGGAGACCAATGTTCAACGGCCTAGCTCCTCGAAATCTAGCCTGCATGTAGAGTAGTCTGTAGTGCATGATGCATGTATCAACAACCAATCCCTTTATTACTATGTAGATACTAGCCATGTAGCTGTGTGTGACCATATTATGTAGCATATTTCCATGCAGTAGCCTAGTTGCATGTTAATAGTGCAGGTTTGGTGATCATCACCCCCTGCCACACACCCTCCCGGTGGCTTGGGAGGTATCGCGTTAATGTAGATTTAGATTTTCGTTTATTTTCTACATGTATTCCAAGTATATACATTATCGGAGAGCTCGAGGAGATTTCATCAATGCTATTAGCAGGGAAATGTATTAGATAATACGTAACAATATCATTGTTGATTCATCGACAATGGGTGCCTGGTGCGGAATTACTTCCTCCCTACAACCCTTGCGGTAGCTTTCAGGGTACAAAGAAGATGCACACCTTCAATTTTAATATTTTACGAGTTTATGAAACTTAAGAGTTTCTGTATTAGCACTGTGTATTAGCAGACGCTAAATTGAATTGAAGAATGCAAACCACGATGAAATTGCCCATTTACCAATAGCCAACGGCAACGCTTCTATCCCAATCTTCCTAAATATTTTTACATGAATAAGTGCTTCGATACAAACAAATGTGCCCTGAGCAAAAGAGTAAAAGGTTAATGCGAATTCTTGGAACCACCGGAAGGTATGGACCTGTATTTCTAGCATAATTACTGAAATAACTACGACTATGATATTAAGCATAAGGTTATCTCGATCATTATTGTATATCTAGGTTGAAAGTGTTTCCACCGCCGCATTAAAATTATCATTGCATGAATACTTCAGTTCTTTAATAAGACTTAAAAGTTCAATGGTACCAAACGTCACCTCAATAATTCCCAACGTTTTACGGATAAATCAAGGAATTGAATAAAAACTTTTCGGAAAGATTTTAATGATTTAATGCATTTATTCTAGTAATACACGCATTGGGCTAAAATTTAGGCCGCATAAATTATAGAGTCGAGTGAAAAGTAGATCATAAAGTTTAAATATTCAACGTCACGTATTTATGCTTGAAGCATCACATACTAGACAGCCAACAATATAGAATTTATTATTCACCACGGATTCACTACAATATTTATCTACACGATTTTGCTCCAGAAATCAAAGGGTGCAAGTATGGCGTGTATTAGGATACTCCTATGTGACGGTTGCCATGATCAGTGTAAAGTATAGTCTATATATATTAATTTCGTAGCGTGTCAGTCAGTCCGTCATTCTGCATCCGTTTTGTTTCGTTCTCTCCCAAATTTTGAGCTAAAAGAGTGAGATTTGTTGCGTTGAGTGTGGGTTCTCTGTCTGTATGATTTGGTAGTAGTTTCGGATTTTTAGCAGTTTGTGGTGCAGAGAAAAATGCAAGAGACAAATGGTGTTTTCCCTATCTTTTGACAAGAGAAACCAGTTGCCATGCATATTTGTTTACGTTGCTAAGTAAATGTGTTTACGTTTTTGGTAAAGGAGGATAAATTGGATTGAAGAATTTGAAGAAATTGGAATTAGTTTCATCAATCAACTTTGTAAGTATGAAAATATTAATTGACGTTTTCGATATGCAGATAATGAAATAAAACAATTTTTGACTACCTTCCCCGATCTTGTGTATGAAATGTGAATTTCAAAGCTAGGCGTTTTGAAGTACTATTCTAATAGTTGAAAGAAGGCTATAAACGTTTATTATGTATTAATGCTTTCTGCTAAATCAGCAGGTTAATTCGAATATATATTAATTTTGTAGCGTGTCAGCCAGTCATTCTATATCCATTTTGTTTCGTTCTCTCCCAATTTTTGAGCTAAAAGAGTGCGGTTTGGTGCGTTGAGTGTGGATTCTCTGTCTGCATGATTTGGTAGTAGTTTTGGATTTTTAGCAGTTAGTGGTGCAGAGAAGAAAGCAAAAAACGTGGTTTTTGAGAGAGGGAGACAACATATAATGAAAATATGGCGTAGAAAAAAGTACAAAAACATATAGGGTATTTAGAGTGGGACACATTTCTCTATTTATAAAATAGCCATTTCCTTCTCTCTGCATACGAAGAGCTTATGAAAAGTGCCTGCAAAGCAGGTAGCAGGCCTGCTAGTACGTTATACTATTGTACAGAGACGAGTATACTTCGAATGCGTGCATGAACCAGGTATGGGTAAAAGCTGGCGAGTAGCCTCACTCTTCTGAAAGGCGTAGTCGAAGCACCACGCATTTGTTGTACGTCTTTAAAGGAAATAAAGCCTAAGTTGTTAGAATGGAAAGACTGGACTTTTGATTTATTTCCACACCTTAAAAGTCAGCTTTTAAGCACATGTAATTCAGAGCCGACGTAATAGGCATTTATCATCGGCTCCAGGTGTAGTGTTGCGGGGATATTAGGCTGTCAATCGTAGTAAGTGGTAAGGAGATGTGTCTGGAAAGCAATACTAGGGTGTGTGGCAGGGGGTGGGTATTCTTTATCTGTACCTACTGACTACCCTGCAAGGCACCTCGAGGATGTGTGGCAGAGGGTGAGTTGTCACCAAATATGCATTACGTACATGCACTTGAGTTGAAATTGGTTAGAGTTTCATCGTGAAACGATTGGTAAATAAGAAGATGAGATGACGTTTTTCTAGCTGAATCAGCGGGCATCACCGCACATTATAAGCATACATTAAACGCATACTTTACTACAAATTTAATGAATTTATTTTGCTCGTTTTTAGTTTTTGAGTCCAAAGGATATCCCATTCCGCCCACTCGAAAAAAGCATGACACCTTTTCTGCGTTCGAAGGAATTTTCAAAGAACTTGCTGCTCTTCCTTGCATCCTATCAAAGGCTGGAATTGAATCTTCCTGTTGTTGTTATTGCTGTTAGAGAAGGCGAGAACTAAGGTTATCTCCGCCATTGAGGATTGGTTGTTATTGGGATGAAATTTCTCCATTAACGAACAAAGGTGGAAAGAAACCCAGCGTCCGCGAATTAGCATACTAAAATCGAGAGGCCCAAAGGGGTCCATGGTTTAACGTCCCATCCGATGGTCGGCATGCTGCACGTACTAATACCACCTACTCGAGTGCTCTCCAAACAGCACTCAAATAGAGATAAGTATTTCACAGAAAGGTCTGCCGCTGCCGGGATTCAAACCCGGGACTTAGGGATAAGAGGCCAATACGTTAGCCACCCCACCAACCTAATCCCCTTTAAATCTTTCTTTGATGGCTCCTGTATGCTCACTCCTAACTAGAGATGAGACCTTTCTCAGGTAAAACATATTTTTCCTGTCTTCGGTGCGAATACTTTCCAACGTTTTGAATCTACACAACGGCGGAATACGCATAGCGGTTCAAATGACATCACAATATATATGTCAGCATTCAACCCACTCCCCTCTTACATATTTAGTCATAAATCCGATTCCTTTCCAAGTGTAGAGCACTTTAACTCCGTGACAGAATCCACCTACCAGTTAACTGAAAGGAAATTCTTGGGTTTATAAAAAGTTCGCAGTTTGCACTACTAATCTGCAAGCCGACCGCTTTCCCCTCAATTTCAGATGAAAAGCAGTGATATCCACTTCAAGTCACTATCCACTAAACTAATATCTACGCCTGCTATGCATTAACATGTACTGGGCGCAGGATGAAACAGTAAATACGGAAATGGAGAACAACAAGGTGATTTCAAGGTTTCCCTGGGAATTACCGATGATAAAATCCAAGAGATGTTCTATAAAACTTCGTTTGTAATCAGAATATTCAGAAACAGCGTTGCCTTACGTCAACAAAAATCAAAGCACTATAAGGGATAAAAACGTTTAGCGATAATTGAGTATTTCTTGGCATGTAGAGGGAAGACGCCCTAAGAAACAATATCTGAAAGGAAATACATTTCCGCTATTAAACATAATCCTCCTTAAACGTAGGCTTTCAAGTCAATAAGGGTGGATAAAAATGTCATCATCACAACATCACTTCATCATATAATTATTTTTAGCTACTCCCTAGTAAACAAAAGTTTTACTTTAAAAAACTTCACCCCATTTAAACTCTTAGCGAGATATTTTAAATCCCTTCCTTAACTAGCATAGAAAGTCTGATGGATCAGCTATTACATAGCTGATGGAGCAGTGGAACGAATTCTACATTCTACCACACCACCAATTCCAATTCCACTAATCGTTTCACGATAAAACTCTAATCAATTTCAACTTCTCAAATAAATAATAAAATATTCACCAGACCACACACTGATACCTTCTCAAATCGGCAAACAGAAGAAGCCATGGAAGAGCCCACCATATGTATGTGCATGTCAGGTTCGCGTGAATTGATTCTTACGTAAATTGACCTCAGCCGCCGATGCAACGTGAAAACCATGTCTATTTCAATTATTTACGCGGCGCCAATGAATCAGCTGGATTAGGAACGCTACGAATATGACATCAAAGAATATATTCTTGAGGAATAGAGAGCTAAATTAGCAGAGGATAAAAGTTTGCGAGATCACACTGACTGCCTTAGGAAAAACCAGGACTAACATTTGGGGGAATAAGTATTTATGCAATGAAATTACACTAGTCAACTTACAGAAGTTATACTGCGAACGCAATTAAAAATATTTTGAGGTCATTCATACTTTAACACAGCCATTGTGCATCATAAGACGACTTAATTTGATTAATAAATATGGACGTAAAAGCTGGCATATGTTCGTAAGAAATGACAGACTTATGCCACCGGAGCAAAGAGAGATATGATTACTTCTCGGAAAGCCTTGAATGCCCCAGGGCATGGAATCAGAGACTCCTATGAGAGAAGTACTAGCTAAATAAATACGCAAAGAGCAACAGGACGACGTACCGAACATTATACGAGACCTTTTCCGAAGGGATGGGCGAAAGACAGAATGGGAGGGGAGAGAAGGAAAGCCTTTCTCGACGACTCCTTGGTAAACCGCAACCAGCTCTTCCTCATTCACGAAGCTCTCTCTCACTGCCACTCCTTCTCTCTCTCCATTCCCCCTTGAGAGATGCGGCCGAGGGAGGGGGGCATGGGAAAACGGGGAGGGCTGAGGGGGTGAGGGACCCGAGGGAGGTAGGGGGGAGCACAGCTGTGGGTCGAACTCCGCCGTCCAGCATCAGCCCCCTCTCGCATATTAGCTCATCTCCCCGGCCTTCGTCCACTCCCTCCATTCATCCCAAGCCCAGCGCAGGTTCCCACGCACGCTAGTTTCCTCCTCCTCCCTCTACACCCCCTCGTCCACTCAACCCTCAACCCCTTCCCTCCCACCCTGGGACTGCACCCACAAAAACCTTTTTCCGTCCACTTCGCCCGTTGTGCGGGTGGGAAAAAAAATGGAGGGCCGAAGGTTACGGGGCTTCCTTCATGGCCAACCGAAAGAACCGCACGTGAATCCGTACTCGGGGTATATCTTGTCTCCCTTCTCTGCTTCCACCCCCGTTCCAGCCTTGCATGCTCAAGACCCCTCCCCATCCCCCTGACCCTTGCTTAAAAAAAATACTCCCTCGGTCGGCAAGTTTTGGGGTCAGGGCAGAAGGCGAGTCTCGGTTACGTATGTCCTACCTAAATCTGCATTTGAGGGACTCGGGATTCAACCCTTGATGAAATTTACAGCTCACACGATTCTGGTGGATTCTGATTATAAGCAAGCTTCGCTATTTATTCCCAAAAAATCAGGAATCCGTCTCCATCCTCATCAGTTTTTAAAAAACCCCGAGGCGAAGGATATTAATATTACAGAATTTTTATCTTAAAATTTAATGCTATCAGACTGGGAGATTTGAAAATTACTCTCACTTATTCAGCATGAATAAATTTCGGCGATGGACGTTTTGACCCTTAAAGTTTGTGGGCTTGATAACAACTTAACAATTGGATAATCCCCTACTCTGTGGTGTAATAACGATTGCTAATATTAATATGTTAATTTCACTGAAATACAAATATTTGATCCTATTAAAACAAATAATAGGAATTAAAGCGTGAATTTACTATTATTATTTCGGCTACTCACTCGCAACTCACATAATAGCCATTTAGTACAAAGATACCATGAAAATCAATGACTGTACCCTGATATTCGTGACTCACCACTACTGGCGAACGAAAACTTCCTGTATCAAACAATGAGGATGGTTCACCATTACCTGAAATGAGAAATAAAAGTAAATAAGTGATAATCGCGCCAAGAATAATTTGCATATTACAATGGTCACGAGTGGATTTACTAAGGGGAGAAAGAAATCCTAACTGGAGATATAGTCAGTTCTTTTTAACTTGCACCCTAATATCTAGTGCCAACTACAATAAATATTTCCAAAGTATCAAAATATCGGAATAAAACTTACAAACAGAACATTTTCAATACATTATTTCAAAAAAGGACTTTAACTACCAAAAGAAACTAAAATCCCAATCATAATAAAAATGTAACCCACTCCAATCATTTTTGCTCATTAGAATACAGCAGCTAGTGCCAGCGAAGTTCATTTGTCAATATTGTATCCACACAGAGCAGCTGTTTAATGTGGGCATTCCAAACATAATTTTACGCTGGATTATTTAACACGAGGACGAAGCATTTACAAAACTTGGCACAGATGACAGCAAAATCCAAATAAAATTTGAGATAAAAAGCAGAGCGTGGAAATAAGGCTGACTCGTTAGTGACTTTAAAGGGTAATAAATAAACTAACAGTTAATCAAACTCAAATTGGCAAAACATGGGCTACATGCAATTCATCACTGTTTTGCAGCACCGAAAAACCATAAATTGGGCTGACTAATGAGATTCTGCTGAAAACGCGAACCTCTAACGACACAGTTGCGTGAGAGATACTAATTGCTAGAAAGAGCACTCTGAACAGCGATGCCTGGAGTGATTCTACACCGCACAAAATGGCCTCATTAAAGACAAATATTCTTCAACGATAGTATTTACATAGATAATTAAGCACGCAAATGGGAAGATGTTGTAAATACACGTCACCATGCCATCACGAAGAGAAAAAATGAAAGCAGAAATTATACGAGCCTCTTGGCATTGGCGAAAATTCATATAATATAAAATTATAAAAAATAAAGATGACGCACGTCAAAATTAGGACGGTATAGTTTGTTTTCATTCACATTTATACTTCATCAGTCCAGAAAATAAGTGTCATCCTTAACATCACTCGGTCCGCTTTTTCTTAACTGATACTGTTAAGGAAATGCAGAGAGCTTTATTAAAATATTTAAGACATAGGAAGAAAATAGTCTACCATTATGAGGGGTTCTAATTCAAAATCCTGCAACTTGAGCAAGCAAGAAAATGATTGGAATAAAATTACACATTGTATCTTTAATTAACGGCAAACCACAATAGTTTCGTTGATATGGACTTATTCACAAAACCGAGTACAAACTTAAAGCAGTAGTCTAATTAAATCCTTGCAATAATTTAGCGAAATAGGTAAGGGAGAAATCCCATTTGTTTTGGCACCATAATAATAATCTTCTAGCCTTATATGTTATGAAATACACTTTATGTTTACTCCATGTTCATCGCACATTTTTTCGGTAGCTAATTATTTACTTTTTCGGTAACTAATTTATTATCAACAAACTAATTATTGCCCCTGCCACACACCTTTATGGTGGCTTGCAGGGTATTATGTAGATATAGATATTTAGAGATGTGAGATACGCTTTCCGGGGGTTGAAGAAAAAGCCTTGGGTGGATATGAACCTTTACGCTTAAATAGCATAATGTCAACAGTCAAAATTAAGTATTGACGAATGGGAATCAGGACTCCCAGTTCTTGAAGTTGTAGATATTTGGGGAAGCGAACGACAACAGTAGTAATTCGAGCCAGTGAGGAGGATAGGCGGATATTAGGCCGAAGTAAAGTTTCCAGCGAACGGAAGAAGGGTGGAGAGAAACCTAGCGTTCACATTAACGAAAGACACCAAGAGGACTACGGCTTAACGTCTCATCTGACGGACGGAGTATTGAACTCGAATGTTCTCCACAAAGCACTCAAGTGGGGACAGGTATACCAATGAAATCTCCGCCTTGGCCGGGATTTGAACCCACGCCTTCGGGATGGGAAGCCAGAACTCTGGTAACCACACCGACCCGATTCCCATTTACAATCCTTTCGCACAAAAGAGTCACGGGTGAATGTGTGAAAAGGAACCGAAAATACCTTTCGTATCAAATAAATCCCTGTTATATGCATGTCTACTTTAAAATTCACTCCCGTGAACTGATATAAGACTGATCGAAGAAAATATTTACGACAACTATAGAGGCTGATCAAAAGCTTAGGGAGGGAGAGGCAAATTCCATACAGCCACAGAAATCTCAATATGATTTCAATATGACATCAAGAAATCGGTTAAATTTTCAAATACTTCACACCAAGAAAAAGAAACACATTGGACTGAAACTATGCTATAAAAATTTAAAAAGAGAAAATGAAACTTTTCCACGAAATCCTCGGAGACGGAAGAGAAAAAAGTGTGAGGGCGGACGGAAAAGTGCAAAAAAACGCGGAATAGGACCTGCGGGAAGGTCATATAACGCTCTTCTCCGGAAAGCCGTCTACGGTGACTGAACAGACGGGCTGGAAGGGATTGGAGTCGCTGGTGCGAATGAGATCGCTGAAAGCTATCTATCCCCGGGGAAGGGAAATATCTCGCGGTATAAAAGAAAGTAGAATGGATACATGTGACGTGTGAATGGATGTGTGTGGAGAAACTGAGGAAATGTGGACAGGCGAAAGAAATATTTTCGACGGATGGAAGAGGCGGATCATAAAAAAAAAACACGAAGCTTATTTACCCTCCACACACATCTCATCTCTCGCGGCCATCGGCGAATGTTTCCCTCTCGGAGATCCACTGAAATGGTGAGATGAGACTTCGACGCACACATTAATTTGTCAATACCCCAAATAAGTAAGTATATTCCCTCGCTGGTCGCTCTCGGGATTCCTGTCGGAAAAGGCATGAGAGTCATAAACCATGTGCGCCACGACAACTGAAAGATGAACGGGAGGACTGGCGATGCGGGTGAATCGGAACTTGTAGACAGTGGCGACGCCATCTGCATCATCGCCCCGCGAGGCCTCCGCGGGCGTCGGCGAGGGTGTGTGGCAGCGGGTGAAAGGTCACCAAACATGCACCACTTACACGCAATTACGAGCGATGATGCTACTAGTTGATAGAGAAATGTAAGTTATAAAAGTCACTTGCAACTAGATGGCTAGTATCTACATAATAACGAAGTGATTACGCGTAACGAAACGTTTCTCAAAATTTATCCATATCTGATTTCCAAATATGCATGGGTTAGTATAAATGTTAAAACATTCTTTACGCACCACAGACTACTCCAACAAAACATCACCTACCTATCCATTTCCTATGCTACGTATCATGTTCTCTTATTGTGCGCGAGAGAAATGACAAATCTATCGGAACGACGATCTATCTCTCTGATGCTGTTCATCTGTTCTAGCAAATTCTAGTAGGGCTCTTAATATACCTCTAAATCAGATGCCGCTTCAGCGGATGTATTGAGCTGCCTTTTACGCGCACGCCATTGATTTTTTCGGATGTAGTTCAAGAACGTGGACTAAATACTTTCCTTCCCCAGCCTGCCGTTATTTCGCAATCACTTCATCGAATGGATTGAAAATTGTATGTTCCGGGGTAAACTCCCCTCGAAGAGCCTCCCAGAAGACATGGAATGGAGGATGGAGAGAGATGTCGATTCCCAGTAGACAAGCTTAAGAAATTGTCCTCCCTTCATTGCAATGAAAGGAGGAAATGAAATATATTTTGGACATCATTGCCATTATATCTGTCCAAAGGTTGTGTGACGGCAGCCATTCATTCTTCCATATTCCAGTTTGTTTCACTATTACGTTATAGTGAAATATTAAAGGAAAGAGAAATAAATATTGTGGATGTGAAAGAGTAGAATTAGGTAAATATGAAGAGCTTAACGGATAGGAGAATCGAGTGTCAATCTGCGTCAACCAATGTTAGGATTGCTGTTCAATAGTAACCCTGATAATCTTCTTAAGGATAACTCTATTGCTTTGCCCAAGTAAATTCTTGGTCTTCCTCAAGCGCTTTTTCTCCGATTTTCCCTTCAGATTCTTATTTACTCATTCGTTATAACTCAAGTGTGCCAAATAAACCGCGTCCTACTTTTCCGTGTGCTGCTCCAAAGAGCCCTTTCTTTTTCAGTACTACTGTATACCTACTTCCTCATTTCTTGCCCTTTAAGTACATTTGCTCCTCAACAATCTTCTACAGAACCAGGTTTCAACAGCTTTTCTTTGTGCTTATAAAATAATCCATACTTCTGATCCACTGAGTGATACTACACGCACGAATGTTTTTACATATTGCTTTCTGGTTTCCAGTAGTCTCTTCTTGGAGCATTTAAGTTGTTTCTTCGTTAGGAAAACTTCTTATAAAATATAAACATTTCTTCGCTTGATGTCGTCGTATTTTCTTTATCCCATGCAATGATGCTGCCAAGGTAGGTTTATGTTTACACTAGTTTCTTTCCTTTAAAGAGAAGATTTACTATCGTTATTTCCCTTATGCATCTTATACATTAGTTTTCTTTTGACTTTTCTACGTTAAAAACATTGTTTTGGATAAAAAATGGAAAATGGTAAATAAACCCAAAATATTATTACAACTGTATTTTTCACATACGCACTAATGAAGAACGGCCATGAAAAAGGCTACACTATTACAGAGAGAAGTAATTTACTTCCTCCATAATTAGCAGGTGTAAAACAAATTAAGTAAATAATTTAAACAGATAGGTAGTATGCAAACGTTGACGCTCAGTTTGAGTCGAAATATATAATCATTTTTTGTGAAAGCAACGGGAAGTAAGTCCCACCAGAGGAACCAAAGTAACATTTTGGCCGGCGGGGATGGTATTATCAAGTGCCAAACCCAATTGCGACTTGCAACTTTATTCTCCTTGATCTCACCATCTTCATCTGTGCTCTATGCAATAGTGCAAGACCCTGGAACGCATTTTATTGAGTAATCAATTTGCAGAAGTGAATAATGATTTCCATTTCCGATAAGCAAGAGACGTACTTAAAGTACGTTCGTTCCTTCAATGATCAGATTATTAGTTTTATTTATACCAACGAGACTTCAATACTTCGTTTGAAATTTAATATTCTAAAATTGATACAAGTTTCAGAGATAAATTATGAATTTAGACTTATTACTTGATATGCACTTAGAATCAATGCCAGCGCGACAGGACAACAGAAATTCTACGTTCACGAACGTTGGCTAAGGTTTATAACACTTTCGGTTATAATCACACCAGATACAACCAAGAGATAAATAAAATAAGTGCTGCTGTACATGCTGTTTTCTTTAAAATTCCGATGCAGCATTGCAATACAAAAAAGGAGAATATTAATTTACTCTTAACCTTTCAATTTGCTGAAAAATAAGCAAATCACTGCAGTATTCAAAGTAAATATGGAAAATTAAAGAACTTAGTGAACTCCATAGTAAGTAAGTTCTTTTATTTAGCAATTTCTGAAAATTTCTACCATACGTCGCCGGAATTTGTTTCCTCTATTAAAATAAATAATTTTTTTTTCGAAAAAGAAAGGCAAATAAATACCAAGCAGCTTAATTAAGGTCGGACTGTAAACGACTCCACGTAAAAATTAACTGAAACGCAGATGACGAACGTCAGCGACATCAAAGTCACCCTGCCAACAATGTAATTATCAGCTGGCATTTAACTCAGAAAGGAGTCCGACTACAAGACTCTGGCTGGGTTTATAACGCCTACCGTCTCTCCATAAGGGTAACAAATTGGTCGCGAACGACTTTTAGCTGCTTATGGAATAATAAGTGAGCAGGAAAGTGGTCTCCTTTTCATTACAGAGAAGGGAAGGGACTGGAAGGAATAATAATGGGATGTTACGCTCTACATTTTAAGACTTGTAAAAAAGGAGAGGACGAGAGTCAGGGGAACTAATTACGCAAGAGTGTCGCAGCGGAAAATGAGTGGGAAAGTCAGAAAACGGTCAGTAGTGATAGAGGGAAAGGCAAGCCGCGCAAGGGAAAACGCCGTCGACGCAACAATGGGCGAAGGATGAGACGCTATGCAAATGCAATGGGTGTTCAGCAAGCCTCTCCCACACGAGCAGAGGGAACGAAGATTGGATTTTGGGGACTGAAAAAAAAAGAGGAAAAGAAAAACATTAGACCAAGTATGGTCCTCAGGAGCAGAGAGAAAGAATGGGAGTGGACGAGAGGAAATTGAAAAGGGAAGGAAATTGAAAACACCACCATAGTTCCCGACGACCACAGTTAATGCACGACAAAGGAGAGAGAAAGACTAAGCAAACAAGAGAATGGCATTCTGGCGAGGAAAATACAAGAAAGAAAATAGATTTCACAGCAAAGATCTAAAAAATACAAGACGGTATCTCAAAACGAATACGCTCCGTAAAATGAACCATTATTAAACAAAAAAAATACTTGCGAAAGAAAGCCTATTTGACAAGCGTGTGCTATTCCCTATCTTCAAAAGATAAGAGTACCTTCTAAAAACTCCGAAATTGGAGTTGAACCACGAGATGAAAATGAATTCTGCGGATTGTTAAGCGTACTCTATTGATGTACACTGAGAATAATTTTCTGAGGCTTCGTGGTAAAAGGGAATACACGTACTGCCTTTGGATTTCACACAACAGTACGTATACATCAGCTTTGAGAGTTGAATTTTAAATTGGTTGTAGTGGACTGTTCACTCGGACGACACTGTCCCAGGAAAGATTCCACCGGGAGGTACTGTCGGCAAGTAAAGCGAAGTCGATTAAGACTTTAAAGCGTCGAGAGGAGATGGAAACGGAGACTGAGCTAAGAGACCCCTAGGAAATGTTTAGGGAAAAGAATGGGAAGGGGTGAGAGGTTGACATAGGAGGGAAAATGTTACTCAGGAAACACCGCTGAGGAAGGAAGAAGGCATTCCTAAGTGACAGTGCTTTTCAACTTAAATAAATGCACTCGCAAGTCAAATTTCCTCGCCAGACAGGACGTCCCGATACGATGCCACGGCATGAAATGGCTCCCCGAAAGTGTTTCATGAATAAATCACGACAGGAAATGTGACGCATATCGGTGTTTTCGCGTAGAGGAAACATTTTCTGCGAAATCCCTTGAATGAAAGACAACAGTTTCTTGAAAAAGGTGGCGTAAAAATTTTATTTCGCTTGATCTCAATTGACGGAATCAAAAACAACCCCTCGCCGGTGACGCCACACATCTATGATGGAATATTTAATCAATACCCCTAATCGACACATATTATAGGGTTCTGAATCTCATTGAAACTATACCTACTATATGACTAACTCGATAATGTACGCCATCAAATAATGAAAACGGCTTACGTCCAAACCTGGTAGTGTTAAATAAATATTGTGAAAAATACTAAGTGCTCGCCTCTTCAACGTAAATGAACAAGCCCATTCATCAGCAATGTTTATGTAATATTAATGAGATAGCCAGAGTAAAAATTGACAATTTATTACAATTTGAGCACTAATTTACAAACATTTGCATGATTATAACATCCCGGCATAAACGCAGTAGCACAAAGTTTTGCAAGAGACTACTTGTACGCTACACACTTCACACATTTCCAGAATAAAGCGTGAGGGAGTAGAAAAAAAGGCACACGCTTATCAACATAAAAAAGCGAGATCTTGGAAAATAAAAATCAGTTTTGCGGCTGAATGAATACGATGGTAGCTAATGAAGCAGCAGCGGAATAATCAGAGGGTATTCGATATATTACGTGAAAGATTTCCACGAAGTCCACAGCAGGAAATGAACGCTAGCACATAGCGATGACACAATAAATGAACAGGAGAGCCGGATAGATGTCTCCAATTTTATCCAGGGAAATTCCTCCACCGCGAGAGTAGTGGAATAGGGGAGTAAAAGTGAAAGGCCCATGTGAAGGATAAACGTAAAAGAAGGAACGAGGATGATTCGCCACACACGACGCATTTGTTACTAGCAAGGGAGGAGGGGATAAGGATCGAGGTTTAATGAACCAAGGGACATAAATGCCCAAATAAACGGAGGGCGAAAAATACAATTAGTAGGGCCTACGAGTTTTCAGCTTTGTACAGGGAAGAGTGGAAGGCCGGATTTATACGGAACATATTAGAGGGGAAATATTAAAGGAGTTCTACGAGTCGGACCAACCACAGCTTTTCATTGGATAGGGACCAAAAGCTTAGATAAGTTGTGGAATCTGTGATAGCGAATATTTGCACATTGCAGGGACTTTCAACAGCTGCAGAAGAGTGGAGAAATTCATAGTATCAGCATTAAACTGCTCTCAACCAAAAGCGATATTAAGTCAGTTTAACGCCTCATTCGACGTACGGAATACAGTAATTGAAGCACCCACTCCACAGTACCAAATCATGGACCAGGAGTCCACTAAGAACATCTGCCACTGCCAGTATTCGAATCCGGACATTCGAGGTGGGGTAATATCTTACCACTAATGGTCGTAGGAAGTAAATACTCCAAGGGTCTAAGTAAAACGGGAATTCTTACGACAATTAACATTAGGAATGAAACGGACAATGAGGCAACGCGTAGACATCACTTCATTGCCTAGAGAGAATGAAATGTGAGGAAAGGGGAAGGACATTGGGAAATACAAGAAGAGAAGCAACAGGGTTTAGACACGCTCATCTCCCTCTCTCCTGAACGACGATAGAGAGCGTCGTTGGTTAACACTCAGGGAACGGGAAGAGCAAGTGGGCGAAGCGAGAGATGAGATAGGGGCGGGATTGAAAGACTTAAGGATTCGAGGAAAGCCGCGCCCCGGGAGAAAGGAGACAGAATCCTAAATGAGATGCTCCCTGAACCCCTGAACCCTCTCCCGCTCTCGACTCCCTACATCTCTCATCATCCTTTATATTCCTATTTAACCCATCCTCTCTCCTCCCCGATTCTCCAGCATGCATCTCCGCCTGACGAACCTTTGCCTCAGAAGAACCCCATTGCCAAAATACGCCGGCACTGATGGGCGTTCGTGCATCGCCCAGGGAACGCGAGAGGTCGGTCCTACGCGAGGCAAAGTCTTGGGCAAAACATGAGGACGTGGGCAAGAAAAAAAAGGGATACGTCTCCCGCCCAACAACCGCCGCAGGATGCAGACTGAAGGTAAAGAAAGGGTAAAGCAGAGGGAAGTGGTACGAGGGAATCCTGAGAATGGATACAGACGACGACGCTAGTGGGAGAATTTGATTGAGAAAAGGTACGAAAATAAGTAAATTGAGCCATTTCGACACGAGAAAGAATCAAATAGCTCTACACTCCTGTATTTTTTTTTACTTTGCGACATCTAGGGTTAGACAACAAACATTATTCACAAAGTGGTACATGGGACAATAAAAGGAAGGTAGTCGAATCCTTGATCGGTAAATAATAAAAAGGGCGTATTAAAAACAATTTTTCTTTCACTGAGTCGGGATACATGTTTAAATAGCAATTTTGGAAAATAATTAGGGCAAAAAGAAAGGATTGGTCGTAGAAAATGAGTGCACACAATAAAGCGACAGAAACCGTATTTGTTTGGGCAATACTAGGAATTTGCTCGAATTAACAAAGTAAAATAGAAATATGTATGTATTTTAACTATACAAGGGAGTTTGATAGTAGAGTAACGAGAAGATAGTGTATGGTTTGGATTACAGGAATCCATTAGTTGCTGTTATTCGGGCGAGACGACCGACAACTGAGGTCTTTTGCGCCAGAGATGATAGGTGGGTAATAGGTAATGGTGGGAGTTTTCAGGGAACAGAGCGTCCGCAGGGAACAGAAACACAGCGTCCGCATTAGCCTGTTCTTAACGAAAGGCCTCAAGGGGACCACGGTAAAAACGCGAAAACGAAGAAAAAATTAATGAAAATGAAACAATTTAACTAAAACAGTCTTACAGACTAAGACAAATCGATAATATACAAATTGTCACTATATAGGTTACGACAATGTTACACAAAACACCTCGAGAATACTGCCATAGAAAAACGTTTTGAAACGAGTTGCACAGAGCAGCGCAATGAAAATGAAACATAGGTATAAACAAAACCTGGACGGAGATTTATAAACAGCATTACTGAGGATAACGATATGTGAAGATGTAAAATCATCTTCGCATTCATCCATCGCAAACAGTTCTTATAGAAACACGGTCGCGAGAGTTCTCCCACAAAAATTATTTTTTTTTCAGTTCATAATTCCTTCCCCAAATGCAATGGGTAATCAAATTAAAATTAATGAATCAAGGTCACAGTTACAACAGATTTCGAACAGAGCTATTTTTCACCATTGCTGAGGTACAAAAGAATGCGAAATGAAATATTTTTAAAATTCAAATTCGGAGAACAACGGAGGAAATCGTGAAATAACGACAAAAGCGGAAAAAATCAGGTTTCCAGCAGCTCAAGGAAACTAACTGCATCCACGTAAGAATCTCGCGTCCACGACACAGGGAATAAAATCCTGTACTGCAGGCGCTTAATTAGAGAATTTCACGGACTTGGGCGGGAAACGAAGCCGACCGGAATAACGGACCTTAGAAATGGAGAAATGCACAGTTCCTATCGCGCTCCCATTAGAAATGAACGCCACCGTCAAGTAATCTTGTTACGGTCGTTAAGGCGACGGGCACTGCGGCAGAAAGAGTGTGGAGCGAACCAATAACACCGCTGTCGCCACGCGATGGGCCACATCGACTTTGCCCTCGTAAAAGAGTTAAAAAAATTATCGAGCTTGAGGTAAAAGCGTATAGTACTCACGACAGCGAAGCCTGACTCGAGGCGGAGCGCATTTCTATCGAAGCAATAGATTCCGATAAACGCGTTTATCGCACTGCGCATTAATGAAAATGAATCGCACCCGAGTAGATTAATGACCTAGTGGCACGTCCATTACAGCACACACCCATTCAATTTTGAAGCGACCAAGTATGTACACACACCGAATGCTTCCGAAGACGAGGCGAGGTCATGGGACCTAATAGGTCGTCTTGATAGCGCGCAACTCACTATATCTCTAATTCATATCTTGTCCCCAGGGTAGGAAAGACAAAAAATGAAAATCGAGGAGAACGAATATGGATTGGGAAGAGGGGCGGGATAAAAAAATTATCGATTTTTCAAGGGGAAAAAATATCCATTCGTTCGCAAAACACCAATAAATTGCAGGTCCTTTACACGTTATGCCTACCTAAAGTTGATCAACACGTAGATGCGACCGAACCACGCCGTACATGCCACAACTGGGCATAAATCTCGCTTCTCGACTCCCACCGGGGAGTTCAAATGGAGATAGGGGGTGAGGGAGAGCAAGGGGAAGGACGAAGGGAAAGGGAGTGCATGATGGAGGGAGCAGCACGTAGGAGGGGGAGAGAAATATCTTCCGAGGGACTGCAGGAGTAAGGTAAGGAAAGAGAATGTTAAGGAAGTTGGTACCTCATGATGCTCCAAGTCGGCGAGACGCGTTGTTTCCAGCGAAAGTTTCTGCAGAATAGTGCATTTTTTTCTTCTTTTACAATGGGAGATAGAATATGTTCAAGGATGGAGAGGAAGGAACGAAGAAGTAAGGGGGGCGAGGAAAGGGGAGAGAGGAAGTGATGGAGAAGAGAATGTAGAGAGAGAGAGAGATAAAAATGAAAAGGGAAGGTAAGTATAAAGGGGGGAAGGAGCAGAAAAGAGAAAGGCGGGGGCAATGCTAAGAATAAGAAAAAGGAAAGGGAAATGGGGAGGGAGGAGGATTGAAGTAAAGAGAAAACATGGAGAAAAGAAAGCTGTAAAATATGAGGGACTGAAAGAAAAGTAAAGGAGACGAGAATGTTCAGGAAATTGGGAAGAGTAGGAAAGGAGACAGAGAGAAAATAGAAGAGGTAAGAGGGAAGGGCGCAAAAGGTGGGAGGGAGGAGAGAGTCACATGAGGGAAGAGAGAGAGAAAAGTGAGGAATGCGGGGAAAATAGGGGAGAGGGGGAAATATGGAGATGGAGCGCCAAGTGCGCTATATATATATATGTATATATTGCTATCTGAGCAAAAAAATGGGGCGATGGAAGGGAAAGGGACGAAGGAAGGTCGCGCGGGAGAAGGAGCGGTGAGAGTAAAAGGGGATAGGGGGGCCGGGGGGTGGCACGGGGGTGGATGGATGCACGGGGACCGATGGAAGGACGGGTGAGCGAGCACTTGCAAACGACGGGAGAGGACGGGTCGACGAGGAAAGACAGAGGAGGAGCAACTGACGCGACGAGCGAGAGAAATATGGAAAAGATATGAATAAGGAAAGATAGGAGGAGTGCCACTCTCGAGGCCACTGAATTTTCAAAATATTTGGCATGAGGCGAGACCGCAGACAGAATCGTAATCTGAAAAAAATGGGATCCAAGGAAAAAAAAGGGTGAATCTCGTGAGATAGGAGAGAACTACGGAAACAACTCGTCCAACATCACCAAGTTGTCTCCTTTCACTTGTTTATTGTGAGTGAACCACTCATGAGGCTGATTCAGTAAGAGAATCATTCGAGGGGAGGAAAGAGAGAGGAAAGATTTTTGAATGCTGATTTTTGAAAGCCTTCACAAATTATGCATGGTAAAGCCATTAATAAAAAGACTGCAGAGGAAAAAAATTAATTAACCATGGTGAGAACCAAATTTATCTTAGAAGAATTACACTTCCGAAAAAATTAAGTAAGTAAATAAGAATACTCATAATAGTTGTAAGACAACTTAAATATCATAATAAATGACTAGCACTTTTCACAACTTGCTTATCACGAACTGATAAATATTACACAAATGGCACTTTGAGCAATAGTGAATAAAAAGGATATGACAACCAGAATGCGAAGACCAAAATGCCATACGATAATCGCTCCAATCAAATTTCGTGAGAAGTATTTCCTCCCGATTACAATGACAAGGAAATCTGATTAAGAGAATAGCTTGATACAGAGCCAGTGGTGGAATTTTTCCGAAATACGGAAACCAAGGAGAGATGATTAATATGACTGAGCGATAATAAGGGCAAGTAATATCTTGAAGGACGTACTAGAAGAATGAATTCTATGCAAATAGGAAAATGGGGGTTATAAGTAAAGAAATGGGATGCAAATGGGATGTAGGGACAATATCGTAAGATTTTACTAAAGAAAAAGTAATCTGTTAAAGCAAGACAAGTGTAGAATGACCTCTAAACCCATCCTACCAAACATAATTCTTGTAACATAGGCGAAGGCTTTTAGGAAATTAAATTGGATTAAAAAAACTAAACACACGGAGGCAAGATTCGTTGAATATGGAAAATGATACTTGAGCTTACATATAAAACTATAACACGACTTAAAACAGCAATATTCTCGAATGACGCGCGATTGGGGAAAAGCCTGGAACTAGGGTGATAAAGTGGAGTCTTAAAATCATGGATGAGAAATTTTGGGGAAGGAAAGAGGTCGTAAAACTTATTTTCGACTCCAGAGGAGGCCAAAGAGTAAAAGTCCAAGAAACCCTTGAAGCATGCATAAGACGCTGGCTTAAATTAACATTAAGTGCACCTAATCGAAAAAGGATACGGAGGGGGCGAGAAATTTTTTTTTCTCAAGAAAAAATACCGGCGAAGATGAGAATCAGCACGGAGGGTGTAAACGCAAAACTATTATTATTAAAAAAATAAAATAAAGCACCCCAATGCCAAAAACCACAGCCTTTATCCATCCCCCCCAACGACCTTCCAGGAAACCCTTCCCCACTTAAAAAAAAGTAATTTCCGTCACACTCCCAGAGTTCCTACCAGCTCCGGCGGAGATAATAAAGGGAGAAACTTTTTTTATACGACTTCGTTCACCTCTTAACTCTTTAACTTAAAACTCTTCCCCGTCCCGCACTTCCCGACCCAGAATCTCTCAAAACACACCCCGCTCCCCACACGCACGACCCTGATCCCTTCTCCGAGATGTGGTACCCGCCACATGCGACCACACCGTCCCTAATAAATAAGCCTTCCATCTAAAGCCATCCCATCCGGGAGGATCACCGCAGAACTGACTCCCGAGAAGGGAGAGGAGCGCAATCCGTGAGATATTAAATATGCTGGAGTGGCGAACAGATAGAGGAGTTTTGGCCGCCGATATCGGGAGAGAGAGGTATTTTTGGCGTGGAGGCGCAGGGAACGGAAACTTCTTCGCCATTGGGGAGGGAGATGGAAAAAACGGAGCTCCATCACTACGCTCGCTTTCAGCTCGAGAGGATTATGCCAAGAACACTTGATTGGACGATCAGAAGGGATTTTAATTGCTCCGAAAAGGTTTCCGGAGTGACTCCTAAAATTCCCAACGGTTACTGAAGAGGGACAATATATTGCTAATCTTAACGGAACACAGCCATCGTAATAACACTAATTTGTACGCTCCTAAAGAGGCCAGCGACTAGGGCTGTGCGATATGCTGTTTTGAATATCGCACGACGATATCATTCTGATATCGCGGATTCGCCAATACATCGATTTCGCGATATAAATATGAAATATCGCGATATGGACATATCGGGATATCAACAATCGGGATATCAACAATCGGGATATCGACATATCGGAATATCGACTTATAATATAATAACTTAAGGCGAAAGAGCATAAAATTTTAGATAATAGTGTTTTTTTCAGTTTTTTGATACGGCCCATATGAGCTGAAATATAACCATTTTTTCTTGGTCGAAGAACGGTGAATTTTTTTAAAATACCGAATGATGGTTTAAAAAGAATAATTTTATAAACAAATTTGAACTTTTCTTGTTGAATTCGAGTTTTCAGTGATGAAATCGCACCATGGCCATTCCATTCCCTACATCCAAAATTTTATGATAAAAAAATTATAGTAAATAACAATAACAAGTTAGACAATCTAAAATATATAATTAACGAATGAGGAATGTAACAATTTACCTATAAGGATAAATGAAATAAGTTCACTTGTAACTTTGTGGAAATTCATCATGACAATTGTAATTTTATTGTGGTTTGTAAAAGTTTGGAATAAATTAATAGTTAATTTATAAGGAAGAGACCGTTTAAAGCACTTCAATCCGATGAACCATTACCGATAAATTGCACTAAATAGAGACATTATTAAGGGTGACAGAAAAAAACACCGGGATCAGGGTATCGTCATATCGGGATATTGGATATTGGATCTCAACATATCGTGATATCGCGTCTCAAAATATCGACTCCCGATATGAAGTGCATATCGAGTATCGTCGACGATATATAGTGGTATCGCACAACCCTACCAGCGACTACATGCTATCAAAAACCACATTATATCACTTTACAATCGCTAAGAAAATCATGGATACCAGTTTTTTTCAGCCATTACTTTCAAGCTACTCAAACAGAGTACGACAATAATACATCTTTTGAGAATTGAATTATGGCATCACCCATGTATACACGATGCAACGTAATGGTCCTTTTCCATCAACTCAATCATTTGTATGTGAGATGATTGGCGTAAGTAACGATTTACTGTGAGAGCACCTTCCTTCATGATGCTATAGATATCGAGAAGAGGTCAACTAGTAGAAACAAAATCAATCCTAACTTTACCAGGGCCGTTACGTTTGCAGTACTCACCTGGCCTAAGTTCTACTATTTCTTCTGCAGCCAATCGATTCCGCGAGTTTCAATCGGAAGTTATCTCAGAGGTTTATCCCACTCTAAGCTAACTTTCACCCGTAACATTGAAAAAGATTCTTCCAAAGCCCGGTCTTCCGAAGAACATTTGAGCTCATTCCTTAAATTAGGCGATTCAGGGATTCCAAATCAATTTCTACTGATCGAATCAGCCATCTAAAATATAGATACCCTACTTTCTTCCGAAAACCCCACACTTTTTCCTTCATACGGTATGAAATCTACCCACGTGCTGCCAACCTGCAATTCGAAATCTTAAGTCTTACACAAACAAAGCCCTCATTTTGCATTAACCAGAAAAAGTGAGACATCTAACATATTCATCACCTCCACTGATCATAGATGATCTAATTAAACTCTTTTTTTATCTTATCAACAGTGAATTACTTTATCCATCGTTGCATTAAGCCCAGTTGTCGTACGCAAACATGAGCCATTAAACATTTTACGCATGTACCAATTAGTTAGTTTTCTTAACGGTACTGAAGAAATAAATAACGCCTTAATCGTAATTTCATGTGATATGGAAATTTGAGACTGTAAAATTAAATATCTCTTCCTTTTTAAAGTTATTTTTATGGAGGCAGAGATACCACAAAAAATTAGAATTAAAAAAGGTCTTTGAAAAATTAGAGGAATCTATAGGTATGAAAGTCACTCGACAAATCATTTAGCCACAAAATGTCACTTTGGGCCTTGGGTTCATTACTCTTAAATGGGATTAGGAAAAAAATAAAACTACCCCTTAAATACAAGGTTTATATTTAAATTAATGTTCTGCACCACCCGCTCCTTTAAATATAAATTTCACTCTCAATGCCCACTCGCAATACTAATAACAGCAACAAAGTTCTACTTAATTCATTTCCATTACAGTACTTGTACACAATTTTTGCAGGAAAATTTTAGCGATCGAACGAAATAGAGCAAACGGCACCAAATAATGGCAGCGTAATAACTTCCGTCAATTTTTTCCTGGCGGCTGAAATGATACGATGCGTATTTACTCTCGCTTTCATTTTCACATGGTAATTTCATTATATACCAACATTAAACGACTACGAGCAGACCTGCGGCCTGCTTTGCAGGCAGTCTGTCTGGTGTGCTCTTGAGATGAACTTTGTGTTCTAGTGTCAAATGAGCTTTTACAAAGTGTTTGGAAACTACTGATGACACATTACCAATAGGTGGCAGTAGTGCTTGTGCTTCAGGCAGGCAGTTACTGCTTCATTACTCAAAGTAGTCTTTGCATTTTTTTTACACTTTTGTGCACCAACTTTTCATAGGCATTTCGTATGCAGAGAGAAGGTAATAGCTACTTTATAAACAGAGAAATGTGTCTCACTCTAATTACCCTATATGTTTTTATACTTTTTTCTACACAATATTTTCATTATATAATGTCTCCCACTCTAAAAAAAACACGTTTTTTGCATTTTTCTCTGCACTACAAACTGCTAATAATCCAAAACTACTACCAAATCATACAGACAGAGAATCCACACTCAACCCACCAAAACTTTGGGAGAGAATTAAACTAAACGGTTACAGAATGACGGACGGACGGACTGACTGACACGCTATAAAATTAATATATATAGATTGTTGCGTTATGGTTCAATGAAGTATCCCTGCTCGCAATGCTACACTGTTATAGGTTACCCCTATGCTACCGTTCTACCTCTCAACTTTAACTTAATGCATAACGTTTTCCCCCACAACTTCGAAGACACTTCGTTGCGATGCGAATCCATTCCAGGTCACCAGGATGAAAAAGGCAACTTTTTGGCAGTCTTTGCTCTCACTCACTCAATGCATTTACCGTTAATGTTATAGACAGGGAATTATCGGAAGCAGTAGGGTGGGTGACCTGCTTTTCAGCGTGAGCGGGTGCGAATACTATTGATTCGTTCCGCAAACACATTGATCGAAAATCAGGGGAAAAATATTTTAAAATCACAACTTTGTCTTTTTTTTTAGAGGAGGACAATCGGAGGAAACAATATTTTTGGAAAGAAATGAAAATGACATTCTCAAGACCTGATGAATCAAATAAATTGCAATACCGTGAGTTTACTCGGCAATAATACGTTACAAACCTAGAATTTTTGAAATACCATCAACAGTCCGTTCAAAATTATCCACTAATCCATAGACTATCAGTTGATGAATATTTAATTGAAAGTCTCTCGGATTGAAACAATTAAAGATGCAGTCCTTCGAAGGGAGAAAATTAAAAAAAATACTATTGATTCTTTAATAAAGTATACATATCAAGAATCCTAACGCTGGTGTTGCAGAGCATCTACAGAAGGTGTCGACGAGAACTAATTCCTACCGGAAAACACGCAGAAAAAAAAGATCCAAACAACAGATTCACGACAAGCATTTTACACTTTTTCCGCAGAATATCACACGCCAAGGGACCCAACACTCATCATCATCTACTCCCATCGTTCCTCATTCATCAGTCTCGGAACGAGTTTATGCGCTCCCGAGAAATTTGCAGATGAAAGTGAGCGTGAAAGGATAGCAAGGAAAATATTGCCTTCTTCACAGCGTCCGGAGCCCCGATATTACGATTTACACAGGCAGAGAACACAGACATTTACGTTTCCCGCGCACACATTACGCACCCTCAGACAACTCGCTCATCCCAGCTCGGTTATTTATTCCCACACTTTTTTTCGCCTCTCTTCTCACCACGCCCATCCTCAGGGAGGGTCTGCCCGGACTGCGCCACCAGTCCCCGAATCCTTCTTCCAAAATTGCGAATGCTGTGACAAGATGGGAAGAGATGAGCGAAGAAAACTTCTCTACGCAAAATTTTGCCTTTTTTTAACGAATAAAAATGTATATGTGAAAGAAAATATCATGTCGCCTCCCGGGAGAGAAACGCGAGGATTTTGAAAGGAAAAAGGAGGGAGGATAAAGAGCGAAAAAGTTGCCGATGGGGGAGGAACAAATGAAGGACGGGAGGGATATTAGAGTGGGAATGATGCTCTACTTGGAAGAATGATAAGTGGCCATTCATTTCCCACCCCCCCATCCTAAGCACCGCATCAACACCAAACCATTTGATTCGACGAGCGCCGATTAGCAAAGGCTCTGCCCACCCTCTTCCACACACGACGATCAATGAGGGGTTAAGGCCAGGGTACTGTCATAACATCCACAGGATTAAGTTTCGAGTCTCCTTCGAGGAGGAGATTTTTGTCTTGTCGCAGGTACAATGAGAGACAAAATCGTATAAGCAGTAATACACGAGTTTTAACTCTCTGATCTAAAATATGGATCATAGTACAAACACTAAATCCATATCCTAGGTAAAATTCAACCCACGACCCTTGGGTTACCAAACCGTAACTTTACCGACCAGGCAAACCGCGACCGCTTTGATGAGAAGTTATCGCGAAAGTAATTAGGACCGTTATTTTAGATTTCAGCTCCTTTTGCATGTCTGCAAAAAAAAACTTCTAAATGAGAACACAGGAGCGTAATATTTTAGATAGGTATATTCTTGCTTGCTTGGTACGAAACCAAAAATAACATAAGATGTGGTTGGTATTTGACAGGCATTACGTCAGTTTCAAGAATGAAGCTGCAAAGCATGTCAATATGTCGTTGTCATCGAAATATTTAGTAAAAACACTGATAATGCGATTGCTTATACGTCGATAATTATTACGAAGGGTTGAGTTACACCCAGCCGTATACCCTTACGGTGGCATGCAAATTACCATTTGAATACCCTGCGGTGACTGGCAGAGTACTGTCTAGATAGTGTAGGACCCTCCCTTATGACCGCACCAATCGTACTTTCTACACCCGACTACCCACCCACCCTCAACGACACTATTACCTCAGCTTTCGATCGCCTATTCAAACAACAATACACATTCAAAACCAAAGCTTCATACCCAAATAGTGCCCTACAAGTACCCAAAAGTGTGTTTAGCACGAGGTAACTCCGCACCTAGCGTGAAGAGCTGTCATTAACACAACCGTGTTGTCAGCTACCGCATCACCACATCACCTGCTATAGAGTAAAAGTAATCAAAGGGAGAAGTAGTACAATGTGAACTACAGTTTGGAGTACAAATTTTCATTTCACTCGTGCGGGATAAAATATGAAAAAACGTTTTCACAGAAGTGATGGTTCGACCAATAAATGGCTCCGATTCTTTCACCACGCCCCGTAACGGTCGAGAACGCTGCGATAAACGACTGAGCGAACGCCTCACATTGCACACTTCGAAGACGACGTAAGGTACGCAATAGTGGTCGTTAAAACGTTTGTAAGTGAGAGATGGATGGTAAAAAGCATGGGAGAGGGGAAGCAGTCCCAATGGGGAGGTGGGGGGAGAGGAGTGCGATGGTGGAACGAAACAGGTTGGGGTGAAATGGACCAATATTTTTCGGGAATCTGGAATGCGGACGAGGGGGCCCACCAACAGGGAAGAGAAAGGAAGGATGTGGAGAATAGAATCGATCCGGAGGCTGAAGAGAAGAAAGCTGGGTGTGTTTGAAGGGGTATTGGCAGGAGAGCCGTGGAAATACTCCGCCTAGGATTACCCAAAATTTCGACGACGGTGAGGAAGGGAACTTTTTATCTGGCGAAGCATGCCGAGAGCAGATGCGAGTTTATGCTCAATTTCTTAATGGGAAGATGAGGGAAAAGAGCGTCCGTTAGAGCAACGAAACGACCCGTTTATTCGCTCAGCGACCGGAGCTTATGATTTCCAGGAATAGCTAACGATATCGGCATCCGAAGATCTCAATGCCGCTTCCGTATTCCATCGATCCACCATTAGAACCCTCATCAGCTTTTACAAGTCACAAACAAGATCCTGACATAAATCATCCGAAAATAAAATTACAAGATATTCGTAAAAACATTCCATATTTATAAGACAAAATATCCTCGATTGAATATAGAGGAGGATTAGGGAGCATTTTCTTTCATTGAAGAAATACGCCAAAACCAATTCTAAGAGACTGAAAATTATGCCCACGTTAAATACCAACAGCAATCCAAAGAAGATGTTCTCTGAAATATTACCCGCCGTTAACTATAATACATGTTAAAAGGACATAAAAAAAACTTGTCAGTGGAAAACATAAAAGCCATTAAAAGCTGCTAATTTACTGATTCTGCCAAAGAATTTCTGTACATTTGGAACATTCAATGTTCACATGCCGGGACATGGTCACTACCACTCACTCTTCATTTCAGGGTAGTCTATAAAAGAGGATATAATTACTAAATGAACATTTATAATAAAGGGTCTCATTTTACCCCCCTATAAGCGAATATTACTTTGCTAATGAGAGCTAGATCAGTTTTCTCACAAAACAATTAAGGCGTTCGAAAACCAAGCTTGCAGTATTTGACCCCGGAATGAAATAATTCCTTCAACTCGAGGACACTAATTATTCGGGGAAGGTGATATCGAATGCCATTTACACCATTAAGTATAGTTGGGAAATATGGTAGAGACAAAAAGTTTTAGAGAACGACGTAATGGAGGAGAGAAACCCGGAATCAGCATTAGCCTACTCTTAACGGAAGATGCGAAGTAGCCCATGGTTTAACGTCCTATCCGACGCACGGAGTACTGAATTCGAAGTGCTCTCCACATAGCACCCAGGAGGGACTGGTGCACCAATGGAAAATCTCTCCTTCAGCCTTTTTACGAATCCGAGCCTTCGGGGTGGGAGGTGACTATTAATCCCACCACTACAACTCGATCCCTCCGAGGAGCCTATGCTGGTATTTAAGGTATGAGAAAAGAGGATTTTTATTCCCGTGCGGGTGCGAAGAAAAAAAATCTCTGATACTTGCAGCTTCCGAGATTTCCTGAAACAGCAATTTTTTTCTTGCAACCGAACCAAATAACTCGAGCACGGATTCTCTAGACTGCAACCTTAAAGCGGCAGAAAAAAAACCCACCCACGTGGCTGCCCCTAATAAATACCTTTTATAAAAATGTACGTTCGTTGTGTAAGGTGAAAAAAAAAAAACAATTTTCCTCCGGGCATAAAACGATCGCTATCACACGAACTGCAAAAAAAATCCCAAAGAGGTGATTTGTGGAGAGAGGAGGGTGTGGTGGAAAGGTGGGAGAGGGGGAGAGAATGATAAATAGCTTTCCCGAGGGTTTTCTCGTTGAGCAGCAGAGAGAGACAGACTTTTCAGAGCGAGTGAAAAGACGCCCAAGATCGACAGAAGATATGGGAAGAATAGCTCTCAAGTTACGAGAGTAGCACATCATCGGATCGGGCGATAAAAAAAAACCGGCAGCAGCGGAGATACGTTCAGGAGACTTGTTAGGACCAAGAACACTACTACTGTGCACAAGATGTATAAGTGCACTAAATCAACGACCCCCTCCAAATAAGATAGGAGCTTTCCTGCCAACTTTCGACAAATGCTTAGCGGAGAGGAGGAGCAATTTCAAACCCAACTATATTTAAGAGAAAATAAACACACTTCCCTGCACAACAACAATGAAAATAATAGTTATAACTGCGTAGATAATTAAGGTTTCGTCGTGATTGAAAGGCATTATCCAATTAAGAGATAACATAGAGTCAACACGTGCATAAAAAACTTATGAAGTGAAAAGAAAAAGTAATTAAAAAATTAACTGGCTTCAGTCTGATGAGAAGTTCAGCATAAATCTACTTAAAACTTTAAAAAGAATGCTAGAACAATTTACCAGCCATATCTTGAGATATGATGAATAAAGACAAATCGTCGACGGAAAAGTGGACGAGAATAATGGGAAAGGGAGGCCACTTATGAGAAATGTGTAGCAAATAGTGAAGGATGTAAAAGAGATGAATTATTTAAATAGGAAGAGGTTAGCCTAAAGGAGAATCGAGTAGAATGCTCCGTAAACAATTTTAGGACTGTTGACTGATGATGATGAATCCTCCAGGAGCTCAGGAAACAAGAGGCACGAACAATTACCTATGGCATTCCTCCACAAAATAAGTTTCATTAAAACATACTCGTATTTAAAAGCACTGATCAGAAAACTATTTTCTGGATTAGTGCAGCGTCCCTAGATCTTATCTCGATCGAGCCACAGGGTATAGCTGAAACCCAATTTATTGTCATGTAATATCTCATTACAATTTATTGACAACCATACCTTCCATTTTAAGCAGGTGGAGGGATAGTTTATAGTAATTAATGTTAAAACTTAGTAAGTGAACGAGAATGGAGTGGATTCTATTAAGACAAAGCTCAAGACTAGCCGTACTAATTAAATTAGCGAATTTTTTTAATAAATAAGGTGAAAAAGTTAGCACAAAGAAAATAATGGAAAACTTTCATCAGAATTATTGAAAACAATGGCTAACTAATGATAGAAAGAAACCACTAAATAAATCCAAAATTAGCGTGTAACAAGCAGTTTAATCAATCGCTTCGTTTTCTCATTAAATGAGCATTTTGCACGTCAACTCAAGGATTAGAAGCGGGGAGGGGGTAAATCAGAAGAGAGATCATTTCGCTCACATCACCTAAAAGATTGAAACCAATTTACCTCCACTAATTTTCAATTACTCAACACATTCACCCACCATAATTATTGAACACTGGCATCCTCCAAAAATAAAACACGAGGAAAATTATGGCAATGCATGACAAATAACCGCATGGTTTATTCGATATCTTTGAGTAAATAATATATAAAGTTCCACCGTTTTTTAAGGCACCAATATAGCTGAAAAAGAAAAGCACTGGAGAGATACCACGCGACGAAGAAAACACCGAAATACAGGCGTATAAGCGTCGACAAAAACGAAGAGCAATATTCTTTCAAATAGTCCCATTTTTCATAAGTGAGAGGGAATTGGGAGAATGCATATAGGGGAGAAGAAGAAAACGAAGAAAAGGGAGGAAGAAAAATGAAACGAGAAAAAGGAGTAAAAAGAAAAGAAAAAAATTCTATTTTGTTCTCCAGGGACGGATATAAAGCGTGAAATTGAGTGAGCCTCCAAAACGAAATGAAGGGACCCGGCTTGTCATTAGTAACTGTCGTTCACAACTCAGTAACTCAAACTGAGGAGGTAATAAGGCGGAGACGGCGTTTGTCAATACAAGTACGAGGGAATTCATGTATCACTGGCAGCCTACTGAACAGCACATGGCCAAAAGAAAGGGTTCTAGGCATGAGTAAATTGGTATAGACAGGTTTTCAGGAAAGAAAAATCAATGATTTGCATGAAAATAAATGTTGCACAATTTAGCTGTTTACAACACTAGGTTGAGTAACTCTTACCTTCCTCCACTTCATCTGGTGCTGCCTGATAAAATTATTATTGCTCTCATCATCATCATCGGTCAAAAATCCTAGGATTGGTTTGACACAGCCCTCCACTCGATTCTTCCATCGGCCAACCTCTTCATATTGACGCATCTCCTCTCTATTACATCCTTCACAACTTGCTCCATGTAACTCATACGAGGGCTACCTTTTCCATTCTTCCCGTTCACTTTTCTCTCGACGAATGTCTTCATCAGGCTATCATGTCTTAAGATGTGAACAGCGACAAAAAAAAGACAGCGAAGCTGTCCCGTCTTCTTTTTAAGGTTTCCAATAGGCATCTCTTCTCTCCCACTTTTCTTAAGACTTCTTCGTTTGTCACTCGATCGATCCATTTTATCTTCATCATTCTTCAGTAGCACCACATTTCAAATGCTTCCAGCCTGGACTTCTCTGCTGCTGTTATTGTCCATGCTTCGCTGCCATATAGAACAATGCTCCAGATGTATGTTCTAATTAAATGTTTCCTCACTTCCACGCTTGTATTTGCACCTGTAAGCAGAATCTTCTTCTAATAAAATGCCCGTTTCGCTTTGGCAATTCTACTGGCAATTTCTCTTTTACTTCGTCCATCGCTGTTTACTCGGCTTCCCAGGTAGCAGAACTCTTCCACCTCCTCGATTTTTTGTTATCCAAGTTTAACATTGGTCCTGGCTTCCTTTCTCCTACTGCACGCCAATACCTTAGTTTTCTTTTTATTGATCTTCAAATGATATCTGGTCATTGTTCTTCCCATATTTCCTAGTGTCTTCTTTAAATCTCCTTCTGTTTCTGCCATGACTGCTATGTCATCGGCGAATCGTAGCATGCTGATTTTCTCCCGGTGGATATTCACTCCCGGAGACTTTTCTTTGACTTCTTGGATGGCCTTCTCAATGTAGACATTCAATTATTGCTCTAAGAGAAAAATTGAATCTAATTGAATCTGGATGAATACTCGAAAAAAATATTTAAAAATATAATGTCGCGAAAAATTAAGGGATTTAAAATATCGATTCCAGAATTCACGACCAGCGCAGATCAAAATTATTTAATTTACAGCAGCAATAAGAGAGGCTATTAGCGTTTCTTCCATTGCATAAAAGATTTCCTCGGGCTTAAAAAAATGACAGCAATAACCCTCACCCCTCTTTCTAATTGCAAGCGAACACATCACTATCCTTTAAGGGAACAATTTCGCCACACTCCGTCAAGTGACGAGCGTGACAAATCAGCAACGAGGAAAGCGAACCGAAGATCTAGAAATTGGGAACCACCCGTTAAGGACAGCTGCCGGTTATGAGCCTTCGTGAAGATGAGTGTTGGAGAAAGGGGGGAGGGGGAAGAGGGGCCATAAAAGGGCAAAAACGCCGAGGAGGAAATGGAAGGGAGAGGAAGGCCAGAAGTCAATCGATTTTGAGAAACGTCGCCTTTATAAACATTTTATTCCATTTCAGGAACTAATATTTTAAAACAAATAGTAGACACGATCATATAATATTTCCCATCTACATCCACTATTTCTTCCTCTACCGAATATATCCCTAATGCTTTACACGGTGCGAAAAAAAAACTATTCTAATACGCTTATGGGATAATGGTTCGTCTATACAAGGATTCAAGGATTTGTTATTGCCGTCTATACCACAGACAGAGATAGTGACAGGAGATAGTTACTAACCCACACGGAAATAGGGTTTTTACAGTAGAATTCAAAGGATTAGGTTTCACGTAGTGCAAGTGAGACGCACTATTCCAACAGAGCACTTTACGTGGAACGAAGTATTACGATGGTATTTTACCTGTAAAAGTGCTAGAATTTTGTTTCCCTAGTTTACTTTAACACTCGAAAATTAAGGAGATTTATGGGAAAAAATCAACCATTGATTGAATCGCCGATAATGCATGAGAAAAATGATTTTTGAAATCTTTCGCTTCGACCGTCACTGACTGATGATCGAAGATGGGATGAAGTGAAATGGTTGCGCCGAAAGGTGAGGACGACTTGCTGGAGACTGAATCGCACGGAACGAGAAAGAGCGCTCGCCAGTGAGAGTGAAATTGTGGAGTGAAATGGGACCAAGATGACGGACTAGTGGGGCGTGAAGTCTCAGATAACGAACGGGAGGGGAGAGGGAGATTTAAAGAGAGACGAAAGGAGGGGGAGGGACACGATAAAAGTGGGAGTTGGAGCGGAGCGCGGCACCGACGGAGGAAACGGCAAGTGGAAACCCGAGTAAGTTCCCGACCTCAGCATCCCGCCATATTACCCACAACCACCGTTTCCCAGCACGGAGAGCGGGGCACAGGAAGGGATGGGAAATGGGCAAAAGCCGGAATAAGAAGCTTAATAAATGGGGCGGGGAGGATTAAAGGGGAGAGAAAGGGAGAGAGGTAGAGGGCGGGAGGAAGAGAGAGAAGAAGAGAGGAGAGGATGGTTTTTTTTTGGAGGGAATAGGAACTGGAGGAGCGGCAGGGAGATCCACAGAAGTTGGGGAAAAGGAAAGTAGCATGACAAATGGCACCCCATCTTTCCCCCAACCCTCACAAACCTAAAAGCCCTCCGCGAAATTTCCCAAGAATATCCTATCCCTATGCAATCAAAAAACTCTAGTTTTTTCCACCACCACCCCAACCTCGGGAGTCGCCGCCCTCGAACTTTTACACGGTGTTCGCTCCCCCCGACCTCCTTGGACTAACTTGACTAACTCGAAGCTCTGCAACCCCTCCGAGGGATCCCCCCACGCCCCCTGATGCCCACCCCACCCCCGAATCCCTCCTTCCCCAGCCTGCCCGAAGTCGGATGATGATGCGGGGGCGGAAAACGGCGAACGGCGATGGAGAGTGCGAGGTTGGGGGTTGAGAGAGAGAGGGAGTGAGGTCGAACGGGGAGTCGGTATGAAAGAGGAAAACGGGCGCGTTTAGTCACGCGAATAACTCAGCGGAGATGAAAGGAGGAAAATAAGATTCGGGAAATGAAGAATGGTATATATTTCTCCCGTGAAGTGCGAGGTGGACCCTCCCACTTCCCACCCATCCCACTCCTCCCTCTTCATCTCTCCCTCCCACCTCCTTTCATCCGTTGCCTCTTCCTCTCCTCGTGCAATGCGAGGGCGCCTCGCAAGAAATCTCGCAAGTTTAACACTTTCCTCCCGTACCCCCTTCCCCCTGCGCTGAATCGCCAACAAACGCGTCCGAGATATTCTTCACGGAGGCCGTGGGGTCGCGAACCGTCGTCATACGTAACCTCATCCCCTCCCCCTCAATACCCTCCGAAACTCATTACGCCTCCGCAATTATTTCTCCACATTTTCTTCTTTCTCGATTGCCGATACATGAAAATTGATTGCTCGGGGAGGGAGGCAGGGCAGGGCGTGGAGAAAATATTTTGATTTAGAGAACAACTCGTCAGCCAAAACGAAGAAAATAAAACATACCTAGGGAAGAAAAACACTAGAATGCGAAAACAGTTTACACGAGCTAAAATCAAGAGTGTAGTCACTCAGTAAAAGAAAGGAAAATCCGTACCAATGTTCATACAAGAGGTTCAACGAAATAGGTGCTTAGTTGTTAGTTTCAAAAGGCACGCGGGCATGTCTCGCAGTGGAAACATGTGCATGTTAACGACGATAATCAAGTACTAATAATATAAACAGAGTAGAGATGATAATCATGTATTATAACGGTCCAAGTGATATTTACAAAGCCGTTCACTCCGAATATGGCTATACTTCATGGGGTTGAGAAAATTAAAAAATGCAAAAGCGCGTGTGACATACTTTTTCAAAGCATCTCCTAGAGTGCCGTCACGCTTCCGGCAGACCCTGGGGCTGTGGATGTTAAATATACAGACATGGAAACAGGGAGCTACGTAAAAACTGAGTCAGTAAAAATGTTGATTAAACGGGAGGTGATTTTGTGGAAAGCATCAAGCTTCACATTTCTCGTAACCATGAGTGATGCATGTGAAAAATGGATTCCAGAATTTTTCCAGCTCGACAGTTCTCATATTCCCGCTTCCGCCTGTCTTGTCGATGGAGAGTTGGGTTGGAAATATAACTGCAGCTTCATTCGAACTATCAAGATTCGAATTAGTCCACTAATCAAGTTTAATCAGGAATAGAATCTTCTAATCTCCTAGTTTCCAAACTTAGTTCCTCCAAAAGCAATGACATATGCTGAACGTGCACAGGTCTCGATTTGTAAAAATAAAAACGATAGTTTTTTGCACCTCTTTCGATCCCTGTTTCAAATATTTCCGACTATTTGCTTGAAAAATAATACAAGTACCTACCCAAACAGACATTTCACTTATTTCTATGCTGTACCTTGGTAGAAAGAAGAAAATATTTCTTAAATTTTCAAACCAAAACCTACAACCAGCTGATTGATTTTATATGCAAGGGTAATATTAAATAAGTAACACCAAATTCGACGGCTAGTGATCATCACTAACAGGGTAAGAGACCAGTTTCTATTCCATCCCACGCACAGTTTCTATAAAAAATCCGACACCAGGATCAACCGCAAAGATTTTACGTATTGGCACAATAAAATACTTCTGAAATGGATCCCAAGCCTTGCTGCTCACAAAGCAAAGTTCGAATTACGTCTATGAAATATTTATTGAATAAATATGGTACAAATACTCAACACTTCTATGATTACTAACTTTTCCAGTTGACAGTTCCCCACCCTTCAAAAGAGAAGGAAATCAACAACACAAAAGGCTACGGTGTTTTTGCACACATTACATTTTCACAATTCTAATGTAATTGATGAAGATTAATCGTAGAATATCCACGGTTTGTAGTTCAGAGAATAAAATTTATTGCCAACATATTTTACGATACCCAAGCTATTCTTCCAAGAAGGAGAATCTGTAAGCCTCTCTCGAAATCGATTGACCTAAATATTTGTAAAACGCAAGACATAAATACACCCGTTTCCACAAGTCAGCACGAATTATGGACTCAGTGTTTACGTGTATGAACATGTTTTTGGGACTAGAAGAACATCGAACTGTATACTTCATTGAAAAATTAAGTCTCAATAAAATTTTTAAACGAATGTTTATGCGAAAAGGATAAAGAGAAATGATATATTACGGGATAGTTATTCTATTTACATCGCTTCCGCATCACACTAATTGGCTTAACGCCCCTGAACGCCTTTGTCGAAAACTTTTTCCGTTTCGACTAGCGATCTAGTGATCAAAAGCAGATTCCACAACACAACTGGCAATCGCAAAACTGAAGAAACAAGAGCGGAGCAAAAGCAAGGCGATTTAGTACTTGCATCAGTTCGCGGAACATCATGCAATTACATTTGTTTCGGGGCATCGAGGTTCATGAGAAATTTATTACCTGGCTCATGAGCAATGGGGCTCACTCTGACGCGGAAATTGCATTCACCTAAATAGGGGATTAGCGCATGGGAGTTGAATAAGTTGATTCCGTTTATAGCATACCGAGGGCTTTTCCCAAAGAGGAAGAGGGAGTGGGATGGGATAGTCAAAGTCGCTCAGCCGCGGCGATTAATTATCAAAATTTACCGAAAGCAGAAAAGGAGACATGAAACAAACGGGGACGATATCTTTTTCCTTCGTTTTTCGAAGAAGTGAGGGACTAAGACGAGGAAGTTTTCTCCCTCGCTCAGCAAAGGAAGATGAGAAAATGGACGGACGGCTCCTAACGAGAATAGGAACGGCCCCTTGAGAAATGAATTGTGTTTGCAGGATCCAACATAAAATATTTCCCAGGCCAGCAAAAAAATGTCGGGGGTTTTTATTCATGTCCCAAAACATCGATTTTAATGGATGAAACCTTCACGTAGCATCGCTACTTATTTTTACGCCAAATTTTTTTCATACACTCGACTACAGAAATATAATGAAGCTCTCTCGGTCCGGAGGAGATTCGTTCAATACGGAATCTCCTCATGGTAGCTCGAGTCATGAAGGAGAGATGATAAATGCTCGCGCAAAAATCTTTTCGGGCCTTCGATAGGACTCCATAGATTTCTTTTCCGCGCAGCCGAGAGATGCAATCTCAATCGAATGCGTACGCCAGTACGGGCGCATTGATTCATGAACGAAAAGGACAATATTTGGTCGCGTATTTGCTTGGCTAGGCAAGTTCCCCGGGGAAACTTTTTAATGAGAGATCCTCCTCGACCAGGAGAACAACGGAGCGTATTGATTATCGGAAAAAAATGCCACGATAGATAATGAAGACCTATGGGGTGTAATTGGTGCCACGGCTGAGGGAGAGACCCGTTCCGTCATTGTCCTCGGCCGTCCCAAGGAGATCTTCTCCCCCACTCAATGCGCCGAGCGAAAGAGCAAAACAAGGGGTTTCGAAGGTGATGATAAAGGTCCGTCACTTGTCCGCGAGAGCGTCGCTTCTAATATTTCTCTACGAAGTGATAATTCTTTTCTGGATCACGTTGCCATTCCTGAAAGGAACGGCGACGCGAACTGAGTGTAAGCGCGCTAAGAATCGAAAAAAAGTTTTTTTTTATTTAATCCGTTCCTCGGAATACTCTTTTCTAGTGAAAGTAAGACTGTAGCAGTTACAAACACACCGCGAAAAAAATTCGAGCTCCAGTAATAAAGTAACTAAACAATTTCGGAGTGAATAAGCCAACCGTGCCAATGAAATAGAAAGATACGTAAAAAGCTATTATCGTTCAACTCATTTATCTAGCATCAGACAAATGATTCCGGTTAACTTACTAATATCACCACGTCAACGTGAAACTGATTGTATCATCTGCATGGGTGAAAAAGACACACAATTATAGGGAACGTATTCCGTGATTTAAGGGTCGTAGATAAGTACGCTCACGTTATGTGACAAAAATAATTACGCTCTCCAAGATGGTCGTTTGGGGTGCGTCAGAGAGAATACCCCTTTTGGTTATCTTACTTTTAATTTTACGCATACACTGGCGGTAAAATATCTCGCTAGAAATGACCCAGAAGCTATTTTTTCTGATTGCTCTGCACCCAATTTTCGGGAAATGTCACCGTATTTTTTCATTGCCTACTGAAGACGTCTCAGTCACTTCCAAGATATACTGAATAGGGCACAAAAATTTACTTCCCGACACTTGCGTAAAAATATAAGCTATTTACGACATTAATTATCACAGAAATAATGACTTTTGAGGGCGGATAGTTGATAACTAATCCGTTAAATCTATCATACTATATTTTATTTTCCACATTCATCTGTAGCACCACGTTCATGCTTCACCACCATACAAAAGCATGGTCCAGTTGTACGTTGTAAATGCCACTTGGTATGTGGAAAAATACTGAAATCGTTATTTATCATTAAATTTACTAGTAGAAATCAGACTATTTTTTCGTTTCCATGTTTCAGTTCTGCAATTCTTCACGTCATTATTTCAATTCAAATATTACGTATCGAAAGACTGATTTTTACGACTGGGAAAAATTATATTTGCAATTTCACACCTTAAAATTTCGATTTATTTACATAATTCTCACACTATTTATCTTTAACATGAAACCATTATCATATAAACATGACTGATTTCGTTCAAGAGGTCGTCAGCTTGTTAAAACGCAAATCCCCATCAACAGGTGAGGGAATGCTCATACATATTTTGTTCCTAGCCACGTTGTGAAATATGGAAACCACGCGAGGGATCAGAGCTTTGGAATCACTTAAGCATTTATAAGGAACCGACATGCATTTCCAAAGATCTATTTGTACAGCAATATCTCTTTCGTTAACATGACCAAACTGAAAAGTTTCCCATAAGGATTCATTATCGTATTCCCCAATGACTTAAAACCTCTCATCGGCAAATCAGAAACCTGGAACTAGTTCCGGAAGCCGAGACCACTGTTAAACTAGAAAAACAAAAATTTGAGAAGGGGAAAGATTATTGCTACCAGAGAAACCGAGCAACTAGTGACGACGCAAGAAAGTAATTGTCAGAACAACAGCCCAAGCGATAAGGGAATCATCCTAAAAGATGATTTTACTTACAGCTGGAAATAGAATCAAAGGAGTAACAAAACATCTCATTAGCACATGCTTCTGGGCTATGCTTTAGGGCAGTCACGAGTGGACGATAACTGGAGAAGTCAAAGCTGGAAGCATATGAAATGTGATACTACCAAAGAATGATGAAGATCAAATGGATCAGCCAAGTGTCACATGAGGAAGTTCTAAGAAGAGTGGGAGAAAAGATAAGTCTGCTGAAGACTTTGAAAAGAATATGGGATATCTTTATCGGCCATATCTTGAGATGTGATGGCATGACGAAGGAAGGGAAAAGTGAATGAGAAGAATGGTAAAGGAAGGCCACATATGAGATATATGGATCACGTGGGGACGTTTGTGAAAAGAGAAGAGCGAAGGGAATATGAAAAAGGTTAGCTGATATGAGATTCCAGTGAAGAGCTGCGTCCAACCAATCTTAGGATTATTGAGTCATGATTTTGATGAGCATTGGTTCACACTCAGTGAACTAAAAACAATAAAATTCCATGCCCATTCTACCCCGTAGCTAAACCTGCAGATTTTTAGGTTCCAAAGCCAATATAATCCGGGTTATGGCACGTTTTCCATAACTAAAGCGGCCCTCAGCACTCTCGATTACACCCCCAAGCAATTCATACGCTCACAATCGATATTTATTTTCATCAGAAGCCACGGACTTCAGGAGATGATCAATCACACAAGGCTCATTTTTAGTCAGATAATTAAATATTCTCTTGAACTACAGGAGCGACATGGTCACAATTCCTAGTAGATGCAAGTGATCGGCATGAGACGGTTCTGGGGCGAATGTATCACCGTAGAAGAAAAAAGCACACACAGACATTATAATCACCTTGATTTCGCTTTCCGAATGGCAATACTGCCAGTTCACTGCAGATTACTGAATGACGAATTTGCTCTAAGCAAGTTCATCATTCGATAATCTTGAGCAAGAAAAAAGACGTTAAAGATGAAAAACAAAGACCCAACAGATAGGAGGAGCGACTGAAATGATTCATAAAGGTAACTAAGCTGCAATAGTTTTTAGTATCAAACTGGTGGAAATTTTTGAAAAGAATAATGGACATCATCTAAAATTTCATCAGATAAGATAGTTCGGTGAAAAAAGCCAATGAGGTAAAAGTGAATGAGAATATCAATCAGCGTCTCCGGCTGGGCGTTTCAAAAGGCCTCTCAGAATCAAACCAAACACATAATAATTATTGTCCCACGCTCTCCGAAGGACACTCATGGAAGGAACAACTAATCATTCATGTAAATAGGCACCAGGACGGCTAATATGAAGGCGTAAGCTGAGAGAAGATTCGAGTCTAGAGTTGGTTCAAACCAATTTTGGGACTGACAACCGCATGACCACGGGGAAAATATTGAGAAACCCTGAGGGGGTAACGAAGTGTGGTGCCCCGTGATTTTAACCGTGGGAGGGATTTATTCATCGGGGCGTGGGTAAGGTGACAGCTTGGTGGTGCCGCTACGTCGCGGAGTCATACACTAGAACGCATACCGGGAGTGGATACCGCAGGTTCGACCGCCGCATCCCCAAAGCCGGAGCACCTAAGCGGCTTAAGCGTCCAGTGAATGCTTTCTCCGCCACCTAGAGCGATCGGCAGGGATGAACTTCCATCAACGGCAGAGGCTGATGACCCCGACCCGAAAAACCGATCCACTTTTTATTTAATCCATCAAAACCCGACCCGTTATCGGATCGAAACCACCCTTCTGTACACAAGCACACCCTTATTCCCATACTCTAGACACGACACAAACATCGCATTCGCGGACGTCACAGATGGCTTATGGACCTGACCAATAGTTAAGATGGATTAGATCACATACGTCAACTCACGAAGCCCACGGAATATCCGTGATAGAAGGGGACTGGGTGAGAATTTTGGCTAGAGAACTTGTTTACCATACCGATGGCCCGGGTTCTTATCTCGCCAGTGACAGTTTTAGTGGAATTCCGGTCCATATTTTAGTCCAATGTGAAAGACGTACCACGAAAGACATTCAATAAACCGGACGGACAAAAACGTGGAAACTTAGTCGACTTCTATTAATATTATATTAATGGTCTCGTCAGGCTTCACCGTATTCTCCCTCCGTTCACCTAATAACTCCTAACGTTATCTAACTGCCCACCAATTCTCAACAAATCAAATGACCTTAGGTCTCGGTCGCCTCCATTGAATGGTCACTTCTACCAGTAGAATAGAGCTAATCGCCTTGGGTGACTTTATTAAGAGTCGAGGCTTACAATCCCGAGGGCCGGGCTTCGAAGGGGGATCGGGTTGGTAGGTGGCTAGAGTACTGGCCTCCCATACCGAGGGTCCGGGTTTGATTCCCGGCAGTGGCGGATTTTTCAGTGGCAAACCGTTCCCTACTTGAGTGCCTAGTGGTGGGTATTTCAGGTCCAGTACCTACTCCGTCCGTCGGATGGGACGTTAAGCCGTGGTCCCCTAATGGGTTAATGCCGACGCCGGGTTTCTCTCCACCCTTCCTCCGTTCCCTGAAAACTGCTACCATTACCCAATTATCCATCTATCTTCCATGGCGCAAATGACCTCAGCTGTCGGTGGCCTCCCCTAAATAATCACTAATAATAACCGAGTTTCGAAACCGAGCTGTGACAAGTTAACGCTTCTATTACTTGAGTACGGCAAGGAGATCTCTGTATACCCAGTGATCGAACCGTAATCTTATAGAGTATGAGACAGTAGAATCTTAAACATATTAATATAGCCTCAAAAATGCTTAGGATTCCTAACCACCCTTTCCTCTTTCCTGAAAGCCTATAAACTCTCCATTTCACCTCCCACAAAACTGTCAATACTGCTTTCATTTTCGCTGACGGAGTTGTGAATCATATCCGACCACGACACCAATACTCAGGACGAAACCACTGAAAGAGAACAAGGCACATGAAATAATAGGGCATAGAATTCAAACGGTAAAATGAACAGAGATATAATGAAGTCGGAATTAGAAAGTCGGATTCGAAGATATCATCCCAAAGGAACGATTACGACACCCCGTCTCTAGATCAAATATGTGTGCCCATCTTTTCATTTCCTTTCTTATCTCTCCCTTCAAAGATGTGGCATCCCTATGGTTGGAGAATTGGACCACTGAGCAGAGTGAGAGGCTTCTTTGGACACGCACCACTAGACCCAAGTCGAGTGATCACTTCTCCACCGGATAAAACTAGGAAACCACAATCGGCGCAGGGAAAGGAACTGGTTCCCTTATCCTGAAGTTCCGAGCTTCAGAGGCCGATGGACTGAGCATACGTCGAGCTTCCATCCTCTCATCGACCAGGCTGACACTCGGTTTGAGCATCGCGGTTTCATAGATGGCAAGTAGTTTCAGATAGTAGCAGACATTTCAGCGAACTGAGAGGCACAGAAGGATAGAGAGGAAAGCGGAGCGAGGTTCCCTCTCGCTACCGACTACGGCGGCATAGCGAGCTGGACTTCGGCGCTGATTCAGAAGTCCGTCCCATTCTTCCTCCTCTCACTCTCGGGAACCAACTCTGCCCTCTCCTCTCTACTCCACTCCCCTACGGGCGCACACACACACGTCACTCAATTGAAAGAAGAGTCGGCGGCGGCGGTGGTGGTGGTGAGGGAAGAGGAGAGGTCGTCTGCAGGATGGTGGATCCGAGGGCGGAAAAAAAGGTCACGGGGTCGGAGTGAGTAAAGTGAAAAAATGGGAGAGTTAGGGACATCTTTGAGGGGCGCCCGATGTTCGGGGATGTGGATAATGACGGACGGATAAGTTTGTCCGGAGGGGATTCCAGAGGACATTGGCAAGGGGGAAAATTCTCCTTATTCGACAATATCGTTTCGACGGATTGATCCCTGGAGTGCCGCAGCAACGTCATTTCGACGAGCTTCGGAGGATTTCCTACGGGAAAGTTCCGTCCGTTAACTTCAATATAGAAATTCTAGATCGCTTCATTTTTCCGAGTGTTTATAGGAGATTTTGGGAACTACCATGTAGGCTACATTTTATTTCCAGAGAACATTCGATCGAATGATATCCCGGTTGAACCGCAAAAATCCCAAAACACCGCGTCTCACAAGGCGTGACGAGAGGAGAGATTGTAATTCTTGTCCAGCATTATGTTCACTATGATCCATGCTAAACAGAGAGACACTATACTCTCAAACAATTGCGTTTACGAGCGAATTGCCCGATTATCCATAATTCTTCCTTTCTCACTCTATCCCGTGGATGGCATCATAACAAATTACATTCCTTCCTCTTGAAATGCGCTTATATACATGGTGATATATTGATAAAAATAAATATAGGGTTAACTATTAAAATATTTATGATCACGGTAGTCATGTTGTCACGTGCCGCCCAGGGAACTTAATGATCGTGGGTTCCCATCCTGCCTGGATTAAAATATCGAAGTCGTTCTCAGGTTAGGTTTAGGTTAGACGATGGGACGAAACCTCAGTAGTCGGGAGCACATGAAAATCTATTTCTACTTTACACTCGATAACATTCACTCTTCTGAATGATATTCATTAAAACAAACATTTAGAGAAAATCACGAGATGAATATCCACTACCAATAAAAAAGAAAATCCTTTTGCGACTCTCGTACTAAATTCATATGTATGCATATAGGAAAAGAAACGTGATCGAATAAACAAACAAAAACATATTTCTGTTCGTTTTACGGAGAAACACGGAGCAGTCGGCCTCAAATAAGCAGAGCGTTTTTCTCCCTTGAAACGGAACTGAGTTTTTATTGAAATCGTTTGACTAACAATGTGTAACTATTTGATTTGACGTAAAATACCTCATGCGTAGTAAATAAAACTCAAGTTAATAAACGGTGCATTGGAAAATTTTCAAAATTTAAATGAGAAATTCCTTTACAAATACATACCTCACGTAATCGAAAAATTTATAAAATGGAATAGCCATGAATATATCCCGAATGCGGCTGGGTCAATCCGTTAGAAATAACTATAGCAAAATTCGGGAGTCACGTTCCTAAAGGAATCAGATGTGCGTAGGGAAGGAAAGAATGCGTTCACAACAGTTGGCAATGGCCCAGCTTAAAGTCAGAATATTCTGAATCCAAATACCAAAATTGTATGGAGAAACAAAGCTTAGCTGAAAATATGTTTGCATCACACCATATTTCTGTAACCCAAAACTAACCAAGCAAGTCTCATATTAAATAACAATTCAACGACAATACCTCATCATTATTTACGTCAATGAAGAAGGTAATCGCGAATCGTTTCCAATTTCTACGATAATTCTCCTAAATTACAGCCTTTATGTGATGACCATAAATATTTAACGATACACGCGCGCTAATTAATTGATAGGCTAATTGATATTGCATGCACTTCTTTGAAAGACTAAGGGTACACATAATCGTGGGGTTACGATCCCAACTCCAGCATTTGAAGTATATAATTACCGCTAATAACTGTCAAAGACCCAGATATAACCGTTCAAATTCAGCCGACGGAAAACTGAACCCAGATTCAAGCAGGAGAAAGGAGATGGGATGGATTATATAAAAGACCGATAGGGACACTGGCGACGAGACTTCTATCGACTTAAGCACCTTTAATCCTTAGATGAAGTGATAGAAGCAAGCCTGAAGAAAATTTTCGAGTTATGTAGTTAGTCCCTGCGATTTTCGACCAAAAGCTGTACTCCATTTGAGGGTTGGACCGGAGGATGAAGGGCTGAGCGAAGAAAAGCATGGTTCGAAAGCGGACGTGGGGGAGTTGCATTTAAACGAGTTAGTAGCGAGTCGCGAGGCGGTCGACGCGCCCCAGAGAACAAGTTCCAGGGCCGGGACGGGGGAGAGGAAGGAGAGAGGGAGTGCTCCTTCCTCCTCGTTATTCTCACCGCAGGAACTCCCCGTCCTTACACACACTCATCACTCCAGAGTCGAGCGTATGACCGCCCGCCGTCAAATGGCTGCATGGATTGGAAGGAAATTGAGTGAAGCGAGCGACTGCGATGCACACGGGAAGAGGAAATATTTATAGACCCATTTCGAGGGATGCTCGCGGGTAGGGTGGTCGGCCATTGGGGTGGTTCGACGGAAACGGAAGGGGAGAAAGAAAGGCCGAGGGTGAGAGGGAGTGGCGGGGACGCGGGGGCGCTCGAGTTCGTAACGGCGGGGGATGAAACGAGGGAGGGAGAGAGGGATGGCTGACAGCGATGGGCAGCCCGCGACATAAAAAGTCCCGGCGATCACTTCCATCATTGTGGAACTGCCCTGACGTTCCTACAGTACTGGGAGAAATCTAATTCCGCACAGAACCCTTTTTTTTATTTTTTTAAGTTCCCGAGAGCGATAATTTTATAGCGTGCCCGGAAAGCACGATACTCCGGCGAGGTAAGTGCCACTTTGCGTCCAGGTCGCTCATCCTGTCACTGCACTTGAGGTGTCCGCCCAAGTGGGAGGGGATTAAAACGTTGGGCTTAATTTACATCCGTGAGCCCAAGTGGAGAGCCCGTTAAGGGGGTAGCTGGTGCATTTGGCTTCTACGCGTTAAAAGCAATCAAGAAAAATACAACCTTCCCAGTTACTGCAACGAGGAGAGTACGCCCTAACCAAGAAATCCGAATCCGATTGTATTAAAACACTCAACTTGATTCATCATCAACTTCTGACGCACATTTCCGGCACATCGACACCTTTTCTAAGCTCTGGCCGTACTACATTACAGTCGATAGTGATAATAATAATGATAATTGTGTCTGTATTCACTGAAAGGATATACAATTTTGAAGTCCTCTCCTGCCATCAATTCAGAACACAAACATCCACGACGGGACAGTGAAAATCCTATCCTGGTCGATATTCAAACCCACGACCACGGAGTATGTAAGCAAGGTATCCACCTTTCCACCACAGGGCCGGCGGGAATGGATGAGAAACGAGAAATAAATATCCATAGTGATATAGGAACACAATCGCAGTACAAAAACTTAATATTAGGAGAATTGAACTTTGAAAGACTCCTTTAATGCAGTCTCGAGAATTAGAAATAAAAAAACTTTATAGCTACATGGATGAACTTAAATGATTCATTTGCAATGCCAAAATTGTCGTTTACCACGTACACTTTTGAAGTGTTTTATGAGAGACGAATTGGGGGGTCGTCTTCCTTCCAAAACACATAAACGTTTGAACAGACGATTTTTTTCTCGGCACCGGAATCCATTGCATGCAAAGTAATGCAGGGTACATTACACATTCACGGCTCCACAAAGCAGACTCTCTCGAGGTACCATTTGATGGGGAATGCACGAAATGATGAGTCAACACTTGGCACTCAACGGGGAAAGAAGGAGATGGACCAACCTGAAAGAAATGAAAACAGAATTAATGCAAAAGTTGAGGAACAGAAAAGTACATCCGCGACATTAATTCGCGTTCAAAGGCGACCCTTTCTCCAGTGAGGGAGAACGAAAGGGTGAGAGAGGCGCGTGAAACAGTAATCGCAGCACACCATCGCTCGTTCACACCGCAGGAGACCCTGGAGAATGGGTTTGGAAAGCAAATCCAAACCCAAGAGGGATTCACCAATAAGGAAACGACAACTCAAGGAAGGAGAGGCTTGGGAGGTGACACGCGTCAATGTTTCGAAGAAAGAGTGCGACGGGACGCGGGAAGAAGAAAGCAAAGAGAGAGGGAGAGGAAGGCTATTGAGAGGGGGAGGCGATGAAAATCAAGGAGAAGCTCTCGAGAGCGGGAGAGGAATGGGGAACGGGAAGGAGGCCGGAAAAAGAAGGGGCGGGGGAGAGAAAGAGGGAGGGTACGGTGAAGCGGATTCTGACAGCCTCGAGAGTCCCTGAAGGAGATGGATAGGGAGAATGTGCTCTTGAAATGGCTGGAAGTGTAGCGGCGGAGGCAGCGGCGCAGAGTGGGGGAGGGAGATAGGCATGATAAATATAGAGATCGTTCCTCCGGACAGGATAAACACGGGGGCGAGGACTGCACTAAATGGAGTGCCAAAGGAGACTAGGTTTATTATCAGTAACACGCGCTCACACCCCATCCCCACGACTAACATAAATACACGTCTTCAAACATTTTCTCGCGCATTTGATCCCTCAAAAGCATTAAGCACGCAAACGGAAAGCATTAAGAAAAACAAACGGAAGATATGAGCGATGAAAAAGCAGAAAACCGCAGACGTGGGTGGAAAAAGATAAGCACTTTTTTTTGGAAATCGGAACATATTTTCGCCTCGAATTACCAATACAAAGATAGATATATACGTACACGCACACGATAAATAATGCACCAAAAAGGAAACGGAGATGAGATCGAGGATGAGAGGAGAAAAAGGTGTCCTACTCGGGAAAATGACCGAAAGAAAGGGCAAAGACTGGGTGGGTAAGGAGGGGAGAGAGTTTGTGAAACGTCATCTCCCGTCCCGGGCTTTGGGAGGAGCGAAATCACCTTATGAAAGACCGGCGTTAAATTCTTCTTCCCGCTCTTTTTTTTATTTTGGAGAGCCGCAGATGGGAACGAAAAAGATTCCGTCACGAAATATACATGTATGCAGGGCGGCGGAGGTGGGAGAGGGGCAGAGGAACGGAGACTCGCGGGTCAAATGATCTGAACCGCGCTGACCCAGTCACCCGACGCCGCCCGTAGCAGGCGACCCCAATTGTCCCAATGCCTTTAACCTCCACAGCTCTGGACAGTTCTCGTATATATACCCCGCCTCTTTCGCCAGCCATTATTTTTCGCCCAAACCCTTTCTTCCAAGCTTCGAGCACCGTCACCAAGCTCCCTCGAGGAGCCCATCTCTCCTTTAAGATTTCGCCCCAACCAAACCAACCCAGTGTGTAACGCACGTCAAGTCGGACCCTCTCACTGCTTCCCATAATCCTCCCCTTATATATTAACCCTAACTCTTCCAGCGAAGAAGAGAACGCAGCGAAGCAAGACCACGCAAGAGTTCGCAAGAGGGCAGGATCCCTTTCCGATACCCGTGAGTGGTCACACGCATAACTTGCGCTAAATCAGGCTGAAAGTCATGCCCAGGTATTTTATATAGGTAGCACAACGGCTTTCCTCCAGAGGGAGAGGGGGGGGGGGGATTCGAGGAGAGTCACGACTCCAAAACTTCCTTCGAGAGCTTCTTCAGAATTTTCACACCCGAGTGCGTATGATGGAAGAAAAGAATAAAAGAGGAACTCAAGAGCTACAGTAAGTTGAACGATGCTGAGTTTTCCCTCCTCTTCTTTCTTTCCATGACAGGAATCCTGCCGACCCAACATTCCTGCCCTTGCGACGGCTTACTGGGAAGAATTTAGACATAGATATTAGACGTAAGAGAAGTCATGCACTTCTAAAACGACACCAATAGGTTTTACGCATCGGAAGCAGAAAATACAAGAACGGAAAAAACATAGGAGAATAAAGACATGAATGGAAGCGGAACGTTTCATCAAAAATCTACGGACGTACAGAGGTAATGGGCTATTGAGAGACCACGTTTAGGAGACATTGGAAACTAAGAGGTTTTCCTACGGATTGAAATCAATAAATAAAAATCTTATGAATTAAAGCATGGTTCTTGTGTTACATACAAATACATAAACATATTCATATCCGCAAATTCTGTACGGATTTGAGAGCGCCAGAATCTCGTGGGTTATTTATTTTTATTTTATTTGTCGATTTTAGCAAGTTTCGAAGATCTGAGGTTAAATGGTGACGAAAACGAGTGAGGAAGGGAGGAAGAGGAAAGGGTTGGGTCAGGGATTAATGCTTGGATCCCGTTCCTTCTCTTAGAAGTCACCTGCTTCGTCCAATGAGTCGGACTAATTGGGGCGATTAAGAGAATATCTCGGGGGCAAGAGGAAAGTTCCCCGGAAGCCTTTCCTCTCGTCGAGCTCGTTTTCCACTCGACCGAGTGCACGATTAGTTCTCCATTGGCCTTTAAAGTCAACATTTTTCCAAAGGAACGTTTCGGGTGGGCGCTGATGAAGACGTCGTTACTGCCAATCGGAAGAGCATTCTTTGGGGTTATCATCTGCCCTGACCAAATCACAGAGAATATCGCACTAAATTTCATCCTTCAGCGAATGTGCTGGCTGGCTGGTTCAACAAACTACGTTTCCTCCGTCGAGAACCCTTTGCGATCCTGAAGAAATTTGATGCATCAAATCTTTCCGAGTTATCATTAGCATCTACATGCATTAATTTGCATTACTTTTCAATCAATTTCAATCGAAAATGTGTGGATTTTTGGAACTTGGAGTTTGGAATTTATAAACAGTTTAGGTTTCCTGTAAACACAGGTAATGTTTGTTATATTATCCGAAAAAGGATGAAAAAGAAAGAAAAAGAAGAAAAAAGAATGAAAAAGGATTTCTCTCATATAAGAACCGTTTATTGCTGAAAAATTACTGAACGACTATTATACTTAACGCTTAACTATTCGAAGATTTTTAGGCCAACGTCTTTTACTTATACCACTATGAGATAAATATTGAAAAAGTAAATAAAAATAAAGGATTCGATAACAAACATTTACCAAATACTGGCGATGAGAATGTAATCTAAACATTAAATAAATTTGTAACAGCTCAATTGGGGAATTAATAATACTGATTAATCAGTTTTGAACAATATTCTTTTCAAAGGACGAAAAATCGTCAAACGGGATTTTTTTTACATAGAATTAAAATGTATTCACTAAAATGATCTCCATATAGTGTATGTCATTTTCTTCACAGTACTTGGAACAATTGATTATGATTACCGAATTTATGGGTAAATCATGGGAAAGTCCATTTCCATAACAACTGCTTTGGATTTCGTATAGCTTTCTGTCAATTCACACAGTAAATTTTATCATATTTCCGGGGGAATATCCTGCCACAAATTCAGGAAGCAGGACAAAGGTTTCAGACATGCTTGAGTCATTTACGGTCACCAAAAAGGAAAATGGAGAAATCCTCTACAAGAATATCGGAAAAGTTTGCTTCGAGCGAGCGGAGGGCAAGGTAATGTGAGTATCATTTCGGTACACACAAAAACAGTCCGCAAACCAATGAAATAATTATTGGTAGCCTCTGTTGAAGTAAAACGTAATGACTTATACCCTTAATTCCATGTCAATAGGACTCAAGACAAGTTTACAAAACTATTATGGCATGAATACTGCACCTATAAGAATTGGCTGCAAGGAATGTTCCTTCCGTGGCTCAGAAAAAGAAACCAGCAAAACTACCTCAAAAGAAATGGTTGGACAAATTTTGTTCTCAAGAATGAAAATCTACAGGATTAGAGTGACAGAATGTAAATTATTTATTATAGTCATCATTTAAGCGATAGAGAGCACCAAAAAGTACACAATGGGTGGATAACATGAAGATATATCTACGCAAAAGAGAAAAAAAGAGCGGGAGAAAGGGAAAGGATGCCGACCACGATGCCGCAGAGACTGGAAACTTAATATCGAAGAGAAGATCTGTTTGCATTTCTTCCCTTCCTCCCTTCAGGGACTTCCCGTCCCGCTGATCGCACCATTGCGATGTTCCCACTGTTCCCGAGGGAATCGGTCGATGTTTTCATTAGGCTTCAGTAAAAAAAGGACCCTCCGTCGTTCCCAAGATCCTGGTATCTACTACTACAAAAACAGGTGTCGTCGATAAGATCAATAATGAATAGTAACAATGTATTTGACAAGAGAAAAAAAAGCAGCGCATTAGAAGTTTTATGCAATGCATATATACATAGGTACATACATAAGCACGTAAAGGTATAATTAAAACAACGATTTTTCAATGAAAATACAACCTTCTTCGTAGATATCCACCCATACTTCTTTACATACTCCGATAAGTACACGCTTAGTAGTAGTCTTGAGAGTAAAGTGCTCTAGCTTCTTGGGACCCTCTAACCCAGGGGTGCCCAGCTCGCCGCCCGAATGAGGCCAAGAATAGTGATGCATGTGGACCAGAGAGAAAAATTAACACTAATGTGTATTTGATTTACATTGAAATTAAAAGATGCGCATGTTTGTTTAACGAGACCCTTTCTTTTCTGCGCGATGTATCTTGTTTCACAAGGATAAAAAACGCTCAGTAAAATTCCACATAAAATGAAGATTCTTCACATTATATCCCATTATTAATTCCTTTTATGTGGAATTTTACCAATTATTTTCTTTCTTGTGACATGGATCGGTTCCACAGAGTGTCGCCTTCCACATTGAAATGTATTTTGTTACCTTTATTTCTAATTAAAAGAAAAAAATTAGTGCCCACCACCATCACCATGGGTCAATAACCCTAGGATTGGTTTGGAGCAGCACTCAAATATATTCTCCGACAGGTTAGCCTCTTTATATCTACTTAATTCTTCTTGACATTCTTCACTACTAGCTTCATACATCTCATACGAGACCTTCCTTATCTATCCTTCGCATTTACCAAGAATATTATTTTAAACAGGTCATCTTGTCTCAAGATATGACCAAATAAAGTGTCCAAATTAAATTTATTGTTCATCAAACACAGTGTTTATGAGACAATTCTTTTACAACCAAAATGGTATACTATCACGAAAATCTAGGAAACCCTTAGTTTAATTCATGTCTAGCGCACACAATTTATGACAGCATCCATGCCCTAGGCGAGATTCGCATCTAGACTTGAAACCCGAAGGAATGATCTTTGGGTTGCCAGGCCAGCGCGTTCCTACCACAGCTACCACAGCTGGTAAAATGTAAGAGGAATCATTGTTGAATTTACGCTCGCAAGAAACGGAATAGTGTGAATGAAGGCCGACATCTTCAGGAATAAATTCAAACAAATTACAATTTTAGTCAGAAAATCGATGAGGCTTGTTAAAATTAGCTATTCAGGTGAAAATAAGTCCTAATTCCACTATTTATGTCTTTTCGGGTGTTTACTAAAGCAAATCGTTGGGATATGAAGTGAATAATCTGTGATATTCAAATATTGGATAATAACTGCTTGTTAGGAAACTAAATCCTTCTCAGTGGAATGAAGAGTGATGGTTCTGAACTCAAATTGATATGATGACATAGAATCAAATGGCTTGGCAGCACTCCATGTATCCAGGGTGAAGCGGGTTTCATAAAAGAGGGCTTAAAAAAAGCATTTAAACCCTTTCACTTAATAGGAATTCCCTTCTATTCTTCATCACTAGCTTCGCTTTGCGAAAGTTACGATCATCAAATAGCGTTTAAAGACGAGTTGGATTTCAATAATCGAGAAACATATGATGACATGTGCATGAAAGCTCAAACTAACCGTATACGAACATAAACGAACTGACTCTTTAATCTCGCCGTTAGGCTTGCAACCATACTTATTCTTCCACTGCGACATTACATAACCGTCACACTAAAGAAAAAATCTGGTTCCTGAAAAGAATATAGAGAAATACACGTTCGTCAATTAATATTTTCGGTATCAAGTCAAAGAGAAATGTGATGCGCCAAAGAAGCAAATTCTTTCATAACTGCAAATATACTACGACTGCCAACGCTAAGGCATCCTACAAAGAACAACATCACCATTGGTCATCAATACCTACTCAGATTGGTTTGACGCAGCTCTACACTGAGTTCTTCTATCGACTAATCTCTTCATATTTACCTCTTTCTTCTCTTTCATATCCTTCATCAGGTGATGTGACTTCTACAAATCACAACACGCCATATGCTTCCGCCCCAAAATTAAGCACAATTAATATCCTAATTATGAGTTTCTAGGATGAAGCAAGCCAAGAATATGTCCCTAGCATAATCTTCCCACGAAATACGAAGCGAGAAAAATTGTCATTAAAATAGCACAGTTGCTGAGAACGTTCCAGCAAAAGATGAATTTAGTTACGGCTGGGAAAACCGCATGATCTTGGGAGCAAGGAAAAAATTCATTAAAACATATTTGAAACATACATTTTATGGCAGTGATGCATGGACGATTACGGTTGCAGAATTGAAAAGAGAGCAATCATTCGAAACGTGGAGCTACAGAAGAATGCTCGCCGTAAGAAGGATAGACCAAATAACAAACGAACAAGTCCTCAGAAGAAACAAAGTAAAGTAATCTGATGGAAACATTTCAAAGAAGCTGGAAGACCTAATCGGCCATACCTACCTAGAGAAACGTTAGCTTGATGAAGACAAAAGTCGAGCGGAAAGTGAATAAGAAGAATGAAAAATGAAGGCCTCTTATGAAATATATGGGCACGTAGTGAAAAATGCAAAAGATGAGAATTACATAAGCCCCAAGAGTTGAGCCGATGTGAGAATTGAGATGAAAATAATCTCAGAATTGATGACCTGTGATGATGATCATGATTTTTTACCCTTTCAATACTATTCTGATCATTGGAGGATGAATATGCATTAGCACAACATGGAAGATGAATTCCATTCCCCAAACTTCCTCCGACAAAGTCGATCCTGTACTTCCATTTATCATTGTTCCAACATTTTCCTCGCGCCAATGAAATGTGATCCAACAGCCACTAACTTCAAGCCATCTTCACAGGATGAGGATGCACCAGCGCACAGAAATACTTCACTGTTGCACGCTCCATTTAACCATAGCTTATTTTACGTCGAACTTCCATCTCTAAGTTAACCGAGAGCTAAAAGAAATACCCATGGCTCAAAAATTTGGACGCTGTCCTCCCACACTCGACCAAATCTGGATATTCCAAAACGAGCGGAGGAGACCTCTCTATTACTTCCAAAAGTGCAATTGAAAAATAACGTAAGTTAAAAGTTGGGAGTGAGTTACACCGCGAGAATCGAACTCGGAGCAATATATCATGGGGAAAAACAAAAGAGGCGAAGCTGTCGTGACGAGGCGCTTATCCGAGGCGAAATGGGAACGATGCCAAGTGACCGTGGCGGGGAGAAAATGGGTCGTTCGAAAAGGTGAATATGGGGCTCGGGAGGGGAGTGGGGACGAGGGAGTCCAGCTGGGCGACAAAATGCTTGCCGGCGAAAAAAAAACAAAGAAATCATGAGCGCGAATAATATGCGCGAATCAATCAATAAATCCGCCGTGAATCGGTGTCGCACTGATATTTTAAGACAGGAACTCGGCGTGATCGTCAAGCGGCAAAATTATTTCTGCGCAAAAAAATACAGCCTACTGGGGGAATTACACGTTCCCACACGATTACGCCAATGACTTCGATCTAGTGCTGCTAAAATGGCGGGGATGATTTTTGAACACATCATAACTTTAACATGCCCTAATGAACACGATTAAAAGCCCGAAATTAAGGTGGCGGGAGTGACAAAGGAACGGAGGAGCGATTTAGATCGATAAAGTTTAATCACCGAGATAAAAATCATCCACTCTACTTTGGAAAATAACAAACTTGAACAGCGTTTACGGGCGAATCCACAAATCATTTTCTCAGGGCAATTAAGAGATAAAGGCGTGATATACAATTTCATAAATAACCACGGAGAAATTCTTAAAAAGTGCATGCTCATTTTCAAGCAAGGCATTTCGCTTCCTCTTTCGCAAACAGACTCCGGTAGCGGAAATTCCTACGTTCATGCGCATAAAAATGGAATTCTTCTGGATGTAATTAATGCCCTCTGTGCGGCTACATCACTAAGCATAAATTCAAGGGAACATTCGGGACGGAGTCGAGGAAACTTCGGAGCAAATTAGCGACCGTAAGCAATAGTCTAAAACTCGACCACTTCCACGGGTCTTCTCGCAACTCTCGTTTAAGGCCGTGGTCTGCGGAATGGCGGCAAAAGTCACATTCTTAGGACTAAAATGGCATCGTTACCAACGTGAATACTTCGCCTTCCTCGGGGGAATACTGACCAGCTATTAGAGAGATACACGAGTGCATATGGTACGAAAAGTAAAGTACTGTAAGCCGCGCACGAGTTCGGAGGGACTTTCCTTCGAAATCAAGAGTTCAATAGAGAATAAATAGCCAGAGCCGACAACCAGTTCTTGAATGCCAGCCGTGAGATTCCTGTTCCCGTCAAACACAATCGAAGAGGTAAGTTCTCAAGGAAAAGATATATATTGACGCTAAAATTTACACGTAAGAATAAAACGCGATCCTCTGAAACTTAGTGGTATTCCATCAATATATTTTATTTTCAGGTGGATACTTCAATAACCAAAGGAAAAATTCTAACTTCCACGACCCGGATTTCAATGCTAATGCATCATCTCAGATCTTGACCCTGGTCGAACCTCGGGTTGAGGAGGTTCTAATTTTCCGATGCTTTGCAAAGGTTTCCTCCTGTAAATGAAATGTAGAATTTACATTCAAGAGTTGAAACACAAAAATTTTACAGGAACCCTATCATAGGTAATAATTTCAGCATCCTTCATCGGCATGTTACCTTTGACACCTTAAATGAGTACTCGTGCCTAGTTTTGTTTATAAGGTTAAATATAATTATTTTGCAAATAGTAGGTAGATTATGCAGGCAAAAAACCTAAAACAATCATAACGTGCTGAATCCTTAGGCATTCGTGAATTAATTTACAAATCAGCTGCTCCAAAAAGTGCGAAAAAAACTTGCTTAAAAAAGGAGAAAACTCCAGTACATTATTTTCAGGCGCTCGGGGAATATATAGCTTTCATGAATAGTGGAATAATTATTGTATTCAAATCCCTGAGAAAGCATATAGATAAACGAACGGGAGTGTTAACTTTGCCAGCCCATAACAAGTAATGTCATAAAACAGATCGATGAGAAATATCCCGGCAGCTATAAGCCTCACTGGAAAAATCCCATTACAAGCATAGACAATAGACGCATCAATTTATTAACTCTGTAATACCATCAAAGCCCCAAATAAGACCTTCAAAAAGCTACAATTTCGTGCACATCCGTGAAAAGGAAGGGTTCGTCCTTCCGCAAAGTGTCCCACTGGCGACCTCGCATTTTGTTTTCAAAGAGGACACAGCAAATTCAACCCCCAACACCCCCCATTTCAAAGCTTCTCCCACTCGGCCAAAACAAAGGTGGGCAACTCCCGAAGGCTCGAAGTCTTTAAAAGAACGTTACCTACGTCGGGAGATAGAGAGCTTTGCGCTAAAGACTAATTCTACGGGTAGGGACACAGGAATCGCGGACCGGAAACGGTCCAGTCCTCTCTATTTGTGTTCGGAAGTCACATCCCATCTCACGCTGCGCGGATCAGGAAATAGAACTCGGGAGGACAGAGGTTCAGCGAAGAGGAAAATTAGGGAATTCCGGAAAGAAGGAAGGGATTTGATAGCATTGAATTAGATGTATAAGCTGACTAAAACAACTGGCGATGGTAGAGTACATTGTTTTTACCACGACGAAAAGTATCATAAGATCGACAGACTTTGACGAAGGGCCTAATTTTCTTTCGTCGTTTCCAAGGCCTTAACACCACAACAGAGCATACTATTAGAAATGTATTATTTTAATGGAATAATGAAAACATTTTTCGGTACCGGTTAGTTACTGGCACCCCTGGGGGTGAGTATAATATATCTGGCGGAGGGAATTCGGCATCTGTGCCGGTTTCGTCCACCCATAATTTATAAAATCAGGTCGTCTAAAAATTTCTGAATAAACTCCATACCACGTTGCACTTACTGTGACAGCAGTTTCTAAAAGGTAAGAATAGAATTTTCTCATGGTTTAAAATATTCAAGTAATGTTGGTTAATTTATCCGATTTTGTCGGTCATCAATGAATAGGCATGCAAGCGATAATAATGGTCACTGAATTACATTATTTATTTTATTGAACCAATTGATATTTACAACATTGCACTTACTGCGAATCACAATTAGAGAATTTTAAAAATTATAAGAAAATAATTAGAGGTTATAAAATAAGCATCATGTGATTCATTTAGGCAGGATTTCGTTAGTTTTCAGGTAAAATCAACTAGCAGCATTCATTTTATGAATGTCTGCGAGGAAAGGGCGTGTGTGGAAAGTGACAACTAGTTAAGAAAGAGAAGCATAATCCTTTCCATTTTGCAAGTCAAATATTTCATTGGTAGATCATAGAAGGGGAAACAAAGCCACAGAATGGAATAGTTATAAAAATAAATGCAGCTGATAAAGATTATCGCAAAGGAAACGTAGAGACCTTCACTAACACAAAATAGAAAAGGCAAAGTTAAAATTAAGCAAGCAAAAAATTGAAGAAATATAGGAGAGTAAAATAATGCAATTCTAATGTATTCCACTCAGGAATGTTACCCATATTTTTGTTGGCATGACATTCCAATAGTATAAGGAAACACTTAATAACTGCAATAAAAAACGTTTAAAATTCTTGTTTATAGGAAAATGAATATCTTAATACCTTAAATCACTATAGTACACGACAAAAGGAAATGTTACACACATTCTTGTAACAAATCGTTCCTTATCAAGTACATTTTATAAAAGTATTGTATCATATGGACATTTGATTCGAAAACTCCAATTACATTCTCTTTTATACATCAGCCTTACCCATAGTAAGAAGTAGCAACCAAGGAACCCTTTGCATAGGCATTTGAAGAGCCTTATTTTCACTTTTTGCTCATCCTAGACAAACTTAAGTCGCCCTTTAGGGTTAAAGTATTCCACGAGGTTTTGCGACTGCGACTGGAAAACTTAATTCGGCGCTCTTGACTTAATTAAAATGCACTCACTTTTTACCCAAAGTCAGTGGAATCAAAACTTTCAATGCGCCTAAAGTGAGTTACATAGCATTTTCTGCTGCTAAGAGATCAAAAAATAAAAAAAGACTGACTAACCTAAGGGCGAAGCTCCTAATTCCTTCAAACCGGGCGCCACTGTAAAACTAAGCAGTGTTTCGAAAAAGGGAAAAATGCATCCAGCCCTTGCTGTTTCCTTCACAGGATTGATAAATACCCCTTGGGAGAAAATGGGCAGAAAATAACCGAGTAGATAGTCAGTATCTGCATCTACTTAGCATCCCATTGGAAATCCTATTATCTCGCTCCCTCTTACATCCCCGCTAATGAATGAAAACCTGATAAAAAAAGCGATTAACTTCTACAACTAGATACACTCCTAGCGTAATTAACTCAATTAGGGTCATATTCTCCTAAGAAAAATATGCACTATCAAATAATAACAACCTCTGGCTTCGTCGGGAATGGGTCTCAAAGTAAGTATACGAGTGTTCTCGTGTGAAACACGGAAGGAAACTCGGCGTTAGAAAATGAAGGTGGGTGAAGTAGCAACGACGCACATTATTACATTGAGGCGAATTCACCAATTCCATTACGTAGCAAAGAATGAGGACGAACTCGGCCTAATCCAACGCTTTGGGAATCGAATTCCTCGCTCTGAACGGCTGCACAGAATTTTCTGCGAGAGGAAATAGGCACTCCCGCCTAGTAGCACGCTGCGGCAAATTTCGTCCGCGTCACTATCTCAGATAAATGAATCGCAGGAAACCTACGGAAATTCGTTTAAAATTTTTACCTGTAAATAACTTCGGCTTGAACGGAAAGAGGAGAGTCGAATCTGTTACTGCAGCTGAGGACCAGAACGAGAAATTCTAGCATTTAATGAGTTTCCGGAGGAATGTAAAGTGCAAAATAAAGATCTTGCATAACTTCAGCCTCCAGTATTGCTTGGAATTAAATTCTTTTATAGACGCAAACATTCGAAACTGCCGAGTACAGTTTAAAAGACTGATTGCTTCGAATAAAAAGAAACTCCCAAGACTTCCCGAAAAACGTGAGCCAGTTGAAGGCATTGCGAAGAGAAAAAGAACGAAAATTACGAAGCACGAAAATAGCAGTATCTTGAGTAAATAACCCACGGGCGACATCGACGGCACCCTCCTTTTCTTCTCCCTAGCGAATACGAAAATCCCGGTGCTCCCACGTTACATTTTTCGCTCCGAGATAAGTTTGATGGAATAAATTACGTATCACGATGCTTTCTTTTGAAAAATGCAAAACGATGAAGGTGGAGAGAGGGGAAGATTTGAAAACCGAAACGCCAGGAGATGGGATCTATAAAATTCCTGGAAGGGGAGGTTAAGAAACGAGAGTTTGGCAGGAAGAGGCCAGACGACGAAACGGAAGCCCACAGATGAGTTTCAATGCCCAGAAGAGAACCAAGAGGCCATAAAGAGGACTGCAATACACGTGAAATTGGGGAAGTGACGGATTTATAAAAAAGCCCGGAATGAAGAAAGAGGGTAGTTGACATTTCGTCTCAACTCGTCTCCTCAAATGAAGGTTACTGAGCAACAGAGGAAGTTGAGAGCGGCAAGAAAGGATTTGGGGATCGGGACGTTTTGGCAGCTAGAGTAACGGCCTCCCATCTCGACGGCCCGAGTTTTAGGCCCCGCAATGGTAAGATATGGTACACTCGATGGTATACTGATGCCTATTTGATCGCTTTGTGGAGAGCTTTTCGAGTGTATCACCATGTCCGTCAGGTGCGGAATGCAGAAAGCGGCAGATGCAGAACGCCCATCAGGGGCGTTAAAGCGTCGACTCCCTTGAGACTTTCATTTAGAATAGGTTACTGCCGACACCGGGTTTCTCTATACCCTTTCTCCGTCGCTTGAAAAAATGTCCTACCCAATTACCCGTCTATCCTTAATGGGGCGAATCAACTTAGTTGTATGTCGCCCCTCCTCCCTAATAACGATAATAAGAAAGGATTTCCCGAGCAGACAGAATGAGGGGGCAAAGAATATTACGAGCTATATATGTGATTATGATACACAAGAATGTTGGGTCTCCGGGAAAATATTTACCGCTCACAAAAACGGGGCCTGACTGATCGTAAGCAAGAAAAAAAGGGCTTTGAAGCGATGCCATAATTTTCGAAATATATTTTGTTTCAGGGAGTTGTTAAATGGCATTAACTCCAACTCACATATACGTACCCAGACAATATGGTTAATATATGCGGCCGAGACTCACTTTTCTAAGCACCACCATTCGTAGGCCGTCATCGATAATCATCCCAGGGCGGACAAGAGAAATATCATGCTTCATTGGATGCCATAAACAGTTTAGCACCCAAATGTTTTCATCTTCAAGTACGGCGGTTCTATGGGGACCATAGAAAAAGCACTGGAATTTATAACTCAGTGTTTATCAACATTTGTTCCAGGAAATTCAAAATGGATCTTTATCGTCACCACGAAATACGCTCTCTGATTTACGTAAAGAAACGATCAACTTAAAACTAACGCTATGCCCTTCTGCAGTTGAGGACTGTTTTGACAGATACTATTTCCATTACTTAAACAGAATTTTCGCGGCGGCGGGTCCGAAAACGAGCCTCAAACCACTACGCTGCAACACAACGTCATTCCCAGGGAGCCTATTCACGAACGAACAGAGCACGAGAGACGTGGTGGAATTTGCGAATGGGGCCAACAGAAACGGAGCCACCCCCCGATTAAAACACACGGGAGTTTGCCGCCTCAACCCCTTTCGCCGATCGACTCCTGCCCGGCGTTTTAGAAAACCACCGCCCGGTTCCTGATAATAGAACTGCCGAGGCTGGGCATAGACGTGTAGGGAGGGAGGATGGACCCAAGGGATCGGGAAGGGCAACGGCGAGAGGAGGATTACATCCGAGGTAGTGGATGGATGTTCCGGTGAATAATAATGAGGATAGAACTGGGCTGCGGCGAGGGATTCAAACGGAAAATATTCGAAAAAGAAAGCGCTGATGCATGACTACTCCAGGAGCATCGAGAGAGTATATGGGCTTCGTGGGAGGAAGGATATCATGACTCGGGAGTAATAATATGGGAGCGGGAACTGAAGTGGAGCCCCAACCGAAGAGTCGAGCATAAAATATCCAGTGACCTCGGTGAATCGACTCCACTACCAACCATGCTCATATTCCATGTTTACCGGATCTTTCGATAGTAAGACTTTTGTGCTCGTCTTGTTAGGAACTCTGCGGATGCATCGAACGCAAGATTTTCCCCGGGATATTTAGGGCACACCAAATCCTAGCCTTAACATACATCTGAACGGTAGATAATAGCAACAAATGAGGATTAACAGACGGCTAAACACGTACAATCACGCATTGGTGCCAGGATAATTGTGATTTTAAACGCTCCTACTGCCGAGGTTCCATCCTAAACCTAACCCAAAGAAATATACCTATATCTATTTTCACACGCGGAACACGAAACTGATATTATATATTTCATAAATCTTGCATAAATACAGGAAATTTGATATTAAGTAGGGTGAAATGGTGCACCCGAGACACCCTTCATGAGGTCCGATCAGGGATGAAAAGTAATAGATCACTGAAGATAAAGCTAGGGGGGCTACAAGAACTTTCGCAAGGTAGAAGTATACATACAAAATATGTAGTACCCGTTTCAGAGCGCTATCTCAAAAAATTTCCGTCTCAAAGAATAAACTTAAGTATTTTTCTGGCTTCTCTACTCCAAAGATATATCTGGAAGCCATATAAGCGTTCTATTTATGAGCATCGAGCCCAATTTCCGTATACCTCCCCGAATTCATTTATTCATCAAGTAGGTACCTACCTTTACCACAATGTAGCAAAAACATCATTTTATTCCACAAATATTGCACCGATTTCTATTATTATGAGAACGATGTGTGCACAAAAATATTTTTCTCGCAACGCTTTACACCGTGAAAGGCATTATTCCAGTCGAGTAAAGCAGCGGGAAAGGTCACGGCAGAACCTTCCAACCTTAATATTGCGGTCTGCCACGGGGGTAATTCCGCTCGGGATCCTGGTTACGGAGAGTGAGTGGGTGGGGGGCCGACAAATGCCGGCGGGGTATGCATTACACGGTCCATGCTCCCGTATTTTTCCACCAACCACGGGCATAGAGAAAACGTTATGAAACGGGGGTGAGGCGCGGGCCACGGACAGAGAGAAGATACTGCGGGATAGCGAAAAACAGAGAAGATGCGTGAGAGAGGAGCTAGGGAGATGGGGAATGGGGGGTGGGAAAGTGCGTACGGGAATGGGCGGCGCAAGTACGCAGCAATACGACGACGCAACCACGACATAATGGGCAGAGTGAGTGGAGAAGTAAAACGGAAGCGTGCGTTAAAGAGCAGTGTTGCCATTTCTGTATTCTCCGCTCCAGATACGACGGTATTCCAGTCACACGCAAAACCCACCAAACCAATCATCAATCTTCACTCCGAGTTTATTAAACAAAACATTATTTTTTCACCAACTAATTAATACAAAGCCTACCAAAATATATATACAGCATTATTTAATTGCAGTGGAAACTGCGAATCAAAACGCTCGATTCAAAAACTTTACTCCGCACTTTCAGGAAAATAGTTTGATAGAGACTATTGGAAAAGGGACACGCGGAAAAAACTGTGAGTCCCACACAAAGAAAAATAATCTAGGACTGGAGCCAAAGGAAACGCAAGGAATCAATGATGGAGACACCAATTCTGGAATGTTAATCACGCCATTACGGATACTCTAGATTCCAAATCACTTATGTAGGTCAGAAAATAGGAAAAACAGAAGAAAGATATAGTGTTTAACTAATAGGTTCAAGGAATAGGCTTCTTTCGCGTCATTTGTGAACAGAGCCTTAAGAGGTCGAACATTGGCATGACAACAATTCTCTCCTATCCTCATCCTATTCCTTCTTCTCTTTCCATGCTCTCTTCTCCCTACAATTCTCTCCTATCCTCATCCTATTCCTTCTTCTCTTTCCATGCTCTCTTCTCCCTACAATTCTCTCCTATCCTCGTCCTATTCCTTCTTCTCTTTCCATGCTCTCTTCTCCCTTTCAAATCATTGGTATTCTATCATCTACATCTACGCAATATCCTGCAAGCCAACGAGAGGGAGTGTGGCAGGGGGTGAAGATCATCAAACATGCACTATTGACATGCAACTAGGCTACTACATGGAAACATGTAAGAAAATAGAGTCACATGCCGCTAACACAGCTAGCAGTTCCCCTTAATAGGAGCTGAGTGTGTAAATAGGTGAATTACTTTTTTTAACTATCATTTTAATGTGTAAATTACTCATTAAGCAATTTTTAATCTTCTGAATTGCCGTTTACCACGTTCAGTTAACGTGACCTAACTGCACGTCTCTACGAAAGATAAATACTTTCCCAGTTTTCCCTCAAAATATTATTCACTTCACTGTAAAAAGTAGATCTGATTTAAAGGTACAAAAGCGATCTGAATTTCAGATGCAACAATTTTAAGACAGGGTATGTTGAATTTCAGCAGTAAAATCTTGTCTAAAAATAAGGCAGGTGAACGGCTGAAAATCAGATCATCCAGAATCCTGCTCCCTCTGCTTCCTGCTTAACTGCTCGTGTACCAACCATCCATGTTCGTGCCTCTTCCGCACCTTGCATCCGTGTTCCTGCCTTAAACCAGACAGCGCTTAAATTCAGATCGCACTGAAAATCAGATCAACTCTTTACAGTGTTCTTACCACCGATTTTTATGAATAACACCATTATCAAGACATGATTTGACAATGCTGGAAAGCATGAAAATATTCCTAAATAAATATGCAGCATGAAAGTGAAAACTACGAAAGATTTCTTCTTCCATGATGAACAACGTCACCCACATCAATGCTAAAACGATACAGTGTATCGGCACATTTAAACTAAAAAATGCAAGTTTTAATCACAGATTTAAAATTGTCATATCAAAAATATATATGAACTTCCTTCACGAACTACACACAATAAACATTTTAATCATTGAGACTGGTTGAACCAGTCAATTTTTCCAATACACTTAACAACGCTGACCACTTAAAAATGGCTAAAAGTATTTCCAGAAGTGGCCCCACGTGTCTCGAGAGGGATAGAGTAAAATCTCACGTACGTTTATATGTAAGCCCTCTAAGCGCTTTAATCGTTATAAGTTCTATCTGAATTGTAATATATATCTCACGTGTATAGGACTTAGGGGGAAAGGGTGCCTGAACACTTCACTCTAATTAGGCTACCATCCTTATTCCTCCAGTACAATTTCCGTGAGGGCAAAACTAACTCTCAAAGCTGCACCAAATATCTACGGGGATAGAACTTCGAGGTATTTCAGGCCATCCGGATCCTCAACGATGAATTAAGCTACAAATTATTCCATTACGATGCAAGCATACATATCCTATACATATCCATATGTATTAAATATGCATACATATGTATAAATATCCGTATGTATTACATATCCTTTGACATACAAACCTATTCTCTTCCGTGATATTCCTTTTTCATAAATTTACGCCAAAAATGAACAAAATGAAAAGTGTGCTAATGCATTAACGAAAGGAACTTGGGTATTCTCCATCAGTTAACGACGCTATTCCTGATGAAATTAGCACCTCTGCGGCTCCTTCGGGAAGAGACCGATCGAACAGCATTTCGCGTTTCCCGAGGCAACCCTGGACCCACGGGAGCACGGGAAGAGAAAGAGGTTGGTTTACGAGCGTTATATGTCTGCGGAGCAAATAGGAGGGGAGGATGACCTGCTGGGGAGGAGGAGTGGGAGGGGAAGGGAGGAGGTTGAGGGAGGGTCAGTGTAAAGCCGCTCGCCGGCGCGAAGATAACGGCTTAGAAGGAGAGTGGGCTCCGGAGTCTGACCAGGGAGGGGAGGGAGTACTAGCGGTGGAGGAGGAAGTAATAGATTGCCCCGAGAAATAGGCAAGGGTAGGGGTAGAGTTCAAAACCTCAGCCCTCCCCCTCCCTCCCGCTCAACACACCCTTTCACTTCCTGAGGTAATTGCAATTATGGTAATGGGAGATGTGCTAAGGAACAGAAGGGAGGGGAGAGAGAGGAGGGCTGAATAATTGAAGGGGAAAAATGGAAAGAAGCACGGACGACCTGGAAGTAGAAGTGTGGAAAGGCTTTATATTTTCCTCCCTCATCCCCCATCCAACTTTCTCCCGCGCCGGTGCAATCACGGGAATATTCAGATCCACAAGGAAGGAACGCAAGTACATACACGCCGACCGAGGTAATCTCGATAGTTGGAAACGAGCTCGCTGCAAGCTTCGTTTCGGGAGTCATTTGAGCTAATCCCCCGAATGGCTTCACCGGTATTTTCATTTTTCGCCAAATTTATTATTCCGGAAAGTCGAAAAATCAACACACTTTGCTTCGCTTCGAATTAACACCAGGGAACGCCAAAAATAGCTAAATGAGTTATTAGCACTTTGTTTTTCCATATAAATTCATTTCTTATGACTTAGGACTCGAAAACCTCATATTGATTCCTGCTGCAGATGGAGGAATCGCTCCAGGGATAGAAATAATGGGGGAATGTTAGACTGAGAGAGAACGACAACGGGGAGAGTGAAAAAGAGGAGGATCCAGAGGACGGGGATGTAAGAAGAATACCACTCATAACTTGCTAAATTATTAGTTGAACTGAATACTCCAGGAAATATTCAATAGTTCGAATACACTGAGACTTAACTCCTTTCTGTCCATATAAAATAATTCCAAGAGTGCGTATGGCTACCATGAGGATACTTTATCAAGAAAAATGCGAAATTCCTGTTTCAGGGATTATATTCTTTGATTCATACGTTGATCTAGTGACTCGAAGGTCACGAATACCCACTTTTGGCATGAATTTTGTAGTACTAATCTCTAAGTTGTAATTTATGATAGACGTTACGATATAGCCCATGAAACTGAAGCACCTAATTATCTCATTCTACTACTAATACTTCGTTATTTGTTGCCCCCGACAAATTATTCCATCACGCAGCACCTAAATTAGCTTCACCAGAGACTTGTAGAGCAGGCGTTTCCTGAGCCTGGCTGGAATTCATTACCCACTTTAATCATCCAGATTGTTGGGAATTTTTTCGGTAGGAATGGGCTGACTCCGTTCAAAGAAATGAAAATGAAACAAGGACCGCCGAATCCCGTCGCGACACAACTACGAGGCAATCCAAGGGGGAGAGAGGGATTCTGTGTCCTCCCCCGTCGCAAATTAGCCAATCAGCAAACAAGCGGGCCGCCCGACATAAAAGGATTCTAAAGAGAAATGAGCGAAGCAGACGAGTCATTGTACACGCGCCCCGCCCCCCCAACAAATCTCTTCAGGACACTGAACCCAACCCATCCTCCCCAAACACACACAACGTCAAACCTGGCCAACTCCAAGTCATCCGTCGAAAAGGTTTACGGAACGCGGGGAAATAATATCTCTCGCCGAACGTAATTTTTGCGATTCATCACACAACTTTTGGCACCGACTCGTAAAGGCTTTACTTCCGCGCGCAAGCGTTCGTACTCGAGCGACGTCCTCACAGAATCAGCGGTTGGAAAAAAAAGAGCACGGAGGATTCCATGCCAAGCGGTGGCGAATCCTGGGATGGATGCCATAGCATCGATTTCACTCCCCAGTCGTATTAATTCCGGGACATTTGCCCTGATTTTTGTCCAACCCAGAGCGTGGAGGGCAAGATAGTCATTCATTCGCGATCGTAAATCGCGGGATTCGGCCGAAAAAGGGGCCAACAGACGAGCATTCATGTGCGACCTTCCTCTCCCACGTCCGCCTCCCTCTCCACCTTCCGGAACAATACAATATCATTCGCTTCCATGCTTCACCCTCACTCCTCGTGCCTCTCCATCCCCTATCGACCCCATCCTCGTTTTCCACCCTCGTGTCTCCATCACTTTCACTCTTCAATGATTCGACGTACGTGCCTCTCTCTCCCCCCTCGGATAGCGTCGCTTGTTGATTGTTTAATGAGTCAGGGAAAGGCGGGGACATTCTGGCGGGCTCATAGCGATCCGCGGTCGAATTTGAGCACAGGCATCTACCCCGGCCGGTAAGCACCACCCCGCATATGAACAATCCCGATTTCCGCAACTATTGCTGAACGCGCGCTCGCTTACGTAACGGACGTTTCCCCAATCGTTTCTAGGTCACGAAAAATGACCAAACGTCTACGACATTAGAAATAAATGAATTCAGATCAGAAGAAAAATAAACTCTAAAAAAATGCTTACCTGAAATTGTTCCGCTAATGGCATTCCACGACACCACGAGCAAAACACATGCCGCATTAACCCAAATTATACAAAAATAACGAAGCGTTAATAAATAGGTCAAGGAAGATATTCACGAAGATGAAGAAAAAAACAGTGAAGTTTAGAAGGGAACATGTGATGCTTTTCTAAGCAAAATGTTGCCATGATTTTCTTTCCTTTTCGTGAAGATCATGAATCATTTTCCATAACCAAAAGGTAATTTCCGCAAGAGAACTTCAAACTTCAAGGTTTGACTTTCGTGAATAATAAGTTCCATAATAAGTTCAGGTTTTTAATTAAAGGCTCAAGTTAACGTCTAACACTAGGGTAAAAATTCCATAAACGATAGATTTTCTGTGAGCTCTGCGAGAAAATGAATTCCTGGAGATTAAAATAGGAAAAGTGAAACAGCCTACCAAAGGACAATCATTTCCTCTCATTTTGATTTTGTGATATCTTAAAATGGACTAAACAGTCGCAAGGTAACAATGTCCCTACTTCATCTACTCCGCACTTTACACCCTGTATCAGGATTATATTTGATCGGGGGTAGAATTTATGATTTGTGTGGAAAGATTACTTGCTCAGCAGGAGCTGGTAAGGCCGTCAGGCCCCTCACACTGCAACGCAAACAAATTGCTTCCACAAAAACCAAGAGCCCGTTCAGGACATGTCAATGGGCACTTTGAACAAAAGTTAAAAAATTAACAATTACAACTTGAAACAAAACAATTTCAATTTCCTAGATGGCAAATATTGCTAAATTAACCGGGTGGTTGTTCAAAACGGAGTACTAAGATTGGAAAATAAGGAAATCGGAATTATCGTATTTAACATATTCTTCAGCACAAAAGGATGGAATTGAGTGCAGACAGAATGTGTTTCGTAGTGAAATGACTGCTTAAAGAAAGCTGAACAGGGGAACGAGCGGTCTTCAGTAATACTGTCATGAGCGAAAACACCATAGAATAGGAGACACAGAATCCACGCAAAATACCATTGCCCACAAAACATAAAAACGTGCATTAACACCATTAAAATTTTTACATAACTGTTTCCAATAAAAGCCACACAAGAGACCCGTGGATCTAAAAACAGTATTTTCCCAAAACCCTCCGTGGGGCAACTGCCTTCGTTTTGCCCTCTCCCCCACCACTGCAAGCACAATCAACCCTTTCTATTAATACCCTCTCACCCATTTACTCCTCCAAGCCCTCCGACTCCCATCTTCCGACCACGTGCTGCTCCCATTAGTTTTTTCTCCCATTCCCTCAACCACTGGCGTCGAAAAAAGACCGCTTAACAGAATCTCATTCTCGACCCATCCCTCAGAAGACCCTGAGAGCACGAAGAACAGGGTCTTAACACGAGTATCGAAATAGTTAATGGGATCCGTAAGAGGAAGGAAGATTTGGATATGGAGGTAGCACGTGTACCGAAAATCCGCGAGTTTTGGGATCGCCAAGACAATATTTTTAGAGTCGCAAGTAACAGAAAAAAAACTTTCAAGTAAAAAAAGAAGATTATCAGTTCTCCAATTTAGTTAAAAATTATTTTTAGAGCTCCAGCGAGTTATGATCAATTTTAACACATACACGATATTTGACTGCCGTAAATCCAGATTTCAAATATCTTCCTTATCGCGAAAAAATATGGAATAAGTGCACACGTAAAATTAGGACCTTTTATATGCAATGTAGGAAGTCTACCTTGCAATGTACAGGGAGAAAAGAACGACTCTGATGAACTATACACTAACTACACCACTGCTATCCCAATCAAATAAATAACGTAATGAAAAGAAAGTAGTACTGTACTGATTTGCTAAAAGTCGATTCCTTCGCACTTTTCCATCGGTTATTAGCTTGTATCCGGTGAAAGTGTCGTCTCTTTTACTCTAATACTTTACTTTACTTTTATAAGGAATGTTTCACTCGCACCAAGAAAACGTTATGTGCATGTACTTAGACGCGATGCATGATTGGCCATTACCTATTAGCACGCAGCCTCGAGGTGGCTTGCAGGGCACTCACTGTAGATGTACAAGGGGGTGGAGATCACCCCACCCCCGAGGTCCACCCTCGGAGCGGGGCGCCGACGGAGATGTTTAAGGATTACAACTGATTCGGGGCGCGGCGGGGGCGGGGGAGAGGCTGGGAGGAGAGAACTCATTTCCACCCCGTTTCCACCTCACTTAAACCGACTTCCCTCGACCCGAGCCATTACGTACTTCCTTATAGTCCCCCTCTTTCAGCCTCCCTCTCACTCCCAACCCCATCTCGCTCACCACGCCGCCGCGCCGCCTCGAACAGAAATGTCATCCGCCTGACTTTTTCCCTCCACCAACACCACCAAAAAATATTCTCCGACGAATCCAAGAGTCCAACGTGGTGATGCTTTGACGTGGGAATGTCGATACTGTGACAAATACCTGGAGCTACTCAATGCCGGTAGGTACATGAGATCTCCTGAATCAAAACCTTCGAACGACCACAATAACTCGTCTTAGTGGAAAACTACGTAACTTTCGCAGTTATATTTATATCGCAAATATTTATGTAGCAAATATTTATAATTTCACCAGGTTTCGTCGAATGGCCAACATCAACAACGACCTGCATAAGGATACTGCATTACGGTATTCCATTAAGTGAGGATGGAAATGTTTTCTTTGCACACTAAAACCTCCAAATTCCAAATTCGTTTTACTCGCCCCATATCCTCTTATCCCTCTAATCATGATCTTCACCCTTACATTCTATGTTTAATGAATTAACTACAAAGACAAAACTATTAAGACTCCTATATGTTAAAAACGGTCAAGATAGTACAAATATTGTCGAGGAATAACGATAGACATATATGAGTAATGCAAGGTTTTCTAGCAGTCTTCTGGCTTCCCTAGTCTTCCACCCCTCATACAGTCATCTCCAACCATTTCTTTACGTAATAAAGTTTATATCACTAATATTGTTATGTTAGGCACATCCCCCTGAAAACAGGAGAAAGGGACGGATTTATTTCATGCATTAGTTACTAACCTGGCAAACGAAAACAGCAGACAAGAATATGGTCTTGAATTTATATTAGTAATAGATAATAATTTCCCCAATACACGGTAGTAGATCTCTTACTCTCGATATGTGTGCTGATAGAGAATAAGGATTGTAAAACAGGGAGACCCTCCATTTAAGTAATAATTAATCCGATAAAACAATATCAAATCCCGAAATGATTAAATATACATGGAATAAATATAACCAGTAGGGAATTACCACTAATTATACATTTCAAAGTCAAGAAACGAGACCAAAATATCCACATAAAATATGATGTGGATGTATACTCTTACGTTCAAAGAAAACAGAGCATATGTGTTGCAATGTTTTGCTTAATTATTTGAACCTAATTAGACTTCACCAAAGTTAGGGAGCAATAATTCTCTTACAGTCTTAGGCGAATCAGAAAGACTGAGCAAGAAAAACGGAGAAGTAGCCAGTATGTTCGGGGACACCACATGTACGACAGTGACATCCGGTACGGCTTGAGGAATGACGACCTCATTCATAGCAGAAGAGAAGGCTAATCCAATATCCAACGACTGAAGCGAATCAACGAACCGAGGATAAACGAGTGTATGTAATGTATTAAGAAGGAGATGCGACGGCTAAGATTTGACATTACAGCACCATGTTCACGTCTAGACCGGAAATCAAAGATAGAACCACAATGGACGTTGTACAAGCTGTCCATCGGACGGCATGAATCAATGTAACTGACACCTACATACACACGACTTGAACAGTGTGACCTGAATCAGCAATGCCATCACTCATCCCTCGCTGGCTCTTGATGATTCTGACATTCATTCCTTTATAAGGCCCTTAATTGACGATGGAAATGGAAAGATGATGGCATAATCGCATGGATGTATTTTCTTTCTGACCATTTACAACCCGACCCGAGTATGTAATTAATTCATCCATATTTTTCCCTCCCACCTTTGTGAGCATTCAATCAGTAATTTTTATTCCGCGCTGCCTCATCGCAACCGCAATCGCAGCCGCATTGCAAATTGAATCATGTTATTGCTGGAAATTAATCGCAAAAAAAAAGCATTTTCCTCTTTTATCACACATTTGACCAAGACTAATTTTATGCCATTCGTAAATTCAAACCATTACATTCAATGTTTCCATCTTGAGCATCAAATATCTCCTCCATGACTAAGAGATCCACATACTTCTTCCATTCTATTCCAATCACATATGCTAAGCACATATGCGAAGCATATATGCCGAACGCAATTGTGCACAATGAGACAAAATCCCATCATAATCTATTTTTTTGCATCGAAAATCGGGACAAGCCAACTGACCGCGAACGTTAAAAACTCTCTTTTGCGTCAGGGTGACTCGACAAATACCAGCAAACTCACTTGTAAGGCGAAAAAGGACGCCTTTTACATTTTAAAAAATGAAAGTGGACATTTAGCCTGTTCCTAAGAACCGATCTACTGGGCCCACGTTCCACCCTTTTAACTCGGAGACTCCAAAACTCACCCTATAGTGTGAAAAACGCAACTCCGTGGAGAGCAATCCCTTCTAAGGTTTTCTGCCACGGCGTCCTCAAACACCGCAGCGAATCCCTTCCCCCCGAACCTCATCCATTTCCATTCACTCCTCCACCGCCTTCCGCCACCGAGGAAATCAAATCTTTCCACTGCTCTTCCAATTTTATCCCGGAAAGACGCGACATCCATATCCTTTCTTATCTCTCCATGAGAACCTTCCCTCTCGCGGGGATGGTGGCCGCAGAAACTGGAAGAGAATATCCGCGGATATGTCTTAGATTTCCAGAATATTTTCCTCAAGCAAAGGAATGACGCCTCTGCACGCGTGATACAGTCTATTTTCTTTTTCTTCCTACGAACAATATTTTATTCAGCATCATATCATTTTCCCCCGAATCATGGATTTCCCTTCGTTGCCGAAAAATCAGAAATGTGCTGATGATCAGGCTTGCTCTCCTAACTATCTTAAGACCAATTTTGCCACGTAATTACAGTCCTTGTGATTGCTATCCCTTCGAATAAGCGCTCAGTGAAAATTTAGTACAAGGTTCAGAATCGTAAGGATTGGCCAAAGTAGATAGAAAAATCTATTTGCGTGCGATTAAGGACTTAGGATTAAGTCGATGAGGTAATCAGGTACAAGTACAGGCCGCGATGTGTCCATGTTGTTTTTTTATTTCCCAGAGTTCCCCAGCTTTCCCCAGCAACTCCAATAATCTCTTTTGAGATTCCTATTAACTTTCCGCATAACCTCAATCACCCTTGATACTCGTAACTCAAAGTATAAATACCTACTAATTACATTTTTTTAATAATGTCTAACTACACGATCCATTCATTTTTGAAGTAGTTTAAAATTTCCACTCAAATCTTCACGGTCGAACTCTTTTACTTGATTGGAGGCCCTACGAATATAAGGCATCTTGATAATTGCATTTTTTTAGGATGGCCCTGACCAAGGTGAAAGTATTTCCATGATTGAAGATGAATTTACACAAATTTTCCGGATATTTCCTAAGGTCCCCCTAGAGCTGTAAAACTCCCCCAGAATTCCCTGATTTTCCCATTCTGTCGGCACCGCGGCGCGGTATTCCGCCATACGCCCTCCTTTCCTCAACCCTTTTATCTTTTCCTCATCCTCCCCCGACACGCCTTCGCCGCCATCCCTTATCTTAACCGTCGGCATCCCCTTCCTTCCGCCAACTTTCCCATTCTGCTCCACCCACAATGCACCACCCGCACGCATCCACCTAAAAGCCACCCCCTCCCCTGCGCCTCGGCCACACATCCAGAATCACTTTCCTCCTCCATCTCGGATGTTCCCATCCCGTTCCGCGTCTACTCCCGGACGGAGAGAGGCTCGCTTTTCATTTGCCGGTCGACAGTTTTTCATCTCCGTTATATTTTTGGTCCCTACACTCCGTGCGAAGGGATCCATCATCCCCCTCCCAACCCCAGAGACCACCGTCCTTCCGCACCCTTGTGTTTCTTTTCATCATCGCCGACGCCTCACACACGAGCGAGAGCGACTCGCTCCTCCTCCTGAGGGAACGCTTGCGTTCCCGCCTTATGGCCGACAACTCGGCGAACGCCTTCCCTCGCCTCACCCTTATCTTCCCCTCCCGTCTTCTTCTTCTTCCTCTTCTTTCGGAGGGAAGTTTCGCGAAGATTTCTACCCGCACCTTGCCTGGGAATCGTCTTATCGTTCCTCCTTCCCAAGCCCCGCGCCCTAAAATATTCATGCGCCCTTCTTTGTTCCGCCTCCTCTTTCTCTTACACCTCGTCTCAACCAGGTTTTTCCTTCCCTCCTCCTTCCCTCTCTCACCCCCTTAGCCCTCACGCAGTGAAGACTTCGCGTGGCAAAAATCATTCGCCCAGACCGAGATTCAGATTGGGTCATAAGCTATGAGAGTATAGCGGACCCATATTGCTTGACTGACAAGTAAAAAGTGGTTGAGTAAAAAATATGGTGGTCTTTGTTGTCGGATGCCTATGATGATCATCTGCTTTCAAGCTTATTGCTATTGGGGACGAAATCTAGTACGCTATGGCCATTATATCACTGGATGCTTCAAAACCCAAGATTTTCATATTAAGTTCAATAGGCTTAGATTACAATTTGCTTGTTTTAGGGCTTATCTATGACGAATGAAATTTCCACGTGAAAATTTTTGCTCATCTACGTATTCCTGATCTGGAAATTCCGCTTACGGGGCAGTCGCAGCCTTACCCTCAGTACCTTAGTTTATTCCCCGCTTTTCTAAGCACTCAGCTCCAATAACTAGCCAATTAGAAAAACACTAGGTTCCAACCCTAAATAGATCTATTTGGCCATATCCTATGCCTCTATTTAGATATTCCATTTCAATTACTCACGTCAGGCATAAGGCACTACGAAAATGTAACTCATGCCAGCTCGTGAACGACGAGAAAGGCCAGATTAAAACTCCTGTAATTTACAAGTTGGACAATGGCGAGAATTTAATATAGACAATCTCTCAACAACACTACGATTATTATTCGTACCGCACATCTATCTGGGTCAAGAAGGCAACAAACACAAGAGTTAAGTTCGAACACTGCATATCTTCCGCTTCACTCGATAGATACTTGATCCCGCGTAAGACCTACAACGCTAGCAAGCGTTGAAGCCCAACGACTTTGAAAGACTGAAACCGAACTCATTGTCAGACGAACATCATGATTTTATAAGTAAAACTTATAAGACACTCGGAGTGGTCTCCTCACACTGCTGACAACTAAATATCGCACTGAATGAGTTAAAAATTACGTGATTGGTTGATGGGAACTAGTTTTTGGAACAAGTTTGAAAATGGCACCGCATCAATTTCAAAATAAAGGGACTCAGCAAGTTTACTAGTGATGATATACCATGCCCAATTTGGTGGTTTTGCATCACACGATACAGCTAACCTATAAGACTACTGGTATGCTAGAATCTAAACATGATTAATATTTAGCCATCTTATTCTCTCATTGTCTCATGAAGCACAATTGATTGATGAAATAGTGAGTGAACTGATTAATTAATTAAAGCAATATGCCAGATTGTCAGATTAACCGCACTATAAAATACTTTGTTCCACATTAATCACAATTTCTACACCTTAATAACATCAGCGTACAGAATCTACCTGCCACACACCCAGACGAGAGACAATGCGCAATATGTAGACGCATATCTCACAAGTTCCTTTCCCCTACTACCCGCACCTTAACCCTTCCTGTTTCCAAGATCTCCTTCAGGGAAGGACGCGGAATAAAAGGGGTCATACTAGCGAGCTCCTCACAATCCTTATCGCTTATCTCTTCGCTCACCGCCTCTCGCCCCCATTCCCCGAGGAATAAGATATATCTTGTGAGACGCTTCCCTCTCACCCCACCCCAGACCATCTCTTACTGCGCTCCGGATCTCAAGACCGGCCGCGTTACATGGAAAAGTCGTTAAGTTGGATAGGGGTGGCGGAATAATTGTCCCCATCGTCTCTGAGGGAGACGGCATAAATTGCGGCAGGGCCAGGAGAGGGTGAGAGAGAGGATGGAATGCTGGGAAGATATGGGTTGGACGGGGATGGAGGTGGTGGTGGTGGGTTACGTGGGGGAGGCGGGGGCGTAAAGGACTTTGAAATCGTTTGATGAGGCTTCCCTTATTATGTCCTCACGGCTCGTCTCCCATCATAAGGCCGCCGCCGGAGCTGTTTTGTTTTGCTTCCGCGGTTCCTTTAAGAAGGAAGAGAGGGGGGAGGGAGGGTGAGACGATGAGGGTGAGAGAAAGAGCGGAAGGGGTGGAAAAGACAAGAGGGGAAGGGAATGAAGATGAGGGAGTGAACTACAAGGAAGAAGAGCTGGGCAGAAATGAAACGTCCGGGATGCCCTTAAGTGGAGTTGTTTGTTAGTTCGCCTGCTCATTGTTGCGTCGCGGAGGAATATTGTGCGATGTCCGCTACGTGTCTTACACACAATCCAAAGCGCTCTGATGACGTTCGCCTTGAATATATGTATATCCAAGTCCTCCAAAGAGCTGGGATGATGCCGCCAAGTTTTTGGGCGAGAATCACTCTTGACGGACGGGTTTGCTTTTAAGCAAAAGCGAAACCATCTTCGAGATGCGTCAGGCCTATTTTCTTAAAACGCCGTCTTACTTATCCGCTGCAGAATCTCTTCTCATCCATCTACCCCATTAGTAACTCTCAACTACGTCCAATATGTGGATCCAGACATAATGAGGACAGCAGTAATTACGTCTTCGCGGTCTCAATGCCATGAATTCAGTTCATGGGATTCAAAAAATGCAGAAGATAACTGAACATAAGAGCATATTCATCAAAGAGCTAAACCAAGACACTAAAAAATACGATTGAATACCGAATTTTATCACCATAATGGCCTCCAAGTTGACCGGAATCCTTCAAAAACACAATTCTCCATAATTTTCACAAAATTTAAAAACCACGGGAGAATATTACCCTAAATAATAATAAATAAAAAAAAATTTTCATGCTTACGGTGTACAAAGAGTGCAACACAGAAGGATATCATATAAGAGAAATAAGTCTTGGGAAGAATTTAATATCCATCGAAACCTGCCTTAACAGGCAGAATACTAATAATAATTTACGGCTCAGCAAAAAATGCTGTTTTGTTGCTTGAAGAAAAGCTCCATCGATGATCAGTTACGATACGAACAGCCATTAAAATTAAATTAAATTAAACATGTCTTTATTGATCTGCGAATTTAGGACTGTCTAGTCCTCTCTTACAATTAACAGATTATACATTCACAAACACCCATGCCCCGGACAGTGAAAAATCCTCCCCGGGCGGGACTCGAACCCGCGACCCTGCGAACGACAGGCGAGGGTTTTACCCCGCCGCCACCGGGGCCGGCAATAGGGAAATAGCCATAGGGAAAATGAAAAAAAAAAAATATATCCAAATGTGTTTGGATTGATACTTTTTATTGCTGAGAATGAACTAAATAAAACTCATTCGTTCTTTGACATTACTTTGAACTCAATCATGACAATAAATATGCAAGGTTTTTCAACCTTAAAAGCATCACTCAGGTGATTAACCCGCTCACATAAGATATGGGACGTCAGAAACTTAAGGTAAAGTGAAAGCCTTATATGCATAATTCAAAGCCATAAAATTACGTTTTAAGGTGCCCCACTGCTTAAGTTTTATCGCACTGACATAAGTTTACACTTAAGCTAAGGCAAACGCAAGGCCCATACCGCATTTGAGATTCTGCAACAACGAACTTTGGGTTCCTCAGCCGTTCACTTGCCAACGTCGCTACCCTGGCCAACTTGTCAAGTCAGCTTAAGTTGCTTCAATTTTATTCTTGCACATCCTAGACACAAAATTAAGATAAAGTGAAGCATCCACTTGGACTGTTAATCGCTTTATGTTTTACCTTAGGAGAATTTAAATTCCGAAAACCTTAAACATCACAATGGGGCACTTCCCGCATGATGTATTCCAGTCAGGCACCGCTATGATATCAAAGAATGTCTCCAATCTTCAACTGCACTTGGATATTCCTAAAGCAGATATCCACGATTCTAACTATCCGGAGTGACACCAGTGCACACGAGGAAAGTTCACGGGAGCCAGTTTCCTCCATCCAATTCACTGCCGAAATCGAAATGAGCTCGGAGGAAATAGACAAGAAGTCGGGTGGCATCGACTGCGCGGACTTGGTTAACTCCGCGGGTAGGTACCTACTCCGTAATAAAACCGAAGCAGGGGGGTTGGGTGTGTGGGCAGGCGCCGCCGCCGTGGAGCGACTCGATTTAGCGCGTAACCGGTGCCAACGGATGGAACCTCCAGGCCTCGCCGAGATTAGGGGGAGGCGCGATTTCAATAATTCACCACATTGCAACTCGACCGATCCCCGCTCCCTCCCTCGCGATTTCAGTTCATTCATGAGATCCCCGAGTCACGCATTACAACACAAAAGAAAAAGAAAGAAAATGGGACGGCGCTGAATGCTCTTCTTTCCCTCAAACGCGTTCCTCTAAAGAGAACTCTTGTGACTGTAATAGTTTCTCCCATCTTGTGCTTAACTATTATGTCTAAAAGAATTATTCCCAACGAATTTAAAGCCGTAAAAGTACCCGAGAACATTTCACCTCCCATCATACGGAGAGATGTAGTTGTATGTAAATTATCGCCAAGTTCTAAGGACCTACACGATGAAAAAATGTCTCACACGAGAGAGATAAAACAAACTCGGAATTAATACTTGTAGCTCGTGAGTTCAAATCTCGTTCCAGGCATAGATACTGTATTAGGCTTATGTGCGCGTGTACTATGAAACTAAGCCCTAGGTGAACTTATAACCCTTGCCTACGACTAACACCAGCTTCAGAAACTTTTCATTCTAAACGTTTCTTTTCCTGCAACGATATTGTCATTAAATAATTTGATAGGTACATACTAATGAGTTTTGAAATCCGCTTCACAAGCATAAAACTGTACCCCACGATTTGATATAGGTATTTAATAGAAATATAAATAGAGGCTATAACATACTATATGACGCTCAGTAGAATAAACAACAATAATACCAGATAGTGCATGTGTGAATGTAACAGTGTGAACATTGGAAAATCAGATACAGCATGCACATACCTCAATTAGCGTTAATTTAGAACTTCCGCTGGGTGAAAGTACTTTGAATCAAATACAAATATTAATATAGAGGAATGCAGTTGGATCGTGGTCAGAATGTATATCAAGCAACATAAATAGTTAATGCCTGTACTAATATTGTTGTACAATGTTACAAATTGACAAAATTCTGATTTACAATACATCAATGCGATATATAAGAGGATAAATGTAAATCCATCATTCGCATTAATAATGACTGATAATGATTTACGACAAATCGTCATTTAGAAGGCAATAAGTCTCAACTACTCCGCAAGACTTTTTGTTTATTCGGTAGGATGATCTGCACGGCATATTCTTCAATGAATTTCATGCCCTATTTGTCACTATTTTAAGAAAATTATAGTAAATTTTGTTGGGTTCAAAGCCGGCAGCACTACTCAGCTCGGTAACATGCCGGCTTTGCAAATTAAAGTTGCGGATTCGAGCCAAGGAAATGGATAGTTTTCGCATTAGTCAACGAACTTTTGTTTGAAGTTGGGACAGGGGAACGGTGGACGATACTGCGACTACGCTCGAATTAACGCGCTCTGAATTTTAATTCTGAGTTTTTTTCATCTATTTGTATGAGATTTGTTTGATCGATCCGATCCTTAGAACTTGTCGTGAGAATTAACAGATATCTGCATCTCTTCATGCAATCGGGCGATGAAAGAATTTCCCGATTGACCACCCCATTACAGTCACCCGAACACTCTTAACCCCCGTTAAGTTTCAATAGCGTCCACGATTCCCTCTTATTCCCCCTTGACTAAGTAAGACGGTTTTCCCGGCCAACCCGAAGGGAAAGAGGAACATCCGCCCCCACCGCCTTCCAACGGTACATACATAAGTCTTCATTCTTCCGTCTTCTCGACCCCTGCCTTTCACCAAGCCATTCCCTTTACCCTAGTCCCTCCGACGATGGCCTCAGACCCCACCCACACAAGAACCCTGCTGTCCCTCTCACAGCACACACTTGACCTCCCGCGGGGATTTTTATCGCCACGTTGCGAGGAGTCGTTCAATAGAGGGCGGGCGGCAACGATTAACGGCCGCATTAACTTCCCTCCTACACCCTCCAGCCGAAAATGGAACGATAAAGAGGGTTTTGCCGGCAAGGGCGAAAGGGAGAAGGCCCAGAGGGGAACCATGCGACGGACATGCCTTCCGCACACACACAGATTCCACCCAAATTAGATTTCACCGAAACTCAAAAGAGCCCCTCGCCTCGCGCCATCCGTTCAGAAAAATACATACATCTCGGCCTAGTGATCCCATATGGATCGAGAAGGGTAGCAACAATATTTCTCGCGAACCGATATGGAGTGGGTTCGAAAGGCGGTAGTATTTTTGCTAGAATACCCACTTCAAGTGCAGTACTCTGTCCGTGGGATGGGACGTAAATTCGTATTTTCGTCACCACATTTCTTTAGGGGAAGCAGGCTAATGCGGACCCCGAATTTCTCTCCACTTCCCTCTTGCTTTCGCTTCCATTTCCATCTTTATGACTACCCTTTCGATATGAGGGGCCAATGGGAGCGGGACCGACATGAAACCACCGACGCGATGGTTGAAATCGAAAGGCACCTCACTCAAGGCAAATTTCAGCATTATCTTCAACCATACCTACAGAATACCCTACAACCACCTCGAAGAATTATGGAAGGGGCAAAAACTTTCACCAAGCATGTACTGGATACGTGAGACTATAACGTAAGTATTTTCCTACTTAAGGTGCGAGAAAACTGGTCATCTGAAACGGAGATCACCAGCGCGCAGATTGGTTTGAATCGCTTTGAACTTAGATAAGAAGAATCGCTTTCACCTTAGATAAGAAACAGATATATGAAACTAAATACTTAAATACACAGGATAACGTTTTTTAAATATTTTTAATCACTATTTTGAATTCATTATGAAATTTACTACAGTAGCAATATCAAGGATGAAGTTAGTAAAAACTAGAAATGTTCAAAAATTATCTCAAACAAACTTCCTACTTTTACTCTTTCCGTCTTCGACCTTACCACTCAACGTCGGGAACTCATACTGCAGTAAACCTGCCAAAACCCTTTCCCATCAAATTCCGAAAGGAGATCTTTCTCGTGCGCCGATCGTATGTATGTACGTCGGTAGATGAGGGAGAGGAGCGCCGCCCGGTTCCGCGACTAGAGATATCTAGAAGAGGCCAGACGGGCCCTTGAGACGGTATTTGAAAAGCATATAGGCACTGTCTCTCTGGCAAGAGAGCAGAGTGGGTGGGACGTGGGTGGCTTTGAAGATGCCGGAAATCTCGGTTCTGAGAGAGAGGCCACGGAATTCGACGGCAAAAAGACATATTGACGGCAATAGAGAAACGTCATAAGAGACGGTTTTACCATATGACAGCTGCAAGATGCTTTCTAGCAAAGTGTGGATTTAAAAAGCGATCATTATATTCTGCAGGGGAGAGCTGCCTTACGGAAAAGGACCACGAATAGAATATCAAGTGCCCTTCTTTAGACGCAGGAGCTCTTACCGATACTGGGTGTAAGAATTATACGTCTTTATTGGGGCAAGATTGAGGCAAATCTGTCACATTCTTCCACTTAACCCCAGTGTACACCAAAAAGTCAATCTTAAGTTTCAACAAATGTGAATTAGAAATGAATTTGCCTTGAAATGGTCAATATTAGTTGGAAGAACAGCGTAGAACAGTAAAATGTTTATATCCCTTCCTCGTCTTATTTTGTATCCTAGTTTGCTCCTCTTTTAGTACCTAAACTAAAAATATACGAAGAGGACGTCTAGAGAAAAGATCAAACCCAATCGAACTCATGTAGAAATATACCACTTAAAAACATTCATAACTGCTAGGTTAACTTTGGAGTACGATAAACAACAGTGTGTAATGATATACCACTACATAATACAATTCGGAGGACGTCGTGATTAAGGGGTGTAGAGCTCACTACTGTGGACCAAAATAAAATGTGCACTCGAGTTTGAAGGTTGTTTACGAAGTAACAAAGCTTTTAAAGAAATTTAAACGGTGTAATATTTTTTCACGTTTACTTCTACGTTAATCCAAGTGCATTTCTAAGTATTAAGAGTCATTAGAGTAGTTTTTACTACAGTATGCAGGATTGCAAGAAGTTATGGTTTTTTGCATTCAAGGACTACGCCCATTTAATAATGCATTACCCAAGAATCTGTCAGCCGAACTAATCCAAATGGAAATTGTAAAGACGCAGGTGAAACTCTTGCGTCTAAAAGTAAACAAAATATAAATAAATAAGTTAAATACATTATTTACACATTTCAGAAATGTATATATCTAAGACGAAATGCTGGTACCAATTTTATCATAAGTATTTTTCTCGGTTTTGGGAGATCGAACAAATTCTATCTTAGCCGCGTAGTAAAAAAACGTAGGAACTCATATTAAAGGAAAGATAATGCAATTTTCCACAAGTGAACAATTTTTATTCCGACTAGTTTCGGTGTACTACACCAGTGGAAAATTGCATTATCTTTCCTTTAATATGGAACGTTTCCACCACATCTCGCCTGAATCCGGTTTGTTTAGGTACCCATACATTATAATGCATCATCGTTAAGGACAAACTTAAACCAATTTTTTATATCAGTTTTTAATTGACTGTTTAGAATGAGGCAGGTCGGCGGCTATTTGTCGCTTAGAAAGTCGTGCTACGGGTATGCCACACCTCTCACTCTGTTCTGATCTCGCTTATGGTTTCAAACCTCTTGTGTTTGTAAAAAGTTTACCAGTACGTGGATAAACTGGATATAAAAAAACATCATAATTCAAGTCAAAATGAAAAGAAAAAAAAACAAAACTGTGAATAATATTAATGGCGTCATTGTGATTCTAAGTCAAATTCAATCTTAAAATTGACCCATAAATGTTTTAGACTCACTAATCTATTTTAAAGTTTGGTATTTTTCCTGGCATAAATGCTTTCCAACACGTAGCATACCTGGATTGATGCCCACTACTGATGGAGAAACAAAAAGAATGACAAATAGTTACGTCCGGCGGCACTATGAGTAAATATAGCAGCATCAAAAAACTTCTCTTAACCCCAGCTTCCGCTATGCGCCGACGGAAAAATCACACAAAAAATTCTTGGGCCGAAGAACACCTCCTGATTAATTATCGGAAAATACCCTCACGCGTTAAAAAAAAACACGCCGGGCTAGCAAAACAAAAATGTCTTCGGGCAAATAGAGAGGCAGCGACTGCAGAGTCATCTTTCCCTTCTACAGTTAATAACCTTCCTGGGAATTTAGGTTGAATCGATATGCTGATAAATGGTTTGGATAGAAATTTTTCGTGCGATGGCCTTCGTTTATATAAGCGCAAGTGTGCGTAATATTTTAAAATCTGTCAATTTTTAAATTATTTTTGGGATGCACGTCGATAAGCCACCAGCCAACTCGCCTGCGCCGAGTACTCTGGCGAAAAAATTGAAAATGATTGGAATTAATCTTCGTATCCCTCACCTCTAGACACGGGGAGGAAGCGTCCCATATGACGGACGGTTTACTTTCCTTTAAGCGCTCTCCATCCAAGAGGGGACCGCAATTCAACTGACTTACGGGAATGTAACTCGGTAATACAGAAATGGGAAGCCAGTTAGAAGAAGGAATAAAACATTCTAGCCACCACACAAACACTATGTCTAAACGATATTTTGGTCAAAATTCAAAAACACTGAGATTTCAATTTCTTTTCTTTAATAAAACTGGTCACGAATGATGGATAGGCTAACATTTTTATTACGAGATTTCGTGGATGCATAATCATAAACAACGAAAAAAATTTCTAAGCATGGAATTGGCAATCAAGCAGGATAGTGACAACAGTAAATGTGGAAGGCAGCTGAAAAGTATCAGAGAAGTGTTCAAGGTCTCAAAAGGTTCCAGGTTTTCCACCACATAGTTTGTGTTGGGGTCAAAGGTAGAGTAGGTATTGACTTCCCAGCCGATATTCCAATGCTATTGAAGCTATTGATAGGTAATAATATCATATTACTATATGTCAGTTCCAAATTGTTTGTCGGGCCGCATTCACAGTGTATTTTTTCTCGTATGTTGAACATCTTTGCTCTGGCAAAGTACAGCATGCTCACCTATTTAGAGTGGGCCTTAGTTCGTCTGTCCGCAGGCAAGAGAGCGAGAAAGATAACTGGAAAATGTGTGGAGTGTACTTCCATAGAGTTCCGACAATTGTAGTTAGTATTCGGCCCGTAGATGAGAACTGTTTCCTCCACGCTCATTTGTCTAAAGTCTCTAATCACTCATCACGATGCACAACGCAAATGGTTCTTGAGCAATTAACGCTGAATTACATTTTAATAGATCGAAGCTGCCTTAACCCCTAGCGGATAGCAATCAAGGGTGGATTGCACTCGGAGCGCAAAGCCACTCTCCGGTGGAGTAGGAGACTAAGGCGAGGATATTCAACGCCACAATGATTATGCATGCACTATTTACGAGGTCACGGATATACGTCATCTTATTTTGTTGTGATCTAGACCGAGGTACCGGCCTACCCATTCTTCTATGGGCATCTTGAGTTACGCATACCCATTGTAGTCTCCACCCAACGTAATCGCACCGACGAAAAATACACAATTTCATTCACAAAATCGTACTTAATCTGATTCTCATCTACTTTCCCGCTGGATTAATCCATTTACGAGTAAATAAACATTGAAATGAGCACAATTTGCCGCCAAGTCCTGACAAATTCAAGTGAAATTGAGTTCATACCGTGACCAACACGTCGTACCGCCTATGGCGATTAGATGGGGCGCATCGTAACAACAAGATCCTTCCTCTCCCCCTAGTATATGGCTGAGCTTTTCAAAGTACACTACACAGATGTCTCGTGCAAAAAAGAGCTCGGTTGTCTCGGTTAAAAAGAGCTGAACGGACGAAAACAAAAACGGACGTTTCGTAATTCAAACTTCATCGCACACGCTCATAAAAACGTAGTGGACGATACCATTGCCCTGGGGAATAGCAGAAAAAAGAAACCCTCTGAAATGGGATACGACTGTCACATGCCGCGTGATTTCCGTAAAAAAATGAGCACATTCGGATTGAGACGAAAAGAATTTTTATGACGGATTTAGCGAGCACCAGGTGAACTTAATGCATCCGCCATTAGGCCGTAAACGACCGAAAAGATTGGCCGATTAATAACTCCATCGTCAACAGAGGGGGAAAGGGGAGTGGGCATTGACGAAGCCACTCCCGAATTCCAGAAAAGAAAATCCAAGGGAGACAAAGCCAATGAACGGCTTTCCATTATTTTTCCCATCATGCAAATGCAGTTTTATGTTAATTTCCCCATAAGCACGGCCGTCCGTCGCATTCGTCCGCCTCACGTCCCACCGAGTGACGTGCCGAAGCAGGCGCGTGACCACTACGGGCGTGGTTTCGCACGGGGCGTCGTCAGCAAACAAATATGAGCGAAGCGAGGACATAGGGACGGACCGCGGGTTGGAGAATCACGACACCAGCGCGGTCGCGGGACTCAACGACGGGGAGACGAAAAAATTCGACTCGAGGGATGACAAGCGAATGCGGGAAACGAAGTAATTTCCGCACGAAAACTCGCTCTTTGGGCGACATGGAGGGATATCATCTTCATTTTAAGTAAATAATTCACGGGAAGGCACGTTATTTGGATATTAATGCCCTTCACGAGAGGGGCTAATTTACTTTATCCCGACGATGCCAACCTATTTCTTTTCCCCGCCGTGCTCAGTTGAATGCTTGAGCGATTCAGGATTCGTGTGGACGCAGGAATATTTCGCGAAGCGACGTGGAATCCCTGGCACGCGAGCCACGCGGGAGGGCGGGGCGAATGAAAAAAATTACTGGCCCGAATAAAGTTAACACGCGCTTAAAAGAGGAGACTGCGTCCCAGCATAGAGTCGCACTCTTCCTCCACGGACTGGATAACGAAGTGAGCTGGCCCATATCACGCAAAGCCTAATATAAATGATACTGTCTCTAGCAAAGTAGTGATAATATTTTCATTACATTCTAACGGAAGCTCCAGTCTTCAAAGCCTAGCGCTATGATTTTGGGAATAGAAGAAAGTTTTATAAAATTATGCTGAAAACCTTGATAGCAGGAAAAGGAGAAGTAAGAGATTAAACTAACACTCGCACATATAGAAACAGAAGTGTGCCTAAAACAAACAAGCGCGCTTCTTTCATAGCCGTTCATTGCTTGTACATAGGCTCAATAAATTTTCCTCACGGTCACTCACTCATTCCGTAACTAACATCCCTATACGTATAATGGTGATGACAACACAAGTGGAAGAGGTCACAAAAATTAGTCTGAAACTTTGCCTTCAACTTTATGATAGCCATGAATTCTGACCTATACATAAGTTCATTAAAAAGCGGACTATTCAAAACCGCGTAATCCACGAGCCATTAAAAAACAAAAAAAAGAAACATCGCAAATAATAATTGTACACCAAGTTCCTACAGCACATGTAATTAGAAGGGGATGAATCCATATAATTCGTTATTTAATAACGAAGAGGTCTGCTACAAAATTCACTGCACTAATACATGTGGTACGATATCTGCCGACTGCATGAGGAGTTTATGATGACACTAAGAAATGAATTACCAATTTTATGAATAAACAAAGGTTATTAATACGATTCAGCCGTTTTTATATGTTTTGTTATATTTATTGATTTTTAAAATATAAAACTGAAATGTTTATCACTGATATACCAAAAAATGCTGTTATTTACATTAAAAACATAATACATTGGGAGAGATAGCTGAAATAATATAGCATCACAACACTAACTGATAGCTTAAAACAATATGAACGGAAAAGGACCGGAAAAGCATTAACATAAAGAAAAATAGAGCTTCGAATATTGAATAATACACATTCTACGGAAATATCAAGGGGCGGAGTAGTATGAATTTTAAAACTGATATGAGAAAGAAAATGAAAACTAGGGCCATGTTTCCACTCCATGATGCGATTGCAACACAAATATCTTCCTTCGATGAGACATATTGCTCGTAAGAAGCTCACAGCGAGAAATTGGCGATTTTTTAGCAGCTCCCGCTGTGTTTATGAAGACAATCCTTTGACTCAAAGGCTACACGTCACCATCACTTCTGCTCAGACCTTCAAGGTTCACTGATTTCTCTTATCTAAAGAAATAGGCGATTGTGCAATGCATCAACCGTGACATTTGAAGTCCATTCGTCCATTCACAATATGTACCTACTAAGTCATCCAGGCGGGTGATGCATCTCGCCTCATTGTGAATGCTTTTGAATTGACACAATTATTAATTTAAAATGGAAAACCTCATGTTAGAAGTATAGAAGAAGACATGGGATTAATGCACCGATATTAACAAACGGCATCAACAATCCTGTAACTGAACATCGTAAACACGTGATGTGGAAGGTAGCACGGAATATCTACACGGGAACTTGAAAATCCTACAGTCCAAATCTCAACTGTAGGGTAAACAGATATAACACAAACTCTCTAACGTTACAATTAATAAATACCTTATTTTTTCATTATTAACTGCGAGAAAAATACTAAAACATGTAAATGTGGCGTGGATTTCGTACAGCATGTAAATAATTGAAAACACTACAAGACTCAAGCCATTTTTTCACGTTCAACACCTTACCACAGTAGAGAGCGGTTATGAGGCCTTAGAATGACATATACAATAAAGGTGAAGAACTAATTCCATCAATTTCTATGTGTGACTAAATGTGTATTGATTTCCTGGTATGAAAAAAACTGGGGGTACCTACCCCAAGCATATAGTATGGAATCCAGATAAATAAATCTATGGCGGAGGTAAGGTGGAACATAAAAAGTTCCATCTCTTTCCATCTTATGTTACAAGTTATATTTAGCACCAAGTAAATGAAACCATGCTGCGACTGCATCACGATATCGATTCGCCGATAGAACTGACGATGCTCGGATATATTCCGGATGCAATCATAAAGTTCCAGCATCGCAGATTGAAACGTCCTTCTCCGTGTATCAAGGAAAGGGAGAGGGTTTTGTAGGGCAAGGACGATACGATGCTTGGCTGTGGACGAGGAGAGCGCCTCCACGACAACGGAGGATCGGGATATGAGGTGGTCCAGCACAATTAGTCCACTCTTGATTTCCCTCGGGAGCAACAGACGAGCGGGGTGGGTGGTGGTGAGGGAGGAATGTCGACGATAGGAGGGAGCTGTGGGGGTAGATAGGAGAGGAGGGGGTGTGGGGGTGGATAGGGGTGGAAGGAGGGTGGGGAAGGAAGAACCTGGAAACGCGTCATCCCGAGGGCTTCGGAGCAGAACAGACAATCGGGCACGACCATCTTAAAAAAACACGTCACTAACGTATTACGAAAGCAGGACATTTCTGGAAGGAATGACCGGGAAAAACATTAAGAGGATTTGACCAATGATCGTTCGCAAAGGAGACGCTCGCTCCACACGAATTAAAAATGCGAAACATGGAGTAGCTTTGAAACTTTCAGACTTGAGGCAAAAAATTTGAACATTTTTTTAAGGATGATGCTGATAATGTGACCAAAATCACTCTCTTGTCACTCTGTAAATTTATGCGAGGACACGATGCTTAGTTATAAATACATACATGAAAGGGGATAGATTACGCGGACATAGTTGGTGAGGTGGCTTAAGTAATGACTTTCCGTTCCCAGAGTCAGCGTTCAGATCCCAACGGAAGCAGAGATTTTTCAGTCGAACAGCTGCTCTTGCTGATTATTGAGTGGATAGGACTTCATCTTCCGTACCCCGTCCGTACGCATGGGACGATAAACTGTAAACAACCTATCGCTTTTTGCAGAAAGAAGGCTATGCCGACGTCGGGTTGCACTCCACACGTTTCCACAGCTCCCAAAATGATTCCTACCGCCTCCCTATTACCCACCCATCCCCAAAGCCGCACATGGTTTTACCTGTCGGTCGCCTGCCACAGACCTGACAAATGATTCAAATCAAATTAAAATACATCAGGCAATGAAAGGCAGATTTAATTAACACATGTCGGGGAGGAGAGAAGGAGGAGTACTCACGGGTAACAACGAGAACGAGAATATTCGGGTTCCACTCCAAGTGTAAGTTCAGTTCTCGGGAAGGTAGACTTGGAATTGCATTATTTCCATATAACGTGCAAAAAGAAATACTCAGCAAACTAGGAGTTATTTACGTTTCACGAACGTCCTAATGACCCGTCTGAAGCACTGGTCGCTGTACCAATTCACGATGTACCGTGATGATTATTTGCCAGCGGAAATTAAATTCCAAACACAGAATTCAGCGAGTACTCCTCGAGAACTCGTAAACTTCAATCAGGATCCCTCCCCAAGCAAAAGTTAATTTTTTTGGAGGGACTGTTAAATAAAACTCATTAACACAGTTTTCAACATGTGGCTAAGCAATTACACCGCGAATGCACAGGTTGCTTTCGACAATCCCGGTTCTTTAGTGAAGTATCATCTGTATGCACCAATTAACGCCACTGAGTTCCAATTGCGGAGACCCCGCAGCTAGGCATCTGAGCTAGACAGGTGGGAAATAACAGCATTCGAAACATGAATACATTATCGGCAATTCAGAAACAAGTCGTAGACAATTAAAAAACAACGTCTGCACTTATTCCAAGGTAATGTTGAGATAGCAAGAAGGAAATACATTCTATACATTTTGAAGTATTCTGATGATTGCTGAGTCCGGTGCAAACTCATTAAAATGATGCGATAAATATTTTATACGTTTTCTTATAGAAGCTTTTCAAGGAAAAAAATCGTTTTCGAAAGCAAAAGTTTTCGCAAAATAATTAATTTCATTCTTAAAAAACTTTAAACGCCCCTTTATTGCATATATTATCCACTTCAATTATTTATCAGCATAATGAATGTTATATATGGATTGTAAATTCAACTAGAGCACAAGATGCACATTTTCTATAACAAAAAAAATTTTCTTATTCCTCCGAGACAATATTCTTGCACAGAACTGCTGATTTTTTGCGTTTAAATTCCAGATCAGTCATCAACTAATCGTATTCTGAACTTACCCGTCAACAGTTTCAACGAGGCATAGGAAGTACAAATTTATTGCAACCCACCTGGAAATAAAAAAGAAAAAATTAACTACACATCTTGATTTCCTAGAGAGTAGTAACACAATATTGGGTATTATAAAATTTATAGATAAAAACGATGGCCTCTTAAAGGCATTTATGGCTTACCATTAGAAAATATGAGGTGAAAAAATTTCAAATCATCCACAATGACGACTAACCATCAGCAGGTACTTAAAAAACAAATTACGTTGCATGATTCATTTTTATGGAACAATTCTATATGCCGTTACATACGTGTAAACTTAATAACACTTCCGCATGATTAGGAATCCCGAGGAAAGTAATTACCTTTGCGACGAATTGACCATGAGTCTGGGTTATCTCAAATCTCTTGACTCCACTACCTAGTGCACTTTATGACGTTACTGTCGCTCATTCCAAACGATATATACTTTATGTCACGCCTCTTAATTGCAGACCCCGAAACGATCAACCTCCAACAAGCACGTAACAGCGCTCGTGTCGTACGTTTCGATACCGCGAGGGAACGAGGAAAGGAAAGAAAGTCTGCCCAAGTTTGGCGGCAGGAGATTTGGAACAAAAGGAAATACCGCACGCGGGAGTGGCAAGCGAGTGTCGGCGTCTGCTTCGCAATGAAACCAATGTCCATTCCCGGCGCCGCGCCGGGGAGGAGGAGGGTGTCGCGAGAGAAAAGTGGAGGCGTGTCCCGGGGAAGGGGTGCGAAAGAGGGTGATTACGGCGTGGCCCGGCGGCGGGTGTTGACTCCTTCCTCCCCGTTTAATTAGAGGCGGCCTCCACGCCAGACAGCGTGTGTCGTAAACAGGGCAGAGATAATTTCAAACCGAGGAGATCAAGCGGTGCCGAAATGAGGAGAGACCCAAACATGGAAAATCGTGGCGCGCATTCAGGTGTTCTTACGCTACCGAGGGCGGACAACCAAGACTTTTGGATTTAAGTTAGAAGATCTCCTCCACCACTTGAAGATACAAGGGTAAGACAGTTCAAGAGACAGGAAATAAACGAAATTTACCATTCAGATACCGAGTTTCCAAAAAAAAAGCTTACGAAGCAAATGCGTCATTGAATCGCCGGGAAAATGATAAGTTTTCATGTCTTACCAGCACACAAATTATTTTAAAATATTTTATAACTTTAATGATAACAACATTGATACTAGAAAATATATTTCATAATTTAAGCATTCACTCAATCTTAAGTTCCTGTACTTTACGCAAAGGGCTCACTACCATCGGGAACCAAACAACAAAGATCGATTTCAACTGCCAAAACACTCTTTTATATTTGATCCTAAGCAACTGGTGAGGATAGGGTGCTGAGATAAGCCGCGCCTGGTTTCTATAAACCTCAGGACCTACACGACCAAATGATCTTCATTAACGTTTCCTGCTCATTTGGTATCTAACGTGACTAAATTCTACCCATGTTACATGATAAAAGTACAACATGCACACGTTCAGATGGCGGAACATAAGAATTTTATACATTATATAATTAACAATAACTTACCGAGTTTCAATAATATTTATTCCTTACGACCTATATTCCGATGTGACATAACATCATCAGGTGAGCCTACTCAAGGACCTGATGATGTCGCTTCGCAAAAAAATTTAAAATTCAATTTGGATAAAAAAGTGTAACTTACTTTGTGTTATTTCATAAATGTAAAATTCAAAATATATTCCAGTATACATTTTAAGTTACTGTGTCTATATTCACCAAATTAAAAACAACTATCAACAAATAAAACGCCGAACTTCCAACAAATTGATATTGAAATGTAGACAACGCTTTCATTTCGCAGCATCCTATCCCTCAATCCATACAAACTATGTAAAATTCCGGCACCACTCTCCATGAGTACGGACGCGTCACCAGGGCCGGAGTCCCTTCGGTTTGGCCGGGCAATGGTGACTTCAAGCTCCCGTATTGTTGCGAGCAGGCATTACCTTATAGTGCCGGTGTTTGCGTGGGAGGCCGACGGGGAGGACAAGACTATTACGAGAGGGAGTTGCACGTAGAAGATATAGGCGAGCGAGAGAGAGAGAGAGAGAGGGGCCTAAGAGAGGACGAGGGCATGACCCTGACGGCTGAATTGTGTCCGAAACTTGCTCGTAGACCTATCCAGGGACGAAAGTTCGATGGGTGGTCACTCCCGCAATGGGAGAGATTAAGCGATACGTAGGCACTTGCTCAAGAGGTGACGCGATGATACGGACGACATTTGCATCCATCACGTAATGAACACACAACTCTCGCTCATTGTCAGATACCACACAATTAATATGCAAATTTCCACACTGCGCCAATACACTTAGCTCCTAGGTATTAACACACAAATAAGGGAGTTGGGACGGGGTAAAAATCTATTAACACTAGGTTATTATATAACCCAAACGCTGCCATAATTTTTAATATTAAATTTGTACGAACAAAGTTACTAGAATAAAACTAATTACTTATCATATATATTACAAATCATTTCAAACTACTTTAAAAAATAAATACGGAAACACTAATTAATGCTAGATTTTGTTTTTCAAGCAACAGAAGTAAACAGAAGCAAACGAGCACAAACCAAACATAGTTGCGGAGTCGCCACGAATCAAATCAATGGAATTCAAATCAATATAAAACTAACACCATACATAAGCAGCCCCCTAAATCAGAATACAGAGAAGAAAAATGAGGAGAAGGAAGATAGTGCCTCGCTACGCCTTGAAAGACGGGCTAAAAACGGAAAATACGGGAATAAAGCCGAAAGGCTAATTATATGTTCAATTCTCATCCAGCACCATATAATTCTTAACTAGCACCGCTCAAGTATTACGGAGGAGTATAACTTTGGATTAAGAAAATTGTACAGATTTAAATTAGACCTATTCTTATCCCCTTTCGCTCTTTAAGCAACCGTAATAGGCTTCATCACCATTTGAAGCCCTTAGATTCCATTAAGGAAAGCTTCTTCTTTCGCGTAATGAGACGATATATATAAAAACTTTCAACTCGCATCCAACCCCAAGGATTGGGGCGATCGCAAATAAAATCCCAAGTCGATGTGAAGGAAGATGAGGATGGGAGAGAGAATAAAGAGCAAAGAGGAAGAAGAGGAAAGGCATTTGAGCATGGAATGGAAGATCACACGGCAACGGGCGAAGGGGGTGTGAGAGAAAGACATAAGTGGCTGACGGGCATCACGTAGGAGAGGGGAAGAGAGAGGAAGGGATGAAGGGAGAGTTCTTCTGTTTGCAGAGCTGCGGATAGGCGCATAGCGAGGGCACCGCGGTCAATCGGCGCCTGCGTGGGGGAATAATCCCCCGTGCGACCCCACCCTCTACGGGTCCCGTGCAGGGAAAGTGGGTAAGCGCCAGAGTAAACGCGACAACCGGCGGACAGGATCGCGATGCTAACAGGAAGGCCATGGAACAAATGCTTGCTTGCACCAAGGAGCGCAGCAGGGCTCGGAAATTTCAGAGCGGGTCTCTATCTCCAAGGTATAAACCACAAAAGGGATCACGAGAAGAGTGAATTGGAATGTAGATTGACGCGGAAATACTGATTGTCAATTCCTTTAATTATCTCCATGGCTTCACTGACTAGAGCACTTGGGAGCATTAACGAAGGATCTGGGTTCGACATCCGAAAAATTTGGATGGTTTTTACCCAAAAGGAATCTGGCACCTATTCATCCGTTTGATTCAAGGCTTACATCCGACACTTCAGGAAGTAAAATCAACAGAGGGTAGACGCGAATAACATGCATGAGAAGACAAAGCAACATGCTTCAAGGCCTGATTCAAGAGTTCTCAAGTCAAATAGGAACTGCTAGTTTTTACTTTTCCAAACCACAGGCAAACGAAAGTAACATATCAAAATATGACGCAAAGAACACATTTCATCCTTCTTTCACTACGCATAAAGTAACGACCGCAGCATAATTTTGATAATTTTATTAACTTCAAGGCTCTCCAACGGGATACATTCCAAATCACACAATCATTTTAACAACATGTGAACACAACATTAAGACACATAATAATCTTCTACTGATATAACCTACGCCGTACAAGTGAATACGCCAAATGGTCATTAATTAAAAAGTAACTTTCAAAGCTCACTCGGAGAAATTTTATGCTTACCACAAGTTCTGGTTTGACTATAACAAGGTAAAGATAACATTTAAAGGATGCTTGCAATGCATAGAAAACTCCTCGCGGTAGAAAACTTGGTTCACAGTATAAGAGGAGAAAAAAACATCAGATAGTTACGACCAACATCGCCAGATATACTCAGGAGGGGAAATCGCAATGGGAGGAGGGGATGTTTTTCACGCGAGCTGTTCCCGATGAATAATAATCGAGAGAGGGCTTAGATTCCACGAGAGAGGTGGGGGAGGGGGTGGTTGGCGTCGGAAGGCGCCCCTGGAATGTGCGGAGGACCACGTGACGGGAGACACACACTCCGCGCGGTCAATTTGTCGCCCACGCTGGTGTCGATAAGCGGGGGCGGACAGGGGTGGGACGGGCAGGTCGGGCGTGGGAGGCGTGGCACGGCCCCGATCGGGTGGGAGGGGACGCTGCACAAACGTGGGGCACACGGGAGAGGGCGAGCCCTGCACAGACGGACGTGTTGAATCTCCAACCCCGAACACGCAGTGGGTAGGTACTCATTCCTAGGAGGTGGCCGACAAGGACGAGGCCATTTGCGCCATTAGAGATAAGTGGGTAGTTGGGTGTGCGTAAGACTTGCAGGGACAGAGGAATGGCGGTGAGAGACTTCCCCACTATTTGAACGATAGGTGACAAAAAGCCCGGAGTTTCACGTTCCATTCGACGGACGGAGTACCTTCTGCGCATGAATTTCTCTCAACACAATACAGAAGTAGCTGCAGGCACAACAGAGAAAAAAAATAACTCCACCACCGCAGGGATATCAAACCCCGAGTTTCGGGATTGAAATCTACCACCACATCAAACTTCTTACCTCCATTTCAAGGAAGAGAGGAGAGAGAGAATAAATGGTACAGATGAAGACACCAAGGAGGCAATGAATGCTCGGTACATTTCCTTCGAGCTCAAATTTATATTTTAGAATCTTACATGAAAAATAAATTCTTTATCACACATTTTCACCGTAATATTCGGATCCTCTATGGCTTAAAATCATTACTGTTTCCTTGACTCCAGATGCCAGATTCCACCTGATACAGGCCGATCAACGAACTGGTGATGATAACTACGAATAGCAGCAAAGAGAAGGGAAAATACATATATGCTCATGGCAAGTAGCACGTTTTTTGGAATTGTCCTTAACTGAAGTCAAAGGAGTATTCAAGGTATAAATAATTTTTTCCCCGATAAACTTAGGCTAAGACCCAAATGTCAGTCCGGTACGCGAGGGTACAGTTCAACATATAAAGGTCTAAAGGTCTCTAATAACCATACATCAGGGTAGGCTGGTCAGATACTTCCTCTATGCAATCTATAAGTGCCCAGAAAGATACACTGGACGCGTCCAAGAACTGCACCTGGTTTCAAAATCCGGACCGCCGTTTAGTAGCTCAACGGTTCATTCCCCGAGATACAACGTCGTTCAATTCAAAGAGAACTAAAATTCATACACATATTTCTGGTAAACATTGTGCGCTGAATAAATCTATTGAAACCCTGAAATGGTATTTTCTGATTAAGTGCAGATTTGGGTGAGCTACGCGAGAAACATTAAGTCAAAAGGAATACATTAAGAGCGGAGAATGAGAAATGGAACAACCTATCATAAAAAAATAAAGTAAGATGGAGCAGGCAAAATTTAGCCAGTCTAGCCAATAAATTATGATTGTTGAACTCACTGCAACGCCTTTTATATTTTCTGGCTCTCAGATTCACTTTCACAGGAAATCAGATAACCTCCGAGGCTGTTCAGGAAACGTGCTAATAAAAAAGCCCTGGTTAACCTTTTAGAGGGACTTAACCCGTGGTCTACGAAATCCAATATCTGTGAAAACATGAGAAAGGTTTTTGATTTGTATAAACGTACGGTGATTGGTTTTGAAAATTAGGAGTCAAAACGAACAGATGATTGCTCTCAGAAAAAAAAGTAATTGAAAAAAGAGATTGGTAGTGAAATAAATATGTCGCACGATGGAAGCGGAACCTGATATGGAGGCATTTACAATCAGTCCCTATGACCTATAACCCATCATTATGCGTAATAGTCCAACAGAGTAAAACCCAAACATCGAATGAAACGGGAAGATCAAATAAGAGGAACGAGGAGTAACAGAGTAAATATGATCTATCGAGTTTAAACAGCGAGGATGAGCACCAGTACGGTAAACACTTTTACCACTGACGATCAAATGGATGAGCAAAGCATTAAATGGTAATTGCTGAAGAACAAACCTCTCACACACAGATAGCTGGGATAATTTTTCGAGAACTCGGCTCAATCCAATCCGAGGATAGTAGGGGTCTCGCGTGATACGCGGAATCCGGTTCCGTGAGCGCAGGGAGAAGAAATAAATTAGCGGATAAAAAGTGGTGAAAGGTTTAGATCTATGCGTGAGGAGAAAGAGATAAGGGTTGAAAAAGACGGGGTATTTTTCTTGGAATGGCAGAGGAAACGGGACATAGGAGGTAGAAGTAGAATAGTTGTGAGTGCGATAAAAAGCATACCGAGTGTAGTAAAGATAAGGAGACTAAGTGAAGAAAGAGAGAAAGAAAGAATTGGAGACACACCTTAGTTCACTCACATGATGTGATCGATCCGTAGGTGTGGTATGAGCGAGATCTTAGGCTTAGATACAAGTAGTCTATCCTCATATAACAATGAGCACAGTATCTGATCTAGGTCACCAACCCTCATGCATCTTGGCTTACTACTCAGGGTGAGGGTGACTCAACTCTACCAAGTCTAGAGGCGTAATAAATTTCCACGCATTCACAGTAGGTGAGCCACCAGCTCCTTTTCCTTCGCCAACGATTTTCCACGAATTTTTGAGAATGAAAAATCGTGTGGAGGGCGCTCGAGGTGACATTAACCGGATTCGAACCCAAGACAACCGCAACCAAATGCTCTTTTCTGCTAGATGGGTTACCCACGATGTGGAGGAAAGCTTTTTTGAGGTAATCCTGCGAGGTGTGAGAGAATTTACTCGGGGTTTAAATTCTTCAAGTGTCGCTGTAACGTCTAAAAGGATACGCACGCGTATGGTTTGGGATTTACCTTGAAAACTTCAAAAACATGCGCAAGGATACTTTGATCACGGACTTTCAGTAGCATAAAGTTCATGAAACGTTCATAGGCATAGAATGCAATGAGCATTATAGACCTATTTTGCAGGCCATCGAACATAAAATTACGAGAAATTTAAGAGATTTCTTCACCATTCTCAATTCAATTTCTGTTACATAACTTTCCATATACGGTCCATATACCGTTTTTCAATTATATTTTCTAAATACAGATCAACAAATTTCTCCAGAAAAATTTGATACTTTTTAATTAAACGTAATTTTAATGATATTTTGACTCGGCAATTGCAGGAAAAAATATTTGCAATATTTCACTTAAGTGTCGCCCGTATGTATTTACAGGAATTCGCTCGTCCCTCGCAAACGCTTTCGTTGGATGAAATTAAGATGCGATTCCTGCAATTTTAACGACGCTAATGAGGCTGGTCCCTGAAATTGACATATGGAGCTAGAATATTCGCGGCATGTCAGAGGTAGAATTTAACGCAGGTATATTCGAACCCCAAACTCAAAACAGAATTACACTGAGAGGTTGCAAAAGACATGTTCATTTCTTCCTGGCAAAGAGATAAGTTTATCACTAAACAGATCGAAACCAGCTGGCCGTGAATTACCTCAGGTATTCTACGACCGCGATGAGGTTGCAGGTATCATTTAAATTCAACAGAGTAACCCTTTTATGGCTTATTCGAGCTCTGATTTAAAATTCATTCTAGAATTTTAGGGCACAGGCTGGATTTTTTTTACAGAATCAATCAATGATGACTTCCTTGTCAAGACTAATAATATGCTACAAGTATTCCACCAATAGATTTGATCATCACCTTTACCAGTACTTATTCATTTGATTTCTCTCCCTCCATTTAATGTCATTTGTGAGATGCCTAATTCATGCGTCTACGAACTATGTACTTGTAAAATTTGTGCACACAATGAAGATAGAAAGCAATCATGTGAAGGTAGCAAATGTTGTACTTCTATTGATGCATCTGTGCACGGTTTTCAAACAATTCATTCAAATATTTCACTAAAATTTTTTAAAAACTGTAGTCTTTAGTTTGAAAAGATTAAAATTACTTACAGCAACTCGTATGGTTATGTACGGCAGTATACCTTTTCAGCAGAATATGCATAAAATGCAGAAATTTGTTCGTGATTACCATAATCAAAATTCAACAGAATCTCAAAAGAAAAATCAGAATATTCTTTCTTTTATTTTCTGAGTTCAAAAGGTAAAGGACACATTGTCCAACTAACCACCGACACCGACGAAAACACCGATATTATCCTTTCCACACATCGTTTACCTGAAAATTGTTTAACTTCCCCATCCGATTAAAATCATTTTTTTTAAATCAACAACATAAGTTTTAGATTTTAGCTGAAGTAATTATGAGATTGAATAAAACGATAATCAAATCATTTAGTCGCTAATTAATTCCTATCCTCCACACATTATGCGTGCTTGTGTGCCTGATTGGGCGAACCTGGGATAGACTGAGAATACCAAATAATGACAGAATAAGGTAGTTTATCGGACTAATTTCCACTAAATGGTTTGTAGTCGTACGTTGCAAGTTTTGAGCGAACGACACATTTATTGCTGTTTGAAATTTCAATTTGAAGTATTTTACCACATCCACGAGCGATTGATATTTTGACATGCATGGAAAGTATTGACATGCTTGCATTAACCGGAGAGGGGGCAGAATTTGGCTACAGAGTCGCCGAATTACCCCGCTAATAGGGAGTGGGAAATAATTAACGTTTCTAAGAAAAGTACGAAATAAATCACTACGAATCTTTCCAGGCAAAGAGCATTGCATGATTAAACGGGATTTCTTTCAAATGTTGTTAAGGTAAATGATATTAAATTGGTATTAAACCTATTGGAATTATTGAATTAGAAGGGTATTGCCAATATTTGCAACAATAACGAATACAAGCATCAAACGCCCATATCCGCTAATTTGTATTCTATACGATGGATTGATATAAAGAAGTTATGACTATTTAGGAAAGTATACAATTAGCTGCACTGATTTGAGTGCAGGAAATGCGGATTTAATACAGAACTAAAACATATGTATTAAGAGTGTCATTAATATTGGTAGACAATATATCCTTTTCTCATAGCAAAACTAGCAATCAGGATCTATAAGATGTAGCACAGACGACGAAAACCTTAAGTTTAAATCATCATTCCAAAATATTTCTTTAAACATCTTGAATTTCAGCACCGCTGTCACGGCCCAAGATGGATAGATTGGATGGCCCTAGATTTAAAACGGGTTACGTACTCTACACATGGAGTGTGTCTTAAATGGCCTGCCAATAAAAGAGTTACCTTGCGTAAGGTTATTTTTGAATGAAAACTTTTTTCCATTTCAATTTTTTTTCCAATTTCTCGGAAAGGAAAATAAACCTATTAGAATTTAGAGTCGAAACCAGAATTTTATTCTTATCTATTCAAAATTTTGGAACTCTCATGTAGCGCTTTTTTTCGTATGTAGACGCTCTCTGGCGCTCAATTTTCGAAATCACAAGCGTGCTGAGGTAAAGGACCAAAATGTAAAGAGACACGCACCCATCAAATCCTTCAAAGCGCAGGAAATGCGAACATATTTCGATTTCATTTCAAGAATCTCAAAATTAATTTCCCCAATAGTTTCAAGTTACGCTTACCTCCATCGCAACCAGGAACAAGAAAACTTGCGAGAGTTGCAGAGGAGAGCAGCCTCTTGACTTCCAACGCGATTTCACCTGCGGTCCCTACCAATATGCACTGAGACTTTGCAATAGCAATTTCTTCGGGAACACGCGGCCGGAAGGCTTTCCAGAATTTGTGAGCCCACCCTTTCCCCCATAACCTCCTTGACGAACTTTCGAGAAACTACGTTTTCCGGGCTCACGCAAGACTTTGTATCAAATAGTTTCGAGGGTACCTCTCACAGGACTTCAACTAGTTTCTCGATTTTTCCACATTTATCGGAGATTTTAGCAGATTTTTCACCCTTTCTGCATACCATAAAACATGACTTATTACGGAAAAGAAAAGTAGCTTAGGTAATATTTGAGTTGAAATATTACTTGGAGGAGCGAGTGGTTATGGATGTAAAAGAAAAGAATTATACAAGAATAAAGAAGTAATTTATAAGAAAATTCAGTGGTGAACTACACTGAACCAATCAACGGACTGTTTCCTGGAGCTGATTAAAAATGTTTTTTCTCCGCGGCCACTAACGTGTATCGATCTTCGAGAAAAACTTCATGAACTAAGCATAACACAACAAAACTTTAATACTGGAGATATGAACTCCCTTACTCTTGCTCATTTTCACTATACATACAGTCCCCGATAGTGTCTATCGAAAAAGTAGCGTCCCCGTTAGTTTCACTGTTGACTAAATTATCAAAATGATAAAAAAATATCAAAATAAAAAATATGTTTATCCCTAACAAAATTCAATTTTCTCATGAATTTTGGTAAAATCTCGGGCAATGAACGACAAACAGGTAAAATCCACGAATTTAATTTCTAGATTAATAATTTTAGTCGCTCACTCTAAAAGCTATTCATACAGAATAAAATATAGTGCGTGTATTTTTAGATCGCATTAATTTCCTTTTTCATTAATTCAAAAATTAATTAATTCAAAAAATTTCATTAATCAAAAATCCAGGAAAAGAGATAACGGGAACTAAAACTAGACTTTTCATTTCAATGCCAACATTTAATGAGAAAATGGATGGTTAATGGATATAATAATTACTTTTCACCTCGTTACATTTAATAGAAACAGGGTTCACTCGTCCCATGCATCTGCATCATTGATGCAGTGATTTTACTGCTTATAACACGTAATAAGTCCCATTAGTCAGCGCAACCCCAAAAAGCCACATCGATTTTACACGCCATTTTTCAAAGCTAAAAGTTTTGGACGTCGTAATCGAATCACTGAAACAAAGTGAAAGATGAGGCTAGTTAAACAAAACAATATTAAACTAAGCCAAGCATCAGAATTCTGCGGAAAAAATAAATCAATTTTTCATTTCCACTCCCAAAAAGCATTTTTTTCCAAAATAACAATTCACGTGAAGAGGAAAAGTTGCTCAACCCGGCGAATTTCAGAACAGGAATTTCCTTCATAAACGATAACTTTGCATACAAGTTTGAGGATGCGAGGAGATGCAGTATTCAAGAGGAATGAGCTACTAGCTGTAAAGTTACGTTGATGGTATTCCCGAGTTCATACGATAAAGGGCGAAAAAAAGCCGTTACTTTCCAGTACAAGTACTGTTGCGTTTGGTCTCACCAGAGAGTTATGCAGATGTCAATCTAAAATGCATCAACTCCCAGGAAACGTGTTTGCTCAAGAATACCTCGAGGCTAATTCCAACTTCTCATTTTTTTACATAATAACGTCTACTTGGTGTCACGCAAACACATGTGACTTGCAATGTTTCATCGTTTTTATTTCCATGAATGATAGCTGAGAGTAATACCGTTGTAAGTACTGGTGAGTCGGTCGGTACAGCCAGCATCTATTTATAAAAAGGAGGTAGGACGTAGAGAAACCCGACGTCGGTATTAGCGTGCTTTAACCAAAAGGTGCCAAGAGTCCCAGAGTTTTACGTTCAACCAAAGGACAATGGGCCACACCCTAGCGCTCTCCACATGTCACTGACCGGTATCCGTACTTCCGGGATATAATCCCGGAGCCCCTGAATGGGATTACATCACCCTAGCCACCCCACAAGACAGTACTTTCGTGACTCATGTTTTATTTTTTCTTTCTCCACCATTTTGTTCACACATTTCATTACAAGGAGGTCATTTAGTTTTTAGTACTACAGCATGCAGTATTGAAAGCACACCCACTCACTTCTAACCTTTCCTTCTGTGGTTTAATTTTTGTACCCTCTATGAATTTGTGCTGCGGGCAAAAATACCATTTTCCCCGCCACGGATCCAAATTTTCCCCTCTCAACCACCGTCAAGATTTTAAGACTTCTATCAAAAAACTCCGTGCGATGTAAGCGAAATTCACTCATTTACTACCGAACCCCTAACCTCAAGGTACGTGCTTGGAAAGAAGGCATAGTCTACTTTTTGTGTTCTCCTTCCCTCAACCAGGATCCAAGATTAAGCTGAACACAGGAGTGGGGACGACTTAATGGCAAAGACTACGGGGGCCAAACAAGAGATATCCCTCTCCCACTCGCGAACTACAAACAAGATTTCCCCGCGGACGGATCCCCTGTGTCTGGGAGATCAGAATGCCTTCGCTCCCGCTCCTCCGAGCGTCGCAACGGATATAGGGGCAATTAGTGCCGCAGGAGCACGGAGGTAAGACGGAAGCACTACATTGATCGACGCCTAAGACGTGGATCCACTCAAATGCGAGCCTTGATATCACCTGAGAGAGCTAACTTAGGCCTTGATTAATTTAATAATGATTCCCGAGCTCAAATGCAACAGTTCCAGTTAACTGCCAAAATTGTGGAGTTCCTAGCTGCTCAATTCCTCCGCAATCGACTCGGTGACTGTAAATGTAACGCTGAAATTCAGCTGGGATCATTTGGGCCAAGACATAACCAGAAACGCCCACAGGAGGAGGATATGGTGGGAGAAAATCCAGTCCATCCGCAAGCCCAACCGCATAATCCTGTTGAATTGAGATCCTTCGGCGCGAACGTACATAAAACAAAGTATACGCTAGCCGTTGTCAGTAATTTTCGCACTACTTGCTTCATTTCCACCAGTTTTCGAATAAGGATTATATTCGCGACCCTGAATATGGACGGGACCCACGCATGGCCGCGCCATTGTGAAAGGTCCGATGAGATATCAGACGCGAACAAAACGTCTCCAAAATGCGCCAACAATTCCAGGAACTTGGTGGGAGAGTAAAAGCGATACGAACGTCTTGACCCCATTTCACTTTTATTCGGCAGTAAAATTATTCTCGAGCCGTCCAATGCAGGGCCAAGGTTGGCATGGAGAGGCATGAAGAGTCATTTACATCCGCTACTCTGCATTCCCTCTCGCCGGTTTCCGAGACGAAGAAACGGCTTTCTTCAAGTCGGAGCGCGTCCGAAAAAGGTCGTAATGTGCCACGCCCATGGAGGGGACGGCGGCAAGAGCGGCATTTTCGGGGGATGGCGCACTATGTGGAAAGGAATGGGATAAAGTAGTGCTCCAGTGCTTGAGGAAAGGAAGAGATTGCGGAAGTGGAAGCCGTGCATGGAGAGAGAGAATGGAGTTCGCGGAGAGAGTAGGAAGGTGGACATAAACGGAAGGAGGAGGTGGTAATTCACAGAAATGGAGGGTGGAGTCGGTAGGGGTGACGTGCGACAGCTTGCCTCGACACGTCAATGTGTGGCATGGAGGTTCAACAAGGACGAGACGAGAGTGCTAGGGTGTGGAGAGATGGTAGGTTAAGAATGGATGCATTAATGGAGAATGTTCTTAGGTTTTAGGAACTCTGGCGGCTAAGGTTATATCGCACTATCTACCCTATGATTTTAATCCCAGAACCAGCACAACATCCATACCCTGGGAGGGAATCAAACCCGTAACCCTTGGGTTTCCAGGCCAGCGAATTACAGAACCAGGCTACTGTGGACAGCAAGATCGAAAATTCATCGATCTAGCAAAAGTAAATTATAACCAGCACGTTCCCACTTTTTCCAAAAAGAGTAGAACATTGCAGGTTATAATTTACTATGGAGCAGGTCCTTCACTATAATCCTGAATCTATATTACATAAATACTAAATCGAAAAAATTAACCTAAGGTTAAAAGGGGTGACTTTATGAAAATAAAACATAATTATTGCCGGTTAAATTTTATAAGATGCACACGTACATTAAAACTCGTTGCACAATGGGGTCGTTTACCATGTCTTTTTAACAGCCGAATCTGATAGTGTTTGTACAATAAAAAGACCCGTATTTTTCCGTTTTTTGATCCGACAATTATTTCCTGAGTTATAAGCGGCGAAAAACTGATGTTTTTAACCCTTTCGGAAAATTGGGCGTGGTGCAACCTCTGACGTATATCTACTTCGTCGAATCACAACTGAGCCCGCGAAGCTATTTTGCCTTATCGCAAAGGGGGGGACACAGCTGGCTCGGCCAATCGGAGCGGTTGCGACAGCATCTGTGCGAGCAGACCTTCCGAGAATCTCCCTCCACTCCCTTCCCCTCCCCTGAAAGCAGTCAAGGACGGAAGGAAAATGACGTCAATGTTATCACAGCAGCATTTTCGGTGGGCGTCACCTTTTGCTTATTTTAATTTTTGATTTATGAGTGAATCGTTGTTGTTAGAAGATTAATTTTTTCACTAAAATTCTTTTTTCGTTTCCATCTAACGATTTCGTGTACAAAATTGCGCTTTCGGTTCCGAGTAAACGCCCCCATTAAGAGCTACCATCGGTTTCAGGTGTTCCAACGGCCAAAGTAAAGTCAAACTGTCCAGCCTAAACAATTAGCCCTCGAATAGAACATAGAACCCACCGCTGCAACTCACTGTTAATGGCTTGCCATAACTGGGTGTCACCTACTTGGCTCCTCCTTCGGCAAAAGCGCCGTTGAGACTGCAGCACTCATGATTTATAGTCGCTCACCGATATTTCTATAGATAAGGTTATACAAACGTTCCGGTATTGCCAAGACTACATTTCTACTTTTCTCTGGTAAATGGGAGCGTTTACTCGGAACCGGAATCGCAATTTTGTACACGAAATCGTTAGATGGAAACGAAAAACGAATTTTAGAGAAAAAATTGTTCTTCTAACCACAACCATTCACTCACAAATCAAAAATTAAAATAAGCAAAAGGTGACGCCCACCGAAAATGCTGCTGTGATAACATTGACGTCATTTTCCTCCCGTCCTTGACTGCTTCCAGGGGAGGGGGAAGGGAATGGAGGGGGGTCTCGGAAGGTCTGCTCGCACAGATGCTGTCGAAATCGCTCCCATTGGCCGAGTCAGCTGTGTCCCCCCCTTTGCGATAAGGCGAAGTAGCTTCGCGGGCTCAGTTGTGATTGGGCGAAGTCGATGACGTCAGAGGTTGCACCACACCCACTTTTCCGAAAGGGTTAAAAACATCAGTTTTTGGCCGCTTATAACTCGGGAAATAATTGTCGGATCAGAAAACGGAAAAATACGGGTCCTTTTATTTTACAAACTCTATCAGATTCGGCAATAAAAAAAATATGGTAAACGACCTCATTGGCTTTATTTTTTTAGTTATTCCAAATTTTCTGGATATTGTCTTGAAAAAGCCATTAACTCTAGAATTAGATAATTCTTGTACTAGAGAGTTACCTAAATTCCTAGATCAAAAACTTTCAATGTTTACCTTTCTTAGGTTATCCCTTTTTTTAGGGATTCAGTCCAAATCATGATCATTAGATAAATGACCCTATGGGAACTAGATACATAAAAAAGTGTATGACAACAGGCGAAGACTTAGCGGTAAGGTGAGACAAAGACGGTGGTCCTGAGGCGGAGAGAGAGGACATATCCCAATAACGGCAAAGCATCGGGTTTAAATACCATACCGGGCCATTGGAGACACGCCACACAGGTATGACTCATACTGCACAGTTTTTGTTCGGAATTGTGCACTAAGTCCCAAGATATCAGAGGTGGCAGACAAAGCAAGAAGAATTATACATGCAGAAACATACGGTATAAGTATATTGCAGGGAAAATAAAATGGGAGGTTGTCTAAAATCAATACAAAAACTGGCGGCATAAAATATCAAAAGTACAAATAATATAAAACGTAAAAAAAACCTCCGAAATTTTAAATAAATCCCGCACTCGAATTAAATGAAATAAGTGACATAACATCATTACTCAACAGTAAATAAAGCCGTAGGATGATTCCCGTGGGCGAAATCCCTCTTTTTTTACGTGACAGACTAATTTTACGGGGCTGGTATAAAAATTTCAAGTGATTCGATGCATGCTTAAAAATCGATGTTTAGCGATATGCCTACATCACTTAGTTTCGAAAATCATCTGAATACTGTGCGGAAACCGATATACAGAATTACGCAGTGTCTAATTAAAGCACACACACACACACAACAAAAGAGCGAAAATTCAGATAATAGGAACCTAGGATAATAGGAGCTTAAGACCAACAAAAAGATTCATTACAAAATCTGGAAAAAATATTTTAAATAATAATTTGAAGGGAAAAGTAAAAAATAGTAGAAGAATAGGCAGAAGTGGATCCACGAGAACAGACACCAAAGGCATGGATGACTAGAACACAAAGAATTCAACATAGTGGGGAAGAAGGTAAAAGGGGCTGCATTTGGAGAAGCAGAGATGAGTAGGATGAATACCATTCAATTTTCCGCGAAAATTTTCGCGGTGTAAAAGGCGGGCAAAGAAATGTTAGAGGTACGCTAGAGAATGACTCGGGGGAAAACGAATGGAAATGGACGGGCAGGGAAGATTTTAATGCACACGCAAAAAATCAGAAAACCATTCCTCTTTCGCTCAGACAAGAGAGATTAATCCTCATAACTGATTTTTTTTTGACGAGATCCCAGCTCTTCACATTAGCTAAATAGAGTTAGGGATCACTTTGGTACTCCATCCGTCGTCGGATGGGAATTTGGAATGCAGAAACCGAAACGCCTTCGGCCCGCAATTGTTAATGTGCCTACGACATTTTTTTTCGTTCTCCACTATTTTTTCTCTCTCTTTCACGCTTCTTGGCACTAAAGATTTCAATGCCGTCGGCCATAATGCGCCATGCACAAAAACTGAAACGCGGCACAGTCCAATTTTGTGCTATTTGGCACTTTTAGTCTCCATTTCCCCTTTCCAGACAATGGATAATAATATCAGAAAAGCGACGTAAACTGGAGGAGAAATGAATATTCTATTCTTAAACTGGTACGACAATTATTTCGTCAAACGTTCACCCGGAGTACCCCCAGAATAAAGGGACTCCACTACAAAGGAAAGGAATGAAGATAAAACGATTCCCTAATACAAAGGGACATTATTATATAGTGGATACAATCTGCGAAATCTAAAAATAACTCAAAGTTGAAGGGAAAAAATAAAAGGAATTGAATTATTTTTAGTTAATAGAATATAAATATACTAGGAGAGAGAATTTAAGAACATTATGTGAATAATAAGTAGTCTATTTGCATTGCGAGTGAAAATAAAAAGAGCTGGGCTAAGCAAATTCTGCTGACGGAACAATATAAATCCAAAATTAAAGAATACGCGGTAAGCAAATAACTTCAAAAACAGTGGAGGAAACACCTCATTTGAGCTTCTCTTGTCCCCGTTTTCAGCGGTGACTTTCGCATCCTGGTTAAACGAATGGCATGACGAGCGTTACCGACGTACTGAGAATACAGATCCCTGTCGAATTTAATATCTTTCGATCAATATGCGCTTCATGACCTACAATCTAAAACAAAGGCTAAAATAATTAGTCACTCGAACACATTCTACGTCTTAGTTAATCATCATATTCAGCTATACAGAAATATATTACTATGACGCAATGATGATATCGTGCAGCATCTCCAAACGGATCACTCATAGGCCCTATACCCTATATTTCTTCAGCAGCGGAGGAACTCTTGTTGTCTAAACCTATGAATCCATATAGTAAGCATTCATTCTGTTTAATCAGGGGGTATACAGTGCAACCACCGGGATTCCTCCATTGATATATAAAATAGATCTTTCACCTTTTCCAGGTTTGAAGGCCCTCAGAAAACCATTCCAAAGCATTTTGATTCCACCACTGGAGATCTCAAAAATCATTTTTGAACCAGTCAGCCTCGGCGTCACACTTCTCAAGCACCGGTACTCTAATCCATGCCGCTGGAGAATCAAATTCGAGGTCTGACACCAAGCGTAACCAAGGGCTTAATTTCCTTCGCGTTGCCCAAATTTAAGCACGTAATTAAACGAGTATCATCCCGTAACTTGGGCCAAAAATACGTTCCCCTGTCCCGAGGGCATCCCCTCGCGACTGCCAGGAATATCCCTAGGACTCTACCTTCTCCTCCCTCTGGATCTGGAGGACCGTTAACTTCAGAGAACGAGAGAGAGGGGGTGGGAAGATGGAGAAGAGGCAGCGGATGGAGAATGGATGTAAGAGGGAGGAATCGGCGAGAGAGGTGGCGGAAAGGAGTTGTGTGTGCGCAGTTCAGGATGGCGTTGGGAAATGCGGGAGCTGGTTGGATTGATGGATGCTCTGGGGAGGGCGAGGAGGATGGGGTGGTAGAGACACTGGGGGGAGGCGATGTGGCACGGATGGGGTGCAAAGCGGGAAGAGAGGATGCGGACGCTCTCCCCCCGTGATGGTGCGGCTGCGGAGACAGCAACGCGCGCGAGTCGAGACTCTAGATGGGGGTCACAATTCAACATTAGGAAGAGCGCCCGCCCGCCCCCTTCTCTTTGGACCACGATCCCACCACTATCTGTATTTGCGCAGGCTGGGAAGTATCAATCAAAACGAAAAAAAGGGGGCGGGCAAATGTGGAGACGCTAATGTAGCCGATCCCGCGCACACAAACGATCGTGAGCAAACAAACACTCCCCTGTCCGCGGAGCCGTTCCCCCCTTGCACCCCTCACAAGATATATCCGCAAGCCGGAAGAGCATCTCTTCTCGGGGATGAGTTAGGTGCGATCGAGTGCGTTCGTGTGTGTGAGAGGGAGTGATCGTCCTCGCAAACACCAGATGAGAGTCACCACACGCATTGCATTAGAGAACAAGGCGCGGGTCGCCCTCCGTCGCCATCCACGTCGCGAGAGGTTAAACACGCGCGCACACAGAGAGACACGAGTGCGCATGCAAAAGGGATCATGCCGAGGGAGTTGGAGAAAATGAATCGCCATCCCCGCCCACGAATAGGGGTGGAAGTGAACAAACATTCGGGAATGGAGCTCATTCGATCTTTTAATGGCTCCGGAGCGTTTGAACGAGAACGCGCGAACGATGTCGACGGATTTTTCCGGGATAGGGACTCAAGAGGGTAGGGCGGAGAGGAGGAGATATCGACGGGAGATATTAAAATTCCATTACCGTTCGAGGAGGATTTACTCAATAGGATGAAGTTCCAGCCGCAACCGTCGCAGCATGCCGTAGGAGAACTAGTCTTTTCCATCTTCACTACCTCACACGATGAACCCATGGGGTCAAGGCCGGTTCGAATAATAATTTTCAGAATTCGGATGGACTAGAGTTTAATATAAAATAAGTGTTTGTCACATTTACAGAAGCGACGGCTCAGTTTCATTTCAACATGCACTTCGAAACTGTTCATTTTCTCACTGTAGGTTAGGTGCAAGGGAAAGGCCATCCGAAAATGGAGAAAATATTTTTATGAATAATGGAAAGCACAATAAAACTTGACGATAGTTAATGCATACGTAATGAACCTAAATTCATACCATCTCCTTGCTTGAGGCAATAATATTTTAATAGGAGGCAAGATAAAAGCACGGGTCCGCGCGATAAAATTGTTCATTAGGTACTCTAACGGGAGAAACGTTCTAAACTCTCTAAAAATTGAACCTCGAGCAATTATTACAACTTCAAATTACGTGAGCTCAGTAAATAATAATCGAAGAAATCATTGAATTCCCAAACTCATTTTACACAAAATACTTCAATGAAACACAGAGAAGCAGCATTAAGCAAGACACCTGAGAATACGTGGAACATACGCGCACAAGATAAAGCTAAGCGTAAACACAGCAATGATACATTTGGCGACAAAAATCCACTGTGTGTGACTGCAAAGATATTGAATCACACTGATGTAATTCCTTTTCATTCATACCATTGGAGAAAACCACCTGGTCTCGAATGTATCTTCAAAAAGTACGCTAATTCTTTAAGAAAATATATTCTTCAAGGCCAGTAAACTAAAAATTTATGAGATATGAGACAGAGGAAGTACCTACCACCGGGATTTTATTTCGGCAACATAACGTTATTCACACCAGCTTTTAATCACCAAAATTTAGATGGTTGTAAATCGAAACAGTTTTACTGAAATAGAAGGAGAGTTCATAGAGAGGTAAAACTTAAACGACGGTAAAATTTTGAGCAGGCAAAAACACCCTTCCACGTCGGGGATCAAACAAAAGTGAGAGGTTTAAGAGAAAAGGGACGACGATAATTTGGTGGAGAGAGGAGGAATATCGCGAAACACTAATAAAATTAAGGACAGAATACATTTCGCCACGTCCACTCCTACCCACACACGCATGATAAAATTCGTGTAAGCACATGCACACTTCGTTTTGATATCTTCCCTCCAGACAGTACTCGCTCAACGGGAAAGGGACCGCCTGAGGGGTGTAGAGGGTGACGCACGGAAAAGGAGAAAGTCCCGAAACCCTCTCACGAGAACCCTAATTCCTTCCACGTCCCACTAAGGCACTCAAAAAAAAACAGTACGGAATTAGATTGCGTCTTTAATCCTGGCCAACTCCACGGAGAAGCGTGAGTGTTCGGACCTCAGCAAGGAAGGATGAGATGGATGAGGAGAATGAGGTTTAAGGAAGAGAGTGGAGAGGAGACGGAGGAAGACGAGAGGGGAAGCGTGGGGGTAGATAACACGCGGTCTGAGGACCAAGAGTGGGACATCCGGCTCACAACAATCATCCCACCTAAGTACGTGGCTGGAGAGACAATCGATGAGGTGAGACCGAGAGGGAGAAGGAGTGCGACCTTCTGAAGAGGATCAAAGGGGATGAGCTCAAAAGCGAGACGAAAGCAGACCACGGTTGAACCTCATTCTGAGGAGATGGGAGGAATACCATCGGATGAAAGGAGTGCTACTGCCAAAAGGGCCCAAAAGGATACTAAGACAAAGAGTCAAAGGAGCGGAAAAAGAGACGGGAGGCATTGAATTATCTTGGGCAGGCAAGATGGTTTGCAGTTGGCGTGGAAAGGCGCTACAACCTGCACTCGCCATGACTCTATGCGACGTGTGGGAATCCGAATGACAGAGAAGTATTTAGCATCACGAAATTCGCCCGAAATGTTTGTCGATCCGGATTCGGCAAGCGCATTCATGAAACGAATAAGCTCGAGGAATGGGGCAAGTGAGACCGAGAGGAGGCGGGACCTTGAACCGAATCGTAGGACGGAATATTTAAGCGAATACATCTTTGCACGAAAGGTATGCCAACTCGATGCCTTAAGAAGCCTCAGCCCATAAGATACAAGTTTCAAGAAGACCTTAATTCTCGATTTACGAAATTCCTACCAATCTCAAGTATATTATCATATTCTTTGAACCTATCTGGAAGAGCATTTTATTTGTTTTTTTCTGGCATTGTATGACCTGTTTCGGAAACTGGAACTCCTATGCCCAAAATTGAAAATCTGCACATTGTTACGGACGTAATGAAAGAAAAATCTACGGTAAATCAAAGAATATTATTGTGAGACGCATTTTAAGATGCTTTAGCTCGATTTATTCCTCTTTTTCATAGAATAGTGCGACCCTCTAGCTATTCTGTACATTCATTCACGTTACAATGCTTATTTTACGGAGGCTCATTACATCCAGATAAAAATCAACACATTTCCTTGTTATTTAAAGGAATTTTTCTATTATGGGAGGATTTTTCTACTTTAAGGACCAACCTCTCCTCGATTTCCGTGTTTTCACATTTTCTGGGACCGTGACGAGATGCGATGAAAAAACACGAGGAGGCAGAAAATAAAAATGATGTGAGGAAGGAAGAAGGGAGATGTGAAGAACGGAAGAGCAGTTGGAGAGATGATGAAAGCCACTGGGAAGGAGAGAGACGATAAAAGTGACGATGAAATGGTTGAAGAGATCGGGAGAGAAGGCTAAAAGGACACAGTAATTCAAGTAGCAGGAGCGGCTAATTGGGGAAGCCGAACGACATTTTATATTCCCAATGCGATTTTACCTTCATATCACAAATGATATCTTTTCCGCTATTTGAAGTGTAAACATCGCATGGCACAAAAAAAACATAATATCACACAGTATTGCGCCTGATTATCGCGTTGCCCTCATCTCCATATCGTGTCGCGATATCACGTTCATGCCGCGAAAGACAGCTTAGATATCAGGGTATAGCACATCTGTAGCTGAAGTACTTACTACTAAGTCATTTGCACCACTGACGACAGAAGGGTTATGGATAGAGGAATGAATTATTTTGGGAACAGAAAAAATTGGATTGAAACCTGGCATCGGCATAAGCCTACTCTTATAGAAAAGCGTCCGGTGTTCATAGCTTTAAGTCCAACCGAACAGAAGGAACTCAACTCTAAGAGCACTCTATATTTCACTAAATTGGGACCGTAACACAACTAAAAAACTCTGCGGCATCGAGCACAGGCTCTCAGGATGAAAAATATCTACTTTACCATCCAAATATCCTCATTTCTCAGTACTTAAATCGGTCCTCCTCTATGATCCTATATATCTCTTAGCATTCGCTACGTTAGAGCTCTTAGGGGGTACCCTTTTCGCAATTAAATTGACGAAAAAAAACAGCTTCAACAAAAAAGTGCATCTAAGAGACCCTGGGATGAGAAAGGCTGTGGAAAGTGGACATTCCGAATATGGAGAGAGCGGACTCTAAAACTTCACAGAGAACGGAGTGTAAAAGCACGAATACGGAACTTAAACAGAACGGGCAGTAAGTGAAACACTGGTTTCACTATAATTAGAGGGCCAATGACAGCCATCCTCTTCTTTCATTCGATCCAAGGGATGCGGACGGAACGTGGAAACGACCTCTTGAGCGAGTGGAGATCACCCGGATGAAAAGGCGCGGACATCGAGTCGGCTCCAGAAATGGTCGCATCGCTCAAAGGGGAGGTCGGGAAATTGCGAGGGTCTAATCTGGAGGAGTGGGGCTTCAGAAAACTCCAGTAGAGGAGCAGCTCTGAAGAGGGATGGGTAACGACGGCACTCGCGCACGGGGAAGTCACGCCATCAAAACTTTTGCCCAAGAGCGCAAGCGGATTATGTGCGGCCCACCGCTGTTCAAGCAACGTGCTCTCGCCGGCCAGGACGTGCTTAACTCGCGGGCTCGTATTCCGAGACGCGCGACGAGAGATACACGATGGCAACTGAAAGATCCACGGCCCGAAAATGCATGGGATGAAAATACATGAAAAGTTCTTCTTCCTCCCGCAAATGGCCTCGCTGACGAGTTCTCAAGATTTTTCACCTCCCATTTATCATTAGGGTTAGATTTTTTGAAAACGTTGAAGTAAAGAGGAAAAAAAGCTCTACTTCTTCACGACAGAATTAGAGATGGACACCCATTCGGTTTTTCACTCGGGGACGTAAAAAAAATTTCAAACGATTACAGTCCAACCAAGATGGAAGTGAAAAATATGGAAGAGATTTCAAGGTAACTCCAGCCAAGGGGAAAATCACGGATTTCAAATCTTCAAAAACGTCATCAAGGGTATAGCTTATCCTACACCAAGATGGCTTCGTAAAAATTAACTTCCCTTGCCATGATAATATAATCGCACTAATTACCCTTAAGACACTCTTTCCCAGTGCTTTATACATTAATAGATAATCTAGAAATGGCAGTATGCGGGGTGTGCAACTCCACAGTGCAGAAGCGTCAGCTGAAAATTATCTGCAGTGAATGCAAAGCGCAGTGTCATACAAACTGTGTCAAATGGTCAAAAATTGTCAAAACTGTGTCAAAATGTTTAACATTCACTAAATTTCATCGGAGAAACAGATTATGCGTTGCCCTCCTTGTGCCGAGGAGAAACGCCGGAGTATGACAGCCATTTCGTCTGCAGAATCTGGAACTGCGAGTATTTCTCAGGTCATATTCATGCTAGACGAAGCTGGGAAGGAGAGACACATGGAGGACTTAAACAGTGCAAATGAGTTCCTTCACACTAAAATTGACCATAATAAGTTGGTGTTACAAGAAAATAATGCAGGGAGAAATAATCAGGGAGTATTGAGCAGTAATCGAGAAACTTTATTGTTTTTTTTCTTTCTCAAGATCTGTTATGTTACTCGTCGTTACATGTATTCTTCAAATTCATTTGTTTGAAAAAATTATGTATTTCAATTTAAGCAAGGTTACTTTAAATGCATTCTTAATATGACTCATAGTTGTGAAGAATACGTGCAATTCAAGAAGTTCAGGCCCGTGGTAATATTATGATTGCGCATCAAAACATAAGGAGCTTACAAGCAAATTTTGATAATTTTGTATTACAACTTGGAAATTTAAAATATAAGCCTCCCGTAATAATTCTGTCAGAAATACGGATAAATGATTATGAAATAATGGCTTATACATTTAATGCACATAATCTTTTTGTTAAATGTAACAATAGTTACAGAGCTGGCGGAGTGATTGTGTATGTACTAGAAAGGTATTCTTGTCTCGCAAATGAGATACCTAAAATATCATCTGCCAATATCGTAAAAATAACTGTGGACTTACAATTAAATGTGTCACTAACCATTATAGCTATTTATAAACTTAAGTCTCAGTCAATTAATGATTTCTATAATGAATTGCAGTGTTCTAGATGTCTCTAGAGCTCGGAATTTAATGGGTAATGGCGACATAAATTAATGTCTTCTGAGCCAGAATGATAATACTTATCAATATCAAACGATAATGGCGAGTTATGGCCTTGAACAATTGATATGCATTCCTACAAGAATTAGTAAATACACTAAGTCGTGCATTGATAATGCATTTTATAGGAGTAGAGATAATTTGGAATGCATACGAAAAACGCTAGATCTAAGTATAACCGATCATCACCTAAGCTTATGTTATTTAAAATTGAATGCAAGGAGTGAATGTGAAAAGGTGACTGATGAGTCTCGTGTTCGAATTGATCTCCATTTTTGGTATGAATATTTTCGTAAATGCACCTGGGATGAAGTTTATAAACAAACGAATGTCACCAAAGTTTATACGGTTTTCCTTGAAAAAATCGAATGAGGCATCGACGGAGCCAAGGTTATTACTAAAATAAGTAATAAGTATAGGAAAATAGAACCATGGATAACAAATAAATTATGCATTACAATTCTAAAAGAAATATTTTATATAAAAAAATGAGGAGTCAACCATATAATGAGAAATTGAAACGCTACTTTAAATCTTATAAGACCCGTCTCAATTATGACACTGCTAAATGCAAAGAATCGTATTATTTGACACTTTTTTCAAATAATGGTAATGGCTCAGCGGAATTCTCAATTCTTTGGAACCCAGGATTTCCGCGAGTGGGGAGGTTAACCCCACAAGCAGACGGCCACCATTCGCCGGCCGAAGCCGTTTCCAGGGACGCCAGGAGGAGGCCGGTGGTCCGTTTTTGAATTATTATTATAGCAAGGTAAGCAGTGAACTTGACCAGTGAGAAGAGATAGGAATGGGCACCGTGAAAGTAAAAACCAAGCACTCAAAATTACTGGCTACGTGACTGCCACCCACGTATACTACCCAAAAGGTTAAGGAAACGAGAGGACATGAGAACAAGATAGAAGATGTACCCTTTATGAAGAGAATGAGTTGATTTTTCAACGGTTAAAACACAAATCAAAAGACATTAAAGGAAGCGGAGAGGAATAAATTTCACCCGAGAGAAACACCCATTTAAAAAAATAGGGCAATCATCGTGTGAGGTAGGAGGATGCGGGAAGGGGTGGGTGGGCCGAGAGCAGCCCCCATACTCGCCTCTCATGGAGGCGCAGGCATAGGGGGAAGACAAAGAGAAGAAGGAAGCGCCTCCATTATCGGAGGGCTCGAACAATGACACAGAGTTGGGGGTTGGAATGATCCGACTGGGGGCTGGAGAGAGGGGATGGGCACTTAATGGGAGGGAGAGAGTTAGGACTTCCCCCGAACTCTTAGATATCCCCTAACTCTTAGATATCCCCTCGGCGCAAACAGGCGGAGGCACTGACCACAACTGTCCCTCCCGCTCTGGCTACCACGTAACGCACCTCGAGAGCGCAGCACGACCGCGACGATCTCGGGAGGCGGTCGGCGGAGACAGGGATGAGGAAAGCCGGCCAAGACAATGGCAGGAGAACGACGGCGCTGCTCTGCGGGGGCGGAAATGGGGCGAGGGAGGGCGGGCGGTCTCCTCTAATATCAACCAAGTGGCCGCCCGGGGCGAATTTCGATGAGGTGGGCGGGCCGCCGAAGCAAGCCGTGACAGATGCACACACAACCTTCCTTCGCCAAAAATCAAATACGAGGGAATCGAAATTGTTCCTCCCGATCCATTCCATTCGGCCCGGAAAAAGAACGAGGAAGGGAAAACGAGAACAGGAATTACAGTCAAGCGGTTGTATTCCTGAATGGTGATGACCTTCTCAACCAGCTAATGAATTCACAATGTAGCCACTGAGAGTTGAGACTTAAAATAATTCATTGCTCAAATGAGAACTAATCAGGAAAATTACAGGTGCACGAATTAAATTTCACAGTAAAAATAAAGAAGAATTCCAAATCAAAGATAAAAATGGCAAAAAAAACCATCGTGGTCGATGTGTTCTCTATGTGATATGATATATAACACGAGACGGGAGTGCACGACAATCTCGATGAAAATTTCACATAATCAAAACAATTGTAACGGTTTTATTCCCTACCTCCCCTAATTAGGCTGAATAAAGAGCCAAAGGGGAAAAAACGACCCCAAACATGGGAGGGAAACCGGAAGGTATCCATCCCCCACGACCACAGACCAGCAACCACGCCCCGGAAAAGAAGTAAGCACGCCTCGGCGTCACGGTCTTGCCTCGATCGATGGACAGTAGGCAGAAAAGGTGAGAAATTCGGAGGCGGGAAGAGTGTTTCCCGGAAAGGAAGTCTGTGGTTGAAGAGAGGGTTGAGTGACAACCATTTATTAGGTCATTCGACGAGTGGGAAAACTCACACAAGCACGCCGTTCCGGGACAAGTTCATGGATTTTCACAACACGTGTGATCGCGTCATAGTTTATTTTCTAATTATGATAAAGAACCGAAATTGCGACGCTATCCTTGTCAGGGATTTCACACAATCCTAAGATTGTATTGAAGTAGCTCTCCACGATTTTACTTTCGGATAACCTCTTCATATTTGCACAGTTCTCGTTCGCATTCTGAACAACTTCCCTAGAATACTTCATGCCTTCCTTTTAAATTCTTCTTCTTCTTCACTAATCCCGCGATAACTGCCATCATTAGGCCATCATGTCTCAAGGTATGGCCGGTCGAATAGTCCCGTCCTTTTTGTGGTTTTCTTCTGACTTCTCTTCCACTCTTCTTAGGACTTCTTCGTTAGAGTCACTTCGTCTATCCATTTGATCTTCACTACACTTCTGTAGTACCATATTTCTAATGCTTCCCGTCTTGACTTCTCTGCTGCTGTTATTATCCATGCCTCACTATCATAAGGAAGCGATATATGACGGTTCACAAGCACGGTTCACGTGAGCTATACACTTCTAGATGAGTGCACATTATTATGAATTTGCAATGAATCATCAACGATAACGCCAGTGCAGATGAAGGATCCGTGATCCCAACCAATTAGGCAATCCCATTATACATGGATGGACGTTAATAATTCATCCCAGGCATGTAAAAGAGAGATTCATAGGTGGATAGAATACTGCCGTCCCATTACGATGGTCCGAGTCAGAAAGGCAAATTTCGTGCCGAATATGGACCACACCCAATTGCTGTGCGAACAGCATTTCAAACGTTAAGATCCGTCCGTCGTATAAGACATTAGACAGTGTACTCGTAGACGTTTTCCATCAAGGAAACAAGTACCGAAAGCAAAATTATCTCAAATGTCATACACCTTCTTAAAAGCGACAAAATACGGGAGAAATATTTCTCACCCAAGAGGAATGGCAATTTGATGTACTAATGAATCAAATAATTAACTTATTTATTTGTAAACCTCCGGTCACTGTAACCAGATCGGTAACATGATGGCATGGCAACCCAAAAGTCACGATTCGTATTCCGCATGTAATACAGCTGTTGTGTGAGTATTAATTCTAGAATTAAATGAGACGGTGCGGCATTACCTGAGTAGTTGGAGCACCTAAACTAATCAAGTGCTATAAAACATTTTCCCTAAAATTTTCCAGAAATTCAATGATTTCTATCTAGACGGAATTCTATCTAAATATTATCCAAACGTATAAGATACGAGGTTCATATACATATATAAGTATTCGACCAACGGAGACAACAGGCGTAAGTTAATTCCAATTACGTTATTATTTCTCCTATACAAAGGGATGAAAAATTATCCTCCCAGGCGACGATAGCAAAAATAATGGTAAAACCAAAATAGGATCTAATAAATGCTAAGTTCAAATGTAATACTCCTGTAATGCACATATGAAAGCGCCACAACTATAGGATAATAAAATGTCATTCGACGGAAATATTAAATAAATGTGGAAGATATTTTTCGAGATTTAATTCTAAAGGAATCCTAATCTCAGCAGGGGAATAGCTCGTAGTTACGCGCTTGAAAAAAATTGACACATTACCGCCAATTCAATGATTTTTTTGAAGTAAACAGTCGCAACAACGCACGGTGGCGCTTCGGAAGGCAAGATAAAATGCCAAAGCCAGAGTCGCTGATGGTCAGATACAAAAGGGATCAATAGCTAAAACAAAAAAAGATGATAATCCGTTAGGAATTTATATTCTCGATAAATCAGTTCCGAGGACAGAGCTTCCCAAGAGATTGATTTCGATATTTTTTCGCTTTTCATGTTTCAAATAGCATCGAAAATTCATGGATTATGGAAAATCTATTGCCCTTCAATACCTCCTCCTAACTTTTGAGCAAAGTTTGGGGGGAGGGGAGTGTTAGACTAGGTACTCGTGATGTGAGTAAGAGGTGCATAATTCTAAAGGTATTAAACCTCCCAAACAATATAAGTAAACATAAAACCCACGTCGGATTTTCAAGGCATTGCATTAACTTTTTAAGAAGAATGAAATTATTTTGTTCATTTAGAGGGAATTTCTATTGCTTTATCGAGTTTTAACCTTACGAAAAATATTCAGACAGCAAGACTCAATAAAAAATTATTCGTTTTTAATAACTAAACGAGAGAAAACTGTTCTTTTAGCCATAATTGTTACCAACTCTTTAAAAGGAATCTTACTGGAGTGCATAACAGTTTGACATTTCAACCTTAGAGGGCAGATTGGATAAATCAATTATTTTCCGAGCATGTAAATACAATGACACGTAAATACATATGGCAATTAATAGGGAAAATGACAACTGATGCATTAAAAGTTATAATCAGTGATTGATTCTAAACGGTAAGATGTCCACTGGCTATCAATTGTTTTCAAAGAAAAACACTTCACGAAATTTTATTTCGTAATTAGGGTACTTCATAAAACTTCTGGAACTATATACCTACTAAAACATCTAATGATCCCGAAGATGATTATTAAGATCCCGCATCCCTTCCATTCCTATCCTTATACCTTTCCTCCCGGTCTAAAGCGCCTATTAGTGCGGAAACAGACTTGAAAACACCCATGAAAAAAAATCCAATCGTAGAATAAGGCCCCAAATAAAAAACACACACATACAACCGTTCCTTGACATCTAACTGAACTCATAACGTCTGGCGAGTGCACCCAAGTGATAGAGTCGTCAGAATGTTCCCTTCCTGCAGGAAACCTCTTCTGAGCGTCCATTTATCTCACGGAGACACCCTCACTAAGTCCTCTTATTCGAAGCGATGATATCTTCGCAGAAAAGGGTATCAGGCGGTGCAGGACGAACGGCGGCGGCCGCGAGCATAGCTGCAGGCAGAGCGGTGATATACAACTCCACACGGTCGAAAAAAAAATCTGCGTTTGCGAACCGCAAACGGCACCATATATAACGCGAAACAACGACGTGACCGATGCTTCACGGAGCGGTCTCTTCCCGCGCCACCCGTCTCCAAACGTTCATCCATCTCTCCACCTTTCCGAAGCAAAATAATATAAGGAGGATGGTTCGGAGAGTCGCAGAGTAAGGAGGATGACGCCCCGAAATCGTAAGGAGCAGGTGGTCGCAAAGAAGAGTTAAAGGAAGGAAGTGGCACGCGAGCTAAATTTCGTCTGGTAAAAAAGAATAAGGACAGGAGGGTAGCATTAGAGCAGATTGGGAAATCAGACTGTGAAAGAGCCAATACAAGCCACTCTATGCTTTTTTTCAAGAGACGTGGTAAGGGTTGCACTCACAATGATTACGACAGACCTGCTGCACCCCCTCCACATCCCCTGCATGTGTATTTTTTTTCTAACGTCTCAATGCAACTTGCTGGCTTCAAACGAGCGTACATTTCCTTTACCTGGAAATCAAATGGAACATTTTAGTTGATGATTTTTTTTAAAGGACCCGGGAACTATCAGAAATGTTGAAATACACTATTTGGGTTATCGAATTGAAGTTGTGCAGCAGCGGCGTTCACTCTCCAATGTGAAACCATGATAGGGATTTCATTTAATATTTATAATACGACTACCATTGCTTGAGTTAAATTTCATGTCAACTTAAAGACTTTAACGATACTCCAAACTCAATCCATAAAATCAGGAAACCATGACTAATACTTAATTAATTGCACTTGATTTTGTGGATTTTTCCATTGTAAGACAAAACAAAGAATTCGGGTATTTCACAGTTTTATCATAGGTATATTACCCCAAGAAAATTATTTTGTTTATATCAAATATTAATACAATGTATTAAATACGACTACGGCTTAACGTCCCATCCGACGGACGGAGTTCTGTACTCGAATGTTCTCCACTAATACTCGAGCAGGAACCGGATTACCATCGAAAAACATCTTTCTTTGCTGGGATTCAAACCCGGGGCATCCCGGAGAGAGAACAGTACTCTAGCCACTGCATTAACCCCGTCGATATTAATTTTCCTGGGTTCTTTCGAACTGTTATCTTTTTTTAATATACTTACATATAAAATAACCAGTCTTTTTTTTCAAAATAAAGTGCTCCTTGAAATGTGCATGATGCTTAAATACCGAACTACATACTGCAAGCAAATAATCATGAATTTTCCTTTCCTCCTTTTTAATATATCTCTTACTCCCGCCAAACCGACTGATACGAAAGGACCATACCGATCTAAGAGCAAATCGGCGAAATCTTGCGCCTCTACCTCTGCAAGACCGAAAGGAAAAATAATCCGAATTCAGGACTGCGACCTTTCTTACGTTTACTGATCATGTCGATGAGAAAGCCAGGTGGAGCATGACCCTTTTTTACCTTAAGGGTGAACAGGTTAACAGAAGAACGGATAACCCGACTGAGGAAAATTCACCCTCCGTGTGGCACATGACCCAAGAACTTGGCTTTAAGCCCTCCATGCTTCACCAACTTAAGGTGTGTGAGATGGGAACGGAAAGGAGGTGCAGAAAACGCATGGCTGAGCAAGGCGAGAGAGGAGGTATAAAATAGGGTGAAAAAGTAAGAGGGAAACGGAAGGAAGACGAATGTGTAGGAGGGGAGAAAGACGACGCTGGTAGATCCAAAAGAAGCTCGTGGTGCGGAGGAAGCAAGGAAATTCCTCCGCCAACCCCCAATCCCATTACGCCCGCAGCTAGGCAGACGCTCCGCGGAGTGGAATGAGTAACGATCAAAGAGGGCAGCACCGCGCAATATCTTTCCCATATTTCATTCTGCCATAAATTGTAGTAACGAAATTTTGCATCTTAGTTCTAAGCAGTTTTACCATGGCGGGCGGAATAATGATAACATTTATTATCGAATTAAGCCTTCAACTACTTAACGTTGATCTTCACGGGCAAAATACCTCACCAGAAGTATGGTGAGGTATTTTGCCCGTGTCACCTCACGGAGGATACCCACCTCACAACTGGGTATCCCTTTCTGTCACATGGCTTCATTCTTCGGATACTCATTCTTCCAATCTTTATCCCTCCCATGCAAACCTTTCTTCAAAATGTCTAGAATCGAAATGCCATTACCTCTCTCCACCGCCAGCACCAACTGCTAACTTTACCCACAGCAAATCTATTCCTCCCTTTAGTAACCTCCAACTTCCTTGCTCTGCTTCCCCGCCAGAGGTCATAATTTTGCTTGCCATTACTTCCACTCATGTTTACATTATTCTTTCTTTATCTACATACACACATCACATGCGCCAGCACTGTTTTCATTCTCTCCCGTTGATCTCCACGTTTCCAATCCACGCAATGCAAACGCTCCATTTCAGGGAGGGATCTCACTACTATAACTTCCTCCAATAATTCGTTACCTCAGTTCAAATATGTAACCTTATTGAAATTAAGAACAAGATAGCCAATGGTAACGACTCAACCAAATGAAAGTCGCTAGGTCACGATACCGTACAAGTCATTCTTTTACAAAAACCTTTTCAGATGGTTGAAGGATCATGAAAGGAAGCGCAATTTTATGATGTGAGTGTATGATGCAATTGTACTCCGCCTTGTAGGTAAGGAAACACACTATAAATTATGCCGGACCGAAATGTTAAGTTTTCCTAAATTAAAAAAAAAGAAGCACGATGAAGCAGAATATCATGAAATCGCATCATCATGTTTTAGAGTGCCGTGCGAGAAAACATTCTCCGCTACGTTTTTTACAACTAAATTACATAATTTTCCCAGCAAGACTTTGCACAGTAACCACCAACCTTTAGCCTACATTACGTAATGACGCATGCAGGAGGTACTCTGCGCATGCACTGCCTCCAAGAATCCAGCCGAATTTCTCCCCGCCCTCCTCCGAACCCTGGAATCCCTCTCTGCGCTCCGGAAACCTCGTTCCGCACCCTTCCTCCCCTTACCCCCACCGCTCTCTGCCGGCATTATTCTCCTGAGCGCCCCTCCTGAACTGTTTACCTCTCACTATCCCACACTACCCCACGCTTTGATGCCGTCCCGCTCCGAGATGCAAGGCTGGAGAGAGAGAGAAAGAGAGGTGCATGATGGGAAGCATTAACCCTCACCGCCGATCGGAGGTTTGCCTCCCACTTTTTACGGATCCCCTTCGGGACACACTCATCTTGAGCACTCTTACCACACTAGAATGCCGCCGCCACCCTTTTTAACTCGGAGGATCGTTGACGGAAGCTCAAGTCGCGTGATTCGAACAGCGCTCACCTACCGTTGCAGGGACACCGAATCCGCAGATGACGCCGGTGACGCCTGCTCAAATGCCGCCCTCCAAATGGAAACCGAAGAGACAATGGAACAGCTCAGCTCGCGAAGTGGGAGTTGCCAAGCGGTGAGAGTCAATTCGAAAGATCACGATCGGATGCCCCGAAAGGTGTTTTTCTATCCAAGAAAAGAATATTTTACCCCCAGAATTGCAAAGCTTGTGCACGACTTCTCCCTTATCCTTCTATTCCCATCATTGAATGTACATATACCCTTCCATGAAAACTGAATAAAGTGGGAAATAGAGATTGAAATATCAAGTGTATAATTTACTGATGATAATAAAGTCAATCATGTCTACATTATTTATATTTGAAAAATTTTTCAAGAAACCCTGAGCAAATGTAATCTTAGGTATTGATGTACATTTCGAGTAGCTGAGTTAATTCTAGCATAGGTATGTACCTTCCCTTCCGGTCTGAAGCACCTTTAAGAGGGGAACAGACTTGAAGGCACAGAAAAAAAGGCATACCATTGAATACTATATATCATCTTCCCTCACAATTGTGATGCATTTGATTCAAAATCCGCCAAATGATATTTTGGAAAGCCAGATCGCTGAGTTGATCGATTATGCAGCAATATTATTTTCGCCTCAATCTTCAAATGCCATTTACGTACAGGTACACTTAAAAAATGAACACATATTACAGGGTATTTTTACTATAAGAGATGGTACATTTAACGTGCGAAGCAAGTAATTTTCTGGTCAGCTCAAAAAGTAATGGAAGAGAAATCTGTGTATTCCCTTATGACGTGGTTGAGTCTGAAAAGTAATGATTGCAGTACACTAAATCTCATTCATCAACATATACACATCACTCAATGGGTTTAGTATCAAGGATACGAGAAAAGCACATGAGCAGTAGAAGAAGTCAATTCCAAATGCCAAGGATTTAGTAACTGGAAATACTTAAATACAAGTTAAATTTAAGCATTAATATAGAGGGTGCATCATTGCACGCTTTCGAAAGTTATTTAAAAATGCCAAGAATGCCTTGAAGGAGAAGCAAACAGCGAACATAATTTGAATGAATGAATTTATTTTCTCCAGTAGCATTACATAAAATATAACAAGACATATATGCATACACTTAGCACGTGGAGATAATTTAGGGTGTCAGAAGGGTACCTGTATATGACACCCTTACAAACATTGGCACATGTGAAATCGAAGAAAATGGAAAAAAAATGAAACAATTTTAGTTTTTAACACTGACAGGGAACTTATTCCTCGCAACATAAGGTAAGCAAAAATTTATGAAAATAAAGAACAAGACAACATAAAGTTAATTTTTTTTAACAAAAAATCGTAAGTAAAAAAAAAAAAAAAAAAACCAGTTATAATCAGCACAAGTATGAATCTACTTCCTCTTTTTGTAACAACCATTTTGTTAATCTTTTAAGAAAGACAGGTGAACTATTTGCATGAATTATATGGTGTGGCAGCAAGTTGTACATTTTGGGCCCTAGATACACAAATGATCTTTTGTACATAGATATGTTGGGTTTGGTATACCTTATAAAGTATTTGTCTCTTGTATTATAACCAGTTTTTTGGATAGTCGTTCCAAACAATATAGGCCTATCACCAGATCGGATGAAAAACATCCTTAATGTTCTGTACAAGTACAAATGCCTTATTGGAAGTAAGTTCAATTTTAGGAATAAAGGAAATGAGTGCTCATAGCGGGTTTTTAAAGTTAGAATTCGAACAATCCTCTTTTGTAACACAACAACTGGTTGCAAAGCATTTTTATAGGCACTTCCCCAGCAAATCAACCCATATGTCAACTTAGACTGGGCAAGGGCGCAGTAAATCGCCTTGCGAAAGATTAATGGGCATTTATTGCGAATAAAATACATTTTGGATAAGCAGGACCGTAGCACCTTAGCAACATCTTCAATGTGCTTTTTCCATTTTAAACATTGGTCTACGTGTACACCAAGGTATTTATACACCTCTACCTTCTCAATTTTCGGACAGAAACAACATATTTTATCACAATCAGAGTTGTGATAAATTATCTTCCAATTGTGCACACAGCTATTAGATAAATCATAGCATATAAACTTAGTCTTTTCACTTAATTCCAGTCCATTATAGTCGAACCAATCACGTAAGGTACACAAGTCCATGTTCACATTGTTTTCTAGCTGCTTCCACGTCAACGAAGCATAGCAAAAAGCTATGTCGTCCGCAAAAGCAGTTAATTTGCCTTTGAATGTGTGATCACATAAGTCATTAATATATATTAGAAAAAGGATTGGTCCTAATACAGAACCTTGAGGTACACCAGAACAAATCATTTTGTATTCACTGTGATGATCATTTACTCGTACACACTGGGAACGGTCATGTAAATAGCTTTGGAACCATTTTAGTGAGACTCCACGTATACCCAAATGATACAGTTTACTTAAAACAATGTCATGGTTCAAAGTATCAAATGCTTTCGAAATGTCAATAAATAAACTAATCACCCTCCTATGGGAGTTTATTGCCGAATACACTTGACTGAAGTGTAAGGCAAGTGCATCCTCTGTGCACTTATTAGACATAAAGCCGAACTGATTTTGACTAAAAAAGTTGCACTTGTTCAAGAATTTAATCAACCTAGATTTAACAAGCTTTTCTAATATCTTGGAAAAAATTGACAGCAATGAAATAGGCCTGTAATTCCGTACTTCAGTTTTGTCACCCTTTTTATGAATTGGAATCACAATAGCCTTCTTAAGTGAACTGGGAAATTCTCCATTTAACAGGCTCAGGTTGCATACGTGAGCAAATACTGGTGCAATATCTTGGATGATAACCTTTAACATTTTAGTATTTATCCCGTCAGGACCTGGAGATTTCCTCTGTGGAAGTGATTTGACTATATTAATAATATCAGTGGGTAAAACTGGCTCTAGGAAAAAAGAACCGGGGGGAGATTGTGTAGCACAAGGGTTTTTCAATTGCTTACTGATGTTTATACGGGTTTTACTTGAATCAAAGATACTAATAAAGTAATTATTAAATTCAGACGCTAAATCAAATGAATTCTTTATTGTTTTACCATTTAATTTCAATTCTAAAGTATCAGGACATGCTGTTTTCTCTCCCACCAATTCCTTTAACAAATTCCATTGTTGTCCAACATTACCGCGAAATTCTTGAAATTTGCTCATATAGTATTCATTTGACGCAGACCTTAACTTATTCCTTAGTTTATTTCTATACTTTAGAAATTTCATTCGAAGACTGTTGTTGTTAGGATGGCGCCTAGTTTTCCTTAAGAGATCGTTTCTATTTTCAATCATTTTCAGCAGGTTTTCATTCATCCAAGGTTTCAGAAACATCGGTGAAATTTTTGGACTTAGTTCGTATTTCGATTGTTCAAGACTGGTACACAAAGAATCCATCATCAAATCAAAGGCTGTGGAAGCATTGGTCTCTGTGTATACCGGAGACCAGTCAACATTGTTAACTAAGGATATGAAAGTTTTAATGTTTGTTTTTTTTACAACATTTGTTTTCCCCTTGGTACAGTCATCGGAATGAATTTCAGAGGTAGAAATGTTAAATTCAACCATGGAATGATCAGTGATAGCCAAATGGTGCACATTTACAGACATTTTATATTTATATGAATGGTAAATTCTGGCAAAAACATGATCAATACAAGTTGCGGAATTTTTAAATATTCTGGTAGGTTGATCAATTAAACTGGTTAAGCCGTAAGAACTCATCAGATTAATGTAGTGATCACGTTGGTCATCATATGCCAGTATATTTATATTAATATCCCCCATTACTACTAAATTATTTTTACAGTCTCTTAAAATAGGTTCTATATCCTCAAAAAATGATTTTGCTGGTATATTTTGGTATCGGTAAATACACAACAGATGTATTTCTATACTATTTAAGGATATGCGTAACAATATACAGTCAGCGGAACCTACTGTTATTGGAACTAAACAAGATTTGATCTCTTCCTTAACGTACACCATCACACCTTTTGCTCTACTATTGTCATTACATTTTGAAAAACATTTATAACCAGGAATTTTATACATATCGACCTCAGAGCTCGTTATCCATATTTCTGTTAACATTATTACTGCTGCTTTTTCGGTGAAGGAATTTAGATTAGTCAGCAAGTATTCGAAGTTACTTCTTAAACTACGAATATTTTGGTGAACAAATGTTAAATTAGTAGTCAAAATTTCTGAACCAACTCGGTTTAACATGCATTGACTGTTTTCATTTGCCATTAAAAATTTGATCACAAGTTTTTTAAATCATCAAGACACGTAAGCACAAAAACTGGCTCTTTTTCTGCTTTACGCATCAATATCTTTCCTCCTCTTACCCACAAGTAATCGTAGTTTTTCGCTTTCTTGACTTGCTTCGCTTCACTCAGGACTCGGCGCCGGCCTTGGCAAAGTGCTTCATTGACGTAAATAGGTGAATCAGATCCACCAAATCCCAGATGGCGAGTCGACAGGTTGCGCTTTACCCTCCGCTTGGTCAAAACGTTCTCTTTGAAGCTCTGTCTCACGAATCTCACGTGAATGGCGCCTGACTCACTGCTCGATGCACTTCCCACTTTTTGCTTATAACGGTAGCAAATGTCGATGTCTTCTTCACTCAATTTAACATCCAAGTATACACCTATTTTTGCCACTAACTGCGGCAAATTTTCATTTGGCGTGTAGGGAATACCACGAATTTCGACACAATTTGCTAACAAGCGTTGCTCTAAATCATCGGAGCGTACCATTTGCTCGGATAATTTCTTCCTGAGCATATTATTTTCGGACTGTAAAGCGTCAACTTTCCCATTACACTCATCTAAACTCTTACTAATAGCTTCGATAACTTTCATGGACTCATCCATTCTTTCGTAAAGCTTATTTATAGATTTACCCAAATTGCACTCCGTCGATTTTAAATCATTTCTGAGTTCACTAAATAACTTCACAATGTCAACACTTTGCGATCCTTGGCTAGGTAGCTCACCAACAGTATGGTCCGAAACCATGGTTGCTCGCCTGGCTTCACAACATCGGCTGCATCTCCAAGGCTGTCCGCTGTCTTCAATTGCTTCAATATCCTCTTTCGTCAGAGCACTTTCCAGGCATGTGCCATGGAATTTTTTGTTGCAATTCACACATGACACAAATGTAGTGTTGCGAGTTGCCTTTTTACACACCAAGCAGTTAGAAATTTTCGATTTCCAGAAAACTATTTGTTGAGCACAACTATAAACACATGGCCTTGGCCTCGCTACGAGCGGAAGAGAGGGACGTCCGCTCGTGACGGCGACTGAACAGCGACATGAAGATATATAATAAGAAGAATAAGAATAAGAAGAATAAGAAGAATAATAGAAGGAGTGCAACCAAGAGCCTGATTTAACGGATATTACACTTATTTTGATGGTGTAACCGCATTTGAGCATTAATTCTTTAACTCATTTCTTAAAATGTGTAAATTTATCGTAAAACGAGGAAAAAGACAATGACGTTTTAATAATACATTCCCACACTCAATTTCAGATGATTCCTCATTTCAACAGATTATTTCCCAAAATCGCAAGAATCCTAAATTGAGACCTAGTTGGAAGAATAGTGCAATAAAAATCCTTCAATAAGCGCCTGGGAGGTAGGGCTGCCATGAAGCACTGGGTGTGCTTCATGGCAGCCTCAACTGTGGAATTCATTTAGAATGCACACGCCACTCATTTCACATGCAGGAAAGTGAAGTATGGATGCACATGCAATCGTCAAAACTCTTTCCAAAGTCAAATTTAAATGGAAATGAGTGCACTCGAGATATTTTTCCAACCGAAAAGTTCGACACAATTTAAAGAATATTTCAATTTTGAGCATTGCAGTTTAAATAAAGGGAATTTTACTGTAACTATGCGACTCTTCTGCACACAAAAAAATAAAAACTTTATTCCGGCGATAAAATGATAGGTACGAGCGATACTACTAGCTTCCGTAGAGTTAAATTGAGCACTGGGTATCGACTGGTTTTGTTCATTTTTCCTCAACAATCACAGTTTTTGTACCGTCCCAGAAAAAAGTTGCCTGCATTTACATTAAATACAATGTTGAATACACAGAACGTATTTCACCTCGCTTGCTCTAAAAAAATAGTTCATAGAACTTTTTTTTCTTATGAAATCCGTGTTATCCCATGTGAAATGCCAGCCGCTGAGCGATTTTGGACTGACGTCTGTAATTGCTCTCAAGATGAGTGTATTCGTGAAAATAATGGATAATTTTAGGAATTTCACGCGAGCTAAGCGTGATTTTTTTAGGGATCCGATATTCACTGAATAATTTCTTAGGCCGCTCTGTGCGCACACATCAACATCTAAGAAAACCAAAATGTCATTGATTTCTATCACGAGCAGTCAACTAACCCTAGCCGAGGCAACCTACGCGACCTCGCTCCAACATTTTACGCACGATCGCACAAACATAAATACACACTTCTGATTTATTTAATTTTCCGAGGCACACAAAACAGCCATCGCAGTCGAATCATAAAATAAAAATTTAAGGAGTGAGAGGAACGCCGAGCATTTTCGAAATGTCTAGACACTCAAACAGACAAAATATAGGTAATCCGCGGTGCATGAATTGGAGTTCAGTATTTCAAGTTACGCAAATGTCGTGCCTTGAACAATGACGATGAATACGATAGTTAGTGAATTGTAATTCAAATTACGCACACCATCCCAATGTGTGAATAAAGTCTGCTTTTAAAGAAATCTTCCAGTAAAATGTTTACGAGAGTTGCCTCTTTAAATCCATATCGCTGTTCTATGCAGAGATAAATCATAGATTTCGATCATACTTCCCCCTAAAACGATTCACTAATTTATGTGATAATATTTCAATCTATTTAATTTGAGCTGTGAATTAAACTGAGCCTTCACTGACCTCGAAAATAAAATAAAAATATCTTTGGGTACATTCGACAACATGAAGTGAATGGTGGACCAAGGAATATCAAAACACTCTCCTGTGACCCTCAAACCATTGGAATCAATGGTTCTTTTAGAACGTAGCGCTGAAAATATTTGGGCAAACCTTTCAACTATAATTTTATGACTTCTGTACGTTCAATATTGCAAAATATTATGAACTACGACTATTAGTTTGAAGTACGACTAAGTATGTTACCTCTCTACATTTAGTTACGGTGAAATTTCAATAGGGTAATGAGAATAATTAAGTGAACAGTTTACATTTGTAGAATTTGTCTGCGGAACATTACTGCGGAAACCTGAATGACTGACAGGAGCGACACATTCTAGTTTGGGGTGGGTATGAATTGTACTAGTTATCTCCGATTCTAAAGAAATTTATTACTAGAACCAAGACGGATAGATAGCAAAGCATGCAGAAAGTGCTTCTCTGCTTCCATAATTCAACTCATGCGATCACTGAGAAAATTTAAGTTTTGGGCTGCTGAGATTCCACAAGTCATCGACGAGAAAACATCTCTAAACAGTCATCGTCGCGTAGCCTTCACCTTTAAAGCTCCTGTGGCCTCATGGGTGAATGCAAGGGAAAGAAAAACTGAAAATTGTATAATTCCTCAAGTTTTGAAAAGGGTGACATCTCCCATCCAGCCGATAAAAACTCTCGAAGTTTTTTTTTATTTCTTTACATGGGAAAAGCCTTCCACTCCCTAGAGCAGCACTGCGGAGTCATCGATACCTCCCTTCAGCGACGTTGATCGATTGAGGGCATCACATGGCGCGCAGGAAAAAAATGCATCAAATGTTGCCTGCCTCCAAGACCTATCGCACTGAGCAAGGGCGTAACAAAGGAACCAATTCTTTTCTTTCCAAAAACGACTTACATCAGCACTCACGAGTTCGTGGGCGGTCAACATTTTTTGCAGCCATCGGTCAGCATTTCAGCTCATTAGCAATCTGAAAATTTTCTGAAAATTCTGAATGTCACGATATTTAGACATGATATGAGAAGACTACCGTTCCGTTTCGGTTACACGTCGAAAGTGTTAAATATGGTGAGTAGAATTGTCGGTACATATTAATTGGCGTGGGAAAACATGAAGCAAATATGGGCAGAGTTTGAGCTCACGCGGTATCAGTATATCTATAGGGCAGTAGTTGACTTTTCAAATCATCTCACAAAACTTTTACTCACCTAAACACTTCGATTTGAAAACACTTGAACAGCCATATCGACACAACCATTGTCCAGATGGGCAACGTAAGTCATCGATATTTGCTTTTTCTCAAAAGATAAGCGAAAAGTATAAGTCAAAGGAGTATTTTATAAAAGATAAAGGGTGTGGGAAATTTAGACGTCGTGGGAAGAATTGAATGACCATTGAGACCTACCATCACCGGTAAAAAACTAATAACAACAATAATTCATGGGAGTTCATTATTAGATGCTAAGCTTCTCCGCGTCAGATGGAAATCAGTGCGGCGAGAGACAGAAACACTGAGCACCAATATACTCCAAAGATAAGGCATGCCAACTACCATTAAGGATAACTGTAGCCATACATTAAGCCAAGTATGATCCATTTATGAGTAAACCTAATTAAACTATTACTAAATGCATGCTTGAAGTATAAGAAACTACCCACCTAAGCAATGGGCCAAAAGCATGAAAATCTCTGGAATAGAAAATATATCCACTTAAATCCACTACTTCGATTTATCTGAAATTAATGATCATGGAAAAAATTTTTCCAGAAATTAGGAGACTGCTTCATCTCTATTCCACGTTAGACAAAAAAAACTGCTGGTAGGAAATACACTAGCCAAGTTTCGTACTCACATGCCTCACGAGAAACAGTGTCAGGTTTTATTTATGGAAACCAAAATTTTACAAGCAAGGAGAGGTGGGGAACGGATGAGACGAGGAATAGCAGACCAAACATCCCGACATTCCAGAGGGCGCGCACTGAGAGAAACAGACGCCTTGCTTGTCGCCCCAACCAGTGGCGAGATCATTGCACAATATATTTACAGGACCGAGATAAAACAGAAGAGTAAAGACGGCTTCTCTATACGGGGGAACTCGAGGAAAGACCAGCATCGACGATCGCAGGCGTGTTCTTATTCCTGTCTCGGGCCGGCCACGGCGGAACAAAAAGTAACGGAATATATTTTTTTTCCAAACTGACGCCACCGTAACCAGGACGCCAATATTTATACAGCATTGACAACATATCCTACACTGCCTCGCAAAACGAACGCGAGTTAATAAAATAAAGAGTTGGAAAAAATCCCCGGAGGAGTACGTATACGACAAAAAATAAAAGAGTGCCAATCGAAAGGAACCATGAATGCGTGAGAAGATCAGATGGCCACGACGACTGATTCGTAAAAAAATGTCCCTGAAGACTTCTCGTGTGCACAGGTCATTCATAAAACTCCAAAGAAAAAAATGCCCCCTGAAACAAACAAACCGTGAGCTCTTTGTCACCACTGAGACAGAGCATATCCAGTACATTTTCATACTCAGTACTGTCAAAACAAGTCCAAGACTAGGCACAAAAAATTGAACTCCTCCCACTTTCCCTCTCAGAGAGCAAAAGAAAAACCTTGACATCCCCGCATAGATTGCTTGGAAGAAGGTCAAGGGAAGAAAGTTTCTCGACTGGGCAATAATGGCACGGAAGACAAACAGAAAGGAGAGAAGACGAATTGAGTACACAGAGGGAGGGTGAAGAGAGCGAGAGAGAGAGGGAAAGATCTGGAGTCACGTGAGCGTCAAAAACTCGCGGACACTTAAGTGGAGGACGGACAGAGGGAGATAAACGGAAAGAAGTGAGAAGTGGAAGTTTTGGAGCCGGAGATGGACCTTACGCGGAGTTCTTCCAAACTCAAACGAAAGATGCTGGCCTCTAACCCCCGTAAAGCTCCCATCGCGAACAGCTCGCATGCCGTGCGGAAGCGAGACGAGAGAAGAGAGGGAAATGGAGACGGAAAGACTAAAAGGGGATGAATCTAGCGGCGGGAAAAGAATAGAAACAGCGGGGTTACACAAAGGAGAAAAGTGCCATTACAGCCCTTCAACCACCCTCAGAGGGGAACACGAGATACTCTCGAAAACGAAAGGAGAATTTACTCTCCGGGGACGTGTAAACAATGCGTAGGACAGGAGGTGGGAGTAAGAGACTGCTGGAGAGGAGTGGAGGAAGAGGTTGGGGTGGTTGTAGCCGCTTGAATCCCGACAGGACTGCGAGGGCATGTGCGTGATTTCCCCCATGCATGCATGGATGGAGGGAGGCTGGAATTAGGACCCTAAATGGGGGCCGCGAGGGAGGGAGAAGGGGGTAAGGTATTAGACAGGGTAGGGAAGGGTGGACCAGGCCCCGGGGAGAGGACAACAACGCAAGGGAAGCGACGGGGAGAGTAAAGAAACCGAAGGTAGTCCACCGCCGAGAAAAAGGGGGTGAGGTTGACATGAGGCATGCCCTCGTGTGCGGGGAGATAAAGAGAGTTCCAAAACACGTGTGAAACAAATACAGGAACCCACTTGCAACAACCCCCTATCGTCGGGGGAGAGAGGGAGGGAGGACGGTAACGGGGTAAACAACGAGGATGTTTAAAATGGGGGTTGGAGGGCGTGTGTCAGCTTGAGGGGGCGTCTGCAAGGGGAGGGAGAGGCAGAAGTGGCCCTCTGCCTTCCTAGAGATCGCAGGGCATGCAAAGGGTGGCTGAGGATAGGGCCACGACCGAGGATGTTTGGGGAAGAGAAAGGGAGGGAAGAGTTTGAGAGTTATGTGGTTCCATCACGAAATGATGGAACCACATATTTTTTACGCAATGGTGGTTGTTGCCGGAAAAAATGGGCCTTCAATTCGCTAATGTAAACATTATCCCTTTCCGCACTACGTAATTCATACAATGCGCTTGAAGTCACGTTTTCCTGGAGGAGAGAACAGACGAAACGTAATTTTTCCAAAACGTCGTATATTGTAGTGATTTTATTCAATACATTATTTCAGCCAATATGAACGACTAGCTAGTGCGTTGAACATTGTCATAGGATACTGTTCTTGAGGACCAGGAAACGAAACGCGATCAAGCTTGCCGGGCCAAAGCGCAGTCCACAACGCTGATGAAAATTTATGGCTCTAAGGCCGAATATTATTTTCAACGGCATCTAATGCAATCATTCTTCCTGGAAACTAATATCAGATTCGGATCCCAGAAAATTCCAAGCAATATAAATTCCAAAACTAATGTAAATTACTGTGGTATAAGTACGCTGATTCGGGAGACATGGTGACGCGCTGGGATCCAATTCCTGAAATAAGCGATCAGTGCGGATATGTGCCTAAAAAATGAAGTTTCATTGAATCATCGATGATATTTTTGCGACAGCTTAGACACGTTATGCATTCACTCAAGTCTTCGCGATCGACCCTTCTCAGGCAAGGAAGCTCAGCCGGTTAGAAAGGGAGTTTGCTAGGGATGCATATCTGGCCCCACGTAGGCCTCGCTTCCTTCCCATATTGGTCCCTGGCGAGCTGCTGGTAATTGCGTGGTCAAGGAGCAATTACGGGTCCAAGATCTTCTCTCCTCAACCCTTCACTCACGCCCACCCTTTGGCCCCTGACCCCCGGACGCTCTACTTCCCTCACCTGCGAAGCTGAGCGAGAGAGAAGCTCCCTTGGCCACAGAGGTCCAGCCGAAACTCTTCCCGCCCCGATACGATGCCTCGTAAGCATGCCACATGCGCCTATCTCCGTGAAATCGGAGGCGTGGAACGCGTGAGGCTATAACGACGCAGTGATTTCGCAAGACAGGACGAAAATCACTCAATTTTAAATTGAATGGAATCAGGCGATACTTTGTAAAAAAAAAAAAAAAATTGACATTCCGTAAGAAAATTTGAACGATGTATTTTTCACCCTTGAGATTGACACGAGGTGCCCTTGAGAATGACACGAGAGTGTCAAAACCGGTAGGGTTTTACTTACTTGATAAAAAGCGTGAAAAATATCTCGAAGTTTTTTTACAGTATGTCACTCAATTTTGTCTACTAGATTATAAAATCCAAGAAATTCGAGAAATAAAATAGGTATAAGCACTGATCGAAACAGCATGAAAAGTCTCCACAAACGGGTGTTTGCCTCTCGAGCTCTTAAATTACATTGCAAGGTACTACTTTAACGTGCCATTCAGTTTCATTTGCCTGTAATACTATATGCTAGTGGATGATTCAACCGTCGTTACACGTCGAGGAAGGTGCAACGTACTCTATACAAGTAAATGCAGTACAAAAAAGTCATGGAAGGGTTATTGAGAATATGAAATGAAGCACCATCATTTACGATATAATAGCATAAGGTACTCAAAAGAAAACTAGCGGGCGCCGCATTCAGGATGATTTCAGAGCATTGATTGGATGGAGTTAAACTGTAGACATTTCACCAAAACGCAAAATACCATATAATTAACAAATAAAAAACAGAATAAAGAGCACATCAATCAAAGGACCAAGACTTTTAGCGTTGATACCTTCCTTATAACTTTTACTGAACAACTGACGCGGTAGTTATATCGCCGAAAATTTCAAAAATTATATTCGACTAAGAGTTCAATTTTTGTTTTTTTTTTTTAGTGTACATGCTAAAAAAACCTCGCAAATCATGTTTTCCTACATGCCCATGAACCCTTTATATAATTTGACCGGGTATCTCTTATTTTTATAAGCACGAGAGAATATTTAATCCAAGTTAGCAACCCCAAGGGTTCGAAGAAAGATAAGTTCAAGATAATTGAGTTAAAAATCAGCATACGCTGAAATAACGTCTTTCCAATATCCCGCAATCATTTCCTAGGAAGAAAATCTACTCCCGCTCCGAGCCAAAAATAATCTATAAAAAACTCACTCTCGGTACTTTAACTTGTTTGCGGAAATGAATCAATTAAACTCATACGACTAAACTCTTCATTCTCCTTTCGCTTAAGCAGATGCTTTTTCTTCGCCGTCTGCCTCCGGAGGCCAATTAAGGAGAAGACAACCGTAGGAGCAAGATCAACCACTCTCAAAGGAGACGAGTAAAAGGCAATGTAATACCAAAAACCAAACCCTAATTAGACAAAGACGCTCACGAATAGGCAGTGCCTCCCAGCCTTCGCGTCGATGAGTCAAGAGCTTCGCAGCTCGCAGATTAGAAGCAGTTCGCTAACTAGACGTACCAATAGAGCTCCAAGGAAAGCAGGGAGTGTTTGACGCATGAGGAGACAGTGAAAATTTCACGAGACGTGGAAAAGGAAGGTAAAGATAAAGAGAATGCGAACGGGTGCATAGGGAACATGAGTTAAGTTTTAAAAACGGGAGCCAGGCATTTCGAAGTAATCGCAGCTGAGATTCGCTGAAATTATGAAAATTAGTGAAACGAGATGCGAAAGGGTACGACGAATGTTGAGCACAAATATCATGCAGAGCAACCTGTTTAATTTCAAGCCAGAGAGCGCGTTCACCCGCGAGCAACTGAAAATATGCCAGGGGACTTGCATCATGGTATAATCATATCATGCACAGGGAGAACCCCGTCTTCATCTGACTTCATCTTTTTTGGGCATCCAGGAATAATATCATCGCGGAAGAAAACCAAGCAACTCTTCTTAACAAACAATGTCGGCTTCTCCATAATCAATAGATGTACATATCTTTTTTTCCTTTTCCAGTGACCTTGGATAGTAAATTTTAATATTAAATTAATTTTCATCTAATTAGATAGCAAATGCTCACCGCTTCGCAAAGCAATAAACTTAAACCACTGTTACTCGGCAGACAACTCGAAACGAATTTCTAAGGAGTGATGAGAGTAAAAAAAGGGTTATTAGGAGGGACAAATATTATGAAGACGCACGAGTTGAGGAGAAAGTATCTGGATGTACTAGACAGTTGCTCCTAAATGACAGTAAGAAGAGTATTTACATATTTTCCACTTATTCGCATTACTTCGATTTGTTACAGTTACATCAAGATAAAAAAACCTGTATTGACATTTTCTGCAACACAGGACTGATAATACAATAAAAATTCTTATCACTATAAAATAAATGTCAGCAATTATTTCTTGTATGCATTAGTAAACTGCAGTCAGAGGATACCTTACCGAGTGCTGAAATCCGCTTGAAAAAATAAATGGAGCTTTTGAGATGAGGCAAAATCATGACGGCATTCAATGATCGCGTAACCAGTTTCGACACCGGAACACGCCTTCATGCACAGTCGCACGTTCACAGATAATGAGATATACATTAGGTATATTATATCCATCCTAGATGTCTTAAAAAAACATATTAACCATGAAATGAGGTCCAGAAAGCTCATCGAAAACGACGCGAGCGAAATGTCGGGATGATGATATCATTTATGGGACGAAGGAAAATGAACGAAGAAAACGATCTCGGGACAAGAAGGAGAGGAAATTAGAGCGACGACGAGAAACTTTCAAAGTAGGCCAAGCACACTTATGTCGACGTCCTGGTGAGGATAGAAGCGACAATCGTCTTCCACACATACCCAACCTTCGCCAAGGAAGGCGTACATGTGTCGGGACAAAGAGGAGAGGGGGGAGATTCCCACAAAACACACACACACACACTACCGACGCAAAGCATCGTGACGTTTAAAGCCACGACGGAAGGCGACAAGGTAACCTGCTTCTTCCCTCCCATCAAAATCTTCCGAGCACAATCGTGAGCATAAAGGGGTAGGTAGCTGAGACGGAGCAAAGGGATTCCATCTGGAAGACGTGCGCACATCACGTGCCCAGATCTCCGGTCGCCTGGCAATCACGGCACTACGAAGAGGAGGCGGTGCCAAAACGGAGAAGGAGAGGAGAGCTCCTTGAATGTGGCACGGATGTCAACAGCCTGGCCGGTATGACAAACGACCGGGGCGACGTTACGGACAACGGTCAAAGGAGGGAGGGAGATGAGAAATGGAATGCTGGAGTGGACATCAGGAAAGTGAAATAGCGGGCGAGAAAATGGGAGAGGAAAAAAACAGAGCTGAACAAAAACGATTATGAATAATGAGTGCACGCGTCATTTAGATTCACTACTGAGGGAAACAAAATTTCAAGAGCCAACCCCAAGTGATATGGTAATTCTAGCCACGAAGAATTATTTTTTTCCTCTTTTAAGTTTTTATCTAGTGCACTAATTATTAAAGGAAAGGGAAATCTATGAAGCAGGTGGCTTATACTTGAATAAGTACTTTTCAGAAGATTAACTGCATAAGAGATTTCACAGATAGTATAATGATGGCTAAACATCCAGTTAAAAGATAGGCATCTGCATGCTGAGTATGAATTGATGAAATAAAAATTTCACTATCACTAACAGAACGAGGAGGTACTGAGTATTTAATTAAGGTGTTATCTCATGCGTTCATTCCGCATTTAGTTATTTGCATTGAGCACGAGGTGAAGCTAGATACCACCGCAGCTCAGTATGACATTTAAAATCACGAATCTGCAAACACGGTAGTAATTACATATTTTGGCAGCAATGATGAAATCTCACTTTCTTACTCTTAATGCAATGACTACTTAATTGATAATTCGCTACGGTAAGGATCCTTCGATATTTACAATCTTAATTTAAAGAATGGCTCAGGAGAAAACTCATTTCCATTCCAGCACATTAAGCTACACTCCACCTATGGTTATAGTCATTCACAAATTATTAATGACTAAAAACACTTATGAAAACGTTTTCACAGACATTAAAATTCATCTAATATTGCTACGTGAAAAATATGGAAATAATAATGGCGTGAATATAGAAATTCCTAGTACAACTAGTATAAAGAAGGCAGGATGGGCATATAATAATAAAAAATAATCGAATGGAAACGTACAAAATAAAAGGAAACATTGTTCTAACGAAATTTTCAACCTTTTGCGTGAAAAAATTCAGAAGTCTTCTACAGATAAATACAGCGAGCGATGAGATAAGTACGGAGAACTACTTCGATACACTCAAATTTCCAATAGGTTTCCTCTCCTGAAGATCCTTCCTTTTTTCTTCAAAAAAAGTAAAACTTTTCAAACGGCCACATTTACTGCATCTCTCACATGCACGTTCTACGATGCTCCTGTCTCGTAATGCTGAAAGGGCCTAAGCACTTAAAACCTCCCAGATAAAACCATCGGAACGCTGCGTTCCAGCTCCAGCTTCGCGGGTCAACTCTCGAAAACAATCCACCCCCCAGTTAGAAAATCGCAGGAATCAACTTCCCACCCCCGCAACACGATACTTTTCTTGCGCCGAGCTTCCTGCTGTCACCCCCTCAATTCGACAAGCGAAACTTTAACTATGCATAAAAATTATCACCGCGGCATGGCTGCTAAGTGCCTATGCATATAAGGAGCAACGCGAGTTTGTTTACCCTCCCCTATCCCTTGAGGAGATGGTCTGTGACGCACCAATTACAAGCCATAGGCAATCACGACATGCCTGATGAAATATCGCCCCGGGAAATTCTCCGCCCCTGGTGAAATTCTCATCGTCGTCACCGCTCCCGACGTTGGGGGATATCTGCCGGTCCCACGTCATATTCGACTCGGATCCCCGATGGTTATATTCGCCAGCTAAGCCTTAACGAGTGGCATCTGTTTCCAGCGCCCACTCGGGAACGGCGGAATAAATTCAAGCCCCAACCCGCTCACCCCAATCCTTCCACTCTCTCCCTCTGCCTCTCACTTCCCCTCCAACTCTCCTCTTTACTCCCACGCACCCTTTCTCAACTCCGCCGAACCGACATCACTGTGCTCTGCACTCTCTCCGCATTTCCCGAATATCATATCTAACCCCAAGGCCAAAAACCTTTTCGTTTCGGGGCCCTTTCCACCATTTCTCCTCAATCCTCTACCACTTCGAAATTAGTGTGCGAGGGGCATATTTGGCCTGCGCCGCAAAGATAATAATTCTCCATAGAGAGTAAAATTAATGTAGTTGACGGGAAATTATGCGTTTCTATGCCTTCTTGAGCCAGCTGTTTGTTCACAGAAAGCTAAAAATACTTATATCCCGCTGTAATCGGACAATCTATACAAATTATAACCGTCAGAAGTCATCTACTTTTGTTATACTTTTCCGGATCACCGAAATACATTTTCAATAATTTCTAAAAAAATCCACTATGTTATGGAATAATAAGTCACATAATACTATGAGGTGTTCTATCACTGAAATGCTATAAGGCAAAAGTAATCGATTTTTCCCTTCATAAACGGCCACATTATTACATCAGCGGCAGGTTTTGATAGACAATAAATACCTCCTACAACTCTCATCTATCAAATGACAACTTTCTTTCCTTTTTCTTTCCTCATACTTCCTTCTTTCCTCGTACTTCCTATCTGACATTACTCTGAACAAACTACCATGATAGTAATTTATATAAATTGTTTAAATAATGTGCACGTAATATTTAAATATATGTGTAAGCTGCCAGTTTCCAACATACCTAACTTAACTTTTACCATTTACGGTGAAGGGCACATGCTCAGAGTGCTAATACTCTACTTTATTTTCCTTCCTCTTTCACTCCATACACACTTAGTTGCCTCCTACCCTGTAAAAAAAAAGACAAACGAAAAAAATGGGGAGCCTGTGGAAGGGCCGAAGTAGATTTGAATCCACCCTCTTCCTCGGGTCCCGTTCACGCATCATGCTTTGCACGGCGCGGCGGGAGCTTTTCCTCCTCAAAGTTCACCCTTTTGCCAAAAAGCCCCCCGTAGCTCGCGCTAGACCCTTTTCCTCAATCAGGAAGTGGAAAGAGAGAAAGAATTCGCCGGGAAAACATTGGAGGATAGAAAAGAAAGAGAGAAAGCAATAAAATGAAAGATAGGAAGAGACGAGGATGGAGCTTCATATATTTCTTCATTAAGCCGCACGAGCGGCGTCGGTTGAATGCACTTCCTTAAAATCCTCTCCCATGCACTGCTTCGCCTAAGTGTACCTAACGCTGAAAGCCTTGGTTCCAGAGGTAAGAAAATTTCAACAGTAGTTCGGAGAAGAGAAAGGTACGGATATTCGAATATACATACGTTGAAATACATCACACACAGAGAAATCCCTCCAGGAAATCTTCAAGAGTTAAGTTTCGCAAATGGTTATCGTATATTTTCTGGTTAACTAAATGTTTAAGGAGGACAAAGGATCGCGCTCAATGGGTAACAAAAAATACGTACTCATATAGTCAGGGAGAAAACGTTCATAAATAATATACACTCACCTTATATTACTCTAATGAGATGGGTTATGCATTCCCACTTTTCCTGCATAAAATTAAGAGATTAATCTACATAAATAACTCTTACCCAGCGTTAGCGTTGCACCTTTTATAATAATTGTACCTTCATTCGTTTAAGCAAGCTTATACTCGCATGGGCCATAATATAATTATTACAATAAAAATATAAATGTAGCATCGTTCTTTATCAACTAATATCGTCTTACTTAACAAATTTTAAATCTCAGATCAACGCAATTAAAATATAGTTCCTTTCAGTACCTACCCTTCGCATAGTCTCCTCCTCATCCGATTTAAATAAACAGCCTCCATCAAACCACAACATTCCTCATCATGCTAATAAACCTATAACTTCCACTTCTCCTCTTCTTTAATACTTTCTTTCATCTCAATTTCACAAGCTTTCCATGTGTGCAAGGTCTTTTAAATGTACTTCAAACAGAACGTTCACTCTTCTAGGAGGGGCACAAATGACATATCTAAAACGCAGAGAATTCTTCCTCCCCTCGAAAATAAATTTAGGAACCGTACCGAGTAATGTAGCATGTAACATCAACTTCACCACTTTCGGCGCAATTACTTATTTTCCCTTCGAAACTGGCTCTTCAACTCGGTACTCGGCGCCAGGAATACCGTAAGCTTCAAGAAACATCACAAAATATCATTGATCGAGAGTATCACTCGGTGTTGCATAGTATATTTTCCAGGTCGACTTGCTACTTTACCTAGTGAATCCCAAAGGGGTTTAAAGTCAACGGAAACTAGAAGCATGTGCGCCCTTCTCTCCAACGAAGTAACTATATAATACGTTAGTTGGTCCGTTTAAAAGACCATGCATCAAGACGAACGGAACCAAGGGTTGTAAGGGTAGTGCGAATTTGATTGGGAAAATTACAACATGAATTTCAATGAAGCAAACGAATTCGTGATGCCTTCTCAGTAGGGAATAGATTGATGAGCGGGAGATCTCTCTCCCAGGCCAACCGACTTGTGACGACACAGCGTGATGAGAAGGAAACATGTTGGATCATACCGGACAATTCCTTCAATATTCTGGAAGGCATGCGCTCGAATCTGCGTCGCTAATATCTTAATTATCTGGAGAAGCGTACATGGGGCTCTGACAAAGACGCAGAATGTGAAAGGCAGCCGAGGAGCAGCACCAACATCGTTAACATGCATAAAATACAGAGGATGTTCAATAATCAATACTGAATCGTAAAATTTTGCTGGAGAAAATGAAGCTAAAGTCAATTAGTCATAAAAAGGTGAAAAAATGCAATGCTAGGGACATAGACAGTAAACATTTGAGTGATATCGCATGGAAAAGTAGTGATGAAGGAAAATGAAAAAAGAAAGAGGCCTTCCAAAGGGATATTAAGTATTTAACATCGGAGAGAGTAAGAGCATGCCAAAATATTACAGAGGAAAAAGAAAGACCGAAGGGGGAACAGGCAACGTTAAATGGGCGAATGAAGATTCAATGAACTTGATGTAGCCAAAGACAAAGACTAGAACCACGATTGCGTCATGTGAAAGTGATCTCACCGATTTCAAACCTGACCTGATTGAAATTCACAGTGTGTGGGAAGGATATTATAACCGTTTTCTTATTTTTTCCGACAAGTTTTCCAGTTAAAAAAATCCAGAGAAAGAAATCCCTTTTAGTGGTGGAATTTGATGGGACAAGCCGAGGCTCAGTGCGAAAAGGGAGGCCTAAGGGGGGCTAAAACATGGGGGACATAAAAATGAAAATATTCAGAAGGGGGAGGGGTACGCGACGCGGATGAAGGTGACACTCCGGAAGGAAGAGGAGTGGATGGAGGCTGTGGAGGCTAGTGGGGGAGATGTGGAGCAGATATGGAAGTGAGGGAGTTGGGAAGGGGTGTGGAAGCAAAGGAGAGGAGGGGGAACGGCGAGGAGGGAGGAAAAGATTTTGTAACGAATGGTCGCCGGGGCATCCGCTCTTGCCGTGTTGCAGGACCCATAAATCCGCCTTCCCCTCCCTCCCAACACCCTGCAAGCGGCACCACCCCCGGCAGAAAACTCCTCTCTTCCCCCCTTCTTCCAGAGAGCTTAGAACGGGAAAGTGGGCCTTTTCGGGAAGCCAAGACGAGGACGGAGGCGGGAGGGGACCAGATTCTGGTGAGGGACTAACGCCGACATGGGGTTGGTAAGTAGGAACAGCCATTCGCTCTTATAAAGTAGATGGACATGGAAGAGGGAGGGGTGAGGAGGACTCTTTAAGAGGGGATATGATGTTGGGGGAGGGTGTACAAACACATGGCACCACTAAGTAGCGCAAGGGACGGTTAGAGAGGAAACGTGTCCAGGCGGGCAGTCCGAGGGGGTGTGAAAGGGAGGGGAAGCACAAGAATTTTAAGGTTTTACTCTCATCAAAGCGAAGATTGAGGCGTCGTTAGGGAACACATTACGGTGGACACTTAAATGACATGGAAACAGGCGAACATGGCCATCGCCAGGAAGGCATAAACTGCAGGGCACGCCTCACCGTTCTGTCAGCGGTTAAGGGGGGTTTGCACTTTATGCGGTCTTTTGTTATGTGATAAGTGGTTTATGAGCGACCGAATTCCTACGATCGCGAGCAGCTTAATTTTAAGAGGATATGTGCCCATAGGAGCAGATAACGAAAACGAGGAGGCCAAAAGAGATTGTTACAATTCAAAATCGTCGCTAAATCTTATCGGTTCACCACATAATGTTTCCGTGACCATATTGATAGTCATGTAAAGAATGACGCATTCAAAGCATTTGAAAAATTGAGGGGTTTTTGAAAACTATAGCATATATACTATATCTTCACAAAAATTCCATAGTGACAAGTAGAGGTCAAGCCAATGGATAGGGAGGCACCACGTTAATACAGGCAAAAGAAGCAAATATAGTTGTAACTCATTTGCACGCCACGTCATTGCAGGGTACTTCCCTAAGATACACAACTTCGCGGAATGTCGAGGAATTAGAAAGTGAATTTCACAAGTCACTTGAATTTTCGAAGAATGAGTTCTCATTTCACGTATGAAAGGAGCCATCGGGTTTAATGCATAGAAGATTAATTTCAGTAATTACTCCGATGCATTGACTGGCTTACAACATATTGATAAATAACAATTAAAATTGCAAAGAACAAAATTAGAGACAACTAAACGAAACTCATAGGAAAACACGAAAATGAAGATAATTAAATGGATTTCATACATTTACATACCATATTTAGGATTAATAGAGTCAAACGTCTTCAATTGACGACAATGTCACTTTCATCACCCTGGGACCATAAATCTCACCTGGAAGAAGAAAGATAAAATTATGAGACACTGGCTTAAAAGAATCTTGATAATTAATAAAATTAATAGTATATTCATGCGTGATGACGCATTTAAAATTTGAACAGTTTAGTGCAAGCAATATAACTACGTAGGGGCCCACTCATGTTTCCCTGCAGACTCCATCTGATGCGATCCAATGAAATTTTGCATTCAACAGATCTCAGTATCAACTTCATAAAAATTTCCTAACTTCGTGCAGAGTTAGATAAAACTGAGATAGAACTTAAATTATTGATAGCATTTTGGATCCAAATATCCTAATATATAATATTCAATAATATAAAATCAATCAAATAAAAAGCGTGATTTACGTTAACCGACTACAATGATTCGAAATTTTAATTTCATCCGTTCAAAAATTAATGTTGATAACAATTGCTTCATATACATAATACCATCAAATTCTATTAACATCAAAATTGCGTAACGCGGACTAACACTAATGCGTTGGTTAAATAAACAAGAACTGATACTAATTTAGAGAAAATTAGTATCAGTTAAAATTCCGTTATTGGGCATTCATTTGCGCAATTGGACAGAGAAAAAATTAACCTACATAATAATGTAAATTTACGGTAAAAATAACGATAGTTTTGTTAGCATAAAGTAATAGTCACTGACTGGCCACTCAGCTATAGTAATTTATTTTCTATGTTGTTTTTTACTAATTTTTATATTTTTTTTATTCTCCGAAACCCAAAATGCTTTAACTTCCAAGTAAGCAAACTTTCATTATTTTTTTAAAAGCACTTTTGGCTTATGTACTACCACATTGTATCATGATATAAATGTTAAATTTTCTCCTGTTTTTTTCCTCAAGTAAAAATCGGTGGAGTATTTTAATTTTTCACGGATAATAGTAGCATAATTAAAATACTTACGAAAATAAAAAGTCCGGTGGGTGGGAAAAATGGGAGAATGCATGGCAAGAGAGCAGCGGTACGCTGTTTAGAATTTCCTCTGTACCCTAAAGTGGCGATGACCCTTCGAGAAGCTGGATTGTTGTATGAAGTTTCCCCGTACGTTAATATAGAGATATGATTGCATTCTCAGAATAGCAGTATACTTTAATTATAACGCGGCTCATAATGAATCCTTCAACTCTCTATGAACAGGAATGGAAACTCCCATGTTAATGCTTCACGCATAACTCCACTCGGCGTGGCTCCATTGCCCAACAACTCCTAAAATCCATTCCGAGTAGGAATGGCTTGAAGCAACCGAAAGAGGAACAACTCAACTAAGGAGGCCAAAGTGGGAGGGAAAAAAAGTGAAGGAGAACTTGGGAAGAGGTTAAGACGACGGCGACAACAAACAAGTGACGAACGGCCGAGCGTGAATAGGGTCGAGGGAAGAAAGAAACACGACGGTGGGGGATAAACGGAGACAAAGACAAGGGGTGAGGGATGATCGTGAGAAACCAACCCCGACTCACCCCGAGCGCGTGAGGAAAAAAGGATGTAAAGCCGGGATGAAAACGCAAGAGCGTGGGTGGGAGCCCGAGGGGGATGAGGGGAAGCGGGGCGGGAGGTCAGGGATTTTGAAAAATGGATCGAACGTGGCTAACCCTGACGGGTAGGGGATGAAGGGAAAGCCGTCGCGCGAATCCAGGGAGGAGGAGTTAAAAAGGGGTTTAGCTCGTGAAAAGGGAAGGCCCAGATGATGACGCGAAAGTATAATAGGAAGGAAGGGAGGGGATCGGGGTTGAAGAATAGGCGGTGGAAGGAGACGTCATGGGGTGGAAAACGAGGAGGAGGGAGGTTGAGTGGACGGCAACGGAACGCAAGAAGCGCGGGGGGTGGGTGAGAGGAAGACGAACCTCGCAGCCACACGCGTAATTAATTACCGCCATCTATGTACGGGACGTTTTATCAGCCACCTCCCCCCGTGCCATTCGAACAATCGGGGCAGATGAAACCCGGACGACAGGAGGGGTGGACCATTTGCTTTGGCATGAGATTACGAGAGTCCGCTTAACAAGGACGATTAATGCATGCGGTACAAGGCGGTGGGATATCGGTGAACGTCACTATCCAGATGGGGGAGGAAGAGGCCACTTACGGAAAAGTTAATCGAAGTATCTTAGCAGCCCGCGGCAAACACGACTCCCACGACGTTTTATGTCATCCGATCACGGGATAACCAACGGCGGAACTTGTGGAATGCCACAGTAAAATATTTTGCAAGCTTTTCAAATAATAGTAGAATTGATCAATCAGAGGTTAACTTGGAAATATAATTTCACTGCACTGTGTTTTTACTCAGCCCTAATAATGAAGGTATTGACGAAAACGGTGTTTAAAGTAAGGGATTCAGAACTAATCGATTCATGAATTTCCATGATGAACATAGGCCTAAATATGTTTAATATACTATCAACCATTTCGTAAATCATTTCAGTCGTAATAATGAATATGTAAATGTAAACGAGAATATCCACAATTTTAATTTAAACAAATTCACTAAGACAGTGGGAACATTTCTAGCATAACACAAATCAGTTCAATGCAAATTGGGGGCAATTTCGAATGAAGTACTGAATAAATAATAAATACCCAAGAATAAATTCCATCTAACGCTAACATCTATTCCAGGCAGAATAGGCGGATTAAAGGATAGCCCCTGATCACTGCTCCCGACATACGATTATCATATTTTGCCTAGACTCAGAACTAATCAACGCCTTTACGTTTACTTTCTTTTTAAATCTTCATACTTATAGCCTACCTTCATGCAATCCAATACACTCACTCTTTTCCTTCATTTTCACGCTTACCTGAAAATTTCACCCAATTCCTTCCCTTCAACATCCCTAGACCTCTCGAAAGGTCCTCTATTCCCTTTTGTTGCAGTCCCCGAAGTTCTCCAATGAAGTTTATTTCTCCTCCAACCATTCTTATCACTTCCTCTTTTCATCTTCCTCACCATCCACCTAACCCTATGCACCATAAGCCGCCAATTTCCGCATATCCTCTCTATCCACAAGGACCAGGTTTTAAAAATCATAAAATTTAATCCTCTATATTTGTTTTCTCACAAATATTCTCGTCATGTATCGACCAAGAAAGGTCTTATTTCCCTCCTCTTGGCGGACACGTACTTTTCCCGCTGGATTCCCCGTCTGACATCCATACCTCTTGAAGTCATTTTCATTTGGGATACATAAAAGAAACGCGAACTGCTCCACATGTGCTAGTTTACACCCACCAACCTTCATATTTCATTTACTCTGGCCTTTACTCTGAAATTATATTTCTCCTAGTTCATACGGAGGCATAAGATATTTACTCTGGTATTTACTCTGACGTTTAATATTTACCCTGGCTCTAGCTTAGGCCTAATAATAGCAGAGATTTAATCTGTAGCAATTTATATTTTTTCTACGCAATCGTACGGAGCACTTCAAGGCAAATATAATAACATCATCCTCTAATGCACAACGCAACATTTTTTATAAGAGAATATTCTGTATTTACCATGTGTAATAGCTACCAACTTGAAGTTGCATTCCAACGGTATATGACTCTACTTTGTGGAATCGTGACATATTTTGGAGAAATTAATCACTATGTAATGATCCACGAATTTTCGTGGAGACCCTTGAGAATGACGCCAGATCGTTGAAACGGGTAGGTTTCCATGCTACTGGTTAATCTCTACAATCATTGCACAACATGCAAGAAGTAATTACAAAAACTGCACTTGCATTAGAAATTTAATAGTTCATTCAGATAGGCAAATTATTCCATCTAAAATCTATACAGGAGTAAAGAGGAAGACCTCAGGCTTCACTTGGTGGAACCGCATGATAGTAGTAAATAGAACAATAACTCTGTAAGATTCCACATTTTTTTTATTTTAACAGCTCCTAGGTTTCGATTGGTTTACCTATCGAAACCTAGGTCTAGGAAGATGAAGTCTTGAAGTGAAGAATTGGTTTACCAATGACCTTGACGATGATTGGTAAACCAATCGAAACTTAGGTCAGTGTTAATATAAAAAATATTTTGTGGAATCTTACAAAGTGATTGTTCTATTATACTGTTCTATTGTGCTTTATACAGGAGATTTAGCTGTAGTTAACCCCGCGAATTGATGATGATTCCCAACCTAATTCTCCTTATAATTTGGACACGCTACTAATCACAACCACTAAAGCAGAATATCATGACAGAGCGAAAATAATGTCTTTCGAACCACCCTTTAAACTTGTTTTGGGCATGTTCTTGAATTAAAGTCGAAAAATGCTGTAAGTTTGTGAAAAATTCCGGCGGTTTCCTGAAAAATTCGCTTTTTTTATCGCCCTAATCAAAGGATCTCTCGGATCAATGGAGATGAGCCCATGGAGACGAGCTAATCCTTGGAACAGCAGCAAAACGAATGATGCAAATCGACCTGATAACTTTTTTTGAACGCAGATTGATGAAGGCGATCAATCATTGGCGGGACAGATTGAATTACGCGGAAATAAAGGCGAAAGTGATACGCTGACTATCAATCAAGATGAATAGAATGGGGATGCGTTATTTTTTATCACTGGGACACAATGGAATCCCACGACTTCGGAGAATATCGACCCTTTCTTTTACTTCATAATATCAGTCTTTAGTCTCATATAGATGAAAGGACATTGGTTATTCAACAAGGTTCCCCATGCTTTGTCAAAGCTACATCACACAGCGATTTTGTAAATTGTTCGGCCAATTCTTATTCTGAGAACAGCTAATCATCAATGCAGCTAAAAATAAAGCCCTTGCTCACTTTTTTAAATGGAATTCTTCCTTAAAAGTCTAAACTGGAAAGAATTCATGCAGTGCGCTCCTTAAAAATACTTAACGTATCGCGCACCTAGATGATAATATCCACTTCAAGAGATAAACCAGTTCAAATCTCCAAAAAAGGAAATTTCATCTAGTCTGACACCTATTTATTTCAGTAAAGGAGAATTTCGCCAAAAACAATTTCTTCGAAAAAGTTTCACAACATGCTACCTCACATCAAATTTTAAGTTCCTTTTTTAATTATATATGTCATCGGCACGGTTTAAATGGGTCTTAAGAAGAAAGTTTCGGTGTTGACTAAGATTAGGTCACTGTTCCCAGCCTAGGAACTTAACCCCTGAACAAATAAAATATGCATAACCCAGGCGAGATTAAAATCCACGACCGTGAACAGGCTGCCGTGAACACTAGTGAACTACTGCGGCCGGTAAATCAGATTAGTTCCCTTATCGTTGAATGGAAGTCAGCCAGATTTAAGGGGATAAATAATTTTCGACAATTCCATATTACAAGACACAAAAAGGTTTCCGTATTCTGTCACTAATCCTACGTCACTTCTGTGAAAAGAATTGGTCGAATTACCAGAGCGCAAATCAACTGCGATTCGCTATAGCCAACACATGACGGCATTTGTAACGTTGTCATAACCAAAGTATAGCTTCCAATTTAACCAAGGATAAAGGTGGTCTGACAACAGTCGGTGAGGATTAAATCATAGACTTCATTCACCATCTGTGATTTCACGTCAGTTCTTACACTTTAAGACACACCAGACCGATAATTAGAGAAACCCAGAGACGACGTTAACCTTTCCTAATCGGATGGCGTTAAGGGGTTTACTGTTTAACGTTCCACCCGACGGACTGAGTAGCGAACCTTAAATATTATCCACACATCACTCAAGTTGGGACCGGTTTATCAATGAAAAATATCTTTCGCTGCCGGGATTCGTACCCGGGCACTCAGAATGGGAGGCCAGTACTCCAACCATTACGTCAACCTGACCCAGAAAACCCATATGCACCCTCTTTAAGGACATCCCCTTAGTCAGAAGAAAATGTGATGCACTTCCGTGAGGAGTCGTAGGCTCGCATGCGTGACGGGATTAGGTGGAAAAGGATTTACAAACGTAAACAAAAGCAAAGGGGTCGAAATGGGGGACGAGAGAAATGTGCTCCAGTGGTCCCTCGGTCTCTGATTCTCCGAAGATCCATTGTCTCGCTCACTCAGCCCTCTAACATATACTGCGTCTTTCTCAACCAGTTAAAGTCACAATTAGCCGCTTTTGTCCCGCCCCGACGCAAACAAGACCCGACCTTAAACTTCCTCCTTTCCTTCCAATACCAAGTCCAACCCTTTAGTCTCTAGAGGTAATCTTTTGCCTATAAATCAGACCCCTAACATTTCCGAGAGTTCCTTTGAAATAAAATAATAATTGACCGAAGCTGATTCACATGCGACAGAACGTAAGCTTCTCAACCAATTCACGAATTCTTGGGCGTTTTCGAGATAAAATTTACGAGGTTATTATTGCCTTGTAATGACGTCCCTCTGTGGATGGAGTGCATATGGGGGAGAAGGAATCACATTTCCTTTCCACGGAAGGTTTCTTATGTAATACCACCACGAGATAGAAGACGCAGACGTAATGCATCGTACTTAATCGAGCGTTTTGTAAAAATAAAATAAAAAGATAGTTCACGGGCGAATGCATTGTGCATCTAAAATGAATTGCATATCTAAATGAAAGACTTTAATGTCCACGACCAAAATGACCCGAAAAAAGGAGCTGCATGATGAAAGGGACTGATTTTATGAAATGTCGTTTATGATCGGTGACTTGGAAACCTGAGGCTTTGGAGAAAAGACTTTGGGAGCGATTTCAAGATTGATTCAGATAGTAAGAATGATTTAAAACATGTATGAAAGTTAGTACAACACGAAAAAAATACTCTGTGTACATAGGAAAAAATAAATTGCTGAGATACTATGAAAACTGCATCTAAAAGAAGCGTCAAAACATGTAGCAGAGAGATGAATATTGTTATGAAGTAGAGAAATTAACAAAATTCTTCTTCAAAGGCAAGAAGGGGTAATGAGTGAACAATCATAAAAACATCAAATCTAACTGAATAAAACCGATGAAACATCATTTAGAACCAACTACATGACAATAAACAATTTTAAAATACGTGTAATAATCTAAATTTAGAATCCTGCCCTCAGCTTAATTCAAGTTTCCTAAATGCTACGCAGGAACTAAAAAGTGCACAGGGAGCGAAACTATTACTTTAAACCCCTTTAAGTTTGGCTAAGGCCCATTTCATAACTTTAGCACTGCACCTTCTGCATTGCCTGATGCCGAATGAAACATTTCTATTTACCTAAGTCTGATTGTGAGTCAAAAATTGGCATTTCCTATCTCTTCGTAAATTTCAAGAATACTCGAACTCAGAGCTCAAAGTCAAACAGAATTCTGAAAAAAGGATAAAGTACAGGATTCCAGAATACACAGGAATCCCAAGTGAGATTCCTACAATGTGTTAAGTAAGGGAATAATGCAGGGAATGCGAGAAGAGTATAGATGCCAAGATGCTTCGAGATAGGCGAGCTCACAAATTCCCTAACCACGAAACTATGTCAAAAAATTGCATACCTCTCTTCGAGATTGAAGACTAGATCAGTTCTCCAGATACTGAGATGATTAAAAGCAAGATGCCAAGGAATGCTGGCGAGATTACAATTCAGGAAAGTGGAATAATGGAAGCGGCCAAGAATCCAAGGGAGTTACGAAGAAAAAGGCTCAATAAGCGGACTTTGAGTAAACTCCCGAGTGCCAAAATAAGAAACTGGATTTACCGTTCAATCACAATGGAAGCCTTTAGTTTTAGAAAGCAACGCTAACCTAGTCTAAGAGTTTCCTGGTCCGAATTTGCCTAACATTCATCCATAAGGAAGAGTTTCCGGCTTTACTTTGCGGAATTTTTCCTTGATAGGAAATAAGTTATAGGCATAGACACAGGATCTGCAGTGTGTATACCTAATTTTCTAACATTCACCCATTAATTCACTTCATTAAAAACATTTTTTCTTTTAAATAGCTACATAATAATTATGTGTCAGGTTATTCCCATCCACATTTAGCTGACTGACGCAAACAAAAAATAAAAAACGAAAGAGAAACGGAGACAAATGGTGAATTATCAAATTTTTTCCTTCATCAAAATAAACGAGTAATCAGTGACATCAAAGACCGAGATATAAATTTTGCTTTATTCGTGTATCATTACGATTCATGCCTCATTGAACCGTGAGAAACTAATACATTAAAATTAACAATGAATAACATAGGAGACACAGTTGACGGAATGGATATTTCTACCTCTAACTTCGGTCTCATGAAAACTTTCATTTCCCTATGGTTCAAAATTATAAGGATAATATAATAATTATAATAAGGATAATATAATAATTGATGTGAAGGCACTACGCAGACTCTAAATCTCATTATGTGAAATCATAACAAGTAAACCTTTCAATTAAGCCATACACATACAACATTGCGATATATGTCAGAAGATGAAGCATTTATTGCCATAAACATACCCCTTAACTCCATGAATCAATTAAAATAGTGGTAGGTATTTATGGCACCTTAAGAACAATTTTCAACTCGACCAAAAATTGCAACCACAGGCTTTTACTCTGAAAAGTTTAAGATGAGGCCCGCTATAAAAATTAAATGAACTTCTACTCCAATTTTTTAAAAGGCTAGATTAAAGTTACATTTCTGGGGCCAAAAACAACTCTGAAACCGTGGAAAACTTGTGATCCTTGGAAAAACTGTGGCCAAATTTCTGGGCGATACGTCGCATCAGGAATTTAACAGGGAAGAGCGGTTGACAATCGGGCAATGTTGCCAGAAAATGGAACCTCCTCCTTTAAATTCCCTAAGTCCCCTATGTTTCTGCACAACGAATAAAAAGTACTTTATGCATGTTGCTGGTGACTACGAAAACGTATCAATTTTACATTATTTACTTAAATATGCATTAATTATTATAACTATTACTAAACAATAATTAATAAATAATAGATACGATAATTAAGGGTCTATAAATTTCCTTTGTTAATTAGCTACACATGCATACATACATGGCCACTAACACTGACACTGAATGGAGTTCAATAAAAAGAGTGCCATTCATTTTGGCTAAAACCAGACAGTTCGCTCCCCATAGAATTCGACCAGTCATGATTAAGAATTCAATGACAAAGACCATATTCAGGTGCATATTTAAAATTATAGAGGTCATCTATTACGTCAATATTGCTACAATATTGCAATATTTCTGGGATCATTTCGTGAGACACATGCATAAATTATAATTCCTCAGGAAATTTCTGGCCATAATAGTATAAATTCTACGATTTATATTATTTCCATGCGTAGATATCAAACTCCATGGCGGAGGTAGTTGCATTTTGATCGTTTTCGACAGAAAATAGATAATTTTGTCCTTGACTAGATAAAAATAAATCAATATTTTTCAAATTTCACTTTCAAACGCATGGAGATATTTCCATGCAGGAAATTCGCTAAACTTGGAGAGCGCGAGGACTTAACTTAAGGGAAGGAGTTGGAAAAAGTCTCAAACGGGTGTAACTGTATTTTGAGATAAGTTACCATCAGTACTCACTCGAGTAGTACGCAGAATATTATGCACAACTGCCACATTACAATCTTGCGCACTACTGTCATTGTTAGCCCTAATTTTCCAGCACTAAGCAAATAATTGGATCACATTAATAAAATGTTTCCTCTAGATGAATAATTAATGTTCTACCATATCAGTAATTGATGAGTGCGAGCCCGGAATTTGGGGAGAATGTGACAATAACGACGACTTTTCATGATTTAGAGGAAGGCTGCCTGGCTAAGATTTTAATTTCCCCTTATTCACGACCTTTTCCAAATTTTCAGTTGGACAAGTGTATGCTCAAATGCTGACAAAATCCCATTTTCCACAGTTTATACAGTTTGATGCAGAAAAACACTTAAACCAACCCTTGGACTTCGAGGAATAGGATGTTTGGTAGTATTCGCATTTCATAAGGCACAACTTTGGAAGGGACTTACTATCAACAGAAACAAGGCAGTAATGAAGTATTCTCCAAATATGGACAAACGACAACACTTGAAGTCAAAACAATACGCCATATATCAATTATATTAACCCAGTATTCTATATTTTGAAACAGGTAAAAAATCTTTCAGCGCCATTGCGTATTTACCGATGTATACTCGTGATTACTGTCACGGAGATGAAAAGAATGACAGAATTACAATATGAAATCATTGACAACATATTTAGAGAGACAATCGATTTTTTGTTTTGATAAATAATAAAGGTAGTAACTGCTCAAGTCAGCACGGTGGACATAAAAATACATGATCTACTTCTGAATTACTAATACTTACATAACCAAGAATACGCATATAGTAACACCTAATATAAAGGCCGTTTAAACCGGCAAATGCATTTCTAGCATTAATTCGCGAATCAATTTAAGTGATGACCTGCAATAGCTTCTGTTTTAAACGGTGAGTTAATTCCATGCGCTTGAAGGATACGCAGAGGTAGACTTATCGATAGCTCATATCGATTCACAGTAAGTTTCCGACCAACGCAGCTTCTTCGATGGTTGGAATGATTCGCTTACATCGTCTGAGCGTACGCGATTGCTGCAACAAAGCGTAGAGACTAATGAGAGTACATTCTAACCACCTTGGTGAAGACTGAGATTTAGGTTTATCTGAAATGAAGTAGAACTGATGCTGGACCGAAATGATTTAGTTTTAGCAAACTCTACTACAGTGTAAAATGTAATGGAGGACTTTGTGTCCAAAATTCGCAGATAAAAATAAGACAGTAAATAAATGAATAATGGTGGCAGTCTCAATTACGTATCTGAAAGCTAGGAGAAGACGGAATGGCTAGACAAGGCCAAAGATGGGGAGGAGGAGCAGAGGACGAGGTACGCAAAGCAAGGTTCAAGATGAACTGTTATTATAGGACCGTGAGACCCATCGTAATTTTTTTCAAGAATGACAGCGGAGCAAATTAATACTGTGTTACATCACACCAGGCTTGATTATGAAAGACCAAGCACGGCGATAAGAGGAGCAATTCCTGCTGACAATACGTACCTAGTTTGCTCATTGACGTGCACAGTGATGTGTTATGATCATTGATGATTATAATGCTGTAATTTCCAATTCGTTTGCGCTCTCACGGAACGATTTTCAGCGACAGATGAATCGTACCTGATGTACTAGACAAGTATTTATAAGAGTACAACAAGTTTAATTATTTCCAAATTGCAAAAGAAATTGTGCATCTTACGGAACATAAAGGCGATCAAGTTAAAGGTTAAAAACATTGCATTCGTTTTAATTTTTCTCGGCACGTGGTTTTTATGATAACGAACGACACTGAGGAGAACAGAAAGGAATGAGACACAGCGAAGGAACGTTATTCGAAATATTTTAGTGATAATAAAACTAAATGATGTCGCTTTAGACCGTGATGTACGCAAAATAGCACCCTGACACATCCGAAATATTTTCAATGACAATATCCTTGGTATAGCACTAAAAAAAAATTCATCCGCCTTGACCGGGACTCCAAACCGGACCCCCTGATTTCCGGATTTTTTCTCTGTGAAATATTTTTCTATTGTACAATTTCTGCAGGTAACTCCTTTAAAGCTATCGCGGCAAGTTCGCTAGCTTTCCATTAGGTCATTTAAGTTTGGGAGGCGATATTATATCTTTTGTTGAATCGTCAATGATCGCAACGTGACAACAGATGTATAAAGGAAGACGCAAATGCTTTACTAGGATTACTTCCACAAGGAGGTCATAAGCATAACTTTACGCTTCCGATCTCAGTAATGAGGTCTGTGATTATTTCTAAACCGGTAATATTTTATTCAATTTTAGTTTTCACACCATTTTATATATTTTACTGCTTTATACTTGTGACCAAAATATTTTTTTTTAAGAATTCCTGATTAACTCTGGCTTTAACAGTCGCATGCAAAGTAATTATAAAAGTGCCGCTAATTGGAAAACTACCTTAACTTGTTTCCAATAAATCCGCTCAAAAACAAAGATGGATGTTGTGCGCTTGTATCACATGATCATTCAATAAATATAAATAAAAATCAATAAATAAAAATAGAACACGATCTAATTTTGATCGCGTGATCATGCGCATGATTTTCCATGCGGGGAATGTTCCGCTTTAATTGACGCATAGACGTCGTGACATGATCACTCCAATGATCGTTCGTAAGATCATTATCCGGGTCAAACGTCCTTAAGATTCACTCTCGAGCAAGGGCATTCAAAAAAGCATAATTCCAAAAGGGAAAAAAAACTAGCAGCGATCGGAAGGCCCCACCCACGGACAAGACAAGAATTAGTGGTTTTGCACTCCAAGAGTGAAGAAAAGCATCCACTTTAAACGCGTTCAAACGACTTGCTCAGACCGAGGTGAAATATATTTGATGTAATAAATAAAAATCAATCCACAAAAACCATTAAGACAAAACCTATCGACAGGCCATGGAGTGCGTGCATTTATTTTTGGAGATAAACCACGCATAATATATCGCTCCCAATGGCGCAGACACGAAAAATGGCTCGGAGTCAACAAGCTTCAACAAAAAAATTTTGCATCACGGAAGAAGAGAAAAAATAAAGAACGGCGCGCATATCGGAAGAACAGTATAGATAACGGCGTTCACCGGATGCCCAGCGATAACTACAGCGCCCATGGGAAGTATTCACGCCGGAAATCGAATGAAATGGACCAAATGCCCATAAATTCCACGGAATCTCTACGACACGAGAACGTTTGAGCGCAATGACTGGAATCGCCCGCTGACAATGACGCCACGTGCGTTAACTGGCCGCTACCGCAACGGGAAAAGACGGATAACGTACCTCGACGTTAAGATTTCACTGGGGCATTAAAAAGAAAATACCAGAATGGCCTTCGCGAATACAGATACCAGGAAAGAGAGATGGATGATGCACCCTTTACTATGAAATATTTAATAAATAGAAATCACTGCCCGATAATAGGTTGTAGTACAGACCAAATTTCCAGCAGAAATTATGAGAAAAAACCGATTGACAACAAAAGACTATTTTTTTACTTTTTTGAAAAGATTTTAGAACTTGAGTAGACCTGATGATGACGTCCTAAGGAACGTTGAAACACGTAATGTGTATCATTTACATTAAAAATTCAAGTGTACAGTACTATTACCACATTTTTATTTTAAAATTCTGTTCCACCATATCACGCCTAAGACTGTTGAATTTATTTTAGAGCTATTTTAAATACACCATGATAGAGTGCCTTAAATAGCCTTTTTCTGTGTGCAACAAAGTAACTGTAATAATAGATTGAATATATGTAACCAAGAAGAAAATTAGGATGGGTAAAAAAAACTTCAGGTTGAATTTTAATGCCAACCACTCCACGATTTAGTATAATTATATGAAGATTTTTCCGTGCATGATAGGTTCACTTTCTAGCCTCCCACTCAAGCGATATTGATGAGTGATCCCCATTAAGTAGGATTTGGTTTTTTTCCCTGTGTATAAACTGAGTGAATATCTCTCCGATAAAGCAATGTTTCATTTTTTAGCGCACGTACGAAGTGCATGTTTGTTGATTATTACACCACCTGCCACACACTTTCTATGTGGCTTGTGGAGACTTTGATGAAAAAGGGAGAACATGAGGTAAAACCTTAATGCCTTCCTTTCCCCTTCGTCTCCACCCCTTCCAGCGGCGATTTTTGTCTCAAGAAAGAATAAAAATAAATGGGGGACGGGCGTCTGGGGAGACTGAGGCTGTTGCGCAGACAGGGGAGCGTGCTTGAACACACGCGTGCGGTCTATCCCACTCGCACGTGCGTGACCCAGGGCGATTTGGGCTTGTCCGTCGGTCGGCCAGTTCCTGGAGACTCCCCCGCACGGAAGCGGGAGAACGATGGGGGGATGAGGTAGTCAAGAGTCCGGGAGTGAAGGGGATGGGCGATATATTTACCCAGAATGCGTGAGGGAGGTGTGCGCGGAGGCAGGGGAATGTCAGGCGTGAGAGGAGGGCTGTCGAACGGCCCGGATCGGGGTGAGGGATAAGTTATGGAGACGGAGATAGCCTGCGTCGAGGAGGATGGTGGTTGGTCTTCGTCGAGGGGGTGGACTTTCGGCGGGGGTGGAAAGAGTAGAGCGAGTTGGAGGGGAGGGAGAGGAGAGGGGCTGGGAAAGGAAAAGGGGAGGAATGGAGAGAATGAAGCGAAAAGGAATTGGGGCGGAGGGAGCCGTGGCCTATGTTATGGCTGGACGGAAAATGAGTCCTGAAGTGGACAATCAAGCGCCCATGGATTAGAAGACAAGTATCCTCCAATACCACGGCACCTCAAAAGTTAAGTGCACATTTGAGTTATCTTTTATTTTTGTGACATACACGGAAAAAAGGCATTGAAAAGTATCTGGGCGAATGATAAGCTTCAAATCCCCGAAATAATATCGATCGCCGCCTTTCTTCGAGAACCTATCAACTGCCTCTACTGAAAAAATAAGGTGTATAAACACTTTTATGCATATCACTCTAACTATTAATCTAGTGAGGGTAAATGAATGGGAAAGGATAAATCATTATTCGGGATTAATACGAACGTAAACATTTATCGACAAACACTCTTCGTTAAAGGGAAATACGTATTAGCGAGCGGCGAACGTCGTCAGATATTTTTATCCCAGGAAGATTTAAATGAATCTCGAAATTATCCCCACGATGGAATAAATGCTCCAGTTGGAATCCTCATTCGTAAGCTGGTACTTCTGGCTCTTCCACACAGATTTAGAAACTGCTAAGAGGATTAAGGGCGGGGCGTCAACTTATAAATATTCCAGTGGCAAATGGGGATTTCAGGAAGGCCCTTGGCTGGTCGATGGCACCATTAGGAATCGGCGAGGAGTTAATTGAGAGTTGGTGGGACACAGAGAAGGAAAAAAAGTTTTAAGATAAACCCAATCGCTGTTGTTGGCATTAGCTCCAATTACTGGAAGGTACTAAAGGACTCAGGAATTTAACAGACCACCTGAATCGTGGCACTGATAGAGGAGGAGATAGTGAATCCAATAAAAAAAGCACACCACCGCCTGGGCTCCGCGCGTAGTCCTAGCTCTTGCATGTCCAAATGAAATGCCCGGAGCGTCCTCTCTTCACTCTTAGCTGTGCTTAATTTACTTAAATACAAACTTAGGATTTTATGGGAACACATTTTTTTTAAATACGCAATTCTTAATCGATAAATCGTGTTTAGCATTGAAAAAATCCCCAAAAAAACATTATTCGATCAGTATTCCATAAAAAATTTGTGTTTTTGGGAAATTTCTACATCCTGTTTCCTACCATGTAATCTCTCCTAACCAATTTAGGCTTCCTAAAATAAACTCCTCTCTACCTATTAATACGTTCTCCCTTCTGCCGTAGTGCCATCCAGAAATCCTATTATTTTCCTCCCTCTTCCGACCCCGTCCAACATTCTCCCTTTTATCACCATTATTAACATTCATAAGCCACTCAAAACGCCCTCCGTCTACTTAGGTTGTCTTATAGCTCTCGCACCAATATTCTTTCCTCTCTGGATACGTTTAATACCACCTCGTGCTTGAAAAAATATCAAGTTGATTTTTTTTAATCTTATAAATTCCACTCCACATAAATGAGGACGCTTTAGAAGGCAATCAAACATTGGGCTTATTAGCTAGTTAAATTTTATATTAGATACAATAATACACCAAGAGGTCAAAATACTCGAATAAATGGTTGGAATTCCAGTACCATACGTTTAGGATACGAGCTCATGCTCACGGTTTCATGTTTAGTCACGAAATCTTTTTTCCCTACGCGTACAAATCAATTACAAAACTATCGTTGGATATCGACCCGGAGATAAATAGAAGGAGATTCCGCCATGCGCTCATAATGACCATACCAGATGCCTACCTGCTTGTCTGACGGGAGAGAGGAAAGTTGCGCGTCATGCGTGACCACCCGGTCCAGCCATAACTAGGGCTGCCCGCGAAAGAGAGTGGAACAAAGGAAAGGTAAATCGGAAATCTGGACACGACGGGGCCATGGGTGGACAAACAAGTTACCAAGCGCGGACTATTTCCTCATGCGTAATTGAATCCACTGTGCAATCACCTTATTGTAGAAGTACCGAGATAACTAAAAGTAAAAAAAAATCTTTTTCCATTACCTAGAAAGGGCAGCCTGATTTTGTGGTTCATCATGGAGCCTGATATTTAATTCCTCGGCGCAATTCATTACCACGAAAATCATCAAGGTGAGTTTAAGGTTCATCGCTCAATTTCATCACGTTGGCAGAAGTACGAATTTCCGTTCCAAAATCAAAACACTGAAAAGTTTATCTGCGTCCTTGTTCATTTCAACCCTCGGGAATTCAGCTTTGGAAATTCATGATGATAATTCAGAAGAAAATTTTATTTTTTCCCGAGTCGGCCGCGGTATTTGGATCCGTAATGCAACGGCTTGACAACCCAAAGGCCGTGGGATTCGAGTACCGCCTGGGATATATGTGGTGAGTGTGTATTAGGATAACTCTTGAGGCTACATTACAAGTTGGACGGTGTGATATAATCCTAGCAGTCGGGACACCCCAATATGTAATTCTACTTTAAACTACGTTTTAGGAAAGTGCACGCCAACCAATATAACTCATACACGTTATACTCGGAAATCCAAGTTCAGTTTATAAGAAAAAGAAATCATAAATTTCATCTCATCAGTAGTATGTTCAAAGCATTAACAAGCCTATGTGAACAGAGACTAACCTAGCATCAATCTACTTCTTTAATTCCAACAAAACTCGACTGTTAAAATTACTATATACACTGGAAAACAATTTCCAAACTATTTCTTCAACCTAAGAATTTCATTTGATTGCTTAGTCTGTGCTTAAGGTGATTCGACATCCAGGGTAATTCAACACCGTACTCTGTTCAATGCACTAAAAAATTATAATTATCATAATAAACCCTTATCATAAGCAGACCTTTTTACCAAACAAAGTAGCGCACCGATTTTCAAATGCCCACGTCCGTAACTTGTCTGCGGCCGTTTAAGTTAGATGGTGAAGTCCTGCTGCTTTCAAAGAAGATAATACTCGGTCCAGAGTAGTCGAATTGTCGCCAAGAGTCGATGACAAGTCTCCTCTTAATTTTTATTTTAAGATCTGCGTACTTGCGACATTCCGTCAGGATGTGCTTAGTTGTCAACGAACAATTGCAGTCATCACAGTAGGTACTTCCGTTTTCATGCTTCGGCAATTTGCACTCTCTACAAAGATATTTTGATATCAATGACTGAAAAAAACATCCGCCACGCCCCGCTGTTATTGAAATAAAAGATAATTGAACAAGTTTTGTGCGGCGGAATCTAAAAGAGGAATCGAGAACAGTAAAGGGGAGGCTACCCCTGAGAGCGGACTGGAGCGAGAATTCTAATTATGCTCCAACCCACCAATCCCTCCTCGGAAATAGCCCGCAGTCACAAGGGGGAGTTCGGGCTTACGATCCTGAGGAGGGCGGTGCTGTGTAGAAGGGTGGGGGTTGAGGGAGGGGATGCACGAATCCGACGGCTCCAGGGGTGGACTTTGCCGGAGGCGAACCACAAGGCCGCCGCCGCACCTTCCCGCACCCGCATGCATCCACTGCCTACCCATTCCGTTCCTATCCCCGCAGCCCAAACACTGCGCCCGGATCATTTCCCGGCCTCCAAGTTTTAAAGGATCGACGATCCACACCTGACGCGGTTGCACCGTCTAATTGAACGCTTTTTTTTTGTTTCCCTTCCCCAGTCGTGCGGTGAGACTGTTCCGTGAATCATACATTTGTTTTATTTTCATCGAGCACGGCTAACCAAACGGGTCGTGAATTCTCCTCCGTCCGCAACTTAGTAGACGGGCGCGAGAGAAGAATGCAAACCACGAGTCTGGGCGAAGCAAGGGTAACCGCGGGAAATCGGATGCAAGTGGATGAGTGGGAGGGACAGAAAATGCAGCCCATTCCAGTGAGACCCTTTTTTTTGCTACCCGTATGATAAAGGTGAAGGCAGAGGTAGCTTTCCGGACTTTCAGCGGCCGGGTCACTCTCTCACGTGTTTTTCCGAAGAGTGGACTTTGCTATTAGGTGTTCCAACGGTTCCTCCAGCTTCATTGCATCCTCTAAATCCAGCTCTTATTTCTGAGATAAATCCAATCCATACCCGAGGGATTCGAACCCACGACCTTGGGATAACTAATCCAGCGCGTTACTCTTCTACCGAGGCGACAAAACATGATGATAATGGGTACGAATCTTGCATAGAAGGGTTTTCCTCTACCCTGACCCATTGATATTTCATATAGTCTACGTCAATTTCTACTTATAAACAATTCATTGCTATTTTATTGATACTGTATGAAATAAAATCCCAATTAGTGCTGAAGTAAACAAAATAGGATAGTACCAAGATAACTCCATACAGAGTAACCTTTGTTTTTTTTCAAATTCAGCAATTAGGTGGCACTTTTTCTCCTCGTGCGCATAATGTTAAACAGCTATGTCTACCTATTCCAATACTGTTCGTTAAATTTAACCCGTGAATATAAACATGGTTTTATCCCAAAGACAGAGGTTTTTGTTTTTTTCTCCTGTCTTCCCTAATAATTCGGGAATTTTTCACCACGTCATCATCATCAATATCATCATCGTGATGAGGGCAATGTCGAGGTCCTTGTGTTGCTGACGGAATAATCAACTCCGTACCCAAAGATTTACGAAACATTCAATCGGTAACATCAATCGGAAATGGCAAAACTGCCACCATTCCTTTCAAAATCTCTTGGATATGCAAAGGAGTGGTGGACACATGAGAATAAGGGAGAGAACGAGCAAACTGGAATACTTCAGGGAAACAATCCAAGTTTCAGCCTCTAACGGTGACCCTTACAATCATGGGGTATTTGCATGCAAGAAAAGTCATTAACTGTCTTTCAAATGCATGTGACGCAAATTCTTGTGAAAATAACTCGATGAATGGCCACATGTCAAAAAAATCACTGCGTGGATGGTTTATTCCTTCCAAAAAGTCGTCTGAACCTACTGAAGAAGTTCTCGCACACACTATGAGACGGAAATTGGAAAATAATATGGATGAAATAAGAGAAAAAGGGAGCGAGGAGATGACATCATCTCCTCGCTTACACTATTCGCCTAACCTCCTAAAGTTACGAATTTGAGAAATCAGCCGGCCAGATAGCCAGATTGGTAACGCGCAGGCCTGGCAAGTCTTATGGTCGCGGCATTGAATCCCGCCTTAGCTTAAGGGAACGAAATAACCGTACCTGTTGGAGCATCTACTATCAAAAGCCATTACTACATCAATAAAGCAGTGACTATTTTCATTTCAATGACAGGTACATTCCAGACCATAACTGACTTTCTCTTAACTTTCTAACTTAATGACAGTGCTAAGTCTAGCCATTCTGGTGACATGTCTTGACTTTATGCCTAAGTTTTACCATAGGTAACTATTCGGGGCTGTACAGGTTAAACGCTAAATTACATCAATAAGCTACTAAAACTAGACTAATGTGTATTGGATTGATAATGGGTATCCTGCTATTGATCGCTAAAAGAAATCACCAACGTTTGCATCACGAGCCATTCCGGCAAGACAAACGTTCGCCCTAATAGGCCCTCACCACAACGGAGGATAAAGTGAAATAGGTATGGAAACAAAGGTGTCAGGAGATAAAAAGAGTGGGGAGAAGAAGGGAACGAATATTGTTACTGTGGGGGGTTGAGGCAAGGGGAGAGGGGTAAGAGCTTAGGGAATTGCACTCGTGATCGATGGAAGGGGAGAGGGGGCGGAGAATAATAGCGGGAGTGGAAGGCTGGGAGCGGTAGGGGCGGACACACACTCCCCCACTCCGCGGGCGAAAACGACACACAGAACAAGTGGCGGCGGGCGATTCGACCGGCGGAGGAGGAGGTCAAAGAGAGGAGGGCGATAAACGCGGGGTCACGGTCAATATAGGGAGTCACCACGACACGGGCGCTTTCGTACAAGGAGAGACGACGAGAGCCGCCCAGCATAAAAGGTAAGCTGTTGCAGCCGATTGCGTGGCAAGGATTGAGGAATGGCGGAGGGTGGATTTGAGTGGCATAGGAGTTAAAAGGGGAGAATGAAACGGACGAATTATTGCGTGCTCACGTAAGTCAAGGGGGGCGTAACTAAAGAGATTTTTTCCCGACGCGAGGGAACAGGGAAGGGGGAGCTAACTTTTCACGAGCCCATGACTCAAACTCTCATCCCCCTCCCCCCACTCCAGCAGACAGTTTAAGTTCCGTTCCGTTTTTCCCTAGCCCTGAAGAGAACATTGAGCGCAGAACGCGGTCGAAGTGGTCGAGAGAGGTTAGAATAAAGAACGGAAGGAGGGTGCGAGCTCCCCAAGACCCCTTCGAACGCGTATGTGCTACGCTGAGTATGTACTCGTAAAAAAATAAGTCAGTAACCCTTTTTTTAACGGCTTCTCGTACTATTGTGGGGAGCACCCACACGGCAATCCATATGGAGGGAGAGAGACGGGGTCAGTGGTGGAGTTGGCTCCGGCCTTTCAGTTTTTCGAAACAAATACGAGGGTGCGAGAGAGGGAATTGAATGGAAGGACATAGAGAGTAGGGAGGGGGGAGTAACTGGCAAAAGAACGCGGCAGAGACGTACACATGAAAGAACGTGCGGGCGGATCGATTCTCGCGAGCGCGGCTCCTTTGCCGCCGTGGGTGGCGCGGTTTAAGCCGCACTCCACGCTCCACTCGGAAAAGCATCGAAAAGGGCTCTCCCCATTTTTTCGGCCCGACCTCCCCCCTTCCCTCGGGAAAAAGAACGAATGAAAAATATCCCCGCCGGCCCGTGCACAAACAGGCCGAGGGCACTTATCCGGCGCGCTCTCTGGGGCTCTGGCAGTGCGAGCCGCCGCCGCCGCTGGGGAGGCGACCCAAGGGATGAAAGGCGGGCGGCGGCAGTTCACTCGCCGGAGCAGAAACGGCGATCGGGGTGTGGGCGCAGACAACTGCACTTCCTCCTCTCTCACCCTCCTCCCCCATCATAGGAATTTGAACAGTACCTATACAAGTACTAATCCTTTTTTTATGCATGATATGTAGTGCATGTTTGGTGAGAGTTCACCCCCTGCCACACACCTTTATGGTGGCTTGCAGGGTATTATGTAGATGTAGATAGGAATGAAAGGGGGTATGCCACGTGTATCGACTAAAACGCCTGATATTCTAGCCTGTTCGATTCTGCAGAGCTACCGCTATAACCTTAGAGCTAAGCTATGAAAAGCGTATTAAATTAGTTTTCAGGACTCCCAATCACATTCCCTCCCCGTCACGGACACTTGAACTTAGTTCCTATCCTTACTCCTCTTCTTTAATTTCTAGGGAGTTAAGATGATGAAAGTTCACCAGGATGGGATTTTTCCTTCAACTAACATTTGTGGAGTGTCATCAGATGAGTCAATAGCACAGTAACTAACTGTAGGACTGCCTTGCCGCATAGCTTTGGCCTGCAAGGGACCATATCAACAGAGGATGATTTTGAGATATGATGATTACCATTTCTTCGTTAAGAAACTTGGGGAGAGAGGAATTTAACTATGTTTATCACCTCGGTGAGTATGCTCCAGGTATTGAACACAGCCCAGGATGGTATTTTCCCTTTCAGTTTTTTTCGATCATGTTGCACATAGACTTAAAAGATTCATATAAAACTGGGTTAAACTCGAAATTTTAACTGCGTTACCATTTTCAATTCTTCATGTAGCTACATAAAAATAACGAATAATGTCGTTAAGAAGTGGCAGATTCGTTCATTGGAGCGTATGCTTGTGTAGTGCGACAGGTTGGATGGGAAGATAAGGGGACATTCATGTGTTGGAATTCTGGACACAGTGCCTGACACCCTTTTAGAAATTAATGCTTAAGGTTGCAATAACAGTGTTGATTACAATGGCACTACTCCTCTTCCTATTACTTGAAAGTAATAGTTATGACCAAGTAAGGAAAAGTTTCATAAACCCCAGCTTATTGCTGCTCTTGAGAAATGCCTGCGGTAAAATTGTGTAAGTGGTTTTGTTTTGTGCTTTAATCGCTGTGATCATCTCACAAAATAACCGTCTGTTTCCCGGCGGGATACTATCCAGCCACCTTTTGATGGTCAAACCTGCACATTACTAACCCTATAACGACCGCTTGCTTTATGGTAGGTAAAGCTGTGCGAGAAGTGGGTGGTCATCAAAGGTTATTCCCTATGGCTTCGAGTGCAATTCGCCAATGATGTTGATAGAAAAGATAAAAATGTATTCACAAAATAGATATTCATGATAATATACGAGGCAACTCCTAAGAGTAAGGGTATACTTACAAAGTTATAGGTGGGTCAAAACGCTATACACGGGCCAGGATGAACGCACTCCGAAACGTTTGATACCGTAATTAGTTATTAGTTATCCCTTAATTAATTAATACCGACAAACGAACATCAATTATTACAAGGAACATAGTATAAATACGACAAAGAGGAATGAGATAAGCGAAATTAGGAAGGCGAGGAAATATCACCCAACTTACAGCCAGGATGTATGCCCCTAATAAAAACTCATTTTATTCTATCATTTCCAAAAGGAAAGATGAGGATCAATACTGAAAGATTTGATGACGCGCAGAGTGTAGTACAGGAACTAATCAAATAGTAGAGAATATTGGGAGAAGGCATGAAAGGCAGATGGAGGAAACGACGATAGACATTGGAATGTTTGAAAACCTTGATACAAGGAAGTATGCCAAATAAACATGTAAGAGGGAGGAAAAAAACCAAATTATTTTTTAATGACGCAGAAAAAGGGTTTTGCAGAGCCGAAGAAAAAATTATATAGTGGATCACCACAAGATGGTAGTGGAATACGACTTTAGGAGCTCCTAATACAAAGATAAAATCGAAACACCTAGCCTAACCGAAGCTGAACAGAAGTCAAGCGCAATGTCCAGTCAATGGCAATCCAATGACATAGGTTAATCGGTGAACGAGACCGACAGCTAAGGTCATTTTCGCCAATTTTTAAATAGGCGGTTGATAGGATAGGGTTAGGTTTCTCTCGGGGAACAGAGAAAGGATTGACAGAAATACGACGTCCGCATTAGCCTGTTCTTGACGAATGGCTCGAAGGAAACCCCGGTTGAACGTCTCACCCGAGGGACGGTGAATAGTGCTCTCCAAACAGCACTCAAGTGCGGATGGGTGTAGCAATAAACATTTTCTGTCTCCACCGGGATTCGAACCCGAGTCCTAGGATATCCTGAGGATGCCACCACTCTAACTCGGCTTCCCATTAACCGGGAGAAGTTTGAACACGTGGCAGACGGAATTGTCAACGGCTAAGTTATCGAGGGGGACTGGCATTCATTCATCCGGTAACGCACGCAGACGTGCATAAATTCCACGCGAAAAACCAAAGTTCACCCGGCTTCGCATTCGGCAGCGACGCGTGTCAGCGCACCAAACGCACGTGCAACACTTTCCCAATCTCAAAATTCTCACACCAGAGCGATCTCTCGATAATTCAATTCACGCATAGCCAGTCCGCTCGGGAGTCGATTGCGCTGTTTTGTTTTCTAGATCAATGGGCGCGATCCTTTCGTTTGCGGAGTTCCCTCTCTCTCTCTCACTCATCCCACCCCGCGGGCGGGCGACGGGGTAGTACAGACGGACGTATACTCGAAATATTGGAGCGAGGGAGAACGGGGGAGAACGGGGGAGGGACGAGGGACGGAGGGGAAAAAACAAATAAAACCGGAAGCGGGAAAGTTTTGACTGGAAGGGTAGGGTGGAAGAATTTCGGAGCTTATTTGCGCGAAATAGCTTCGGGAGGCAACGCCGCTGGGTGGAACGCAGTGAATGAGTGAGTGCAAGAGGTAGATAGAGAGAGGGAGGTGGGGGTTGGAATGAAATGAAGCGGCCGGTTTGCGGCGAATTTCCCACGCGCGGACTCCACTCTTAGCTTTTAAATTTTTTTTCACAAAGCCCCGGGAAAAAATGCGAAAATAATATTCCGTCGGAGCGAGCCAAACATCAGAGTGCGTCGGAAAAATGAAAAGGTTAATTTTTCCCAGGTCATACTTGTTCCACTCTCCATGAACGCGGATTAAATGTGATCCCTCGCCTCTTCGTGCGAAAAATAATATTCAAGGGAAAATGGATAGAAAAAAAATGACGACCCGAATCCATCACGTCACGGTCTTTCTTTTGACTTGCCTCTGGTCGGATGACGTTTGTAGGAATTTCTCTCGCGTAAATTAAGGAAGCGAAGATTTGAATCCTATAAAAGGATGAGAAGATATTTATCCTATACAAGGAAGCGAAGATTTTAATCCTATATAAGGAAGCTAAGATTTTACTGTTCCAGCAAAAACCGATTTGGATTCATAACTTGCGTGCCAGATTGGAAGATAAATAAAAACACCATAAAAGGAATGATATAACAAGTGAGTGCTTCGACTTATGTCACAGCAAGTTTTGTGGATGATTGTACCATAAATAGTAAATCGCGAGTTTTTTACAGGTAAGTGTGGGTTTGGATACCTTCACTCTTCTTTGTATTGCATTTATCGAATCCTTATGAGTATTATTTCTCTCTTCAGATGAACATATTTTCCACCTATTTTGATATCTTTTCGAAGAACATTTTCACTCTCTTGCTCAAGGGATTTTATGTACCTAATCCCAACGACAGCTTTAGAGTCTCATTTTCCATAACGACTCTATCATCTCTACTCCCCCCTCGGCTTCGAATTATTTATGCTACATTTAACCGAAGTCAAAGTTTTGGATGGATATATATCAGTACATATAAGTAATGGTTGCGGGCGTAACTTGGCGGAAATCCTTCATTGTCCTTAGAACATTCAAAGAAATATCGACTTGGCTGTTTACACAAGTGTTTATATATATTTATAGATATATATCACGCAGCATAATAATTTCCACATTGTTTTTATATATATCACACAGCACACGGGTAATTATCACACAGCATAATACTATACGCGTTAAATTAAAATTAAACATAATATTTAGAATCTAAAACAATCATTGATCCATTCCTTTTATTCTAAGTGTAATCGTCGTTTATCGTCGAAACAGAATTTTCGAAAGATTTCTTTTATTCACTCACTAACTGCTATTATCGAATAAGCGGCAATACTGAAATTGAAATAGCATAATATTATTCCAACGAGAGACCAAAGATATCATCTAGCGTTTAAACTGCCCGTACGAAAAATAAAAAGACTTGATTAGTGAGAAATAGGAGGGGAAACAAAACTGAGTGAGGCTATACCTTCAGTTTAAAGTCAGTACTATCGGTAAAATAACCTCGGGTATCCGAGAAGCTTCATTTATCATCCGCGACATATTCCGGATCGTTATCAACATGATATCATTACGTTTGGAACAAGATCCTAATTCCATGTACGCTGGGAAGTTACCACATTGAAATTTGAGGAAAACCTTGGAGAATCGTCCACCCAAATTATCCTTTCCAGACGCCCATTAAGGGGCCGAACAAGCCCTCTCGATGATCGAACTAGGAGGAGAGCAATAATGGAAACACGGAGTCGGTCCCGAAACAGAGCAGAGGAAGAGAAAAGCCCATTTCCTTCTCCACCAACGACTACGAAGTTGATGATGACGAGGATAATAAAGGGAAAGACACGAGGAAGCGTCTCCGCCTACGCTAACACGTCTCCAACCCCCAACTCGCCTTTTGCGGTCTCCCAACCCATCTCCTAGACTCCCCCAGTCGCCGACGAACTAGCAGACTCCCCCGCGCCAACCCCCTCCTTTCTTTTCCTCCGCTCTCTCTCTCTCCCACTCGCCACTCTTCCCCCGGATCCACGCAAAAACCGACGGGACAAATGGTCCGGACAAGGCGGATGTGCGGATGCAGATACGGTGAGGAGGCGGGCCCTAGGGCGCAAGGGGTGACGGGGGAGGACTCTCAGGGGTGAGATGTGAGCGTAAGAACATGTGCACACGCTAACGAGGGGTGGGTTTTGCGAGGAGGGGAAAGGGTTGGGTGCTAGGATTTTGTGGCGTGGAAACGGAACCGAACGATATCTCAAAGCATCGAAATTACGATAGGAGGCTATCAAGCAATAACGCTTCGCTTCATTCATTCACAAGGACATTCTATATCATGCTATTTGAACATTCACCGAGATGATTCGATACCTCACAAGACTACGATATTCTATAGCTTGCTTTAGAAGATGATGAGACTTGTGGACTATGTTCCAATTTCTGTGGGATGATATCATCATCGTTAGTCATCAATCCTCAGATAGGTATGACGCAGCTCTCCACTGAGTTCTTTTATCGGCTAATCCCTTCATATCTACGTACATCTTCTCTTTCACATCCTTCATCACTTGCTCCATATATTTCACTCGAGGCCTTCCTTTGCCATTCTTCCCATCCACTTGTCCTTCAACGATTGTCTTCATCAGGCCACCGTGGGATAATGATTGTCTTCATCAGGCCACCGTGGGATGCCATACAATAATAAATGAAACTTAACGACCACAGTTTGATTTGACGTTGGCTTTTTAATTAGGGTTGGACTCGCCACATACTCAGCACAATGCCGTGGTCACCAAAGGGAGGGGTAGGAGGAACCACCAGCGGTTTCGCAGAAAGACCTTCAATCGAGTAAATAATTCAGTACTAGCCCAAGTGAACATGTTAAAGGTCCCCCAGGGCTCGAACAGAAGATGCATTTGATGAACAGCCCGACATTATGGGCACAGAAAAAGTTCAACACCGTCTGCGATGCAATACGCAATGGAAATTCGGCACACGATATTAAGGTAACGTGATATAATTTCGCATGAAATATAATGCGGCACACGATATGCGAGACAGCTCGATACGCGACCCTGGACCGTACTACAACATGTGGCAACCATAATCCATAGTCGTACAAGTCGATTTTTTGGGAACTTAGGCGATACGCTCCGTATGTTGCCGCTCGATACTCGAATTCCACCATGTCACAGACCTCTGCAGGAATGCGAGGAGAGAGGGAGGTATGAAAGAGAGAGAGAGGTGCGCCTTCTGTGGCGGAGGATGGTTGGGAAAGGCAATCATTTATGGACAACGCCCCCTCGCTCATCCCAAACAACTCCCATCCACACCCAAAACCACCCCCTTCCCAGCTCTCTTCTCCCCTCTCAGCCCAGCCCTTTCCAGATTCTTAGGTCCTCTCCTCCATACACACACTCCTCTCATCACAGTTCAAGTTTCGTACCCAAAAATACACCACGCTCCCCAACGTCTACGAGATTCCGCTGCACATTGACTAACATAATCAATCATTTTTAATTATTCTACCACTTAAAGTAGGTTGAAATGTGAACTTAACACCACGCAACCAATCGTTCATATGATGTTCTTCTTCATTTCCTCATTCTTCCTGCCTCCCATCTTTTTATCCAAATTATTCGTTTCCCTCCTCTCTATTTCGTCCTTGAAAATACAATCGCTAAATATCAATCATTTTATTCTCTCTCCCATTCAAATTCCTCTATTCAACTTCTTCTTCGAGGATTTTTTCTGTAGTCTCACTTTCGACCCATCTCTCCTTCTCCATTCCTCTCCACAGACACATCTCAAAAGGCAACAGCGATATATAATAATAGTAGCCACTTCCCTTAGAGGCCACTGTTCACTCCCATGCAATGCCAAGCTCCACGTCAGACCCTTCTGCGCTCTTTTTTATGTCCTTATTTAGTGCCATTTGTTCACTCCCACGCCCCAATGAGATTATCCTTCTAGCCTCAAAAGTGAAATACACTTTTCTCCGACAACCTATCCAAGTGACTTGATTGTCTCTTCTTCTCCAGCTTGTGTACTCCCACTTTCAAATGTAATCCGGCCCTCTTTACTAGGATTTTCTAAATCTTCTGTCGTTCTCTTATCGCTAATATTCTTTCCAATGCCTTTCCCACTGGTGTTTTCACGTATCTAATACCATTAACTGAATGGCCAACTAACACATGATCATCCGAAAAATGTAAAACCGATAAATCATGAAGATGGCAGACGATACGCCAAAACTATGCATTTCTGACATCATTGGATACATCATGAAGATGGCAGACAACGCCACTACACATTTATGACCTCATTGGATAACAAGCGACAACGTATATACTGCGATTCTCAATTTACCACGCGAAGTAGTTACATTGTCATACTTACTATACTATGCTCGGGTATGAACTTTGCAAACATCGTTTACATCTACATCCACGCAATACCCTGCAAGCCACCGCGAGGGTGTGTGGCAGGGGGACTCTCCCGCAATCTCGCAATCTAACCAAAATTTCTAAGGAAGTGATATGCCTGGCGTCATTATTTGATGAAAAAGACATATACATAATACTTTCAATGCAGGAAAGAAGAGATTGATAGAAGTTCTCCTTTTATGCATTCTATATCAGTCATGTACAAGAGAAATCTAGAGCATATTTTTTAAATAATAATGTAGCTCTTTTCCAGAGATCATACACAACGTCAATATCATTGTTGTGGTGAATCGGAAACAGAGAACCATGTATGGACCCTGATTTTCAGGAAAGTCAAAAGATAACGCACAGTAGAAAAAACCTATCGCTATAGGTAATCCTACTGTGATCGTCCTTAACGTACCAATATGTGTTTTTACTACGGAATTTTGACAACCGCTGGTAGAAGAAAATCCCATAATTTCATGAAAACCCCTAGACTTTTAGTGCCTACAATAATTGGAGACGATTCCGATCTCTGGTACAGATTCCTCACATATTATTAAATTATATTAGGTATAATATCATAGACACTAAAATTAGCATATATTACATTCTTGCTCAACATTCGTCCACAGAATTACGCCTTGAGAATCGGCCAAACGTACGAGAAATCGCGACTCCTAAGACCGCTCTCACCTAATTCCCTTCCTCACTCCATACCCTTTCGATTGGATCCCACCCTCCCCGAAAATCCTGAACCCTTAACGCCCGAGGACCCAACCAACCCCTGGCCAGCTGCAACGACCCCAAACAGGCGACCCCCAAAAGGTGCCTACCTCCTGGCTCTCTCCCGTCCAACTCCCACCCTCGTGCTATTTTCTGCCAACTACGCCCTTTATTCGGAGGATTGCAGGGAGCAGGAGGCAGCGCAAAGACTTGCCTGGGAGCACCCTTTTGAAATATGACTTCGGATAGGGATCGGGACTACTTGAAACTGGCCTCGGGTTGCAAGCCCGGGTGGGGAAGGGCAAGGTCCAAGTTAAAATTAAACACACCGCCCCTGTTCCCGAACGGTTTGCTATCGGCACGAGGGGGATTTAACGGAATCGGGACTTGGGGAGGCATGATTAAGCACCGGAAGTTCCCTTATTAGCAGACACACACTGGCTGACGAAACAATTAATATCGGCCCTGTTCTCAGAAAAAGCCAAGTAATGGAAATTCATGGAATACTCAAATTGAGACGGTATCAACCCTACGCCGAGGAACTGTTGTCGAATTTCAGTTAGATGAAAAAAGAGAAAATACAGAAAACATAAAGGGATTTACATGTAATAGGTTGAAATGTTTATGCTCAAGTAGATTAAGTGTATACTCCTAACCGCATCATTAATGAATTTTAGTATTTATAAATGGCTACCGACAGCTGAGATCATCTTCACCATTTAGGATGGACGTGTAATTAAGGGAAGGGAAGTTTAGTGGGGAAGAAGGGTGGAGAAAAAACCTGCGCAGGCATTGGCAAGGTGAATGCGACAAGGGACGGTTTAACGTCAGATCCGATGAAAGGAGTGCTCTCCGAAAGGCACACAAGTAAGGACTGGTATTTCACTGAAAATCTGTAAAATCCCGGGATTCGAATCCGGGTCCTCGGAACGAAATCCAGCTACCCAGCCCAACGCAAACCCGATCCCCATGATTGATGACGTGATAATTATGAATAATAATCCAGCCTAGTAGAATACATTAAATACAGGTCAACGAACAACGCTGCTCTCATCAAATTAAAATCTATTGAAACATCAGCGGAACAACCAACCACACAACAAAGAAAGTATTAATAATTACGAATATCTACGATTATAATTACCTAATAAGATATCACGCGGAAGAAGGGAATAGTAATTTTCACTCGAATGTCCGATAGTGTAAGAAAAAATTCGAGAAAATTAAAGAATGTCTCACAAACCGGGGTTTTACATGAGCTTCTTTTTATTATTTTCTTTTAAAGAAAATGGTACACATACAGCAATGTTGCCAGTTTAAAGTGCACTAATAAAAATTGATCTTTCCGTATTCGTGTATTTCGTAGGCTAAAACTAAATATTAAAGCATCTATGAAAGTAATAACTCATTAATTCTACTTCGTGAAAACCACGAGAGGATTTCCACGCGGAAATTACACGTCGACACTCTTCTAACTTGTTTACGTTAAGTAAAACCACTTCACAGCTAACAACAACCCAAAGTAACAAAGACTAATGTCCACAAACAAATAGCTGAACGAAATATTCAAATGTTACATTGTTGTACAAAATCAATGTTATAAACAAATAAGCATGTTAAAATGATCATGGTTTTCCATTTTTAAGACCATTTCGTCTTGGGTAACTATGGGGAAAAGAAAATACTTTTCATTCCCCACTCATTTTCGCAGGAGAACAGTAAAATATCAAAATCAAATGACAGAGGGTGATAAACTTTGCCTTACTAACAGTTTTCGAACTGAAAATTCCAGAAGTACGAAGTCCTTGTGACCAAATAAGTTTGGAGGCTGACTAATAGCCTCCACGAGTTTGAATCCCGACAGTTCCGACTTAAATGCTGGCTGGAAAGCACTTCACGCGGTATAACCTGTGTACCGGATGAAACTTTAAAATGTTGGACCTTCATGCCTTTCGTCGAGAGCAAGCAAATGGTGACGTCGGGTGTTACTCCACTCTTCATTCGCTCCCTTAACAATTCCTATTCATTCCCAATCACCAAACTGTCGCCAATCGTGAATAGGACCCCAAACTGCCACGAATAACTATCCAGCAACCAAAAGCACGAGCAAAGTTTTCCTTGGCACATTGAGAAAAAATCCATTTCCGATTAGTTTAAGGACCACAGACAGATCCGACTACGTTTCGCCGTAAACGTCGACGGCGACGTAAAAGGCTACCCAACAAATATGCGTGAAGAAAAAAAGTAAATTTTGCTCAACATATACAAAAATGTGCAATAACAATAAATCACAAGCCCGACGTGGTAGCTAGGTCAATAACGCGCCTGCCTGGAAACCAATAGGCGGCGGGTTCGAATCTCACCCTGGGCAAGGATGCTGTGAATGTCCTAAGAATTAGATCTTAGTTTTTTGGGTGCGATATTCTAAACATCAAGACTACTACTACGGACAAATCGCGAGCACGCGAGTAGTACTCCATCGCAGGGCAAAGATATAATCAAGGATGACTCTGAATGAAACAACCAAACGACAACACACTACCAAACCCCCAGCGGGAGACCACTTGAAACAATGAAGGAAAAAACACAGAAAGCGATCCAATTGATTGAATGGAAAAAATTACCCAGGAGCTCCTCCCCAACGGGAGGCCCGAAATGTTGGGCGGGAGGTGGTGGGAAGTCAACTAAGTCGGATATGTCGACGCCCTAATTCATCGCGCGGGGGAGGAGAGAAATTGACATTGATCGCAGTAACGCCCGGCAACAATTCCCTCGCCCATCCCGGGACACCACCACCTCCTCCTCTAACCCTCTCTTGTGTGGGAAACTAAAACCGCCGCCCTCCTCACATTCGAATCGAACTTTCCGTTCTCTCTCGCCCTTACTAAACCCTCCCCACAGCACACATCACCCGAGACCCGCCCCCATTACACACCCTCCTATCCCATTCTCCCCCCCCCCCTCTCTCTCCCCATCGTCGTCCCAGGCCGCGACTCCCACGAGCGGTGAACACCACACAAACACTCGCATAACCCTCCTCCCTTTTCCCTCCCGGCGGCGGCGATGGGCGTGACCGTGGAGGCCCTGGACTCCCTGTATTCTGGATGGCCAGGGGTGGATGAGAGCGGTAAAAGAGAGGGACCAGACGAAAGCGGCAATGAAAAGACGCATTAATCAGTGTCTCCATTCAGCCTTCAAAATATTCCCCTCCCCCATATCCCGGGGTCCTTACCCGTTTCCTATTTCCCTTTCACCGTACCCTGTGCTGCTCCCCTTTCTTCCGCTCACCCTATCCATCTCCCGCCTGGATATGCCTCCCGAACATTCCGAGTGCGGGAAATTTTTCGTCGAGGACGATGATTGAAATTTATGCCGCCGCCGCCGTGGTTCTCCCTCGACCGCTCTGCCTCAATCGGCTGTCCGACTGGGTTAGGTTGCGGATAATGTTTCCGCCGACGTTTCCCCCGGAGAAAATTTCCGGTCTTAATGCTTTCTCGATAAATGCCTCCTGAATGATTGAATCAAATATGGCAGCTTGTGTTTATTGAGATATCCGATACGACGTGCTGCCTCCAGCTCATAATAAAGAGAAGTATTAGAGTTAGCCGTATAAACAATACTGGATATAAGGTACTGACAAAAAGAAGGGCAAATATTAAAACAACTGAGAAAGCACTAGGTGAGGTTTTAGACCACTAATCGTTTTACGTGAGTCATGGTGGTCAACACCGAAGCATGTAACTTTCCGCGGCAGCCCTGTCGGAAACGCGCAGGTCGAGCTAGCAAATAGCCAAAGGTTCAAATCCCTCCCTGGGCAGTTGATAACAAGTTTCCAATTCAGATTACACATCGTCCAATGTAACTGAAGCCCCTAAAAACCGTATCCTAACCCTGAAAAATGACATCGTATTCATAGTCTTTGGATTTTAGACGCTCCAACAGCTAAGGTTATATCGCACTCTCTAAGTTAAGATCTTACTCCTTGGACAAACAACATTCGTGTCCTGGGCAAAATTCTAATCCGTATATTTGGGTTGCCAGGCAGGCGCGTTATGGATTGGCTAACACAACCAGTGCACAGTGATATCCTTTGCAAACGAATAACATTGACCGAGTCAGATCAAGGTTATCATAGGATTCGGTCGTAAAAACGACGTGGTAACATACAACGCACAAAGAGCAACCTGAAAATGATAATACGCAATCTTATAATTTGCTTGTAAGTTTTATGAGTTGCCGGCTACGAAAACTGACATTGCTTAGTACACGAGGCAATTATTTGTTGCACCAATTGCGCAATATTATTTTAATGCCATATTAAAATTAATGGTTTCTGGCATTGTCTGGTGTCTGGATGATGACGTTTAACGTCAAAACACGGGGTGTGCTTTGCAATGAAATTTGTGTGAAGACGAAGTATTTCTTTGTATTCAATATGAATATTTGGTTATCAATTTTTCTGATAGAATTCGCAAAAGAATGATAAAATATTTAACGAGTTCCTTATTCGTGAATTCCGTACATAAATTTGTTCCTGTGTTCTCAATAATGTAAATATATAGGAAAACTACCGTTCCGTCTCTTGAAGTATCTTTACTTTCGGCATATATTGTATGCTACACGTAGACGCAGCATCCATTCCTTCGGCTAGAGGATAAATTGTAGCCGCATTCCACCATTAGGAATTCCAATCATCCGTGGCTCTCCGCGTTGAATTCCTTCTCCACCACTTAGTTTAACGAATTTTAACCCCGTCTAAACTCCGCCCTACGTGATTTTAAACGATTTATAAAACACAATCCTCACAAAATCCCACCCCATACTCTCTCCCCAATCAACCACCCACAAAATCGACCCCACCAACGCCTTCCACCCTCTCCCGCAAGCAACCCCCTCCCGAGGGATGTTTATTGCCTCGCATCCAGTGCCCCCATCCAATTCAACAAAAATCACGCCATGAGACCGTTCCGCCCGCCATCCCTCCCCCGCGGTCGGCTTGGCCAAGGTTCACCACCCTTATGAGAGCTATCCAAACCTCCCGAACACCCACATCAACCAATCCCCGACTCCCCCTAGCTATCCTCCCCGTCACCTCTCGCCTCCCCACTAGTTCTCTCAGACCACGAGATGATTTCACCCCAGTCGGCCGACCGACCCCTTATGGGGGCGTTAGTCGGGATGGATGGAATCGGTGCAGGGAGAGTGATAGGACCGTGAATGGTCCGGCTGGTCCTTTCGGAGGGATTGGAGAGCATTCAGAAGGGTTCTAGGGGAGGAGGAATTGGTCGGGAGGATTGGAGTCCTTCGGGAGGGAGGTACAGACACGAAGTCTAACTAATATCCGTTTCAAAAGCATCCCTTTCCTGTCACTGACAGCCCGAATGGAATGGGGGTCGGGCGGGTGGATGTATGTACGACCGCTGGAGGTGGAGTTAACGAAAGGAATGGTAGAGGGATCCGGTACCTCTACGACGATGAGTTAGTACGGAATATGAAGGAGGGGGAAGGGTGCGTGTCGTGTCTTGCGTGGGCAGAGAACGATCTATTTTGAAAAATACATATGGTGGTGGCACGCTTATCGAGCTAATCGCTTTTCCCCTTCTTTCTCTCTCCCACCGCGTTATGAGTTTCCGCACGACCGGCAGGGAGAGAAAATATCGCTATCCTTCCTCGCTGCCCCGGGCCACACGGAGGGGAAATGAAAAATTGCGAAGGATAAGAAGTGAGCGAAAACTTACGAGGCGAACAAAAACTAAAAGAGAGCCTCCTTTCTCACTTTCCACTTCCTCTCCCTGGAGCGAAAGCTACGCCTCCTTCCAGGTAGTCCGTTCTTCTCTTCTCTCTCCGTTGCATAGACACGGAGGGCAGTGGTGGGGTGAGAGACGACCTTTCCGACCTCCGAAGCGAGTGAACTCCCAACCTCGAACTCAGGGCGACCTTGTCAAGGGGCGCGCTTTGAAAAATCGCGCTGGGTGACGCGAGGGAAGGATCTCAGAGCAACATGGGGTGAGAGGGTATTTTATCCGGCAAGACGAGCTCCGGCCAAGAAGGCGAGCCGGAGGCATCGTGGCCGTTGGAGATATATATACCTTTGCACTAATAATTTCCAGAATTGAAATTTGCTCAAGACAACCAATCCAACAATGAATACTACCACCGAGCAGGTTGATTAAACGAAGCAATTTTCATGGGCCACTGGTATTAGTTGCCAAGTATACTCCGAAACTTATTTTTTTCGAAAAGCGCAACCACCAGGCAAAGAGAAAAGAAATAAATGCAGCACTCCCGTGGATTGCGATGTATAATCCACAGATTAAGACCTATCGTCTTTTAAATTTAAGACAAGGACGAAAAGCGGTCCCCACATATAGTTTCCGATACAATAATTTGTCGGCTCGCGACGAGGATCTTTGACATGGTACTTTTCTACATCTTTTCAATTTTGTTTTGAGAACGAAGACATCAATATTGTAGCGGGTGCGGTGTTTATGCATCACTTCTGTGATTGAAACGGCTAAAAAAATACGACTTAAGAGAAAAATATTCCCGTAGGAGGATAGGACGCGGATACGAAATATGAGTCCCCCAATGCGCGCTAAGGGATGAGGCACGACGAGATAAATGAGCAGGGTCATCTGCGTAGTGATGGAGAAGTAACGATGAGGATGTGCTTCATCGAACTCGCATTACCGAGTTACCACCACATGCGTTAAAGCAGTCTCCACAAACTGATGTATCCAGATAAAGTAGGAAGTATAAATTCATACAATTTTATTCGAAAATAAATACTGAACTGTTATTTCAGTTTGGAAGGCAGCCAAGGATGCAGGATGAACTTAATAATACCCTTAGCTGCTGACATACTCTTGGAATGAGAACTCCAGAAGGACGATTCTCAGATTGAGATTATGTAAGAATTAGTTGCTTAACAATTTGTTGTTAACCAACAAATATTTTTATGTGCGAATTATTTTCATCTTCCCTTTTTGGAACGAAGTCCACGAAGGAGCATTTACAAGGCACTAAAAGATATATTTTGTTGGAAAGACTTTCTATGAAGCTAAAATCTGACTCTCGTTACTTAATGCCCAAACCGCAAACACAATTCTATCCAAGATAGTTCCAAGTAAACAAGTGGAACTCGTAGCAGAATATGCATTTGTTGCATCTATGTTTCCTCAAAATTTCTGAGGAAACGTCGTGAATACATGATAAATCAGTAATGGTACTCGTCTCGCAGAGGAAATTATATAGTTCATTCCAACGCATGGACCAACCGCCTCTCACGTTTTAAGGGAAAACGTCCGCATCGAGCAGTCGGCCGTTAAGAATAAAATGTGTTATGGCCTGATTCACTTTGCTTCAAATGTCTTCCATATGCATCCACAGAGGACGCCTGATTAGGAAGGATGTGAATTGATGTGACGAGTGGGCGAATCGACCAGGGTTATCCCGACCAAAGAATACGGGAAATAACACACAAGCGTATAAACACGAGATGGACGTCGGAAAGGAGTCAATCCATCCATCGAGACACGAAGTGAGATGAGGCGAGCAAACGAGCGCGTAAAAGAGATTGACAAATAAGAAGAGACGAGTGTTTGGTTTGGGAAAGGAGAAAATGGACGCTGGGGCTGTCTTCCCACATGGGCGGAATGCGGAGTAAGAGAATGTGGAGTGAGAAAAAAAGAATAACGATGGAATAAAAACATGTGGCGGAAGAAAATAAGGGTCCACGGCACGGAGGTATTTCTTTCTCGCGGCTGGATCGACCGCGGGTTCACCACTCCTTCGGAATGAAGGTGCTCCAGCAGGAAAAGAACAGCTCACGGGATGAGAATAGTAGGAGAAGACGGAGAACATAAAAACAAATAAAAGTAGGAGCTCTTTAGAAAGAAAGGATTGAAATAGACGGAGAAGTTCTCGAGAGATTTATTTTTTCGAAAAGAAAGGGGAAGGGTTTTGGTAGGGAATGGGGAGCGCCTGGAGCCCCGCGTCGTACTCTCATTTATGAAGCGACCAACGGCGGCGGAATCGTTTTGCTCCGTCCCGGATGGGCCAATTATCAAAACGGAAAAGTCAGCAGGGTCAGCGGGCGGCGGCGAAGGGGGTATAAAAATTCCAGACGCCCGCGATCCCACAACCACCACGTTTCTGCGTCCACCCCTGCTGCTTCTGTCCCTCCACCCCCTACCCTGTTGAGCAAAAAGGAACACGGGAAGTAAGAGGGGAAAAATAGCCCGGCGCGATAAAGACGACCCGGAGCGCTTAGCCGGAGGCGTGCCAAAATAAAAAAGACCGGGGGAATCGTGACAGTGTGTGCGTGTGTTTCAGTGGACAAGTCTTCCTGTTAACCCCCTAGGCACCCCTCCACCCTTTACGCTGCTGCGGGACGTCTCTGCGAGATGACGGCGAGAGAATAAAAAAAAACAATATGGCACCGTCTCTGAGAGGGGTAAAAAAAAGTGATTAGGGATGGGTAGACTCATCAAGGGTCTGAGGGGTGGTTAAGAAAAGAAGTTATGAGGATAATAACGACCAGACCGAACGAGATTACTGGGGGAGGATGGAAAAATCATAGCGGCTAAATGATAATGGCAATAGCGGACGACTTATGCGGGGACGGGCACGATACGGGAGGACAAAAGGCCAAACAACCTCATTGTTCTTCCTTATAAACACGCGTGTCAAGATCGCGACCCTTTTAGTCGACACGATTAAAACGACCGACCCTACGTGGAGTACCAAAATATCGCTAGCTACTGCCCGCATCATGCGCACCCAACCAACAGCCCCTAGAATCTACAAGGGGATGTTCTGAGAAGCAACCATTAATGAAGAAATAAAGCCAGATTTGAAATAGAAAAATGTGGATTAAATAAAAGCATCCTCAAAGCACTCTCGATAACAGATAATGTGCTGTTGTGTTCTCGAAATTACAACCTACATCCCCTTTGTCGTACTAACTTCCTATATGTCCTTCGGCTACTCGTATCTCTCAAAAATTTGTCTGGTACAACAAATACGAGCCAATGTTATTCGTTCAATGCTCCATTATCCACAATTCCCGCAAAATGTTTCTCGTAATTTAAAAATATGTGTACCAACCGGTACTCTCTGGTACTGCCTTTAACGTTTTCTTCCAACGCAACTCGATGGCCCAGCGTATTCTGTATGGCTTTTCCAAATAAACTTCACGATCTATTATAACTTCATACACGCTCGTAAATTTATATAAAACTGGTTATGTTAGGGTCATCTCCAAGTCATTAAACCATCGCTCAAGTAGATCCTCCTAAAAATTTAAGAATATAACGTTATTTTACCCAACTTTCAAAGAATATCAAGAAAAAATCTATTTTGAATACTAATGTAGTGGTCTCCACCTAAAGAAATCAAGAGGAAAAATATTTGAGTTTCATGACTGACCTAATTACTGTAAATTCAGAGGTGTCAAATGCCTACATTTTTCCTTGGAGGAAGTCGATGCTATTGTTTTTGAGAATTCAAAGTTTAATAGGATTAGAATTAGAATTCAAAAGTTGAAGAATTCAAAATTCAGTGAGACATTATAAATCGCCTCAGTAACCTTTTTTAACTTCAAAGAATCAAGATACACAGGAATTATGGGGAAAGTTCGAGGCTATTTCGACATAATACAGTCCACACGCAGACCTTCATTTACAAGACACCCTTATTCGAATCTCACTACGTTATATGTATCTATCATATGAGCTCTTAAAAGTTCGGAAAGATCACATTTTAGAAAAAACAGATCAACTGAAAAATATTAAATATTACGACAAGATTATGATGAGCTTACGGTAAAAGTAGGCGTAAAAATTTTTCAGAGATTGTGCATTAAAATGAGAAAATAGAAGAGTATACTCTGATAAAATAACGTCAGCTAGTAAAAAAAATTAAGTACTGAAAGTTTAAAATGGGTGAGGGAATATCACGTAGGAAAGAGCTATTAGAAAAGGAGCCAACATTTAAAAGACGGGTGCGCACGATATAAAACATGCTATACAGAAATGTGTCTAATATTTTTTTGCGAATATTATCTCGGTAGAGCATTTTCAATATGAATTGATAATAAATGACAATACTATTTCCAAAATAAAAGGGAATAATTGAAATCTTTTGGCCAGAACCATGACCCTGCGATAAAATTCATTATTCACAGTAGATTAAAAACGCAATTATTTACTGTTATAAGAGAATATATGTGCTAGTTTCGTAAATGTTAAAATACAATGAAACTACCAGACAAAATCTCTAAAATAACAGTAAAAATTGTGTTTATAAATTATTTTGAAGCATTTCTACCTTCCCGATACTGAAACAATATTATGCATATTCGTAACTCTAGTTTAAAATATTTAGGCTATATGAAGAGCTCCTTACTCATCAATTAAATAGAATCCTTTCATCGTTAATACTCATTTAGTTTCACGCGCTTGGGTCAAGCCTATCTTACCCGTTCTCTTATTAGAGCCGATGTCGATGTATGATACGCACTTGGTGAATGTTTGCTGATGACTCATCACTGTCCAAAACCTCAAAGTAGATTGCAAGGTAACTTACAGATACAGATGCAAGTTAACACAGAATTAGACACCACACGTTAAGAAACCTCCACTTTAGCAGATGATACCCATCTTAGTTTTCGCTCACCTGTCCCAGTAGTACCACGCACACTACGCTGTCTTTGAAAAACGACGCCCAGGGGTTGGTGTGATGAATTGATTACTGGCTTCCTGTTCCGAGGGCTCGGGGTTGAACCCCAGTAGTGGCAGATAATTTTATCGGTCAACTGGCTTCTACTTGAGTGCCGTGTGGTGAGTACTTCAGTGAGAGTTCAGTACTCCGTCCGTGGGATTTGACGACAAGCTGCGATACTTTTGGCCTTTTGTTGCGAACAAGCTAATGCCGACGCCAGGTTTCTCTTCACCCTTCCACCTTTACCTTCTGTTCCCACCCCTGCACCTTTCTCCCCGATCTCAAGCACCTTTAAGAGCCGGAACAGACTAGAAAACAACAGATGATGAGTACGACAAATCCCGCTCTCAGTCAGTCTCAACGCTAGATCTTTGAGAAACTTGTTGACAGATAATTAGCAAAGATTTTTGTCATTAAGCATAGAAGTGCATATTAAATAAAATCTATTCTTCATTTTCTTCGTCTGATAAGACGACAACGCCAAAACGTCAAAAATGCCGCTTTTGAAACATTAGGTCACAGGCGACCCAGTGGAAACGGGAGCGACGAGGAAGTGTTGCGGGAGCGTCCGAGGGAGTGTTCTGGAAGTAGCGGTCGAGTGCTGCGGGAGTATTCAGGAGGTGTCGCGGTAGTGTCCGGGGAGCAGATTATGGCCCACTGGGAGCGTTTTCGGGAGCGTTTCGGAAGTGATAGGGGAGCGTCGACGCTGGTCCGCGGTGGAGCGGTCGGCCAGCTGCCTGGGAACGTCGACGCGCTCCTGAGAGCGCCGAGAGGCATTCACGAGCCGTTCACGAAATGGTTGACTAGAGCAGGCAATTGTACAGCGGAGCCGTGCCTATTAAGCGTAACAAATCAGCTATCACAAATAAGGCTAATGTCACAAAAAATTAACTCAACTTGCATGGGTGCACCTAGCACCAAAATTGCAAAATAAAATGATCACGTTGATTTATGTTTACTCAAACCATATTTCTCGTTCACACACGTACAATTCAAAGCTACAACCTAGCCCTAAGATACCTATCCGCCAGCATTAATCGACCTGTCAATATCAGTCTTTCGTTAACGACTGTTTCTCGCTTTTCCGTTAGGAACTGGAGGTTAGGAGGCCCTATATATACAGCTGCTGACTGGCATTAAGTCGTTAGTGATAATTAATTTACTAAAATATTGACACTGGAGTATTTTGCGCTCTGAAATCAATTCCTCAATAACCATTTTGTGGTTAAAAATAAGCATGACCGTTATGAATATACATATTTGATATTCTTTATACTCCAGGAGAGATAAATGAAAGTTTCCTCAACAACGTGGCAATCGTCGGACGAGCCACGGGATCCTAGGAACCGGGGAGGTGTCGGAGAGCGTTTGGTTCGCTCCAAAGACAGTGTTCGGGGACGGACTCCGAGAGCGATCATAGAGCGTTTCAACCAGGGATATGATCCGAAAAGGCACTTTACGTTTCGCGCCGTACCAGGGAGGCACACGAACTCGCTAGGCCATTCAAACCCGAAGCATCGGCTTTGAATGAGATCGAACCCTTCACCGCGGGTGGTTTATAGCACCAACTGACCAGTCACACTATAGTTTATAACTTCTTAAAGTTAAACGTAAATCGAACAATTATGTTCATCTTCGTGTTTTACTATTCACGCTGATGAAAATGGTTTTTTCATCGCAGTCATACGATAGATATTAACCAATATACATGCTTTAGTAATTTTATGTACATTAAACTGGCTTGGTTTACTAATGCACGTAAAATGGTTAATATATATTGTATAACTGTGTTTAAAAAACCATTTTCATCAACGTGAATAGTACAACACAAAGATGAACACAATCGTGCGATTTATGTTTAACTTTAAGAAGTTATAAACTATAGTGTGACAGGTCAGTTGGTGCTATAAATCACCCGTGGTGAAGGGTTGGGTCTTTTATGGTCACATCCCTGGTTTCAACCCGAGAATGTCGAGGGAGCATCTGGTATGCGAAGTGTCGACTGTGGCGGAGTGCTCGGGAGTGTCCCGGGAGCGATCAAAGAGCGTTTCAACCCGGGAGTGGCGAGGGAGCGTTCGGTTCGCTCCAACGACAGTGTCTGGGGAGTGTCCCGGGAGCAATCAGAGAGCGTTTCAACCCGGGAGTGGCGAGGGAGCGTCCGGTGTCGACTGCCGCGGAGTGCTCGGGGAGTGTCCCGGGAGCGTCCCGGGGACGTCCACATACTGCTGAACGCTCCCAGTATACTCCCGCAACACTTCCAGAACACTCCGCCGGACGCTCCCGTTTCGACTGGGGAATAGTGAAGATAAAATGGATGGATTGAGTATTAAATTATATTAAAGTATACGTCCTAAGAAGAGAGGAAGAAAAAGAAATATGTATGATGCAAATTTAAAAAGAGGTAACACGAGACAGGATATCTGATGAAGACAGTCGTCAAGGGGCAGGCGAATAAAAAGAAATGGCAAACGAGGGTCTCACATGAAGTATATGGATTAATCAGTGACGGATGTTACAGAAAAGACTTATTTAAATATAAAGAGGATAGCTGATAGGAGAAATGAGTAGAGAGCTGCGTCACACCAATTTTAGGATTCATGTCCACTGTTGATGATTACGCTAACTGCTGGCCTCCGCATTTTGCCAAGCCCCGAATTTCTCGACATACTATAAAAAACGAACATAATGTAATCAATGAAACTAAATTAGAAGCTTATTCAATGGATAAGCTGAGAATATTACACTGTAATCCACCCTGGTCATGAACTCTAAGTGTAATTACTATAATTAATTTGCACCTAAGAGTGAGTAGTCTACGAACTCAAAAAAATTTAATTCATCAAACTTCATGAAGGAGGCACACTTTTTGTGGATAAAAATTAAAAAAGTTATTTTTTTTATTTTTATCCACTTAGCATACGCGGCTAGGTAGAATAATGACTGTTTGATATAATAAATCACAAAAGTAGATAACTAATTGCTGTTATATTTCCAACTCCCCAAGTCCCCCACAGAATGAAGATTGAGAAAAACCGAAATGGATTCCTGCACACGTAGCTGTCTATGAATCGCCTCCAGTCCATTTTTATCTGATCACAATTTAGGGGCCAAAATTCTTTAAAGTTCTCCAGCCACGCCGGATGAATAATCGCGCCAACTCCGACGCGAGAGCACGGGACTAAGCGTTTTCCACAAAATGCTTACCCGCTCAACCCAAGTTATGAAACCGAGGTCTGGCTGAGTCTCTGAACTCCTCCCACCCCACCCATCGTCGGTGCGACACCTGAATTTCGGTCACGACCGAACACGGTAAACCGCGGCCCCTTGCGACAGAAGGGCGGCTCCCACGCCTCGACCATCGACGCCGAACGAAGTAATCGTGTGTAAGGACAGAGAGAGAGAGACAGTGAGAGATCCTTATTTTCATTCATGATAATTATATTAATATGCCATATCAGTTACGTTACACAAGGTCATTGCTATATTAATTACAATCGTTTGCAGGGTTATGACTCATGAGATTTCGAACTTATGGCTCATTGAGGGGTTTCTATAGGTTTTACCCTTATTTATTAAAATTTCTGATAACAATTGTCATATCTTCGATCAGTACTAATTATAACATTCAATCAAAACTATTTGAACACATTCAACGTAGTACGAATCAAATTAGATTCCTAAAAATTTCAATTGATTCTTAAATTATCTATAAGTAAATGAAATATTGGTTTTTTATTATTCACATATTAACGCAAACAACTGTACTGTTCTTAACTCAATCTTACCTAATCTTAAATCGGTACAACTTCAGGTCGGCCATGGTAGCCTGGATGGTAACGTGCCTTCCTGTCAACTTATGGATCTCGTGTTCAAACTCGTCCGCCATGAATTTCACCTCTGGCACGGATGTGTATTTCGTCTTAAGTTTCAGAACTTAAGTTAGATTGTGTAACCTAACCACACCTTTGGAACACTTAAAATCCAAATCTACCGTTACACTACAACTTCAGTTTAGTCATAAATAATTAGTAAAATGAATATTCTCAAGCCCATAGTTATCACATTATATTTAAATATTTTTTCAAACTTTATAACTTAACTTATGATTTAACCAATTCATGATGCGTTATCAGTTGATTACCATATTATACGAGATCAAGGAAATTATGGCGGAGCCTTTTGGCAACCCGGTAGCGGAATGAGGAGAACTAGCACTGATAGCACTCGCGGAGGGATGAGAGCAAGGCACGTAAGAAGGTCGGACAACGCTTAAACCTGGAAAGCGATGCGATTACGCTAGAGTTGGAGATATCAGCACGGTTTATGATTTGGCACGTCCCTACCGGGAACGAAGCATTTTCTCCATAATGAATCAAAGGAGAGTGTAAGGACAGGAGGAGGAGATAATCATCAAAATAGATTACTCTTGGCAAGGATTATGATGAAGAATGCATACGAAGGAAAAAAAGAATAAATGCAAGGGAGACAGTGGAGGAATTTGTGGGCATCTACGTCTTCAGAATATCCTGTGGAGGCTTAGGATTAGAATATCCACTGTATATTCATTATGAATGAGGATAAACTTTGTATTTTCACAATTATTTCTTTTGCACAACTACTACCAGCGTTCGACGGTTAACGTCATGTTAGTAGTAGTGTGAAATAAATAGTTGTGGAATTGCAAAGTCCATCCCATCATTCATAATGAATCTGCTTTCGAGTGAATACACCACAGATAGAGAGATACACATGGAATACTCAGGGGGTCAGATCTTTTTGCAAAGTCCGTTTGCTTTTAAAAACCGGATGACAAGGCTGACGGAATCGGGGTCATTCCCTTGGATTTTCTAGATCCGCCTCGATGCCCAGCCTGTCACATGCTGCACGGCACTTATCGCTACCCTATCCTCAGGTGTATGATCACCACTTCCTCCCTGCAAGTGATCTCAACTGAAGGGAATATTCTGTGGATCACGAGAGACTGTGGCATAGTCTATCATCGCCAAACATGCATCTGTATAGAGCGATAGATATATGCTTATCTCTTACTTCATTCATTAAGTCGCAGTCGCATACCACGAAATGACGAAGTAGGAAGAAATGCGATATTATTTATCGGCTTGATATATGCTGGTATATATGGAAAGGAATGTGTATGAGTGCTACACATCAAAGTGTGATGACAGAAAACCGATGGTAATAATGGAGCAGAGAATTGGAGAGAGGGAAAAGGGGGAAATGAAGCATTTTTCCGGGGCGAATAATACTGAGTGGGCTGGGGATGGGGCAATGGATATTGGTCGGCTTTTGTGGGGGTGAAGGGAATGAGACGGACCGCACTCTAAGCAGAGGCGACTCCAGGGTACGGCGACCTGCCGGAAAAGGGGTCGCGTCGGGAAAATACAGGAGGCAAGTCACGGATGAAACTTCCTTTCCCGGAAGAGATGGACAGGATCAGTGCCTCGCTGTTTAATCTCCCCTTTCTCAACCGTTCTCGCCATTCCTCTGCTTTCTCCTCATGGCCCAAAGCCAATTTATGATTACACCAATAAAATTTCACATCAAGAGACACATTTTAATGGATATCGCCTGAGGATAAACTGCGAACGATGTCGATGTCTCGAGGATTGATCGATGGGTGTATTTCTGGACATAGAGAGAGAAGGTAACTGCGCATGGTGAATGAATAAAATAAATTTTGACCAAATAAAACTTCTGCACCCTCTTGGTACTTTTCGTACTCGCTCTACTTTTTCCTTTCGCTAATATACTAATTTATATTTTCAATCCTGTGACGGTGCTACAAGTCGACTCAATGCATCGTGTATTGATTCTAGGATAAAAACAAAGCACATACCCTAGCTCCGCTCAGATAAAGCACTTAATCCAGCAGGAATAATTGTCCCTTCATTTTCCATCTGTGTGGGTCCTGCACAAGGATATCAATGTTGATTTTATCATTTCTAGATTTATCTCAAGAAAATGCAATAGGCTAACTTATCTACTAGTAGTTAGATTACCCAACAGAAGCAATAGTCCCAAGGTGAAATCGATGCAGACGATTGGAAGATGCCAGAAAATTGCTTACTTTTTCAGCAGTAAAACGAAAAAAGCTATCAAGAACTCAATGCTACTGCAAGTAGCCTTGAGGAATGCCATGCCAAATCTAGGTCACGTAGAGACCACCCGTCTCTAAAAATACCCATTATCTCCACAGATCACGGAGCGGTGCATAAAATGTTCTCCGTTTCCACATAATATTCTCATTTTCTTTCCCGGATAGTACCGGGCTCGAGGGCGAACTCATTACTCTATTCACGCTTACGACCACAACTAAACTGGTTTCTTTCTAACGCCGCGAAAACAAAAAAGGGATTTATAACGGAGAGTCTTTCAAATAGAATAAATCCATAAGAAGTGGGATCGCAAACGGGAGCACCTTCTTAAATCGTCCATCACACTCCTTTGATTTCACTCCGCCATCACAGATCCAACCAACATCTCCCTTCTTTGTTCTTCCATCGTCCAGCTCCTGGCCTAAATAAAAAACAAACATACGCAATGCTTGATCTCCGGCCCTATTCAAAGGAGCAATACGAGGAGAAGGAAGAAAACGAAGAGGGGGGAAGAAATGACACAAAAAGAAAACCCACCTCGCGCTGAAATTCTGGCGGGGAAAGTATTTCGAGGAATAAAAAGGGAGAAGATGAGGAAACAGAAAAGAAACACAGAGGAACAAAAGAGAAAAAAATTGTGAAAATTTGATCGTGGCCACGCCGCCAAAAAAAATCCATCGCAGTGGAGAGAAAAGTGCGGGAAGATGGGTAGGAAAAAAATAAAGTCTGGTCCGGCGATGGGGGAAAAAAATGGGGGCGCTTTGTTCCGTTCTCTCTCAGATTTGGGGGGGGGGGTAGGAAGAGAGGAGGAGCAAGGCCATTTAAAACGAAATTCGGACGACCGGGGACTGGATTCAAAAAAGAAGAAAAAGAATGCCCAGCGAGAGGAAGGAAAGGGGGGTGGGTGGGAGGTCAAAAAGGGTGAATGCAGATGAATACTAACTCGGAGGATCCGTCCATACGGTATTCATGCTGCCCATCCCGGAAGAATCGCCCTGCCGCCGCCGCCGCCGCTCGCATTCCAGGAAATTCCGCGGGGGGGGGGGGGGGGGGGGGGGGGGGGGCGGCGGCAATACACGGCGTCGGGCGCTACGGAATGCGACGTCCGGCGCTTATCAAAAACCTGCATTATTCGTGTCCCGGAGTCCGGCTCCCATATGCATCCATGTGCACACACCATCCACCCCCCACTACCATCACCTCTTCCCCCCCCCCCCACAAACGATCCTGACCTTCCTTCCTCCCGCGACTCGGTTTTCAAACACGCTGCCAGCGGTGCGCCCCCAGAACCAGAATCTAAATATCCCCCAACGCACGCCAAACGCCTCCTTTCCTCTCCCCAAACTAAACAGTTTTTGCCGATCGAACGAACGACACGTGGTGAAACAAAAACAGTCAAAACCAAAATCATTACAGGAAGGGTTGGTGCGCCCTACTGAACCGGATATCATGTTGTCACATCAATGTTCTAGATAGCGAAACCGCTCTACAATGCTTACGCCTCACAAACAATAATCTCATTCAGTCGGGAAAAAAATTACCTGCGGCCCAGAGCGTTAATTGCCATACATGCCTGTTATTTCCAACCTACCCTCGACGTTCGCTTCATGGCTCAATTATCCAAACAACATAAATTGGCAGCTGCTTGTCTATAGTGTTCAGTCAACAAGATGACCAAACCGAAATTACTTAAGTAAATTTGGATGTTAAGCTGTAAAATATAAGTTAATGTAATCGTTAAACTTTGATTATTTGACGATTGACCGATTTTTTATTATATCCTTTACACAACCCCAATTCTACCTAAAGAGCGGCAAAGTTCAATGAGTGATTGTAAGCAGATAAAATGGCAAGAATGATAAACTTATCTTTATCTTCAATAAATGGCATCTCACTTATCTCAAATCATTAAAAATATTTATCAACACAAAATTATTTATTCCCGCATAAAATGTTTAATCGCACGGCATAAGTTTGAACGGTTAGCGTCATTATCAGGACGCTGACCTGTAAATAAATAATAAATCTGTAAATTAATAATATATCTACAGATACGATTCTTTCATAAGGCCGTGGATCATTCCCACAAAGTGAAGCTGAAAAATACAACGTGTCTTATGTGTTATGTTACCGTACCTGTAACTGAACTAAATGTTTGATTATAAACATAGTAAGTTCAGCATCAAAATTATATCAAATATTGCTGATGGGATCGTAAATCGGGAATTTCTTCTGAAAAATCTTCAAGTTACTGAAGATAGTAATGGGTACCTAGCTCTTTTGGACTGCATTTCTGATACACGAAAAAAAAGTTTCGTACGAATCAGATCTTTGCCGTATGCATTCGCTCATTCATTTCTGGCTCACTCTAAAATTATTCGAAGCCGAAGTCGGCCTAATGAAACGGGGTAACACGCTCTTCCATTCGGTCAGAAAAAAACACTCAGAGCCCCAAAGATGGCCTTGAAAATGCGGCATTACATTGGACTCTTGTAAGACCTGGAAATAAAATACAACTACCTTAATTTCCCGTGAGATGGGATGACTGCAACGAATTGGAAACCCTTCATCACCTCCGCTTAAATCTTCCGAACAAAGAAAACGTGACCATATGAGCGAGCACGGTTTAGTTCTACACGGATGCTGAGGGGTTGGGAGGCACGAAACAAACAAACAAACCCGCGCGACAATGGGGGACAGAACCAATTCCGTCACCCTTCTCGCTTCACGACGCACACAAATAGTTTTCTCTGAGCCAGCAGTAATGCCTCTTTGGGTGCGAAGCGAAGCGAACAAACGTCAGTGGTTCGCAGGCCCTTGAATGCATCCTTTCGATCTCCCCACCCATCGAAGGCCGACTGTTTCTCCTCCTCGAAAATCATCTTGGTCCTCGATTCTTTAAAAATAACCCTTGAGCCTTTCCCGACGTCTCGATGCTGTCTGATGGAAAAGGGTCACTTGAGATGTGAGATGAGTGTCGCGAGACCACGACTCCGACTTGGAAATCGACGAAGTGAAATCGATTCGAGACGTTTCCGGTGGAAGAATCCACACAAGATCGAAGGGGCGAGAATACAATTTTTTTCCAGCATCGGTCACGTATAGACCCAGAGCAGTCTTACATTTCTATCGTCAAGATGTACTACGTGTAACCTATGATCAACGGGGAAGTTAGCGAGTTTTAACTGGTGATGCGAATGAATCTTTAACACCTGAACCCCTGATTACCTGAACCAAATGGCATGTGGTCTTCGCTCAGAACACACAAAATTTAATCAATTTTCAGGGAAATTTCCACAATATTCTGCCCTCGCAAACTGCAAAAAAAGGATCAACTATCACCATAATTTAACCTTCAAATCGAGGGAAATGAATGCATCATCCAAATAGCCTAAATGCCATGTTAGGTTATACAAAACACAGGTATAATAAGTTTCATTACATACAAAACTTGCCGTCACAGTGAATGTGAATCTCAATAACGACGAAAAATAAACACATCAACCAATGGAATGATGAGGTAGAAAATGAACTGGAGGGAGAGAAAGTAGAGCATAATACAGCACTAATTAAAAAGTAAAATTAAACAAGATTTTTGTTCAGCACAAAATAATATATTCGTGAATACGAAGTACATGCAAGTTCCTTGAAATAAGAAGTGAAGAATGGCGCAGAGAACTAGAGGGTATACGAAAAATACACACATAAATTTCATTCAAAGAAATAAATCATCCGAATAACGAAAGGTCACCGGAAAAAGTCATCAACGGTACGAAGGAGTTCATAAAATATACTCAACAACAACAATCTAGAGATGAGTAATAGAAGACCATGATAACGAACACAGGAAAGGATGTATTATAGTATCGCACATTTTATCATCATAATTACTATATCGTATCATTATAATATCATCATCGCACATACATTACAATACCAATACGATCGTTAAAACATCTCGTATAACAGTCTATATTTATTATCCTAGATCAGGCAGAGAATAAGGGGGATTATAACTTAAGCTCCTTAATGAGAAGCAAGATATGCTCGGAGCTTGAAAATGGATGAGGAACCAGCCCATAACAAAAGGGAAGATTTGGTTTATATATACACGTAAAGTGGTAAGGGTAAGAGAGAGGAGGAAAGGTATGGATGGGAAGTTAAGGGAAAGACGCTAGAAAGTGAAAGGATGAAAAGATAGACAGCGGGCAGACAGGGAGAAAAGGAAATCGTCTCGGACCAGGAATGACATTGGGGGAAGTTAGCATTATTTTTGGCAAACGGAAGGGAGAAATAGGGGAGGGAGACAGGAGGGCGTAGAGAGACGTTGAGGAAAGAAGTTTTCAAACGGCGGCGAACGAGGGTGAAGATGCGGGCCTTGAGAATGTGAGGTATAAAGTTCTCGATGCACTTTGTCATTTATTTTGTCCGATGTTGACCAATAAGGTAGGCCAAAGATGGCCAAAGATAAGAGAGTATCGTAAACATTTTTATTTGTACGTACTTCATATTCGCTGATCGTTCGTCACCAACTGAACAAATTCACAGAGAGGAAAAAAGAAAAAAATAAGTTCAATTATGGCCCATTTTTCGAATTAAACAGAATCCGTTTGTAATTCTGGTTTAAAATACAGTCACACTTTCACTTTCAACAGCAAGTTCTGGTGAATTACGCCCTTGGTAATATGCTAATAACCAATCCGATTACTAAAAGCGACAAGTCACACAAGAACTAAAAGTTCTGAAAGCGACAAGAACAGGACTATTTTTCAAATTTATTTTTCACTGCCAGCAAACGCTAGAGAGCATATTTTTTTCTAATGTATTAGAAGGTCCATGAAGAATTATAGTAAAGAAGCAGTATAATTGTATTTTCAATTAGTTTCAACGCTATTGGATAATAATGCAACACACGCATGGGCAATTTGCACCAATCAACGCTTTTTAAGTTCCCACAGTATTGATTTCCGTCTGTTTTTCACCATTTTTCTGCGATTGATCTCATTTTCATCTTTTTTCATGAAGTTTCCCGAGCTTAAAACCTATCGCCAACCTTATAATACCAACTAAAACCATAAGAATTTCGACGGAAGGAAAACATTTTATAGAATGAACGTCATTCATTTCGTTTCATGTACTCTGAATTTCAGCTACGTAATACGAGGACAAGGTAGCACGGCTAAATCTTTCCTCCGCGATGTAAGATCGCGAAACCGTAGAACTTCAGTACATCAGATACAATGTTCTCTATTTTTCCGGTTTTATCCGGGACAACGATTTCTTGAATAGTTTTTCCATTTTCTGGAAGCTTTCCCTCGTTTTAATTCATGTTTGCCTCAACCGCAATTGCTTTGGGGCGGACGAATAATGTCGCTAGAGACACGAAAGCTGAGACGTCGATACATCCGCGAACTTTAGGATATTCAATCGATAACGGAAGAAGGCGTCCGCATCCGTTTCACAAGAATGATGGAGGGGAGAGAAAGACGGAGGCAAGAATAGAAAGCGAGAAAGTCGGTGAGCAGCAATTCCGGATCCCCTCAATCCGCACTCCCAGCCTGGCGAAAGAAATAAAAACCCATAGAGGAATCTTATTCCGCCACATCATCTTTCATCCCTATAAACACCCATCTCACGACGGCCGGGACGGAGACGACGTGAAGAGACGGGAGGAAATAAAACGACAAAAAAGGGGTTCATTCGGTCGGACGAAGTGGAAGGACACGTCGCGACGTGTCCACCGACGCGTCGGTGGCTTGGGTGTGGGGTATTCGTGGACGGGCAAGAGGGCGAATGAGGGCACAAAGGACAGGCACACCGGTGTTCTTTGTCCTTTAAAACCACCCATCTCGCCCGAATCCGCGGCGATCTTCTCCCCAATGCGAAGACGGGAGGCCGTCATTCCTGCCGCCCGCTCGGTCATTCACCGTCGCGCGAGCAATGCCGGCCATTGTTTGCACTCGCGTCCCCTTCGTTCAACACGTCAATCAACATTCACGGGCGAGCATGCGTCAGTTCACGAGCATATATGCACGGGCGTCAGGGAGCGTCTCCGTGTACGCTTTGGAGAGGTCGCGGTGCTCGAGGATAGAAAACCCGGGAAGTAGCTAAATCAAAAGGCAGGGTGGATACGAAGGAGACATGCGGTCTCCCTCATGCAATATCCAGCTTCGAAAAAAGTTCCACGTAGTATATGTATTAATATGATTGGTTGTAAACTTGGGTTTTCACGTGCTCACGTTTAAGCTTGCATTACCGCTATTGTAAGCGATTAAGCTTGCTTTGTACCGCCTTACCCAATATCCTAATTCTAAGACAAACACAATATCCAAGCCGTAATCAGGATTCGTTTAAGTTATTCAATTTTCTGCCAGTAAAGGTACATTTATGTAGGCATTAACTGCTTCCCACAGAGCCTAGCATTTATATTTTTAGCTTCGCATACCTATTTTCTCTCACATTTCCATCCAAACTGACTCTTCTCCTCTTTCCTTTGCTCCACACATCAAATACTCTCCTCTCTATTACGTCTTTTAAAATACTCGCCCCATATTATCCGTTCCATTCATTTATTCTACCTTTTCCTAGTTACTTCTATGAAATTCCTTTCAACCCCACCCGGCCTAATTCGTCTTCTTTTCCAAGCATAGCAAAAGTGAGCAGTGATAGTGTTATTTCACAAAAAATTGAGTGAAACATCAGGGTGTCAAAAATAAGAATATGTGGCATGTAAACTTCATGGGACATCAACTGTCGCAACGACCCAATGAACATTCAAATTCATACACTGTTTACAATAACGTAGTTACAACCTATTAAAAATCCTTAAAACATAACCAACAGTATCCCAGCGCTATAAAATAACACTTCTTAGAATATTATTTTTTATGGTAACAAGGATAATTACCTGCTATTTCATAACGATTCTAAGACGTTTCGCTCGAAACAAGTAGGCATTTAATTTTCCATTATTATCACTAGAATCCTGATCCATCCTCTATGGTTGCGCTGAGGATTTTGATAATACAGTCCGAGTCTGGATTTGTAGCAGAAAATGACTCATTTTTATCCCATACTTCCACCTTCTTATGGTTTTGAGTTTTCGCAGGTCAGATATGAGCGAATTTTGTTCTACTCGCCAAAGTTCCCATAACACTTTTCAGAACGGAATCGGATTTGGCTAGTTAGCAAGTAAAATTTACATTAAGTTTATTAAATATCGTTTGGCGCACGTCTTTCAAAACCATGTACTTACAAGAAGTGTCCGCGTGTTTCCTGGTCCACTTTCTAGGACTAACAATAAGATTTAGGATTCTATGAATTGTTCTCAAAGAACGAAATTTTGATTCAAATGAATTTCGTTTTTTGCTCCGACAAAAACAAATAATGCGCTAAAGGGCATGAGAAATGTATAAAATTTCGATTTTTTTGCCAAAAAATATATATTTAATACTCTTAGTAATAAATAATATTTTACTTATAATTGAATCAAACATTCAACGCATTAGAATTAGATGTTGTACAAAACAAATTATAAATGACTTTCATGAATTAGGAGGACAAAAATTTAGCAAACCTTCAAATGATGAAAAATACCTGTACCTTGTGAATAGAAGAATTTAACGAAGAATTGAACTCAAATGCACCTTCCTGTAGGAATTCTGGCTGCGTTTCCTCAGAATGAACGCATATGAGGTAATGATTCGGCTCACCTGAAATTAAAAAAGTACGTGATGTATATTGGTTGGCAGAAATCCAAATAAAGCAAAAAAAATACTAAAACCAACAAGTTTTCCAAGCAGTTTTTGACACTCAAAGAAGTGCGTTAGTAATACCTCAGAGTTTCCAAATGCACATCAGAAAGGATGACAGAGCTAACAGTCCGGACAAAGCCGGAGTAACATTGTCAGCCACAACGATCAAGGGGAACTTGTAATGTACCTAACTTGTAAAACCGTAATTTTACCAAGGAAGTGGGATAAGCTCCAATTGGCAGAAACAATGAATCGGAAAAACGCAACGATCTCTGCCGAAGAAAGTTTCAATCGGAAACAATGATGGAAATGAAGATACATAGTACATAATCTAGTGTGTTTAAATAAAAATGTTTGATATTTACTCCATTGTCCCAACGATTCCGGACAGGAATGAAAATCCTTACTGGAATTTGCCGGACGCCCTTTACAATAGGTAATTTTCGGGGATTCGGGACCTCTGGTAACCCTAGTAATAGCACACACACGCATCACGTTAATACGGCGACGCACTGATGGTACCCAAACAGCATGGGAGTAATACCTTAATATCTGACCGAGAGAGAGAAAAACCCACGTTCCGCCTTACATGTTAACGCTCACCTAGAGTAAGGGTCCAATAAAATGCGATCAACGGTCGTGATACACATCTGAGCAAGGATAAAGAAATGACGGAGCTACGAATACTTACGCCGCTAAGCTCAAAGATAATCGTAACGTGAATATAAAAATGCCCATTTTACGTGTATAAAAAACTTAAATCAATCAAAGTCAATAACAATTAGGCACGCAACCACTTCTAAACAATTTCTTCACGATTAAATATCATGCCTAACGCTAACGAGAGTTACTTGCCAACGGATTTGCGGAGGAAAAAGGCATATATCTTCCCACTGAAACTGTGATTACGCACCAGGTATATCATGCTTCCGTTACAGCGCAATCCATGTTGATTGACAGGTAATGATCGACACCCAAAACTACCAATTACATGTGCATAATAGTACACTGAACTGTTTCCGAAAGTTATTACTCTTCTGATTAGATTAATTAGTAAACTAATGGTAATTCAATGCTTTATGACGAGCGCTTACTAAGCGATCGATAACCGAAAAGGAAAATAGCTTATAGGCAACTTTATGTCACATGGACGATTTTTATGAAATTCAATAACGTTTTTCAAAATGATTGGTGATTAAAACAATACTATTCGTAGTTTGATAGAAAGAAAAAGTAAGATTTTTCTCTAACAACGTTCTGTATCAAGTGGGCGACTAATAAATTCCTCAATTAAAAAAGAAACAAAGAATGGCATTTTACCAAACAAAGAGGAATTTCCTAGGGATTTGTTTTATTTCAGAAAAATAATACCTATACCAGTAATTAGAAATATTTTTGAAAAAAATTCCACGGTTAAAATGCACAAATCAGACTATATTCTGTCTAATAATTGAAATTGATTGTTTTTCGCATAATACTAGAGATAATAACATTTAATCATTTAAACAAATAAATAAACTTAATTAAATCATATTAAAATAAAACAGTAATTTATACGGTATTCTCGTCCAGTCCCAGCAAAAAAAATTGGAATAGCTGTTGTTTTTGGTAAAAAAATTTCGGGGAATGTGGATGAAACATGATTCAATTTACAAGAACTGCTTTAATATGGCATTATAATCATCAATAATTACTATAAGTAACCGTTGGATATATCTCTATGTTATCAATAATATATATAAGGAAAGTTATTCTGTAAAAACTCAGCGTATTGTATCGCGCTGCAACTGTAAATACGCTACAACTGAATATTCAAATTGTCACAAAAAACGAAATAATTTACTATTTAGTCCAGCCTTTAGCGTATTCATGACTTATTTTCAAGTTTTATTTAGTTATTCAGAAAAGTTCTGTTGGGTAAGGATTCGGCAAGACAAATACAGCTATAGTATAATAATTCGTTTGATGCCGAATTAACTGCATCTATGTTCATGGCTACCAGAACATCATAATACTGAGTTTATTGTCGACCAACCTTGTATGAATGAGAACATCCAATAAATATCACTGAAATACCAATCTCAACAATGATGGATTTATTTCTCAAGCTTTATTGCCTATATAGGTAGGTACCTACAGGGGTGGCGTGGCCAGGGCGGGAAACCGAGGATTCCCGGGCCCTTTACGTCTAAAATAAGACACTTATCGCAGGGAAAGTTTTTAAGTCGTTTATATATTATTTGCAAACCTTTTGCCCTTAACGACCAGAAACGCGTTTTTCGACGCGAACGAAATTTATAGTTTTAACAGAGGGTTGAACCCATTAAGGTTTTATTATTTCATTATTTATCACTTTTCGAGTATTTTCCTCCGCCACGGATTCAACACTTTTTTGAGAATGTACACTAAAAATGGAATCGGAGGAAGAGTGTTAGGATTTCTCAAACGGCTGCAGTGTAGTTTCACAACGACAACGCGTCGACGCCTAAGTCCCCCATCATCTTCAGGGTGAGAGCCCCCCAAAAATGGACGCCTTCGAAAACTTCGGTATCATTTTTACACTGCGACCTGGTGTGAAACTCGAGAACTCCTTATCGTCATTATGCCGAGAAAACCTAAGATTAATCATAACAAATAGGATCACAAATCATCCCTAGCCCACCACTGATCCAGCGAGAACTTTGCCTTTTCTCCGGACATCTAACCTATCCCACGATCAGATAGCTTTAAAGTTCATCCTTAAAAAAAATACATGAGAGATTCGACGGTGACTCGAAAAATGGGAAAATACTTAACCTTCGTTTCATATAATGACGCCCGGATAATCACACTAGAGTACAGGACCACCCAGTCAACGCCCTAGAAACTCAACCTATCGGAAGGTTGCCTTACGGTTCCCCGGATCAGGGGCAGCCAGACAACTAGAACTGGACAACGTCCGAATCCGTCGAAGATTAAAATTATGAAAATAATTCACAGAGTTTCACAGAATGGAACTAGGGGCAACCCACCTCCGTGCAGATGAATTGGGAGGGAGAGAGAAAGATAGGTGGGGGTCAGAGAGAAAGGGTATGTTGCCCGAGAGGAAAGCTAGTTGGGAACCTTCTCACCCCTTTAATATCCCTCCCACCTCCTCCCCGGGGGAGCGGCACGATTTATTAGACAAAGGGGACGCGGACACCCATGCGGCTCCACCCTCACCTTCTCTTCCGCCTCTCTCCATCCCAAAAACCGCACGGTATTTTTTTCTCCTCCTCCTCTTCCCATTTCATGCTGTGATCGCCACCTCAAAATTTAGCCTCCGCTATGAGCTGCAGCCGTAATGATGCTACTCACTTCCCCTAATTGTCTGAGGAGTGGAAGCGATCCCTTTCATATGCACGCGAACAAACGAGTCGATCCCCACAGTTTCAAACGTACGCTCGATAAAAGCACCACCAAAACGGTGCCCACTTTTCATTCCTTCTCTGACTGCCAGTGTGACCGCTCATAATCCAGGAACGTGATTAATTCGAGAATTTCTCATCACCGAGGTGAATTTACGACCCCACGCCGGCACAGAGACGTGGAGGTCAGACAAAACGGAGCACCAAGCCACACGAAATTAGGCGTCACACGAACCACGTTCGTCATTGCGGCAAAATTGCTATTCTCCTCATTCTAGCCTTCTCTTTATATTATTCTCTATTTTTTTATTCAAAACGTAGGTAAAATGTACTCAGTGACTATGTGACTATGATTGTTCCCCAAATAAAGTTCGGAGCAAGGCTGCATTAGCATATTACGAACGTGAATGATTTACACTGCGCCCTAATGACAAACCCCGAAAAAAAATTATAATGAGGAAATAGCTAACTTCTTCAAACATTCATTTCTCTCCTATTCCACGTTGACCTCCCTCAGGACTACTTCAATAGGCCGTCCTTAACGCACCGTCTCCGCTCTAATATCGCGAGCATTAAAACTCATGCCCCACCCCGCGGGATGGACCGAAAACTGCCCCTTTCACTTCGGTCCGGGCGGATTCGCGCCTACAGCGGGATGGGCGAGGGTGGAGGGAGAGAGAGAAAAAGAGGCGAGGAAATGGAAGAAGGCGGTAATGCGAGGGAGGGAAGGTTGGAAGAAGAGGGAGAGGAAACAAGGCGAGCGTCGGGACGCCCCCGGGTCGGGAGGGTGGAAAATTAAAATTGAGTAGAGAGGAGCTCGTGAGGGGAGGGAGAATAGGGAGCCACCTCCGGCCAGCAAGGCGAGAGTGAGTCCGACGAGAATGAGGGCGAGTTTTATGAAGCCCAGGCGCCCATACTGCCGAACTGACAATTTCGAGGACACGCCAGGGATCGGGTTGGTGCGGTGGCTCGAGTACTTGCTTCCAGCTGTCTTGCACTTGAATCCGGGACTTGACGGATATGTCCATCGTCGAAACGGTGCCCGCTAACATTAACATTGGGTGTAGAACAAGCCACGACCTATTTCGTTAGGAGTAGGAAAATGCCGACATCCAGCTTCTAATCACCGTTCCACTGCTTCCCAAACTACCTACATCCAAATACCTATTATGAGGACACGAACGAGCTCGGCTACCAGTCGCATCCTTGGCTAATGATATTTCTTATGATAACGAGGTAACAAAATTATTACGTGAAGGAAGATGCACAGTTCAGAGAAATAATTATTTAAATTCTCCATTTTCCAACTTGTAAGTCTTTGTCTAGATCATCATCAGGGTTATACAATAGTTCTCCAACATTTATATTTATGCTCATTAAAAGTAACCTTATTAAGGGGACAAATACAGATTTGCTTAAAGACTTAACAGCTAGCAGATATGTTTTATATGGCCCACACGCACAGATGTTCCATATATATTTAAATATGTTATTGGCATATAAAATGTTTACGATGTGATTTCCAGTACACACTCACGAAATATGACTGATTCTCTGATATCTTTACAGCTCCAAAAGAGTTGGTAGCCACAATATTTACTTACCGCTTCAACAAAAATCCACCTTGATTAAGGCTAACTAGACATAAAACGGAGCCTTAAACATACTTAACTTCCAGCTTTTTTCATAGTTGACTTTTGTATTGGCTTGGGAGTAAAATTCGAATTTAGGACACTCGGATTGCTTTGGTTTAGTCCAAACCGTTTAACAGAAACTCTAGGCTTTATAGAAGCCTAATATCAATGCCCACAACTGGATTGCTTTCTTCAGGTTGCCGGGCAGGCGTGTTAACGACCTGATATCTACGGATGCTCGCCGATCTTCATAATCAACTTCGCGAGTGATATGCAGCCAGAAGTTCCTTCACCAACAACTGACCGGTCCACCAGCGAAATGGCAAAGACCGTGAAGGGAACGGCGAAGTGAAGGCGCACCTAGAGCACCGGAGATGGGCGCATCGGTGCGACGAGGCGGAGGGGTGGGCGCAAGGAGGTCGAGTGAGTGAGTATCTACCTGTCTCGAATGGACCGAAAAAGTGGTGGACTTCCGAGCGGATGGTAGGAGACCGGAGGAGGGTTGGCTTCAAGGGCGGCAGCGAGAGAGTGAGAAAGAGGGGTTAACTCGCCAGGGCATAGGTCAGGGCAGAGGACCGGAAAAACTCTCTCGTAGCACCCACCCCACAGCGGAACAAACAGGTAGAAGGAGAAAAAAGGCGACATGTAGGGGAAGGAGAGAGAGAGAGAAATGAAGGGAGGGGAAAGAGAAGCGTGGGAGGAAAGAAAGGGGATTAAAAGCGACGGGGAGGGGGATCAGAAAGAAGGGATGGACGAATTCGAACGGGAGAGAGCAGAGCGGGCGATGCGGGGAAAAAAATAAGAATGCGGATATGTTACGATCACGGGAATGCAGGAGGTGAGTTAAAGGACGCAAGAGGAGAAAGATCGTCGTGTGAGCGAAAACTACAATGCGCACTGGCACCGGCGTGAAATGGTGCTCTCGCGTGCTCGCATCGTCGGAAGGGAACGGCGTGAACCCCACATCCTCGCGGGTTATTGTTTTTCTCCGTAATGAGCGCCTCGAATTCAGCACGGCACAAAAACGTACGTCACATGAGAGGAAAAAAATTCGGTGAGTGTGTGTTTTCTTCCAGCAATAATGCGCACGGATGCACAATAGGTACGTTTTCCTTCTTCGCGGTTCATGCACTAGGGAAACTGCAAAAGATTAATCAATCGCAAAAACGGAGTAATTTAGTAACAACCGCGTAAAGAGATACTGAAGGATTTTTCGACAAAATGCGTCGTGAAACATAAAAAAAAATACATCTCCCACCGAGGAGCATGAAGGAGGATCCGGTAACTGAGAAAAGCGGGCGGAACTGCATCGTGTGAAACCGATCCCACCGATTCGTTCATTAGCGGCCACGATTGGATCGCTCTCACACTTGAGTCATGCACCAGGAATCTCTAATTATGCGAATCTTAATAGACGGAAAAGCTATTCCGGTATAAAGCATCCTATTTCATAGAGCGGAGGGGTCATATTGGCAGCGCCAGGCACTAACCTTGAATATCAGTCAACGTTTTCGATGAAATAAAGGTCTGCGAAAGGTTTCCTTTATATGAGAAGTAAAGATCATTCCATAATGAGGCCAAGTTAAAAAAACAACTAGAGGGAAAACTTCTTTCATCTCACATTTCATGGAAACTTTAAAAGAATTTCAATATACAGAATGGAACGGACAAGGAAATGATTAAACCGGTCGCTAATTAAAATGGCTTGGCACAAAAGAGATGTCATGAATAATTTAAGTGAGTTGAGTAATAAAGCTCATGTTGATAAATGAAGAGATCGATAATATAGTAATCAAATAGTAATAATTCAATAAAAATAGGTGACGATTAACATGCACTTCCAGAAAATGTGTCGACCAGGATAAAAATGAACCGCTCTTTTCCAGCAAGGAAAGGGAAATTAAGCCACGAAAACGTGAAAAATAGTGAAAAAAATAAGATGTCAATGCAGCACACAGCATTATGGATAATTCTTTTGCCAGCCTAAAGCATTGAGACCAAGAGAACGGATGGGAGCAGAAAGAATGACTACACCAAGGCATGCATCCCTTTCGTCGGGAGGTACAGAAATGGGTCACCTCTCCGGAGCAAGCAATAATTGTTCCCGTAATACCTTTTCCGACGCATCAATGGAACTCGTACCGATATTAATCTGTCCGAAAGAGGAATCCAAGCCCTTTCCCCAGACAGGGATGGATGTTACACGGCACACTCAAACGCTCTCTCTCTGGCTGCACTAGATCCAAGGGCTTCGCGCGCCTTTTCCACCGCCGTCGTCGATGACGCACGATAATGCACGCAAGGGGACCCTAGTTCCACTCGCGAGAAGATGATCCCCTAAAGGAGAACGCTCGCTCGCGCCCGACGAGAGCAATCTCTCATCCGGAAAAATGAATCCGGAAAAATAAAAACACGAGAGATCACGGGGATCGGATGAAATAGCAGCGCGTTTCGATCCGGATGTAAATGGCGCACTCAGTCACGCTTTAGGGGAAGCACCGCGTTCAGCTGCATCTGTAGGCCACTGTGGTTCAACTGAGTTGCGCCCTTTAAGCCGCGTTTACACTATGTAGCAAAACCTGCTATACAACTTTTGCTATATAGCGTTGTTATATAACTTTTGCTATATAACATTGTTATGTAACTTTTCCTACATATAGCGAAGTTAGATATAGTACGGATTTCTTTTGATCTTTACCGACCTCCAATGGATAGCACAATTTTTGCTATATGATATATGTGATACATATAGCAATGTTATATAGCACTTTTCAGAAGTGACTTTTTCTACTTTTAGCAAATGTTATATAAACTTGCTATATGTTACACAAATTTGCTATATAGCAGGTTTTGCTACATAGTGTAAACGCGGCTTTACATCACGGTGGACGAGAGGAAGTCTCAGAGTCAGATGTGCCATAGCCATCCAAACTGTCGACATTGCAACATTAGCACGTTCCAAGAAAAGCGTTTCAAGTCCTCTCCCGTTCGAATTCGAATTCAAACTCTTCTTTGAAACTTTTACGGCTCAAGTTCGCTAATTCAATTACGGATTTAAGGAACTTACCCAATCTTATCCTTGATTAGTGTGCTCCCATGAACAAAAAAAAACAACAGAAAGTTCGGTCGCGATGATGTCGGGTACAGATCAAAGGAAGGGGAGGCAAAGAAGGAAAATCCAACAAATATTTGGTCACATTCAGGTTTAACTACTTTATGGAATTAATCTGCGTCGAGTGATAAAATTGATGGAGAAATTCGAATGGTATTAACAGGGACAGCTAAGAAAAAATGAACCGCCACGGGAAAAGAGAATGGCATTCAGACTCGGAAGACAAGGACCGGATAAGATACAAGGAACAATAATTGAAAGATGTTCGGAACAGTAATCATAAAAACAAGCAAATTGGCAATCACAGCAAAATTATTATATTCTCTTTGAGAAATAATAAAAAATTAGATGAAAACTCCAGAACTGCCATTAATTTCTGCAAGGTTTCCTGTCTCTTCCTGAAATTCCTTATCTAGTCTTGATTTCCTTTGGGTGTAAGCGATTTTATGGACATATCCGTCATCACCTGAGCCGAAGTATTGATCAGAAAAAGGGGACGAGTTCGAAACGACTTTCCTCGAGTTCTCAAGTAGGAAAGCGGTGATGCTAGCCCACTCACTTCAAGGGAGCAGAGACTATTGGGGACAATTCCAAGAAGAAGAAAAAAGTGAATCTCATCGTTGGTTGGTTGGTTATTTAGGGGAGGCGACCGACAGCTGAGGTCATTTGCGCCATATAGGATAGGTGGGTAATTGGGTAATGGTAGGAGTTTTTTAGGGAACGGAGGAAGGGTGGAGAGAAACCCGGCGTCGGCATTAGCCTACTCTTAACGAAAGGCACCAAGGGGACCACGGCTTAACGTCCCATCCGACGGACGGAGTACTGTACTTGAAATGCCCTCCACTAGGCACTCAAGTGGGGACCGGTTTTCCACTGAAAAATCCTCCACTGCCGGGAATCGAACCCGGGCCCTCGGGATGGGAGGCCAGTACTCTAGCCACCACACCAACCCGATCCCCTAATCTCATCGTAAGAGAAGATCATCCATTAAATTTCTTAAAGAGGCATTACTTACAGATAAAACCAAAAAATACAATACGAATAGCACCAGTACGACGGCTAGCCTCGCTGGATGAAGAATTACGGAATTAAAATGGGATGCTAAGCAGGACCTAAGGACAAAGGAGAATGTGGGACAGGTAGATCACCTCACTTATCCTTGCAGTACTGTAAAAAGTACTTCCTGCCATGATTGTAAACGGGAACATTTTCCATTATATATCATCATCCCAATTAGCACTGCTATTGGAACTTTAAAAAAAGTGCCACTGCTAAACGATCAGCATCATTTTCAGGCTCCAGAAAGATTTAACGGTCCATGACAACGCCAATATTGGTAACGGGAACGAATCCACCGTCTCTGGTAAAAGCAGGCATACTTATCGACCGCCACCCTCCGATGGAAAAGAGAAGAGTCGTTGGAGCGTATTAAAGGCAGGATGGCTTCACGGACCGGGTAAATGCTGTGGAGAATGGGTGTGCTTGACGCGTTGGGGATCGCATCAAAAGCAGCTTGCAAACCTATCCACTTCGAAACTTCTCTCCTCACTAATCACAAGTCAGTTTTTTCCTCCGGTCACGTTTCAGTCTTTTCGTGATATACCCAACGAAAGAATGAAGCAAAAACTTCGGAAATTGGCGCCCTTTCGCCCTTTTCAATCACTTCAAACTTCTTAGACGGTAAGTAGACATTCACTCCAACGCGAAGTGGTAGTGCATCCACGATGGAACAGAAAAAAAATATCTATTCATTCGCAGCTTCATAACTCCGTGCAGTAAGTCGAACCTTAATCAATTCAAAATGGTAATCCTTGTATCGTCTCTTTAATAAACCAAATTTTCCCGAAAAAATGAGGGTAAAATCATAATTAATTGTAAAATTGTACTTATACCACCATGTTCATTAGTACCTATATGTATCCTATGATTGGTTAACTTCAGTTCTCTATCCATCACTATTCCATGTCAGCTCTTTCATTTACTTGTAAATCCTCTTGCCAACACTCTTTTTGGTCGGTCCTAGGTATAGGTTGATCGGTAATCCTCTTGGGATATTTCCTTCAATTTTCCCTCCAGAATGTTATTTACAATTTCATTATGTCCCTAGGTGAGCCCCGTCCAACGTATTTTCCTTTCACGTATGCCACCATGTAGAGTCCTTTTTTCACCAGAACGTTGGTACTTCTCATTTTCTTTCTTTTCCGTCCACTGGTTATCCAGCATCCTTCTCCAGCACCAGGTTTCGAAGGCTTCAATTCATCTCTGGACCGCTTCTCCAATGGTCCAAGTTTACCGATTCGCAGAGTTCCACTGCCCAAACGAAAGTTTTTAGATATTGCTTCCTTGTCTCCAGTTTGTATTTGAGCACAAAATCTGCCTGCGCATTTTTTTCCAGGTTAGTATCCAAGGTGTTCATGATGAAACCTTCCTTTGATTACTCGTTTAAATGGAATTATAAAACTTCGACAGTGTAGGTAGTAAATTTAACACTTGTATGCAAAGAGATGAATAGTAATGTTTTTGATGGACAAACACCTACCCAGTAGAAGAAAAATGGTTAATTGCATACGAGCAAACAATGCTCCATTGCTTTCAAAAAACTCCGAGAGGTACATACATGCATACATGGGTTGGTTTGGAGGTTAGATACTGCCTTCCTATCCCGAGGTCCCGGATTCGAATCTCGGAAAAGGCAGATTTTTTTCATTCATAATATGGCTTCTACTTGAGTGTTTTGTGGAGAGCATTTGAGAGTTCAGTACACCGTCAGAATGGATGTTTAGCTGTGGTTCCCTCGGCAGTTTTGTTTAGAGCAGACTAATGCCGACAACGAGTTTCTTTCCAACCTTCCCACTTAGCCTTCCATTTCCATTCCTGTACATATCCTTACAGTCTGAAGCGCCATTACGAGCGGGGCGTGTTTAAAACCACAGATTATGATGCTGCTCTAAACTATACATCCTCTCTTCAAAGCAAGTATTCTTTCTATTCTTTAAGGGTGAAACAACACCTAGTATTATGGCCGAAAAACACTTCACCCTTTTCCATCAATACAAAAAGCGGTTTCCAAATTAATCCAAAACAGCACAATAAAAGTAGAGACTATACATTTTGAACCTCGAGAAACATTTTCTGAGCGTTCTGGAGCGTGATACAATTCAGAGCTAAGCCTTAAGCGTAGAGCAGACTATGAAATTGGACAAAATGTGAATACAATGCCTGTTACTTCACCTACTTTCGCAGTCCATTCTCTTGAATTCGCTACCTTTGCGCGAACAAAATCAGGAGACAATCGCATTTCGAATACGGACGGAACTGACCCGATTAAAAAAATAAATAGAACTATTAAAGCGAGCACAGGTCAGTGGAAACTCAAAAGTACGTACGTGCCCTTGATTACAGCATTTAATTCAAACGCTGCAGGCGAGCTCAAAGCAGAGAAAAATTAGATGTGGAACTGAAGGGATGATCATGTGCCCTGAATCGAAAGTAACGACCGGACTTGATCCGAAGCTATGGACAATTATTCTTTCGTTGGCGCATCCGCGGATACGGCACGGAGGAGATCCTTGACGAGTGACGCGTGAACGGCTCGATTCAATGCGACGGGACTGCGTCCGCCAATAATGGAGTGATTGGAGCTCAGAGATGGAGTAAAATCTTTCGTAATTTTTATCGGCCTTTTCATTAATGGCCAGCGCCTATCGAATCCCGTTCGCGAGCGCAAAAATCCTCTTATCCAATCCTATTCCTCATGCCTGAGTAAAGAATGATGGCTGAGGTTCATTAGCTGCCGGCGTTAAAAAATACAATTTCACGTCCGGAAATCCAAAAGGACGATCCACTGAAAGGGATCCCTCCCCGTTGTCCTAGTGCATTCAAATCACAATGCGCAGCGAGAATGAAAACCAGCACCAGGGACACTAGGGTGAAAGGGCATTTTACGAAGCATAGGGAGAGAATGGAAAAAAAGAGGACTAGGTAAAAATATCCTCCATGATCAACCGCTCGAGACGCAATGATGGCAAATACCAGCCTGGCATATTTAAACGGCATTTGAAAACGCTCATGAGTTTGGACTAGGCAAAGCCAGCTGAAACGACGCAACCCGAATCACCCAGCACTATGAAAATCGCCACTATGAAGTGGTGATTTTCCGATCTCATTAATACATTATCAAGAAGTTGGGAGGTATTTAATCAGACATTTGATAAACGACCAAGACCTATAAAAACTACAACTTTAGATCCACCAAAAACAGTAAATGATTAATTGAAAATTGACAAATAATATATGCTAACGAAAATATTTGTGAACGCCCATTTAAAATTTTTATGAGAACACATCGATTTTTTTTGACGAGAGGTGAGAAGTGGGTAAAGGAAGTGAGAAATTTTTCTTAATGAAATGTAAAAAAAACTTGAGGCTAGGAACCGAAACGCACGGCTAGTAACGCTATACGAGTAAGTATTTGGGTACGTCTGAGTCATAACAAGTTCCACCATTGAGCGGCAAGTATAGTAACCCAAAGAAAAACTACATGCAAAGTGGCGAGATACAACTTGTCGACTTCGATAAAGCACGTCTCCTTTGAAATGTGTTCAGAATCACATATTCAGAATAATAATCACATTTCCAATAAATTTTTCGTCAATTGCCACACATTGATGTTAATTTTGGCGAAATGAGTAGAGGAAGAAAAGGTAAGATAAAACGAGCACAAAAATGCGAGGCACACGGTAAAATGGGAGAATTATAAATGGCATGGGAGACAAAAATTAAAATTATCTTAAAATAGGCTCTTGCTGCTATCCCAATTGTATGTATATGTATGCATTGCCAGTGCCAGTGTATGGGATCCCTACGAAATCGGTCTAAGTAATGAACTTGAAGGTGTGCAGCGAAGATCGGCAAGATTTGTAAAGGGACGATAAGATAATTATATTAGCGTAACCAGTCTATTAAATGAATTGAAATGGGAATCATTGTCAGATCGCAGGTTGAAATTTAGACTCCATCTCTTAAACAAATTCCAAGGCAATATTTTCAGTGATGATGTTAAAGATATTTTACGAACCCCAACTTACTATGGCAGACTGGACCATAATCATAAAGTTAGAGAAATTGATTGCCGAACTGACCGATTCAAAATGTCCTTTTTCCCTCGCACAATTAGAGATAAGAATAACGGTAAATATGTCCTATCGGAGAGTAGCAATGAATAGCATTGGTAGCTGCATGTTGGTATGAGTACTTAAAGCTAACCCTACTAACAGAATGTTTTTGCATGTTTGCTTTGCAATTTCTATCTTTTTTAAATAGTGTAGTTCTGACTACTATATTAATACTATTCCTTTTTTATGCATGATATGTAGTGCATGTCTGGTGAGCAATCACCCCCTGCCACACACCCTTGTGGTGGCTTGCAGGGTATTATGTAGATGTAGATTAATACTATTCCTTTTTTATGCATGATATGTAGTGCATGTTTGGTGAGCAATCACCCCCTGCCACACACCCTTGTGGTGGCTTACAGGGTATTATGTAGATGTAGATGTAGATGTATATGAGTTATATTGAAAACTTATCCTAAAGTTATATATTTGTATGCATGGTGCTATGTGTAAGGTATCTATATTTATGCAGAAGGCCATTGTAAGCTGGGTCAGAAGTATTGCATTTTTCGTTTTGAAAATATCCCAACCAGACTAACTTCAATGAGTGAGTTTGTTATAAAAAATTTCTTTGTAACGGAGCAATAAATTTCTATTCTAATCTATTATATTCCAATAGGGGGCTGTGAGATTGAACCAGAAAATGAACAAGATACTGTGGGTAAACAGACATGAGGAACGACGGCGAACCCACCACCGCTTTTGAGCCGTCATTCATATTGCGTACCTGAGAAAATATATATCTGAGAAGTAAGTAGCAGCCACAGCGCAACTACTGTCTGTGTAGTATATGACCGAAAGAGGCCTAAAAACCACCTTTCAAACTACTTACGACAGTACTCGATTAAAAACTCGCCTTCGGAGACCCCGTATCTCCTACATCAGCCTATTTCTAAGTACGGCCCGCAGTCAACTTGCATGCAGCGTATTTTACTCCCGAGAAGTAAACCCCACTATGTTAGCAGTTGATTGATTGATATAGTATAAGTAGAGGTTAAATATGTCCAAAAACAGTGTTGAAAGGTTCTAGCGGACCACTCACTGAGGTATGTGGCTTATCCAGGAGGGCCACGATTGGAGAAAGGGGGTGAAGTTGGAGAAATACTGTTCGAGGCCACAGAAATAAGTCTCCACTCGATGCTCAGAGGGTGGTAAACGGGGACATAAAACTCAGGGCGCGAATTATCTAGCGAGCAGCAAAAAGAAGAAAAGATCGTAAAGAGGCGAAACAATGGTGACTAGCATGGTTTCCCGTGGGAGGGGGGAAGACCGCGTGGTGCGATTTACAGAGACGGAAAAATGTCCGTCCCTAAGCAACCAAACGGAATCACGTGGAGAGAATTTGAAGGGGGGGATGGTGGAGCGTGAGATATGATCGGCTGTAGGAGGGGATAATTGGAGAGGGAGTTAGTTGCGGGGAAAGGGACAAAAGTGATGAGCGGGCCAAGCCACACATTTTAATGACACTGATCGGAAGCTTGATAAGCCTAATATTCACGGTCACGTACGGCGAGTGAATCAAGGGGGGAGAAGGGAGAGAGAGAAATAATAAAGTCCCCACGAGCGTACCGAAGTAATTTACGCCTCTCCATTGTGTGCGCAGCGTCGCATATGACGTAAATTTGTGTTAACTCCTAGCGATTTAAAAATAAATTTCTGCGTTAAAACAAATTACGGCACCACATGCCAAGGCATTAGTGCATTAAACTTCCCACCAAAAATGACGTACGCTGCTGATATTGTTTTACTCAGTCATAACGCCCGAAAGTAGGAAATAATTCCTCTGCAGTGATGCTTTATAAGCTGTGCAACATGCTGGCGATTCATTTTACTGGCAAAGGCGTAAATCGACAACGAGCGACAAACGCTTTGAAAAATAAGCCAACCTAAAAAAGCAGGAACGACCTTAATATTAATATTCCATCAGCGGAACCTAATAAGACAAATGTCAATAGCTTATCTGCTTTGCTGCATTCTGGCGTAAGAGGACAAAAACAGAAAGAACGGCAAAATGCCATTGATGGATTACCATAAAAAATGCATCTCCAAAATGACAGGAAGTCTTTTAAAGCCATGGAGAAAGACGACAACGCGAGGATTGTAATTGAGTTGAGCGCTCCAATGCTCGGAGAAACGCGCAGTGTGAGTTGCATCATTCAAAGCCACAAATTCTATGCCTAACTTCGCAAATGCGCGGTAAATACCCCGGTTCTGTTACCATGCAGTTTTCGGTGCAATTTTCAAGATTAGATGCAGATTCCATCTGTGAAATTTACTTCTTCATGTAAAACTGCTTTTTAAGCATTTAGAGAGTGGTAGAGGTAGAAACATATATTGTCCAAGAGTGCACTCTTGATAATCTAATATTTTTAATAGTTTTACAGATTTTTTTCCTGGAGTTCTCATTATAAAAATAACGAACGATGACATAAATTAGATCATATCTTCCGGGCGACCATTTTTCTCTCGACATCCTCCCAAGTCCCCCTAATGGAATTCTACGGCACGAATTAGCTCGAGCCACACACTACTCCCGTCTCACCCCATCCACTTTACTCTGATATGAAAATCAAGCAAAAATCGTACGTAATGAGCCATTTAATGAATGGGTGCAAAAAGATGCCATGAAGTTGCTAATAGATACGTGCGCAGAATGTTACTTCCAACCGGGTTATTTCCTTACACGCTCGTCCCGTTGAAGGCGAGTTTTTCCATTAGTTGACCCCCAAATTCCTTTCCTACAATCCCTCTTTATAAAAAAAACTTGGCGCACCGCTGAAATCAAGCATGATCTCAAAATATAAAACACTGCACTAACTCCACAAGCAAAATACTAGTGCTACACATACATAGTTGTAAGACTCTCGCAATGATTCCGTGCACAAACAGAATACTAAAATGCAACTTCACATTTTCTCCCATCAACAACTAACACGTTTGGCATCTTATTCTGAACCAAAAAGTCAAGAACGTTCATTGATGTATCTGATGAACAGTAGGACCTTTTACCAATATCTGTTTCACAGAGAGGATAATTCCTCACGATGTGGGGAAAAGCACTAACTTGGGAGTCCAAATTACCGTTAAACAACAAAATCCGTATCCTCAACTTGAAAGTAAAACCATGATAGGGGATAATATCGTGAAATTATCACCATCACCAGAGAATTGTGAAGACGAGTAACCGACGAAACAATTATAAACGGAGGTGAAATGTCAAAGTTCATGAGGGAAAAGTTGCCATTCGATAAACAAGACCATTTTCAGAGGGAGAAAGACACGACGGACACGACGCAGTTTCTCGCACATTGGCGTGGAATGAAATAGCTGTGAGCCTCGATAGTAGCTACGCATGACAAATTAACAACGTGTATTGACAAAATACCTTCTCCACATGCTACCACGAGGACATAACTTTAAGAAACATACTTTGCATGTACGTATACTAATATATATTCACTTAGTAGGAAATTAGCACAAGCCTCCCGAATCAACGAACATTTCAAACTTACAGACTGAAAATTCTCGCGAGTCAGCTTAGAAATAAATCGCTCCAAACCCCCGAGCAGAAAACTAAATCTGTGCCAAACTGCGCCGAGCGCATTCCGTTAGCTTGACTGATGGACGGACGGCGCAGAAAGACCGCCCGATGCTTCGAAATCGGGGAATAAAAGCTCACAGAGAGACGAACGCGCGGAACTATTCACTTGGTCCAGGCTTAAGCGACTGACCTTTCAATGAGATGGGGTGGGAGTACGGAGATCCCACAAATACGGAGAACTCTCGCAGCTTTAATTTGACCGCAACCAAAATAAGAGATTCCCGTCGAGGGAACATATTTTTTTTAATCACTTCCTTTTTTTGCAACTTGCTTCGGTTTTATTCATGCATTCCCAAAAAAAATTCGCATTCGCAACGAACTCGCGGAAAATCATTTGCTTTGCTTTAGCACAAAAAATAATGCCCTCCGTAACCTTTCCACTCTCGCCAAGCACAAAAAATAGACCGCGCACGCCGGCGCGGCCCGTCCTATTATTAAGAATTAACACTTGATGCGGAGATAATTACGCTCAGGAAGCAGAAACCTCTCCCTCGGCGCCTCCCCACACCTCCCTTTTTTCCTTGAATCAGTCCGGAAACGTGCATGTAGAGATTTAATTCCTCTCGAGGAAAATGCGACGGAAGCGGTGTTCGAGTGAAAAACACAACGGGGATTACATGACATCCACGAAAAGCGTCTTTGAATGTGGGAGCGATGAAATGTGCGCTTGATTTACTTACTGATTGGATTGGGCGCGGTTCTTTACTACACGCAATGAGTAGATTGCCTTTCGGAGATAGGTCGGCGCAAATCCCACCATATACCGACTTCATTCAACGGATTAATCAAATCTCCGAATTTGAAATCAAATGGAGAGATGAATTGTAACTGTTTAAATCACCAAAACAATGAAACCGGAAGGATTGTGCATGCGAAATAAGGCCGCGTCAGCGCCAAACAAAATATCTAATTACGCTCACGTAGAGCATGCGAATAATTTGCACCGAATGCTGCACTTTCAATCTGACATATGCGACACACTCAGCGGGATACGCTACTCCAACTTTAAACATATTTGGTTGCAGTCTACCCCATCACTCACATCTACGTAATTAAAACCCTTCGCCATGTGCTCTCCGTCGGTCGTCGTTGGAAACGTTGCCATCCACGCTCTGGCAGCAGGAAGTCGATTCTATCGCAAGGGAGTCACTCTCGCGAGTGTTTATGCCGTCCCTGTGAACTCGGTTCACAAGTGGATTACCCAAAGGACACTAAAATGGTTGAACAGAGCACCTGGAACACGCGTCCCAGAGGCATCGTGTTAACTTCCTTCTGTAAACGTGAGCGATTGCTCGACGGTGGGATAGACTCTTGCGGCAGAACCGCGAATGGAGTCCTATCTCTGATTAGTTTGAATAGTTTGAACTCGTAGGCGTGCTAATGACTGAATTTCCTAAAATCTATTCTTGCACTTGGAGTAAAGGATTGGACAGTCTATTACCTTGATTTTGGCAGGCATAAAAATAGGATAAAATTTTATAATATAATAGAGTTTCAAAATAAAGCAAACAAATTGATAGCTCTACGTTGACAAATTCAAGAATTTTGCCAGTCAGTGCCAAAACTTTGCACAGCAGCAGATAATAAATCCATAATGACGTGTTTGGTTGCATATATAGTGGAATCTTAAAAATATCTATATCTATATCTACGACATACCCTGCAAGCCACCTCGAGGGTGTGTGGCAGGGGGTGCATCCACACCAGGAACAATGACACAACAAACAAAAATGAACACTACAAAGCAAACACTACACCTTTAAAAGTAATTGGGGAAAAAAGAACAAAAACTACCAAATCCCAATCATGCAGGACACACCCACGAATACCATGCATGCCTTGTACCCGACACCAATTTCATAGACACTCATGCATGCAAAAAAAAAGGCATTGCATGCAAGTCACACGTTGATTTGAACATGCAGGTAATAAAAAAAAACTATCGACCTACTCTGAATATTACCTATATAATTATTACCGATTTACGCGATGTTTAACGTTCTGATCACGAATCGTACGCGGAAAAAATGACATTTTAAACCTGTTCGTCCTGCAATCTATAAAAATCAAGTTAAGGACTACACAAGAAAATTATTTGGTATACATATATACATGCTTATCTTTCAATCACAAACGTCAAATAAAACTCTAACGATGGGGACTACGTTGGCATTGGCATTTATGTACGTCCACTACTAAGGGAAAAGTACGATACACCAAAAAACTCACCACGCAGAACAAGCTACATAAGGGTAGTCTAGTTAGAATAAACAAGAGGATTAGAAACACTTTCTTGAGGCGTGCGATGATAGACTGCGAAAAGAAAATATCATTCCGCGACTCATTATTTTATAAAAACAAAGATTTGAGAATTTTAAATATTGGGAGGTTGGGATTTTGATTGCACTTTGACCACAAAATGTTTAGAAGACCCTTTCCATGTTTAAAGTGAAAACTTTGTCTGATAATTATACTCCACAATTTCCTCGGGCGAGTGGAGGAAATTGATGCATACGAAATATAGTTATGAGTAGCCAAGAGATTTTTTGCCGTGGTATAGAATATAACACTTTTAAAATTACACACCTTCGTTTAAAGCCGGACCAGCTGATCGGGGTGTTTTGTTGTCAATCAACGGGGAATTGAACATAATTTATTATTCTACAATTTATGAGGTATCCGCCTAAAACTCACTTAAACTGCCTTAATCGTTTACGGTCTTGGGTAATTCTCACTCAAAAGCCACCACTTCACCGTTTCTAAGGAGATATGAAAAACCCAAATGACAACACATCCGCCCAAAACGGCCATTCACACAGCTTTCCAAATAAAAAAATATTCATTACCCATTGACTTCAACACGCATCGTCGTAATTATAATTCATTACCAGATGACCACTGCTTACCATGTGAAGCCTAACATAACCTTGGTGTGATTGACAATATTTTATGAAAGCAAACACGAAATTTCCAAAACATCAATTGTTCCGATCACGGTCCGGGTTCTCCCGTTTCAACGCGGGGTAGGATCTCAGTATATCCATGACGACCCTGAATCCAAAGCACCCCCTTGGTCCCTTCTCCATCGCGTGGTCGAGAAAATCTCATTCTCCTCTTTTTAAAACTTCAGCACTCACGTCCTCACTCTTCCAACTCCGACCTCAAAGGGACAACACGTCCTCGCCGGTGTATCCCCGGATGTCCCCTAGGGCTGGACACTAGGGCGGATCGGAAAAATCGATTTTTCGCGGAGAAACTTGGCCCTCTGGAAAAAGTTGTCAAAGTGACTCAAAATGAGGCCAGAAAAATTTGAAACCTCTAGGTCAACCCTAGACCCTCGCGCCGTGGCCATTTATGGGGAGGGGGGCCGAAAATAGAAAAAGTCAGGTTTTTAAAGCGGTTTCCCATGTATTTTGCCGAGTTGCGGCCCTTTAGGGCAAAAATTTCGTCCATTTGTACGTATCTGCAGCCGTTAAGCCACAAATTGTCTATTTTGAGTGCGCGACCGCGCGTAATTATGCACCACCCACGCAGCGTCGCGGCGCAACTATCAGAAGACCGCTCGCGCGCCTCCTGCCGGCTCGCGCCTCCTGCCCGGTCGCCGCGAACGCAGCAAAACTCATCACGGATGCATCTTCCGTCGTTGGTCTCATTAATATTGGATAATTAAACAATTTCCAGGGAATAACAATTACGGAAGGATTATTTGAAATTACTACAACACACCGTCATCATTCAGGTAAAGAAACACTTCCCGATTTTTAGCCTACTTGTACTATTATATTTCAGTATGGAGAAAGAATGCAAAAATAATTAAAGTAGTTACCATAGCTCACCACGTTGAGGTACCTGCACTATGAACTCCACCGCCCAAACATCCATTCATAGAATAGAGGAACGCATTTCTTTTATCAGATTATATACTATCGAAAAAATAAGAAAGTGGTCCTGTTGTAGTACCAGACGGTTTATCTGTGTGCAAATATTCGTCTTTAAACTTTATTTTCATTGAACACTAAAGGTCATTATTGATGTTTTTATTTTTGAAGTCAAGCAGGTAAATGTAAAACTTACTGTAATCACAGCATGATCTGAGACTAGGTTGTGAAGGTTGACATTTTGGTTTTGCTTTCTAGTATTTTCAGTATTTCTTGTTGTCTCTCGTTGTTGCGGATGCCAATGAAGCTTGGGTTACCTCTTTTACAAATATTTCAAAAGCTTGCGTGTGACAAGGACAATTGTGTTCCACTGTTGAGCATTACTCAAGTAATTCTCGAATTTCTTCAGTCGTGAGATGTGATAGAGCACGAGTCGGTGTTCTCGTCCCATTTTATCAGCAGCTTGTAGTCTTCTACATCAAATTTAAAATCTGTTAACTCAAAAGTTCTTGGATTTTCGTCGCATGCGTATTTCTTCATGCCTCTAAGATTATTTTCCACGCATCTCTTCACACTTCCTCTCCATTTTCAGCAATCATTGGGAGGAGTAAATTTTCTGAGTGCCCGAGAAATCCGTTTCTCTGAATAACAGAATCAATGACTCTTTTAAGATCTACTGGTAGATCTCTTGATCAATATAATATTTTCCATAAATTTACAGCACCGTCGTGTATACAATGTTTTTTTTCACTGCAAACCAGACAGGTGCGTATACTTTGTGAATGGCAATAGATTTTATAGCGGATTTTAGCGCATGAATTTTCACTGGACACGTATGCCAGTTGTCGGCAGGCCGTAGTTACTTAACAAGAAAGAGCCACATTTTTTGGAGTTTATCTGGCCAAATTTTCCGAGCGAAATCCTTTGGACAGCATTAGAAATTTCCCGAAGATACTGCTGGTCACTGCTCAGCAATCTCAAGTCTTCTTCGTGGGACAATTTTGTTGGAACTGGCTCCAATCGTATGATATCAAGCGTGTGGCAGTCTTGGCGGGTGGAGACAATAGGTCTTGCAAACAAATTTGGACCCTTAGTTTGCCCGTCTAATGTTTCTACCAACTGCCGCAGTGTTAAGTCAATCAAGTGTAATTGGCAAATGGACCACTCTAACGGACGTTGGAGTTTTGCTTCCAGCAAACGGATGATGCTTCCATCCTGACCTGTATTCACTTTGGCGCCATCGCATCCAATCACTTTTAAATTTGAAAGTTCAATATTTTCTTTCGCAAAAAAATCAAGAATTGCAGGTATGATTTTTCTTGCAGATCCTCCTGTGGGGGAGACAAAACTGTAAAATTGGGAGCCTGGCTCTTCAACAAACAGTCTTTGCTTTTACTTAATCTAGCATCTTCTTTTTCTGTATTCGTAACAAATGCCGGTCCACTACCTTTCACCTGTCTTCCGGAGTTTTGAGCTTTGCGTCGGTTACAGTTGCGCTGACAATCATTGCTGCTGCTCTGAGGGACACGTCACTGGTACGTGTACGTACCTCCGTCACAGTTGGCAATTAAAGACGCTTACCCCGAAGGTGGTTATTGCACATACCTCCGCCACAGTTGGCAATCGAAGACGCCTTTGCCCCGAAGGAGGTTTTGATTGATTTTCATTCCTAATCGTATGAGGAACATTGAGGTTCAAGTCGGTTGAGTTTTATCGAGATGTAGCGGAAAAAATTCTTGATGCTCAATTTTTACCTCTTCAAGAATGAAAGATTTTGAGTCGACGCTCTCCGACGATCCTCTTCTGAGGTTTTTCTTTAATCGTCGAGTTTTTGAGGCATCCGATCCATCGGATACCATCTTTTGTTTTGTCCTATGATCCCTCAAAAATGCCGTTTCATTTAGGAGAACTTTATCCTCTTTCTAAATTTACACTCGCTAATTCTTTAGCTCTGACACGCACAAATATCACATAGTTTCTGGGATTCATTAAAAATATATTAATTTTTCTGTCGATTTGGCACCTGCCTCACCTTCGGCACCTATGCTTGCTTGCATTTTTCTTAAGCCGTAGTACGTCGTATGGTACCGTATAATCATTTTAATCACACCATGTTCCGGAATGATTGGAATAGAGGTGCGTCTCCATAGTTCGGACACTTTTTTGGCTACCAGACTACTTGATAAACCGTAGGCTCCCTTCCTGCGCTTTCGTATCTCAATGCGTCGCGAACATAAAAAAAATATTTTATCACTTCTTTAAAATTCGGTAACGTCAATTCGTTTCTGTCGACGAGAAAGGAAAAAAAATATAGTGTGTAGGGTTATATTAATTTCAAATAATCCTCGTAATTGTTATTCCCTGGAAATTGTTTAATTATCCAATATTAATGAGACCAACGACGGAAGACGCATCCGTGATGAGATTTGCTGCGTTCGCGGCGACCGGGCAGGAGGCGCGAGCCGGCAGGAGGCGCGCGAGCGGCCTTCTGACAGTTGCGCCGCGACGCTGCGTGGGTGGTGCATAATTACGCGCGGTCGCGCACTCAAAATAGACAATTTGTGGCTTAACGGCTACATATACGTACAAATGGACGAAATTTTTGTCCTAAAAGACCGCAACTCGGCAAAATACATGGGAAACCGCTTTAAAAACCTGACTTTTTCTATTTTCAGCCCCCCTCCCCATAAATGGCCACGGCGCGAGGGTCTAGGGTTGACCTAGAGGTTTCAAATTTTTCTGGCCTCATTTTGAGTCACTTTGACAACTTTTTCCAGAGGGCCAAGTTTCTCCGCGAAAAATCGATTTTTCCGATCCGCCCTACTGGACACGGAACTTCTCCTTCCTCTCCTGAACCCGAGAACACAACTCCTGTGAGATCTAACCCTCTAGGCGGCTACGTTGAACGACCCTAGGGCGTTGCAGAGGAGGAGGGATGGAGAGGACAGGAGGTGGGGGCAGTCTTGCAACGCCCTGTGGAGGCCTGGGAGAGAAGAGCAGACCGATTACGGAACTCAAGGGCGTCAGAGAAGGAGGGCGGGCGAGGAAAGAGTGGGTAGGGGGACAGTGACGACACGACAATGCACATGCATACTGGCGTGCACAAATAACGACTCTTTGGAGCAGAAGAAACAGGTCACCACCATATGCTTTCAGCATAGAAGAGGAAATCATGCATTTCAATGGTGGAGCTCGGGGCAATTTATCCGTTTCAAAACAAAAACATTCCTCGAGACAGATAAGTGCTGACGTTTTACAAGCAAGATACGAAGGTCAGAGAGTGTTTCTCGGAGAATGAGCCATTAACAAATTCTCATCCATTTAATTCACTCAGTTCGGGATGGTGTGATAGTAGCCGAGGCTCCCAGCTGAGGCAGGTTTTTCATTGGTGTCCCGTATCCCACTAGGGTGAGACGGACTTCGAGTTCAGTACTCCGTCCGTCGGATGGGATGTTACATAATGGACCCCTTGGCGCCTCTCGTAGAAGCAAAACTAATGCCGACACTAGGTTTCACTCCACTCTTTCTTCTTTCCCTGACAAAAAATCTTCCCCATATCCAATTGCCTGTTATGATACCACCCGGACATCACTCGTCGTGTTTCTCTATTAATAGGTACACTTGGTCTAAGGCATTGAAAGGGGACCAATTAAAATAACACAATCGGGAGTCGATATATAAACAATATTTATTCCTATGCATACGTAATTACGGTATGAGACGTACAGAGGCCTAGCGCAGGGATGTGGGGTAATACAGAGGGTATTTACTTGGGCGCGGGGTCCATCCAGGGGTCCCCAGAGGCGTGGGAACAGGATGCGGAAATCGGCGAGTGACGGGGTCCAAACCAGGGTTCCCAGAGGAGAGTGCCTGGGTCAAACTGGAGTCCCCGGGGAGGGAAAGGGGTGTCAGGATCCTGCTTGGGCTCCCAGTGGGAAAGTGTGTCGGGGTCCTACCAAGGTCCCCGGGAGGGAAAGTAGTGTCGAGATCCTTCTTGGGCTCCCGGTGGGCAAGGGTAGCTGGGTCCGACTAGGGTCTCCGGAAGGGAAGGTACTCGCCTCGAGTCCGTCTCGGTGCCCGCTTTTATACACGAGCACCGAGAAATTGCGCAAGGGTGGGGGGGGGGAGGATAATAGGAATTCGAAGGGCGTCGGGAAGGTTCCAGAAAAACGCAAGGCGTACCCTGAATGTCCTCCCGCGACCCTCGGGAAGACCCTAGGCGGCTTGCCGCCATTCGGGCATGGGGAAAGGTACACGGACTCTTAGAAAATATGAGGGAAAGCAAGGGTTTTGGGCAATTGCATGGGGGAAAGGGGAGGGAGAAAGGATTCTTGGGCATGACGAGGGAAGGAAAGGTTTTGCGCAACTGCAAGGGGCAGCTCAAGGCTGGACCCTTGCGCGCATTTTCGGAGCGACGGTGACCTGCGTTCCCCACGTGCCTACCTATCCTGAATGGATCAAATTACTTCAGCTGACGGTCGCCCCCTAACAAGATATACTTTATCGAAATCATTCATAAAAATAACGATACTTAAAGATTCAAAATGTTCTTTCTTCTGTAATTTTTTTCACCTTCAATCACACATGAAAAGACAACCCCTACACTTCTCCCAATCGAAAAAAAACGGCTGCCATCTTGCAACTGCCATGGATTCAAGGATAAATGATGAAACTGTCTCTTTAAGTGAACTAAAAGTTAAATGTTATAGATAACAAAATGAGCTACTGCTTATGCATATTTTATTGACGACAGTACATACCAACTCAAGACGCAATACAAACAAGAGCACGTTGCTCCCTGTCAATATTAAAAAGTATGGCCACTACGGATACTATTCAACCGCAATAAATAACCTCTCCTTAATTAACTATCGGGGCAGATAAAATTGTAAAAGGCTTCAAGAAGTAAAAAACACGAATGTATTTGTCTCAAACAGAGAACCCATGCGAAAATAATAAAAACAACTTCGGCGAAAATTAGATCTCAACCGTGCAGAAATCTCAGGAAACCAACACGAGACACAAAAGAAAAGAAAGGCGGAAAATCATGATTAATTACACTCCTAGAAGTTTCAGCTGTCTTTGCATGACGTCACTATCTTCGCAGCGTGGGAAAAAACTTTGAAAGTACCCTCTTCATGTAGAAAGGGTAAAAGCATTCATCAAGTACTGAATATAAAATAATCAAACAAATGGAAAAATTATGGCAGTTCCACTCATGAAAAGATTCGCAAGAAACATCACTTATAATGCGACAAACTGACGCCAAAAATGATAGTGTAGTCGTGATGAATGTTAGCCTCCAAAAATGTCAGCAACTTCAATGTATAATGACGATCGTTTGTAAAATTTACAGCATATAAAGATTAAATTAAGAAAAAATATGAATTCTGTGCTTCCATGAATACATTTAAATTACTCTTCACTCAATTTTGTTCCCAAATCTCTCAAGGTTCTCGTATGCTCTTTTATCTTTTCCCGCTTGCAGCTATGACTTAAAAATTCAACACTTTTCAAAAGCTAAGCGCTTGAAATTTTCTCTTTAATGAAATGAACCTGAGATTATCCGAAATAGACGAAGTATGCCCTTTTAAATTCCTCAGAATACCTTTAAATAGAAATATTCTGGAGTCCCGAACTGATGGACGCATATGTACAACGCGAATTCCTACACCACAAAAAACCGTATGACACTTGTTTTATCATTTAAGCAATATAAAAATGAGGAATGTGGTACAAAAAAATCGAAAGAATGTTCTCAAAGATGCTCAAGATAAAAACTTGGCATCAAAACTTCAATCATTTTGAGTGCAGCTTTCTTCAAAAATTTAATAAATCATGAGTGTGCCGTCTGACGCGCGCGTCTAAAAGTAAAAATATCTTTCGGGTTCATAGGTAGTTAATACTTCCCGGCTGTAAATAAACTGTAGTGTTAGGAGAATCTTTCAAAAACAGCAGGGTTATTGATTTTTTTCACTTATCCCTCACGTTTGATACGTATAGCGCGCCGTAAATGAAATTAATTGTACATAGGGTGAAAGGAATCAATGGAAACAATGGACCAAATGGTCTTCTGCGCGAAGGCTAGCTTACAAGGACTCCACTTCTACCTCATTGGATTGTTCTCGATGGGTCATTAAGAGGGGTAAGCAATCGACCCGGCAAGTAAACGGTCCATTGTTCAGTTCTCAGTCCAGGTACGGTCATCATCCCCCAACAAATTTTTAACTCGCCCAACCGCCGTTCGGCACTACTACGTATACATCATGCGTTCCCCACTATACAGCCAATAGTTAATCTTATGAGCTTGTCCTTGTAAAAAGGTCAGTTACGCGCTTTTCACACTCAATGGTGGAAGGTTCGAATGCCGTCAGCGACTTGCCTGTTAGACAGTGAGATGTGAAATAAACAGTTGGAGCCAATAAAAACTCAATATATTCTAATATTAGCCAACTACTACTATTAATTGAGCTTATCATATACCGCCACACGACCTTACAGCGACACGCAGGGTAGCATATATATGGAGGGATGGACACGATCAAGATCGCCCGTACCTGAGGCGGGATTCGAACCCGTTACCTTAGGGTCACTAGCCCCAGGCGTTACGACTTGGATACGAGATGCGCTTTGGAGACGCTTCAGCAGGGAAAGGAAAGACGTGTAGAGGAAGGGCAGGCGGCGGATCTCTTGATGGAGGATGAAGAAGAAGGGGAGCTTGAATGAGCGGCCGACGGACGGTAGGAAACACGTCCACGAAGTTCGCCCTGGGGAAAAAGAACAACGCCGCCTCAAGGGCGACGCAATCAACGTGATGGACCACACTGGGGCGTGGAGCGGAGGAGAGAGAAAAGAATGGCGGAGAATTGATTCGATTTCGTTTTTTGACGGCCGCCCACGACTCCCGAGTGGGACGTGCTGTTATGTGCGGACAGGTGGAGAAAGGTGGGAGCGAATCAAAGGAGGTATATGTGTGTACACACACACACAGGAGATTGTGTCGTGGGGAAGGATGGCAAAAGGCCCCTCAGTAAAAAGGGAATAAAAAGGGGAGAGCCTTAAGGGGGTCACCCATTACGTGGTAGCCAGGTCCGTAACGTACCGATAGATTTAAAATGTCATTTTTTTCCCGCGTACCATAAGAGGAAACATAACACAATAGGCAGCATAGCAAAAGGATAGGTGGGTAAAAAATTGTTGAAGTAAGTCTGTAGTGCACGAAGCATGCTATAATATGTCTAATCTATGCATACTAGGGAAACGCAAGTGAATATATTTAGTGAAAATCTTTCTAACCAGGAATCACTTCGTTACTATGCAGACAATAACCAAGTATTTCCACGTGACTCTGATACCTAACTTTTTCCCATGTAGTAGTATTGTAGCTCTTATCTGTATGTCAGTAACGCATGCATGGTGATCTTCACCCCCTGCCGCACACCCTCACAGTGACTAACAGGATATCACGTAGATGTCAAGCGCTGGACTGGCAACCCAAAGGTCACGGGTACAAACTCCCTCCAGGGAATGGATATAGCGTTTATCCAAGGATTAAGATCTATTTAAGACGGTACTACATAAGCCATTAGTAAACCTAAAAAACCAAACCAATTCTACTGGTCGAGCTCAGTTTTGTAGGAGTGTCCCCACTTCCCTTCACATTACATTCATTTATCGGCCTCATCCCAACGTGATGCCTATCAAGCTGGCGTATTTCCTACCCCTCTCCTTACGACGCATTACATATTTTCTCTTTTTCTCTCGCCCTCAGTTACCCAGTAGCCTTCTTCGATGGCGATCTTCCGCATTCAACTGCCCCGAGTTGTTTCATCAACCTACTCTGCCTTCTCCCGTATTTCTGACACCGATCCTTTCTCCTCCCCAACCATGTTCAGCACCTCTTCACTCATTCGCCATTCATACTATCGAACGTCTCCATTGTCCTCCAAATCTACGTTTTTCAAGGCTTTCAATCTTAATTCATCGTTCTTCCCAAGTGTTAAGGTCTTAGATTCATATGAAAGCCTTAATATCAAGCTCTTCACTAAACTTCTCTTTACATCCCTGCTTAAGATTCTCGTCGCCAGTTCTCTTCTGTTGATAAACATCTTCTTGGCCAAAATGGCTAATAAAAAAAAACAGACTCGCCGGAAAGAACGCAGTCTTCAAATTGGGAATTCCCAGGTGCTAACCGGAGCTGGTTCATTGAGAAGCCACTTAGATATTGACAAAACAGCATCCTACATCAAAATGAAACCACAAAATACAGCCAGAAAAATGACATCTACTCGTGAGGCTGCGACAATCAAAACCCGCATCACGCATTCCCCCTCTCTCCCCCATGGGTGGAGTCTATTACCATAACGATGCAAAAAAACCGGAGACTAGAATTGCATAACCCACTTCTTCGTATTAACCATTCCATTACCCCCAAGAGGATTCGGAACCTGATTAAGTTAGAACCCGTAGGCATTTCCATTCACCAAGTAAACGACGGAAAACATTTACCATAAATAATCCACGAAACGGACGGAAGACCATTACATTCACGGCAAAACAGGAGAATACGCAAAAATAACGGCAAACGCATCGTGCCGAGCGAGAACCAAAATCGCAAAATACGGACAAACCAAGAGTTCCGTACATGTTATGAAATTGTAGTCGACCGAAAATGGATGCAGCGGCAATATAAATTCCGCACACGGAAAAATACGTGCGGTGCGAGGGATTAGCGGCGAGTAACCATAAACGTGCATGCGCCTCCAACATATTGTTATTCATATCATAGTAGAAAGAGGGAGACAGAAAAACAGGGAAAATGAGGAAATGAGCATTAAATGGGAATTCATGCTGGACAAAGAAATTTCCGCGCACGTACCGTTGAGGAATTTGAAGGCATTTGTAATAAAGAGGCGTGGTAGCGAGGCGAAAAAAAATTTTTTATCCCCCATAAAAAACGCTATGGCGTTTTTTTTTAATAAGAGGAAGAGAGATGAAATCTGGGAGCATAAAACGAGAGAACGGAACCGAATCAAAGAAAATAACGGGACAAACTCTAAAGGGAATTAAATTTACAGAAATAAATTAGTGAGGAACCTATAGTCTTACTGTAGATACACATTTTGGAGAAGGAATTGAAAGAATTAATAATGGGAAAAATAAATTGCACGCGGAGTGCAAGGGGAAGATGGGTTGGAGCTGATTCAGTCAAAACGCGACAGGACGGAAGGTATGGCCGCGAAAGTAAAGAGGATAAAACAGGCCGCGTGCAGGGAATGGGTAAATTAAGAGGAGAAATTCATAAAGTGCCTTGCAAACGTTCACGTGGAACTAAGGCAATAAAACGCGTATTTGAGGATCGGTGCATGCAAATCAGAGGTGCCCGGAACGAAATACGGAGTTATTGGCCATAAATCAAGAGCGTCCACGAAAGAGAAAATTGTTGAGCATCCCGATTCCTGCGCCAAATATGAATTTGAGAGCTAAAACCGGACCGAATCCATTACCGACGCCCAAAACCAACGTCAAACATGAGCTCGGGAGCTAAAACAACAGGCCCAGCACCTCCAGCGACCGCAGTAATGCGTAGTCCGCAAAATATTCGCCGAAACGTTTTTGAATACGAAATCGGTACGAACTAGGGAAATTTCACATTAGTCTTGCACCGAAAAGCAGTTTTAATGAAAAATTGGGAGAATAAACCAGCTGCATAGATGCCGATATTGCCTGAGCGCTGTGTTGAGGTCAAAAGGAGTGGGATTGAAAGAGTAGAGCATGTTAAAAAAGTGAGAGGTGGGCAATTAGCAAGTGGGCAGCATAAACTTAGTGAGAGTTTGGCGATACTTCGAAGCATCACCTCCGACATGGAATGTTCGTTAAGTACCGACGTTTGAAAACAATGCGATACATCGCTGCTGCAAATCACGTTCAGTTTGAGCGATAATTCAATTCCTAATAAGGGCATTCTCTCTGTTGGTAGGTATGTTTGAATAAGCTCCATTTATCATTTTGTAGTACCTACGTTCTTTCCTGCCAATGGGCGTATGCATACAGGAGGCATCACTTGGCTGTTAGCTATTAGCTTGGCTTGGCTTGGAAGCCCTAGAGATTATAAGTTAGTTCGCAAGACTGAAATGACAAGAAGAATTCTAATCACACGAATTCGAGCTGACACTGTAGACGTATTTCTACCCCCATACATCAGCAAGATGGACAAAAGCTACAAATTAAGAGACATCAACTGTCGGACTGAGACATACAATAATTCGTTCATCCCATTCATTATAAAATACTACAACACAAAAAAGTATAACCGTCTCAAATAAAGTAAATGTATTGCTTTAAACAACAAATATTGATATTTTGAAATATTATTTTATCCACATAATAGTTAGGTTGGCTCTAAGGAAAACGTGCTGAGGCAACCCTCTTCAAATAGCATATACATTGCAAACATAAAATAATGAAGTACATACTGTTTTACATAATCAACTGATAAATCAAGAAAAAGTCAAAAAATTACTAATACATTAATGATAATGACATTTACTTTTAAATATAACCCTAATATAACAAGGAATAATATAGAGTACCTATTTCAAAAAATATAACTCAAATTGGCCAGCTTGAGAAATATTTCACAAATTTTCGTGGTTTTTATGGTATCCGGCTACATATTATAAACTTTAGGACCCATATAAACAAGGAGTCACTTAAAAAGAGTTTACATGTTGTGTTAAATGATAACACACCATACTTCAATGTTAACTAACAAAGTTCTTTCATCTCACTGCCATCTTCTCTCAACTGGTGATCTACCACACGCCCTTGCGGTGGCTCAAAGGGTAGAATTTAGATGTAGATTTGTATACGGCCCACAAATTCATTTTCCGATATGCATCCATCCTAACTCACGTCATCCAAAATTAATATCCTATTCTTCCGCGTTCTTGTATAGCGTAGCGAGACACTACCATTTAATACTCCTGAAGAGTTTTTAGTCGTTAACAATACAAACCTCCAACAATATACCCTCCTCATTAACCCACATCCATAATTCCTTGGAAGCGTTTATTTGTTTTTAATTCGGGAAAAATATTGGTTTCGCAGACTGCGAAGGAAGTATGTACTAAGTCATAAAAATGGCGGAATCAAAAATAGATCTATTGATAAATTACGGAAGATACGCTAAATTGCTAAATAGGAATCGAATCGTGCACATCTTGTAATAGAGATAAATAGAAAGCTGAAAGGAACTAATATAGGATACAATAAGGATGTGTTTATGTTTTTTTGGTCGATTCGAGGAGAATTTCGTGAATGTCGAGAATCTTATTATAGTATCGAGATTGTTAACAAAAATACAGCATACATTAGGAACTTAGAAGAGGGTTTGTGAATTAATTTAATGTACTAAGGGCAAAGGTTAGGGTAGCACACGATGCGGAAGAGCTTACAATGATAATCAGGGAAGTGAAGTTATCCCGTTACCACCCTCTTAATTTAACTTAAAAACGGAAGGAGATGTGGCGATGAAGACATACTATGAGCAAGAAGCAGGACAAAAAGTTGGAAAAACAGGAAATACATAATGGCAATCACCTTTACTGAAGATCAAAAGTGTTTCAACCAACCAGCCTGCTATCAGCCAACCGACCACTTCGTTGACCACATCAAAGCAGTAGGTAGCGCCAAGAGAGGGGAATGGAGTGAATATTAATTACTGGAACCACATCTAATGGGATTACCTAGGGGCAGGACTTCAATGCATTGCACAAAAACCATGAAGAGCTTATGTTACAGAACGCGGATGCATATACGTATCAAGTTAACGTCTGCGAGGAAAATGACTTTCTAAACGGGCACAAAAACTGTGTATCTGTTTCTTGCATCCATTGCTATTTCTGGTTCCATCAGCCAACTCACATATGTAAGGCTTCAAAAATATTCTCATAGTTTTCCCTCGCGTCAAGGTAATGAACTCTAGCAATTCATTTTTGGAATAAGAATAGTTCTCCTCCTAGCACTTACTACACAAGGAGTAATAAATGAACAAACGTGGAATCCATTGGAGTAAGGCTGACGGATGATCTTTCTGGGGTAAACACATACATTAAATAATGGGTCAATATAATCGTAAATTAGTTTCATCAAAAGAGTTCTAGACAAATAATACGATCATGTACGAGGAATAATTAGCGACTACTTTTCCCTGATACCTCATTTGGAATACGCTTCCATAATCATAAAAGCATAAATAATAATAATAAAATATGATTATCATACTTAAATATAATAATTATATTTTATTATTATATTATTACTATCCACTCCGCCTGCTTCGTACGGATGAACAAAATTCAGGGTAGACACCTATCCGACGATACGTGACTATCCGTAGGTGCAACCCCTCTCGAGTATGGCCATTATGATGGCAACGAAACCCGAGTTGCGCCGCGCCAGAGAATTAGAAATGGAAGTTACTAAATAGTAACTAATTAAATATAATCATAAACTTAGAGAAATTGCTAATTTCTCTAGCGTTTCAGAATTAATACAAGAATTAGAGCGGGAATCATTATCAGAGCGTAGGTTAAAGTACAGATTGAATCTATTAGAGAAATTTCAATCGGATAGCTTTACTGAAGATGTTAGGCACATATTAAAAACACCAGCGTATTATGCTAGGTTCGACCAGATAAATAAGATTAGAGAGATAGATTGTCGTACCGATAGATTCAAAATGTCATTTTTCCCCCGTACTATAAGACAACAGAATAGGCAGCATAGGAAAGGGATAGGTAGGGGAAATATTTTAGAGTATTCTGTAGTGCATGATGCATGTATTAACCCCTCAAATACTATAGATACTAACAATCTAGTTGCATGAGACACTTTAGTTGCTTGTTTGCATGTTAGTAGTGCATGCTTGGTGATATTCACCCCCTGCCACACACCCTCGCGGTGGCTTGCAGGGTAACGTGTAGATGTAGATGTGATCATGAAGAGATATGGGGGCGTAAATATTGGTAACAAAACATCATAAAAACATGCATCAAGGCCTTTTTATGCGCAACATTTCCCAGCACACTTCGATGCAAATAATGTCGCGAATTAGAAAAGCCCAAAGATGCAACAATAGAAGTGCGAAGGCATAAAACGCGTGAACGCACTCGCCCTTTAATAGCTAGCTGCTACGATTTCTGCGTGGTATGTAGTAAACGCAATTAGCAGTAAATGACGCCACAACCGAAGCTTGTATATTGAACTTCCTCGCGTGAAAAGACCCTCCGGCGTGGAAGCTCAAAATGCAAATGCGATGTAATCCTTTAACACCATGGAAATTTTTTTTAATCGCCACCGGCGCTATTCGCGGTACAAGAATCCGGCGCTGTTAAATGATTACGCCTCCTTCCTCCCTCTGGCGAGAACTCTAGCCACCTTCAAACCTTAGCGAGAACTTACCCTACCACCTCGTTTTATCTGTGAGCCTTGGGCGATGGACACTTGATCACCTCAAGCCAGAAAAAGGATGAGATGGAAGGAAGACCTTGCGGGGTTGCATGCGTGAGAGAGCCTTGACGCACGTTTCGCGGTTTTACCGAAGGAAGATGGCGGGGTGGTCCAGCAATTGGCGCGCTTTCCACGAGGAAAGTGTTGCAATCATGTTTTCCTTTATTTAAAATAATATTTTTCATTAAAGTTTAAATGTTAAATATTCTGCATTAAATTTGAGAAGTTATTATAATATTAAACCTTGTCTGGGCTTTACTTTAGCAACCTGCTTGGAAACGGGTTGTTGGCAAATAAACTGAAAAATATATGGAGGATTTGATTGTTGGTTTTGAGAGGATTGAGAAGAGATGTGTTTTTTGTGTGACAACAAATTTTTGTGAATAATAAGTTTGAGAGTTGGATTATATTGTATTATTAATTGCTTCTTTTAAACACTTCGTGTACTACGAATTTTGGTGGTAATTTCTCGAAATTACCTAGCGCCCAAGAATATAAAAAAGCCAAAGTACTCCACCATCAAAGCAATAAGTTGGCCACACTGTTGGAGATAATTATTTTTCGATATAAGAGGCAACAAGGGCAGAGGGAGTGGATTAAAATAAAAAAGCTCCCTGAGAACGGCAAATAAGGGGCTATTGAAACGCGGAGAGGGAGGCTGGGGAAACTGGCGAGATGGATGTGGCAGTTAAGCGAGCACACATGATGGATGAAAAATGAATTTTCATACGGGGCCTTGTCTTGGGGCGTAGTCCCAGGGCCTTATGGGTCGCAGACCTTTCCTAGTCCCCGTACATTCAATGCCACCGACGAGATGCAAAAGAATGGGGAAAGAGGAGGAGGGAGAGAGGTTGAGGAATTCTGGGAATGGCCCAAAGTCGCAAGGTAAAGGATTCAATTTCAAGTATGAGTTCATCTGCACTGGAAAAATTCCTTCGCTACCATGAATTCTTGCGTAGCAAGGGTAGCTACACTTGGAACAGGCCACGAGACAAGTGTATTGCTTAATATTGCAAAGATAATAGGTGGCTTGCCACAAAAACAGGTAGCATCACCCTTAAATATGTAATCACGTAATTGTTGGCACTTTTGAAATTCCAAATTCTGTATCCCCGTTTTTCCATCAACTGTAACTTTCACTGTGCTTTTACACCAAGCAGAGCACTACAGGACGACCTTTCTTGTACACATAACATTGGCATTGCTTCAAGTTAGGAACGCATAATTTATTATTAGATGTACTGTTTTAATGGACCAATTTAGGACTATTAAGTACTCTCTTATAAAAAAAGTCAGATTATCACATACCACCCGAGCCAAAGATAGCTAATACCCCGCCAGCAGATATTGGAACCCGCGACCACGGAATTAGTAGGCAAGGAAATTCCCGAATGAACAGGATTATGGTCAGTGCGTATCCATTAGAATAATTTCGATAGCATTGAAAAAATATTCAAAGGCGTTCCTATTGATGTGGAGGAGTTATCAATTTTGTAATTCTGAGAGTTCAAGCTTATAGATAATAGCTAATTTTAAAGTAAAAATGGTTATGAAATAATGGGGCATGCGTATCAAATGCGCACTGCACACCGTCCCTGACGATTCTGAATTAATATCACAGTATGAAATAGGTGAAATGTAAGTATTACATTCATCTAGGTTGAAAAAAAACACCTACGATGATTTGGCCGTTCTGGGCTAAAATTTTAAACGGCCAGCACGTAATTAAAAGTATAATTTAATATGGGATTGCCAATAAGAGGTGGAAGAAATTCTACAAGAAAAGTGACGATAGCAAGAAAAAATGATGAAAACCTGTTTCAAACTTCTCATTTGAGCTGGGAACTTATCTTGAAACTTAGCTACTGTGGACCTCCGACGCTCGTAAAAATCTCAGCGAGCGGCAGAACTTGTAACGGACAAACTTAGCTCGAAAACTTACAGATATGAACGGAGCTTGAACACCTATTACATATTCCGCGGTGCGAAGATTCATTTCCAACAACTGTCTGCAGCAGCGGAAGATGACGGGAATGTCGTTTAAAACTATTTCCCTGTCTCAATGCACCAGTTTCACCGAAGGGCGCTAGGAAGACTGATCTCAGGAGGCATCGTGAAGGCGGATCGCTTCGCATTCTGCTACTGAAAAGACCAGCATTCCCTCTTTAACTATCAGATGATTCATATTTCCAGGGTACGTCGGCCGACCAAGTGGTTTTCCTTACGACATAGCAAGCACAGTCTATCGGGTAACATGTTTTTGTTATGCAGGGGCATTGGCGACAAGCTTGCGCTAAGCCTTTCGTAAGGCTGCATTGAGGTAAAATATGAGCATCTATCGGACAATATTTCTGCCCTAATATTTTAGAATTATAAATTAATATTGGCAAATAACAGTAAGACTTAAGTTTAAAACAAAGAACGAGGCGGAGGTTCATAGAACCTCGACATCGCTGCAAATCCGTAGAAATGAAAAATATTAAGCATAAGATAATGCATACAAAGGTATCTCATCGATCAAATACTATTTATTACTTATAATTTAAGAGATCAAAGAGATTAAATTAGCCGAATTGCATCATAATTTCCCCTTTCAGCACCTTCAAAGTTTTCCAGCTATGTAAAGCAACCATTTTTCTTTCTTAAGAGGACAAGCCGTTGTCGATACTGCAGTGGAATTAATCAGCTATCCAATGGTCTGTTTAGCATAGATAAATCTTATTTCTAAAAGTGACGACATTATGAAACGGGGTCGAGTCTATGACCGCTACGCCTCGTCGCTACGGCAATTTGATGACTTTTTTATTCATACCGCAAAAAAGCACTTCGAAAAGAGAAGTTTAGTGAGCTGGAAAAAACGAACGGAGAAGATGGATGGCGAGGAGAAGAATTCCTATGCACATAAAAGAGTGCGTATAAGAGGAAATAATTGCACAGCGAATGAAATATCGCGAATTAACCAAGAACAATGAGACTGCAAGTGGATGATAAAAAAAATGCGCACAAACCCCAGCAAAAAATTCTCCTGAATAATACCTATGATTTTTAACCTAAGGGTAACTATTGCCAACAGATTCTTTAGCGACTCAAAAATGTTGAAGGATAAGGGTTTCACGATGCCTTTCGCCGGAAGCATAAAAGATGTCCAAAGACAAGAAGGAAATAACAATTTCCACACGGATAGTACCCATTCTCTTGATAAAATGGCGCTCAAAAATGTCGCTAAACCCTTAAGTAAGAAGCATCTCGCAATCCAGACACACTCCGCTCCTTACCATCACGCACCCAAGTCACGCGCCTAACTGTTCAAACATCTCAACACACCGTAACGTCCACCATTATTCTGATGGGACCAAACAAAAGAGGAAACGCCACCATTTTTCACCACATGCTAAACCGATAAAACGGTTCCAAGCACATCTCCTCCCCCGCGCGCACACTTTCGCGAACATTATGCATAAAATATTTTTTCTCCATCACTTTCCCTTCGAGAGACATCTCAACGATGTGTTCCGTTCCACGGATATCGAAAACACGTCATTTTCGGGAGGGACAAGGGGGAGGGGAGGGCGTCAGTGAAAGGATGGAGGTGGTGATGGAGAAGATTGCGAGACAAGAGAAGGACAAAGGGAAACGGAAGTGGAGAGAAAGCCCTCGGGTATCGGTTGGGGAAGAATGGAGAGAGAGAGAGGAAGGAAGGACTCCGGTAAGATGAGAGGGGGAATATCTCCGGACGGCAGGGAAAAACACGTATATAAACATAAGCTCCAGTTACCCTCTCTTTTTACCCCATCGGCACAATCTCCCGAGGCGACACTGCTGCCGCTGTGAGGGAGAGACAGAAGAGAGAGGGTGGGACGAGACATCATCAGCATTCCGATGGCGTTCGGAAGTACGGGGGTGGGAAAAGGGAAGGGTCCTACCACCACCCCGAGGGAGGGATGGATAAAAAAAGCGGGGAGAGGGTGGGAGTTGAGAGAGGTGGTTGGTACGGGACGGATGACGACGGTGGAAATGGATCGGTGAGGAAGGAGGCGAAAGGAGAAACTTCGGTAAGGGCACGGAGAAGAGGCATCTGATGAGGAGGAACGGAAAGAGGAGGAACTATAGCCCGCCTCCACTAAACTCGAGGCCGAGGGTATGTGGAGCTTTGTATAAGATATGAGGTAGGTACTACATTTTGATGGATCATAAGTAAATCTGAGCGGTCCGGAGCGATATATCCCTTTGGCATACATTTCCCTGGTCAAGTAATCCAGTGCTCTGAGATTGAAATCCGTGCGTGTGGACAGGATGGTGAGGGAGGTGGAATGGGACTACAAACGGGATCCGAAAGCTGTAAAATTGTGAATTTTCAAGCGTACTGTTACATTTACAGTCACTGTTGTGCAACGTATGAAAGTACTTATTATTAACAGCCCATTGGTAGCTCATCGAATAAAAAGCCTCGCGAATTGGAAGGGAACGGTTTCCAAGAGCCCGGGAATACGTACTTAAAGTTACTTATTTGGGTTTGTGAATTACAAAGATTCGGGCGATATGGTGCGGAATATAAACATAATAAAAAATTATCTTGAAATACAGTTTTCCAGGCTTAAAATTTATTTATTACGACCGACTTTAATGGGTACACATCATCTTCACCTTAAGATGATGTGAATACATTGAAACCGGTCATAATAATTGACTTTTAAGCATAGACAATTACATTCTAAGAATCTTTCGTTAACATGGAGAGTTCTTCGCGAAATAATCTTCAATATCTTTAAGATTATTGAGTTCGATATCATCGTTCGATGAACCTGAATACACCTCAGCAAGGGATGGAAATAATGAGGAATTTCATAGTTATTTTAAGTACATAACTCGCATTTCAAGCTTTACTCATCGACGTCATTATATTGTTAGAGTCCTGATAGTGAGGAATTGATGTTGTGCGCCGGAATTTGGAGATAGAGAGAGAGATCAAAATAAGCCCTAAATGTTATTCCTTTCCCGTACTCCTGCCCTCATTGGGATTTTCACCTTTTACGGATCTTGAGTGTCCGGGAGACAAATACCTATTTGCGTCCCGAGAGACGGAAAGTTTCACCTTCGTTCGGCCCTATATATACGGTAGTTCAGCCAGCACCCGGGAGTGCGGCGCAGGAGACCGTTTCGGGAGTTCATTCCCGAATGTCGGGTCGGTCGACAGGAATCCGTCATAGGAAGCCGTTCTTGCTTCCTTGGTAAGATCTAAGCTTTGTCCCACATCCCCCCTCTCTCTCGGCTACTTCCGTGTAAATGTTCATTGCACACACCCCCACTGCTTTGTATCACATTTCTATTTGTCATAATATAAAATCTGAGAACTCAGTGTGGTGTACTTATTCTGACCAGTCCGACGCTAAGGGCAAGAACCCATTTTTGTTGGCGTGTCGCCGCGTTTAGTAACCCCGAAGGGGGGACGCTTGGGTGCGGGTCGGACGCGCCATAACATGGTACCAGGATCATATCTGGCTCAGGCTATACTCTAAAAATACAGTTACACTTAATGTCTGCACCATTTTAGGAGCTAAATCAGTCGGAGAAACCAGTGCATACTTGCCACAGAGAAAAAAAATCCCCCACCATGACCAGGACTCAAACCCGGAACCGCCTAATTCTTGAATTTGAGAAACCAGGAGAGCGGTACGCATCCATGATCCTAACAACCGAACAAGATGCGAGGACTTCACACAACAGCTGCACCGCTGTCCATTAATCGGAACTCAACGTTTAGGACGACGACTATTTTTATTTTTCCCACGAGTACATTCATTTTGAGGTGAAATTTAAAAAATATGTTTAAAAGATTTTCACAACAATTTGCCAATTGGACTGCCACTACTCTCCCAAAATAAACAAAATTTAGTCTGTTACTTGCTCACGTAAACTTTATCCATGAAACTTAATATAGTAGTGGTAATAAGGTGTTATCGACCGCCAATGATGTCACCTGTGCCTCGTACGAAGGATGTGTGCGAAGGGAAACCCGACCAGTGGTGATCTCAGCCTACTCATAATAGAAAACAACATGAGTACATAATTTATAGGTGAGTTTAACTTTAAGGGCTTTCCATGCAGCACCCAATAATGGACTGGTGAACCACTGAATACTTTTTGCCACGCAGAAATTAAAATCCGGGTTCTTGGGAAAGGAACGTAGGGATCTAGTCACCACGACAGCCAGATCCCCCTTCAATCAATTGCAAAAAAAACTCAAAATCCTATTTTACTCAATATTATTGGTTGGAGGACACCTAGTCTCTGTGATTAATGCGATTCATTTTCTCTCATTCATTCAGGTTTCTACATTCACATTGAAAGGCTTTATAGACAAATAATGATCTGCATCTACACAATACCCTGCAAGCCACCATAAAGGTGTTTGGCAGGGGGTGAATTCACACCAAACATGCACTTATATCACGCTTAAAAAGGATTTGTAACTATATTCTAATCTAAACTAAAATTTTAAAAAAGATTAAAATACCATAGCAAGAATGCACAAATATACTGTTAGCTGGATTAGCTTATAGTCCTTATACCGGCATGCACTTACCAGTGCTATCCGATGAAAGACTTCTATGTATTTACTATTGAACATATTTACAGCAATTCATGTCCCTAATTGCACGAGGGAACCACATTTTGAATCTTTCGGTTCCGCAAACAACTTCTCTAGTTTTATGATCATGGTCCAGTCTACCATACGAAGTTGGAGCCCGCAAAATTTTAAAATGTCATCAGTGAAACATTGTCTTGGAAATAAGTTATGAGATCAAGCCTAAATTTCAACCTAGATTCTGATAATGATTCCCAATTTAGTTCATCTAATTGACTGGAATATAGATATCATATTGTCCCATTACAAATCTTGCCGGTCATCGCTACAGACTCTCCACTTCGCTATTTTAGCCTAATTTGTAAGTATCCCATATACTTTGATGAAGATATACTTCTTCCATACTTGTATGAATACATTTAATATAGAAAAATCCTTCAAAATGTTGAACATCGGGCCGAAAATCCACCAACGACATAAGCTTAAATCAACATGTCTTATGATACTTTTTTCTTAATATAAGATCTTAAGATACGTCTTTGAAAGTTACTGCGGATAGTAGGTACGCACCATTGCCAATACATCTGAGTCAAGGAATCAACTTCACTGGAATACCTAGTCCATACTATTCCGCTTAAAATAGCATCATGCGCAGGACACGACAGCCTTTGCATCTGGGCCACTAAACCGTTTCCTCCTCCAACGAGTTCCGTCTCCTTTCAAGCACTCACTCACTTCTCACATTTTTTTCGATTGAGTGAGAATGGAATGGCAAGGGAAGGAACGACTCTGATGCAGGGGGGGGCGTGGGTGGGGTAAGGAATGGTACTGAGATGCAAGAGGGACGGAAAGAGCAACAGAGATTTCAAATTTCGCCCGAGGGATACGACGGGGGACGACGGAATAAGTACACGCGCTTCTTGAATTCCTCCCTATCCCTCTGCAGTCGCGAAGGAAGGGGGATGCGTACTCAGGAGAGAGGAAGCTAAAGAGAGCTCAGTGGAAAGGGGGAGAGGGAAGGGGATATTACGGAAGGGTTCTGGAAGTACAGGGTGGGGGTGGACTCAAGCGGAAGGGTTGGCGAGGGGTCGGGAGGGCGACAGGAAGAGAGGGGATGGAATGCGGTTCCGAGAAATCTCGGAGGGATGATGGCGGAGATGGGAGCAGCTGGATGGAATTGACGACGAAGACGACCGGCTAGCGAAATAAAATAAATGCATGCCTAAACTGGGAGATCTCCTAATTCAAACACGCAGACTGCGAAAAGGAGGAGACGAAACTTTCGACGAGAAATATATATATCCCATCGTAAAAAACAGGGCACTTTTGACTCCCTTTCCGAGTTACTTTTTTCCGCATCAGGCACGCGTCGTAAGAGATGCGACTTTTTACGGCGGCAGAGGAAGATGAGCGAGAAGGGGGAGAGGCTTCGGAAGACGTAGGGAGGCGGGTGGAAGGACGAGGAAAGGGTTGCGCTAGGGGGAAGGGCGACGGCGGAAATAAGCAGGCAGTAATTCTGCCGGGAAGCGTAAGGCAATGGAAGCAGACGCCTGTGAAGAAACTCTCACTGACGCCATAAAAATGCCATAAACAGAGGCATACTGATGAATTACGCGAAGCTTAAAATATAAAGACACCTTTCCCAACATCCAAACTTACTTAATCTGAATAGTTAATATGACGTTCGCCATCACATCTTTTTAAATCACGTTATATGCTAAGTTAAACACTTATCTTATAAAAGGGAATTCATGCATTGAAATGAGCAAGAAGTGACAACAAGGAAGAGGTAAAAACATTCCCTTGAGTGATGGCTCGAATAATTTTAAGAATAACAGTGCATTAAGAACGTAAATTTCACCTGACGCTCCCAGTTGAATCCAAGTAGTCTTCCGATCCAAATTACGAGAAAGTGAACGAAATTATGCACTATTCCTCCTACGACCAAGAAAGCAGTAAGTCTTGTATTGTTTCAATTACGCAGTAAAGATAGTAATACCTAAAAGGAATAGTTTTATTCATTAGAAATACAGAAAAACAAGAATAGCCAGACACATTTCCAGTCAGGGGGACATCGGTGCCGATTTTTCCCAAATGGTAGGATAATTTAAAAATTCAAAGGTTATTAAACCAATGTTAGCTTACTAATGGATAAGAAAGTAAAACATTAAGGGAAGTTCTCTTTCGCTCGAAGAGATGGAGGACACACACATGCATGAGTGGAGAAGGTGCTTCTAACTTCGTCTATTTGCATCACTGAAGAGATGGACAGACAACTACAAATGCGTCACCCATACACAAATAACACATCGAACATCACGAAGCTCTCACTGGTCACGGAGTAAGGAGAGTTCCTTTCACCAACCCATCAACGAATCCGCATAAATATAGATGGTTGCATTCAGCACCAATAATTCACTCTCCAGGCCGAGACGGTTCTCCGAGCTGAGGTTTCTCTTGCCCATGGACAGGACTCGAACTCATTTAGTCTACGAAACAGCAGCCAGTCATTTGTACCAAACAGTTCCCTCACTTCATAGATAAAAACTACGTCAAAATGAAGAAAAAAACGAGGTAGGGGAGGCGCGTGAACGGCCGTCGGTGGATTCTCGAGGGACCAATACAGTCGAGTGAAAGATGGGATTCCTCTGAGGGGCCAACACCCGTAGGGAGACAACACAGCGAAGGAGACACTTCGCGAGAGCGATGGGCAAGTACGTGGGAACGGAAATGGGCGCACGCGCGTATTACACATAATTTAGGGTCATTTATATCCAACATTTTGGATGTCTTGCAACTGCATGATTAATATATTTCTCGGGGTGGTAGAATTGTAAATCTTTGTTTCATTTAAGTCGTGTATAAAAGGGGTAGTATTTATTTTGGATACCTGCATGGTAATATGAGTGTTCTCTCTGATGGATAATGCATGTCCAGTGATAGTTCACCCTGCCACACACCCTTGCGGTGGCTTGCTGGGGATCATGTAGATGTAGATTACCGCACTGCCGACAGACGGCAATGGAGAGTTAAGGGAATCGGATGGGTATGATAGCATTATCACAGGCTTTCCATCACGAGAGCCCGTGTTTGAATCCCGAAAGTGGTAAAACATTTTCGTTGGTACAATCGTCCCAATTTGAGCGATGTGTAAAAAGCACTTCATACTACATCCATCGGATTGGATCTGTTGTGTGTCAGATGCTGTTGTAAGCGGGAGAAGGAGAAAGAGAGAGAGCGCATGCCACCATTTCTCCGTCACGGGGTGTTCCATTATTTACTTAGTTCAAAAAAGTTCGTAATATCTAATTGACGCATTATTAAGCCCTATCTTTTATCTACCTCGATGCTTGTGCCAGGACCCTATTCTGTTTTATGCCACGCCGCGTTACTCAAATAACGATAAGGCCAGGGGTACTATGGATGCTGAACCATAGATCCTAGGAGCCCTTCGCTAACAGAAGGATAATGCCAACGCGGGTTTCTCTCCGCCCTTTCTCCACCCCCTACACTCCAAATACACCCCTAAACACCATCCAAATACCCACCTATCTTTCACGACACAAATGACCTTAGGTGTCGGCAAACCTCTCCTTATCAAAACAACAACAACGGGAAATTTGGGATCCGTTTGATTTCGTGGCCAGAATGCAGTTTGCTGGCTTCCCATTTCGAGGGCTGGTGCTCGGGCCAGGCGGTGATTTTTCATTGCCACGCCGGTCTCTACTTGAGGACAGTGCAGAGAGCATTTGAAGTAGTGCAAAACTCTGTCTATCGGATGGGACGTTAAACCGTGGGCCCCTAGGAATCTTTACTTAGCATTAGGCTTATTCCGACATTGGGTTTCACTTCATTCCTGCGTTCCCTGAAAATTTCATGCATACTACCAGTTACCCACGTAACGTAAATGGTACAAATGACCTCAGCTCCCGGTCGCCTTCCCACACAACAACAACGGGAAGTTGATCGCGGCAGAGTCTACAATTCAGACGACACCCAAAGTGCTTTTGGGTGTCGTCACCTTTGTCATCTTCATCGAAAGGACGAATGCGTCCGCGCCCGTAAGGGATTGCAGGTACGCCCCACACCCCCGATCCTCGCCACGGAGGAAACTGGCGACGCTCCCCTTCCCACCTATCTCCTTCACCCCCGCCCTCTTTGAGCACCCGGCCATTCACGCACCCCGCCCACCCATTCCACGAAGCGAACGACGGAAGGACAGACACTCCTCCCCCACCACCAAATCGTTCGTGCTTTGGCGCGAGGGGATAAAACAATTACGGCTCCATTGAGATAAGCGTCGGAAATATAGTGTTTTGTGCTCCCGAATGGGGAGAGAGAGAGGAGGGGATGAGTGCGGTATGGGAAGAAGGATAAGGGGAATGAGGCGAAGAGAACTGGACAAGGAAGTGAGGGAAAGGAGAGGGTTAGGGGGAGCGCATTGCGGCGAAGGGGACCGGGGAAGGGAAGAGCAAGGAACGGGAAGATTAGGGGTGGGACAGGCAGGTGGGGCTTTCAAAGGAAGGAGGAATGAGGGGAGGAGACGACGATGGAGTTACGGCAGTCCCTCCAATAACCGCAAAAGGAATCTTTCTCCGTCTCCATCTCCCTCACCATGTCGAAGAGGGCCATCTAAAAGTCTTCCGCTCGATTAAATCCGAAAAAAGAACTCCCGTCTTCCTTCTACGCCACCCTCAACCCCTCCAAAACACGACCCTTCCCGCGCCTCGGCCCTAAACACACGCGAAGGATGAGGAGGAGGCAGCCTTAAAGATAATTCTTCCTTCAGCCACACTTCGCACTTCCCCTTTCATGTACCCGCCAAGCACTGAGACGACTGGGACGAAAAAAGATGGGGATCGGGTTGGTGAGGTGGCTAGAATACTGTTTCCCCATCCTGAAGGCTCGGGTTCAGATCTCTGAAAAGTGGTGTCATCGGTGTGTCGGTCACTACTTGAGTGCTATGTGAAGGGGTCCACGGATAAATTCTCCGTCCGTCGCTTCAATTGGCCGTTCAATCGTCTGCCCCTGGGCGCCTTTCGTTTACACCATGCTAATGCTGACGCCGGTTTTTACTCCACCCACCCTCCGTCCCTGAAAAAATACTGCCTTCCCCGAATAACTAGTACTACTACGAATATAATGGAGAGAGGGTTGAAAAATGATTGAATGTGGCATCGAATACACGGTCCTCAAGTTCGCATCCTACTGGCAACAATGCGCTCCGCTTCCATGCATAATTTTATACAAAATAGCACAAATACTGTTGTATAGGCATCAAATTTTTCAGTGACAAACCTTGTTTCGTAAAAGCAGTCCTCTTGCACTTCGCCCCCTAAAGCCGGGTAAAGCATTAATGGTAGCGGGGGTCGTAAAAAAAAGATGGCTTAAAACGGTGACCCCCTTTTACGGCATTGCACCCCTCGTTTTCCTTTCATCTTCGCATCCACGATCCTCCAGAAATCCGAGTTTTGTTTTTACTAATAAAGTGGGGTTATATTCTGAGATCTGAGAAAACGCCCCTGCTTCTGCGCTCAGCCAACCCATTATTATCCTTTCCATTCGCAACGGAAGAGTACGGTCATTAAAATAGATCAGCGGGGGAAAACATCAAAAGCAGGTGAGGCTGATAAAGAGCAGTTCGGAGATGCAGCCATTGATAACAATTATGGCCATATTTTCGCAGAAATCGAGAGAAAATGGAGTCTGAAAAAAGAAATAATTCTCAGACACACATTTTGTTCTATATCGAAGATGTGACGGGAAAAATGAATAGTACCTAGCAGACAGATTGGAGAACGTTTTGTTATTGATTTTGAAGGAAGAAGTACAGGAATTGCTGCGAGGAATCGTGACGTACAAGAAAGATGACACCCCTAACATCATCGAAGAAAAGGGCATTAAGGAAAGGTGATCGGAAAGGATCGGACATTTTTTCCACTCATACTCAGCTACATAAATACACAAGCATTCCGTGAACGACTTCAACGCCCTAAATCGTAACTCCGGAAAGAGTTGTTATATCACATGCGTCACTGATCTTTAACATAAAAAATAAGCCCAGTTACTTTAACAGCACAAACCGCGAGTTTCAGAGAAAATAAAAAATACCAACAACATTTAAAAAAATTATTTAATTAGGAATACCGTCCAGAATAAAACCGTCAACCGACAGCAAAAATCATTTGAATACTGCTTGGTAAAAGTAACGAGAAAGGTTGAAAGTTTAGATAAATAAATTCTTAGAAAAATCTTATCATATACAACATACTAACGGAAATTAAAATGCTATTGCTCGTTCTATAAAATAATAGTATACCTCAGGAATCTGGAGATTCGAATGCACAATGTTTAAAATCTGGACATTCGTTGAAATAAGTCCGATACTTCAGTAGAACAAATAATTTTCCATAGAAAATGAACTCTTACCAAAGCCAACTTTATCAATCCAGAACTATAATCGTGCGCGAAGGAAAAAATCCCAATCCCCATCACCTGGCTCAAAATCAGTTCCGTACACTCGACGGCACAACGATCGCAACACGTATCGCTCAAGCGACACGGAAACTCGATTAAGACAAACATAGGAGTCAATCGTCGTCTGTTGTTCCAGGACGTAGGTACCCACATTCGTGCCGGACGCGGGCGGAAACGTCCCTTTCTCCATCTGGATCCTCTTCCACCCTTCCCCCACCACCGCAGAATACCCCAAAACCTAAGTGAGACCGTAATGCAAACACGACAAAGAGAAGAGTCTAGAGACAGAAAGGGGGAGTAGGATCACCCGGTCGATACGGGCATCACAAGGAAAGGTCTAAGGAAGGATACTCCCCGCGATGGAAAGTTCATTAGGCATAAAAGCCAAGCAAGAAAGGACCGCCCACCATTACGTCGATTAATGCGGTGCTTGTGTGTGCGTGTGCCTTGGAAACGTATCCACGGACCCCCTCGCGAGCACTGTATCATCATGCCCGCCCAACTACTACCTCCTCCTGAGGGTAAAGGGCGGAAGGACCCAACGATGAGATAGGGAAGGCGGATGGAGAAGGTACATACATAGGAGCCCAACTCCGGTAGGCCACAAAATCCCGAGGCCGACCCCGGCGGCATTCGGAATTACCATCCCCGTTGAAGCTGCGGCAGTGGATGAGGGAAGAGAGGCCGGGCAGGGGGACGGAGGAGGGATTTGCCGAGTGAAGACTGAGGATGCATACCGACACAGGACGAGAGGAATCACCCGCCGGTCGACCCGGGAGTCTCCTAGCACGTGACACTGTGTGATCTCCTCTGGAATGGGAGGGTTTACGCAATCGCTCGGGTTATGTCCCGGAACTTCTCGACGTCGAACCAATGCCGAAAACGCTTGGTGGAACGCCTCGGGATGAAGAGGGAGGGAGGAAATGGTTCCCGAACAAAATCCACCCCCAAAAGACAGACACCCTTTGATATCCCGATTTAAAAGGGAGATGCCCGTGTCAGCCACTGTTCTGTACAAACATCCGCTTTTTCTTAGTCCATTCAAGATAAACGTTTACATCTATTGGAACATCAGGGTGAAAGCATTGATTCTACAGATACGATTCCTTCGCATTTGCTTTTATTGGAGGATTGGGCTGGATTGCCACTGGAGTACCTGCCGAGAGTTCCAAGTTCGACTTTAAGGAGTGACTTTTCAAACGAACTCCGGTCCTTTTTTCTTTACAATTGTCACTCTCTTCATTTTTCTTTCAAATCAAGAACTCAGATGGGAATAGTCATACGATTGCTCCATCGAAATGAGATCTCAGGGTAAAACATTTTCTCCAAGGGATTCCGTCAACGAGGTACACAATCATTCTTCGATCAGTTGATGGACCGTCCCCGCCTTCATTTGATCTTACATGGATGACCTCCGACTTCTCTCACACAAAATTCCTTTTGCTGTACATTAAGCTCCTCTGAAACTCTTCCCATTCCCATTCTACCCTAATTCCATCCAAAAACCCTCTTCCTTTCTTCCCTTTACGACGCTAACTCAACGTTCTCCCCCCGTCATCCATCCTTTCAAATCTCATTACACTCTTAATCCATTTTTTCCGTCTCCGTCAATGTTTTTCCTTCCCATACAAATTTTGATCATCGCTTGGCTTTCTCTCTAGATAGCGAGTTCTCTCCGCGTTTATACACTCCCACGTCCAAAATTTAATCCCAGCGCTGAAGTTGTAAATAACATACTGCGTTTCGCCGATGACAAAGCAGTCTCGACAGAGTTTGAAAGGCAATAAGAAGATTATAGTAAACCTAGAAAAGACACTACCAGATGCCATTAAAAATCCAGTAAAAATATAATAAAGGTAATGGTATGCAAGAGAAGGGAAGAGGCCAAACCGACAAACTCAGGAAACGAAATCTAGGAGAGTTTAAATAGTATAATTATCTGGGAGACCGAAAGCTATGGGCAAAGTAAAAAGAAAATAGTAAAATAGACTACCTGAATTCAATTCTTTCTATATGGCAGTGACGCATGAATGATGACAGCAGGGGAGAAGTTAAGTCCAGAACCTTTTGAAGTGTCGTGCTAAGGAATAATGACGAAGATAAAATCAAACGACCGAGTGACAACTGAAGAAGTCCTAAGATGAGTGCGATAAAATAGAAGTCTAATGAATACTTACAACAGAAGGCAGGACAACATAAGGTACGTAACATGTTTAGAGACACGATGACAATTGTAGAGGGAAAAGTGAACTGGAAGAATGGCATAGGAAGGTCATGTGTGAGATATTGGAGCAGTGATAAACAATTTTATGAATATAAAAATAGTAGCTGATAGAAGAGTCGAGTGGAGAGCTACGTCAAACCAATCTTAGGATTTTTGTATGGTGATGATACTGATGATGGTGAAGCTATAACACGCTAAATAACCTAAACTCAACCCTGAGACAAACACGGTAAAACACCTTAGACGGGGTTTTGAACAGTGAGTTGCCAAGCCGGTGTTACCGGCACAGTCCCAACCACTTCACACGCAGACTTACGTTTCTGAACCACACAACGCCACGCTTCATATTAGCAATTACCTAACCCTTCAGGGCTCAGGCACTCGGTCCATCCGTTTCGTCCCGTTATTTCCGGTACGGGCACATTCGGCGCTAAAGTCCTTCCGGAGAGAACCTGAGTGCACCACTACCGAGCAGTACCGCGTGATCCCTTGGTGCGGGGATGCTGAGATGTGGAAGAGAGATGAGTCTGAGAGATGGTCTGGGTCTAAGCGCATAATGATGAAAGACCACCGCGTTGCAGGAAGGAGGGTGGAAGAGAATATGGCGAATGCGGAAGGAACGGGGATGGATTTCCCTCCTCTCGGGGGAGGATCGGGGTTGAGGAGGAAAGTGTGGGGATGGGGGTAGAGAGGGCGGGACCCCACCCAGCGAAACGGAACATTAAGAGGATGGAAAAAGATTGGATGGGGAAAAATTAAGCGACGAGCGGTGGGCGGGGGTGGAAGAAGATGAAACGAAGGATCGACGCGACGGCGGAGGGGGAGGGAAGGGTGGGAAGAGGGAACACTGAATAATAAACTCGGATTGGGGAGGCCGGCGCAGGAGTGCTTACGAATATTCGGGGGCGCAGTACCGATGCATGGCGAGGGTAGGGTACGTACACGCATGCCGCGGAGAATGAAGACTTCGAGGGGGAGAGACGAGATGGGGCGGAGAACCGTCGCTTCGAGTAACAGATGTGGGCACAAAGAGATTGGGACGAAGCGGGGATAGAGGGTGAGGGAGAGAGAAGTAAGGAGAGAGTTTTGGGAAATAAAGGGTGCGCAACCACATCGTCTTGGCTAGGGAGCCGCCCCCTCACAAGGGTAACGCAATTTGATACACCGCATGCTTATACGCGGGACCCGTAGACTAGGAGGGTGGAGGAAGCAACCGTAGAATCGGACGCAGTCGGAAAAGACAATAGAAGCGAAAAACGCGACAGCCCGTTCCAGGTCAGCACACAACCAGCAATTTCGCCACCGACATCCAGCACCGCGTCACGTGGTAGCCAGACAACCCATAACTTATCTACTATTACCTACGCGAACGCAATAGCTCGTATAAGGCAATTTGGTGCGGTCGAAATGTTGAAATTTACTGCGAGAGAGTATGAAAAATAGAATTCAGTAGTAAACATAAGTTCATATAAATTCGAGTAATCATAGCGCATTTGATAAAAATCATTCGGGTTTTCCATCAGGTGAAATCATCCATAGCTGCCGACGTTTCATTGAACGAGTCGTCCATTAACCTCAGTGCTGAGGTTCGACTTTTTCAAAAACGGCCTGTACCTTGCGTGTGGAGTAAGGTGGCTCCTGATAGGTCCGTTGTTCTGCGTTTTTGGAAAACCCAAATTAATTTTATCAACTGCATTAACCGAGAAAGTAACAGAATTTTCTTTACATGGCGTATGTTTGGAGATGCCTCATACCAGTAGATGAAGATGTAAGGCACCGCGATAAATATAGTTTGCTGTTTGTCCCTACGTGGTATTTAGACGAACATATCTACTGCTCTACCTTGTCCGAGTGAACAGCAAATACGAGTACTATCATTTAAGGCAACCTTGAGGGATTCTAAACTCAGCCTTTGGTTAAAAAATCCGTGGCAACGCTTGTTATCGTAATGTTATCAGCGTGAATAGATTCAAGACAGCCACCATAGTGGCCTAAGGGCACAAAACGACCCTCAAATATCCAAATACGTAACATTGTTGCACGGCTTTCATCATACCGCGTCGAATGCCGTTTGCCGTTCGTCTCTAAGCTGAATAGTCTTGAGATTTGACGGGTTTAACAAACTGATTGCTTCTCCCCGCGGATCACCTGCCTTAGAGCTGCCCTCATTCATTCGCCTGTCATGTAAAATCTTTTTTTCCTTTTACTTGTTTACGGAGCCATCTGGAAATTTTGCCCACGTTGAATTAATGGTGTGAAATTTATATTGAAGTTAATATTGCTTTATATATGAGTACTTGAGTGCAAACCTTCGTTTTCGAGCCACCCATTATTGAAACATGACAAACTCTCATACTCTTTCGCTGTCGATTTCTACCATTCGACTGCACTTTCGGTACCCAATTGACGGATAAGAGTGGTCGCGTTTACGCCATAGTAGGTTACATGCTGTCTGGTTTTCAACTGCCGCGGTTCGGAGATGCGGCGGTTAGGAAGTTTCCGTATACGAGAAGTCGGTCACGAGATTTCGGTTACAAAACAGCTGGGTACGGGCTGGCGTAAATACATAACATAGACGGGATAGAAGCCGTTTACGCTCGAGCTACAAGAATTTATTATTTTTAACTCCACTTTCTATACATTTCAAAAAGTTGCTTTGAGCTTTATATATTCATAATCAGTCTTACAAAAACATTTTCAAGTGCTCAAGTTATTTTGGGCCTAAGCACCATTAAAAAGGAGGTTCAATAGTTGGATTAATTATCAAAATTCCCATGGTGATAAAATATATTTATTTCCCAGATATTTAGAAAGATATAACCAAAGTTTTACCTGGACAAACGCATTTTGTCTAGGAAAGAACTAGGTAATCGTACATGAACAAACAAAGATCATTTACTATAAGCAAAAACCGAGCTGGAGGACATACACAGGTGGGTTGGTGTGGTGACTGAAATACTGCTCAAGCTAATGTGCGTATGTTTTTAGGACGAGTATAGTCGGACGGTGGGTTCGGCTTTGGCATTAAAATGATCCCGAACGAACAAAAATGAGAGTACAGGACCTTAGCGAAGTTACGCAGGCGAAGAAAGATGATGAACTTAAAGACCCGGAGAATGAGAGAGGCGCAAGATGAGGTTATCTCGATCAAGGGATGCGGGGGGTTGAGCCAGGAGAAAGTGGGGGGCGGGGGGTGTGGTACAGCGGCGGGGAAGGAAGTACAGCAGAGTTGTGGGATTTGAATTTAGCGAGCGGGAGGGAGGAGAGGGCAAGAAGTTGAGAGATAAGAAGAGATGGGAAATCGAGTTAAGATATGAAGGATGAGGCGAGGAAGGGGAAGAAGACGCCAGAGTAGACTCCCGGGGCTTAAAGAACGGGGATTGGTCGAAAAGGAGCAAAAAGGAAGGCGAAGACGGCGACCAGAAGGAGGGCATTCCAGCACAAAAACGACCGAGGAGGAAATGATGAAGATGGTGGTGAGACCCCTTGAGGAAGTGAAAAGCCTTCCCCAAGACGGTTTAAGCGTTCCTTTATGCGAGAGATAGAGAGAGATAGGGCCCAGAAAGACGTTGGGCAAGGAAGAATGGAAAAGAGTGATAAGTCTAGATTTGGGAGATCAAAGAGAAGACGGAAATGAGGAGAAAATAAACTTCACGGGGATTATGGGGAACAAATCAGAAAATATACTTAAGGAGAATGGAAAGTGATAACAATAATGAATCATCATCATGGGTCAACAATCCTAGGATTTGTTTGACGCAGCCCTCCACTCGATTCTTCCACCGGCCAACCTCATCCTACTAACGTAGTTCCTCTCCTTCATGTCCTTTACGACCTGTTCTATACAACTCATACGAGGGCTGCCTTTCCATTCTTCCCTTTCACTTTTTCCTCGACGATTGTCTTCATCAGGCCATCGTGTCTTAAGATACGGCCGATTAGGTTGTCCCGTCTTCGTTTTATATTTTTCTGCAGACTTCTCTGTTCTCCCACTCTTCTTAAGACTTCTTCATTTGTCCCTCGGTCGATGCATTTTATCTTCATCTTTCTTCGGTAGCACCATATTTCGAATGCTTCCACCCTTTTCTTCTCCGCTGCTGTCATCGTCCACGCCTCACTGCCGTAATGAACAAAAAACCACAGCGTGGAACAATCGAGACCATCTCATTTTCCAGCGATTGTCATTCGGTACACAAGATTTGACAAGGGCTCAGTTCCGACCATTATGGAGCGCTAATTAATTTATAACTTGAGCGGCATCCTTGCCGGAGAAGTTCAATTTTTATCTCGTCATTTGGCGAACATCGAGAGAGGCTGTGATGTTATTGCACAAAGGGCTAGGTGACGGTACTCGTAATGAAAAATACCTACTTCAAATGCGAGACGAACTTCAAAATAAAATAATGAGACGGGTGGCGGAGTATTTAATACTGTGTACGGGCAAGCAGCTAGAAATTTATTTCGAGGAGAGGAGGAAGTAAATAAAATATAGTGCAGCATCAAGGGAGCTAGGAGTTTACTACAAGCTTTTCGTAACGACTTTCCGCTCAGCCCGCCTTGGATGCAAAAAGAACAAATAAAACCATACTTTTGAACATATTTAGTTGGTTTAATCAAGACTTTTGCTCGAAGTTCACCAAAATAAAAAACCCAACTTAGCTCCACATAAACGATATTAAAAAGTCAAGAGCTAGCACTCAAGTAATAACATTAATAAATTACCAGCTAAGGGCTTAGTTTATAGTGACCTAAAGGTCCTCGACGCATGAAACTAGCGCATCCAGAATTTGACCAAATGACATATTTTCTTTATGCTGAACAGATTAGCTATCCTCACAGTCTATTTCATTGAGCCCTAACTGTCCGGAGTTAAAATACTCAGGATGTAACCATAACTGAGTATGGTGCATTACAGCTGAAAGCACATTTGCCTACCATCGACAACAGAGAATGAAGAGCAAAGAAAGCCTAAATGTGCACACCGTAAAGTTGTCCCAGATGTTTATAAACATTCGAATAGCATCTATGGAAACACCCCGCATAAGTTCATTTACACAAACACATTCACATACCTTACACCCCTCCCTAACTTGAAGGATTGAAAAAAAAATCTTTGTTTCATCAATTCTATCGACCTACTATCGTATTTCAAACGCGGATAATAAAAAAATATTCATACATATTACCTACAGGTTAGGGTATTGGTTCGTCCATCGAGCGTAAAATCAAACTCTGGGCAGACATTTCAGTAAACCAAGTATTTTATAGCTGCAAATCAGGAAAGACGTGGATCATCATGCGCGATGAAGGAACCAAATGGGCGAACGGCCAGAGATGTTAAGTACGGGGGAGATGCAAGGTACAGATGGGATGAGAACGGAATGTGCGCAGGGGGAGCAGGTGCCCGCGAATCCGGGCAATAATCGAAAGTGCGCACGTCACTTGGCGCACAAGAATCGATTCACAATACCTGGCTAACGGAACGAGGATTTCGGAAGGGAGACTGTCGCGAAAAATTTGCCGTCGGTGACGCGGGAGGAAGATATGGAGAGGGAGACATCCGATCATCAACGTACAAGCTGATATTCTAAGACATTGGCTAATTCCTCAACATCATCTCTTATTATGTTCACCTTACACACTTGGGTGTCAACACGATACATCTAATTACCAATCGTAAAAACGGATAAGGAATAAAGAAGTTGTCAGTAGTCACTTTCAATTTTTCTTACTACAATGATGATAATGCACTGAATGAACTACAACATCAACGAGAGTAAACAAGTGTCATCAACAAAAGTAAATATTTGATGTCATCGCTAAATGGCATGGCAAGGCAAGGAAGCGATTAGAACGCTGAAAAATAGTTTAAATAAGTAAGAAAACTGGACCGTAACATGAAAAGATTTACAGCCCACGGTAGTAGGAGGAAGAACGCAATCCAGGCAATAAACAGATATGGCTTCTCGATGAGGATAGTATTTGAAAATTATTTGACATTTATAGGCAGCAGGTGCGTCGCAGTGAAAAAAACAATCAGTGTTTTGTGTTTCTTAGAAGGTCAAAATATTTTGCGACAACATTTACTGTCCACTTCTAATTTTCCTCTGGAGGTGAGAGTTAGCAATAGAAATACATTGATTTAAATACGAGAAAATATTTCATCCACTTTGATATTTTGATCTAAGGAGCATCCTGCAAGTTATCTCGATGGTGATTGACAGAGGATGAATTATCAGTGAACGCGCAGTATTTGCTGCATTGCTACTCAATAGTATATACTATTACCATGATACGGGACAGACAACATTAATGTTACCATTTACAAAACATTCTACGATATATTCAACAAAAACTACACAAAAAAATTTATTTTGGATCATTTTACTCGGCCAGACGTTTCCGAGCCGGCCGAGGTAGCCGGTAACGAGCCGGTATGGTGACCCATGGGTCGCAGGTTCGAATCTCACCCCCCCTGAGGCATGGATGTTGTGATAATTTAGATCATATATATAGTGCGATTTAACTTAAGCAGAGTACCTAAAAACCAAGTACTACTACTACTACCAGACGGTTTTGATTTGCCAATAGCCGCGCGCGTTTCATCCTCAGGCTCTCCTTCAGCTTCCATCGCGTAAAACGACGCGAAAATAGTGGATCGCTTTTAACATCCACGGTATCCATTCCAAAGCAAAGAAATACACACCGGCCGTGCACCACGCGAATCATTCATACGGCAGCTGGAAAAGAAAATATTCGTGCCTTCAACGCTGAGATGGACACAAACCGATAAAAATGTCTCTCTTACGGAGACTGTCCAAAACTGTTCACTGGAAGAGACGATGCCGGAAGGGTTGCGATGGAGTTGTAAATATATCGAACGACAAGGAAGGAAAATGGACAAACACGAGCCGGAAGAATTGAACACTCCGCAGTACGCGAAGCACTATTCCGCATGCACTCTCCATAACACCTTGGGACGGCGAAATATGTGAGGAAAAAGACGTTGCTTTCTCACGACACCGAAAGCGACGAAAAAAGAAGCAAATACACGAACAGCGAGAATATTTCGGCACGTAGTTATAATACCACCCTTCGTTCATCGAGCGAATTCGCATGAGTGAGTGCATTAGAAGGATAAAACGTTATCTCAACACTACAAGGGCCACGGAGTACGGTACTATGATCACGTTAGAATTTGAGGGTAAGTCAGGTCTTGATTTTTCTACAACAAACACGAGACGCAGGGAATACTAGAAGGAAATAGAGACAGGGTAGAGACTTATTCGAAGAAAAGATAAGAGAGAGATAATGGAATCTTAAATGGGATGGCAAAAGATTAGGCCTGAGAAAATATTCATTTTCCTCCATCTTTAAATATTTTAATGCGGGAGAATTTTAGAAATGGTAAGCAGGCGGGAATGCAATGGATAGAGAAGAGAAATAAAATTAAAGGCCTCAGTTTCAAGAATCTTGAAGCCCCTGGAAATATTGTATTGAAACAAGTGGGAAGGAGAGAGGAGAGAGATACGCGTTATCATTCCAGGCGATGGGGATGGGACCCCGGTTGGTGGGAGAGCGCGAAACTGGACGGGATTGGGATGGAGGCATAAAACTTTTAGGAAGGATGACGGAGGAAGGAGGGGGAAGCAGGGGAGCTCGCCGGAAACAATGGCCGTTTCTCGCATCCATAGCTTGGGGATGAGAGAGAGAGAGAGCAAGGGAGTCGGAGAGAGAGAGAGCTAAAGGATGATAAAGAAACCCCAACGCCACCACGCCCTCCGGCGCTCGGCCGAATTTAAAAAGGGAAAACTCCGTCCACAAATGTGGGTTAAGTTTGCACGATTGAAAGCAGAGAGAAGAGGATTTTTCCTGAAAAATTATCGAGCACCTCATCCAGCTTACTTTGCATATTATTATGTCTCCTCCTCCACCCCCCCCCCCCCCCACCCCCCCTCCCAAAGGGGTGGATGACGTAAAACTGTATGCCTTTGACGAGCAAAGAGAGAGAGAGAGAGACGAAGAGGAATGGAGGGGGAGGGGCGTAACAATTGATTCGACAATCAAGCATTTTTTCCATCGGAATCGCATTCGTTAGCAACGTCCACTAACCCAAAGAGGGGAGGATTCAATTGGGAGGATTGGAATAAAAGTATTGGAGAAGAGATCATCTCCGTGAGGAGACACGTTTTTCACTTCGGTAATTTCACTCTCGCCGTAATTTTCTGTTTCGATTGGGCACGCAAGCAGAGAAGCAAGGCTGAGGTAATGTTCCTCCCCCACTATAACCTTGCCCCACGTTCTTTCCTCCGCGAACAAAAGAAAGTGATTCACGGGCATCACGAGAACGAATACCGAAATCACCCTTCCGTAAAAATATCCATCCTCCCAAATTCCTGAAGCGTTTATCCTCGATTGCGCTCAAGACGAAAATTTGAAATACGCAACTCTCGGATCAAATGTCAACAACCGGATAAGATATTAAAGTTTCATCGATCGATACGCACCTTGCGCTACAGGCATCGAAGAACACAAGTCTGAGAAGGTAGGCAATGTCTAACTTAATGATCAGTAAGTAAACAATACTAATTTTAAGATAGTAACTGGGTATACTGGGACAATATGAAGATAATTTAATACGCTATTTGATAAGAAAACTCTCGTAGATAAGGAACAATTATGTAAAATTAATCAAAGGAAGGGTGAGGGCACCTCACCAAAACCTACCCAAACAAGGTAAAAAGATTGATGAAAGAAGAAGAACCCATTCCTGGATTAATAACCATTCTTTCTGGTGAATGACACTTAGTATAGATAAAGTACAGTACCTACATGTTCGCATGAAGAGTTCGTTGGCCTATTCCCAAGAATTTCCGTAAAAAAAGCTATTCAACGCCAAATATTACAGATAGCAGAAGACTTCCCTTTGCATCTACCGAGCCCCTCTAATGTTTGATGTAAGTTATTACAGGATAAATAGACGTATTTCAAAATTAATAGCTGATTAATACAAACTCTCTTGACCCTTTAAAAGAAAAATTACTTTTGTCTGGCGATCAATAACCGTCTATCAAATGCAAGTGTTATTTAGCCGGAAATGAAATATATCCGTTCCCCAGTAGCTAAAGGCTTACGAGGGTTGGTCAAGGCATATCAATGCTTCCTCGACGATCGAAATGAAGCATCGTCAAAATATGCACGGTGTAAACTAAACGAATGAGAAACCATAGCCATCGGAGAGTCCTCTCCATATGACGTCAATAAGGCTTCGACGATCTTTAAATAAAGGCAATGCGTGCCCAACCGCATGAAAATTTAGACCGTCGCCCGTTTAAAGAAAGGATGGTGCCATGATATGCAATGGGATCCCCGGCCATTGAAATATCAAAAATTCAAGGGCCGCTTCACAATCGAATTCTATCATTCGAACCGAGCTTTCAATTCAATTACCTCCTCTCCATCTTCTCCGCGCTTTCAAAGAGCGGATTGGGGTCCATGAATGTTAAATCAACACGCGGGGAAAAGCGAATTAATTCCCACGGAGGGAATGCAATTTCGCTCGACAGAGTGAAAAACGCCCGGCGGGTAATATTCCTAAGCCCTGACTGGCCCTGGATCAAAAGTAAGAACATCGCATTGTGCGGGAGGAAGGCTTTTGAGGAACGATAGAAAGAGAAACGCCTTTGGCCGAACTCCGTGCCTCCAAAGCGTCAGGCGAATTGGATTTTAAGATTCTCCAGCTTCTAAGCTGAAAGCAAAATCTACTGCAAAACTGGGAAAAAGAGGATTAACCTGAGACAAACACGAGGTTTTGGGACGGAACGGGAACCCGAAATATTTTGGCTTCCAAACCGACCTGACGAGCGCCCCCCAAAATGTCTTCATCAGGGTGTATCTTTCATATCTTCAGTATTAACTACATATTTATTTACGTAAGCATATACCAGGTGAATGATAGTTTGCAACTTGCAACGTATGTACCTACTTGAGGCACTGCCTAAAAATATTCCATTTACATTAATAGTCAAGGAGAATATTCAATTCAGTCACTTTCCAAAAAAAATTAAGGGTATCACATAGAGCAGGGATTCCTAACCTTTTAGGAACTGCGTACCACTTGAATTTTTTAGAAATTTTGGCGTACCAACAGTCCTATATTTGTTCAGAAATATATATTTACTGTCGGAAAAGTGCCCAATGGCTTCTTTTATTTTAATTAAATTACTGAAAAAACTTCATATTTAATTATTAATGCACTCGAATTTCGGTTTTTTCAACCCTTTATCAAACGTTGTGTTCAACCCGAAGGTTGGTCTATGATAGGTGAGGGTAGAGCTCACCCCGTACTAAGCCATTCACACATTCAGGGTAGGGGGGGCCAGTTCCTTTCCCTGGACCACCTGCGATTTCCTACGAAGCTCGCGAGGGTTTTAGATGGGATTATCCAGAAAGGCTCTTGCCCGGGATTTGAACCCGGGACCCTTCAGTCAGTAGCTCAGTGCTCTACCCAATAGGCCGCCACGACCCCCTCTTTATCAAGACAACAATAAATATATACATAGATTTTTTGCGCCCTCTGCGCCCGGCAGACGGGCAGTAGAGTAAAGTTTGCGTGCTCACGCACACAGAGGCCCTTTAGCCTATCGCACGTAATCGCTAGTATCACTCACGCGTACCACCAGAAACGATCCCGCGTACCACCGGTTGGGAACCCCAGACATAGAGTAGTCTACTGGTTATGATGGATTTAGACTGCAAATAAATTATTTATCAGACACGTTTTAACCATAGTAAGTAGTTTTATAACACCATTTCACAACGGAGTTCATCAAACTCATTTTCATGACATCCATATTATACACAAAGCCCATTCCTTTTAATCGATGAACAACTAACGCTTAAACATATACGCGCAAAAAGTAAAATTAAGCTGAAAAAAATTCGAAGCCCAGCAAAAAATAGTTTTTACACCATATGGTAGTACATATATGTACATTATACACATGGACTTCAACGAAAATAAATGCGTTCTCAAATCCAACATACAACGTTTACACTTACACAGAAGAAAGGATGTCAATACGGATAGCACAAAGAGACATTGCAAGGACTTTTCATATTCCAAATAAAGTCGGCAAACGATTTAAAAACTTGATAGCTTTCCATCTCGCTTTATTGAGAGAATAATAGCTGTGCATCTTCCCTGTAAGCCGGAGATCAACGAAATGGAGGCTCTATTTTAAATGACTGGACTTCTGGAGGGTAGGCTTGGCTTTATCCCCCGGCGATAATGACGATTGGCCGTCATTAAACAAAACGGACCATTAAAAATCTAATAGTCTGCCATGAAGTGGGTCTAAAGATAGCATCCCAACGAAGCGAATAATGACCACCATTGTGAGCACCGAACATCAGATTGCTCGTAGAAACTCACTCCTATAAAACCTATGAAGAGAATGAAACAGTTTGTGCGATATATTAATGAAGCAATTTTAGGATCAAAAACAGACACAGTATTCTATCGCATCAATTGCTCTGAAACATTTAAAATCGAAGCAGCATCAACGCAGATTAAAGCAATAATGATACGGCATCATTAGGGACTTCTAGGGACTCGGGCAACTGCTTCTGTAAATTAAATGCCTGACGCAAAGTATTTTCATAACTCTCGCAAAACGGGATAACCAGCCAGAACTGGGGAGAGAGTAGGAGGAAAACGTAAGTTTAAAACAACAAATAAGCTCCACCCATCTACACGGCACCTATTACCATCCTAGATTATGGGATACCTAAATCACGGTAATTATCTCAGCCATACAGCCCTCCTCTCAATCACGTTTTGCACAATTTATTACCGAGCAAAGCATCAGATTGATTTCTCCTCATTCCACAAAGTATCACTGAGAAATTGACTCCTGATGGACCAAAAAGTATCTTCCCAATTCCACTAATCTCGGAGAAAATTCTTGATTTTCCAAAGTCTACAGTAAACAAAGCGTCAGTCACTTTGATTTTGCAAAACAATATGCGCCCAAAACGAAAAATAAAATTACGTGAGAATTCAATTTCTGAAGTGATAAACAAATGTAAACAGAGAGTAAGCTGAACAAATTTTCAGAGAAAACGAAAGTGCTTAGCGTAAAGTGAGAGAGGGCTGGGAGTTGTTATTTCTCTCTGGACCTCCGATTTCTGCTACCAACACTCATTTTTTTTAACTCGTCGATCCAGGCTTCATCGACTTCGAAACGAAGCAATGACCGAGAAATAAAATTATGGAAGCTACTGACAGTGAAATGAACAATTAAAGAGATAAAATTTTAATTGAGTTTGCTTTGGGCGCCCTTGACACGATGGCCGAGTTGAGTACCCAAGCCCCTCCTCCTCCTCCTCCACGAAAAGTAAATAACGTTTCATTGAGGCGCGCGTAAAGATGAGAAAGAGACGACGAGGAAAATTAGAAAGTGCAGAAGCACTTAAACCGAGCAGGGAAAGGAGCCGCAAAGTTAAATATACGAGAGGTATAAGAGGATTACGCCGTTTCCGAGGAGAATCAGCACAACTCTTAGCGCACTTTTACGGAAAATACTCAATGGCCCGGCGCACGATTCTATTCACAGAGTTATTTTTCGCCCGTATGACTTCAAAACAAGACCCCAACACAAGCAAACAAAACTAGGCGAATCAAGACACGGATATCCGCAACAAAATTACCGTCAACAGCCCATCAACTCGTGCAGCTCAGAAAATAAAAGTGTATCAACGTAGTCTTGAAAACTTCGGGTGCTCCGTATTAAAACGAACCGCAACACATCCCGGAAAAAATGCATTTTAGAAAAAAAACCCACACACGCACACAAAATACGCCCGCCGTTCATATTGATCAATGGAGCGTACTCCAGACTGTAAACAAAGGAAAATAACGAGGAAACGTGGGGGAATAAAACAATATTTTCCCCGCCGAGAAACTAGACTCCTCATCAACTCCCACGAAATCCTCTCCACCTCGCTTCACCTCCCGACTCCCTCGCCGCCGTAAATCAGTTCATCTGTCAAGAGAGGAATCCAAACGACCATGAATTACCACCTCTCTCCCGAGCGAAGGAACCCATCGCGGAGCCCTCGTTCTTCTCCTCGCACAAGTGAAACAGATAGCCGAGCACGGGGAGAGAAGGATGCTATCCTGAATGGGGGAGAGAGCGTAAAAGCAAGGCGAGGAGGGTACCCCGTCGAGGGAACAACGCAGCGCGGAATAACTCCCGCCCGGGAACGTTCGCAAACGCTGATACTAGGAGAGCAAGCCACTAAACCACTCGAAAACTCTGTCTTCCCCGTACCACTCTCTTCACTCGCGAAAACGGACGAGTGCTACGAGGAGGGAGGCAAGTACACCGCCAACCTACCCAATTTAACCCCTCCTCAACCCACCGTCACAAGAACCATACTCATTCTAAAAACCCGTCTACACGTATATAAACGCTACGCTGTCATTACATTAAAAAACGTGCCAGAAAATTTCGGGAGCCCAAGGGGAATGTTTTCAAGAACGACTCATAAACTTGGCCTCGCGTAAACATATGGCGGGGCGGGAGAAGAGCGAAGAATAGCGAGCCCCCTCCCCCTCTTACAGCAACCCCACTCACCCAAAAGAAGACTACGCCATACCCGGATGACTGAGAGGGAGAGGAGGCCCGAAAAGCTGGGACGTGTTGGAAGGATTTGCCGAGAAGGGGTTTGGGGGAATGAAAGGGGAACGGATGCCTCCGTTATTGTTGTTGCGGTGCGGGGGTGTAACATGGCTTTGTTCCCTCTCCCACCCCAAACAACATCTCTTTCACTCTCGCACGAGGGAGGAATGGCGCGTAAAACACATAAAACATCAAGAGTTCACGAAAGCAGACCCACAAAATTCCTTCATCCGACACTAAAAGCGTAACAGCGGTGCTTTTCCTCCTCCCGTCCTCTTGCCGCCGTCCCCCCGTCCTCCCCGTCTCGAAATCCGCCATCGTCAGAACACCCGCTAATGGCGACGAGACGTTGATGAAGAAGCAAATCTGTCAAGCTCGAACGGGCGCGCGTCTCTTTCCCGAGGAGGGTGGCGACGAGTATACCCATGAGGCGTCGTCGTCGTGAGGAGCAGTGCCGGGTAATAGCGACAATAGAGCCAGCAAGAATGAATTGAGATGGGGAGGAGAGAAAACACGTGGGCCGTGGGAGGTGAAAAAAATAATCTCCCCGGTTCCCGATGATAGAGGCGGAGACTGATAAAAACGTGAGCACATTCAAAAACGCGTAGAGTGCGAGAGGAAAGAGGAGGAAGTTGAGAGAGAGTGTGAGGAATAAGAGAAATGCCCACGGTTTCCGAGAGAGCCAGTAGGCAATGGAGGGAGAGAGAGAAAAGAATAAAAGGAAGAGGAGAAAATATGAGAGCGATACTCTCTCTCTCTCCTAAAAGCCCCACTTCCCCTCGACCTTCCCTCCCATCATCACCATCATGCCTCCTCCTCCCTTCCGCAAATATCCCGGGAAAAAATAAACACTCCTTAGGGAGGTTATAACTTTCCGCAGCAACACCACCAGAACCATTTCTCCTCTCTCCACAAACATCCTTTACATTCAATCTACCCCCAACCAGTGAACTGGACGAGAAGGAAAGAAATTGCGATGGGCCACGGTATTCGAATGGGCTGGACGCCGGCGTATCAATCAGAACACCAAGAGTCCGATACAGATCTCAGACGAGTCCTGTTTACTGTCCAACGGTATAGGAGCTAAACATCATCAGACGTAGTAACTAAAACGGAATTCGAGATCAATTATAACACGCCGCAACGTAAAATGGGAAATATAATTTTCCTGTACGTATTCTCAATATGAGGAGCGTGGTGGCCTGGTAGGTAGAGCGCTTGGCTACTGATCGAAGGGTCCCGGGTTCAAATCCGGGTGAAGCCTTTGGAAGCCCCCGAACGAAAAATCCTCGAAGTGCGAGGTGGCCCAAGGAAAGGAACTGGCCCCTACTCTGAATGTGTGAAATTCACACACAGCCTTTGGCTTAGTCCGGGGTGAGCTCTACCCTCTGATTGATGTTAAATAAAAGTATCACTGGGACAATTCCCATACTTAAATTATTACACATTATGCCATCGTCAGGATTACACCCTGTGTAAAATGGCATAATGTCCCGTATAATGTGCCGAAACCATGGTCGGTGGTGTGGAATACATTAAAGTGCGGAAATTTAATCAGTGATCCTTTTATTTAACATGGATGTAAAGATATTTTTCAAAAACAACCAGAGATTTGATATCCAGAGTGCATAATTCACTTTCAATTCCTCTAGCCATTGCTACAATTCTTTACAGATCGGCGGTGCTAGTAATAACTTTTTCATAAACCATAGCATTCAGAATATGAATAAGTCACGGTTGACAAACGTGCACGCGATAACCAGGTTATGGTTCCACCATTAATGACGAGTAAGTGTAACTAGAAGCATAAATCGATGAATTCCATAATTCCATGGAATTCATCGATTTTTGGTCGATTTTAGCAAAAATTCAAAATTCCGACTTTTTTTATCAGTTTTAAAATTGTTGTAAATAGCAGATGATTCACTTCTCCCGGTTCCATTACCATGGAAAATAACTATGTTCCATATGGCCCGTTCTAAAATTCCAGGATTGTTCATGGACTAATATATAGAAGACCCCCACAACCCTGTTTACGCTGGTGAAGCGAAATTTATCCCGCGACCTCCTGAGTTATATTTTAAAGCCCACTCCTGACGTATTATTAAGCTTCCAAAAACTCTGATCGCCATCATCTACTTCGGCGAGCAACTACTGCTTACAAGGCGTAAGAAGGAGGAATAAAATAGATGCTTGGTGTTTCAAGGGGGAGATTATTGAAGATGGAATTATCGCAGCCGAGAAGTATAAAGTGGAGTTAAGAGGGGTTTCACAAACACGAGAAAAAGCAGGCGGGTGGAGAGCAGTAATGGTTTCAGGGAATAGCTAAAACAAAGATATAAATTTTTGAACTTACCTCAAGGGCCTACCACTACTGAGTATAGAAAAAATATCATTTACATGAGCTCGAAGTCGATGGTGACTAATATCTATGCTATTTTAAAAAGCTTTGCACTATAATGCATGCGTGGTACTCTATTTACTAAAGATAGCGCTAAAGAATGTAAAAATAGTATTCATGTGAACAAACTTAAAATGTTTCTTTACCACTAAGGTTGAGGGGCGGAATCTTCGATGCACAACCAGTACTTACCAAAACCTAATACACCGAAGTCCTTCAACTGTACTTACGGCCACCTACGTCCCGTTTCCAAACAATATATGTGTTCTGACGTGTGTCATTTGTTTTGACTGCTGATCTAAGAATTCATTATCCATTATTTAGTCATTCCTTTCAACACTGTTCCCTCAACACTATGCGTATCCACTTCGAGATGGATCAATGTGTTACGCGGAAGTCATTTAGATAATTAATTTGCAGATAGTTAATCTACAAGCTCCCAAAAGGGTGGCAGAACTGACACCCAAGTGGTGGCGATAGAGAATGGCAAATAAACTGGCATATTAATAACACAAGATAAATAGCAACATATTTCCAAATTTCTCCCGAATAGAGAAAAAAACACACTGAAAAACAACCTGACGTCGGATAAATATAGTAGAAACTTAGCTTGTATTCCGAATACGTTCTTATATCATATATGTAAGAAGGTGACTCTTCACAGATGATGAGTACACATAGTATACTCATACATTTGACGTCTCTTGATTTTCTGCACTGAGGAGCAGCGTACAGCCGCGAAATAATATACACCCCTTTGCCAGCTTCTTCCCTCCTTGAAAAGACGCCGAGCTAAGCTGTTGGCGAACGAGGTTAGGTTACACGTCCTCCGGGATATTTCATGAGGAATGGGAACACGAATCAGCGGCGGGTAAACTACTCGGCGACCCATATTCAATTCTCCCATGACCGGCCGACGGACACCAACTTCCGCGCCATAAAATGCAATGAAGTCTAAATGGACCCTCTGCGCCGGACTATTTTAAGTCGAGAGCCCACGCCATTCGCACACTCCGAAATAAATATTTCGAGGAAAAGGAGGAAATAAGTAGGTGCATGGTGTTGCCCCGGAATTAATCTCGGAGGGGAGGGGGTATAAGGAAAAAAAATAATCCTCCCGTTCATTTATGGAGGAAAATAGTCCATTGTACCCGAGATTTATCACTCAAGGAGTTCACGGCCAGAAGTCTCCGGGTAATACTAGGGCATCCGGAACCAACGAAGAGCCCTGGCGCAGGACAATAGTTATTCCTTCGGGGGCGAAAACTGGGCCAAAGGCGAAATAAGATGAGGGAACCACGTTTGGAAGCATAAATTAAAGGGCAAATCTGCCGGGGAGGAATAAACACCAGGATCACGAATACAGGAGAGGAGGGAAGGAGATAAGGCTCAGGAAAACACAAAATGGTACCAAATAGTGCTCGGAAAACAAAATCACGACAGGAGAACCATTCCCCATCCTAGTTTCCCTCTCACGTTGTCGCACAGAGAGGCGAGATGAACCCTAGAACACAGGCCCAGTTAACAATTTCAACATTTTTTTAACCCTCCATAATACTAATTGTAAGACAAAACTGTAGGTGAGGTTAAACTCATTACGACATTATCCATTCCCATAATTCGTCCAATTTTTTTCGTAAAAAATGAACTAAAAACAAAATAAGCCTCCGATCGATATTTTTATTCCGTCAATTACCGAAATTGTTGAATGCATAATCGAATGATGATAATATAATGGCGAGGTCTTGGTCATAAAAACCACAATCATCCGCCTCCCTTCATTAAAATTTCATGCAGAATTTTAAAAACAATCGGAGGACGTAGTTTTTAAAATGGAAAGCAAGATTTATTTTTTTTAATATTTGAACAAAGATAAACCTTCATACGCGCTTATTTATGGATGCATAATTTTTCGCCCTCACGGGAGTCAAATGTAATTTACTGTTAGAGTATGCACAGTGAGATTCATTGAAGAGACAATCAATGCAGCCGTTTTGGTGAAAAATATCCCGGATTTTTGACAGTAAGAATTTTGGGCTATGTTATGTTTTTGAATAATGGAATACATACGACCTAACTCAGAGCGAGTAGATGAGTCTTTATCGACGGTAGTAATGGCAGCAGACCCATTAGGTAACATTTTTTATGGGTAAAGTAAAAAGTTTACTATGTGTACCGCATAAACAGTAGAAAGTATAATATTTTGTAAAATAAAACGAAGGAAACGTTCGACGACAAAATTGATCCAAAAATGACAGCAGTGAACAGTTCCTTCCGATTTCGCTGATAAGAAACGATTGAAACTTATCACTAATAAGAGAGAAAAAAAGAGGGTGAGTACTAAAGATATGGAATGGACAGGTATTAGTTGTGTTCGTCAAATTTTGTTTTACTCTCTATTCATGTGTGTGTGTTTTGTAGTACACTACATTTAATTTACTGAATTTCCAGAACCTCCAAGAAATTTCTTCCTTCTCCTACTCTTCTTAAAGCCTTTTCATTATATTACCAGAAAACACATTAGGTCACCATCTCTCTTCTGTATCACCAATTTCATAATTTCACTACCCATGTCTGACTACCATTAAGAGTCATTTATAATGCTTTGTTAACACTTGTTTCAGCACATCCAATGCTTATTATCGCGGACTTAAGGAAAGATGATGACACTAGACTTACAGCTTTGTTTGGTTATGGTTTTCTACGGTACACTTGGTGGAAAACCTATTAACGTTAATAAATGAAATAAGGTAAAAACGTTAATTTGGTCTCCCCACATAAAAAAATATTTCCCACAACCTAAGTTTAAGGACTTACTTCCGTTATTGCATAATAAAGCAGTTCCACACATCTACCCCTGGTGCCATAGGAAAATGATAAAATTGAGCCTACGGAACAAACTATCACGGGAAATAATAAAATTTTCCTTTCCTTCTTCTCCTCTAAGCAAGGTGGTGGCGGAAACGGATTTACACCACGCTTCATTCCTAAACAGTCTCCTCTCAACGTTTCAGAACTGACGAGATATTTTACCAGAGACATTACCAGTAAACACATAAGGCCACCATCATTCTTCTGTATCACCGCATTTCAAATTCTTCCTTCCTTATTTCATGATTTCACTACCCATGTCCATTAGAAGGTACAACTGTTAGATACAACTTCACGATACGATCAAAAGCACACGACATCAACATGGTTGCCGTCATCAGTTTTCAAAGAGGGGATTAAAATTTTCGACGGCGTTGGGTACGGCAGATAAGTGACACGAGATGAAGTAACAGCGATCGAACTATGGGGGACGGAGGGGATGGGAGCGGCAGCACAAAGGTGGGCGAAGGGGTGAATTATGGCGTGATCGCACAAAGAGGACACACAGAGGAGGTGTCGACAAGGGCGAAGGTTAGACGGGACCGAAGAAAAGTCGGCCAAGTTGCTCCGAAAGGCGCGAGTGTGGAATGCGGCAAGTCGCTCGACGTTGAGTTTTGAGCCTAAGCCACTCGCTCCCTCTCTCATCAACCTCCGCGAAGTTGCGCGGACACTTCGACAACCAAGCGGCCTAAAGTCACTCCATCGTCTCCTGCGAGATTTCCAAACTTACAGGAGATTAAAGCCGAAGTCAATTTGGATTTGGACCGCAAAGAAGAAAAAAAAAAGGTATCGTACATATAATCCCGTTCCACAATTTATATAGCGTCAGACTCGTCCGCGATTACGCAGCGAAAAATACACCAAGAAAGAGAACTAAACTATTCTAAGGTATAGTGTACGATAACAGGAATATGAAGCACAGCACAAGACATTCTCATGTATGTACTTAAAGCTTGGATACCAGAGAGAACTAATGTCATTTGCAAAGATTACTCACTATTAAAACCATACCACTATTTTCAAGGGAGGCAGATAAAAAAATGTAATTAGACGTGCCAAGCAATGGATCTTTCTCATTCTCGATCATTTTTGCCTTGGACTCAATTTTTGAGAAAGAATAGTAAGTACACAACGTGCGGGTAATAAAAGTTTCAAACTAAATATATGTATGTGATTTATTTTGAGGGCCATAAAATGACGACTCACTTGGGTTCATATGAATATTGTTAATGAAAAATTAGCGGTTGACGAAACATTTTATTGGAACGTACCACGCGCAGACAACGAAAACCAAAAGCTACGACGTAACATGTGCCTCACATCCCACCTCCGTTGCGCAAGTTCTCACGACATTCAAATTTTTAAAAAAGTGAATGGTTCTGATGAAATAACACTGAGAATACCTTCTTTCAAACTTGGACTAGATCACGATTGCCACGATCACGTCAGTAACACGTAAGCAAAAGCAGTTGCTTACGTGTTACTGACCCCACTCAACACCCTTGACGCTTAAATCCAAAATGGGATCCCTCCCTTCCCCAGCCACTAAATTTAATTAGTACGGACACAAATCAATTTGCTTCTCACATACACATGCACGCACGTACACACATCTCTTCGTTGTCCCTTTTGTTCCCCTCCCCACCCTTTATTATAATAACTTCGCTCCTCGTACCTCCCCTCCTCCCTCCTTTTGTCACGGGTTCTTCCCCGATGCCCCCCCGCCGCCAGCCGTCCCCGTCCTTCACCCGGGTCCTTCACCGCGAAACGCTTCGCGTTTTTCAAAGACGCGCGAGGAGGTGTGACGTCCTGGGGAAGAAAGGGGAAGAGAGAGAGGGTGAGTCCTTTCACCCCGCCTCACTCAACACAACACACGGCCAACCACTCTCAAGAGAACAACCCCCTTCTCCTTCCCCATTCAACCCCGTCTCGTTCGCCGTCTCCAACCCTCCCTTCGCCGGTTCTCACTTGTCCTAGCGCCTTCCGACTAATTTATTCGACCACCTTCCACGACTGTGCTCGACGTCTTCACCAAGTTCAGCTTCTCCCCTCCGGACATATACGGCCCCTCCCAAACAGCCCACCAGTCTGCGGCCAGATGATTTACTTCCCACTTTTCCTCGAGCACCCCTTATCGCTATGAACGCTGGAGTGGACAAAACAGGATGTAAAGACTCATGAGGGCGAGATAGAGAGAGGGAGAGAGATGCTTTTGAACACGAAGAATCCTAGAGTAATCGTGAAATTAGATTTAAAGGGGCTCCAATTGCTAAGATTGCATCGCAGTCTCACTCAACTTTAACCGACGATTAATCTTAAGACAAATAAATCATCCATGCCCAAGGTAGGATTCAAACCCGCGACCATTGGATTACCGACCTAGCCACCACAGCCGGCAAACACCGAAGTTTATGAATCCGTAGCACGCTCTTCAGAATTTCATGATTCAAATAAATGTATTGGTTGAAGATGTATGGGTGAAACAGTTTTTGTCATTTATCTACACAGGCTACAATTAAAGATAAAGCAAAGTAAAAGGAATTATCAGACAAATGCGCTACGAAGAGGAAATTTCATCGTTGCCATGTTAAAAATAACAACATTTTAATTTCTTCATTAGGATGAAAGATGTAATTCCATTCGATTTGACTCGTTCATATCCACTCTGTCTCTTCAACCTCACGCCTTTATCCCTAATTCACTGCAGTTACACCATTCCACGGAAAAGTATTTGGTATTTCGTACCAGACGAATATGTAGGTTTACACCGAAACTTTGTTGATAAGAAGAGTGGAGATTAAAAAACATTACACGTACGGTAAAAACCGAACCCTATACATATAAAGTTCGACTGACTAGTGACATTCGATAGTGCAGTTATTGGAGAAACCGAACCCTATACATATAAAGTTCGACTGACTAGTGACATTCGATAGTGCAGTTATTGGAGCACTGTTTAAAAGTTAAATTGACTTCCTACGCCAGGCACAGGACTTTGAAATGGAAAATTAGGCATCTAAGCATTTTTATCCTACTCCTACTCGAGATGAATAATGCACTTGATATTTTAATTAGTACGCGCATGTATTAAGAAAACTTCAATTTTCTGAAAAGAACAAAAAAATAACGCTATCGCGGTTAATATGACCTCGCAATTCTTCCCACCTGATTCTAGCAATCCACTCCACAATGTCACAATTTCTAGCATAACCCTTCATCGAACGCTTTTTCGTGCATTCATTTCCAGGAATCGTAATGGGAATCCACAATTTATACGTTGCATAGGCCAGTAGCTTACCCTAGATAATAAACACGAAAACATGTACAAAACGTTTAAATTTAATTAAAGCTACAGCAAAACACAGATAAATTCATACGTATGCAATTAATTTTCCTTTTATTCCACAATAACTAAGTTAAATGCTTTTAAAGGAGACATTCTCGTAAATTTTCCGAAATCCATTCCCCGGACAGTTAATCCGGACAAAGAAGCAATTAATAACGCTGGAGCACAATCTGCTCGTTAATATATTCTACTCGATACCCACCTATGCCGGTAACACTTGAAATAACACGGGAGTAACTGTAATTCCGAAGCCTTTTTTATTGATAAGTTAAATTATGGTCAATTTCTGAATAAATGAACACCGTTAAGTGGACCAAACACAATTTCTAATCCAGCCGTACTCAGAGTTCATGGAAAAACTAAGAAAAATTTCGTGATCATCTATTTTCATCAGAGAAAATAGGGAGAAATGTGTTATATTTATGCTCAAATGTGGAAAACTGATAAACTGACTGAAATCAAACAGTAAAGCAGAATTAATCCTTAATAAAATACCTATACACGAGGCGTTTGAAAACTGTATTTATTTCTTTTTACGAGGGAAGGACGATAAATTTATTATTTAGTACATCAGTTAATTCAACTTCGTAGGTATTCAGTATGGCGCACTATGCACATACAGGGAAATAGCAGTCTCAGCAATAATAACTATATCGAAAGACATAAGCCACTTTTATCGCGGAGAGGACGAAATTAACACCTGTATTTGCGAAACTGACTAGGTACTTTGCTACTTTTACCGTACACATAGACAAAAACTGACTATTTATTTTACATAATATTTCTTCAAAACATCCCTTTAACGGTGCCTACTGAAAACTTGAAATTTAACAGGCATACGAGATAACTCGCAGGAATTAGAAATATTGTTAATTCCCTTGCTGTTGCACTGTTATCTTTAGTTTACCTACTTCAAGCACTTGATACTGAGCATGTGAACGTAAACAATATCGTAATACCTACATTTTAGAAGCGAAAAAGCACACAAACATTAAATTCTTACCAAAATACAGGACGGATCTTGGGTACGAAAGTTTTCGGAAGTCGACATACCTGTAATGAGAAAAAAGTTTAATTTTTTAGTTTCATTCACTAAAAAAACATCAACAGAAAATGAAATCACCAACCATTTAATAAAATAAATAAAATCATTAACCACATAACGTCTGACTACTGTTTCCTGAAATAAAATAGCTGGTAGGTTATGTTCATTTAAATATAGTGTTCCTCTATAGCAGTGATTTGACAACGAAATTCATATTTTTATAATTTCATTTCCGAACCCAATCATGCACGCGAGAGCCTGAATACTAATCAACGGTAAATCGGCAACTAGCTTTTCCAAAAACCTGTTTCAGTTTAAGACCGATTTTTACAAGGTCAGATGCACTCATGGCTTTGGCTGAACACTTGGCGTGCCTAGCAGTTTTGCATGGCTAAGGGGAGCACCTCTGCATCACGCACACACTGAAGACAAAAAAACAACTCTGTGAACCTGAGCTAAATTTACTTCAGCGTTCGTATAGTAGGCCAATTATCAATCGTAACACCTTTCATCCCAATTTTTTTTTATAAAATCTCCCGCGGCCACACAGCCGTGAAAGAGAAAATACACGATTCATAATTAGCGACAAATTATGACAGTGATAAGAACCACAAGTACACCACCACTTTATAATGCAACTCTCTCGATGTGGGAGCAAGGGGTCCGTCGAAATATTTGGAGTCCAAGACTTAAGCCCGGAAAGTAAAGGATTTAGGGGAAATATTTTGATGGAGGTAGACGGAAGAGACAACGAAAATCTATCGATGATCGTTAGAAACATACAGCTTTGACGCTGCGATGAATTCTGGTTTTATCAAACCCACATAGGCGGTCGAATTACCAACACACCTGATTCCTTTCACCAACCTCCCATGCACCCTAAATAAAAGAAAATAACCCAATGGAAGGGTCAGGGAACTTTAATCTGACTCGGTATGGACAAGAAACGAGAACAAATTAAATGATGGAGTACGCCATAGAACTCTGTTCCGGAAGCTGGCATCCTACCAAGAGGACCCAACTCGCCTTCCTGCAGGATACAAATAAATTACGAATCCGAGATAAATTTATGCCAGTAGGACGACAGGAAGCGCTACGCACGATTTTTTCTAAATAGAGTTTTGAAGTTTATGATCCATGTAACTCGATTTCCTGGTGAGTAAATTCCGAAATCCTAGATACGATTCGCAAAGAAACACGTTCCACAGATTCAAAGCGAGTGCTTCCGTTACCCACGACGACGAAGAGTAATCCGGAGTCATTAGTTGTCGAACCCACTCGGGGAAACTCCCCTTTTCGGTTCCGGGTCAATCCGCTGACCGGAGTGTGGACCACTGAGCTAAACTGAGCACGTAAAACACATCAACGAGAGAGGGCAAAATATAGAGGTAGGATTCCAGCAGACATTAAGCCTTGCACCCGGTCCACAGAGAACCACTCTCCCACCACACTATTCGCGGTGTACACCGACGCCTTTGAAAACAATGGTGACGTACTCTGGTCAGGAAGACTATAAAAAGGCGGGAGGGGGGATAAGCAGGAGCAAAAAGGGTGGAAATGAACAGCCTTCCCACCTACATTCCTGCCTCCTCGCCAATTTCCTCAAGAAACTCCCCCACATGGATGATTCTCCAAATAACCAGCGTGAGGAATGCCATTCCCCACTCCACACTCACGAAGGAGTAGAATAATAAAACAATAATCAGACCGTATTTGTTTAAATTGCATGTTTATATTATGATTTTGGATCACATCTCTCGGTATACCACAGTGACATTACCAGGAATAAAAAATGCAAAATCTGAGTGGGAATCGGGAAGAAGTGGCTCGAGTACCTTACATACCTACGTTCCCGGTCCAGATCCAGTACAGTTGAAAACTTTAGTAGTTCAGAGCTTCGCCCGTCAGATTTAGTGAGAAACACTGGTCTACTAAGCGCCTATCGGCATCAACTTAGTCTCAGACATCTCTCGGATATCTCTCCATTTTTCTTTCTAATTAAAAGCAAAACCTATCTATACCAATACTCATTCAATGTCATAAATTATCACACACGTCAGTAGCAAAGTCAAATGGCAACAAGAGTTTGATTTCGCATACTTTTTCACACATATTATTCCGCTAATCTCAGATCAAAATCTCAGATTTCAGTTAATCTGATGAATAAATGATTTGGCACAGCTATAAACGCCACACAGTTCCGCTCTTGGCCCCACTGAGATTTCCCGGAATCCCATCCTCCATACTTCACGTTCCGCGGCCGACCCGCGCTGCGCGGTGTTACTTTTTGCTCATCTCGACCGTCTCCGCACTTGCCACTTTCCGCACTTAAACCAACTCCGGGGTTAGAGTGAGGGAAGCAGAGAAAGAGGGAGAGTGAGGTCAAACGCCTCTATTCCCGGCCGACCCCTCCTTCCCCAAAACATCCCGCCGCCGTGATATATTTAGTCCAGCCACGCCGCATTTAAAAAAAAATGAAGAAAGAGAGGCACGCCGAGGGAAAGGAAAGAGGGGTGGTTGTCTCAACGGGGAGGGAGAACTGCATGAAGGAGGGTGGTGGTGTTGGTGGAGGTTATGAGGGTCTCAAGAAAAACTACTCCCTCGCGGCGAACTCCTTCCTTTTGCAAAAAAAACTGCGAGAGGAGGAGGTGAAAAAAAACTATAATGAAAGGCCTCTCGTCACTCCGTTAAGGGAGCAAGCACTCGAGAGAGAGAGAGATAGGGGGGGAGAGGTGAAAAGGCACTGGAGACACGTGGCGTCCGCTCGCAGGAGATACGACAGAAGACACGTAACGGCAGCGTCCCTGACGAGGAGAGAGGAAGAAGGACATCTCTCTCCTTCAGGTCTTGCATTATCTCCCACGTCGGAGGAGGATATCACGAACGAGAGACGATCAACGGATTTCTTCACCAGCCACACCTCCTAGGAAGACCCTTAATAGCCTTGTGGACAAGCGAGGACTTTTTGTTTCCAACGAGGTGGCCCTCTCTCTCTTCAAACTTTATTTCCACGGTGAGGTCGTTATGCTGAATGGAAAGGGGAATGTGCTTTAATTAAAAATTCCTCAGCTCGGGGAGTAGAGCTCAAAGACCCTTACGAATGCTATAGCATGCAAGCGTCGCGTGTACATCTCGAGGGGAGGAGGGAAAGGGAGACAAAATATTCCAACGATCCAGGGTCGAGGAATTAGTGCCCGCGACTCAAAAACCTCGAAACTTATTGCAATACGAATTTCCGAGTAGCAAACCGCACACGAAATTGTAATACGTATTTGTGATTACCATAAATATAGACGAGAGCATATGTGGATAACAGCATCGCCTGGCATCGTCGTAACTCAACTGAAAATGAGTCCTCATCTGAGTACAAAGATTTCGTAACAATCATTGGAACGGGAAAACAGAACTCACCCAGCATTTGAACGCCAACCTGATGATGGCATGGTTATGATAATGAAGGAGAAAACTGATTGGCGAAAACTGTCAGTGCATAACTCAGTGAACCGGAGAAGAAAATCGAATGTATTAAAGTCTATGCACAGACAAATTATTCGTGACCTTAAAAAATAAGATAGCAAAAACTATTTACCCCACTTTACCACACGAAAAGTAATTATGTAACTCTAATTAGTTCAAAGGAAATAAAAAATAATTACGGCAGTGAAACATGGTGAATACAGTTAGTCCTTCCCTCACAATTTTTTTCACGATCACAAATCATTAAAATTTCCTGACACTGAACAGTAGACTAACATTGCGGCCACCGGGTGACCATGGCGTGCCCGTGTAACTCGCCACGCTAAGCCCAGCTAAATGAGAAAGAAACGCCGCAAATGGGCTTTATCTCCCGCCAAACATTTACAGCCTAACACATTTAAGCACCAACAGAAGTGGGGCGATTAAAATGCTGGTAAGCCATTTATCACTGCGTGAGAGGTAATAGCGAAATAACTCACATCCTTGAGACACTTATGCCCCACATCTTTACACGCCACCTATTCCCTCTAGAATAAGATTAAAAACGCGATCCATGAGACGAAACATTCACTGATATTTATTCTGATTTCTCCACCATAATTCTCGAGTGTTGCTGCAAAACATACGAGCGACGCCGCCCACGATATTCTCCTCATAGAAAAAAAAACTTTATGTGGTTATCGTTTTAAGCTCGGACATTTCGTCGTTGGAATGATTAGCTGCAGTCATAAACATAAACATATTTCGGTAGTTGGTCACGCGAAGAGAGCGAAGACTTTGAGATAGATCAATAGTGGAGTGCACATGGTGATGACATGCGATAGAATTCATCGATATTTCCCAGATTTCCTTCGGTATTTTCCCACATTAATTAGAGTTTCAACGGTTTTAGTACTTGTAACACAGTAGCTATTACCTAATCCTTCAAATATCCCAATGACCTCCACTTAAGTATATCTTGTTAATTGTGTTCACAATAATATAACTGTGGAAAACGCAGAGCTCACACTCCCGAGCCAGACGGTTTCCGACGGATCCAAGAGCACCTACTAGAAACTTGGCATCCTACATCTACACGATACCCTGCAAGACACCGCGAGGGTGTGTCCTAGGAGCTCTGGTTCAAATACCGGGCCAGGCTGATTTTTCTTTTGCACACCGGCTGCCACTTGAGTGCTTTGCGGAAAGCATTTCAAATTCAGTACGGATCGTAAGGTAATCAGTGATCACCTTGGCGCCCCTCGAAAAGAGTAGACAAATGTCGACGCTTTACCTCCACTCTTCCTCCATTCCTTCCCTTTCCCAATTACCCACCTATCCTAAATGGCATTAGCTGTTTGTCGTCTTCCCGAATAGTTACAATTACTACGACAAACATCCACTAGGGGTCACAGAATTCTGTTTTTGGGTGCACTTATGTGTAAGTTACATTACAACTTTGAAAATTATCTTAATCCCGAGGCAAACACAACATTCGTGCCCTAGGCGGAATTCGAACCTGAAACCTTCCGGTTATCAGACCGGCTCGTTACCAACAAGTCCACCGCACCCTGCAATCACAAAGTGACACCAAGACTGTTTTCACGAGAGTTATCGCAAGTGTTCTCATTATTCAGAACTACCTCGCAAAACCCAAGTCATTGCCATCCCATTGCACTTCCGGGCATTTAAAACTGGATGATTAGGACACTCACGAGGATAAGATGAAGGATATCAGTACAAGGAGGAATCTTCATGAGAAATAATCTTGAGCAGAGGCCTTGACGCGAGTGTTTATGCGCACGAACGTGCTTTCCTGGCGTTCACCACGGGAAAAGTACTGACGAACCCAACCTGGAAGTCGCGCTCGGAGCACGGAGCTCGTATTCCTTCCCCCTTCACTTGACTCCCACGCACTCATTCGAAACGTACGTTCAAGCGCACAGCACGAAAGCACAAAAGGTAAGAGAAGTAGGGACCGAGCAGTGATTTCCATCAGCGCAAAGAATGGAATGGGCGAGTGAACGAGACCGAACGAGATGATCGGCGTGGACATCAAACTGAATGCCGGTTGATTCACATGCATGGCCTCAGCATCCAGTGACTTCGGCCGCGGCCACTCTCATTCTCTCCTATTCGATAGCACCTAGCAGCTCGACGAGAGAGTCAAAACCCTCGCTCGTGAAAATACATTCAGTTTCCGAGCTGGCCGCGAGTAGTTAACATACATATGCATTTCTGAGACTAAGCATCATCAACGAGAATTACTGCTACACACAGATGGTGCGGTTCTCATTCCTTAGCATTTCATGTAAATGAAATACGGATGCAAACTAAACGAACACACGATTTTCCTGAGAAAGAATAACATACATCTGGCTTGACCAAGCGTAGCATAAATATGAGTAAAACAACGTATGTCGAAGAAGTAAACAAAGGATAGGTATTCATTTTGAAGTCAACTCAATAATATCATACAATCGGAAAAAGTATTTTATTCGGAAATTAATGCTGCCGCAGAAAATTACCGAGATACGAAACGATTTCCTTTTTATCATACAATTTATTAAGTACCGACATCATGAATGCTTTTATATCTGTATAGCACACTGGAATTCCACCGTAATGATATGTGGTAGGAGGTGACTCCACACTAGGCATTTTTTACCGTCAGATAAACAATCCGTTATTAGTACCTACATAGCCACTGTCAATTTATGCTTAAATAAAATAAAATTAGAAAGTTTCCTATCCAGAGCCACTTCTTATCCAGGGCCGTTTCTAATGCTTAACTACCACCCAGTGGAACAGATGTTACATTAATATTTAGCAAAAATTTTTAACCATGTGCCAATCACGCAAGAAAATAAAAGGTGGTACATAGTTGGTGCAGTCTCAAGTAAGCATGCAAAAAAAAAGTTATAAACTATACCATATCTCCTCTCTCTCCGCCAACTTAGATTTGATCCATTATCGCTCCTTATTGTGCGCGAGAACCTTAGCATTCCAATTCATATTTTAGAGAACACAGAACTAAAACAATAATCAGACATCCCCTTACGTTTATGGACGGAAAAAGTGCGGAAGGGCTTACGCCCGAGTTACTCAACACTCATGATTCACCCAGTAAACCTCGCGAGGGATTTCATGAGCATGGGGACATTAGTATGCAGCAGCACAAGTTCAAAAACCTTCTGATGGAGAGCGAAAAACAACGAAACACCGCTCCATACGTCCCCGAGTGCTCTCCGTGAGGAGCGAACATCGCATTGAGGGCAACGGGCTGCTCGCAACGGAAGCAATCGCCGGCTTTATTCCACGCGACGCACTGAAAGGAGGAGGGCGGATTCCGACCACCTCCCTCCGGAGGTACCGCCCGAAATCCCGCGGAGAGAGGGAGGGACGTCGTTTCCCCGTCGCAGAGGAAGACGATCTCAGATCGCAGGGTCGCCGTGGGGAGATCTCCCTCCCTCGCATCCAACTCATGAAAAATGCATGCCTGGCCCGGTCGCTAAATGAAAAGGGTAGCGTTCCAGGTGCCCTCTTCGCCGGGGTGCGGAAACCGATATCACTGACCTCGTCTAAGGTGACCCGATGTGGCAAAGACGTGCGTCTTGGGTCATCTCCGAGCCCCGCCCTCCCGCCTCCCCCGTCACACCGCAACTGTGATCACCTCCGGTCGCCTCATCGCTACCCTCGTCCCTCTCTTTTTCCCTCATGTTACCTTCTCAAACCCTCGAACTAAATAACCTCACAACCTTCAGCGGGGACATATTTCCCGAGACGAGACGACGCTGGAGATGGGTCGGTCGCCAAAATTTTCCGCGGTAAAATACCGAGTTAACTTTCGCAATAACGGGGACATCGTAAAATTACCGTAATTTTCGGTGGCATCCGAGTCATGTCTAAGCTTGGAATAAAAGCTTAACTCTAACAACTTTCCGCATATTTACCACCCGGCCAACTCTGGACATATTTATGCCCACAGTAAAAAGTACACTGCTGTTTTAAAGGTTTGGATCTCTTTTCTGGGCTCCTCAGTCTTCATGAAAAAATAAATAGAGTAGATTTTACTCTAGAAAAGCTTACCGTTCGCGCAAGACTTCACTCGTCACTTAAATTATAAAAAGGATTTTCAATCGAATAAAAAAATTGCGTCATATACGATGAATTAGGAATCGTCGGGGTTTCCTTAAGTAACATCTTCTAGTCTGAAATCATTCTCTCCCCCACTCCACATAATTTTTCCCACACACTCCCGTCCTATCGCTCAAAATGACTCACCATTCTCCTCCAATTCCTGAGTCAATGCTCCCTACCTTTTACCGCAGCTTTCAGCGGTCCAAAAGCCCTTAATGTCTCTTCCATCAGGATCCCCCACATTATTCCGAAATTTCTCTGACATATTCCTCCGCCCCTCTCACTCTCAGCCCTCTTTCGTTCACCGTCCACATTACTCGGATAACTACTTCCATCGTTTGCCAAAATCTCGACTCAAGAGAATCGAAGTAGAAGAACATGACTTGCAGCGGAATTTGCGTGGAGAAAACTTCACTCCGTGTGTTAGAGGTCACCTCTATCTGTCCGACCAAAAAACGACAAAATCATGAAATAATTTAAGCTGTGTTAATCATCACAAATGAGTATGTTTTTAATAGCTAATATTTTGTATGATTTTTTCTGGCCTTGAATAAATAAATAACTGTCATGGACTAGGATCTTTATTGTTTAAGCATTTTATGCTTTATGTTAAAACTATTGTACTTATTTTAACTGAAAAGGCACAACAATAAACCATTTTGCTAATAAAGTGGTTTACACACCCTTCAAGAAGCTTACCAAATAAAAATCGTCCTATGGAAAAAGATTTCTCCAGCTACTATTCCTCTCCTAGCAGCCAACATATCGCGTACAGTGGTCAGTCACTTTCCGCATGAAATAAGTCCAAAATGCTTCCTGAGACCCAAGAATTTTTAAATACAGGTGTGCTAATAACCTCCATAATAAACATCTCCTTTGATAGCATAAAATAGATGTTAAACGAAGATGAAGGCTATAGAAACTAAGCATACCGAAGTAATGACACCACAAGATGACGTGAGGATATTTAAGAAAATTAGGTCACCCAGCTCAATTCTAATAAAGCAAGAAAGCAAATTTCACCGATTACGTTGCTCTCAGAGAGGAATTGGAGATTCGCGATCTGATGGGGGCGTAAAGAGACCATTTCCTTATACCTTGTCATCGCGGATGGACTCTGTTCATGGCTTTGAATCCAAAAAGCAGATCCGATGAGGGGTATTTGGTGGGGATTCGGGGGATGGCGTATAACGCGAACGATAACGTGCCGTAACTTCGTTCGAGGCTCAAAAACTTATGGATCGAGGATAAATAGCAGGCATTAGCATGTCAACGATGTCGGTTCCCCATTGAAATTACCATCATCATATCACGTGTAGGAAGAATGGGATTGACTGGCTCGGAATCGCCGGGTCAACGTTGTTCTGATGATCGCCCGTGAAGATCGGATAATACCACAAATCTGAATAATGTTGCCCGAATCACTGCGATCTATGGAGAAAATTCATCTCGTCGTCTCGTCCCCACGAATATTACCCCAATGTGAAAACATCGAATTAAAATGCACTGAAAAATTGACCAAATTATGTTTTAAAATTCCACACTCTAGAAAAAGCACTGCATAATTAAGTAACTCGACAAAAAGGGACGTATGAACACGAATCTTCTTTCACAAACGATAATTGAACAGAGAATATAACAAAAAAACACAGATTATTCTTGCTACAAGGCTAATTATATTAGTTATAGAAGTTAAATATGATTCGGGAATTCTTCGAAATAACGTCAACTATGTTGATAAGCATGGTCGACGTTAAAATGAATAAAGGATAAGGTTGTACATTTTTATTGAAAATTGTTTAATGTTAATTCACAACAGCTATACATAATATCACCTTATTACGACATTACCATTTCCTTTACAGTAATACACGCTCACTGCGGCTTCCGTGCAACCACAGCTAAGCAATATTTTCGAATAAAAATTAATTAATCCATCTATAATGATTTAAAAGATTACTGTAATTATGAATAAATGTATGAATTAATTCAACTATAAAATATATTATCTGTAATTATTGTATTCACAATTTATAATAATAAATTAAATAGACTACATTTTGACTATTTTACGTGCTCTGAGTGAGTATCACCAGAAGTTTCAAAAATGATCTAGAGGTCTGAAAGGCATGCAGCTAGGTTGGTACTTATGAACTAATAAGGAACTTCCTTAGTAATAATCTGAGGACTAAATTAAAAATAAGGAGAATTAAATTTTCATTTGCTATCATGAGGGCATTAAAAAAATACTACTACTTCAGTGGCACTATTTCTAAATTCTTATTTAAAGACGTTTAGTGCCACAATTGATTGCAAGATGCGTAAAATTTCGGCTCCAATAAATAATTGCGTAGCATTCAAGGTTAATATAACGAATAATTCCTTGTTATACGCACAGTGAACAGTATATACAATAAAGTATTACGTAAATATTATACACATAATTACAGAAAGTCCATAAGGTACATACATAAATGTGCGCGTAGTACGTTAATTCTATCAGCCTATGTACTTACAAGCATTCCAAACAGAGATAACCGCAGCTCATACGGTCCCAATATTATCGCCGGAATAATATTTTCGAAAGCCTACTATTTTCGCCAAGTAAATAAACGCCGCTTTTCCACCGTTTATTCCGAGCTTAGAGAGCGCGGCCCATCTTCCCGCCATTCTTCCCGTTGCCCAGCCAATTCTCCGCGCGTGTTGAACACGAATATCGTCCCGGGCTCAAAAATGAAAGTGTAGACTCGGACTCGGGAGTTACCACGCAATACTTACCACATAACTAACCATGCAACTATGAGCTACCACTACATGCTACTCTAACAATATTACACCTACCTAACCCTTAGCTATGCTGTCTATATGTTTTCTAATGGTACGCTGGAAAAATGCTTGGTATGATAAATATCTCTCTATTCTTATTTGCCTGGTCAAATCTAGCTTAATGTGCAGGGGTTTATAATAAGTATCTATAAACATGTAACATCCTCAGTGCCTTCCTGTCCTACGAGATCATCTGCATTTACATAATACCTTGCAAGTCACCGCAAGGGTGTGTGGCAAGGGGTGAACCATCACTAGGCATGCATTATCATTGAGAGAGTACACTTTACTATACTGTAAAAAGTTGATCTGATTTTCAGTGCGATCTGAATTTAAGCGCTGTCTGGTTTAAGGCAGGAACACGGATGCAAGGTGCGGAAGAGGCAGGAACATGGATGGTTGGTACAGGAGCAGTTAAGCAGGAAGCAGAGGGAGCAGGATTCTGGACGGTCTGATTTTCAGTCGTTCACCTGCCTTATTTTTAGACAAGATATTACTGCTGAAATTCAACATACCCTGTCTTAAAATTGTTGCATCTGAAATTCAGATCGCTTTTGTACCTTAAAATCAGATCTACTTTTTACAGTGTACCATGCAGGCATGCAAAAAAATACAACTCCGTTTCCTTTACGCTACTTACATGCAATGCTTACGATACTTAGTTAATTATTTCCCGAGGAAAATACTAGCCAAGCAGTTACGAGACACGTGAAATGTTGGCTATAAAAGGCAAAAATTGTTAGTTAATAAACAGAAATATATTTGTTGGTCATTACAGAGCCAACGAGACATGAGAATAACACTTAACCACCGCTCCCCCGTTGGGTAAGACCACTGGGATTTGAAGCATCGGCGCTCCGTAAGGACTTCTTCCACTCCCCATCCCCCTCGGCGATTTCGAAAAGTCACGCATTCCCGGCGGCCGCTCGCGAGAGCAATACTCAACGGCGCGCGGAGAAACGGAGGGAGTAGTAGAGGAGGCATTAGCAGGCAGTGGACACAAGATAGGCAGATAGCCGAGGAGAGGAGGGAAAGACTGGGTATGGTAAGCTAATGAGCGGAGGGATGGGAGAGGGATGAGCAACGCTAACTTTGGGTCAGGTGGTCAGGGGACAAACTCCCGTCGAGAGTGAGTGCGGTGTTGCCAGTCCCTCGCATTAGCCGACGAGAACGCCTCAGCCAGGCATGGGAATGTGGAGGACAGTGTCCTCCACATTCTACACACAAACAGTGTCCTCAGGACACTAGGTTTCAAGGTAGCAGGGTTTTGTGGCTCTAGTGGCACTAACACATAGGGCCGATTTGAGGATTTTCTGCATATCTGCATAGAAATCTAAGTTTACAACGTATGATCGCAATTGTTTGAAACATTATTGCACGCTAGCACATGACCGTAACTATATGCACAGTAACTCCTGGGGTAAACACATTCGTGAAATAATGGGTCAAGCGAATCGCAAACTGGGTTTCATTAAAAGAGTATTGGGTAAATGTGACGATCATGTACGAGAAATCAGCTACTTTTCCCTTGTTAGACCTCATTTGGAATATGCTGCCAGTGTATGGGATCCCTACGAAATCGGTCTAAGTAATGAACTTGAACGTGTGCAGCGAAGATCGGCAAGATTTGTAAAGGGGCGATACGATAATTATATTAGCGTAACCAGTCTATTAAATGAATTGAAATGGGAATCATTGTCAGATCGCAGGTTGAAATTTAGACTTAATCTCTTCCACAAATTCCAAGGCAATATTTTCAGTGATGATGTTAAAAATATTTTACGAACCCCAACTTACTATGGCAGACTGGACCATAATCATAAAGTTAGAGAAATTGATTGCCGAACTGACCGATTCAAAATGTCCTTTTTCCCTCGCACAATAAGAGATACGAATAACGGTAAATATGTCCTATCGGAGAGTAGCAATGAATAGCATTGGTAGCTGCATGTTGGTATGAGTACTTAAAGCTAACCCTACTAACAGAATGTTTTTGCATGTTTTCTTTGCAATTTCTATCTTTTTAAATAGTGTAGTTCTGACTACTATATTAATACTATTCCTTTTTTATGCATGATATGTAGTGCATGTTTGGTGAGCAATCACCCCCTGCCACACACCCTTGTGGTGGCTTGCAGGGTATTATGTAGATGTAGATGTAACTGAGCAACGTGATGTTATCCTGATATAACTAACTGCATACTGCATCTGAGTTCATACGTTCCAAGGCGAGTTAACACATTTTCGTTGAGAAAACAATGAAAGCGGCTGCATGGTAGTCGTAAAGTGTTTTCTCTGAATGATGCGTGCCGAGTGATGTTTCACTCTCTACCGCACTCCCTTACGGTGGCTTCATCTACATGTACGTACATACGTAAGACCCTGCGAGCCACCGCGAGGGTGTATGGCAGGAGTTGAATATTACCAAACATGCACTATTTACACGCAACTAGGGCTACCAAGACCTACTTGCAAGCAACTGCCATGCTACTTAGCATGCAACTACGAGATACCATGCAAATAAGAGTTACCACTCAAAACTTACATCAGTTTTTATTTCTGCGGGAGATAAAATGGGTAATCTAGGATCTGATAATGATTACCAGCCTAATACTTCTATTAATTTTGATACACTGCTAAACAACAAACCTAGCCTCTCCACGCTCCATTTTTTCTAATTCTCTGATCAATCCTAATTCATTTGGATCCCATACACTGGCTGCATATTCTAGGTGGGTCCTCACTAATGAAACGTAACATCGCTCCTTTGCAGGGTATTGTGTGATGATGTAAATGAAGTATACAGGATGTAGATATAATCTGTATGATGCATGCCTGGCATAGAGTCATCTTCCAACCCCCTCGCGGTGGTAAGGATGGCATGTAGGTGCATACATGTTTTGATTACGCAATACCATTGTATCTCTCAGTTGCACGAAATCATGTATGTACAGTGCTATTTCACACCCTGCCACATACCGAGGCGAATCGCAGGATTTTACGTAGAGGCAGGTGTACCCAGAAAAACCACGCCGAGCGTATGGGGTCGGGGGCGGAACTTAACCAAACACGTACACTACGTACGCTCACTGTTATATTAACAATGCTCTTCAATGGGAGAGGCTTGCCACTTTTGAATGCCCCTGGGTCGTGCAAGTTAGTGAATCTACATTTACATATTTACAATTGAGTGCATTAAAAACACCAGCTTACCACCGCAGGTTAGATCAGGAAGATAAAAGCAGAGAGTTAGATAACATGACGGTGAGGTTCCATAATTCATTTTTAGGGACAGTAATCGATTACAGCAACGGTAGATAGGGAAATGGGAATAGGTATTTTAGATATTAACATAGAAGATAGAATATTGGTAGTCATTTTTTCAATAACTTAAGCTTGTTTTAACACTACCAACTCATGCATGCTCCAGGAAATTTAATTTTATGATTTGATTCATTTATAGAAATTCGAGATGGGTCGGATAGCATTTTCCTCGAATTCGAATATCGAGTTTGAATATCTAATATTTTTCGAATATCGCAATCAAATATCGTATACTACATAGGCGTTTTTCCACCCATTTTCAATACAAATGACGATTCAAATAAAAAATAGCATAGAACTACTATTTCTGAGAACCTATTTACAAGTTACAAAAAAAACTAAATTGTAAAATTAGCTGAGCAGAATTTATTAAAATTCTGTATTGGAGGTTCTAAATAGGAACAATGCTCTTGACACTATATTCACACATTATTATAGTTGGCCACAAATCGGTTGGAGTACAGCCATCAAAATAATTCAATGTAAAAATATCACCACTCTAATAAATAAATTGCACTATTTATCCTGCTTTATACGCATGAACAATTTTAATTGGCACTTCACAACTGTCTCTCACAACAGTAATCATTTTGTTCACTAGATCCCAAGTTCCTAATGGTTGACATATAAAATTACGAAGGTTTTCGCCGGAATGGCTTAGTTCCAAAAATGGAGCCACTTCGAGGCACACGTGTCTTTGCTGAAAATCTGATGTCACGAAGAGCCATGCAGTCATCGTTAGCGGTAGATGTCCATAAATCCGTGGTGATAGAGACATATTCCGCATCAGCGAGTACATTTTTCACCTGGAATGCAATTTTTGGTACATAGCAAGTATCACTACGGTGGAGATACGCTTTCTAGTGGGGATGACGTACCTTGGTTCCAAATGTAAAATAAGGGCCTTAAACTACTACTATTTGAAATGGATGGCAGACAGTGCATATAATTTCAGCTATTACCCTTGTTTTTTTTCTTGCCTCTTGTCCCCTGGCTTGAACTTCCCCTTCTTATCCATGAAACTCGGCAAGGACTCGACAGTTGTCTTGAAGGATGATGATTTTTTTAATTTTCCCTGGTGGAGTTGCTGCTTCACCAGCTTCACTTTGACGACGATTTCATAGAGCATTGAGTAAATGACATAACTTCAGAATTGCTGTCATCATGGGTCTCAGGGTACCCTTTGTCAATCAGCTGCTTAATGTCATCTTTGTGCCTTTTCAAATGGTTTTTTAAACCTGAAGTGGTACGCGACGCACCAAGAGATACCTTCGCACTGCAAAAATTGCAAACTGCGAATTTCTCGTCCAGTTCACAAATGTGAAAATGTTGCCACACTTCGCTGGTCATTCTTACTTAATAAGTTTAAATGATCATTGGTGGATTAAAAACGAACGTAAGTTTTACGACGGCTTATATACTTCTCCTCAATCCTTACGCAACTGACAAACCACGGCAAACTCGCGCACATCACCGCGATTCTTTTGTTTTTTATTATAAGCATGTAGAAGATTTTATTATTAATAGTATTTTACTATTTTAATCACAAACTTTAAATTAAATATAGAATGCACAATAATTTCAAAAATTGAATTTTTAAACGTAAGCGTGAATTCTCGTGAAGTTATTATGGATTTATATTTTCATGCTTAACTTAAAGATGAAGTTTGGTTTGAAATATTAATTAATGAATTGGTACCAACCAAATTTGCTGGCCCAAATGCTTTGTAAGATGTAACCCAACCAATGCCCTCTAATTTAAAAGGCATTGTCGATTTGTGTAATGTATTCGAGATGGTGAAATTATTACTTTGTGTCCTCGAATATCGAATATTGCAAATAGCTCACTATTAGAGGTATTCGAGGATTCAACTATTCGTATGTTCCATCTCTAATAAAAATGATTACCTAATTTAAAATTACCAAATTACTTTATATGTACTTACAATTAAGTGTCATTTGTTCATAACATTTTACGTGTCGCCTAATTGTATGCTTAATATTTTCCTCACGGTAGTGGTATTATGACTCTTGGTTTCACATCAGTAGTGTTCAAAGGGAAAGTACCTTTTTACATGCCTTCATTGTAGTAAGTGTACTCTCTGAATGATAATGCATTCCTGGCGATGGTTCACCCCCTGCCATAAACTCTTGCGGTGTCTTGCAGGGCATGATGTAGATTTAGATGTACATACATCGACTGACAGCCCTGCAAGCCACCCCGAGGAGATGTAGAGAGGGCGAGTCATCTCTAAACATGTACATACATACTTATGTTTATACATACTACTGAATGGGGTATCACTATGAATGTATCAAATAACATTCAAAGAAACATATTAGAAATACTAGGAACATGGTTTATATTAAAATAATGGACCATGCAGACATGCTCATGGTATGGAATTTGAAATCTACAATACCTATTCCGATTCCCCCAACTATACCTATTCTGACTCCCCCAACTATGTATGTAAGTACCATCGCATTAATCTACCAATACCTACTTCGTTAACGAAAACAATGGACCTTATCCCAGCCAAAGCCCACGAAGTGCCAATTGCCATCATCCGGAACGCAAGGAACTATAAGGGAAAGAATTTCCTACTGCAACAGCTGCCTATACCAAGCGAATGTCTGCATAGAAGTCACCCCCTGCCACACACAATGGAGATAGCAGTACGTATATCCACACTTACGCAATACCCTGCCAGCAACCACGAGGGTATGTATGGCCAAAACGTGAATGATCACCGGTAGAATGGCTGATACCAATTTCCCTCCATTAAAATCTTTGTTTCCTCTCCAACCCTCTCCGCTATTCGCGTCCCACCTAGCTCGCTCCAAGTCGCACAGGAAACAATGATGGAAGGAAAAAAAGTAATTCCTGTATATCAAATCATTCAAGTCACGCGTTACCACTGACGGTTGGGGAGAGACTGCTATTGGTGAATTAGTGATTCAACGGTAGAGGCCATATCAAAAACATGGGTGAATCACCAACTCAGCCATTCAAAACACACCGATGGCATATACGTGGAACGCAAGACGCATGTAAGTAGGGTGAGCCTATCCTTTAGCGAAGAGCAGGTCTGAATCGATAATCGCATATCAGTAGCATTCTATTCTTAATTATTCCGGATTTATCACGCCGAAAAATTCTTTATTCGGACCAACGAGAGTCTATTTCGATATACATATCCCAAATTTTTCGTTGGATTCTCCCACTTGGCTCTCGTACTGGTAGAATTGACATGAATAAGGTCGTTAGTTTCTACAAACAACCAATCGGCTGCAAAGGTTACACCTCACCGTTTAAGCCTACGCGAAATACAAACGCGGCAACCATCCTCCCGGCGACCAAGGGTCAAGGGTTTCAAAACCGATGCGTTGCCGATATACCCTCAGTGGCCTTTCTCACCACGTTCACTGGATAACGAAGCCAAGAAGAAAAAGTAGCCAACGCCCGTCCTCCCGCAGGTGGCTAGTATGAGTTAAAGGAGATCAGGATACACGGATGACGTACCGTACACAGGATTTCATGTCTTCTGCTATATCATATTGTCGTGTCTTGAAAACATCCGTGCAGATTTCACATGACACATTACTACTAACCCGTGTTTCTCTTTTATATCACACCCCGGAGGATACAACTGATTATTTATTCCTTCACTTAAAATGTATTTATTCGACGCTTTAGATCCACAACGTTAAATATAGCGTTGAAGTGAATTGCCACCGACAAAAGATGCTATAAAAATGATAGGAAGAAAATGGAATTCAGCCGAATAAGAGTCGTTCACTTATTACCCCTCTCCTGCAATAGTGTACAGGTATACGAGGGCTATATTAAGTATGTTTGATCTCGGAAATTAGTGAAACAATAAGGTAGTATATAACTATCATACCGTAGGTTGAAGTAGAGGTTGAAATCATTGCAAACATTCAAGACATACTTTTTCCGAAGCCATTTAACTTATAAGTTAGTAGTATTCTACCGCTGAAGGTAGGTCTAAATGGACATTTAATTCTTCCCACCCCCTAAATTTCACACGATGTCCCTCTTCAGCTCCTCACAACTCCTGCCTCCCATCATTTTATTCAAGCTACCTGTTCTTCTCCTCCCTCTTCCCCGCTTACCCAACGTTCTACCTCAATCACTTCTTTCAAAACACCATCCCCTTTTATTACCTTTTCCATCCACACCTTCTGCCTTCTCCTAATTTCATCTATCGAATTTCTTTCCTTTCCTACCAATTCTTTCCCTTCCGAAATCCAAACTGATCCTCGCCTAGAAATTTGTTTGCTCTCTTTTCCATTCTTCTGTTGATGATTCTAACAGGGTGGCTACTGATAACCAATTTTCAAATTCCCTGACTTTTCCCTGATTTTCCCCTGATGGCTTTACCAATTTCCCTGACCGATCGCCAAAAGGTCTCCTATTTTATTTCTGCTGAATTAAATTTTCGTCAAAACTTAGTAAATATTAAAAGCTGAAATCAATACATTAAAAGCTATAAGAAGGAAAAATTTAACCACTCACACAAATTGAACACACTTTTAATACATTTTTCGCGCCCATGTATCGTATTTCCGTATGGAATTCGAAGACGATCTCACGTAGGATTTTTTTACACGTGTGATCGCACTTGTATTACCGTTTTAATAATCATCTTTTCGTATTTTTAGAACTCCAAGCACGTATTTACAACAAGTTAGTGTGCTACAACTACCTCTCGACCTGAGTCTCGGAAGTTAAGAAAAAACGCGAGGTAAAATCTTCCGACAAACATAGCCTCGGATTCCTTGTGATGAGCAGAATACACGGTGATCATGAATTTTAACACTACAAGGCAAATATCGCATTAAGGATATTCAAAGGGGATACATTGTACGACTGATTCACAACAAATAACTAAGATTCACAACTGAATGTTCAACGAATTGACGGGGCTTATTCTATGCACTTCGGCGTCGGACATTAGTTTTAGTTGGTAAAATGTTCTGGTGAAATAAAGGGTGGGAAAGACTGCCCGGTAAACGTAATGGTATAAAAATAACGAGAATTTCCTATCCCAGTTTTTCCCTGACTATTACGAGAATTCCCTGACTATTCCCTGACTTTTCCAGATTTCCAAAATTCCCTGGCAATTCCAGGTTTTCCCGGTTTTCCCGGTTTTCCCTGACGATCGCCACCCTGTCTAAGTACTACCTTTGCTGCATGAGAAATCAAACTTATCGTTCTATAGTCTTCACATTCCTTTGTCACCCTCTTTTTCGGTATAGATATCAGCACGGTTTTTACAAAATCCTCCGGCAAAGCCCCCTCGTATATTCTACGAACAAGTTCATAAAATCTCTTTCTTCCCCCCCTTCCTAATTCTTCAGAACTTCAGCTGGAATGTCATCTTTTCCCACAGCTTTACCCGCCTTCATTTCTCGCAATGCCTTATTTATCTCACTATCCAGTATTCCGGGGCCCACGTCATCCTGATCTACGTCCTTTTTAAGCACGTCAAAACAAAATTCCACATTATTATTTTGGATTAGATACAAAGATAATATTGGAGAGGTAGTAACACAAAGAGGTTTATAAGGTGACGGAGAGGAGAAATAGCGATCCGCAAAAAGAAACGGCCCACCATTAAGCCGAGTAGTCCCGATGTAAGATAATCCTATTTTCGTCTCAGTTCGCAGGGGCCCAACCGGTCGTAAAAACGCGAAGCGGGTTATAAAATAGTCACGAGGTGCCCAGGCGAGAGGGCGCTGATTGGAGGGCTTCGCCCGCCGCGGAGTGTACTTGGAAGTGGCGGATGTACGAACCCTTGCGGCACGCCATTCCCTGACGTCCGGAATAAAAAGAAAATCGATCTCCTGCAGACAAGAATGGAAGGGGTGGGAGGGAGTTCCACGCATGAAAATGGACACATCACAGGATCGTTCGAGCGCGATGATGCGATGAGAACGGAACGCGCTGTCTCCAATGAATGAAACTTTTAAAATCGACCCGCGAGCCACACAGAAAGTCTAATCGCAATGCCCGGCTCCCCTCAAAGAACTTGCTAAAGGAAGACTGGGGGTCAGGTTGGTGGGTGGCTAGACAGCCCTCCCATACCAAGGCTCCGGGTTCAAACACCTGAAATTGAGTTTGGAACCTACCGATGTGTAAACGGTTGTTTTTTTCATATGGAGTCAAAATAATACCTACTTATAACAAAATGCGAAATACCATTAAAAATTACTTGTTTAAGTATTATACTATTTTCATTAGTACCTATCCCGGAAACACTAGAGTGTTAAACAGCCAAACACTGGCTAATGTTTACACTCACTACCGAATGAGACATTATTATGAATATCATCACACTTTTTATCCAAATTGCAAAGAAGCATCGAAGAAATACTACGAACATGAATTAAATCAAAATAATCATCTATGCTGTTATAACGTAGGGAGAGAATGGTATCCGCGAAGAAAACCACGCATGAGTAGTAGGTTAGGCATTTGCTTAAAAGTCATAAAGGGGATCGGATCGGTGTGGTGACTAGATCAGTGGCCTCATATCCCGTGGAACCGGATTCGAATACCGGCAGCATCAGATAAATTTCTTTGGTATATCGGTCCCTATTTGAGTGATGTGTGGAGGTTACTTTAAGCTCATTACTCACACCGTCGGATGGGACGCTTAACCGTGGACCTTTTGAAGTTTTCCCATATTAGTAGGCTAACGCCGATGCTGGGTTTCACGCAACCCTTTCTGCGTTCCCTGAAAACATATACCAATTCAAATCCCCATCCAACCCAAATGGTTCCAATGGCCTTAGCTGTTGGTTATCACCCTCAAATAACTAGGTGCTACACCTTCATACCTCCCACGCCGATTTCTCCTCGAAGGCGACCTTCCTTTTTTCTTCTCCCCACCCACTTCTTCCCTTCCATTCGTTGACGTTTCCTATCTGTCGGGCCATCACCTCCAATCCTTCCTCCGCCGACTCGTTTTTCGTCCGGCATCCCCTTTTCACGCCCGTTCTACCCTTCCCCTCCGCCACCAGACCCCTGTTTTTCCCTCTACTTCCAACCCCCTCCACCCCCGCCGCCGGGACGACCAACCCTCCTCTGCCTTTGCGGCGCCACCGGGATGGGCGCCTTTTCACGGGAGGCGGGGGAAGCGTCAGTGTCGCTATCCCTTGAATCTCACAGGTGCCCGAGAGGCGGAACAACGGCGCCTGAAGCATTCAACGAACACGAGGTTTCCACAGTGAAGGAATCGAAGATACGGCTAAGGCTCTGGCCGGTCCAGGGGTCGCTAGGTGAGCATTTCACCTTCAACCACACCCGACACCGCAAGGATGGAGGTAACCCCTCATCAGGTAATGAGGGTGCATCTCCTGCAAAAATCTCAAGGCACATTTTCGGCTTCATAGCGAAGTTACCAAGTGTCCAACACCCTCGAGGTGGTTTGCAGGCTAAAAAATAGTAAAATCCCTTAAAAGGCGATACTAGCAGAAGCAGACTCTTGGGGGAAGACAAGTTCGGAACATAGATATCAACACTCTAATGAGCGAAACTGAGAAATAAGCAACTTCCACAGAAAAAAAACGTTTATTGCGACCGGGTTCCGTTTTTACAGCATCTTCAGGCCTGAAGATGCTGTAAAAAGCGAAACCCGGTCGCAATAAACGTTTTTCTCTGTGGAAGTTGTTCATTATTCGGTTACTATTACGTAACGTTTCCACTCAACCACGCCTGAAACCTCAGAATTTGTACTCTAATGAGCGATTTTTAAGCCTTAACACGATGAAATAACGAACGGGATTGTGTCAGTTACGCTCGTTGACTACTGCACATTTATATTTATATAATTTACATTGATAACTTTATTTGAACGCATTTAGGTTCTAATTGTTTCAACGGACATCCTTTAAACTCTTCCTATTGTGGTCATCAATGGAACCATGGCTTGTATGGTTGCCTTTATTTCTGACTTCCTAAATATTTAAAATGAGTATGAATAGGGTGACTCATGATTACCGTTTCACATTATTTGAAAAATATATTTTTTTATCATGGGTGTTTTCAAGTATGTTTCCGCACTAAAAGGCGCTTCAGACCAGGAGGAAAGGTATAAGGATAGGAATGGAAGGGATGGGGGACCTCTCCGCTATTCTGAAAATATTTTGTTAAACCATCTAAAAACTGTTTTTTTTCAAAATCATTAATTTTATTTTTGCAACGAAATAAAACTATAACTCGTACGAGACTGAGGGAGTAAACGCTCGATTCGAACTCGCGGACTCATCGTTGCAATAATGAGTGTTAACTGAGCTGGGTAATCCGAACCAACAAGCAAGAATGAATAACAGGAAAAATGAAAGATGATAGAACATAAATATTTCACACGGAGGATATCTATGCATATGCCAAGGATTCCAAAGGAAAATGGTCCTTTTTCCAACTTATTTTCATTCCCAAGATTACAGCCATCAAATTTCATTCTCCGAACAATTACTTTGAATTCCTCGTCTAACGCATTAATTTGTATAAGCATTCCCGTATATAATTTTAAATAGGTATGTGCTGAGCGAAATCCCCAATTTATCACTCCACGCTTCGTCAAAAAAGGCAAAGTCTCCACGGCAACGAGAGGACTGCTTACGGGCCTGTAGCACAGAAGCAAGGCACACAATACTCAACGTCACAATGGCTGAGGCTATCACAAGAGCAGAGTCATCCACTTCAACGAATAGCATCTATACAAAAGATAGTAAGGGCACACATATGCATCGTTTTCCGGGGAGTATAGATACAATAGCCCATAAAACCCGTGGAGCTCGCGGCTCAAAAGCTCTTTCAGACAATTCAATACCTATTGTAATTTGCTAAATTTTGAGCATTCAAAAACCCTTAAAACAACTGTTTCAACACTAAATCAATAAGGCACGTTATCTAAAAGATTCAACACTAATTTAACACTTTTATTTATTTATTTGATGGAATTTTTCAAAATCTATTTTCAGTTATGAGAAACAAGCCCGAAACAACGTCATAGCAAGCAAAAGGAGGACCACCTCCAACAGAATTTTATTTTATGGTGGGAAATCAAAATATAATGCGGTAAAGGAACAAAAGATGTCGCCGGAAAAGAAATTCAGAATCAGCGCGCTTTGTACTGCGTCGTTTGAAATTTAATTTGACAGATGTCTCGGCTTTCACCCGAAATACGCTGGGGCAAAGGAGGAATGACAGGAATTCTTTATTTTTTTCGGAAACTTTAAACGCGCTTTCAGTTTTAAGACGAGAACACAGCTATGGTGGCGGACACAGACGCGAGACGAGGAGAAAACTACGAGAGGTTGGGAGGGGTGAGAAGAACAGATGATAACATGAACCCCCCCCCCCAGGACAACAGACTCGGCGTAATTGGTATTCACGGGACGGCCTGAGCGTGTCGGATTATTTAATTACGTCACGAGGCCCGAATGATTCCACACAAAAGGGGATAACGTTCCCGTCGTTCTACGCTGCGGAAGAAGCGGGTCCGTAAAGGAGTGAATTAATTGTGAAAGGGGGGAGGGGAACTTCTCTTAAATGGAAGCTGCTTCTCCTGCCCCAAAGAAGGAGGTTGAGGAGGCCCAAGGCTAGAGTGAAACTCTCAAAAAAGGCCGAAAAAATTATATTAATAGTGATACAAAATGTCCGGAAAAAAAACAATCGACCATATTTTTCATCTTCCATTTGGGAAATGACAGGGAAATTTCTCACCCGCGCGACGGAAACGCATTACCCGACGGCAAAACTCCCTATATAAACTGAGCACATTGTGTCTCCCGTAACGATACTATAAAACAGGGCTTACAATTCACCGCTAGGAATTTTTTTTTGGATGAATTGTTCAACATGATAGTGAATTCTCGCATACATAAATTTTGGCCGAGAAAACGGCTTCGCTCAATTGCTAGAGCACGCAGTCGATAACAACAGCCAAACTACTGCTACATTGAAAATACCGTAAAAAAGAAAACTAGCGTCAGTTGGATAAAAACAACAACCGTGGTGGGAGGAATAAATGAAGCATAAAATTGCGATGACGTTGACCCCGTGAGAAAAGTTGATGAGTTAATATTTCAACGCGCCTGTCATTCACTCAAGGCGACAAGTTTTGTACGTTTGCGTATCTCTCTAAAGGGCCGAAATGAAAGGAAGTTTCAATTAATAGGACGGAGGTTAATTTTTCAATTAAAACGTAACTGGGAACATAGGGCGATGGATTTTGTTACTTTACACAAAAGTTAATTCACAGTGTCCAAATCATAAATTTCTCTCAACCTATCGTTGTGTCATAACTACCTACTTTATCGAAATGTCGAATATTCACGTCATAATGAATACGATTCAGCAAACCCAGTGAAAGTTCTGACAGCAATGGGTTCGCAATGGGTTTCCAAATAGGAGCATTATGACGACCAAAAAATTAATTATCGAAAATGACCAGGAATTTGGAGGAGAATAAAAGGATGTTGGTATGGTGGCTGATGTATTGTCTTCCCATCCCGAAAGCCCGGTTTCGAGTCACGGCAGAGGTAAAGTTTTCTGTGAAATCCCACCCTATACTTGAGTGCTATTTGGGGAGTACTTCCACTGCAATACCCCGTTGAAGTATGGGACGTTAAACCGTGGACGCCTTGACGCATTTCATTAAGAGTAGCCTAGATCTTACTTGTCTATCTGGGAAGTCTCACCTACACCCAATCAACCGCATATCCCATGTGAAAATTAAAATTCACTATCCACGGTCAGCCTTCTTCATAATAAGTATCTCTCGTAAAGAACTGCCCATGAAATGTAGATCCAACATTCCACGAGCGCGAACACAAGCGAGTCAAGTTTTTCGCATTAAAGCAAGTGCAGTGCTCATCAACTAAAATGCGAAAAAGTCTCTGCTTCGCACAATGACTCCCGATAAAGTTCCCTTTCCTTGACAACTTTCCGCTACGCCAAGAAAAAATTCAACGTAGATCGGATCCGCGTAGGCCTCTCACGCAACCGCTAGCTATAATCAAGGCAGGGACGCTTCTAACCCGACGAGCAGAGCAAGCTCGAAGCACGCAGCATTACCTCATCTTTCCAGTCTCGTCAATTACTGGGCGCAGTGACCTCTCTCCGGTCACTAGCGAGGAACGATCTGACAATAGAGCAAATCAGACACATTATTAATGAAACCTAATTTAAAACGATTGCCACCTTACAGCCACGGCACGAAAGAGCTTGTAGAGCCCTGTTCTCTATCACTGTTGATCAATCTACTTTTTGGGGAGAAGCAGGCCGTGCGTGATAGATTTTTTCCATCTGTTCTCAGAAATAGGAATGTAGAAGAAGTAATACCGACCGGTAGGTTTCAAACTTCACAACTTCTGCCTAAATTACCGTCCGAGAGGTATGACACACGAAAATCTTATGATAACCCATTAAGTAGTCACTCAAGAAGTGACTTCCTTTAGTAAATCATGGCCGAGGAAAAGTAGAGAAACATTGATTATTTCAAACAAGAAACGGCTATTCAAAGCATTCTGTCAGCTTTATATGCAACAGAAGAGACTTAATACTAGCTTATATCAGATCTGGACAACGAATATTTAAATTATTCCAACCTAATTCATCTTGGTAGGCTGCGTTTCCAGGATAAATGCAACAAGAGCATCGATCCGTTTCCGGCGATATAAAAATGCATTGCAATTTGAACGAGAAGATTGATTCCGGCGTAATCCCTACTCCCGAGACCCTTAAGTACGTCATGCATTTTGAGCAAGGTAATAAAAATAACTAGCGAAAGATGCATTACGCAAATGAAGGATGCTTCGAAGAACGCAAGCATTGGCGTTACATAATACGAAGCATGTAAAGTGAAGGAAAACGATTTATGGCTCACACATGAATCGATCGTTATGAGCGAAGTGAACCTGTGATTGGTGAGAGTTTTCCACAGGGCGCATATCTGTCAGTTCGTAGACGTAGACCACGGAAAATTAAAATATTCAACTTCAGGTGTAAGCACGCCCGTTAGTTTCACTCCAATTTTCCTACAAGCTCGACTAAGATCAAATCCAAAAAATATTATACTACCTTTTTATAGTTTTATGTGCTTCTAAATAAATATCCTCACGGTAGTTATATTCCTTCCAGGCTTTAGATTTCGTGAAGCTCACAGCTACAAAAGCATTGGGGTGAAAAATTGGACACCAAGGTAACCACTAGAAAACTACACGAAATAGTTCTACCTGCCGAACAAAAAGCACACTTTATAGGAGAACTCGAGAACGACGAAATTATCACATTTAATACAGAATGAATTAAAAAACCTCTGAAGTGCTAGTTGAAACCCAAATGAGGACTTCTTAATGGAGGTCATAGCCTTAGGCACTGAAAGGTAAGTAGCCGGCTAAATACGCCCAGCAGGAAAAAATGGAACGAAAAAAGGAATTTTCCACGCAAAATTAGCATGCAGTGCCAACGTGAGGCATCATATTCGTACGAAATAACCGCTTATTACAAATTCCTACGGGCTGCATTGCATGCAAAAGTACTCCGCTTCCAGATGGCGAAATGGCATCTTGAAATGGTAGCATTGAAAAAGGCAGAATGAAGCAAGACGTTAGTTGCTTAGCGAGTGCTCTCACGTAACACATTGCCTCGAAAATAAATTAAGACTTATTTTACGCGAAACGAAACTTTATAGGGCAAGGTGAAAATGTATTTGAAATATACATTAAGGAATTCTGGACAAGGATCCTTGCAGATACATTCATCCTCCGAGCGCACTTAAAGAAGAAAATCTAAAGCTTAATTTAGCTAACGCCAGACGATCATTCAATGCTACTCGTTTCAAATGCAGCATTTTCAAGCAGCTCGGAATTCTACATCGCGAAGCAGCATTTTACGTCGCGACGGCGTAAATGGGCGAAAATGTCAGCACGGGAGAAAAGCCCGAGGGCGGAGATTTCTATTTTACCGTAAGTCCTTGACTCGATTCAGCAGCATTTCACTAGTACATAGACGTTTTTTGGAGCATTGCTTAGCATCGGTGATTTATTCGGCGATTAATTTTTAGTTAAGCTATAGCTCAACACGAAGACACCGGCTCATGTATCATAACTTCTGGGAGCGTATAGATGATTGTTCTACCATGGAAATGTGTTTCTGCTCTAGGCTTTACGACCAGATTTTTTTCAAATCCTAAATGGAACGAAAATCTCTACGACTTTTATCAACACTTGAGCATTGCATTCAAGGCTGAATTTTGAATGACACGTTGAGGCCTTAAATGTATACAAACGCGATATCTTCGTGAAAACCTGCATTTTTGTGACGAAGACCAAGTATAAAGTCCGAGCAGATATTATCACTCGGGTAAATTTGGCAGCAGAAATGAAACTCAGGACATATATTGGTGGGATGGAAGACTAAAAGGCCGTTTTTATTACTCGCATCGCATTACCAAAATTATGTTTAGTAAGTCTTCTGTCGATGTCTTGGTATCTTCCGGTAAAACATGGCCTTTAAAGTTTCAGCCAAGTTAACTCTAATGAAGGGGTCGGGTAGGTTTTTTGTTTAGAGTACTGGCCCCCTGTTCCAAGTCCCCAGATTCGACTCCCGGAATCGGAAGATAATTTTCATTGAGTGCTTTTCGGATGAGGCTTACGAAGTAGGCTAATACCGACGGCGGAATGGGGGCGTTTACTCGGAACCGAAATCGCAATTTTGTACACGAAATCGTTAGATGGAAACGAAAAACGAATTTTAGTGAAAAAATTAATCTTCTAGCCACAACCATTCACTCATAAATCAAAAATTAAAATAAGCAAAAGGTGACGCCCACCGAAAATGCTGCTGTGATAACATTGACGTCATTTTCCTCCCGTCCTTGACTGCTTTCAGGGGAGGGGGAAGGGAGTGGAGGGGGGTTCTCGGAAGGTCTGCTCCCACAGATGCTGTCGAAATCGCTCCCATTGGCCGAGTCAGTTGTGTCCCCCCCTTTGCGATAAGGCGAAGTAGCTTCGCGGGCTCAGTTGTGATTGGACGAAGTCGATATACGTCAGAGGTTTCACCACACCCACTTTTCCGAAAGGGTTAAAAACATCAGTTTTTCGCCGCTTATAACTCGGGAAATAATTGTCGGATCAGAAAACGGAAAAATACGGGTCCTTTTATTTTACAAACTCTATCAGATTCGGAAATAAAAAAATTATGGTGAACGACCCCATTATCGTCCATCTTCCATATAACTCTTCCACTACCATCCTTACATCAAATCCTCCCGACCAGAAGCGCCTTTAAGCGCGAGGCAGACTTAACTCATGAGGGCTCCAACACATATACGTCACCACGAACATTAACCAAACCGCCCTTAACACCATGCCGGAATCTATAGATTATCTCAAGGATACGTAACCCTCGTTAAACTTTGGTTGCTTCCTCGGAATCGAGAAAAAGGAGAATCCGAAAGTATTACAGTCGACTGGAAGGGATAAGAGGAAAAATCCGAGGCAAACAGAGCACAGTCTTCTCCCTCCGCATTGGATCGCAACCCAGTCAAACATTCAAGCCCCGAAATTAAGAGAACACGAAGAAGGGATGAAGACAGTGTTTGGGGGGTTGCAGCGTCCTAGATCAATTCTGAAAGTGACGTTTACCTCGGGCTGAACATAATGCCGCGTGGAATAGATATAGAGGGAGAGGTATAGATTGTGGAATCTGAGGGGGAAAAATAGAATAGATATAGAGGGTGGAATCTGAGGGGGAGAAAGTAAACGCAAAAATAACGCATATTGCCAGGAGGAAAAAGAGATCGATAAAGTCGTAAATTATTCAGGTGTACGTATACCAAGGGAATTGCGGAGGAGATCGATGGGACTCGGGAAAACCCGACTGCCGCTTTTTATTCGGAGGTGAGAATCGTTCCGATATTCGCACGGGAATGGGCTACGGAGGGGGTTGGGAAGATACTGAGGGAACGAGAACGGAAATGAATGTAGCGCCCGCCCCCTCCACAGATCGCTACGGGCGAAAACATTTTCCCGACGCGTGGAGCACGGACGACATCGCTTACTCGAATGAAGCAATAAGGAGAGGGTGTGGAAGGAGGGAAGTCAGATTGGAAGCCCCCGGACCGACCCTGGAAGGGTCTCACGACAGGACAGTAACAGCAACGCCGGCGACAAACTGCGCTCAGGTGATGGACGATAAAGATAGACCTACAGACACTGAACGGAGAGAGAAGCGGACGACGCATCGTAAAACCACGCGTAAAAACCGCAGTGACTAAAAACCAATTCCCCAACCCTTTTCACGCACGCGTACCCTATTTCATTCCCGGTAAAACCTTCACCGTATTTCAAAGCGGTTCGAGAGTTTAACCGAGGTTGGAGAGATTTAAACCGACGATCCTCAACGAGTCAACAACGATGACGAGCTGAAGCGAGGTGATCCATCCATAATCGCTTGAGAAAAAGAGGGTCCTAAACGTTATCATAAACCCATCTCCACCCTCATCGTTTTCAAACGATATCTTATTATCACTTTCCAAGACAACCAAGCCACAGACGAGCGGTGGAACGAGTCACCCCTTCCCACCCGAACAAACAAGTGCCCTGGACCTTAACCGAGAGATCCTCCCGAAGAGATAGGGTATCTGGAGGTGAGACGAATGAAATCGCTGATTCCTTTCGCCATTCCCATTTCTTCCCGTCTCCAGCGCACCAATTTTCTCCCGTCCCTTATCAACGCCAAGCATCCTCTACATCCACTCCTCCTTTAATTCCCGACCCAGGAGGAGCAGTTGGGATGTTTACAGGACCCTCAACACCCACAAGCACACGTATGCGTCCGCTGGCACTCCCAACTATTGTAGACATCTCCGATACAAATCGCGGAAGAATTGGAGCGCAAAGGGATTGGGAAGAAGGGGGGGGGGGGTGCCTCGAAATTCTCGGTGAGGCAAAGTACACACAGGATGAGTGAGATAGATTGGGGTTGAGAAAGGACCGAATGAAGGACAAGAGAGGAAGAGATATGTATAGAAAGAGAAAAAGAATGGAAGCGATAGGCCACGGGGTCGGAGAAGTTGGACCCAAGAAGGATGGCTGTGGGGAAACTTGAAGTGGAACTAATGGAGCGTGCACTCCGTCGCTTCCAACATTCTGGCTCTGAAAACATTCCAGGAAGATGCCATTGGGTGTTTCCCCATTCATCTGCCCCGAATCGCATTATCCACCGACGGACGCAAGGTCGATGGGCCAACAAATCACTGGCGAGGAGAGCGAGGCATTCCTCGGCCGAAAAAAGGATACAACGGGCATCGTACCACAATCTTTCGTCCGGTGTTTTGTTGATTTTGTCTATAAAATTCCACAAATTCAATAGGCGTATAGTGTACTCCGTAACAGTTGGGCATTAAAAGGGGGACTACAACCGTGGCGAGGAAGGTTAGACTTTAACCTAAAGACAATTGATTTGATTGGCATCGTTACACAAGGTAAATTGAACAAAATAATGGTCCATTCTAATACAGTTTAAACATTTTTAAATGTAACATTTTGCGATATATCTGTCACTGAATCTGTTATAGGCCTGAAAATGACTTTGAAAACTGGAAAAATACGACAACGTTCAATCGATCGAGGATTTAACGGACTCATTACCTTTCCTCCCTCCGTAAATCCCTACCACCCAAACTAACTCTCATCTTTCACCATTTCCTTCCCATAAAAGCTAGAAAGCACAGGCTACAACAGACAAACCCGACTTGCTCCGAACTAAACTGATGCCAACCTAATTTTTTTTCATTTTCTTAATATTTCCATCACGGTCGTATTTGAAATTCGATCAATTGGTTCTTCAGTTCACTCCATCATAAATGCCTTTATTAACTTTTTCCCAATCTGCTGATTCGAACGCTCTCTTGAAGTCCACCACCAATCACTCACACAGATTTTTCCTATAATGTTTTATTAAAATATTTGGAATAAGTGTCGTTCTCCCCTAGAAAACTCAAATTTATTTGAGGACATCCAAGAAATCACTCGCCCCAATCTACCACCAATCAAAGGGGAAAAACGCAAAACAACGAATAAGCTTATCACCATTAGAATATGTTATGCAAACGCATTATTTGTAATAATGTAAAAACTATTGATGGAACAAATACATTATGACTTAAGTAAGAATTCCCTCAAATATATAACAGGAGTCATTTACATTCACGTACCGCCGATCGCTTACTAATGTTCATTTGTTTCGAAATTCACGAAAATTATGTAAAATACAAATTGGTACCAAACATGACTCATCGACGCCTGAGTCTATATCAACCACCGTGATAATTCATGTGTAGGTCGAATGGGATAGCGAAATGCTAAAATCGAGAGAAGTGGGAGAATCGTAAAGATGAAAGAGCATAAAAGGGGTGAGGAAGACCGGAACGTCATAGAGACATGTAAGTTAATATGAGATAAAAGTAAATTCCCTGATGCTATGACTCCCTCAGATTTTCCATGTCATTCCGCATGATAAAAATGACACTAGTTCCCCCACCGCTAGGGCAGAAGCAGCGGCTGATGTGACGGCGATGGCTGCGCATGAACCCTTTCTCTTTTTTCTTCACTTCTCGCGGAGAATGAAGCGACATCGCCCTCTGTGACCACGGAGAAAAGACCACCATGCGGGCTCCAACGGATTCAGAGAGATTCTTCACATTTTTTTGGCTTTAGGGACATGAATCTCACACGAGGGATCTGAGAGCACATCTTCCCTTCTGAAAAAAATATCGGAAACCGAGCAAACTGAGCGCCCAGGAATCCCCAGTCTTAACCACCCTCCAGCAAAAGGCGGTATGAGTAAGCGACGATTTGTGAAATGTTTCGCCCGACAACACTTTCACGCTGGGTCACATGACGGTGTCGGCGGATAAGCCTAAATGCCGCAGACAAAAGCACGAGTGAAAGCGCTCCTGTTGCGCCAGAATACAACTAGCGGAAAGAGCATGGCATGTAACCGCAAAGCACGATGGCGACCTCCCACGCTCAATCACGAGAGTTGTTAGTGATGGTATTGACAGATTTATGCATCATAACAGGGAATATATTTTTCTACTTGAGGAAGAAAATAAAAATCACTAGTATTGTCAGCAAAATAAATGCGATCACTGTTCAGATCAAAAAGACTGTTCGCTACTCTGGACTCACTGATTCATCTAATTTGTCACGGAATCAGCACGTCCAGTAAATGTGTAACAATTTGGGAATAAGACACTATCTACTATAAATGCAAAATATCAATCTACCTGCTTCTACCCGCGTTATACTAGTATATTCTCTTACATTTCCAATCTTAGATTATTGTACATAATTTAGCTATTGCTTCTGAGTAGTGTCTTCAGCGACTAATTAACTCCCTACCCATTCAAATCAAATACTCCACATCTGTCCAATAACTTAAATATGAACTTTATCATTATTTAAAAACTAAATTGGCGCCTATTTGGTTTATGCATTATAAATTTGTAATAAATGTCTTCAACTCAATTTTACTTAATTTTGGCACCACAATTGCTTGAGCAGAATGTACAATTTGTAAAAAGTTCATTTGCTCTACTGGTTTATCTCAGAGCCTTATTAAAGGTTTCAATCTTTCAAAATGGTTCACTGAATAACGCATTTCTACGCTTATCGAAACCTGAAAACAAATCCAATTATGGACACCGTTGTGCACTAAAATATTTTACGGGGGAAAGTACTAATTTTCAATTCGTTTCCTTAGTGATATTTAAATAATCTTCATCTCTCCCCGAGTCTCTGAGAACCTGGAACCTGAGAGACCAGTGCAACTTTCCAACTCACGACTTGCCAACGTGCTTGAATGTCGAGGTGAGACGACTGCCCACGCTCCTTATCCATCTTCCCGCACAATATTTTGTCAATAAATTAGCAGACGAATAAGGGGATAATGAACCATAACATGTCGATTGAAAAGTCCTCGCCTAAGTCTTGTCACGAAAACAGGGGGATATAAAAATATTCGCCCATAAAAACAGGCAAGGAGAGAAAATGCAAACGAATACCTGATTGTGATCCCAGATAAATAGCAAAAATCCGCAAATATAATCGGGACCAGTCTCTTGGTCATCTCCGCACTAAACGATTGGCATTAGTTAATTTGCCGAAACGTAACAACATAAAGTACAGACTAAATTAAAGCACGGAAAGGCTTGAACTCAACGGATCCGCCGACCAAATCATGGGATACGGCAAAAAAAGTGACTATTTCTTCTATTAAATCGGAAAAAACACTCATTAATGTAACTTCAACTGTTCGCGGAAGTATATCATTCAATACTGCACAATATACCAAGTAACTAAATAATAGTCCACCCATTTATGGAATCCAGATAAAGATGATGCGGAGTTGAAAAACTTGTTTCGAAAATTGATAAGCTATTTCCCAATAAAAGGTTCCCATACATTATAGCGGACAACTAAAACTTAACGATTGACTGTTTTATAAGTTCATGTATAATTTACACTTGCAACCAATTAGGTAAATAATGCACCAATTTAATGGAATGTGTTTGCATGAATGTGTTTATAATGCATCAATCTCCTGAATGTCTACAGCCTGTTTTATAAAGTATCACTTCAAGTTTCCAGTTTATTTCATAATATAAAACATTGTTCTTACATATCACAGAAGAATTATGGAGAATATGAATGTGATTTATATATATATCTATATCTACAACATACCCTGCAAGGCACCTCGAGGGTGTGTGGCAGGGGGTGCACCCACACCAGGAACAATGACACAATAAACAAAAATGAACAATACAAAACAAACACTATAGCTTTAAAAGTAATTGGGGGGAAAAAAGAAGAAAACTACCAAATTCCAATCAAGATTTGAACGTGATGCGTCACTGAGATGTCACTGATAGTTTAATAGAAGAATTAGGATGGAAATTACTATGAGAACGCTGGTAAAAATTTAGGAACCCCTGCGTATTATGCCAGGTTTGATCAGATAAACAAGATGAGAGAAATAGTTTGTCGTACAGATATATTTCAAATAGCACTCTTCCCGCATAGATACCATAAGAGGGCACAAATGAGGCACACAAGAGAGAGACGACACAAGGGAGCTCTATGAGCAACAACCCGCTCCTCAGACATACCACCTCATTGTCGAATGAAAAACTTCAGCTTCTCATTCGGCACAAAGTTTCGAAGACCAATATACCTCTCCAATAATCCCAAGAGCTCAGCACAACTTCAGTAGCCATTTCTCACTAAGCCAAGTATGATTCTATTACCTTCTTCAGCGGGCCAATTCGCAAGGCAGTAACATCAAATTTAAAAAATCTGCTCGGCAAAAACTTGGAATATGAAATAAAAACCCGGCAAATGTCAACCCTTTCTGAATCAGGAGTATGAAGTGTCCTTCACAACTTCACCCATTCGGTTCGACGACGGAATAGGAGCTCGAGTGTTGCAAGTGGATCGCACGCGACGTGGGTACACTGTGCCCGTACATGCATCTGCGCATGCGCGACAGGAGTAGAAGCGGATGAAATGCAACGGGAAAAATGGACGCGCGCGGAGAGAGGAAGGTTTCAGGAGATGTCGTCAAACACCACGACCTTGACTCCCCCTCGCTCCCTCCGCCTCCCACGCACTCCCGAAGGTGACTCACGGAGACGCCATATCTCCTTCCCCTCTCCTCACCGTAGAAACGGATTTCACGCAGTAGAAACCAAATGACTAGATCCCCTGGATGGGCGAATCCATCTGGTACCTAGCAGTCGTTGCAGTAGTCTTGGGTATCAGGAGTCTAAACGGCTAAGATTATATCGTACAGTGTAACCTCAGAATTTAATCGTACGACAAACGTAGTATCCACCTCCAGAGTGAGATTCGAACCTGCGACCTTTGGGTTTCCAGGCCAATTTGTTGGCATGATCTCTCCTCTGCCTAGCAAGATTGACCGGCTACTTTCAGTGTCGTGATTAATTGCATGCTATTGCTACGTAGGTATAAATGATTATCACCCAAAATTTCGGGAACAAATTAAATATTGCACGCAAACGCCTAAAGAACGATAAGATCTACGTGCGCTAAGGGATATTTTGTTGATCTGAGGTTCCTTTCATCATTGATACAAGTAGATACTCTCTTAGTAAAACAAAGGACTCGCAGTCTAATTATTAAATCATGTCTTTATGCATGCGATAATCATCGTAATAATAAAATGTATGTATGGTTAATATGTTATCGCAAAAAATGTGCACAGCGTATTCTCTTTTACACAAGGCTTTAATGCCGTAAATCTCTAAATCAGCTATTAATATCTCGTTCCACTAGGCTTAAGTGGGCTGTTCGGTAATCGTGAGTCACTCAGAACTTAAGTTCGCTTAAATGCTAATCCTACCCTTCAATTACATTAATATGATATAATTATATAATATAATAATTTTCCACGGATTCAGTATATATTTAAATATTATTTTTATTACTTTATGCTGCCACTTAGTAAACGACACAGTCACAGGATAAGCTTTATGGAAGTTAATCATGGTAGGAGAACAGGTATCATTTAGAAGTATATTAATCACGACCATGGTTTCGTAGCATATCAACCGATCAGGATGATGAAGCCTTGCTAAGAAGCCATGGTCGTGATTAATAAACGTCAGTGTGGAAACTGCAAAATTGATACTTTTTCTCCTTTCCTGCTACAAGCAAGGTTGTATGTGACCAGGGAATGCAATACTACAGTAGAACTTCTATAATTTGACATGCTCTTCCAAAGACATATAGGGTAAATGGTGCGTAATCTGTGAGCAGAAACTTGGTGCGAAGCATCCCACCCCAAAACACCCTTATAAGGGCTGATAGGATATCTGTTTGATGTACATATTTTTACTTGATTATTCGACGGTTTCTTACTTGATGTTAACGATTCCCCGGTGTGGAGTCATCCTCTACCACACACCCTTGCGGTAGTTACCAGGATACTACGTAGATGTAAATGGCTTCTATACCCTAGTAAGAGGCGACACTTTATTTAATAAATCAATTTCCCTTATCACGTTACATTAGGATATGGACGCATTACATAATGTGCTTACTACGATATTTTTTAATCAATTAAGATACGGGTAGATAATTACCGTCACGCTTTCAATACGGCTACGTCAATTCATTGCGGTAGTAGCATCGTCAGAAATCATAACATAAGTTAATTTTTTACCCGCTCTCCACATATCTCTACCTGGTGGTAAAACCATCTTCCAAAGTTTACGAACGGCATTTCTACAACAGGGATATTTTAACAATCATGTTTCTCACGAAATCGACGAATAAAAAAATTTCGAAAGCAGCAAAACAACGCAATGGCGAATTTAATGGCCTCTCAAAATGTGGCCAACGGCGTGTTTCACTACGGACGGTAGGTACATTGCAAAAGAAACATCAAAGCTGGCAACTTTCAATCCGATATCCGAGTACAGAGCACTCCGATCTCTGTAATCACGGGCTTTTGAGAAGTACGAGTAGTTTTTACCGCTTGGGAACAGGCTAGCATAGTAGGGTATGGCGGAACAAATCCGGTCATTGAGCCATATCGCTAGTGAGCGCACATCCACTATGAGTGATAGAATCACTGGAGATGTTTCCTCGGTAACCTAATGGCTTTCATTGGTCCAGTGAAGCCTTGTAGTGATCGCCCTGCATGTATTCGGAGCTTCTGTCTCTCTCTCCTCTCTTTTCACCATATTCCGGATTAGCTTGATGGCGATTGATTTTCTACAACGAATATCCTAGAGTAAAATATCCAGATGGATTACCACAGCGATCAAACCGAAATTCGGTAGATAGATACGCTTCATTCAAATTTCAACAAGAAACGCCAGCAAGAGGAAACACCCCATGATGGGAAAACCTTAAAAATAATTCCTTTCTTCATTGGGCTCTCGGCCAAAAAAATGTCTAAATTGAGCACAAACATTCTCGTTCATTTCGCAGATTAGTGTCCAATCAAACTACACAGTCAACATCTACTATCGTACGCAATATTATTAAAACCCATATCAATCTAATTAAATAGTTTTCAAGTCCGAGAAGTTCCACTCCTAATTCAACAATGCCGATAGTTTTTAACGTAAATGAACACCTTTCTCATAAGGTCTGCTATACTTAAACAGGATTGGTGTTTTTGGTTATTGTTTTTTATTGTAAAGTTAAAAATCGGTCTAGATTGCCCATAAAGACCACGGCATCACGAAATGATGACTTACCTATTTATATCATAGCTTTCTTAATTTAATCTGAAAACTATTGCCTTTCCTGCATATCAATCTAAATATAGAGTGAACCATATCGGAACTGTTCACGCTCCGATTCACGACCGCGAATTTTCGAAAGAGCATGATTCCTCATGGAAGTGACGACGTACTTTTTGCTTCACCTCTCCAGAAATGATGAATATCCCATCAAGATCGCGATTGTTACAAGGAGAAGTAAAAAAAAACCTACTTCTTTATCGCCGAGTGAACCTCCAAAATTAGATGAGAGACCGGGAGAAAAACATTTCGTCGAACTGCACTAAGGCACGGAGCACCACTGTTCCGCCTTATCCGGAGGAATCCGAATGCTCTGCTCTGGCTGGATACACGACCGTGATGGATGATCTCCGCGCCTAGACGGTCAGCGAATTTCCCGGAATGTATAAAACATATTCCGTGCTGATCCAATCCAGTGCTTCATCGGCGGCCAAACGTGGAGACGATCTTGATTCGCAGCTTATCTCTCTTCCTGAAACGGATTTGTCACAGTCTTCGTATGGATGGATTTCCACGCAATAAATTTCCTCTCCCTCGCGAACGGTACCTACACTCGATTCGCGAAAAAATTGCAGTGGCCCGAAAACGTGCATTCAAGAGATTAAGTGCGGCTATGATACTGCATACACGTCATATAAGATTAACATCCCTGAGTATCCCGAGTATCCCCCCCTAACATGCGATAAAGCCGCCGAAAACTACTGTATCCATCGTAGATCAAAAATAGAATTGTATTCGAATGTCCAAATAAGGTGAAATATATGCCCTACCGTAGATGAAATTTGTTCTTCATAGTTCCCAGTAGAATTTGCATGAAAGGTAGACGGAAAAGTCCTTCCCGTAGATATACACTTCATCAATGTGTTTGTTTTACCCTCTCAACAACCCAAAATTATATATTAATGCATTGACTCCCAAAATATTTTCAAATACTAATGGACGACGCGGTTAACACTTGACCGGGTAGGAAAAATATCAAAAATCAATGGCAAGTTCCCGTCAAACAGAAATCAAGAAACAACATGATTCTAGCATGAAAAGTACCTGAAGAGTTGAAAAAGGAACGGGTTTATCAATATAAATTATCTATATGATATTCATTTCAGAAACGAGGTAGAACGATCATTTTTTCCTTAATTTGAAGCATTCGTGTATACTTTTTCCAAATTATGCACCTTCTCATTTAACTCTAGTGTTTTACTGCATTTCCTATGCTTGCTACTTACACGTAAACGTCACCTACGCACAGATTTGTCCTCGGCTGATGTCAGTCGTTGTCTTCACCCCAGCGTGGGCTTCATGGGATGAAACTACGACGATGGCTAATCTTGAACGAAAAACGTTTCCGACGAATTAAAGATGCATTCGATGGATTCCAGTTCACGTACATCAACAAATTGGCCACATCTATGGGATAGAGAAACACTTACTGATGATCCCTTGTATGAATTTTACGAAATAGGCTACTAGGAAGAAAAATTAGGGTTTCGGCTCATCTCGCCAACTTTTCACACAAAGGTCTGGTTTAACCAAAGGTCTTACCCCAGCAAAACCCTTTATTCGGGTCAATGTGATGCAAATTCGTCTTTAAAAATGCGTAACATCACGTAGTCATACAAGATCGCTTTGTATCCCATGGCATTTAATACTGCAGAACTTTTAATACGACCATTTGATGTCCCGGTGAGGCACGAGAATGTATACCCTACAAAATAGAATAAAGGAGTGGTAAAAAGGAAGACAACTAGATGTCATGAAGTTTGAATGGGACATGAAAGGAGTAATCGACGAAGAAGTTGTAAGTAACTAATCACGGCAGCCATGTCCCTCGTGTGACGGATCGTGAGGTTAGAAGGTGCCGCGCAGAATGGAAAATTTAATGCAGTCCGTGAGAATTCCAACGCTCGTGGTCCCTGGCCGCAAAAAAATACATGCAAACGAGGGAATAATATTTTTTTTCTAATACCAACTTTTCAGGCGCACCTAAAGTTGGAAATGGCCATTTCCACGCAAAAAAAAACAATAAAGAACTTAGGTAACAATATTACGGCCCTCGATACCTTGTAAGTTCGCCCTTCTCGTGAAGCAATCGCGATCTACTGTATTAAACGATCCGCTAAAGTGAGTCAAAAGAATTTGTGAACATGAGATTCCTCACGTGGAATTCTTGCCTTAAAAATAATTATAATATCTAGTTACTATATTACAGGCGTGTTAAATGAATGAATATAGGTCTTTCAAATTCTTTATGAAAATTACTTTATAGCAGGAATTTTAGGTTCTAAGGTACCCAAACTGATAAGTGTACATCGTAACAGCTATCCGATATTTTTACTAGGTATGACCGTTCAACAAATACATCGAACCCAGAACTTTTGGCTGACATGCCGGTGCTCTAACAGCTTGATAGAGGCGGTGGTAGTTACTGTTCATACCTTGCGGAGATCTCTAATACAAAAAGAATTTGAAAAAAATATATAATTACAGCTTAAAAAGCGTACATATCTACAATACCTATATCTCTCAGACTACAACGCGTCGTTTTGCACTAAGGCGAAAATAATCCATTAGTGGATCCAGTATTGTTACATTTTAAAAGCATTTGACAAAGTTCCACAACAAAAAACCTGTACACAAAACCTTACAATACGGTATCAATAAGAAATTGATAACCTGGGTTAGGGATTCCTTATCAAACCGGAAGCTTAAAATATTTATCGATGGGTTTAGCTCAACAGAAGTGGACGTCATATGCGGCGTGCCACAGGATAGTGTTTAGGGACTCCAATTCCTAATATACATAAATGATATAAACTACAGCATAAACAGCAACATCAGATTAATTGCGAATGACACAGTAATTAGCCGAAGGAGTGACGAATGCGTTCAAAGTGTCAGATAAAGACTCTACCAGACCTAGAATTTTCATATTACCCGGGGAGCCACCGCGAGAGTGTATGGCATGGGGTGAAGATCACTATGCATGCACTATTTATTGCACTAAGAGTGCTAAAATTGCTACTACTACATGAAAACAAGCAACTTGATGGTTAGTAACTACATACTAATGAAATGATTTCTCGTTATAGAGGCAGTTCTCGGCATATATTTACCAAGCATGCATGGGTTAGTAACTTTAAAACATACTTCATGCAGTAAAAACTACCATAACAATATTTCACCTACCTATCCCCCTTGCTATGCTGCCTATTATGTTCTCTTACGGTTCGCGGGAAAAGTGACATTTTTAATCTATCAGTGCGACAATCTATCTCTCTAATCTTGCTTATTTCATCAAACTTAGTATACACAGGGGTTCTTTACATACATCTAACGTCATCTACACACAAGTTGGCTTCGAATTACATAAAAAGTTTAGCCTAAAATTCAACCTCCGTTCTGATAGTTATTGCATTCCTGGTTCTTTTATTACTCGTAAGACCAATACAATCATCATGACAGCCATTAACAAATTTTGCTGATCTCCTTTGCACACGCTCTAATTCCTTAATCATACTTTCCTCGTGTGGATTCCATATGCTAGCGGCATATCCTAAATGAGGCCTAACAAGTGTAAAGCTGTATCTTTCTCTTACTTCTCATTGCATTTGTCTAGAACCCTATTTGCGAATTCTAATCTACGGTTTGCTTCTTTATCTGATGTTTTTCCCTAATGGCCAACAAATATATTTTTGTATATTCCTTGTTGGTGTCCACCACTCCCGCGTACTGCATTGGATTTCTTATTATTCTTTCTAAAATCTTTCGAAGAAGTATATACATGGAAATGGCTTCTCCTCTCGTCCTCTAGGCTCCTTTCCGCTGACAGCCCCAGAGGAATGAAGTTTCCGAGTACATCTCATTAATTTTCGCATCCAAGCGCTACATGCCCAGTGGGACGGGGATGGGCCCAGAGCGAGGGGGCACTCTCATTACTCACGAGTGAATGAGCATCCGCAAAACTGCCTCAACCGTGACCACCTGATACACTCCCCCAGAGGGCTAGGAAAAGAAGAAGCACGCTTGTTGAAGTAGGGCATATTAAACTATTAGGGTAAAGGGGGGTGAATCGGGCCACAAAAAGGAAAATCGTCGATTTCCTCGTTTGTGCAAACAGTTACATTCTGAAAGCATTATCAGCAAAGGACTTGATGTTTTTCCAGTTTAAAACGCAATTTTCAGCGTGGTTGCTCTGAATAGAACGGTCCTGGAGCAATTTCTTCAAGAGACTGCATGGTCCTATTCACCCGACGACTTGGAGGGCGAATCGGACCAGATTAGAGGCTGAATCGGACCAGTAAAATAACGTTATAAATTTTAGTTTTCTTAAGTTTTATTCCATAAAATTTTGAAATTTTGCATCATTGCTATTAACAATGTAGTGCAGTCTGGAGATATTTCGACGACACCTTCTTAGAGTCAAACATAACTTTACAAATAGACATACATCACCAAATCTGAACATATAGAACAAAATAGAACAAATTTACCAAAAAAATTAAGCACATTTACCACAAGTAAATTTATCTCGCCCCTTAGCACCTACACACAGCTCATGGTACCAACAATTACACTTCATGCACTTAATCCAGTCTCTAATCTTTGACGAATTCGCACAATTATAAGACTTGGAGCAGAAGCCACAAAGCGTATCATCAGCTGAGTTTTCCCCATTCTCAATATTGCCGTCCCTATCTGAAGATGATTCATATAAGTTTCTGCAAGTTCCTTTCGCGTTCCTAATATTTTGTTTCTTCAGTCGTTGCCTTGTTTCCTCTATTACAGCTGGAGAAGTAAGTATTAGAGCAATTTGCTTTCTTGACCTTTTCACATTGACTTTCACTCTTTTTTCTGGTGTAGGTAGTAAATTATGGAAAGACCTACCCAAAGTATTTGACGATTCCTCAGATGTTGATGTCGAGGATTGGCTTCCTTCATAGGGACTGGCAGTTAATTTTTGATCGGAAGATGGATTTTTCGAAAAAGGAGTTGATGCATCTTCTGGGGCGTGTGAGCTTCCGAGATTAGAAGGATGAAGATCTAACTCCGTCAGGATACCCGGATTCAGAGGGAATATTCCTGTTGATCGGAATCCATTTTCAGCGTTGCCGATTGTTGCGGCTTTGCTCCATGCATTTCGAAAAAGCCGACCAAAATTAAATTTAGTTATCTTTCTATCCCCCTTACAAACTGTCATATACGCATTTGTTTCAATATCGTAGTATGTCTTTAACGGTTTAAAAAAAGACCTGTCCAGAGGTTGCAACCTTTGTGTATTGTGGCTGGGCAGTGATAAGAGAGTGATCTCATTCCTTTCACAGAACAGTAGAACAGGAAGAGTCTTGTGTGATGCGTGGCCATCGAGGACTAAAATGCATCGGCCAGGAATCCTGTTTGCTTGAAAGTGCTTTAGCCACTCCAAAAAAAGATCCTCATTTATCCACCCTGAATCGGACATAAAAGTTTAGATCCCAACGGAAATCCATCCTCCCATTCCTTATGGAACTTTTTCCCCTTAAAAATTACGAAAGGTGGTATGTAATGTCCACTTGCATTGCAGCACGCAACAACTGTCACCAATTCCCCCCTTTCCACTGATGTCCGTTTTATGACTACCTTAGATCCTGTTCTTGCAACAACCTTTTGGGTTTGGCGATTATTTAATACACATCCCGTTTCGTCAACGTTGTATATAAGGTGGAGCCTATCCATAACTCCAGCCTCAGCCATCGAAATAGTTAACTTTGAAAAAAAAATCGTCTACATCTTCCTTATTTAAACCCTCAGCTCGAGCCACTGACAAACCTTCGGGTTTTCGAAGACTTAAAGGATGTCTAGATATAAAATTCAAGAACCAATCCTTGCCTGCTCGTTTTTTTAACGCACAGAAATTGTTTTTTATGTTGTTTTCAATGGAAAATTCATATGCCACCTTCATGACATCATCTCTTGTCAATCCGAACCCAATTTCACATAACCTAAGAATTCTTCTAATTATTGCTTCCTCTTCTTCCACTGAGAAGACATTTTGCCCCCCTCTTGTCTTCAATTTTTCCGTATCCGCTACTATCCTACGATAGAGGCAAGTACGGGGAACATGGAAAAGTTCGGCAGAATGCCTCATGCTTCTTCCCTCTCTGAAAGCTTTCAGCGCCATTCTCATATCCTCCTCTGTCCATGTCTGTTCCGTTTTTCGCCGGTACTTCCCCATCTTAATCCAAAAGGGAAGAACATTAACGGTAAGCGAAAATTATCACTTTCATAAATACGTTTTAAATGAAATTTTGCTAATGTTACGCGTTGAGATTGGAAAATATAGACCACTGAGTAATGTAGAATGTATAGGTATGGAACTCAATGTGAATTATGAACAATCATTTTCCATCATGAAATGCGTATGTTTTATGATATAGTTTCAGCGAATAATTGGTTAATATATATGGAACACTACACAACATATGTTACATCAAACGAAGGTAGCTTACCTCTCGCTCAGCCTGTAAATCGTGCTCGTCGCCGTAATAATTCACCTCTATGACGGGGAAAATCTCTTTCCTCCTCCTCGTTATACGAAGTTAATATCTATAACGTGATATAGAATAGCATTAAAATAGGTTTATTCCATTAAACTTCTTATAATACTTAAATAAAAGAGTATGGCCTAAAAACAAATTTTTAGCCACTTTCGCTCAAACATTCTTATAAACATTTTATGTTTTTAATGTAAAACATTAAGTGTAAGTAAGCAATTTATCAATATTAGTTGTATATCTACTTACTTTTTAGTAGTAGAAGGAATTTTTCCAAGTGTCAGTTGAGTATAACTGGTTCAATGCTTCACCCTCGATCAGCGGCTTGGAACTGAACTCCTGCGCGTGTTGGTCCTTTTCACCCGACTAAGTAATATGATTTTGTATTATGTTTGGTAACTCCGATATTCATTCAAGGCTCAAAAAAGTAACCTAATGTGGCAGCTATGGTATTAGATTTCCTTTCAGGAAAGAAAAACTTGAAATCTGAGTAAGCGCTACAATGTCACCTTACTTTGAACCTATACGAGGTTTTCTAAATACCCAATTTCACACCTCTCTCGTATGGTAGGCTTCCATTCGACAGAGTATCATTTGCTTAAATTCAGTCGTCGAGTTCTCGTTTTCACTCTACTAGAAGGACAATATTACAAAGAAGCAATTCCTAAAACGTAGTCAGTCTCAAGTGATACCGTTTCGGGTCTGAGCGCACTTTTTGAAAAGCGTTCCTATTCACCCGCTGGTCCGATTCACCCCCCTTTACCCTACTTACATATAGGGTACATATAGGTAAGGATTTTTCCTGTTGCAATTTTCATTATCATAGCCCGGCTCAAGCGACTTTAGAGTCTGCCATATGCTCAAAAACGTAAACCTTCGCTAAGATATTCCCAGCCAATAGACTAATAATATAAACCTACCATTTGAGGTAATTTTCTTTCCTTGAAAACGCTGAATTGCACGAGAATAGGCTTTCAATGCCAAGTGAATTCATTTAACTTATCTCCAGTGCGAAATCACCCCCTGCCACACATTCTTGTACCTCGAGGAATACCGAGTATGTGCACATGCAAACAAAGAATGTAAACGGAACTCGCCTTTCAACGCGTAAACATAAATCGATTCAATATCTAGATATTCCTCTCACTCAAAACCGAAACTTAATGCAACACCACGACGATAACTATTACTCCACTAACTAATAGTCACGAAACCCCTGGTTGAGATTCATAAGGTTTTGGGTAAATATGAAGACCAAATAATGATCAAGGACACACTCCTCGAACTCGTCAGGCCTTACGTGCGATACGTTGTTATCATATCGTATTTGCTGCTTGTAAGGCTTGAATAGGAAGTAAAAGCAAAGAATGAGTACGTGTGGAAAAAGTTCTGGGCTCCCAATGTCGAGTAACTTTTATCACAAAAAATATAACATTACGAGGTAGTTCATTTTTCCATACAATGATTATAATATCAATCCATTATTAGTCATTGCAAAGGGCTGAATATCAAAATGGAGCGTATGTTAACCTCAAATATTACTACTCTTCAGCGGTAAATGTATATTTTTCAAAAGAAAGGTAATTAATAAATGACCTAATCTTAACAAACCTATTTTTATAGTGTGCTATGATCTCTATCAAAGCCTATTTGAAATCCCGAGGAGAGGGTATGAAAATATCACAGCATGGTTTCACAAACTTTCGAAAGGGATTCCGTTCCAAATGGCCCTGAAAAGGAAATTTTCATGAAAATGGATGCGGGTGGTGCCATAAAGGGATAGGAGAGCCGTTCTCACCGTAGCAATGCCCGACAATGTAAGATGATTGGATGGGTAGGAGATCAGGCATCGATTGATACAAACTATCACGTTGGCGACCATTCATTCTGTGTAGAGTTTCAGACCTTATGAGTACCAGATACGATCTTAAGAATTATCTTAGTTATTTCAATTACACAAACGTTTCCCTTGTATCGAGAGGAATCGAAATACATATTTTTAACGTGGATAAATCCTTATCCGTATATATGACAACGTGAACCTTTGAATACATAACGTTGAAATATAAAAAAATTAACCTTAAAACAACGTTTGCTTCTTGTCGGGTACAATAAACTGAATAGTTTAATTAGCGAACGTATTAACTCTTCCCTTTTGGTGCTGGAGTAATAATACAGAAATATTTATAATCTTAGCAATACAGTTCACGATAGAAGAAAACCTGTGTTTCAAAGCATAGGCATCACCTCCATACTAAGAACGAAGGAAAAAAAAAGAAACTCAACAATGGCAAATGTCGAGTAACTACGGCCGATCCCAAGCCTCCCCCTTCCGTAACGCCACAATTTTTTCCTCCTTTATTGCTGCAGGAAAAACCTCGCCCAGGAAAAGTGTTGCAACACATAACATATAAATGACTCACCGACGAGGGAAGGCAACGGTGAAGGCTACCACAACTTATGCGCACTAAAAGACGGCGACAATGGATTGAGGAAAAGCTGAACGATAGCGCAGGATTTCGATTCTTTGGGACGATACTTCGAAGACGATCCACACAAAAATTAAAAAAAAAAACATTATAGCCACTCAATATTTCTGGATCAACTTTCACCAGGGAAATTTTCCCTCAAGGATTGCGAACTAGCTGCAAATACCTTAGCGAAATCAGCCGCTGGAATGCTCAATAGCTGAGTTTCCACAAAGAAAAAATCCACCTTGACCGGTACCTTACAGGTTCCGGAGTCGTGTCCCGGTCAAGGTAGTTTTTTTCTGTGGAAATTCTGCAATTCTCCCTCACTTAGAGCAACAGGAGGGAATTGCATGGCAGGTGAAATGCAAGTATTGCTTTTGCCACCCATAACATATCTATTTCCTGCACTACCATGTACCGCAATGGTGTTTGGCAGGAGGATGGCACTACACATGTCGTACACTACCGTAAAGTAAACAACCCAATATTTATTGTCAGCATTACCGATTTTACTGCAAAGTCAGCAAAGGAAACTGAAGAAAAAAGCATTTTTCATATCTGAACTAATCGAAGGGGACGGGCATTGAGCACGATATACATTTTGAAGTACGTCACTCTTGAGAATCGATAATAAATTCAAATATACGATCATATGCAAAAATGAAAACGAATACCTAAAAAAAATAGTGTCTTTTCCGAAATTTCCGAAGAGATATAACCATAACGATTTCGAAGAACCTTAAAACCTAATCCAACGATCCCGAGACCTGAACTTTGGGTTTCCCGCTCACTAAGCATGAGTGGCCATCTCTTTTGAAACAAAAAGACGAGTACTGGATCTATATGGCCACAAAACTTAAGTGCTCAGTGAATGTTGGCCCACGCAATCCACCATTACAAAACCTATTTCTGAGAAGCATTAACGTCACCAAACACATCCTCAAAAAGTATACCCCCATAAAGAATCGAATTGGTGCGACGGAGGGTTGAAGAGACCTTAATATCACGGGTAGGACACAATTTTCAACTCCCCTGAGCCCCATTCCCACATCCTGACCTCCCACCGCCCATCCAGCAGTGAGCGCGCACTTCGGCCCGGGAAACGGGAAAGCCAAGACCCATTTGCAAACATCGATACTGAGAGCTAAATTCCCATTATACTTTATCGTTTTAGGAGGGGCTACAAGTTAAGATACTCTCGCCCATCTTGCCAGAGAACGAGAGTCGTACCTACCCATAATAAATTGAGACGTAAAATTCATCTGCGACAGCATCGATATTTCATGGATTTGCTTAGGGTTTCCGATTCACCACGAATGTATCGGCAAGACACCGAATTTTTAAATATGATTACTCATTACAGTAATACATAAAATCTTTCACCTTCGCAAATTTCCCACCTCCATTCGAGCCACACAATACGTCCATTCTTTCCCCTGATTTTCTGTTTAGCTCACCTCCCCATTGCCTTCCATCAATGCCTTCAACATTGGAGAACCACTTACTATTGCTTTTTCTCTCAACTGCCATTTATAGAATATCCTTCTTTTACCTCCCCCCTTCACCTACCACGCCGAGCAAAAAGGATGTACCTAATTCAGTTCACCTGATTTTTCACGTATCGCAACAGCCGCCCACCCCCTGAATAAGAGCCAGTTTTGTCCCCGAATCAATTCCCACGTACGTTTTTCATTTTAATGTAAGCACCTTCTGGCTACATCCTGCACACTCCGTTTCAAACATACGCCGATCGGATCAAAAAGAAAACAGCTGACATTGGAGTCGTCAACTCCCAAATGAAAACGTGCAACGAAAGGACCGAATGAAAAAATCATGAGGCCGGGAGAGGAGGCATGGGTGGGTATGGTGGCACTTAGTAACTCGGCTCGATTCTCTTTCCCGCCAGAATATTCTCCAACCCCCCCCCCCCCCCCCACCCCCACCGCTCTCTTAATAAGTTCCCCTCCGTCGATCCCCACTCCCCTGCACATTTCAGTGACGTTTGATTCCCCTCCCACACTATGCTTTCCCCCTCCCCCACTTCGCGCCACTCCCCACCTGCCCGACAGCCCGCCGCCACTCCCTTCAACCTCCTCCCCTCCCGCGCAACCCTTTCCCCCACTTAAAAGAGTCCGTCATACCTGTTTCCTTCCCTTTCCAACAGGCGAGCACCGGCAGAACAAGTCACGCGTGGATTCCGTCTCTCCCCCCCTCCGGACACTCCCAAGCCGCGCGAGAGAGCGAGCGACTGAAGTGCAGGAAACGTGAAGGAAGGGATCCGAGTGTGACATTCGTCCACAAGGGATATCCTCATCACCAATCCAAGATTGGTTAGATCCAGCTCTTCACTCGATTCTCCTACATCCACACGATACCCTGCAAGCCACCGCGAGGGTGTGTGGCAGGGGTGAAGATCACCAAGCATGCACTACTAACATGCAAACAAGCAACTAGATTGTTAGTATCTATAGTATTTGAGGGGTTAATACATGCATCATGCACTACAGACTACTCTAAAATATTTCACCTACCTATCCCGTTGAAATGCTGCCTATTCTGTTCTCTTATAGTACGGGGGAAAAATGACATTTTCAATCTATCGGTACGACAATCTATCTCTCTAATCTTATTTATCTGGTCGAATCTAGCGTAATACGCTAGTGTTTTTAATATGTGCCTAACATCTTCAGTAAAGCTATCCGATTGAAATTTCTCTAATAAATTTAATCTGTACCTTAACCTACGCTCTGATAATGAATCCCAACCTAATTCGTTTATTAATTCTGAAACACTACTCAACCTATCGTAACACCTTTTAACGAACCTAGCTGCTCTACGCTGGTCACTGTCTAGTTCTCTGATCAAACCTAATTCATTAGAATCCTATACACTGGCTACATACTCAAGGTGGGGCCTAACTAGTGAAAAGTAACATCGCTCTTTTGTCTTCTCATCACATTTCCCAAGTACTCTATAAATCCTAGCTTTCTCTTCGCTCGGCCGCATATTTCCCGGATGTGTCTTCCCCACGATAAATCATTAGTGATTGTTACACCTAAATATCTTATGGTTTCAACGTTTTCGATCTTCTTGTTACTAATTTTATAGGTACGCTCTATCGAATTATTCCTCCTCCAAAAATTGATAGCTACATACTTCCTCCTATCGGCTGACCTCTTCATAAAATCCACAGTTATGCATTGGAACAACATCGTGATAAAAGAGAAGATTAGTATTTCCCGGTGGATTATTGTAATAGGAAGTAAACTGTTTCAAGACACTGTGGTGTCATCGTCAGGTGTTTTTAAATATAATTTCGCCTTATATTCCGCACTGGATTTCCGAATAAAATCCTCAGTGTTGGAATTTATTCGAAATGCTAGTACGACATAAAAGGCGAAATTTACTTCAAACATGATGATGACACCATATTGTGTTGAAACACGTGAACTTATCAAGTTATTACAATAATACAGTGACCAGTACTAATCCTCTATTTTATAACTTCTTCATATTTACGTTATTTTTCTCTTAAACATCCTTCAATCCTCGCTCCCTATTTCCCATTCCAAGACTGATCATGTTTCCCATTTTACACTGCACTATACCTATCAGAAAATCGTATCTCAAGTTATGTCCAATAAGTTTGTCAAGCCTTCTTTTAAAGTTTACATCAGGACAATCCTTCTTCCCACTCCATGCATGAAAGTATCGCAATATACCGTATCAGTTTATCGACTCTGCAAAATGTAATCATAGAACGTTCCGTGGAATCACAACAAAAAGCAGTCTATTATTTAGGAAAGTAGCAACTGAAGTAAATTTGCTCACGAAGTGGAGATACGTGTTGCTTTTAAAGCTTCTGCTGTATTTCTAAGGACACCGCGATGGTATCGACACAGATATAAGCTACGGTATGGACCTTCTCGAAATAATATCATTTTTATTAAATCAGTGTGCGTTTTTATTATAGAATTACCAAATGCATCTTGCACAAATGCCTCTGTATGACGACATATACATACTTTGATATTAATTATAGCATATCAATTTTCACGACAATTCCATAGTGACACGCACATTTATAGGATGCACCGATATACAAGCTAATGCATTACTGCACAAGTTTCCATTCACATATACCCAGAAAGATGCGTGTACGTAACACACTTCCCTGTCCCAGGAATTAATGGAGATAAATGTAGACAACATTGACGACTCCAATGTATGTCACTATGCCATCTAATGCTCTAAGCCTACTGTTAGAAGTAACTAGTAGAAGTACGGACACAGCCGTAGGCGATGACGATTTTCATCAAGCAAACGCCGAGCACAGGAATGGTTTCGATTGACCTAATCCTTGGAAGACGATTTTGATTAACGGTAATGTCGGCATGAATGGATTCCAATTCAAGCTAGGGTACTGATAACATGGCAATCTTACATTTCCACAGAATAACCCCGGGAGTTCAAGCGTCGTCGGATTCGCATAACCGGGAACATTAATTACAGAGAGGTTTATCCATTAATCATAGCCCTGTGACGCATGAATAGTTGGCCACACTCCGCTTCAGGGTACTCCGACAGCCGGAGGCTTTTCGCGTCGCAAACATCATCAAATCACGGAAACAAACACTGCAGCATGAATTCGGCACGAAGTGGCTGAATAACATTAGTGAGACCTTCGGAGGAGAAGTCGGGAGGGCGTCAAGCAATGCTCACAAAGGAAGGACGCGTACGCAGGCCTAAATCATAGCTGTGTGACGTAGTTGAAAAAAAGTCATACAAACGCTACACGCTTTCAGGATTATTAAAAGGAGTTAAGATTGAATCACGTTAAATGTCACGGTATTTGGCTCACGTATTATAATGCACCCAAGGAAAGAAACTTCGAGAAAGTGCGACGTAACTCTACATCAACTAAATATCCCTAATCTTAGCACCCTTAGACTCACAGCAGACTTAAAACTTATTTATAATATTCTCAATTCCACCATCGACTGCCCCGTTCTGCTCTCCTTTGTCAACTTCAAAGTTCCATCCCGCCCCACCCGTTCTCATCCTTTACTTCATGTGCCCACTCCCAGACTTTCCATTACCAAACGTTCTCTTTTATTCCGTCTCTCCTCTCTATTGAACTCCCTCCCACAAAAAATTGATCCCTTTGCACTCCCAATTAAATCGTTCATTAGCCTTTCTATTTCGCATCTGTCCCCAGAATAGGCTTCCCTACTATTTGTTTCCTGTTACTTTTATTTTATTTTTTTCTAGAATATGTTAATAATTTATGTACTGTTATTGGCCACTATAAATTGGCATCATCGCTGTATGTGGTTTTCTTTCTTTAAAATAAAAAAAAATAAAAATACTACTGATATTAAAGACAAAAAGGCTTAAAATAGAACTGAAAGAAGCCTAAAATGCATGAATTTACTATTTGATTATATTTCCACGCTATTTAACTATCTCGCTTTGAAATTTAATGATTATTCTGAGTAAAGCTATCTGATACAGGAGAACAAGATGTGTTCAATACACGCAATTAAAAAAAAAGATATTATAAATGCAATAAAGAAATTTTGACAACAAAATGTTTGGGCCAAATATTCGTTCTATCTATGGAACGTGGCTAAGATCGGAATCGTACGATACTCTTCCAATGTTAATTTACCACCCATTGACCTATTCCAAGGACTAATATCGTAAGAAATAATTTTATTGGCGCGCCAAAGAAATAATTTTATTAATATGTCTGCGCCGACTCGGCAACTCAAGGGTCGCAGGTTCGATTCCCAATACGAGAATGGATGTTGGGTTTCACTTACGATGAAACACCTACTATCGGCGCAAAAAAGGTAGAACGCTGAACTTTAAGCATTTGTATGAAATTCTGCCAAAGCCCCATAGAGTCGTGTAATATATCGTTTTACTCCTTGTTTATTAGTTTATAACATTAAATCATTAAAAAGTGTTTAAACGTGAACTTTTAGCTTCTACGGTCGACAGAGTGAAGAAGAACACGCGAAAAACTAGGAGAACGGCGAAACGGTCTTTTTCTTCATCTCGTCCCGGGAAAAATATTTGATTGGTGCACTTCATTGTTTTTTTATAGAGAGAACGACATCTCCGCATTACAAATATTTTTTTAAATTAAATTTTACCCATTCTTTGATTTTTAAAATGGCCTAAGGTTAGATTTCAATTTCCGAGGCGTAGAAAAGTACATGAATATCAAGGTTACGTATGCTATATGGAAAAAATATTTCAAAACTTTTCATGTAAGGAAATGTTGAAATTGTTCCTCTTACTTAAAATAAATCACAAAGACGAAAATCGCTCCGCGGCCTTGCACACTACCATTTTACACTGTTGGCAATAGTGAACTCCTGGTCGCGCGCGGCTCAAATCTCTGGTAATACATCCGTCGAGTGCTATGTAAGAAAAGCACGTATATAAACTATCTAAACACTCAAAACAGTAGTTAACATTTAATTTCAAATCATTTATCCATTGAAATTGTCTTCATAAGTGACAAATACATGATGAAACGAAAGAAAATAACACTGAATTAATATAAAAACATATACACTCAGCATGTATGCATTTTTTCAATATCACATTAAACTAGAGGAAACAATCGTCATGAATAACAAATATATTGATTATCATGAGAATGTTAACAATTATAATGTTAATGTTAACAACAATGCTAATCAACTTAAGGGTTGAAAACTTGCAGTCCCTGAAAATAGAAGCGCCACAAGTTTTAATTTCGTCCCCAACACGGATGAGATGCTTGTCGAAGAATAATTATTAGCTTAGGTGGCGCGATAACACTTTAACTACATCTGCAGCTTCAGTAGTCAGAGGGGATTACACCATATCCTAAACCCTTACAACGAGAGGTAAAATCTTCTATTGGCTTCGCACTCGAGGATAACCGAGGTTTGGAGGCCAATTCCTTCTTATGTGCCCTCGGTTTCCCCATATAGTCCCGTTATCCTTCTACAATACTCCGAATTCAAATACAGGACCTCCGGTTAGCAGCCCAATGCTCGTCTCCGTGGCTTCCAACGCGGGACATCCGTGTTGCGAACCACGCCCACAGCCCAACAATTTCATGTTAAGAAGGGGTTTAGGTGATCTCTTACTTAGTACTTCCATAGTTTTTTCGTTATTTTTTGTTAGTTTCATGGATTCCATGGTTTTTAAAAGTTTAATTAGTCCAGTTTAATGAATTTTAGGCTTCTTCCACGTAAAAAAGCTTTCACTATTTTATTGAGAATAATTATATGCCACAGGAGGTAAGGGCAAAGAGATGCTCAGGTTAGGCACTGCCGACAAAGTTTCAGAAACATTCCTCTCAGCATGCCCCAACCTCGTTGCTCATACGCACCACAAAAGCTCCAAAACAATAAGCAGGGAAATATTTTGCAACGCTTCTCGCGAACAACCGTGCATTGTACACAGGCACCCGACCGGCCAGGGAGACTGCGTTCGAATTCCGTCAGTGACAGAAGTTTCTCTAATCAAGAACAATACAAGTTCAGTACTCCGTCCGTCGGAAGGGACGTTAAACCATGGATCCGTTGCGCCTTTCGTAATGATTAGGCTAATAGCCATGTCCGGGTTCTCTCTGCACATACTGCATTGCAGCATAAGTCCTGCCACTACCCACCAATCCGCACATGGCGCAAATGACCTCGGCTGTCGGTCGTCCTCCCTAAACAACCACAGTTCGGTAGGCCAGGTAATGTCACACGCGGCCAAATCACAAGAGGCACACCAGGAGAAGCGTCCATTTCGGACGGCTGGTGCGCCTAGGAACGCCACAACACGACAGACAACAGCGGGGCATTGGCCTCGGGCCGAGCCCCATCTCCACCCCCTTCTCCTTCCGCCACGTCTTCTCCCCTCAAGACGCCCAAGTCCCCGCTCAAAGCGCCAGTTCATAAAACACGCAGAAAACGCCCCTCCAAAAAAATCGATTCCGGCGAAAGCATTAAAAAGATATTTGGGACTCGAGCACAGAAATTCAACAGACATCTCCCTCGGCAACGTCTTATTTTCCCCCTTCCGGAGCGATTTTTATCCAATCCCTCCATCCATCTCATCAGAAAACCACGCATTTGGGATTGGGACTTGACGCGTTGGTACACAGCCCATTGTAGTATTTTATGATGCATATAATGTAACAAAAGGCGCAGCAAATACTTTTCAAGGCACATGAGCGAGGTTCCATACACGACGACAGAAGTAATGTACCCATGTGTCCCAATGCTGTGATCTGGAATGATACGCGGGGATAAAAATTCTGGACAAAATATATATGAAACTGATTTTTACTTCAATTGTACAAAGGTACCACCAATAAATATAGAGTTGGGCTATAACCATACCTTCAGATATGACGTCGAACTCGATCGCTTTGTATAATTCTAGGAACACGTGAACCAGATACATGTTTGATTTTCCTTCAGAGGAATGCTACGCTCATGTTGACGCCAAAATAAACACCGAATTTTGTAACTAGCCAAAGTAGTTAATTATGGTTTACGAGCGAACTCATACAATAAAGGGGCGTCCATTAATTACGTAATGCGATTTTGGCGATTTCTCGACCCCCCTCCCAGATTCGTGTGATGTCGTGAGATATGGCTCGACCCCCCCCCCTATCCACGTGAGATTTTTCCAAATGCGTATTTTAGTGTAAATACGTTAACCTGTGAAGAAATGTTTCTCGGGCTTGGCACCGGTTAATAGGCTCAATTACTGCCAATGTTTCATTATATTAACTAGATCTTATATTACGTTAACCTGTGCTTGATTGCGTTGGATTTATTAAAAAAACAATTATAATTGGCTTAATCATTTTTATTTAAGACTAGTTAAGACCAGTAGGTAATTAAGACTACTAAGTCTAGAATCACAGTGAGAAAATCGTGCGTATGGCCGACCGGAGGCGGCTAAATTATCAAGGGGCTACTGTAATACTTTATGGCGTTCGCATAACCGCGATAAATATTATTGTGTAGTATTTAGCGATATTTTAGTGATGAATCATGTTTTATGTAATTTAACCCAGTTTTCTCGAAATTTTACACCGCAGCTTGCGGAAAAAAAATTAAGTGATATTTGCCGAGACCCCACCTCCCCCCCACGTGAGATTGGGTGAGATTCGGCTCAATCCCCTCCCCCCCCCCCCCCACCCTAAACGCCACACGTTATTAATGGACGCCCCCAAATACGGGGGCGTTTCACTAGATACAATAAGTAATTGTCAAGTAAAACGGACATGGGTGGACAATTTATTTCAGGAGATGATTAGGTGAAACTGATACATACTTCTAGCTCACATTGTGAAAATTCAACTTCATGTGGAAAACATTAAAGGAAGACGGGAAAAACTAATCTGATATATCTTGAGACATGATGGCCCGATAAAGACAATCGTCGAGGGAAATGTGAAAGTGATGAATCGAAATAGAATAGACTAGTATATTAGTACTAATCCTTTTTTATGCATGTTAGGTATTTAACGCATGTTTGGTGTGAATTCACCCCCTGCAACACACCTATATGGTGGCTTGCAGGGTATTATGTAGATGTAGATGAAAGTCTACCAGTAATAGTATGAGATCCAAGGAGCACGCACTGACGGATTGAAAAGAGGAGAATTATATAAGCACGATGAGGTTAGCTGATATGGAACCCAATTGCAGAGTTATGTCAAACAGAACTCAGGATTGCTGATCTGTAATGATGACAGAAAAAACTCAATGTTTACATTCAAGTGATGCAGTTTACACTCGCTCTATTTTCCCGGGAAAAGAACGTCAAAAGTTGAAGGCTCAATCAGAAAAATAAATTTCAAGCGCAGCAAGGGAAGGCGATTATGTGTGCACTCTTCGCGATTACAGAAATGCTTAGTTCTCCCAATTAGAATAATACGACGCAGTGGTGCGGACAGGAGAGCATCACCTCCTCCCCCAACGCACACGAGCTGAAGGCGGTGACATTCCCACGGACTTTCGGAAGTTGGAAAACGGACAGAAATAGCGGGGCGGAAGGCTGCTGACACTTGAAGAACGCACCCCAAAGGGGCCATAAATTCAATCACCAATAAAGTCTCGTGGTTCGGCAGACACCGCGGGCAATTTATCATGAACGGGGAGAGAGGGCGAGAGAGTGGTAAATGGGTAGGGGATATGGGAAGGGATGCACATGCGACAACTTATCAAACTTGTGGGATACCGACGGGAAAAACGAGAAAAAAAGTGACAAGCCAGGGAGTAAGGGATGTTCGGTGCGGGCATTCCTCCCACTCTCCTTACCCACCCCACCTCACTCACAGGAAGACTCGCGCGTCGACGTTGCGTGACGTGGAAGAGAGGGGGTGAGACGACGTGGAAAGGAAGGGGAGCAGGGGTGGGAAACGGTGGAGGAGAATAAAAAGGAAGGAAAAGTAGGGGAACGAACGGAGGCGGCGAGAGCAAGAGGAGAATGAGTCCCACGGGAGAAAAGCTAAAAGCCATCATCGTCGTCATCATCCACAAATGCCGCGATTAACGGCGGCAATACACACACACAAATTGCTCCAAGTTCACGCACGTTTATTCAGCCCGAATACGTGACTTTTTACCGGCGGAAACGAATCTGTGACAAGCAGAAAATGCTCTAATCTGACACGCGGGCGTAAAATCCACCGCGCGGGATTCACACTGCTGGGAGCGGTATGGAAAAAAAGAGACCAGTAAATTTAAACCAGGGATGGAGGAGGACACAATATTTACCTAAAGGGAACCGACAGATAAATAGGCATGTACTAATATTTTTCCCCGGGATGAACGCCGCGACAAAGTAGGTAAGCTACAAAGTGCGTCGCCAGCAATGCAATGCTGCCATCAGCGAGATGATAAAATAGGACAGTAAATGTATGGTACACCAGTTCGAAGATGCACATGGAGAGGGCATGTTTTTTATTTTTCGAAACCTATCTAGTTGAGAGTTTGGCGTTGACTCACTACCGAACGCAAAAAAAGACGTGCATTGATGCATGAGGAACCACTTTACGGCACAAATTAAAAAGCCAACGATACCACCAACACAAGCAGTCCCATAGATGGACGACAAAACGGAATGATACTGGAAAACGCCCACTTAAAGAGAGATTGGGATAAGAATTCAGAGGATTTGAAGAGGTCAGTTAGCATGTTTTCGCTCTCAGATGACGAGACGATGATCTTCACAAAGACCCTATTCTAAGTGAACAGATTAGTGAGCAGCAAAGAGAGGGCGAATTGATTACGAGCTACAGAGTGTAAAGATAACGGGGAGCCTTGTTCCGAGGGGAGCGAACGTTTAACAGATTCGCAAACACGACTGCCCCGGAAGGCGGCATACCAATGGAATTCTCGAAGGAAAACGAGCGAGCGGGAATAAAAAAAAACCTGGGGCTTGAGGTGACGCACCGCCAAAACAAACAACCCCCTTCATTTTTTTCCTCTTTCATTTCTTCAACTCCACAAATAGGTGTCTGCTTGGGCAGATGAGGAGGAAGGAAGGTCTACCAAGAACACACGCGCGAATCCGTAAACGAGGGCATTTTTTTTACTTCCCCAGGCGAGCAAAAGGAGTTCGGGAATAATCTAGGATGTCTCCATTCGAGACAAAACACGCGGACTCGAAACACGACGAAGATCCCAACGCCAACTTTAAGCTGCCGGCTTACGCAAATGATGCAAGAGAAACATCATTCTTCGCGAATTTCGAGCACGAGGAAGAGAAGGGCGGGAGGTGGGTGGGTGGCTTAAACGCCTGGCGACGGAAACGACGTGCTCATTCGCCACATTGTACTCTAATGCCGCGAATTTGGAGGAGGAAATGAAGCCGGGAGACCATCTCATCGAGGCGACCCTCGAGCACACAAGTAGCTTCATTCAAACGGGAAAACGTGATGCGGGGACGCTAATTGCAGGAATATCATTCCTGCTCGAGGACCACTCGGCGAACGATCGAGCGGTGGGCCGAGGTTCGGAACGATGCCATGCCTACGGAAGCTCCACAAGTGATTTTATCTTGCCCTCTCCGCGGAAACAACGCATGGTGCCATCCTGACGCTAATACTAGTATCTCTCGTGTTTTCACACCAAAGGAAGGTGTCTAATGGTCAGGAAGACAAGTGACTACTACCTACGTTGTGCCCATCTTTTCGACGGAATTCTGATACAAAAGCAATAGTCGAAAAGCAATTAAAATAAATAAGATCAGAGGAAAAACTTAATAAAAATCCCTGGCCAAACGTCATCTCCGTAAACGTAGAGCGCTCACGGTACTCCGCCCCCCAACCACCGACAGGACAGCGAGCTCGTTTCCAAATGACAGTTACCCAAAGATATGTAGTTGAACGCCCCCCGTAAAAAATGAACCGTACTCCGCCACCCCTAGTTCCTTCTCCCATTACAAGCTCCAACTCAGGGGCGTACATAAGGAGGGGGGGGGTAGTGGTCGAGGGTATCTGAACCCCCCGAAACAATAAATAGTATTATAAAATAAGAATGTAAATGAATAACTAGTAGGCCTCTATATCTTTATTATCCGCTAATTCCAAATTATGCGTCAGCAGGGTATCATGCGATAGTTTAAAGAAGATCAAGAATAGCTGCAAGGACAATAATACTCTTAACAATCCAACAGCATTGATTTATACCAAAAGATTTTCTTATCCTTCATTGAGAACTGAACCCTCTCTCAGAGAAAAAATTATCTACGCCCCTGCTCCAACTACGTCCTTCGGCAGGGGGTACAGATATTTGGGTACGTAGCGAGGGCACAACCACGACCACCTACTCGCGGAGAGTTCCAACCACTGCAGTCAAACAGTTTTCGAAAATTCCGCGAATCACTCTCTCCATCCAAACACAAAACCATTCGCCTTCCTCCTGCACTCTCCATAGATTATTTAAAAAAATATCGGTGATCGATATCAAAGTAAAATCAAATCCATCCTGTTGAATCGGGAAAATACATCGAACTGAAACAGGTGAGAGTATCATTGAGCAGCTAGCCTGCGTACTTGTTTGCTGGTATCCTCTCCCTCACTGCATTAATAAAGCATTTGTGGACGAAAAAATACCTACTGATATTTAACATCTGACCCTTGTTATCGGATATCGTGTTTGCCTTCAGACTAACTTTATGGCTAGATGGTACGATGTGACTAAGGTTCTGCGAGCAATGAAAAACTAAGTGGTAATTCAATAAAATGTTACTGCATCGTCACTCACTACGATTCTAGAATAAGATTTCATGGAACTCACCAATGCCTCATACCTTGCTATATCATTAATACAGTCGCGAATTCTCAGCCTTCATCCCGCCTGTCCCAGAAGCCAAGTTGGTAGTGCGCCGACCAAAGTTAGGTCACAGGCCCTAATCCAGCTTGGGTCACGGATATATCGCGTGTCTTGAGATTACGGGTAGAGTTAGACAGCGTGAAATGGCCTGTGAATCTACACTGTAAAAAGTTCATCTGATTTTCAGTGCGATCTGAATTTAAGCGCTGTCTGGTTTAAGGCAGGAACACGGATGCAAGGTGCGGAAGAGGCAGGAACATGGATGGTTGGTACAGGAGCAGTTAAGCAGGAAGCAGAGGAAGCAGGATTCTGGATGGTCTGATTTTCAGTCGTTCACCTTCCTTATTTTTAGACAAGATATTACTGCTGAAATTCAACATACCCTGTCTTAAAATTGTTGCATCTGAAATTCAGATCGCTTTTGTACCTTAAAATCAGATCTACTTTTTACAGTGTAGTTCTACTACTACTACGACCACTTTAACCCCTAAACCTCCATATTCCGTTCTCAGCAAGCCCCATCCCTCGCAGGACGTTTGGTACCTACCACGACCGAAAACCTAATACAAAAAATAAAACAAAACATTCTTGGCCCCCGGCTAACTTGATCTCCCCACCTACTACCAGCCCTCCCAATCTATCCGGGTTGGCCAAATGTTTTCAGAGGAAAGACCGCAAACAGGGGAGGGGGGATAGAATACGCCAGGGACCTGAGCCGCGCGGATCCGACGCGCACGGTATTCCGCGCGTGGCGCAGGTGCTAAGCTGTGTAAATGTTTACGCTGGGAGAGGAGGCTGGGGTAAGGCCAACCGTAGAGCAGGGATTTTCGCAGCGTGGTAGGGCAAATGGGCGGGGAGTTGTGTTCGTCCGTGACTTCACTGCGAGAACGATCCCCTCCGGCGGTGACCCCAAAGGTACCCGCGCGAAACATTTTATACAAAGGGGCATTCCATCAGATCCCTCAAATGGGAAATTATTTCTAAAACTCGGTCAATGAATCTATTCAAGCCTAGCGAAAAACCTCCGGGTTTCAGCGGACCTGAGTTTTTGGGTGGTCCAACGGCTAGGGTTATATTGCAACGCCTAAACTAATACCTTTATCCGAATAAAAAAACTACATCCAAGTCCTAAACAGGATTCAAACCCACACCCTTCGGGTTGCCGATGCATTATCGATCCAGTTAAAGCGACCGACGAGAGAACTTCCATCAAAAACCATCGTCGGGACACTTGAAGTTATATCCAAATACTCTGTACATATGCATATGGAACATTGGCTCAAAGGGCAAATTACCTTGGCTATCAAAGTACCCTTAAAGAAGTTAAATTTTAATCTTACATTAAGCCAAAGATTATGAAACTACCCTTCAACGAAAAACCATTAATATCAATTTCTCAAGTATAGCCAGTATTTATTGATAACAAACCAGCATGGGTTCAGAAAGGGACGGTCTTGCGAAACTCAATTAGGTCTTCATGTTCATGATATTTTAGTTTCCGGAGAAGATAACGTACATGAAGAAGCAGCGTTTCTTGATTTTAGAAAAGCGTTTGACAAGGTTCCCCAATGTAAGTTACTCGCGTAGTTAGCATCATACGGTATAGACAGTAAAAAGGTCCGGATAGGAGACTTCTTACATGAACGCGTTCAAAGGGTGGTATTAGATGGTGCAAGGTCAGGCGAGGTAAAAGTTACATCGGGTTCCGCAGGGAAGCGTGATAGGACCAATTTCATTTCTTCTCTACGTAAATGACTTGAATTCAGTAGTTAACAATAGCAAGCTCCGTCTTTTTGCAGATGATGCAGTAGTGCATAAGGAAATTAGAAATGAAGCGGAGAGTCAGTCTTTAGCTATGGATTTAGATGCGATCGATGATTGGTTTGATAGTTGGCAGCTAGAATGAAATTTGAAGAAATGCGCCGTAATGAACTTTTGTAAAAAGAATAGCTTTCCCCGGAATAATTATTGCATCAAAAAAATGAAAATATCCAACGTAGAATCTATTAAATACTTAGGCGTCACCATCACTGAAGACATGTCATGGGGGAAACACATCAGGGTTATAACTAGTGTAGCAAACGTAGATAAGGATTCGTAAAAAGGGTTCTAGGCAAATGCGATGAGAGAGTACGAGAAAGAAGTAATTTTACACTTTTCAGGCCACATTTAGAATGTGCCGCTAGTATATGGGATCCGTACGAGGAAGGTATGATAAAAGAACAAGAGCGTGTGCAGAGGAGATCCGCTAGATTTTAACAAATCTAGCGGATCCAAAACAATACGTCTTATTCACATTAAAAAAAGAACGAATGACAAGGCAAATGAAAGTAAAAATTGCCGCCAAGCAGTGCATTATCACAACTCCTGTCATAGGCATGATTTGAAATAATGAAGCGTGACATGAAATATAAAAACAACTACGTTAAGCTAAAAACCATTTCCGTCAGCAGGTATGGTCAAGTATATTTGACGAACGCTTTAGACGGAACCAAGGTAATCCGAACGGGAGACTAATCCAACTGCAATTAGCACACATTGAGTGCATCAAGGAACGCAAGGCATCTCGCAGGATTGCCATGCTTTCAGTGTTCACTGGTGTATGAAGGAGCGAATCTCTTGAATTTGACAACCCATATCGAGGGAGAATGGTAATGCGCATGGGCATTAATAACCCACCAACGCAAACATTTGGAAGTCATTACTTTACAATTTAGAGAGCTCTTGCATCTCCCATCACAGAATTTTCAATTTTTCCACGTAAATAAGTATAATAACCCTTTGTTTGCAGGATTCCACATGAACTGTATGCATTCATTACATCATAACAGTGAAAGGAATTATCAATACCTTACCAACACTATGAAGTTTTTATAGAAACTAAAATGAAGTTTTTATAGAAAAAATACACTTTGAAGATGTCACCAAATAATATTTGACACGACCGGTTGCGTCGAATAGTAGACATCAACACAAACCCACAAAATTTAGTTTTTCTACAAAACATTGAAGTTTCACAAAATCGAGCTGGAAACTATCGAATAAGATAAAGAATTCCCAAGGGCAGAATTTACCATTAAATTGAGACACAAACTTGCGAGGCAAGGCAACAAGGCAGAAATGAAACAACACAGAGGAGCCCAGCACGCGACATTATGGGTGAGGCTTGTGGTTAGTGTCGAGAAAAGTCTTAGAATACAATTACGTAATTTTATCTCAACAGTAAATGTGATATGGCGGTAATATGACACTCATTACCCCGAACACCTCAAAATTACAGGACTGTGTGCCGAGCAACTAACGAATTTCAAAAACCAAAAGCTAAGTACCGTGAAAAATGTGTGCAAATTACGGATCGGAAAAAAGTAAAACATACTCTAATGGAGGGAAAGTCCTTTTACCAGTTAAATAGATATGTATAAAGGAATTTAATGCACAGAGACAGAACCGATCTGAATTCAAAGGTGAGGGCAGCAAAAATCCATTCTACCCAGCGTTAGCTTGGTAATGGCTTGGATATCCGGTAGAGATTTTTTTGCATCCTTACCTGGATGCCGTGTGGAAAACATTATCAGTTCAGAGCTCCGTCCGTCGGAAGGGACGAATGGTCCCGCCGGTGTCTAGCGTTAAAATAAGGCCTACTCCGACGCGGAGTTTCCTTTTAGCGCGGGACAGACTTGAAACCATTGATGAGGACTGGTCCGTAAAAAATGTTATCGGCGTTATCAAGCCACAACGGCAACTCACCCCACACATTATGATATGCTGTCCACAAAATGAGCGACCAATCTCAATGCGTTGGCACACCTCCAATTGGTACACAAAAATTTAACATTACGTTGAGGCATTAAAATAAATTATTATATTTTCCGAATTTCGCCATTTAATCAAATGGCTCCATTAAGTTTTTAAGAACTAGGTACTTTTCGTAAACAGCAATATAACATTCGAGACGTCATCTACATCTAAATAATACCCTGCAAGCCAACATAAAGGTGAGTGGCAGGGGGTGACTTGTCGACGACTATCCAGGATGATCAACTAGATCCGCATGACATCAAATGAAAATCCACGGAATTAATCGCGAATCAACACAGCTAACCCCGCGTCAAAGAATTCCTATGTTGTAGAATCAATTATGTCAGAGCCTCAGTTACAATTAGGAGCCGCAAAAACGAAGCAGCAAAAACTTGAACGAATACGCCAGATAGGATGGAACTGGATGGAAACTACCATTTCGCGAATTAGGCTCCACATTGAGGATTCGGGGGCATATTTAATCCCCACGAAAGCCAAAAGCAAAGCATACGAATGGAAACCCGAAAATAGTGGCGTTCAACGATTAAACAGACCTTTTCCACTATTCTCACAAAGCTGGGATCCAATATCCTCAACACGGACTCTTGTGGAGTATTGCGCAACGAGATAATACAAATGTTATTACCTTCTTCCCTCTCATTAAGACACGTAAATGATGTTCACAATTCAGAGAAGGAGGTGGTTCCAATCCCGAGACCGCAAACACGGCGTGAGACAGAGTTTCCTCCGCAAGGTCGCTGCCGTATTGACCGCCTCTCAGCATGGAAATCGACCCGATGGAGTGACCCTCCGCAGTGTTTATAGATCAAGTTCAAGGGTCCCCGCAAAACTGAGTTTTGACCATTAGCCACGGGATAAAAACATTTCTGTCGGTAGTTCCCCATGCCAACGTCCTCCCAAAGACCTGTTTTGTACTATGTGACTAACGTGAACCATTGATTTTGCGGCGCGTGACGGAAACTTCAGGTCATAGCAAGTACAGACCGTAGTTAACATGAAAATTAAGCATAGAAGAGCGTTTTCACTATTTTTCAAGTCTCAAAAATATAACAACATTACATATATAACAATGATATGACTGTACGTGCTTGATTTAAATCAACTGACTATACAAGACCGATTGATTGTCATACCTGTATTTGAAAATACGGCAAATATGTCTGATGAAGAACACTAAAATGCGTAGGTAAATATGTTACTTTAAAGAATATTTCAAATCAAAGAAACGAAAAATATTTGGTCTCCCTTCTCTCTTTCAACGTCTAAAATTAAACTTACATGCTTAGGGGTTCAATTAACACCAGAGGCGTGAGTCCCTTGCCGAAGGCTCTATTCACGGCAAACCTTTTATTACATAATTACATTATTGATCTCCTTGCTTTTCTAACGGAAGTTTCTCCTCTCACATCTCGAACTCCATTCAGCATCTTTTTGACCAAATATGAGTCACAAACTCATGACACGACACAGGAATACCGCTGATAAAAAGTGTCAGCAGTGCTAATCCAAGTATATAGTGTGCTGGTAGACGCAGTCTCCACAAACTGGGATTACATTTTATCACTAAATTCTTTGAATAGGTCGATAGTGAGTTTCCCATCCATTATAACATTATATAACCGGGAGTTGCGGTATTGTCTGGGGTCGATTTTTTCTTTAATTTTTCCTTCCGTAAAAAGCCTTTAGAATCACGCACCATGTGTCCTAACTAACAATTTCTCTCTTCTTTCATGACATTAGAAGTTCTTTTTCATAAAGACATTTAATAACACTTTTCCGTTAGGATCTAGTCATGGTCAGAAAATGTAGAATACTATTTTCCTAAATTCCATAGGCTCATTTACCTAAAATAGTTTCCCTATATTTACTTTGCAGATACAGTATGACATACGTAATTCCTAAACGACTACATTTGTTTACCTTCCTCAATGAAACCTTGAGAAGGGGGAGAGAGAAATATTGGAGAAGTTGGAGTGTGTCAGATTTCGCGAAACTTTTTTCGTTGCTAAATACCTATATTTACTACCTTACATTGGGTGCAACACTCGAGATAATTATTGCATCAATTCTATCCCATGCCAACCCCCATTCTCCTTCCATACCTGCAACAGACATCAAAAATGACGAGAAAACATGGTAGGCGCCGAAGATGGACCTTGGTAGGCGCTCATAAAACCGGGTGTAAACCATACAATTTGAGGCAAATAGGCATTGCACCAAATTGTTACTACAGCAACTCAAAGTGACACGCGGAGAAAATTAACCTCCCCTACTGTGCCAAATTCACGTACCTCAAGAACGCGTAGCGTAATTCCCGGAGTAATTCCCATCTCTAAGCTTTGCTGAGGAGATAAATTCCCTAAGCGTACTAGGTTTCTCCCGAGCAGTGAGCACCGTTTCTATCATATATTTCATGAATATGAGAATGGGAGATAACAGTAACAAACATGAGTCTGCACACACATCAGAAAGCATACAGAAATATAATGGATATTCGAATGAATACATGCCCAAATAAGGACTGGGTGACAGGTTATGTCAGATAGGGGAATCATCGGATTCCAATCGTAGAGTAAGATTTTAATAGGGGCCTTTACTCGGAACCGAAATCGCAATTTTGTACACGAAATTGTTAGATGGAAACGAAAAATGAATTTTAGTGAAAAAATTAATCTTCTAACCACAACTATTCACTCACCAATCAAAAATTAAAATGAGCAAAAGGTGACGCCCACCGAAAAAGCTGCTTTGATACCATTTACGTCATTTTCCTCCCGTCCTTGACTAAATATAGGGTAAGGGAAGGGAGTGGAGGGGGGTTCTCGGAAGGTCTGCTCGCACAGATCCTGTCGCAACAGCTTCCATTGGCAGAGTCAGCTGTGTCTCCCCCATTGCGATAAGACGAAGTAGCTTCGCGGGCTCAGTTGTGATTGGACGAAGTCGAATGCATCAAAGGTTGCACCACGACCACTTTTCCGAAAGGGTTAAAAACATTAAGTTTTTCGCCGCTTATAACTCGAGAAATAATTGACGGATCAAAAAACAGAAAAATATGGGTCTTTTTATTTTAAAAACTCTATCAGATTCAGCAATTAAAAAATATGGTAAACGACCCCATTACTCTATGATTCCCATCCAAAGGAACCTGTTCTTCAGCACGCACTCCTCAGGTTGTCATCCGAATACTTGGCTCTCATTGCTACAATCCCCTCGTTAGTGAAAATTATGGGCAACATGCGAGGCAAGAATATGCAACTGAAAATTATTCATATTCATTTACAAGCTAATGACAGTATTTACAGAAAAATTGCAGCCATTTACAGTATGCTCATGCTCGCCAGACAGAATTCACGGCAACAGGTAAAGTAAAAGCTTAAAAGCTCCCAACTCGTATGCATGGGCCGTACCATATACCCCACTTAATGCTCTACTTAAAATATTTGAATATTCAAGCCAACATTAATACGCCTCGAGGAAAGCAGGTTTGGTATTAGAATGATTCCGAAATAATAAATGTACGATGTGTGAGTGATTCTCTACCTTGTTTCAAGCATCTTCGAGGAGGGGTTCTGAACAGAAAAATCCGCGATAATCGTGTAATGATTGCCTACACAAAAAAGAGAAAAGCGGTGGAATTTGAGTACAATACAGCTTTATTTAGCACGCGTCTTAGATAGTATTTTCAGTAATACAAGGGTAGAGAAAGGGGCATACGATCTCGTAGGAGAGGATGTTTTGAATTTCCAAATGGCCAGCAACAAGAAACGAGATTTTGGCAATGGGAACATTATAAAGATTTACCAACCTGGAATAATCAATAAGGCCATTAATTGCGAGTTTCGCTAACTCTGAGATGACGTTCGACGGAGCAAGATAGGGAAGATGATGGACCAAAACTGGATTGAGAGAATAGAAGGCATCGGCTATCGGCATGGGCCAGAAAATGTGCGGGCGGCGGATGGTGAGTAAATCCAAGTGGGCGGAGGCTGCGGTAATGTGAGCCAGCTCAAAACTCCGCGCCATGAGAAAAGAAAGATTATCTATACTAATATGTCAACATATATCAATTTTAATTCGGCACGTCAAAGTGAAATATACGCCGCTCACTAACTTGGCGTGTTCAATTAACTCTTTAAGGATTGCAATTCTGACTCAAGAATATCACTGAAGGAGAAAAAAACATTATTCCTAAATTAAAGCTTCCCCATCGATCATGCATTACAAATTTATTCAACAACCCCATCTCATGACACGGTGTTGGATCTGAGTGTGTACGGTCAACGAGAGTAAAGCTAACAAGACACGAGGCCCATCTACGTGTAAAATGTTTGCATCCTAGCTAGACGGTGGAGGGTCCCTTTACCAGTCTGCAGCTTATAGTACAGCAGAATGATCTGCAGGCCAAAAATTCACACAGAATTGGTTCAGCTGGATGTTTACAATCAGAGCTTTTCCGGGAGCGAAATGGAAACCGTTCCATATCCAAACACTAATCACTAAACGCGTGCGTTTTCCAACTGTCAAAATTCTACGATAACTGAAAAAAATGAACAAGTCATCTAAATAAGAATTAACCTAATTAAAAACTCGTCGAGCCCTCTGGGATGGGCTGTTTTAAACCGCCTGCTACGAAGGACACATTGTTCAACGGTAAATTAAGTCCTTTCGCAAAATGGATCAAGTTTATAAGAACTCGTATTGATTCCAAAACGTAGTCGATCACCGTTAATTTGAGCGTGTCAATGGATGTGAACAATCACACTTCATTTTCAAATTCATCACAATTTTGCACATTAACGTGCTAGCATCCGTCGCGAACAATCCCAAAACCTATGCACATAACTACGCCAATTTGCGAAAATGAAATTCCCAACACTCTACTGCATAAGGATTCAAAATAGCTCTCGGCACTAGATAACAATCAACTCACCAATACATGAATGCATCCCAATTCGCCCGTATCGGACAAAACATTGGGCGAGTGAAATTAAATTACAACTGGCATTCAAAAGTTCACAGATTACAAACAGAATATTCAGTAAAGACAACTAAGGTACATACATATAGCCCCTCCAATTGACACATAAATACCAATATGGAGAATTTCGCTGTGTCAATAGAAATAAATTACCCTTCTCATGCGGAATGAATTACGAAAACGAGGAAATTAATGAATTGCCTGTGCTTCTTGCACCGTAAAATGCTTAGAGATGTGCAAGGCCGCACGATTTCATCGAAAAGAACCACTAACAATAAATAGGATACTTGAAGTGATACACAATACAATTGAGAGAACCCGTGTATTAATGGCGGGATACGTTTACAAGTGAAATTTCATCGAAAAGAACCACTAACAATAAATAGGATACTTGAAGTGATACACAATACAATTGAGAGAACCCGTGTATTAATGGCAGGATACGTTTACAAGTGAAATTCAAAACAATATTCTTTCAATAACAAGACAAAAACCATGCTAATTACTTATAAGCGCAGAGTCATACAAGAAATGCTACGCTGTGGATTATGTGCTGTAGAGACACTCAGAGCATGGTATTCTACCAAAAAGGCAATAATGAGGTTATATCCTTCAGAAAAGTTTCTACCCTGTAGCAGAACATTTGCGCTGTTCTCGTGTTTTATTTTAAAGAATTGTTTCTCAAGGCAGATACCATTATTGCCAAGAAACACAAATGCATTTCCTTGTCACTTCTTTACTTCAAATATGGTTTTTATATCAACGATAACCAAAACCGTCCTCTTCAGTAAAAATAACTGTGACAGCATAAAGATAACCTGGCAACCTTGGGTGCGCTGCACCTGCCAGAAGGCACGAAAGGAGACGGTCTAGCCGGCCAATGCCTCATAATTTTGTTATTTACGCCAATACTACAATACATAAACACTAAGTTATGAGTACCAGCACCACTTGTTTTACGCCATTGAAACAAACTAAGGGAATGCAACATTAAAGCTTGTGCTCTTCTACCTTGGTAACTCGTTTCAAATCCATATTCCTAGAAAACATCTGGTTATCAGTAGCAACAAAAGATTTTAAAATTAAAGAAGTTTCACAACTATACAACACCAGTCCCGCAAACCATCCAAGGACATGAAATCTGCAAACACTTCAATGAATAGTTCGCGCCAAAATGTGTACGTGCTTTCACATGTTAATAGCCTGTAAAACATAGCTACGACCATAGACAACGGTAAATAAACTTTAAACGGGTTTCGCACCTGAAAGTTGTTTGAATAGCAGTTTTGAAACAAGTTGGTAACCGACGTACCTAATTAGAATATCAAGTAAAGTAGCACTGAGTTTCATTTCTTATGTGAGCATTAAAGTCTCTGGCGTTGAAATCATCAAAACGCGAATTTCACCGAAGTCTCCACCAAAACCACACTTGCTAATTGAAAAACAGACTATTGGTGCACTGCCTATCACACCACTCACCGCCACATTCCAGGAGACAACGCCCCAAAGCCATGGCAATCGGTGAGGAGAGTAAATCCCATTAGCCGTTGCTAACGGTGACTACGGTCAACAACAAGTCGACAATATTAACATGCACATCCGTAAACCATCAGCTCTTCAAACTAAGACAAAGCAATTAAAATTCTCAACGCGAACAACGACACGGAGGCCTACGCCCTAACGCATTTCTATCGGAAACCATGAGGAAACTTACCTTTGTAACAGCGTCCTCTGACCCCCTTTCCTCCTCCCGCTCCCACAAGTTCAGCGGCTGAGTTCCGCCAGGTGAAATCTCTTCCACGACAGAGTTGCACAAGTTAAACGGAGGTGAGGTCCTGCTACAAACAAACACACAATCACATTACACAGCATACGCTTTGGGCCCTATTTATCCTTCCAAAGATTCACTACTCCGCGGAAAACTCCGGATTCAAAGGACACACGCTCACACGTTCACACACACTTCGGAGGCCATTGACGGACTGGCGCGAGGAATTCCTTTTTTTCCCAGCTCCAACTTTTGAAACCTTGCGCACGCGTCCATGAGTGCTGGCAGTGTCACCTGTGGCGGGAATGTGTAACTAACTGAACCATCATCTCAGAGCGGGTACTTCGAATTTAAATCCGTCAAAAGTGGAAGAAAGGAGTACCACACATTTGACCAGATAACTAAGTAAAAACATAGATTAAATTATACCTCATATTTTATGCCGTACACCTCAGTTGATTTGATTCTACTTTCAACTGAAGACGTAAATAATTTGGATGTTGTATGCTTTGTTTAGATATTTATTTCCAGAGGCGAAAAATGTATGCATGCATGAATGAATGATGGCTTTTAAAATTTAACATAAAAATGCCTGTTCTTAGCGTAATTTTTGGTATTACATAAGAGAAAATAATATTTTATAAAAATATAGATCAAGTTACATGCACGAAACATTACAAAATGTTCTGAATCTGATTATTCTGCATAATTTAGCGACTCCACAGTACCATAATTCCCTGATAGTGTGCCATTATTTTGACTTATAGCGCGGTCACTTAGTCACCTAGAATAGCAGCCACAGTATGTTTAAAAAAAGTAAATTTGTACTAATACCTCAATCTGAATAAGGGGTTCATTTTTTTACATTGCCATGTCATCGAGAAATTCACTCGTTAAATTTTAATTAATACTTTGGAATTCCTCTTCCAAATTCCTTAATGTTGACACTTTTTCAGTGAACGAATTTTAAAATCCACTCTAAATAAATGCATGCATTTGTTTCTTGAGAATTGTTATTTAACAATGGACATCTTCATATCACTGTTGATTGAATGACTTAAATTACTTGTGTTCAGAAAATTCTTCTTGTAAATATCATGCTCAAAAAGATACAGCAGCATATCCTATGTTTATGAATATAGATAATCCACAACAACAAAGTTGTCATTTAATGATTAAGAAATGTGGAGAAAAATATTCTCTGCATGTTTGAGTTAATCACTTTAAAAAACTAGGTACAGATTGAGAAGTTATGCTAAATAAAAAAGTGTAGTTACAAATTTTACATTGAAATCTACTAGTTACTTTCATAACCGTTGATAAATTTAAATGGTTCATATGTACTGAATGAATTTTCAGATATGTAGGTATCTGCTTCATACTTGGAATCTTCCCCTTTTTTTCATTATAGTTTTGTCTGTTCATCTAAAGTGTAACATAAGAATACAAAAAGAGGGCTTAATAACTGCCAATTTGGACAGGAGCTAACTTCTATTAATTTGAGACAATTCGTAAGCCAAGGATGCTTTTTGCCATGTCATATTCAAGCCTCCCAATATATTCTTGACATTTTATTAAACTCTAAAAATGAATAGAGGAAAATAAATTTTTTCCTTTGCACTCCCACATACAATGTGGTTTTAAGGCAGGGACCTTTATATATTCGCACTCCCCACCTTATCACCCCCCATTCGCACTCCCCACCTTATGGAAATCAATTACATGTATGACCTTGGCTGGCAGATAGTAAGGGGTTAAAAAATTCTGGGGAGGACTGACCAGAAGAAGTGCGAGTATTTTTTTGCTACTGTATGGTAGACTCAAGAGTAACATTTTTGGTACCATCAAGAAATCAGATAACAATCTATTCACTCCAGGCTGTTCTACTGGTTTTAGGCTGCAAAAGATAAATTGAAAATTAAAACTATTCCTTAGTGATCCACTTCTCCCACTTAATAACTTGAAAATACCATTCCTAAATATTTACTAAATACTTAATAGGAACTTACTCCCTTTGTCTTTCATGCACACCTCTTCCTATCATGATATTTGATATGACAAAACTTTTACTTTTCCCCCATACACCTATTCAGCCTACTCCTGATTTCTCCATCAATTTTCTTTCCAAAACCACTTTTGCTTTTATTTGTTGTGAATTCATCAATATTTCAGTGGAATATTGTATTCTTTTTAATCAATTACATGTATCAACATTCCACTAATGTTTTTTTCAAGAACACCCAAATTTCTAAGGGGAATCTGACATTACTCTTTAAACGAATCACATTCTTTGATATTAAAGGTATTTCTATATGTACCTCATCCTCCCAAGTACCCATGGTGGTATGACTCCAGAAGGACATAAAAAGTTTGAATGGAATTCAATCATAAGTCAAGAATTGTTGCATTTCACTTTAAAACAGTCTACATAAGGGTATACCACCACAATTAAATGGCAGCAGAAATAACGCATAAATGACACATATGGTTGTAGTATTTTTCAATATTTATTGAACAACACACAGTATAAACATTCTTGGCCCATTTTACTTTCAACGCAATGAAAATTTTATTTGAAATTTTACAGCATTTCAACTTTAGACGTTTTGATCCATTCATCCAACAGTTACAATTTTGCATACAAATTCTTATCATTAAGTATACAGTTATCTTCAGCTGTTATAAAACACACAAAGCCCCTCATCCACAGTTGTTGAAGATAAATATTTCACATGATAATGAAAAAAATATTTGCCTTCCCAACACATTATCATGACATCAAATTCTTTTACAAAACTCTGTTAGTGTAAATCAATGAACTCCTTTGCACTCATGTCAATCCCTAAATGCAGTACAGAACATATAAAATATTACATCCACTCGAGGAAAAATTGGGAATTCATGAAATTTTATGAATAAAGATTTGAGAATTATTGGTCCAACATCTTATGGAAAAATACATATTGTACATGGTTTTGAAAAATATTAACATAGGAGTAGCTTGAATAAACAGTTTCTCTTTCAAGAATGGTCTGATAAATGTTTTGCAGTGTAATTTCAATGAATCGGTAATAACCACCATTTTAACAAGCAAGAGCAACACATGATTCATAGTTATATCATTAAGTATTTATGTATCCCATTTGTTAAGCCATACCTAATGATTAGTTCTGCTCATGCAGAACAAAACCCAATCACTCTCTCCGAGGTAACCATTTTTCATATGTCCATGCATGGAAGAAGCTGTAAAATCATACTTTTAATCAAAGTAATAATAAAGCCTTTGTTCCTGATCTTAATTTGATCCTTAGACAAAACATTAGCAAAATTCTTACATCATTCCAATCTAGAAAATAAATGTAACATGAAAATAAGCACTGGCAATGAGGACAAATATCAGCTACAAATTGATTGTTGACAGCGACTCTCAAAAGTACAAAATTGATGTTACACCTTACACCTGTATATAACACTGACATCTTCCTTTAAAAGTGCTCAACTGCAGTGACTGATAAATGGCACGTTAAGTTAATATGTTCACAGACTATGAACTATATATCACATACATAGGATTTTTTATTCCCAAATTTTCTTCCTTGGTGATTTAAAACAGGCTAAACATTTCATCGGCGAAAGTCCAAAGGAAATATTTCTGATGGATATCCAATAAAATTAGTGAGTGCTTACACGTATTTAGCTACTAAAATATTTCACCAAATATTTTAGTAGGTATCCTTTTTTGTATATGGATTTATTAGATATATGAGATATTTGGATTATAGATTATATTATAGAATAATCAACTAAATATAGCTTAGATGCTTGAAATTTTTTCCAAAGCATCCAATAAAATATAATTTAGATTTGAGCAATTGGCTGACTGGACTCAATAACTTAACTTATTGAATTTAGATTCCTACCAGGGATTGTGGAGATGGTTGAAACTACAAATAAGTAGGTGCCACAAAAATTCATACATATATTTAGGGATTTTTTATACTACCACCTGATGATGATATAGATGCACTGAATCATGGGTTGCATTTCATTTTCATTTTGTGGTGCAAATTGGAAAACCTAGCAAGCCTTGTTAAATTTTAGTTTAGTGGAAAGCCAGGAAGTAATTTCATATGATGCAAAAATCTCACATGAAATGTAAAAAGTGATGCACAGAAACGCAAAAAGATTTTTGTGGAGCAAAGAATTAGGTACTTCCTGCCATTTCCTTGAGGAAAACAAAGAAAATTATACTGAAATAGTCATGATTTTTCAGAAATATAGCATATCCAACAAGTAAACATAATATAAGTGGTTACCTCATATTTTATAGTCGTGCTAAAAATTTTCAATTGGGTCATTTCAAAAAAATTGATGATGATGATGAATATTCATACATTATAAAATTTTCATTTTATATAAATAGATTCCGGTACCTTTAATTAATTAGGCTGGTAAATTTAAATACCTATTGTTGATTGCTGATTCTACACTATCTCTGAGCTCCTAAAATATAATAAGCAAAGAATTCACTACATGGGGAATATTGTGGATGAAAGTGTGATATGGTTTAAAATGAGAGATGAAAAGGAAAATGACATGGAATATGATGGAATTGAAGGCTCACTCACAGATTCAGAGTAAAATATGAATTCGAAAAATAAATTCAGAAAGTGAGACTAAAATTAGGGACTTGCAAAATAAAAGACATGCCTATTGCATCAGCATTTTATTGCAAACTTGGCACCTTTTTGAAGAATGAAGGGTCAAGTCAAACAATGAATAGTTGCAGATTTTCTAATACAAGAGATATGTAACTCAAATCTGGAATATAATTATGTACTTGAAAAATTCTTCAGCATCATCTACAATTGAAGGGTTCTCAACAGGAATTGCCTTTGCGGATAGATAGCTTCCTAGGCTGGGTAGCCACCTGAACAGCTGTGCTGCTCTATAAATAGCTTTTTCACAATTTTTACAGTTGTGATTGCATCTACAAAGGTAACTTCATAATTTTTGTCAGTTATCTACAAAGCATGTGGCTGCCAATACAACTCTGGAACCGTTTGTCTTTGGGTTAGCACAGCCTGAGTAGATAATTGGACCCATATGTGTTTGTGTCTCTTTTACAGATCTGACAGAAATTTTAGTCACTGTTGTTGGCAGTAAATGCACAATATAATTTTATATTTATTTTGTCATTTTCTTCTCATCTGATCTTATCTGTGTCTGAAAAGATCTCTAGCTTTGAGTAATGGGTGTAGCTTACTAAAAAATGCTGTCAGTACCATTGTATACTTTTAGCAGCCTAGTAATTTGTCATATTAGGTTAGAATAAAAATATGGTTAAATTTTATTGTTGTTAAATATGTATGCAAACTAAAATTTCATATTAAGAGGCAATGTCAATAATTATCTGTTTATTACGGTATAAATGAGCATTATTGCAAATAAAATCTAATGTTATTCAGAATATCAGAACTTTCTGATGTGGGCAGAAAATGGGAAAGACTAACGAAAGATGAGATTTATAGCTGAAGAGATGAAGTATAGCTTCCTAACAAATATATAATCTCATCTTTCTTAGCTATACGCATATATGCATGAGGAGAACTTCTGCTCAGGTAATGAACCAACCTTAGTGGTTGTGGAAGTGTCTGACTGTGTCAGAAAGTAAAATAACTCTCATTTCAAGGTCAATTGTCACTAGAATAAAAATTTATACATTTTTGAATGTTAAAAAGAATGGATAAGTATGCCGTTGAGATAGGAAGCGTCTACATAAATTTTGAATGGGTATCAGACAAATGAATTCAGTAGATAAAACCATTTGCTGAGATACTACTCACCAAAAATATGTATACTTACTTATGATATACATTCACTTTATGTTATTATCAGGATGATTGAATTCATGACCATAATAATAGCAATTTCAATTCCAAACCCCATCATCCAAACTGATTGCAATTTTACGTTAACTGAACAAGTTATGAATATGTTGCCTTCAAGTTTAAGGTGATATTTTAGCACAGAACTTTTTGGTGAGACTTCATGCTCTGATTCACGGGAAATATATGTGTGTACAAATGTGATATAAAATATATTTAGCTATGAATTGAAGAGGTATTTTATTCATTTTTATTTTTTTATTATGGAATAATGTAAAAACCATTTGGCTGAACTGAACATGATTTCTTGACTTATTTCAGTTCATATCATAAACTGTAATTAGATTTAAGCTATTGGAAAACTACCATGAAATTATCCTTTCCATCTTGTATAACGTTCATTTTATGAACTCAATACCAAATAATATATAATATATGAACATGATAATAAGATATAAGATACTATGTTAGTAATCAGTTTAAAGTATCAGCTATATTTTTTATAATTTAAAACTGATTAAAATTGTTTTCCGAATTAATCTGAAAATGCTAACACATTCCTTGAAGAAAAATAATAATTTATACTCATGAACCCTGCTGATCTATCGGCCCTTGGGGTATTCTCCTATAAAAAAATGTCTGCATTTGAATGATGTGATGATGGCATAAGTAATTGAATTTTTTGGCACATCCTATAACATTATAGAGTATAAACAAATAAATTTGATCTCAGAGTCTTAATGTGTTTTAGGTTTTATGTAAATGTTTATCTAAAATCTTACATTTACATCAAAACTAAACCCTGGCATTTTTTACACCTACCAGATGATTTATAGTAGGCACAAAAAGGGTTAATTTTCATGCATTTTGGCCTCAATTACATATTCAGCTAATCATTCAGTCCCGCCCACAAAGGTGATGCTGATGTGTAGGAGGACAGAGGGAATATGTGTATGTATCCAATCATGGTCCTGACTTGTTATCAACATTCCATGACCCTGGCTGCATCATATGTGCATCCATGCAGCATGGGTGGTCTCCAGCATTGGAGACCTCCCATGCCACAGACTACCCTTCAATCTGTTGGTTATTCAGGGGAGGCGACTGACAGCTGAGGTCATTTGCGCCATTTGGGATAGGTGGATAATTGGGTAATGGTAGGAGTTTCCAGGAAATGGAGGAAGGGTGGAGATAAACCCGGCGTCGACATTAGCCTACTCTTAACGAAAGGCGCCAAGGGGACCACGGCTTTACGTCCCATCCGACAGATGGAGTACTGGACTTGAAATGCCCTCCACTAGGCACTCAAGTGGGGACCGGTTTTCCACTGAAAAATCCGCCAATGCTGGGAATCAAACCCGGGCCCTTGGGATGGGAGGCCAGTACTCTAGCCACCAACCAACCTGATCCCTGTAACTATTAAGTAACAGTTGAATTATTGATTGCGTGACCTGTTTCATTACAGAGTAGCCTTAACTTCAGGAGGAGAAATATGCTGAAGTCCACCCGTGTTTTTCAGCTACTCAATCCATAGGAAATAAAGGGTAAAATAGGAAGCTCTAAAGCATCATTGATGAGATAGAACAGGATGCTTCCACCTTGGACCCTGGTTCTACTAAATCATTATGGTAAAGGGAACTGGGCAGGGCATGTATATTTATGGAGTGCCCTGCAGGTAAGCTCAAGGGTGTGGGCAGGGGGTGAATTATCGAACACACTGTGTGCATGCAACTAGCAGGTATAATTCTACTTCTTTAGAAAAATCTACCGGACCGGTTTTCCACTGAAAAATCCATCACTGCCAGGAATCGAACCTGGGCCCTCAGGATGGGAGGCCAGTACTCTAGCCACTACACCAACCCGATCCTCTTCAATCTGTTCCCTCTCCCCAAATCTCATCTGAAAAGCTTTCCTATTCATTAGGGTTACTTCACCATTTTCCCCTTTGTTTGCCCCTCAGTATTCCTCCGCACACACTATTTATCCCTTTCTTATCCATCCACCCATCAGTTTTCACTACCTTCACAATCCTATCTTTTCAGACATACCCGCGTTAAATTTATAGGAAATTTCGGTATCCAATGTCATATTTGGAGGAGTTTTCACAACCAATTGGCTTGATTCCACTTTCAGTGAAGCTATTCAACTCATAATAGGATGGTAATTGATTTTTCAAGTAGCCATACCAAGTTAACAATGTCTTCAATCACTTTCATGCATTGATTGGGGCCTTATCCAGCGCTGAGTAAACACCTATTACTTGGTTTGAGCTCTCTGTTTGAATAAAAATCTGCGGATTCAAAAAGAGCTATCATAGGAAAAACATATAAATGACAATAGCAAGTTTTTAGAGCTATTTACCGAGATGGAACAGAGGTGGAATGATCCAGGTATCTTCATAGATGAGCTTACTGGAAGTTGTCAGAGTTAAGAAATTCTGGTGATGATATTCAACTGACTACTGAAAGTGTCATTAGAGCAGGTAGGGTGAACTTCAATTACCAACCATGACTGAAAACAATCAGGACATGAGTAATGCTAGCAAGTTTGGGGATGAGCTATCCCAAGCATGGCGATCCCTGAAATGTGAAAAAAAGATGTAGAAAATACTGAACTAGCATGCAAATATGTAGCCTCTTTCATTTTCTCTGAATGGCTCCAAGTATACATAGAGAATTGCCTGTAAAAAGCATCTGCAGGAAGAATTCAGTACTCAGTTTAGGAAATTTTCCGATGTGGGCAATTGTTTGTGAATATGTATTTATCCTATGTCACCAACCAAAATCAATTTTTTCATAGAGTAAAACATTTTGAGTAATTTTATAAGCTGGGAATAAATGATTTAAGACTAGTTCTAGAACCACGAAAGTACATATATCCAATTTCTGAGCTGTAAATGAATTCCCACTAGTGTGTACTTAATATCTTTGGGAGTTTATGGATACCTTATGATAAAAAAGCATGGACTATGGAGTAAGCTAACAATGTCATTATTAATTCTGACAAAAATATATATCTTCTGAATACCATTATCAGATTGTTTTGTGGAATCAGAATTTTAAACGCAATTTTGAATTTCACTGTGAAAAGAAGAAAATCAAATTTCTAATCAAGGCATAGAATAAATTAATTAACTTATAGGTATTAGAAAACAGGTACTTTTCAGATATTTGCCCGAGACCTATTTAAAAGTTTTTGAATGGAAAGTAATGACATGGATTTTTATCACAAGAAATATTAATTATCAGTGGGAGCTGCTTAAAAAAAAATACCCTCTTCCTGAAATTTTAATTTAACATTCCTTACACATTGATCAGGCCTTCAGATGTGATCAGAGTCTTTCAAATAGAAAGGAAGAAAATCATTTCTATACCTCTCTGTTATAATTATAAGGTGAAACTGATGAGCATTGAAGCAAATATGTACATCCCAGACAAGACATAAGCTTGCCGCAATGTTGCATTAAGGCTTCGGGAACCTTGGCAATGTTGCCAATGTTGCTACTATGTCACGGGAACATTGAAAGAATAAGGCTACAATGGAAATGTTAAATTAAGGTTATGGCAATCTTATTTCTGCAAGCTCTCTTTTGCGCATGCACGTCAGGCCTAAGATGGTGAGAAGTTACACATTAAAAAAAATTAGCTGTTCATATTCCTCACATGCACGAGTTCGAGTTCTTTAGGGGGTAATGCTGGTAATGTGGTCTCGGTGAGGTTGAGGGTGCCAAGCCCAAGACCTTATTAAATGCTGAGAAATGCCGCCCGTCTCTTATAGGCTCTGCCAGCAAAACCAACCACAGCGTCCTTGTCACACCCCCTGGGTAACACTGATCATGGAAGGAGGACGGGAGGATGGGGGTGAAGGGAGTTTCCGGCACCTTAAAATCAGATCAACTTGGCTAAGGGAGTAAACCCCAACAGAAAATCCAAGGTCCTCCAATGTAGCAGGGGTTGAGAGTGTGGCCAACAACCTCACCCCGGAAAAAAAAGAACGGTACGGAAACTGCACAAAACAAATTGAAGGATCGCGAACTAGCCGCGAGGACCTTAACGGCGTAACCCGCTGAAAATGCACAATAGCAGAAATTCCACCGGGATCCCGGTCAAGGCGAATGATTTTTTCTCTGTGGAATTTCTGCTATTGTGCATTTTCAGCGCGTTACGCCGTTAAGGTCCTCGCGGCTAGTTCGCGATCCTTCAATTTGTTATACAGTAAGCACCTTAGTGTTTAAAGTTCGGCCTTAACCTCTTGGACGGTGGCGCTATGCGCACGACTTCGACTGCTTTTTGGCATAATATGCCTAGCAGTTCGAGAACATCTAGCTCCTTTAAGGCCTCTAATATTCCACAACTGCACAAAAGCTTTGGATACTGGAGAGGAATAATGGATTACGACCTTGGAAACCGAAAAGGAACACGAATAAGGATATCATATTTGCAACATGTTTTGTTTGAACAGTGCTAAAGCCTGGGAAGATGAAAGAAATTGCCCAGGAAATAAATAAATTTAGAATTGATGTGGTTGCACTCCAGGAAGTATGGTGGCAAGGACAGGGGCGTATAGACAAGCCTGATTTTAGCCTCCTCTACAGTGGGCCTGAGAGAAGGACAGGCCAATATGGAACTGGAATAATAATGAATGCCAAAATGCGGGAAATCCTATTGAACTTTGAACCCATCAATGAAAGACTTTTCAAGGTAAGATTTAAAGGTAGATTTAGAAATATTACCCTAATATCAGCCCATGCTCCAACGGAAGACAAAGATAAGCTTGAGAAAGACAAATTCTACAATGAATTGGAGAGACTTCTGTCAAGGATACAAAATCATGATATGATTATAATTGCTGGGGACTTCAATGCACAAGTATGGCAGGATTCTGCCAGCTCCAAAAACTCGGGATGCTACTCACTACACCAGACTAGCAATGAAAATGGTGTTCTTCTAGAACAGTTTGCCTCTAGAAATAACTTAGTAATTAAGAGTACCTGTTTCCCACACAAAAGAATCCATCTGCATGGACAGCCCCGGGCTCAGGAATTGTCACACAGATAGACCATGTTCTGACAAAAGGCAGACATGCATCATCAATCCTAGATGTCCACAGCTGCAGAGGGCCAAATTGCGACTCTGATCACTTTCTAGTTAAAGTCTCAGTGAGGGAAACGGTAGTCACTCTAAAAAGGGCAGAAACCCCGAAAAGGAAAAAGTGGAGGCTAGATTTATTGAAAGACAAAGAAGGAGTAACCCAGTCTCAAAATAAAATGAAGACAAACTTGGCCAAGGGCAAAGAGTCTGTAGATGTGGAGGATGAGTGGAATCAAATCGAGCAAGCTATTAAGGAGACTGCAGATAAGGTGCTAGGAGAGGAAAGGAAGACATGGAACAAAGATTGTTTTGATGAGGAATGTAAAATAGCTTTGGAGGAGAAAAATACTGATTGGAAAAGGAGAACTAGAAAAATTTATTGTGAGTACAAGGAGCTAAGAAAGAAGGCTGACAAGATTATGAAAAAGAAAAAGAAACAAATGTTAAAAAGATATATGGAAAAAATTGAGGAACTGCATGAACAAAATGAAGTTAGACAATGTTACATAGTGGTAAATAAAATGAAAACTGGATACGTCCACAGACTAGTAGGATGTAAAGATAAGGCTGGAATATTATTAATGAAGAACAGAAAATGATTGAGAGATGGGCTGAGCATTTCCAGGAACTGCTCAGCAAGGATGAGGGGACTGAGAGTGAGGATCTACAGGGACATGAAGCAATAAATGAGGATAACAAGGAAATGACATACAAACCCTCTAGAGAGGAGGTGGAGGAAACCCTCAAGAAAATGAAGAATAACCGCTCCCCTGGAGAAGACAGCATTGTAGCTGAGCTGCTAAAATATGGCGGCCAAGAACTTTTAATCAAAATCCATGAGCTAATCACTAATGTATGGCGGAATGAGGTAATGCCAGAGAAATGGAAGAAGAAATAATATGCTCCATACATAAAAAGGGTGACAAGCTCTTGTGTGAAAACTACAGAGGTATCACGCTGCTGACCGTAGTCTAAAAGATTCTGTCTGGAGTGATAAACAAGAGGTTGACAGTATTCGCGGAAAGGATACTAGGGAGATACCAATGTGGATTCCGACCTAATAAGAGCACAACAGACCAAGTTTTTACATTAAGACAAATTATGGAAAAGTTTTATGAGCATGAATTAGATATACACTTTTTATTCATTGACTTCCAACAGGCATTCGATAGTATAAACCGCAGGGAGCTCATGAGAACACTGATCCAGTTCCAAATCCCACCAAAACTAGTTCTTTGGTTATTCTTGAGTGGTGTTCCATCTAACGGGATCTTTGTTGACGGGGAATAATTGCTAGAGAAAAACAAACCTTTGGGGAATTTCATTAAAAGTCACCTTTTTGTAACACTGTCCATATGTTATCAGGAACAGCTACTTAATCAGAGAAAACTCCTATTTATCATCATCAGCATTGAAAGAATATTAATTATGCATATGCCTACTGGTCAAGATTATTTTTATCCCTGAAATGATTTTCAAGGAATATTATAAGGGGTAAATCTCCGTAGTATTAGTCTTTTGAAATTAGATCTTGCAAGTGAGTTGGTGCCAACAAGGAGAGGTATATAAAGTCTCTCACCCTCAGATTTGTAACTCAGAGTTGCACATGTGCTTAGTCAAACATTAGGTTGGCAGTCTTTTGTAATTTAGGCAGGACACAAGGGAGAATAGCATCATAGTTTTATAACAACAGGCTCATTTAGTTGTCGACAATTGTCCATATTAGTCATTCCTACCACATTGATGTATACATATTTTTTCATACTTTCACCATTTCATTTTTGTGGCTGTGTGAAAGAACTAATTGAGTTAACATGAGAAGATACAAATTAATATGATCAAGGAAGGAATAAATACAACTTGAAACTAATTCTAAACCACGAGTGGAAAAATATCTTTTGCATGTTAAGTTTTGCTATGTCAAAATTGTTACAACATGATTTTGTGGGAACTTACTGTGTGAAAGCATGTTACAACAACGTAAATTCACAAATGAATGTTTGTAAGTTTCGAGACTTAGTTCTACTACATTGGTTTGAACTACTAACTCACCACAGCATTGTATTACAACCTTGCAATAAGGTTACACCTGCAACTTTGCGGCAATGCTATGCTCAGAACCTTGCTGCAAAGTTGGAAAACATGCATTAGTGACCAATTGCAGCAATGTTAAAACAAGATTACGCCTTGCAAATTTAACCTTGCTACAATGTTGCCATGTTACAAAACAAGGTTGTCACAATATTACAGCAAGGTTAATGTGCCGTTTGGGATGCTACTGGAAAACTTCAACTCATCTACATATTAATGTTCCGGAAAAGGAACTCCAAAACTCAAAGTTGAGATTACTAAATGTCTTTGAGGTAAATGATTTCTTTTCAAATCATATCCTATGAGACTATTACACGAGCTCAGAGTTGAGACCTTGTAAGTGCAACCATGACTCAACAAGAGTTAGGCCAAGAATTGTCACTCCATTTCATTGTAAAGACAACAATTTATGATATTTATGATTTTATTTACCAAGATTTCATTAGGGTGATGTCAAGTATTAAATGGAGATGGAAAAGGATTGAATTCAATTTGAATCCATCTTCAATTTGCATATAAAACAGAGTAAATTGAAAGTTCTGCATGAGATAGGAGTATCACTTTTCCACAAAGATATATCTTTTTAATTCCTCTCATATGTGTGTGCTCTATTATATGGTAAATAATGACCTGTCACACTCAAGCTACACATACAGCTGTATCCACTTTCCCTTTGTAGTTAGCCGTATCTAATATCCAATGAGAATATTTACATTGGTATTTTTCAGTCGATCGTCTCTTGGCCCCAACATTGACAATTAGGCAATGTTCTAGAATCAACTGAAAGGCCATAATTCGGTCAGAAATGGCACTAATTTATGCAATAGGAAGATCACATCCATTCACAATTCATTGATGCAAAGAATTTATGGGTCTCAATAGCTCAGATATAATGCTTGAGAGCTATAACACTCTATCAGATAAACTTCAAATATTCAATTAATATTTTTAGCCTCTAAAAAGATATTTTAACCCATGATTTTATCTTGTTACATTCTTGCAATGATTACATAACTCAAGCTAAGAAAGTTCTTAGTGGCAGAAATTCAACCAATATTATCAACAACTATTTGCCAAACCCAATCTGCCAAATAAAAAGTGGCAATAGAATGTATTTGGAAGGCTTATTTATGGTGATATTCAAACTGATTTAATTTGAAATAAAAATTATAATAAATTTATTTATCAGAACTTGCGAAAACTCGTTAAAAAATGGCTGTCAAACCCCTTTTTTTCTGTGCATACTAAAGAGGTTCTTCCAGGCAATATGCCATTGGAAATTACATATGTAAAGTTTATTTGGATATTTGTAATTTATCATGATGATGGTACTATCAAGGAAGGTTATAGGATATAAAGAGCCCTATTTCCCCAAATTTGATATGCAAAAAGAGTTAAAAATATTAGAGAAATACATTAGTAACATTTAGTTCTAATTTTATCACAGTTTTCATTTTTAACCTTTTGGTAAAATAGGTACAATAGATAATCATTTTAATCAATGAATTTATCCCAGCACGACAAACACTCAGCTGGACACCCTATGTACAAAAATATTAAATTCATCCCAGTTTTATAATTGATTAGCAACTTTATAGATTATACAGCAAGACATTGTAAATAAAATGAATTCCTAATGTGCTTGAATTGTAGTCCTGCTTTCAGACTATAGTATTAATGAGTAGCCTTGGTGTCCATGAGAATTCATAATCATAACTATTCAGTCTGTAAAAATAATTTTCACTGGAAAAAAAAATTTGATTGCATGAAAATCGATATTTTTTAAATTACCTAGAAGTAAAAATCCATCACGCAGAGGTGTATGGAATATATCCAGATTCTTGTATGACATTTATTTCCACATCATGATTTCTCACCAAGGCTGTATGCTACAAGAAATGACACCATGCATTTATAATTATTTGGCAGTTTGAAAATGTTGTAGATTTTTCCATTATTGAATACTTGCCTACCTACTTAATTGGATTTTAGTAACTCGGTACTGCATCTGCATCAAATATAGAAACCAATTATTTGATAAATAAATATTATATTTTGATGATAATTGATAAATATGTATGAATATAGGTAAGTTCCACACTTCAGCCAATGCTCAAAAATGTTTACTCTGATATTATTGATAAATTATTTTCTGAAATTTGACAAATAAGTTTGTCAATGCTGCAACTTTCATTAGGTCATCAAACTGGTATCTTCACAATTAAGGACATGGAGCAGTTTATTTATTCGTAATCGACAGGGGCATAACCAAGAACTACTCATTGTAAGTAGCAAATAATATTGGACCACCTCAAGCATACATTTGAGGAAGGTAACTTGAACTTACAACTCTTTCCCATTAGTCAATATTTCCTTGTAATAACAAATTATTCACGGGCAGATTTCAACCTCTTTCTTAGATATACATTTTTTATGTTTATCTAATTATGAAATGATTATTTTGGGAAACTGCCAGGAGGTCATTTAAAATTCCTTGGCTAAGTAATTATCACTTACAGGTACCTATTAATATGAGTTGAAACAGGTACCCAGTAGATAAACTAATTGAGAACGATTTTGACAGTAATAGGTATAACAAGTCTAAATAACTTCGCAATACAATGAAAATTAAAAACCTAAGTTGATTTTGATTGAAATAACCACCTGCAACATGAGTATGCAGATACTCATTCCATATAGTTTCACTAAAATGTTAATTATATAGGTACTCATATTTTATTGTTATGTAGTATTTTCATCCTCTTATGTATGGACATTCCAATTTTAAGTAATGCCTATGAATACTTCCAATAAGTCTTTTTGCAAATATTTAGGTTAAACTGATTCATAATTATTTGCAATTAAAAGATAAATAGCACAAATTTCTAAAAGAAACTTATGGTGATAAAATAAATTAACACTTTAAGCATTTTTACTCTTGCTGTAGTGACACCTTCACATATGGAGCAAATTGTTTGTGAAGGAATTCACTACTAATTAGTTAATATACCAGTAACTAAGTTTTACATCTAGGCTTTTAAAAATATATTTATTCAGCTCATAAGCAAGGCCAATATGTATTTAGTATTTTTAATGAGCACATTCTGGCATGTAGACAATGTGTACTTACTTTAATATACTTCTTTCACTTCTGGAGAGGGTCTCAATACATTCTTGGTATCACCATGACTCAACATGAATATATTTGTTCAAGGACTAGCATGAGATATTCTTCTAAGTTCATCACCGTATGCATCACAGTTAAAGGACATGGAGATTCTCACAAGATCTTGATTTGGAATCCATTCGTAATAACTTATTTAAAATCCTTTGAGCTTTTGCAACACCACTTCCTCCAACGTTCCCCATCCTGCTCTGTTTCTTCCTCGCTTTTTTACTTGAGCTTGCCTGCTGATTATTGCCTTCACTTTCATTGTTGTTCTCACCAGCTGAATGTCTATGGTGAAGTCTTTGCAGAAGGTGCTTTTGGTGTCTTTGATGTCTCTGTTGTCGTGCTTGCCTCTGTTGCACCCTCGAGGCATTCAGCTTTGCTTGGGCTAGAATTCCCACCAGCAATTCGTCCACATTATGATCAATCCCACCAGAGGCTTCAATGAATTTACACTCGTACTTATTGGCCAAGTATCGACCACCTGCAAGGGTGCATGGAAGATATGTATTTATAGTAAAAGAAGACAACTTGAAAGACATTTTCCACTTACTTCTTGCACTTGATTTTTTCAACAAGGGTATTTTTAAAATAATAAAGTTATTGATCTCAACATTTGCTTTGTGTAATTTCTCCATATTAAAGTTGTAAAAAGAAACTTAATCACTTTATAAACCACACTAGATTTTTTTTTACAGTACAAACCAGGTTTGGTCACATGTAATAATCAGATCTGACAAAGACATTATCAGATCCAGACAATAACATTAGGTGTCTGAGCCCAGGATGACCCAGGTACAATGATGAAAAAAATACTAATTGGACTTCAAAAAGTCCTCAAGTTTCTTTTAACGTGGTTGAGTTTTTTAAAGCAATTTATCTCATTGGAAGAGGAATTTCCCAAAGTTATAACCTTTTGAGACAGAGATTGACATATTGATAATACATTGGAAAGTATACTCCCACATATCTACATCAGTACAGTGATCATGTATAATGCTCAAGGTGAATAATTTTAACTTGAGTTCACACTATCATGACTCTGTAATTATACATAATTGTACTAAGCAGGAATATAAAATTTCACCATTTAAATAGTACCTACCACATATATAATTTTTGTTAGTTTAGTTCTAGCTTTTCCCCCAATTTGTTACGTTATTGTAAGACTTGGAGTAGATTTGAATATTTCGATCACCAAATTGCCACAAAAAATTCTGTTATTGAAGTTTATGCTTAGTTACTTGACTGAGAGTGATAAGATATCTCAAAATATGGAATGCCATACTATTTGGGCATGACAAGTTATCTTATCATTCGCATTTTTGTGCTATTACTTTAAGGTTTGAGGTGATGCTTTGTTTGAGGTTTCTTATGCATGTTCCTCAGATCTTTGAGTTTGCTTTTTATCAGCTGATGGCTAATTTTGGACAGTCTTTCTATGGAGGGAGCATTTGTATAAAACCTTTGAGACTACATGCTAAGGTTGCCAAACCTGATTATCCAAAAAAATGCAGTTTTTCAAAATAGCATTCACCAATCGAGCAGTTAACAGCTTAATCTTACTAGATTTAGATAGACCATTGCGTGAAATGAAATGGAGGAAAATAATTATAGCAAAAACTAATATAAAAGATGAATAAGCATAAATTTTCATGAGGAACATGCTGTTTGGTTCACAATCTTCATCTTTGGGGATGAAAAACTTAGGGCAAGATGTAGGTATGTAATGTAGCAGGATAGTAAGGTAAACAGTTAAACAGACATTATGGAAGGAGTCAAAGTGACTTAGAAAAGATGACTGAGGAAATATTAATATGCTGAGGGATACAAAAGATGAGGCATCACAAATGAGAAAGATATTACCTAGAAGGGGAAGTAAAGAAGAAAGAAGAATGAATATAGGAACACTAGAAGGAAGAAAAACCTGGTGCTATCCCTCAAGCCATATTGAAGCAAGGCAGGTTTATAAAAAAATTAGAGTGAAATTAACTTACACTAGCATGTAACGATAAATGAAATAGCAAGCTGGAAGAAGAAATAAACTAAAAAGTTCGTGAATACAGAATGATTGCATCAGAGGATTGACATCAGGGTTCCTATTTGTAGTGCCTAGGATCATGTGGGTTGTCCAACAAATACAGTGATTGGCACATTATTGAGGAAACTCTTATTTATCTCTTCTAGAGTTGAAACAATATCAGTTATGCATATTCATACGGTCATGCCTATTTTTAACCACAAAATGGTTGCTGGGGAAATGTTTTAAGGGTGCAAAATACACCAGTGTCAATATTTTAATAAGGTTAATTATCACAAACGAATTAATGCCAGCCAGCAGCTGTATGTATACAACCTCCCTGAATGGCATACTTGGTGGTAGATGAAAGTAATAGGTTGTCAAGTCATTCAGTGCAGGCAGATAGGTCATGTAGGTTCAGGATAGGTTTGTAATTTATCTGTATGAATGGGATATGTGGCTTGCATTATTTTAAATCAACATGTACTTATTATCAACATTTTCCTTTTCAATTTTGGTGCCAGGAGCACCCATGCAAATAGAGCGAATTTTTGTGATAGCTAATATGTAGGGACACCGAAAAATGGTAAATAAAAATCATCAAATTTCATCAAAAGCGGTGTTTAAAAATGAAAATACGGTAAATAAAATTGTTTTAAAAAGGAAAAAGCTGTGTTTAATGTTGGGAAAAAGGAGTCTTATTGGGAGTTTTTTTTTTTAAATATTATTAATAAAGACTTCATACCAATGTGAACAAACAGTTAATAGTACATTCATTTGAGATCCAATACAGAAGTTATGGCACCCTACACAACATAAAAAACACAGTAGGCACTCATAGAATGACTTATGGGGAGCATGCATTCTCCAAACTCGGGTAAGCCGACAATAAGAGAGTGGAGTAGTGGAGAGTGGAGTAGTATTTTTTTGACTTATAATTTGGCATGAAATTTCTGATAATCTACTTTTTTTTAAATGCCTACTAGCATTACCCTAGGAATACAGCACGGCTGTATTCTTAGGTAGTGTTAAGGATCGAACTCGCGACAGGCAGTACACTAGCCCTCATTTTTAACAACTACGCTCTCATTATAGGTTCACGGGATTCTGGCGAATGTAGGCGACCCGCATGACATTCGGCTTAATTTTTTTCTCGCACATCCGGGTCTATGGAGAAAAAGGTCAAGACGAGTATTTTTTATTTTGTTTTCCTCGTTTGTGGCACGGAAAAAATCATCTTCTCATTTCGTGACCCGAGTTACTTAACCTCTCCTTGTTGTTATCTACCATACGTACATTCCATTCGCGGGGCTTATCAATCACGAGGCCGCGAGATGTTAAAATCTACGATCTGGATCTGAATTTTTACTGTCCTCGGATATGATTTCAGTAGCGAATGAAATGAAAGACCCGTGGATCTTTGGATCCGACCCGACCATCCTTAATTTATGAGTGGTACATTTGTAAATCTAATTTAAACAACAAAAGTATAAACAAATGAGTACTGACATGTAATGGTTTGAAATTGAATATGATAACATTTTCGATGCAATGACTGAAAGAAAAAATTAAACTGCGATTGGGATCGAACTTCGCACAGTACACTAGCTCTCGTTGTACGCCTGATCCCGACGAATTTAGGCCACACGCATGACGTCCTACGTATTTTTTTTCCTCGATACCGGGGTAATGGGGGGGAAAAAGTCATATTTCTTCATTTTTCTTCTAGTTGCACGGGAACATTATCATCTAATTACGTGACCTTAGTTACACATTCTCTTCTTGTCAATATCTACCGCACCTACATTCCATTCACGGGGCACTTCGATCGCTAAGCCGCGAAAATGTAAAATCTACGATCCCGATCCGATTTTACTCCGTGTCTTTGGATCCTAATCCGGAACCGAGAAAAATGAAAGATCCGCGGATCTTTGGATCCGACGTATCCGATCCGGCCATCACTAAAGAAAATATTTCATGCTACAAAAATTCGGCATTTGCAAAATATCTCAAATTTCGTTAAAAAATCGCGTTTCAAAGAAAACACGGTTAATTTCGTGATTAAACCCTAAAGTCGCTTATTTCGTGAATCCTGTCGCAAAAAACGTTTCGCGAAAATGTCATGTCCCTACTAATATGTTAGGCTGCATGGGTACAGCTCCTCTGTAGTATATTGCATGCTTTAATCAATGCTTTTGTGCACGGCTTGTGAACACTTCCCTACCCTCGGCCTATCCTTTATTATTGGCAGCGTTAAAGCTTGAACAGCACTTACATGCTACTTGCAGCAAAACTTTGCAGCAAGTTTGTAGCAGGTGCAGTAGTTGGATTGCAGCAAGCTAGCTGCAAGCTTTAATCTTGCCATTGCAAGCTTGCTGCAAGCTTCCTATTTTGCACTGACAAGCTTGCTGTAATCCTGCAGCTTGCTTAGCTATCTGGGAAAGAATTCATTTACTCATATCACCACAATCATAATACACATAAAGAAAAAACAAGGAGAAATGCATAAATACTCAGTGCTAGCTAAGAAAGTAAATGATAATGGTGTCATATTCAACCTGCCCCACAAAAGAAGATAATAAAAAGTAGCAGCAAATAATAGGGACTACTGGAAGACCTTTCTTTAGACTAGTCATATTGATATTAATTATAATAGCTCATGAAGAGCTAGTTTTTTACTGACTACTATGTATACTGAGAAGCAGGCTATACTAACATCATAAGAAACAACCATGCAAGAAATGGGTAAAAATAGAGAATTAGATAGAGAAACTCTTTTAGTTCCCTACTATTCAAACACTAATTGTACAAAATAATAACATATATAGTAGGCATGAAAGGATATTGACAGGGTGCTTACAATTCAACATAATATCCTGAAAATGATTCTGCACTAGTTGCTGAAGATAAAGACAATCTGCCAAGGGTTCATTTTAAATTTCACAAAAAGAGTCCAAAATTCGAACTCAAAATATATACCTACCTACTGAGGAAACTTTAATTCATTATAGTATTTGCCTATCCACCAAGATGCAAACTAGAAGTAGGTTATAGAATTATAGAACAAATAATGGAAATGAAGTAGGTAGGTACTTAGAACAACAGTGAATACATATGTAATATAAGTAGGATTTCTAATGAGGAAATAAATGAACAAATTGATGGTATTGATATGTCTCCTGGCTACTTAACATTAAGCATAATAGGGAGAAAAAATTTAAGTCAGGAAAAATATTGAATTGCAATTTAAGAATGTGTAATTCAATAATAAGACTAGAATTAATATATGTACTCAGCAGAAACAGAAAAGGAAACTTCAAAGATGAGGGGAAAGAGTCAGCAAAAAAGAAAGTGCTAAGGATGAATAAAGGTTAGTCATTGATAACCAGAGAGAAGGGTAAGAATATAAGATTGAGACTACAAAATTGAAATGTTCAGAGAGTAGGGAACAGGGTGATGAAGGGAAGAGGATAGGCACATTGACTGAATAGATGATAGAATAGTAAAGATACGTACAGATGACAAACTGAGGGGAAAAAAAGAGTAGGAAGGCTGAAGAAAAGATGGAAAAACTGCATTTGATTGGCAAACAAGAGTAGGCTGAAAGCTCAAAGATAAGATATTAGTAGAAGAAATTGGTCATGAAGCAATTATGCAAAACTATTAAGTAGGATATTACTCCCTTTCATTTAAATTTAGTAAAATGTCACATGTTCCAAGGTTACATTTCCTTCTGCTTCATACTGATTTACTCCAGTATGTTAATGAAATCAACAACTTTTGGACTTTTACTATACTGACATAGCCTTTTGATACATGGGGATGAATTCTAAGTGGATTTAACATTACCTCATGTGAATTAATTTGAGAGAAAATCTTACTTTGAACTACCTACTTCAAAGTTCAGAGGGTGACTTCAATGGACTCTGGCTCAACTTTATGGAAATATGACACTATAGGAGAAATGAAATCACTTAGTAATGTTCCATGAATTTTTTAATTCAACCCAACCAATTTCAACATGCCAGTATCATTTTCAAGGACACCCTTGAAAATGATACTGTTGCGTTGAAACTGGTTGGGTAATATTAAAAAAAATCGTGGAATATTACTAAGTGATTTTATTTCTCCCATTCAGAAAGGTGATTACTCACTTATGTGTGCGTGCTAAAATAACCTCATTACCTGATGTGGTGATCACTCTTGACCTCTCCAAATCAGTCTTATTGCCAACTAGGATGACTGCTTTCGTAGACATCAAGTCAGCTTTGCATAAAAAGCTCAAAATATCTTCAGCTCTCTCTAAACTTTCCCGGTCAGTTATTGAGTACACCACAACAAAAACATCAGGGTTGTAGGTTGTACAGTAGCTTTCAACCTGAAGAGATAGACAATAAATAATCTCATTACACTGTAATTACCTAATAGTATTAGAAATTTTGACAGTATGGCATTGCAACATGGAACTTACAAAATTATTTTTTCTATAGTGGCTTTCCACTCATTTTTAAATTTCCTGTTGTTGTTTAGGAATGTTATTAAAATTACTAAATTTAATAAGATTTGATTTAGTTTTTGATGTTTCTTCACTGAATGTTTTTATCTGATGGGAAAAGGAGCCAAGCAATTTATCTCAAGGGAAAGAATGCTTAAGATCTGGATCCAGATGAAAATTACCCTTGTGGGCTGTCTATTAAAACTCCCCAAGCTCAAATAATATTTTCATGATGAAAAATGATGAATAATTAGTAAATGAATAAATTATAATGAGCAACAAGTAATTGCTTAGTCATGTTAGTAATGTCATATTAATGATTTGAAAGTGGAGAAATGCCATCAAATAAAGACATGAAATCCAGTGAGCAGAGCCTTGGGCTGCACACCAGGTCTGTATCCTAATTTTCAATCATGGATTGGCCTTTGTACACAACTTAAGTGGCATGATCTTCTGGCTTCCAGATATCCTTTAACCCTTCAAGCCCAGAGGAGATTTAAATGAATCCCAGCTTGTAGGTTGGAGGGGATTAAAAAAGAATCACTGGTTTTTGTAAATGCAGCATAAAAAGGTATTTTTTTAACATTTTACATAATACTGTTCCCTTCGGGCTTATAATTAGATATGTCTATATGAGGCTGATGTGAATTTGACAAATTTTGAAATGCTCTTAGTGCTGTGGGCCAATATATTAGTTTTGCTCCAATGGTGAAAATGCCATAGGCCAATATGTTGGAGAGGTGAATTACAGAAGTTAAGTAACCACAGATGTTTCAATTCCCAGACTTACATTCTAACCAAGACAATGGATGGAATACATTCAATACTTTTAGGCTCTACATAGTGAAACTCCATTATGTTGGCCAACTCCAAAACTCCATTGATCTAAACTATTCCGAAAAATTGGATATACAAACTGGTACAAACGTAAATGTGGTGTTGTTCAACAGAAAAAACTTCATATACAATCATAAAACCAGCCATTTTCTTTGAATTTGTGCTTTTAATTACTATGTTACCCTCTACTTATCTGTGATGGCTGGCATTCAAAATATGATTGGGAGTGATGGCCACTTTTATGAACAGAACTCTTGCTATGCGAGTTCATCCATGGGCATAATTCCTGTCACAGAGATCAAGGTCTTGAAGTGCATTAGTAAACTCAAGTGCAAAATTTCCTTAGGAATTGATTACATCCCTGCCATGACAATAAAAAATGTGCAAATGTAATAAGTAAACCCATAGCTTTCATCATAAATGAGTCATTCTTAAATGGTGAATTCCCGGACTATCGAAGAATTGCAAAGATCAAATTAATTCACAAAAAAGGGAATGTGGATAATATAAGCAATTACCACCCAGTGTTACTACTGTTGAACTTATAAAAAATTTTCGAAATCCTAAAGCGAGACAGACATTATAACTACATTATGAAAAACAAAATTTTAAATGGGGTACAGTATGGTTTCCAGGAAGGTAAAGGCACAAATGAGGCCCTGGCTAGTTTTTTTAAAAAAGATTATGTATTCTTGGAATTCAAATGAGTACTCGGTTGGTGTCTTTAATGATAAGACTAGGGCATTTGATAAAGTGGACCATAAAATCCTTCTTTCTAAATGTGAATGCTATGGAATCAGGGGAATAGCCCATAAATGGTTAAAATCCTATTTAAAGGACAGGAAGCAGATGGTGGTCTTTGATGGATTTGGAGCTGACAATGTGGTGACTAGCTACTTATCTCCTGCTGAAATCATAAATGTTGGAGTGCAACAGGGAAGCATCCTTGGACCTCTTTTATTTCTACTATACATCAACGATTTCCAAACAACTCTGTAAACAAAGACATTGTTTTGCACGCAGATGATACAACCTTAGCAATAGGTGACATGGATCCTCATCAGTTACAATCCAAGCTAAATACCTTTTTAAAGCACCTAGAAAACTGGTTCAGAAGGAACAAACTATCCATTAATACTCAAAAAACAAATTTTATTCAATTTTACAGGCAGAGAGAAGTCCCACATTTAGATCTTCACCTAAATGGGAAATCTGTTGAAAGAGTTACTAGTCCAAAGTTCTTAGGATTATTAATTGATGAGTCCTTGAATTGGGAGATCCATATTAATCAATTATGCCTTAAACTTGCCAAATGTGGTTATGTTTTGAGAAATCTTGCCAACATTGCTGACTTAAATGGCATATTTTGGTATCTTCCAGTAATGCATAACTTATGGCATTATTTTCTGGGGATCCTTTCCTAGTTTTAAAAAGGTTTTTGTAATGCAAAAGAGAGGTATTAGATACATAGTTAAAATACTGGCACGAAAATCTTGTAAAGCTCACTTTAAAGAGTTAAAAATTTTAACTCTGCCAAGCTTGTACATATACCACCTATGTATTTACATTTTAGATAATAAGAGTGAATTCACTACAAGTGCTCAAATACATGGGCATAACACTCGGCAGAGAATGGATGTGCACATGCTTCATCACACTAAATCAATATAAGTATAATAAGAGTCCCTTCTATGTAGCCATTAAAGTTTTTAATCATTTACCTTCTGTCATTGAAAACTCCACTCCTAGAGCATCCTTTAAAAGAGAACTTAAATACTTTCTGCTAAAGAATGTCTACTACAACGTACAAATTTTCTGGAAGAGTCTTTCGACCTTAATCTCTTTCTCTGTATATATTTTTGTATTCTTAATAAAGAAGGTCTACTACAATGTACAAAATTTGTGGAAGTCTTTTGGACCTTAATCTCTTTCTCTGTATATATTTTTGTATTCCTGTGTTGTGTTATTCTTGTGTTGTGCCATTTTTCTATGACTTGTCCCACATCAGGGGCATTGGAACTATTTTCGATGGGAGGGGCCAATCCTGAAAAGGGCCCGGCTCTAAAGAAAAGGGCCTGCACTTTTTGTGGGTAGGAGGGGGTATAGACTAGAATTCTGCTAAAAGTGCATATGAAGGTTGTAGAATATGCGTCAGAAGGGAAAAGGCAAGCTGGAAATGAGTGAAATTTAATTTTTATTAATGAAGACTCATTTCTCAAGGGCCCAGGGCAAATTCTGGGGGGGGGTCTGCCCCCCACTGGGTCCCTTTCTGCCCCCCACTTCCGACGCCGCTGTCCCAAATTCTACTCTTGTAAAATATCAGGATCAATAAATATTATTATTACCATTTTTAACAAAAAAACAAAAATATAGCAAATTTTGAGTTTGATAAGAACGCAGCTGGTTTCATGAATAGTGACATCATCCATCAGCACCAAAAAATGCCAATAATTAGATGAAACTAATCGCATTTTAATAAACTACTGTGAAGTTTTCAACATCCTTGTTTTTCTTTTAAATGGATTATATAGGTACCAGAAACCTCAAATGAATGATGCAAATATATGCTATTTTATTCAGGTGAAATTATTTCTAACTTCTGTAACAAATACTAAAATGGAACCTTCTCACTTACCACATTTGTTAGGAATTTGACACATATTTGTGTATTTTCTTACTGACCATTAAAAATCTCAAACTTTACTTAGTGTCATAATTTGGGTGTAAAGCCACCTTAAGCAACTTGAAAATGTCACTATCATATATGAAATAAGCATGGGCAGGTGAGAGCTTCTTCTAAAATAAAACGCAAAGTACATCATAGGTTGATGGTAAATGTAATACTTACAGACATCTCTGATGCTGGGTGATCCACAATCTCTAGTTCTGACTCTTCCCCGTTGAGCATGACAGATACTGTCTTCTTACCATATTCATCATCTTTATTGATAAACAATGGCATGAGCATGGAAAGGAAAGAAAAATGAAATAAGTATTTGTTTTATATACCTACATTTCCCTGTATGGGAAAATTCATATGTGAGTGTACCTTATGGGCAAAGCATCGTAATTCATATTAAGGTTCAGACTGAAATACCACAAGTGAGGATAATACAAAATAATACCAAAGAGAGAAAAGATGATTCTTTTCAGTGTTAAATTTTCAATGGACCTTAGAATCAAGTGGAAAGGAGGACAAAACAGAGGAAGAGCTGATTTACTCATACAAGGGTGGGATTTAGGATCAAATACCATAATTCTGGGATTACGAATATGAGTTCACTGTAAACAGCAGGAATTTTCAATATCTCAAAAAAAATAACTAAGCAAAAGTGCCACAAAACATTTAGTGGCAAAATAGCCCCTTTTATAAACATGTAAGCACTAATCAAGGATGGGGCCTCTTCTAAAATGGAAATCACAATAAAATAATGGACTATTAAATGTGCAAAGTTTCCTGAATGAAATAATGAGTTCACGAGGAACGCTCGTCCAGAGAACAAAATTCTTTCCAAACTCAGGTGAGCAAGATGAGGTCACAATAGAACCAAAAACAAAAGTATGAGAATCTAACTATAACAAACAATGTATTTCAACGAAACAGACAAGGCAAGTACAAACCAATAATTGAAATACTCTTCCCAATTCAGGGAAATCCTAATAACTTGCAACAATAGACCATGGCCCCTAGGAGACTCTTGAGAATGACAAAGTCTCCAAAACTAACTCGAGGCTGGCAGACGTAGCCAAGAAGTGAACAGCTTGGCGTCTCAGATCGAACAGAGAGCGTGAGAGGGGAGGTAATTTTCTGGCATAAGGAGGGGGTGTTTTCGGCAAGGGCAAAGTGGAATGGGGTTTAACGTGTGAACAGTCGATATGCAGATTATGAGGGGAGGGAAAGTGGTATGGATAAAGTGGGCAAGGTGGAAGTTTATCATTGGAGGATCAGGAACTTTTTTATGAGTCCGGCGGGAGCAAACCAAATGACAGTTTGTATGATGGCCAAACTTCTGGTCTCCATCCACATTCGGGGGGCTATATAAATGATAATTGGACTGGTGAGGGAAAGAAGTGGCCGAAAGGAGCAGCGGAAAGGATACAGATGAAATTGATGCATTTTTGAATCATAGGCATTGTTGGCGTCGTTGGCTCCGCCTGTCGTGCAAGTCCTTCGGCTAAGTCCGGAGGGTAGATAGTCCAACGGTAATGTCCAACGAGGGGAAAGGGGGGGTACAAAAAATGCCACAAATGATTAATGAAGTTCTAGGTACTGATGTCCAACAAACCACTCAAAAAGAATTGGCTAAATCTTCCATAACAATGGTGAAATCAAATATCTGTAGATAATATGCTAAAGAGCTGTAAAGAATTCTATTGACTCTATCAATGTGAAATGCTTTTAGTATGTGAGTTCACATGTATACATGATGAAAACTAATGAGATGCACCTTTTTTGCTTTCACTGCGAATTAAAATACCAAATGTTTCAGAAAAAAATTCACTTCCCTCTTTACTTTATCAATGTGTATCTACACATGATCTATCTCTTAGTGAATGCATACGAAGTGTAAAATGCATGGTAGGTATCTCTTGGTATATTGGAAAGGGATCCATAATAAATGAGGTATGTAACTGTATCTGGTGAGATATACTGGAAGGATACCATACTCAAACACTAAAAAATAAAGCACTATTCCACAGAACTTTTTTTATTGTATCGTAAAACATAATTCAACCACTAGGCCATTATCAGGTACTCAGGAATGAAAGTGTGGAGGCAGTGTGTAAACCCAAAATTTTAGGGGGGAGGAGTATAGTGAGGGGAGGGAGGTTGGTGTGGGGGCACTGGAGGCTGCTCATTGGTTGGTTGTGGGAAAGGATTGGCTGGGCATGGGGAGTGGCTAGAGATAAATAAAGTGTTTGGTTAAAAAATAAACATTAGCTTCAATCTTTCAATACATTTTGTTTAATTTTGCAATGTCACATTTTATTTCATGGTTTAATATCGTTTATATTTTTAAGCACATATAATTTAATGTTCATAATGAAAGAGGGCACTACCGTTGATGTCCCATCTGATGGACAGAGTACTGAACTTGAATTATCTCCACAGAACACTCAAGTAGGGGACGATTTACCCAGGGGGCATGGATAATTTTTTTCTCCGAAAGGGGTGGGGGGTTCAATCCTCAATGAAGTACATATAAGAATATATTTTAGTATAATTGAATGCCGTTGGATTGATAAGCATGGTGGCTTAGTGGGTAGAGCACTTGGCTACTGATCGAAGGGTCTCAGGCTCAAATCCCGGTGAAGGATTGCCCCTGAAATGAGGATGCCCCCGAACAACAAAAAAATCTTCGGTGTGCGAGGTGGCCCAGGGAAAGGAACTGGCCCCCCTACCCTGAATGTGTGAAATTCACATGCCTGTGGCTTAGTCCGGGGTGAGCTCTACCCTCACGTATCCAAACCAACCTTCAGGTTGAATCATTGAGTGAGAGAGTGAGTTAGTGTTGGATTGTTAAGAGTATTGTTGCCTAATATGGAATTAGTGGGTAATAAAGATTTACAGACTTACAAGTTATTCATATACATTCTTATTTTATACTAGTATTTCTTGTTTGGGGGGGGTTCAGACACCCTCGACCCCCCAATATCTACGCCCCTCGATTTACCAATAAAAAATATCTTACACTGATTTGAACCGTCTGGTTGGGAGGCCAGTAGGTACTCTGACCACTTCATCAACTCAACCTTTTAGAATTTCATTCACTTGAGGTTTTCAGGTCTGCACCCATGCTTATAAGACCTTTAGACCATTTCAATTCCAGGCAAGTTAACGTGCTTGCAACTAGAATAGTGAACGCCAATGAATATAACGTTTTTTTTAAAGCAAACTTCATGATTTAATTCCCGAGATCTTTAATATAGCACCATTTTAATCTCAGCCAATTCGTGCGCCCTTCTTAGTTTGCTAAACAAAAATAAACATCGATAATAGCTGAGAAAAAGCTTGTGCCTCCACGGAATCGTGGTTTATGACTTTGGTGACATCTATCGTTGCAACCTGGCAGGGGTTAATGTTTGTGACTCATTGACGTGACCGACATACACGGCTTGGAACAGCTTTTGAAGGAAACACTAAAAGCTCCTCTGGATTTTGCAGCTTACGACTTTCCATGTTATTTCTTTTCATTTCCTTTCACATAATTGTCAATAGTTACGTTATTTGGCTCATGCTGCGAAACCTCTCTGGTGAGTACACAGTTTCCAATTACGAAACAAAACAACGACAATATCGATCCACAAGTTTTCTGAAGCGCTATGACTTAAACAACCTGAATTTTTGAGAACTGGTACCGAGCCATTCACTTCGCTTGGTGCCCGACGGCGCTTTCGACAGCCTTGTGGTGATGGGGTGTTGGGTGAGGGAAGGAGGTGGACGAAATTAGGTGAGATAAAAGCCTGTAGCATCTTTTATAGCATTTATTTTTATGGATAAGGTGCCAGGAATTGGGTGATATACATCTACATTTACGTTATACCCTGTGAACCACCGCGAGGGTGTGTGGCAGGGAGAGTAAGATCATCGTACATGCACTACTTAGCACGCAACTAAAGGTACAATACTACTAATTCATGGAAACATTAGATATGCTTTCATGAGACACCTGCAACTAAAACGTTAGTATGCACGTAGTAACGTAATAGTTAACGATAATTCAGGAATTTCTTCAAATACATATATTAATTAACATTTCCCAAGTTATTAGTTAGTAATGCTTAAACATGCTTCATGTAATAAAGACTATTCTGACAACATTTCACGTACCTATACCATGCTTATTATCTTCTCTTATAATTCGCTGGAAAAATGACATTTTTAATCGTTCGGATCAACAGCCTATCCCTCTAATTTTGTTTTTCTGATCAAATCTAGTGCAATGCACGGGAGTTCTTGATATATTTATAATTCCATAGGAAACCATATCAACTTCAAATTTAATTTAAAAATTTAGTCTACATTGCATTCTGATAGTAACTGCATATTAGAATTTAGTACTTATATGTAACGGAGAAAGAAGCAGATTTGATACCATGGTGGGACGTATATGCTAATCAACCGCCCGCAGTGTTTTCCGAAAGAAGGTAGCTACCGAATGCTAATGAGATTTGCATTGCGAATCAGGGAAAGTTTTTAAGAAGGCTAATGGCTTTTTTCAGCGAGAGCATGAGCTTGCCAGGTGGCGATTTAGGTCTCCACCGATTCCATTCAATCCTCTTCCTATTCGCGGATACGTCAATTCATCGAGGAATTATAATAACAAAATTTCCCCCAGGACCATGCCAGACTATTCAGGTGCGAAGATTTAATTTTCGATCGCTCTTTTTTTGTCTCGTGGGAAATTAATAAGACATGAATAGCAATTTAAAAAATCAATTGTTTGTCCTGAAGAATAGATCATTTTAAATTCTTACCTCCAAGAAATGATGAACGGAAGAAAGGTTCCCTTTCCCTGACGCTTTAGCATGGAAGATCAATCTATTATTCCTTTGAGCACAACATTTCATCATTGCCCATAGACATGGGCTTTGAGTGGTAGTCTTGGATTTCAAGTACTCCAACCCTCGAGTTTATGTCACGCCAATTAACAGATGCCTTGAATCCTGAGAAAATAACGGCCATGTCCGATGTAGCATTCGAAACCGCAAACTTTGAGTTGCCGAGCCTGCACTTCAATGCCGTACCAGAAGATACCAGAAGACCTTCAACGCCAGACCAGAAGATATTGGCGCACTCAAGGATATAGACTGTAGCATAATCCACATGCAGCCAAATTTTGAGCGCAGAATGACGCAGCCAAATTTTCAGCGCAAACGAGGGACAAAAAATGTCGTTGAAAGTCAACGGATGCGGTGAGCGAATGGATATTTTCCTTTTAAAAGGTGTCGGCATCACTTCTCACAGCTAATGGATTTGTGAAAGACAAAAAGAGCAATTCTGGGATTGAATGTTAAGAGAAAAGAGGAAAGTGGATAAAGGTGAAAAAAAGAGGAGAGTTGGTAAAGGACGATTTCCCCATCTGGATTGATTACAGGTGGCTTATTGGACATGAGACCATTCCTTGAAATCCATTCTTGATATTGATTAAAAATCGGAACTCTCGGAATAGAAGAACAAAGAAGGCGTTAGCTGCGAAATTAAGCTGTGAAGACAAATATAAAGGTTTAATTTCTTCATTCGTCGACGCCGGGCTTAGAGGTAATTGAAAGATATTATCATCTACCAAGGACGTGGGGTAGACTGACCGATTGCCACGTCAAAGATGACAGCCTTGATGTTGATTCTAAGCTATCCTGGCATGGTAACGACAAAGGAGCTGGAATGTGTCTCAACAGAAGGGCGCAGAAAATTCCCGGGGGTCAGACATCTCCATGAAAAGGGAAAGGAAAGTGTTCTCCTAAATCAAACAGGTTTGACGAAAAGAAGGGAAAATTTTTATTCCTATTGAAAAGGATACAAGAAAGGGAAAAGGAAGGGGGCGTTTCATTCTCCCAGCCTCCATTCTTTTTATTCCAAGTCGCTTCCAAAAGATTTCATTAAGGTAGCTGGAACCTGTCTCACTCCCAAGCAAACTGTGCCAACCCACTCCTCCCTCCCCCTTTCTGCAACAACGCGAAAACTCAATTGTTGGCCAGAATTTAATTTGGGCATGGAAGCCCCTTCGAGTGAAAAGCCAGGATAATAAAACTGAAGGCGCCAGGGGTCAGCGGCAGACGCAACGATTTGAGCATTTTTGAATGAAGAAATATGAAGGCAGACTTTCCGTCGGTGTTTTTTTTAAATAAGCTCGAGGAAGATTCGACAAACGTATTTATATTCCTTGAGCAGAGGATGTGGAATTTTTCCGGGAAAAGGAAAAGAATCGGAATCACTCGAACGGAGAGCATGGGAAAATTTTCCCCGAGGGGCATATTTAATCTGAAGGAATCGGATAAATTTTACGGACTCAGGGGGTCTTAGATTCGGGGAAAATGTAATAAAAATTCAAACATTCTGGTTGACAAAAAATATGAATTTACGTACTCTCAGCATATTGACTCTTGTGAAATGCATACGCTTTTCCCCAGGCTTTTCCACCCCAAATTCTTCCGCTGAAAACCGCCAGTGGAGGAAAGTGGTTTTTTAGAACCGGTAACATAACCTTTAGTTTGCCATACTCCGGCGTAGAGCTCTTTGTAAATCAGGATTCCACACGTCGAAAGAAACTTGAAGACAGAACTAAAAACTGAGGGGACTAGTTTTCTCAAAATAAATTTCTATTAAATGTTTTAAAAAGTACAAATCACCAAAGGGAGGATACATGTAAAAATAAATGTTGATTATTTTAACAAATACCCGACAAAACTACTTTTCTTTGGGCGGAAAACGGAGGCTTAACTATGATGGATGAAGGCATAGAAAAGTGTGAAAGATGATGTCTCTCTCTCTGAGAAAGAATTGAACCATGCTTTAAGCAAAAGTAGTTATTGCAAGATGCGACCAATAACTGAGGTCGTTTGGACTTTTAAGGATAGGTAAGTAGTCAAAAACGCTTTTTGGAAAACGGAGGACTGGTGGGGAGAAACCCGGCGTTGGGATTAGCTTACTCTGAAGAAAATGCACCAGAGGGCTATTGCTGATTACGGTAACTAACTCTTTAACGTCCCATTAAACAAATGGAGTGCTGACGTTGCGAGTCTTCTGCGCACAAAATTCAAATTTGGAAAGTTATTGCAATGAAATATATGCTACCAATGTTCGTTCGTAGGTTTCCGCGGCGTTGATTAGATGTTCTCTGCATTTTTCTCGGGATGAGTCCGCGTCGTTTGACTGTGAGACAACAGTTTCGCCAACCTTCCTTTTGGCGAAACTGTTGTCTCACAGTCAAACGACGCGGACGCTTCCCGAGAAAAATGCAGAAAACATATGCTACCAATGCCGGTTTTTGTATACGGGTCTTAAGGATGTAAAGCTAATACTATGGCCACCACACTGGTTAGTTATTAAGTGTTGAGTTAATTAGGTTTGCCAACGTCTATGGTCATGAACACCACTTAAAATCAATCATCTAGACACGAAAAACCCTTAAAAAATATTTTTTTAAGCATTTTATTGAATTACATAGCATATAATACAGAATGTGGAATTTTATATTCGAATAACAAAGCAAGTACGTTTTAAAAAAGTGACTACTAGACTGACACTGTTTGAGACATCCCTTAAAATATCTTAACCAATATGGATCGCATTCCATCAGGATGACTCTCACAGTCAGGGTAACGTCACATTCCTCATATTGCGGTGGTATTCGGCGTGAATCCGTAGGAGTGGGAGATTGCCAAACCAGACCGATCCATCCTGTATTCAAGGAATTCGTCCTTTATTTGCACTAAAAAGTGAAACCCCAAGCCCTCAAGTCCTTGGGAAGCACTTAAATATCCGTTTTAATATACTGTTAATATTCACCGCCAGTTGATGCGGACTTTAGTTTCATTCGGTGGCTCCTAACAGTTGTGATTTTATAAAGCAATTTCAGTGGAGTAATTATAGCTGATGATGGTAGAAAAGCATATACTATAAGCTTTGAGTTCCTAGAAAATATTTGCTCAGCATGGTTTAATTAAACCTAGTATTTTCACAATGGGTAATATCTCTATGATCAGCTAAAAAAATTACATTTAATACTTGAAAATGGCTCTTCTATTTTAAATTTATGATGTGTTTTGTGCTGCAAGCCTTGGTTCTTGATTTCTTATCGAAAAACATACAGTTTCTGAAAGAAGTCACCGGAATGAATGGCTAAACTTGTCGGTCCGTGAGACATCTACGGATATTTCCGTAGGGGCACTTGTATCATTCAAAGAATACAGAATTATGGTTGGGCGCTGTTTTTCATGCTTAACGAAGGTAGGTACAAGGTTTCTTCCTTTCAACATACAAGCTACCACATTACTCACGAATATTGTGTTCAGCACTTGAATATAAAAAAACGACACATAAGATTAATTTCTGTACCAATTATATTTAATCGTGTGGCTGCAATGACGTGAAAATTTATAATTTTGCTTAAATCCGCAATTTTCGACGTTTGTGATACAGCACAAAATGCAACTTTGGCACATACATGGTGGCGCTCCCCTGTTACCATAGTGGAAGTGGTTGAGAAGACCCATCTCGTAGAGGAGCAATGGCATCGAACATCTATCGACCCTGATTGATATTTCTTTTAATATAACCTTTGTCCCGCGATATAAGTACATTTGAGTAGAGAGTGAAAAATGCTGGTGTCAGAATAAACTAAATAATCTAAAATAATGTGATATAAAGCCTTCGGTAGTGCCGATATTTCTTCATTAATTCGCAAACAAAAGTTCTGTTGTTAACATTCGTCTGCGCATGAAGGTATTAATGGAGCCACAACATTTACTTATTTTGAATTTGTATTTGCAATTAAGAAAGGTTCTCCGGTCAATGAAATTCTACGTAAACGCATGAATTTTGATTTTTCCTCGGGGTAAGTATATTGTTATTAAAAATCGACCTCAGGTATCCTGATGTATTTAAAAACATCAACAGGACTTTATCTATCCATTAAAACATTCATTATTGTGCTGCAAATGTTAGTATATAATGTAATAGGTAAAAACGCGAAAAACGAGTACCTACACAATTTTGTCTTACTTGCGGGAAAGTCGTACCACTTTTCATGGCAAATCCACAAGCAATAAAAAGGAATTGTTGGCCGGTGTAGCCAGATTGGTAACGCGTCTTACTAGCAACCAAAAGGTCGCGGGTTCAAATCCCACCCAGGGCATGGATATTGTGTTTGCCCTAGGATTAAGTGCTTAGATTAGACGGCGTGATATGGCCTCAGCCGTTCGAGCACATAATACCCAAGAAATTGGAAGTTAAAAAAAAAAAATTCTTCGGGAAATACCACTAGTCCCGGCCACACATCCGGCGTTCTTACACATTGGCGCGATGGAAAATCATCTCGTTCATTTTTCTCCTACAATATTCGCACATTGATTCACAGAACATGACAAAGGTGGTGTGGGATCACCGAATCAGACGCGGGATGCATTAGCATGGAATTCGAATTCGCGATCTTGGGAAAGGTTGAAGGAATTCCTCGACGCCTGTCGGCGAAAAACTGATCATCACGCGCCATTGTGACTGGGTTTCCCCTTGCGAGAGCCGAGTCCAAAGTGAACGCCAGGAGAGTTTCGACTCCCGCTCCGGCCTCCTGAGGATCAATCGCCAAGGAATTTCAATTCCGTTGTCATCCCCGAGCTGTCCTCCGCTTCTCCGACGTGAACATTGAAAACAAAGGCGTTACTCCGTCTTCAATCGCGGTGATCAATCCGCACGACTCGACCGTATTCGAGGAGAAAACGTGAAAAAGTAGAAAAGTTAAAGAAGGAAGAGAAAAAGATAGAGATAGAGAAAGAGAGAGAGAGATAGAGAGAGAGAAAAAGAGAGAGAAAGAGAAAGAGAGAGAAAGAGAAAGAGAGAGAAAGAGAGAGAAAGAGAGAGAAAGAGAGAGAAAGAGAGAGATTAAGAGGGAGAAAGAAAGAGAGAGAAAGAGGGAGAGAGAAATAGAGAGAGAGAAATAGAGAGAGAGAAATAGAGAGAGAGAAATAGAGAGAGAGAGAAATAGAGAGAGAGAAAGAGAGATAGAAAGAGGGAGAGAGAAAGAGAGAGAGAAGGAGAGAGAGAAAGGGAGAGAGAAAGAAAGAGAGAGAGAAACAGGAGGGTTGAATTGGGTGAGGAAAGGAGATCGCCGTCACATTTTCACTCAAGCATTCCACCCCGCTCCATCAACTTCGGCACTTCTCTTATGCCCTGGTTACACGATGCATTAAAATGCAGTACAAGTTAATGTGTGAAGGCATGAACGCGAAAATTCACCGTGTAACCACGCCAATATAAACGAATGAATGAACAGAGAATAGAACCTGTTCTAATTTGGTCCATGCATTCGTACAAGCTGCGCTCGTGTTTCAGAGGCAAACGAGCAAACGTACTTGAAACCATTCACGCAAATGTACATGAACTTGTACACGTTAATGTATTGTGTAACCAGGGCTTTAGGCACCGCCATATACAAGGTCTCCGCAGATAAGCTCACCCAACGGATGGTGGTGCTCAAAAGCCGTGGTGCGCACGCGCGTAGATTCTTCTCGGCAATGCAGCCACCACATGCTCGAATTTTATTTCCCGCAGCCGCACCGCCCGACTCCCATGGCTCGGCCCGAGGGTGTGGAATTGGATCTTGCCGACTCCCCCCGGGATTCAAATCGCATGCTACCAACTGTGGAGCGTGCGGTCCTGCGACGACGTCCACCCTCGTCTCCTCCTCTGCGGTGGCAGTTCAAACGTGTCTCCGTTCAAGCACGATCCCTTCCTTGTTCCCCGTGTCCCGCGTCCACTTCAACTTTGTCTTTCCCTAAAGCCTTCTCCCCTCTCCACAAAGTGAAGGTTTCCCTTCCCCAAGCGTTTACCTCGGTGGAAAAAAGGAATGCGGGAGAGAAAGAGAGAGAGAGAGAGGCTTTGCGGTTGGCGGGAGGAGTGTCCAGCAGAGGCGAGCATCAGCATTCCTATCATCCCTCCCCACCCAAACGCCTCTGCCACGTTACCTCCCGCCCAATCTCCCATTTGCACTGCAAGGTTTCATCCAAGCGCTGCAGGAATTGCGGGGCATCGCGATAAATTTTTGAATGGTTTATACATGCGCTAGCGGTTTGATGCGAGTACATGAGCCGATTACGACGAGGACATATTTAAATATGCATCGCGTACAGCAAAATGAGCCTCACTCATGTCACATGGAAAATGACAGCCATATTCAATTATATTTAAAATATGTTGTTCAACAAATGTATACTAGCACCGATTCGGAATAGAGCATAGCTTTAAGTTGTTTGTTTTATTTAGCACTTACGAATAAAATTGGCAAAATTTGCACAAATGAAGGCCTTCTTGAGGCACTATCATTGCTTAACGACAGTCTAAAAAATCGGCACAACATTCAACAATGAGATCGATTGGATCAGTGAGGGTAGACCTCATCAAGAGAATGATCTACTACGTGTGAAATTCATACATTATGCCGGTGGAGAGACACTACTATGTATTGTATCCCCTTTGATTTCCCAAAAGGGCCTGTTCTGTAGAAAAACACCCAGCCCGGGAGAAACTGGGTGTGTTCAAAGAGGGCCACTCCAACGTTAGTAACCTGGCCCCGCCAATAGCACAACGATCTAATCACTGGCTGCCTTAAAATTACATCCTTTTCTTAGAACAAAGTTGAGGATTTTAGGTATATGAACATAAAAGTACATATAATTTTCGAATGTCTCAAAGACATCCTGTTGTGCGCTATTTTAGACTCAATGAAAGGTTCTACATAGTAGGCTTTGAGAAATTGATCACGCTGTACTCTACGGTTTTGAGAGACTTCATAGAAAGAGCGTTGACACAATTCTATTAACGAATGACGCTGATAGGTACCAGATGAAATCCAAAAAATGTAAAATTATATTTAGATTCAACCGGATAGAGATATTTTTGGACATTTCCTGAAAGCTGACTCATATTCTTGAATAAATTGAAAATACTTTGACCGCAAGCATACTTTACCATTTCTTATTACTTACTCTCTTTATTATTATTTTCCAAGATAGTTCTTAAAACATCTATTTAACTCTTCCCGATACTCCAGTGCTCAACAATCTCCATAATAAATATCCTTCAAAATTTCGCTACCAAGCAATATATTTTCCGTCCTTTTTTGTCAATGTAGTTTTTATGCTTCGAATGTTCCACCTCAATTGTCTCTCCTCCACAACCATATTCAACCCTATCTCCAATGCGTTAAACCCATTACTAATCCATGACAACCGAAATCAATGCGTTCACAAATAAAATTCTCATTCGGATTATTAGGCAAAAAACAAGTCTTTTATTCCATTCAATATCTGTACTCTGTTCCTCCTACTGGTGAAGATAAGAGTTTCCTATATACGTATATTCTTATTCGTCAAGCATTGAGTTTTTAAAAAAATCTACCCAATCACTAATGGAGGCCTTTTCTGTTCCGTAGCTAATGGTGTACTACTTTTATGTGCTTCTAAAATTATACTCCTGCAGAACGAAGTACCTATACGAATGAGGGACAAAATAAACAGAATCTGGGAATGAAAGGTGGAAGTCAATACTTTAAAGTGGGCTCTGAATTAGAAAATACAATGAAGTAATATAATTATCGAAGTAATATAAAATGATTAAAAGACGAATGGTTGCAATTACTTACGTAGTAAAAAAATTATAAAATTTGGAATATGCTGATGAATAGTGTTTTTTTTTGGTCAACATATTATTTTCCGAAATCCTACATATTTAAATTTTCTCAATATTTTTTTTCAATTAGCAGATACTATTTCTTAACGGTTGTAGTAGAATTAGTTCTCAAGATTATCTAACCACTAGGTTGTCAGGCTGAAATATTTCCAAGTTGGATATTGCGGCTGTCCAAAACATTATCTGCAAGTATTTTTAAGGCCAATCTAAGAAAGAATCAATGGATTAAACTCATTACCAACTCTTTACAACCAAAAGTAGCGCATTTACAAAATTCTCATTCGGATTTTTTGAGAAAAACAAGTTACGAGGTCCCGCGAGCGCGTTTTATTTTACTTTACCGGTGGTATTAATCGCTGCCGCATGTGGTTGCGTTTTTAAGTGCACGAATTCATATTTATGCTGCTGGGAATTAGTGACCACTATGATTGACAAAAACAACTGATACGACCAATGAGTATCCAATTTTTTTATCGGACGTTTTTCTATAGTGTTGGGGACCTGGCCATATTTTGGCCTACATCAATTTGCAGAACAATGGATAAATATGGAATAAAGTGATAAGCATACTTTGCCAGATTTTCTTCTCCACTTATCATATGCCCTACCATGTTTTATGTGCTGAAAGCTGCTAGGAATGGCACAAAGTTAAATATGAATATGACAAATATCTGTTCGTAAATTTCTATTAAAAAGATATTACACAACACACACGGACACGTAATTTCATGTTTTCAAATAAATATTTTATTCATATTAACGAGGATACCACTGTTGTTACTTGTTTTGCTGTTTTCCGGTTGCGTATATCATTGGGAAGCCAGTGTGACTCATTATATAGCGCTGTACTATGTCTTTTCACATTTATTTGTCTGCTAAACCTTTGATAAAAGAAAGTAGAAGCTGAATGTTTTCATTAAAATATTAAATGCCTGTACCGGAAGGTTCTGAAAGGTATTGTTGATAAAATACAAGATTTTATAAAGGCGATTTGCCAGGAAAAGGACTCAATCGTGGGTGTGGATAATTAAAATTACAGAAAAAGCAATCTGGCAACAAATGAATGGTATTCTGAAGACTGTGAAGGTAAAAGTGTGGGCGGCATTTTAAATGGAGTAATTTTCTCACTTCTGAACACTCTTCTGTTATCCCAGCCATTTACTGTTGTACAAAAAAAATTTTCAAACATAAATATCCGTTCAAGAATGAATTTGAACGACGAAGAGTTCACAAGAGGTCAACGCAGATAACATTTGACTCAATCTTTTTTGGAATTTAAACTTTGTTCGGGCCCTTTTTATAAATTGGGCGTTTCCACATTGTCTTAGGATCCATCGCTTTGATCCTTTGCTCATTTATGAAACTAATTGTTTATTTCCTCTACTACAAATGACATTCAATCAAATATTATCAGAAGGCAATTAGCGGAGTCTACTGAAAAAGTAAAATACTTTTTTGAAAAATTCGGACATTGTTACAGTTGAAATGGATATAAAGTGGAAGAAATTAACATGAGCAAGAGAATGTTATAAAGGGTAACTTTGGATGAATATTTTGGACATATAGCCATACTTTGAAAACAATTTATGCATATCTCACAAAGGGGACAAGTAACAAAAAAATTAACATTAGATTTTATGTGCATTATTTTTAACAACACAATCCCTCTCTTGGGTTTCAAGCTAACCAGATTATGAGTTATACCCCGACGAGAGATTTCAAGGAAATAAATAAATTATACTCAGATAAGGAAATATACTTGAGCAACAGCATGGAAACAAGAATATTTGCGTAAGTGACAATTTTCTTAGTAGTAAAAAGTCAGCGGGAAGATTATCTATTTATTCTAAACATAAACTCTTCTTTATTTCCAATTTGGTAAATGATTCTTCAAGCTCTTCTTCATTTTATGGCAATCAGTATAATACTCAATCAGTAGAATAGGTAAGTAGAATTAGTACGTAGATTGCCAACTAGGCAACCGGGGACGCGATGGTAGTAAATGTTTGATTAAAATTTCATATTGTTTGAAATTTTAATCAAACTTTCAATATCAAATTTTAAAATTTAATATTATTTTAAAATATGAAGAAATCTGTCTTATTTACAGAACATGCATTGTCCTTATCCATATTATATTTTGTCAGCAATCGATGAAGATATTTTTTTTTCCACAGAGAACAAATTCACTTTCCCCGGATCCCCGGAACCCCGGAGTCAGGGCCGGGAATCAGGGGGTTCCGGGTTCTAGTGTCGGTCAAGGTGGATTTTTTTTGTCCGTGGAAATTTGTCTGTTATTGTGAATTTCAGCGGGTGACTCCACTAAGGTATTCGCGGCTTGTTCGCAATCCTTGAATTGGAAAAATAACTTTCCTTGAATGTATGAATAATCAAAGTGAGCCCATTTATTTTATTCATATGGTTAAACGAAACTGTCTCCAAAGGTCTCTTTTTTCTACCTACTCTCTCCTAATCCCTGCTATTGCAACTTCAATATATTCGCCGTTTTTATTTCCATCAAAACACACTGGTACGATATACACCTCAATCACAATTACCTTTTCTTGCTCACATAAGAGATAATTGAATTATTTTTTTAATTCCCCTTTCATGCATTGATTCTTTAGGGAATTTTTTGTTGCTATTACGTACGTTCGCCACAGCTAACTCATTAGAAAAGGATAATTGATTGAACATTTTCATTTATTGTTCTCTGATGAAAGAATTTTCTGTTTAATTAACTTCCCCATGAATCTGCAGAAATAAGGCGTACCGTTTTGGAGGTATTATGTAGATGTAAATAAGGCGAATTCAGAGCGTACCGTTTTGGAGACTGAATGCCACTAGTGCATCGGCTATAAGTAAACTAAATTTTGAGTAGACGAGAAGAGTTGTAATTGTTAAAGGAGTTGAACGGCAACTTAGATCATTTGTGCAGCGGCGTCGGAAGTGGGGGGCAGGAGGGGCCGAATGGCCCCCTGGAATTTGCTCCGGGCCCTTGAGAAATGAATAATATTTACTAATAAATATTTAATTTCACTGGTTTTCAGTTTACGTTTTTGCTTCTGACACATATTCTTACATATGATCTTTTAGAAAAATTTTAGTCTTCCTTAACGCTAGTGAAGCGGGACCCTTTTTTTAAGGCTCCAGGCCCTTTCCTTAGGAGTCGGGCCCTTTTCAAGGTCCCCCCCCCCAGTGAAAATAGTTCCAAACCTCTGCATTTGTGTCATTAATGATGGGTGGGAATTTAGAGATAAGGTCAAATACTTGGAGAGCATAAGAAAAGTGGAGAATCCCAGCCCCAGTATTATCATATATTCAAGGAAATGCATCAGGTTGTCCAGTGTTTTACTGAACCTGAAACCTGAAGTTTTACTATCCAACGAATGGAGTACTGTACCCGAAATACTCTCCATGTGGCACTGAACAATCTTTATCTCTTCCAGAACTCGAACCATGGGCCATAGGGATAAGGGATTGGTAAAGGTGATACAATAGAATTACGGTCGTTTCCTCCGTAATCACGGGATTAAAAAAGTGAATGTACAAATTCTGATTTATTTTCCATTCATAGATCTCCGTGGTGATAAATTACTGTCAGTAGTACTTCAAGTCTGATCTAACTTTTACCGATGAAAAATGAAATAGCGCCCGGATAATAAAGAAATTGTAGCCCTGTTGCGACTTTCCTCTGATAATTTTCCGACTAAATCAATAAGTAATGGTTTACAATTCTTATAGGGAAAATATTTCAATGTATGGCAAGGAGGTATCGTCGTTATTGCCCTCAGGGAAAATAAAGATATTAATTAACTAAAATGTTTCATTGTTTTCGAATGAAATATAGAAAAATTATTCATTTGGAATGGCTTAAGTACTTCTGCTAGACATTTATCATTATGAATCAATAGCTAACAAAAGACTACAGTATCCTGTAAGGAAATTTTATAGTGTATTTTTGCAAAAAGTGGTAGTAATCCCTGGACGCAAAATTGAGGCGATACCCTACTATAACGTCAATTATTATGATATATTATTAGTTGTTAGAACAATTTAGCGCTATAAAAGAGGAAATAGAAAATAGGAAGAGTGGTAAATGAAGTACAAAAATGTAAGTATGACAGATAATGAGTACATCTACATAATACCCCGAAAGCCTCTTCAAGAGTGTGAGACAGGTTGTGATCTATCACTGTAAATATATTATAAAACAAAAATGAGCTAAACCGACACTCACCATCATGCAGGAATAAGAAATACTTGTCCGTGCATTCACTGCACAGTGTGAATATGCTATAGTACGATGCACTATCAACATAATACAAAGTGCACTTTAACTATTTTAAGGAAACATTTTAGATGTACATTCACGAGGCATGTGTAACGAAGTTGCTTTAATTCACAAAGAAATGCAATAATTATTGATTGGTCAGGCACTTCTATAAATACAATAATTAATTACTGTATATTTCCCAAAGCGTGCAGTAGTTAGTAATGCTAAAGCGCGAACATGTAAAAAATCACCACAGACTACTCTTCTGTATCAAAATCTAGAGTTACCATTTTAACATCCCCATGCATGTTCACTGTAATCTATTACTATCCCAATTGGGTGCGGAAAAAAATGAATGGTTGAACCTCTCTATCTTACTATCTCCTTAATTTTATCCTCATGACCTCTCTTGTCATAAGACGATTGTGTTTTTAATATATGTGTCAAATCTACAGAGAATCTTTCCACCTTAAATTTCTGCAAGCTATTAATTATGTATTTTATCCTATGATCTGATATTGATTCCACACTCAATATTATAATAATTTTTATGCAATATTGGACCTTTCGGAAGACATTTTAAGCAAGGAACCAAATAGCATATGAAATATTTTACTTTTATAAACGAAAATTGTTTAAAAGTTTAATAATTTTGTGGTTCAAGTTAATTATTCCACCCGGGAAAAGATGAAATTTATGGTAAAATTTGGGAAAATTGCTCTTAACATCCCTTTAAATAAGCAGTAAAATTTTCATTTGCCTATTATGCCCATGGTAAGCTTAAAAATCTTAATTTCCCAGACGGCCATTAAGATTGTTAAGCGTGAAGTAATCAACTCTGCAGTGGAATGTTTATAAAAAGAGGAGAAAATAAATAGTGTCTTATCAAAAAACTATTGAACGAAGAAAAAACGAAGTAGCTGATGAGATGTTGACTAAATAATAGCAAATAACATGAAAAAAGCAATATCATGTCTTTGACGTATATGCTTGTTGTCAATTTGTTGGAAGAGACCGTATGGTATTTTTTTGGCTTCATCGGTTGAAAAGTTAGGAACCAACAAGCTTCATGAAGCCCCGCAATCTCTTTGGGCACTAATGAGTGAGCGGTGTTTTCTGGAAACCCTGATGAAGAACTAAAGAGGTTTTTTGCAACTCCATCAAATTAATGGAGGTGATTAGAGATGAAGAGAGCACCCTGGTCTCCGTTAAGGTGATCAATACGGAGTAATACTGTCAAACAAATGAGGCGTTGCTAGGCTACATTCTACAGAGAAAGTATGAAAGCGTGGAAAAGTATGAAATAAGACCTAATTTCATTAAAATATTAGGTGCACTCAAGTTTGAAGGGATTTTATGAAGCAATCAGAAGACGTAAGGCAAAGCTTGACAAAGACGTAAGGCACCGTATTTTATCTCGTTTAATTCTACGTCATTCTATGAACATTAAATTTAAAAAAATTACATTATAGTATTTTTTGCAACAGGTGGAATGTAAAACGTGCCGGATTTTAGGGATCCATGAGTTTTCGAATTTAGCTTTCCAAATTATACTTCAATGGGAGCTTATGGGACACTGCGTATGAAAGCATGTCTAGAAAACTTGGTTCACTCCACTTCAAACACTATCAAATACCCATGGTGGCCGAGGAACGCTTTTGACGCCACGGTAGTCAGAGTTTGAGTAATCGACCCTGAACCTCAATGCATTATTTGTAATGAGAGCGCCTGAAAAGCAAATGGCTGTTAATGCGGCACGAAGAAGATTATCCAGCCCGCAGACGGAGGGGCTTTTTTCATCGATGTATATCCTATTAATTTGATGGTTTAATACGTACTTCCTTTTGGAAAATTAATTAAGATCATCCCATCCATGGTCTGCCCAGGGGAGAGCAGATGCTCGGGCTTCGCGAAAATCCTTTGGAGGCGGAAACAAAATTAAACTCCCGAGCGCCCTCTCCACCCTGTAGAGGCTTTTCTCTTTTGCGACCCTTCGTTTACTTTGGGGGTAAACAAGTTTTCGCCCCTTTTTCCAAAGGAGAAGGCAGAGAAAAAAAAACATTCAGCGTTTTTCGTGCTTCCACATCGCCCATTATTATTTTCCTCCCAGCCTCCCCTCCCGCGTTTCCATCTCCCCCACCCGCCGGCTTTGATATTCAAGCTTTACCCCCGCAACACCACCCCTGCACAACGGGGCACTATTTCCTTTCAGGAGCAAAAGAAAGCTTTCGATTGGCCAAAATATTTATCCTGCCCCCGCCCCTAACTTCTCTTCCCAACACCCCTTTCGGTTCCCATCGCCCCTCGCGACCGAAACCGGGACCGCGACCAAGAGAAAGAAAAAAAAAGACTGGGTCGTCTCGTATATCACGCTCCCTCGTCACCTCCCGACCTTTCTTTCTCCTTAGCTGCGTTTGGAGGGGAGGGAGTAAGCAAGCTATCCCTTCTCCCACCTTATCCTATCGCGACCGGACCGAAAAAATGAAGGAGCCTGTAAAGCGTTAAAAAAATATCTCACCGTACCCGTTCACCCCATGCTTACCGCTTCCTTCCCAAGAGGAAGAGAGAGTTGGAGAGTGGGGAGAGGGGTGGCGGAATAAGGGACCTCTCCGTCTGCGGCCGCTTTATCTCCCTCCCGGGGATAACCAGTCATGCTGTTCTCTGTTGCCCTAATCAGCCTCCATCGTCTTCCCTCCCCACCTCTCGATTCGTAATTTCCGGATCGTCGGCAGAGCACATTGGGTGCGGCCTTCCCTCCCCTCCTCCCCCCAACTGCTCATCCCCCTCCCGGAGGGGAAGGTATGAGGGAGAGGGAGGCATGGGAGAACGACGCTGGGGCCCACTCTCCGGTAAAGGGTCATCACGAGGCGTCAATATAATCATCACGGGTCATCACCCATAGAACATTTCTGTTGCATTCCCGAATTCGATATGAGGTTCTCCAATGGTTTACCCAATATGACCGGTGACAGATGCAAAACACGTTTTAATGGGTGGTTCCATCGTATACGATAATGTAAATTGATATTTTAAAGCATCCTCTTTTGACAAAAATGTGGGAGACCCGTTTTCAATACCATATTCATCATTACAGGTATTTCACGAATAAAGAATGGTAGTCTTTGCCTTCTGAAGAACTCCCATCTATACCATCGGAATATTCATAGCTCCTCCTTTTGCACACACCAATATGGACCTAGAATTTTCATTCTTCCTCACACTCAAAATTTACGCACCTTTCACCTTCAGTTACGACCTACAGAGGATTCAGTTATTCCTTTACCCCTGTCTTACTCGACACGCTTTCCTCTTTTACATCTATTCAAAACTCCTAAATCTCAGAATTCGTCCCAAGAACGCTGGGAGGTTCGTCAGGCTTCATATGTTCTCAGGGTATGTATTATTTCATGCATATTTTCTACCCAGTCACCTCAAATAGCTTCATTGCCATTTGAATCTGCTCTTGGTTTCTCAAAAAATTTCCAGGAAAACAATCGGCGAATCTAACACCAAAACACACTGTGGCAAGGTTATGAAATCTCATCGTTCTGTCTGGTAGGAGACACCCTTCCAATCTCAGTTGATGGCATGGGTTAACAAATCAACTTATTTCTGCCTTCAAGAGTAAGTGCCTTTTTAGTTTTAGTGTAGGAGATAAATTAGAGCCCGTAAGTTCAAAAATACTGCATCACATATAGTTTGCACAAAAAATTGCAAAATTTCCAATTGGATGTGAGGAAATTAAAAAATTTCAGCATAACTCGGGAAAAACTATGAAAATTTTCTTTTGGCAAATGCCATTTCTACTTACTTTCTGAAAATCTCTCGCAAAAAACCAACAATAATCCGCCAGAATTCCTCTGTTCGAACTACCCACTATCAATCTCTTATTGACATTTACATCCTTGGTCAGTATAAAGAGAGAACTTAAAAATATCAATATTATTATACGTATATTGGATAGAATCATATAATAACCAGAAAAATTATTTGACAGTGTGCATATGAGAAAAAACGTTTCAAGTCAACCATTCTATCTAGGAGTAGCGGGGACCATCGGGCCTCATCTAGACCAGGTTAAATAAAACAAAAACCAAAGTCAAAGTCACTCTATAATTTACGACACCAATATAAAAGATGACTTGATGTGAAGAAAAATGACCTACCTAGGAATTGTTACCTTTAAATTAAAGAGACATCTGTACTACTACAAGGCAGCTTATTGCAACAAGGCTAACTAAAGAAAATTGATTAGGCACTACAAGGACGACATTGACAGAGCTAAAAGAAGTGCAGTTTACTAATGGAGATGTGCTACTAACAACAATCAATCGGAGAACGTTTAAAGAAAGCAGTAGGGAACATGTAGTTTGCTAGAGGTAATGTACCCAACTTTGATCTTCGCAAAACATCTCTTTGAAAATAGTCACCCCAGTGATTTTGAGCTAACCCTTGTCTTCATCTAGATTAGGGAAGAGTGGTGTAGGGTGAGTAAGAGATGATTGGATTTTTAGAACTTTTGGAAATTATAATGGAAAATAAAAGCACTGACATCGTTCAAGATATATTGTATTCCCACTACTCCCCACTCTCGATATTGGTGTGCATGAGTCGACCCCAGTAACGCACCCATCCTTACCGCCAGACTAAAGTCCTCCAACCTAAGCCACGACAGACCGCTCACCGCCTAAATTTTGGGCTGGTTAGGGGCAACGGATACTTCCCCCAACCACTTAATATTCCCTTCTCCCTGTCACCGTTCCTCTCCGCTCCCTCTAAGTCCACCCATATTTCTTTTATGTGACAATAAAAACCCAAGCTTTTATTCAAGTTGTTCCTGATGATGTTGCGAATATTAAATGAAACCAGGGTTGTGCGATAGTGAAAAAAATGTGAAAGCCAAGTCACTGTGTCAGTAATTATGAAGCAGTTCCACAAAGTTAATTTCAATGGAATCAATTTTATCAGATTTAAACTACCCTTTGTGATTGTTTCTACAATGTCTTTATTTTCAGCGTGTAAATTGTTACCGTATGCCCAGGCAGCCTGGTAATACCAATAGTATACGTAATGACTTCCTTATTTTGTGCTACCTTACTTTTTTCAGGGTAGTTAACGGGTCTACGCTTCAATTACTCACGTTATATCAAGCCGTATTTCCAAACTTAATCCTAGTGCGTACGGAAAACCTTTATTCGAGGGGTAATTCGCATCCATATTTATTAGGTTTCCAGGAGGACCAACTGACCGACCTGAATATCGAGGCAGCGCTTCATTTCATTTCTCATATAATTTATGCAACGACTATAGTGGCTTCTTATAGCAGCCATAAAAGTTATATTTCCAAAAACATCCCTTTTGTTTCTGTCTCGCCATCCTGCGGCGATGTGTTCCCTCACATGCTTCTCGCCTTACGTTCTTGGCCTTTTACCGTGATTCTCTCCCTCTCCTAGATTAAAGTTTTCAGCATACTTTTTAACCTCAGCTAATTAAATTCTGTTATAATTCAAGTTTTCATTTCTGATTCTAGTTACTCCAACAACTAATTGCTATTTCAATTTGCAATTCTTAGTTAAATTTATACTATTAAATTTATAAGTTATATTGTGAGGAATATAAACGGTGGAATATTGGTCGGATTAATAACAAACACTAGTAAAAAAGGCCAAAGAGGCACCCTCAATTTAGCCTGGGTTGGTTGAAAATAAGAGTTTAACGAAATAGAAGTATGGAACAAACATAAATAGAATTTGGTTTTCTCTGCAATAGTGCTATTAAGCGATAAAGGTCACGACCATCCAGTCAGAGTAACTATATTAATCAGGGAAAAAATTAAAAGCAATCTTTATAAGAAATGATGTTTCCTCGGTTAGTAAAAACTGAATCAACTTGTTAGATTCTAGGGTGAATTCCTCTACCTATTCTCTAAGCCAGTAAACCTCTATCTTCGTCTTAGCTCTCTCATACTTACTATGTAGCCTATTGATTAATATTGCGTGCATCTTCAATCCTTAGCATCTCATTTCCTAACCCTGTCGAATTCCCTGAAGCCACCATCGTCCACCGCTCACAGATTGAGGAAGGACTCAACCCGTCTTTCCTTTGACCCTTCTTTCTTCAGTCCCTTCGTTCCCCAGAGACCCTGATGCTTAAGTAATGAGAGAGCGGGAAGGTTGGAAAAATCCTCTGTCCAGCCGGAGGAAAAGCGTGAGGGTGAATGGCGAATCAATTCATTTCCCTCCGCGGCCGACTTTTCCCTTCGCATCTTGCTCTTCGTCCCTCCACCGACTCCTACACTGACCTTCCGGGAGATTAGGGTAATAGCAGGCCCTCGCGGTATGGACTGCGCTACTCGTTTCTCCCCCTTCAATAAGGGCTTCTTGCTCGGAAAGGAGGAGGAGGAAGACCTTTAAACCCATCCTCGTGGATAAGGGGAGGTTAAGCGCACGCTTCAAATTAAGGACGCCATTCAACTTCCCAGACATTTATAGACAGGCAGACTTGAACGTATATACAGGTGAGTTTTACTTCACGTATTCCTTTTTCATTTGCCTTAAATTCTCCGTGCTACTCGAAAAATTCACATTGTAAGTACCAGTTTGATATAATTCACTGAAATATGCAACTCGCTGATAACAGAGTGGTGAAATTGTTGGCTTTCACTGTGTCCAGGACGTGACTGCATAGTCTGCTAAGTATCTTCTGTTGAAAAAGGTGGACATGCCGCCTTTTTCAACAGAAGAGCTTGACTGCCGTTGGCCGCTGGCTGAGTCCTCTTCGTGCGTGAAAGAGTGGGGGGGGGGGGGGGGGGTAAGAATGGATACAGGAGTAGAGTGGGAGACAGTGGAAGAGGTAAGGAAGTGGTGGCCTCTAGTGAGAACGATTCAAACCTGGCATTAGATACGCTACCTCTAACCAGATACTCACGAAATCTCACCTCAATACTGGTGGCATTTTCAGAAAGAACTTCTACTATGGCAAGGGAAAAACAATAGTCGAAAGTCTGATTGTGGTGGGCAGTATGCTTAGGGATAGGTTCATAGAATGGATCCATTCTTACCCCCCCGCCCCACTCTTTCACTCCTGAAGAGGACTCAACCAGTGGCCAACGGCAGTCAACCTCTTCTGTTGAAAAAGGCGGCATGTCCGCGGAAACGTCCAAACTGTTGTGAGTGTCATCTTTTCGTGTTTCTATGTTTCCGTCTCTGTTTTGTTTTGTATTTATTGTGACAAACTGCATTACCTATTTCTCCCTTGTTTTTACTGTAAGATCGGGTGAAAAAATACGAAAGACATCAATGACTCAATTTGCAACTTAAAATTTTTTGTGGAGTTGCAATGTGTTTCATTCTAAGACTCTAATCTCACCTCAACCGTGAAAATTGATATGCTAAGAGAGTGATGCACTAAATGGGCTCTATAAAACGCATGGCAAGCTTTTTTTGACAAAGAAACGTTTAAAATCAACTGATTCAGGCGAGATGTAGTGGAAGTTTGACGTATTAGAATAAAATATAGGTGCACTTTTCCACGACTAATTTATTGCTGCGTACGACGCGTTTCGGCTCACAGAGCCATCATCTGGTACAAGACACCAACATACATGTTCACATCATATTTATACATATTAGAAGGGGTGGGGGATGGGAGTAAGGGGGCAGGGAGGGGGGGGGCAAAGGTACGGTTGGGGAAACAGTGAGAGACGGAAAAACCAAGGAAGTATGGAAAGGGGGGGGGGGGAGGGGTTAGTGAATGAAGGGACGCGTGTCAAAAGAAAGGGATACGAGGCGGCAGTTAGCGAGGCAAGGAGGAGGTGTGTGGGAAGTCCCCGAAAGGGAAACTGGGAAAGGAGTAAGGATAAACAGCACGGGTTGGTGAAGGGATTACTGGCGGCAAAATGGTCAAAATAAGGTGGGGGGAGTGGGTGGGTGGACCGGAAAAAGAAAGAGAAAAACCCCGAGGAGGTTGAGTCGGTTGGCTATGGGGGGGGGGGGGGGGGGGGGGCGAAGTCGGAATTTGGCCGTTGGTTTTCGGGAAGGGGATGTTCAGGAGAGGAGAGTACGCAGCAATAAATTAGTTGTGGAAAAGTGCACCTATATTTTATTCTAAAGAAACGTATGACTCTGTGTGGATCGCTTTCAGCAAATGTATTTCTTCTCCCTTTCATCTCGCAAGCCTGGAACTTCCCTTCCTTTCCGGCCTTCATATCACAATTTTCTCAGGTAGTCTCTTCTAGCCACGTTGCCACCATCCTGTTTTCCTGTTGCAGCATGCTTTCTTCTTTCATCTACACCAGCATTTCTTTTGACTTCTTTCCTGTAACGTCTGAGACTTGTGTTGTTTGTTTGAGAGATGTTGGTGGGTTGCTGGGGAGTGAAGCTGAAGAATTGTTGTTTGTTTATTGGTTGTTGATTTTGTGCGGAGAAGGAAGAATAAAGAAGTCTGAAAAGTAGCGTCTTCTTTACTGAAATTAGTGTACTCCCGCAGTATTTGTCCGACGTTACATTCCTATTTTTCTTTAAATTCACTATGTTCTCTTCTAAAATTCTAAAAAGTCCTATAGTTACGTCCTCACACCCCCACGCTCACATTTCAAAGTCATGCAATTCATCTCTTCAAGCTCTGAAAGCACATGCAACACATCAATGAAACGTCTCAATCACCTCACCGTTAGTTTTTCTCTAAATTATTTTCTTTTTGCTCAATATCTTTCACTCATGTAAGCCTCTTCAAGCTTTAAACGCACACGAACAACATCGGTGAAACTACTCAATACCCAATTACCTTTGCTGTGTATTTTTCTCTCAAATTCTTCTAGTTTTACCCATCGCTTTTCACTCATGTCAACATTTTAAATACCACCATTTGGTGGCATTTGAAGTGTTTGGACTACCCCGCGAGTAGACACTATGCGAGGCGAAACCAGTGAACGTAGGTCAACAAAGAGGAGTAGCAACTGATCTGAAATTCTAGTCACTCCTTTATATTGCATTCTCAGCACCTCTCGTCCAGTGTTAGGTGATTCACGGTGGGTCTTGATGAAATTCCGCAGGCGTGAGTGCCGCGGGGCTGAGGGTGGGTGTGGCCCGGCCAGGCCTCCCGACCCCGCACGGAAAAGGTGGTCCGCTGTCGCCGCAACCGCACCCCTTTCACCGTGCCACCGCGTTCCCCCCTCTCCGAGAATTCCTCCCGCTCCTGGCCAATTAGACCGCCTCTACGGCGGCCGGCCGGCCCAGAGTCCATCTTTGCGGCGGAGGGCGGCAATTTATCTCCTTCCGACGCCCAGGAAGTTTGCCCACTTCGACATGCAGCGCACCTAAATTGCGCACTTGGTAAAGTATGGACTCGGGCGTTGGACCCTGCACATGCTGTGTGCGTCAAATACGATCCTCGTAGCTCTCGGACCCGGCCATTAGGAGAGGTAGGAACTCCTTGTATGGAGCTAAGGTGACTCCGCACATTTTGATCACAAATTTCCAGCGCCAATGATATGTTACTGTCTCCAACTCCGAGGTTTTCCAGCGGAACGACTATCCTGTATTGGTTTCTCGAAAACCTTTCCAAGAGTATCATCAGGCATCAAGTGTAATGGATTCTGAGAACGCATTAATTCTGTAAATATCATCTATAGTGTGATTTCATGTCCAACTGAAGTTCATTCTAGGAAGAGTACTGCTTAATATTGGTTTTATTAAAACGTACCTGGTATCAATTTCAAAAAGTCCGCTAATGAGTAGATTTCTTTTCAAAAAATTTGCGTGTACATTTCACTTCCAATTTGAAGGAAACATGACACATGCAGCATCTTATTTCAAATCATAGCTAACACAACTGTCTCTCTCAACTGTTCTGCCTCCAAACAAGGTAGTAGTGATACCGGTTTGGCAAAAGAAAGAAATAAGGTACAACTGCTGTATATGTTTAGGTAAATTTACATAGGGTACATTACAACAAAGTATGCTTTTCTGTGTCACTTACTTACAGTATAAACGAAAAATATTCCAATACTGTAGAAAAACTATTGTACAGGGTACCGAAATTTCCTATAAATGAGAAAAAAATCATCACAAAAGTATTATTCAGATTCAGTCAACGTCGAATAACAGTTACCTCATATCGCTATAATTTCATAACAGTGATAGCAATTTTCATCAAGAATCACTGAGGAATTCCCATTAAATCAACAAAAGCCGTATTTTTATTGCTTACGTGATAGAAAACTCAATTTCACTTACATGGTTCACTTGGAAGGTGACCGATTGTATGAGAAATATCAGGATAACAGCCATTGAAATAAATATTTTATGACCCAAAATCCTTTATCAAATGGCGTGAAAGATTAGCTTTTATTCACCATTTGTGCATGAAACAACCAAAATGCAATAACACATTAAACATTTATTAAAACTCAATAAAAAGTTAAAATTATTACGCAATGCATAGGTCACAAGTTTTTATATATTTTATCAGTAGTTTAATGTTCCTGAATGCAGTATGATGGGTCTAAAATAAAAAGAAACGATTGTAGTGTTGTAAACCGATCCTGACCAACTTCCACGCGCTTTTTTGGCAGATGAACGAACAACCCTTCTACGAGTGAGACTGACCTCTCATCCGCCATGTCGCTATCCTTCCACGGACACGCCCACCTCCCCCGCTTTCACCGATTTTTACACACATTCCTCCGGGTCGTATCTCCTCTTTCCATTCCTTTCCCAACGCTCGCTTCGATATCAACAGGTCAGAGGGCGAGGAGGAGCGAGGGGCAGGGAGAGTGAGAGGAGAGGGGCGGGCGGGAAACGGGGTGGAGGAGGAGAGTCGGAGTAAAGGAAGGCACGCTCCGGGGAATTTGTAGAAGCGCGGGGGGGAGGGGTCGGTTTCCGGCGCCCCTGTAAACGTGTGACCCCACTCGCTCCCTCGGGCCTTCCTCGGATGCGGCTTCGTCTCCTCCGCACCCCCAAAATCCTTTGCCACTCCCTTCCCACGCTACCTACCCCCGTGGTTTCCGCGAGCTCTCTCCCTACGTCGTGTCCCGTCTTTTCCTGCGTTCCTACCGGAAAATTCCTGAATGCTCCCATCCATCTCTTCCCGCGCATATAATAGGCAGAAAGAGAACCTTAGTGGCCTTGTAATGAGTACTCCGACAATTAAAGTCCGTCGGATGGGATGGAAAATTGAAAATCTGGACCAAACCTCTCATAATAGGGCCAAAATGTTTTCCTTTTATTTTTTATAATAGAGTCCCTAAAATGGCTCTTTTCATTATTAGGTGTTCCCAAAACGCTGATGCTGATTTCACTACTCGGCGCAATGGAAATCATCGGTGCGCAAATCAATCGAGCTCAAGGATATGTAATAGTAAAGAGGGTCACAAATTCCAACTAAAGTTCAAATTATTGGAAACCAACAAAATTGTTACCTGATGAAAACGAAGAAACAATATTGCAATTTACGTCAATTTTGTCACCGAATATGATGCAGTGCTATTGAAACCTAGGTCATAATAAATGTTTTTTTAAGTTTAATTATTTAGTAGATGTGGTAAATTGCAATTTTGTTTCTTCATTTTTGACAAATATGTAAAAATACCTTGTAATGTCATCTGAATGATCTGAATTCAAAATTTTTATCATTACAAATGAGAGGTAGACAGAGCCTTTTAATAAATGCATTAATTGATACTAGGCATAGCCATTAACTTTAACATATGGGAGCAATTACTCAATTGCTAAAGGAAATTAAACTTGACAGGTTTTTGATGAAATGTATTCTGTTTCATTATATATGGTTATATATTGAAATAAAGTAATCACTGGAAAGTTTAACGATAGAGTAAAACTAACTGACCTCAAATGATATATTTCTGTACACTACCAGAGTGATTTTATTATTTTAGTTAACGATTGAATTAATATTCAACAGCACCATATGTACGGGACGTTCTATTTCACGGTAAGGTATTTATTTAATGAAGAAAAATAAGATATTGCTAAATAGTTGATGTAATTGGGGCATTAAATATTTTTAAAAACCTGAATTCAAATCTGTTTATCAAGGGGCTTATTAAGAAAGTGGAGGGTAAGGGCAACGTGGCAGATAGGGAAAGTGTTCGCTGAAAGCGCCAAAACGTGATTGCAGAGAAATATAAAATGACGGTAGGTTGACGGAAAACGTTTAATCCTTTCCCCACAAATTAGAAATGTTGAACTGAGGTTGGCTTACCATTGTCCAACATTTATTTCAAGTGGGAATGCCAATTTAAAATCAAGTCAAATTGGCTCACAGGTGGACAATAAGCAAAGATTGGATCTTGACAGGAACGTGAAACTAATTTTAACCACATAAACGAAAGCTCATTGAACCAAATCGAGCCGTCGGGAAATGTAAAAAAACTGATTTTCTATCTTTTTAGAGATATTTTGCTTTTCAAATTTTCTTTCCGGCTCCAAACATAATGAAGTCGCTCACCTGCATTTGATTGGAGAGGAAGAAAAGAAGGAAATACCTGAGCGAAATTTCGTTTCCATCAATAAATATGTAGGGACAGAGAAAAAATTATTTTGCACCTCATTCTTACCATTACGAATATTTGCCTTTTGTGTTTTAACACACGCTTAACGTGAACCGTTCCATTGAAGTAAGATTTTATAAATATATAAATAAAGTAACATTATATAAATGTTCCTTCTTAATCGAGCCAAGATTATAAACAATAAATTCTCTCTCAACTCTCCAATTTTTACCTGGGAGCATTTCCCAAAAATCTTTTAACACTGCGTAGGTGTCTTCTCTCTTATTTTTTCACTAATTACAACTTCCTGTTCCTGGGCGTGGATGACGAGGAAAGGCTTAGTAGAAAACATACGCAAAAGTTGAATTTTAAAATAAAAATAAAAGATATACATTTAAATAACAGCCTAAAAGTAAATAAAACACGAGGAAGATATTTCTTGAGTTTTGGTATATTATTATTACTAAATACACGCTAAAACAGATGAGATGGAACACTACCGTTGAAAAAATTATTATTTGAAGACATTTAGCATCCAAAAACAATTTATTTAGAAAAAATGTACACCTTAAATTATTGAAGAAACGGCTAAATGAAGTTTAAAATATGCACTGTACTTCACGTGACCTTGAGTTAGAATTCTTCCTAGGAAAAGACGATTGGATCTCGCCTCGAGTACTATGAGCTAATAATAAATACTTATCAGCATTGTTCACTGATGATGGTGCTTTTTCTAGTAGAAGAATTGGGGAGACGAGAAGCATTTGGTTGGATGGGGAGGAAACTCAGTAAATATAGCATTTTATAGCTCTTCTCTGTGCATGACCACGAAACTCATTTCACCCAAGGATAGTCTGGTGTTGTGATATGAACCTTCAGAGCGTTACCAAAGCAGATAATTCATGTAGCAAAAATGTCACAAATGTAAGCGAAATTTACGGCTAGGTTAACAGCAACTACGTAAAGGTCACTCATATCGATTTGATGATAATTTTTTAGAGATTACTGTACACTGTGTGGGTTGATCTCCACTCAATTTCTTGCCCTTCCTCCGGGTGTCTTTCCTTTTGATTTAAACCTTGATCTTCCATTGAATGTGATACACCAATATCAGTCACAGGCGCATATGATGACAAATTTGACTTGAGTAAAAAAATAAGCTTCTAGTCAATGATGCCAGATAGGGCGGGTTCCCGCCAATTGGGCGGGTTGGGCTATTCTCCCCGAAAATTGGGCGGGTACCTAAAAATATCCTTAACTTACCTATTTTATGCCGATAGGTACTGTAGAACTCACGAAAACGTTAGAATAAACAATAGTGCGACCGTTTCCCCCTGCAAAACACCCTTGAGGTGGCTCGCAGGGTATTATGTAGATGTAGATGCTAAGTCAGATTGAAGTGCAAGCACACAGGCTATCGTCTATTATTACTTAACTGATTGGGTGGTGGTCTGAGTGCAATCGGTCCCACGGTCTGCAGATTTCCGACAAAATTATCGCTAGTAGGTAGGCTGGAGTTGCAGAGAGCAATCAATAAATCAGAGATAAATAAGTGTTAACGAGTTCTACTAGTAGTTCATACATTATTTAAAGAAGGAACAGAAGAAATTAAAGATAAGAAGAATACTGGGTGCATCACATTTCAAGAGATAGATTGTTCCAAGGAAAGATTTACACACTCCATTTCAAATTTTGAACTTCTCGAAAAATGTTGTCTCTTTCTTTGGAATGATTATTAATACTGTCTTTGAACTTGAGCCAGCAACAGCAAAGTATCACTGACTAGAGTCCTGACGCGATTACCTACCAAAATGATTGAGCAGTGAGCAATGTTTTTAATTTGTTGAGAATTGGAAAAATAAATTATTTAAGCACCTTATGTTTTGTGTTAATAGATTGCTATTTAATTAGGTACTGTACAAAAAACAAAACTTTTAATGAACAAGATATTTTTCTAATGGAGCTTGTAACATTAGAACTTACCATGAAGTTATTCCTCTTTTAAAAAGAAAATTCAATGAGGTAAAAATCGGTAGTCAAATAAAGTATTTAGCCATAAATATGTCGAATCTTTAGAAATCATTAAAAATAATAACAATTGTTTTTCAAAACACTGAATGAATAACTTCTTGCATTAGCTAATATTTGTTTAATAAATGTTGCCTTATTACTATTTGTTCCTTTGCGTAGATTTGATCCGACAAAATGAATAAAATTGAACATTTTACCATATAATATGTTTATTTTCATATCGAAATTAAACCACCTTGTCGTTGTATATTAAATTTTGATAATATTGATAATAAAACAAGATAGCACTTTTTTTCACAAGTTTTATGTCGGTACGACGCGTTTCAACCGTCAGGTCATCATTAGGTACAGGAATGCACCTGAAAAGCAAGGTTGAAAGGTTGAAACGCATCGTACCGGCATAAAACTTGTGCAAAAGTGGCATCTTGTTTTATTATCAATATGTATACTTTCCACTACATCTCGCCTGCCTCAGTCAACATTAAACTTTGTTTAAATCTTGGCGTGCAGCGAGAAAAGAGGGGGATTGGGCGGGTTGGGCGAGTTTAGGGCGATCTAGTGGCGGGTTGAGGGTCGAAAAATCTGGCACCACTGCTTCTAGTGTGATTGAGCAGAGAGCATAAAGAGATTAATGAAGAGTTATTCTCCCGGTGAACGTGGTTCCAGTGATGATTCACGAGCGTTTGGTATCCATGCAGCTATACCATGTCACACAAGATATTCACGACTAGGTGTTACGTACGTCAAAACGTTTCCTACCATGATACGCTGCGGGAGAAATTTTTTACGGCCACAACTTCTCTCCGAAATGATTAATATCCGGCATTGTAATTGCCGAAAAATTGGCAACTTTTCCCAGCCACAGGATGGAGCCTAAAAAGCAGATGGCAGATTTAAAAACCTTTATTTGACACTGTATATAAAGAAAAATGGTGAGAACAGAATATAATGGATGTCTACACGAAAGAAACATACCGATGACGCTGGAGAAGGAAATAAAGAAAAATAATTTCGATCAGGTTTCAAAGAAAGAATGGAAAAAGTGCGATTGATGCGAAACCTACCATAACCGGTCAATGACAATTCGTCATACGTAGATTCGACACTCGAAGATATTAATTTCAGAAAAGGTTCAACACAACACTTACAGTTATAATTGAGTTTAATGATCATAAATGTACAGCAAGAGAAAAACGTAATATGATTAGAATTAAATAAATGCGGTATTTTTCAAAATGGATACATCATGACAAAAGTATGAAAATGGATGCAGGGAGGTGTCGCTGAAGAATGAGAATTTAGAAAGACAAAAATGAAGTTATGCATTGTTTCAAAGGATCCACAGGGTAATTCTCCCGGTATCCTATATCATATTATAATTATTCTATAAGAATTTGAGGTGAAAACCTACTAGTGACTGCGATATCTTGGATCAATCCTGGAGGATAGAGTTTTAACCAGTGAAAATGGCTAAATAAAAGACACGACTTGAGTGTTGTATGAATAGAAAATGAATTTCAGAAGAAAAGGAACAAATAAAATAGATGTTAGATCGGTATTGCTATATGGCGTTGAGAGGCAGGCAATCACCGATTTTATTTGATTTCATCGCTCATTCAACAAGAAAGGTGTTGGAGAAAATAGTTCTCTCTGCCCCTACCTCCATTACTAAATTACCTATTTAAAAAAATTATAAAGACTTCGTAACTTCGTTTTAAAATATTTTGTCCATTTTTGGTTTAGCGTTAAAAAAATCAAATCAATTCTTTGTTACTTCGTCTTTGAATATATTGTCCAATTATAGTTCAGCATAAAGAATCAAGGTTATTGTTTTTGGCATTTTAAGCTACATGTAACCGTTAAAAACCGAAAGCAGGAATAAGAAGGAAAACAATGATTAAACGTGTGTACTATGATTGAAGCATTAGAAATGTGAATGTTTGTACAGAAAAATGTGATCACGAGACAGAAAAAAATTAAGAAATGAATGCATCAGAGGTGAGGTGGTTTAGTGGAGAGATACTGGAAACTGATCGTATAAAACTAAAGAGAGAAGACTCTGTGAGAAAGAGCGCTCGACTTTAGGAGATGGCTGCCTGGATGGTGGTGGGTCGAAAACCCACGCAGAGATGAGGAGATAAAATGGGAAATGTCTGAGAGGAAAATGTTGGCCGAGAAAGGAAGTCCAAAATAGAGAGGAATTGCGGATGGGGATAACGGAAGAAAATGCTGGCAACACTCTGGCTTTGGGCAAGGCTTCATGAAAGGAGATTGGAGGTAGTATCCTCTTCATAGGCATCAAGGCTACAGAGTTTCACAAAGGAGACCTTGATGTACTCGCAAAAAATTTTACGATAAAAATTATTCCAGAAACTTAAGCTTTAATTTTATTGACTCTACAATTGATACTCAACGTAAATACAATTATATCATTGCCACAGATATTTTTTGGATAATCAGGAGTAAATCATACGATAACGCATGAAACTTCTATTTTTGTTTTAAATAAACGCGAATGACGCGCATTTATTGGGAAAACTAATACATTTACAATAAAACAATGAATGTAATTGAAATGTCCATGTTTTTTCTCAAAATGTTATTACATTTTACTGATCTAAGAAAATAATGTTAGAAAGAAAAGAATTAATCAAATTTTCACACATAATAAAAGAATTTTAGATGTACTCATGGCATTACAGTACAAAGTAGATGATGAGCTATAACTGATAATCTGAACATTACTGTTACTAAGTTAACCTCATGTTTGTGCTTGTAATATACTGACTGCCGTCGCCAGCCAATAGTATATCACTTCTGCCCTCAATACTTGATAAGGGTATCATATAAATTGCACATAAAAACTCTCGGCATCACAAGCAGTAAATTATAGAACATAGCTCACCAAAAGTAGTAACCCTTAGACCACCTAAGAGACTTAAAATCTTGAACAACCAAAGGGATGATCACATCCGTGTCAAAATAATACAGTTCAATTGCTTGAATAAAAGCATTGCTACTACGTTCTCTGATTATCAACACATAGTTTAACTTGCCTCGAATATTTTCTCTTAATCCATTCGGATATTTGCTCTAAAAATATTAATTGGTCAAACAAATTAATACTAGAAATAAAGAAAATAAGGGAATGAAATATATGCGGGTAAGGTTGAGAGTTTCTTATAAGGGAATGGTATAAAGGCACTCAAATAACTCCAAAAGACCTTCACATCACTCCATCCTAAAGGATGAAAAAAAATCGAGTTGGAGATGGAATTACCCTCAGATGCAGAAGAAGAAACTGGAATCAATATCAGGAACTGACCTAATGCTATAACGGAGCCTTTCAACCAGCTGGGTGGAGTGCGAGCAAGACTTCGAAAGTTTGCGCAAGACCGTAGGCATTTTTACACTGTTATTAAATGACTTTCAAGCACTCGTTTTTAGAACTACTCTCTTCGGTCCATAAGAACACTCCTCTCAACTCTAATTTGTTTTAAGTAGTACAACATCAGGGAAACAAGCTCTTCCATCGAGTGGATATTAATAGCATGCTTTTCAACAACTTTCATTAAATATTAATGTAAATGTTTGCAAATATTAGTGACTCGAAAACCTGAACTTATTTTTTCTGATAAGTATATTTTTTATCGGTATAGGTGGCCATAAATATTCTTGATAGTCCCCATAATATTGTTTTATTAGCAGGATGATTGATGGTGAGTTGGAATTCTTATCTTTAGCAAGGCTATTTCTAGTTCATTTAACAACCTCAAAGGCTATGCTGGTATTAGCGCTCTACCCTTTCATCCTTAATAGAAAAATATCTAAATGAATATTTTTCCTTAGATAAACTGTAACTAGATATTAATTAGATGAAAGTCTACACTTATAGAAGAGGCAAAACATTATCAACCCTGAATATTTATACTTTTTGCGTAAAAATTAATTCTACCGGCTATTTAATATTATTATTTATTATTATTAACATTGAGGATTTAAAATTTTTATAACTTATTTAATACGAGGATTTATAAAATGGGAGAATAGATTTGTCCAGAATAAATATTGTATGACGTTCACGTAGAATACCCCCAAGAAAATCTTGCTTCCCTTTACCCCCAGTCAAAATCTAAAAATGTGTTCCAGGAGAAATACGAAGCAAGACACGATAGAAAGAGGGCACAGGCTGCATTACTTTCAGCTTATTCGAATCTATACCTCAGGATTTAATATGAACTGAGTTCAAAATCATAAAAGAGAGCTCGCAGACCACCAGGTCAACTCCATTTCGAAATTGATAAAGTTTGCAGGTACACAACATTGCTGACCTGGAATCTAGATGTGCGGGAGGAACATTTTTGAGGGTCGAATAACATCTTTTCCGAGCACTCGGATCAGGAGATACTCAAAAACATTTCCCTTTGCCCCAGTCCACCCTCACTTGGTTCCCTTCCTCCCTCCTCGGCAACTGGAGAATGTCCCCATTCGAACGCCACTGCCCACTTGTGTTAATAATAATCAACCAGCGAGACCAAAAAGGATTCCGAGCGGTGAGGCAGCTCTCTCCACCCGTCGAAACTTTAAAAACCGAGCGTGGTCCCGGGGAGAGCGGATTCTATTACGGCTCACCTTTCCGAAGGGATCGGGGAGGAAGGGACCCTATCTCCTGGACAGGCAGCACTCGGAAACGGACAGATTAGTTCGAGGGTGCAGTCCCTTTTGGAAACGGGAGGACGTAGGAGGAGGGGATTCATTTCAACCTTTTTTCCACCCTTATCACGAATCCTCGCGCATTCTCCCATGTGACCCCGGACCGAAAATACGTTGGACCACTCGCGGCTCCCGACTGTGTTTACAAAAAAATAAACCAACCTGGGTGTCCATAAACAATGCGACGCTGGGTGAAATTAACGCTTGGAGACCGGGCGCGGGTGTTGCGGAGCCAGAGGGGCTATGCTAGCGCACAAAGGTGGGAGAGAGAGAGAGAGGGGGAGGAAAATGGCTGGAGCCAGATAAACGAATGAGACCGGCGTGATAGAGGGGTGGTTTGATGACCGACCGAAAGGGGAGGGACTTTTTGAATGATCGATGATCAAATGCGACGTATGCGTCCAATTGTATCTCTCTGGACGAAAAATGGCATCGGAGGCGATGATCGAGGGCCGTAGATTGTACTGCATGGCAGTAAGGGAAGCCCGACGTCGACAGGTCGAAAGGGCAAAATTGTCACCATTCAGTACTTATAAATTGACGGCGTCTGTAAGCAAATTTTTGCCACTCTCATAATTCAAGTTCATTTCACACGGAAAAAGGCCAGGAAATTCAACAACATTTACTACGTATACACCACGGTAAACAACCGAAAGACGAGTAAAGTACATGACAACACACTAAGGGGAGGAACAAGGAAACACCAAGGATAGCACAAGTTCAATAGAGAAAAAAATCATTTGGTAACCATCAGAATAAAAGCAAATTGGTTAAAGCACCTAGCCGGAAATCAGGGGTCCGGGTTCGAGTCCTGGTCAGAAAGAATGATTTTTTTCTCTGTGGAACTTGTGCAATTTCAGCGGGTAACGCTGATAAGGTTCTAGCGGTCCTTCAAATACTAAGGAAATTAATACATTAGTGGTCTCCTGATGATTATGCAGTACGCAGCACACAAAAGCTCACATGTTTGCATAGTCATCCGGTATACGGGTGTACATAGATTTCGTTATTATGAACCAATTTAAAGTTACTAAAGCAAAACTATGACTAAATTTGTCGGCCAGAAGTATTTAGATGCATTTTCCTTAAAATATCGTTAAATCGATTTTAAGATTTTAACCTGCCGGCTAGGATAGCATGAGAGGTGTTTATACTTTGAAAGAAAATACGGGTAGGCGTCACTGAAAGTTAGAATCTCTGCAGCACGGCGACATACTTTTGAGCTATAGCTTGTGCGAGAATGAATGGGAAAGAAAGCCTCTCGATTGTGAATATTCTTTAGTGTCATCATGTTTAAATACACTCGCTTTTATCTTGAAGCCATCGAATGATCAACCAAATCAATCAACCAAAATGTCCCTTCATAATGAGTGAGCGCGTGTACAATATTCACGATAAGCCATCAGCATGAAAGAAATTGATTGTTAATGACATGGTTTCGACTTTAACCCTTTATTTGCTACATTCTTTCCCAGTTTTACATGCTCTCAATGCTGAATTATAAACATGAAAATATTCACCCACTGCTGAATGCTTTTTTTGCATATCTTTCTATGTTAGGTAGTTTTTTTGCAAAATATTTTTTTAAAAAATTATTAACTTATTATTTTAACGAACTATTGCGGATTACAACTTTTGCGCGTGTTGCGGGTTGCATAACACCGTATTTTATTTCCACCTGATTTTTAAGCTGGAAGAAAAAGTAATTTGTAAATAATAACAATGATAAACTGATAATGCATTTAATTCTTAATATGCTGATGCACAAATACAAAAAATGTAAGGCTTATCCAAATGTTAAAATGTCTTGTGTGTGTGATAGTTTTTAAAGCAGGGAATTACACACAACCCCACATCAGAATCAGGGCAACAATACCTGGATTCTCGTCTCTTATTACTCTTTTTACACACAACACACCATTTCCTTTTTCCTTCAGGAACTGCATCAATGAAGTGTCTTTCCGTTAATCTGAAAGGCATTTCTTCAGATGATCTTCTCCCTCCTCCAGCCTTCTTCCTCTCCCTCCAAAATTTTTTAAGAAGTTCTCTCACAACACTGAGTTGAAACTTTGACAGTGGAATTTTCCTCTTCGTGTTAATTCTATACAACGTATATGCGTTGAGAAGTGAAATGTCCAACAGATGAAAAAATAGTTTTCTATACCACTTTCTCGGTTTTCTTATACATTCAATGGAGCTAATCATCATATCACTCCTATCCACAGCCCCCATTGACTTGTTGTAGTCTACAACTATGTTGGGCTTCAACACTTCAGCTCCTGTTATTCTATCCATCTTACCCGTTTTCACAAAACCTGGCTCGTGGTGCGTGGATAACATCCAGACCTCCCTTTTGTCACACCACTTAATAGAAATTAGATCTTTTGATGTCTGGAAGGTCAATTCACCTTTCTTTAATTTTTCTTCCATTTTCGGCATCTCTTTTCTTGTACGTCTTACAGTTCCACAAGCATTTGTTGCTCTGTTATAGAGCCAAGAAAATAGCACCGGACTCGTATACCAATTGTCCACAAATAATGTGTGGCCTTTATTTAGGTAAGGGCTGATCAGGGTGGCAACAACATCTCCCGACTTACCAAGCTTGTGGTCCTCTGTATCAGTTGTAGATCCGGTGTAGACAATGAAATCTAGCACATATCCTGTCTCACAGTCGCACATAACAAATATTTTTATTCCAAAGCGATGTCTTTTGCTGGGAATAAACTGTTTCAAAAACAAGCGACCCTTGAAGAGCATAAGACTTTCGTCAATGCACAAGTTTTCCCCTGGAGAAAAAGATTTTTAAAAACATTCCTTAAGTGGTTGATGATTGGGCGAATTTTTACCAACCTGTCCCCCTGATGAGGATCACTGTTATCAGAAAAATGAATGAATCGGAAAAGTAGGAAGAAGCGGTCTCTGGACATAATCTCAGAAAATATCGGTGTCAGCAATAACTTATCCCTGGACCAATATTCATTGACGTCAAGTTTTTTTACCCTTGCCATCAACATGCATACAGCAAACAAAATGTAAAGCTCATCAGAAGATGTCTCAACCCATTTATGAACTCTCGACTTCGCAGTCTTCTGCTCAATCTTAGTTTGAGAAACATAGTATTTATTTGTTTCTTCCGATATTTTGGCCATAATTTGTGGAGGATAAAATACGAGGAAATAATCTAGAAAACTGGATACCTCAGGAATGTTCACAATGCAGCCGCTCGCTCCACCTACAAATGCGTGTCGCTTAAGTTTTCTCCTTACATTTCTCCAGATCCGCTCTTCTGGTTCCTTTGTTGCTTCAGTATCAGCACCCAAATCATCATCAGAGGAAGATTCCGATGATGAAGCTGACGAAAATCTTGATCGGGATGTTGGAGTACGCTTGATGATGGCAGAAGACGTTGAAGCAACAGGATCAGAAACATTCTCTTCATCAGAATCAGGTTCAGATGAGGGCATATAATCATCAACGCTATCACTTTGATCCAAAACATCAAGGATAAATGACTCGGAGGTAGATCTTTTCCTCTTGGGAGCCATTTTGAAGCTGAAAAATAACATGTTAAAATATATAACTGCAGATATTATAGTAATAATCTATGATTAAATTAAATATTTATTTATATAAAAATATTAAAAATGAATCCAATTCTCTTACTTTACAAATATTGAAAAGTACTCACATTTTAAAATACCTGAAAGAGGAAAACGCGTTCCAATAGACCCAAGCGTCCAGCAGCGCCGTATTCGTTACTCCTTAGCGACGCACTCTTCTCAAAATTTCAACTGAAACTGAGGAAAACTTTTGCACACTGCGCTAGCCAAATACCAAGAACCGCTAGGTACTCAGAAAGATAAGGGCAGAGGAGGGTACTACGTAAAAACCCGTGGTAATCAGTCCAAGGAAGAGGACTTAAGAGAAAGAAGAGGGCCCTCAAATAGGCACTCAAAGGGTTAACCCTTTCGCGCCGAAGCCTCGTAGAGGGAAATTATTCTTCGTTACGAGGCTCTAGAAATTTTTCTGCACCCTCCTCAATGAAGTTCTCTCGCGTTGACCGAAGGCAGAGGTTTGCTCCCTTATCGTTTTGGGACCCAACCCAGCGGGACGCCGACCTTTTTCCTCGGCCGCTGTCCATGACCCTAGAAGGATTAAAAGACTCCCCATAGCTCCAGTCCACGGTCAACTGACTGAAATTTCAATGTTTTATGTAAACAAATATTTGATGTTCGCATTGACTTTTATATGTTTTAAATGAATTCCTAGTGTTTATCTGGGCGTGTATAAATTTTAAACGAAGTTCTAGCGTACATATTGACGGATTTAGTTTACTTCTATATGTTGAACCACAAGTTTTTGCAAATGCGTACGTTAATGCCTTTGTCGATTGACATTCTATAACTCCGTTGATATTAACGTTAGAATTTCGTTTGAAATTTCCATGTGATTAGCAAAAAAAGAAGATTTCATTTCTAACTTTAGATTTCTAAGGTAGACAACAAATATTTTTTTAGAAAAAACACTGCAAATAGTTGACCGCATGGAGAGGAATCGGCCGAAAAAGGCTCGCGCTAAGCTGGGTCTCGAAACCCCCGAACAAGCCGTCTTCATGTCCTTGGGAGCATAGGAAAGGCCACGCGGTGACCATACGTCTCTACGACTATAAGCGTGCGTAGCATTTCTGAGGAAACTCCGTTACGCATAAAAGCGTGCATAGCAGTAGGGGCACCAAAACGCATTTACGCATATAAGCGTGCATAGCATTAGGGGCACCGAATCATACTTACGCATATAAGCGTGCATAGCACATAAAGGGTTAAGGAAGCTGTCACAACTTCCCTTGTTATTTACGCGCAAATTCACTCACAGATGAGTTGATACCTATTTCACATACAATATCATATTATGCTTCAAATATGCCCATATAAATTTCTCCTACAGGTTATTTTTATTTCTTCACAATTAAATTATTTATTCTCATACTATGTTCAGCACGAAAAAACAACAAAACTTACAAAATTATTGGGATCAGGGGCCCATGATGATGATATTGAATTGACAAAAAAAAATTTATGCATGTTAACGATAAAATTTTACCATAATTTGATGCCCCTTTTGTGAGCATTTATAAAGTAAATTAAGCAGTGAATTAACGTTTCGGAGAACAAGTTACTTATTAACCGCGAAAAAAACGTATTACTTAAAATATCTTTCAAATATTTGTGAAAAATTAAATGACGTTTAACATAATTTATTGTTTTCATCGAAAAGCACGACGTAAATGAATGGAAATTAGATATGCTGATGTTTCATCCTTATGTAAGAATAATAATCTGTTTGTAAAATATGACGTATGCCAAACATTTTAAATTTCCGCCGCTAAATTTCATAAAGGTATATGGTATCCATAGTTGAGTGGTCTTTTCCGATAAATGGAAGCATATGATAGACAAGGTTCTTAAAAAAAGGATACCAACTAGTTAGAATGGAAAATGCCCAATGAAAATTTCATCGTAGAAGATAATATATTTAGAATGAGGATAGGATGAAAGGTACATTGAGGGTGAGTAGATATATTTCCTGACAGATATATCATTATTTACGTCGTTAACTTTGCTGTTTGCGATTTGATCTCAAAATATTTTTTGAAAGTTTCCTATCAAACATAATATATCCTACTTTACAAAACGATAATACGAGAGTAATTTTTCAATTATCCTAAAGAAAAATAAAATTTTAAAGAAACCTTTTAAACAGAAAAACACAGTAAAGCTATAAGCATCTGCGTCCTCATTAAAATCTAATTTCGTATTTGAGACGGAAATAAGACAATGTCAGACTGACGAAAGTAATTATATTTACATAAAAGTAGAGGAACCAACGTAAGCTTATGAAAAAACATGTAAAAAGTAGTTTTGATAAGCACGGAATATTGAAGTTTTTATTTGAAGTGTCTCCAGGCGTACTCGATTCAACCAGAGAGATGGATTTGCTAATAATAATGTACTTATCCTACTTTTTTTAATTCGTCCCTCGAATCAACTAAAATATATATGGCGAACCAATGCTAAGTGCGTGAAGTGTTAGACTGTTGACTTGTGGTTCAAATCCCGGGAGAAGCTTTTAGGCATGTCAAGCCAAACTCAAGCGGTATGATGTTTTGTGTACTCCGTTAATTTCACTCACCACTGGACTCATTAGTTGATGAATTCTACTCTCGCCAACTAGTGCAACCATCGATTTAAACATTAAGGAAATATATTCCAGTGCATCAAGCATCTGGCGATATACACGCATTGTAATACATCATCGGTCAATGTGCTTTTTTGTTAAGTGTAGAGAGTAACATTTTCAGCGGAAAATCGTCCAACTCTCCCCTCACCCTCTCATCCTTTCCTGACCTACGACACTGCTTCGAGGGCATTAGCTACCCTGGCCATATACACAAATATGTAACGCACCCTCGAGGAATCGGGAAAAATTTAGCGAATGCAACAAACAATGCAGTGCCTTCGGAATCCATTAGGCTCTGAACCTTTAGCTCCGGAGTGTTGAGAAACGAATGAGGGGAGTGTACCGGTCTAGTACGCGGGAACGGTGGTACAAGAGATGGACGGATAGGCAGGGTGAGTAATTGCGGGAGCTCTGAAATGCAGCTCACAATAGGCGGCGCCCTGGAAACGACATCCTGAGACACTGAAGACGTGTGCTGAATAATAAAAACACACACATCATATGTCCTCCGAGATGTGGTAGGCATATGGGCGAGGAGCGTACGTATCGTCATGGGGGGATGAGATAAATGTCTTGCATATGTGCCGAGGGCATTTTCCACGACCCGGCCGGTTTGATCACAGGGTGGGGGGGAGTTAAAGAGAGAGGAGTCACGAGTAAAGGAGGGTAGGGGGTGGAACAGAAGGACCAGGAGAAAGGAAAGGCCCACAAGATAGAAAGATTGGGATGAGTGGAGCAAGGGTGAAGCCAGGGAAGAGGGGAAGGGAGAGAAAGAGAAAGGTCCCAGGCTCGCCTTATTACCCTTAACTCCCCTCATCGACGTAAGTACCATTTAGATGGAGGGATAAAAAAAAGGGTGAATGCCCCAATTGAACATTCGAAAAAAACAGTTGATTCCTTTTCTTCTATAAGGGGTATTTAATTTATGATAGAAACAATATTCCAGAGATTTAATTGATTTAATACTTTTAAACTCAATATATCTTCAGTTCATGTAGAACCTATTTGCCTAGGGATAATAATATTGCTATTAGTAGAATTTCAAGTCTGCACTACAGTTAAAGCTGTCTCAAAAAGGAATAGTGTTGGAAGAAAAGTGGAAGGGAATAGAAAAATGGCAGAGAAAACCTCGGAGTCGGCATTAACTGGCTTAACAGAAGTCACCAAATCTTCATGTTTGCATCCCAATCTACGAGCAGAGAGCGTTATCTTCATATGGCATCCAAGTGGAGATTCTAGAAATAAATCACCGTTATTCCATCGCGGGCGCTAAGCTAAGGCCAGAAGCCGATATATTTGCCTCTGATCCCCTCATCGGAGGATGTTTACCTTGTAATCATGGGTTATTCATTTAATTAATATTCCGTCATCAATTCCGTGTGTTAGATGAATTACTACCATATATATACATAGAGAGAGAGATTATATCGTGACTAATAGAATCTACTAACACCGGCTAAGTTTATCTCAAAATTGAACAAAATCAATAACACATATCTGAAGACAAATTCCATGGAGCCAATATTGTGCGTAAAAGATTAATCAAAGGCGATAATATTCTGTCATAACATCGTTTCTAAAACAAGTGACTTACTCGAAATGAACACCAGATTATATACACCCCGACGTGTACAACATATCGCGACGCGCACGTGTCGTACTCTTTATCATTCCAATCCATTGCCCCTCCTTGAAATGAAGTTCGGGTCGTCTCGAGACCTCCCCCTCCCTCCCTTGCGTCATCTCCCCTGCCCTTTTACTACGATATCTCCGCCCTTCCTCCTTCGACTACTCATCTCCCATCGTCTGTCCCCCACTCCCTCGCTCTCCCCGCATCCCCCATCAACCTGTCTCCCTTCGTTTTCTTTTTCAAGAGCAAACTCCGGATATTATTGATTCCGTGAGCCGGCCTCTTCCTGGTTTTGGTGGGGGAGGGGAGGGCGGAGAGAGGAAAGGGAGGGGGTGGAAGAGGGGGCAAGTGGGGAGGAGAGAAAAGGTCCCCAACATCCTCAACATCATACGCATCCCTACCAAACCAGCCGCGACACGACCCACGGCTTCTACCCACGCTTCTACCGCGGCTCTACTCTCGCTGCCGCCCCCGTGGCGATCTACCTGCCCCCGCCCTCCCCTGAAATTCCCTCCCCCTCCGACGAGGCCAATCTCCCGGTCCATCCCGCACCAACATAAGCTAAGCTTCGCACCCTTCCAACTCCCCCAGCCCCCACCGACTCTACCACCTCCCTCTCGATTCTCATCGTGGGAGCCGTTCTCCTCGTCTCGTGCCCTTCCTAACCTTCTCGTGCTCCTTTTCCTTCTGTCACAGTTTTGTTACCACGAAAACGCGTGACCCCTCCCTTCCTTTAAAAATAAAGCTTCCCTCGCCCACTCCCTGATGGATTCAAGGAAAAGCGTTAGGAAGTGGATGAGTGGGTGAGTGGTATGAATGCGATTGATGTAACTTTCCTCTTGTTAGAACGCTCGAAATACAATTTCATCTTTCCAACTTAGTGGGTCAGTAAAAGCGTACAGAACCAACTAATTGTCTACCTTACAAACGAAATTCTTCTCCTTACTATAGGATTTAAAAATAATGCCGCGTGACAAAGTAAACAGTATTTTGTAATAGTCCCGGCACCTGAAAAACTTGAGCTCTCTTGCCGATGGTTTCAGTAATGTGCTTTGTGAGGACAAAATTATTTATAAATTTGTGGATTTTGTTTCTAAATATTAATGCAATTAAGAATAATTATCAGGAATAATAGGAACGACAGTACAAAGACAACTGAAGTAAAATGTAAGAATGGAGTATAGGCTATTCATTGACTCTATCCTTCGAATAGAGTCAATATAATCAGGTTAATATAATATAGAGTAATATAATCAGGATTTTTCTTTAAGCATTGTTCCTCTGGGATGAATTAAATCACTATGGCTAATCTACCAATCCCAGCACTGAATCAATTTACGTTATGTTCCTTCGACTGAGATCTCGACGTTTGACGCATATAGACATTGACCGAGGGATTAGATATATGTTAAATAATTGAAAATAAGAATGAACTTTGTAATTTTCCACACGTTTTTTAATAACCAACCGGTTTCAACACTCACGTGTCATCATCAGGGACTAAACCGGTTGGTTATTAAAAAACGTGTGGAAAATTACAAAGTTCATTCTTATTTTCAATCATGGAAAAATTCCACAATGTGACGGCCGAAGTTGTTTCATCGATATGTTAAATATATTGCAGGCATATGTTCAAGCAACAACTAACAAGTACAAATGAATTCCAAGGAGAGTATTTGAGGCATCAAAACACTTTGGAAGGCAAGTAGTATTTGCCATTGCTTAGAGTAATTGGAGATTTTGAATCAGAAGAACCGAAATAATTTCTATGACTCTATTTAGTAATATATTAGATTAATAAATGCAGTATTTAATTAGTTTTAGTACAGGGTAATAAATATAAAGGAACTACAAAATGTTTGCAACCAAGAATAGAGCAATTGGCAGAGAAGTAGTGAACAGTTAAAAAAAATTAGATTAAACATCAATAGTGAAACTTAAATAATTTTGAATAATCTAAAACATTAAATTTTTTTACACAAAGCTTCGGAAAAATACTGAATGAAAAGCATGGCAATATATTTTTTCAAATTGCTCCCCAATTAGGTAAGGGAACAAAACCAATGAAAAATAACTGTTAGATTAAGACACAGATGATATTTATTTACATGAGGCGTAAATAAGTGATTAGTGCCACAGGTGGTATTTGGCCTCTTTGAATCCACGGAAACTCCCCGCGAGTAGAGAGCGAGCAGGAAAGAAAAACACAGCGTTCAATAACAGCAAACAGGTGGTCATTGATTTTACTCTGTGATGATTTACGTTTAAAAGGTTTACATGAATTCCAAGTCGATTTGATTGCAGTATCGTGATTTTCTGAGCATCACATTTATATTTAATCTGAAAAATTTTGGCGCACATCAAAGAAGTAGCGGAATGATAAAACATACTAATAACTCTACTAATACTGAACATTCTATGAAAATAATTATAAAAAAAGATACAAATACTCGTTGCATCGAGCACTTACATCGAGAATCCCAAGTGCTGATTACGGTCAACGTTCTCCGATGCACACGCCTATGGTATTGGTATGGTACGACACTTTTACGAATGGCGTTGATGGAAAAACTGACCAAATTTCGCATGTGTCTTTTGGTTTCAGTGAAAAAGAAACATCCATTGGTATCTAATGATTTGGGTTGACATCGTTCCGCTTAATGTCTGCGAGGGACCATAAAAATCGCACACGGCTTCCGTCAAGAGTCAGCCCGGTTGAATTAATATGGTCAGAGCGTTATCGGAGAAAAAAGCAGGGAGAAGGAAGATCGCTTGCCCACGGCCAATGGGAAACGATCAATATGAGCACCATGGATACAGCTAGGTATGCGAAATCCATTATAGGGCGCATATAAGTACTTTTCAAAGTAGTGCTTCGTAAAAATTCATTGGAGATTATGAAATTCAATCTTTCGCTCCTACACATTGGCCTAAACCAAATTTCCAAGAATACAGATAAGATTTTAGGATGCTCAGGAGAAAAAAATCGGTGAAAATAAAAATAATACGAGGCGTAACTTCGCAAATTATGTATTTTAAATTCCACTATGGGGAAAATAATGATTCATAAAAAAATATTAAAACAAGTGTTGTTTTCTCTCGAATTTTAGAAAAAAATACGACATCGGTTTCTACGTAAAATTGCCTATGATGAGGTTATTATTATTCATGCTTCAGAAAAAATGTAAAAGCAAATAATTGTAATTTAAATGAATGAAATATATTTAAAGTACTATAAAATTTGATAAAAATGTATTGAAAAGCACTATTTTTACCTAAAACCTATATTTCAGTATACTACATGCAAAAGGTTTTGCATCATGCTCAGGATAGAAGGAAATATGACAGGACTTTTTCTCAACTAGAGGCAGTTGACTGATGTTACTGTCTAGCTTACATAAATGAGAATGATGAAAAGGAATTGGTCATTAAAAAAAAACAAGTTAAATATGATAATTCCTTGAACACAATGGCTACGTTGAGAAGTTTCTGAGCTATGCTACCTCTACGCGGTGTAAATACTTTCCTCCACTGCCTCCGACTCTTTCTATCACTTTCACTCATAATGAACATGACTTTACACTGTGGAGATGCTGTTTGTGCCATTTTATTACTAAAAACAATGGAGAACGTTGCCTTTATACGATAAAATATCGTCAATAAAAGTACAGAATCAAGAATGCATCGATGGACTAATATGGAGGAATGGTAAAACTGGTTTTCCTGCACCTTTATGAACTTAATTACAGATAAAGAAAACGACTTTTTCTCTGCGGTACATCTCTGTGGGGAGAACGTAATTAAAAATAATCCCGAGTGACCGCTTAATAATTTTCCGGCGAAGATCTTATAAATTAACTGTTAATAGGGTTAATGCCAAACAATGAGGTGATATGCAGTGCTAAAGAATGGTTGGTAATTGAAATTGATTATAGCCAGGATATTTTATGAGCTGGGACGAGTAAAGAGAAACCTGTATATTATTATAGTTAGGAATCAGTTCGCTGTAAAAGAAAGGTTCTAATATGACCTACATTTCAAAATACCTATCCGACAGACTGAATTATGACTGCAATTACTCTCCAAATGCGGAATAAAAAAACATTTTAACAACTGCTGGAACCCTTAGGAATTACAGGTTAGTATTCTAGCCATCAAACCTAACCACCTTAAGTTCATCTTGAAAATCAGGAATTTTTAAAATAAAAGGAGTGTCTTTTCGAGTAAAATATATTAGAGATAGAGTGGGTGTGGTGAGCAAAGTACCCCACCCCGAGGACCCAGATTCTAATCCCGTCAATGGCAGATTTTTCATTGTTATAATGAACCCTACTTGGGTACCTTGGAGAGAGCATTTTAAGTTCAGTACTCAGTTCGTAGAATGGAGTGCTAACTCCTTTGCGCATTTAGTTAAGAGTAGACTGATGCCGACGGTAGATTTCTCTCAACACTTCCTCCGTTCCCTGAAAAAGAATTCTACCGGTATCAAATTAACCACCTATCCATAATGTCACAAACAACCTCAGTTGTCGGGCGTCTATTCCAAATAGCTACATTGGAGGACTAGTCAATAGGCTTGTATTCAATGCAAGTAACACTTTGCTAAGAATTGAAATAATTATCGAACGGCGAGGGATATATTTATAGGAACATATGTAGACAAAATATTTCATCCTATTGGCTATGCTATTTCATTAACAACTGTATTTCAGAATTTATTTTTCGCTTAATTTTACTGAATGGAGCATTGTTTATGATGGAGTTAATCATATTAAAGGGTTTCAGTGGCCATTCGGCGAAGTAGAATAAGCTTTGAGATAAAATGTGCTTTAAGTTTGTCGGAGATTTCGGAAGCAGCCAAAGGGAAGGATATAGTCTCTACGTGGCGTATTAGTATAATGACTTATGGGCAGCTGAAATAGGTGGAAGAATTTATGTGGTTGTGGTTGCGTTCCTCGCTAAAAGAAAAAAGGAGCAAGCTATTGTACTTCGTAGGAAGAAACAAGAAAAATGCATTTAAATAGGGTAAAGCTATAGTCAAGCTGGGTAAGTGATTTTATAAAATTTTTCTTGTGTGTATTCTTTGAAGTCTCTCTTCATATTGTTATAGAGTTTTAATAGAAGGGAAAGTTGCAGTGTTATATTTACATATGTGAATAATATTCGGTAATTTAGGGAATATTCGGTAATTTAGGGAATCTTCGCAATTCTGGACCACCAAATCCTCGCTATGACGCACATATTTTACCAATGTAAAAAATGGCAACTATGCTCTTCAAATGCTAAGTGATGAAAACGCCGGTTGGAATCGCTAACTTTTTAAAAAAACACCAATCAGGCATTAGAGCCCGGAAGTCAGTGGCTGAAAAGTGTCCAGAGTACACTCACATGCTTGGAGGAATTTTTAACTTCTTTCCTTTGGGACGAGTTTTAATCGTCCAATGGAAAAAAATGTTTACTTTCCTTGGGCATCTTGTGGAACAATACTCTCGGATTTTACTATAGTTTTTGAATTATGGCACAATACGATACTGCACCGTTTTATTGCAATATTTTCTAAATTCTTACAGAGCAGTTGCATGTAAACAAATCAATTGGTGCGTTTACAACACTTATCTAGAAGCTTTATTCCACACCCACCTGGTTTGTTTACATCGCGTGATCTCGTGACACTATCGGACTACTCTTCCATCGTAAGGAATAAAACTGTTAACCACCTTTACTACTTGGTGACTACCTCCAGTAAGTGAGCGTGACTCGGCTAAAGTTGTGGGCGATTGTTGTGCGTGAGACGTGATAAACAGAGCATTATTGATACGAACCAACTAGAACTCTAAAATAGAGTAATCCCAAAACACCTGGATTAAAACTTGGGTAACTAGGCTGACAGCAGAGAAAATTACAAGTGGAGATAGAAGTTATGCGGAAATTTGACACCAGACTTTGCGTGGATAGGCACGCCATTTCCCTAATTCCATTGTGGGAACGATGATGATATTTACCGCGCAAAATATCAAAAAAATGCTTTTAATTCAGACAAACATGCGGCGCCAGATAAAAGGCACAAGGCAGCACCCACTTGCAACTTTTTTGATGGCACAAACGTAATTTAGTTGCGTGGCTATCATAAAAGGAACCTATTCATCCGGTCTTGGTCTCACGAAAGAAAAATATACTTCCATAAAAACATTTGAAAGGAATATTCTAATCGATATTTTTTCCGCTCATTGTCAATTTCTGAATGCTGTTCCCTTCTCCTGTCAAAGGATTTCAAGTCCGAACCTGTTGGTCATATTTCCACGCTTATTCAAAGTAGAAAAAAATTGCTTGGGTAGATGCAACTGTGTCAGCTGTAATATTATTTGCTATAAATTTTCCATATTGGTATCAAAATTTATATATATTTTTTTGACTGGAGGTCTAAGAATATTTGCTTTATAGTATTTAAATAGCCATATTTTAATTATAAAAACTTTAAAATACCTAAAAATGACTGGTTATAATACTTAATGACTGTGATTGAATTCAATTTTTAAAAAAATGTGGTAGTTACAGCAAATAATAAGGAAGCTGTTCAGGAATAAAGTTGTCTGCAGTGTAATTTTCTCTATATATCCTAGATAATGATAAAATCCACGCCATAGATATTAGCTGCATTGATGCGTTGTCAGTACTTGTTGTAGGTAGTTTGTAATTGAATGAATATCATTATCAAAAGTGATGAATGAATCCCAAACTGTATTATACTTCGCAATAGAAGCTTTACTGGTCTGGCGATACGCGTCTAGATATTACCTAATTTAGTGGTTTCCACATTTTCCTTCAATCTGAAAATAAAATTATATCCTTATCTGTCTCTTATGATATCACAATAAGAGTCGCAGCAAATGTTAAATAAAAGATCAATTCAACTAGGATTCATAATAAGGTAGTAAACATATGCTGGTAGGTGTCATCAGAGAATTTTTTCTTCTCATTTACGAAAATTAGCAAATAAAACACCACGTGAATAGATAAGTAATGGTGAATTTATTTATTTTTTCTTCTGGCAACACTGCACGTCTGATAAAACAACTATAGAATATGAAAAAGAAATTATTTGAATACCTTAAAAAAAATCACCAAGAGGGACATGAGAAATACTGGAAATAATTTGGTATCCAGCATTGCTCGTATTAATATTAATATATATTCGTAACAAAATGATATCTTCAGCTTAAAAATGATAAAGCCACACGGATCGATGGAATTATTGCTCCAGAGAAAAACCATTCAGCTGTCATTAGTCGATTATTGTCATTTGGCAGCTATAGTATTTGTTTTTCCGTTTTAAATTCACTAAGCATTGGTTTTAAAAGTTACTTAATGTGATGCTAGTATACACGTTGGGGTCCTTAAACGCAGTGATATGCAGTGAAAGATTAATAAAGAACGAACAGAGTAATAAAATATTTAAATAGCTAATTTTTAATGTTTGTCTCAAGTCTGCCTGTCTGTTGTCAGTGGAAAACTCCGGTGGAGGAGATAATGAGGATTTGAATTGCACGAACAATAAGGGAGTGAGTGCGATGAATGGAATAGGAAGGACTCGCTTGAAATAAGTGTATGGGGCAAGTAGTTAAGCGTGTGAAAGAAAATAATCGTGTTAATGTGGATGAGTTAGACTTCAAGAGATTTAAGTGGAGTGCTAACTAAAAACTAATCATAGGATTGTTGACTGATGATGATGAATTATATGAATCCACATTTACACACTTTGGGATACTATTTAAAAATATAAGTATAAAAATATCATCATTTGTAAGTCAATTTTTTAAACCAGTAGTGAACAAGCAGCTAGCTACGCTCAACTTTCCGGAAGTTCCCACAATCAACAGGATCGAATACTGTGTAGTTCGCAGACGCGAAGCTATTGAGTTTCACTAACCTGGTCCATGTCCCTTCCATAAAGCACCATTACGCAGGCGCCAGATACAAAAAAAAAGGAATAAACTTTAGAGTGAGCATGATGTATAGAGGTTCCCGATTCTTGTGTAGAGGGACAACAAAGAAGGTGACAAAATTGCCTCCGTTGATTAAAAAGCCTCGCGGACGGTAGTGCACGTTGTGCGGCTGATGTGTCAAATCCGACAAACAGAGTTACAACTCTCGGTACCTCGCGCAGTCAAAGCTAACGAGAAGTTTTTATTTTGTGGACTTATAAGCTCATATGGGCTTTAGAGCAGAGACTGGTGTTGAGGCACGTCGTTTAATCTAACGATAGAAAAACTCGTCGGTATTTTCTCACGATACTTTTTCATTCACTCCAACATTTGTAATATTGTTCAAGGAACAGAGGAGAAAAAACTTGGCCGCTCAAAGAGCCGAAGCACGTTCTGACAAATGCATCACCAAGGTCTCAGGTTACATGCGTGCTGATAATAAAATACAGAATATGAGTTAGATTTTTTCCAAATTTTGTCCGAGTCACTGAAATAGCAGGATGCTTCGGCAAGACAGAAACGCTGCAGCCGTGTAAAAATAATGCCTAAAATGTCCGAAATAAAACTTTCCAACATATAAGTGATGTTCATAGTGATAATATTCAAGCTTAAATAGAATTTTCAGCATGCGACTACTGCAAAAAAGTGATGTTGCGCAGAATTTCCTTTAAAAAGCCCCTAAACTGTATTTTTATTCGATAAATATGGATTCAAGGAGAATTTTAATCATAAAATTACGGGATAATGACATTATTCGATAAATTTATTATTATAATCTTCTTTAACGCATACCACCAGAGACTGAAGGAACCCAATACCCCAAATACAGGTAAAAATTACACTCATACCACTGATTGCCTCCAATGTGGCCAGAATAAAAAGAGTCGAAGCCAGGACTTTTATTTTCAACTTTAATTTCCAGACACTCTGTTTCTTTGAACTCGGATTGTTAATTATTAAAATAACTCTGAACCTAATGCATGTAGCATGGGAAAAATGGTTTAAGCACAGAATATAAAATATTGGCCAGATCACCACAGGTAAAGATGGAAGTTAATGGTGCTGGGTTTCTCCCGATCCGATCGTATCAATACGGTAAGAGACCAATAAATATTTTAAGCGAGAAATGAAAAATTCATGTAATAAAAAACTTTGAAGAAGATCTTGAGTTCACCATTCATATCTAGAGCTCAGATCGTTCAGCCAATATCCAAAATAACGACAGCCTCGTGATAAATTCAAGAATAGGAATGCAAGAAAGGGATCGTCACTCCAAAAATCATCCAGCTCTCACGATATCTTCCGACTCAGCGAATCATTTTACGCGGCACGCAGAGACGCGTCGTTAGGGGGAGGGAGGGAGGGAGGAAGGGGAAGGCAAATTGAAAAATCTATCGGACGGAAATCCCTGGCGAAAAAATCCGCAATTTCGAAGCCGATCACGGAGACGCGTTCGCCACCGCCGGCCCCATATGCGGTGATGAGAAGCAGAGGCTCACGCCGATGGAGTTAAGCTCTCCGCACCCCATGAATTTCCCGCGAATCCGTCCGATATGCGGAGAGAGAGAGGGGTACCTCACTCCCCGGAGGTCCGAAAATAGAGAGGCGGTTAAAAACAGAGGCGCCGCTTCGCCTTGTCGGCTGAATGATCGCCGCTTGGGTGTGCACGTGATGGATCTCGCTTGCCTCGTGGAGAGAGTTTATTACGGTGCCGAAAAACAACCACCTTAATCCTCCAGCTCCGGACAGCCGATCACTCCTCATCTTCCTCTTCTCACCCCACCACATCCCGCCTTAAAAAAAGAATCCCGGTTCCTATTTAACGTCCTTAACGCCAGTATTTAGGTTTTGTCATTGCCTTTCCTACCCAGCATATGGAACATAAAATCTAATAAATCTTTCACTGTTGGGGCTTATCATTGAACTAATGTGATGAAAGGCACTGACAAATTACAGGTTAAAAAAAACATTTCATGAGTACCTGAAACGTATCACTTCATAAATTCTGGTATTATATTTTGCATCCATGCTCATTTAATATTTCACTACCGATTTTGGCCAAATATTTTTGGAACGTTTATTCGATCTCCACAAGTGAAAAATGCATCTCTGCAGTGTGATTAATATAATGAATTGGATAAATGTTCCCAAAACCTGCCAAAAGATTTTATCCACCGATACTAAAAACCTTTACTAACATTTCAAATATTAATGTTTTTACTGCTGGCAAAGAATTCTTTGTCAGTGATGGAATAAATCAAAGTTAATGCCAAGATAATTTTTATTGTCTCCTATGCCATTTTAAAATCACGCAATATCACCTATGTTTTTGTCAAACGACGACGAGGTAGCCTAATGGGTGGAGAGTTGAACTGCTAGTCTGAGTTCCCGTGTTGGAATCCAGGAGAGCTTTTACACATCTAACTACGCCCCAGCAGAGTGAATGTCCAGATATATTATAAGAAATTACAGGTGTTTCAAGAAAAAGTACTTCCCCACCAACCCTGAAATGTGAATTCCAAATGCCGATGAGGAGTGCAGTGAACACTAGCCTCACAAACCATACACTAAAAGCAAATCAAGCAGTGCACATCAAACCATGAACATCAAGCTCTAAGAACATCATATTATGTTCGTAGGTCTCATGGGTGCAACTTATCCAGTGTAAAACCCTTTTATATTTTCCTAAGACGCCACCAGATGTGTTAGCCGCGGATAATGTAGACGCCGTAAAAATTTATCACCCATTTATCTCCTTTCTTATCCAAACTCAACGTCTCAACTCGGGGCACACCTATCTAGATGGAATTTGAATGACATGCTACAATGTGAAGGTTTTTTAATAATACCCATTGGACAAAAATCCATGTAGCTAAAAAAGAATCACTTTTATCTATGTAAAAAGTTTATCTTTACCCTCATTAGTAAATACTCAATCCTCGCCTTCATGACGATGGCCGTACGGTACTGTGAGCGGGACTTAGATAGAATGAAATCGATCATCGCTTTTATACCCCTCATCGGATTCTCATTTTGTTTCACATGGTCTCGCACATCACATTTATATCCCATATCGTGCTGACCTAATATCACATTCACGCTGCTTACGGCTTATGGCATAATATTGCTAATCGATTTATCCTTTGTATGTAATGTATCCTTTGTATGATAATCGATATATCGAATTTCCTTGAGGCTGTATATGGGATTGCGACATTTCCTGGATGTCGCTCACCTTAGTCTAATCCCTTGCCTATCCTACGGGTTCATTCATCCCTCTCTCTCTCCCTTTCTCTCTCTCTCAACTCACTTCGGCATACCTCTCCAACCCTCAAGTCACATCTAAACCCTACCGACCCGCATCACATAATCTCGTTCCAAGATTTCTCCACGTGCCCCGGATGGTGTGTTCCACCAAAACTCCCTCCTCCCTACCCTCCTAAAATCTCTGGTTCCTGCCCTCTCTCTATATGATAAAACTCTCACGTCTCCCTCTAATATTTACTCACGCGCTTCGCGTCGGATCCGGTCCGTCAATCCTAAAGCGTTGACCCAAATGATTCAGTCGCCCACCCAAATATTCGTCGAGCCCGGCCCCTCTTCCACGAACTGCTTACCTTTCCCTTTTCCGAGGGACTCTTACCCCTCCCTTCCAGGAGTTAACCCACCCGCCCCGGCCCTTCTCGATCCCCTTAGGGGTGGGGAGGTTTAAGGGGGGGGGGAGGGAGAGGGCTGAAGTCGGTCCCCAGCGGAGCCAACCCGAGCTCCCAGGGTTTTCACCTCCCCTCACCCCTAAACACGCGCGCCTTATCAACCCGATCGATCCCTCAAAACGACAGGGACCCTTATTAGTTCAATCAGGCGTGCGGGTGAATTCAACAGAAAAACTCAAGCGAGACTTAAAAAAATTGTAATAAACACTGATAAGGGAATTAGTATTTTAGAAGACGCTCTTTCACAAAAATTAATCCCTGAACACCCAAATCTCCTTTACCGCGGGAATGTAAAAATAACGTAGGTTTTTTTTTCAATAGAGTGGAATACGTTATAGAAATTTATCGCACCCTCATCCATCCAAATTTTCCCACCAAATATTTTTTCACGAGGACTTAGCATTAAATATGTAGCAACCGTAATTTTTTTTTAAAACAAACAACCACTACTATTGGTAATATTAACAAGTTTCAGGAATCGCTGCAGAAATATTGAGCGTTTGCATTTATTTTTCTGACATTTCCCCATTAAAAATGTAATGGTAGACCACGTTTGCGTCGTACGTATGATGACACAAATGCCGTGAAACGGGACGCCTTTTAACGATGGAATAGGCAATGGGGTTGGAGACGGCAAAGGTCGCGTTTTGCTTCAATTCTAACCGCTACACAGTATTTTAACTATTTACATAGTCCTGTAGAGTTGTAATTACTTGTAATACAGTTTCAGCAAAAAATGAAAAAAAAACTATGATTTATGTTGAAACTGAATTTGTCAACAACAAAACAAAGTGCAACTGAAAAGTATTTGAAGCATTATTTGGAGCATTAGATTCAATTCAATTGAAAGGAAATGTTATTGAAGTAATTCCGATTGGAACGAGATTACCCATTATCAAGGAAATCGGTGAATTTACGTAGGAAAAGGAACTATGAATTGAATTGGCTCAAAATGTTTGCTTAATAAGAAATCAAGTCTCAAATGTATCACTATTGTCTCATATTCACACCGAGAAATCTCACTGACGAGATTTTGAACTACTGTTAAACGATTATATTTATAAAGTTGTCGCTGATAAAAATAGCATGCCCACTGATTGTTAAACCAAAACGATATTATAGTAGTTTTGAAGGAAAAGGGATTCATATCAGAGTATGGAGCTGCAAATTAGTTTACCGAATAAATTCTATAATGTAGAAACCATAAGTATCAACAAAAAATATAACAAATGGATATAATACTTTACTTCAAATTATGAATCACTTATGAAGTAGTCATGACCGCCGCTTTATAATACCCAGCCAAACCGAGTACAAATTCTGGTCCTGATCATCGGATTTCACTGACAGATTCAAAGGATTGCGTATCTGAAATACCTTCAATTAGCCTCCTTCCCAATACCATGTCCCAGATTTTGCCAGTGCGCCTGCTATGAGTGAACATTTCGTCATACGTGGAGAACGTAGTGGACGAAGGGGAACTTTTGATTAATTAGCTTATCCTCGTGTGGCACCTCGACGTATCCCTTCACCCGAAACTGATTTAATCCGTGCCAATGAATCCCTCAGATCTTCATGAGACCTCCCCCCCCCCCACCGAACCGCCCAATGTTCACATTTCAACGCCTTTCGCCTTTATTATCCACCCACTTATCTCGACCCAATCGTGAGGGATGTCATCTTTGACCACGCCATTGTCCTTTAATGGACGCAAAAAAAATGCGTGTAGGTATGCTAATAGCCCTGGGCAACTTCCGAGAAAATTAGATTTTCCGCAGACGCACATTCAAATAGGGTGGAATGATTTCCCGAATCAAGAAGAGTAAGCGATTTCATTTATGCCGATGAATTTAGAAATAAATATTTCTAAATTCATTCTCAGTCACTAGATATAATTTAAAGCTTTTCCCCCTGTATGCCCATGCTCCTTGGGCGTTGATATCGTGAGAATTTTTAAAAGCACGACACTTGAGCTCCTTATCATTTTCACGTTTGCATCTAGCTTAACGTTAAAGAATCAATTATTACAGCTGAATGATTAGATTCTTCAAAGGCATAATTAATCTTCTTTCGTAGTATCCATCAAGATTTTTAGACGAATTTGGACACGGCATGAAGGAATGTAAACTCCGGCAGCCCTCTTGTGGGAGGAAGAAATTTTGTAGGCTCGATAACAGCAGTTTTAAAGTAAATAAGGAAATAAAAACTCTTATTTAAAGTAATATCACTCAACTTTTTATAGTTGCACAGTAAAGAATGTAATATACTGGACGATATATTTATGGTTTATACTTTGGATGGGTGGCAGGGAATAAGGATGTATAAAAATGCTTATAAACAATGCATATAGGCTTAATTTGAAGTCCACTGATGAGGTTTATCTATAATTGGGTATTAATTATATTAAATGTAATCCAATATTCTCTTAGCAATGCACGTAATGTGGTTGATTTAATTTCTATTAGTGATGTATCAGGATGAAAAAACAAAAGTATGACAAAGTATGCAAGAAAAATTAACAGAAATCGAGATTTTTTTCATGAAATTGGTGCGATTAAACATTTATTACTCTCTTCTAAAAGTTTAAGTTTTACTTTGCCAAGAGTGCAAAATTCCAATCCAAAATCTTTCCATTTTACACCCATTAAGTTTATGTGAATATTTGTTACCCCAAGTCCTGTTCAAGCAATTGCTGAAAGTTAACTTTTACAATTTTAATCAAGTTTATGAATCCAAAGTATTTTGAATTCATGAAGTATTAAATGTTTAATTTCGTCAATTTATTTCATATTTTCCTGATAGTGTGTAATAGATAAACTTAGTTTTTCCTGCTCCCCTCAGTTGAGTCTTTGTATTTCTGCCACGCTGATTGTGTGAATAAAATGAAGCCACGTGACTAGTCGTCATATCTGCATCCGAAACTGGTAGTACGCATGTGAACTCTCGCTGAAAGCAGACATGTTGGAAGCTCATTGTAGACAGTTATACGGAGACTGCAAGTGTTCTGCATCCTGGTTAGGCTAACGAAGTACTAGATCCATTCTCAATGTCACTTAGTATCATATCAAGACATATGTGCTCTCGGATTTGCGGAAATAGCAACAGAAATTTAGCCTCACATAGTCCTATCTTTTGCAAAAATCTCTATACCTATATAAATACCAGACATCTTTTGCACAAATTAGTTTCTAATTGTCATTTTGCCGCTATATTCTCAAAACATTTGATTTTTATGTTGCTTGGAGTTTGGCAAGTGAAAAAATATTTAATAAATAACGGTTTTTATATGCAGTACAGAATCTATGTTCCTATTAGAGCGCTGAGCAGAGAGCAATTCAAATGTCATACTTAGTTCTTTGGATGGAACGAAAAGCAACTACTAGGAGTCGTTTGTTAAGATCAAACTAATGCCGACGCCGAGTTTGCCTCCACTCATTCCTCAATGCCATAAATTATCACATATTCTCGAATACCCATCTATCCTTAATAACTGCATCATTAAGGGTAGTGTGGTATTAGCTTACCTTAGCTCATCATTAGCCGTCTTGCTCACCCTAGGGGAAACAACAGCGTGGGAGAAGAGCGATTACCCTGCCGGCATATACAAAGATTTATCCTTCCCCCCGCGTCAATGTTAGCTTTATACCGTTTCAGATATAACGTTGTACTTTGTCACGCATATTTAGAATATCCGAATTTAAAAAATACACACGTATTAAAGTAATTGACAAACCGTAGTTTATGGAGAGTTGAAAGAGCTTCTTTATCCAAATACGCTAAATCTAAACAAGCTAGTATCATATCATCATAATCAGTCCCCAATCCTAGGATTGGTTTTGAGTAGTTGGTTGATTAGTTTGAGTATCATAATTGTATTCAAATAATCCTCAATTGATACTACTTTCAGACAAAGCTTGAAGGACATGGCAATGTACTTTTTTGGGGGCAGAGTTCGCACACTCCTTAAAATAATTGCTAAACATTTTATTCCCTCAGTAGCAATAGAAAGGAGAGAAGGATCCCACGAAGTGAAATATTTTATCATTTCTTGAATATCAAACTTGAAAGAGAAGAAAATCATGCTTCATCATGTAGTCAGAATTGTTGAAATACATTCTCTTCTACTCCATTCTGAGTCTGTTGGCCGTTCGCGCGTAAAATAGAACAGACATAGGGAACACAGATAGAACGGACATCAGGGCCATCAGATTGATTCTCACTTGCAGAGGAGGAATGCGATATCCCCTTGAATACACCTGACTTTTGAAAACGTTCCCCTCCCGCTAAAATTTCCCACAAGAGTCCTAAGTCAGTGAATTCTCGACAGTGTCTCCGCATGCCAGACAAGGGAATTTTAGCATTTTCATTTCGTTTTACTCTCCACCGCTGATCAATTCTTTTTTCTGGCTGTCTCATTCACTTCGGCTCATAAAACCCGGGTCATACCTCGACCTTCTCATGTCTCCTCATCCACATCCTCTCCCCCTCTCGTAACTGGGCATAGCTCCTGTCCAATAAGCATGAGTTCCGCCCTCTCACTGCCCCTTTCTAACGTCGCCGTACCTCGCATATTTCTTGCCTCTGTGGTGACTACACCCTTTCTCTCGTCCGCTCTCAGAGACCACAGACCACCTTTCTCCTCTTTTTTTTTTGCTCTCGCTTCCTCCATGCGGGTTGGTACTTCTCCTTTCTCTTATGCGAGGAATGAAGCACCCTCCAACTGGTCTCAATCTTGCGCTGCCTCTCATTTTGCGTCCGTGGCTCTAAATTTCCCGTTCCCCGTGAATAATGGGTTTCCTCCGCAAGCAACAAGAATCTGGAATTCTGTTGCGGCGACGGGAATACTTTTATTTTTACTCCCCCACTGCTGAGTTCCTCTCCACACACGTGAAATATATTTATGCAGTATCGGTGAGTCTCAAGTAATTTATATAATTTTGTGTACAACTAGGTAAAGTTCAATATAGGATATAATTGATATCAAATACTCTTACGCAGTATATATATTGCTCATTGAAAGAATAATTATGACTAGGGCTGAAGGGTTGGTCAATATGAATAATTTACTACCCTCTCTCAGCGATCATGGCAGGAAGTTCATGGGAATCCCTATTCGAATACCGTACGAAGAGCAATCCGAGTTCACCCCTCCGTCCTACAAATGGGATGTAAAGCCGTAGGGAGCAGGCTAGGTTTCTCTTTACTCTTCCCACTCATCCTTCTATTGCCATCCTTATACATTTCTCCGGGCATGAGAAACTTTCAATTTCATGACAAACTACGACTCATTGAGGATGGAAAGCATAGCTTAGCGATAATGCGCATATAGTAAGGATATCATTAATGAATAATAAATATGGTACTCAACGAATCAATTCCGCGAGACAACATTCTAAAATGGTTTTCTTAAAATTTTGCCAAAATTTTGCAAAAAATATTTTACAAATCTTGATGCCAATACAAGAAGAATTTTATCCCGTTGGGTGACCCAAAAACACTGCATCATTAAATTGATTCCATAGCATCGACTATTCAGCCAGTAGCCGTCCTGGGTATCGGTTTGTTAGGAGAGGGTAATCAAGGATATCTCAAACTATGCTCGGGGGTCAACTGAATTCAAACACTCACACTAGAGGGACTATTTCCTGTCTCTCAAAATGCTATTATTGTTTCCGTGAAGTTACGGCAACCGGAAAATCATACTCGAAGGTGTTTGTTGAGGGAGCGTGCGCCACTGCGACTACGATATCTACGATATATGTGGGAAGACTGTTCCCACTAGAATATCTCAGTCCCCATCTACTATTTAAATGAAATCAAACCCAGTTGATCCCAAATCTGTAATTTTAAACTTGATCTCACTACTTATTTGAACTACTTCTTGAAATTTAAAGCGCCTACTGTTAAATGCTGAAGATTTAATCGTATTATAGGTAAATTCTTAATCCTGCATAAGTTACGATGCCATTGAATAATGGTGTCATGGTAGTTTTGAATGTTTAACTACTGTCTTTGATTTTAATTCAGATTTATAACCTCCTAGAAGGAATAAGGAGCGAGTATCTAAGTCAAGTCATTCAAGCAAACTCCGCGAAAATAAATGAATTTTTTAGATGGTAGATGCAAGAAGGCTATGATTACATTCAGATGCAATGAGAATATTAAACATAAGTGAAACAGATGGACAAATCACAGCAGAAAAGATATGAGCTCTTTTTGAGCGAAACATATATATCACCAAAGGGTGCCTGGACTTTACCGCATGGACGATTGAACCTGAAAGTCTCCTTGGAACTAAGACTAATGAATGTAACAGGCACTCTTCGCAATTTTTAACGTTTGAAATTGACGCACCCAGTATTGGTTTCTTACTCTCAGCGAAGTGTTTTCTCAAGCACGCAAATTCCACTCGATTCCACCTTTTACCGTTCAACCGTTTCAAAGCTTTTCTTCGGCCTTGCCTTTTTTATAAGCTCTTCTGCATTTCTGGGTGAAAGCGTCAACGCACCGAAACCATCCGATTTAAGTAGAGGAAATAGAACACTTATGAAGATACTGGCAAACTGTTATCGCCAAGAGAAGTTCAAAGGAGAGAAATTCCCGAGAACCTTTACCGTTGAAGAAAAATGCCGCGAGAACATTCGATTCCATTGGCCACTAGTACCCACTACTACCCTACTTCCTCTTACAGCGTTCATCTGCTTTTGTTTGCACAAAAATTACTCGCTTTAATGTTACAATTACTTACCGTATATATTTTAACTTATGTGAGAACGATTAGCCAGTTATTTTAACTCGAGGAAGAATAAACGACAGTTTCTGGGGAGATGTTGGTGAAAATATCTGACAATGGAGAAGAAAACAAGTTGTCGTAATTTTCTACAGATTTATTTTAAATGTAAAATTCACAAAGCACTTTGAGACTTTATGTGATTGTCAACTGTATGCATACGCTTGAAAATTGACACGTGTCATGAATTTTATCTTCAAAATAAAACTAGAAAAACACGACGATTTGTTTCTTTCTCCATTGAGGAATAGTGCTCACTTTAATAATTACCATCTCACTTCATCGCACCGATTGAAATGTTTAATAGTGCTCCAAAGTAGATTGCTTCATTCGACGGAGGGAGCAGCCAGAGCCCGGTATTTTCCCATCACCCCGAGGCATCCTCAACAACTCCATTTCCTCGACTGAGACCCATTCATGCTCCAACATTTTCCCCTTCAAAAGATTCCCCTCTTCCACGTCCCAAGCACAATCCCCGACCGGTGCCTATCGCGCCCCGGCTTTAATCGCCATCCCAGGCTCATCCCCACACGCACGCACCCCCGCCCCCTTCCGTATCATTTCGTCCGCATCGTCGGGCCCTGCGACCAGCACCACCCCCTGGGGCCTTTGTGGTGGCGTTCGAGGGGACGCGAAAGCAGCGCCCCCGCACACACGCCTCGCCCCCGAGGAAGATCCCCGGGAGAGTGGGCACACTCGCACGGGTGAGTTTCTCCCGGCCTCGGCACTCGCTCCGTCGGCCACTTGTCTCTCCCGATTCTCCTGCCGCGTTCCTTCCCGTCCTTCAAAGCCCTCCTGCCCCGGATGAGCCCTGGATAAGAGCCTGCGCCGAATTGTCGACCTCTCAGGGAGAGCCGCGGAGGTGAAGGGTGGCCGACTAGGAATTTCTCGGTGGTCAACTAATCTCGCGCTGGCGAAAGGTCAATCTTAATTATTTCCACCGTGAGACCCTGGTTTTAAAGGGTCCGTTTACTCATGAGGCTTAAATGCGTCGAAGTGGACGGTGACACACATGTCATTATCCCTCTGCCGTTTCCTTCAAGAGGATTTAGCTATTTACGCGAGTGGCACATTTTTCTCCCCTGAATAATTATCGCAAGCCCTTTGGCTTTACTATTCTCATGTAAAAGTTCACATTGGCTCAATGTACGCGTTGATTTAAGACAAAATATTTAATTAAGTGTCACGGATTTTTGTTCTTGTTCGTAGCCCTAAACAGTTAATTTACGACAAAATATCTAATTAACTGTTACGGATTATTGTTCTTGTTCGTAGTCCTAAACATATTGACCTACGGAATGCTATTTCGTTTAGTCATCGGAAATAATGCGTGAATTACAACTTTACATTAGCTGAACGAGTTTGAAATGTGTTTATGAAGTCAATCCTACTATCGGTCATACAGCCACCACAGACATTAGTACCGTAAAAAAATAACAATTATTTAAATGAGATGCTAGAAATAATTCCGTTGGCATGACTCAGGAATCTACGAAGAAAAATCAATTATAGCCTCTTCATAACCTTAACATGGGTTATGGACACTGATAAATTTAGTGTGAATTATTTGACTACGAGTGATATCATGAATGTTTTCAAATGTGCTCCACATGTAAATCCACCTCAGACAGCAAAAATAGGTTGTGGAATCAAATTGGGTAAAAATGGAAGTGGCAAAGAGACGGATAGAATAATATCCGAATTACCCTGCTGATAAAAAGAAGATGCCAAGGTATCAAAAGGTTTATTACCATCTGCAAGGACATTGTACAGAACTAGAGAAAAGCCTCCACACGGTATTCAAGCGTGGAACAGAAGAAATATATGCCAATAGTGTGGCCTAAATCCTATGGGTGGAAAGCCAGCCATCAGCACTTAGAAGGAATGACAAATTTCAGAATAACTTCAACAATAATCAGGCATATATGACTACAAAAGCGGCAATAAATGACATTTCAGTGTAAAATAGTAGGGAAAACATAAAATGCAATTTGAATCCGATTACGTGAGGAAATGACCAACATTCATAACCAGGTTAACTTATAAGACGTTATAAGCCCACCAATTACTTTAAAACTAAAGTAATGGTCTTTGATTTTTTAATTTATATTTTATATACTAGCTTGCCTTTATCATTGAATGGCCTTTGTTTTCATAGCTCACACGGATCGTTACTGCTGGATTGATAAGCCTAATAGTATGACGTATGAGGCAGAAGCCTTTTCTACCTTAAAGTACAACAAAGGAATCCTCTATGAATCTTATCTCTACAATGAGGAAGCCACGCTTTTGGCCTTTTCAATTCCAAAACTTTTTATATGCCCTTAGTTTTCCCTCTGAATAACAAGTATGTTAATTTCTTTTATCAATTTAGCGTATCTTCTCATCAAGGAAGCACTAAGGTGATTTTTTTCGAAGAAATACAACTTTATGCATATGGAGTAAACGCCATGGAGGCTAAGGATTTCCGAAGTTTCCTTAGAACCCCTCGGGAACTAGAAGAATAAATTGAAAGGATAGGAAAAAGAGAAATACATACAAAGGGAAAAATAAAATTAGATAAGTGGGTGAGAAGGAAAAAATACTTGACAATATTTTTATTTCGCTTGAAAATGTTTTGGGGTAGAATCAAAGCGTAAGAAATCTTATTCAAATCAAATATACTGAACATGATTTTTAAAATGAGGCAACTTTGCTTTCCAATGTGATTTTGAATGCTATTGATAAATCTGTAGAGTCATTTCTTGTAATAATTATTGTTGGATTTTTCTTCAAGCTTTAGTGTAATTATTTTAACTCACTTCGCATGGTAAATTGTGCCACCTTGATTAATTCTGTATTACCTCTTATTGATTTCAAATAGTGAATTTAGTCTTTCAAATTGCTATTATTGAGAGATATTGAAAATATAATTGCATTATAATACTATGGGAATATGATGTGCCGGAAAATAAACCGTTACAGTTATAAATACATATGTACTAACCACCTCTACGCTTCCCTAGGTAAATACAGCACCAAGATACGAATATACAACGTTGAAGTTTAAGGAATGTTAAAATGAATTTTGTTTTTCGTTTGACTTCAGATGTTTCCCTGACCTGAGCAGATCTTCTACACTTGCTCGAGATAGGATGAATGATAATTACTTCCACACAAAGAACTAAGTTTCCGGCAACTCTAACCTGTTACCTTCAACTTTTCCATGATTCCCCTGTGTGTTTGACGAAGATGTTTCATTACGTCGAGAGACGGCCCCATTCCACTGAAGACTTCTTGGGATGCCACTCTCTGCAGCTCACTAAGACGGTTGAATTCCTCCCTACTTCATTGGTCTGTTTCCTCCATCACTATCTCCTATCCACTCACTGCAGCAAAATACTCCTTTAAATTAACACTATCCTAATTATAAGCAGAAAACGAAGGAAAGCTAGTGGATACTCATATTTGCTTCGAATTAAAAATCCGCTTTGCATAACTCAACCTGTGACAGTGTACGATCAGCAACGCCTCTTTCTCTAAGTCTTGGTACTCAGCACTCCTTCCAGCATTATTTTTCCCTAAAGAATGTAACACCTGGTACTCTACAGTGCCAACATGATTGCCCTGATTATTTTTACGTAATCTAGAGACATGTTCTCTTTTATGTGAAGCTCTTTATCCGTATGATAGATAAAACCCTTCCGCTGTATTCTGGCAAATTCCTTCAAAAAAGGAATCCGGTTCGGTAACGATTAAAAAGTCGGTAAGTAATTTCCCATAGCCAATGTCACTAAATGGTGAAAGTGCATAGCGACTGGAGCTCATTAAGGGCTTTATGTAGTATAGCGCCATGCGTCACGTGGGTAAATATTACAGTCATAGAAATTATTCCCTAAAATACCATTAAGGACTGCGTTTTCTTCTTACTCCGTATCTCCGTATTCTTCATCTTAGTATCTCAATTAGTATGATTGATCTCCTGCCACCGAGAGTCGCCCTACTTCCAACAAAACATACAAAGTGGAGAGCTCTTGTTTAATCTCTTATAAAGTAAACTGCCTATGGCTCAAGGGTAAAGAAATTTGTGTTGAACGTTGTCCCTCAAACAATGCCATAATTTGCTTTCCTCTTAATTTTTTAACTAATCTTCTAGTGCATTCTTGTCACTTCATCTTATGTACACATCTGTTGTGAAGTACCAGAGTGTCATCCAAAATAATTTTACCGCTATTTAACCGAGGTACATTGATCATAGTTATTCCTCAGGCTCATAATGTGTAAAAATTGCTTTTACCACTTTTTTACGTGTTTATTACTTGACCTCTACCAAAATCTATATTTAACTTCTCACGCAGAACAGGTATAACGGAGACTAAATTTTATTTGAAATTATACAACGCATTATTTTACTACTATTGTTCTCAGCTAATTTAAAAAACAGTGTTTCAATCCTATATTAAAGTAAGGCTATAGAAATATTATTATGCATTGAAGCATTTTCGGAGGATATTTTCCGATTATTCCTAGATTTGAAAGAGATTTTTTGGATAGTTAGACACATGCTTTAATTATGTTAAATCAATTCATCCAGTATTCTATTTCACCTATGAAATAAAATTGTGGCGATTAGTTTCTATAAAATACCTTCGGCTTCCCCTACTGAGAGAGCATTTTCTCATAGTTCGGTATTCAACACTTAAACATGACCTCTCATAAGCCCATTTTTATCATGCATCACTAAAATAAATAAAATTCTCTATAATGGGAAGGACTGCATTATAGTTAATGAAACAAAGTAGCAATAAAATCACAGGGAGATAACATGGTTATATAAATTCAGGATAACTTTTTGAAATAGAATATTACGATGAGGTAAATAACCCACATTGCTACATTTAAAAACTAATTTTAGCATTGAATATCATAAGCAACACCTTATAAGCAACACCTAAATACATGAAATGTACCATAATCAACTATATTTTTTATTTATATTTGATCTATCTTTCAAATGAACCTTCTGGATAAGAGCAACTGCTTTTATTTTATTCTCTTCGTGTAGTTTTGGTAAGTAAATTTTCCTATGAGAACTATCAGGTATTATTGTCTTCATTACATATTTTTCCATATGTTTTGAACAAGGGGGTTTAGATTTGTAAGTGCAACAAATAACTCGCGCAATTCCAAAGGAAACACTCCGTTCTTGAATTCAAACGATAGCTGGCTCTGCCGCAAACTCTACTAGTTCACGGCTACTCTCTACTACATAAAAGACTGATGTAATGAATTGTCAATGTGCTGTTCCGCGTGCGACTCTGTCAGATGTTTTTGGAACAATTAAAAGAAATGCAGTCAAATATCAATCATCATATAAATCACGTCACTATTTTTATATAGATTATAAATAAAATACATGCAAAACTAAGTTTAAAATTCTGTAATATAATATGATTCAATTATTTGTGCTTCATAATGACTGAAATTTCATGTCACAGTCGTCTGTTAGCACGAGGGTACTTCATAAGCTGTATTGATACTCACGGCTTTTTGATAAGCATTACGATAAATGATGTTACTCAATACAAGCAGGTATTTGCACAGCGAAGCATATGAAATCACTTCGGCACGTTGCAATGGCAAACATTGATATTTTAAACCGGTTGGGAGCCTGAGAAGGTTTTATCAAATTATTTTATCACAATTATTTTCAGGAAAGAATTAAATCATACATACGCAGTCAGTTTGGCTCCTGACGACGTCATTCCTTTTACCTTTAAATTTTTCTTCGTTGTATCTCTTGATGTTGAGTGTTTGGACTATGCGGTTACGTACAGATGCTCTTCTCAAACCTTGATTTATCCTCTAAAATGCTGTGCAGCAAAGACATATTTCTTGGCACGCTACAATATTTGCCCTACGAGGGATTATCTGCACGCAGTACGCGTGTACCTCGTCAGCAGTTCTTGATTGTCGTGGATGTATTTTTTTCAAATTACTATTCATTTCCTCAAGAAGAGCGGAATCTTAGCCAACAGTGCAGAGCGCAAGATTTTTTTCGCAGAACCCTGATTAAAATTTGTTTGTTTTTAGAGTGTGACCTTTGATGAATTGTGGAGAAATCGAAGATATTCATTTATTTTTTCTGGAGCTCTAATTATTTTTTTCCTTAAACGTGTATGGTGAATAGGAGCATAATTTTTGTAGAACACTGGACCAGAAAGCCTGTGCTTCAAGGAGTACCGGTTGAGAAGCACTAATATAGACAAAAACGTATTCATAACATCCTACTGTTCTCTTTCTTCTACAGTGCATTTAAATTAGACCAGATGGTCACTTAAGGCTTAAACATGCTATTTTGATGAAAAGTCTCAGAACAGTCTGTTTCTTTGGAATCAGTCCCAATACGTCAAAAATGCCCCAAAAATATATAATATAAAAAAGTGATTTCAACATGTTCTATTTAATGACAGTGTTAAATATTTGTCGTTAAAATCACAGAGGTCTCACTATTACGAAATACCAAAGATTTCTTCCGCTCTCTAGTAATTAGCATTCTTATAGTGGCCACTGCAGAATCATCTTATCTCTTCAACGAGAGACAATTTGGCATTTCATCATAAAGAAGGTAATAGTGCCAGATATTTGTCTCATTTGCAGGCTATCATCTTTCTGCTACTGATCTTGATTTTGTTAAAGACATTTAAAATCTTTAAAGTCAATATCGTTTTAGCGATATGAATGACTTTCCTGAGCCTAACCCTAGATTGAGTCATTGCCTTACCGGACAAAATTAGTGACTCGTTTCAAGGGGAAAATTCCTCTGAATAACAAACTCTAGCAAACACATGACATAATCCATCCTCAATCGCTCCGTCACCCAATCCATAAACGAACAGTCCTCTTTTCCCTTTCTCCACGTCTTTTCGCTTTCTCTTTCCCTATAAAGGCGGCTCACATTGCCCTCTTTTCCACATTCACCATCTCTCTTTCTCTCTCTTTCTTTTTCTCTCACGTATCTGCTGAGTCCCTTTTTGAAATTTCCGTCGCTCTCAGCAATAACAGCCTCCCTCGGCTAACACTCTTCCACATCACCCGTCCTCTCCTTGCCTCTTTCCTCCGCCAGAAACTGTGTAGCTCCCCGCTATCATATAGCTCCGAGAAATTACTTCAGTGGCAGGGCGCATTTAAGTCTTGAAGGAAACCCGAAGGTATCGTCTCTAAAGTGCACTACGGCGAAGCTCACAGAATGGCCCCATGGGAAAAACAAAATGATCTGCGATGATGAAAAAAGACTATAATTATAGTAAAAGGATGATTTATCGTTGTTTTATTCAAAATGAGAAACAAATAAATTTGGCTTCTATGAACATGCACTACAAAATGGTTTTTTGATGACTAGGACATCGTCCTTAACAGTGATAAGAAAAACTATTTGGAGATGGGTTTTCAGATAAATCACATTCAGCTGCATCTTACGCTGATAGGTAGTTAGCAGCAGAAGACTTTAAATGAATATTTAATGAAGGACTAACTTTTCAGTTTCAATATTTCATTTGAAATGTACTTGTTAAAGTGTTTTAAAGTTTCTTTCCGTAAATAATGACTCCATAAAATTTTGTTGTAACCTATCAGCATATTATCAAGTGGAATGAATAAAATAGAGAATTAATTATAGAATATTAAAAAAAATGTATGAATAAGAGCGATGCAATTGTTCAACGTTTTACACAATTTCTACAAAGGAATTGGTTCAGGAAATTAATAAAATATAATCGTACTATAACTGAAGAACATGCTAAATTTGTTGATTTTGTACTCCAAAATATATCACTTTTCATTTTGTCGCTTTCTATTTATTATTTTCTGATTTTAAAATGAGTGGGTTTTATTGATAAAATGAGTGCTGGTCCATTTTCAATAGGATATCGATTTTTCAAAAAAATACCGTTGAAATAAATGGAAATGTTAGTCGTTTCAATTTATCATCCACAAGCAAACAATCCTTCACAAGCAAACATATTAACTTCCTCACCGACAAAGCGAATATAGCATTAAAAAGCAATAAAATCAAATCAGCCAACACCTTTACAACTTTTTGCAATTTTACAGTGAATTACCCCAAATACTGACTCAATAAATAACTTGCTTTTATTGTTGGTTTCTTTATTTCTTATGTGCTTCTCTAAATAAAACAATAAGAACAATAAAATTCATAATGAGAGTGCTAAAAGCGAGCTGATTCGAGGGAAATGGTTTTTACTTACGATAATCTTGTGGTTAATGCATTTATGATGGAGATTAAAATCTATTTACAGTCACTGATTGAAGGGTTTAGTCGTTCATACGCTGGAAGACCATGCTTCAATATATTCGGTGAGAATTATTTTGAGGTTTTCCAAATTACACTATCTTCATTTAAATATGTGCCAGACTATACCGCTAGCCTCGGTGGTTCCAGGCTCACAAGGCATCACCAGTACACGCAAAGATGCTCCTTGGCACCTTGAACGACAATGTCAAACCATCTAGATTCCCAACCGGTTCCCAACCGGTGGTACGCGGGGACGTTTCAGGTGGTACGCGTGGGTGATACGAGCGATTACGTGCGATAGGCTAGTAAGGGCCTCTGTGTGTGCGTGAGCACGCAAACTCTACTCTACTGCCCGTCTGCTGGACGCAGAGGGTGCAAGAAAAAATGATTGTTGTCTTTATAAAGGGTTGAAAAACCGAAATACAAATGCATTAATAATTAAATATGAAGTTTTCTCAGTAACTTAATTAAAATAAAACAAGCCATTGGGCACTTTTTCGACAGTAAATATACATTTATAAACAAATACAGGACTGTTGATACGCCAAAATTTCTAAAAATTTCTAGTGGTACGCAGTTCCTTAAAAGGTTGGGAACCCCTGATCAAGACAATTGTTGGCTGAGAGGTGAGATCAACAACTGAGATGATGCTGCCCGCAAAACATTCAAGTTCCGCGGATTGCTCGTCTTCACGGGGTTATGGATCTCTTGCTCACAACTCCATTCGGTTAGCTCTCGTGCTGAGGGCACTTTTTGTGACGAATATTGGCATTAAAAACTCGGAGCTTGGTGATGGGAATCCGAGAATGTACATAGCAGAGACATGATTGAAATAATTCACCCTGATAACAGCATTTGGATTACCTGTTTCACAGGACTCAGAAGTGATTGAACAACTATTTGTTCGTTGTCGAAAATTCGTAACAAAGAGAAACGTATCGCAGAAAAGAAAGTCTTTTTAAATAAACCTCAAACCTGCTAAGAATAACATTGTTTTTTTATCAAGCCATATACGTTTGCATAAAAATCACATACTTGATGCTTTGAGTAATATCTAAAATCCATAGAAGTTATGGCACCATGTGCCGATCATTAGAAAATGTGAGGAACCGACCTGAGGTTGCACACAAATATTTGATTCAAGATAAGTTTTTAATTTCGTGTACCAATAATATACTTTAAAAAGTTTTGAAAAAGCAGGAACATGATTTTTATCAACGGAGATTTAAAAAAATATAGCCTGAGTAGCGTCATTAAAAATAACGAGAAAATATAACATGCGTGGAAATTATGACTTGTTCAAAACAGTTAAATTAAAGAAAAGTAATAGGGTTATCTAAAAGTATGGTTAAAATGTAGCCCTATGTACAAAAAAAAATATGACTTGGTCAAAAACTGTTTAAAGTTATTTTAAATCATCAAAATATCGGGACAGGGTGAGGGGGGGGGGGGGGGGGGGGGGGGGGGGGACAGTCAATTCATTTCATTCAGGGAGTCAGTCAGTTCAGTCATTTATGTTTACACCCAGATTAATACGGTTTTGATGACTCACATTAGAAATCAACTCTTTTGGTTACAAAGTCCGAACAGAAAACACCGAACTATCACGAGGGTTATGTTTAGTCATTCGTCAGTTTTTCTAACTTCCATCGTTAATCTATTTGCCTAAACAATTTTCATCATCTGTCCGCAACTCTATCCATATGACGATATTTAACTTCTCATTAAGAGTAGGAGACAAATCCTCATTAAACTTAACAGAGCAAGCCTCTCGCTACCCTCTCGCTTGGTTTAGGAAGTGAAAATTATATGCACGGCAGTGGAATTCGGTTCGTAATTACAACTACCTACACTTATTCTGATGTACTTTATCACAATTCTCTTCTTGAAGTATTGAATGGAAAGAAAAAAACTAAATTTGAAGGCGAAGCAACGAGTTACCATCGGAAAATATCCAGTTATTTTTTCGGGAGCCGCCGCGTGTGGAGCTTTGTCGTCCGACCTTTCGCGTCCATTGCAGGCCGCATCATCAGGGTGAAATACCTCAGGATCAGGTATCTAATACTTCAGGATCAGGTATTTCACCCTGATGATTCGGCCTACAATGGACGCGATAGCTCAGACGACAAAACTCCACAGGCGACGGCTCCCGAAAGAAACAACTGGATATTCTCCACGCTGCGATAACCTACGCTCAACTGTTAGCTAAAAAAAAGTGATATTATCTCCCTTTTTGAGGGAAAAATTTTCTAAAGAGCAAATTTGAGTATAAATTTTTTAATTTTCCTCAAGCTACTCTCTACTATCATCCAATCTTTGGCTTCATTGAGTAAGAGATCAATTATAAATACAGTTTGAATTCCCTATAATTATTGAAATTTTGAGCGACATCGTTATACAAACAAGAGAGTCTTGGAAACGATACGTAAGAAACTAGGACTCTAAAATAGGTGAGAATATTTGAGAAGATTGGATACCATAAATTACAGTTTGGTTGGTGCAAAAATTAAAATATTAAGGAATATATCCATAACTAAACCAACCTTTACGTCTGTGACAAAATTTTGAACACAGATTTCTTCATTTATATTCATCATATTTGTAGCTTGTAGTTTTTATCCATTCTATACGCAAATTTTTCCAGCACATATTTCGAAAAATTTACACTTTTGGACACAAAAGCATCCAGAAATATGTTTTTGAAGTTTCAAATGAAAATTAGTGTATTAAAACTTTTAGAAGACAAAAAATTAGATGTTAATCATACGATAGGATACCAGTCATGTTCTTTAAAAGTGTTTAATTATAAATTAAAGATAAGAGTTTAATACCTATGGGTTATTCCACGTCAATTCGACAAGAAAATCAGCAAAAATTACCCTTAGGGTCACCAATTTTCAACCAAATTTGGCATAACGGCTCCATTTGATAAGAAAATGAAAACTCCAAAGTAGTTTTGCAAAAAACGCAACCAGATCTGAAATATTGCAGCGTTGCAAAAGTCGAATTTTGCAAAAGTTACTACACATTTTACGGTATATCTCAATGAATATTTAAGTTATAGACGTGATTTATGGCTTATTTTAAAGGCCTTGAATTGGATAAATATAATAAGGGATTATATTGTAAAATATAAACAATTTGACAATGTTTATAACAATTTTAAAGTTTAAAATTGATTTTTGACTATGTACTTACACATTCGAGTTTGCTCATTTTTATATGTTGTATAGACAACCCTCCTCTGAAAATTAAAAAAGTTTGCCAGAGGTAATATTTCATTTAGGAAAGAAAAATATTTTTGAGTGAAGGCGTGACGCCCTCACACCTTCACATACATGTCTGAGTAGGGTTGTTTTAAAAAACCCATTGTCTCCATTTAAAGAGTACGATATAGTGGGAAAACATTTAAGGAGACTAATAGAACCAATGAGATCTAAATTTTAATTCAAAGGGTTAAACAAGGCATTATGTGCCAAATCTGTGAATTTAGGTGCATATGTATGTGATAGTAGGTAGGATTATTTACATATACCAAATTTCAATAACTTCTACTAAATAATTTCATGGATACTAAGAAACTTTAGAGTAAAATTTACGGTAGGGTACATTAATGATCATGAAGAATAAAGTTACACATAGAAGTAATATGTTTGATGCATTGTGAGGTATTATATCTTAAGGATCGTATCATTTTTTGAACGTGTTTTCCCACTTATTTAATAAGAATTGCAATAATAATAACTTCCTCTCTTTCACCATTATACATGAAGCTGATTTTACAAAATAGAATAAATAATGAAAAATATTTTTTAGCGAGGTATTTGGCGTTGCAGGTAAAGCGTATTATATTCCAATGTGCCTATAATAGTTAAATTCAAGCCCCGGTAAAACAATCAATGCAGAAAATGACTTTTTTAATGCCGCTTAATAAAGCACGCGCTCTTCAACTGCAGAACCATGGTCAATGAAGACCATTTTAACAATCACTGTCTGGTTCTGTACCACAAGAGATTTTACAGATTAGCATTATTACTGCTCAATGTCGGAATCATTATTAGTATTTTTTCCGTGGAAGAGTGTAGGGATGGAAGCTATGGTAGATAGGCGCAGGTAGAACAGATGTTTAGGAAAGGCAAAATTGATCTCCAAGCGGAGTCCAATTATTCAACCTACGGAAGTACCTCATCCATGCAAATCATCAACAATTCAACGATTCCATTCTCAACCTAGCTAATTGCAAGATTCTCAGAGGCCTTAACAGAAGACCGGAGGAAGCACAACGAACCAGTCGGATCAAATGGGCACACACATCGGGGACGCTCTTGTTCCCGTCAAAAGTCGGGTCGGGGCTTCGAATCATATTCACTATGCGACCCCACTCCTCCCCTTGAAATTGGCAGAGGAACGTGTTTGTGGGCGCCACCGCCGTTCTCCCAACTTCCTGTCGCCACCAAACTCTCGGCGCACTCCTCTCCTGCTTCTCGCAAGCCTTTCCATCTCGTTCGCAACATCATCTTCCTCCCTCCATCGCATTCCCTTCATCTTACGACGCCTTCCATACCATCCCACTTCGTCTCTTCCCTTCACGGAGCCTGTCCATCCTTATTTCGAGACGTTGGTTGACGCAACGACTCCATCTCTGCTCTCCCCTTTGTCAACTTCCCGTCTCCCACAATCTTCCTCCTCTTTTAATTACTCTCCACTCTTCATTTCATCGACTTCCCACTCTCGTCGGTACACCAAACCCTCGATCTCAGCTGACTGATTCTAATTTCATTGATCGAGATCGTTCCCATGGCTTCGCGTTCGAGGCTTTGATGTGCATTTGCTTTCAAGTCGAGCGCCAGTGTGTGCTTCGTGAATGCTGTTCTATGGGGGATGGTGAGTTGAGTATTACATGCCAGAAAGACATACACGTGCAGAGCCAATTCACGTTTTCTCTCCCCTCCACATGAACAACGAGTGCACTTTTGTGCGACCATCACGGATTCCGCTTCTCTCCAGGGAGAATGCCAATATATATATTTCTCCGCCCTTTTTTCCGTCGAAAATTCACGTTTTACCATTTACCGAGCAACCTGCGTGTGTTTGGTCTCCTTGTTTACACTTGAGCCGAGTAATAAAGTTTCAAATGCCATTTTGCAAAACCGAAGGAAAGTATTTAGAAAATTATAATAATTATATGGATGCCTTCTCAAACCGCATATACTTCAATGTACTAAAAATAGATGCATTAAATTGCATAATTTTCTTACATTCATTTCATTGATATTTAAAAATAATTTCTTCCCGGCCTGAAGACATTTAAATCTTTGGCAACCATAGTCGTTTACACAATTAGCCAAAATCTTTCAAGCAATTTGAACCGGAATCAAAGTGGTGTGGCAGATTAATTTTTTTAGAACAAATAGAAAGTGATCTTTTATGGGTCTATACAAGATTCATCATAACAAAGTACTTATGCAGTTAACTTTTTTTTGCGTGGAGCTATCATTTTATTTTATCATCATATCGCATCATGATAAAATGAACAATCAATAGAAAAGTTACTGCGGGATTGGCTAAGAGTCTTATAAGTGATAACTTGATGGGTAGACATCTCAGCAACTACAAGGAAGTTAACACTTAATATCGGAAGTCATTTCTGCCTTGTTCAGCTAGAATTGCTCTGAAGTGTTATATTGGTACGAGAAATACTTTTGAAACTACAGATGGTACGAGTAAAGGAAATAGCCTCACGACCATGCATGCATTTGGTCATCGTTGCAGTTAATGTGCAGCTCCATAATTGTTCAAACAAACTTTTAGGTTGTAGCAGAAAAAGTCTTTTTTTTTGGTGATGGTAGATTTCGATTTTTTTGTTACCTTACACCACCTGGTCTAAATTTAATCTTAATGGCAACTCATCCACACCTATGCGCCATATGGGAATCGAACCCACGACTTCTAGATTACCAGGACGGCATATTACCTACCGGGCTAGCTCCATCGGATTTTGTTCCCCTTTGCGTGATACCACGGCTTTTATCCTCCATAAAATAATTGCGTCCGTTGTAATTAATATGTTGAGAGTAATTAATTCTTACGTGAACGAAGAATATCCAGTTTAGAGATTTAACCAAAATGGCAAGAAACCTATAGAGCGAGAAATACCGGCGATTATTTAATCGAAACCTTAATTATGCCCATAAGATGCCCTTGATTTTCACTACTCCCTCACGTCCACCTTCAACTGCTCGCCAATCCGCCCCTTCTCCTTCATTAACACCATAACTTTTCATTCCAATTTCTATTCTTTTCCAAAAATAAATTTCATGCACTCCCACACTAATCCATTTCTATTACTTCTCAATCTTCCATTCCCGTACTCTGGTTCCCCCTTCTCGCTCCCTCCCTTTGCTTTGCCTTCGATCGAGAGATCGATTCCGCGGGACTGGCGTTAGAGGAAGGTTTGTAGTGCCCCAACCGCGCCTTCCTCTAAGAGAACGCCTAGCGCTCGTGAGGGGACCAATCGAGCTCTTCGACCCGCCTTTGTAGCACAACTAGATTCCTTCCTCCCTAAGAAGGGGGGGGGGGGGAAACCCTCCCGTCCAATCCAAAACTTTTCCCTAGCTCCACCAAAGTGACCCTGCATCTATATCATCCCAATAGATGCCACCTTTCATACATCTATCTCTCGCTCTCTCTGTCCCACTCTCCAAAATCTTACCCTAAGTAAATATAAGAATTTATAAAGAACATTGAAAGCCCAAGGCTAATTGGCTTTACAAATAATCACTGCATAAATTTAATCTTTGAAAATTAACAGCATTCAACACACAGAACAGCACATAGTACACATGACAAGATTAGAAAAAAAATTTGAACCCAAATAAGGGAAGGTATATCTTACTTCAATTACTTCTAGGAAATTTAACCTCTAGCCCATTATGGGAAAGGCACCGCGGATTTATTTCCGATGTTCTCCTATGACTACTATCGCACTGCGCCAGAAGGTATCTCATTCTAGGAGAACTCAAATCTCGATCACGTGAAATATACCCTTCTGCAGAGGTAAATGAGTGGGTAAGATCGATATATCCAATTGTGAAGCGTGTGATGAATATATTCATCCCGTGACTGCTCCTTAATAGAGGACAGCGCCACACTAATGTCAACGGCTTCGCGCCTAGCAATTTACTGTCAGTCCATTTGCCTAAGAATTACAACTTTACTCCAGAGGTACGTGACGTAGCGTAATTTTTAGGTCCTCATAGGGATAGCTGTCGTACTTCTTTCTCGCTTCCTTACCCCGGCCCGCTATTTCTACTCCGACCCGTTGATTCATGTCATTCTAGCCCCTGCCTTCTCCGCTGCTCTTTTTCACCGAGCACACTTCTCGAGGATTTCATACACACCGCCTTCACGACTTCTCACGCCCATTTCTTTCGACGCTCACAAGCACATACATACTTTCATCCAAATGCAGGGAAAATATCTCACGAAAAATTATTGGAAATTGTGTGTTAAGAATAGCAAGGCGAGTACGTATGCAAGAAGTAGAACATTAGGAAAGAAAGTGTTTATATTCCAGGTAGTTTCAATTATAGTTGATAAAAGATCAAGTGAATAGAAGAATTGAGTGGAGGAGAGTTTCGTCAAAACAATCTCAGGACAGAGCACGAATACGTTTATAATAACGATGATCTGACGTCAACATATCCTTTCTAAAGTGTGATAAAATTTGTCAATCTCAAATTGGACACATGCGCATTAACGCGTGCTCACAACCAAGAAACTGTTGACATTTAAAAATCTTCCTCTCAATAATTCTGTGGCTCTTGATTTTATGCTCTTCCTCATCATAACAGAGGGAGACGTTGGAAGGAATACAATTTCCGCGCCCAAATGAACTGCGATACCAATCAAGGAAGTGACGGCATTGATTCGAAAGGAGCTCGTCGCTACGTCTGCTAGTAACGTGGAAAATTAGAGAATCGACGAGAAGAGGAACTGAGGATTTTGTGACACTACACTAGACGGCAACAGATGCTCGCACCGATAAAAATACTGACAAGGAAATAGGATTTTAGGGTGGAAAGCAATGTTAAGTGCTGCAAGTAAAGAAAGGGAGGTCCTTCTGCTTTTACCTAATTTCCTCAAATATCCTTTTCTGTCAACTCTGGGACAATTTCCATTCTCCTATTTATTCACCTTATCTTCTCCATTCCTTTATCTCAAAAGATGTGTCTATTTCCATCTTCTTTTCTTAAAGCTCATGTTTTCATGCCATATGCTCTATATTAAAATGTTTTATATCTCTAAATCAACGTCCTGTCATTAGTTCTCGCTTACGAGTCAACTATCATATATTTCGTTTAATTCGTTCTCTTTGTGTCCCCCTTCAAGTATACCTGGACTAGGTTCGTCCGCACCACTTTTAGTTCTAGTACTATAATTTTATCACTCACCCGCTCCACATTCACTACCCTTTTTCCTAATGTTGCATTCAAAACTAATGCTATTCCATTTCGACTCTCTTTTATAGCATTTACTACAGAATGGCTCTTTTATCTGGCTCTTTTACCTTACTTTGCTTTACCCCAACAAATTAATGCTTCTCCTCGCCATTCGATGCTTTATGTATTCTAGTTTTGAACCTTTGACATTGTTGCAACGTCCCATGTTCAGATTTAATTGTTTCTCTCTACGTTGATTTCTTCATAGTCGCTGCCGTTGTAGGTGTCCCCTTTTCCGCTCAAAGATTTCGTGAGATGACAGCAGTAGAGACCTTGCTTCCTTTGCTGCCGGGAACGACACCCACCCCATTCTGAACTTGGCTCCATGGTTGACACGATTCGAATCTCTATTGCTTAAATCCTTTGTGTTCTTGGAAGAGTTTAATGGAGGTAGTTTCCCGTTGCCTTCCTCTATATTATGTCTAACATGACACCATCACTTGAAAGGCCTACCCATTAGGAACAGACTCCTTCTCTCAGCCGTCTCACTGAGAAACAGACGCTGCAAGTACGATGCATGGACTACCTCTAATCAGGCTCTTTTACTTTGAGGTATCTGGCACGGACGACCCTACCAGGATGTACCTTCATTGCTCTTGCCAGTACAACTCCCACCACGATAAGGCGTAGCCCATGAGAAGTGGACGGACATGTATGCTAACTAAAATATCAGATACACTCTGTTAGTGGAAAGTACAAGGTACGAGTAGTAAGGTACAAGGGATAGAGGGGTAGAAAAGGTTACAGAAATGTAAAAAGTCAACTTTGTGACAAAAATTGGCGATAAAGAAATAAGAGTGCATGGAGATAAGATTAAAAACATACATTCACGTATTATTAGAATATTGTGTAGTAAATTTTATGAAACCTCTCAGATTTGGTGCAAATGGCTGGTCAATTTAAATCCACAGACTATTATCTATGCGCTCGAAAGGTTTGGCACAGCTATAAATAGACAGGAAAAAATGATTCATCATTTTAGACTCAAGGAAGGTGGATATAAATTATTCTTATATTATTAAATACACGGGCACTTCATTTTTGCAGATTAAAGCACTTGAAGCTGGAGCCGTCCAAATGTGTATTAAAATGTTTAGTTTTAAACTACCTACACTCAGATGGTGATTGTTACAGGAACTATATATATATGCTGAAAACGCAATTCATGTGTGTAGGAAAAATAAAAAATATTTATTCAAATGTTCGCTTGATAAAGAAAACAAGACTTCCAAGTAAACATGGGATGAGCGAAAGACTGCTCCTAAGTGCAAATTTTCATCCACCGGAGCATTCGATCTTTTTTTTCAAACTTTTCCAATGGGCCTCCATTTTGCGAACTGGAATCCAATTTGGACGCATTTATGCGATACTTCAGCAATGGGTCCTCACACTGCCCAAGGTTGTGAGGCACCGAAAATTCGACAACAGCGCACCATCATTCACTCGATACGAGCGGATCGAGAATTTGCGCAGCCGAACCCCAAATCATCGCACGAGAATCGTTCAACTTTAGCCAGCCCAACGTGTCGACGGGAAGGAGAGAGGGGGGCACGGGGGCGGCATCTTAAAGTGATAAGGGAGGGAGAATTTCGAGGCGTCGCGAAATTGTTGGCAGTAGAGTTAGCGGGGAGTGAAGGATAAAGGTGGTTGGTGGAGGGGCAGATAATTTTGGGGAAGAGGGATGAAGGGAGAGAGACACACGCAGGGCGGGGGAGGGAATTAGACGAGTGCCTCTCGTTCTTGACGGCTCGGAGTTACCAGATGCCCGCAAGGCACCCGCCGGGTGAGACTCCCTCCACCCAACCCGGGGCGAGTTTGCGGAGCGGAGTCTGAGAAGAAGGAAGGAGATACGTGCAAGCCCTCCCTTCCATCTCCATTTCCATACCATCAAAGCATCAAGTTTTCTCATAAAAACACGCTTGCGAACCAGACTACCACACTTATTACCGTTCTTAAGTTTTAAATTTCCAACTATACCTAACATTTCTTCCCTCCCTCACTCCGTCACAATTCCTTATCTCTCTCCTTCCACACCACTTCCTCGGTCTCTTTATTGGGTGAGAAAGCGCTTTTTTGCTGGGGGGGGGGGGGGGGGGGGAGGACTTAGGGGAGAGAGAGGTCTTTCGCTCGACGAGGTTATGGCTGAGACTTCGCAGAGGAAGAGCACGCCCTTAGGGGAAATTTTAGCGAGGCGGGTTTTGAATTCCTCGCAGGCAAACCCTTACAATATTTTTCCTCTGACCTCTCTTTCCTTCCATGCATATCTTAAAAGCCTACCCCACCCAACCCTTTCCTCCCACGTGCTACAAGCCGTCTCTCACTCCACCGTTGTCTTGCGAAAATCTTCTCGCCAACCCAACTGTATCTCGCTGGTGTTCTCTCATTCACCAACCTTACGCGCCACGCCTTCTTTACCCACTGCCTCTCCCTAAATTTTGTTCTGTCTTTCCGTTTACTTCTATTTTCGCCAATACCTTTCAAGTACAATCTTTTCCAATCTCCAAACGAACTCAGGAGTGTTTTGTAATCAACGCCTCACGCTCCGAACCTCTTTAAATATTTTCTTCGCCCTCATCGGAGGATTGATTTTTTTTACCCTTGTAACCATCTGAAATAATCTTTAAACAAAGCCCTATCCCTCAAATCAACCTAATGGATAAAGGCTCTATGGCTCTATATCAATGCTGAATTTCAAGGGACTCATCACATCGTAAATATTCTGCCTTATTTATGTGGCTTTGTTTTAGAAAATCAATGTGATTAACCAGTGCATACAGTATCTTGTCATAATTCGAACGCTCTGGGCCGAAATACAACTTAAATTCATGACCATTAATAATTGTGAATGGTGAAAGTTTTTAAAATATCATTTGCCAGTTTGAGAATTAGCGATTGTTAACGCTATCAGTACCTTTTCCCAAATACTGATTATAAAAGCTCAGAAGATTGGAAACAATAAGCCTCTGGTAAGAGTCTAATACGTAGTTACTCGGTGTTAATCCTCAATTAAATTTCAAAAACCTTCAGTATCCAATCTACTCACACGGTCTTAACGTCACCATTATAAGTTTAAGAGATGCATAAGTTATAGTGTTAAAAGCAAATGACTACATTAATATTTGAAGAGCATAATAGCTAAAGAAATTGCCTTCACCAGAAAATAAAAAACACCAAAAGTACTGGGACATAAAAATGGAAAACCTTTTGCTCAAAGATATCCTGATAATGGGAAAAAATGGAGGCGGAATTCAAAAGGGAAGCGTATCAAAACGCATTTTTTCTCAATTCTGCAATGTTGTAGGATGAAACGGTTGGAATTCAGCGTGATTATCCAAAGGAATTAATATTTTATACTGAGCGGTCCTTAACCTTTCAAATATTCCAGCATTCACGAATGAAAGAAGCGATTTTTCCAAAGTTGTATCTCGGCCAGAGTCAGGAATTTTTATGGCCCTTCACCTTTCCCCCACGCGCTCCTGCTTTCATTCACACCCTCTAAATACATTGATTTGATCCATCTAAGGGAAGTGTTGACAGAACTGATTCGAAGAATTTTTATTTCCACTAATCTGCACTGCTTTCATTTCGTCTTCCATACTTGGCGTGTCCATACATGCATATTAACCAGGAACGAAAAACATTTTGCACGCGTTCGTATTATCTTCATTCTTTGAACTCATTATTATGCCATTTTTTCCATAGGTTGCGCACTTGGATTAGTACTAAAGTTAGGGTGCTTCATCAATATACAAGCGCTCAATATTTGTGCATGTCAGATGAGTCTGAATTGACGCGAATCATTTCCAACTCCCTCTGAATCAACATATTTATCAATTCTTTTTCCAACGTAAATAAAGCGAAAAAAAGTGGTCTGCGAGTTGTGTTATTTTTCATTGATGTTCATCAAACTCATTAAAATATATTGTAATTCGCCATTTGCAAGCAATTAACGGTTGGGCCAGAAAAAAATAAAAAGTCATATTGATTACTACGAATGGAACTGAAATTCCCCTTAGCCCTAATTTTTTTTAATTTCACCAGCAATTTCACCAATATTCCAATTTTACTATCAAAACAGGCTTTTAAGTTGAAGACTTATGTCAGTTAACTTAAATGAAATGGGTACTTATTGTTAATGAAATTTTCAGTAGCAAATATTCATACAAAGACTCAAAAACTTAAAAACCTACGTTTACTGCTCAGAAACCCTTGGAGGTAGAGTCTTCATACATATCATAATTTCTCTGCCGTGTAAGATGCGGTCAAACCATCATACTCCGCCGTATGGGATGTATCAGTTTTTTAGCAAATGAGTTTTTTTCATCCTTCTGGATCATTACAGAGCCCCCAGATGAGAAAATTCAAGTAAATGCAATGAGTGAGATGGCAGTAAGCAATTCAAACACACCAAAAGTTGCGAACCATTCCTTTTAACAACACATGACTCCTTGGTTACCTATTCGAGTTTATTCTGACGGCTTCAAACACATCCACCCTGGGCGGGATTCAAACCTACAACTTCCACATTGTTAGACCAATACGTTATCGACCTGGCTACCTAGGACAGAGAAAGTATTTGGTTATTCAAAAAAGTATCTACTACTACATTGACGGTTATTCTCCTATCATCAAGTATACCGCTATGCATTCATTATCTCTTATGATCCACGTCCCCAACCCAATACCTGCAGAATTCACAGTCATTTACCTTCGACTCACCCCCGTGATCCGGCAATCCTTATAATAAATAAAAATTGTGCTGATCCATTGTGCTTACCCACATCTGACCCGCCCGCCACTTGCAGACAGGGACAAGAGCACCGCAGTAGAGGTATGGAGGAGGGTCACCAATCCAACCGTCCCGGCCCAACGTTGCTTAACTTCGGTGGTCTGACGGAAACAGGTGATTAAACCTGGCTAGACCCTTGCCCAATCCTTATAATACTTTCCTTATACCTTTACATTACTTTTCATACCACGAAAGACCCGCGGGCAGTGGATAAGATTCGTCAAAGTTTGGCCCTCTATCTCCACACGACCAGGGGACAGTCTCTTATTAGCTCTTTCACAAGAAACTCTTGCGTCCTGCGTGCACAACCTCTAAAATCTTTCTCCCGTTGTCTTCCACGCAAATGTCTCCGCATATCCCCCCCACGTCACTATTTACTCCTTTCGTTCTTTCCCTCATATTATACCTAAACCTATGTGGATGGGCAGGGAATATTCTCAGAAGTAGAGGGTGAAGTTTTAGAAGATCGAAACGGGAAGAACACGAGGAAACCAGTAGATTAGAGAGAAAAAGAGTAGACAGAGTAGAGAGAGAAAAACAGAGAAATGCTTAAAGCGCCAGGTAAGTTATTTGTGGGCCCATTTTTGATATGCAAGGTTTAGTTTAGTGGCTAGGGTTAGTTTATATCCTACGGGCCCTGAGTTGAATTGGCAGGTTTATTTCCACGACAAACTACCCTCTCCGAAGATGTTCTGTGGCAAACAATTCAGTGCTCCACCGTTGGTTGGAATGTTAAGTAAAACCTTTAAGTATTTAATGCAGTGCTTTGTGCGAGAGTTATGAGAAATAATACGTATGACTATTTTAAAGAGGTTAATACATCAATCTATTGTCATTTCTAAATAAAGAGTTGTAATGCAAATTAAGAAAGGTTTACCTACTTCACATCTGTATTCCTATAAGAAAAATTTACCCTGGAGGTTGGTGAGGTGGTTTGAGCATTATCCTCCCACTGTGAGGGGTTCTGGTTAAAGTTTTGTGAAGACAGATTTTTCCACGAAATACCGGCACTCGTCTTATGAGTGAAGAACACTCTCAGACGAATTATATGGCAAATTAGTTGGGCGAGTTGCTCGTCAAAACGTTGATAGTGAAGCGTCTCATACGATGCTAAATCATAAAAGAATTCATCCAGCTATCCTCTCATCCATCGTTATATTCATCAATTACAAATTTACCCTTGCATTCCATAAGCATCTCATGATATGGTGTTTTTTTCCGGTCCAGGTCAAAGAGAATTTTATCCAAAGTTTCATTTCTGAGTGTTTATTCCCTTTTAGCACTTCATCAGATAAACAACTTTAACGTGTGAGATGAAACTGGCTCCTGAAAAATAAAACTACCCTCATATCCAGCTAAGTCTATGCTCAATAATCCTTAGCCAAAGATTTCAATTTTCCAGGTTTTCTCTCAAGAGTCTTTCTGGGATAAATCAAAGTGATCTGCCAGGTCGGTTTTGCGATGGAAATTGGAAAAAGAGGGGCGCGCTTCACTTTATCCCGCCCGAGCTTGACGTCTCGTTTCTAAATATTTGTTTCAACGTGGCCGTGGCTGTGGAAAAGTGGCAGCCACATTAAATTTACAAAATAAGCCATGCAAGAAAAAATAAGGAATTCAGAATAAAATAAAAAAGCTAGAGAAATAAATAGAAATTTTAGAAATAAAAAAACACAGACTGAAATATAGGGAATTTTAAAAGAAATGAGAAGTTAGGGAAGAAAAAGTAATTAAGATTTATAAAAAAAACCCTATTTTCCATATTTTGCGCAGAATTCGTCTAAACTTTTCTGATCTTTTTACGGGATTGACCTTTTAGTGTAGTGATAAAAATTGTTAGAGGCAAAAAAGAAAAGTTTTTATTTATATACTGTGACGGATTGGCCGTCTTATCTTTATTTCCCTGGTCGCGCCTCCCGCGCGTCGGTCATTCCCGTCCCGAACCAAGTCCCCGTTGCGTAAGCGAGATGAACGCCTGCCTTTTTCTTTTTTGGATATCTGGTAAAATGTTCCTTTGTCTTGTGCATTGGATTCCTTAAGTGTAAGAATCACGCCACTTGTGTCGACCCAGGTCATTGGGCAGTGTAAGACGGGTGTCTATTGGTGATTTTTTGAATTGTAGTCACGTGAGAGATGAGCGTTACAAGGAGGACGCCGACGGTTGAGTCGGGAGGGATAGGAGTTGGCAGTTGGTGATTGGGAGTCGAGCAGAGTAGCTCAAGGTGTGCTGGTGAAGCTAGGCGAGAGTGTGGACGGAGAGAGAGGCGAGAATTGGAGTCGGAGATCACCACGACTTCCGCGAGGAATTGATAAAGTCATTCCATAGCGGTTTTTCCTGCGTTCTGCCCCAGAAGAGGAACCAGACGCAGCGGACCTCGATCCCGGCACCCCAAAGAGGAGGTGCGGTTTCGGGTAGATAAGGGTGACAGACCGCAAAAGGTAGCGGGTCGCCGCATCCCCGGAACCAAAGGTTGGACGAGTTCCTTTCAGTCGGAAGGTGCATTATTTCAACAGGAGTTGTTGAATTCCGTTCTCCACGCCACCATACCGAAAACTCAACGGTGCAGTCTCTCCGCGCTGGATTTCGCCGTCAAGCTCCACACCAACTCACAAATAAGTATCGCCACACCCGTATTTCCCCAATCCTATGTGTTTTCAACCCTCTTATTCACGCTTCCCCACTGTGAAACCCGTGTGCGCCAGCATAAGTGGTGTACGAGATATCCAAGCAGAGTTAAAGTCCCTTCAGGTCAAGAGAAGAGTCAAACTGATCCCAAGAGTGGACAATCATAGTCCTACGGGACCATATTTCTGTATCACTTACTCCCGTCCTCATCATTAGTATTCATAAAAGGACGAGGAACCTGTAGTTCTTTCCATTTAGTAGTTTATTTTATTCTATTTTTTTTTATGCTTGGTCATTTATTTGGACAAAGTGTTACAGGGTTATTATTTCATTTTTGTTAATTTCGTACCATTTATGTCTCGCCATTCATTCACCTCTTCATCCCTCATTAGCCATTAAGACCTGTGTTATTTAGCTGTAGAGTGCCTTCTTGTTCATTTTCATGCTCGTTTCTGTGAATAAATGTTGCTTGTGTCAATTGTACAAAAAAAAAGGCAGAGGTTCATTATTACGCTTAGCGTAATTTCTCCCGCGCTCACGTCATACGGCCCTCACTGTTTTACCGTCCGCCCTGGCTTAAAGTCCCCCCGACCCTCGAACAATTTGGATCGTCCTTGCTTTGCTGGCTGAGCTGGTCCGATGCCGCGGTTTTGAGGTGGCGCCCTTCTCAAACACGCGACAAAGGTCGCGATCTCCCTTTTCCTCAAAACCAGTTCCCACCCGGGGAAGTCCGAAGGAGACGAGGTGTCGAGGCCAAGGTAAGGGTTCCAGTACTCGAAGGCGTAAGGACTGCGACGAGTCAACGGGCGAAGGAGAATCAAGCCCGTTCCGTCACAATACATAAATAAATATGTACCAAAAATGGATTGAAATGGATTTGAACTGTACGGTTGTAGTAGACTGAAAATGCATGGTTATGGGCATCAAATAAAATAAATCAAATTTCGATTTAAGGTAAGGTACTGCAACATGTGTGCTACACTCTTGGAATGCAGTTCTTATTTTTGCAGCGAAATGGAATTGAAAGCAAATGCATGAATATGATGAATTACTATCCAAAGCCTTTTGCTGTCCACAATCCTCTACCATAGTTAGCAGAGAATAGTAGGTTTCACATTCACATCTGAAGGTTTTAAATCTTAAAGCAAAAGGTTTATGTCGATGACAGAAAAATGCATTAGACGCGAAATTTATGAGCTGTATACTGTAATAAAGTGCGGTTGATTTTTTAAAGAAAAAATATAGGAACGTGTTTGCATTGCTCTGTCATCTGTTTCGGTGGGAAAGGTTGCGTTTCCATCTTTCCTTCAAAAATACGCCACTACAGAACAAATAATTTGTATACAATATTGTAAGACAGGTGGCGGCAGTGAGCATGATAATGCCTGTGATACCTTTGAAGTGATGACGGTGTTTGAATCAATCACTTTCAGATATCAAAGCTGTTTATAACTCCAAATGGTGACCATATCAAAACTTAAACTTCACTCAACGTCTGAGGCCATCCAAATAAGTTGACCAGAATGTTTTTGCAAGCGGTAACCATGAACACGCTGGAATTACCTAGAATGTTTATCTGTATGTTGACGTATCAATAAACATTTGCCGAGTTAAATACTGAGTCATATTTTAACAGCATTACATAGAAATTATAACAGTATGTTTACAATGAAGGTTAAGACGCTGTACTCGTTAGGGATCTTTATATCTTTATATAAAAATTTAATTGCAAAACAGCTGTAGTGTTAGTTGGTACGGAAGGATTCCGACAATTGGTTAATTTCCACCAATAAGAGATAGTGAGTGGTGTGGTACAATGTAGGGCAAGATTCGAGAAAATGAATTAGGAGAGAAACCTGATTCATTATGATTCTATTCCTAAAGAAAAACACTAAATTATTTACACGATTTTCCCAGAAGTACACATAGCCTTAACGCAACCTAGTGTGATGGTTATGATCCATTGTATTCCTGAATTTTGTATTTACTATCGATATCTATTATATATCTCATTGTAATCACGCATATTTTTACTTGTTCATTTTTATATTTCCTTTAGTTTCTAAGAAAATCAAATGTGGTAATAAGTGACAAAGTGTTAGATGACAGAAGGGAAATGTTTGCCTTCATCTTTGCCATTAAAGACCTGGATTAGGATTTTGCTGCCAAAATTGCTGTTCATGCTGGGAGGGAAACGTGGAACTCAGGCATTGTAACACATTCAGTGATCCCACTAGTTGAGATAGCATAAAGTTTTCATCTCCGAGTACGAAATTTATGGCTACCTTTATTAATTCCAATTATTAATTTCAATTAAAAGCCAATTAAATCAGGCAATCAATGCAAATACAAAGGAAATTGATTGATAACATCAGGAGCTTGCTTCACTATTGGAGTAGGATATGCATCTAAATGTATGGTTTTCATTACCTCGACTTAATAAGACTCTTCTCAGAAAATAAAAAATATCGATAACTGTGGTAATTTTGCTTATCACCCATTCGGTATGCATAAAGCCGATTATTTATGATTTAATTTCATAATCGTACGAGGCAAAATTTCAGCTGAAAATGTAATCGTATGAAGAAATTAGTGTTCGGTAATATTGTAGTCGTATTTGCCGCCGAGTGGTGCATTTCGTTTCTTTTTTGTTCTTTTTTGTGTTTGCCCGTAAGAGGGCAAGGAGGTTCTTTTTTTTGATCCTCGATACGAGGACAGTGGTTTTTGACAGTTGTTGGAAGGAACGTGTGAGCTTCGGACGTCCAGGAAGAGCCGGCATCATCATCACCGTGTCAGCTCGCCATGACATTGAAGCCTCCGAATTTTTGTGAGTACCATTCGGCGGCAATCAGATTTATACAGTCCACTTTGTTTTCATCTTTTGATTTATTAAACATTTTTTGGTCCTTCGGGCCGGATGTCGGTATGGTTAACCAGATCGCAGATTAATTGGTCGGATCCATTTCATGAATCCACATTGGAATCATTTTGTTGAATATCATATTGAAATTCATTATCGGTCGTGGCGAGTGCTTGGGGAAATATTTGTTCCTTGTTATTTCGTTTGAATCTTGAGTTATTCTTTGGCCGTTTTCTTCTGTTTTTGTGTCCATTTCCATCTTGTAACTTTGATACACATACATTTGACTGGAGTTGATTCATCATGTCCGATAAAGAGAACAATATTAGGCTAATGAGGAGATATCGATTAACTAAATTCAAATATGAAGAGAAAATGCGTATTATTGAAAAATTATACGAAATATCCATGACGATCGAAGGCAACGCGGAGGATAAAGACATTTTTGAGAGTAGGTTTTTGCTACTCGATGATCAATATAAGTCCTTTGTTGAATTGTCGGATCAATTGCGGGAAATGATTATTGAATTAGAGTTGGAAAAGGAAGAGGCACCTCAGTTAAAGGCATTCGATCAGGTAGAAGGCTACTACCACGAAATACGAGCCGTAGCAAGTCGTGTTCTGAAGCGGGAAGCACATGCTGCGTCTAATAACACCTCTTCGAATGAATCCGACGACAGAACGGCGCGTTTACCTAAAATTACTCTGCCTTCCTTCGATGGAAAAATTGAGAATTTCAAGCCGTTTTTCAATGTGTTCAATAGTCTTGTTCACCTATACTCTAAACTAACTGATATTGAAAAATTCTATTATCTGGTGTCGAGCGTACGAGGTAATGCCCACAGGCTTGTTACTAGCTTGCCGTTGATCGCTGAAAATTATCAAATAGCTTGGAAAACTTTGATCCAACAGTACGAAAATAAACGCCAGTTGGCATTTCATTACTTAGATAAGTTGTTTAATTATCCATGTTTGAGGAATAATTCTCTGGATTCTTTGCAAAGGTTCATCGAAACATTTTTGGAAAATGTGAATGCATTGCAGACGATGAACATACCTAATTTCGGCGAATTTATCTTGTTTTATTTAGCATCTCGAGTTATGGATCAAGACACTAGAAAACATTTTGAACTCGGGAATAATCGAGTGGACTTTCCATCTGTTCACATGCTCTTAAAATTTGGTCGCGACTACGTTAACGTTCTCCGATCATCGGGAGCTAAGGAAAGCGCGCAGTCTATATCATTGAAAGAGGTTAGTTCTTCAGTCAAATCTTTTGCAAAGAAAACCTCTCATTTTCACGTAGCTCAGGTAGAGAAGTTGTCATGTCCTGTTTGTTCGCGAGATCATAAGATATATCAATGCGAGAGATTCATTTCTCTACCGATGACGAAAAGAAGAGAATTGGCGAAAACAGAACGGCTGTGCTATAATTGTTTAGGAGAGAAACATACCTCGAAGCAATGCCTTTCCAAAAATCTTTGTAAAGTATGTAAGAATAAACATCATACTTTAGTATGCAATCGGAACTCTCGTTACGACAGTGTAGTGAGCAAATCTCAAGCCACGAATGATAAAGCACAGTCTTTAAATGATCGACCGGCTGCAGAATTTCCTAAGACTACTGAAAGGGTAAACACTGAATCAGTTGCAGTCGAGGTGGATGGCTCGTCAAATTCAATTTCATGTTCTGCTTGTCAGATGAATTTGAATTATTCAATGGTTTTGTTAGGGACATGCCTTGCGCTTGCAAGGAGCAAGTCGGGAACATTCATTCCTATTCGTGTTTTAATTGATCCTGCTTCGCAGGCAAGCTTCATTACAACGGATTGTCAGCAACGATTAGGGATTCCTCGCAGATCATCGCTGATCAATTGTTTTGGTTTAGCCGCTACTCCGATTACGTCCACCATAGGCACTGCCTCTGTAGTTATTCGACCGCGTCAAGGGGGTCCTGAGCTTCAAGTAAATGCCATTGTTATACCAAGGATAAGCTCAACACAACCCACGGAGCAGGTCCCAGAGAGAGTTCGCCATCATTTTGAATTCTTGGAATTAGCCGATCCGGAGTATTACAAACCAGGGCCAGTTGATTTTTTACTTGGAGCAGATATGTATTTCGATATTATGTTGAATAAGCCAGTGGTTCGTTCAAGCGGACTTCCCACAGCCTGGCCTTCGATTTTTGGGTATGTGCTTATTGGGCCATTAAACTCGCTGTCTTCTGCATCTCGTGACTCATCTAACATTTCTACTTGTCTTGTATCAGCTGACTCTGATCTCGATTTAACTCTGCAAAATTTTTGGAGATTGGAAGAAGCACCAATGGTTCATATTGTTTCACCGCAGGATGAGTTAGCAGAGGAATTATTTGTTAATTGCCATTATCGAAAGCCTAACGGCAGATATGTTGTTCCTTTACTGCTTAAGGAAATAGATCATTTGGCGACATTGGGAGATTCTCAGGCGACAGCGATTAGGCGATACAAGTTATTGGAGAGGAGATGGAATGAGAATCCGCAAGGCAGAGATGAGTATAACTCTATTTTATCCGAATACATTTCATTAGGCCATATGTCCCAGGTCGGATGGGGTACCGGCAAATATTATATACCGCACCATGCTGTATACAAAGAATGTAGTACTACTTCTCGAGTGAGAGTAGTTTTTGATGCATCTACCAAGACCACTACAGGAACATCACTTAATGATATGCTTCTGGTGGGACCCAAACTTCACCAAGACATATCAGCCTTGATTATTCGTTTTCGTTTGCATAAGGTGGCCTTAATAGGTGACATATGTAAAATGTACAGAATGATTGAACTTCGGTCTGAGGAGAGAGCGTATCAACACATTATATGGCGTCCCAATTTAGATTCTGATTTGCAAGAATATGAACTTAAAACGGTAACTTTTGGCCTCATCTCTTCACCTTACTTAGCTATGCGCACTATTAAACAGTTGTGCCTAGATGAAGCTCTTCGATATCCTTGTGCTGCAGCTGTTGTTTCACGGGATTTATTTGTAGATGATTTGGTTACTGGCACCACCTCTCCCCAAAAGGCAAAGAATTTAATCATTGAAATAAATAATCTAATGAATGCGGGGGGATTTCAAGTCCGTAAATGGGCATTCAATTTAGTAGAGGTGCTGCAAGGGCTTCCGTCTGATCTTTGTCAAGTTGAAGTGAAATTTAACGACGATCAAGTTCCATCAATCAAATTGTTGGGCATCTATTGGGAAGCCAAGTCGGACACATTTTCATATCATGTACGACAATGTGAAACACCCAATACCAAACGAGGCATTTTGTCCACAATTGCACGGATATTCGATCCATTAGGGTGGATTGCTCCTATTGTTTTCTGGGCAAAATATCTCATGCAGAATTTGTGGAAATTAAAACTGGGTTGGGATGATGAACTTCCGTCTTCTACTTTGAAACTTTGGGAAGAGTTTGTGAAACAGTTGCCATCATTGATTGCTGTCAAAATCCCTAGATGGATAGGAAAGGACCAACTTTTGGATATAGAATGTAACGCCTCCCAGATACTGGGATTTTGCGATGCTTCTGAACGAGGGTACTGTGCTTCTGTGTATGTGCGAATGGGTGATTTAAAAGAACAAGGAAGTGTTCACTTAGTTTTGTCTAAAACACGAGTTGCACCAATCAAAACTCAATCAATCCCTCGTTTGGAACTTTTAGGAGCGGTCTTGTTGTCCAAACTTATAAAATTTGTATTTGATAGTATATCGGGAGTGGTAAAATTAACTCGGGTATTTGCTTGGACAGACTCTAGCACTGTTCTAACATGGTTGACCACCCCACCCCATCGATTGAAAACCTTTGTTGCTCATCGTATCATACAAATCAAGGAAAAGGCGATTGATATTACTTGGAATCACATATCAACTCAAGATAATGCAGCTGATATCGGAAGTAGGGGCTGTTTGCCCAGTGAAATAATTAATCAAAATTTGTGGTGGCATGGGCCTGCTTGGCTATCGGACCCTTTATTAATTGGAAAATCAGTTCTTTCAAACCAATTGAAATAAATCAACTATCGGAGAGCAAGAATTATTTTGATTCCACCTTCACAGTATTTCTGGAGCCCGATTTGGAATTCATCAAGCGCCACTCTTCGTGGTCCAATTTGTTGAGAACTGTGGCATATTGTCTGAGATTTATTAACAACACAAGGGTAAAATCAAATAATCGTATCAGTGGATCGCTGAAATTGAATGAAATCAATTCGGCATTGATACTTTGCACTCGAATGACTCAGCAATGTCACTTCAAAGAGGACATTTATCGACTAAAACGAGGTCTACCTTGTTCAGTTCGAATTCAACGCTTAAATCCCTTCCTTGATTCAGATGGTTGTCTCAGGGTGGGTGGGCGTCTTCAAAACTCGAATTTACCTTATCAACGGAAGCATCCATTGTTGCTACCCAAAAATAGTCATGTGACTCACTTGATCATAGACTATTATCACAAGGTGTATTTACACGTAGGGCCAGCTACTTTACAATATTTGTTAAGTTTTAAATTTTGGATTATCTCTGCCCGAAGTGTAATCAGGCAGAGGATTTATCAATGCATTCCTTGCTTCAAATTGCGTTGTGCTCCAAAAGTACCATTAATGGGAGACTTGCCTTCTCCTCGTGTGCAACCTGCGCGTGCATTCTTACACACAGGGATTGACTTCTCAGGTCCGTTTTTGGTGAAGGAATCCTTGAGAAGGAATGCAAAACAACAGAAGGCGTATATGTGTATGTTCATTTGTTTAGCAACCAAGGCATGCCATTTAGAAGTTGTATCTAGTCTCTCAACAGAGGCATTTATTGCAGCCTTTGAGAGATTTGTATCTAGAAGAGGTATATGTTCAGATGTTTACACTGACTGTGGCACCAATTTTGTCGGCGCAAATAGGTATTTGACAGGACTAAACAAACAGTTTCGCGCCTTATTAATGGGTAATGAAACATCGGATAAATACTCCATAACAAATATCTCTTGGCATATGAATCCCCCGGAGGGACCCCATTTTGGGGGTCTCTGGGAAGCAAATATCAAGTCGGCAAAGGGTTTGTTAAAAAGGCTAGTGGGTAGCCAAATTTTAACGTTTGAAGAGTTATCAACCATATTTGCCAGGATTGAAGCGGTATTAAACTCCAGACCATTAGTCTCATTACCCTCGGATCCCAATGAATTGGAAGTTTTAACACCTGGACATTTTTTAATTGGCACACCTTTAGTAGCTATCCCCGAACCAAACCTTTTTGATGCTAAAATCAACCGAGTAACCCGATGGGAACTTGTAAAACGAATTTCCCAACACTTCTGGAATCGGTGGACGAATGAATATCTATCCACGTTACAATCCAGGTCAAAATGGATATTGGAGAATCCCAATTTAGAACGAGGGGATATAGTGATCCTTAAAAGGGAGAATAGTCCTCCCTTGCAATGGTCTTTGGCTAGGATTATTGATGTTCATGAAGGAACTGATGGACGAGTGCGAGTTTGGTATTTTTAAACGACCAGTTTCAAAACTGGCCAAACTGCCTGTTCAATAATTTTTTTTCTTCGTTCTTTTGTTTTGTATTTTGTTCCAGCCCTGGTCCTTTTGTGTATATTTTTTGGAGAATTGTTCATGTATTTGTACATATCGCTTGCTTAGGGAACATTAGTGCTGAACCATTCCCATCCGTGGGCTACCCATTTGTACAAAGTCTCTGATGAAGGCCCCCTTCAGAGTGAAGAACCTAATTCATTTCCTAACCTTTTTTTCATTATCTTCCCAGGTTCAGCTTGCGCGTTTTTTGTTTGGTTTCTTTATATTTCCCTAAGCACTCTCGACGTTACTTGTTTATTATATTTAAAATTGGCACCCAATTTTGGTGGGTGGGTTATGTTCGGTAATATTGTAGTCGTATTTGCCGCCGAGTGGTGCATTTCGTTTCTTTTTTGTTCTTTTTTGTGTTTGCCCGTAAGAGGGCAAGGAGGTTCTCTTTTTTTGATCCTCGATACGAGGACAGTGGTTTTTGACAGTTGTTGGAAGGAACGTGTGAGCTTCGGACGTCCAGGAAGAGCCGGCATCATCATCACCGTGTCAGCTCGCCATGACATTGAAGCCTCCGAATTTTTGTGAGTACCATTCGGCGGCAATCAGATTTATACAGTCCACTTTGTTTTCATCTTTTGATTTATTAAACAATTAGGGTGAGGAAACATTTAAGCTACCTGCTAATGAAACCTTTTCTGGAGATAGGTAGACATGGCCGATAATAAATGATTTTTACTAAAAACTTTGAGGCTAAAATAATACGTACTTCAATAGAAACATTCTATCGACATCACAAAATATCATAACATATTATAATAACAACATTACGAAATTGAAAAGATACACGGTTTTCCTGAATTGTCCATCAGGTAAAAATAGAACTCTCAGAAGAATATGAAATTCAGAACATTTTCGTTATAATACGCTTGTACAAACTTGAGTTTGCCATTGTTAATTTTTACCAGAAGGAAAAGCGGAAACGATGAAAATATATCACAGTAAAAGCATTAAACAAAGAGTATTAAAAGCACCTAAGAATGCAGTGGAGCACACTGAATCTTACTTACATACTTCCTCATTGATTATCATAAATTTATCCTGGAAATGCCGCAAAAGTAGAGGAGTTTTTTAATTAAATATGTTAGCACACCCATTAGATATCGTAAAATCAGATTTCAGATTCCATCTTACAGAGTACTTTTGTAACATCTTTCTTCTTTTCATTAGCCAGCATGTGAGAGTGAAGACAGTCTCCTAAACTTAGAAAATTCTTAATCTACCGGCATTTAACGTCACCAATAACCAATGAAATGTCTCTCTCCTTGAAGGCTGAAAGTATAACTACTTATATCATATAAATACGATAGATAGTGGCTTTAAAATGAGAACATAAAAACTGCCCTCTAATACGTTTCTCCTTAATCATACAATAGCTCATATTTTATAGAATCAATCTGAAATTAATATAGACTTACCTCTTGGAATTATTTGCTGGCATAGCCACCGGCATTGCATTGCTAAATGTAGGAAGGCAAGAATGAATATTTTGGATGTAATAAGGTTGCTATAACAACGCTCATGAAATTCATTATCGTGAGAAACCATGCATGAAATTTCCTTATCGCACTGTAAAGGAAGTCGAATCAGTGAGTGGAGTTAACGAAATGTGATTTTTTTTCTAAAAAGAGAGAAAAAGCAACCCCCACATCTCTCCTCAGCAAGGAAATTCTTTCGGGATTCATGATTCAAAATCAATGGATTTAAGGACCCTTCCATTTCCCCAACAATTTCCCTAAAGGGCCTCATGCCTTTGTTCCGAAATCGAATTCTTGTTATGCACTGGAGCGTACAATTTCTTTGAAAAGAAATTATTTAGCTGTTTTTCTCTCCTAAATCTCTTCTTCGTATGGGATAGGACATTTCTGACAGAATATTTTACGGACATTTAGACCCAAAATGATGGAATATTACACTAAGTCTGTCGTAATGTTTCTACTGGCATGGAGATTTTGCAGTACACTTGAAATCCACGCTCAAATTAAATCGCTTAAGAAAGTTGAAAAATCCGGCTATAATCTACGGAAAAATGCTGCAAGGATCAAAAGCTTCAAGATTACTCTTTCTAGGGCGATTAATTAAAATTACAGTGCAATGCTACTACTATGCAATGAAATGGAAATTTCGGTTTCACCTGCACTTGCATTAAGCATGACATTAACGTATTTCTACCTGTATGGTGATTTATAAGATTGCATGTCTATTAGTATTAGTAACGGTTATGTAGCTCTGGGAAAATTGGTATGACACTAACTGATAAATTACATCGGAATAGGATTTTTGCCAGGAAAAAAACGCCAGCTACAAGTCCCTCAAAAGCAATATTTGACATGATATCTATTGTAAAATCTCGATTGTGGCAATTCCAAATGGAGATTTGTTATGTAATCATAACCCCTATGTTGTCTGATGACCAAAATGTTGTAGCGATTCTGAATAAGGCACATGACGATACAAAACTCTTGCCAGAATAAATGAAATGCCATGACGAAAATAAACAATCTTAGTCCATTCGTAAGAGTACCGTCTCGGTCTCTCCTTACGGAAGCATACCGGTAGCGAAAAAGGCTTTCTATTTGAGAGCCAGATGATAATTAAGTTACTTGTCCCCCTTCACAAATTCCGAATGATGAGTCAAGAATTGGGAAAGCTGTGAAAAACATTTGGTTTGATTCGATTTGATCCATTAGGAGAGGTGATTAAAACCAGCGGAAATTAGTACTATACTATATAGGTGAACAATTGGTTACGGAGAGAATTATTTTTGGGGCTGGAAGAAGGGTGATGAGTGATTCGGCATTGTAAAAAGCCTGATGACGAGTACATATTCCAAGAGTGTTACTGTTAAATGTCCCAATCCAACGAATAATTCTCTGACTTAAAGTGATCTCCGCACAGCTCTCATCTGAGGATGGGGATCTCTAATGAAAAATCTCTGTCTTAATTCGAAACAGCGTTCTAAAGGGGAGGCCCTCTGTCACAGATTACGAATAGTTGGCACAAAAAAAAAGCCTGGAAAAGACATGCGACGTGCTCGGCCTCAAATTACAGGAACAGACGCTACACTTTCACAGGGGTTAAAGCTGACAAAATCAATTGATCGACGAGAGAGGAGGAAGAGGAAGTGAATATTTATTTTATCGCTAAGCTCTTGTGCCAAAGCCCACCACGGACTGTTGAAAAAAGATATCTCCTCACTGATAGATGGTGGATAATGGACGTCAATTCCCATCGGCGCTTTTTGACCACTTTTCGAGAACACTTCGTCCGGCGTCGGAATTCGAAATTTCACGCGACGTCCATCAATCTCACAACATTTTCCACCCATCAGCTGTGTTCTCCTTTCAATGTTTTTCCTCTCATTTGCATGGACGACGGGTTCCCCTTAAACTGCCTCCAGCATTCGCAAAATTCGATCCGTAAAATCTTCCTTTCTGCGTTCAGATCACTTAGGTTTCAGGAACACCAAACTTCCCCTTGGTTATCTCTCTTTTATTCATCGAGTCAGACCGGCCCGGGAAATTCTAAAAATGAGCGTCCGAAGCGAAAGAAGAAAGTGACACCCTTTCGAAACTGTCACTATTCTCATCCACGCTTTGATAATCTCACGCATGCTGGGGAGCGAAAATATACAGTAAAACGTTTAACATCGTGCGAATGGCCTCGCCTAGCTCATGTTGATCAAAATAATAATCCTTATTTTTTTCAGATATTCAATTGATGGCGCACGTCCCATAATGCATAACCATCTAATAAACATAAGTCTACCAACCCAGTTATGTAATGTTACTAAAAATTGATGGATATTTAAAAGCTAAGTGATAGTCCAGATTTAATGATATATCTAATTAAATATTTACTCTGAATCAACACCATATCGAATTCACTGAAGAGAACGTTAAATATTAATTCAATTTGAGAAAATATGATCAGTGAACTATCGTGTGCTGAGCAAAACACGTGAAAACTCATTCATTTTCACGCGAACTGCTCCAACAACAGAATTAGGTATAATAGTACGTGAGATTTTATGAAATGTCTTCGACGGAAATAGTACTGCAATTATGGCGAGCTAATAATTTATAAATACTCAAAGTACAATTTAAATTTTGAACACATCAAGCATTGATAAAAAAGTCAACGGTAGAGTTCTCTCGGTTGCCTTGCAGATTAAGTCTGATCATGGGCAAAAACACCACTCGTGGTAGCCATGTCGGTGACATACCATCCTGGAAACCCAAGAGTCGCTGGTTCAAATCCCAATGTGGGTATGGTACACGCCTCGGGAAATACTTTGTTTGTGTTTTGGGTTTATGACCTATAATTTGATGGTGCTTATACGACCTTAGCTATTGATGCACCTCAAAGCTAAACCCCACTACTATGATATTTACAACAGTGATTATGGGTTCTTATATTCGATACTGTGTGCAGAAAACTACGTTGGGCTTTGGGGAACAAATGATTATGCTATGTTCTTAATAACCACGAAAGGGAAAGAAATTTTAAAAAAGTCCTTACTCATTAATAAACATTTAGTTTCTAAGTACATCCCAAACCTTTAGGTGTACGCATTTGGTGGATTCATAGGTAACTATAAAGTTTACTGAATAAGTAGTATTGTAAGTACACGTGAAGGTGTGGCTATAATTCGCCCTCTCCCATGCATCCTTGAGGTAGCTTGCAGAGTACTCCGTTGATGTAGTTGGGGATGAATGTCTTTGATAAAATGCATCACTTCCATGAAAAACAGTGTTATAGATAAAAATGTTTGCCAGCGAGCGCAGGTGATGCAGTCTCGTCGATTGATAATAACCTGAACACGAAAACATTTCTCAAGCCGTTAAGCACTTTGTACGAAAATGTGAGGGAGATAAAATGTTGGCGATATTTGTACAACAGAATTCCTAAATGCCTACAATACTCTTAAGGTATACATAGCTAATTTTACAGAAAAAATTGAAGGGGTGGGAAGGGGCCTTCTGGAGCCCCCCTGACACTTATTGTTAAATCTCTTTAGATCCATTGTGCCAACCCACATTTAACCTGCCCGCCACTTGCAGACAGGGGACAAGAGCACCACGGTAGAGATATGGAGGAGGGTCACCCATCCAACCTCCGTCCCGGCCCAACGTTGCTTAACTTTGGTGATCCAACGTGGCTAGACTCTTGCCCCAATATACCATAACGTAGCTATATTGAGTGAAAAAAATGAATTCAAGGATAAAAATTCTCTTTGGGAGATACTGGGACGTTCAAATTTAAAAAAAGTTCATATTCCTATTCCTCGAGAGACTCCCACGAGAGATCTCGCTGAAATCACTCCTCAGGCATGAATAACACACAGGAGGAAATGAAGATTGAACGAGGGAACGAGGTCTTTTAAATGCCAGTGCCCCCGCCAAGTTTAATCCAAACGCTGAGCCCTCAAGGATCCATCGCTGGATTCATTATCCACATCCGACAGCGGCGGGGGAATTTTCATTGATTCACGGGCGTAATTGCCCTCCATCTCTCTTTCTCCCCCGGAATCCTCCGCGAGCGCACGTGATGACTCCAGCCTCGGGAGAGGAATGAGAGGGTGGGGAAGAGGTTAAACCTTCGTCTCGCGGCGCTGGATTTGCATGTCGGAAAACTCTTAAGGTCCGGAAAGGTGCCTCCCGAAAGAGTCGTGACGTGACGCCGGCGGCGGTGCTTCAGGGCGCCAGTGCCCGCGACCCTGCCGCGAAACGGGGTCAGAGGGGAAGTTTGACGAAGGGATGAGGACAGGGACGGCAGAGAGGAGACGAGTGTGTTGGGTGCGGAAGGGAAATAATGGCGGGAGACACAATAGGGCGGGTAAGAGGAGATTTCGTAACTCCGATTTTCTCCGTCGAGACGCCGGCGAAAAACAAAAAAAAAAACTATTGAAGAACAACATATAAAGGCAAAACAAAGCACCAATGATTCACAAATAACATAATAATTGAAGATGAAAAAACTGTACATGCAGAAATATGACAACAAGGTATGAAATAAATCAGAGCAGTAGTGGAAGTTTTTGGCCTGTCTTCATGCCTTGTTGACTGGTTCAAGGCCTCTGGATTGATTATTTCAATCATCATACGTAATGTAAGTAGGTTGTAATATGTCAGATTTATGGTCCAATTTCAGGAATAAAAAGTTACCAGTGCTGTTGCAAAACAAGATTTTTACTGGGAAAACAAACGGGCGGTCGCTCGTTTGTTTACCTAATAAAAATCTGCCCGCCCCATGAAAGGGAGCTCAGAATGTCACGCAATGACTCATTCATCATTCACCCCTGAAGGCGAGACAACTCAGCGATAGATTAGATAAGGGTGCTATTTATACGGATTTCAATGGAGTGTTTATATAGCTGTAAATTGTGATTTCTGTGATGAATCGTCATTTAACCTCAAAGCTTCCGGGTTCGAATCCCGACTTGATTGGAAAACAACAGGCTCTTCTTCGGGTTAAAATCAAGTTGAAGATGCAACGCAAAATCAGCATTTGGAACTCCTTAAAACGTATGCTTGCTACATTTCCAATCCTCCTCACTCCTTTCCCTACTCAAAGCCTCTGGTATAGATGTCGGTATTTCTTTGGATTTGGATAAGATCAGGTTAGACGGTGAGAATATCCTCAGAAGTTAAGAGCATCTTAAACCTTATTCTACGGCTAATTCGAATCCAGTTTTCGCCACGGGTGTCATGTTTGTCTTTGGATTAAGACTGACTTAGATGAGGTGTTGTAACCTCAACAGCTATAGCACTTCCAAGTTATTCTTTCACTACCTCCATACCACATCGGGCGTGAGAGCTTAAGAGTATATTTTGTATGCATATATATCTTAGGAGAACTTTAGGTTTGATGAGGGGATATATCTCATGAAACTGGAGCAATTTAAAATTAACTTCATCGCATCGGGCATGGATGTGGTGCTCGTGATAGGGTTAAGTCAGAAGCGATAAAACCACAGTATTTGGAGGGTCAATAACCATTTACACGGCAACTATACGGCTAAATTAGATACGTCATGGAAATAGTCAAGAGCTCTGGAGCATAAGTGTACCCACCGGTCACATAGCGGAGAAAAATTAAGAGAGATAAGATAAGAGAGATTAAGGCCATGATGCATACAGATAACATTATCCATAAGCAGATTGAAACTGTAGTCTACGAAATAATCGCATGTAAACACTTGTGTTTCATGACTCATTTCCTCCCCTAGTATGGTGCACATGCAGGAGAGGCAACTGCGGGCTATCTGCGTCAATTAGGATGGACATGTAACTGGATATGGCTATGATTTTTCCGCCAACGTAGTGACGGAAAGATCATTGGGTCAGCATTTTTCATCAAAGGCGCAAAGGCTGTTTAAGCTACTATCCGACAGACTTGTACTCAATAATTTAAAATTCTCTCCTCTTACTACTCAAGTAATGACCGGTATACTAAAAAACGTCTCTGTACCGCTGAGATACGAACGATATAACCGAACCCAGGTCACCATATTTAGATTCCAGTATTCTAACCACCACATGAACCGAATCCGTTCCCCTTCTTCATCTGGGGATCAAACCTCTTCCGACAGAAGTTCTTTGACGAACCCTATCCAATTTTTCTCCTTCTCCCTTGTTAAATCCTGAGTGGCAGGCGACCTTTCCCTGCTGCTCTCCCTTGCGGAGGCTGGCAATGTAATGCGTTGACCTAAATCGCCTCAGAAGTGCGGGAAATCTGCGACAAGCCGTCTTCCCCGACCACATGAAGTTTACCCCTGAACGCGGGTTGAGACTCTGACTGGAGTAATTCCGTAGTCGCGTGCTCTAGGTGGTTTTAAGTTTCGTGCGGTGGAAACTTTGCCACGCCACTATACGGGGCCATGAAAATTAATGTCGAAAATAAAAACACCTCGGGCGTCCCGACCGGGGAAAAATCCTTCGCGGCGCGAAGATCAAAGGCTCATGGAGAAAGTGGCGGAGTGGTTAAGGTGGAGAAAGGAAGGGAGGTTGTGATTTTGAATATTCATCAGGGGTTTCGCCGCAGAAGGAGACTAAAGACCGTTAAGGAGACGACTGCCGCGCAAGGAGGACTTCAGAGGCGTGGATGGGGAAGTGGAACGGCATCTTCTTGTTTCACATCTAATCGTTTACCCACCAATCAGCACTCTTCCCATCCTTGTTGCGGCAGTTATTCGGGGAAAATAACCAGCTAAGGTTATTTTTGCCTTACTTTACCACAGATTATAAAACCAGTCATACCTACGCTGAGAATGAAGAATTCATTTATATAACTGATTGAAACTTTTGCAGTCTATTTATGATAAAAACTGGTTTCTTGGGAAGCACCGCGTCGTTGTCGGTTGCCACACACATTTCTCCTCTTTCCTGGTGAAGCCTCCAGCAAAGGAAGAGAAACGTGGTGGCAACCGACAGTAACGAGGGCCTACCCAGGAAACAAGTTTTAACAATTTATTTTAAGATAAAACACTAAAAGCAGTTCGCTTATGATCTCTCTTTTCCTGATTTTCTTCCACATACTCATATCAAATGTCATTAAATGGAAAAAGAGAAAATTTTATGCTAAGTCAAACGTGGATTTTTCACGCGCGTATGTAAGGACATGAAAGTAAAAACGAGCCTTGCCGACTCTTGTGGCCTGGTTACACGATACATTAACACGTACGGGTTCATGTACATTTGCGTGAATGGTTTCAGCGCAACTTGTGCGAATGCATGAACCAAATAGAACAAGTTCTATTTTCTGTTAACGCATTCATTCATTTGTACATTTTGGTGTGGTTACACGGTGCATTTTCGCGTTCATTCTCGCGTTCATGCATTTACATATTAACTCGTACGTGTTAATGTATGGTGTAACCAGGCCTTTAAACAATGCTACTTTCTATCTGATAAGTACATGCACAGATCTCTCCTTCCCCTCCACCCTTCCTCGTTCCTTCCGTGTTCTCCATACTCCTCCATTTTCTTCCGGTCCTAGACCGCACGTTCGTTCCACCCAAGCTGACCACCCCAATAGAGTTTCCCCATTTGCCGCCTCGATATTCTCCCCTTCTCTCTCTCTCCCCATGCGAGTGTTTGCATCTTTTCGGGCCACTGGTGGTGGGTGTAGACCACGCGAGAAGTTTTGCTTTGGGGAGTTGAAGGAGGAGAGATGGAGAATACGGAGCCCGCCTTCTGGTACACATCACAGCACGTATTCAAGGGCGGGCGAAACTGGCCTGGCCTAGTCCAGAGTGAACGTTTGTGGACCCTTAAATCGAGCATTTCGTGAATTTATCATAGAATTTCACGCAGCAGTGATGCGTAGCCCTGCTTTAGCAGCTTATGATTTTAAAAAAATGTGTAGAAAAAATTTACGTCTGTGAACGACAACTTAGACAAATCCGCCTGATTTTTTTTATTAAAATATATAAAATTTCTTCCAGATGGAACTCCCCCTTGGAGAAGTTGTAAATAAACAAGAAAGAAGAAAGATTATTGTCAGCAGGAAATATGAATGCTGCTTTTAATCGTTCAAATAATTAATCAAAAAGAAGTCTTGCAAATTGCAAATATGTTCATATTGATACGGCCTTTTCTCTATTTTATACACACTTGTATTGTATAAACTGACACTTTTAGATCAATAACCCAACAAAAGGCTAATTTTTTGCGGGGAGGCAGTGCAAAAATTTTGGTAATGATTAATGTTAATTTAATATTCTAGGTCATTTGATACTCTCATCATAAATATAATTAGAATAAGGCACGTATACTGTACAAGAGCACTCGCGCGCACTGATGGGTAAATGGTTTCGTTGGGTGGGTAGGAGGACTCACCGAGGGAAGCGTCGTAGGCGCACATGTACTCTGACGTGGTGAACTGCGTGGTGAGCGCTGTCTTGCCCACGCCAGACGCACCCAGCATCACCACTCGGTAGGAGGCCGGCTCCACGCCGTATCCGTCCTCTCCACGCTCGGGGAAGCTGTCCGTGTCCTCGCCGATGCTCCCATTGGTCGTGGTGGTGCACTGAGACGCGGAACTGGCAGGGAATCAGGAGAAACTTCACAAAATTAGTTGCTGACAATTTGGATACCTGTTAAATGTTTTGTGTAAAGTGCGTTTGACCGTATTGTTTCCTTTATTTATAATTTGACACAGATAAATTTACTAATATTAATAATTTAACATAGGTATATGGAAAATCTCATTTTGTAACATTTTTGGAACCCACAAGGTTCTTGGGTTCACTTGTTCTTGTTCTTGGGCTCCCATTAATATATAATTCAATTTTAATTTTGCACACTAAATATGCGTCTTAAAAATAACCAGAACCAATGAACAAACTTATTATACAAAAAGCATAGACAAAACTTGTAGAAAATATTTAGTAGTAGTTTATTTATATATATATTATATATATATATATAGATAATAAAGTTTATTTATTACTTTGCATTTAAACAAGACATATGGACTGTTTCTTTCAAGTCTAACATAATTTTTTTATGAACATTAAAAAATATCCACAATGTGTTTTGTACTGTAACACCACATTTTTATTACTTTCAGGAATGTGCAAGCGGTTTTTCCTTTATTTTCATAGCCCAGGATGAAATTTAAAAAAAATTCAGGCATGTATCGAAAATGCCTTTAAAATAATGTAATAGTTGGTTTTAGTAAACTTACCGTATTTTATCCACTTACATTAAGCTCATGAACCCTTGGCAACAGACTAGTTTTATTCCCACTTCTTGAGCAACAGTTCTTCAATAATTTGTGTAAGTATAAGCGGCGAAGGGGTAATATGTTAAGCATCAAGAGCAGTGGGAAAGAGGAATGGAAGTGATTATTTTGCGTTATGGTTTCGAATATTTCCTTCTGCAGCAATGTGCTTTTTGTTGTATTTTTTTTATTCCGCCATGGCAAAAATCTATACCGTGGTTTAATTTCAAATTAACAAGTGCAAAATATATTAATTTCATTAAAGATAAAGGGTACTTATTTCGGACAAGGTATAATTTTAAGAGAGAAAGCTCTGGTCTCGCAAACACATTGGTTATATAGCGATTCCATTTTAATTTGTTATCAAGTGTTACTCCCAAATATTTGTATTCAGTTACTCACTCAATTGTGATGTAATTCACGCAGTATCACCATGGGGCAGGCATTAAATACTTTTTTTTCATCTATCGTCCTCCCTGGTTCTTTTTGCACTATGACGGGGAAACTTGGACCCCATTTTTAAAAACAGCACCTCGTATCCTAGATTTATGCTGAAGAGATACGGAGACATGCTGAAGAAAACCTTTCCTTTCCCCCTTCTCTCTTCTCTCATTCTCTCTCAACAACAACACATTCTCTCCCAACGTTTTTTCGTTCTACGGCTGTTTAAGCAGGAAGTATGGGAATAAATTCCATGGACAGGATTGGAAAATTGGATCGATAAATATCAATCGTCCGTATCGGCGAAATACCTGTGGGACACAGAGAGTACTTCGGACTTAAATTTAAACATCTTCCACCGAGGATAGTGACATTGCCTCGACGCTCGATAACAAAACGAGAATGTGCAGCCAAATAAAAATAACTTTTAACTGATCAAGAGCACTCCTCTATGCTAAGTATTCTCATTTCCATTCCTACCTGCCATGGTCATAATAACTTTTGAGTAATAACCTCCCCCTAATCTTCTTAAACACAGAAGGTATAGCACCAACTTCTTCCCCCACAGTAGTTTAATTTTCCAACGTTCAAGCAATGCAATCTAGAAGCATCATGGAGGAGTCAAGTAATATTTTAAATACATTGAGTTAATAGAGGTTTTATTGGAATAACCACAGGTTTTTATTGACATTTATGGCTGTTGACAACATTGGATAATTCAACATTTATCTGGGAAAGTTGGACCCTTTTGCGATGTCTATTTCTTGAATAGAATTGATCCCTAACCAATATTTGCCCATCATATCCTTCGATTTTGAAGCATAGGCAATCAGGAAGCACTTGAACAAATATCGGATGTGCTTGTAATATTAGAATAATTTATCTTAAGAATGCTACGTATTCGCGAGCTTCCGAGTATCATCAGTTTTAGTTTACAAACACAATTGAAGTCTCAAAGGAATTAGAGGACTAGTAATTTGAACCATGGAAACATTATCTTTGAAAATTCTTTTGGACATATTTAACAAAAACAGTATCTCAATGTGATAGCATGAAATATTAAAACGAACATTTTTCTGGGGAACATGCCGAGAAGTCTCTTGAACTCTTACGAGATAAACAATGCTCACTCGTCTCCAATGCCTACTCATATACATTTCATCAGGCAGGCCGGAGACATGCTCTGCCTCGACTTGTCTGGATGGTCGGCAACGAAGGCCAGAAGCATGGAAGGGAAGGTGTGACGCCCAACCTGCCTAATTAATGAGGGCACTTAGAGCGGAGCTGAAGAGGACTTGGCACGATAACTTTATCTCACCTTGATTTCAATGGAGGGCAAGATAGTGAGAGATGGGTGGATTGGGCAAAGAGGGAGGATTCCTCCCGAACTCTAGGTTCTCCCTCTCGACCTCTGGGCTTTGTCAAGTCTAGCTATAACAAACTTCAACCCCTCCCCCCCTGATCCGGAATTAATAAGTCATGTGCCGAAAGCACAGAGTGTTCTTATGTGGAGCAAGGGATGTTGGCTCCAATTAGTACGTTTTACTTGAGATGATATTTGACTATGTCGACACCATTCTCACGAATTAAGGCATTTCAAAGAAGATTTTCATGAGGCTGGGAGAGAGATTTTACTTGACAGCTACGAGTCAGTATTTCTCAATATTCAGCACTAAATCTACAGCTTTAGAATACAATATCACGCTAACAGTAAATGAATAACACTCCCACAAAATCCAAAATCGCCTGAACTTAGGAAGCAAACGATTTTGTTATTATACAATATTTCAGATCCGAATTTCTATGATATTTGAAACAAGATTATTTTATCTTATCGATCATAAAACCACGCTATTTAAAGTATAGAACAGATAAATTCTGAAAGCAAGAATCCATCATGAGCAGTGTTAAATATACGGAAATATAAACGCGCATAAACGAGCGATTCCTGCAAAGAAAAATCGCGCAGTGGCCCGGACCCGATAAAAAAGCAGACCAAGTAATTTTTTCGACTTCCCTAAAATCACTTTAAACATGCGGTTAATGTAGAATATTGTCTGAGACATCCTTCTATAGCCTTATTAATAAGTCCAGGAAAAAATCTCCAATGTGGTGATATTTTTTAATAATACGCGCTCTTTCATTTTCTTGAAAAATGCATCATTTTAACATTATTTTGGGTACTATTTCGTACCAAAAATTGTCAAAGTAACTGCAGACCATAGTGAAATGGTCATTGGACTACCCATTAATGTGGGTTTCCATCTTTTAGTTATTGTAATTATCGTTGAAGGAGTTCGCGAAGAGGAATAAACTTTTCTTACAAATTTTGTGCCACTGTTGGGTTATAAAAAAGTGACCTCGAGTAACACGAAGAGATTAGATTAATTAAGAGTTTAAATAGATTCATGGCACAAGGTATACAATTTATATTGAAGCCTAGATAACAGGCAGGAAAAATTTAATGCCATCAGAGGAAACATACGACAGAACGTTTTGAGGGAATAATGATGGTAAGGTGGAGGCGATAGGGGAAAGGAATGAAAATGTTTGGGCTGCAGAAAGTGACGGAGGAAAAATAACAATATAAAGAAATAAAACAGAAAAAGAAAACATTTTTTTTACGAATGACGGCTTGAAAAGAACCAATGATGGGAATATATTTCACCCAACAACCATCGAAATCCTAATATATTAAATAGTAATTTGCGGTCATCATAAAAGTGGTTTTCATTTTCATGGATAAATTGATTTCATATCTAATATGAATGTATTTTAGTTATTTGACGTTTAAGTTACACGTTTAGGTTTAGGTCACATTGCCAAATGAAACGTAGATAAGTTTTCTGTAGCTGTCACTGTGGTTGAAAAATTTTCTTATTTTAACGTACTGATACATATAAACGTTTGAGCCAGGAAAAAAGGGGATTTCGCAAATTTCGAAGATTTTGAAGAGCAGCACGAAGCGACAGAGTGCGAGTGCGAGAGACAGTTGAAACACAGCGAAGGAGTCCGTTTACATGACTACATAAAGAAATGAAAATAAATATATTCACACGACCACCTGTATTTCAATAGCCTTCCTGTTACTCTCCATGAAATTGTTCATGTTGGCCGTGAGAGAAATATGTTTTTTACAGCTCAAATAATAAGGTGGCATTTCCTGAAAGCCCAAATGAGATCGTGAGCCGACCTTCTTAAGAGAAATTTACATGCAATCGATCCAGTTCTTGGGGTAGTGCGGCTGCTTTAGGCAAATTACCCACCAAATTTGCAAAGCTAGCACAATCCATAACGTTATTGCATTTGATCTTATCTATTTGCCTCTTTATCGTGCGGCATAGATCTACGATAAAGGTCTCATTCCATTACCGAGGACGGCTTCATATGCAGCCCGATGAGTACTTTTAAACGTGAATAAAGATGATAACTAGCCATCTGTCATCAGTCTAGAACTTACGGTATATTTTGATAGAATAGTCTTACTCTCCACCAATTTTCTTGAAAACTAATTTCTCTACACAATATCATACTCCTCTCGTTACTTTAAGTTACAGCATTTTATCAATCCGCGGAAAAGGCCGATTCCTTTCAACATACTCCTTCGCATTCCTTTTAGCCTTCCGTCGTACCCCTTACTCACATCTGCATTACTCCTAATTTCTTGCTTTAATTACTGCAGCTTCCTATTCTTAGTTCCCTCAGTCTTACCTTCTGTTTATAATAATAATAATAATAATAATAAAAGGTCTTTATTGGGGCGAGATTGAGACAAAACTGTCCCTTCTGCCATCTAACCCCTCGTCAAAATAAATATATAAAAGAAATAGTGGCCAATACTTAAAACAATTACAATCTGAGGTTAAAAAAAAGTAAAGAATACACTTATAGGAATTAAATAATGATAAATTAACACAAAAGAAATATATATACACAATATATCAATATTACATTTCTAATAGTGTGTGAACGAATTTACACTGTGGGAAAAACGTGAGGATTATTATGCTTACATCCTTTACGCAAAAACCCACTGCAGGAAAACACCCTCACAAGAAGGGGGGTGTGAAAAACCTGCGAAATCCTACTGACAGTAAAGCTAGTGTTTAAGAATAACTCAAATATAATAACATGTACATAGGAAAATAAGTAGATTATAATGAAATTCAAGAAAAGATAAATACAAAAGGTAGGGAGAAAAAAAGGTAAAAGGGAATTAAGGAAAAATTAATAAACAAAAACAAACATCAACATGGTGTTCAATGTGTGCCGTTTATCTTGCCATCCGTGTTCTAATCTATCATGTGTATTGAGAGAAGGCCCGTGACTGGTGATGCTCATGTGCGTGTCTGCTGAACTTTGAGAAGTGTTTTATGTAGCGCCCTTTTAAAAGATGAAAGTGATGGAGAGTTTCTTAAGGATAAGGGAAGTTTATTCCATTCACGACATGCAGTGACAATGAATGATTTATTGAAAATAGTAGTCCGGTGGAGAGGTATTACCAGCTTATGATTTCCTCGCGTATTGGATTCATGGACATTTTTCAGCTTCTTAATTTCTTCAAAGAGGTAAGAAGGCGTTTTAGTATTCAGAATTTGGTAAAGAAGAGAGAGGGTGTGAAGTTGTCGTCTGTGACTAAGTTTTAACCAAGATAGTTCATTTATGTATTGGGTGATGTGATCTGATACCTGTAGATTGAAAATGAACCTGATGCATGCATTCAGAGAGCGTTGAAGTTTTAGTGACAGTTCTTGTGATAGATCTTCATAAACCGTGTCGGCGTAGTCAAAGCATTTTAGCACTATTTCTAACATACCCGGCCATACTTCAAGAGTTAGCAATAATTTTTCATCCCCTATCCCTAGGATTCATGTCTGGTAAACTCTTCAAATTGAGTCTCTTACGAAACCTTTCTTAATAGCGATCTGCTTCCTGCCTATAAACCTCACTTTTGGTTTTGCAATCCTCCACAAACCTTCCTTATTCCTATGTTCACCTTTGCCCAAGTTGTATCCTAAGTGACTAAATTGTTCCACTTCTTGTATTCCATATTCATAATTATCTTTAAATAAATTAATCAATGTTTAGTAGAAATTCCACAGTTGAAAACTCATTCAACTCGACCGGGAATCAAACCCGGAACCCGGAACCCTCTGAATTCTGCCCAGGTGCTTTAAGCAGTTAAACTATTCTTTATGAGGTTTTAAAGGCACATGATGTTGCCGAACTGCTATACTATTCTGTATCACGATGGAGCCGCAGCAGGTCAAAGCCAACTTTAAACACTTTAGTATTTAATTGCAACAAATTCGAAGATTGCAAACTAACCGCGAAAATTTTAACGGAATTAATCACTGATGCCAACACTCCTCGAAAAAAATCAGTGTTAAACACATATGATTAAGGAGTTACTCCGGACTTACAGCTGTACTCGGGAGAGAGATTCGCGCTGGAGCTGCTTGGGAGGAATGAAAAAAATCACACCCGACGACGCGTCGTCGCGACGCGGGTACATGCTATAACCCCCCAAGAACATGGGAAATATCCAAAAGACCAACAAGCCGCACCCCCACATCTCCTCCTTCACCCCCATCATCAAGAACTACGATCCCCTGCTGCTCCTCTTTCCCCTCCAACTGTCACCGTCCGTCCCACACCCCGTAACGTAATATTTCCTCCGCTCCCCCTACCCTCAGTGTCCCTCGGGTGGATCCTAGACCACTCAACAGGTTATCGCGGCCACCCCCTTTCTCCCGCAGAGACGGATGGCGTCGATGGGTGCGGATGGGACCTTGGGAAAGCACGTAATGGGAGGCGTGGATGACGGAGGAGGTGTCGGGTATCTCCTTCGCCAAGCTATCTTTGCCGGGGAGCGATGATGATAATGGTGGAGGGCGGGCTGGAATGGGGGTGCTTGGGGAAACCCAGTGGTAAGGGGGAGAGACTGGAGAAGAATCTAAAACAAAAAGAGGAACGCGAGTGGTTTACTGATTGCAACGTTGCCGAGTGGAATATGGCTTCATCCACCTTTGATAATGATCGCTTTTGTGCAGAGCCAAGAAAGCTGTTCAATCAACTTTTAACTAACTTAAAGTACCTTTTTCTATGAGATAAAGTTGACTCTTTCCTGTTAATTTGCGTGGAACTGATGAAATTAGACATCACCAACTACTGAATGCCAGAAGGATAGAGTCACAAATACACACCGCAGTTCACTGACCTATGAAGAAAGGAACATTATCTAAACAGATTCTAACATGGAAATATGTTTGAGAATATTCTCAGAAATGTAATTTATCACCTCATACCCAAATGAAAAATATGGTGCAGAGTAGATATCTCGCGTACAGAATTTACGGAAGCTCCCGAAGCTTGAGAGCTTCGATTTTCGTTTCCCAAAGGACCTACATTTAGGAGCTCAATTTATCTCTTGAGCATGAATATATCAGGATTACGCTTAAGATTATGTGAAAACAATGAATTCCTTGATATAACTGAACAAAACACGTCGGATTAAGCAAGTAGTGAGTGTCTGTATATAAATTTTAGGCTTAATGGGAAGGTAATCTCAGTAGTGCAATGGTAAAAATGGAATAAAAATTCTTGTGAATATAAAAACAACGATTTGAATCTCGACAAAATAAAATGAAATCCTTACAGCTGCATGCGTCACCTTGGCTCCCGGAGAATCCTCACGAATACCTTAGTTTTAATAAAGGGTTTACCCCTGACGTTAATGTTGTGCTCTCAGTTCAATACCCAATGTTAATCCAATCCCAGAAACTTAACTGCGTTCTCCATTGGTGCTTTTATCTCCCACCCTGCGATTATCAGTCATGTCAAGGAGAGGAGGAAGTATGAGCAGAACTGTGATATCTGAAGCGAGATTTTACACTTTCTACGTCTATTCATCCACGTGGCGGCGGTAATTAAAAGCACGTATCTGAGATGAATCTGGAAAATCTCCAATCCAAATTGCTTACAATTAATTTGTCAAATTTTGCTGCAAAATAATCAAAAAGAAGCAATTAAAAATAAGGGAGAAAATTTTCCGGTCGAAGATGAGTTACTTAATAATGGCGGCTATTCCACGGCTGCGGCTACACCGGGAGGTTACCTTCTGCAGTTAATTTTCATATGGGTCATGGAAGCAAACGCAATTGACATTTTAAATGCTATTCAGTGAATACATAGAGAATAAGCGAATTCTGTATAAAAATTTTTCACTTTTCGCCATATTACAGTTCCTACCTATAATGACCATGCCATTCTCATAAATTATGGAATTTGAATTGAATTTCTCAAAAAAACAGTGGAATCCTATACCTCTGTACAATGCTACTGAGTAAAGAGTGTTCCCAGGCAGATTTTAATCACGAGTCCACAAGCTGCTGTTTTTGATGTTAAAAGTTATAACATCGCTTTATTCGACGGTCGCGTTATATGGAATACATGTTGACGTCTCCGAAACCAAAGAAAGAAAGAAATCGGAAGATAATATTTCTACTCTTTAAAATAATTTATTTTCAGTAATTTAAAGTCATTAAATATAAAATATTGCACAGAAGTAACTCAAGCAAAAGGAGTGGGATATATGGAGATCTAAAACCAATTTGAACATTTACAGATTTGATCATTCAAAGATTGGAGCAGACTACGATGATTCATAATCCAGCTCACGTTAAATTTAGGGTAGACATTTTGCTTAATGCTTGCCTAAATAAATACCCCTTTTACGCAACCAACCATAATATTAACCGAGATAATTGCTCTATTGCTACATTGCTTTTTCCTAGTGGATTTCTTAGCAGTAATACAGAGAAAAAACAACTTTTAAAAGAAGAGGTACAATTTTTACTCATCCTCCTTAGATTAAATTCTTATCTGTTCACATAAACTGGCGTCGGCTAGTGAGGCGAAAGTGCACACACTAAAAAAATTCCCAACCAGAGCGAATGCCAAAGAAGGATAGAGATTCAAAAATATAAGAGTTATGGATTCCCCTTCTCGAATCATTAACTTAAGAGCTTAAGTGCAGACTTCGGTTTAGCAATTAAGGAGATCAATGTAAAGTCCCAAAGGATCTGCTGTCCTAATTTTCAAAGTGAAGTACTGCATCATTACAGTTGGAACGTTGACGTTCTGCGTAGCACAGAGGCACGCAATTATAATTTCGGTTTATATTTCAAAATTTAAAAGAAATAAAACTGGGAATAATAACTGGAGTGCGAACTACAATACATAACAAATGTAAGTATACAGGCACTTTTGCATTCATTTAATGCATTGTTCAATCAATATTTGCCAAAAATTAACGAAAAACCTTTAATGTGTTACCCAGTTATTTACACGTTAGAAAACCAGAATACGATCATATGAAACTATTAATAAACTCCAGTTATTTGCGTGAAATAAGTGACTTTATATTTTTTTAAATGAAATATCTCTTACGTTTGTAACATTAGAGTGGTATTGGGTTGCTGTTTCTATGTTACCCAGACTTCTTCCGAAATTCCGGCCTTCTATGAGGTCTATGAAGACGCAATATTACCGGTCTCGCGCCAGAAAAAAATTGACTCACCCTTTACGTGCAGAGCAACAAATCTTCGTGTATCCTGTCACTCCGGTATAAAACCGAGACTCCTTGAGATATCACCCTAAAACCTCATCAAAAGATGACTTCAAGCTCAGATATTAAAAGAAAGCCATTAATGACTCGCGTATTGTAGTAAGCGTGCATTAAAAATGAAATTTTTAATTACTGGGGTCCACGTGCACAAAAAAATTCTAAAAAGCATGTTAAATCCTCAGTGGGATCAAAGGAGTATAAAATAATTCAGGTTTCTGCTCAACAATGAAAAATATTACATAAGATTGTTATTTGCCATTATGCTCAAGACGAAACTTGCCGGTAATTATCTCTGCTGATGTTGTTACGTCTATGATGTCTAAGCCATAGTCTATGAAGCAATTAAAAAATAGAATTGGATTAAACTTGATACATTTCAGTCCAGTGACGAGAAAAATGAACACGGCGACACTTATTAAAATGAAAAGTATACATGGTTACACTGAAGTATAAACTAACACGTCAATCAACTAATAATTTTTAAATTTCGCACACAATTAATCATTCGACAATAAATCGATATTTGTTGATATTATAACTGATACTTCAAATCAGCCAAAAATGACATCCACTTTAAAACTACCGAATGGTACTCTCTTGACATTCAATTCCGCAATGAAGACGATTCAATTTTCCACCGATGCCATTAAGAGATAAAACATGATTCCTAAGAATCCATTGCTACGGGAACCTTTTTTATGTTGACGTTTCCGCGGAGTTGGATCCGGGGACATTTTTATATTTTCCTTCGAGAAAGATCCTCAATGCTGCCGGAAATATTAAATTTCTTTATAGATTTGGGGTTGAAAGAGCGCATATTTCAAAGTTTGGCGCAATAGGCCGAAATTACTCGAGAAATAAACTAGGTCCATGTTGGATGCCCAAAACTAAGTTCTTTTTTTGGTGAAAAGTGAATACCAATAATGTAATTTTTCTTGGTCGATGTACGGCAAAACTCCATATGAATTTTGCGGCTACTCTGCCATTCTGGAGTGTTATTTGCAATGGGGCGAAAAATTGGACGCTAGGTACTGAAAAATGAATTAAAATCAACGTAGAACTTACTTTCTCCCTTGGTCATGGGGAAGATATTTATTTTCCTCAAATATCATCTTTAACGTGCTTTATATTTACGACAAAATTTTCAATCAGCACAATCATATGCCTTGATTCGAAAAAAACTGGCTGAGTGCTTAACTCCAATCTTCTTCGGCCAGTTGCACAGTCGTTACTGGTTCCCAGGTTATTCTTGCGTTGAATATTTCGCTTTTATCCCTTGGTATTTGTCCAAGGGCCATTTACTTTGGTAACATGGCTATATTAAAGAATTACAGACCCCGGTGTGCCCCAAAATAAGTTTTTCTTTATCAAGCTGCACTCAAGCAGCTCAAGGGTTTTTTAAGGAATAATTTTCTTAATATTCTTTATAAATACCTACTTCTGAGTACCTTACGATGTCAGTTAGGAAGGCCGTGGCGATAAGATGGGCAACAAAAGTCAGGAAAGAGAAAGCTGGCTGAAAGCCCACCTTTGACATAGAGGTTGTTATTATCTCTCAAGTTTGACGGCACCTAAACAGTTTGGTACTAATCTCGTTAAAAAAAAGTTATGAAGAAGAAATAGATTTTCTATACTTCCTCGTTTATTATTTTATCTTTCTACGTCATCTCAAGCATCAACCATGCATAGACACAAACTCGGTGTGAAAGCTTTTCCTATGATTAGACTAGTCAACATCATATGCCCCTGTTCGAATCTACTCACATTCCACACGATTGGTTTCATGCTCAGATCTCTCTCTCGAAGATGTCTCTCTCGGCGGCCTCCATATTATCAACTTTCTTCACTTGAGTTCACCTTTTCATGTCTTTAATGCTCCTTTCATATGTATCATGCAGTCTCCGGCATGCAGTAAATAGTTGATTTTGCTATCTCATTCTTCTATCGTCGTGGTGCAAAATAATATTTCCATTCCTACCCATCCTTTGGTTAATGCTCAAGTTTAATAGGGACTTTCATTCTAAATACATTTTGTGTTTAAATTAATGCATGCCACGAATAATGACCTTTTTGTAACTTCCCATGATGAATGATACGGATGGATAATAATTCTAAAACGTGAACCGGAGAACACAAATTTAACTTTTCGTTCCCACTTAATTCCTTTCCTTCGACCCTATTTTTACCGCCAGCACCATGCCTATATTAAGCTTCCTTGAAGAGAGATTCTCATCTTGCCTCTAGAATTACTACCCTAAAATTCATTAAATAATTTTAACCATAATATTTCTCTACTTTTCTTCCTTCCTTTGCCTTCTCTTCCATTCGCGAAGGGGTTACTCAATTCATGATAAATGAATACGTTATTCATTCTTTGAGGTGATACCTTAACAATTTTTCCACTAATAAAACATTTCATTTCAATTTAATATTCCATGGGTGTGTATTTAAGTCTGTTTCCGCACTAATAGGCGCTTCAGACCGGAGGGAGAGGTATAAGGATAGGAATGGAAGGGACGGGGGACTTTGGATTCCAATTTAATATTATATCAGCGTCTTTGAAACTTTCTTCCACAGTCCAAGTTTTCAATTACTGATTAATAATGTCATTGTATGGGAAAACGGAAATTATCCGAAACCAGGATTGCCTGTAAGAGAGCACTGAGACAGCTAGTTAATTCTTCCATTGCGGGACAGTTATCGGCAGGAAATTGATTCTTAGAGTAGTGATACTGAAGAAATATCAAACCATCCCATCGTCTGCCATTCACACGTCTCCATCTATTCGACGTTAATATTATTTTAAAAATATCTTATTACACCCTGCTACACGTCTACGGACTTAGAGGGGAATATTTAATACTTTTGATAAATTTGCTGAGTGCTAAAGTGCTGAGTGCTTCAACTCTTTCCCGGCGAATAATATTGTAAAATCTTATCTGCGCCCCACACTGGTTTAAATTACCGGGGGAAGGCCTGAGAGGAACTGTTATTAATTTTTACTTTATTTTAATGGAATACGAGATGTCTCAAATCCCCTAACCGGGTGATTTCCAGAACTAAGTTACGCAAAAGAATGGCACCAAAACTCCGTGGCGAAGGGTTTCAACTTTTGGAAGGGACGGCCAACGGCGATGCCCGACAAGAGAAAGAAAAACATCGCGAGGGCCAAGGAATCGGTAGAAGAAGAGGTAAGGCGAGGGGGAATGTTGGGAGACCTGGCGTGACGACGGGTTTTCACCTTTCATTCCGGGGTCTGGAGAAGGGTATGGGGTGGATTCCGTAGGGGGAGAGGGTGGGAGAGAGAAATGGACGGAGATAGAGCGGAAGGCGCCGGAGGAAAGACCGGTGGTCAGCTGGTGGGCCGGGGGCTCAGATAAGCCAGCCGTCTCTGAAATATTTCTGCACCGTTTCCCCCTTGAAAGGAGACCTCCATTTCTCCCCGCCCGCGTCCGTCCCCGACGTTGATGTGCGCCCTTTATTACCCCCTCCCCTCACTGGCCCTCTCCTTCGAGTCTCTCCTTCCCTCCTCGTTCCTCCAAAGGAAGGAAACTTACCTCACTCCCTTCCCCTTTCCGTTCCATGTATTAAACTCATTCGGGGCCGTTTTAGAAATAAACGTTCTCTCTTCAGCACATGCACGACGCTCTCTCACTTATTTTTTTTTCTCAAATTCCCTTTTCACTCGGCCACTGAAAACACCCTGGAGCTAGGAACAACAACAAAGGTCAAAGGAGAGCCACTCGGGGCCCGGGAGGAAATTTACAGCGCCGCGAGGGAAAACCATTTTGGCAGACCGGAGGAATGATTAAAACAAACACGGAATGAATTCTCGGGAAGTTGAGGTCACATCGGTAACGTTTCCACATGCTGAAGTGAAATTTTTGCTCTCCTTGGTGAGAGAGCAATCTTCGGAGGCGGATCCGACAATCTTTAAAGGAACATCCGGTATTTTTTTTACCAAGCTTTGAATCTACAGACGACATAACACGTTAGTCTCACACGAATAAAAGATATTCTGAGCTCGGAAAGGTTATTTGATGCAGCCTCTCAATGACAATAAAAAAATGATCCATTTTTATCAATCATACGTACCAGCCCAATGTTAGTTAGCAGAGGTAAAACTGAGCTGGAGGGAGGGATGAAAGCTAGCAGAAGGATAACAATTGTGGCACCTGTTTGAAATTGATTCTTCAACTTAAAATGCGAGAAGAATATGATTGCAATGATCTCGAGTTTCTTAAGGGTTATTAAATCCAGTTACTATATTTTGTGGAGTCTTTGGCTTCAGTTCCGCACAATTTGAGGCGCATTTAAATACATTGATAAACAAATTACGTTTTCATCCGATACGGTCCAAAAGAAAGGGTATCCTTACGCACTTCCGTATTGCAATCACGCATTTGCGTACACGATGAAAGTTGCAGAGCTACCTGAGTATTGGGAATTTCAAGAAAAATATTAAAGTTATATTGAATTTCAATTAGTTATGTTTACAGTAGGGTTATTCTCATAATGAAACAAATGTTTTTTCCTTAAACGAAAAATACTTTCTCATCTAATTCATTAGAATAATATTTTATTATGTTATTCAGTTGAAACCAACTGTATTAAAAATGCTGTATGTGGAATACAAATGCTGTATGTGGAATGCAAATGCTGTATGTGGAATAACTCTTTGAAAGTGGAAGTTTTGTTTCATTATGAAGAATGGCCTCCATAAATTAACGCCAGAAACCACCAACATTAGGGCCATTTTCCATTCAATTTCTTTTCAATATAAAGGTGACCCTCGAATCTATTTTTCCTTAAATCTTGCCAACTAATAAAATTATTTCTTGGTCTTAACGTAAATTGAAGTGCTTGGTTATATATATACACATTCCGTGAAAACTAAATTGAAGGATTGGAAGTTGGAAGTAAAACTTTTACCTCTGAAATGCGATGCGACAGAATAGAAAAAAAAACAAATGACTACGTCCTACCTCTTGAGGATGAAAACGATGCGCGGAAACATGTAAATATGTGCAAACGAAACTATAGGATAGAATCGATCGGAAACTATGAGCTTTGAAGTAATTTGATCGAATTGTATCTAGACGCTCATTATCTAGTCTCAAATCTACAAGAAAATGTACTAATACCGACAATTAATTATATATGAATGCTAAATTTTAGCGTAAATGGACAGCGGCCTCTCTTCTCCTCAATTTTAATTCATAGGGGAGTTGAAAATAGCGCTGCGGTAAAATCAATTCTGACTATTATGGAATTAATACAGGAAATGGAGACTTTTCTGTTGTTTTCACTTTTTATTATTCTAAAATTTTGATTAAAATCGAGCACAACATAGGAAAATCCAAGCATTTGCGAAGTATGTCCAATGTTATAAATCACATAACAGCGTAAGTGTTAATTTTTTTACAAGAAGATTCGGATGTATCATCAAATTTTTATTTCAAAATGGCAAAAGTAAACTTTATACTTTGTTGGCACCTGATCATTTTAATATTATCCATTAACGTTATTATCTGATGTAAAATACCTGGCATATATGAGTAATGCCATAAAAGGCGTAAAATGAAAAGGGAACACTTCCACCGGTTTCTTAACTATTCCTATATTCCGGGAGATTATCGGTACTGCAATCAAAACATATTACTCACTAATGAACTAATGCCAAAATCTCACTGTACGATGTCATCCAAAAGAACAAAAGTTAAACATATTAATTGTTCCATGTTTTATCGTCCTTGTTTTAATAATCCAAACGACTTATACGTTTATTTTAGCAGAGAACAAGCATTGAGAAGTGAATCGTTTTATTCTATTACGCTACTTAATGCATAATGATCTAACTAGATGTTGTGATACTGGAATGAGTGAAAGTTCTATTGGTGGTGAGGATTAAGTAAGAGAAGATTTTTTACCTTCGCTAAGAAGGAATTTAAGACACCCTGGAAAAATCGATTGCTTGAAGAGTTCTTGGATTTCACAACGACTCTTGCTGAAAAACATTTCAATGGCTAACTCCGCCAACGTCCTCAGTGTAAAGTTGCGTCACTCAGCCTTGAATACTTGGTCGGAGATGGACGTTATTGAATCTTGGAGTATCTTTTACACCACACGGTACAAAACCCAAGAGCTCTTCAACAGAATATTTTGCCGTTGTTTTTTTGCAGCAGAGTTTGGGTCCCTCCACCGTAGGGTATGTCAGTTTGGGCAAATATCCATTTTAAAAGAAATACTTTAAGAAAACTTTTCCTCCAACCATGGTTCACGGCTCGCATAAGCTTGGAAACGTGATTAATCAGTTGAAGGTATGAAACGTTCACCTTTACTTTGGAGAGGGCAAATTTCAGTGTATTACTCAAGGTAGTCAAGAGCGCAACAACGTTTTGCCGATAGAAACTTTTAGGTACACTCTGAACAGCTCTAATTAGGGAACTATGGACACTGTTAAATAACAATTTATCAAGACTTTACCGGCCATCCTCAGATCTAATTAATCAGCTTTACCCATGTCGAGGACGAACGAGATTTACCCAATAAACCCTAAGCTACACTACCCAGTAAACCTGGGATGTATGGAATGAAAATATCGTGGATTTGCGACGCTGAAAATGGTTATCCAATTCACGGTATTATATACACAAGAAAGCAAGAAACAAGAAACGCGAAAGAAATATTCGCGTTAAAAAATCAAGGGGAAAGTGTAGTAAAAGAGCTATCGGTGATATAGTGGTTGAATCATTACCATGAACAACTTTTTTACAACATTACCTGTGGCTAGGCTTATGCTGTCATGGATTATAACGGTTCTTGGTGTTATTAGAAAGAACAAACCATACATTCCGAAGCCTATGGCTTCTTCGTGGGATAGAGAAGTGTACTCCCCCATTTTTGGGATTATTGAAAACGTAGCACTCTGCTCATATGTATGTACCTAAAAATAACGAAGCTGTAACTATGCTATCAATGATGCATTATGACACGAACATATCAGACAATGAAAAGAAAACTCCAGAAATGATAGTTGACTTTAACAAATACAAGGTTGGTGTCTATACAATGGACCAAAATCTCGGCCGCTACACTACCCAACGGCGCACTTCTAGATGGTCATTTGCGATGTTTTATAATATGCTATACATAGCCGCCTCTGCAGCTTACACCATATATCACGAAAATAATAAGACTCTACTGAAAGGAAGTGATCGACGTCGAATTTTCTTGCGGCAATTGAGGGAGGATTTAGCAATGCCATTGATTGAAGATCGTGCTCAAAATCAGCAAGTTGTGAGGAATTATTCAACAAAAAATGCCGTTGAAGGTGTCATTGGCAGAGGCGTGGAGAATGTTGACATGTCAAGTACTTCCACTCCAAGAGATAGCACAGGTAGAAAATCTGTTGTTGGAATTTGTGAGGCATGCATACTACAGCCTAACAGATTACGTAGACATAAAATCTTGTGAGTCTTGTAATAAACCTATTTGCAATGGAGAATGTGTCACAAAAGCATTTTGCCCATTATATAATAACAAATATTCAGTTGCTAATTTTCCAATGAATAAAAGTTTTATTTTGTTAACAGCGGACGCTTGAATGTTATCACTAAATATACCTACGCTGTACAAATTATAAGGGGAGAGAAAAAAAATTGTTACTTTATTAGTTTATTAAAAATTTGTTAGACTCTAATTGCTCTTTTGTTTAATTTAGCATTAATTTTGAATTGTAATTGTTTATAAATACAGATTATATTAAATAGTAATGATTTTAAGTTAAAAAAATGAAGAGGGTAAGTATGGGCACCCGGTTACCCGGCCGTGCCAGCGAAGGTAACTTTTTAAAATAGTTGCTAAACATATAATTTATATATTTTTACACCGTTCTTTTCCTTATTACACTGTCAAAAGATAAAATCACGAGGATCCAAAGGCATTAGGCCTTACCATAAGGCATACGTACCAGAACATTGAATTTTTTTAAAATTTTTGGCGTTTTGGGTACCCGGGTATACACACAAGGGTTAAGACGACTGTTCGCATTCGGGAGAGGCAGGAGCGGTGGTCGGAAGGGTGTCACGTGAGAGGAAATTGAATCCATCCCTCGAAGCGAGCCTCTCATCTGAAGAGCTTCCAACTCCTTACCGCTTATCCCTCCTTAAGGGTGTGGATGCCATTATGAATTCCTTTAACACCGAGCTGGGATGAGCTCAAGGGTGATATCCTCAGGTACGGGTGCAACACCTATCCTCTTCCCCTTTCGTACGTCAACACACATATATCTGAGCAACTGCATTAGTAGCCTAACGGCGACCCCATTAAGTGAAAATTGACAGCAAGCTGTAGAATATAAAATTTATGAAATAATCATCTCCATAATTCAAAATATCGCCTAATAGGCCAAAAAGCCACGGTCAATCAAGACACACACTATCATCCTCGCCTTTATTTACTATGTTTCTAGCGATTGAGTTGGTGTGGTGGTTACAGTTCTGGACTCCCATCACCACGAAGTGCGTGATTGAATCGCTCGAGAATCACTATGGTACGGAAGAATCCTGTACGCAATGCAAAAACATACGATTTGAGTCCTTATTTACGTATCAAAATTAATCTAGAACGATTCAAGACCCAATTATAGGGTTACAGTTTGAGTCCCAGCACAGGCAGATATTTTGAGGACACTTCCAAGTTCATTACTTGATCCGTCGATGAGTCGTAAAATACTTAAAATATAAAAATTACTGAGCCACTTCATGTTATTTGTTAAGAAAGGGCTATTGCTTACACCAAATCGTTCTCCACCCACCCTCACCACAAATACCTATTCTCTACAACCAACTTATTCCCAAATACCCATCAATCCTTAAAGTTCCATGTCTCTGATCCATAGAGCTCCATAGAATCTTTTTGAGGAAGCGATTCCTTGCTTGAAGCCGTAGGTTCTTCGAGCACAGTAGTTGTCTCTATTTCATGAACGCCTCCTTATTTTGCGAAATTCATCGCTTGATGTCGGTCGAGCATCTTCCATTCCAGGTTACAGTGCTTCCGAGGCGAACTTCTGCGCTTGTCTAATCGTCAGTGCGCTAGTCACCACTAAAACCTGATAACCTCCCGTCCTTTGCCAGCCTCGATGGCAGCCGGGTCTCTTTGCCTATCAAAATCTCTTGTCTGTCAAAATCAAGGTTTAATTCCCGCCAGGGGAGGATTGTAAGTCATATATAAATAAGTCATAAGGGATTGTAAGTCATATATAACAGTCATGGCTTCATAGTCCTCAATTTAATATACATATAAATAAATACGTTTAATTCTAATTTAATTTAATTCCTCAAACCACTGTTTAACTGGCTATAACCTTGTTGTAAGGCAGCAAAGAATATTTGATTCCATCTAAGGCATGAAAAACTAGCAGAAATTGGGGGAAATAAGAAATCTTGCATGGTTCCACAACGATTTTTATTTCACTGACCTAACTTTCGATCCGCAGAATCATTATCTAGGCCTACCCACAATATTGTAAAAATAAACTTTGACCTCAAAAATAATTGTGCAAGTTGAAACCCTGTGCAGAGCATTAATTTTTCTGTATAATTTTATCAAGTGTTTTTATTTCCATTAGTGATGCAGTTCCACTAAATTAATCGCAAAAATTGAATATATAAAAACATCATCCCGGTGATACTTATTCAATTTTTCAAAAGCAATGGAAAATACGTGGGTAATGAACTCCCATTTGCTGTGAATTTGTGTGGAGCAATTCAAATTTTAATGGTCAGTACATATGACTGCCTGCAGCAATTTTTGGACCCAGCAAAATAAATATTACATGTTAAGCAAGGAGCAGCAGCACATGAGTGGCTAGTCGTAAAAGGCTTTTCCAGTTTGCAACGACATTAATCCCATCGAAAGCCACTCGCCATTCCGTTTAATCCTAATGAACTCGAGCATAGGATAGGGTACGTATTTTGGCTATCCCCACGTAAATATTGATATATGGTGGAAAATCGAATAAAAATGTAAAAAAATATCATTTGAACTTTACACAGAGCAAAGGTGTGTCGCAGGAAATGAGTTGCCGGAGCAAATATTGTACTGCTCCCGAGGACCGGAAATTCGAGGATAAAAGGGATCCAGCCCTATGCAAGCCGGCCCCGCGCCATGTAGTACGCGCTCGTACGAGCGTAAACGTTCCTATGAGCGAACATTTTCACGCGCCCTTCGAACGATTTCCCTCGTCGCCAGGGAGACGGAACGTACACCGAGTCACTGTCCCTCCGTTCGAAGGTTACGTTGCCACAATTCTCTCATGTTAGCAGCCAAGCTCACCTTGGTATCCAGCCCGGCAAAGCACCGACCTGGCAATCCAAAGGCCGTAGATTAGAAACCCGCCTCGGGCACTGGAAAAATTTACGATTATTTGTGGCTAGAAGGTTCGACGAGGCTTAACCAGTTGGGGCATAAAAACCGAAATCTATGACTACTACTACCTAACAACCAGCACCCTTGAGTTCTCGTGACCTTTGCAAGTAGACATTGAAGTTGAGAAAAATGGTGAAAATGAGACATTCAAGGATAGTTTGGAGGGGGTGAATGATGTGTGTAGCTGAATCATCTTCACAAATCACGTGTCCTAAGACGGTATCACTCATCTTTCCACTGGATTCTCCTATCGGCTTAACTCTTCTTATTTGCACAAATCGTTATCTTCTGGTATCTTTCTTACTCCATATATCTCATAACAGGCCTCTTCGCCATTTATATATTAATTTTTTATCAAATATTGCATTTAATGACAAAATGTGTATCCAAAAATGTTGTTACATCTAATTTTTGAGCTTTTATGAGACTTCTGTTTCCTTCCATTCATCTTGTATCCTATGTTTCTAATTATTATGGCTATTTGCATAACTACCATGGTAGTGGGTCTGTAAAGTATTCACCTGACACCTAAATTTCAAGGGAATCCCGCCTAGGTTATGAATATAGAATTTTTCTTAGGATTAAACTATGCTAGACGTTAATTCATAGCCTTCGCAGTTGGAGATCCTTGTAATTAAACTATGGTAGACGTTAATTCATAACCTTCGCAGTTGGAGATCCTTGTAATATAATTTTATTTCATCTCCATTTTATCTGCATCATCCTTCTGAAAAGTTGGATAAAACAGAATGTACTATGGCGTTACTACCTTTTAGAAGAATTGTTAAAATACAGTCGATACATAAAGTAAGTGATCGAATGATTCTGAAAACTAACGACTTAAAGAATTTCACTTCAATTCATAATCTCTTACTTCCCCTATATCTTATCTTTCTTATTAATAGAAAAAGAAAAAAAAAAGAGTGGAAGGATTTGGAACACTTTAGATTCTTTCTTAGTTCTTTCCATTTGTTTCATTTAACTCAAACCATAATGCATGGAATACCATTAACTTTCCCTCCTCGAGTTTTGGATGCAGAATTATATCGGAAATAGAGTTTTTGATTAAGATTAATTAAGGCACAACTGTCGACTTCCAAACCGTTTATTTTCCAATACAACTCAACTTTCTGCATGAAATGCCATTGAAAAAAATACAGTCGTGATAATAGAATTATTCGCTGAAATTTGAATTTCATCTCGTACCTTCAATTTTGCGTCGTTTCATGAATCTTATAACAGTCTACAGTCCAGCTTAAGTCCCAACAGGACGTGAAAAACCGCACTCCGATGCAGTACGTGAGGAAGTGACCAAAGCAGCACATCGCTAAGGGTGGTCGCACGTGCAGTCCTCCAGGGATCTTTCTCACGGCTTTAACTATGCCACAAAGAGGGTGCGGAAAGGCGTCTTTTCCACCACGGCAACGGACCAATGAGAGACGGAAAACTCTCGTTCGGTCGGAACGTCTGCTTCAAGCATCCGAAGCGCACCGTGGCCTAGTTTATATCTCTTCGTGGCTCTCCCATTCCTCCAATCTACTTCCTCTGAACACAACGCTCGAGTCGCCATCTCTTTCGGTGGTCACAAGGGCAAATGACGAGCTTAGAGCGATTCTTCGCACCTTACATAACGCCTTACCATTGGGTTACGCAACACATCTATCTTGGTGGAGAAACGTGCCTGTCAGCTCAAGCCGCGTATTTTTCTCACTCTTGCTAGGCTTCTATCAAACAAGAATTCTCTTCAAGCCGACGCGAACTGAAAAATGCCTCTCCGAATCACTTATTGCAATTTAGATTCTAGAGCATTCAGCATTTTAAATAGGCGATGGTTGCCGCAAAGAAGCAATTCAGGATAAAAGTTTTGCTGAAAAATTTGAGTTTTACGCAATCTCACCTCTCTATGTTCAGCATCCAGCACGCTTTCATGCCATCTATAATTTTCTTCTTTCCAGCATAAATTTTTAATGCATCAATTTCCAGTAAACGTTTGATATGAACAAGACAGTAAAATAAATATTGAATAAATAATAACTTTTTTAGTAAACTCTCAAGCCTTTTCCGCGAAAGGTGACCTGGCCATACTTCATTAAATCGAAAATGTAATGAGAATCAGATTAAGAGTTTTGCATGTATTTTTGAGCTTCAGGTGAACCATTTCTATGACAGCAAGCAAAATAAATATGCTCAGTGGGAATGACGGCACATTAGGCTTCCCACGTAGGGAAAAATAAAATATGGAAATTTCATCATACGAATAAATTTTAACATTAGTGCCGTCAGAATGGCTTACATTAGTTTTCAAAGAAAATAATATGCATTTTCCAACAACAATAGTAAAAAGAGACAATTTCTCATTTGTTTTGGCGCACGCAGTCTACACTCAACTTTTGGAAGGTGCTGATCTCATTGAGTAAGAAGTTCATCATTGAATTACTCACTCCGTCCGTTTAGATAACAATGATCGGATTACTCGCACCACATCTACCGCAAGCTTCAGATCTGCGAAAGAGATTCAAAATTTTCAACTTCCATATCCAGAGGAAATCTTACCACGATTTAATAGCCCCACCCGTTAACGAAGAAAATTCCCTCGCCTGAGATAAGCCGTGTTTAATGCGAGAGATTTCATCTCTAATCACCGGCGCTGAGTGGTTCACCAAGGCATTCGCGAAGGCCCGCGAGCGGGAGGAACATTCATAACACGCCAGCTGCCACTTACTATTGATTTTAAGTTTTCCAAACAGTATAATTTCCAACAAGATAATATTCGGAGCTTGAAAAATGCTTAAAAGGTATGATTTAAAAATATGCAGAACCTGAGAAAATGTGGAAATGAGATGATCGTTTAGCATTAGCACCAGAATTCTATTAAGTTCCCGACCGGGGTAGGTAGTCGTGTTTTGGGTTTCAGTGCCACATCGGACATGAATGCTACATATTATTGGAATAAAGAGCTAAGGATAGATCTCTTCCTCTACTAATACCCTGATTTGCAACATCAGTCAACTGTTGATATTTCCTTAAAACATTGAATTTCCATCATTATTATTTGCAATTATCCAATTCAAATTTGAATTTGGCTTAGTCAAGCGTGCATATGTAGAGGTAGACTACGTAATTATTTAGATCCGGTAGCACCTAACATTTCTAAAATCCCTTATTTGAAGTTAGCGTATTATTAGAGCAATAAAGATAAATAAGTAGAAATATTTCCCTTTATCTTCAGCCCTCTTTTCTCTGCATTCCCTACAGAGACCTCCACAAATCATCACTATCTCTAAGATAATTCATCTCCCTCATCTTCCCCTTCGAGCATTCTTTAACTGTAACCTTCCCCAAAACGCACGCTTGATTTCCCAGCCTTTACCCTCCGTCCCTTTGCCTGCCACCATTTCCCGGAAAGAAACATATCTTACAGGTATTCGTTCGCATTTTATCCAATTGTTTTTCCCTGTATTTTTTCCATCTCACCGTCTCTCCTCCTTGCATCAACCGACCTCATAACCTCCTAATTACCTTCCAACATGCATCCCTTTGTATATACCTACCGGTCACTCACACCCATTTCCTCCACGCCCTTTCATCTTATCTCTGTTTTCAATCCATCCACGTAAAAACTCCAACGCATGCGTTTTTACCTTCAACCTCATGTCATTTACTTTTTCGTGGCCACAATATTCTCTTCATGCCCGAGAGCAGGACGCAACATATCAACCATTTGACAATCTTCCCGTTCGGGGCTTCCTCATTCCAGGATACTATTCAATGACCTTCGCGATCGGAAGCTGCACGTGTCAAGGTGGCGTTCAAGAAACTGAATGCACCACTCCCTTCCCCTATTGATAAGATCTCGAACTACCCACGTGGAAATGCCTCCAAATCATCGAGCATTTCTCAGTTTTTTCGGATGTTAATCTGTTATTTTTCGGCAAGGAATATTTGTAACAATATGCTTAATGCAATCCTAACTAGTAAAGATTGCGTCCGTTAGAATATTAGAATTAGAACATCACACACAGAAATTTTATTCAAAACGTAAACGTAAATTTCAAATAACTGGATGCAACGCTTCAATCGTTGCAATGTAGACAAATCTGAAGAGTCACGACACGTATAGAATGCCTGCACAGGTACTCATAAATACGTAACGGAGTTCAAAATCAAGTGTAATATATTATTTACATATTTATGAGTGAAACGTCTGCAGAGGCACCGGAAGCCTTTTGATAAAATGTAAAAAAAAAAAGTTTTAAAGCCCTCGAGAAAATTGCTGCATGAATTTCATTATTAAAACCCTTCACTGCGACGATCAAACGTGGGCATATTTAAATATGGTAATTTAGTAAGTAAGATTAGAATATTTAAAGCAGAGTATTTGCCGAACGTTTGCTCGCATGGAGACCTGTAGAGGGAAAGATTAGATCGAAAAGAAAGGGAATGGAGGCATGGTGTAGAAAAGATGAGAGAAGAGATACTCGATCAACTCAATGGAAAAAAGAAAGGAAGGGCTCATGGAGAATATAATAGGGCTCAGCAACTTCACCTTCAGAATACTGAAACGTTCAACAGTGAAAGGAAGAAGGACAAAGAACTTTCCAACTCATAGGACATAAAAAAGTAATGGTCTGCTCTTATGCAGAGATGAAAATACCGAATGAGAAAAGAGAGCGATATAGTACAAGCGGCTAGGTAGCATCGGTCGTGCTTACTTTGTTATTTTTTGGTCAAATGACAACACTTATTTTATTGGTATAATCGATTTTGGGGGAATATCACCTTATTAATACGAGTGATTGAGCAATTACATCAAGCTATCTGTACGAGTCCGAATCGATGGTGATTAACCAATTTTTAGTGGACTGTATTATGCCAATTTTAATCAGTTTACCTATTATGGGAGCCTCACGAGCGAAAGTTATCACTCGCCTCGTGTAGTGTTGGCCCCTCCACCAGACCACGGCGGCTCGAACAAAACTCTCCGTCCAGCGTACTTGACGCCTCGACACACACCTTAGGAATTGCTATAATACACAACCATTCAAACGACACACACACGTACACACCACCAGCGCACCACTCGGCCGCGTGAGCAACAAAAAATAACAAAACACAAACAAAAGGCGAGCGACACCCTCGCTCCCTGTGAGGCTCCCGGCCAATCAAAATTACTGGCGCAAACAACCCGCCCACCTTGGCACGCTAGTCCAACAAACTACCTAATTTGAAATGTGCACCTAAACTATAGTCCTAATTAACCTAACATACTTTGTGTGCACCTTACGTTAACAACAAAGAAAATATATTTACCTACCAAGGATCAGGAAAGGTGATCAACATAAAGGAAAAAATATTAAATCTTCACTCCCCAGGGGCTATTGGGAAGACTTCAACAAAGGGAAAGGAAGCCCTCGGAAAAGGAATAACAATCTAACCTACCTGGTGCACACAAACATTAAATTGATCTATCGGTAACAGGCAAAGGTTCCTCACGCCTCTCGTAATGATCCCGTGCACTGTTTTTAAATCTACAACTCGTATAATGCCATCCTTCCCAGGATGTACCTTCACTACGCGACCTAGCCTCCAACGTAGGGGCGGTAGGTTTTCATCTTTCACTATTACTAGGCGACCCTCGACCATATTCGGGGGCGTTTTAAACCATTTTTCCCGCTGCTGGAGTGTCCCGATATATTCATTCTGCCATCTTTTCCAGGATGAAATCATAATTTGCTGTAAGAGTTTCCATCGGGCTTCGACAATTAAAGGCAAACCTTAAACATAAGGATGTTATCCTCTTAAGCTTAGAAAATGACGAGTATTTACTTAATATCTCGTCCTCATTTTCAGGTTTGACGACCTGCGCATTACATACTACTAACTCATCTAATCCCAAATAGTGACATTCCTGGTCACAAATTCCACCCTTTGACGGCCAACTCGATTCTAAGGTTGACAACCACGGGGGGCCTTTCAGCCACAGACTGTGGTTCAAAAATTCGTAGGGCAACAGACCCCTCGAGGCGCAGTCTGCTGGGTTAAATTCGGACGGCACATGCCTAACATTTGCCGGCGAAATCAAACCCTGAATTTCACTAACTCTGTTGGCGACAAAGGTTTTCCATTTGTGTGGTGACGATCGAATCCAACTAATAGCGACAGTGGAATCACTCCATAAAGTGACAATCTTTCAAACCTGGCAAGGCAAAAACTTTGGTGACGTGATCCAACAATCTCGCGGTCAATAAAGCACCGCACAGTTCAAGATGTGGTAGCGTCACTCTTTTCAGTGGTGCCACCCTCGACTTCGCCATAAGTAAGTTAACTACAAGTTCCCCATTATTTAACATCACTCTTGAGTACACAACTCCGGCATACCCTTTCTCGGAGCTATCTGCAAAGCCATGAATTTGAATATTCAATGCAAAATCGAACCTTAATTCTCTGGGGAGGGAAAACTTACTTATCGTTGGCAAGTCTCGACGAAATATTTCCCATGTTTTTATCACGTCATCCGGAAGAATGTCATCCCATCCTATCCCTAATTGCCACAGTTCCTGAAGGATACATTTTCCCACGAACGAAACAGGCGTGATAAAGCCCAGCGGGTCATATAATCGTGCTATCTCCGATAAAATGGATCTTTTTGTAATAGGTCCCGGAACATATTGAATGTTAAACGAGAAGTCATCCGATTTAGTATGCCAAATCAACCCCAATATTTTTCCAACATAACCATCGGAATTTTCTTCGAATGAGTAGGAATCAGAGTTTTTGGCCTGATGTTCCAATGGAATGCCATTCAGCACTGCAGAACAGTTGCTAACCCATTTTCGCAATGAAAATCCCCCTAGAGACAATAATTTTATCAATTCGTCTCTTAACTTCACCGCCTCCTCTGTGGACTTCATAGATAACACGATGTCATCCATATAGGTTGAGCTGCGAAGTGCATGTGAAGCCATAGGGTAAACCGCCCCTTCATCCTCAACTAATTTTCCTAACGTTCTGATTGCCAAGTATGGGGCGGATGCAACACCGTATGTAACGGTCGTAAGATTATACTCGCCAAGTGGTGTGTCAGAACTTGACCTCCAAAATATTCGTTGGAACTCATAATTCCTCTCACTAATACTAATATTTCGGTACATTTGGCGAATATCTGCGATAACGACAATATTGTACATTCGAAATAGCAACAAAATATCTACAATATTTAATTGAAGCTTTGGTCCAGTATGCAAAATTTGATTTAAAGAAGGACCATTTTCGGTGGTCTTAGAGGCATCGAAGACTACACGAAATTTTTCAAGGTTGTCCTCTCCACGATAAATGCAATGATGAGGAATATAAAAGGGTATGGGAATTTTAGGTGGCTCCGACGCCCGAATCATATGACCTTGCAATTCGTAATCTGCCATGAACGCATTATAGCATTGCCTTAATTTCGGCCGTTTATCCAAACGCCGTTCAAGTTGGAGAAACCGACGTAATGCGCTATTTCGACTATTCCCTAGGATTGGCGCATCACTCCGAAAAGGAAGCTCAACTACATAACGACCCGATTCTAATCTACTTACAGTGGATTGAAAATGAGCTTCGCATTTCTTATCGTCCTCACTCAGGTAATGAACGATGGGTGGTTCCTCCACTTCCCAAAATTTCTTTATAATGTAATCCAACTGGGGTTCCATATGCAAACAAAATGAGTCAATACCATCAACCGGTTGCTGCACCTTTCCCACTAAACAATATCCCCAGAGCGTCTCTATCGCACTCGGAGTACCCTTCGGACCTGTGACCGTATTCCCAATCATTACAGTGCCCAACCATTCGGCACCCAAAAGAATGTCAATAGCCTCAGGTCGAAAATATTGCGGATCCGCCAGTGGAAGATTACGTATATGCGGCCACTGCGTCATTTTTACCTCCATCTTAGGGCAACGCGCTATGTTCTCGATTACTAAAGCTTCAACTTCTAATAACTCACCCTTCGGAGTCGGTTCAAATGTGACAGTCAATTTTCCGTGAGCGACGCCAACTGCTGTTTGGGCCAAACCGAAAATGGATGTAACCGCACATTCAATAGGCAATCCCAAACGCTGAGCGCAAGCCTTGGTTATAAATGAGCCCTGACTCGCGCTGTCGATCAAAATCTTTACGCGTTGATATATGCCGTGTTGGTCTCGCACCCTACCAACTGCGGTTGATAACAGTACAATGAATTTCGTACTTCCCACAACAGCCTTGGAGGAATTAGTAATCGAGTCGACAGGAGTAGTCAAAGTTATGGAAGCACCCATATTATTCCCCTTCTCCCCGCCGTCACTTTCTACGATAGCTCCCCCTTCATCGTGCACGGCGCCTGTCTTACCAGTCGAATCCTTCTCTCGCGGCGTGAAGTGCAACAAAGAATGATGTTTAAACGAGCAATGACGACAAGGATTTCGGCGTCGAAAGAATTTAATGGTGTGCCCACATTGCAAACAACCTAAGCAACGACGGTTTTCTTTCACTACGCGAAACCTCTCATTGGCAGACAAGCCATTAAATTTCTCACATGAATATAGTGGGTGATTAGATTCGCATAATACGCATTTCAATAAAGCGGGACCACGAGCCACGTCTGTGCTAGTCACCAAATAACTCGTTCCGACCAAAAACGACTTTGATTTTTTTTTCACTTTGCATCCCCAATATTTTTTGGCCAGGATACCCTCCCTTTGCGGGGCCGCATTTGGCCGCCTCCAGCACTCGAGCCTCTCGCTCTAGAAATGAAATAAAACATTTCACGGTCACCGACCCTTCTTTCTCCCACTTTTCTCTCAAATCCAGACTTAACTTCTTCCTCAAAAGAAATAACAGCAGTACCGCCCAATCTTCGACATGATGCCCCAACGCCGTTAACGCGCCCGTATATTCAATTGCCCGTAATTGTTCCGAAACGCGATCCACATTCTTCAAGCTCAACAATGCCTCCAAATAGGCGTTTGTCAACAGTGAGGGCTCATTATAGCGTGACTTTAGCGAATCCCAAGCCACCGAATAATTGGCACCAGCGAGGGGCAAGGACGACACCAACGACAATGCTTCCCCCTTCAGACATGAGCGCAAGTACATGAATTTTTCGACATCCGATAATTCTAACGAATTATGAATCACCGCTTCAAACACATCGTAAAAGCTCGGCCATGACTTTAAATCCCCATTAAACTCAACCAAGTTCAACTTTGGAAGGGCAATTCTCGACATACCGGCGGGGGCTGCGTGAGTCGACGCAGTGACACCAGACTTATTTGATCCTAAACCGTCAGAGTGAAACACCATAGCCATTATCGTTTTAATGTAATAATATCTAACTTCAAAATGCGCGATCTTGGCTTTAAACTCCTCAGCTTGGTCAACATTTTGTTTCTTCAGCTGCAATAACATTTTCGTCACAATCTCATAATAGCGCTCACATAATTCATCCAATCCTTCAGTCATCGCCTGGAATAAAGCTACTTGTTTCACATCACTGGGATCGCTTTCAACTGCGCGAGATACTTCTTCGACACGAATAATTTTTTGCGACGTCAACTCCTCTTTTACCAACAACTCATCGATCGGAGCCATACTAAACTAACGACAAACTCTTCCGAAATCCATAGGATCCGGCCCGAAGGACCAAACTTTGTACGAGTCCGAATCGATGGTGATTAACCAATTTTTAGTGGACTGTATTATGCCAATTTTAATCCGTTTACCTATTATGGGAGCCTTACGAGCGAAAGTTATCACTCACCTCGTGTAGTGTTGGCCCCTCCACCAGACCACGGCGGCTCGAACAAAACTCTCCGTCCAGCGTACTTGACGCCTCGACACACACCTTAGGAATTGCTATAATACACAACCATTCAAACGACACACACACGTACACACCACCAGCGCACCACTCGGCCGCGTGAGCAACAAAAAATAACAAAACACAAACAAAAGGCGAGCGACACCCTCGCTCCCTGTGAGGCTCCCGGCCAATCAAAATTACTGGCGCAAACACTATCAAATCGTTACTTACACCAATGTTGATTCAAAACGGATTATATTAAAAATATGCTCTCATGTATCTTCTGAGTAAAAATATAACAATTAACCTACATTTGGCTTGGCATCACTACGGAAATTCCACCGCATTAGTAACACCGAACACAAAATAATTCACCTTTGTTTGTTTTAGCCGTGCTAGCATGACCATCAACTATAACTATTAATTGGATATACTTATCTCTTGCTAGCGGATCGGGACGCAATCTAAAATACAAAAATAAGGAAGAAGCAAAGACTTGCTTTCCGAGTTTTACAGAATACAAATTGAGAGAAATGCAGTGAATACTTTATTTATTGAATTTGAGTGACTATCAACCAGTTGTTATTCACCTTTGAACAAAAGGCATAACATGAACTTTTCGAGTAAATTGAAATAGCGAATGAACTAACGGATTCATAATGTTGCGACAGTGGATTTCCTGCCCACTCCCTGCTCCTTAAGATTCAAACACTTCTAATTCTGAGGCTTCCTTTAGACGACCTTTCCTTCTCCCGTTTTCCCCTATTCTTATCTCTGACTTAACAATTGCCATTATCTCCAACCTTGGTGCTTGATGAATAAACCTTATTTCCTTTACAAGCTACCTCTACCCTCCACACCACTTTGAAATACCATTTCTGCACTTCTCTTCCTTTTCATCCCTGATACTCATATGGTTGTACACCAGAGCGTTACCAGCAGTAAAAATTTGACGATGAAACCCGGAAATAAAGTGCCGCAAAAACATTATCTCTCTCTCCCTAAGGTGAAATAAGGTGGATGGAAGAACGCTGGTGGCAGAAAATAATAAAGAGGGTCTCTGAGGATGGTATCCGCTACGAGATTGTTCATCGTAATCTCCGCCGGATCGCAAACAAATCAATTAGTATTACCTCAAGTTATTATGTCATGCGTACCGCGTTTCTTTGAGCGTTTTCACGGTGGGTAGCGTGACAGACACTATCAATTTCCCCGACTAATTCCACTGGATCCTTATGTGCCTTACTCCTTCCTCGTTTCCCCTCAAAAGGGGTTGGTTTCCCCTTTCCTCTTCCCTCCCCAATGTTCGACCACCTCCTCTCCCTCCAGTAGTTGCATCCGGCCCCACCCACTTCGGGCTTTATTCCCCCCTCTTCCCTCATAAAAACCCCGCTCCTCCTCCTTGCCACCTCCTGTTGAACATCAGGAGAGCCACCGCCTCCCTCGTCCGCTCTTCTTCCCCCATCATCCCCTTCGGCTTCGCAGGCACGCTGCAATCCCTTGCCCGAGGAAAGTATGGGTGTACACCTGGTAAAATTGAGACGCCCCCGCCAGAGATTTTAATTTGTCTGTGCCATCGTGGCGAGACGTGTGGGTATGGTTTTAAAAATTTGATATATTCAGAGAATTGCTCACTCCACAAGAGTGAATGGGACTTGGGTTACAGACAGTTTGCGTTATAGACTGTTGCAGGACTTCATCGAGGTGAAATTGACTTGGTTTTAAGCGGTGATGGGATTCAAATAATTTAACTACAAATTCTAAGTTTTAGTTACGGTTTTGTAAATATGGTATAAAAACCGACAAACTGAAATTTAGCAGATTATTTCATGAGTTCAAAGTATTAATAAGACTTAAATAATAATGAGGCACGAAAAAGCAATCATGACGTTGAAAAGAGTCGTGAATTATATACATAGTATTAACTACTTGACTAACCGCTTCGCGGGTTGGTGTAGCAGGTACAAAAGAGTCCCGAAATCTCATCTCGCGTGATCGGGTTTGAATCCCAGCTATGGCACAATTACCGGTAGAATTTACCTTGGTCACTTGTTGGAGAATACCAACTTCAAGCACCTACAGTAAACTGTCGGTCGTACGGGACATTAAACAGCGGACTATTGGCGCATTTCAAATTTGAGCATCTTGGAGCAGGTTAATACCGATGCCGGGTTTCTCACTCCACAATTTCCCACTTCTTCCATAATACCTAAGAAGCCTTAATAATTAGTTGTAGGTCGCCGCCTCTTATATAACAACGGATTAGACTTTATCCCACCGTCCATTGCAGGATCTTAATCCTGGAACCAACACAATGTTCACTCTCGAGATGAAAGTCGAACCCGCGACCTTTGGCGTACCAGAATGAAAAACGTTTGAACTTACTATCTCTATCTCTACTCGCAAGCCTATTTTACCTAGATAAGGAATTTGGAACTGAGAATCATATGTCCTTTATGTGAGGCCGATAAAATTATGGTATTACGCTTGCTTGTACAATAAAAGATTTTTTTAATTCATGAAGTAATCATCAACAGATTTTTTCCATGATGAACTGATCTTTTCAAACATTTTTCAGGAAAATAGCCTGATAATTGAAGGTTAAATGTTAAAGGTTTTAGCTGCACTGCTTGGTACAAAACTTAGTCAATTTCAACTCCAGAACTTCAGCACGTACCTCTTGCGGTGTTGCAGCGTAAACTCCCAACTTCTGTGCAACTATCACCCCCTCGGCATCTTGATGGCGTGAAAATGCTGCTTAAGCGTTCTCTCACGATAGTGTGCTAAGAGGTAACGATGTGGCAGTGTGGAGGAGAGAGAAGGGCTCTTTTGGCTTCGGATTGGATCATTCCAAGAGGTGATGTTCAACCAATGAAATGGGAATGAACGTGATGAGACACCGTGTGCTTACAGTAACATTTACAGATTAACGTAAATTATTTTTATAGCAAGATTTTCTAAAAGCTTTGAAAACAAAAAAAATATATATATATGTATAAAACGTTGATGCTCTAAATGCCAAATAGGTAATTGTATATTTGAAGCATTAAAAGGACGTCTTTCCTATCGTAAGGCGGGAACTGCAGGGGATGATAATGCTGCAAATACCTGATACATTTCGAAATTACTGATGCTTGGTTTCAAATTCATCATAATACCTACCGGAAAGAGATAAGGAAAAACTGTAGACTAAATAGGTTTTGGACACTCATATTGCCTGAATTTCATTTATTAATTATATTTAGTATAATATTACAGACTTTAAACGAAAACTTAAAAAGAACTTGGAACTTATGAGATGAAATAAAAAATAGACAAAGAGAGAGTATAAATATTGGTTACCATACGTTACAATGTGGCATAGTAATGTACTAAGAAAATGAAAACTCTTGACAACACAGTTGTGGGAGATATCATAAGGTTTCTTTTCGTATGTGACGTAGGGAATATAGGCAATATAGGCTTGCCGATATCGGGGCACATACGATGTCATGCAATTTGCTACTGGAATGTACGATATTATTATGAAATAATATGCAATAAGGCGATATTATTTTCCAATAAGGCGATAAAGTGAAAAATGTAAAACAAGGTGACACACGGTATCATATGAAATTGCAATATTACGTTGTGAGGTTGATATATCGACGCATAAATAACATTAAAATACTGCTGGTAATAATAAAATCCGCGTATGTCACAGCTCTAAATTCAATTCTAAATTGCTACTTTGCTGCATTTCTTATCTCCCTGGACTCTAGGTACAAGTATGTAAACCTCTATTTCCCTTCTTTCAAAGCCATCTCGCTTTCCGTCTCTCAACCTGGGATGGAACCTTACTTAACCGGATAAATAACCAATTTTTTTTATCTCCGAGATCGTCAGTAAATTGATACGCCACAGATTGATTGTCCCATTCCTAGGTTCCGAGTTAGGCTTTGTTACATTATGCGTTGCAGTTACATTATTGTTACATTATAGGGTTCAAACTCATCATCATTCTCAGTCTTAACGAATTGACGTTTTGGGAGAATACTCAAAAAACAGCAATAAGTATGATATTTTTATTGATCCAAAATCTTTAGGGAATTTTATGCATAGGAAAACTTTTTCTCAGATTGGTTGTGCCAGGCGAAACTTGTGGAAGTTAGTTAGCATTGTGAAAGGAAAGCTGCAACCTTACATTTCCACATCAACTTTATTGGTGACCTAGGTTTCAACTGATGAAAATATCATCATCATCTGATGATGACTTCATATGTTGAAACCTAGGTAGTCAACAAAGTTCATGTGGAAATGTAAGGTTATAGTTTCATTTCACAATTTTTTCAGATCATTCGTCACTCCATTTTATCCTATAATATCACTATTCTTTTTCCAGTTTATTTCGCAACGAAAAAAGTTTATCCAGTTCCGCTTTACCCGCATTGCTTTGACCTCTCCTGCTTCTTTTGTCCTCATATATTTTTCCTCGAAACTACACCAAGGAGCACTTCCACTCTCGGCAACTCCCCCAATTCTTTCCACTCTTCCCTCCATTCGCTCTCCTTTACTCCCCATTCTCATAACTAGGCCACTATCCTCCCTCTTCCCTGCCACTTGCGCAGCCCTACACACCATCTTCCTCCTCTCTAATCCCCTTCATCCTCTTCTCTCTGCTCTCCAGAGTTTTATAAGTTCCCTTTCATCCCCCATCTCTTTTCAGCCTTTTCAGAACTTCATTTCAACTCGTCCTTTCCTTCTTCTGACCTTCTTTCTCTCCTTCCCTCCTCCTTCGATTCTTACCCTCAACTCTTGCGTCTCAACTTCGTTATTGCACTCTCCTCATTTTAAATCATCCTCTCCCTCTATTCTCCTAAGATCCCTATCATTTTAGAGCATGGAAGACTCAAGGAAATTTCGCTGAGAGATGAATAGAAATAAAAAGGTAGCATTTCTTTCTAAGTTTGCAGAACCCAATCGCAACATTAAACAATCGTATTTTCAGCATGCAGCTCGGTTTATTTTTCATAATATTTTCTCATTATCTTATTATAATTTATTAAAATAATCTCTCCCATACTATAATTTTCTCTCTTATTTTCGTTTTAGAACATTTCGCTATACTACCATTCATGGTTTAGCACCCTATTTCCCCGATGTAGTTGAGCAGGAGGTAAAGGAAGCCAAGTACATATTTTGCTGTTTTTTTACACATAAGTTTGAATAAATGATCCCAGAAGCAACAAATGGATGTAGTTGTTAAGTTTTGAAGCAGCAAAAATGACAATGTAGTGACTAGGTGCTACAATTCGGCTTTTTTGGGCCGAACTAGGTCTAATGATCTCGTGGATGCATTCCATGAAAAATTTTGTCCTGAACATTTACACCGACTGTTAACGGTGAAGAGTGGTACCGTTTGAGAAGTGCAGTGCACCAAATTATGCTTCGACCGACCGAAGTTCATTATTACTTGCCTTATGTGAATGAAGTTGCCGTGGATTTCATTAAAAGAATCAAAGAAAAAACAAAAGGTGACGGTTGGGAAATTTAAGGGAAGAAGCTTCAAAGTGGTTCTTAGAATGTGAGTTGGTTGAAAGTTAATTGTGTATTCTTAATGTTAAACAAGGAAGGTGATTCAATGATCACGTATATCATTTTGAGATTACATTGATACAGGATTTTATTTTATCACACTATTTGGTTTTTATTGAAGACATTCCTGCAGCAGCCTCAAATTCCTTAAGTGTAACCCATATGATGGGGCAGGCAAATTATTCTTGAATAGGCTTCTTGTGATGTCCTTCCATTTCATAAGAGTTTTGAATTTTGATGAGACCCTTTTATGGTGTTCATCATATCTCTGTTAAAGAGCATCACTTACTTCTTCGATGTATTTATAGTGCTGTGTCACCTTTTGCACAATTTTGCAATAAAAAATGTTTTAAATACCTCTTCGAGTTTGAGCCAGCCATTGGCGTGAATAAGGCTAATTGCCCAGACATTGCAATGTCCATTGGATGTCCTGCATGGATGTTACTAACATCCATGGAACATCCATTTGATGTCCCTTGTGAATAACATCATATTAGATGAGAGGTAATATTTTAAACTGTGTTTTAGTTTCATTTCGGAAAGAAACGTTTGATTGACTTACTAATCCAACATTAGGACACCGATATCTTCGTAGAGAATTTAATGCATATGATGAGAAAGGCCATATGCCATACCGCAATTAACACTTTTTAACCTGCTTACTTTCTCCTTACTTATAATATGAGCTACCTAAGACTCATGCCATACTATACAAAACTATATACCATCTTATTTGAAATTTTTTCTGCACATATTGCAAACCGAAAGCACGCCATGAACGTCTGATAACACATTTCGCTCTATAAGCGCACGGGTGAAACTAAATATTAGAGTGGTTTTTTTAAAAGGTTTATAAAGAAATGAGAAGAAATTGTGTCCAGATTTACGTGGCGTAATTTATACATAATGAAGAAAAAAGCTAAAAGAGAACAAAATTTCCATGCACAAAATTTATCAAAACAGTTTCACATCTGCGGACCAGCATTAGTTGATGGTGCTGTGAAGTAGATTTTTTGAGTGAACATTGAAGTGTGTTATAACATGAAGGTGTAAATCAGACAAAAACCCTAACCAATAAAAAAGCTATACACTGGAAGTTGCCGCGTTCTTAAGTTTCCTTTTCTCTCCAAAGATGCAGCTGATAACGAGCGGAAGCTGGAATTCTGGAGGAATCCTTAATGAGCTAAAAGGAGGAGTTAATTGAAGGAGGGCTCAGCAAATTTTGGACGGCAGAACGCAAAAAATGAAACAAAGAAGGTAATGGAGGAGGAGTATTCAGAACAGCGATTTATATTACATGATGACAGGAAGAAGCTGGTAACAAAATGAAATACTGCCAATTAATTAAGCTATGATAACCAAGATGTTATAAAACGCCTCAAAGAGACCAACTAAAACCCGCATAACTCGATTTACTGCTACTGACCGAAAAAATCATCGTAAAATAAATGGCAAGATTGAGTGACAGCGGAAACATTTGAGTATATTAGGGCAAATTGGAAACGAATGGTAGGCCCAAAAGTTAATAATTTTTTAATTAATAATTTTTTAAGTTAATAATTCTATGGTACATGAAATATTGCAGCATAAAAATATTTTTTTTGCAAAGATATAAAAAACGATAAATGAAGAAGATAGCACCTGATTGCATTCGTAAGGCCTTCTACAAAAATTAATTATTGCTTTTACTCAGGCGCGGCTTAGGGCACAGGTGACCTCCCGGGGCGCCGCGAAGGAAGGGAAGTAAGAATGGAAATACATTATTTTTATTCAGGGATCGACAACTTAACTCATGTAAAATTAGATAATTTTCTACTTTTTTCGCTACTTAATTTTCACTACTACTTTTAACTGGTGAATATTTGTTGCAACAGGGTTTCATAACCGGAGGGGGTGGCTCCGAAATACTCTTTCGCCCCGGTAAAATTCTGTCTTAAGCCGGCTCTGCTTTTACGAATGGTAAAAAAAGGCCAATAATTCAGATTTCCACTCGGCTGAACTTATGAAAGCCGAAATATATTCAATTGTTTTATTTGGGCTACCTTCATGTCATGCTTGCAAGTCAATGCTAGAAACTCTCCGATAGGTGCCAATAAAGCGAACCCTTCTCTTCCTGCGTAATCTTCTCTGGGACGCAAAATTCCTCTCATTCTTCCTATCGAGCCCTTTTCCCTTCAAAGGGCAAGCCCGTCGACACTCGCATCCCCGGAGGTCGTCCAATCGATTGGGTCTGGAGATAGAGCACGTTGCGCCACAAGGCGCGTCGCGCGAGCCGCACGTCGCGCGCAAAATACTACTTAACCCCTGCACGATTCGTCCCGCGACGACGCTTAGCGCTCTGGTGCGAGTTTTCATTGGTGAGTTGACTTCTGGCCCGGTAACTTTTTTACGGCGCTCGGTATTTCAAAACGTGGGAAAGGAAAGGATGAATGTAATGGGGATGTAAATCACCTCAGTACAGGTACTATTAGAATTTAACGAAAGCAAAGAGAAAAAAGCATAGTTTTTATCCGAAATGGACGATGATGTAATCATTTCTCCTCTCCCCTCCCGATAAAACTTCGTTTCTTTCGCTCCCCGTGCGTGATAATTCTTGCTCACTCTTGTACCTCACGCAAATACGGAGAAATCAACGAAACCACATTGTTCAACCCGTAGGTCTGTTTGGTTGGTGAGAGTGAGTGACACTCCACAACGTGCAAACCACTGCGGTGTGTGAAATCACCCATCAGTGGAGAAATTCGGATTCTTTCATTGCGTGAAACGTGGTTTCCCATGAAACTGGTACCCAGGGAATTCCTCAGCATGGGGTAACATGGATATCGACATCAAAAACAAAATCGCCTTCGATAACCTGATCGAAAACAAATTAATTTTAGTTTAAAAAACAAGTCTTTTGTGAATGCATATACGGTCATAGAAAATAAATTGTTTTCGTCGGTATAAGGTTTTTAACATGGCTCAATCTAACGATGGCTGCCAAATTATTTGCTCATTCCAATGTAAAGTGGAAGGCTGAATTCATTTTGTTTAGTCAAGATTTAATTAAGTTAAAAAACAAAATCAATGCAAACAGAAGAGTGCACATGTAAATAACAACGAGAAAAACGACACCTGTATGCTTGAGTTTTGTTTTATTTTCCCCCGGGTGACCTCTCGCTATGCTCCTTTCGTACCCCTCACTTAACCGAGTCGCCATTCACCCCTTCTCGTCCTGTCACTCTGAACTCTTCCAATTCCCATTGCCCTTACGTTGATGGCGTGACCTTTGCCCCACGGCTGTCCAAGAACTCTTACTCTTTCCTCTGTACGTTTAGATGGATTTTTCCATTCTTGACCCCACAACACTCCCATTTCCTTCACTCAATTGACTCGTCCTCATACATTTTACCTCTGATCCCCACGCCAAAGATTCCCTCAAGCGTTGCTTTCTCTTCTGGACTGAACGCCTATACCTGTACTCCAGATTCGTAGAGAGAAAATTATTTCCCTCACGGCTTACACGCTTTGGTTTAAACGCAGCCTATACAGCAAAAGTGGGAGAAGAGCAGAAAAATCACTCGCTTCTTGCGTTTTGCTTTTAGTGAGGAATTTTCCTGCATAAGTAATACTTGATGCCAATTTTTGTGGCCAGATGCCTCTCGAGGGCATAGCAGGACATCCTAATTATTTTAAATATAAGGCATGTAATAAAAAATTACGGCAGGAAACGATATGAAGTTATCTTAGTGGAGATTCTTATCATTTATCGTTGCAAAATGTAACATGGCATACTGCTGGTTAGGGAAAAGTATACGGTAGATAAAAATGCTGGTGAGGAAAGAAGGGGTAGGCGCTAAAGAGTAATACGTTGAACAAAAAAAATTAAGCTTGCATATTATTACTTAAATTTTAAAATGCTTATAATACCCCGAATTAATTTTAAGTTCTAGAGCATTACATTCACGCTCTTTTATCAAAAACGGGGAATGATTACATTGCGTAGTTTTAATATATTGCTGATGTTACATCGGCTAATTCACCTATGAGACTTGCATTTGTATTTTTGACTTGTGTGGCTGCTATGAATCTGGAAAACACCCTTGGGCAATTTATTCAGGTTAATTCCACGTATATTACCATCAAAATCCTCCACAGACCTAAAAAAATTGTTTTTTCATATTGCATGCATTTAAATTGGCTCTAAATTCAAAAGTGGACCTACGGAAATCTTGCCGAGATAATTGCTATGCTGGTGATTTTCTTTACCCCCTGGTGGGAAGAATTAACAATCAAGAGTGAAGTACTCGGGGAAATAATGGGAAGATACATTCTTGATTCAGGGACAAAAAAAATGAAAAATAGCTTCTTAGTGCTCCAATTAATGCTAATTAGTAGGAATAGATGTGAACTTCTATGCCAATACGAAAACTATATTTCTCACCCATGACTAAAAATTGATATATTTGAAAAACCTTAATCATCATCAACAGCCAAAATATGTATTTACGTTTGTTAAAATGTTTTTTTGACAAATACATAAATAGTGAAATATTTTAGGCATGCATGAAGGAAATATTGACCGCAAAAGCAAAAAAAACAACATAAGCAATGGTGAGACATGTGAGAAGAACATCAGATTCAAGGTCACTTGTAAAATCAATAAAATATTTATAATCATACGGGAGATATGATTTAAGAGGGGAAAAGGAGGAAAAAACCCTGTTTCTAGCCTTTAATGGCAAAACTGCTGAAGTGATTTTTATTTTTACACCATCTCTGCAACGGGGCTTTCCCCTGATCATATGCCTCCTTGACTGATTTGTAGAACCAAAAGGCTACTGAATATTTGAGTATTCAAAATTTTGCTATGAATTCCAACTGTTGAAACCTATAACTCTCACTGCCAATTATTTTAGATGGATCATTCAAAAATGAATGTGTACTAAAAACTGACCTATTGAAAGTTTTATAACAAGCCAGAATTCATTCAAATATTTACTGAATCCATGTATTTTTGGAGTGGAATGATGAATTATTAATCCTTCACTTCGTGAGCATATAGTTTTTGGTAAGGCCGATTCAAGCGGTCAACAGGTGCGAAAAGGCTGGGGGGATGAGTCTGCTTGAGTAATTCCACGCAAAACACCAAACGGGTATCGCTTTCAATGTGCTCTCTTGTGCTCCAATGCCAGGTTGAAATATTCTCGATCATTTGACCCTTTAGCATGCAATGTTAACGTCAGCTTGCATCTATAAAATTGCATTTTCCTAAACTCATTAATTGTTTTTAAATGTCTGTGTTAATCGTCTTCTTTAACGTAAATTTTTTTCTGAACAACTTAACATTATACGCTCTCCTACTGCTTCGGTTTCGTAATGATGCTGCTGCAAGTCTAGGAATTCACTAATTAGCACCTCTCTGCAATTTTTCCCTTATTTTCATCTCATCAATATACTTTTACCATTCCAAAATACAAATAACTTCATGTTCCTACTTCATTATTTTTGTCAATTATGAAATTTTCATAAGCCCAAAGGTCTCATGCTACTAAAATATCATGTCTATTCGGTTTATTTGCACAGCATATATAATTTATCACGCTGGATATCGATAACCTGATGGTTACTTAAAAGTCTCACTTATTGGATGCTCCCTGCATTCTTCCGGGTAATCGTCCGGGTCGGTTGACTGGTAGACAAGTTTCACTTACTGTCCTGTCAGCGTCTTCAGGTCGAAGGAACCTTCGATCAAATAGTCTCACTTATTATTTAATGATAGTTTATGGGTTTGAGAGCGCTCATTGATTTTGAAGTTATATTCACGTTGGCTATTTGATTCCTTTTTACAGTTACTTTCACTTCAAAGCCATGGGTTTAGGTTCCAATTCCTTTAGCCTAACTTTAAGTGCACATCGGACAAAGGAATTACATTTTCCCATTTTCCTTAGTTTTCCTCTTAGATTTTTTATTATTTTCGGGAATATTTGTATGAGAATTGTACAGAATTATTCCGGTAATAATACATATGTTTGATGAGGAAGAATGTTTAAATATGAAGTCACCCCTTTACTTTGGCATAGTAGTGATTAAAATCCGTTGTGATGTCACCAACAAAAATTTTTTTCACCTATCAATAATGCATACCTGATTTGTAATCACTCCTGTATTTCAACCTTGCGGTGGCTTGCAGAGTAAAATATACATGTAGATTCTGAGAGCACAGTTGACCAAATATTAGGGTGAGACAGACTGAGATAAGGGAGGGATAGCTTCCTTCACTGTGCCTACAGATGTAGTGACCAGATTTTAGAGTCGAAAAGTTCATAACTTATGCGCGTAAAAGGAATTGGATTTGTACATGGTCTCAGGTAAACTTCAATTCAATATGTATAGCTATCGCTGCCTTTAGACGTAAAGAAGCACGTTGAAAAAGGCAAAAAAATGTAGTATAATTCTGACCCGCCAATGGAGCGTGAAATAAGTACCTTGCTTTGTGACATATCCCTACCCTGATGACTCAAAAAGTATTTGAGGACAATATCCTCCCTCCCACAATATCCCAACTCCAGAAAATCAATAAAGAACTTTGGTTATAAATGGACAGTTTAAACTCGGATAAGGAACAAACTTAATGTGAGGTTGTGAATGTAATGTGAGAAATTAATTCCTTGTTTGAAGGTGACGTGGGGTGTGATATTTGGAAACATAGAAGGGATGTAAAGAAACAGTGCGTCCGCAATGGTCTAACGTCCACTAATCGGCGCCAAGGGTTTCAAAATATTAACGCCCCATCCGACGGACGTGGTTTTAGTCTTTCGGCGCTACCTACGCAGCACTCAAGTAGAAACAGGTATACCAGAGAACAACCTTAACTGCAGCCTCAATCCGAACCCGGACCGTAGGAATGGTATGCTAATACTTATGCCTCCACACCAACTCTTGGAAACCCACAAGAAATACTTCCATCGGCATGAATTTAGAGAATTCAGAGCTGGCATACCTCGAAATCAGTCTCCACACCCTCTCCCAAGCGACAAGGATTCGAAAGATTATCCCCATTTGAAGAAGAGGGATCGGAATCCTCGCACCAACCACCCATAAAATACCCAATCTCTCCCTCCACAATCCCAGCCCGGGAACGCGGATGCTCTAGGTCCCAGTACGCAACGGACCCAAAACAACTGACCTTCCTCCTCCACCCCGGTTCCTGCTGCCGTACCCGCGTCCCAGGCCTCGAATTCCACCGTTCGCTCGAAAGAGATAGGGGCGAGGAAGGGGTGGAGATCAGATGGGGTTGAAGAGAAGGGATGGGGGGGTTGCGAGAGGTGGCGCCCGCGCATGCGCGTCAGTCTCAGAGCCACACACACGGATCCACGCACACACACACAGACAGACAAACAGGGTGGGACGGACTCACCTGGGTATCCTGTCCCGCCCCGCTCCGCCGCCCCCGGCCACGTCCCCGCGGCCTCCCCCGCTCGCGCTCGACGCCACCGAACTGACCGAGTTGATGGAGCGGGACCTCCGACGGGAGCGGAACGAGTCTCCGCAGTTGATGACGCCCTTGGACGTGATGGAGAAGCTGCGGAGGCGGTAGTACTCGCCGCCGCACGCCTCGTCTCCGGACGGACAACCGCCTCCGCCGCCCCCGGACGCCACCGAGAAACCAGGCCCCAGAACGCCGCGGCGCCGGCAGCGACCCAGCATGGGCTGCGAAGGGATAACAACAATGCATTTTGCTTACTCTTGGCAGAGTGCTCCCCAACGATCAACAGAGTACAAGATTTCGTGAGCTTAGAGTGCATATTTGAATAAAAGGATCCTTATTTATAGAGATCAGGGTCAAAAATATTTATCCTCCCAAGAAAGCATATGCATTAAAATATAATAGTTAAGGGGAAGTCCGGGATGCCTTGCTGTTGGAGTTTTTCACTCTACTGGGTTGTTTTATCTTATTGGTTGAAAACTTAGAATATGTGTTGAAAAACCCTGAGAAAACAACCATTTATGGACCGGGAATTAAGCCACGGACCTTTGGCTTTCCTTAAAAAATTGCTTTTGGGATCGAAAATCCTAGTTAACGTGGTTGCTTGCGCATTAGCACGGTGATATAAAGTTCCAATGTTCGATTCCCGGTTCGGGAAGCCTTTTCCCTCTAACGGTTTTGAATACGCTTGCCGCGTATAATGGCAAAATAAAATTGACACATGATGGTTATTTTAAACTACCCAAAACATGCTGATGCGCTTAAAAGAGAGTCTAGGAATTGTTAGCTACAGATGTTAGATTGTTTATATCGTTAATATTGATGCCGAAATTTGTACAGCAATTCACAGAAATAATTTTTATTAAATTTACTTTAAGACATTGGAATGAGCAAGTCACCCTCGCTGGCTTTTTATAACAGGATACAGAGGCATGCATGAACGGATAATGAATGACGCTATTGTTAGTGTAATTGGCTAGATTATTAGGTTTAGTGTAAGCGTGCATCAGATTATTCCCATCGCAAAAAAATATGATGCTCAAAACTACAATTAGAGATATCGAACTGCCTCAAAAACTTTGTGGGTTACATTCACGCCCGCCATTAATCAAAGTGGTTTAATTTATTTATAGAAGGGTAAAAATCTTGGTTAACTTATCTATTCATCTATAGGTGTCTAGTTCCATCGAGTATCTGCCTCACTAGATGATATATCCATCGAGCAGAAAGTTATTGGGTTAAGAATCAGGGAGCAATGGCCAGACAGATTCCTATAGGAATGGATTGATAAAATCCATAGTAGAGGCTCATGTTCTCACGGTGTAGAGTTTTTATTGACGCATTTTAATTTTTATACACGTCCGAGAGTATCAATCAACCACCTGTGAATTGAGTTAGTGTCACCTGGATTGAGCCCTCGCATTTAACTTTAAACTGTAGCGTTCACCATGATATCGTGAGCACCTATCAAAATTGCAAATAGATACCCAAAGTGAGCATGTGAACTGGTACATTATCACCTGGAATATTATTCCCAAGCTCAGTTCTTCAGCGTTGAATTGATGATAAACCAGATAGAGAGCATGTATCACATTGGTTAAATGCCAAAAACTGATCATGAATTCAAATAATCAAAAATATGTAGTTGATACCACGAATTAGTACCTAAGTATATTTAGAATAAGATGTTACAACGAAATCAATTGTTCCGTTTTTAGATTTCACTAGTTTTGGATTAAATTGTATCTTCAATATGAAAGTTTATTTTCATGTTTATTTAATTGTATATTCTTGTATTCAATTACGCGAGCCTTTTTAAATAGTCCAGTTAGTTCATTAAACATCCTGGACCTTAGATTAAATTCAACTCGTGCACGGGGCTCGACTCAATGGCCATAACTCATTGCCATCAGGCGAAACTCTGGTGCTAATCGATATTCGAGAAGCAAATAAAATATCACAGTTTAAATAGTGATGAAAACCATATGAATATCACGTTTGGATGAGAGCGCGAGTAAATAGTCAAAATATTAAAAAAGAAACACTTCGGAAAATGCGAACATTTGGAATGATAGGGGAGACTTCATAAGGTTTTCATCAATATTTACCCTAAGTCTAGAGCCAATTGGGGAGAAAGCGTCGGCAAAGGGAAATCTACCGCATGTGTATGACTCTTCATAGGAGGTGAATAACATCTCCAGCAAGTAAGCATCTTGGAGGAAACAACGTAGCATCGTCTCCCGCCTGACGGCCCAGGTCGCTTCAGCAAACATGCCCCACCTCAACGCTTCCTCCCGTCTCCCTCCATCTCCTGCTACTGAGTCAATCGATACGCACGCAATAGCTAGGGCCACGGACCTTGGACCTCCTGTCAAACACGGACTCAATAGTATGAGAACTCCATGCGAAGGTTTCGCGCTCGAATATATGCACTTTTCTTCCCAGTACCGTTCCTTGCTCACATTGCATTACATCACGTTACGCCAATTTCTTCTCGATTTAATACATGAAAAAAGCAGCCCGTAAAATGTCTCAACAAAAAGACTGCGCTTAGTTCTTCAAAGCAGCTTCCTAGCAAAATATAGTTAATGTAGACGAGATGTGCATATGGGAATGCATATTCAATGTACCTGCTCCATTTTGCTACGTCTTTTACCTCCAGGAGGAGCAAAGTATATGTAAATGTGACTCTTTGAACGGTGATTTCATTCAAAGGACGCTTTCAGAAAGCGAAGACGTAAGGAAAGCCTGGTCCCATTTCTTGAGAAAAAATCACAATATATGTTTTGAAATTTCGCACTTTGTGTGAAAATCCTTTAAATGTTTGTTGAAGGTAAAGATGTTAGCATCGGAAGGGAGAATAATATTTTGTGTGCTGGAGAATCATGATTTTACAGGAAAAAGCATGTTTAGAAAATATACAAACTAGTTAAATGCTACATGTTCAAAATTTAGCATAGGAGCAACTGAAATCAAATCGATTTTATACATAAATTTAAAGTATTTTTCCGAAATACGATTATGAACAATAAGAACCACCAATAAATAGCGTCGTCGCCTTCGTTTATCTATAACCGAGGAAATTTTCCAGATATCCGTATTCAATACGTATTGAGGCGATTAAAAAACTCAATTCAAGAGCACTTTGCACCATTTGAATCGTAGGCGATTTACAAATGAGTATAATTAAAGACAAACGACATGCAAATTATCATAACGAACAGATGATAAAATAAAATAACTATTTCTTTATTGTGTTCAGTAATTGTTATGATGAGAAAGGAAGGCGAAATAATATCAGGAGAATTAAAGAATTTGAAATTCATAATATAAACTAAAACGCGAAATAAACATGTTTTCAAGGCATTAGTATCATCTTGAAAATATTAGTAGAAATGGTTCCCCGACAACTACTCGTATGTGTTGGGCTAAATTTTACATGAAAAACTAAGCTTTTATGAAATTTGTATTGAATAACTAGTAAAGTATTGTATCCACTCAAACTATTAAAATCTCAATTCTATGATAGCTGCTCTAGGGCAATCAGACCTATAGATGACGACACCTATTAAATTAGTAGTTCCTCTAATAGTGCCGGAGCTGTCCATGGCCCTTCACCAAAACACACATAAAACTATGCCAAAATAAGCTCGATAGGTTTCAAGGAACCCGGTGAACCAAAACCAAAGTGAAATGTGAGTGAGTATGAACTGCAAGCTTTAAGTCCTTCGAGAACTCTGCTTCTCCTTTTGGTTGAGGTTGAAAACACTGCAACAGGTGGCCACCAATTTCATTTCAATCTGCTTTGTCAAGAACAGTCCACCTTCAAATTTAACACCTCCGAAGGCTAGTGAGAAGCCTTTTTGTAAGCTCACAAGCCAAGCTTTGGGAGAGTAATCATCGAGATGAAATGCGGAATCCGTACAGGGAAGTGGTAAATGTAGAGAAAGCGTGGGAGTCCGAAAGGTAGAAAAGGAGTGAAGAAGGGGTCGCCGAACTTAGAGGTTAGGTAGACGGACGGTAGGTGGACGGAACAAGTTAATTGGGGTGCAAGCGGGAAGGGCAAAGGTTAGGGGTAAAGACTAAGGGTAGAGGTTAACGTAAAGATGTAAGATTAAAAAAAAACCTTTAAAATATTATAGTGTTGGATGTAAAATGTTGATGTCAATAGCAATGCCTTAATTTAGGTACATGGGGTCAGAGAACCAAGTTAAAGCCATTTCCATGTGAAATAAATAACCGCAAAACAGGTGAAACAAATAGAAATGATGCAGACCTAGGAATAACCCGTGGAGACTGTCAAACCTGACAAATGGAAAATTGAGGCAGTAGGGCCAAATTGGTAAATAAAAATAGGTAAAATGTTTAATTAAAGATCAAAATATGTAATTTATGATTTTTAAGTAATAGTATTATATCCTTCAAAACTATGAAAAATCGTTAATTTCCCACTGTTGTTTTAAATTTTATCTACTCTTATAATAGAAGCATTGCTTCCCTTTCCGGAAATTCATCTACTTCCATTTTCGTCCTATATTAACCTGAAGATCATTATTATACATAGTTGTGTCTACATGCGTTTTTTTACCATCTGCTCCGTATTGCGTGCGTCCAGAAACTAAGTTCCCCCAAACGAAAAAAATTAAAACAAATGTGCATGGTTTCTCCAATAGATCTCATAATAATGCGCACACCTTACACCCTACACTATTTTATATTCCTACCATTTTTCTGCGCGAGGTACAATTTTCTGTATCCTATCGTAATAAAAAAATGTCGATAGCAAAGTAAAGCATATTGCTGCTATTTCTAACGTCATCATCTTCCGTGAACCGCTGGCCAGGATGAAAGAAGATGAAAATCGTTAGGTCTCAGTTATGGGCTACAAGGAGTATATAGTCGAAATCATTCCAGCCTAGCCATGGTCGCGAATGGTAACAATACTGAGACTGAGCGTGCAGCGGGAATTATGAAATTCCTTGAATAGAGTCAACACTCACCACAAAGTGAAAACAGCATATAACCTGTCTCAAATTTGTATCAATCTACTTTTATGAGTTATTTGAACTACGATTGCGTGTAAATTAGCAACACCAGCGCAGCCATCTTGAAAATTGAAAACGGAACTTATACTCTGAACATATTAATACATTGCTTCTACTTTGTCCCCCTAGCGTGGCACCTAGGGAAAACACTCCATCACGTGCATTCCTTTTTTATTTATAAATTTTTGTCTTCATTTATTTGATTCTATTCCGGTCCATTCATACTTTCCACACCACTTTCCTTGATTCAGTTACATATTTTTGGCGCGCACGCTAAATAAATGTCTCAAATATCTCACTACGAGTGCGGAACATTTTTAATTCTTTCAGAGAAGAAAGACATGGGTAAGAGCAACTCGCTCCAAATTTATTCCCGTGGCAACATGCTTAACATAGGAAATAATTATGAGCAAAATCATGCATGTGTCCTGAGATGTTTGTTTAATGTTGTGAGCTTGGAAAGTGAAAATGGACCTGCCAGTGAAGGGCAAGTAGAGCCGCCAAATGAGAACAAATTTTCTGTGTTCCGCGCGTGTGTTTAATTTGAGTGGCCGTCCGGGCTCCCTACGCGACTGGTGATATCTGGAAACAAGGATAAGGAAATAACAGGAGCAAGAAATATGGCCCCGAGAGGGGTATATCCACGTAGAGCTGGGCAAAATTGGTGCTCAGGGTAGGAATAAACATCCGAGTATAATCTCCAGTATTAGGATGGGAAGTACCGCGTGCAACTCGGGTGGAAAATTGAGGTAAGCAAGAGGAAAAGGGACTTTGGGCTTACCAAGCTCTCCACAGAGCTCCCGCACAAGTAGTAAATATTTTTTTGGTTTATTGTTGGAACCTGCAAAATCCCTTAGCACATTTACTTTACCATCAATTCATGCGCCATTAAGAACGTGACGTCATAATCAGGTCACCAATGCCATACACTCTCTCTCAACCTTAAGGTGCTGGCTGGTAAAAAAACCGACACTGGAAGTAGGCGAAAAACATACGAGATAAATAAAAACTAAGCGAAAGTGAAGTAATATGCAAGATTGTGAGCGCTGCAGTACCTAACAAAACATTATTCATAATTAGTCTTATCCATATACCTACTCATGGAACGAATAATTTATTAAAATCAATGCATTACTCAGAGATAGCCTTCTCCAATGTTGGACCAATGTCCATTTTTTGTCGCCAAGAAACATTTAAAAAATAACTAACTTGGTTGATTCATCTGAATTTCGCTTTCTTCTTGTTTTATCCATGTAATGTCTCTCAGACTTTTCTTAAGTGTATTAAGGTCATGTGACGGATAATTCCTTCAGAGGCAACAAAATGACGAAGTTTTTGTGCAAATACAAGGGGTAAAAGGGGAAGTCAGAGGAAAAGAGTTCTTGTTCTGGATGGTAAGATAGTATGCAGCGGATACGAGGTTTTAAAGAGCATATTCAAGTAGGAATAGGCTAGGAAGGATAAACAGGTGGGGAAAACAAACCGGCACTATTCATGTACAGCCATTACACCTACGAAAATAGGATTACCGAAATGCCAATTCAAGTAGTTTAATTGGCATTCGGACATTATTGTCTTCGGATGTTTTCACTAAAGCCGATATGAAGCTCGCCTTAATTCACCTTACACTATCGGTAGAATACGTATGTCATCTAGAGCAATAAGATAATTTTTGAATTGACGTTATCGATGTTTTGAATCCACGAGAAATGCTTCTTTTAATAATGAACGGATATTTTCATTTCTCTCTTGCCCCATCATAACACTTTTCTTTTCACAAAGTAACCTCGCTCCTTCACCTTTTTCCCTACTAAACTGGCTGGACCAAAGACATGACCATCACTATACCCAGTCTACAATTACCTCAAGGGGTTTCCGTTGCACACTTCTCTAGAACACTCACAGTCTCACACATTTTACTGACGTAAAGTGTTATCAAGTTATGTTAAGTCCCTTCCGGATTATTTCATTTATATTATCTTCTTTTTGGTTAGCTGACAAGAGTTACATCAATTTTCTTTTGAAACAAATATTGTTACCGCTAGTTTGAGAAAAATATGTGACTTACCATCACCAAGTTTCTCTATATATCCTGCTGACTCGAATGCAGTACAAGGGATACATTTCTGGTGAAATCTTCACGGGTACTCCGCCGAGTCAGGAAAACGGCTAATGCCGACGTTTCGATGGCTAATCTGCCATCGTCCTCAGGGCGTCGAGTGTCAGGTCGAAGAAAAATGTCGGGTATATTTACCCTCCGGTTTTGGCTCAGGTCTTTCTCGATTGGCTCTGCTCAGGTCACTGAGGACGATGGTAAGATTAGCCATCGAAACGTCTGCATTAGATGTTTCCCTGACCCGGTGGAGAACTCGTGAAGACTTCACCAGCACTATACGCTGGGAAAACACCAGATCTTTCAAGGGATGCATTCATTAGCACTAGTATTCACAAATGAAGTCATAACTCACATACTTAAAAAGTTTCGATTCTACGAGGTGTATCACTTTCGGTTATGACCAAAATAAATAGTTAAATCAATCATGTATTTTAGGCCCACTTTCATTAAGTTCTGCTGAAATAAAATATTTTAAACACACAATTTTCTTCTCCGTTACATTCATCTTTTCTCTCAGAATAAATCACCTCCACTAATGAAAGCAAAGTTAATTAATTTTCTTTAATAAGATTCAAAGGTTATCAGCAAAAAAATTATCCTTGATATAACAGTAAAAATCAAAATCCTCTAGAGAAAGGGGATGAATCTTTTTGAAAAGAAGTTGTCCGTATGCTCCTGGATTAAATAATCAATTTTTGTAGAGAATAAATCATTCTTAACAACGGGGAGAAGGTCAGCCGCAGAGATAGAGAAGAATATCATTAATACGTCAACCATACATAATAATAGTACTTAATGTGTTTAGCATGGAATGCTATAGTCAGTCCCGTGCATAAGAGTGATAATTTATGGGGGAAAATAGAAATAAACATTTTTTCAGAAAGCCATTCGGACGTTATCTTATATAAAAATTGTTGCAATGGTACTTCATCATATTAGGTAAAAGGGAAAGCGAAGGATAGAGTATACAGAATCTAATTGAAAGCTATAGATACAAAGAAGCAGCTTTAGCTAAAGCGTGTTTTATCCAGGAATTTCAATCTAATCCAGTCGTTTCTTAAAAATTACCAAATATTCACCCAAATTGAGTGCAATACTCTTGGTAAGCCCTGCACGAAACTCGTAACGGAATAAAAAAACACCTGTCACAAGAAAAATAATAATAATAAGAAAGATTGAATTATTACCATATAATATAGTATTACTATTAAATTTTTGTATTAAAAATACCAAATAGTTAAATGACTTCAAACACTGTGTAAAATGCTCTTTTTTGAATTTGATGAATGTTTTTTTTTGGCTAAAACAAACAAGTAAACAAAAATAAAATGCCATATCCTCTTCCATATATTGTAACCTCAATCAAGTAATGACATTCAGGAATCTCTTAACAGGAATATTCCAAGTATTATACTAATACTAATTTGTATATTTAAAAGAATATTTAAAAGAAAAAAAAGAAAGAAAAGAACAGTTCAGTGGAATGAAAGGAAAAGCAAATGGTTTTATATCATGAATAGGCTAAATTTAAAATCGCTGGAAAATGGAGGCAAGCAGTCTGTTATTTGCTAATGATGTATCTGTGAGGAGTAAGACATGCAAATGGAACTTGTACTGCTCCAAGAAAGTACACAGGAAACAAATTTACAAAGTTAGGATCTGGGTGCAAGTTTAACCTCAACATGCTGAAAGTTAACCCTATTTAATTAAATTTGAACCGGATTATTGAAAATTTTCTCATAAACAGAAATATTACGGTAGATTTTTGATTTTTATTAATATTATAGACTGATACCACGCTCGCCAAAAAACGCTTCTTAAAAATTAAATTTTATTCAAGAGAAATTCATGAAATTTGCAAGTTGAAAATGCCCGATTTTCAATATTTCCTATATCACCCCAAATAATGCTTTGGGAAAAATCTCAGTAGAGAAATGAGTGCAATGCAAAAGGAATGCTCCTATTGACCAGAATGGTAAAAAAAAACAATGTTAAACACGAGAAAGAACGAAGAAAAGGAAAGGGCAAGGAGAAACAGTGACTAATGGAGAAAACATGAGGATTTGTGGTCGAAGGAGAGGAGTTGGGAATGAGAGAGTGAATTGAACCGGACGGGTGGGCGGGTAGGGTCCAGCAAGAACAGGGTGAGGGACGAAGTGGAGAGTAAGGATCGGTGGGAAAGTGATGGGGCTTTATCCCCCTCCTATCCCATCCCTGCCGAGGCCTCGAATCCCTTTCATTTCAACGGGCAGACCCCATGGGCCGTAGAAATGGCCCCGAGCCATCCCGGGGATGCGATGAGAGGGGAGGGATTGGGAGTGCTCGAGAAGATATCAGAGGAGGAAGGCCGGCAGAGGCAAACGACAAATGACAAGCAACAAAAGGCTTCTGCAGCGCGACTAAAGTCCGAGGGGTGGGGATGAGGGTGTTCAACCCCTTTCCAGGAGGGTGGTGGAAGGTGGGGGTAGATAAAAGAAACGCAGATATGTTTCGGACCAGGGTTTCTTAACACGAGGAGGAGGAAGTGGGGGACAGCTGGAAGAGAGAGCCGGGTGGAAGCCAACGATTCGGAAACGGAGGAGCCTGGGAAAAGGAAAGGAGACGCGATGTGGACATTGTTCCAAGAATCATCGACGCCTGTCTTTTCTTTCCTCACGCAAAGATGTCGAGGGCGCAAGTATTGAAGCTTAGGTGAGCCTTGCGGCGGAGAAGAGAGATGATAGCGGTGGGCGGTGCGAGTGGGGTGGACCACTGGGAGAGGATGGGACTGGAGGATGGGGCTCTGAAGGTGCCGAGGGAGATGTGAAAGATTTTTCGGAAGAAAAGTGTTTTTATTTCCACCGTCTTTACTCGGAAGAGAACAATCGGTCCAGAAGGAGATGGGAGGAGGGACAGGGCTTATTCACCGGAATTCAAAGGCGGAAAAGGAGAACAGAATGAAGATCTACAATGGTAACCAAGGAAGAACGGAATGGGATGGGAGTTCGAATAGAAAAGGAAAACAAATTTCGCGCAGTCATGTGAAAAGAGGGATTCCTTTCCAAGTCCTTATTCCTCACCCATATTCGTGAATAGTAGCGTGAGAATCTTTCAAAGCATGAATGCGCCAGGAAACCCGGGAGCTCCTCAATTGTTTGATAGCAGAATAGGAGAGCTCAATTTAATATCGTAGTAACATTTTCACTGCATTGGTTTTTTTCTTCTCCCCTCCCGCGTCCCAGACTTGACGTGAGAAAATGATGTGCTCGTGAATAGGATGGAGTGATGCATATTCATGCAAACATCAAAGAATTGGTGATCACTTTAGACCAGGGGTGGGCCAACTGTAGCTCGTGAGAAAAAACGGCTCTCGGAAAAAGGACATACATGTGGCTCAAAAGTAAATTTGGCGATTAAGATGAAACAATTATAGATCATTCACGGAACCATATAGGCATTTGCATCAGTGACTCTATGATGGAAAGGAAAGAGATCATTGATGGCGAGAGATGATTAGTCTTCCTTCGCCTGTGTTCCTTAGAGCGTGACGAAAAGGATCCTCCCTCTGCTAAGTGTGATGGCAAGGAGTGGGAAAGACGATGATGGTAGTTGACGAGGCCGGAGAATGAGTGGTGGGCGAACGACAGGGGGGAAGAGATATCGCGAGACGAGGACGAGAAATGGCGAGAAAAAACTCTGATGCCGACATGTCGGAGTGAGCAAGAGCGTTGAAAAATAATCACCCGACGTTCTGGATTGCTGGGGTGAAGGCAATTGGGATAGAGATCATAATGATTGGAGCGTTGAGAATAAAATTCATGTGACACATTTTAAGAAAACACCTACGCCGACACCATGGTTTTAGAATCAGCGTATTGCGTTGGCACAATCGAAAGACGTGGGTGTTTTCTTGAATAAAATAGCTGAAGAAGGTAAATTTCTATTGCAACGGATGGAAAAGTTCATTGGCCTGGTCATGAGTTCGGATGCAAGCGCAATCATGTTTGCCTTACGATTTAAATTAGTGAATAATAGCCGCAGCAAAAGAATGAAAATGGAGAGGAATATGGAAATGTGCGACAAAGTAAGCACATGGTTATAAACTGTAGTTTTCTAAAAATTTGGCTAGCATGCGATGGAGTTTGCTACTTTTATATCAACTCTATTTTATTCGATGAATTATAATATAATCTCAACAATGCTACTGTAGGTGCTTTTCGTAAGTTCCCTACTTTTGGGTACATCTACATCTACATAATACCCTGCAAGCCACCATAAAGGTGTGTGGCAGGGGGTGAACTCTCACCAACCATGCACTATATATCATGCATAAAGAAGGAATAGTACTTGTATACTGTTCAAAACTACGCTATTTAAAAAAAGATAAAAATAGCAAAGCATACATGCAAAAATATGCCGTTAGTTGGGTTAGCTTTAAGTCCTTATACCAACATGCAGCTACCAGTGTTATCCATTGCTACACTCGTACTTGATATATCTACCGTTATTCATATCCCTAATAGTACGAGGAAAAAAGGACATTTTGAATCTGCCAGTTCGGCAATCAATTTCTCTAATGTTGTGATTATGGTCCAGTCTACCATAGTAAGTTGGGGTCCGCAAAATATGTTTAACATCATCACTGAAAATATGGTCTTGGAATTTGTTTAAGAGATTAAGTCTTAATTTCAACCTGCGATCTGACAATGATTCCCAATTTAATTCATTTAATAGACTGGTTACGCAAATATAGTTATCGTACCGTCCCTTTAAAAATCTTGCCGATCTTTACGGCACACGTCAAGTTTATTATTTTGACCGATTTCATAGGGATCCCATATACTGGCTGCATATTCCAAATGAGGTCTAACAAGGGAAAAGTAGCTGATTTCTCGTACTTCGTCTTAATTACCCAATACTATTTTGATAAATCCCAGTTAACGATTACCTTGACCCATTATTTCACTTATGTGTTCACCCCAGGAAAGATCATGTGTCAGTCTTATTCCGAGATATTTAATGGATCTCACGTTTGTTAATTCATTATTACTTATTTTGTAAGCGCTAGGAGGAGAGCTATTCTTTTTCCAAAAATTCATTACAAGACATTTTTTAAAGTTTAATTTTAACTGCCATGTATCACACCAAGTTTCAATTGCTTGTAGGTCAATATTTAAATGTTCTTTATCATATAGACATAGAATTTCCCTGTATACTACTGCGTCAGCAGCAAATAGACGAAGATTACTTTTGATCACCTAATAGATATCATATATGTACAAAAGAAATAGCAGTGGACCTATCACACTACCTTATGGGACACCCGAAGTGACTTTAATTGCCGGTGAGGTAACACCGTCCAAAACAACTCTTTGCACACGATCATGCAGAAAATCATTAATCCATGATATAATGCTACTGTCTAACCCATAAGATTTTAATTTCAAAATTAGTTTGCTATAAGACACCTTGTCAAAACCTTTCTTGGAGTCAAGAAATATAGCATCCACTGGAATATTATTTTCGCCAGAAACTAAAATATCGTGCGAAAAGAGAGCAAGTTGCGTTTCACACGATCTGCTCTTTCGGAAGCCATGCTGGACATTGGACAATAAATTCTGGCTATCTAGGTGTCCCATGACTGAACTGACAATTATATGTTCCAGGACCTTGCATGAAATGGATGTGAGGGATATAGGTCTGTAATTACATGGCTGCTCCCTATCACCACTTTTAAAATAGGTGTTACATCGGCTGCTTTCCAGTCCATCGGTACGACGTGTCGGTCAGGGATTTATTAAATACTAATTCAAGGTAGGGGGAAATTTCGGAGGATAACTCTCTATATACGCGGGAGGGAATTTGATCAGGGCCAGGAGATTTGTTGTCAGGAGGAGGTGGGTAATGCTTGACTAGACGATTATATTAATATCATATCTGAACCATTAAAAGTGGAAATTAATTTAATCGTATTGCAGTATGCACCTTTTGGAGTACATACTCAATCAAAATCAAAGGAAACAAAGGGGAAAAACCGCCATAATTATTACGGTGCGCGGATGGACCAGAAATAGGACGACTAACACAAACAACCTTTGTGGTGAAGCACGATTGGAAAACTGTTCGAAAGACGGAAATATATGCCTACCTAGGATCCTATTTCCTTCCATTGAACTTTCAGCACTTCAACAGGAAAGTCAAAATACGGCCTCTCTCACTCCCACGTGCCATCTCTCTTCACGGAATTGGGAGGGACCCGAGGCGCGCGTCTGGCGCTTGGGAATATCGACTTATTTCCGGAGCGCGAGGCTTCCCCAGTGCATCACTGTTCGGGTGTGCGAGGATCGGGTGAGCGTCCACGTCCTTAGCAATGTTCGCTTGGTCACTTCCAGAGGTTGCATTGCAGTGATCTTGCCCTCTGCACACGAGGTGCAAAATACCGAACTAGAAAAGTGGTTCCTTGGGATTCAACTCGTCGACAAGTCGATGGACAGAGAGAGAGAAAGAGAGAGAAATATGGATGGATGAATTGACATGAGTGGAGAGACAAAAGCACTTCGTTGGATAGGCGAAGGAGAAAGAAAGGGATCTCGGTCGACATCCTGCGAGATGGAGAGGATTATAGGGGACATAACTCCCATCTATGGGGATCAGCTCCGATGGAAACGGAAAAAGGAACTTCGTTGAGATGAGATGAGCTTAGTTTGTTCGACATTTGTTTTTCCTTGAGCGAGAACGATGAGGGGAATGTGTACGTGATCTTGAGATACGCTTGGAAGTGGATACTGAGAGAGAGATTCAACGTATAGACAAAACGAGGAGGGAAAACATAATGGATTTTCCACTCCATCAGTTATATGACTGATGTAGACAAACGGTCAACTGACAACTTCAGAAACAAATTAAATTCCTGGGAGTAAGATATAAAGCACATTCACAGGCTCTTTCCTAACCCAACATTCTTACCGATCTTTTCTGCTGCAGTATATTCAAATCTCACCACCAATAGAAGTTTTTGGACCATTACGTTACTCACATTTACGTAATTTACTCGCACAAAGGTTAATATATCTACGCACACTTAATGAGGGACAGAAGCGTTGGAATGGAATGCAATTTACCGTCTCAGAAAGTTAGACATTCTTAACAACACTGGCAAAGGACTGGCCAAAAACCAATTGGCTGGAGGAAATGGATTTTAGAATAATATTCAGCCTGCAAACCTCTCTTATAGATTTGAGTTCCAGATTACTCTAGCATTTGTTGGAGGAAAAGATGAACCTATCCTGTCCATTTCCTTTTTACATAAGGTTCATTAATAAACGCTCAACATAATTATTCTTCCTGCCAATACATGCTCCAAAAACTTCGTCTCGTACATGATGCAAAAATTCGACGAATTTTTTCACCTTCGGCTAATTTAAATTCCATTTCCATTTTACTATTTTTGTTAGCATATTTGTGATAAGAATGTGCAGAAGTTCATCATTATCACAAGTAAGCAATTCTAAGATCGGTTTGAAACACCTCTCCACTTGATGTTTTCATCGGATAATCTCTTCATGATAACATATTTCTCCTATTTCATATCCTTAACTACTTTTTCCATGCATATGATGAGAGGTCTTTCTTTTCCATTCTTCCCATTTGTGTTTCCCTCGTTGATTGCCTTAATCACGCCATCGTGTCTCAACATATGGCTAATTAAAGTGTTCCGCCTTCTTTTAAAAGTTTTCAGCGGGCTTCTCTTTTCTCTCACTCTTCGTTAGTCACTCTGCCAATCCACTTTACCTTCATCATTCTTCGGTATCACCACTTTTCAAATGCTTCCAGCCTTGACTTCTCATCAGTGTCATAGTCGACGCCTCACTGCCATAAAGGAGCAAGCTCCAGTTGTATGTCCTATGAAATGTTTCGTTGTTTCTACGCTGGTATTTCCAGCAGTAAGAACATTTTTATTTTGTTAAAAGCCCTTTTCAAATCGGCTTTACTACTTACTATTTGCTTCGTCCATCGCTGGTCATTCGGCTTTTTGAATAACATTATTATTTCACCTCCTTCAGCTTTTGTTTTTGTAGTTTAAGATCGATTTTGGCCTCTTCTTTCCTACTGAATACCAATACCTGATTTTTCTTTTTATATATCCTATTACAAGTTATAATTCTTAGTAATTCTGTTGCTGGAATTTTAGCGGAACATTTGCGAATAGGAAAATGCTTAAAGGTAATAAAATTACAACAATGAATCGTATGCGATGATTATCAGCTTAACCTTTAAACTTGGCCCCAAATAGAGGAATCATTCATGTAATCTCTCAAAATTTGTACCAAAATAAATCAAAAGATGCCGAATCCGAAGGTCTCGCCACCAGAAAATCTGCATGTCCTCGCTACCCTTGTTCATTAGTTCCAAAACGGGACGAATCCCAAAGCCGTCCCAATCCAAATCTACGAGTGAGAGTAGGAAACCTCGTAATTCTAAACAGGAGGATAGAAAGAGGAGGGGGTACATGTATAAACACTACACTGTTGACCATTAAGCACTCGTCACTTTTTGATGAGGTTGGGCGAAACATGCAAATTCTAAATCGGGACAAACTCAGAAGCATCGGAGGCTGGCTAATGAGGTCCACCTAAGGGACGTGTTCTGACAACGACACAAATATGGACTCCCCCCGGCAAGGTACCCCTCTCAATTTCCGTGAAACACTCGATGGGGATGGTGGCCACGCTAGGGTCCAGGGGAGGAAATCCCAAAACATCGAAACCACGGATGCTCTCATACTCCCCTCCCCAAAAATCCTCTCCACCCCACACCACCCGAAATCTCTCTCCGTCAGCCGACCTCAACACCAACATCTCGGAAACCCCCTTTCCAATTCTCATTCCAGCGCCCTTAACCATTCCTGTCCCTTCGTCACCGACGTCGGAAAACTTATTACGGCGTTTAAATGGGAGCGGTTTAAGGATGGGTGGGTGGGTGGGAGCCGGATGGACGGACCCTTAGGGGCAAGAGCACCAATGGAAAACGGAGGCAAGGAAGGGGGAGAGAAAGGAAAGGGTGAACGAGTAGGGAGAAAGAGGATATCCCCTTGGTCAACCCCCACACCTACACCTACCCGACCGCTCACCCACAGCGAGAGGGATGGAGACTGACAGGTTGGGTAAAAGCGGCGTGTTGATGACCCTGTTCCGAGAAAAGAAAAGAGAGAGGAAGGGTGGATGAAAGTTCTGCAAAGAGAAGGGAGGGGAAAGAGAAGAGAAAGGAAAGAAGAGGAGAGAAAAGGTGAAGTACAGGCTACCCTTGGTCAAACATTCCGACGGGGAAATCAGGTTGTTGCGGTGGCTAGAACACTGCCTTCACATCCCGAGGGCGCGGGTTCGAATTTTGGTCAAGGCAGATATTAATCGTCGGTTTACCGAGTCACAATGGATTATTTGTCAAGTGCAAATCGCAAACAGTGATCCATCCGTCGAATGGGACGTTGAACCGTGGACCCCTGTCGCCTTTCGTTGAGAGAATGCTAATCTCGGCATCGGGTTTCTTTCCAACATTCTTCTCTGGGAAATTACCAATTGTTCTAAAATACACCCGCATCCTAAAGGGTGAAAATGATTAGCTGTTGGTTGACTTCCCCGAATATCAAACTATAACTAATGGGGCGATGAGGTGGAAACCCATGAAATCGAGTTCCACTCCAATGGGATCAACCTCTAGACAGTATTTTCGTTATTCGCTTTCTCGTTATCTGTACCCAAAATACACACTTCCCTCAGCAAAATTTAAACTTCGCAAGTATATCTCAGGGACCTCCTGTACTTCTGTTTGAACTATACCTCTTTACAGCACTCAGCTTTTTTCAGCCTCGAAAGAGAAAGCACCAGTAAGCATCTATTTCTGAACGATACACATGTTTTTACCGAAACGCCATATGTGTGCACAAAAGAGCTTAAAATAGAAACAAGATCATTCCTTCTCAGCGAATAAACAACTTTTATTTTTATATTACTCTCCTCAAGCTTCCCCGATTGTTTTTTGAACATATTATCTTCTGTTAATAGTCTCTTTTCATTGAGGAGAGAGAGAGAGATTAAATTTCAATAACTGATAATTAAAAGTCAATAAAATAAAACTGGGATAGGCGATGAATTAAATTACATTCAACAACTCAGTGGCGAATTCAATTTGTAAGGCATTGTTCATTCCGATAAAGGCCTCGATCCAAGAAGACGAGGATGTCAGGATCCAAGTTAACCTACTTAAATTTGACGACGCTGACCTTTCCACGGCACTCTCATTCACTTCGAGAACGACCCAGCAGGAGGGGAGCAGGGGGAGCTAACCTTCGATCCGCTGGTATAATCTTCGGTTGGCAATTTCAATTCAGACCTGCACGCCGAATAGTTCTTTGGTCCTATAAAAAGAAAGGCATGCTCAAATCCACGGACGTTCGTTTCTGCTCGAGAATACGGAGTTTAAGCGGGTAGGTGACACGAAGAAATCAATAGGGCACGGGGAGGAATGCGTTTTTGCCGCGGCATTCACGGATCCGCGGGAAGGGAGTGGAGGGTTCGATATTCCGAGTCTAATAGAGAGGTGCAAATAGCCCCCGTTTTAATGAACTCGGCGCCGTGGCGCGCTGGCGATCAGCTTCTGACCGCAGCCCGTGGAGGGCAGGGAGTTGAGAATCACATGGGCCGACGCGGGGAGAAGCCATCTCCCTGTTCCGGACTGCGGAAGAGCGATAGAGTTTGATATTGACTTTTCCCACCTTGGTACATGCTCTTCAGATTTGATTTTTGGCCGCTCAGATCAATGACATCTCACTCACTCACTCAGTGATTCAACCCGAAGGTTGGTTTTGATAGGTGAGAGTTGACCTCATCCCGTACTAAGCCAATAGCGTGTGAAATTAACACATTCATGGTAGGGGGACCAGTTCCTTTCCCTGGGCCACCCGCGGTTTCCTAAGTTCTGACATGCAGAAAATTGAATCACGAGTATTTTAGATGGGGGTGTCCAGAAAGGCTCTTGCCCGGGATTTGAAGCCGGGACAGTAGCTCAGCGCTCTACCCACTAGGCCACCACGACCCACTAATCACATTTACAGACGGGAATTATCAAATCCGCAGGCTGCATACAAGAGTGTCAAAGTTCAACATATAAAATGACTAATAATACTAGTGCAAACATCTCTAACTACCAATATCAGGTAAGTATGTGGGTAAATATGATCATATTCCATTTCACGCGATATATCAGGTCCATAAACATCCTTTATCTTCGGCCGTTTGCCTAGCTATATGTATGATAAGAAGTTTTAGACAATGAATAAGGTATGTGATCATATCATCCATTCATTCATCGCATCGCCACTTTCATTCAAAGATACTACACACAAAAAGCAATTAATATAATTTCTTAAAACGTAAGAATTAATGTTTGAAATTTGCGTTTAAATGCCACAATAAAAATTATAAGGCTTTTTCCACAACGCCAATTCTCGAATATAATTTTCCAATTCATCATTTTAATTAACTAAAGAAGAATTAAGTTATTGGACACTTAATATCGGATCTGCTGGCTGGAATTAACTTTTACGTCCCTGAGGACGTAATTTTCATTGGGTCCAGGGTACTCATTTAATGTTGGCAATCAAAATGAAACAGGGAGAGGTTTGGGGAAATTAGGAGCTCTATTATTCGACTTCCATTTGGGCCAGAAATTCGAAGTGATTATGAAGCGGAGGAACCGCAAGGGATGATGGGATAAAAAGAATAAGAAATTACACTGCGCCTGGGCACTAAAGTAGGATGTGAGCTTCCATGTTATCACAACAGGAGTCACTGAAATCTGGAAAAGGGAGATTTGAGGGGATGGGCAGGGGAAACTTCGAAACAAACCCTTTCAAACTTTTGTTTTAAAGGAGGACGTTTAATTGACTGAGTCCGCAGCATGGAGATTCTACGAGCAAAATAAGTAACTTCCAAAAGTTCTGAAGCCCATTAAGACTCCTCGGATTAGATATTAATTGAAACTCACTTCAATATCATCTTGGCTGAGGACAAGAATGGACTCCGGGAAGGGCTATTAAAGTTCTCAACTCTTCGTGGCCTTGATCGAGGTTTGAAAGGTTTTGGTGCCATCCACCATGTCTCACCCAATGCATCCAAATTCTCCCTGAATACATAATTGCCCCATAGTTGAACCATCAAGGAGTCGGGAGGGGATGACATTCTTTCACCGCCAAACAACTCAAAGCTTTAGTGTCACTGATTACCAAACACCTAAGGAAATAGGGCAAATGTTTTTTTTTATACCTTAAGGTCCTTCGATAAAAAACCATGGGAAATTGTCATCTAAGGAGATATTTCCAAGTTATAGCCTAGTATTCAACGTTACTCAATATGGAGTATATTGATCTACTGCAAATGTTTTTCATAGTTATGTGATTACTCAATTTTACGGATTGAAAAAATAGCGCGGTCATTGTTTCACAGAGTAGTGAGCAAGGTGATTGTTCATTAAAGTTCAAACCATGATCTTTATTCTCTTTGAGTTTATTAAAAAGTTTTACTATATATATTTGTCACTTATATTCCACACAATATTGCTCTGTTCACCATCATTGGTCGCATGTCGAGAACAATGCAGTAAGGATCTTTCTAAAAGGCTTAAGGTAATTCATGGTAACGAATAAAATAAGACTTTAAGTCAATTCCACATTTTTTTATAATTCCAACCTAGCTTTCGACAAAATTTTTGTCATTCTCCAGGTAAATTTGTGTCTGAGTAACAGCCTTATATATCCACCAGGTCGTTGGGGGGGGGGGGGGGGGGCGAGGGGGGGGGGGGAAGGAGAGGAGGAGGAAAAGGAAGCAGAAAGGAGGTGTAAAACAGCGTTTTATTAATCATGACGACAAATCTGGATTGTCAAAGCATTTATGTGAAATGGGCCATTTTAGTGATTTTAAACCCAAGATTTTACATAGGTATGTGTAACAAAGGGCTGAAGTTGAACTTTTTGGAACAATTTGAGATTGTGAATAGCCCGGATAAAGAACGATTATGTAATGACAATATGTTCCCTACCCACTCACCCCTCCTTAAAATCCCCCTTCTTAGCTGATTCATACCCATACTACTCTCTTTCAGCTAAGGTCACTTTCTTCCCTCCCCCCCCTTCTCATTCACCTAACCCCCCCCCCCCAACGACCTGGTGGATGTATAAGGCTGTTACTCAGACATAAATTTACCTTGAGAATGACAAAAATTTTGTTGAAACCTAGGTCGGATATATAAAAAAGTATGGAATTGACTAAAAGTCTTATTTTATTCGTTACCATGAATATTGTAAAATTCCACAAAGTGACGCCTTCAGTGTTATCTGATATAGGCTTAAGGTAACTTTCAAAAATTAAGAAATTGAGAAATTAAAAAATGATAGGGTTATCTCTATGGAATATATGCTAATCACTCCGTGTATACGCTAGTGGGAGAAAGGAGGATGCTTTAATCTATATAATCCTAGCTGAAAAGTAATATTTTAACTTCCTAGACCATTGCAATTGATCAAGTGCATATAGATCGTTAACTAGGCCATGTTTTTCGGTGAAGGAAACTTCCGAAAGAACACTATCTTTCTTTCCGGGAGACATTACTGTTAGTTACACACCATAGGGTTGCACCTTGAAAATAATAATGGCCCAAGAAGATTTGCGATTACAGAAATGGCAAAATAAGAGAAACCCACGTAAAAGGAGAGTTGTGTTCCATTACTCAGGAGTAACAATCATTTCATTCCATTAGTCACTAAAGTAGTGTAAATAGGGGCGAAATAAAACACTCGTTGTTTCAACAATAGCGGTGGCGATTGTTTTATAAAGTACCCCAGTGTTAAGCGGAGGATCTGAAAAGCTGGAACAGTTGTTGTGGTAGGTCTGGAGCGTGTTTTAGGACGGCCCTCAATGTTAGAGGGAAGGTGGGGCAGTGTTTGAAAACACTCGATGAATTATAAATAACAAGAGAGAGTGTTTTAGGACGGACCGCATTGTTAAATGGAAATGGAGGGGTGGAGCGGATGTTGGGGATAGGTCTGGAGGTTTGATGTGGCGAGGGTCCCGGACTTGGCCTAGAAAAATAAATATATTTTTTCAGTTCACTGGTCTGTGGGGAATGTTTTAGTAAGGACCGTTAAAGGGCGTCTGTGTGTGTGTGGGATAGCTTGGAGGCTAGGTCGTTGCGTTGAAAGGATGAGTAATGGGTGGAAGATTGTTCGTTCTCTCTAGAGGTGGGGGAGTGACGCCTCTCATCCCACTGCCCGAACGAGTAAACTCGGCCTGAAAACGTAATTGAGGTTGATCCTAAAGTTTGCTTTTTTTCTTTTTGAAGTGGGAGGGGGGCATCGCGTGGATATTGGAGGACTCCCCTGCCTGTTAAAGGTTCGAACGTAATTTGTCTCATGATGGGAAGAGTGTGTTACTGGGTGGAATGTGTTTCGTTCCTGTATGTGGGATGGGAAATAATGAAACAATTGAGAAAAAAATCATTTATTGGCGTATTATTCTGTGATGATATAGGTAATTAGCCATTCATAGAAGTTTTGATGGTAATTTAATGAATTTATCAAATCCTTTTCTATATCTGCCGTTGTCCAGGGAGGCAGAACGTGGGTCATCACGGGAATTAATATTGATTCTTTTTTTTTTTAATGTGAAATTGTAACATGGAGACGATGGAGGTATGGGAAGTTTGTCGAAATGAACAACAATGGTGTCAAATTAAAATTGGTAATTTTATTAAATATGAAAATATATCATTTATTTATTATATCGTCGAACAATGAAGTAAAAGTACATGGTTTATTGAAAGTTATACATTGTGGGAGTGCCAAGATATCAATATGGCACGTGAAGCGACAAAAAATGGTACATATGAAACTTGCGACAAATATCAAATATCAATATACTACATAAAAGCATGTGGCAAACAGCAATATGATACATGACAGACATGTGGAAAAACATCAATATCAAGCATATGAAGCATGTGAAAAAAAAACAGCAATGTGGTACATAGCATACATGGGAAAAAAAAACAGCAAAATCATGCATAAAAGGCATGTAACAAACAGAAATATGGTACATAACAGCCATGAAGTGGCAGTATAAAAATAAACATTGCGGAATCAAATTACAAATTTGTAAACGCTCATTGTCAATAGTGGCATCACCTATACAAATAGTGACCATGAGCGACAGTATGTATACCATCCTCTAAAATTATTCGTTTGTCATCGAATGGGGAAAGAGAGAGCTTGCTGGTTGTTATGGTGCAAACATTGTGCTTAACTGAACGTATTAAGTTAAATTTGGTAATCTTATTTTTTCCTTCCATGAGACATTTATAATAGTCGTCAAACGTTAAGTGATTGATTACGGCCGATCGTTTGATCCCCTTGGCTCGCTTCTTCTCTTCCCCATTGATAATATATGAATATAGTTTCGGCCGAAGGCCGACAAACTCAGAAATGATATTAGAAGACGCCTCATCTTTCATAACTCCCAAACACTTCATGTTTGTCAAACTAAAACACGGATGATTTTTCGGATAATCTGACGTGTCAAAATGCTCCAGCATTTTGCGCATGTCGGAATAGAAATCATCAGTTTTAATGAAGAGGACCTGGGAATCGGTATCGCCGTACATGTGGTTTATACAATTGAATTTTTTTTTCATAACGTTATAATAGAAATCATACATATGGGCTTTTGATATATCTAAAATACACAAACCTAAGTAAACTGGCTTGTCCAGAAGAACCTTTGTTTTGTGGAGATGGACAGCAGCAAGATTTTCGGAATAAATCGTTCTATCTTTAAAATAACTTTTGGAAATCAATTTTTGTAATTTTTTTGGCTCATTCACTAATTCTATGCGTATTCTACGCCTTACACATTCCATGGATTTTCCAAATAGGGAATTCACGAGATATTTTCTGTACTGTTTTTGGAAATCAGTTACTGCCTGTTTCCTCTTCTCTGTATTGTATAGAATATATGGAGCTAGCCATGGGGCCTGTTCGAATTTCAATACCTTGTGTATTTTCTCCAGCTTGAGTCCGAAATCTAGCGCTTGCTTTAGGCTCAAATAGTGGAGCACATAATGTTCCTTTTTGAAGAAGGTTGTTAATAACTTTTTCTGCTTCGATCCGGGTGGGCAAGCGGATTCCGGTAAAAAAGGAAGATCATTGTGCTCTTCATGCAAATTATCGGGGTATGAAATATCCACCTCCAAGATATATCCAATATTTCTATCTTTATCAATGTCGGATATTGAAAATGAATTCGGGTCAGCCCAGGAGAAATTGCGAAAAGGTAAATATTGCGATTGTGCTAAGCCATAGAGATTGTTACTGTCTAAGTACATAATGTATGAGCTCTCCTTTTGCTCGTCATAATTATGCATGTACTTGTTATTAGCTTTTGCATATCTCATGCTACACTGTGTTAACCCGCCACGTATTCCCCGCTCAACCATGCACATCATCTCGAAATCTGTCAACTGCTCAAGACGTATTTTAGTAAATTTCAAAGCCGCATCCCATGAGAGGCCTGGACTCGTAAAGTAGTGACAGGGGTCCAAATTAAATGAGTTAATTGTCTCATCGCGAAAATTTTCAAAAACGTCGGCTAATCCTAGAACATCGGCCGTTAGATAAATGTCGCTATACTCGCCAAGTGTTTTAATTTTGAATACGTTCCAAACCTTTAATGCATGATCGTAGTCGTCATCTGAAACTTCCTGCTCATTAAGTCGGTTGTAAAAGTGTTTCTTAGAGGGTAATTCACGAAGCTGAAGCTTATTGTAATCATCTAAAAAGTCATATGGAAATACGCCTTTTTTACATAGCAATTTCAACTTTTCGCCGCTAAAATGCTTGGCTGTTTCGCGGAAATTACTCTTGTCCAGGCCTTGTATTAGGGCATCCAAACTAGCTGGCAAAAACCTATACGTATCAATAAATCTAAGCTGGATGCCATTGATGTGTTTCGTGAAACTGATGTATTTTTCCTCCGAATTGGGTATCACATTAATTTTCCCCGGAATGTTTCCCAATTCACGAATCAGGAAATGGCTATCATACCCGCTCAGATTGTGAATTAAGACTGGAATGTAATTGGTTTTTTTACACTGTAAATTGCAAATTAAATGTGCCGGCCCGCGGTATTGACCACTAACATGGCAATGATCTTTAACTTTGTAATTATCCGGCATGGTGATTTTTTCCCCGCATATATGACAAATATCATGTTCACTGTGGTACTTAGTCTGCTCTTCTGTCAGTGGAATCATTGCTTTATTGGTCGAATAACACTTTTGTATTTTGCCGGCGATGTCGGCTAAATGTGTCATGAACTCCTTAGCTACATTTCTGCCTCGGTATAAAAACGGCTCTTCTGTGATTTCGGGACAATTAATTCTGCTTTTGACATAGGTGCAGAAACTGAAAGCAATATGTTTTTGATAGGGCTCGGAAAATGAACTGTCTGGATTGTTCGTACAGCTATGAATTGGAACTAGAATCGACTCTATGTCGGCATAAATCACAAATCCTAGCTGGATGGCATTCTTAAAATTTTTAAAATAAATTTCGGGCTTCACACCGTTCTTAATCTCAGGCATCAAAATTCTCATGGGTTTGTTTTGACCGCAAAAAAGCATATGATCGGCGAGACGTCCCCTTCTATCGGCTCCTGTAAAATAGGCAAAGCAGCGTTTGCATATACTTTTCATTCCATTTTTCCTGGTCAGTTGCTTGCCTACTAATTTTTCAAAATTTTTAACGTACACGTAATGAGATACGCCTTTTCTATTGGTTATGAAAAGTAGATCTCTATGATCAGATGACTCTTTGTCCACTACTTTGATTGGATAAATATTTTTATCATCATCCAGGCCGAACACATTAATCGTGATGTCATTTCTTAGCTCAAACTTTCGTATGTGTGATAGAGGCGTAGGAAAGGAAACGCACTTAAAGTCATATTTGTGAGTTAAACTGCGATACTGCGTTACTCTATGTGCATTATATGGTACGTATTTTGCTAGAATGGCATACTTAAAGCACAAATCATCTTTATTCTTTACATTAAGACAAGCATGGGAATTCTTAATTACTGCAGGGAGAGCAATAAATGATCTTCCTTTTAACGGCCTATAAATATTTACCCTTAAAAGCAAGCATTTTATTGCAAATAAAGTCCAACCGCTCTTTAAAATGCACATTTCGTCCATTTCCTTCACTAATTTATAAAATGAATCACTCAAGTATTCGTCTAGATCTGTAGTTTTATAAATGGGGACATTTTTTGTTTTGAAAGCTCTCTCGCTTTTCTCATCGTGTACATTAACAAATGTGCATTCCAAAACTAGATTTGCTTTAATACTATTTTTATCTGTTAATTCCTTCCCAATTTTCTGTTTCAAACCACGTCTTTTGCTTTTTAAAAAATTTACGACGTCCTTTCTCGCAGATACATTACCAAACCTGTACGTGACTAAATTGGATTTGAACGCTGACTCAAAAGCTTCCCCTTCATCTTCGGAATCCTCCTCGTCAGTGTCTACATCAGTGGACGAATGGCTGTTGTATTCTAAAGCAACTCTCGCCAGGCCATTCGCGGATACCTGTCTGTCTGCCGCTTGGGAATTTTCATCATCGCTCATGTATGCTTCACATATATAATTTAAGCCATCACTATTTTCATTAATGCTGTTGCCGCTTATGCCGCCTGCTAAACTATTGCATGCATCTCCATAAGAAGTGTTAATTAATTCTAGACCACTTGTTTTGGGGGAATACCGAGAAATTATTGTTTTTTTCCAGTGAGGCATGATTGAAAATTAATCACTTGTTCGATCCATAGTCACTGTTTTCCCTTCATCCCCCATTTCAGCACTAATTAACAATGAATAAAAAGAAAAAAAAAACCCGCGGAGCACTTATCCCATCAATAGAAACACCATTGTTATGTAATTATTTCAAAAAGTCCTAAATATTTAATATATAAGCACCAACACCATATCTTCCAAATGATTACCTAGATTATATGCAGTCCGACTCGTCGGAGAACAGAACAAAAAACTCGCGCACCATTATTCCTTCTTCACATAATGTCCAGCAAATAGGCAATGCCCTGTCTACCGCCATACTTCAATATATTTTTCTTCTCACCATTTTTGTAAGCTTCCAACTCCTCCTCCGTGAAATTCTCCGGCTTGAATCGTCGCGGCAAAAACACCGCAACCCTCTCGCCAGCCGGAGACTCCAATGTGGCGCGAAGCGTAAGGCCAAACTTCGTGGACACCTTTTCCATGCTCAGTATGACATACTCCGTCCCAATCTCCAGTTCTTTTATCGAAATGGATGGAACCAATCTGGCACTGGAAAGGAGTTTTTGAGCAAAGTCCATCTGCGAATTAGAGTTAAACGACATCAGCGTCACCGAAACAGCTAACAGTACTATTATCTTGAAGCGCGTGGGTACTCACGTTTAACAGGGGAAACCGACTGGTAGAATACTCGAATATTGAGTAGATCTTCCTGCAGCTTCTTCGACGGTCTGTTTAGCGCGCGCGGAAGCGGCTATTTAAAGGGTTTCCCGAGAGAAGCGTCCTACTATATGCACCTTCCTCCTCACACCCATTCTCTTACACCGCTACCCCCATCCCACATCGCCTTTGGATGTATGTCGAGGAAGGTATTCAATATTTTTTTCCGACTGACCTCGAAAATGCGTCCGGACGCACATCATCATTCCTTCCACGAAACACGTGCACTCCCACCCGGCAACACCCTCTCAACTTTCGAATTCCCGACCCGACCTCCAAACGAATGGCCCTCAAGCACGGCTATTCACCCGCGTTGATGGGATATTTTTTTTAATTACTTTTCTCTTCTCCGTCTCTCCCCACGTGCAGCCGAAGATTTCCTTTCGTTTTCATACGTAATCCCCTTGCGTAATCTTACGTATATGGCAATGTCTATATAAGCGCGCGGGAAATCGGAGGAGGATTCACAATTTTCACGAGATGGGTTCACGCAATGCGGCCGTGGTCGAACTCAGCGCGACTTCTGACGAATTCGGCTGCTTGGAGGTAAAGGAGTTTTCGATTGTTGTACTTGGAACCCTAGCATCACAACAGTGGATTTTTAAAACTCCGAACCCTAGATACTCGGACGATGATGGAAATGTGTGGTTCAAGTCGCATCCTTCAAATGGTGAAGTCGACATCGGAGATCTTCGAGAAGTTGTAAATAACTATCTTTCATCCTTCACTTATGTGTTTGCCTGGGGTCGGGCAAAAGTGAGATTCATCAGAGGTCTACTGAAATCATCGAAGCCGGTGTTCAACCTGGAAAATTTTGGATGTCCGGCAGTGGGGAATTTACACAGTAGGATTGGAACTGAGTGTTTATACCATTACTGCAAAAATGAAAGTGACCAGTGCTCGCATAGTAATTCATACAAGTTGGCCGAATGGTGTGAAACTCATGCGGAAAGTTTAGATTTGAAAAAGCCGGAGGTACGGCTAAAAACATTCATAGATTGGTCAAATAAGGTTCATAATCCCGAAAACTTAGCTACAGCGGGTTTTGCCTATCTCGCCGGGACCGTAGATACTATCCATTGTGTGCATTGTGGAGTTCAAGTGTCTATGTTCGGGCATGAAGCCATTCCGCTCGCTATTCATTCCGGCAGAAGTAAGTTATGCAATGAGATTGGTGATGATTTTATTGCCCCAGATACGGTGTCATAATTAGAGAGAGAGTGTTTTGGTGATCCAGTGTGAGAAAAGTAAATGGTGGTTAATGAAAAAAGATGCCTGTTCGGATAGAATAATTTATGCATTTATTGTCCTAAATTACTAATTGAATATGCTAAATGTACTACAATCGTCAATAAATTTGCTATGAATTACATGCTATTATTTTCATTGTTTCCCAGCTCTGTTTTTTTTCCCTCGCCGGCGTCTCTTCGCTTGGCCTCAAATATTAACCCCGAAACAGTCGGGGGAGGGCGTGTGAGTTTTAAGTCCATGGTCGTGGGCTCGTAAAAAAGTTGACTCATTTTCAGGGCATCAAGTTGTTCTCGTCTATCCACGAGTCATGTTGTGGAGCAAATCCAAGCCATCTGATAAGAGCGCGTCCATTTGATCTCTTTAAAACTTTCTCGACAAGATAGACATTTTTGAGGTCAGTACGCTGCAGCTCCTCCGCATAAAAGCGTCCTTTTATTGCATTCCCCCTCATATCTTCCAAGGTGTATGTAAATGGCCTAGTTTTGTGAACACTATCAACAATAAAGACCTCAGTCGACCACGATGGAAAATAGCCTTTATCGAATAATGCTTTGCTTCTCGAAATACGCACTGAATCTCCCACATTGAATCGTCGACGATGGCTCGTTAGGGGATTCTTATTTCCTTGCAGCAGGCGACGCAGCACTAATTGCTCATTACTTGCATTGACGTCAATTGGACGTTCTTTTGTTCTCGAGTGCTTTTTCCCATTGTAGTTTTGTATGACTTGAGGCAATACGGCAGGCCAATTTCGATTACCAATTGTGTGTAATTGTTGCCACAGAAGATTGAGAAGGGTTCGGTTAAACCTCTCAACAATACTTGCCTTTTTCACGCTATAAGAATGGTAGTGGTTTACGTTATACTTCTTCATTAACTGGCGAAACTTTGAGTTAAAAAATTCTGTTCCTTGATCCGTCTGGATGTTATGAGGGGCGTGCACCTTTTTTAAAATACTGCCCATTGCGGCTGAAACTTCATCGGCCGTTTTTCTCTTCAATGGCAATGCCCAAGCGAATTTTGTAAATGCATCGATTACAGTCAGTATAAAATTCCAACCTTTTATCTTATGCATCCTCATGTCAATTAAATCAGCCTGCCATAGGTCATTTAAACCTTTAATTATTACTTTCCTACGAGGATAATTTACTCTCGCCGGCTTAAGTAATTCCTCAATAATTTTTCGTTTCACATCCATTGGATTTTAATAAATTATGTTACTTTCTTGAAGTTCTTCTATAATAGCTTGAATTTCGTTATCATGTCCTGTATGTCCACTATCCCTCGATGAAATAACAAGTCTTAGGCGATCTACGAGTTCATTTATATCATTCCAGTAATGAATATTGGTTTGGGATGTCCTCATGCCTTCACCCATCACGCCTTTCCTTCTCGCCGGGAATAGTTTGGATATCACGTTCACGTATTTAAAGCTTCTATTGGAATTTATTTTTCTCTCCGAATCATGCCCGCGCTTGTGGGCATTGGAGTCCAGCAATATTTGCCTATAATTATCCATGTCCTCCTGGCTCACGAGATCCATTTTCGGCTTAGACATGAACAATAATTCATATAAGCCATTTGTCCCATTGTAGTCCTTATTACCGACTGTTAAAGTATCATTATTGAAACGGATACCGGAATTTCCTAGTCTCCATCCCGATTCATTGCGTTGAATTCCATAAATCCTATCAACCTTACGATCATTCTCAAAGATTTTACTAATGTAGTTTGCCGCTCTGTCACTTTTTGCGTTAATATTTCCTTTAGCTTGCTCGACTAAATCTTTGAGTGGTTCCGCTACTGGCTTCAAAACTCTCGTTATAATTTCGTCTTCTTCCACATTTCTCCTTTTCAATGCTATGAATTTTTTCCGTATATTTTCTCTTCTTCGAAGAATATCTTGCGTTAATCTTTCTTTCCGATTTTCCGAATCCATATTAATACGATCGTGTTGATTGCTTACCATCAAATGCGTTCTTTTATTCAAAGATCTCACGTTTTATGCCTTCAAAATGCTGATCATTTGCCGAGTATACATCAGTTCAAGCATGTCTATCGATAAATTCGGTCGTCATCTAATTAAGCGGAAGAGGACCGATGAAGATTTTGATGTAGACCTTCGGGGAAACCGTATTAAGAATATGGGCGCGCCAATCGATGCAGACGATGGCGTAACAAGGAGATATTTCAGCCAAAATTCTCTATCCATCGTTAAGGATCGCGTTAACGCCGAATTGAGGTACATTTCAAACTTATCGGATCCCAAGCTGCCTCGCGATGCCGCGACGAAACAATATGTCGACCGCAGAACGTTATCATTAAATAAAAATGTCATTTCGGCCGCAGGAAGAAGAATATCCGCTCTCGCAGAACCTTTGGATCCGAATGATGCTATAACGTTGCGATATTTTCAACACAATTGCATGTTTGCCGCTGGCGATGGGAGCTTGGATGTAAAGAATAATAGGATCTCGAATCTCTCTGCTCCACAGGCCCCGAATGAGGCAGTTAACTATGAGTTTTTGCTTCATAATATGAAAAATGTCGTTAAATATGAGGCTGAAAATATCAACGCTCGAAATAAGCGAATAACAAATGTATCGAAACCTCAGCACGATTTAGATTGTGTAAATTATCAGACAATGCTTGATCATGACACAATGAACCTTAATTTCTTAACGTCATCTACGATGTTATTAACTAACGACATTTTTAACGCCCGCGGCTACCGCATAGGCGACGTCCACGACCCCGTAGAGAGTAGTGATTGTGTAACTCTAGGCTTTATGAAACGACAAATTGAAGATTTAAAATATCAGTTAGGGCTGAAATCAAAGTAGTAGGACGAACAGGTTGAAACTTGAAAGGACGCGGGCTGGACCTCGGAGAAAGCGACGATCATTTCACACAATGAACGTAACCATTAGTGAGTGCCGCGCGGAGATGGATTTAGTGGTTGACCTTGGCCGGAGAACACGCGCATCTAAGATATCACCGTGCGAGGGGGATGGAGAGAACGAGATTGAGGTTAATAACCCTTCACCAGAACTGAGGCTGTACAAAACGCCTAGTCATCCGTCGACATCTAGCAGGAATGTCGGTGATGATTCAACGGGATACGAGCTCGAAGAAAATGGACGGGGGGAGGAGAAGGAGGAGGATGGGGAAGAGGATGATGGAACTAAGCCTTGCTGGATCCTCGAAGACCGTCTTTATTTCGAATTGATGGGAAGAGAAGAGATGAATAGATTTTGGAACTGAGCACGCTGGCTTTATTTCCAAGCCGTTGTAAGTAGGCCAATGCCTCCCTTAGTGTATGGGGAAATGAAAATTCATCTCGCAGCATGCATGTAACGTTGATGGTTCATTTGTAATAAATAAAAAAAAAGGTACTTATCATGTGAGACATTTTTTTATTTCAATATTTATTTTAAAGCGATACTAAATATGTTAATCAGAAATATAATTAATATTTGAAATTCCGTAATAAACATTACTGAGATTTTGTAATTACGGCTATCCAGCCATTTTTACGGAACCATTAAGAGGATTATACCAAAATGTTTCATCACTTATAACCAAACAATATGCAACAGTTTTTGCCGGAAATGGTCTCGATGCGTCGAAATCTATGCGGACATCTACCGAGCCGTTATTTAGTGAATCATCCTGCTTGGAGCAATCAATGACAACAATTGGTGCTGTTTCCACAAATTCTTTTCTCGACAATAGAGGTTCGGGAGATTTTCCATAGAACGACGCTTGGAAGCTTGCATACATATTGTACAACTCTGCGATTTGACCTCGCTCGAAGTTGAGATTTAATACATCGTGCGGGTAACTTCTGCTGTTTAGAAAAACCTTTACGGCCCTCAAATTACAGCTGTCGAAGGCGCTAGAATCTCTTGCGATAGAATTATTCCTATCCGTTTGGAACGCGATGATCACATATCTTGGTTTTCCCAATTGAGATGTCGTCTTAACAGTCCATGTCTGCTTGTCAACTAACGGCAATTCGGGATATGTTGATAATGTCCATTTCCTAAAGGCCACAAAGATCGGATCTCCTTTATCGATACGCTTGAGCAATATCAATTTTGTCTTGTCAGCTGTAGATACATGCGGCATTCGCCAACAAATGCGATCCAGAGAAATTCTGGCCTCAACTTGATTCGTCGAAATATAGCAATTTGCATCACTCCTCGCACGTACAAGTGTTAATTCGTGTGTTCCGGCGACATATATTTTATTATGGTCCTCATGCAATCCAAATATATGCCTTAGCGGTATGCATACATTAAAGTAGCCATTCTTCAAGATTCCATTGTCATGTCCGATTCTTAGCCAGCCGGCATTTTCTAGAGACTTGGAGGCCTCCCCATCCAGCGAAATTAAACCCTTTAGCGTTGTAGTGATTCCTGGATTTCTTACGCAGTCAACTTCAACACCATTTATGCTGTATCGTATTTCCGAGAATATGTGTAGGAATGCATTATTCACTAACGTAGTTGTTTCAGCTATAGCACTTCCATCCACGTTAGTGATGCGGCCCTCTAAATACAAATAACTTTTGCAAGGAAGTATGAAATCAGATTGATTTTGAACTGAAATTCTTACTTCATCATTATATTCAAGTTTTGACTGCGTGTAAGGCCGGTAACTATACAATTGTAATGAACTAACTGAATCGTCCCATTCAGCTCCCGAATCCATGTTTAAGAAATCCATTTCTTATTTATTCTGAAACCGCAAGCCTTCAAAAACTCGTAGTTAATCGGTGATAGCCGCGTTGTCGAAGGTTTCAGACTAAATTCAGCTTGACTCCGCCACTTCTTATATCCAGAGAAATCAAAACCCATTTTCCTTTAAATGTAATCTAACGTTGATAGTTTCACCTCTAAAGTCAATCAGATCACCGTTCTGGTCCTTAATCTTTAAAGTAATATTAGTTATTGACTTCGTGTTCACCGGCAAATAGATGACATTGGACGGGCGCTCTACTATTTTATACCCGGGAGGTACTTCTGGAAAGAATTGATGAATAGAGTGTGCGATTCTTTCGTTGCTATACGTACCGCCGACAATTGAGCATTCAATCACGATGGTGTTGATATGGAGAATGGATACAATATCATCCGACACATGCCAAGTATTCGGCTCTAAAGTACGCTTTGAGAATCCTAGCAGCGGTGCTATAGTCCCCTCTTGGGTAAAATCCACGGCGTATTTGCAGTAGAGATTCGCGCGCAGTGTACTGTTATTAGCAGTCAACTTAAGATCTCCATCAGCAACAATACTTTTTAAATATGATTGGATATCGTCAATTTCATAAGTTCCAGTTGGAATCTCCACCGATTTCCCATCATCATAAAAGAATTTATTCTTCCCTTTGTATATATTAGGAATGGAATTATACGTTTCGAGGCTAATGAGGCCAATACTGTATTCTTTCTCAGAGTCCAATTCTATCTCTGGGAAGTAATTCACGCTAAGGATGGATTCCCTAGCTGTGAAGGAGAAAGTCGTCGACATCTTTATAATAGTACTGGAGCAATACTGATGCTTTAATCTCCTTCGATGTCGAAAGGCATACTGCGGGGAGTCCTTTCATAGATTCTCAGTTTTAATGCTCTTTCCGAATAGGAACCTCAAGCAAAAATGACCGCAGCGAAAAGATCTATCAGTCTGAAATCGACGCTTATTGTAAAGTATATTGCAGCCCTCAAAATATCTCATTAGTTCGAGTGGAGGTCTGAGGTTGCCATAGCTATCAAAATAATATACGAATTTATCGACCTTCCTATAAGCAACCCAATGTGTTCCCTCTCCTGCGGATCTGTCGAGATTCAAAATGGCCGCCTCATTTTTCCACGGACCGCCTTTTGGCAGTCTGTCGCGCATAAATACGCCGCGAAAATTAGGAATATTTAACTCCCGAGCGAAATAACTTATATCCACATTTGTTAAGGCCCTCCTTGGAAGATTTCTTAAAGTAAGTTTTTTTTTAAATATAAGCCGAGGCCCTTTTTATAAGGCTTCAGAACCAAGCCTTTGCCCATGACAATATTTTCCATTTTTAAGTTGTGCCGCTTCAATTCATCCAATCGCTTTCTGGCAACATGAGCATCAGATGCAGATTTAATTACGCTCGAGACGCCTCCTGCTAACCCACCCAGGGCCGTCAATCCCGCAAAGATTGGCATTAATGGGAGAATTCCTCCTCTCTTCGGTACTGGAATAATACGAGGAGTCGCAATATTCGACTTCCTAGTTTTAAAGTCCTTTCGTGCAGCTTTCAAAGCTACTTTAGCAACATCTTCTAATGTCTTCTTTTTGGCGGCCCCGATAGCCCGTTTTGCGTTCTTGACAACACTTCCAAAAGAACTACGACGCTTAGAATTACCAAATCCAATTTTGGATTTCACTTTCATGGCGCTTGCAACCGCTAACGAAGCAATTCTTTCACCCAATTTCGCATCTGACGATCTCACCCTTTTCCAAGCCTCTTTGGCCAAGACTTTATCAGCTTCTCGTCGTGCCACAGAGAGCTTAGAATTTGCGTAAGCAATATCGTGTTCTCGGCATAAAGCGTCAAGTTTATTAATCCCCGTCTCCCCTCGCGCCAACCTCTCCTCAAGCTTAGTCCCAGGACCACAGAATTGATAGCCGGGCAAATGGAGCTCCAAAGGTAATTTATCGATCACACTGTTTACTATTCCTTCTCCACGAACCTTCCGCTTCATACTGCCTGCTTCACTCGATAAAATGGGATATATATTACTTCGCAGTAATATCATCAATAGTCGCCTTTACGACTCGCCACGCGATGGAGTTTATAGACCAAAATGAAAAGCTTGCAATTTCTAAACTTCCTTTCGACGATGATGATGGGAAAAGAATGAGACACGGACCCCTTCTACCAGAATTTATTCGCTGCATAGTATGCGGTCCTTCCTCCTCGGGAAAAACCAACGTAGTCTTCAATCTCATCACTGAACCAAATGGTTTGAACTTTGAAAACCTATACGTACACAGCAAATCATTATATCAACCGAAGTATGAGTTTCTTCGCAATATACTGTCAACAATTCCCGAAATTGGCTGTTTTTACTTCAAAGATGGTGATGAAGTGGTTCCAATCGAAGAAGTACGCCCCAATTCGATATTTCTCTTTGACGACATCCAGTGCGAAAACAGAAATCATAACGTACGAGTGTACTTTTCAAGTGGACGACATAAAGGAGTAGATTCATTCTTCTTGGCCCAGTCCTACACTAAGATACCAAAACATCTCATAAGAGATAATGCTAACTTACTGGTGCTTTTTAAGATGGACGACCTCAATTTGAGACACATATATGATGACCATGTAACTACTGATATGAGTTACAACGATTTTAAAAAATTATGTCATCTCTGCTGCAAAAAATACAGCTCTGATGAAAAATACAGCTTTCTCGTTATTGATAAAGAAGCTGCAATGGACAACGGCAGATATAGAAAAGGATTTGATAAATTCATTAAATTACCATCAAAACTTCTATGAATGGCTAATTACCTATATCATCACAGAATAATACGCCAATAAATGATTTTTTTCTCAATTGTTTCATTATTTCCCATCCCACATACAGGAACGAAACACATTCCACCCAGTAACACACTCTTCCCATCATGAGACAAATTACGTTCGAACCTTTAACAGGCAGGGGAGTCCTCCAATATCCACGCGATGCCCCCCTCCCACTTCAAAAAGAAAAAAAGCAAACTTTAGGATCAACCTCAATTACGTTTTCAGGCCGAGTTTACTCGTTCGGGCAGTGGGATGAGAGGCGTCACTCCCCCACCTCTAGAGAGAACGAACAATCTTCCACCCATTACTCATCCTTTCAACGCAACGACCTAGCCTCCAAGCTATCCCACACACACACAGACGCCCTTTAACGGTCCTTACTAAAACATTCCCCACAGACCAGTGAACTGAAAAAATATATTTATTTTTCTAGGCCAAGTCCGGGACCCTCGCCACATCAAACCTCCAGACCTATCCCCAACATCCGCTCCACCCCTCCATTTCCATTTAACAATGCGGTCCGTCCTAAAACACTCTCTCTTGTTATTTATAATTCATCGAGTGTTTTCAAACACTGCCCCACCTTCCCTCTAACATTGAGGGCCGTCCTAAAACACGCTCCAGACCTACCACAACAACTGTTCCAGCTTTTCAGATCCTCCGCTTAACACTGGGGTACTTTATAAAACAATCGCCACCGCTATTGTTGAAACAACGAGTGTTTTTAAACGCCCCTATTTACACTACTCACTAACATGGTACACGTGTCCACAAAAGGCTCAATCCGTGGAAAGCTAATGGACCAGAGAGGACAGATGACAGGGCTCCTTCTAATAATTTCAAGCGAGCAATCCATGAAAGGCTCAGTGCGTCGGGATCTGCCTTGCTCATCAATTACTTCCTACACGCCCTGTTATTACCGACGGTGAAACCAGATATCAGCGCGGGTGAATTGGGGAGCAAACGAGGCTACTCCCGGGTGGCGAGCGATATATTATCGAAAGAAATGCCAGAGCAGCCGAGTTGGGTGAGTGAATCAGATGTGTGAAATCTAGGATAGGAAGGTGACTATATCTCGCTGTAACGATTATGACATTACACTATTTTCAGTATCGAAGAGCTTACTGAGTATACATTTTGAAAGATAGGAGAACGAAGAAGATTAGGAAGGATCTGTAGGCATATGTTACCCGGAAAACCACCATAAAGCAGGGTGGAAGGTGGTGACAATGTCAGCAGCCGTAAAAATGAGGCTATGATGATGAGAACTAATGGAAGTGGTATTTTGAGAAAATTTATAAACTTTATTTACAATGTTCTACATCAACGTAATACTCTAAATGCCAATGCGTGAGTATGTGGTAGGGGGTGATATATCACCGTACTACTTTTAACTAAAAAGTACAATTCTACTACTTAATTGAAACATATTAGATGTACATTCACGAGTTACGTTCAAATGAATGGATGGTATCTAAATGGTATTACATACAATCACTCTTAATTCAGTAATTTCTTTAAATTTATTAATTTATTTCTCCCTAGTTATAAATTAGTAATGTAACATGCTTCACGCAATACAGACTTGCCTACAACATAGCGTCTCACTATACCTTTCCCATTACTATTTTCTCTTATGGTATGCGGGAAAAATGACATTTTTAATCCACCGTCATGACAGCATAGGTATCTCTCTTATCATGTTTTCTGATCAAATATAGTGGAATTCGCAGGCGTTCTTAATAAATTTATTACGTCGAAGGCAAGCATATCAACTTCAAATTTACTTTAAAGTCTAAATTTAACCTGTGTTCTGATATTAATTCCACTCTAGTTATTCTATTAAGCTCGTAACACTAATGCAATTACCAAAACGGCCTTTTACTAATCTCGCTGATATCCTTTACACACGCTATAGTTCTTGTATCATACCTTCCTAGTGTTTTAACGGACCGATTCCGCCACCCGGATACAAAGGCGGACCGACGCGGTTACATTCAAATTAATACGTTTCGGCGGCGTACGCCTACTCCGTAATGGTAGGGGTCCCGAGCCGTCGAGGATTAAGATCACGGAGGGAACAAAACAATGAATTTGGGGTAACCTGCGAGAAAAACAGAGGTAAGACGAACCACACTCTCGGATATCTGAGAATCAAGGATTTAATACACGTCTACAATCGTTCTTTGAATGTTACAAAACACGAGAATATTGCAGCCCATGACACAAACTCCCTCCAAAGCACAGGAAATAAGCATTACTGGTGCGAATGTTTCCGCGGCGTCGTTCAGATGTTCCTTGCCTATCAGGTTCTGCGTCCGCGTATGTTGACTAGGGGTGACAACATGCTCGGACGCAGAACCCCATATGCAAAGTCAAATAAGCATTATATTTAAATACACTGAAGGTAGATGAGTTCCAATGAGATTGATGACATTTAGACACATTAATGAAATGGATGGGGGTTAAAACGATCGAGCTGAAACTGTTCATAGGTTACAAAGAAATACAATTTTTACACTAAACTCCCGAGTCAAATTGACTGATCGCGGAGCGAATATTAACGAAGGGCATTTAATATCAGACAGATGGCTTAAATCCAATAGGGTCCCGAGTCCCATTGATAATATTAAATATCATAAGGTAAGACAGGATGGCAATGATCAGCGATGCCTCAAGTGTCCCGCATCGCTCAATATTTCACACTTGACTCGATGGTTGGACAACAAAAGGGCCAAAAAGGGGGAATAGGCGAAAGCGGGATGGCAGTGGCTTACGCGACGGATGGTGAAGACAGGTGATCGAAGATAAGGTGGAGGCTGATGATAATTGCACTCGTACCGCCAGACAGCATTTGGGAAAACGGCCCTGGCCCGTGGATCCCTCGCACGTCGCCGACAGAACTCTTCGTTCCCCGCGTCTCCGAATCCTTTGCAGTGGCCGCTACCGACGATGCGTGCGTGCAATATCGCGAGACTTCGAGACAGTATATGATGAAGAGCGTCCACAAGACTTAGGGTTGCGCGATGAAGGAGCTCGGTTGATTCCACATAAGAGCAGGAGCTCGTTCCGTCGCGAAGCAAACTTGAACACCTTCCTCTGATGCCCAGAACAACACGAAAAATCAGCCCCCTTCCGCATTGGAACTGGCTTTTTATACCCGTCTCTCGCACGGGCGTGTGGGTAATCTTCTTCACGAAGCACATGGGGAGAGGGGAGAAAGGGACAAATAAAAGGTGGCCACCGCCATTCATCCAGGGGTATACAAAACCACTTTGCCGCATTTCACACACACACACCAATTCTACGACACACTCACTACCTCCTCACGACCTTGCGAAGCGTCCTTATCTTAAGAGCGCGGGTCGACTTACAAAGAAAAGAATAGGTGGGAGGGGAAAGAAAGACATCGAATAGAGACGGGAAACGGCTCGTATCCATTACAGTACAGATACCATATACTAATGGTATATTCTGAAGGAGGCCAAAAAGGGGAAAGTGTTATCTCTCTCGTAATTTCGCATTACATTTACGAAAAACAATTATTACTAATCTTTATCTACGGTTTGATAAAACTAATTATTTCACGTTGTCACCACAACATGTCTTCTGTGATGGTGACACCTAAATATTTAATAGAATCTACGTTCCATATTTTATTCTATTTGATGAAATAAGTATTTCAGAGGGAACCATTATTTTTCCATAAGTTACTGCGAATTTTATCAAGTTTAACTGGAGCTGCCAAGTAACTCAGAATCATCAACTGTCTCTAAATCCTTTACTAACAACTGACTGTCATCCTCATCCTCATTATTAATATCCCTATACTGTACTGCATCATTAGCAGGAATACGGATAACACACAGTAACTAAGGTATCCAAGTCATTTATGTAAAAAAGGAATAAAAGTTAGCTTATTACTAACACCATCATTAGATGGTGTTAATTTCCGTGAGTAGAGATAACTCATTGAGTGCGTTCACTTTAAGTGTCCAAATCAAAATATAATGTTATTCCCAATTCCATTGGTTGCTAACTTTGCGATTGACATGAATTGAGACACCATATCGACCGCTTGTCTGGTGTCAAAATCACTCTGTCTACCTGAACGTTACTTTCGCACGAAACTAGTATATGTCATTTTTATAAATAAACTTCTGAATCTAATAGCCTAGTCCAATAAACACTAATGTCGCATGTAATGCGTGGAGAAAACCAATTATAAATATTGGAATTTTCGGTTGGTAACTCATGTCTCTTCGTTTGTCACTTCAATCTTACCTTCTTATACATTTTGAGACATGGTGCTCGATTTCGCACCTCGAACGAATTCGCACCTTCGATTTCCCAACTCGCACGATTTGCATACCGTAAGGAAATAAAAATCGGCGGAAGTCACGTTATCATGAAATATTTTTTGGCCCATTTTTGGACTTGGTAAGGCATAACCCTCCATATAATGTGAGCTAGTGGATGTAAACTTAAAAATTCGGTTTATATTTGCCCACTGGGACTAGAAAATGTCAAACCTTTGCAGGGAAACATTTTGGGAGGCATTTATGTTGATCTTTTTAGCAATAAACATTTTTTGGCCATAAATAAATACAAAAGAACAATTTTAACCCATAAAAATATTTATTACCGTTAGTATAACTGTAGTCCATCCCAGGGACCATAGACCATTGGGGCCCATGGCTGGGAATTTCCGCAAATAATCTTTTGAAATCAACGAAAATACTTTTATTTTACAATAATTATTGTTTTTCCTCAGTTGCATTCAAAATAATATGATGTCTATGTCGAGGTCTTGAGCTCTGAACTTTCGTATTCTTCGCAGAGTTTGAGTCATATTTTGACATTATTTCTTCTGTATCATAATATTTTTTGCATAGTTTATCTTTGAAACTGAACTGATTTATTAATGTAAATATTTATGGTCCCTTTTTTATCCTAACTTTTAATTTCAGAACTTCAACTTTCCTTGCCCAGTACACTTTCTGACTGGCAGCGTTCGGGCCTTATTTGCAAAAGGGGATGACCCAATCAACCTCCCCAGTCATATCATTTCAGGAGGATGAGGTATAATTTCTAAAGCGGGCCTTATCTTATTCACTAAATAGAGATTTTCATCATGTGTCTTCCGCTGTAGCGATATTTTTACAACAGGATAAAAAAAAGTCTTCTTACACAATGTGCAAGTAAACGAGTATAGAGATCTGTACATGGGTGTACAATATTCACCCTCGTCCCCCTTGTGTGAGAAGTAAGGACATCGAAGGCAGTCTGAACTAGCGCATCAGAGTTTGACGTATATTTCTAGATTATTACAATTAGCGATAGGATCCATTGGAGAGGCGGTTCCTTAAAATACGATTCAGTGAACATATATTTATAGCCCCGATGATGCAATTATTAAATTCCGAAAAGTTGATGAGGAATCGCTGTTTTTATTTTTACGACCTCACCTCGAGAAAACCATCCCATGTTAATGGAGGTCAGTATAGTGAACAATGAGATTAAATATTTGCTCAATACAAAGTAATGTAACAGTTATTGGTTAGTTGCCAATTTTTATGTTAAGTAATGTACACGTTAAAAAGTCATTACCTTTTAATTTCTATGGCAAAATCTACAACACGTATTCTGATTTCTTCTCGTAAATTTGCTCCAATTTATTACTGTCCCTAGATATGCGCGGAAATAATATTTTTTGAACATACTCCGTGTACTCGGGAGTTTTATCCACCCCTTCATCACCTTTTCTCCCAATTATTGCTAGAATATTGCGAGAGAGCCAATCGCCCGCCAAGGGTATGGAGGACTGGGGAGCACGGGCACGGTTGAGCACCTAGGTAACACGCGGTGTGTGGGGGATTGGCAATGACGGACAAGAAACACAGGATTTTATCACCATCTGCACGTCACTAGAAATATGGTCGTTCCGAGAAGAACGCCACACCACAAGAGGTTTTCCCCCATTGTTTTGCCGCCATTACCCACAGTGTGGTCTTTTGCAACAGCATAACATACAAGCACTTCAATTTAAGATTCAACTGAATGTTCAAGCATATTGATTGCTCTCTCATTCAAACCTTCGAGTCATATTTCACCTCCCTATGGTAACGTAAATCTCTTAGGGCAGTATTCATATCGTATTCGAATTCAGAAAGTGGAGCACGGAAGAGTGAATTATCTTTCTTTTAGTTCCATCAGATATTTCTCTTGGGGTATCCGAAGTGATTATTTGTTTCTTGTAATTCCTATAATTTATACTGGATTAGTCCTACAAATAATATACTTTTTCCAAGGCAAGATTTTGTTTTTTTTTGCATAAAGGATTAATATAAAATATATATTACTGAAGGAATTTGTGGCAGTCAGTGATGCTCTAAAATCATTTTGTATTTTTTCTGTCGGCTTGCCTCTAATTATGGGATTAATATACTCGCTCACACTAAAGCAAAAACAATTCACGCCAGCACTATGGATCTCCGAGACTCCACCCACAACAATCAAGACCTTTAATGGATTGACTAAAGCCCGTTTGACACGGTCTAATTTATTGGACAATAAATTGGCACAAATAATGGGAACTATATTGCATTGAAATCTGTCGATATCTTCCACATAACACCATTAATATTGGAACCAATATTGGCCATCAAAATTCTCATGATTGGGTACGCAATGTCCCGCATGAGTACGGCCTATTATATGAAAACAGAACATTGTGAACGCTGGTTTATTGAATACGAGGTGAAATATGGAAATAAAAGTTTTATATATTATTATAAAGTATTAGAAGTGCCTTCAAAAGAAATTTTAATCTTCAAACTTCCCAAAAATGTATCCCAAAGACGCAGTATTGATACGTGTAGTTGTTTTGGTCTCTAACATGTGGCAATGCTAGCCTCAGATTGGAGATTGGCCGGCAGGAAATTGAGCATGCTCTACAATCCAATATTGGGGCAGAGACTGTCGAAGAGATTGTCGGATTGGGTGGGAAATTGGGTTATGTGTTAAGCGGCACGCAATTCAATTTCCAATGGATTGGCAAATAAATTAGACCTTGTCAAACGGGCTAAAACCATACTAGGTTGCGAATAAATTTGGCAAATAGTATTCTTAAAAGAGAAAGGAAAATCTCCCTTCTTGTCCCAAATTCTTCATGTTCTAATCCGGAGCAATTGAATTATAGCCAATTAAGGACAAAAAAGTGCTTCTGTATAAATTATATCACCTTTTGGTCCTTTCACCGTCCTTTAATTCACGGCGTAACAAAATGTGTACGCCTTATCATGGGTTAAATGAAGTCAAAAGCATGTTAAGTAACTGAAAAAATATTGTTAGACCAAAAAATTTCTTGATATCAAGGTTTGACATTGAGCACAATTTTTTTCTAAATCAAAATAATATGTTTTCAAAAATACATATTTCTCTAAAAATTAATTACAATATGACCATTGTCAATAACTATACACGTTGCCTGAGCTAACTAAAAACAAGGTCTAAAATGGGAAAGACTGTTCTCGAGCTCTACTAATCATGCGCTAATCCACAACAGGCTGCAGTTTCTCTGAGGGATCAGTGCTAAGCTACTTTAGGAACACCCAAAATATCACTAATAATTTTTATTTCAATCATACTTTTGAACCATGTGGCCCCTACAGCATGATGACTTTAGCCAACCAATGTTTCTTCTATTTAAGCCACTGAATGAATAAAGTATGTTAAAGTTTACTCACTTTTTCTATGCTATAAACATAATGAAAAAACTCAAGAGTTTTATTTATTTATAATTCAAATATAAAAATATATAAATCAATAAATTCGGTCATTTTCAAATGTGTAATAAGAATTTCTGAAAAAATTCAAAAGCTGGTCTAAAAAAAAGATTTTAACTAAGGATTGATAGCTTATAGGAGACAGGTTAAGCAAAAGCCATTTCTTGGACATCTAAAACAAAACTGTCTCAAAACTAATGAAGCAAAGGCCATAACCCATATCGACTGCTCTACCTCCTCCGCACTGTTGCGATTAATCGGTGCAGTGATCGTAAATGAATCTCGGGACCCATAACCAACACTCATCGAATTACTTGAATGATATAATCTCATCAATTATCTTCAGGGGTAAGTCTCACACGTGGAATGTAAATTATTCGTGTGAGTTAACTTTACGAATATTATAAAAAAGATTCACTTTAATTTCAGCCTTACTCTCAACTTCTTGAAAGTAGGATTCAACTTCAACCTAACAGTGAATTCGAATAAGATGTTCTACCTCTTCATTAGCAACAAGAGGTCCATTATAATAGCATTGTTCCTTAATTAAAAATGCTTTCTTTTTCATGGCACATGCAGGCTTCTGGAAGTCTTCCGCGTAGTCATTTTTAATGGCAATATTTCATCCAGTATGCTGCAGGCGTCCTCAGGCCAGGCAGAACAAAAGATTGCTTTGAAAACGGCTCTTATTTATACTATAATATATATTTTCACTCTTCTCTTGCTTTCTTAGTGAGATGCAGGGAACCAACGCAATTCCACACCAGGAATACCAACAGCCAATCAGGGACCAGAAGCCGCATGGCCTCCTCGAAAGCCGTGTATAAATAAGAGCCCGAAACCTGTTTGTGTCATCAGAACGTCGTGAAACCCTTCGCCAGAACAAAACTTCCTTTTACAACCCATTTTATAGCGAATGGAGTGGAATGAGAAAAATAATTCTACACCGGAGGTGTTAGAGTTAAAAGTTTTGAAAGGAATCCAGTATTTTTATTAATGATTTGGAGTTACCATTGAGTGCAAGTCACTACGTTTACACCAATAAACATTAGTCAATGTGAATAAATGTGAATAAACATTAGTAATGCCTACAACCAAAAGGCACGCAGGCCATGGCTGATAATATGCTGTGTATCATAAGACTGATAACATGCTGTGCAGTCCTCCTGAAAAAAATAGAAAACTGATTAAATGTAGCTTTATTTCAGGGTGAAAATAAAGCCATTTTATGCATACTTTTCAGGAAAGAAGCGGATAAATGTTTTCTAAAATCCGCGAGGCTATAAGAAATTTAATGTGGAACGAATGAAGAATCAGCAACAAATTTTGAGGCTTGTAAAAAAAACAATACAATGAGCTATTAAGACGGGCTCATTAAAAACTGTCCTTCTACTCCATTCTAGCGGTGAAAAATAGATCTAACGGCGGGAGGCGTCAAGTTTCATCCAACGAGTAAAAGGAAGGAAGGAAATAGGCTGGCTAAAAAAGACGAAAGAGCAAAATGACGCCGCGTGAACGTCTCACAACGTGAATCATCATTAATCTTAATGGAATCGAAATAGGAGACTACACGGCGCATAAAAATTAAATGGGGCAACGGAAAGTTTAAAAATACAAAAAAAATAGAAAAACACGAGCTCGGATGTAACGCGAAACTGCAGCCGTGAATGCGCGGATAGGAGGTAAGGTTTTAGAAGAATTTAACGCGGGGGAAGGTGTATGTGTGTGTGTGCTCAGAAGTGAGGGGCAGGACACGTCAATAAGACAAATAGCTCGACGATGGGAAGGAATTGGATCCGTGATGGATTGATCGCCGCGGCTGCCGTGTTTACCGAGCTACGGTCCCCCACGAAGCGACCGCACCGTCGCCTATAACTCAAACCCAATTGTGCGGGGCGGGTCGGCGATGATGGGGGTGGAGATGGGAGGAAGGCTGCTTTTCGGGGCGGAGAATGATGGCGACGTCGGGTGGCCGCAATGTGGAGGCTTGGGGGGTTGGAGAGGTGGAGGAAGGGGAGGAGACCAAGGAAGACCACCGGCACCACTCAGGCATGACAAAGGCGTTCTCCGCTCCGCACCACCGCTCGGCGTATCGACTGGTGCACTCCCCCCGCTACTTTCCCACCTGACGCCCCATTCTACCGCCTTTTATTGGAAAAACTGGAGAAAAAATAACTCCGCCCCTGTTACAGTCTAGCCCGCGGGAGATCAAAAACAGTTCCCGGGGCGGTGCGCGGGAGAAGGAAAGAAAGGTCGGAGGCGGGAATGTATGCTTTCCTCCCCAGGAAGTCAATTGCTTCACTTACCGCCGCGCTATGTTGCCTCTCCTCTCCCACACGAATGGCTCGTCACGCAATTTAACAAGGGAAGGAAGTCGTTTCGTTCGAACGATGGAGAGGCTCTTCCGTAACCATATATGAGAAGTGAACCGCCGCGCAGTGGGGGCAAAAACAAAAAATGTAATAATATTGATCTGATTCAATAGTCGATGGTGAAGTAAATGGCAGAGCTGGGCAAAGTAATAATTCAAAATTGCCTTAAGCAGTCTTACAGGCTAAAAATATTTTGATCACGGTTGAGGAATACTAGCAGGATCGTAGCTGAGAAGGGCTTAATTTATCATTTATGATTCGATTTCTACGATCTCTATAAAAGCTGACAAACTAAAGCACACAAATGGTTTCGTCTAGCATATTCAAAACTACCAAAAGGTGCGATCTAAATTCATGGGTGGAGTAGAATTCAACGAACTGTATCCGTTATGGGGAACTCAACATAGTAATATAGTTATTGCACATAATTAATACCATGGATAGGGATTTATTAGGTCCCTGATTGCCGACTTAATTTATAAACCAGAAATAGCTTTACCTCTATTGGAATGGAAAAAATGAATTATTCATGGAGATACTTCAATGTTTTTGCATCAAAATGAAGTGATAAAAGCGTATGGTAGGATCAAACCGAGGACATTTCATGTCCTCGAGTAATGAACTAAAGGTAGATACACGGTGACATGTCAGCAAGAGGCATGATTCACGTCATTTTTAACTCTCAAGCCAATTTATTGGGAATAGGAATAGAATTATAACATTTTTAAGCATATATGCAGATAAAAATAAGTATTCATATCCGAAATGGGCATTAAGTGTCATTATTCAGAGGGAAAACACAAATTTTAAGGAGTTTCAACTCAGTTATGAGCACAGTATTACACATTTACAATCAAAATCAAATCAAAGTAGCGTTTATTTGGTTAAAACTTGATCATTTCTAAACAAAAATTGCATGAATGAAATGCCAAAAATGTATTTAAAACTTTTCATCTTCGATAAAAAGTGAGACCGCTACCTTTTGCGTGCATTAGATCTGACACATAATCTATCAGTCGCTCAGGAATTAACCTGCAAACAAACTCCTTTCGACCATTCACTCACCACCTTTCCGAAAGCTCTTAAGCCGACGTTAATCAACAGATCAAACTTTGCTCGACATCCTTTCACGTCATGCTCAAACAACTCAGTATATTTGATAGCATTTTCACCTGATGTGTTGGTTTTAGATGATTTCTAATAATAAAATTCTTTGCTCTGCAAGCAAAAATCAGTTGTGATTTTGTTTATGGAATAAGGATGAAAATATTTTGCACCTTGGACTAGTAAGGAAATTTTTAAAGCATTTATCACAATTTCGTTTTAACACTTGTTTTTTAAATTAATAAGGCAATTTTTCTGCATTGTACCAACTTAAAGTACGTTCACACCAAAATATCCTTTCGAGTTATCTTATACAATGGAAATTAATCAATACGCACTACTTTCGTCTCATGTGAAGTATTTAAGTTATCATCATCGGTCAACAATCCTAGGATTGGTTTGACGCAGTTCTACACTCGATTCTTCTATCGGCCAACCTCTTCATATTGACGTAGCTCCTCTCTTTTACATCCTTCACAACTTTCTCCATATACCTCATATGAGGCCTGCCTTTTCCATTCTTACCGTTCACTTTTCCCTCGAGGATTGTCTTCATCAGGGCATCGTGTCTTAAGATGTGGCCTATTAAGTTGTCCCGTCGTCTTTATAAGGTTTTCAGTAGGCATTTCTTCTCTCCCACTCTTCTTAGGACTTCTTCGTTTGTCACTCGCTCGATCCATTTAATCTTCATCATTCTTTGGTAGCACCACATTTCAAATGCTTCCAGTCTGGACTTCTCTGCTGCTGTCCATGCTTCGCTGCCCTTAATGGAATAAAGGCCTCTTAACAGAATGCTCCAGATGTATGTCCTAATGAAATGTTTCCTCACTTCCACGCTTGTATTTGCAGCTGTAAGCAGAATCTTCTCCTCGTAAAATACCCTTTCGCTTGGGCAATTCTACTGGAAATTTCTCTTTTACTTAGTCCATCGCTGGTTACTCGGCTTCCCAGGTAACAGAACTCTTCCACCTCCTCGATTTTTTGTTTTCCTAGTTACCATTGGTCCTGGATTCCTTTCTCCTACTGCATATAAATACCTTAGTTTTCTTTTTTTTTTGATCTTCAGATGATATCTGGTAATTGTTCTTTACATATTTCCTAGTGTCTTCTTTAAATCTCCTACTGTTTCTGCCATGACTGCTATGTCATCGGCAAATCGTAGCATGCTGATTTTCTCCCCATGGGTATTCAATCCCGGAGACTTTTCTTTGACTTCTTGTCTTTGACTTTAAGTTATATGGTGGCAAAAACTTATTCACAGTAAAAAAATCCAAAACCCTAAGAAGTTTCTCCTCCTGATGATACATAATATCTACTATAATAATAATACCCGTATTTCTTCTTTTCCGTCCATCCGTTCGTCCGTCCGTCTGTGCGTCCTTTCATTTCGAAAACATTTGTCCGCAGAGAGATACCATAAATTGCTTTTGGTTCAGAGATCTGAAAGGCCTAGAAAAACGTCTCCTATTTTTGTAAATGTTCGGGTTCGATTCCTGGAGGAAATTATGTGTACATTTATTTAAATTATGCTTTCCAATTTAAAAGACTTTATTCTTTCACTCAGTTAAATACAAAAATGTGAATCACTTTCATCCATTTTATTTATATATTTATGGACAAAGTTTTAAACTTTTTAATTCCTACCATTGTTTCGCGCTTTTTCCTTAGAACTTTTACTAAACTGTTTTTTAGTTCTAGTAAGATATTCTACTAGACTTTTTACAAAATATAAACCTTACATTTCTACATAAATTACTCTTAAAAGTGTAATTTATGTATAAATGCTTTGGTTTTTATTCTTATCCGAACGTTGCTAAACTCGTCGCCATAGTCGCCTAAACAGTTCGTTTTAGAGATGTACCGTAAACTTCATTGTACTTTTTGAAATAGTGTTAGAAGGTATTGGAGGCGATATCTAAAGTGATTCATGAAGCAAGGTTGGCCGTTTTATTTGACACATACATGAAGAATTACTTCCCCCGCTAATCACGGATCCAGTGGTTTTTGCCCGTTGTAAAACGAAGAGTAGTAGGAGTGTACAAAAGTGCACAAAAGTAAGTGCGATGAAAATGCAACAGAAATAGTGGCTTGTTAAAAATTAATTTTTTTCATAAATGCAAAAATTAAATCGATGTCGTGAAAAGTGTGCAAATATGCTACCAATCACCATGCATGCACTTTAAAGAGATAAATATTTGTCACAGCTTTCAGGGAAAAGAATTAACTCCTAACTAAATGAACTGCATTATTAAATATCTATAATTATCTTTTATGAAGGAAGATTATGACGCTCTAAAACGCATGTAGGGCAGCAATGCCCATGCAATTTCATAAGAGGCCGTAAAAGAAGAACATTCTTGCACTCGAGTCCAAACAGACATCACTCGTTTCGAAAGCAGTAGTCGATTGGTAAACACGGGATGAAATCACAAATGTATGTCATTTTATTCTACCACCATTTTTCTGCATTACATTTATTTCCCTAATAGTTCGAATGGACCCAACGGTATGTAGTTTAAAATACTACATTGAGCTAAAATTAGACAAAATTAAGTTTGTAAATCACTATTCACAATTTGTAACTTATATAATTCTCCTCAATGATCATTTATATATTATTATTGTAGCAAATGTATTTATCTAAGAAATTCTGAGATTTTAAATTCCATTGGGGAAAGTAAAGTTCTCACACGTTACACTACTGATAATTAATTGTTCTTTTTATTTTCTTATTCTCAGGTAGTGGATCCAATATTTCACGATCAAATTATTTTCCTTAGATAAGAGTAAAAAGGTGTCAAAGTTGGTTTGAAGTGACCTCTTGATAACCGCGTACACGACCATATCGACAAAGTAAATTTGAACGCATGTGGTGATAAGATTACGCCTTGTGGTACGCGATACGGGTTTTGCATCTGCGTCGGATATAATGCAAGCGTGTCCATTAGCAAGAGTCAACAAAAACTTCAAATAGGACATGGAAGTGGCTGCTTTAACAGTGTGTTCTTACTATCCTTAAAGTGAGACTATCCCTTGCTTCCACTTCATTCACTAACCGGAATTGATCGTCGACTCTGGAAAGTTGCAGTGATGTTTACATCTCAAAACGTTAACATAAACCAGAACAGTTAAGCGGGTGAGATAAAATATATCGATGCTCATGAAATACTATTTGGAAAAAAAATATCGCCCCTCTTTGAAATTTATATTAAGAGCTACCGAGGGAATACAATCGAGTTCAATGGATTTTACTTTACAAAATAGTGTATGTAAAATTGACACCAGAGGAGACTAGAATGCTTGTATTTTGGTTTATAATATAGTTATTTTACCTAAGCAATTTAATCAGAGCCATTTTTCACTAAATTTTTAGAACATAAAAGTTTTGCCACTAACATCTACAACATTCAAATCATATTTTATAACAACCTACATATTTATTCAAATTGAACAGGAAATAATATTGTCTCCCTCAGAGGAAAAAAAATATTTTCGTTCCATACATATTTACAATTCTAATTATTAAAGCATGCTGAAATTTTGCGAATTCATAATGATAGATCGGATGGTTGGCTCTCATAGGATTCTTTTAGACTTTTGACGGAGACTGTGACAATGACGAAAATTGAAATAATATTCAATTCCCTAAGCCCTCATCTGTCGGACGATTCCATTTTAAATTCCACTCGGTTATTCTTCTTAAGTGGGTCCCTTTCTCTCCCTGTTGTCGAGTCAAAGGAGTCTCCCTTGCAGGAGCGGCTTCGGAAAAGGAATTGGAAAAAAAGGGGCAACCATGTATAAAGATCTGGCCACTTCATTACCAAGTCCTGCCTTTCTCGTCGCACCGCCGCACCCGCCTGTTCGGCCTTTCCAGAAGGAGTGGAGCAAGCGAATGGAATCAACGGCCTTTCTCTTGGCACACCATTTCCTTCGGTTTCGTTTCACCACCTCCCACCATGAATTTCACTGCCCCCCCCCCCCCCCACGCCCAGCCCCTACTCTTTCTCTTCCCTCGCAAGTCGACGGAGACTTCTTTTCCTGCCACCGTGAATTTCTTTGGACAGAGACATTGACAGCGCTCGTCTTCCGGACTAATGTGAATGTATTTTGAAAGACTGATCGATTGAAAAGATTTATCAATGCTCTGGAGTAACCCATTAGCGCAAGTAAACTAAGGACAATTTTACATTCAGCTCATACAGTCATAATAAGTGCATTAAGCACTAAATAACTAAAAACAAGAACTAAATCAATATTGCACCAAATTTATAAGACATTATATTAACTAAATCAACACCATTTTAATCCATTCCGAGCGGGTGTTTCCAAATAAAGTTCTTACCGTGACCGGATAATATTTTTTTTGTCTCCATGAGCTCTAAAACCATGAGTTCAAATGAAGGAGGAATCGGAAACGACGATTACACCGAGAAAAATGAGTCCTTACGCGAGGCGGACCCAAAGAGGAAGAGACCGCTTTGAGGAGCGGGAGTCAGCAACGGAGAGGTAGGTAGAAGGCAGAGGAACTCAGGACGCACATGGTTCGTCACCCGCTCCTTCGTCCATGACGTTTTTCCGTCATCCTCACTCAACGTAAATATAATTTTTAAATAGAAAATTTTTACCTTGAAAGACTGAAATAAAGATGAGGATTTAATATTAATGGGTATTGGGTTCCAAAACTTGGATTCAGTGATGAGGAAGGAGTTGAGGTAGATGTTGGTATGTGCTTGTGGCTTGTGAAACAAGTTGGCGTCAGAGCAAATAAGTCAATGGGATACACTTTTGGGTGCATTAGGGGGTATCGAAACGGAATTTTGGTGTCGATGGGCTGAGTCAGAAATTTTCCGAGCACGTACTCACGCTCTCGTAAAATTACATTTCATTTTATGGGAAATAATTCAGTGGGTCTGATCAGGGATGACGGAATTTCCCCATACCTTGAAATAGTATTTAATAAATCCCTGATCGAACACTTCGTACCGATGGATTGGAAAGCAGCCGATGTAACACCCGTTTTTAAAAGTGGTGATAGGGAGCAGCCATCTAACTAATCCCTCAAATCCATTTCATGCAAGGTCCTGGAACATATAATTGTCAGTTCAGTCATGGGGCACCTAGACAGCCAGGATTTATTGTCCAATATTCAGCATGACTTCCGTAAGATTAGAGCATGTGAAACTCAACTTGTTCTCTTCCTCCAAGATATTTTAGTTCCTCTTGAAAAAAGTATTCCAGTGGATGGAATATTTCTCGATTTCAAGAAAGCTTTTGACAAGGTGCCTCATAGCAAACTAATTTTGAAATTAAAATCTTATGGTTAGACAGTAACATTATATCATAGATAAATTATTTCCCACATGATCGAGTGCAAAGGGTTGTTTTGGACTGTGTTACCTCCCCGGCAATTGAATTCACTTCAGGTGTCCCACAAGGTAGTGAGATAGGTCCACTCCTGTTCCTTCTGTACATAAATGATATCAGTAAGGTGGTAAAATGTAAGCTTCGTCTATTTGCCGATGACGCAGTAGTGTACCGGGAAAATCTATGCCCAAATGATAGAGAATGTTTAAATGATGACCTACAAGAAATTGAAAAATGGTGTGATACATGGCAGTTAGAATTAAATTTTTTAAAATGTGTAGTAATGAATTTTTGGTAGAAGAATTGTTCTCCTCCTAGCACATACAAAATAAGTGATAATGAATCAACAAACATGGAATCCATTAAATATCTGGAATAAGACTGACACATCATCTTTGATGGGCTAAACACATACGTGAAATAATGGGTAAAGCTAATCGTAGACTGGGGTTCATCAAAAGAGTATTGGGTAAATGTGACGATCATGTACGAGGAATCAGCTGCTTTTCCCTTGTTAGACCTCATTTGGAATATGCAGCCAGTATATGGGATTTCTATGAAATCGGTCAAAATAAAAAACTTGAACGTGTGCAGCGAAGTACGGCAAGATTTTTAAAGGGACGGTATGATAACTTTACTAGCGTAACCAGTCTATTAAATGAATTAAAATGGGAATCATTGTCAATTCGCATGTTGAAATTTAGATCTCTTATTTAAATACCAAGATAATATTTTCAGTGATGACGTTAAAAATATTTTACGAACCTAAACTTACTATAGTAGACTGGACCATGATTACAAAATTAGAGAAATTGATTGCCAAACTGACAGATTCAAAATGTCCTTTTCTCCTCGTACAATTAGGGATATGAATAGAAGCAAATATGTCCAATACGAGTGAATCAATGTATAGCATACGTAGCTACTTGTTGGTATAAGGACTTGAAGGTAACCCAACTAAAAGCATGTTTTTGGTTGCTTACTTTGCTATTTTTATCTTTTTTTATATTGTGAAGTTTAGACTAGTATATTAATACTAATCCTTTTTTATGCATGTAGTGTATGTTTGGTGAGAATCCACCCCCTGCCACACACCTTTGTGGTGGCTTGAAGGGTATTATGTAGATGTAGAATTAGATACAAGAAACTGAAGGGAAAATTTGTTTATAGAGTTTTGTTTATAATAGAAAACAATCGTTATTTAGTGCAATACTAACTTTAATTTTTTGAACATGAGAAAGGCACAACTCATCCAATAATTTTTTGGTTTTTGAACTGAAAACGTTGAAAATTTTAGACGTGATAGAACTCGTCTACACGTTAGTATACACTTCATCTTAATCAGTGAATTGCTTCAGATTATTCCTTGCCCTATCTTTTAAGACGTTTTTGAGGCTATATTCCCCATTACGAATAACTGAGAAAATGGAAATATGCGTAATATTTAAGAGTGGAGGGAAGGTGGAGAGAACCTCGGTGCGATTAATAATAATAATATTGATGTGTATTTATAGCTCCACAATTTTAGTAATGTTTTCTGCCAGATTTTTGGAGCATTAGGTAGCCTCAAAGATCGCATATCTGTGGAGAAGCTGTCTTCCGTGCATGAAGTGTATTACTACTATTGTAAATAGCATATATAACAATTAACTTAAAATCATTCCCTTTTTGCATGATGAAAAAAGTTGTAATCAAGTAAAATATTAGCCTGCTATTAGTAAAAGGTGTAACATCTATCTTTTATCCCGTCTAAAATATTTCCAGCCTTTACTAAAGCACCAAGAGTTCAGATGTTTTACATTGCAACCATCGAATTGTGGACAGAAATTTGAGTGCTATGCTCACAGTGCTCAAGTAGGGACCTGTATGCCACTGAAAATCATCTGTGTTCTCGGTCCGATTTGCAATTGAGCCAACGGGATTGGAATCTGTCCACTCTGCCTGGTAACATAACCTGATCCCCATTAATAGGTAGGGGTATCGAAATGATGTACATCCCCCCCTTTGTAACGTGTTTACAATATTTCCAGCCTAATCTGACCAACTCCTTTCTTTTCCCAAGTCTTCACCATAAAGGAGAATGCTCAATATCCACGCTTGGAGAATGCACTTTAAAGGTTGTTCCGCTGAGAATGTGCTATCCTCTCATGATCGCCGATGCGATCCAGCAGTTACACTGATTATTAATTTACTGGTTACCCTAAATATCAAAAACAAAATTACTCCACTTACATATAGGAGTCCTTTTATGCAAGGATTTACATATTTCATTTCACACCCGATCTTCTGTTACCTTCTTTAAAATATTACTTGGCATTTGTTAGTCGAAAGGCTATACCTCGTCCAGCTGTAACGACTTCATGGACAAATTTCCTTCAGGGTCTTCCATAAGAGGTGGTTCTAATTCTTCCATATGGTTCTAATTTTTTTCTATGGAAGCATATTTCTGGACGTCAATATCTTTCAGTTTTTAATGTCCACCTCTATGTAGGGGAAAAATATCTCCTCCCGAAATTTTCCTTTATTTATTTCGAACGCATGCTACATTGTCATTCGTTCCTTTTTACAAATTTCGTGAAGGTCAAAGGGCCTCTTTCTGTACCTCTGTACAACGCCGCTGCCCAAGGCTGCTCTCATTTATTCATGTTGGACCCATCCGCAGGGAAAGAGAGGGAGGACCTGAGATTCACGGCCACTGACTGAGAGAAGCTTTCTCTGGAAACGTATAAATGTAAATGAAAGAAATGGCAGACGGGAGTATCAGAGAATACTGAGTGGGAGGAAGTGACGTGGAAACTCGGACAAGTCGCTGGAAAAATAATGTCTCGGTTGTCCAATCTTTTTTGACAGTGAACCACTTCGCATGACAAAGGACGCCCGTATGCCGGCAAGACGGCGTCTTTACACGGGGAAGAAATGCTAAAGACTAAGGAGTGAATCGAAGTGGATAAAAAAGTCAAAATCACACACTCAAGACCATGGTCACTATCTAATGACCGTGCTCAAGATGTAGAACTCGTTTGTTCACTTCCACTTATAAAAATAAACTGAAGCCAAAGGGAAGATGGCAAACAAAAAAAAACTATTCACGCTACAAATTGTTAGTGACAAAATTCCATATCGTTTTACAAAATGGTGCATTATGACATAGAACGGTGGTTATTGAGGCTATGTGATGGCCCGATGAGCAGAGTGCACACCGCTTGTATCTCCGAACCCTTTTACCGCCGTTCTAAAAAAATAATTCGCAATAGCCTCTCCCAATGTAAAAAAAGAATGACGTGAACGGAAACAGACACATGACTGCAGCATCACCGGAAGCTTCTCTTGTGCTAGAGTCTAAGTAACGGCAAAAAGTGACCATTCAAACATGCATTGATGATCTTAAATGTTGATGTTGATGCTTAAATATTGATGCTCTTAAATAATCATCAACAACATAATTTTCTCCACTCTTAAGACTGAGAGATGAAAATATCACAGTAAGAAATGATTCCTTTTCACCTTCGTCAAATGTAATTTTACAAGCAAGGCAACATTCGCCACTCCTCGCGCTTCCTAAGATTCTTTCCACGAAGAGTTCATTTACCATTAAATTAGCTGTTTCACTCGTTAAGTCCATACTATCCCATCATTCTATTCCTCATGGGGAGCATGCGTTAAAGGAAGACAATTAGAAGGGGGGTACGTCTACATCTAAATAATACCCTGCGAGCCACCACGAGGGTGTGTGATAGGGTAAGCACGTGGCAGGCAAAATACGTAGGCGAGGTATTATGGCGAACGGAACGGACCTGAGATTAATATTATTTTCGAACATGGATGCCAAATTTATGAAATAAGAATGCACCATTGACCATGGAGTATGATAGTGATATCAACTATAAAAAACGACAAATGTTTAGTAATATAGAAGCTTTTTATTAATATTCACCATTATTTGTGCTATAATGTGTGTACTGACGAATACGGGTCCCTTCTTTGAATTTTATATGCAGCTCTGGTAAATTTCAAATTTGCCATTTTGACCCTTCAAACCCCCCTCCCCGTGGACTTGCTCTGCTCCGCGTGCCCTTAGCCATTCAATTTTCTCATTTTTTACCTTTTGGCACATCTTTCTTTTTTATTAAACAGAGCATTGTTGAAATTCGAACGTGCAGCCGATGTATGGACGCACTATCGTCAAGCGTAACTTTTTATTTTAGCACTCATACGATAGTTTTAAAAATAATTATCCATAATATAACCTATAAAAGAGCGGTCAACGCTTCTCTCCAGCTTTTTACGTTAAGCCATAATAATTCCTGTTTTTCGCATATGGCACAGCACCAACGCTTTACGCAGAGTGGTGCCTTTAATATATTTGGTATTACAAGAAAAACATGCGAGGAAATAACTAAAATATTCATATTGTTATCGTGAATGTTTATATTAAAAATGTCACGCATACTATAAAAATAAGCCAACGCATTACCTATCATAATTAACCGCCTGACTCGTATTCCGTTTTTTAAGGCTCAACGATTATTGCCTTATTACTTTTTTAATGATTCTGCCGTTAGGTGGAGCCAAGATTCTTAACACTAAATTACCATTGTGATTAATATTGTTGATCTTAAGAACTTGACAATAACCCTACGCCGCTGTAGTTATGCCCGGAGAGGTACATCTGATTTTTCTCCTTGTATTACATTTGGAGGAATATAATTTTAGCGCTCAGTTATAAAACTGTAAAATGAGTACAGATTTAGATTCATTTCTACCCATTATCGCCATTCCACTCCGGGCAGTAATTTTTCTTATTTGAGATCACAGGCGTGCTTCTCGCTCCCCAACGAAAGTCCTCTCATCTTGTTCTAATTCTCTTGCTCAGTAAGAGCACACCTTAATTACACAACAGCAGCACTATTTAATTGATTTACCTCCTGATTTATTTGTCATATCTATCATCAATTATGCACACAGTTCGACATTTAATCATGCATCGTTGTATTTATTCTAACACTAATTACATCGCAGATGATAATAGCATCCTATGCGAATGTCATACTGATTCTTATTTCTCATCCTACTGAGCAAGGTTTCCCATTGAAACATCAGCGCGGCACATGAGGAGAGAAAGGTTGAACTAAGGAAACTATTATCATAATATTACCTTTACGCATAATTTCTCTTTTGGTTTAACCAAAGTACGAATTTGTAGCTTGGTACAATAGTAGTAACATAGGTACCACTTTCGATGGATGGATAAAAATCAGATATCAAATACCTGAAAAATTTCAGTCTTATAGTACGTTTAACAATTATTTTTCTGTAAAATCCACATCTGTGCAAATTGGACACCCTAATCTGATGAATAATAGGTAAATAAAATAGCACTAGTTTCTTTTTCTAACAATACTTATAATGAGTATTAAATTTACGTTACGAAAATTAAATAAAAATGTGTAAGAGACACACTTCAGCTTTATAATACCTATTTACTTTATTTAGCTTCGGAAAATACATATTATATTTTGCTCGTGGGAAATATCAGGAGGAGACAATCATGTCTGTCTATTTCGTAAGAAGAACGCGTAGAAATATCTCCGATTTCTTGAAAACCAAAAACGGCTGGGTTATGTGATTTTCGCGGCTGTCATGAGATACACCTCGGGTTCTCGCAGGAAAACGCATTGAAAATGATGACGGTGAACCTATCGAAGGAGAGAAGGAAAGTGGAGGAAATGGCTTCTGAAAGGTTAAGGGGAGCGAATGGAAGGGGTCACACAATGACGGGAGTGAAAAAGCGGGAAAGGAAAGCAGATGGGTTCTACGTCAGCAAGGTGTGGTAGGATGGCAGAGGAATCCTTCCGACGTCGGAATTTATGGGCGGCGGAGCAGCAAGAATCGCAGGGCATCCTCGAGAGTCGTGCGGTCTGATTTGTGAAACGAAAGCATGACCTCGGACAGCATTAACTTTTCCTATGTCTGCTATAGTTGTTAAAAAATATACCTTCAAAACCCAGGAGAGAGTTATGAGTCTCCCTGTATGCATACTAGATATTATTTTGCAAAGCAAGAAATAATGCTCTTAAAAATAATTTAAGCTACATTGTATCCAATCACAACAAATTCACTTGTCACGAAATGCTTAAAAATAAAACAGGCAATCGCATAATGAAAAGAAAAATATCAAGATAAAACAATTTTAGTACTTCCATCACAGCTTTCGTAGAAGTTTATCAGCGTTAGATACAGCGAGCATCTAGATCCGTTTGGTGTCATTTGACACTTGTTGAAAATTCTGAATTGTAATAAAAATACACAAGCGAGTAGATCATGTAAAAAATAAAGCATTGATCAGTTGTGCAAGTGTCACTTTGTATGCAAGAAAGTCATTTCACTGCGGTGGAAGTAGATAGTTCATTAATTGCAGCATTAGAATTGAAATGCTCTGAAAATTTCTGTCCATTTGTGAGGTTAGTCTTTTAGTAATCAGTCCGGTAATATTGTGCTTAATAATTGCATTTCATTTGCACATAGCACATTAGCAGGAGTGCAGCGACGAGTGTGACACATAGCCTTGTAAACACTTGTAAAAAATAGCTAATTGAGGAACTGTCAGTCCTCTTTCCGTGAGCTAATTTCGAGAGTTTACTCTGCACAAAATTTCTTTTTAACAATTCCCGAGAAAATAAAAGAAATTTCGTAGTTCACTTTTATTCTTTTAGTAATGGAGAGGTTTTTCTTTCATCCACTGCTTTTGGACTTTATAATTCCGCACACTTAATGGTGAGTTCATTTCGCCGTTCTGCTAATGAGTAAATTAGAAATTCTGTAATATCTACCATTGGATACATTATATTAACTTATTTTACTAGCGGAATATTATTATTTCCTTGGCCCGGCAAGAAACTTAGCTATTCGACGACGTTCAAAATAAAGAAAAACCCCAATTGTGTAGCATGCTAAGGCTAATAATGTGTGATGCTAATTTTCAAATCACTATTTAAAACGGGTACATTCAGAAGGAGATTTAAAAAATTATAATCGAAATAATTATAAATATATTTCATAAAATACATATGATATGAAAAATGTTTCATATCATATGTTTATCATGTTTCTTTTAAACTTTTCTAACATGTTGAGTTATAAGGGGAATTAACAGCAGTTTAAAAATACTTTTGACTGAAGACGTGAATTTTACCGTTTAATTGCATCACAGTTAATTATCTACACCTTATTACAGTCCAACAATTATTTTTTTTTTTAATGACACACCAGGTAAAGGAATGGTGATTCTAGACAGGAACGCAAGTTTTCCTTCGTGAATTCTCATCTACACTAGTTATAAAATGCTAAGATAGTTTGACGGCAGCCCTCTCCCCTGCTGAGCCACTTAAGGCCATCTAGCTGTTATGCTTCATTTCCTGTTTAACCTGAACTATTTATTTGTCCCTTGGTCTTCCTCCTGGTGAAGTAAAGATAAAATACTTCGAAGAAATTCCTCTCGGGTTCTCCACCGGGTTAGTTGGTCCGTGGCCGACGTTTCGGTGCTCGACTCGTGCACCGTCAGTGACTCACTCATCTGCCCTGATGATTGTGCACGAGTCGAGAACCGAAACGTCGGCCATGGACCAACTAACCCGGTGGAGAACCCGAGAGGAATCCCTTCAATCAATTCGCCGGGAAAGCATACGCTCTTATAAATACTTCGTTGATTCCACAAATTATTTCGACTCTACCGGTTTCAACCTTTACAAGTAGAGTCGAAATAAATTGCGGAATCAACCAAGTATTTTATCTTTACTATGCCTAAAGTCCACGAAGTAAACTAGCCGACCTTCGATTTTATTTTTTCTTCCTCCTGGTGTTTTTATTTTCATTATGCTTGTTTTAAAAATGCATTATGCCACAAGGCTGTGCACATCTGGACTTTTTCTTTCTGATATAATTTCATATTGTATTCTCCTCTTTATTCTACTGATCACTTTCTCATTTCTGGTCTTATAGCTTACGCCTCAAGCACCAAGTTTTCAACGCATCTATTCTCTTGTTTCAGTTTTCCGATGATGCATGCCTGCAAGTCATAGTGCGCCACACTCCCTTGGGAAAGAGGAATCCTTCACGTAACTGGGAAGCTGCATAATGTGGGACGGAAGAAGGACCTCAAGCAAATCCCAAGGTAAGGAAGCATTATTAATTATCGATAAGGAAGTGAACCTTGTCATTGCTAAACGCAAATTATTGATACTCAAAGATTTAAGGAATTTATGGGTGGGAAATAAAACCACCAGTTCATCTGCTAAAAATAACTTTGCTCTCTACATACTGCTTCAGGTCGTTAGGGAATCATTATTATATAGGTGTGCACCCTACAAATCCACCGGAAACCCTATCGCTGTGCTCGGGCATCGTATTTCGATGACTTCCCACATGGTGGGCCATTACTCGCGTTAAGGTCATGACCCGAATTCCAGCCCTATCCCACGCCATTCAGTTGAGAGGTATTAATGCAGGAAACCTAAGCATGAAAAATGCCGATCCTTAAATTCACCACTGAATGCATTCCTTCGATTATTTTGCCTTCAATGAGTGCGAAAAAGGAAAAATGCGGTAGGGTTTAGAGAGATGATCAATTATTGTTGTGATTAATGACAATGTGATAGTAAATAATAATCCCATCCAACTGCAGGAATGTCATGACTGGGAGGCGGGAGATTCTCACAATAAAGATGCTGGTAATAAAGAAGCAAAAAAGAGCCCTTGATGAATTAAATTGATGATGACAAGAGCTTGCTGGTCGTATACCTATAAAATGGAAGTGACACTTTAGATTGCCAAGATATGCATTAATGCTGAATGCAATGTGGCTCATTACTTAAAAGGTCTGCACCATAACCTGAAGCATCGCATTGGGGATCAGATGTTTGATTCACATGTCACTCAGAGTATTAAATAGTGCTTGATTTAGGATTGAAATGGGGTTAAATGGCGTGATGTAAGCTCAAAAGACCTAAAAATCGTAATCTGTGGCAGCGGTTTAAAAGAAAGATTTGCTCCACGCTTAAAGGAGGAGTCACAAAGGACATAAGGAATTTATGAAAGGGGGCCTCCACATATTAGGTAACGCTGATATTTCACCTTTTTTACTTTTTCGTTACTCCTTTAAAGCTTCATTACGTTCTATATAATTCCAAATTACTTAACGGTAACAATTTACTCATTTTTTAAATAAAAAATGCATTATTTATGCGACCCTTACTTACCTTTCTTTATTTTTATTTGTTAACTAAATATCATATGAATAATTATTCATTCAAGCAATAAATCAATTAATAATGTTTTTAGCAACGTAACGGGAGATGTAGACCCCCCTCCTTGTCGCTTAACGACTTTTTCCAAGTAAAATAAATCAATCCGAGAAAATAAATCACGGGTAAATAACTCGTAGAATAAGATATCTAAATAATAAAATAATAAAAATTAACTTAATAAACCTGGCTATATAACTGATAGAATTCGGTAAAGTACAATGAAGGACTCATCCTACAATGAGGTCTCTCGAAGAGGAGTTGATTGAGATGACTTGCAGAAAAAAATAGATGAATTAATCGGACGGATCTTGGTTCGAAATCACTCCCATGAATCTTAATACAAGAGAGCTTCAACTCTTAGATATATCATTCAGCTATGACAGAGAGTATGAAACCAACAGGCACCGACACAAATAATATCAAGGAGAGGAAATTCATTGGGAGTAGTGCATCTAGAAAGTAATGAATTCACAAGATCAGGCTTGACGTGGTGAAAATGGGACATAGTAGTCAGTAAAACAGTTGTAATTTTCCACAAAATTTTCCTCCGAGTACGTGTTTAATTTTAAAATACCATCACTTAATGATGGCTTTGTAAGCTGAAATAGGTGCTGTGGAGTTTTCGATTTCTTTAATGTGAAAAAGTGCTACTGTTCTGTTTGACAAGTACTAGGATAGATGGATTGCTATAATCCAATAGCCTAGAGCAATTGAGGTATATCAATGTAGAGGATAAAAATAGATCCAACTTTAACCAATACGAACTTTGTAATTTCATACTATTATAGTATAATATAGTTTGTGGTTCAGCACACTGAAGAAAAATATCCATTAAACTTATTGAATAGTTCGTACGCAGAAGTTAAAGGCACATAATGACTGGTCCTGTTTACAAAGAAATACGCTATTTTATCTAACTGCTGGGGAAGGGAGAGTATGGTGGCATAATGCTCAAAAGCCCAAAAGTATTATGCCCTACGCTCATCGGCCTGTATTCTCTGTCCTGAATTTATGCCCTCCGAAATTATGCTAGTTATGGTCAGCAAGGAAATGAGTTTTAAAATTTAACACTTGCCAATGCAGAATTTTCAAAATCGTCTGCTCCATTACAAATTAATCACCAATAATTCAATTTAGAGGATCAAACGGAATTTAAAATACATTGAACTATACAGAACCGTTCGGTCCCGATAAGCACTTAAAAATTCAATCCCTAAAAAAAATATCTGTATTTTACGGTCAATCGAGAACGCTTGGCCGTTGCCTGAAAGCCATTCCTCGAAACATTCGAAAATTACTTTCGCAGAACAATAATTACGGGGTTTGGTCGGCATGATCGCGACCTCGCATCGCTGCCAAATCACTACCGTTGATTTCATCAGATCGAGAAACTTCCTCCCTCCACCCACCAAAGGATGCCTGGATCGGATTTGGCCCTTAATAAATCGAGTGGTAACACGAATCCCCTTTAACAATCCAACCACGCCTGACACCCAATGGAGCGGTAAATTCTTCGAAATGGCAGGGATCGCTCGCATTTGCACCCTCGCGCGGCAGTGCTCCGTTTCTCCCGCAGTCTCTCCCTCCCCATCTCCCCGCGACCGGGAATAAAAAAAGGGCAAAAAGAGTAGGTATTAATGGGCTTGCGATCCCGCTAATGAAGGCTCGTCCCTCGCGGGGGCCGTGCCACCGAATGTTCAAACCGTTCGCCTTCCAGCGCGGCCACGTCTACTTCGGCCGTGGGGTGGCCGACTAAGTGGCGCAGAAATCGAAGGGAAGAGGAATGGGGAATCAGGTGATTATATCCGTTATTGGGGACGGAGCAATCATATCCTGATCCCACCCGAAGCAAAAATCATCTGAGAGGGTAAAGAATGGATGGTTTTTTTTTATAATGTAACCAAGAGAACGTGGATATGTAAACATTCTATTTTATTTACGTAAATTCAAGGAATTTTTGCCACTCACTGAGGTAACAGCTGGTTACTAACACAAGTACCGTTCTGCAGGTCAGAGTTAACTAAGTACCTACTAATTCCTAAGACGTATATAATTTAGTTCTCGGGGCAAAAGAACCTGATCGTTTCCTTCGGCGTTTTTTTCAAGAATATCCTGAACCTAGAATATCACGTAGATTATTTTTAGATAGGTGCATCAAAGAGGTCTCTCTCGGGTTCAAATCCGGGACATTGACGTCATGATCCCTATCAGAATTCCAATTCTCTACTCACGGGTTATCACGCCGACAACTTATCGATAGCTCAAATTAAACTGCGCAAAAAATCACATTGCGATGATATTAGTAGTTGTAAAATAGACTCATCTGTCAGTGCATAGTGCTAACTGCAATATCAATAGGGGAAATTCGCCGGCCAGGGAACCCAAATGTAAGAGATTCGAATCGCACCTCGAGTTTAAATCAATTATTTTTGCTATATTATGAGATTTACGTTACATGTTACGAGATTAAGCAATAACTAGAACTTATATAACGATAACTAAGCAAGGGGGCTCTAGTATGAAGTAAAAGGAAGTAGACTAGAGGTTATTGCCAACAGCTAAGGTAATATCGCACCTTATAGCGCCTGAAGATCTTAAACCATAGACGAAAATCGTATCCATTCATCCGGGATTCGAACCCGCGACCCTTAGATTGTCGGACAGGCACATTACCGGCCTGCCTACCACGGATGGGAACAGTGTGTATCGTCGTTCACATTATAGGCGACGCGTTAGGCTGGCCTCGAGGCAAATACTCTTGATGGACTGCGAACCCTGTACTTATGCTGTGGTGGAAGTCTGGTATAGAAGCGTTAATTCTCACAACTTTCATAATTGATTTAAAGTATGGTCGGGCTCAAGTTGGGCAAGGAAGGTCCTCGCAGAGGCCGCTATGGGACGTCGCAAAGTTTTGCCTTAAATTTGGCCAGGGCCGTCCTAGGAACACCCAGGCATGCACCCTGCCTGGCACACTGATGTGAATCCCACATTGTTGCGCAGGGAGAAACCCGGCGGGCACGGCGACGCTTAAAGACCCCCGTGTTGAAAAGCGTCAAATCAACGACTGATGAGCATTTCAGCGAGAGGGATAACTTCAATCCAATTTTACGTCCACCGCTTGCTAATGCTCGCTCTCTCCTTGGCCTTGCCAGGCCCGTGCTTCCGCGGCGGCCCACTCACAGAACGCCTTCTTCCCTCCTCGTCGATTCCATTAACGGCCATACCCCGTAAAACCCTCTCACCCACCCGCCTCATATTCCGACTCAGCTCCGGCTGCTCCACCCATCTCCTCTGCGGAAACCGCTCTCCCTCCCCCGATGCCTCCACCCCATCATCCCTCGGCCAACCCCTCCCTCTCTCCCGCCCCTATCCACCCCCACCCCATTCGTCGACACCGCCTCGAGGCCGTTTCACTTTCCCTCCCTCGCCGCTCTCTCTCTCTCTCTCCCTGCTCCAGCCCATTCGTTTGACCTCCAGGGTGACCTTCACAGGGGGCTTCACAACTGACGGGGGCCTGGTCGACGAGGGAGGGGCGTGTGGGGTTGCTGACGCGAAGGTTGGAGCGCGGGCCCGGTCTCCATCCTCCCCTTCTGATCTTATCTCCCATCACTCACTCTCTAATTGTCATCGCGTATCAACCGGAGCCACTTGTTCATGGCTAGAAAATACGTTTGGACAGGCTTTGCAATAATCATATACGATTCTCACGTAGTTGTTACTTATTTAACGCGCCACGATTTCTCTGATACTTTTTTCAATGAGGAATCAATCCTTGTTGAAAACGGTAGCTGTGTGCCCTCGAATCATTCAAACCAGGTACGTGTAGGTGTTCCTTTATTGTATTTTGCACTAATTTATCACACCTGAAGGCATATTTTATAGTACACTACACTTGCCGCTTCCCAAGATTTTTCTCTTTATATTATGGCCAACTTTAATTTACGCTTAAGTACTTAGACGAGGGGTTAGAAGGCAAAAGAAACAGCATGTCTCCATCCCGCCCAACAAAGTAGTTTTATTTTCATTGTTAACATAATTTTTATAGGATATAGGAAATATTCCGTCATTACACAGACAGGGCAGTTTACGATAAAAACCTAGGTACCTATGAGTATTATTTTATCAATCTTTGTGAGTAACATAAGTAAGAACAATGAATATCGAAAGTAGCCTTACAGGTCGCGGTAGTAAGGTAGATAATGCTCGGCCGTACTACTCGAATTCCGCGGGATTGAGTCTCACCTCGGTCATGGGTGTTATGTTTGTCTTAGGATCAGGCATAGGATTAAAATTGAGGGTGCAATATATCCTTAGCAATTGTAACCCCATGAAAAAATAATTCTACTAACCCTATTACTTAGAATTCATTGCATTTTAATGCAAAAGCGTAGAAAGTGCTAAAGCGCTCCTTCCTTTACGTTAAGTGGATGCAGTTGATATTCATATATTCGTGGCAATTACTCTATAGGTAGTATGTGTCATCATTAGTGCAAATACGTAGTGATGAAGATTTTTTGGACGCAGTGGTAGTTGGTGAGAATACTACACTGCAACACCCCCTTAAGGTGATTTCCATTGTAGTTAGTAGATGTTAATGTAAATGAATCAGAGTTTCCCGTTGAATGATTTCATCAAACGCAAACGTTGCCATACAATTCATGCCCACATTTATCAAGAAGTATGATGGCAGTTTTCGTGTAAAAAAGCGATGCAAAACAATCAGCATACCATCAAAAGTTATCAAAACTGGCAAAATACTATTTATGCATGTCTGTTAAACACATAACTGAGAATCTCATTTGGGGCATATTGCTCCTACTTTATCAACATCATTATCGAGGATGTGAAATAAAATACAATCAATTCTGGTCCAATGATAAGTCATTTGCATAACACATGATTTTCAGGGGTTAGAATAGCAATGTGTATCGTAATAAGCACATCCAATGTCAGTGCTTTGTGTTTCAATATAAGTGCAGAGAATATGGACACTATTCATACAATTTAATGATGTCATGTTTCAAGTTATTTAAATGAACACCATATGAACATTTGGGTTTTGAAGCCTGTTTCCGCACTAAATGGCGCGTTAAACCGGGACGAAAGGTACAAAGATGGGAATGGTAGGGAAAAGAGGAAAGGTGGAGAGTAACACGGCGTCGGCATTAGCCTGCTCTTAACGAAAAAGCACCGAAGGGCCACGGCTAAACTTCCTATCCGACATGCGGAGTATTGTACTTGAATTTTTTTCACAAAACATTCCATTAGGGGCCAGTTCACTTATGAAAAATATCTACTACTCCCGAGATTTTAGAGTGATGATGTATCGTTTAATGATGCCATTTGATTCAACTTCCTAAACATGTTTTATTAATAAAAATATAAAAAAAACATTTATTCTACAAAACAACACTCGCACTTTTCCGCAGAATTTCTAATGCACCACGCATTTCAACTCACAAATCCATCTCCGGGCACAAGTAAAATTTTTTTCAAGGGACCTTAGATTTATGTTAAGAGAAGGGACCAGAGGGCGTGAAAGCTAAGAAAACAGAAGTGGACTCACCCCTTCCTCTGATCCCTTCTGTTTATATAAATCTGAGGTCTATCTGGCAAACTTTGACTTGTACCTGAATATGACTCTGCGACTTGAAAAGTGCGGGTAGTGCGTTAAAAACTATGGAGAGAACTGTGAGTGTTGTTTGAATGAAAATATGTTCCTTCCACGGCATTTTTAATTTTTATACAATATTTAAATTAATATTTTAGTGGAAAATTCAAGATAAACAGTTAATTATGGAGTACTCATTTCTGCTACATGGAATCATATTTCATGCAGGATTCCCAAAATGTTAAAATATTCTAATCAAGCTTTGACATTAAAGTAATTCAATATTCATGGAATGTGACTCGTGCATGTCATTTTTTTTGGCGGTTTTGGGGAGTGACGGAATTTGCTATTTCATGTGCCCTAGGGGTGAGATTCATCGTTCCCAGGAGCGAAATCTAAACCGGACCTCACGTGACACTTCACTAAATCATGCTTACTGCCGCCTCTATATCACGGATGAGATCGGAACTCAAAGCGAGACCTTGGGAGCGAGTAGACCCTCCTCACGCGCTTGGGGGTGTCGTATGCGAAAGGAAATCAGTTCAAAGGTCAGGGTAGGAGTAAAAATAATAACACTCTACAGATTCGTTTTTTTTTCACGGAGAGAGAGAGAGAGAGGGAGATAAAAAGGTAGAAAGTTTTCCAACTGCCCGGGGCTGAGGTTTTCGAGACTTTTGGGGGAAGACGGAAACATCTCTTCAAAATCTCCCAAGACACCGTCTCACCTCGCGCACTTGGCATTCTCCACAATTTCCTTCCCAGCAGCCGGAGAAGAGAGAACGCGTGGACGGAATGAGGCCTTAAAAAAGCGAAGGACGTGAGTGAACTAAAGACAAGAATAAGGCGTACTTATTCCTTTCATCTCTCCTTCGATCGCCTCTTCTTCGAGCTTCCCACCCAGCCCCCCTCTTAATCCCACGCATTTTCTTACCTCAGAGAGGTGCCAATTGAATAATAAAACTCGAGGTTTATTTTCACGACGGTAAGACTCCACTGAGACGCCGGATAAATGAATGGAGGTGGTAGAAACGGACCGGGAAATAAGGACAGACCCGTCATGTCTATGCGAGTGCTATGGTGGCTAGATGTGGGAGAAGAGGGAGGAATAAAGCCAAGGAGTGTAGAGAAGGCTCCTTGGATAAAACGCCGGGGCCGAAGAAGGAGAGGGATTGGATGAGTCAAGGATCCGCAGACCGAGGGAATAAGGAAAAGTGAGATTCTTTTCAGCTTGGATTCCAAAGCCTTAAAAAGCACCGTGAACGTGATTTATTTTCTCTTCTACTGGAGGAATGTAGTTTAAGGATTATCCGAGGCTCATAATTACAATTTCATTGAAGTACAATAATTACCGTGTTCAGTCAACTTAGATATTTCCTTCGCCTTACATAGGTCAAAGAAGTTAAAGAAAATATGGCGATGGTTTCGTTCACAAGCCCACCATGACTTAATTCTTCTCTTTTACATCCTTCACAACCTGTTCCATGTATCTCATACGAGGCCTGCCTTTTCCATTCTTCCCGTTCACTTTTCCCTCGACGATTGTCTTCATCAGGCCATCGTGTCATAAGATGTGGCCTATTGAGTTGTCCCGTCATCTTTTTAAGGTTTTCAGTAGGCATTTCTTCTCTCCCACTCTTCTTAACACTTCTTCGTTTGTCACTCGGTAGATCCATTTAATCTTCATCATTCTTCTATAACACCACATTTCGAATGCTTCAGCCCTTTTCTTCTCCGCTGCTGTCATCGTCCATGCCTCCCTTCCGCAAAGAAACATGCTATAGCTATACGTTTTGATGAATTGCTTCCTTACTTCTAAGCTTGTATTTCCAGCGGTAAGTAAATTCTTCTTTTGATAGAATGCCCTCTTTGCCTGGGCTATTCTACTCACTATTTCTTTCTTGCTTCGTACATCGTTTGTTACTCGGCTTCCTAGGTAACAGAACTCTTTCACCTCATCGAGTTTTTGTTTTCCTAGTTTGACATTGATTTTGGCCTCTTATTTCTTGCTGCACACCAATATCTTAGGCTTCTTCTTATTGAACTTCAGCTGATGCCTGGTAGTTGTCCTATCCATGGTTGTTAGCATCTTATTCAGATCCCACTCTGTCTCTGCTATGAGTGCTCTGTCAGCGGCGAATCGCAGCAAGCTTATTTTTTCTCCATGGATTGGACTTTTCTTTGATTTTATTGCTGACTCTCTTGATGTAAACATTAAAAATTATGAGTGACAGCCTAGTCTCACTTCTCTGCTTATTCTTGCCTCTTCACAGCAGGGTTCAGAATTTGCTGGGTCCTGCATTTTTAATGCGCAAGTTATAATTCTTAACCATTTATGGCCCACGTGTATGCTTACCCTACCTGTCGTATCAACTTTACCTAATCGACCTGACGAAATACTGTTTGACGACGGCTACCTAGCGCTTCTCTGTGGTGAAAGGGAGGTCGTATATATACAGCTGCTGGCTTGCATGAATTCGTTAGTGAGAATTTACTTTACAACATATGGACACGGGTATTTGAACCATTAAAACATTTTCCCAATTACCATTTTGTGGCTGAAAATAAGCATGACCGTTATTACTACGCATGACTGATATTCTTTCAATTCCAGGAGAGATAAATAAGAGTTTCCTCAGTAATATGGCAATCACCATATTCATTGGACGGGCCGCGGGATCCTTGGCGATACAAGTAGGAGCCCTGACGTCAATACCACTGTGTTCTGTACTCAATCAATCTGTATTCACGAACTTTACAACCTTGTTCTTCTTTGTCAGTTAATTTATCATTACGTGCTTAAGTTAATTTCGCGCTAATTTTTCCTATTCGCTTTTCTTCAATTTAGCTCGAATTGTATTTCTCTTACGGGAAATAAGCCGTGCGCGTTCAAGCACAGGTAACTGTACTCCTCCCTTAGTAGGAACCCTATAGTTGCAATTGCCTTGGAACTTGCACTATTGCTACCAATGTTGCCAGAGTCCTGCAGCAAAGTAGCCAAGATTGGCACACTTTATGCAAGTCGAGTGCAACTTGTACGGAACGTGTAAATATTGGCAAACTTGCAGCAGGCTTGCATCTAAATTGCCAATCTTGGCAAGCCGTTCGCCAGCATCAAGCAAACATGCTGCAATTTTGCATGCTATGTGGGATAATTTATGCTTATATTAAGAATAATTTCTTGTTATTTTAAGAATTTTATCGCCTTTAACTAAGAATATCGAGGTATGGTAAAATAAACACTGAAATTTTTAATTGGGTAAAATGTGTTTATTGTATAATAACAATACAGTTTCAGCACAAGTTTGAAATGGCCATGGCACAATAATGTCCATGTATAAAGGTAACATATACCTTCCCATCATCACCAACTTTAGGGAATGCCAGAAAACTTATTACGTACCTTGATGACACAAGAAGCAATTGTTCAGTTGCCTTTATTTCGAAGCATTGTTAATGAGCATTGAAACCAATAGTATTCATTGCAGTTACAACGAGGAGGCGTCTCACTTTTAAAACGCTCATTTTCAACAAGTTATTCTCCCTCCAAAAGTTCCAACAAGTCATCCTTCTTCAGACAGTCCTCCTCTTCTGCATCCAATTCCATGACGATAGCTGGATACAAGAGCACTATATGATTCCAAAACGATGGCTGGATATTTGCGATAAATGAAGCACGGTCAAGAATCTTGAATATCGTCGCAGGCCGAGCGTCTGAACAAGAAAGATGATGACGATTGGAACCCCGTGGCTCGCGGACTGTGAAGTCTGCCTTTCGCTCCACGACTGTGAACAGTGGGCGCTAGGAAGGGCCCAACTATGTGTTGAAGAATGGAAATCAACTTTGTAATGCCCCGTTTCCACTACTAGTATAGGAACGAACATAGCTACGCGCTGAAAAGGGGGCCCTTGGTGGCCAACTTAACGGCGTTGCATGTTGCCTTGAGCCGTGAAGTTTGAAGATCGCAAACGTTTGCCAAGTTTTAAACATCTAGTTGGAATTGGACTGCTAGATAAATCCGCCTATGATTTGGCTTATTATGTCGCTATCTCACAATTTTTGTTTGGCGCCCAATTGAAGAGAATCACGCGAGAAGGTTTAATCTAAACTATGTATGTAGTTGTTTTGGTACCTCTGCCAACCGTAGCCCGTTACTCCGCTGATCCCCTTCTCTCTACCATTTCCTTGCCTACCTTCCCCTTCTTTCCCCATTCCCTCGCGCATGTGAGTCCCTTAGTAAGCATGTAGCGATTACAAAAATATTCTAACATTGAGAATATTTTCTTAAACCCTGTAAGTTTCCGGCCGTGACCGCTAGATGGCAGTAGCTCCGACTCACTCAAATAAGAAAATCCTCTAAAATCTAGAATTTCGTCTTACATAAAGGCTGTAAGAATATTCTCCTCTTAATTTAAGAATACCTTTTTTTCAGTGTATACAGAGTTCGAACTGAATAAAATATGAGCCTTAACTTAGGGTTTTAGGAAAAATTTGGAAATTTATTCGGAGAGCAGAGTGGATTGTGAAGTTAAGAGAGAAAGAGCCCAGTCATCAATGTATATTCGCCACTGAGCTTCGGACCTTATCCTATCCCCATCCCTTCCATTCCTATCCTTATACCATTCCTCCCGGTCTGAAGCGCCTATTAGTGCGGAAACAGACTTGAAAACACCAATGAACAATGTATATTCAGGATTCGGTATATTGCTCGTGTTTTGGGCCCGGGACCTTATCCTATCCCCATCCCTTCCATTCCTATCCTTATACCATTCCTCCCGGTCTGAAGCGCCTATTAGTGCGGAAACAGACTTGAAAACACCCATGAACAATGTATATTCAGAAATTCTTACAATAGACTTAGGTTAACCTGGCGCCTGTTCAAGCAGAGGTATTATGTGTAAGCATTGGCGAATCAGAAAGGACCTCTCTAGTAGAGAATTAGGTATAATGATGGTACTCAGATGTACGAGTGCTATATAATATTAAGGGTGGAAATCAGGGTCATGCTAGAAATAGGAGATAGGGAGGCCATTTTTGATGTGGTAAATAATTGTAGAAAATATACCGAGATAAGGAGAGAAATCAAAATTCAACCTTGTGTAATAAAAATTCCACGAACACGCATCATTATCGATAGGAAACTGAAACAAAGATATAATTAAACGCGGGACTTTCTTTGCATTTTTATCCGTTCATGCAAAAAGGAAGGGGCACTAGAGTTCTCAACGAACCACTTCTCCCCCATTTAACCGAGTCAAAGTGAAATAATGTATTCAAGAAGCTTGTAAACACGCAAAAAGGTGAGTGTTCTTGTCCATTTTCCCAGCTATCACGGAGGAAGAGACTTTACATTACATGCAGGAAATATATAGTTGTGTGGTCATTCTGGGTTGATACGCGAAAGAACATCAACTCCCCTTCTAATTGTGCTTTACGGTATGAGATGGATAGGCAAGCAACAAGCACGCTTGAAAGGCGGTGTGAATCTTTTTGAAGATCACTGAATGTGGATCACAAATTGAATGGGACTCAGCACTTGTAGTGCAAAAGCAGTATGTGCAAAGAAAGTAGTGGGAACACCATAGAAATGAAACCATTTGTAAATGTGCAACGCAAGAGTGAGTCCTTTACCTCTTCAGTGTCCTTTATGGATTGTAGCTTAAAATCAACAGAAAAAGCTCTCTCTTATGCCTGCAGCGAATCAAACCTCTATCAAGAGATATCAAATTATTTATCTTTAAATTTTGCGAGGTTTTTGATGCTACTTTAATGCCTAGGAAACTATTTTTAAGTTATTGAAGGATCCAATTTTATCCAACACCTCTCACAACGCAAGCCTTGTATTTATGCCTCAATAATTGATTACATAAAAGTCAATAAAACGCAATTGCCAGTTATGTGAGCATCCGGCTGTGGCACGGGAGGAAAAATTATTTTTGCAAATTAGATCGGTGAAATTAAAAGCACTGAAAATTAACTAACAAAGGTAATAACTTTACAATTATGATTGCCTTTCCTTTTCACGCCAATGAATTCACCTTATGCTTTAATATGGCATTTTCTACTGGATTAAATTTTATAAATTCAATAATTCTCAAATAATTTCCTTATGATAATTTATCAGGCCCTATTGACAAATATAGCTTTCATAAAATTATGGAGAAAACTAGAGGAGAAAATATTTTACATAGCTTCAGGACTTTATGTTTCCTACGTGAGAGTAATCGGCAGGTACGACTTAAATTAGCTATATGGCTGTTGGGGAAATAATTAGCTTAGAAGGTCTTTTAGGTAGGTACCAGAATGATTATGTGACTAATACAAAACTACATTTGAAGTAACGATGAGAAAACAGCCAATTTCTAATTTTCATTGATTTTTTTCACTTAAAAAGGTATGAAAGACATCTCAGATTGGTTGATAATTTATGTGGTTTGCATCAGTGGTGGTGAGAAATTAACACATGAAGTAAATGGACGGCTATCATAATTCCGTGTCTATAATGCAACGAGAGTATCTTACAACTGTCTACATGTGCCATGGGCTAGAGGTAGAGGGGGACATCGGGTCTCATCTAACCCAGGTTAAATGAAACAAAACTCAAAATCAAAAGTCAGGCTCACTCTGTTCGCGGAATCAACGCAATCAATCTTATGTTGCATTTACGTGGCACTATAAAAAATCTTTCATTTATTACTATTTACGTCGTGATGAAGTCTCGTGAAGACGCAGGTCTTCTGGGTTTTCCTCCGCGTTGATCCACGACTCCTGGGACAACAGTTTCGCCGGTGTTGCAATCGGCTTCTTCAGGTCGAAGTGAGACACTTCGAGCCACTTCAACCTGAAGAAGCCGACTGCAACGCCGGCGAAACTGTTGTCCCACGAATCATGGACCGACGTGAAGGAAAGCTCGGAAGACCTGCATCTTCACTACAATCAACCCGCGGAAGCCTGCACGAGGATGATGAAGTCTCACTGCCTCATTCATTTACAGTACGGAGTTCTCTGAGAATCCCGCTAAGGTATGTTCGTAACAATGACATATCCACAAACGTGCTCAGCCTACTTTATTGTCCCTTCTGCCACACGCCCTTTCAGCAGCTGGCTTCAGAGTAACATGAATTATACGCATATATGGCGAGAAAATGACTGTAATGGAGATATTTTAGAGAGGTATCCTTTTAAAACAATAATTGTGTGAGATAAACTAAAATAGGACTGCAAGCACAATGCGGACGCTCTGACGATTTTTGAAACAGCACTATTACGCGTAAGCTTGCACTCAGAGCTACTGGTAGTGGTTAACATTATTAGTAAAAACTAATTTTAGAATTAGTTTTTAAGTAGCTCCGACTGCCCAGTACTAAGCAAGGCGTGACTAAGTACGCCGTGCCACTCAGGATTATGCTTAAGTTAAAGTTAGGCTAAGGCAACAATAACAGCCTTTCCCGAGGTGGGATTTGAACACGCGGCAACAGGTGTGGAATCTCGAATACATCTTTCGCGTTATCGCAATCTGTATCGATAACGCTTACCCCTAAAGTAGTGCAGGTTTAATAATAACCTTCTATAAAATTCGCTCCACTGATTGTGATAAGCAATTGGAAGTTCTGCGCGAAAAATGAAGAATGGAGATCAAGATCTTTCTGATATAAGTTAAATCAAAATATAACGATAATGCTAGCGCACGCCTTATGAATATCCATGATCGAGGCCCAGGTTAGTCAAACCGACTACCTCACTGCTGCCGAATTCATTAACATTTAATCTACACATCTCAAGATAAAAAAACACTATGGAAATTAATGCATAAAATTCTACAGCAGGCAAAGCTGATGACGCATGTTTTGACACCTTGTGTGAGGGAGTGAGAGACCACTTAAACCCATACTCTCAGCATTCTCTCTCTCTTGAATACATTGTCACCTCATCAAATTGCATTTTACCAATTGCTGTAAAACCATGGGATTCAACTGTTCATTAAAAGTTTAGTCTCATCTGAGTATAAACAATTTCACCTCTTACCTGTAACCGAACGAATCTCATGCTAAAAAAAAACAAGCTTTTTCAATCCAAATTCCAATTACGTCTCATATTTACTGCCGTTTACTGTGATCCTTCCCATTGGGCCGTCCATTCTTGCTCATTAGGCGCCTCTCCTCCCGGTATTATAACCGTTATCACTGCCACGGGTATGCATTACGTCATTATCGGTTAAGAAAAATTTTAATGGACGTAGAGTGCGTAATTTAACATCCTCCGCTTTAACCGCAAAAGCATATTCCTACACAGGTTTCCCTCCGTTGGCTTCGGAACACATTCTTACCTCTCGTCAATCCCGCTGAAAGAGGATTTTTTTTTCTTTTCTTTCTCTTATCCTCGCTTGCCAGACAGCCTTCCTTCCATAACGGTATCGCGCCACACTCGCCGGCTTCATCCACTCGCCATTATTAGCCCGCGGAAAACGCGTAGGCGCATTATATCTCCTTCTTGGGTCTCGTCCCGCGAAATAAAAGCTAAAACAGCGCGCCTTCTACTTTTGTCCTCCCTCCAGGATCGTAAGCCCACACATAAATACAGGGGAGCCGTTATGGACGTGGGAGCAAACGGAGGAGGGGCGTAGGAAGTTGGGATACGAGAGATGCAGGCGGTGGGGGTGTAAGGGAAGGATTTTAAGATTGAGTAATGCAATGAAAACGAAGGGGGAGGCGTGTGCGGAGCGAAAAAAGGGTCAAATTGGTAAAGTGGATGAGGGAAAAAGAGGGAACGCCATGTGACGCGAAGACGACAGGGAGGGTGAGAGAAGGTGGTAGGAACCTAATGGGTTGGGGTTAAGGGCAGGAGAAAGGCGAGAGGGTTTGGGGAGGGAGGGGGATTGGACGCTGCTTCCGGAACAGGGGAGAGGGAAGAGTGTGGAGAAGAGAGAAAGAGAGAGAGGGATGGAGGAGGGGAGGGAGGGAGGGTAAGAGAATTTTGGCGAGGGAATGGACGATGAAACAGAATTGGTGGGCCACCTGTTGGAGCGGTGTGAGGCGTAGCCCGGGAGCTGGCGGCGTCGAGGGCTGGCGCGGGGTTTGACGGGAAGGGGTGGGAGAGGGAAGTTTGGCGAGGAGGAGAGAGGATGGATAAGGGCCTTCCTGGCTGAGAAACAAATAAAATCCGGGCGAAGGAAGGAATGGGTGAAGGGAATAATGGAAAAGGGACTTCAGGGATTTTTAAACGTATCTTGGGAGCATTGACTCGTAGCACATTCGAAGAGAAAGCAAGGGAGTGGGTGGCCGCGTATGCGGGCCACGTATTTGGTACGCTGGGCCTTCCCCATACTCTTGGTTGGTCGTTCCACCGGATAGACGATATACGTACACGCGTTGTACGGAGGAATTTACTCGCATAAGCGGTCGAGGATACTCGCATAAGCGGTCGTGCTGGAGGGTTGTCGTAGAGTTGCAAGGGGAATATTCAGTTTTATGAAATAAATAAAAACAAAAACGTATGAAAAAAATCAGCAAAAATAAGTGTGGATCTATTTAGTCTATAATCAGGGAACAAATTATACCAGTAGTCTACTTTCTTCAAAATTTCCGTAATTGAAATGGAATCCGAATGGGAAAAGAGAATTAGAATTTTTATGACCACTCTATATATTGCTCAATCAAAGTTCTATACTCTGAAAATAGGGATTTGGATCAAAGTCACTGACGTTTGTACTGTACTTTTAGAAATAATGGAATAAAAATAAGCAGGGGAGTCTGAATAATTATGGCACAGAAAATATCTATGAGTAAACATGGTGCAAAGTAAAACGAAATACGTAAAAAATCATACTTTGGCACACATACGGAAAAATATTCAAAACATGTTCATATTTCATTACACTCTGCTTATGAAGGTTTTTCGCTTATAGTATGTATATAATATGCAATATGTAATGCAAATAAACTTTTTTTGGCAAACGTGAAAAAATTACCACCTCTTTTTCCAGAGAACAAATGCAGTAGAAAAAATAACAGTATTTCAAATGAGAAACCGATAAAAGAATCATTGGGCAACTCAGCATATTTGAGTTTCTCTGTCTTCATTCACAAGTCAAGAAATTCTTTACAAATTTGTGTCGTCTGACTTCACGTTTTAGTAAATCTGTAACAACCGCTGCAACATTTTCAGTCATAAAAAGCCTTGAAGTATCTTGAGAGAGTCATAGGCCTCCATTTTATAGACGTTTTTGGTGCAGAGAAACGCAGTCGATCGGGCGTTGCACGACGAGAAGAAAAACACACGCCAGCAATATTCCGATGAAAACATTTGACTTTTGGAATGGACCGTAAAAATGGCGTTTTCCATGGCCCGTTGTTTTTGTTTTAGGAGAAGCATAAAGCCTGTTGGCGGATGGGACAATTTCTAGGATATCAGTCGTCACTACAACAACTCGGAAAACCATTACTCTTTAATGGAAATTTCCAATATTACTATTCAATGGAGATGCCTCATTACTACTACTCTAAACGTAGCATCTAAGCAGACATATCGGAAAGGGACATTCGTTATTAGGAGAGACGACCGAAAGCTGATGTTATTAGTGCCATTGAGAATAGATAGTCATTAAAGAAGAGATAGGATTTGGAGGAGTGTTGAGGAAAGGCGCAGAGGGATTCACGGTAAAACGTCCCATCTGACGGAGGGAATACTGAAAACGTAGTGCTCTCCATAAAGCACCGGTCATGATTATTTTCATTCTTAAGATAGGTTAATTGCAGTATTCCATATCTCTAATTTCGTTGCTAGTTCCTTTTGACACGCTAAACTCCTGTTTTTAAAACCCTCTTTGTTTGTTCAAAAAACTCATCCTCTAATCATACTATCTTTCCCTCTATTTTCCCGGAATACATTATAGGCAAGTGTATTATGTCACCTGGTTCCTTATAGCTGTATTTTATTCCATATAACTCTTTCTCCCGCGAGCTCTTATGTGTACTCTATCCTGGAATCTGTTCATCACGCTAAGAGCATCTGTGATGAAGTTAATGTAATTCCCCATCTGCTTAAACTTCAAAGGCATTTACTTCTGATTGATACCAGTAACATTTTTTATCCACACCAATATTCTCTTATTTAAATACTTAAGGATTATCTTTAATGACACCAACGTCTAGTGAAATATTCCAAATAGTCTACTCATTTGCAGATTACTTAATTCCATTGCAAAATATGCGTTTCATTTCTAAAGGATGGTAATGCAACTAAGTGTGTCCCTTGGTTCAGACGAGCTAAAACTCTCCGACAGAAGTAAATATATGCTCGCTGGGAGACTTATTATTGATATTATTCCGGGAGAAAATCCTATAATACCTCTTCAGTATTTTCAAATCCAATTTCCATATCCCCAAGAAAAAAATCCCTTCCTAATCCTTTCTCATTATATTTTCCTATTCCCCGACATATTGTGTATATATTAAAGGTCATTCCTAATCGATGTTTATAAATTATGAAACGTACAGCTCCAGAGTTTAAAGAAGCAAAGAATGTCTGACACATTGTGAGCACGTTCAAAGGTTTATTACACACTAGCGGAAGCTACCCGCTGAAATTCAACGGGAGTGAAAAACATTGAACTTAATTTGTAATAAAACCACTGTCTGAAGAATACTGTTAGCGCGGTCATTTGAGGAGTTGGTGACCTATGTTGTACATAGTCGTCGTTGTAGTAGACACGCTGACCGTTTTCCAGGTGACGGAGAGAGGAGTGACTGTTGGTCCTCTTTCATGCACGGAAAATCCAAAAATGGCCCACGCTAACTTATCACCACGTAAGATAGATGGCCATCTCGTATTTTCGGTTCTCTTAGCCGTATCTTGAGTGGGTTAATAGCTTGATCGCTACCCTTGTGTATATACATACATTATCATTCAATGACTTAAATGAGTTGTTCAATTTAACGGTGATATGTGGATTGAGTATCTTAATCAGAATCTTAATCTAGTGAAGTCTTTATAATTTCCGCGATCTATAAACAAATTGAAGTTTCGAAGCAGATGAGTCAATATTGAACCAGATTTATAGGAGGGTTACCGTGGTCCGTGGTTTTGGCTAAAATGAAATTTATGAGGTTCTTAGCGTAACCCGGGAAACACCATGAGGAGTTGATCGATTTAGTTTCTAGTTTTTCTTGGTGTATTTTTTTTTAAATAAAAATATTTTCGTTCGATGTTGATAAACACTAATCATCATTCAGGAATACGTTTCAACTGATTATAAAATAGACTTATACACTATATTTACAGCTTTTCCCTCAGGGGTGTTGATAAATAGGTTATTGCCGCTCGAAACGCGGGAGCAAGCCACATAAAGCTGCCCATGCGTGAAGCAGTGGATTTCCAATTGAAGGCCAGCCACTTGAAGAGTCTGCCCTTGTGACTTATTTATTTTCATAGAAAAGGCTACTCTAACTGGGAACTTAGTAGGGAAGTTTCTTAGTAGCATTACTGGCACACCCACTCTAAGATCAAGTTTGTGGGGTGCAACTCCTGGCAGTTCCAAGGTATTCAGAAACTAAACCGGGTAATTTACCGCTTGATCCTCTTCAAGGACAGAATCGATTGATAAATAGGTCTTTGTTTCTCCAGGAATCAGGTTGAGGATAACTTTGTTAACTTCATTTACAGTGTCATTCTTCGGGGCGAGAACAGCTCTGTTGCACAGCCAATCAGCATTATGGTAGTTTTCAGCAATATCGGGAAAAACCTTTGAAATTATCTCATCAGTAGAAGAAACCAACTGCCCAAAGTTTTCAGGAAATACGATTCTCTGCCTCTCGTCTGTGTTGATGGTTCCTTCGCCGATTTTTAATAGATCAGCTGAAAATTGGCCAGCATTGTGATCATTGTGAAGATGAACCCGCATGTTCTGCGTCAAATGGCATTTCTCGATGTGACTCCATAACACAGAATTTTTCAGACTGGCTTTGATCTCGTCTGCGGGCGTACCACGTTGAATAACTGACAAAGTTTGTCTAAAATCACCGGCCAGCAGAACGACCAAACCTCCCATCAAATCATGACTATTTCTGAGATCTCTAAGAGTAAGGTTCAGCGCTTCAAAGACATGCTTGTGAGACATGGTGCATTCGTCCCATACCAGTAGTTGGATATGCTAAACATATTCTATGTCGCGTCTCTCGTACTGGGAAGAAAAACATTTTTTAAGGTTCTTAACATTACCCGAGAAACACCACGAGGCGGTGACCATTATTCGTTTCTCTTTTTTAACTTCTTTTTCATACCTTAAGAAACATCAAACATGGGACCCTTGGGACTCTGGGCCCCTCTTATATAGAATTTATTTCTACGTGTTATCATGGGTCTGCAGAAAAACGTGATATATAAATGCTAGGCTTCAATGTCCTTTGAAAATCAAAGGACATTCACACTGATCTCTGGTTGTCAAGGAAATATGCTATTGTTAATTTCAGAGAAAAATGAGAGATTTTTCAGCTAAAAATATGATTTTAAGAAAAAAACTAAGCGTAATAGAAAATTGATTGAAAGAATTAGAAACTTCATTTATTTAGTCATCCGATAAAAAAAATTTCAGCCCTCTGTCTTGAATGGAAGTAATTTAAATAAGCAAAAAATGAGACTACTGCACCGAACTCAATACTAGGGACCACCAGGATCCATCTAAGGGCCAATTCAGGGGCTTTTGGGGACCCTGAGGGTATTTTAACATAGTCTATGTTTGGCCCAGACACATTTCCTATCAACATACCAAATTTCAGCTCAATCCGTTTAGTAGTTTTTGCGTGATTAAGCAACAGACAGACGACAGACAGACAGACAGACACCATTACATTTTCATATATTAGTATGGATTATTGCATTCTCAATTCAGGAGTGTCGTATTTTAACAATGTAATGTTTCCAATGTACTTTTTAAAGGCATAAACGTATTTCCTTTTCCATTTCTATCGACAAACTATTTTTATAATCATCGGTGCCAGTGGATAACCCGTCAAAATTATTAATATATGTGTCAATATACGTATATGATTAAAATTCTTGATCACTGTAACATAATTTATCCTCCAATCTCTTAACCCTATGTTAAAGTAGTTTATCTTGTCATTTATCTACACGTTGAATTACTGTGGTAATTAGTTAGAGTAAAGGCTTAGTTTCCTTAATTTAAAGTTTACAGGTTTTTACTATTCTTCTTATAGCAAATCTGGAGGAATTCGGGCGAACCGAGAAAATTAGCTCTAATAAACTAGTTTTAACGTCGAAGAAAATCACGAAGTCGTAAATCACTAATCACTCACTTCTCCGGCCATGGCCTGCGCTCTTGATGAGGGTTAAAATAAACACGACAATAGTTTATTTCATCTGGATTATTGTAATTTATGGACCAATCAAAATTCGATGTTAGAAAACCCAAACATAACATGGTTTTCATAAATAAGTTCATCTCATCGTTTTAAATAAATTTCATCATATTGTCAAGTTCTAAAATAAATACTCAAACTTGGAAACTCAAGTAATTGTTTTCACTTTTTGGCTAGGAAATATTTTTGGGTCTCATACCCGGTCTGGTGAATGTTCTAATGATTAGAACTAGTGCACTTATATTTTTCATCCCTAGCGCTCTAAAGAAATGATCTTTAATCAAAATTTTTAATAGGCCTAACAACGAAATTCCGACATTTATGGTGGTATAAAATTTATTCTCGAGTATTACAATAGAAAATACCTTTTCCAGTTACTAATAAGTACAAAATATAAACTCCTGTACTTATGTGGCAAAAGCAGCTAAATTTCAATATTGCTGACGGTAGCAACGTAGTTGCTATGTAAAATTAACACGGGGCTCACGACCTTGTGTTTATATTTTTAATTTGCAACTAATCTGGATCTCAAATGTTAATGTGGTGATTTTTCCAGATATATTTGATGACATACCAAAAAATAACACCAAAGTCAACTTAATTGGTTCAGCCCCCACGGCCCCGGACACTGGCTCTTCTCACCATAGTACTTTTTCATTCTCGAACCAAAGCTACTTCTGTATTGTATATGCTCTAATTAGGTAGTACTTGCAGAAGAACAAATAAGCATTTTAGTGTATATTCTAACTCCTACATTTTTCATTTTATCCGGCCATTTTAATCTTCAGCAACCTAATCATCTCTTCCAATGGCCAACACCTCCGATCGTTTGAATTCCACACACCACAAGGTAGGGGGTGGCATAACTCCTAAATATCTCCTAATTCCTGGATTCGAACGCGAACCCTCACCATAGGTGGCCAGTACTCTGGCTACGACAACCACAACGTCCCGGAAAACATCATTTCGGCAACACACCTGAGCTCCCTCCATCTCGAGTCCCATCTGAGGAACACGACAGAATGTGGAAGGATAGAAGAAAGAGACTCGGGTACGAGGACTGAGGAAGAAGCATAGTGCGAAGCATTGGGAGAGAAAAAGTGATTAATCTAGAGGCTGAACGGCTGAAGAATACGGTTCAATGGAGGAGAGTATGGGGAGCTTCAAAAGAGACTGACCCCAAGAGGAGCACGTCCGTGACCCTTTCCAACTCTCCTTGAGGCACAAATGGGATGCCGCGATCCCCTGGGCAACTGAAATGGGATGGGCCAAGAGACGGCAGGCGAAGGAGTAGGAAGGGAGCGAGGACGTAAAGTGATATTCAAGACAGCGAGCCGAAGAGGAGGACGAGGAGCGTTAAGGGGGTTCTCCGTTCCCACGGGGGCTTGGGGCGTGGATTAAAGCGAGGAGAGGAGGAGTTCGGTGGAGATGAAAGGGTAAGGAATCCTGCCCCCAACCCAGCACGCATTCCCGCCCCCATATCTCCCCTTCTCTTCCTCCGCAGCTCTGTAGCTCCCTCTCTTTCTCTCTCTTTCTGCCACGAGGTGCATGTTACCAGTAAGTTTCCCCCAATGCCTGTGCCGACGACAGTTTTAAAGCCTCGACCTTCGTTTCTTTTTTTTCTTTGCTCTGCGAGGATCCCTGCCCGGGATCGCTTGATGGCATTACTGAGCCACTTGTTTCCCTTCCAGGCGGTTCGCGGATTGAGTTTCCCGTCATCGTTCGGTCCCTAGGTCCTCGGGATCACCCAGTATGCGTAGATAGCGTCGCGTCTTGATTTTTTCTCCCCCTTCCCTCCGTGGGCACGAGCAAATAAGAAAAAGTAATCCACGGCGGGTTCCGTTATTTTCAGGGAGAGTAATTTGGGTCGACTCAGCGGTAAACTTCGTTGACGCTCACGAAGGGATAAAAATGTCAATTGCGCGGCAATGAGGGGAAAGAGTCTGCGGAGATACGATAAGCATACGCAAAGGAGCAAAGGGGCAGCAAAATCTATATTTATTCATGGTGTGGAAACGTAGCCGTTTTCAAAGTTTCGGGAGCAACTAAGTCTTTAGACTAGATTTTCATTAACGTTCAATTTAACTGCCCTTTTTTATCCTGTTAAGGTCTCCATAACCCCGTTTCGGTGTTGATGGTGACGAATAGTAGTTGATGAGTGCCCCCTAATCATATTCAGAGTAGTTTATTTCTCACCATAAATATACTTGTTAAGTCTTTCCTTGAGTAAATGTGTTGAGGTATATTAATATTGATATTTGATTTCATTTTTAACCACCGTAGTGCTATCGAAACACACTTAGATATTTAGGTTCACAATAGTGATTTTATCGTATTATCTGATGCGATTTTACTAACTGTCTGGGAAAAGCACCACAATAGTGGAAATATGGCGCGTTATATATGTAGCATTAGTTGCTTTCCCCAAACTTTTAAAGTTATTTTGCCATTTCTTTACATTTCTCGCGATTTCATTAGCCTCTCAATATACCTATGCGTATCAACTCTGCATAATAAACACACACACGCGTGTGAACTTTTCAATAAGTAACACTAACATTCGACAATTCCTGATCAAAAAAGTCGTTGACAAGCTTGATGGGATAACACAATCCCGAGCCATTGGTTTAAGATAAGAATGCGTATGAAATTTGACTTGCATATTTCGGTTACCAAATGACATGCTCTTTGGAAAATCGCAAATTGCCATTCCCTATTACGCTTCACCTCCCACCGATATGACAATTACAGCCAAATTGCCGGAATCACAATTCCCAGTTTGCTCATTTAAACCGAAATCAATGAAACCGGCAAAATTGTGGGGACTTCCTGGGAGGATACCAAATATTGGGAGTCGATAATCGAACGAAAAAATTTGAGACTTGAATCATTTACGCCCACTGGCGTTCTATTACCGTTTAATTAAGGCCTCTGTCTGGAATTAACCCTTTCGCCCGACAAACAACCCGAGGGGTATAATCGAATGGCGCGTGGGTCAATCCTCCCATCTTTTCTTATCCCTCACCTCTCCTCCTTTCGCACAAGTCCACGATCTTATCTGTCTTCATCGACCATGCCCTACTCGTAATGCATAAAATAACAAATGCCTATTTCCCTTATGAAGGTCCTTTTCTAATCTTTCAACTTTTTAATGGTTAAAATTTCAAATGCAGCATTAGAATTATCTACGCTAATCTAATTACACTTCTCTTTGTCCTGCCTTGCGATAAATATCATTAGATTTTTCATAATCCCAATTATTCTACGAGAATAAGTCCACGAATCATGGAATAGAATATGACCGAAAATTTCAACTGAACTACAATTAATTCAGTATACTGAAAGCGTTACATGTATCAAAATATTTTTAATGAGGCCTCTAAACTACCACTCTAAACAGATAAGCATAGATGAAATTAGCATATTAGGGAATTTTCGATTTTCCAGCGAAGAGCGATGATATTTTTCAGTGTTTTCAATATTTTGGATGCAACAATTGAAAACAATTTCAAATAGGTATCAGTAAATAAGGGAAATATCACCTTAAGGAATGCCACCTTAAATCGGTCAAATTACCAGAAAAAGGCATTTAATCATCGCTTCTTACCATTTATTATAAATTATTTTGGTGGTTAATTCCAGATTTATGAATATAATAAAAGCAACTCTCGTGAAATTAGCCGATGATGTAAAATGGAAAAAACAATTAGGGATTAAATTGAATTAATTCTCTAAAACTCTTCTACTGTTAGGACATCAGTGAACTGCCGAATGTTATAACCATTGTAAGACAATTACACTTGCCCATAGGCATGGTCTGTTATTATGGGCAGGTGTGTGGCCATAGTTATAGAGTCTGCTCACAAAATTCTTCTTCCATGGAGCAAGAGGAATTCCGTGAGCGAAAAGAAATTCTAATAAAACTAGCTTTATTAATTGAAATATGAGGCAAAGATAAAATATTTTACGAGCAAGGACGTTGCAATTAATTGCACTGCTATTGATGAAAAGAAGTAACATACCTTTCTCTTTGGACTGCAATATCTTCTGTAAAATAATGCTCGAAAATGCAAATAAAGTATTTATTATAACCATAATAAATTCATTTTTATTGTCCTTACGTTAATCCTGCAGTATAGCATAATAAGCATAAAAATTATGCAATGACTTGGACATAAACGACTTTAACTTCTGATGACTACACTAACGCTACATCACTTTACGTTAATAAAAATTATCCTCAAGACGGCACCAAATATTGCTAATGACGGCAAGAGTACTTGCTGACTAACGAAGCATATCGCGTTAAGTTAACTTGATTAGGCGTAAAAGCTCGTTAAATGAGCCAATGAAATCTTAAATTTCGAGGTCAGCGAGAGACTTTACGATCTTCATCAAAGTAATAAAACTGATTAAGTAATAACTCTTTCGTATCTTATTTCAATTCGCTGCTGAAAAGTAAAAAGACGATAGTGATATAGAAAAGGCTCACATTATACCAAGAGCTCTTTCAGTAAATAAGTCTAAATTCTATTTCCTTATACGATAACTGAGAATGGAAATATTAAAATTTAATATCGACCCAAAAAGTGTAAAAATTGCGTTTTTAATGAGTTTATAATAATCTGTAACTACTATTTCAAAAACCTTTAGAAAAAATAAATTAAATTTATAACTGTTGATACAGCTCTATGTATACATCTTTGTATACATCAGAGTGATTCTATTAGAAGGCATGACGATAATGCAGTTGCCAAAAACCAGGTGGGCGCCTGCTTGACAATTCTTTGATTAAATGGTTCATAAAACAGTCAAGGGTGATTGACAAATCCTTAGGCACATCAAGGTCAAATCGAGGTCAGCCCATTTACGATGATCCAGTATTCACATTCACAGTAGATCCGAATCTGAAATTAAAATATGCTCCTTATAATGCAGGGAAGATTCACCGTGTCTTCATACGTTCAAAACCCTTGCTTAATACGGCGAAGGCATAGAAAAAGAAGAGGGTTTTGAATTTCTTAGAGGAATATGTATTAACGAGCTGCGAGGTACGTGGCAGCGAGTTGCCTCGTATATCAACACAGCCTTTCGTGCACGTAAGCATCGAGTTTTTCTTCCGACTCCATCCTTCAGAGTCAGCGTTTGCAGCCAATTAAATCAAAATCCAGCGTCTTTCCGTCCGCGCCTCCTTCCTTCCTTCCTCCCTCCTCAACTCCTCGCGAGCCGAACGAATTTCACCATACTTTGATCAAAGGGAACTCCCCCTTCCGTTTTGGAGTCAGGGAGTTACTAACAAGCAGTCTCTGTACTATTTTTCAATCGGTAATAAACTTGCTTAAGCTTCCTTTCGGGCGGGAGCACTGAGGGAGCTGGTGCATTGACGAGAGTTTTTTTTTCAAACCCGACGTTAAAAGCCAACTTCTTACCGATGATTTTGGCTATAAATGAGGAGCATGGTAATAGCGCAAATATCACCATCGTCTTAGGAAATGATGACAGGGAAAAAGATCTCGTATGGAAAGAGGATGTGCCGTGAAACGAACTTAAGCCGATTTTATTGTCATCGGTGAAATGTGAAATACTTACAAAAAATATTGAGTAGAGGAAAAATTTAGAATTTATTTTTCAATTCTTTTCAAACATATGCAATAAATTTTAATTAGTACTAACATGCTATCATCCGCTGGTTCCAGAATTTAATTTAAAGGAAAATCATTTAAAGTCCAAGATAAGGAAATTAAAATTCTGTTATAACTATTCCAGTTATTCATGGAAGGTAATGATGGTAATAAATTAATTAGTTTTGTCAACTTTTATGAAACCAAAGACCACAATCGGCATACACGGAAAACCTGTGCGAGTTATCATTTTCATTATTGATAAGAGGACAGATTGGTTTCATTTAAAAAGGTTAGTTTTATAGTTATTAACCATGGTAAATATTTTTTATTCCTTAATTTTAACGTTTTACAAACACGTAATAATGAGATAAATTACATAGTTTAATATATACATAAAACATAAATTACATACTTAAACCATTATTAACTTTTATTATTTGTTTGTACGGTTGAAATTATATTAGGATTTTATGATGAGGCCATACGAGGCCAAATGAGGCCATACAATCCACATGAGGCCAAAAAGTGAAAAATGGTGATAAAATGTGCATGATAAATATAATTACTCCTAAAGCGTATGAAATATGAAAAATAATCCATTATTTTTGGATCCAACGACGTTTTTAATATTATACTGTGAAAATTTAACCTTTTGACAGATTTGGAAAGAGAAATTTGTTCTGCCAAGTCTTAACTACAACTGATATACGTTACTATATTCTGTACTGATAGCAATGACACACGTTATCTTGCAAAGAAAGATATAAAGTATAATCACTACTTAATAAATTTTCAGGTTATAAGTCTCATATAAGGAACCCCATTAACTCAGACCTACAATTATTATCATGGGTCAACAATCCTAGGATAATTACCGTGTTCAGTCAACTTAGATATTTCCTTCGCCTTACATAGGTCAAAGAAGTTAAAGAAAATATGGCGATGGTTTCGTTCACTAGCCCACCAGATGATGCAGCTGTTAATATTCATCTCATCATTGGTCAAAAATCCTAGGATTGGTTTGACGCAGCTTTCCACTCGATTCTTCTATCGGCCAACATCTTCATATTAACGTAGTTCATCTCTTTCAGGTCCCTTACGACCTTTTCTATATAACTCATACGAGGCCTGCCTTTTCCATTCTTTCGGTTTACTTTCCCTTCGACGATTGTCTTCATCAGGCCATCGCATCTTAAGATATGGCCTATTAAGTTGTCCCATCGTCTTTTAAAGGTTTTCAGTAGACATTTCTTCTCTCCCACTCTTCTTAAGACTTCTTCATTTGTCACTCGGTCGATCCATTTAATCTTCATCATTCTTCTATAGCACCACATTTCGAATGTTTCCGCCCTTTTCTTCTCCACTGCTGTCATCGTCCATGATTCACTGCCGTAAAGAAACATGCTCAAGATGTTCGCCCTGATGAATTGCTTCCTTACTTCTAATCTTGTTTTTCCAGCGGTAAGTAGATTCTTCTTTTGATAGAATGCCCTCTTTGCCTGGGGTATTCTACTCACTATTTCTTTCTTGCTTCGTATGCTTGCTTTCTATGCCTGGGCTATTCTACTCACTATTTCTTTCTTGCTTCGTACATCGTTTGTTACTCGGCTTCCAAGGTAACAGAACTCTTTCACCTCATCAAGTTTTTGTTTTCCTAGTTTGACACTGGTTTTGGCCACTTCTTTCCTGCTGCACACCAATATCTTAGTCTTCTTCTTATTTATCTTCAACTGATATCTGGCCATTGTCCTTTCCATGGGTACTAGAATCTTGTTCAGATTCCTCTTATTTTTTCTCCGTGATAATCACTCCAAAAGACTTCTCTTTGATTTCATCGATGGCTCTCTCGATGTAAACATTAATAATGATGGGAGACAGTGCATATCCTTGTCTCACTCCTTTCCTCATTCTTCCTTCTTTACAGCTGGGTCCAGATTTAATCACAGCTATTCATTTCTTTAATCTATAGCCTTTAACGCGTCTAGCAACAATTGCAGCTCTTTAGCCTGCCTTCTAAATGCAAAATTAATACCAAAAATTACCGTTGATGTGTAAATGAAATAAATTTCACCAATGAACACAATCCACGCTTTCTAATTGAAGTGCATATTCCAAACTGTTGCGTGCATTTCCGTCTGGTTCTCTCTCTGATGCTAAGGACGAGGGAAATCCATTTTAACAGCTCCTGGATGCAATTATAGGCATAGCAAACAACAACTCGGAGGATTTAACTCGGATTACACTGCTTATAAACTCAGCTGTAGACGAAGGATGGGGCGAGTGATCACTTCTATAGCAGAGGCCACCGATGAGTACCCTCTTGATTTCCTATCCTGTACTACGATGGATTGCAATAGATCCTTCGTCTATTCTCCTATGGTCATAAGTACACTTCCTATTTGCTACCCTGAGGAACCATCACGACGCGTCGCAGTACTGTAGTCAGCAGTCAGTAGTTAGATTGGTTTAGCATATTGACTAAATATTTTGCGTGCAAAGTCGCATGCGTAAGCCAAAATATCACCCCACCTGATGCAGGATCATGTGCTTTCTTGTCGTAAAAAATGGCTTAATGGAGTCTTAGGGCAACAGTTAAAGTAGCTGAAAGGGGTATGTAAGGCAATGCGACTGAAAAGAATACGGAAGTTCATTTTTAAACAACTTGAATTGAGAGGATACATTTTCGTATAAAAAAATATGCCATTAATCGTTTGATGAAAGGAGCAAAGGGAGGGTAGAACCATAGGGAAAGAGAGAGACGCCCTTATAATTTACGGGAGACGAATTACGAAGGCAATGGAGAGAGTAGCACTGGAGAAATGAAGAGGCTAATTAGGAAGATAACCTGAAGATCTGCTACCCGTCAATAATTGGATTATACACGTCAATGATAATGTTCGTGTTGACCCTGCGATCCGTTGACATTATCCCTTAAAATTATACGCCCGGCACATCGTCCATTAATCTTTTTAATAATTGTGAGTTCCAAATTTTCGGGATGATGCATTATCAAAGAAGGGTAATATGTTCATTCGCAAGGGGGAGGCAGCAGGAAAATAAAATTCTTAAAATCCCGCAGGAATTCCAAGCAAAAGAAAGTAAATTACTCTCAAATAGATATGAGATATGCGATTATTTTTATTTTATTTTTTTATTTTATTTATTTAACTGCTCACATACAGCATTTCTGCCAATTTACAGTGACGCAATAACAGACAATAAATATAAACGTAAACAATCAAAAACAAAGAGTACAGGGTAAAAATAGTAAAGAACACAAATGCAAGATACGTGGAAAGGGAGGTGGAGAAGAGAGGTTTATTTATTCACAGGAAATCGGACATGGCGAGATTGATAAAAGAGTTTAAGGGCAGAAAAAACTGATCAATATTATCCGGCAATATATTCAGTAGGGAGGAAAGGCGGTGGTGGAGTGATCGCTTGACAAGTGATAGTCTAGGGATAGGCATATGGAGCAAGGAATGATTACGTGTGGATTATATTAGAAGATACAAAATAAGAAAGAAATCGAATTTTGCTACGATCAGTACCTATCACCCGGGGTTGTTTCTCAGTGTCTGAATTCTCTGATATTTTAAGTAGTGAATGTATTTCATAAATAAGAAAAATTCTTTCTTATTAAAATTAGGAATCGAGCAAAAGATATTGTAGATGCTTGTATCACCCGTTAACGGATACCCTCAGGCAATAAGCACAAAAATTAGAGATCAAAAGGAACGTGTAAAATTTTTTCTAGTTTACCACCAGGTAAGGTCTTTTTCTGGCAACGTTTCGGTGGCTGATTCAGCCTTCGTCCTCAGTCAGTCATCTTCCATCATCTTGGTCAGTTAAGATTCTATATATATTAATTTTGTAGCGTGTCAGTCAGTCCGTCATTCTGTATCCGTTTTGTTTCGTTCTCTCCCAAGTTTTGAGCTAAAAGGGTGAGGTTTGGTGCGTTGAGTGTGGATTCTCTGTCTGCATGATTTGGTAGTAGTTTTGGTTTTTAGCAGTTCGTGGTGCAGAGAAAAATGCAAAAAAAACGTCGTTTTTGAGAGTGGGAGACAACATATAATGAAAATATGGTGTATAAAAAAGTACAAAAACATGTAGGATAATTAGTGTGGGACACATTTCTCCATTCATAAAATAGCCATTTCCTTCTCTCTGCATACGAAATGCTTATGAAAAGTTGGTGCACAAATGTGTAAAAATATGCAAAGACTACTTTGAGTAGTGAAGCAGTGCCTGCCTGAAGCACAAGCACTATTGCCAACTATTGGTAATGGGTCATCAGTAGTTTCCAAACACTTTCTAAGAGCTCATTTGACACTAGAACACAAAGTTCACTTCAAGAGCACACCAGACTGACTGCCTGCAAAGCAGGCCGAAGGTCTGCTAGTTGATTATGACTTAGCAACCATTGCCTATCCATCAGTGTTTATATCCATTGTTGAGCTCGGCGTCTGCAGATTAGTCAGACTGTTTATTCTTAAGTTATCGGAGGACAGGTTTCCAAGATAACGTTGGCACATTGGTAGAAAATGACCTTACAGGTAGGCAACTCGAAAAATATTTATACATTTCATATGGGTGTAAAAAATTGAATATTTCATCCATGTAATTCTTGGGCTGTGAAAGAAGAAGGTATTGGCGAAATAAATAATAACACAATTATTAATACGGTTGCACACGTCAGCACACTCCTGGAAGAAAGCAGTAATATTTGCGTTCACACTTTGGCCTGGATTTCTTTTCCACGCTCGCGAAATTATCTGCGAAAACTAGATTTTACCTTTTGAGAATTTTTAGTTTAGTTTAAATACTCAGTGGAGAGCGGCACTTTAGAAAGTTCAAGGTATATTTTGATGCAGGAAACAGGGCCATTCGGAGCAGAGTATAACGAGATGGAAAAGCGAACTCACGTATTTCGTTTCCGAAATGTATACACTCGTGAGCGAAAACTGGCTTGTAAATAGACGACCAGGGAGTTCAGCTGTAAGCACGCCTAGGGCCGTTCCTCCCAACCCCATTAAACCCAGTATTTATTGATTGCGCTCTCGGAAACACGACGCTTGGATTTCGAGTCTAGCTGCTTATTTAAGAGTGCTCCCTTATTCCCGCGATTTGTCTGGCTTATCCCTCAATTGACAGCGTGATGGAGTCTGTTACACTCGACTATATCTATTCGCAAGCGATATTGGCCACGATTGTAAATTCGGTTATATACCGAAGCCAAGTATCCCAAATGAATTTCGCTTGCCTCGTCAGATCAAGCTATCTGCAATATTTAATTTAATTTTTCATTTGATAAACCTTTTACATTTTCGTTCCATGGAGTTAATTTTCTCTTTCTATCCAGTAGTTTATTTTTCACGCCATATTAATCTGTATTTATGGAGTAATGATTTTGTGTATTATATTTATTTGTAAAATTTATCTTTAAGATCTATTCATTGACAAATTCTAGTTTATGAACTAAAAATGGATTTTTAAGGAGCTAGCTACTTTTAACCATATCGATCGGCAAAATATATTGATTAGTCTACCAATCTGTCTTTTATCTTTTTTTTTAATCAGCCCAATCAGTTCAAATTTTACCAATCAGTCTTTTATTCACTAACTCTAAACGGTCAGCTAGCGTTGTCTCCAAATTGCTTAAGATCTCAAGAGAGTTCACGTAGTTGCATCTTGAAACAATACAGAACTCAAAAGAAGCTGTTTAAAAGTATTAACCCCATTTTTACGGATCACAGATGTTTCTTTGGGAATGTAGTTCATGATGCTATGGTTTTAGCCTCATCATGCCAGCCACTATCGACACCATCACCCTGTATATTTCTCCAAGCGTTTCAAAAGGGACTGAGCAAGAAGATGGTCGGCAAGATCCTTTAATATTTACAGCTGTAAATTAAAATGATTCTGATTCCCTTAATGCGTGAAAGCTAAAAATCTCGACGATTTTGAAAATATATACGATTGACGGAAATATATATGTTTTGCACCGATGCTCACCAAAGTACTTACTGGGTAGACGCTTATACCAAAATGCTTGCTTGGTTGATAAAATGCGCTCAAATAATCGACGAGTAAATACGCGGTTAGTAGGAGAGACGACCGATATCGGAGGCAATCTGCGCCATTCGATACAGCTAGCTGGAAGATTGCAGAATAGAGTTACGGGTTATAGAGAAAACATGGAGAAAATCTCACCCAGACGTAGGTGTCGTTCCCGGTTTTGAATTAAGCTTAGGTTAGACGGTGATGCGATCTAGTCATACAAGTGGAAGAGCCATAAAACTCATTCCTACTTCTAATCAATAACATCCTTATGTTCTTCTATTGAATTACGTACTAAGTAATTCTTGGTCACTCCAACATTGGTATTTTATACGCATTTTTATCATTTTAAAGAGGATTTGTTTGCGTGTACGTTCATCGCTTTCTGATATTAGTTTAAAAATGCATGATTCATTCATATTAATAAAATTATTAATGTATTGAAAAATATTTGATGCACAAAATAAGGATAAAAATTTGTGACCAATCATACCCAGTGGAATATTATTCAATTTAAATAAGGTCAAACGAATAAGCTCACACATGAATTAGTGCTAACATTCTTAAATCAAAAGCCCAGTTTGAAGCATTGATCTTATCTACAAAAAGATGACTATTGCGGAAAAATAATAGCTGTATACCTTATTTCATAAATGATGATGAAGTTGAGGATTTGCCAAGAATGTATAGGCAGCATCTTATTCATGTGATTGCTGCTCAAAGACTTATAAATTATTGAACGAAGAGTTGGAGTAGGACATCTGGAAATAAATGAAAATTGCAGCAAGCCCAGAAAATTGCATTTTCCAACATTAAAAAAGGGGCCAATTGCCTCGTCTCCAGATGCGTTTATCATCAAATTTACATCAAACTGTGCTTTCATCATGTTTCAATACCCTCCATCAATCCACGATTCAGTTCTTTGCCATCTTCATGCTGTCCTTCGTCACTATTTCTATATCTTAAAATTCTGTTGATACCAAGTGCTATTGACTAAATTGTATGAAGGCAGACAACATATCTACATGTTATGTAGATTTAAATTGAATTTATGGAATACCAGGTAAAATAGGCCATCATTATTTGGCTACTAGCCTTCAAAATTCCAAAGTAATATGTGATAATAACAATAATGTGTAGTGACTCACCCTCTGCCTCGTCACGGCGGGCATGGAAGACGTCCTCGGCCGGAAGTTGACCTCGCCACTGCCGTGGTGCCCGTGCTCCCCTTGTGACCCGTGCCTCGGCATGTCCGCCCGCGAGCTCCTCGCCTTGAAGCTGCCCCCGCCCAGCACCACGGCCCCCGGACTCAGCCGCCGCCTCCCCGGCCAGTCCGCGAACGCGGTCTGCAGCTCGCTGACCGCCCCAGGGTTCAGCAGTGCGTTGGCAGTCCTCGCCTGCACCCGGGCGGGCAGCGGCGCCGGGATGGACGATGACCTCCGCCGTCCCGCCATCATGCTGGGCGGCGGAAGGTCAGCCTCCTCGCTGAACGCCCCCCGGGAGGCCTCCCTCGCCCCCGCCCACCTCCTCCCTGCCTCCTCTTCCTCCTCCTCGTCGTAGTCCTCCTCCTCCTCGTCCTCCTCCTCTTCGTCCTTGCCCTCCACGGCGTCCAGCCGCTGGAGGCTGGGGAGCGGTGACGGCGCCCGGAAGCACCGCTCGGGGCCCCCGAGGGACGACCGGGCCGAGGAGCACCTCTCTTTGAGTGCGCAGCCGAACGGGAGGCTCAAGGAGTCCCCTCCGCCCCCGCCGCCCCCCCCGTCGCCCACTCCCGCCCCCAGGGAGGCCCTCCGCCTCCGGCCCAGCCGAACGCTGCCCTTCCTGCCCTGCCGGAGGGAGGATCGCATGTGGGCTCGCGGGCGCGGCTCCGGCTCCTCCTCCGCCGCGGACGTGTCCGTGCTGTGGTTGCCGTCCTCGGGTGCGGCACCGCGGCGCGGGATGAGCTTCTCCTCCAGGAAGACCACCTCCTCGCTGCACAGCTCGGAGAAGAAGTCGCGGAAGGTGGAGGGGAAGGTTGGTGGGCAGAGAGCGCGTTCCGAGAGGAGGGAGGCCGCCGTGGTGGTGGTCGTCGTGGAGGGCATGCTGTGGTGGTGCTGGTGGTGGTGGTGATGGTGGTGGTGCTGCTCCCTAGCATCTCCTCCGCCCTCGCCGCTCCCCGCGGGCGCCCTCCCCGCCCCCGAATGCTGCTGGAGGCGGGTGCGGAGGATGGACGAAGCGGTGGCCGCGCTCATCACGGAGCCCGGTCAACCGCTTGGGCCGAGTGTCCTATGCATTGGAGAGGGAGAAAGGTGTCAATTTCTTCAATTATTCGGAATACAACATGCATCAAAACCACTAGCCACAATTTTCAACCCCATAGGACTCGTCGTTCAACTCGTATAGGGCTGAGGTCATTACCCTGTGAAGACTTACTTTCGAATAAGGTCTGGTACCTAGAAAGATTCGGTTTAGCTGATTTTTCCAAAGGGAACTGACCGGTTTTGAGCCATAACAAAGAGTAAATCAGTTAAATAAATAAGAAACTTTAAAAAATTTACCATTTAACACAGAAAAAATGAAAGAAATCGATTAATATTTAGTTACTTTACTGAGCGAAAGAAAAACTCTTGCGCCACCATGAATTGAAAAAGTCAATTTAAACCAATGAAAATACATAATTGGCCCCTTGAATCGAACCGAAAGAAAAATAATTTTCAGCGTAAATTACACGTTTCCCAGAAATCTCGAGAACAAAGAGTAAATCGGTTAGAAAAATAAGAAAGTTTAACGAATTTACCATTAAATACAGAAAGAATGGAAGAAATCGATTAATATTTAGTTATTCTACTGAGGGAAAGAAAAACTCCTGCGCTACCATAAAATAAAAAAGTCAATTTAAACCAATGTGAATAATTAATTGGCCCCAGGAATCGAACCCGGGCCCTCTGTCATTTTTATATAGCCTATAGCACCTTCTAGTGTAACACTAGAATCCTACAAAATTTCACCTCAATAGGTTCAGTAGTTTTTGAGGAGATGGACCACAATGCAAAAGAGTTAATGGATCTTCATTTACGCCTTTCTGCAATGTTATTACCCTTCGATTGGGAGTTTATTGACCGTATTACTACGGCCACTGCAGAACTGCAACGGGAGAAAGACACGGAAAAGCAGAAAAAGAAATTTGCCCGACTACAAGGGCAGCATAATGGAGGCCCTAGAGCGGACCAGAGAAGGACAGTGATAAATTTAACTGACTTGCCCATTGACGAAGCTACCTACTCTGTCCTCTCGTAGGGACAAAAATTCGCACCAGCACCTAGATATATTCCTCACAAAGACTTTATTGGAGGTATTGAGCAGGCGCTGAGGAAACTTCCCGTGGAAGAAGCCGAGGAAGTGAGAAGTGGCGTCCTATCAGTCCTAAAAAAGGCCGCACCTCCAAAGCCAAACCTCTCCAGAGACGAATGTTTTGCCCTCCGAACCCTAAGTCGAAACAAAGACATTACTGTTCTACCTGCGGACAAGGGAAACGTCACTGTTATCATGAGTGCCGAGGAATACCGACGGAAGATCCTGGTCCTCCTCTCAGATGTGACCTACAGAACCCTGCCTCGTGACCCGACGGACGCCATAACAAGGAAAACCATTGAACTGATCAAGAAGTCTAATATTCCTCAAGAGACATTGAGCACACTTCGACCACAAGCACCAGCCCCGCCGAGAATATATGGACTCCCTAAAGTCCATAAAGAGGGAATACCACTACGACCAATAGTTAGTGCCATCGGTTCCCCGACCTATTATCTAGCTCGCTACCTGACGGGAGTTCTGGCACCTCATGTGGGCCTTTGTTCCCACCATGTTAAAAACTCCGCCAAGTTCGTCAAAACACTGCAAAGCATCCGAATTGAACCCATAGACATCATGCTTGAGTCTGGACTTAGTATCGCTTTTCACCAGAGTACCGGTTGTTGACACCCTTGCACTGGTGAGGAAGAAATTCGACCCTGACACAGTGAAGTTTTTTCACTACGTGTTGACCACCACTTATTTTATGTTTGAGGGGAGATTTTACGAAGTCAGACGGAGTAGACATGGGGTCTCCGCTGTCACCGGCCATCGCCAATTTTTACATGGAGGAGTTCGAAGAACGTGCCCTAGAGTCAGCTCCACTCCGGCCTAAATTCATTTTTAGATACGTGGACGACACCTTTGTCGTTTGGCCACATGGGATGGATGCCCTGGAACCCTTTTTGACATATATGAACGAACTCCATCCCAACATACGCTTCACTATGGAGATAGAGAAGAATGGAGAATTGCCTTTTCTCGACATTCTCGTCTACAAGAGGGGGGACGGTAGACTTGGACACAACGTTTACCGCAAACCGACCCACACGAACCTGTATTTGAATGGAAGAAGCCATCATCACCCGGCACAAAAACAGGCAGTAATATCGTCTCTTATCCATAGAGCGAAGGACATCTCGGACGAAAACAATTTACCAGGAGAAATACGGCATCTGAAGGAGACTTTCCTTCAGAACGGGTATGGACGACGAGAAATCTCTACGGCCCTTAAAAAGGCCTTTAGTCAAACGAAGGAAAGCAAGGAAGTTAAGGAAAGACCTACGGCCACGGCATTACTGCCGTATGTTTCCACGGTTTCGGGAAAGATTTCAAGAATATTAAACAGATACAATATAAGGACCGTCCATCTACCACCACAGAAAATTCGGAGCAGCCTATTCCACGCCAAGGATCCCGCAGGCCTCAAGGTCCCGGGCGTGTACAGAATCCCGTGCGAGTGCGGGGAAGTCTATATTGGTGAAACGTCCCGCACCATAAGAGACGAGAGTGAAGGAGCATCAACGGCACCTCAGACTATCGCAACCTGAGAAGTCGGCGGTTGCAGAGCATGCGATCGAAAAGGACCATGCCATCAAATGGTAATACACGAAACGGCTCTGCCACGCCCGAGGTTTTTGGGATAGGGTGGTGAAGGAGGCATTAGAAATTCAAATAACCAAATATAAAACCTTTAACAGAGACCGAGGGTTCCACATAAGCACAACATGGAACCCGATGATTAAACGAATCCACCGTTGACACCCGGCTCAACCCCTCCCCAACCTCCCCCCCCCCCCCCCTGAGCAATCATATATAAGCCCGGTTGCTACTCCTCTGCATCACACTGCCCTGATGACGATGAGCAACGCGTTAACCCGTGCGGAAGCCCGAGAGGAATTCATTAATTATATACGCCGGGAAAGAGTCTCTTCACATAAAAAAGATAGAAGTTCACGTGGAGAAAAAATGATTTAAACACTTTGTTTTAAAAATATAGTGAAAGGTTTTAGATTACTTTCGTTTACTATACATAAAACAAAGGCATGCCTATTTGAAGTCCGCTTTTGCTTCATTAAATACATCGTTTTTCTCTGACAGTAATATTGGAATGGATAACTCAGAGGAAAAACATCAGAATAAAACTCAGGTAAAAACTCAAGACGTGAGAATCATCAAGAGAGAATATCAAAAGACAAAGGAAAGGAGATGAAACGGAAATGTGGTGGGTGTGATAACTTCCAAGAACGGGGAAAAACAAGATCCACCACTGCAATGAGATGGACACCAGAGTGGTGGGCCAGCTCCTGACGGGGAAGTGACATACATGCAATTATCCAATCAAAAGTTGTGTTGACGCAACCGATGCGTAGGGAAAAATCTTTTGGGTGAGATCAAGTTTCAAGGGAACCACGCTAGTAATTTCAGATGAGAAGGTTATACTTGAATGTAGATGGTTTTCAGACAGACAGATTAAATAGGAAAAGTGCATTGCATTTATTTTCTACTTTGACATTTCCAGAGTAGGTAAACATGGTTCACTATGGATGCAAGTAAACGTAACTAATTTTCTTCCTCATCAGAAACATAAATACGATATTTGCCAGTATAACGTTTAGTAATATAATATTTGGAAGCATATGTTAAGTGTACCATGAGAAAACTCGTTCGCTTCCAGAAGCTGCTCTAGCACAATACAATATACCAGGATATACTCCAACAATTAGCACATTCCTTTGAACGCAAAAGGCTTCAGCACATTGATGCCGTTCCATTTATCAATATTAATTAATGCTGCGAACCGAAAGGGCTTCACTCCCCAGCAATATTTCATTGATGAAGCCACAGGAGATCTTTTACTTTTGACAGAAATCAGGATTATTCAGGATTCAAGATGAATCGCCTTCCCTTACTTGAATTTTTAATGTAGCTTAAAATATAGCCGTTCACCGCCTAATGCGCTTAATTATGCGCTAGACTAACTCAACCGTGGGTACGATGGGTTTGAAACGCAAACTGTATGCAAAAGCTTTACATATGATTGCCAGAAAAATAAAAAAAATTGTAAAAATTATAAATGATAAAATAATGAAGCCAATATATATATATATATATAGGACCATTTGATATGCCACTCGATAGATTTGAGGGTTTTGTTTCAGTAATGAAGGGGAGAACTGATGATGGGCCTAAGGAATTCTTGAAACATTATGGAGGCAACAATATGAGAGGAGCAATAAAAAAGTTAGAGGGATAGTATCTGAATGCAAAAGGGAGATTGGAAAAAGGCGGATACCGACAGCGAGAGAAGGTTGAAAAAGGAAAACTAAAAGCAAGATGATGAGTGTGAACCCTGAGCATTGAAGATGGTCCACTGGATGGATTTGGTCCACTAACAATAAGTTGCCCAAGGTAGAGGGATAGGGAAGGTAAAGGCTTTTATCTTCTTCTGTCTTCCCCGGTTTAGGCAATTTGCCTGTTCATCATCGTAATCTCGGTCTCCCGAGGCTTTTACCTTTGTGACTAATTATCCAAGAAGTGAAAGGACGATGATTATTGCGTATAATTAAGATTGCAGTCTTACGCGGATACCTTTTATCCAATTCATTGCAGAGAGAGTGTATTAGATAAACTGGTAAAAATGGTGTGGATAGCAGTCATTTTTAAATAACAAAAAAAAATCAATCTGTGTATATAAAAATCAACGTCTTTTCCCGTCCCTGGGGTTTATAAATCCTCTTTGAGGTAATTATTTTGCAAGACTCACACAACCACTACAAGGATGTCATATGTAATATTATGGCTATTTACTATAAAAGTTAAAACATAAAACAGGAGAAAAAGACATTAGCATTTCAATTAAGTAACAAAGAACACAAAAATAAATAATGTGCATTACTGATTCTCCACAAATTAGCTACGTATTACTTGACTGGAGGGTTAATAATTGACTAACGGTTACTTCTCATGTTCATGACTTTCATATTAATTTCGCCGTAAAAGGATAGATACATCACAGTGCAATCCCTCCTATTTCCTATTAAAATATTGTGAATCACATAGCAATGCTTATCCTAGCTTATCAAAAGTTCATTAGGAAGATACGATCTAAGGAACATCGACCAATTAGTCAATAAATAGCAGAGTGGTAGGATACATGAATTAATGAGTTAAACCGAATAGTTTACATTTCTTTCCCTAAAGTCAGGCAACATAACTGTTTGACACGAGTAAAATACAGAATGATATATTATATGGGACTAAAACTGTGGATATGAAAATGTTAAAATGAAAGAAAAACTTTTAAATATATTACTTATCACGGCAATACTTAGGTATATAATTCTCTGCAGACATGCTCCTAAATATGATAATTAACATATACACTAATTTCATAAAATCCAATCGATCTCGACGACTATAGCTTCATTGTCGAAGACCCTTATCGTTATCAAATCACTGTGGAAGAGTACAATGTGTGTTTCTTATTATGATCGATTCATCTCGTGTCTCGATTCAAAACATGCAAAATTAAATAGATGCTAAATGCCGTACGAATTTTTATTTTCGTCTCTCACTTGTACTATGGAACACGCGTGTGACCCATCAATAATGAATATAATTGACGTAGACATTACCTTGGACACCTGGGCTGATAAAGGCAACTTGTGTATCACAGAACAAAGATCCCGCGGATCAACGGCATATCACGATTGAAAAGTCGGTCTTACATCAGGATTGGCAACCTTAGTGCAAACCACACCCAATTACCGAGATCCTATACTTTCTGATTGTATCCGATTCTATTTAATGCCACATTTAGGTGATAAATCAAGTTCTTTAGGAGGCAGTCATGTAATTGGAGCCTTGATAAAATATGATAAGGACTTGATTGAAGAAAAGGGAAAACATCATTTTGTCTTTTCAAGTAGGTAAATTCTGTGATAGATCCATCATTGAAATCAAAAGGAGTTTGAAACGGCCAAGTTAAAGTATTCACGCTTATGATTTGGAACTTGAGAGTTAAAAAACTAAAATAAGATGACACTAAAACTCTCTGTGCCTTCAAGAGAGAATACGCTTCATAGGTAATTAGGGATACTAATCTATTTACATTTACGTAATACCCTGCAAACCACCATGAGGGCGTGTGGCAGAGAGAAATAAATTTTGAACTTACATACCGAAGTCATCGAATAGGATTAAAGAGTTTGAAGGTTGCTGTCCCCAACCATGTATCCACCTTACGAGGCCAATAATTACCTTGTATGAAAATGTTATTGTTAACGAATTTGGAGGAGTCAAAAACAAGGCGATGGGACTCGTTTACACATGTTTGACGGGGCATGTACACACGATGAAAACTGCAAAAAGTTACCTTTCTTCTGATATAATTAACTCTTTGTACTATTCTGAATAGCTGGAAATAACAAAAGAATAACATGTGTTGCAAAGTTGATTCACAAATTATGGATACTGCACTGTAACAAGTTCCACTTAGTAAACATGGTTTAAGTTGTAAGTAAAACAGAAAATAAATACGATTCACAAGGCTAGAAAAGGTTAAAAATTTCCTCCATTAAGCATTTAAGGAATCAAATCTGGCGTGTAAATCTGTAACATAAGCGATGAAGATTTACACGTCCAACATGTGTGCTGATATGTATATTTTTCTGATGTAAGGATTATAACTTTGAAATTATTGATTCAGAGCCAAATAATTATTTTATATTTCTTCTTAGTTTGGGTTTGATAACAGCGATAAAAGCGTAGAAAATTCACAAACAAAAATCCATATTAATGGGCTACGATCTGTCATAACTTAGCACTTTATATATTGCTTATGTAATAATTATTCTCTGAAAAGGTCTGGTCGAAGCTGAAATTTATGAAATAAAAATTGAGCCTAAAATTCCTAATGAAGTATACGTTATTCAATCGGCAAAAACGTGACAGGAATGACTAGGAGTGATAAATGATGTTCGACAATTATCTATCATCGAAGGAAATAAATCAAGCATGGGCAAAAAAGGAGGATTATTGCCGTCGAAAGTTTTTTTTTCATTCATTTCGATGAGCAAATGAGGAACATTCTCCAGCTGAGAATCACGTAAGATCAAGAATACCAGCCTCCCGAAAAGACTCCCTCGTAATTCCGTTCTCATCTTCTCCTAACGCTCAAAATTACCGGGAAAACGGACTCAAGGTAGGAAAAGGAAAACGGAATCATGGAAACAGGAGAGTGGGAGGGGGTTGTAGGTAAATTTGGAATAGGAGAACGTGAGATTAACTGGAGTGGGGTGGCTGGGAAGCGTTGGGGTGCGTGAGAAGAAGAGGGACTCGAAATGATTGTCGCTCCCGAAGGACTGATGGGAAGGTGGGTGGGGACTGGATAGCGAGGGGGCGGACGAAGCTTCGAGTGTCTCGTACGAGTCAAGCTACCCAAATTAGTAGCCGAGAAGATTTCCGCCCCGCGCTCCTTTCCTCAAGAGTTGGAGGAAACGAAGGTCCAATGACACGCCACGCTGCAAATATATCGTATATCGTGCTTCCCACGTTGAGGAAGTGACAGTGGTCAATAGGTGCGCACTCCTTCCCAATCCATGCAGGAGGAAGAAGACACTTCACCTTTCCCAACAACGCCGAGTTCCGACTTATGACAATGTTTTCTTGGCTTGCGTCCGTTCTCATAGTATTGCTTTTGCTCTTCACGTTTCTCTGGGGTCATGCTAAGGGATTTAATAAAATGCCATTATCATTATTACCTTTTCAATGAAAGTTCGCATATTGAAACCATTTTTCTGAACAAAATGTGGGCTTTTTCTATGAAAATTTCAACAGAAGCGCTAAACGGAATATTATATGAATGATCTTCAACGAACCCAAATGATAATATCCCATTTTCTCTAAATATTCAAAAAAATCTTATGATTCACCGCGAAGTGCATTTTTGTTTGGCCTAACCAACCAAGGAACGTTAAAAATTATCTAAAACATTATTCGTATCTATGTTATCTTACTCCTGTAAGAGCAACTCTACTCACATCTCACAAATCGATACTTGAAGTAGGGGATAGTTTCAACGTAAATATTTGACTTGAACGGCCACTTGATTACAGAAGAAATATTTCCTTGTCGGATAATCACATTTATTCTACGCATTGATCCGATTCTGACCTTTAAATGTGTTGGCAGAAAAAATCCAGGAGTTGAGTTGGCACCATGGATGAAGTCTTCATCCTCGTGCTTCCTTCCCTGATAAATTTCTCAGCCATTCTTCAACATTCCTCATTTCCACCACTACCTTTTCCACCACTACCTTTTCCGCCCTCCTTCACCTCCGCCTTAATTTCCTCGGATAAAGCCCAAACCCCTACCCATCCTCTCGTGCGGATACATCTGCGCTCTTTCCAGAGATGTCAGCAATTTGCTCTGAATCAGAGTGGATGCGGCAGTGTCGAATGGCTTGCGGATATCACTGTCACGTCGACGCAAGAGTCAGGACCTGGGGATTGAGGCGAATAGCATGCAGTTTCCGAGAGGGAACCGTCAGTCAGTCATGCCCCTCTCGTTAATTCCGGGCGCCAACTCTCAATAGAGTAGCTGGCCAACGCGAGAGACCCCTTTTTTGATCTTTCTTCAGAATGCCCTCGTTTAAACCGATGCAGCCGAGTATTTTGACGAGTGCACTGATGAATAGGAGAAATAATACATCGTCTTCGGCAGTAAACATTCCGCGTTGGGAAGATTTACCTTTACCCAGTTAGAAAGAAATTGCCTTGCCAAGATAGTTAATCACATTTAGCAATATGAATAGGCCACAACCACTTCAAATAAGAGACACAACTAAGATTGTGAGATATATAAATACGAATGAAATAAATATATTCAAAATAAAGGCTAGTTTACGTTAATTACAACTCTTGCGCGAGGTATGTCAGCATATTAGACGATTCAGGTAGTTGATTCAATAAATTAGATTCCAAAATTGAGCATACCTTTAATGCAAGCCTTAAACTGTATCACCTCATATAAACTAGACAAGAAGTCTTAAATGACTTTTCACATTTAGGGGCAACAGATATTCAAAATGTCCAATTAGAGAAATTATCATTGAATCACTCGAGTAATGATTTTTGACACATTCAAGTGCAATGGAAGTATGAGAGACATGCAATCCGTTTTGCATCCGTATGCAATCCGACATGCGTTTTATTTTCGTGGATAACGAATACTAGCTGCGCATTTTATCAATTATCAAAGTGGAAAATAAATCATGGCTCCCTTTAAAATATTCACATTTTGCAATAATTTTGGAATGATAGCTATGGAAAAATGTGTTTTCTCGATAGGAACAGCGCTGATGTCAACTCATTGGGTTGGGAGACGCAATTAATCGAAATATTTTCCTCAATGGATCCGCATCTATCCTCGCAAAAGCATATTTTTAATTTTTTCCATTCTTAGATGTGATCTATGGCGGAGTACGACAGTCCAAAGGGAAGAAGCTGATAATTCCCGCATTTTTCGACTCGCGCGGCCGTGACCCGATCTCCTACACCTATCACTCGCACCGAGGTCAGACGGTCAAGAAGACGTCTTAATTTTCTTCCCTGGACTGCTACTCACGTACTGTTTGAACCTCGCACCTGACCTTTGCGGCTCGCAGAAGCGCCTCATTCCTCTCAGCCGGAACCGCCCTCGGCCCACGCCTGCCGTGCGGGAAATCTCTTCACGGTGGGTCTTAATTGACAGCGGCACCAAACAAGGGCAGCGCAATGTTGGAAATCTCCAGGGATATGTCACTTCCCCCGCCGTTGTATCCCCACTCCAGTTTATATTTAAGTTGTGATGTGGCCGCCACGGAGTAATTCATCAGGGCGCGGAACAGCGTGGCCGTGAAGGTGAAAGGGGGTGGGGTATGAAGGCGGACGAATAAGGATTTTCTCGCGCACCATTCGAGCGCTCTCCAAATGTGTATCGAGAATTTTCGAGGTCCACAGCATTGCTACAAATCTGAAAATTTTACCGAAAACCGCTGAGAGGGGAGGGAGGTAAAAACTTTACAATCTTCTCTGCCGAGAGGAGAATGCGAGCAAGAGTTATTGTTAATCCAACTCCAATGGAATGTAGTTGGAGCAAGAATAATGTTATACTCGGAACAGGAATTCAGCTAATCCTCGGCTGGAATTTACAGATATGCCAAGTGCATAATTTCATTCCGCGAATTAAAAAAAAAATATACTAAGGAGGCGTTTCGCCCCGGATTAAGCAGACAGCGGCGAATCAGAGGGATGCTTCGCAAAGAGCTTGTTTTTCCACCGTCAGTTGTCGACTCCACGTCACACCGATTCAGTCAATGACGAGACCATGCTGAATTTCACGATTGATTAACACTTGGATTTGGAACAAAACGTGTGACTCAGCGATTTCCAAAATTCAGGAAAACAAAGTCATTGCCGTAAAGCCACAAACGCTTCCCTGAACCGATCGTTTCATGGCAGTGTTATATTTAATACGGGGGTGTCCGCGTTTATCGCGCGTGCTGCATACGGAATTGAATTCCAGTGCGCAGTTTTGTATTGCTCGATTTCAAATGATCATTCCAAGCGAGCGAAGGAGGGAGCAGAGGAATTTGCAGCTAGGACTGATGTTGGCGTGCAACACGAAATTTATGCGGTTCAATTCCCCAGACCCATGCGCGCCGGGGGTACAGAGTGGTCCCCTGTCGGAGTGCGAATTGCTCACTTCGCTGCATTTAGCCGAATCGGATCCGCAGCTCATATCTAATTCCTCCGCCAAATCTATCTTTCACCACCCATATAATATACAAGCATAAAAAAATGCACTGGAATAGCGCACATAGCTAGAGTGATATATAGCATAGAGTGCTCCATTCACGAAGATCCAGGTATGGTTTTCAGCCGTGATAGAAAATTTTCAGAAGGATTTCGCCTTCAAGGCGAGGAACTCTTGAATCGAAGGATTCAAGGGTTCTTGGAAGTGAAGAAGTTCCTCAATAGTGTTCATTTTTCCAGTTGGATATTTTTTGTAAAGCCGTATTCTTTCATCAAAATCGAATGAAAAATAAATAACATGCAAGTTATTTGAGGAATGTTATGAACAAAAGCAACTCGTTGCTTTCCCTGAATGGCTGGCAGACGTCTTAATAAGATTAGTTTTGCTGTAATTAGCTTATAAATGTGGTAACGGAGATTGTGTTTTGCTCCAGTGACAAATTATGGAATTGCTGACATAAAGTAGATCATTTCCGCGGGATGAAATTCAGGAGCAAATTACTTCATTTTTATATGTTTCTCTTTTTTACATTAGGTATAAAGTAAGCATATTTTTTCAAAATAAATATTAGCTCTCAAGGTAATGTAGCCCAAACAAAATTAAAGCCGGAATATGAGAAAATTTTGAATTGGAAATCATCACCACTGAGCAAATTCTCGGGAGCATGAGCAGCGATGTTATATAAAAATTTGCATGATAAACCATTTCAGTAGTAGAACAGGACCTAAAATAACTGCGGTTATTTTAGGTCTTATTTTAAATATTTTATTGTAAAAATCGACGGAGAAAAACATTTAAAGACACGTGCATCAGCTGAGTCGCAGATTTTTTTCTCTAATCTTAAACTTTAATTATTATAAAAATACAAGAAGAGAAGAGCGTTGCATAGTAATTCACAACCCGGCAGGACTTTCTTTTTCGTTATTGTATCATTTATGATTCAGGCCGTGTGGATTTGATGGACGTATGTACCTACATCAAGTCTCTTAGATAATAGGGCAGCAGTCAAAGCTCATAAAGGTATAATAGTCCGAGTAATGAACGCATGTTAAGATATGAAAAGGGAATATGTACGATCACGCCCAAAAAGAAGTATTCCCTTGAAATTCTTTACGAATTTCGCATCACAAACCTCTCTCCTTATACATTGACATTGCTTTTAGAATTAATCCCTTCCTTTCCATTTCCGAATTAGCATCCTTACAAAGGTACCCTTCCTTGTAATATCTATGAAAAAACTATTTATTCAATTCGCACTCCTTTTATTCTCATTACACTACTCAAACTGGAAAAAAGAGGTTTACTTCTCTGCTGACACCAAAACTTATCTCGAACATGCATTCTGCCTACAATTATGCCCAAGTGAGAAGAGCCCAGATATCTCAAAGGCTTTTCCAATGTTTTCCATTGAATGCCTAATGCAGATTCACTGGCTCTTGTGCACAGTTGTCATGATGTTTGCTTACTTTCGTGATATTTGCTGTACTTTACCGTTTAAAAATCTGCAACAAAAATATATTTTTCTACGGTTATATATGCATTGAAAGTATTTATGAGCATTTTCAACGTATACAAACCAATATAATATTGAAAAAATCTTCATGAATAAATTTAGACTGCATTAATTTTAAACATCAAATGAGAAGCTCGTCATACGTCCAGAAGCTCGTCCATGAACCCATTTCAATTAATGTAAGAACATATCAGTGCACAAATGTTGTTGACTCTAAACAACAGTTTATTATGGAACAGGGAAAAGGATATTTTTATGTCTGCTATTTCCAACCATCTTTTACAACCTACATTTCATGCCTGTGCACGTATGATGAGGTCCACGTATTTATGAAGTAATTCAATATAGGTTACATTAACTGAGTAATTGAAAGTATTATTCAGTGATAAGAACACAGTTGATAAATTTTTAATTTGCAAAGAGCTATCAAAATTGCAAAAGCAAATGCTGTTGGGAGATATAGTTTTTTATGTATTGACACATGGTAAAAATATATTTGTTAAAAACAACTTATTGAATTATTAAATGCTCCTGAAATAGGCGTAAAATTATATCTTATTTCAAGGTTATTTCAATAGCCTCTTCGTCATATAAATAGCAGCGTTAAAATATTGTTATAGTCAAACTGATAATATGAGAGTTGGAATTATTTATTCAGCAACATCTTTCTAGCACAATATAGTAATTTAAAGCGGAAGAAGGAAATCCTTAATAAAAATAGGTATACATATGCAAGAATTTCCCTCATATCACTAAAATAATTCATTGCGACTTCTCCAAGAAGTGAGTGATGATTTTGGGCAAAATATATAAATTTGATTTGCATGTGAAGACCAACTAAAGAAATTCAACTTCCCAAACATAGATATTGTACTAAATCAAGACCCTAGTTCTCGAAAAAGATAAAATGGTCGTATGGTAAAGGTGACTTGAAGATATGATTAAACGTAGTCAACACGTATCATTGATAAAATACTTAAGTAACAAGCTACATTAAATATGCGGAGTCACCAAACTTCAGATGAAGGGATTACCATTAACAGATTGTTGAATGAGTGGGAGGTACTCAGATAATATTCGTTTATGGAACCAACCATGACCATGACTTAACCTTTCTTGATAATATGACTATGTGAGGCTAATATTATTCTTCCTTCTTCATCACCAGTACCTGTCCGTTCCAATGACTACTCCTCAAACAAGTGAATATCCGGGGAAACTATTTGGCTGCAGAGAAATTTTGATCAAAACAGAAAGAAGCGCCTATTATGTCCTTGAAAGGTTATGCACCTCTCATCCGGGTTATTCTTTCCTCCACGGTCGAGTTTCATTTTGCCCACACCACATCGATCCTCAGAACACTCAGTCGAGTCTCGGAAGCACACTTTCTACCCATCTTATACAAAAATATCTCGGTTTGCGTGAATTCCACGGAATCTTATCCGCCTACAGGTACTGTAGCCAAGCGGAAGCTCCCTCCACACCATTGGCCGAACTCCCACTCACTTCAAACGCTTGAAATCGTCCATATCCTCTGTCGAACTCTAGTTCGACAAATAGGTAAACCCCAGTTACATGAGAGACGACCAAAGGAAAATAAATCTATGAATAGAAAGAAGACTGGATACCATCAGTATTTTCCTACTTCCTCCCAAATACCTCCAAAGATGTAATGGCGCAAAATTGAATGAGAATAAAGTGTATATGAGTCTATGGAATTATAAAATATTTTAAATTTTGGCATCCTTCCATCTTTGTCATTTTTCTTAAGTTAGCCTATGCATGTGCCTATACATACTCCTTGTGTCATTTCAGTTACTATCCTTTTATACGATTTCGGATCCGTGTTCTTCGGAGTGTAATCTGAACGGTCCCATTTTTCTGATCATGAATGTAGTATCCTATGAAGGCTGTGATGAAACTTTAACATATAGCTCAAATTAGAAAATCCCACAGATGTTGGACTTGCATACGCAATTCGTTGTCCAGAGACACTTTCTTCAGGAAACAGAAAGATTTTTCCAGCTGAAGTGTTTCTAATATGGGTTCAAAGTTTCATTTTTATACCTTTGACCACATTTATATCTTCGCTCTCGCTGTGACGGTCCACTGTTCATAACAGTAGCAGAAATGATGATTTAAAAAAACATACATAACATTTTAATTGTTCCACTAATTTTATGTTGCACATAAATGCCTCAGGTAAACCCTCGAGAACAAAATAAATTCCACTTGTATTTCCCTGTGTTTTCCAATTTCTGCATCGCATAAAACCTCCAACAAAGCACTAAGCTCGGAAATCCCACTCTTTCGGTTTTAGGAGCGAGTGGAAGGAAAATAATATGAATTCATCTGACAAGGGTAAGAGGGAAGCAGTATCATTTCTATAAAAGCCGGCAAGTCACAGGTGAGTGGGGTCCTCGGAGGAAGGCTAAAAATGGAAGAACGAGAGGGGCGATATTTTGTCCGCGAACAGAGTGGAAAGGATGAGCAAGGCGAAGGTGGGGAGGACGGGTTGGCGCTCGCAAAGAGGAAGGAAATAAAAGCGTAGATCGTAGGTTACCTCTTCTTACCCCTCAATTTACTCCCAAATGGCAAATAAGGAGAAAGCTGGTTGGCTCTTCACACGGTCAAATTTTTGACGTCCCAATTAAGATAACTGTATTCCATTTAAATTTCGCATCGATATATATATCATTGCAGCTATCGCTATAATATCGCAGCACTACAACACATATATATGATATATATGTGTTGTAGTTACATTCTACGATTTGGGATATAATTATACGTCTAACAAAGCACATACTTCATTATAGGCCGTAAAATGACGCCCAATAAATCTCGAAACTTTGGATTCCATATATCATGTTGAGCATCACGCGTCATTTCACATTGCATAACTCGTGATGCTACTTTTCATCTATCACTAAGACTAAATCTTGATAGACATCATATTAAACTTCTCCCGCTTTTCTCTTTCATTTCATTTATCATTCCTGTTTTCAGAATAGCGAACTTTCGACTCATTTTCATCCCGTCTAAAATGCGTTTTTTTCTATGCGTTTTTATTCCCATCTAAAATGCGAAGTGCTTACCTAACTTTTCTACCATTCTTCCTCCTATAGCTAACTTCAGGATTATATCACCCGTAATTACTCTTTCCGACCACCCAGTCTCCCTCTTCTTAATTTCTTCTAGCATCGGATTACTTTCCTCCACGCCCAAGAGCTTCCTCGTTCTACTTCGCACTTGTCCAAGATACTATTTACGCCCTAAAGAATTTACAAAATATCACTCATTGCAAGAAGATATGATATCCTGAATATCACGTTCACACAAAATCGCTTGTTGCATGATATTAAAATGTGATATTTATGCACAAAAATGTGAGCGGGAAGACACGACAAGGACATATAGTGCTAAAAAGTTAGTCATATATACGTAAGAGAAATAAATGGGCAATACACACTATCACAACTCACTAAACTGAAGATTAATTTCACGCAGCTCTTGTCTCCATTTCTTCCATTGACAACCATATTTACTTTTGCATAAATCTTCTCTTTCGAATCACTCACTTCCTGCTGCATATTGCACCTTATACGAGACCTTTGTCTAGTCTTTGCCATTCTTCTAATTTAAATTTTCACTGGTCAAATATGTACATCAAGCAATCATGCCGTAGTATACGTACAATTAGGATATCTCGTCTTCTTTTGTAAATATTATATGACACTTCTCTTTTCTCCCACTCTTCTCAGAATGTGTTCGTTGGTCACTCGGTCCTACCAAGCCATATTTACCATTCTTCCACAATTCCGCATTTCGAATGCTTAAAGTCTCGATTTTTATACTGCTGCTATCGTTCACGCTTTACTGCCGTAAAGAAGTATAGTCCCGATGTTAGTTCCAATAACGCGTTTCCTAACTCCCTAGCAAGTATTTTCAGCTGTAAGCGAATTTTGGTAGAATGCTCTTTTAAATATATATGCTATTTTACAGACTATTTCCCACTTGCCTCATCCATTGCTAGTCATTCTTCTTCATAGAATAAGTAATATGCAACTCAAAATAAATCTAGTGAGCTTGAGCACAAAACTAACAATATCAAATTTCGACAATGATACAAATTATGGATTTAATCAAATTTCGACAATGATACAAATTTTGGATTTAACAGGCATGTTAGTCTATAGCAGTTTAATGCTATGATTAGACTGCTAAGCTCGATGCACGTGTAAACAGCATCTGCGATGGGAGTTCAGGTTAATACTGGACATGTGTTGAACACAATTGATCCACGTTCGAGGTATTAGCAGTGTAAAAGACCATCTACTTTTCAGCGGAAATACTTCTAGCAAAATGGCAACAATCGCCCACAGAAAGTAATACACCATGTCTGATACCGAGAATTTGGATTGAGTCAAAAGGATATCTCTCTCCTAAGGAAATGCTATGCACTTTAAAGAACGGGTAAGCAAAATACATGTCGATATAATTTGTTGATTAAAGATTTTAATGAATATTTAAGTGAAAACACTTGTGACGTCAATCACTTTGTCTTCATTACATGAACACCGAGCTAGTGGCTTTATGGGAGATGGTACTGACAAAGCGTAGCAGTAGCGATCGCAGTATGTCGCTCAATTCGTGGTTTCAATAGCAGCCAACTGCAAACGCAACTTCACTCCCTATTGCCCTCCATCTACCGCAGCTTCGCGCGCGAACTGGACCGGAAAACCACGCCAGCCGTGAAGAAGGGGTCATAGAACGGCAACTATTTGTTCACCTATGGTCGACTGAAGGAAGAGAGAGAGAGAGCAGGTCACGGGGAGTCAGAAAACCGGGGGCGGTCGGGATGAGGGTTGTAATGGGACGCCTTCTTCGGCGAGAGAAATCACCGTCACGATTGGAGGAGGAACGAGGAGGGCGGTTGTTGGGGACACAGGAAAAGGAAAGAGAGTCGGATTTGCCCTTCGTTATATCTCCCCTTGCATCATTCGCGTGGAAGTCCGGCCAGCCCTCTCGAAAGTGCTCTCGTCGGAGACAAATACGTGGACGGCGGTGGCCGGACCCTTTGCGCGAGAGTGGCAATTAAGGGGATGGTGGCTGAGCAAAGGACGGGAGGGAGGGGGTTGTTTGGAGAGGAGAAACATATCTCGCAAACACTCACGCGCCCTCTATTTCTCGGCCAACTCTTTTGATCTCACGAACCAAAACCCTCTCCACCCTTCAACCCCTTCAGCTCTCTGGCACGAGGCCCGACGACACATCCATCACCTCCCGGAGGGTGCGGGTTATCAACCGAAAGGGATGATTTCCCATACATATGGAAGTATGATGGAGGATCGTTTCGCACCGATTAATCAGCTGTCATAACTCGAATTTATTTCAAGCCCGTCCGATAACCGTGGGAAAATATTATTTCGGGAGGGATTCACATTCTTGAATGATGGTAACTAAGGTATCGCTTGCACCCCCGACTGTTTATTCCGGGGAGCGATAAATTCTATCCGTCTTCGCAAGCCCACAGCCTCAAAGTGAAGGCAGGCTTTAAAAATATTAGTCACTGTCATTTGGGAAGGGGGTCAGGAGATAAGGTTGTATGCGCGATTTAGAATATGATGTAGTTGGGTATGGTTAGCATTATATATATGTAGTTTCAAATGGTTAGGATTATTCAGGAAACGGAAGAATGATGGTGAGAAACCCAGGGTTGGCATTAGGCTAGACTTAAAGAAATTCACCTAAAGAACCAAAGTTTAACGTCCCATCCGACGGACGGAGTACTGGAATGGAAATTCCCTCCTCAAAGGACGGACCGAAGTAACAATGAAAAATCTGCCATTAACGAGATTCAAACCCGGACCTTGAAAATGAGATGCCAGTACTATCAGGATTCAGAAACCAACCCTGCCACTACACCAAGGCCATTACCTAAAATTGATTCAGTCCCTAGTTTAAAACTTTGGTTTACATACGCACAAGTACATCAAAACATTTTGATTACAATTAAGCTGAGTTTATACTAATAGTTTCCTTCGTGTGGAACCATTGACCATTTAGCAAAGGGAAAACAAAAAATCATATGAGGCATAGTCACAAAAATAGAATGGAAGGATAAAGGGATTAATAAATGGCTACAAAATGTTTCCTTTTACCAATTCAAACGCACCATGCCACTTGCCTACTTGGTGATATAAGGCTCGGTTTGGCACAAATATTTTATCATGAAACAGTATTCAATGCATGGGGGGCAAGAATGTTTTTATTTTTATTTCCTAACATAGCCTTAACGGTGATCAATTGCTCCCCTTAGGCTACCGCGAAAATTGGATATGGCGATTTTAATAAGATGAAAGGATACTGCCTCATATCCAAAAAAATAATCGCCAAAATTAGAGCCCAAGAGAGCTGATTAAGTTTAATTTAGAAGCAAGCTTCAAAAATAATTCTTCCAGGGAGAGCTTCGGTCAAAGTTAATGAATTCGTCCTAGTGAACCATTCTTAATTGAGAATAAATTGTAATAAGTTGGGAAATATTGGTTTTGAACTTTTGATCCAAAAACAGATAAATCGATGAAAAAACTCAGAATTCCCTTAGGCTAACTCAGATCACGGCCTTATTTCATTTTCAATTAATTGGTATCAGAGTTTACTCGGTGGTATTTCAGTAGGATCAAATAGCATTTAATAAATGAGGGACAGCATAAAAATAACGCTTGTTTCACAGCTGCTTTGACGTTAACTATGGCCATGAAGAATTTGAGGTCCATGCAGGGGTCATAAATAATATCACCCACTCAAAACATTGTTTTCGTAATATATGACGTTCCACCTTTCATGAATAAATTAATCACTCGAGTCGTAATATTTTGAATATGATAAAATGTACTCAAGCAAACAGACCCCAGAGGACCGTGGAGTAGTTTCTCTTTATGTCATGTCTGATATGTGTCTATGGCATAATTAAAAAGTTTATTTAAAACTACTCAACGAGATTTCTAAAATTGAAGAGTGGTATTTGGATGATCTGGATTTCATCCTTATGCCTTCACGGCTGGAATCTCCTGCCAGAACTTCTCCAATTCCCTTTCCATGGTTAACATCAAATTCAGTTATTTACAATTAATTCAAAACACGTGCCATTTTCTTCCTTTCCATGAGTGATGTTGAATGTGATGACTTGCAGTGAGCGCTAACCAAGTTCCGAGCTTGAACGGCTCGGAATGCAAATAGGTGATGAGCTTCCTTAATTGACCTTGAGTTTTATTTCTTTCCGCACAGCAAGATATTTATCTACGACTTCCTCTAAAATTTCTCTAATACGCATAGCAAATTCTAAACCTTTAATTCAGCGCTGTTTTGGAAAACGTTGAATACGTGGTGGCAGTTCATTCGGAGAAAGGCGGTGCTGTGTCGTAAAACTGGAAATATTTCCATTTCACACCCGGATGAGCACGCGAATTACGCCCTTCCACGTGAAAACGACCCGCATTCCAGCGACTGGCGTAAAATAGACCCTCGGTTCATCGCCAACTTTGACTTCAATTCCATCTCCATCGCGGATTGAGAAAATTACGACCATTGCCATTTAAGTTTTCAGCGAATGTATCTCGAAGCGGGAGATGCTCGGGAAGCTATCGGAGTCATGGGTGATGAAATACCATCCGCGCCCAAAAGTGGTGGAAGCCAATTACACGCGAAATGTGTACGTCGACGCTAGATCAGCGTCAATGGTAGAGTTAATCACTGAATAAGTAATGCCCTTGCCACTTTATTTCCTAGGATGATGCATCACTGGCTTTCTTAGTGTACCTTTTAACATCAATAATGATAGGTACGGGAACGGTATGACAGAAAAGGTTATAATTTCATTATTTATGCTTAGAATAAGAGATTATATGCAACTTAACGGAACAAGGAACCGATGTAATTACCGTTGAAATCACTCTAAGGTAACTAACTGTAAGAGACAGATGAAAGGTTCTTCTTGTATGACTGCATATCACTACTTATTATGGCATATCACTGAATGCAATTATTTTACCTGTAAGGGCGTGTGGAAGGGAATGGTAGGTCAACAGCTGAATCCTGGTATCTCTTGGTCTTACAGTCCCTCTTAATTTTGCTCTCAATCCCTCATAATTTTACTCTAATTTCTCTTTAGATTATCTTAAGGGGGGTAGCAAATGTTAGTTTTTAGGATATGTTTTGCGTGAATGCACCGTGTTACCATGGTAAATTAGCTGTGGCAGTGAAATCAGTCATGTAGCGACTAACAAAATGATTGCATAGTGGCTGATATTGCAAGCGTAGTTCATAGCTGATACTCTTGAAATGACTAGATGGGTAGTAAGTAGATATTGTACCTAAGCCATAAAGTTTTCCAAAAAGCACACTCAAAATTTATGGTATAAATTATGCATAATGAGCCAGATGTGAAACCCTATTCAGACAATTATCACCAGAGATGAATTCATTCATAATTCAGCAATAAGCTTCCGAAGTTAATGTCAAGCACCAAGGCATTACCAAAACCAGGGTATGGACATAACTGTATGCAAGAAATTTCCAGTGACATCACCTTCGATTACATATAAACCGCGATGATATCATATTTTAAAAATAATTTCCAGAAGGCAAATAGAGCTAACGTGGAGGAAGAGAAAAATTGTCATTCCAACAGAGAAACCATGCTCTGAAGGATGTAAATAACATTAAAAAATGCTAACTTTCCACAGAGAGTACTTATGGCCTACTCTTATTATATTTCTCGCGAATAATTTTTCATTGATAGGAGACAAAAAAAGAGAGGAATAAAATTACTTAAATGATAATATCAAACCAGTAATAATGTCATGACTCATTATCATATCTTTGCTGTTGCAACTTGAATGAATTTTGATGGTAAGACTCGAAACCTTTACTATCAGGCGAAAATTAAGATATTAGACAGTAAGTCTTCCTTCGGCTTCCTACAGCTCCGGCCTTCTAACGAGGAATATTTTTGTGGTACGACACGTCATCGACGGTAGGCGTCTGCAAAAGCCTTCTTCGGATAATGAAATTTATCTGCCAGTTTGGTAAGGACGCCTTTCTAGTTAAAATAAATTGGGTGCCCCACGAACTTGCGACTCAACATATATGTGAGGAAGAAGATTTAAATTACTTTTAAATTTAAAATATGGGGGAAAATTGAATAATGGAATTCGAAAAAGCTCATATAGGAATGTTTTATCCAATTATCTCAGGGATCGATGTTTTATGAGTGAGCTATTTTAGTAAGCTATGGGATAGCATGATAGTATGTAGTTTCGGACATGTGATGTTGATTTTCATTGTTTAAAAGAAATTCAGTTTATCATGCCTCCTGAAAATATTCGAAAATCATAAATGATTTTAGAACATTTGAGGAAATTTTGAATAACGCTTAGAGTGTTCTGTAACTAAAGTCTAATTCTTAGAGTCTCTAGGGTCGGCTTCTCCTGAGCTTGTTGGAATTTCAAAGATTCTATGAAGTTCTCAATTCTATGAAGACGGTAGCACTAAGAGGGAATTGAGCCAGTTGCAGATGCCGAGAATAAGGACCCATGTTATTTCTCAAAAATCTCAAAGAAAAAGTCCGTTGCATAAGTGGAAGTGACCCCGTGTGAAGTAATTTTACTAAATACCTGCTACTCTACGCGAATTTTATGCAAAATTCCGTCGCCGCAAGAGAGGAGCGGTGAACAGTGCTATCATCAAAAACAGTGCGATCCGCTTTCATATTTATTCGCTCCTGAGAAAACATTATTGATGTAATCCGCTTTTGGATCTCCTCCTTCTACCACTGAGCACATATTCCTCCGAGTCCCCTCAGGCCTCACTCCCGTCAGGCTTCTATTTAACACCGAGAACGTGGTGGCCTCACGCGCGCACTCACATGTACACAAACATCCCTCAGGCGAGGAAAACGCAAGCTTCATCTTTAGCGCGGATGCAATGGCGATTAGTGTCAACAAACTTCTCCCCCTAGTTCCCCTCTCCGCCTGGGGCCAACTCTTCCCTTCCGCCCCGCTTAGACGGCGAAATTCCGAGGCGAGCGGGAACACTCCTACGAATGCCAACCAATCGGTTGTCCTCGAGGATGAGGAATACACATTTCGAAACTGTAACGCCAAGGTACGGGGGTGGCAAGAATATTTTGCGGCTCCACTGTGGCCGTGGCTCGGCCATCCACGAGGTCTGATATTTCTTCCTCAAGAGAAGGACCTTTGAAATTTTTACATTAATGTATAAATACCTTTTATACTCACTTAAGAAATAACACAGATGATCAAAAAACTCGGGAAAAATAGAAGAAGTGGTATTGTGGAATTGAAATATGTATTTCCAGTTTTTAGATAATTTTCTTCTTCATAAAACCGTATTTTCCAACAAATGGGACCCAATGGCATAAAAGATTCTCATTCTTCAGATGAATGGCTCTGCTATTCATTTCGCTACAGTTATTTCCTATGCAATTTTTATTAATTGAAAATTAAATTAAGCGGCAATTTCTTTCAACCAGAACAACAATACGAAAAGAATGCTTGTATTTTCTCACGCCACAAAATATTGACAATAGCACATCGGAATCTTTAGGAATTTACTGATTTGTTTGAGGATACATCGTGTGTCAATGGGATCTCATCCATGTTCACCATTTTTTAATGACAATGTTTTTTTTTCTTTTTATATAATAGTGTATATTACATAATATACACGCCATTAAGGGTAAGCGCTGTTACTACGCTAAAGGCCATACTTACTGCGAGGTAAGGGGTAAAATCTTCTCCAATAATACAAATGCTTCTTGTTTTCTTTGGCTAATTTATAAGTAGCTTAAAATTTTAGGTTCCGCAATTAAGTGAGCCTTTTTTTATTTTCTCCCTAACAAGTACACACATGGGCTACGCAAACTGCACCTCTGACTGAGAAGTCACTCATCTGAATAGAGTTTGAATGTCAACTGATTCTCTGCACATGATCCATCTCACTTTTTCATGCGTTCTCGTCAAAACGTTTGAGATCTTATGAGAAATTTATCCGTCACGTTCGACTACTTACCGTCAAAATACAATGGGTTTCCTACACACTTCTGTCCTATCTTCTCTCTCCGTAAACTCCAAGCCCCAGTCAGGCCTCAATTTCCTCTCCCAGTTGAATAATATTTTTTCTGCTCCTCGCGCAGAAAATATGATAAACGCGGAATAAATCTAATAGTGAATGCACATTGCCGACGATATGGAACAAATTTCCAATCTCCACCAACGCGATAGCCATGTGAAAGTAAAACTATACAATAAGAGAAGAGAGAGGATTGAAGGAGGAGATAAAGAGATATGGAGCCGGTCTTCGGTGGCGGGGCGAGAGAATAACGTATCCAGCGTATCGGGATGGGCGGAAGACCCAGAGTAGCTCCCAACTTTCCCGCCCAACACTTAGAATCTTTCCAACTGGGACAGGAAATAAACATTCAACGGATCATAGGCACGATCAGGCAAGGCTCTCACCCCGGACCGCGAATGGCTATCGAGATCTCGTATAGTGTATTACCTTGAATTCAAAGCACCCATGGATTTTTAGCATTTTCAATTTAGAAAAGCAAGTACGCCGTTCTTTTAGGGGTTAGTTTAGTGTACAAACCAAAACGGAGGTCGTGTACCGGCAGAGATAACATCGCTTCGTTCATCTATTCTATTGTAGTATCCCCATATGCGTCGGTTATTTCTCTCCATAAAAATCACTCTCTTCAATCTCTGCAACCATAAGCACGGTCTGCGCCTCAATTTATGCATTATCTCCTAAAAAATAGGCATCATTATTGAGCAAATAAGTGAGAGAATTAAACCTCTATTTAGAAAGGAAGACAGTGATCGCATCTTGTTACAACTAATGGATACTACCCAAAAGCCATTAAAATGAATTTATTATAATTATTACGTGGAAAAAGAATTGTATAATTCAAAATAAAGAAAATGTTTTTCCTTTTCAATGCTATCGAGTGAAATTTACATTGGGATCTAAATACGATCAGGGGGTGATAGACAAAGCGGGACAAGAGAAAAGAATAGTTAAGTTAATAAATCCATTTATATGGAGCAAAACGTGAAAAGACCCAACGGAAAAAATTCTGGTCAGTATATGCTAAGGTTTAAAAATGTATGAGTTGAAATTCACAAAAATTAATTGATAGTACATTACAATAAAATCTTTAAGGAGGAGATTAACAGCAGAAATACACAATATCGGTAAGAATACTGAAACGATAACTTTTGTGGTGTAGTTATCTCCGCAGAATAAACCGGAACTAATAGAAAAAATATTGGACAGGGAAACATGGGAGTAATTAATTCATAGTTAATAAATCGAATCGTTTATATTCATATTTTGTATATACATTCACTCGTCAAAGGTAGCGGCAGAAGACCTCGGGGCTTCATTACGGGGCTTAGCCCTAGGTAGGTGGAAGGACAATGGTCAAACTTGGTTGGAAATAAACTAGGAGCAATAAATCCTGGGATATCAGCGTGTCCCACCTCCGTCAGGTCAGGGGAAATCGCAGGGAGGAGGTCGCATATCTCTTCTGCGAAAAAAAGATCCAGCCCTGGTACGACGAATGTGGTGCTCTAGTCACTTGTGAGACCCCTCCTGACGGAGTGCGATAGACATCAAGAATCACGTGAAAAGATGAACATCTATGGTCATCTACGCAAAATAATAGACGATGACGAGGTTTTTATCAAAAATATATTACAATTATTAAAGTACACACATCTTTTTATTAAAATATCTCAACTCAACAAAATTTGGAAAATTTTAAATTATAAATTTGATACGGACTAGCTAATATTTTAAAGCTTAAGAAGTGGTGCAAAATGACCTTAGGCGTCGACGCACCCTAAAAACTAATCCTATCCTTATGCAGTACGCAATATGTATCCGTTATAACTTTATCGAATTTGTAGAAATTTATGAAATGCATTCGTTCTGGAAAAGATTCTGCTGACTCATAACACGAAATCCTACCAACCATACTATTTATGTCAAAAAGGTTTTGGTAAACTCCAATGAATTCCCGTTGCATGAACAAAAATTACGTAGTGTTTTAGTAACTAAAAATTAAGTCTTAGGCGCCTGGTGCATGCACAACTAATCAACCTAATTAGGAAAAGCTAACGCCTGTTTCCTAGTAGGTAGTGAAGCATCTTCCAGGTAGTGATGCTTCCAGGCTGCTCAGAGATTATTCATCCCCTGTCACACACTCTAGATCGCTCGCAGGATACTTTGTATCACAAGGAACACGATGAACCTCATCCCACTGCATAAGCATATCGCTCATCTCTTCCTCTCCACACAACTCCGTCCTCTCGAGCCTCTAGCGGCCCGACGCACGTCTCCACGTAACCCCTTCAATGGCTGGATGCTCCCACTCACGGATATTATTTGATGCAAACGCCCTCACCTTGTTTCGCCGATTCTTATCACGATCGGAAACAACAATGCATCTTCACAAAGGAGGGACCCATCCCCCTCACATTGGCCCCTTTCGAAGGGGAAAAAAACCCTCTCGAAGAGGACGCCTTTGTCACCCACATCGCATCCAATCGCTCTCCTTCTCACCGTATCCCTTTTTCCTCTTCACACGCCCACCAACGTCCCTGGTCTCTTACACATTCAGTATTCAAAAAATCAGCTCGTGCACACATCACACTCTCCTGGGATCTCTACCATCTATATCTCTTCCTCTCCCAGGTTTTCGCCCACACACATTATCTATCACAATATAATGACCAATTATTTGTTGAAACAAAATATGAAAAATTTCGCAATTTTTTTCAAATATAGTTTTGGATCTCAAAAATCAGTTCACGAAAACTACAATAACTACGTCGCCGGTGAGAATGGGAGCACTAAAAGCACTATTCCTTACGGAGAATCGGAAATTCAAATCTCGGACGGAATCTTAGTTCTGTCTTTCACGTTTTCGCTACGCAAAACCTTTCCCGAAGCGTTTTGTACATAACACAATCCTATTCACAGTCATAATGTTGAAATTAGAGTAAAAAAAGTCCATAAAATTTTAAGTAAAGGCTGGCAACAATTTTTATTTCTCATGCAGTATGAATATAATACCAAAGCGACTGCACAGGGTAAGAAGACCCACTGTGATAGTGGTGCACTGGGCAGGTGCCCAAAGGTACCCAAATTAAATTTTTCCGTCTTATTTAAGAACTAAATCCCAAGGCAATCCCCAAAGTACACAACAGATACGGGATTTGACCACGCCAAGCCAGGATATTACTAGTTTGGCTTCCGTATTGGCCCTAAAGATCCGAGAGATCGTTTAAAAACTTGATTGCTGTAAGGAGTTTGCAGTGAAATCTGAGCCAATATAAAGTCCGGTTTCGTCCGACATAATTACTCATTGGTGAATCCCGCGATAAATGTATAGATACTTTTTTTGCCCAAAAAATCCTTAGCTAGAGCTGGTCCCCTTCATCAGCTGGAGTCAACTCTGCTAACATATATTCGAATAGTTTTCGTCACTGAAGGATTTTGTGAAATATATTATGAAATCAACTAAACATCCACAGAGGTGCCCATAAATGTTTTTTATTGGCCACTAAATCCTGTCTATAATATTGGGCGGGATCATGGATGATTCCTTTAATGTTTTTACTATCGCTATCTGTTAAATGGTCCTGCACTGGAGGACAGAATACACCACAATAAATCGTCGCAAATATCTTCCTGTACCCATGATTATTTCGAAACCGTTATGAATAAATAATTACCTTTTGACGATAAGGTAAGGAAAACATTTAATGGAATAAGTTTTTGAAAGAAAATGGATATGATTGGTTACGCCAAGCTAGTTTGAGCACAGCTGCGTAGTTTTCAATGCTCTGCAAAGTAAACTCGTCCTTTATTCACAATATTTTAGTTAACAATAATGACGTCAACATTTCTTTCAAAAATCAAATTTAACGGCAAGACCAAGTTGCGCTTACGGAATTATCTCCTACTACACCATAATCACCGTGGAGTGAGCACTCAACTTCAGATAATGAGATATCCCTGAAATACCGAAACCCCTTGACAAAATTGTATTTCCGTTTCGTCACCGTGAAAGGAAGGCTTCCTCTAGCCAGACCTTGTATCGCTCTGCTGAAGGATATGATTCGTTTTATCCACCACGCCAAGAGCTAGATTAGGTGCGCAGCAAGAGGAACCTCCTCAAATATCCGAAGAAGTTCTCTACCACCGCCGACGCCCTTGGAGTTCTCCACCTCCCCCCACATTTCCGTTCCGCACCCGAGTCTTTTCGCATCTCTACCCAGCTAGATCATGATTACCTTCACCCTATCATTTCCCGACATTGGCTGTAGTTCACCCCCTTGATCCCGAGCCCTGAGAAACCCTCATCCGCAGCGTTCTTCCGGCTTTTCTCCCACGCTCCTCCGAACCGAAACCTTGTCAATTTACCCCCATCCCCTCCTACCCCCCCCCCCCCCCACCTCAAACGCCATTCCCCGTTCGTCCTTCCTCGCTTGGGCATCCTCCAAGATCTTTTGCGCCTCGCCCTCTCTCCTTCCAAAACGCAACACAACACAATATCCACCACCTCACTTTACCACCATCTCGAGCAGACAAACCTTTTCCGGGCCCTCCTCCTTTTCCCATCCTCTCATCGCCCTCTTTCATCCTCATTTTCTTGCTCTCCCTTCTCCTTTGCTCATTCTACCCGGATTCGGATTCTCGGAAAGAGGAGACATACTCGAGAGAACGTCTCTCACGACTCCCGACACTCTCACCATCCCAAGCGGAGGAGGAAGCCGCCGATGGAAGAACACCTCTCATTTCTCGCCCGACTTCCCCAGCACAGAGCTCCTCACGCGGTGTTTGGTTGCGCGAAAATTGATTATTAGGTATTCTTTGCAGCTCTCGATGGGGATATCCAGAGAGATATGGTGGAAACATGTAGCCCCATGAGGAGGAGAGGACATACAAGGCGATATTGATAGGAACGGACCTCCCAGTCACTCCTCTTCTGTGTCTCTCTCAATCCCGTGGATATCGGCTTAGCGTGGTGGATGGAGTACTTTCAATCCCGAGGGGCTAACTTCGAGTCCCGGCTGGGGGAGATTTTACATTGCTGTTCCGGTCCTTGCTGCCAATAGCGTACGCAGGATTTCCTTCCGGGGGGTTTAATCAATATTTATTTGCATCATCATGAAATGATATAAAGATTATTATTCACGCAAAACAAAAATTACGTTAACGTTTTCTTTTCGTGAAGACTATTCAACTATATTTATCATCCCAATCAGCAAAACTGTAAACGCTAGTGCAAAATAAAATATAGTAAATGAAGGGAATATTTTGGAGGGGTTAAACCCTAAAACCCCTCCCCCGTCGGTACACCACTGTCTACTGGGTGTTGTGTGTAGAGCACTTGGAATCCAGTGCTCCGTCCGTTGGATGGGATATTGAACTGCGGTCCCTTGGCATCTTTCGTTATGGGCAGGTTAATATCGACGGCGGGTTTTACTCCAACCTTCCAAGCCACCTCTCTCTTCTCTCTCAATTCTCCTTTTCTTTCCTTTATATTGGAAACCAAAATAACGCAAACTTAAAAATACGTAAGATAGGATGAAAAATGGCTCCAAATAAGAGAGAATCCAAGATAATACTTCTGGTACTCAATGAAGATGCAGGTAGGCATAGCGGAGTAAAGACTGGAACAAATTATTTCCATGAACAGTGGTACTGTGCTTTACTCCGTATCCACTGGAAGTGTGGTCTGGGTGGTAATTGGGTAAAGCTCTCGCCTGCCATTCCTGGGGTCGCGGGTTCGAATCCCGCCTGGGTCGTATTTTCACTGGCATGGCTGTGCGTGTTGTATATCTGTTATTTGTTATCGAGCTAGATGTTAAAGGGCCATATGAACTGTATTCGGGTCCATGGAAGTTAAAAAAAGTCAACTTCAAATGGACCGATCAAATGAAAAACAAAGAAAAGTGCAAAGCTCAGAAAATTGAAGTACTATTACCTAATTCACCATAAGATAGTGAAGTACCAGGTAAACACCACTAGGACGATTGAGGATGGGGATGACGAAAGGATTAGGGATGATCTTTCTCGGCAATTCTTTCTTGACATCAGCACAATGGCCGAAAAAAATGTGGAAAAGAAGAAACACTAGTATTGGATGGAATTGGAAGTGAACAGAATTGAGTGACGAGATGTTAAGAAATATTACCGCTAAAACACAGCTGATAATGATGGGAGGAACAAAATATGATAAAATTTCGTTGTAAGAAGCCGTAAGAATCATCAGAAAAATATAATAAAAATCTAGTGTAAAATCTTTTCTGGGGAAGAGTAAGGAGTGCGTGTTTAACAAGAGATTGAATAACAAGTGACACCTAAAGGCGCGAAGCATGTATTGCAAAGATCTCAGAAATTCAAAGAAAGAAGGCAGATAAAGATTTCCAGGGATGTTGCCTGCCGTAAGAGGAAAAAAGGTAAAAATACAATTATGGGAAAGATGGCATAACTCTCCTCAAGTAGAATAAACAGAGAACTGAGGAAAAGAAAACAGCGTCAGGGCTTGGAAGGAAATAAGGAAAGAAGTGTAACGGAAAACTTTCCTTACCCCTCTTCGACCTCCTTGATAAATATACCGTTTCGGCAACGTTACGTGACCACCCTGTATCCTAATAACCTTCCTTTCGCAGCCTAATTATGCATGGGACCGAGGTTCTGGACCCAACCTTATCTTACCACTGTTCTTCAAACCCTTACGCGGCACTCTTGTTTCGTGGGGCTTCTCATTTCTTTTTTTTCGATGAGCTGGTCGTCAACCACACGACAAAGCAACTTTTTGAGTGGTCAAAAATTTCCCAGAGAACCACCCTGACACGGCTAGTCATTAAATCCAGCGGGGGTAGAAAAAATGTAACAACATCAAGTCTCCTTGAAACTACATCTTCAACCATATAAAATGTGTCATGTGGGTTTATTAATACTTTATTGAATCTGCTGCTGATGCTAAGTGAATGCTGGCCATTTTTAATGCAACAATTTCAGTTGCATTTTACCCAGCCCATTACATAATTTGACAAACGTTTTCGCAATTTCTCATGGTGCAACGGAAGCGCACCAAAATATCCAACCTAGAGATCATTGCAATTAATTCTCATTAGAGTGATAATTATGTCACTTTTTTATTTTCTTAATTTCGAGCCTAGTTATTTCTTACTGGGGCTGCATTAGAGTGGTCATGAGTCTATTTTATCTTTTCTTCAGTCTTCGACGAATGACTTAATGACTTCCGAGAAAAGAAGTTGGCGATTAAACATCGACTAAAATGAAACGAAGCTTTAGGAAATGCTTTCAGATTAGTTCGAGGTGTATGCTGTACAATACAGCTTAGAAAATAACTGTGATATCTGAGTATTGCTGCACCTGTACGCTCAAATACACGTTTCAAGATCGCAGTAGTCGATCATAAGAGATTAAAGGTCATATTGAAATACGTAAATACGCCACTGGTAGGTGTTAACTCGTGCGTTAAGTGATTGATCGAGAAAGAGGATACATCAGGGAGTATGAAAATAATCATATCTATGATAATCGTATTTCTTCACGGACTTAGTGGGATAAAACAATCTCATTATAATTACACCTAATACACCCCAGAGCTCTCACCATCCATTAATGACGGCTTGATACTCAGTTAACTCCCCCTCTCTCCCAGCTTAATATCCTTGCCTTTTATTCTTTCTGAGCAGTTACGATTTCCACTTGGCGAGCCCTTGAGTAAGGGAACATCGTCCTTAACCCTTCGCAACGTCTCTTTTTTTTCACGTTCCCCCACCATTCGTCCCATCCTCCAGACAACCGAACAGCATTCTGCAGCCTCCAACGGCAATCCAATTTCGCCTTGTTTCCCGCATTTCCAATCCATCTGTTAAGCGCAGGTCCGAGCAATCCGCTTACATCGACTTCTCTCAATGCTCTACCCGCTTCCCCCTTCTTCCATTCCCTAAGCCTCTCAAGATTTCATGATATTTCCTTCCCTCCCATCCTTCGAAGGCAGTGGCGAAGCAATCAGCTTCCCCCGAGGGACAGACGTCCTCCATTTTCCCAACCCTCCCCGAGAGGTCTTCGCGCAGCTTCTGGATACGCTCTTGTCTGGTAAACAAATGCTCGATGAAGGCCTTTACAGCTCTTACACAAGGAGACTCAGACAATTATTGCTGGCCATCTGCCGGTCGGTAAAGCTACTCTGAAGGTTCACGATTCCGTCGGTAGTTTTGAGTATTTCCTTGACCCTGACTCTATCAGGGTCATATCAGATTTGGCAAAGAATACGGCACAAACTTTTAAAATAACACGTGAAACTCAACGCTTCCAAAAACTCAATAAAAACACTGTCGTTGATATTTTCCTACCTACGCTCCCGTGACTCAAGTGTTTAACGGACTTAGATTCATTTGATACGAAAGAGAACGGACGTCCATATGCATGTGTTTACCATACGGGTCGACTGAATGAAATCGTAATGCTCATATTTGCATCAATCGATATCAGCTGACCAATCCAAAGGGTGAACAGCGGAGGACGCAGCACAGAATAATATTAGCTTAGGCTCCTATTGATAAGGATGTGTATGAAGTGAATGTTCACAAACTCTGCTCTCTATATTCGAAGGACTCATTTTCTACTACCTCTTTTCAAATCAGAGTTATCTTTCTACCATTATTTTATCTCATTTTCATCATCGATTGATTTCCTCTCTCCTGAAGACCTACCCAGAATTCCTACTTCAAGAACAAATTGTAAATCTCGATTACGTCTAATTCCTCGTTCCAGTAATCTACTATCAAAACAACATTCAAGTCCACCCGATGATTTTGAATACCTCAGGTCTATTCCCACTACCTCTTCTCATAGTCAAAGTTTCAGCACCAGCAGTAAATAAGGTGATTAAGTGGTGGAAATTCCCCTTTAATACAAATCATGATGTTAACAGGCTCCATACTAATATCCTAGATGCATAGTAAAAATAGGCGGAGGTTTAAAAGATGAATGCATCTTAATAAGTACAGATTACTCAATTGATTGCCATATTTAAGATGAGATGGTAAAAGATGGTAAAATAATGTCAATTTAGCCTTTTTTTCAGGTGATTAACTAACAAATTCTAAAAACACTGAAGTAGTTTTCCAACACTGTAAAAAGTTGATCTGATTTTCAGTGCGATCTGAATTTAAGCGCTGTCTGATTTTAAGGTAGTGGTCTGAATTTAAGACTCATGATGCGTGAAAATCAGACACACCTCCGTCTTATTTTAAGACCATAACCACTGCATGTTGAAAATAAAATGGTTGTGATCTGAAATTCAGATCACCCGGGCTGAAAATAAGCACGCCTTGGTTGGCTCCGCAATTGGAGCTAACCAGCCAATAGCAGAGACTGATGGGCGGAGCGTAACCAGGGATCAGGATAAACAAAATGCAGTGTTTTTCATTCAACCTCAGGGAGCAGGATGTCAACAAGAATTACGAAGCGTAAGGAAGTAAAATTCGAAGTCTAGTCAAATTTCATTGTAAGTAGGTGAAATAAGTTTCGTGCGATGAATTAATGGTGTGAGAAAGTGGCAATTATACTTAGTTAATTTGCAGAAGGGAGCCAGTTGTGTCTGAGTGACGTATCCTGAGAGTAAACTTCCTTATTTTGTCTACGCGGCAGGGTTGTAAGAACTAAAAAATAGTCGCCCTCATCAAGTGACAGTTCCTGCTTCGGTTTGAAGATACTGGCACACATCTGTGGTATCGAAGACTTTGTATGGATTACTTTGTTTCCAATAAAAGTACACATTTTCATATTATCTTTGAAGTTATTGTCCATGTGTTCCCATTTCAGTCCTGGAATCTTTTTCAATGGAAATTCTATGACTTACGTTTGCTCTATTAAAGAATTTAGTCAGTGAAACAGTATCACCGAATAAAAATATGAAACGTTAGGGTTTTGAATTGTGTTCGTGTGAAGTGTTTAAATATCTAGAATTTATAATTAGACATCGCATAAAAGTAGGCTTTGATTTCAATAGCAACCCGCATTGTTACGTGGTACTTATTTTCAGATAGGCCCATGCTGAATTTAAGACAGCCCTGGTCTTAAATTCAGCATGGGACAATCTTAAAGTAAGTCCCACCTGGTGTGATTTTCAGTCCTGCACCTGCCTTAAAATAAGACATCCCCTCAGAGTAGGCTTGAATTTCAATAGCAACCCGCATTATTACCAGACCAGGGCTGTCTTAAATGCAGCATAGGCCTATCTGAAAATAAGCCCACTTGGTCTGATTTTCAGTCGTTCACCTGCCTTATTTTTAGACAAAATATTACTGCTGAAATTCAACATAACCTGTCTTAAAATTGTTGCATCTGAAATTCAGATCACTTTTATACCTTAAAATCAGATCTACTTTTTACAGTGAAGAGTTATGTATCTTCCCAGTTTTAAAATGATAATCAATTCTGGAGCTATCAGGAATTGGTGTGAATGCCTGGTTTAAGCGCACCAAAATATCCAAATAGATATTTTAAACATATACGATTTATTAGCAGGTGGTAAAGAGTTTTTTTCTTAAATTATGTAATAAATTACTTCGCTTAAGGCCATACTTATTCATTGTGATTGCCAAAATGCATATCAAATAATGTCGTTTTTGCGAAAGAGTTCCTTCATGTATCATAAAATAATTATCATTTTGCAATATTCATCCAATATTATGTACGACCTTTGAAATTTTATGCCCAATGTGTAAATGTTAAAAGCCATTTTTCATTATTGATGGCAGTTCAACGGCTCACATTTCGGGAGACCAAACTTAATTTGCGCCAAATTATGGGAATAAAATCACGGACTTGATCACATTCCGGGAAAATAAGGCATTCAAATTGAAAGCAACGAGGATGGAGGACAAAGTGATGGACACATTTCACAGTCGATCATTTAAATGGTAAAATTGATCCTCATGGAGGCTCTTGTTGCATAATGTAACAAAGGAAACGCAAATTATTCCACTGCGTCATACATGATGGATTGCAGTCTGATATATGCAACCCGCTCACTCTAAACAGAGTCATTAAAGATTGAACACAGCCAAGCAAACACCAAAATCAAACAGACTATGGAAAGATTGAAGGGGAAATACTCATTTCCAGTAGCGTAGGTTAAACGGAGGGGAAAATCTTTGATGAAAATTTATTTGATGAGAGTTTGTGAGGCCATCTATAACATTTATGAGAAAACTGATATCTTTAATCATTAAGTTATTCTTGCTCAAATCCTTATCCGCATGTGATAAAAATATTACTAAAAGGCTTGCATATAACAAGAAATGAAAACACGATTTTTCTATTCAGCTTTAGTTTAATGAGAGGCTCCTGAGGGTTATACAAATGTCAAAACTAAATAATTCCTTAATTTTAGTTTGTTTATGGGCATCAACTGAGTAAATTATTAGACATAACTCATTTCAATTTAATAACTTTACGCAATTTATTATCCTTAATATATTTACCCTAATGGTTGTGATACACATGTTGGAATGTTGGATAAAATCGTCTTTCGGGGGTTTAAACGTTAGTTAACAAGAAAAGAGTACCTAATGAAAACTCGTCGTTCACACGAAATCCTCTCAATTATATTTACATTCACTATCCAATTCTGAAGTCCTAACTTCGGTACAGGCATTCTTCGTCAATAACATTACAATGGGAGTATGAATGGGTCCAGTTTTATCAACGAATATTTTAGAAAACTAGTTATGGAATTAATTGTCAAATATTATATTTTTGCCGCTTCTTTAATGAGATTGAAGCTTGTAAAGTTCCAATTTTAGGGAATTGGTGAACGTAAATAGTCAAAAGTAAATGGAGAAGATATAATTAGTCAACACATCTTGCGGACATAACACTGTACACTGACCTAGCGGTGGTTTCTACTAATTATTATAAAACTGTTTCATACAGGGAATCCTTAGTGAATTAATGTCGTGTGGTGTTTCTGAAAAAGGAAGTTAAGAGTAAAAAAAACATTATGGGTGCTGAATGTGAGATATGGAGTATTTTAGCGACCTTGGTGATATTTTAACAAATCTGAGTGCAGTATCAAAGATACCTGTTGTATAATTGCATTTTCGAAAGAGACATTTGACCACATGGAGAGAACTCATGGCAGAAACCCAAGATAAAGAAATAAGGAACGACCTAGCGTTGAATAGGATCCAGAGCGTGGTGAGGTAGACACAGACTGGAATTACGGGAAGAAAAAGGATTTTGAGATTTAAGTCAGGAGAAGAATGGACGAAGTTAAATGAACTGAAAGGAAGACGAATGAAGATACGCTGGGTATGGTTGGACCGGAGATAAAGTTGCTGGAGGAAGGATAAAGGAGGTGGAGTAGAGGATTGAGCAAGTAATTAAAGGTGATGGGTTAATGAACGTCGTTATAGAGATAGAGTGGTATGCAGGGTGGAATGAGAGAAAGTGGAAGAAAAGGATAGGTTAGAGGGGAGTAATGAAGATTAGACATATACTGAGGTGAAAAGGGAAAGAGTGCAGGAAAAAAACATTCAAAAGCTGCGAAAAAGAGCGGAATTGGTAGGTACTAGAAAACCAACCCTGGCTAGTAGTAAAAGCGCTGGGAAACTATCAGTAAATAAAATGAAAAGTGTGAAATCGACCACAAATCTGTTGATAATTCAAAATTTAGTACTAATAGACTTTTATTTCAATTGGTAATATTTCATGGCAACATCTACCAACCTATGATCTCTATCCTTGAACAAATACAGGATTCATCCCTGTGGTGAGATACGAACCGAGACATTTAGGTTTGCTGATCAGGCGCGATACCGACTTGCATACAGTGATCGACAGATATGTGAGCATCTTACTACCGGAACTTTTCTTTGAAAACGCATTACTTAACGCAACACTTATCCTCATTTCATCTACATCCAGATAATACTTGCCAAAAATGAGAAACAAGTAGAGAGGGAGGAATAAGGGTATCGATGAGCCATTTGCTAGTCCCAGACATATCTATACCACATCACCTTTGACGATCACATTTCTCCTCGCCGGTTCTCGTCGAGGGCATTAGAAGAAATCATTATTTGCGGCCGCAATGTAATGAAAGCGAAGGCAATACGCGCGTAAATGCACCGAATACTATCACCTCTTCTCTCGGCACCCGACTGCCATCACACCCACCGCAGTGACGACGGTACACACTCTGTTCCCTCAGCGCAGAAAAGAACGAGGAGTACACGCGATACGTCAATTACAGGGCGGAGCTCCTTCGCCATTGGTGCATCAAAATGTCATCCGAGAAACCCTTCCGGCGGGGGAGAGGAATTCCGACCCCGAGCATACGACGCTCCTAACCACCCACCTTTTTTTTCCCTGTCTCCAAGCAGAGTATAACCCTTTGTCTCTCCCCTCCGGCTGTTCTTCCTTTCTCCACGTGCACGGCTCCGGAATGAGATCACATAATTAGTTCGCTCTCGCGAAATTCTTAGGACCGAAGCCAAGGCTTTCCAAAGGTTCCTTCTTTCGTATGTTTCTGACGTTTGCCCAAGAAAATACCCCTACAATATTTTCAACTCCTTCTTAACGTCTAGCACCGTTAACTTCAACCCTCATCCTTAAACACTTTTTCTCCTTTGTTTGTCCGTTCCATGGAAAATTTATCATTAAACCTATTGCTGTTTCCCTTACACGCAACTCTCCAAGAAATGCCCTGATTGATCCCTTAAAGTCGTCTTAATGGTTATATATTGCGAGGAAGTTCGGCAACACTATCATCATTAGCAGTATTGTGAGGGCGAGAACTAACCTCTATAAACCTTAGCCTGTAGTCATAAAAATAATGCATTATTTTGCAATATTACTGAGTTCAACACACGTTTATTAATAACTTTTGGCGAATAAATGTTTTCCCGTCAGCTTTTTAAAGATCAAAATCCTCCCCCTCCAAATCTTAAATAACGTTTCCCTCCCTCTTTAACCCTTACTCTTCTCTCATTCCCTAGCTTTCAGCCCGCCATCATGACAAGTAATCTATTCTAGTGCTAGTTTATTTTCTATCCTCAAACTTTCTTTTCTTCATTTTTTTCTAAAAACGCAATTTGAAAGCTTTCGACCTAAGCATACTGCCTTCCGCCAAATATCACACCCATACAAACCCTCATTCCCGAAAGTATTTAAATATTTTTGATTCAATAGTTCTGCAAGTTCCATTTAAGGTTTATTACTTCAAGGTGCCGGTCACGTATACTTTTCTCTTGTTAGTGTATTAATACTTGAAGCCTTACTGTTAAACAAAGTTTACAAGTATCACTAGAAACTGTATCACCAGACACTATTGAAATATGCTAAGCTTTTTTTCTCCCTCTTAAATATATAGCCTAGCATTTTTTTACCTTGAGAAATGCTATTTCCGACATTTTTTTGTTTATTCTCATCCAAAACCTTTCCCAGCGATCATATTACGTGCTAAATAATACATTCTACAGCTCAAATAACTAATGCCTTGGAATCTTAACTGATTAAAAATGTATTCACCATCACCTTCGATCACCAATAACCTCGTCATGCTTCTTACTTACCGTTCCCTCTAGCTGTGAGTAAAATTACGTTGGCAGTAATTTTCAACTGTACCACCCTCTATGCCAATGTCTATCCATCCACGTTTTTTAATATTTAGGTCGACTTGCTTACTTTAAGCGTACAACTCCTCACCTGTCACTGAGGAAGAGCTGTAGTTGTTAAAAATCTTGCTAATTGCCTTCTAGAAATCAAGAAAATAGTCCGATGATTAATTGTAGTTTTCCTTTCTGTTAGCGACTATATTACTGCTGTCACGTCCTACATTTCTTTCATCCTTCTCATAAACCCAGTAAATAATCCATTTAATAGTAATTTGGCTCATTCCCTACATTTTTTCTAATTATTTCCGAAGGACTACACTTGCTGCGCGCGAAATTCTAGTCCACAACCCTCGTTCACTGCCACTTTCTCCTTTTTCAGAGTCAGAGCAAAGACAGAGCCTCCAAAATTTAAACTCCTTATTATTATAGCATTTTTATGTCACCAAGAAAATGACCATTACACTTTATTATATCTTGCCCCTCTACAACTTAGTGCCATACTTCATCGCCTCTGAATTAATAACTCAAAGCAGTTGAAGAATATTCTCTTAAACAACTGTCTGTACAACAATGAATGAGAATAATTCAAATTCTCTTTTCTCTAACTTCATCCCTACTCCCATAAAACATCAATTCCATATTTAACTTCCCAACCCCTTTTCTCTCATCTCACAGAGGGAGATTTCGGGAACACCAAAGCAGAAAATTAAAGGGTAGTAATATATTGTTCCCCAAATCTTAAGTAGTCAATCGAGTATAATAATATGAACACATTATAAATCTTGAAAAATATTTAATCCAGCCATTGCTGAAAGTTTCATATCAACTGTCATATACCGTTGACCGCTGAAGGTTAATGGTATTCCGACCAGGGAACGGATCACAAACCTTTGGTGCCAGATGGACGCCCATAAAAGTAGCTGGAGTTCCTGAGTTAAATAACAAATCCACAAGTATTTATTAAAATCAACTCTAATATAAAGTTTCTCGCTACTGTGCTTAAATGATGGTACTCCAATAGCAGAATCCGTTTTCAAAGAAGACGCTATTCCAGTACAGAGTTCACATGATCTCTCAAACTGAGTTACTGTCTATTTAATGCAAGGAATTGACGTCATTATACTGATTAAATAGGAAAATTTTCACGAGAAAGTTTACTCAGAAACGTAACGGCTTTAGTTCAATAAAATTTACAGGAATGCAAATTTTTGTTACGGTTTTCCACAAACCCTAATAGTGGTAGAATGGAAAATACTGACGAATAATTTTTTTTGGGATAAATATAAAAGCAAAAGATTTAAAATTGATCGTCACTGTTTTGTAAAATAGGTGTCCTCGGTATGGTATTTTGGTTTATTTTCCATAGATTTGTTATCATATTATGAGTTAATTGAGATATGGAAAGAGCGCTGCATATGCAAATGAGGGATCCCAGCCGTTCCCAGGATCGTCACGGGATTCTGAGGAAAGCGCAATTCAGAGATAAAATCATTTATACATTTACAAAAGTTTTCACTGTTTATTTTAAATAAGAATGAAAAAAATGAGAATTCCCTCCCAAATGATTGCCTCCAGAACCTACATGCGTTTCCATGAAATATTATTCCCAAAATTTACACATGAAACCTGTTTGAATGTTCATCGGGAGTAGTCGAAAATCTAAATATGCATGCATGCATAGTTTAAACGAATTACAAACCTTTAGCCAGAAAGCACATAAAAGTGATTTATATCCACATGCCCAAAGTTGCAAAAAACAAAATTGTGCTTTTGCGACCGCCGAAAAAGCTTTCGCTCAATGAATATAGCGATGATTGGGTGAAGAAAATTACTAATATTTCCTTTTTAATACCGCATGCACTTTATCTCTTTGCTCAAGAGGGTGATCAATGGTAACATGGTGATCAATCTCGTAATCCATCAGACTACGATGATGGAACTTAATTGTTCATCTTGAAATAAATTGTTTACGTTTGAAGCTAAAGCTCAAAGCTCAACTCGTAGTTATCTCCTCTGTCACTTGGAATTCGATCTGGTGCACCCAAAGAACACAGCTGAACCTAAATGCCTCAAAATTGAAGTGATAAGACTTTTAAAACGTGACAGCTTCAAAGATGCGATCACAACCTGTTTTATGTTCCAAGCAACCCCAACGCATGTATTTCATTCCGAAATATATCCATTTATAGGTGGAAACTTTGAACCAAGACTCCCCTGTGCTAAAACGAACTGTATTCATTATTTTTCCTTCTTGCAAGGAGGGGAGCATACTCTCCTCCACCCCTTCTCTCCCACCCCACCCCCCCTCCTCCCTCCTCCTCTCGTCTCGCCACGCCTCTTCTCACAGTGGAATATTCTCCCCGCCTGCCTGAAGTCAGCCCGAATTCTTCCGTCCTGTGTGTCTCAAAAGACATCCTTCATCTTTTTTCCCTCGGCTTTCCGTTTTGCACCCGACGGTTCCCCATTCCCTTACCTACTCACGTAGACCCTTCATCTCCGCTTCCACCCATCTCCTCATTTATTACTTTTTCCACTCTGCTCGCCACGTCCTTGCTCTGTCCCCTCGTCATCCTTCAAAATGAAGCAAACGTTAGTGCAGCTGAACGGATTACCAAAGAGTTCTCAAGAACAATTACAGAAAGTTAAATACTTTCTATTTTAAGTTATTATTAAATCAAGACTTTTTACGTTTTAACCACCAGAGTTGTTGCAGAGTATTTTATTACACTACTAACCGGCATTCCTTAACTCATTGGATATATTTCCATTAGGTATTTTCATCAGCAAATTTCTTCATACTAAAATTTTTTTACTTCTTATGCTTCTTTAACTACACGCTCTTTATTCTTCGCCCTTCGTCTCCTTCAGCGACATTTTCAATCCACTTTTCCCTCGATGAATGCCTGCTGAAATAAACGTGTCATGGAATGCCATATAAGTTCATCTCTTTCTGAGCCGTAACGAGGAAAATGCATTTCTACTGAAGACAAAATACTTTTCTTTTCCAAAAAGCAAGATACTAAGCATCATTTGCTTCGATATTCCGAGATAATATTTTCACAGCGATTACATACATCACCCGAAACTTACAAATGTTTAGATTTCAAAACCACATTCACTCTTACAAGAGAATTTGGTTGGAAATGCCTTGGAAATGTTTCATTCCCATAAATTATTTGATCCAAAAATATTGAACGATCATCTATTTTTACATGATGCAATAAATAAAGGAGAATGTGGTATGCTGTTAAATCGATTAAATTTCCATGTTCCATCTAGAAAGGGTAGAAAAATGATGACATTTTATGTCATGAATGCTAATAGTGAATACTGTAAAAATTCAACTATCGACAGATTGTGTATTACACACAACAATAATTGTAACGATCTGAATTTGTATCAAGATAGAAATAAATTTTTAAAAGATCTAATTTCAAAACTAATCACACTGAGGTAATGTTGTTAATGTTGTTGATGTGTAGAATGAATAATTATACATGTGTTTAAACAATTGATACTTATGAATTACCAGTGTTATTAATATTTGTATTTTCTAGTTTGCCTAGTTTTTTTGACTAGTGATGATAATATTTGTATATTCTTGTTTGATCGCTAATTTTTTTACCCTGTAATTATATTTATATGTTAAGTAAACATTAACAACAATAAATAAATAAAGAGAAAATTAAAGGTACGTACCATGAATAAGGGAGGAAAAAATATTTTAATGATATTATTATATAAAAAGGATATTCACCTGACAATAAGGTGGTTATCTCCTTTATCCAACATCGTTCTGCTTCTTTTCCGGTTACGCATTACTTCATTGTGCCTACGTTCTTTCTTCAGTATTCTCGTCTTTTTCCCTGTGCTTATTTTTCCATAAAGGCACGACCCAGGCGTACATTGAATTCCGATCCGGACTACTTTGGATCAGCGCCTCGGAATTTCTCGGATATTTCTCCGCGGCCCACACGCTCTCCCGACATGTCTCTCGTCTCAAAACATTCCTCCAGCGACCCAGCCCGCCGATTTCCAGATTCCTCTCCAGCTTCAAGGGCACGAGTGAAAAAATCAAGTTTCAGGAATACTTGTCACCCACTCTGAAAACTTCTACCTTCCTGAAAATGTCTTTGTTTAGGATGTCCAATAATCGGAAAAAGCTCAAGATCCATTGAAAAAATAAACGTTTCTGAAGTGTTGGAAATTCGGCCCCCTCCTCGAGGCAGAACCTTCCTAAATGAATACCATTCTCATTAGCAGTGCTGGTTTCGGTCAAGCAATACTTTATGGTAACGATATAATAGATATAATAGCCTACATTTCATTACAGTAAAGTTAGGATATTAGGAAAAAATAATTCATGGAAGGCGAACATTTTTACGAGGTCCGTGTATTCTACATAAACCTCAATTTTGGCTCTCCCTTCAATCACACCTGTAATAAAAAGCAGTATAAGAGTTACGAGTGTGGCGGAATAACGTCCTGAGACCCTTGGCACCAATATAATTGATCTCGGAAGTGACTAAATAATTATGAAGTGGGCGTTAAGCACTATGGCTTGGTTTGACGCTGCTCTCGCAGTACTGAAGTAGAGTACGATAGCCCCGGAGTGCGGCACGCCGTGGTCGATTTTCGAGTATCAAAGGGACAAAATTATTTTTTCAGTGTAATCGATCGAATAGCCTTATTTTAGTATAAATTCTGGAATTATGAACCGCAATAGCAGCACAACATGAAAATATAGCATTAAAAGTGGGCTCCATGATTAATTCTACGTTACCTTAAGTTTCGCTGTCTGTGTTATCATCTAAAAATTGGAGTAGTAAAAGTTTCTGATTTGTTTTCAAAGAAAAAGTTTAAAAAAAATGTGTTATTCTACACATAAAAATATTAATACAGGTATTTCAATATATTTTTGTAATATTAATATGATTTCTTGCAAATTTTTTAATGAATAAAATATTTTAATCAATTTTATCACTTTAAAATTAATTCAAAAATATTCATTCTCCCCCCATATCCGTTGAGTCGTCGTTTACCACATGTGCAGGAGTTTTTAGTAAACTTATCACAGCACTTGGCAGTTGACTACGCTATTCAACTGGTAATTTTCTGAGGGGTGAAATTATTGGGTCGGAACATGTTAATATTAGACTCAACAAGTCTTGATTAGTGACATTTGACATTTTTCGAAAGTGATGTTCCTTATGTCACGCCTCATGCACATCCCATGATGGTTGGCAATTTGGTAAAACCATGATTTCAATCACGTCTGCTACATTGATCAAAATTTTATGGGCACTAGTGGGCTTTTAAAGCATCCTGCAAAGGCTAACATATAGCTGAACAGTGTCATGGGCATACTTTCCAAAGGCTTCTGCGTTAAGTCCATATCCACTTGACATGGCTTGGAAAATAACGGAGAACTGATCAACGTCTCGTCAACTCCAGTAATTTCCGCAGCTTTCCTTGGGTTTTCAAAGAATCGGCGATAGGTGTTACCATCGTTGGTGGTTCGACATCCTTGTTTTACTGCATCAACTAGGAGGCCCCTTTCCGATCTAAAGTTACGTATTATTTCTCTTTTACTTAACTGATAAGCCCCTTTTACTCTCTGATTTCCACGGACTTGCCATTTCTGAATTATTAGCCTGTAAGCCTGTAGCATATGCAAGACACTCAAAAATCGAATAGAGCATGCAGTGTAGATAAGCCAAAGTGAAATGCTAACATATTAACAGGTCATTTTTTAATAGTTTCTAATTTTCTATGTCTTTAGGAGAGGCGCAACAAATGTTGTACCCTTGCGCTGATGAGTTATTCGTCAAAGAGTTGCAGACTTTGACATCTACCATTGTATTTAACAGCAAATGCTCAATAATATTTGATCGAAGGTTTCCGCGGCGTGGGTTAGATTCTCTCTGCATACTTTCGGGTGATCGTCCGCGTCCGTTGGTTGGTAGACAACAGTTTCTGACTTCAACAGAGAGGACGGGTATCCTCTACACAGCGCCTGGAAGAGAATCATCAACCACAGCCAATTGGAGAGCAGCTTCCGATCAGCCAATCAGAGAGCAGCACCCGGACAGCGAACGCTATATAAGCAAGGCAGAAATCACTTCCCGACACCTTCGACCTGAAGACGCTGACAGGACAGTCAGCGAAACTGTTGTCTACCAACCAACGGACGCGGACGATCACCCGAAAGTATGCAGAGAAAATGCTCAATAATTCTCTCAATTAATTCATTTGCAATGTTTAATTTATTAGGTATCAAATTAGCTATTTGCTTCTCAATTTAGAGGATTTTTTCTCTAATTTTATCTGGAGTTTCCTTCACAAATTGAAAACGAATAGGTCTACAAATTCTCGTGGAGGATGATTTTGCCATGCCTTTAGTTTTTGATTCATTTATTTTACCTCAAGTTGAAGTAATAAGGGCAATTGACGTCAGAAGTACGTGGAATCCGAAGATTGCCGATTTTCGCAAAATCTTTGCTTTGAAAGGAAGTGTTCTGAACTGCCATAGTAGCTCCATTTATTACTCATTTGAATAGATACTTTGCCATGCCCGCAGCAAGACTGAGCGATAAAGCGATACATTAAAGGAGTAGAGGGAGCTTATGCCTCCCCGATTCTTTATTGTACGCGTTACAAGTAGTATTATTGAGGTAAGGGTGCTTGCTTTATAGTAGAGGGAAGCTCTTCTCGTAATTGCTTACTCTTTATACCACACTCCCTCGTGCTGGCTTGCAGGTTATTACGGAGATGTAGAACACCATCTCGATCTACATGTTCCTCTTAAGAGAACCAGTAAATATAAAATTTCATAGTAGAGCTTCCTAAACTTTGATGAAAGTGAAACTTCATGTTTTTAACTTTGCATTGGATTGATTTCGCAAATTACATCTTAGTCTGAAATGGACTATTAATCAAGAATAAAGAAATTATTTAAATGTTTTATATAAATAATAACCATAGAAGGGATATAAACAAAAATCTGACTTCTCAAGCTATTCGATTAGAAGAAAGGCTCTCCTCACACACTAATTGTCGCGGTGGGCGGCATTTTGCATTCAAGGAGTGGAGGTCTAATAATTTATTGACGGCAGCTAAATAGTCTGAAAAGAAATATGGCACTTGCTGCGCATGCCTTGGCAGTTAAAAGATACTTAGCAGATATGACGTTATTTATTAATCATATGATTTATTAATTGCACTCAAATACGTCATTAGAATTCCTCGTGGAAATTTAGGATTAAATCGTGTCGGACAAAATACTTAATTATAAATCAAAGTAAAAAATTCTAACAAAATATTACCTATATTGGAAAAAAAGTAAAAATATCGGCATTGATGCACTGTTATTCACCGACTAAAGACAAGATATTGCGAATAAAGGACACATAATTTAGTCCAATGAAGACTTTTCTTTTGAAAACAACATTTTTCCTGGTATTTTAAAAATATATGTATGGATTTCGAATGTTTTAGCTATTACGTATTGATATTTTCCATTGATACCTACATACTTAATAATAGAAAAGAGGATAGACGAATAAACGGACGGGGGTGTGTTTGGCATATACATATTCGGAAAGAAAGGAAGCTTCTTAGATAAATAAGGAGGCACAAGGGATGAAAGGGGTGAGTTCATACTAGATACACCCGACCATAGAAGCTCCGAAAGAGATTTTCAAGGATAGGTGTGGGGCATAAATAAAACTGCAATATTTATGATATAATCTGTGACGTAAGATGTGTGAATAAACTGGAAAAGAATTAGTGAATGCAAGTGTAGTGTAAGAAGTAGGAGTATGTAGTGAAAGTGAAGCTATTCAAAGTTTTTTTAGAGCCAAACCTAACTTCTACCATAAGAATGATTTGAACTAAAAATCTATATTTCTCTATCTTTGCGCATTCAATACCTCGCACCCTACCCTTCTATGGTAGCTAGGCGGGAACTGCCATCAAACTAAGACGCATATCCCTTGAGAACCTGACGTCCCTCCTCCCTTAACCTTCGTGAATGGAACCCAGGGGTTTGCGTCGCAGGCCTGGAAGTTTTTCCTTTCCCGCTTAATTCCTTCCTCCGACCTTTCTACCAACCCCGCGATAATTGCCCCCTCACCCGGATGAAACCAAGGCACGCACCTTCGCCTCATCTCACCCCAAGAGTAAAGGCGATAGACGACGCGGAACTGCCTCGCAGATAAATGATGCCATTATCTCTCCCCTCTGACCCCACGGCGTGAATAGACATTTTAAAGTCCCCATCTCGCTGAAATTAGACAGTAGGCAAGTGATAATCATACACAAGGGGGGAAAATTTTCGCATTGAATGTGATACCAGTAGCTTTATTCTAACAAAAACTTAGATGCAGTACAGTACAGTAGCCTTTAGTTGGTACACTCAATTTGACCACGCAGAAAATAACTGAAAGGTGTTTGATAAAAACATTGATGATTTGCCTCTAATACGAACATTCCACTGAAACCCGTGGTGAAGCGGCATGCCTTTCGTCTTAGGGGTCACATAATACTCCACCAAAAATCTCACAAGAAGAAAAAGTTGATATAAACTCTGAATTAGGAATTGGTGAGTGAGTTTGTTCTAACTGAATTCCCTACTATATTGTGAGCAGAACCGTACCATTTTATTAAGGAAATAGGTTTTCCTTACTCCAGGTGCTAGCCTAAAAGATGCATTTACACGAGCTACAGCAGAATTCCTGCAAATTTTTCACTGGCGAAAGAAAGCACTCGTAAAAAATAATACTGATGCTGGTATGAAAATTTCAATTAATGCTTGATCGGAAACTAATATGGAATAAGTTATAGAATTTAAAACAGAAAAACAACTTTTGTTTTTTTATGAATAAGTGAAGACTCAACAAAGTCTAATAAATGACTAATAGGGATGATCATAAATCTTACCTAGTCAAAATGCGTAATACTGTATGAAAAAAGTTGTAAATAATTATTAGACCAACATGCGAAAACAATAAATTGCTTCATTAACAGGTTTAATTCCTCATTTAGACCTGGTTCAAAGTAAATTAATGGTAGGGAAATGTTCGCATCTAATCCTTTAATTACAAAAAATTAATATAAATAGTAAATATAAAATAAGCATATGTTTTACCTCATTTTATGATAACATTGGGGTACATTGGAATAATTTTTCTTTAATGATACATCAAATATGTTAGGAGAGTCTAGTCTTGAGAGTCTAAAGGTGAAATACATGGTTTAGCCGTTGTTTTTTTAACCCTTAATTCTCCCTTGGAAAGAAAATTAAATTTAAATACCTCATATAAGTAAAAGGCCTAAATAATATTTGAAGAATTACCTCGTAAACTAAATCAACTGTTTGGACACAACCGTAAATGGAGACTCTAGGACAAATGACGGATGCGAACTGCGAATCTAGAAATTCAGAGAATGCTAACGTCGGGATCTGCAGCACTTCTTTGGTATGTTGTCTAGGATAATATCTTAACAAAAAATGCTTAAATCCATGAACTAATTACGATATTTATCCTTTACCAACATTGAGTACCTCACGTGCATTGCAAAGCAATTGAAGTAAATCAAAATGTTGTCAAAACGCCAAGTATTTTACTGTATTGTAGTATTTTATCACTTTATAGGCTCTCCATTGAATATAAATCTTTTGAACTTTCGCGGGTACACTGTCATTTTTCGGAATCACTCCTTGGTTTAAAAGCGAGATTAAAATTGTTTTCTATCATTCTTCATATTCTTTCTTTCCTCTTTTCCGATACATCCGTTTGAAATTTTCTCAAAAATCCCTCAAAAACCTCCTGTTACATAGGTTCAACTTACAAGTTCTTAAAATTTCTCTCACCCATTCCCTCAGGTTCCTCGGTTACTATGTTGGAGCTTAATTAACATCCGCCACTTTCCCCACCCTCATTTCTCGTCAACGCCCTCTTGGTCTACTTATTATTCCCTGACTCACGCCAGGGAAACCTACCCCTACTCTCCCTCGATCCGTCTTCCATGCCCAGGCGTTTAAGCCGATTACCGTGCCGAGCATATCTTGGAGTTGTGCAAAAAACGCTTTTCTCTCCTCGTAATATTCCGATTTGGTTGATGTCTTAAACTTTGGTTTATTTGGATCGGTCGCAGGTACTTGCACGTTTTAAGATAAAAAAGTAACATATCAAACAAATCGTTAGAGAAAACTCCGACGAAAACTAAATAACATTTTCATTCGTTATAGTAAGGTGCCATATGGAGTCACAGTGAACATATGAGATACAACAAAGGAAGACTATCACGCGATAGTAATTAGACAAAGTTAATATTCACGCAAAAAAGAAAAATTCAAACCGAAAAAATTCGAAAGATATAATGGTATATAAAATATCTTGCATATATAACATAGCTTTTCTTTAAATAATTAATGTGGGTGCATCAAGAGTAATAATCAGTAATAACCTTTCAATCACTCAATAGTAATAATAAATAAAATCCTTACCACAATCGCAAAATTTTATGGAAAAAGAGATATGGCGCTTTAGTAATGTATTCTAATGTTGATTTTCCCCACGAAATTATTGGCGTTAAAATAATAATAGCTTGAAACAAAACTCTAATTAGCATCTTCCTTTCATCTCATTACTTGAGATAGATGTCTTTACATATTCCCCTCAACTCCAACGGGTAGGTGACCTGACACCATCTGCCATACGCATCACGATTGTTCGCAGGGGACGAGCTACCATAATATCTCCATCCACATGCCCTGCGGCGGCTTACACATTTGAATGCACTCGGGGGATAGAAATTCAAATTTGAAGACACGTAGCAACAGTCAATGATGTCCAAATCAGACCTCCAATCAACCACTGTGGATGAATTGATGACTCAGTGTCTTGGGGGGATGAGAGAGTCGGAGTAGGAGGGCGAGTCGCAACATCCGTTTCGCCAAAACTCAGAATACCACTTCAATCAGTTCCAAACGTTCTTCAAGAGAAGTCGGAAGCGATTGTCCGAGCATCCCAAAGAGCAGCAGATGTGAGTTGGTAAACGAGGGCATCCCTCGCTCCCCACCTGGCCTCAACGGTGAGAACAACCCATTAAAGCTCGCGGGTGTCATAATTAATTACTACTGAGGAGCTGGACGGAGGAATTCGGTTCACGCTGGGTTCCTAGGTATATGGGTAGAAAAATAAATTCCTAGTAAGGCGTCCTGCTTGATTCTTGATCTTCACTACAGATGAGGCTTTGCATAGCGTAACCACAACCAAAAGTTGACCTTCCCATCTCCGGGTCAACTACGAAAACACGTTCCTCGCAAAAGCCTTCGATTTAGACAGTTGGAACTCGTAGAGTCATTCATTTGATAGAAAAAAACAAACTGTGGTTGATGTCAATTATGTTTTATCAACTGTAGATTGAATCAATAAGGAAAAAATGACATTCCTCGCGAATCGGTACAAGTATTAACTTGTCATAATTCGCAGCGGATCAGGAAGCGTAAATGTTGGTCAGCGTCAATATTTAATGCGATGGGTGGGAAGACAACATAACCACTTGGTTCCTGAATGAATTTCGATGTTATATCAAGCCCATTAAGTGAGACGGTTGCGGTAGTTAACGTTTTTCGCAGCTAGTTCACCATCCTTAAATTGGTAATATGTAAGAACCTCAGTGTTTAGTGCTGCCATTAAACTCGTGGATGGCGGCGTATAGCGCACAATTATGGGTGCCTCGTGACATGGTATGTAAGTACGGCAGTTCGTGTGACATCTTGTTCCATTAGTTCCAAAACCCATCTAAAGTACTATTTAATAGTACATTAAAATATCTTAATTTGTCTGAGTCCTTCATGGTCTTGCAAAAAGTAAGGATTTTTCAGACGTAGTAATTATATGAAAATAATTCAGAAATTATTACTCCCTTAGCGTGGAATAACATTCCGGCACGAATATTATTGCGATAATTTGCCAACAAACTATGTCCACAACTATTTACCAGGAAATAAATTACATTTTCCCCCATTCACATTCAAACATTTGACCTAGTTCAAGTTCAATTTGAAGTGGCTAACGGAAATCATGACAAGGAATGGATGGGCCGAGGCAAATGGATATATCATGATGTAAGGCGCGCCGATATCTCTGCAGAATTCCCAAAACTTGGCTTCACATGATGTTGAGCAGCGGCAAACGAGCTGAGAAACTGCCTGCTAGCGAAAACCCATTATCCGAAATCTATTTCCCGAACAAACCTTGATGACTCTGTTTAATCCAATCTTCTTGAAAGTTTGCTCCCGTGGGGATTGGAACGAAGCAATCGTTCACTTACCAATTATCTGCTAATGCGACCATCGCAAGTAGGACTTCCGACAGTAACCTGGTACTTTCCCCGTACCGGAACCAATTCCATTCCGGTAGGGAATAAATCAGACAACGTCGAGTGCCATCGCTAAACTTTTCAGTTTCCAACCTCTCCTCTCGCGCCCTCTTATCGATTCAGCCCACACTCGGATCCGTCGCGCGGGCCTCCGCGAGAAAAAAAAAAGCGAAGCGGGACGTTTCCGAGTGTTACGGAACCGGAGACCGCAAGAATTCCAATTAGGAGTCGTCCTTATTGCGCGCATTTTTTCCTCGACGTTAGTCTCTCGTTTCCCCCCGTGCACACGTTGCAGGCAGTTGTTGGTATCTGCGAGTTTTAGCTTTTCTCCTTTGCCCACATATAAACACGCATATGACTGTTACTCTATCTCACACTCTTCCTCACCTCCTTCCTCCCACTTCTAGTTGCCCACTCCGGTAGGCAACGGATGATTTTTAAAAAATTGTTAGTCTTCTCTAGTTATTTTTGGTACCCATCGAAATTTCCGGAGCGATAGGAAAGAGGTGGTGAGATTAGGAGGAGGAAGTCGAACTTTTGCTCTCTGGAGAGGGAGGTGGATTTAATAAGAAAGCCAAGAATAAGCAGGTGTGAAACGGTTACTTCCCATTTGCGACAAAAGAAAAGGAAAATAACTCCTCGACGGAAGCAATATTTACATGGTGTGACTCAATATTTATTTTGTGCAGACATATCCCATTCAGAAGCTCTCGATGAAGAAAATTTTCAAGCTGCCACAGATTTCGACCCGTTCTCAGTCAGAAATTGACCTCAATAAAATATCATCCTAAGCTTAGTTTAATTCAGTGAAGGCATGTTTAACCATGATCTAAGTTACAAGGGATGCCAAAAAAAACTATGCTCAGTCCGACTGTCACGAAACAGTGTAACACATGTATGGACCAATCTAGTGACTTGACGGCCATAGATCCATATTTTGCACCTCATTCCCTATAAATCAGATCTCTTAAATGATGGATACCGAACAAAGGACAATGTATCACTCGCCTACCATAAAACCTATCGATCAAGCCCTGCAAAATAACCAGATCCTTCGCATATTCTAAAATTTGTTTCCTTTCACAAATTCCGGACATCAGTTACGTTAAGTACCCTATATAGGATAGATTTATGAAACATTTTCAAGAATACCGAATTTTTACTGGAAAGCAATCAAATTTGTTGAAGCATTTCCATCTTGACCACATTATTTCAGTTTATATAATTTGGAATGGCAATGGAATGAGGCTCCAGAATAAATCCAGCTACACCTAAAAAAACCCCGTCAGAACCTAACTCAACCAAATGCATGATTCAGCTGTCTGGTATGTATGTATGGTATGTATACTGTCTGGTACTGGTATGTTTAATAAAAATCCTGTGGAAGTGACTAAGGTTTCTTATTAGTTGACGTCATGACAACCTTCCACCACGTCAATGCTTCGAACTTCGATTTTATTGCATGATTCAGCAACTACTAAAATTTTTTGAAGATGTCACTGGAATTTTTTACACAATGATGTCAACATTTTATGATTTTCGAAAAGTGAAAATGTCAAATCTTTTACAAATGAGGCCTCCAAAATCCATGCAGAGCAGACTATTTGGTACTGCCCAAAGACGTTTCGCATGGAAATGAACCAGAGACATACTGGCTCTAAAGGCCGCTTTACACGATACAATTTTTTGTACAATTTCTTGTACAAACTCTTGCATGAGGAAATTGTACCGTGTAAAGACGATGCCAATCCCCATCAGTTCCATTCTTATCCTTATACCTTTCCTCCCGGTCTGAAGCGCCTGTTAGTGCGGAAACAGACTTGAAAACACCCATGAATACCGTGTAAAGCGGCAAATTGTACGAACGCTTGTGCGATTGTTTGAATGACTGAACGGGAAATAGAACCTGTTCTAATTCCATCCATAAAAAGCATACAATTCCGTTCAGTTTATACAAGCGTTTGCATGTACAAGAAATTGTACAAAAAGTTGTATCGTGTAAAGCGGCCTTAAGACATACTGTCGACTCCGCAATTCAACATGTCTACTCAAAACTAGCCACGCAAACAATTCATTGAGTTTCACAATATACACAGCCATTGGCTCTAGATGACAATTATAACGATAAAACTCTACACTCATTGAAAAATGCCGTGTGGGTTAACGTTTCCCATTACGTAATAATTACAGTCTATCATTAACACTCTGCTGACGGCGAACTTTCCCAAGAGGGACTTCGTTCGAATTTTTCATTCTGAAAAACCGATTCAATAGGTACCTAAATAATAATTCTGATTCATCTTTACTCGCATAAGTCTTGTCGCCCACCACGGCAGCCAGATTGTTGGTAGAGGAAACGTTCACGTGATCGGATCCCACCCAGAGCAGTGGTAGAAAGGAATGTGAAGTCAAATAGTACATATTTCGTGTCATGACAATTAAACTTTTGCAAAATTTAATTGTCATGACTCGCGACGGATGATTGTAGATGTAGTTTGATTTTTATCCAACACCATGGTTTATATCGTAGCATATCCCTTAACTCTAAAAAATGACATGACATCCGTAATGGATTACAAACTTGCGACTATTTAAATAAAGACTTCAACAACGATGTATATTTTTACTTAAATTTATTCTATATAACTAGTTTATACACATAGGCGTCATCTTCACCCAAAACAACACAATCCCTCCCCTGACAATACCCCTCCCCCTCTGACCCTCTCCCCCCCTTTTTTGGGTTTATATACCAACGACACGGAAATATTAACTTGTAAATGAAGACGACGCCTAAGCTAATCGTCGAAACTAGTTGTAATGAATAAATAAAAGTGGAAATGTACATAGTTGTTGGATTCTTTATTTGACCATGAATTTCCACATTGTTATGCCGCAAAGCATCGAGTGCATCGTGACTATTTATTAACTAGGCTGATGCGTTACCGATCTCCCCTACTGTGCTGGACCGAATGCCGAATGTTAAACCCTGTAGAACATTAATATGAAATCTAATTTTGAAATTTGTGTACGAAAATCCCTCTTTGATTTCACCAAAAAAGATAGTCCCTGCAGATTTCCTGCCGATGCACTTTGATCGTGCCTTTCAAAAGATTTTAATGGAATTTACCGTGATTAAATTTTGATTGAATGTATGTACATGTTTACATCGGATTTGAATTTTTTTTCGAAAGCTAATCACTCCCGGATGAGGAAAAGGGTTAGTTCCCCACATGATTACGCATCCAAGTGGACGTTTTCACATCTATAAATTAAATATATTGATCTACGAGAGCGGTCTTTAATGCCACCAACTGCTTGAACTCTTACTCGAGGACAGATAGTTTCAATTCCTCTAATTCTTCATTCATCGAAAGGGAGAAAAAATTCAATGATGATGGTGCGGGTGTCATTGACACTTTTTAAACCTCACCATTCTCCAATACACTTCGGCCAGAATAATGATTTCGGGATACGGAAAATCCGAGGATCTCCCAAAGATTGATTAATAACCTGAACTGAAACTTGGAACGATGGAACGAGAGGGTGCGTGGTGAACAAAAGGTAGCGATCAATTCTTTCGATACATACCAAAATAAATCTTGCGTACCTACGTCCTCTAATTATTTCTTGGTAATGATTTACAAGAATGTACCATAGATTTTCAAATAAATTTATAAGGTTGCTGCCGGGCCCATTCCTTTGAATTCCCAGCATGTAACGCACAAGAGGTAGGTACTGCTAGAAATTACTTCCCGTGTTGTGCCGGATGCAATTTTTATTGTACATACGTTGAATGGCGTAATTTAATAATATCAGAAGGAGACCTTCAAAATATAATTCTACCTCCGCTACTAGAACTACATCGCTGCCGTCACTGCTTAAGAAATTTCGGGAACTGTCAAGCCTCTTGTTGCACTATTCAAAACCCATTATCAAGTACTTTTTCTCTTTTCTTCAATTCTTTTTCTCTTTTCTCCATTATCTTTCTCTTTTAATCCATTATCAAATACTTTTAAAAATGGGGACACACTCAATACGGCGGCCTTAGCCCAAAGAAATTGAGAATAAAAATTGAAGTGACGCAATGCACCCTTACTTTAATCTATGAGAAGAAACTTTCGTGCCGTTACCTGAACCACAAATTCATGGTGACTAGAGAACTGGTTTATCACTCGTAGGTACCGGGATTGAATGCTGGCAAAAGATAGGGGATTTTTATTACTATACTCGTTCCATCCTAAGATCATTGAAGAAGTACCCACGTCAGTCCGATTATCTACTAAATTCCGTGAGGACGACGTAAAGGTGAGTAAATATTGCTCATCTGGTAGCAAATTAATTGAAAATTTATCATTTATCTTTAGAAAGCCATGTCAATTTTGAACAGAAACCAACAGTTCTTCTTAAATTTTAATTGCAAATTTAGGGTGAGACCAACCGGGTGGGTCACGCCGGAATGAACGTGTTTATTTCAAAGCGTGACTTTTAAACGTGGACATTTTGTTAAGAGCGCGCTTTTTCTGACGGGAACACTCTCACTCCTCCCTTACTCCTTAAGTATTTTATCCCATATATCAGCCCCTCATCCCAAATAACATAAATAGTCTCAGCCTTTCGCCACCTCCCGATAGTAAACTAGCTTCGTCGAGTAGCAATATAATAGCCTGAATCAATTCTCGATAAATGATCGGTGGACTCTTCTATCGGCTATCGGATTTCCCGTGCACGGCTATATATCTACGCAAGTTTACCGCCGGTGAATGAAAAAAGGACCCTCTCCCCACGGGGCAAACAATAGCCGCTCCCTTAAATCCCTGCTCTAGTTATTTGACCTTCTTTCTCCCGAACCACCGCTCACATGCCACCACGCCTTTTCGCTGTTTACGCCTCTCCCTCCTCTCTGATCGACGACCGCGTCCGCGCACCGCCTCCGAATATTTACTCTGACGGCAAACGACCTGGGATGGAGAGAAAGAGAACGATCATGAGAGTGACAGCAGCGATAAAGTATTTTGCCCCGTGTGGACGGCATAAGAAGCGCAAAGTGATATCCGGAAAAGCAATTTTGGCGAAATTTAACCCCAATGACAGTGGCAATACGTTTCAACGAGTCCCCTTGGAAGAGTGATTTTTGACCTTTTCTGCTGATGACACCCTTTGAAATCTCAAAATGTACTCTCGCATACCACTCGATGAAATATCGAATTATCATAAGGTGGAAGAAACGTTGGGATCTCTGCACTCTAAATATAACAGTGAAATTTTAATTATTACTGATAATAATTTTCCAGCAAGACAGTTTGTCGAAAAAACTCAAAAACATACTAAATAAATAATCGTCCATTTGTTTACTCCTGCAGCTACAAAAGAGTGAAATAAATTTTTGTAATGTTTCACATGCCATAAAGAATCTTCTTTACACCCCAAGCACAGCCGAGGTTCTTGTTAAGAGCCACTGATGTTGAATATGGTTGAACGTAAGTAGGAGGCTAAAAACATCATCATCATCATCACCATGGGTCAACGATCCTTTGATTGGTTTGACGGAGCCCTCCACGTGAATCTATTATTGGTCAACATCTTCATATTGATGTAATTCTTTTCTTTTGCATCCCTCACAACCTGTACCCTGTATCACATACGAGGCCTGCCTTTCCCAATCCTCCCGTTCACTTTTCCCTCGACGATAGTCTTCATTAGGCCATCGTGTCTTAAGATATGGCCGATTAAGTTGTCGCGTCGTCTAAATACATAATATTGGTTTCTAAATATATTGCTAACGGCATCGGTCACTATATCATCTTCAATTTACTTTAAAGGTTTATCCTAAATTTTAAGCTTAATTCTGATAGTAATTCACATCGTAGTTTTATTAAACATACTAATTAACGGCTTTTAACATATCTGCTATCTCCTTTGCACACGCAAAGGAGATCATCATCATTGGTCAACAATCCTAGGATTGGTTTGACGCAGCTTTCCACTTGATTCCTCTATCAGCCAACCTTTTCATTGTGACGTAATTCTTTTCTTTTACATCCTTCACTACCTGTTCCATATATCTCATTCGAGGCCTGCCTTTTCCAATCTTCCCGTTCACTTTTCCCTCGATGATAGTCTTCATTATGCCATCGTGTCTTAAGATATGGCCGATTAAGTTGTCGCGTCTTCTTCTTAGAGTTTTCAACAGACTTCTCTTTTCTCCCACTCTTCTTAGGACTCCTTCGTTACTTACTCGGGCGATTCATTTAATCTTATTCATTCCTCTGTAATACCACATTTCGAATGTTAAAAAAAGCTAAATTGACAAAATCATACTTTTCGTGAATCTCGATTTTAATTTCTAATAATTTGTTATCATTTTTTGTGACTACCTGTCTCTTAATTGTAATTTACAGATATATTGTTCTGGTACCCAAGTATATGTCACTGAGAAAACTGTCCGTAATGTTATTATGATTCATAATTCTATTAGTAGTTTTATATAATGTAAAATTTGTGCATGGTACCTAATGCATTAATTTTCCATATCGCCACTTTATTTAGATATTTAAAATAATGTATATAGGGAATTGCCAAAAAAGGAAATATTTTATTTTAGTGATTTATATTTCGGTTAGGATAGAAATAGATGAGAATTCCCTCTCCCGTATCTCAGTAGTATTTATGAACCTACTTTAAGTTTTGAATACGAAGTTAAGCGCTCAAGTATTTTAGAGATCTTTTGTTCTCCTAGAATATAATAAAGCAGTCAAGTTGCTAGGATTTATTTTTACAAGCTTCCAATGCTAAAAGCAACCTGCTTACTATTATGCATATCAATGGGCAATAATACATGCACCGATGAAACGATACCCCACCTGCATTTATAAACGCCTCAAATTGATTCATAAAAGGATTAAAATTTCGTTTTTCTGTCCAAGGAATCTATCTATCCCGGCTTACTTTTTACTCCTTTGTGGAGTCTAAAATCTGTAATTTAGGAGAACAACTTTCAATACTCAACCTAGTAACTATAACTCCCCACTCTACTAATTAGAACTCAGTCGATTATGCCGAATCTACCGTTATCCTAATACTGCACATAATTTTACTCTGAGCATAACATTCTGAGGTCATAGATTAATGGTACCCAGCCATGGAATCCAAATTCATCAATTCCACCAAGCCATTCTAGGATTTTTGACGCACCTTTCCATTCTTCTGTCAGCATCCCTTTGGATTTTTGTATAATTCTTCTCCTTTGAATTCGCATCAACTTTTTCCAAAATTCTCGTGCAATTAATTCTCATACCCATTTTCTCAATCACTTCAGCCTTTGTCAGATCATCATATATGAAGATAAATCCGATATGATTGTACCATTTTCTTCTTAAAATTTTCATTAGACTTCTATTTTACTTTTCACTTTATTTATCACTCGGTACACATATTGTATGACTGCAGTTGTAACATAAATTCCCATTTTTATCAAAGATGCTTTCAAAGCCGTCGATAATCTTACCCCAATTTCCAACCTTATTCTTGCAATTAGGTACAATGGCCTTTGGGTACAATGGCCTTTAGGTACCAGGGCGTGAGGGAATTAACACTGAATAGGGCTGAATGGAGGGCTGCAGTAAACCATTCCTAGAATTGAAATACTGATGATGAGGTACAATGCATGCTCTTACTATTGCAGGGATCAGAATCTATTTTGTTGGTTTTGGTGTTTAAAGTGAAATCAAATTGAGAAGATTGGGAACATTAATACTTGCGGGTAACAATTCCTTCCATAGCAGTGCTGCTTCTTCAATCGTTTTGTACTAAAAAATTAACTTGCATTGTAGAGCCATCAAATAAATATTCTGTGGTGTGTAGCATGCTGTAACATATTTTCAATCATGGAAAAATTCCGCAATGTGACGGCCGAAGTTGTTTCATCAATATTTTAGGGTATTCTAGCATCCTTAATCCTGGTGCTGTGATTGAAGTGATGGAAAATGCGCATAATGACAGGATACTTGTTTGCTGTGACAGTTATAGGAATCCTTAAAAGCATGGTGGTCATATTCTTCCCTAAATTACGAGTGTAAAATTTAACGGAACTTTATGACAGTGAAAATAAAAATTCAAGGAAATTACAGTAAAAATGCTTCCAAAAATAAAAAGAAAGTCAATAAATTTCTTACTACGGGGGCGGGGGAGTAGAATGCTCATAAAAAATTAGTAAAATACTAATCCTGGGATATAGATTATGATAAATTTAAGGTATAACAAATAGTACTGAACAACCTCCATAAATATTTTTAAACAACAATCATAGTCTACTAAACGTTTCTTATTGCTAATTTCATCGATTTCCTTACAAGCTAAATGAAACAACGGGATATCATCTATAACTCGTAAAGATCAGGAACGGCTCGGCTGATCAGCTCTTTGCGGGAGAAATCCAGCATCTCTTCTCGTAAGCTCACACCATGATAATCAAAGTAACAACTTTACCATCGAAATTATGCGGAATCATAAACATGAACGATTTATCATGCCCACTTGAATGAGATCCCATGCCCAATTAGAATTGAATGAGAATATTTCCATTGGACGGAATGATTCTATAAATGACGCAATACAGGCACTCCAATCGCAAGGAGGTGAAGGAGTGAAGGGAGGAGGCATTATCTGTGTCCTCTTATCCGCAAACGACCATAGCTCATGTCCCAGTCGACGAGAAGTTCCACCCTGAGAAGAAGGGGGAGCAGTTCCCCCCTGCCACGCACCCTCGCGGCGGCTAGAAGGGCATCGCATAGTTGCAGATGGAGAAGCGCACCTCGCCCAAGAAGTATTCGTCACGTCTGTCGAATTAGGAGCCTAGGAACGGAGAAGTTGTGATGGCCACCAAAGACCAGGAGCTCGAAAGGTCACCGGTTTTCATTAACTGCTTGACATTTAGACTCGATGAACATCTTCTCAATACATCAGTAATGAATCAATGAGTCAACTGAAAATGCGTAGAAAAATAAATTAATGACCCCATACAAAAATATAGGGTCCCCACTCGAGGGAAGCTCGCTTCCTAAAAGTAAGACTGAAATGAGATCTCAAGTCTAATACGATTTAGCGTTGGGAAGATTGGGAACTTATCCCACCTCTACTTCATTTTGTAATCAACATAAAATAGCAGGGATACACGACAAGAAAAACGGCGGACAGATCAGAGAGCTTCTGAAATGTGATTAGAATGCGGATCGATTGCATGAGGAGGGAATAATAGAAAAAAAACACTTTAAATGCGACTTAGCTAGAGAGATGGAAAATCCAAAAATACCAAAGTCAAAGAACGGTGGATTTCCTAACCTTTCACTTCCTACTCGTCCCCCTCATTTTTTATTTTTTTCCCGGTATTTCATAAGTTGCCGGGAATTTCTCCTCACCATCCCACTCCCCACTCGCGCTTTTCGTTCAAACCTCCCACTTGAACATTGATGCGATCTAATCCTGCAAAACTCCGTTGAACATTGTTTTCTCCCCCGCTGTTACTAAACCTCAGACTTTATCATCCCCTTTGTCATTTTCCGTTCGTCGAGGGAGAAAACACTTCTCTCGCCTCTCCCTGGAGATGGGGGAAGGGAAGGGTTCAGCCTTCTTTCTTCGTTCGCATGCGCTCTGGGACTTTTTTAAAGGAAACCTGCTCCCCTTTCGCGATGCTCACGGCTCCTCTATTCCTTCCTACGCCCTTACCAGCCGTCCCAGTACCTCGTCTAAACCGACCGCCTCGCCCACCACCAGCATGCCGCCACGCCCAACGAAAGGAGTCACTGACCCCTTTCGGAAGGGAGGAAAGATGATTTTTTCCCGTGCCAGTCTGAACCGCTGAGAACTTCCCCGGGCGAACCTTCGTGGTGTATTTGTGCACCCCGGGCGCGACCCCTTGGGTCGACCCGCGGCTCTAATTAATTATTCAAGACCGACTACCGTCAGCATTGGGGTTCGGCGGTAATTTGGCATCCCGGGTGCAGGCAGAAAGTGATTTCTGAGCACGGAGTTGTACATTTTCAGTCCACGTAGTATGGCGATGGCAATCCATCATCTCGGCCGTATTGTCTCCCGACCTCTCCCGCCTACGGCGTCGCTTTGTGAGCGCTTTCGCGATCCCGCGGGTTCGAAATTAATTTCACCCTGGAGCGTCCATTCCCACCCCTGCGCTATGAAACGTGTGTACACTGCTAATGGCTGAACGACAAATGGTACTGAGTTGGTATTTCCTTTATGCGGTAATGAGTTCAAATGAATTTTCTTAAGCCATTCCTCAAACACTGCAGTGATTGAATACAAATTAATGTAGGGAACTCGTTCGAATCAGTCACGCTGTTCACTTTTTAGCTTCAAAGTGACCCTAAACAGCGAAGACCAAGGGTTTTAAACCATATAATATGACATTGCAAAAATTTGTATAGTGAAGCATTATTACAAAAATGGGTATTATCGGCTCCAAGGCTATTAGGTCATATGTAAATAAATATTGATTCTAGTTTTAAAAAGCAAGCTTACTCTAATGATGGAGCGTTTCAGATAGAATAATTTCTCTAGGGTAAACTCTTTACTAATGTTTTTATGAACAAGAATCAGGAGGCCACCATAAATACTTAAAATAATGAAATCCAAGAGTGATGGGAAAAGACTAAAGATGAATTAACGGAAATCATTATTCTCTCTTTCAATGAACAATCCCTTTATTGGTCCACCCTGTCTCTCTCTCCCTTTCTCTCTTTCTATTTCACTTCAACCTTGGAACTTTCCTACACCAGCATTTCCGACCCCCTGTCACTCACCGACGACAACCCATTCTACAATCGCTTTTCCCACGGGTTCCCGCTGGGAAAGGTTTCGACTTCATAGAAAATCGAGGAGACGAGATAAGAGAAAATATCTTCATCCAATTTCCTCGAGAACTCACTCCCATCTCCTTGACGTTTGCTAATTCTTCCGCGCCATCCCATCGACCGCCGTTGACAGACACAGAGCTCGCGATGGCCTACTCTCGAGTGATGAAGAGAGAGATATAACGAGAGAACAGTCTGCCATGGGCAACGATTTACACTCACTTAGTTTAGGAAGGAAAGCAGAGAACTACGGATGATGCATGAAATATAGGCATCCTTGGAATGCAAAAAAATACGAGTACTACAATATTGGGATTTATTGATGGATAAAGAGACTCAGTGCAAATGTATTTTTCTCTTCTCACGCTAAGGATAAGAGTACAAAGGATAACCTGGGTGACTAGCTCAGGAAGGACCAAACAGTTTATTCCCTTTCTTGATAGGAGCAGTGTTCTTTTTTTAGAACTAGGTTTATTTTAAACCGAAGGCACAGTGCAATTTTATCCATGCCACCTACGATGTGTGCAAGAGAGGATTATACTTGATTCCCCCAAGCATGTACGGCGTCACGTTCGGATGAATTTGAACAAAGTGGATTCACGTTTTTCTATGATTTCACACCGCAGATCCCGGGAATTTAGAACTGTTTACCCAATGTCGGTCTCTTATGTTAGTTGATATAAACATTCTAATGGTTTTTTAGAGCAACCGTGTGAACTACAAATGAGCAACCTGTTGTAAACAGCAAAATGTTTCTTCACGACAGTAGAAATGTCCCACAATGTACAACTGTGATTTGAAGAAAATAGTCATATTCACTTCCGTTAAATAAAGTACCAAATGAAATCAAAATGTTGTCACAATTCAGCAGCAAAATGAGTACTTTAAAATAAAAAATTTAGACAAACTCTTAGCAGTAAACTTGGAGAAATCATTAGTTTACAAATATATTTAGTATTATCTGTTAATTACTAGGATTTCTTTATGTAGAAAAATATTTTTCGTTTTCCAACGAATTATGTCATCCATGGCACTGAGTTGCTGCGAATATAATTTAAAACCTTATGTAAGCATGTACATTTGCGAATTGATTTAAATCGCTTGGAACAGTTGTATCTTTCGCGTTTCTGAATCTAAATTTTAAGTTCAATTTATGATCATTTTTATCAACTTAGTTTTTCTGGGGAGACCATTGACAACTAAGGCATCTTAGTGAGAATAGAAAGGTGATTATGTAAGAATAATTCAGGAAACAGTGGAAGGGTGGAGCCATCCGACGGACGGACAACTGAACTAGAAGATCTTTAACACTGCACTCACTTGGCGACCAGTTAACCACTGAAACTCTCTATCACTGCCTTGATTCGAACCTGGGCCCTTGGGGTGATAGGCCAATACTTTTGATACTATACCAACCCGTTCCCCATTTCAATTGTTATTCATATTCCAATACACGTAAAATCTCCACAAGAGAACATAGAAAACGCAATGTTTTGTGCCAAGGAGGTAGAGATTAATTCTTCTCAAGTACCTCTTTCTAGCATTGTCACCTATAGTTTCGCATGCCTGTGCCAGCTCCTGTACTTTTTCAAACTCCTTAGGTCTAATAGAAATGAATGGAATAAACATGCCAACACATTGTCTATAGAGAAGTATTGTCAGCCAATGGAAAATTATCACCAAATCTACCAACGCTGGAACGAAGAAAACGCAGAGGAAACACAAAAATGAATTAATTACGATTCCAGAGTAAAAGATATTTTTCTTTAATGTTTGCGGATTAGACTCAAATTTATCATACCATTCCATGCAAATAACCATACCTTTCTGATGGTTATCCTCTTGCATCAAAATAACTCCGATGGTGAAAATAAGTTTTGAAATAAATTGAAGGAACCATTGATGGAGTCGCTGCCATCTTCAATGCAAGTGATTGGTATTTTAAAAACTGACAAAATCTCTTAATAATAGATGGCTATCACGACCACAAATGAATATCAATTCATTTTTTCTTTTACTCTAAAACTTTTAACCCAAATGCAAATTAATACAAAACCATTACATATGACGGAACCGCGTTCAACACTTTTTTTCAAACCGATTCAATTTGGTCATAGAGAAATATTGTTCAGAATCTCTCATTTTATCAGCTCTCTGTAATACAGTGCTTGATTAGGAATTTCAAAAATATTTGAAAATAGTGTTTAATCTTCATAGTATAGCTTACAAATACATACGGTAATCCAATACCTATATATATCCACCCTCTATGACATTGACTGTAGTACATATAGTCAATGTCATATAGGGTGTCTTCAAGAGCATAAGGTATCCTTTATTTGGAAAAATATGAATTGCCAACTGTGATTTAGATTCTCGAAAAGTCATCAGATGAAAAAGAAAATAATTCCTTTCATGTCGATGATGTTGAAAAAGGCAAAATTGAATTCCCATTGACGGAACAAATGAGTTTTTTCCTCCTGATTGCAAGGAAATAATATATATGAACAATGATTGTGGAATTCCATCATCAGAACGAATAACTCAGTTTCGAAGAGATATGGCTGGTATGATACAAGGGAAAATACAATTCCGAAAAACGTTTACACCGTCATCAACAAATATCAAATGCATTATTCTTGCGAGCGGAAACTCGAAATGCAATACGGTAGGTATGCGATGATCACCACCTTCATCACAATATTAACGGTCAACGAGGGCAGGCCTGCTTCATTAAATCAATTCGTCTGCCCGTCATTAAAACCCTTTACACGGAGGCGTCACAGTCAATTTCGACGATAGGTATTAGAAGAGTTAAACGACGTGAAACGATCTACAAAATGGACGCCCATGGAAACGGACCCGAAACGCATCGGAGTTTCCACTCGCTCTCACCACAGCATTTTTTTACGCACGCACACCATTCGACGAGCGACCCTGCATTACTGCGGAAAGTAATGAAGAGGGAATCCATTCCCATGCCCATCTGTTTCTCGTCCGCTTACGCGCGCGTGGCTTTCTTATTGCGTCGTTAAACCAAACTGAAATGTGCACTCGAAGATGTGCTCAAGTGGGGGAAGGGCGGGGAGGGCGAGAGACGTAAAAGACGACCGGGGGGCGGGAGGGAGTCGGGGGCGACTACGCCTCGGCAGGGGCAGCTGCCCACGCCCACCGAGCCTACAGGGGATAGGGGGTGTGGTGGAAATTACGCCGAGGTTCTGAGGAGGAGGGTGGTGGAACAGCCAGGTACGGCGCGAAGTATTGCTTCGCCGACGGGACGAAGGCGCGGGGACTGACTGGCAACGGATTGACGAGGGGACGCGTTGCTGGGGACACACAGCAGTAGGATTATAGGAAGGGGGCAATCACCCGCTATGGACCTAATTTCCTAATTTATCACGGATATTCTGCCCGGGGCAAAGCGGAATATCCTCCTCCACGAGTCAAATTTTTTAAATTTTATCAACACATTCAACCCGAGACAAATGGGGTGATTACCCATCCGTGGACGTCACTTTTTTATACCCAGAAGGGTGTTTCGCGGAAGGTGAAGGCGTAATTACCCCTTGTGCTGACTTAATTTCTCATTTCATTACGGTTGCTCGACCGACTAAAAGTAGCCTAGCTCGAAGTTTACTAATTCATAGTTTATCTTCAAGTACATATTTTCTTCCACTACTTCAAAACTGAGTGCATATGCGAATCTGAATTTTAATTTTTGTTTTCTACCAGTAAGGACAGTTTATGATGGAATGTCCGACCAGTAATTAGTATTTTTTTAGATACGCATTCACGATTCATCTACTATTCACTTTCTTTTCGTACTCTTCGTGGTTCTTCCGCCTTCAAATTCTGGTATCTCCGCCTTCAAATCCTGGTATCAGATCCATTATCCGTAATTACTCGTTCCGTTATCTATTATACCTTACAATTTCTAACAAAATATTTCATTCTCCCCCATCATGTTGGAGACTAAACCATTTTCATTTTCATCCAATCTCCTCCGTTTTTCTCATGGGAAAAAATAGAATTCAACTTTTTTCTCTAATCCTTTTACCAGGAGTGGAATTTGAATACTTATTACATATACCAATCTGCTTCTTCGAGCACAAAAGAGTCGTGTAAAACACTTTTATGCGCTCGGAGAAAAAATACTATTCCTTCTTTCTCATTCTAACTGCTTTACTTTTCGTACCCTTGGAAATCTACTTCAGTTCTTTTTAGCTTGTTTTCAGTTCCTAATAAGGGAAAATTGATAGCGTTTATTAAAAATTCATGCACTATGCTGGTTTTTATTCTCATATTCCTTTAGTTTGAAACGGGTAGATCACCCACATGATATCTAGGCAAGCTAAGTGATGTACATAGGTTGGCACGTCGTAATTAACGTCTTAAAAAACTACCTAGCATAATTTAATTCAAATCAATGCTATACGCCTTATTTCATCATCACGAAAACGATTATGCTATGAAATAAAATACATAACATATTACCATGCCATAATTACTAAAATATAGGCATGTTTCTGTCATATTACTGAGTGTCGTGCATTATGCATAATGGAATTCTAGGATACAGATTGAATTGGATCAATTAATCGAGGTAATGTCCGTCTTTTAAACATGACTTATATTAAAAATCGAGATATAACGATTCATTATCTGAGTAAAATAGTTTTACTGCATACTGCTATCCCTTATCTTATGATACCTTCCTCCCTCAAGTGCAGACACTTTCACATAGTTATGAAATAAAGCATAGAGGAGATAGAAGATCAATATACTGATTCGCGGTGAGCTGAATGAAAACAATCGGTATGTCGGAAGACAGGTGGAGAGAGTCGTAGCAGTTGAGCGTGGGAGGAAAAGAAATGAAAAGCATTAAATACGTCCAATCTTCAAGGTAATTTAAGCCCCTCTTCAAGGCCATTTACTGAAGTAATCTTAAAACGGTGCTGTACGTACCATAAGAAGGCTATGGCTGCGAAGTTGACCCAACTCGATTGTTCACCATCTAAGAGGAAAACAATTTACTGGTAATTTAAAACTGCTTTAATCCTCAAAGCAATTTTTTTCTCTCGGGAATAGTTAAATATTATTCACGACAGAGGAAGAAGAATGCTGCCCGTGAGATCATTTATGCTTACATCTAATATTGCATGTAATTGATTAATTGTCCTTCTCGATCGAAGTGGAAGTTATTTTATTACTATGAACTAATGTTGAAAACATATTCACAATTTACTACGCAGAATATACCAATATAGGTATAATACTTTCACCTTATGTTCAAGGAGATGGATTTCATATCTTATCATGGAAGTAATTATAAAGTATAGGGAGTGAAGATTAACTCTGGGAATAAAGTTTCCATCCTTTCACAAATTTTCTTCCTGTTCAAATAAAGTAAATTCATTGACTATGCCACTCACGATCAGAAATGGCGCCCACACAAACCTGTGAAATGAACTTAAAAAACAAAAAGCGAGCTTCCCTGCGAAAGAGAGATAAAAACAGATTTATTAATTCCGAACCGATGACCGCATCCTCTAAGCCTTCTGCCGGACGCTGGAATTCATCAATTACCGCTGACAGCGAACCACGGAGGCACTGTCCCTGCCGTGCGAGGGGGAGCATCACGTACGGATGATGACACTAGGGACGATCCCCGCCCCTCTCAACTCCAGAGATGATGACGAAAAATCCACAGATTTCCACGAGCGGGGAGAGGCGCGTGGGCGGCGTGGTCCGGGGTCTTCCATCGCCCCGGGCAGAGGCCCTCGCTCCACACCTCGCCCTCCAGAACGGTTATGAGGGAGGATGATTCACGCCGGTAGGGCTGTGCGAAACTGAGATATATCGCCTGCGATGTGCGACATGTACATGATAATGAAGGACTTTAGACCCAAGGACCGGAGATGACTTCATTCATGGTCACAATATCGCAATTTGGTGTTCTCTGGTGAAGGCCGATTCAAGCAATGTATCTTGTTATGCTTCCGTATTGCACAGCAAGCAAGGGTATCGATAACTGCCAGAAGAATAAAAGGTTTCCTGGACCGGGAATCGAACCACGGACCATTTTATTATGGAGCCATTGCGCATACCACTACGCTACCTAGGATCCCAGTCCCAATGGCAATTTTTTAGGAGGATATATGCGCTGTGTATAACGGAAGCATTTTTTAACGAAACAATAAGCCACCCCGACAATGGCCCGATTTCGGCGGATTGCCTCCACCCAATAATGCCTTGAGTACATCAATAAACACGACACTATCGTCAAATTCCAACAATAGACTGGGAGCATTTTTGTCATCGGGAATGCTTACGTGTGTGATGGACTAGGGAGTGTGATGTTAACCTGACTTCCGCACGGACTCCGGTGGATACGAATACGAGTGGGAAGTATTTTAATGAGAGTGAAACGGAAAGGAACATTCTGTAGAACTGCCGGACGTTCAACTGGAGGATCACAACCTTCACGGGACAGGACCAAGCAAGGCCAGACTCGTGACGCAAGTGCATGCGCACGATATAGCACAAGATCAAGTGCATTGGTGAACGTTATTCAATTTGTTCAAACACGTGGCCGCTTAATCCCATGTATAATCTCTTGCATTGCTGTTAAAAAGACAAGCCCGTTAAGATTGTTACAAAATAAAAAAGGGTTTCTTGCTTAAACTGATGCAGACATAAGCAGGTTAATGTAACTTGCTTGTAAATGTGCAACCCATCCTGTCCACGGCTAGCCGGGGCAAGGAGCTAAACAAGGTGGGTATTACAAGTGAAGGGCTTACGTTACCATTGAAAACTTACAGTGGTGGGTAACCACTCCTTGCAATAATTCATGGGATCTATTCACGTGTTTAGTGGCTTCTTTGAAGCACAATTCCGCTTTACGTCTGTCATAATTGATGGATCGTAATTAAAGGCAAAGGAGAGCTTGCTCCCATAGATCCTCCTAAAAAATTATTTTTGGGACTAGAATTTTAGGTAACGTGGTGGTCTGCGCATTGGTCTGGCAAGCCAACAGTTCGTGGTTTGATTCCCGTTCCAGAAGACCCTTTTCCTCTGGCAATTTTCGACTGTCAATATATCGGTACGCGAAATTGTACGAACACCTTACGACACTACGCGATATGCGATGTCAAGCAACATGCGGCATAGGCAATTTATATCTCGCAGTCGATGCATCAATTACAAAGCGATGGTGAAGGTAATCTCATATTATGAAGTACAAACCTGCATACCGCCCAGCCGTATCGTATGTGTATAACAGCGCAGCTGCTGGGAAGAAGAGAAGATCCAGCGGACTCGATATTTAGAGATTTCGGCGGAGATGGAGTGACGACGTGAATCAGGAGTGTAACGGTTTGATGATACCCCGTTTCCACTGCCAATGGTCGTACCTTCCAACATTTACGAAAAATGCTGTGGAAACGTGTGGAAGGATCATCGTAGCCTAGGTCATTAGGGGAGGCGACTGATAGCTGAGGTCATTTGCACCATTAAGGATAGTTGGGTATTTAGGAAGAGGAAAGAATCTAGGGAGTGGAGGATAGAAGGGAGGATAGAATCCCGAGGTCAGCATCAGCGTGATCGTAACGAAAATCGCAGAGGGATGCGAGGATTTTCGTCTCGCTTCACGGGACGAAAATCATTAGGATTACTGAATTACGCACTCAAGTAGATATCGGCATTCCACTGAATGCACCACTCCTGGGATTCGAACTTGGGATCTCAAATTTGAATGCTACATTTCAGTCACATCAGCAAATCGATCCTGCATAAATTTCAATCCCAAACACTTCTAACTTTCGAAACATAGCACTAGTGGCCAGTAGCGTACCAAACCAAGGGGGGGGGGGGGGGGCGAACGATGCGGCCGCTCCGGGCACCGTTAAGGGAGGGCGCCAAAATTGAGAAAACATCTTTTTTTAGTACAAGAAAAAATAATTTTTTTTCTACGGGGGGCGGCTACCATCTAATTAGGCCCGGGCGCCAAGGTACGCAAAGGTAGCCTTGGTACGCTACTGCTAGTGGCGAAATGGGACCCGGAAAAAGCGAATGAAGATAGATAATGACAAACAAAATGGACAAGTTTGTGGTGTGTATAGATGACGAAGTAGGATAGTAAGTCGATTAATTTTAAATATAATCAAAAATGGTAAACGTGACGAATGCGTCAACTTGCTCAGTTCCGAGGCCATATCCACAAGGGGTAGGTCAAAGATTTCAAAGAAAAGGGGCACACCAAGTGTTTGCATGGTAGTCCTAGTCTAGCCTTCAATCCAAAGTTTGGGTCCCATGTTTGAATCGCGGCGGTGACAAGTTTTTTCTCTGCAATACCCTTCCGTACTTGGGTGCTTTGTTGTGAGCAAAAGTTCAGTACTCCGTCCGTCGGATAGGACGTTCGACCGTGGACTCTATAACTCCTTTCCACAATAGTAGGCCGACGCGGACGCAGGGTTTCTCTCTTCACTTCCCCCATTCCCTCAAAGTTCCTTCCCCTTCATGATAACCCACGTATCGAAATGACACAAATGATAACCGTCTGTCAGTCTATAAACTGTCGATCACCTTCCTTAGAATAACTAACTAATAAAAGAGATTTTCATTTGTTCAACTGAACGAAGGCAGCACCGTGTTATGATGATTAGCAAGTTGCAGTTGGAATGTGAAGGACTAAGCGGTTAATTTGGTACAGACGATAGAAGTGGAAAAGGGACTTGAAGGAAAAGTACGAAGAGGACGAGCGAGTTGATGAGGTGAGGAATGGGACGGAATGAAAAGGGGAGGAAATCGGGGTGGCCTGATTGTTTTTGAGGACGAGGTTTAGGAGGAGGAGGAGGAAGAGCGCTCGGAAGGCAACGACGACGTTGGCGGCGGCGGCTTTTAAAGCAAATGTTTGCCTCGGCGGCGTAGGCGAACGCTGGGATTGGGGAAAGGGGGTGGGGAGAAACTGAGGGAAGGAGACACTTCCCCACCGCGACGTTCTCCAATCGAAGGCATGCCGGAATCGAGACGGGAGAGAGTTTGTCTAGAGGGAAACGTGGTGACACTCGGTAATTCCAGTTTTATATTCATTGAACGCGTTTCGATCTCGGAGTTGGGTACATTTTCCATCATATCTGAGACACTGGGACCAAGGTCAAGAAGAGGAAGCTCTAATGAATTAAGATGAATTCAGAATTACGCATCCAGACTTTAGTTTAATATCTTCCTCATATTTCACTTTAGTCATGCATTTTTTTGAAAGGAAAGAAAGCTTGACGAACACTTTCTCAATCCTCAAAAATATTCCTACGGCGCGCCGCGGCGCCAATCGTACTTTTTATTGCATGGATATTTAGTGCACATGAAAGGTCCCACTGCCAAACACCTTAAAGGTGGGTCACGGGGTTATCTATAGATGCAGCCGAATTTATGTCACTCTTTTCCGAAATTATCATAGGAACTCGTAAATTCATCCATGCACTCGTTTTACGAGATTTTTTGAGATGTTTCACCCCGGTTCTCATTCGGAGTTTTGCAGTTATATTTTTCTTCAGTTCTAACAGATAAAACTTCATGAGCAATAAAAAGTTTCACTTAATGTCCCCCTACGCAAAACTTATGAGACAAAGCAATAAATCAGAGAAAAAATTAATCAATAAAAGTATTATAATCTCAATTCAACGAGAATTAAGAAGCATCACAGTCTAGACTACCTGAAAAATGAGGGATAGAGTGAGGAACAAAGTCTTGCTCTCTACCCTATTATTCTTTACGATGAAGTTGGAACTAGAAAAAAGGTAGCCAATCGAGGCGTAGAAGTTGCACTGATCAGATGATAGCAGAATTTTCTTTGAATCAAGAGTTGTACATACGTTCAAATATAGAATAAGAATTTTAAGATTTCCCTACACAGTTGATTAACATAGCAGAATGTATTTTAGGTGCCTTATTAAGGAAGGACTATTAATTCCCTATCACCTTGAAGGGTAGAGAGCTTACGTCAGAACCTTATCATGTTTAGATTCCACTAAACAAACATTTGAATATGCTGGGATTTTGAATATCAAAACTTTGATTGATCCATGGTTCAATGTTGACGAGTTATTCATGAATTATCATGTGGATTTTCACGGGAAAAGACATGTAAGGAGAATGGAATATTACTTCACCACAACCGTAAAATTTTCACATGTTGTGCATTAGGTGATATAACGCAAACTCTTTATTCATCTAAGACGACATACTCTTCAAACAGACCAGCAATTTTAAAACGATGATCAGACAAAATTGTAAAATAATAATTTTCAGTTAAAAACAGGATTTTGCGCGACATTGCTCGAGGAGAAATTGAAAGGATATGAGGAATACCTTTAGGTATAATTTTATGAAGGCAGTGAAGATTTTATAAGAATGTGATAAGATTCGATTGTGCACTAAGCTACGGAACAGAACTTAAGTACTCAATCAAACAAAGATATTGTTATTTCATTTTTGGAGGCGTAAAGAGTAGTCGGTAGCATGCGGTAACGAAGTTTTAGAAATGGAGGAAGGAACCATTAAGGAGCCCATGAGATCTTGTTTAACTGAGAGGATACCAATAATAAAGTATGTTGGTATTTATCAAACCACTGGGCACGTAAATACGCAGTAGAATATATTTATTACGCGACTTCAAGGATTGAGGGCCACCCGTGAAACCTAAATTTGATAGCTCTGCTTAATAATATTGGAATGTTTTGAACTGACGTTGGCAGTTCTCATGTCGTCACCAAACAAACTCAATTTATAGGTCTCCGATTACAATGGTCCGAGCTAATAATTCCTGATCAATGCAATCCAACTGGTTTAGGCTAATTTGGTAATTGTTGACCCTTTAGATGACAAGAATTACATCGCAGAGGTGGCTATTCTGCAAAAACATAATTGATTTAACGCCAAATGAGCGTAAGTATACATTACCGTAGTTGAAGTAAATTTGGTTTTCAGACACTCTACTGACTTAGCTTATTTAGCACGGTCCCACCCATATTCCTGGTCCTAGAGACAAAGACAGCATCCATACCCTAGATAAGATTTAAACTCGCCATCATTGGGATGTCAGGCAAGTATATTACCAACCTGGCTTCCGCGGCTTAAACAAGATGCCTACAAGATTTTGAAAGCAGAATTTAGCATTAAGAAAAAGGGAAATATTTAATTTGAGCCCTACGCCTACACATAACCCTGGCAGCCATCTCAAAGGTGTGTACCGGGAGTCATAAGGTTGCAATAAAAGTGACAGGCACCACGCTCCAATGAAATTGCTATTGAATAGTAAATATATTACAATAACATTAAATTAAAAAACTATGTACATTAGTATATTAGATTAATTAAATTAAAGTTTTGTATCGCTTGCATAACAACTTGGAACATCCAATGGAAGTAAACGCGGCCCGAATAACTCTAATTGTCAAATGTGAATAATCTACCCCTTCGGGATACAAACCTAGGCACTCGGGATGGAAGGCCAATTCCCTAGCCACCACATCAACCTGATCTCCTGGAGTCCATATGGAAATGGGTATGTAGTCCATATGAGATTTTCATATAGGAGCTTCACGCCATTCCCGCCATAAAAAAAACTGGTCCTTTGGTGAAAATGGAGAATAAAACAGTATTAAGTCAAACTCAGCGCACCTGAGATCTGCCTCTCCGAGTTACTTCGCTGTAGTAGACGTGTTTCTCGGCTCTTCCAACAGAGAGCACATTCCAAAGGATTTCTTTGGCAAATCTCACCGCATGACCTCACGCTGTGAGCGAAATATGCTTCCGTCCGACCTTCCGTCTCCCAGCTCAAAGAGCGAGAGAGCTGAATTTCCTCCTTTGAGTCACTTTTACGTCGGCGCACGATGGGGCTGAGCCGGAGGTAGGGACCAAAAAAATCATATCCCGCGAAACTATTGTCACTTTCGGAAAACGCAATATTTCGTCGACTCGAAGCACAGTTTTTAGCTCCTTACTGGGAGCACTATAAAGCCACGAGCACTTCCAGTTGCGAGAGAGCGAGAACGAAGACTTTTCTGACGAGCGTGTGTTTATACGGATTTTGAGCAATAACGGGAGGACACGTCTTTCCAGTAGAGCGCTCGCAACCGTTCGCGACTGTATTTGACGACGGAGGCAATAATGCCGAGGAGAGGCGAATGGGGAGACCCGAATTCTATGGCTCATGACAGACGGGCGTTCGTACGCACACACACTCACAAGTGTGCAGAGTTCCCATAAAACTGTACGAAATATCTCCCATTCCAATTTAACCCTCTAGTCCGCCGCACCTCGTCAAACAATGCATAAAATGGCGCGGCGCTGGGAGTCTGGATTCGTGCAAACTATCGTAAGACTGAAAGGAAAAGAGGGAGAAAGGGATAAGCGAGTACGCTAAGGCGAAAGAAGAGAGTTAAAAGAGGGGACGATGTGGGAGAAAACGACGGAAATGAAGTAAGGTAACATATTCATTTGCAGAGAGGAAGGAGTAAACCATTCCCTTTGCCAGTTCTAATCATAATTCATTCAAAATTTTTACGAAGACTACAATAATGTTTTTCGTAGGAACAGAAATAAATTAGAATTTTATTTGCCATTTTTCCTATCAGCATATCATGGTAAATGTGAAATATTCGAATAAAAGAAGGAATACGTAGTAAAGGTTAACTTATTTTAGTTATTTCATGAATTCATTTTAGTGGAAATATTATTAAAATAAAAAAGGAAACCATTATTCAAATGAATTAAGATAGTGTCTACTATTCACTTCCTTTCCGAAAATTGTAACACACTTTCAATTATGGCACTGACTTGAAATCTTGCGTACGATTAGAAAATGCCTTCGCTATAACAGGAGCAATAAAAATTGGAAAAAGTATCTGATTTCAATCCAAATTCATTCGTACCAACTTCCGTGGTGCATAAGAAACTTTGGTTTATCACTAAACGTAAATTTTATATTTTTATTAACCTATATAGAAAAGAGAGTTAAAAACATAATATGGACATTACATTGTAAAATATTCGTAATTTCAATAGTCAATAGAAAAAATATTTATGTAATACCACCATGCTCAGTATGTCTTAAAGAAGTTTGGAACCTATATTAACCCAATCATATATGTTATTTACGGCGATAATTTACTTATGCCGGCATCTAGAGTCCAAAGTGTTTTGAAAAAATCATCTGGATAACATATGAAGACATATTGCATCGCTCACAACCTCGGTTTCCTGACTTCTAAATTAAATTCATGGCTGACACACACAACAAAGGTTTCATTTCGATAGAACAAAAAGTAAAGTCTGCTCATCCCTAAAAAGGGCAATGGATTTTCTTCTCACCATCACGACAGGAAGGTACCTCCCAATAGTTAATTTTGTCAGACTTCCTAATTATATTACTTAATATTTCCTACGAATGACACAGTATAGCTACTTTAATGCAGTCAAGCAAATTAAACGAGATAAGTTAAAGATTAATTAACAACACCGATAGTTGATAGATAGATCTCCATTCTTATCTCACTCCATCCATTCTCAACTCACCAACATCATCACCAAATTCGATCAGCAATGTTAATTTTGAAAAAGTTCTTATCCAGTGTTACTTTTGATCCTCCGGTGAAAGTGCTGACATTTCCCTTTATTGCTCATGCTTCGTAACTTCTACAGGTTCACCGCTCATTTTTACAGAACTCATCACATATTCACACTCAACTTCATTCCCGTACTTACGGTGACAACTAATACCTTCGTTATCCCCTCACTGATCTCTGAAGTGAAACTTCCGATCGAATTATACACGAATCTCATGAGGATTTGCTTACTTCCACACAGCTAACTTACTAAAGTTCATCTCCTGATAATCTTCACAATTTATCAACTCATCGCCAAACTCCATCCCTTTCAATGTTACAACCAATATTTGCGATTAGATTTTGACTCAAGCTCGTCCAAAGATTTACGCATGCCAAGAAGCTCACCACCAAGATCCTCAGCCCTAAGGAAGAGAGCTTAAACCCGTCCAAGAATAAGGTCCCAGTAATGCGAGGTGTTCCTTTTTCTCTGGGTATGGATTAAGACCATAGTATGACATATTTCTCGGCAGCACTTTAACTTGAGATTGAAGAAGCACGACGGTCACCAAGCGAATAATAGCACAAGCTAAAAAGGCGTTTATGTAGAAGAGACAACTACTGTGCTCAAAGAATCTACGGCTGCAAACAAGGAAGCAGTTCATCAAAACATTCGTATGGAGCGTGGCACTCTATAGATCAGAGGCATTGAGCATTGAAAAAGCAGACCACCGAAGAATTAAAGCCTTCGAAACATGGCACTGGAGGAGAATATTGAAGATTAAATGGACATTTAAAGTGAGGAACGAAGAAGTGTACAGAAAAGCAGATGAAGAAATGAAAATATGGAAAACCCTAGGCAAAGAAGATCCAGATAGATTGGACATACCTTGAGGCACAATGAATTAGTTAGAAATACAATAGAAGGGAAGGTCCTGCGAGGAAGACCAAGGGACAAATATATAGGACAAATAAAAAAGGACGTGAATAAGAAAACGTACCAGGGCGTGAGGAAATTAACAATGATTAGGCAGAATGGGGAGTTGCAGGAAACCAATCCTAGGATTTAAATACTGATGATGATGACATATTTGAGCAGTCATAGCATGCAGGTTCATCTTACCCTCCAGTTTTAAATTTATTTTGGTGAGAAATATTTCTAAACCTCAGCACAGGACATCCGTCTGTAGGCCGCTACATCTCGAGAAGAGCCCAGTCCACCACAACTATTTGCTTCCACCCCTCTCTGTTCTTGGCCTTTATCCTCTCACTTCCTATCTCCGCAGATCATCCTCCAAATCACTCTGTAATGTTTTCCTTGGTCGACCTTGTCTTCTTCTGCCTTCCGGCCCCCCAGTCAAAACTTAGTAGGTAATAGATGTTTCCGGAATACTCTAGTCCTGCACTGCATGTGTCCTACACACCATAATTGTTCCGCTTTTTAATATCATACACTATATTTAGCTTTCTTTACAATATATCCAGTTTCCCGTTCTTATATATCTTTCACCTTCCTCATTTAAGAACCCTAAATCATCCTCAAAACCTGTTTCCCATCTCTTTGGCAGCTCTTCACCTTCAACATTTACTGTCCATGTTTCTGATCCGTAAATGGTTATAAAGGCATTTCTCTGCATATATTTACCTGTATTTTCCTAGCATGCGTGGATTAAGATGTTAAGATACGCATCATGCACTACAGACTACCCTAACAATAGTTTACCCCACTATCCCTTTGCTATTTTGCCTTGTTCACTTATGGTACGCAGGTAAAATGCCATTCAAATCAGATTCTTTCACTGCAATAACCTCTGAAGAGAAAAATAGCATCGATTTTCCATGGTGATTATTTCCTTTATTAATTGAGTCATCGCAGTATGGCAGTATTTGAATTTTCACTCGCTCATAATCCTGATCTTCTATCACTACAGTCATTTCTCTTTTCTCATCAATGTTTCCTCCTGTTTCCATATGTTTCATCTTATTTATTTTGACCCCGAGCCCCGTTCTTCCTGACAATTCCTTTAAATTCACTTGCATCCAATACAGTCTCAGATAATAAATGTACAAAAAAGGGAATTGGGAGGTAGATAGTGAGGTGGAAAGGGGTAATATCCAAATTAAAAACCCAGCCTCCTCCGTGCTATATCAAATTTATCCATTTAAAGAGAGAGTGTCGAATTACGTGATTTAAAATCTGTATGCGTTTAAGAATGTACATGGTAAATCACGGAGGAGAATTAGAGATACTACAAGCAAATTATATGCAGAATCCTCGATTCAAATTTTTATTTTGACTTTTAACCTTCCCATCCATTCTTGCGCCTTTCCTCTAATGTAGGCATTGGCCTGACAGGAAAATACACTACCCGAAGTCTTTCTTGCGACACTCGAGAAAACCACCAGTCGTGATGCAACTCTCCTTTTAAGCTCTATCCAATACACATGCAAGGTCCCAATTGCTCACATGTGCCCCCATTTTTACATTCCATAATAAGATATACTTAAGTTGCACAAAGTGATAAAACGCGTTTTAGAAACGCGAGGAAATTTTTAGAAAAGTACGAATAGTTCTTTTGTCTTGAAGCTAAAATAAAAATGTTACTTTCTTCTCCTATACTCAGTTATGAATGTAAAAAACTAACCTAAAGTCATAATGCTAAGTATGGGTTTCACCACCCTGGGAAGTATTTAGTTTCCAGAAATCGATGCGTTTTAATTCTCATAGGTTCATTATCAGCGTTTCTACTTCTGATTGCGAGTGTGTTTATGCAATGTACCTTAAAAAAGTGTAACTATTATAGTTGTTACAAATCACAACGTTTTCCCGCTTCCTAAAGCTTCACTATGTCACTCGTTCATCCGTTCTGAAGTGTTTTACCGTTTAACTTGTTGATGAAGAAATGATTATATAGTAAATGCCTAAAATGGAAACAGGATTAAATCCCGATTCACCAAATGGACACTACGGTCTTAAACATTCATAACAGCGAGCAATCACGTATTTCGAACCCAAGCACATTTACAGCACCAAGTCATTTTATCCGCTCACGAACCATAACCGATGCTGTAAGCATAATAATTCTTGGTGATAACTCTTGCCAAAAGCATCATGACAGTTACCTTTTTTTTCAACGGAGGAAACTACATTAGTCTGCGGGACTGATGAGTCTGTTAAGTTTTCAAATCTGTTCTCTCGCTACAGCTGACTGTTGACCTCCGATCCTACATCAAGAAATTATTCTCATTTTAAGTTCCAAAAACCTGAAATTCTTGGAAAGAGAAATACAGATCCTACTAGAGCAACACCGCCGGCTCCCACATATTCTTGGAAAAAAGGGGAGTAACTTTGAATTTCATTGAATTCATTTACACGGTCCGGTGAGCAAGCGCTCTTGATAATTTGAACATTTGAAAACGTGGAGAAGCATCGTGGAAAACGAGCTAACTAAATATATGTACACGAAGGGAGGCAGAGGAACTAAATATAATGAAATTAATGGTATGAATGTAAACTAAACTAAGCCCTCAGAGAGCCTCAAGGATAATATTGAGAAGGAACAAGAGTCAGAAGGGAAAAGGAGAGTTAACCAACTGGCCCCTATGCAAACGGATCATCTAAAGATCCTTTATCAACTGCTAACCGGTTCTAATGAAGTTAAATTGATTCTCTCCCAAAGAGCAAATTTTACTCATTAACACGCTCACCGCACCGAAGAACACAATTAGTCACTCTTGTATAAAGAGTGGAGGTCACAAGCGCGTTACCTCTATTGGGACGTAACTTTAAACAGTAATTATGATTTACTATGCGAACAATAGTTGCGGTGGCAGTAAACGTCGGTTCAATGGCCAAGAGTTGTTTTCCCTAGCCACTTATACCCACTCGAAGGAGCCACACGTCACCTTCAAGTGTAGAACTCTGACAGCAGCAATAACCAAGGAAGAAATCTCGGATATTTCCCCCTTATAATCCCTACCGCCATTCACAAAATGAAGCGATCGTGTGATGAAGATTTCAGTACAAACAGTCTTGCGTCTCGATCTAATAGGCAAAATGGGGTGACTTCAAACTTAGGTAGACTTTTGAAGGAAGGGGACGTGTCCCCTGTCTTTTTGCCCGAATACATGTAACTATCTAATGAGGGCCACCTCGAGGGTGTGTAGCAAGGGGTTCTTTGGTTCAATGAAGCAGAGTTGATAACTATAGGGTTCGCGTTACGCTTCTTCCGGGATGTGGCCACTGTTTCGTGCCTCGAAAATCGAGTGCAACCGATTTTCGAGGTTTCGAGGCTTCGAGAGATATAGCCAAGTTAAACTAGATTGAGTGATTTTTTGAGTGATTGATGATTTTTTTCTGTGAGGGGATTATGCTGCTACTATAACCAGCCAATCAGGAATCTATGAACTTACATGCAATAGCTGTGACACATCACATTAGGCCAGACCGGAGGAAAAATTTAAACAACGAACTGAAGAACACGCGACATGCTACAAAAACAAAAAAACTCCCTCTTTGCAAAGCATCTCCTGAAATCCTACCACCACAGTGATTTCACCCCTGAAATCCTCCACATTCTTCCCAAGGGCCTTAAAATGGACGACCTCGAGCAACTGGAAATAAGAAGGTACCTGGCGGACCCCAATAAGGCCCTACGCAATGAGCAATTGTTTCCTCAACCCTCCCCACTCCTTTCCGAGAATCTGTCCTTTAAGAAACCAACCCGTGGTGGCTTGCAGGGTATCGTGTAGACGTGTAGATGTAGAACCCTTCGTCCCACGTGACGGCGCCACACTTTCCTTGTCTCATTCACCTCAACTCCCTCCCCAGGTCATTACCCACATCATAATCTCATCTTCTGCCCCAAAACAACCCCACCGAATTCCTTTCACTCCCTCCGCTTCCCCTATAACATTGTCTCTCAGTGCTGAGTAGATAAAACCCTTTACTGCCAAGGGCCAATATATCGGCCCACTTACGTTACATATTTGTAATAGTGTATTTCCTTCAAATCAGATACTGCAAGAAGAATTTTTTCATCCCCATGAAAGTTGAAATATATCATCAACGTTGAGAAAAATACGTAATTCATGTATGAAAATTGATTGCTTCAAATATATCCAAAATTCATAACCATACGGTTTTCACGGAAATGAGCGTGGCAATTTCCGCACAGTCTACCCTAACTGTGTAGAAGAGTCCAACCTTTGCATGTACCTCACGATGCCGCAAGGTGGTGAAACGTATCATATCGCTAATAAATCTTGTGGAAAAGTCCGAAGTTCATTTTACTATGGATATCCGTTAAGTGTTTTCGGTGCTAATTTGCAATCCTTGAATGAACCCACAACTCCCATTTCAAACGAGAAAAAACATTTGATTTACGAGCCCAAATGTGACAAATCGTCGGTATATGTGTGTGTGAGTATATGCATACATAAATACTCAGATTGGTTTATGAAATGGATGCTTGATTAGTTGATGGCAAGTGGTGCGCGAGGAAAATATGTCGGGAGCAGACGAAGGTGCGCCGCCACCGTCATGCTCCCCATCTTCCTTTCTCACCATCATCACGCCACGGTGAGCGACTCAATCCGACGCGAACGCGCAAAAGGGCTTATGTTTGCCTTTCCATCTCTTCCTCTCTCTCCCTTTCACACCCTCTTTCCCCCGCCTCCTGTCCCAGAGATCACAACCCGGGCGGAAATCGAGTTATTCCGGAATTCGTTACGCGCCATTGTAAGAGGAGGGTGTGATTTATAGCTTGTGTGCGGCTGAAGAATAGTTTATTCTCCAGGAAATAGCGAACCGTTGGTTTTCACCCCCACAGTAATTTGTTGGACAAACGTGACGTAAATAACAGGGCCCCAAGCTCGCGGTCCCTGGGCCTGGAATTAGGAGTGCCGCGTTTGGGGCACAATTTTAACCTCGAGTAACGGTTGAGGAGGACAAAATCGTGGGTTTAATGATGATAATTGGCCCTGTCTTCGGCTGTGAGCTAGTTCCTACCGGCGAGATAAGTGCGAGAGCTGTTTCGCCCCTGAGTTTATCTCGTTCGCGGTAATAAATACAAACTAAGTTTTGAGAGAGTATTGGGACAATTGATGCGATGCTCAAGACGAGGCTTGTTCCACATGCTGAAACGCTGATTAAATGAGTGCAGTCAACACCGGGTAGATTTTTGTTTTGTGGTGGATTGCATACACGAGCCTTCAATACATGGAAATCTTTTAAAGCGGTGATATTTTAGTGACCCTCTTTCAAACAAGAGCTAGTGAAATCGGTGATAGTTTAGGATGATCAATATTTGTTGTAAATTTTCATTCGTATTCGAAGACGTCTTGCATGCTCACTAGCTCTGATGCTACTTTTCAACGTAACCCGAACAATCGTTTTGTGATTTCAGGCCTTTTTTTCATCGATGCCGTAATTTCCTTTTGATTATATGACGTTGCGTAGTTTACAAGTTTAAATTAACTCAAGGTCCAAGAACGAGTAAAGAGCTGACGTGCGAATATTAGAGAAATTAAATTTAAAATTTGTGATAAACGTTTCATATTAAACCGAGTTTAACCGAAGTTCTGGTACATTTTAAATTTAAATGAGCTCGAGTTTTACTTGAAGTATAACATAAATTTACACCGTTTTTCTATGAAAAGTTAGAGCTTGGCTATGAGTGCTATATTTCATTTTGAAATAAGTCTCGAGCCTACTTCTGCTTCCAGCGTCGCATATATGTTTACTTATTGATATGGTTCTATGCTTTGTACGATAAGATTCAGAGTTTTCTAATTTTAGACAGGCAAAGAGCATTGTGTAAAATCACACGGAAAGTGCACTTGATTTTCAAGTTAACTTCGGCATCAAGGCGTACAGAAACATTTCCCATGACACATAAAGGACTGGTTTTGGTGCTAGATTATCCCAACTTATTTATTCTTCCAACAATTTTAATCAGAGTTTTAGTGGAAAATTTTCAGAAATACTTGCATAAAACTGGAGGTTTCAGTATCATCAAAGCAAATGTCGTATTATTAAGTGCACGAGAATTTGTGGATTTCGCAAAATTAATGCAAACAAGTTCTGAATTTTAAAGCCTGTTGAATCATTGAACAAATATTTTTGCGTGAGCAGTTGTATTTCATGTCTCTATGGCTAGTGAGAGGCTCTCTCTATTTGAGAGAGTGGTAGCTTAGTGGGTAGAGCGCTTGGCTACTGATCGAAAGCCCCCGGGTTCATATCGGGTGAAGCTTTTGGACGCCCCCGAACGAAAAATCCTCGGAGTGTGAGGTGGCCCAGGGGAAGGAACTGGCTCCCCTACCCTGAATGTGTGAAATTCACACGCCTGTGGCTTAGTCCTGGGTGACCTCTACCCTCACCTATCAAAACCAACCTTCGGGTTGAATCACTGAGTGAGTGATGGCTAGTGAAATTTAACGGGAGACCTATACTGCCTGACCTAACCTTCATAATGGATTAAGCACAAAATTCTTTAGGGAATTAAGGGATAAGGTCGAATGTAAAACATCTTAATCACGCCTATTATGCAAGCCTGAATTTCCTGTCATGTGGGATGTGTACAATATAAACAAATTTTGATAATCAGATCACTCCTTGCAGAAGTCAAAAAAGAATAGTATTCGAGTTTTGGAAATAGCTTATTGAGGATCAGCAATATTTTTTTATTTTGTTCATAAAACAAGACAATCACCGTTATTAATGATCAACATTGAATGAAACACAAGTGGAGGACTAGTTGAGAGTGTGCACAGAAGAAAAAGTGGGTGATCCTGTCTGTTGGAGAGCTATTTTGTGTTGCTGCGGCTAGGGCCGAGGGAAGGAGGAATTAGAGCCTGCACTCTGAAGGAGTGGGTGATGGGGGCTTTGTCTCAGTCGATATTCTCCCTTCGTAAGAATTTCAATGGTTCCGACGTAATCAGTGATCAGAGTGAATAAGGGGTAACGTGTGATGAAGTAACCTTAGATTTAATGAAACTCTTGCGCACACTAAAATATAGTAATCATATCCAATTAATTTAGTAGCTTCTTTTAAAAGGAAACAAATATTGCCTTCTCATACTAAATTGAGTGTTACCTTTATTAAAAATCATTCGCAAATTCTTTTGATATACCTAATGCTGTATAATTAAATAACGATTTTTATCGGGTAACTTAAAAACCGCTTAACTGGAAAAGCAATATTTTTTCTCGTTTCCCTCCCTTACGCCTTCTCCTCCTCTCTTATTTTAGCATAGTTCAAGCCCAAAAAATATTCGTTACTTATGTTTTTTGCCATTAATGGCATCATCGACGAAGATAGCCACTGATTAAATCCTAAGAGCGTCGAGAAAGCAAGTTGAATGCCGTCGATTAGAAAATTACCGGCCGTGCATGAGCTATTAGATTTCTGCATTCAATTCTTTGTATTGCAAAAGTTTGGTTCTATCTTTTACTGGAAAGATATTCGTTTCGATTTTCCTTCCCTTTCCATTCATATCCATCCCTTCTTCTCACCTATTCCATTCTCAATCATGGACAGGTTTCGGTGACATTGAGTGAGTCCTCACGAGGTCACCGACCTCACTGAGAGAACCAATTGTTTAAAAACTGTAAATCCCATTCTCAAGACCCTTTACGCCCACTTTCCGAGGGCGGATCAAAGTTTTCCCATTTCCTCTTTCACGCGTACTGGCGCCCAAAGGGTGGCCTCCGCTCTTGGTTCTACGAATACTCGACTCAGGACATATTCCGAGCAAAGGAAATCACACTGAACCAAAGGAGAGACGTGAAGAAGAACTAATGCAAGCGGATGTGAGCCTGCTTTCCTTCCACCCCCTACCCTCAACCTCTCCCTTCCTCATTCCATCGACTCTGTCTCTCGGGACGCGTGGGATCTCTGAAAGGGTGGAGGCCGATCAATCCGATGGTTCCTGGAGACGGGGAGCTGACTAATGAAAGCCCGAGCGATTGAATTGACGCCCCGCAGTGTGCCTCGTCGAGTTCCCACAACGCTTCGAACCTCCTATTCCCCAGTTAATCAGCTGCCATTTCGGAAAATGAACCGCCCGACACTCCGTCTTCAACTGTTCTGCCGTAGGGTGGTCACTGCGGCCTCCCCACCTCAGCTGCTGGTTCTCCCCGATGATCCGGAGCCATTTGGAGATCAGGGGGTGATTTTTGTTAACCATCGAGATTATTTCGAAAACGTAACCAAGGAGTTCACGCGGTAAAAACACGAATGGTTCGCAAATTTGGTGTGCTTGAATCGCTCGCAATAATCTCACTCATTGTTTGCACTGGAGTTTTTCTCATCCGTCGCGAGCATATAGACTACGGATAATATAAAATGAAATAAATGTTTTGAATTTAAACAATGCCCCATCGAAAACAGATAATTATGTTTGGCGCAAAAAATTTCAACTTATGCGATGGTTCACAAAAAAGCCCAACCTACCATTTTCCTAGAAGTAGAGACATTACGAAAGAAACTTTACCAATCCTTTACTTGAAACATTTTTCTGTGCTTTTCATCAAAGAAAGTCATCGAATTCCCTCACCTCTTGCGCTCATAAATACTTCCAAATGTCACTCTTTTGTAGTTTGCGTTTTCGACCATAATTCCGTAGATCATTTTTCTCCTACAAAGGCGGTATCATTTCCACTCGCTGCGTTCGTGAGCGAACTCATTCCTGTTCCATCGAAGGAATTCTCCATCGATCTGTGCCCTTTCCCTCCTCCATACCATTTTCCCGAGTTCAATAGCGTTGTTTCGGCTCTTTTTACGTAGCATCCATACAAGTTTCCAAGACCAATAACACCATGCATTTATTCTTCTGCAGCAAAGCCGTCTAACCAATTAACTTTAAGTGATTATAGGGAAATTCCTCAGTCCAGAGTGGATTGGAGCGATGTATATTTTCTTTATTACAATACTTTAGAGAGGAATAGGGCTGGAGGGAGAAGACGAATGTTACCAAAATTGAAATCCGTTGCTTGGTGATAGGTCCCCCGAAACGGATTTTCTCGTCGAGTATTTCGTGTCACTCGCCAATTTTCCGCATCCTTACCGGTATTATATTTTATTTCTGTGACAGCCCTCTCATACGTGATTCAATATTGTTCATACCGCGATTATTTATCTTCAATTTCTTCACATGTCATAATTTGCAATATACCTAGTTGCGTTACCTATTAATACATTTCCAAGGATATTCCGATTAAAATCAACTTTTTTAGCTAATACCATAATTGGTTGTGTTTGCATTACCTTGCAATGCATGAATTTCCAAGTACACGTAAAAAAATCACAAAAACAGGTAAATTCCTTCCACCAGTCAGCAACTGACCGACTACGCTGTTTGCTGCTTCTCTATGAAGGACGTGATAATAGTGCCTCATATCTGACACGCCAAGCAATAGAAAGGAAAATCCTTCATCTTAAGAAATGTACGGAAATATGTGTACTGTAACCTGCATGATACAAAATGAAATGATGGGCATTGTAACCATTCCCAATAAAGTATTTTTTTATGCTTCATATGGGAATCAGCAGTCTTAATTAAAATTTAAGAGAATAAATTTCGGAAAGTAAATGAAATGTAATTTTGAACTGGTAAGACCTCACCTGGAGCATGAATTGAGCAACATAATGGATCCAACGATTACATTTGCAACTCGGAAACTGAATCACTCACTCACTCAGCGATTCAACCCGAAGGTTGGTTTGGATAGGTGAGGTAGAGCTCACCTCGGACAAAGCCACAGGCGTGTGAATTTCACACATTCAGGGTAGGGGGGCAGTTCCTTTCCCTAGGCCACCTCACACTCCGAGTATTTTTCGTTCGGGGCGTCTAAAGGCTTCACCCGGATTTGAACCGAGACCCTTCGATCATCAGCCAAGCTAACCCACTAAGCTAACACGCTCCGGAAACTGAATAAAGCATACCATATCGTAAAAAAATCCAATAAACATACGCATAATGTCACCCACCTTGGGAAGCATTGGTTAATAAACTCTAGATACTCGATTGTTCGTAAGGATTAAGCTAGGTACTTGAGAATGCTAAACTACCCGAGCTTGAGGTTGAAACTGCAGGCATATGTATTTGACCCCCATTCTACGTTAGTGAGATGGTTAGAAAGGACAAATCAAGAGAGGCAAACTGTCTTGCCAAGAATTCGTTTTCCCAAGGACAATACCCAATCACGACGAAAATAGAGTATTATGTATTAATAAAATAATAATAGAGATTGTATCAGGTTTGTCTTGGCTGAATTTGCTGACATTCATTTCTGAAATAATAGACTTGAATATGGATGAAACAGCAGACTACGTTATCCATATGCTCCACCATAGTTCCTGTGACTACTTTCAGGTGATCTCATATGTTTGTTGACTATATACCTATTTGTCAGGTGCATTAAAATAAGTATATGAGAACATAATGAAAAATATCAGCCAAGAGTAAAAGCCGCCTCGAGAAATTAAGCCTTAGGCAAATCAACAAAAGAACTTTGGGAGAACTTACAATTAAAAGAATGAACTCTTTATCCTTCCCCTCGGAGAAACTGATTTAGGTTAATCGGGTTACAAATCCGTTTCATGTTTGCGTTCATTTTTGTTTTTTGCTATTCAATGATAGAATTTCCTTGGTTATTTTGTCATTATAACTACCAAAATATATTTACTCCTTTAATGCCAAATGTAGGTTATTTGGTGCCGAATAGCGATATTGTCAGCGAATAGCGATACTGATGTTTATTTTTGCACGAAGTAAAATCGAATGCATGGAATATTAGCATCAATACTTATATGCTTAAGGAGGCTAAAGGTTAATGATTAGTTAATTTCTCTGATACTTCCTATTTCCATTGTTATTTATCGAAAGAAAGCAACGTTTATTTGAAGTTCTGGAGTTCTATTTGTGTTCTAATATATACCGTTTTTACGGAATACTGGAAATTAAGCTCCATCAGTAACTACAACGATCTACCTTATTGATAAAGGGCATATTTTCATTCGTACTTAGTTTCAGCTTTCTAATGTCTTACTGACATATTTTTCAAAAAATCCAACTTACCAATCGGAATTGTAACCTTGATTGATTTAAAAATTCCAAACGTTTTAGTTTATAACACAACAATTTCTATAAAATTCAAAGCCACACAATTCACCACAATTTTAAGCATAAGGTTCTTGAATTTTATTTTATACTTAGCACATGCATATGATATTTCTTCGAAATGCATTGACAAGCCAAAGTCACCGCGTCTCTTTTTCGTCGTTCGGTTTCGTCATTTAATTCCCGTTAAAATTTTTAATGCAATAATCTTTGCAGCTTTGTTGCGGTCAAATTAAATATATATTTTAAGCTTTCAGGTAATTGGTTCTTTTCATAATAAAGGACAGAACTCATTATTACAAAACAAATTATTATTAGTAGAAAACCCACTCCGCCTCATCTTACAAAAACCATTTGTGGCTCAAGAAATAGGAAACATTGAACTTCATCGTTATTAGATCGAATGGAATAAGCATCAAACGTTTTGGAAGATGAAAAAGAAGCCCTAACGAATGAACGGGGAACACTCAACCGTAAATATCCCTGGAGAATGGGAGAAGCGATTACAACAGTATGTTCATGATCCTCCGATGAAATAAAAATGAAGGAGTTTAAAATGGTGGGAAAAAATATTTTACTTTAGTCACGGGAGAATTGGGAGAAACTCGTGTGGAATAATAAGTTTAGGAAATTTTCTCGGATTACAAAGTCTCGACTGCTGTCAAGAAAAATCCCAGGGCAACGTCCTCGAGTTCGTTAAGGGAAAGTTTTTCCTTATCTCCTCTCCCTCCCCATAAAAATCGGAATTTGAATTTCATATCAACCCTGATCTCACGAAAAAAGGAGAAAAAACATTAAATCATCTTTTTATAATCAGCCATTATTTGAAATGATGTCGTATTTTTCTTGAAGATATCGGACTTTTGTCTCAAAAATTGGATCAGCGATATATTCTACCAGTCACTATGGTGGCCGCACATTGTTTGCAATGATGAAGGAATTAATTTCCATAATGATGTACTCAATTATAATTGGGCCATATACGAATGATAATTACACACAACGCATTTACTAGTTCCTCTTACGTATTAACTTGCAAAATAAGGAAACAAGAGATACTTCCATCAAATGAATAGAAATTGGCATTCACTATTTAACTTGTTTACAAATCATTCACAAAAATCCTCTTCTGGCACCTAAATCAAACAAATAGCATCAATCAAATAAAATCTTTCCATGAGTACCTCATGTCCTTCAATCTGGAAAAAATCTATTTCCATGAATCAGGGTGTCCCACTTCCTTGTATTATAAAATTCAATACCAGTAAATAACAGCAGTAAGCCTTCGTGGGCAGATATCCTTTGAAGTCAATTTAGCCCGTCTAGTTAAAATTTCAATCAGGAGAGGGAGTTTTTCCCGAAAAAAATACTCTAGTGGAAGAGACGGTAACGAAGCATAAGTTACCGCAACGACACCAGTCTTTTCAACGTCGGTGGAGCAAAATTAATTTCCTTCGTTGAAGTCACTCATTTTGCCAAGCACGAGTTAATTTTTTTTATGCGAACATGCAGATTGAAAAAGTTCATTTTGCAAATTGCGAAGGTTACCATTAACTTTTCATGTAAATTCGCATGATGCACTGACAACGTCAATTTTAATTACCACTCGTCGGAGGATGGCCGTGTGTGCCGCGTTTCTTTGACATAATTCCCGTAGTCCATCACCACCCCAAGAAAAGAATATCGAATGACAACGTTATTATGCAATCATTTCATGTTTCTTCATGCACAGTCCTTTTTTCCGTTGTTATTTTCACATATTTCCGCCGGATTAGTGTCTATCGATGTAAATACGGGGATAAAATACTCCTACATTGAGTATTTCTACCGATTACACCCATTTCTTCTCCTAATTCCCATCTTTAGCCCTAAAAAGTTCTTACTTTTCCGTATTCTATCGGAAACCCTATATCCTCACCCCCTTCTTCATACCTAGCATTCTCTCTTGAATCGTGGTGGTAAAAAATTTACATTTGCCTGGTCCATCCATATACCTTATTTTCTCTGCCAATTTCTTCTTCACCGAAATATTCTCACATTGATATTGGTTAGTAGGTAAGTAAGTCTTTATTTACGGGCACTAGACCCATTTCAGAAGCATAAATAATTACAAAAAAAGAAAAAGGATGATAATAAAATAATATGGATTAAACAAATACAGAAGGAAAATAACAATGATGTAAAAAGTCGTAATTACACAAAAATATTCTTCATGGATGAGTGCACAATGTTTTTATCGATTATTACTTTTTATATTTTGTCAATGATAGTCAATCTCTTAAACTTCATTTGCTAACCTCTGTATTCTCGAGACAGGGTTATTGAATTCATACTTAGTAATGTGATTACTTATTTGAAACATATTGACTACGTACATGAAAATTTATTTAACACAAAATTTCGGATAACTTTACACGGTTATTTAATAAATTATACAGAAAAAGAAGGGCATTAATTTTTTTCCTGTCTTTAAGAATAGGCACATTAAAAACAGATGAAAGGTCTTTGTAGAGAGGAAGTATGATAACTTACATTTGATTGTAATGTGTCTCATAAATTTTCGTGGTATTCTCTCCAAGGAGTAAGGTGTCACCAATGACTGTAATTTATTCTATCTGTCTCATTGTTGAAAAATAAACTCATCGGAAATTTTTAAACAGCTAGGTAAAAAATAATGTATTCATAATTGCCCTCTATCATCAAAGAAACACTTATAGGTAGGTAGGTAATATCCTGTGCTTAAACTAATCATTGTTCAATGAAAGACTTCGGCATATTTGTTCCTTTACCATAAATAATACTTTTCTCTTGATTCCTAGTGCATTGTCATTTATTTATCATTGTATCGAATTATTATGTTTTATTCCCAGAAGGCAAGGCTTATATTTTTAGTGTCGTTTCTATTATTCATTTCTCAAAATAGTATTTCGGCCATTATCATGCATGCATTTTCCCCTCCATGGAGTAGCATAGAACATAGTCCCTTCCTCCGTTCTCCTTTACACCATTCTCCCATCAAATCTTGCCCTCCTTGTGACCTTTTACAGTCTGCTATATTCTTTCTCTCTCTCGTCTCTCCCTGAAACCCCTTATCTCTTTCCCTCGTCTCTAACCCTGCCTGAAACATCTCTGAGATCCCTAAGGCGTGGAACGCCCTTATAAGTTTTTCCTTCCTCCTCACGCCTGCCTTTTCTTCCATCCGTCCTTCCTTCAAGATTACTCCCTTTTTATCCACATCATTTAAAGTCTCACGAAACTCCTAGGCTCCAGTCAACCCTGTCATCAAAAGCCGAGACATAAAATTTTACTCGGCTCCTTCCGACTAGGCAGTTTTTCCAGCAACCCACTCCATCCTACCAATTAAATCCCCTCGCACAATACGATTTCCCCGCAGCGCCTTGCCTTTAATTCGTTCCGGGAGCCGCCAAACGTTCCCTACATTCCATTCTCTCTTGGTACTTTGAGACAAGAAAATCGCACAGCACTTAACACGAGATTACGAAGGAAACCATTTGCGCATCATCTAATGATCGAGCATTTTTTTCAGGGGCTGTAAAAATAGGAATTGTAGGGCAAAGAATTGCCGAGTGGGGTGACGTGGTAAGAAAAGAGTCGTTCAAGTCTTCCCTAAACATGTACATGCGTTCATCGCTCGAAATCATTTCTCATCACATTTCACGGTGCATAAAAAAGTGAAACGTTTTCAGACCATGTCATCGAGTCACTTAATAACGGATAACGAACGTATGGACTGCAGTGTACTCTCATAAGTTAGGAATAACTGGTTCGGAGTCCTCCATAACTACATAACACCCTCCGGTCCGCCTCCATAGATTGTGGCAAAGAACAGACGATCACCTACCCCGTAGAAGGCACGGTGGCTAGATGATAAAGAGATCTGTAAGAATGAGCTGATGAAGTTGAAAATTTGTTTAGAGTGTTTTCAAGTTTTCGTCTCATTCTCGAAAGTGGTAGCAGAAAGGATTAATACACGTATTTCTAAAGCATTTTCTCCAGAGATTATAAAATAATTAACTTGGGCTTTTATGAGAATTTGACTCATCTACCCTCGATTCATAATGTATTCATAATTATTTCCTGAGTATCCTGAGCAACATCTGATGCTTCTGTATCAGATAGAACTTAGATCTAAGTCATTGCGTTTATAGATATTTCTACCCCCATACGTTCCAGAAAAATGTATTGTTACTCTTTCCATTGCATTCTTGCATTTTTATGAACGCAGAATCTTTTCCCTGGATTTTGTTTGGATCATTATTCTTATTTTTCTCCGCGTCGGTCACGATGAGGCTCTTTTCTATAGGAGACCATTGGCGGTGGATGAGCAGGGTCGGATATCACTGCCAAAACCCCAAAAATATGACTCAATGTGACATCGGAGGAAAAACGCAAATATAACCATGATAGGGGCTCTCACGGAATTGTGTATACGCTCCGAAGAGCATGCGCAACAATCTTCCGCATCATCCACGAAAAAAATTTAAAGGAATATGGCTGCGCTGCGAAATGAAGTCCTGACGTTCATGAATTATAACGAGACTGGATACAGAAGCAAGGAGGAAGACTTTTGAACATTTTACTAAAAGTATTTAATTTTTCCTAGAGGTTTCCTAGATATTATAACCATTTAAATTGTTAAATCAATATATTAATAGTATGAAAGTGGTATAAGTAATGGGTTATCACAATGGAAAATATACTTATAGTGAACTCACTATGACGCTGCGTATTCCTTTATATAGAAATACCCACGAAACCTTGAGAACAACCCTGCTATAGCAGCAAATAAACCCAATGACTTATTCTGTGTTTTTTTAATAACCACTTAATCAGAATTGATTAAAAAACCATATAGCTTTGGAGGAAACAAATTTTTAACGGAGAATTCCTTTGCATATCATAAAAATATTCATTTCCCATTGTGAGCGTCGAAGGGAAATAATTCGAAAAACAATGGAAGGGAGGAAGAGCGGTAGCGAGATAGAAAAATGCTTGATCCAACAGCAGTTGTGCCCATACCAGATTTTGATTCCCAGCGCCCCACAAATTCTGCAAATGGAATGAGCAACCGAAGGAACGCAGGCCGTTGGGGAGGGGACAGGGGGGGGGGGGGGGGGAGAGTGGGGAACCCTGGCACAGGATTTTCGAGGGAAGGATATAAGTATGCCTGGAATGTGAGAAGACAAGCGCTGCGGAGAGGGACGTGGAGGAAGAGTGGAAGGAAATAAAAGATGTCGGTGACGATTAAACCAATATAAAAGCTGGGTTAATGTGAACGTAGGGAGGACATGCGAGGGGAGTTTTATACGAAATAAGTTTTCCAAAATTTTTCCCCAAATCTTCTTGAAAAATAAATTGCTATTGTTAAAAAAAACTTTCTCCATTGCACGAAAGCATATTATGAAAGAAAATTGTGCTTTTTTTCAACAATTTGACGATAGATGTTAGCGAACTTTAAGCGAGCTTGGCCAGTACAAAGCATGATTCGAATGCAACTGATGCACTGCAAATAAAACTTAAACGCACCACAGTAATTTTAAATTTAACTTTACCACGCCAAAAAAGTTTAATTACAGTATATCTGCTGTGTTGGGATGCCGTATGGTTTTGTTTTATTCGAATGCAACTGCCATCAATGCATGTGCATTTTGTCAGACGTCTATGAACTTATGTGCATTCCTCAGTTTTATATCTAGGTGCTTACTAAACAAGAACGTGGTTCCCTTGCAATTTCAATAATGCATTTGACAAAATAATCAGTACTTTTCCCACGAGCAACAAATGGGGAGGAAGAAGACTGATGAATTCATAAGGCCATTTTAATTTTTTACGCACAGGGAATAGGTGCTGGCTGTACTGCATGGTTCTCCTCCAATGTGAAATTAGAAGAAATAGCAGCTCGTATTTTTCACAAAACTAAATTTTGTTAAACATTGAAATTTATACAATTATGATATTACCATTAAGTGTTTGCCATAAATATCACCAGCAATTTTATACTGCTGGGTTTTAAGAATTATTCTTATTATTATATGTGAACAATATTCATCCAGGGCATTCCCTACATTATGTTTTCCCTTTAAAATTTCATTTATCGCCATGTTTGAAAATCATATTGCAATCCAAGGATATCGAATTTCCCTTTTCGTGGCTACAACTTTGAAGTGGTAAAAAGAGGTTCATAGTTACATCACCACTTGATCTGAACTGGATTGCTGTTCTCGGTAGGGATACCCATGTAAGATGGGTTAGCTCTGGAGTCAAAAGAAGATTAGCCCGTTAACGAAACGTTTTTTCTTATTTAGCCAGGTAAAAAGGCAATACCCGATTAAAACTTTCGCAGACTATGATATTTCATGAAAGCAATACTTTAAGGAAAGAAAATTGGATGATAAATGTATGAATAAAAGTAGACAAGGTAATATGAAACTGCAGGTATTAGGGATCTAAATGCGGTAGGTATAAGATGGGAAGAACGAGCAAAAACCTAGGAAAAAAGTTTATGGCCATGGAATTAAGAGAGTTGTGAAATATAACTTAGAAAAGAAGTATTTACTGAGAGATGGAGGTAGCAACTATTATTTAAATCAGAGTACGTTTATTCCATTAAATTATCCTTACGACTTAAATTTCAATTATTATCAATTTTTTATTCACAAAATTACTATTTCATACTTGATAGTAGGTTCAGAACCCAAGTTCAGAGCTGTAATAATAGCGTAGAAGATGTAGCATAATGTAAACAAGAATATGTGCGAAAGCATACATGAAATTTTTATTTAGATATTATGTAAGCAAAAAAATGGACGTATTTCCATAATATCTGAGTACATAATATATGTACTGTGTAGTGTATAAATGTATGTACATGAATTCCTAAAACAAATACTTTTACATTTACGAATTTTATTAGCAATGCATATCATTGCTAGTCAGTTGTTCTGTAACGTACACTATCTTTTCCATTTATTCATTGATTTTTCATTCTTGATTTTACCACAGATATGTGAGCAAATCAAACGGGAAAAACAATCTTCTAACGCAATGTGGAGTGCTAAGTATTATCTGATTTAAACCGAAATATTAGAACTGTTAGGGGATTAATAGAATAAAGAACTAGTTTAAAAGTACATCTTAAAGCATTATGAATATTATTGGCTAACGTCAAGGAGAGAATATTAAAAATGTTACGAAAGGTCCAATATTTCCTTTGCTTATTCAAATCAATAGAATGGAATGAAATTCAGTTGATTTTCAGAACGAGATTCGGTGTATTGCTTACCAATTGGTGAGTAGAACAGTTGAAGAAAAAAACTGATGTAAACGTGATGACCTGCAATCGTTATGAAAAATGAGCGACGGGGAAAACCCACGTCCACGCGAAAGATAATCGATGGAATCGATTCGTGAGTGAATCACTGCCAGGAAAGCGAGTGCAGCAATCACGTGGCGTCATAATCTTCTATTAAAAAAAGATGGACAAGCAAACCCGGATAACAATTTCGTTTCTGTAAACCTCAATATTACAAGTCCACGTGCGATGCGAGTATATTACAACATCACGTTACGAGACGTTCCAAACTCCCTCACTAGCAAATCCCTCGGATCAGGACATGATGCGGGTTTTAGAAGAGCGTGAACAATCGTAAGTTTCACGGACTTCGAATTATACTTATTATATTTAACGATTCAATTATAGACGGAGACGAGTTATTACAATTACGAGTATTTGGTATCAACGAAAGATATCCCACGTTCCTTCAAGAAAACTTACTCCGATACCCAGCCAAATCAACTACTAGTGCAACAAAAATGTCTACGACCGATTCAAATCCAATTCTATGTGTTTTGATTAACAGCTAACTTGCAAAAACAATGTGGGCCTTAGTTATCTGAGAAATGAGACCAATAGCCAAGGTTATTTGATTCATTTATGATAAGTGGGTACACGAAGGAATTTTCCAGATAATGGAGGAAGTTTGGCCTCGGCATTAGCCTACTCACAAAGAAGATGCCCTGAGATCAACAATTTTGCGCTCCATCCCAAGAAATAATGCACTTGAAATGTTAATCTCTCAGCACTGCAGTAGGGACAGGTTCCAATGATAAATATTTTCCACTTCCGAAATTGAATCTCAGGCTCTCGTGATGGGAAGTCAGTGCACTAACTACCACACCATCTTAAGGTCCATGAAGCGATAGTAAGCCTAAGAATGCTACAAAATAAACGAGTTTTAGAAGGCGTCGCATTTTAGGACCAGTAAATAACGAATACATCGCCCCCATTAATGGTGGCGGAAGCAGTAAACCCTGACTCCACATCTAAATTCTTCTTTGTGAGGTTGGCTCGCGATCTCAGCAGCGTCCCGGGTTTAGATTTCTCAGGAAGGAAATAATCCCTAAATGAATGTTCACAAGTATGTCTGAAAACAACCCAAGGTCTCCGTTTACACAAAGCTCCATGGAATAGTGACGCCGAAATAATAGCATAACAACGTTTCCATTAGCCCTTTTCCTGCAGAGATATCACTCTTGTAGCAATATAGCGAGAAGCTTGGACCGCGGCTGCGCCCGTTTAAAATAATAAGACATTTCACATGTATTTTCATTTCGTTCAAAATCTTGCTTTCAATTTTTGCATGCTTAAATGTGTTTGTAGGGATACGTCACGCCGAATAAACTTTAGCAAAAATGTAGAGTATATGTCAATCGGTGATAGCATGTATTGTCGGTTTCGATTGAGGCTTGAATCTAGTCCAGCCCAGACAGAGTAAAATAAATATGTATGATTTTAATTTAGTTTTCTTCTTCTTCGTGAGGCTTGCTCACGACCTCAGCAGCCTCCTAATTTTAGTCTTCTCAGGAAGAATATAATCTTTAAATAAATTTTCCATTTACAGCTGGGAATACAAACGTGGAAGTAAGAGAACAATTCATCAGAACTTACTTCTTGAGTATGTTTATCTATGGGAGTGAGGCATGGACGTTGACAGCTGAAGAAAAGTCAAGGGTGGAGGCATACGAAACGTAGTGTAACAGGAGAATTATGAAGATTAAATGGATTGAAAGAGTAAGTAACAAGGAAGTTCTCGGAAGAGTGTGAGAAAAGAGAAGTCTTCTGAACACTCCAAGAAGTAGACGGGACAGCTAAACCGGTCACATCATGAGATTTGATGGCCTGATGAAGACGATTGTTGAAGGACTAGTGAACAGAAAGAACGACAGAGGAAGGTCTTGTATGAGATATATAGAACAAGTGATTTGAAACAAATCACTTGTTCTATACAAAAAGTGAACAAGCAAATCAATTAATGAAAACTGCTGAAGACGAAAGGAATAGCAACAGTCGGTAAAAAAAACATTTTAATGCTGGCCACACTATAATAAAATTTTTCACCTACGAGAGAACAGACGTTTTAGCAATAATCGTAAGCAGTAATTATTTTTCATCAATTCCGAGGAAATAAAATTATTAGAATTTTACCACTCTGTTTATTTCATAAACATCTACTCTCACATAGAAAAATCGGGGTGATTCTTTTAGCATGAAAGGCTTTAATATTTTTCTCTTACCCAGCTTTAAACATTTAGATTGGATAAACAAACCAGATTCAGGTGTGATGTGGTGGAAACGTTCCATATTAAAGGCATTATGTACTGATATTTTCCACAAGTAAAAATTTATTCCAACTAGTGCTACCGATGCTACTGATTCATTGTTAGGTCTTAAAATTAAGATTGGAAGTTGAACACCAAAAAAGTCGTTAAGTCGAAGAATGTAGTGTTTGTTTTAGAGGGAACTCTAGAAGGAACATTTCCAGAGGTTATATAGGATATGATATGAAATCACTTCCAGAGGTTATAGGGGATATGGTATGAAATCACTTCCACTTTGCGGTATGAAGGAGTAACTCCTTAGTTATGACCAAACCATTTATTTTCCCGTTTGCAGTGACCACTTAAACACCTGTTAACTGTAACCACCATTGTAAGAAAAGAACTAATACTTACCTGAGAGTTAGGATATATTTTTATCTTTCTTATATTTTTTTAGAATATGCTCCCGATGTTTTAGGTGAAACCAGGCTTTAGAAGATTTTCTTCCCCTTGAAAAATTATTTTTGAAGATGATTTAGTTATATTCAGTGTTGCCAAAAAATACCCGAGAAGAAATTTTTCTTTAAATTGATGTTCTTTTTATTTTTAGAAAATACATTTTCCCATGACGTTCCAACTCATTAGATTAGTTGATCATAAATGAAATAATTACTTCATTTAGGGGAACTAAACCTCTTATATAAGGTTGTTATAATAGACTTTAATAATCAAATTCATTGACGATTAACTTTTCCTACGGTATTTTCTATTACTCTCAGACCTTTTTCTATTACTCTTAGACCTTTTTCTAATAATGCCATTGTTTATTCACTTTTACACCGCATAAAAGATATGAAACTGTTTAGTGACCTCTTTTAGTAAAATTATGGAGGATAATGTAATAGCTGTCGTTAAATGAATGCTTTTTTCGCCTACTGCTGCTCAAATTAATTCCATTTAGATGTACCCTTCAAAGTTACATGACTTCTCACTAACGCGCTTATATCCTTCCAGCCTCACTTAGCAAGTAGAAACCTTAATCAGGATGCGCACTGAGGCTAGAGGCATGATATCGGCGTTGACAGGAGCGGATAAGATTTCTCGCCACCTTTCATTTCCTATCCTTGTACGTACCTTTCCTCCCTGTCTAAAGTGTTTTTAATTTCGGGTACAGACTTGAAAACCACGGATGAGAATATGCGAAGAGACAGGAATTCAACGAACTATGAACGAGAAAAAATTGGCAAGGCAGAGCAAGCAACTAAATAGGATTCTACGAATAAGTAACAAGGAGATATTTGGAAATTAAAGTAGAGAGGATAAAATTTACAAAATAAGAGTAAAGAAGAAGGAATGACTATAGAGGAGGAAATATAATCCGATGTATACCGATAAAGTATCGTCATATTACTTAGTCCAGAACCTAGAACCGAGAGCTGGGATCATATGCAAAATTCAGAATATGTATTTAAATAGGTCAAGAAAAAAATTTTTCTAGGAACAATAATGGCTAAAAGAAATTCGGTGTCGGCGCTGGCTTACTCAAAAAAAAGTGGACTCCCGGCACCTTTCATTCGGCCGCAGTTTAAAGTCCCATTTGACAGAGCATTGAGTTCTCTTAGAATGATCTCCATGAGGTACAAAATGAACGAGATTCAACTCATAGGCTGCATTCATTACCAGAATTCAATCCTGGACTCTATAGATTTAGAACTATAGAGCCATCTGAGAGCTAGAGCTATGGATCGACACCCCATCTGCACCACAACCTAATTCGCATAGAGAGGGACAATTTTTGACTGCATATGAAGGTGGAAGGGTAGTGGGATGTAGAGAGTTAGGAATCTGAAAGATGTGGTACTTAGAAAGTTGATTAATATTCCCGAACATATATTATCAATCCCAGCGGTGGTAGAAATATTTCTTAGATATCATAGTTCCAACTCAATTGTCACGTCAGTATCAAGAATGTATATCGCTCTGTCCGGCACGTGACCAAAACCAACAATTTTAATTTGCTTGGATGCACGAACGACGCAAATTTATTATTTCTAATCTGCATTCATTATTTGTTGTGCAACCTGCAAATCTTTACAGATTTTAATACAGGTATTTTTTATTTTGATTCTTTTGCTCTTCTTATTGCTTTGTTTTTGAGGAGATACATGGACCAAGAAAATGCCAAAAATATGCTTTTAAACTTCTTCGTATTTGTAACTGCTTAGATCGATTATTATCATACAATTATTCAAATTTTGCAAACTGCGAAGGTCCTTTATTTTAATTACACTTTTAAAAAACATGACCGGAGGTTTATATTAATATCAGGTTTTAATTACTCTAAACCTAGTTAGAAATGACTATTTTCTGAGCCTCTGTAATATTTAGAAGAGTCGCTGGATTGATTTTTTTTCCTTTGTAGATTTAATTCAATTTTTAGGAAATGATAAGATTTATATCCAGGTAATAATTTGAGGTCAGTAAACTCTTTTTCAAGCTTTAAATTTCTGATGTTTGCATTTCAATGGGCAACTTTTTGCGTGAAAACAGCATATATCAATGTAAAAAAGAATTTTGGCCGCACCGTATGCAAAAAAGGGCGTGAAAACAATTTCGTTATAGCTTTTAAAAATCTCATTTCCCAGTTCATTACGGTAGAAGGACAACAATTCTGTAGCCTTGGAATCCACAAAACAAATATTTTTTTAAATATTTATTTTTTAATTTCAGCTAACTCATAATTTGAGATTTATAATGCCCTTACAGTGCAACTAAGTTGGTGTGCTTAATTGTAATGAAGGTGACACAACTTTCTACTAAATTAAATGACAACCGAAGAGGTTGATATTGCTGTTCTAAAACAACTTAGGAATCTGCAGGCAGTAGCCCGTTTCGATTCTGTTTTATCTCATTCCTAACTATCACTGTACAAAGATCGACAAATATGTTGAAGATTCAAAAAATATAACTATCGCTTGTAAAAATATTTAGGCATACCTAAAAATAACTCCCTGGGGAGTCTCTGGAAATGTGGTGGAATTCGATGCATAAACATCGAGGACAAATCGCGTGGCTGATTTTATCTAAAAGAGTATAAAGCTTACGACTCTGTACCAAGGGCACTAAGAACATAGGTCCAGTAGTCCACTGAATTGAAATCCATGAATAGCTAAATAAATGCCCAAATTGAAGCTGTTATTCTGGAAGTTTGATCGTCATTAAGGTCTTTTACGCCTCTTAGATCAGGGGAATGGATGAGCGAAGGAGGAAAACTCTTATCAAGAAATAAGTGGGAATATAAAGTACGAAATGGTGTCTATATTTCTGTGTTCTCATTAAAAAACAGCAATACGGATTAACATCTGAGCAGTACTAAGTGCTGAATCTGTGGGCTCTCCTCACAGGCTTAATTAAGGACCAGGATGCCACAGAAATATTTTATCCTACAGTCGGGATTCTGAGAATGGGAGACAAGTAGTGTTCACGATATTAACAGTGCGTAATTAAAAATGAAACGGTTAATATATTCTAGACTGTACCGATTAAAGTTCGTCTTTAAAACCTGGTATCTTACCCAGTGTCTTGATTGGTTCTTCCAGATCTGGTTTTTCACATTTCCTTACGGTTAAAATAATATGAATCATAAATAGCCCGTACTTTACTGGCAGATTGGATCATAAAGATGAGATTAGAGAAATAGACTCCGTATTGTTAGACAAAAATATATGTTCTTTCTCGCAAAATTCGCGAACTCGTCAACGCCAAAATCGCGTTACAGAAATGTCTTACTGTACTTGCATACTGATATGAATGTATACACTTCAAGTAACTTAACATTGATTAAAATTATGTGAACAGAGATACTTTTGATAAGTTGCGTAGAGTTTTATCATTCTTTTCACACATCTATGTGGAGAATAACAGATACAATACATATGAGTAATATTTCTTAATTACCTCAAACAAATTTTACGTAAAAAGTTAGTTTTCTAGTATATCCTGAAGAATATTAATAGTGATCTCATATTGTGTACCTACTATTAAAAACCATTCAAGCATACATGTCGTGCATGGTCGGTGATTCACACCCTACCTAACAAACTTGACGTGGTTTTCAGGATTCTCAGAAAATGTTAATGAAAATATTGAGTTGCTCGAATCAACATCTCATCAAATTATAGCTCTAAGCTCAAGTATGAATTAACCTTGAGCGCATTCGCCACCGCAAAAATTCAAGGTGCCACAAGTCTTATTTTCCTTTTCAAATCCCTTGCACACGGGCTTACATCCCCAACAACAGGAAACGCGCTATGAATACACAATGCCTTGTTTACGCAACCCCCGAGTTTCCCCCCATGGCCACGCCGGCTTTAACCATTGAACCTTCCACGGACACAAACAACCAGTGGCAGACAGCAAAGGGAGCAGTCGTTCGAGATTTTCGATTTGTTTTCGGATGCCGCTTAACTTATCCAGGAAAACAGACGAAGGAAATACGAGCATCGAACCAAATCACGGGCACTGATATTTTTATTCAATCTAAACCTACAGACCTAAGCGTTCCGAACTACGGGTTTGCATTTTTTACTCACCGCTCGAAATACAAGCCAAGAGAAAGCTTTAGGGAAGACATTATTAGAAGCTATAACTGAAGCACTCTTTATACCAGTGAAGCATGAACGACGACTGCAGGAAATCCAAGGCTAGGAGCATTAAAAGTGTGGAGTTATATAATATTGGCAAAGATCGAATGGATTGGAGAAAAATTAGTGAATTTGAAATAAGAGAATTTCACTTTTGCAATTCAAAGTTGAAAATGTTTATCAGGAAAATCATAATCTATATAATCAATCATTTCCATTTTACGATTTCAATCAGTAGGGTAGCAACTAAATAAGAATGTTTTAAAGGTTTGTCACTTGCGAGTTGCATAAATATTCTGATAAACTATATATTTTACTTTAAACCTATCCTAGCTAATTAACGAGTTCTAGCATGTTAGTAAAAATGAGTTAATAGCTGCTGTAAAAATTAATATATAATCAATACATTTCAAATAAAACTTATTGAGTTTTTTTAAGACATATTATTAATTGAGTTATTTCTAATTGTCAATATTAAAATATTTTTTTCAGCTGATTTTAAATGGCAATAAAATATTTGAGAAAATATTAAAGTCTATTGTATTAAAAGCGTTTTTCTGTATACAAGTGTGGCATTCGGAAATAACGTTAACAAATCAATCTTCTTGATTTCATTCCCGCGCTTCCGAAAACAATTGAAAATACCATATTACCTATATTCCTTTCTAAACCATGTTGGTATTATATCATGTATAAAACCATATTTTTTCCTCCGCTATTAAATCTTAATGGGTTCAGCCAATATGTTCTACAGTAAGATCCTAAACTGTGGAATTAGAAATGACCTGCGAACAAGTTTCTGCGACGGTGTACCGGTCGAGAGTTTGCTGCAGGAGATAAATCTGTTGATAAAGGCCACACATCCCCTCAGGGAAGAATTTATTATTAATGTGAGTATCGAACTCTTAGCAAGCAATAATCGGATAAGGAAGCAAACAAGTCGCTTTCCATTTTTCAAATCCCAGTTTTCCTGAGGTCAGCTAAAAAGGGAATTTGTCAGTTTATCAGCATATACCGTCAAAATTCGATAATTTATTTTCATGGAGCTCACTGTTTACACTGGTTAGCTATATATCTCACCTGAAGTTTGGAACCCTCGTCTGTCTTTGAGAAGAGTTTACGGGGCAAAAAGAAATATTTTTCGGCCTCAACAAAATATCTTTCAGGGGAGGTAGGTGTTGATTTCCTTGAAATTTAGGATATCGTTCCACAAAGAAAGCTGACGCTTGCCGATCCAAAGGCTATTTATTTCTCACTCCTTTCTACGAACGACCTTGTAAGTCAGTTTAAAATACACAAGTCTTTAAATAGGCTTCCAGGACAAATAATTTCACAGATCCTTTTTATAGGGGCTATAATTTTTTTTCTGGAACTGAATAAGTAAACCTTCCTAAATCTTTCAAGTCAAAGTATAAATATATGACATATGTAATTATTATCACTAGTTCCATAAAATGTAGCAAGTAATATTGAAGTTTAAAAGCGAATGAGTAAAATACCCTGAGTTTCCAGAAATTTCAGGTAATAACATTTGCATAAAATGTAAATAGAGACAACGATTCTGACATGTTTAAAATTGTTTGCACAAACAACGTTTGTTAAAAAAACAAGAAAATATAGACATTATATTGAAAAAAAGAATTATTTTTGCAAGACGATCTCAAAGTAAAACCAAAGTTTCATATTTTTATTAACGTTGAGAATTAGAATATACGATGGCGTAAAAGATTTAAGGAAAAGTAGGAAACAAAATATTGGTGATCGAGAAGAATGAGGTCAATTGACGGCGAAAAGTAAAAACAAATCTGTCGCGTGCATAAATCAACCCCTCGAAGAATATCTAATGATAAATGGGTATTCTCTAAGGGTATACAGGTTAATTTGTTGAATATAAAGTAGGAGTAGAAAAATTCATCTACTTTTAGTTTAGTACTGTTAGTAATATGAGTACTATTGGTTTAGACAGACGGATGACAAATATTTGAAAACACCTATGCCAACTGTCTTAATAGTATATTTTGGGATTGTATTACCAAATATTTTGCCTTAAACTGGAAATTTGTCATTTGGTATTTTTGTCGATGACTATAAGATTGAAGGCAAAAGTCTTCATGCATGTAAATATTGTTTTTATTTTGTGAGCGCAAAGCCGTGGCTTGAGCGGTGATGCTATCTATGTTAGTTTGTGTTCCCCATTTTCATAAATCAGTAGTACTGAAACCTCGAAACAACCTTCAAAATAAATTGTTACCGTGATTAAAAGTAAACTTTCAGAGGGTTGCAACTCCACGTTAACAGTAAATTAATGAGTATAAAACAAAGACTCTTTACTACCATTGTGAACTAGAATCCTCCCATCTTTGTAAGAGCCCTGCATAAGCATTCATGCACGATAACGGTAAACAGGAAGGGAAAGGATGAGGAGGTATAAGGCGTAGGTTAAGTAAATTTATGTCTCCAGAGAAAACTCTTTCGTATTTGTCTTCTGCCTACCATCCAGAATAATTATTTTATCGAAATTTATCGGCTACCGCAATATTCTTCGTTCACTTCCACAGTTATTCTCTCCTCTCGTCGACTAGCCCTCGCCCAGCCCCATCAGACTGGCATGGATTCAACACAAACGGCATCTCTGATCTGATGGCCTTGCAAAAATTCCTCTTTCATGCTGCGTCAAGTACCTTTATTTCACTCTAATGATGAGCTCTATTTCAAAATGTGTAATCCGTTACCATATGAAGAAATGGATGGTTCAAGTTGGTTTTCAGCCAGAGCATTGGCCCTCAAACCATAGTGTAAGCTCGGCAATGGGAGAAATATTTTTACCAGAATACCAATTTTAAGCTATACTGTTTATGAGGAATACTTAAAGGTCAGTACTATATCGGATAGGACGTTGAAGCTATACCGTTTCATGCATATCCTTAATAGTAGAATAATGAAAACCCCTGGTATCTCACTGTACTTCCCCCTATCTTAACAGTTAGAGTTCCTACCAAATAAAGGTGCAATTAACAATAGCATTGCGTTCATTCAATATTGTAACTACGCTACTGGAAAGATGACTACCGTGGTGATAACAAAATGCCACTCGATTCTGTTTTGGACTTCCGCCTGAGAAAATGAAGTTGTTACTATCGCCTCTAAGATATGAGATATTACACACTCATGATTTTCGTATAATTTGTGGCAGAAAGACTAGAAGACGCAATATTCTCCCGATAAATGATGATAATCTTGCTTTAAATGGCATATCCACCAATACTTTTACTGCGCTCAAGGGAGGTCATCATCATCACTCGGCATCCGCTAGAATTTTTTGAATCAGCTCTCCACTCGATTCACCTATCGGCTAACTTCTGAATATTCACATAATTCTTATTTTTCACAACCTTCACGACTCGTTGCATACATCTCATGTGGGTGTATTTTATATCTTCTCGTTCATTTGTCCCTCGACGATTGTCTTCACCAGGTTATTATGTCTCAACAAATGACCGAATTGATAGTCCCGTTTCTTTTCAAAATTTTAATCAGACTTTTTTCCTCCAATTCTTGTCACGACTTCTTCATTAATTGTTCGGTTTACCTTTTTGACCTTCATCAATGAAGGTTTAATTAAGTTTACATGAGAAATTCATTCATATTTTAACAATTTATACCTCATTGGTTATCATTAGTAAGGTATCAAAGTAAAAATATTTTATGATTAGCCATAAGAGAACAACCGAAGTAGTTTTTTGACCTTTCGACCGATAAAAAAAATATATGAATGGATTTTTCTGGAAATAATTCCGAAAAAGTAATTTATGTTCTGTCCATACATTGAATAAAACTATATAGTAATATATTTACAATTCTAAAAACAGTAGACCCCACTTTACGATAGGTTCACCTTGCGATGGTTTCTCTTTACGGTTTGTATGATAGAAAGTTGAAAGGGCGCTGATTTTGCGCGCGCTCTTTAAATGTCTCGTTTTGCCGATAATTGAACCCATAATATGTTATTCATTCATCATTCTAATCCTGATTGGTTATCGAACAGCATTTTTTATGATAGCAATATTTACATATTGAATATTAAGCGTAATTATGAGTTTATCAAGAGATTTATGCAAATGTTGCGATTATTAGCTCTACAGAAAATCAGATCTAACGAGATAACACAAAATTCGTTACGTGTTCAGCATCCAATACATGACAAATTGAAACTAATAATTTAGGCTTTATTTGGTCATTATATAGACTTCATTTGCTTAACCAAATTGGGATTCTAGGAACACTTCCGCCGAGGAGTAACTTATCGTTAAAGGACTTTACCTACCAACGAAGTGATATGATTTCTTAATCGACAAACTGTGTTGACATAATAACTGACATCACTTTAAAAAGTTGAATATCATCGTAACATTTTTCGGTGAATGATAGGGACGTAAAGTAATGGCTTATCTAAATATGCATTGAAATTCACGCCCCTTACGACTTCGCGCCGAGAGATCAAGAAAACCTGCGTCGCACTGCCATCTGGGCAGCCAATACGCTCCAGCCCTGGAGAAATATTCCGATCCATGGTCAAGGTTTTTTTAAAGACCATTCCTCGATTCTCTTCCGTGAGAAGTGGTATTGCGAGCATTGCTAGCGCGTAGTGTGTACTGTGAATATTCTCATTTCAAACCACATCAACCATTCCAGATTGCTAGAATTTAGTAAAATCGGGTCTATTAGTGAATGAAAGACTAAAAAATGAATATTTGCAATAAATTGGGGAAATGTCTCAAACCTGCTCAAAATAATTTTGTAAAAGACGGAACTCTACCCTTTTTGGCCCAAAAATTAATATGTTTTAGGATCACAATAAATAGTGATAGCGAGGGACTGTTATAGCTAAATAGTCGTGAAACACTAGAGATTATCCATTTTGCTGTTGTAATGTGGAGAAATTATAGAAGCTTACTTTTATCAGTGTCACTAAATATGTATTAAATAAGGATTTTGCGTGCAAAATATATTAGCGGAGAAAATCTCAAATATGAAATTAGCCTATTCCAAATGAAGAGCTACGAGTGGTTCACTATTAAACGTATTGTTTGAAAAAGGAATCAAAATCTGTAATCTAGCCTCCAAGCCAAACCCATCCCTGGATTAGAAGTTAGGTGCTAATTATGTGCGCAAATGGTCATTGGTAAGCAGTAGTCCGTTAACACAAAAACATCAGGCTTGCTCATCTTACCGGGTCAAAGTTTTATATTTCGCTTCATATGAAGAAATTTGTAATTCATACAATATTACGGCATAGAGCCAAGGCGTCCAATATATCGTCATTAATATATAGAACAGCTCTGTATGAAATACTTTATTCCGTATTGTTGTTAAATTTTCAATTCTTCCTAATCTCATATTGTTGACAAATATACTCCTAATTCATAATTTAACTTTTTTGGTACTTGATTTCGTAAGCTATTAAGGGTTGATCATCCCTCAGTAGAAGTTTTACCGAAAAACAAATTGGATTAGGCTTCCGCAACCACCACAAACTGTAATGCCGTCTAACGCATAATTTATTCAACCTTTCTTTGGATTTCAATTTGTTCATACCATTCCACATCAGTTCTAGACACAATTTCCACGTAATCATTTCCACCACATTCAATTTAGATGAGTAACCTCAGCTACTTGTGTTTCAATTGTAAATTCCATTGAGCAGTACTCTTCACCGTTACTAAATTTCGCCGCAACTTTTTAAAAAGGCCAATTTGGCAAAAAGGCGAAACCTATTAAAGGCAAAAAATATCTTACTTGTTGAAAACAACAGATCCTATGAATAATAAAGCTCCCAAAAATATTGATCTGGTCAAGAAAGTTAATTAAAATTCTGATGAATTAAAAGTTATACTGGCCAGCGAAAAGGGTAGATAATTATTTACTTTCACCATGATTGCTATCACCGAAATGTTCTTATTTGCTAGGACAGACTATGTAACCAATCCAATGTGGAAAATAACACTGGAAACTTGCTGATTCTATTCCTACCTATGAGGAAAGATAAAGGTCATAGACCATGTCATGGTATAAAAACATCAAACCTCTTTATAAGCCACCCCGTGTTACTTATGAAACAGCATCCATCAAATGAACAACAAACAGGCACCATATACGAGAGAAGAGAGTATTGTCTTATTGCGCTCCCCACCCCGATACTCACGATGATGAATGTATTTCGACGTGGGATGGAAATCCACTGACTGGGAAACCCCCCCAGACGGCGGATGTGCCGCAGGCCGATGCTGGCCGCTCCCCTCGGGACGGCGGAGTTGTTTCCACCGCACAACTTCCCTCGCTGCCGGGTGAATCAACAGACGACACCACGCCCAGTCTCCCTGCCTCGAGCGGCCGGACTATCTCGCCACTTTCCAGAACTCGGGCGCGGAGGCGGAGAAAGAAGGAAGGCCACTCAGGCGAACAACAGATTGGACGAGAAGGCCCTCGAAATCCTTCACATCTGGAGGCAGGGGTGACTGAATGTCGATCACTCTGAGCGAGACCCAAGGGGTCCCTCGAAGTCACGCACTCGAACGATCTTAGCACCAACTTTGAAGTAATCGCCTTAGCCGGGGCATAAAATCCTCAAAACTTCCGGGGATGGAGGGACAAATGTAAATGTATTGAAGGCAGGAGGACGAGAGTTGAAGGGTTGAATGGTGATTACTCGTAATGGAGGGATCGATTTTTCAAGGAGTCGATCATTCAGGTCAGAAACCAGGCGGGTCGGAGGTCGAGCGTCTGCCGACACCGCGTCGTGCACATCTTCTCGGCGCGACTCAGAGACACGATGAGTACTCCAGCACCGATTGCTTCCACAAATCCTCCGCGGAATCGGCGTGGATCCTTCCCCGTGGGGAGCACCACCGCCATCAACAGTTTGTCGCGGGATCGGAGGTCGCGAGCATCGATTCAGGGTCGCGCTCGGGTTCACGGGGGTGAGGGGGACGCACGGCGATCGGGATGCTTTCCCCCACGATGAGGACGAGGGGTGATGGTCGGTGATCGTCCCGGAGAAAAAAGTTTTTTATTGTTGTATAGGTTTTTTTTTTCACCAACGAACACGGGGGAGGGGCGAAATCGCGTGCGTTTCCAACTATTAAACGTCCCCAAGGGCTCGCCGAATTTGCGCTGGATGCCTCGAGAAAAGGGGGAGGGACAAGAAAAAGTCCTCGCCTTTCGCCGAGGGTTCTATTTTTTCTGGGCGAGGACGCCCAGCCCTTCCCGGAGCGGGAACGAAGTGAGACCGGTAACGCTACCGGCGACCGTGCAGGACTGTGGTCGGAGCGGTACTGATTCCGGCGGAGTAGACCCAGGGGAAAGGGAAGGGGATTGGAGAAGGAGTGAGAGAGGAGGAGAGAGAGGATGGGAGAGGGGAGCTTTTGCGGGAGGGAGGGGGTGGGACGCGGGCGCAGGCAACGGCTGAGAGCGGGAACTAGTGAGAGAGGGAGAGAAAGAGGCGAGAGGCACACCTCCTGGCGGTGGGACCACGAAACTCTCGGAGAGACGAGAAGGGGAGTAGGGGGGGGTTGGAAGAGAAATGTGTGTACGGGAGTGTGGGGCGAAATTGGGGAAGGGAGAGAGAGGAAAGGCAGCAGAGTAGAGTGAGTGCGTACTCAGGGAGGGGTCGGGGAGGAGGACGCTACGGAAGGGGGCGAGTGTGTTGAGGATGAGTACTGAGGGAAGGTGGGAGGGAAGGAATTAACTACGAGGGAGGAAAAGGACTTTTGAGGGTGACGCTATGGAGGGTTGGAAGGGAGGAGTGAGGGAGACCACGAGAGTTACACAAAAACGGAATGCTGCGGAGAAGATGGTCGCGACGTTAGCGGCCGAAATGTTTGAGGGCGTAACGTCCATAGAGAAAGCGGAAGGGGATGCTAAGGTTTACAAGAAGGAAAAAAAAGTCCGTGTTCCCCGTTCAACACTCAACCACCAAGTCCGCGATGATTTAAGCGAATTTTTAACAATTATATTTACAATTACAACAATTATAACGCAGGAATTCGTTGCACTAAACTTCAAATTGAAAAAGTTGAGGCATTCCTCGATATTAGAATAGTAATGTAGCGGACTTCTCGTCACTTCTCCAACCCACTCTCATAAACGGAAAGGAACAGGTGAGGTCAACTTTTGAGCGGCAAAGTACAAGTAGTTTTTTAGGTGCACCAACTGCTAAGGTCATAACACAATGTCTACCTTAACTAAATTTTAAGCCTAATCCTAAAACTAAAAACCCATATCCGAGGCGAATTTGAACCCGTGACTTTTGAGTTGTAGGTGCGGCGCGTATTCATCCTGACTCACACGTCTCTGAAGGTCCTTTCTAGACACCAAGGGGTGATAAACTAAGGAAATGTAAAGCGTCGACTTAAAAACAATGTGTTAAATTGGTCAAGGCTTTGTGATAGTTATTTCATTATAGAAAACTGGCTAGAAAAACTAGGATGAGAATTATCTTAAGATTTTAGGTTAAACTTCAGATTGAATTTTTGAAGTAAAATTGAATCCGTTGTTTTCGGAAAGCGCTACAAGTATTTTGAGGAACTCCATTGCGTTTTTCTGTACTGAATTATTTTCAAGCATTCATATTCAATTCTCACAACAATTTCCGACACAAGGTAAAAAATGCGATAGAACAACAAATGCCATTTTCCAATGATGACCACAGAGTAGAGCAGGTTACCAGACCGTTTATAAGCTGCATGACCAGCATAAGATATTCCGCTACTCAGTAAACGAAAGATACCATGCCATAAGATTTTTAGTATTTTTGAAATTTTAATGCCTGTAATAAAAAATGTACTTCCTTACTCAAACAGGCGTTTGGTTACCTACGTTTTCATTACCAACGTTACGAGACCGCAGAGATAGTTGATAATGGTAAGATGAACATAAAATATCGGCCACCACGAAAGATATAAGTGCGTCTAATTTGTAGCCAATTGGGTTCTATGCGTAGTAAACGCCCCCATGAACTAGAACCCATGAGAATTGAATTTCATATTTGTTAAAATTTCTGCAACATATAATATGACTAACTTAAGATGAATTTCATGACTTTATTACAGTTTCCTATGGCATGTACCTGATTCTTCGAGACCAAATTGACGGTCACTTTCGCTAGTCAGTAAGGATTTTCCGGTCCCCTCTGGCTATGTAATGTGAAAAGAAATGTAGGCTGTGGAGTCAAGCCGAAGAAATTCCTCCGCAGGATAATTTAAACCTAAAGCATAGTATAATTAGGTAGATAATTTTTCGTTCCCGCAGTCAGCAAAATCATAGAAATAGGCAAAACAGAGGCTGTCAATGAAAGGATTTTATGGCAAAATTCACATCTAATGATGGTTGGATTTGAAACTTCCTTCTTTCCGCAAATAATGAATGATGGATCAGAATAGTGGCAGCTTGGTTATGGAGGTGATTAGGAGAGGTAGCCTAATTTACAGTTTATTTAAAAAATTAATAATATATATGTTCACTTCAACCTTACAAAATTCCTGTAGTGAGAAACTTGATTAAAAAATTAGTCCACTGACTTCACTAAAAGTTTATTAATCGCAATTGTTCTAAAGTTCTAGTAGAGTGCAATTTGTCGCGTAACACTAGCGCCAGTATTTTTACTCCGTAGTAATAATACAGTAGAAGTTATTCGAGGGAGGCGATCAGCACTGTAAAAAATTTGCAGCGCTTTGGTTAGGTATTGTAACTGAGTAGATGTAGGGAATTTATACGGAGGAGGGTTGGAAGGAAACCTAGTGTCGGCATTGGCCTGCTCTTAAGGAAAGGCACCACTGTTTAATGTCTTATCCGATGGACGCAATATCGAGGAAGTTGTGCTCTACACAAGGAACTGAAGTAAAGACACCACACACCAAACCTATCCCCAGTAATAATATTGAAATTTGACGTAATGAATGTATGCCTGGCGATGATTCACTCCATCCCCCGTGCCATCGATGGGACTAACTTTGTGCTTTATTGACGGAACAAGCATCAGAAGCACTATTAATTCCTCAAAAAACACTGCATAATGACGTTAAGTACAGTGAAAAATTTAAGTGAAGAAAATACATGATTGGTTTAATTACGAAATTCAAAATCATCCCTGGAAAACAACTGCATTTCCTCCAGGTATTCAAGCATCCAGGCCCTTTGAAATAAGCGAACTACACTGATGGAGTCATACTCTTACATTATTGCCCTAAAAGTTTAACGGCTCCAACTTGACCTCAAAAACTAGATCTGGCACGTGCAATATAAGAAGAATTTTTAACTCCGAGCTGACTTTGAGCCTAGCAATCGTGTGATTGCCAAAAAAATGGGTAATACCTTGATCAGATCGTCTATTTCAGCTAAAGCATTCGAAACTTGTACCTCGGGCATGTTGCAATAGCCTTGAGACTTGGAGCACCCATAAAATTTATTCATCATGTTTCTACTGCAGTCGTAAGTGGCATTTAGGAGCGCGATTCTGAGGGTGATTAACGTATTTTTCGAAAATGTGAGAAATATTTTGAGAAAACCCGCGTACTGGGCTAATATCTTGGGTACGTACTAATATCTTACGGATACACGTCAATGTCATTATTCACGTAAACAATACGAGACCTATGTAGGCAATATTGTGTCCAAATAGGAAGGAATAACGTAGGTTACGTATAGTAGGTTGTAATGTTTTACAACGGGACTTGCACTCTAAGACCCTATTTTAACTGCACTATTGGTCGCCAATTATATAAATTACATCAAATTCATTTCAAGAGTGGGCTTACAAATAATATAAATTACTTTCATTCAGCAGTACGTTGCTTTCGCATGGTTAGTTAACAGTTTACTGTATTATGTTACATATAACTAATAGTGCATGTATGATGGTTGATCAACCCTTGCTCCACACCCTTGAGAGAGAGAGCAGGGTAAAGAGTAAAACGTATACTTAGAAGAGTAATAGAACAGGCTATGAAAATTAAGCATTTAGATACAACAGCGACAAGCAATGAAATGCCCGGATTGGAAGCAAAAGATCGTTAGAGAGGGAAAAGAACATCTGAATGTTGAAGGCAAGGCATATGGCATAACAAAAATTCAAGTCAATACACAAAGGCAAGAATTTAATAATCATTAATAAGACCAGTAATTGAAAGGCCAGCAGAAACAGGGAATGAAACATCAAAAATAAAATAACAGGTGTAACCTGCAGTTATAAAAGTCTCAATAAAAATCAAGGGAATACGTTGAGAGAGAGAAAGAAAGAGAGAGAGAGAAGGAAGAGATGAAATTAGAGAGGATTGCAAAATGGAAAGGATTGGAGAATGGTTGATGGATGAAAGAGAAGGAGATATGTAGAGGTTACATCCGAAATGGGTAAAGAAGATTTGGAAGGCTAAGGAAAATCAGAAAGAAGGTATAAAAAGAGGAAAAAAGCAGGTTATCAGAATAGGATAAAGTAAAAATAAAGATGGGAAAAACCCTGCACGGAGCTTAGCAAACGAGACGAACTGTCGGACCAAAGCATACACCCGAGGAACGAGAGTGAGGGGAGGAGAGAGTAAATTGACGATCGAAAAGCGTGAGCGACGAACGGGATGAAAGATAGACAGGGTAGAGAGACCATTAGGGCTGGCAGAAGTGTGGACGAGAGGTTGGGGGAGAATTCAGGGGTGGCGGACCGGCAAAAAGCAGTCGCTGAGGGTGAAAGTTACGCGGCCCTGCCCACGCGTGGTACTCGTCGTCCCATTGTTTACAGGAGTGCGATCGCCGCGACTCGTCCGCGCGGGAAGCGACGAGGGTGGATCGGAGGCGGGGTGGAGGGGTGGGTTTCCGAAAATATAAAAAAGGAAAAAACCTTTTCCGGGAGAGTATCGCAAAATGCGGGTTCAAAGGCGCCAAGCTGCCCGTATCCCTCGACTCCCTCTCTCTCCTCCACCCCCCCCCCCTCTCCTCACCAGGATGAAATCAGCGACGACAGCAGTTAGCTACAAGCGAGCGAGGATCAAAACATGAACAGCGAAAGTGATAGCGGATTTTAGCCTTCGGTAAAATGAGGGCGGGTGACATCCGTCGTCAAAAAGCCGTCACCGGACGCATACCGAAGAATGAATACTCGGTTGAACCGGTTGTCTGTCCTCAGCGAAAAGGCCTTTTCAGGACGATGGCACAGCAGAGATCATGAACCTCTGTAGGTCCTTTTTCAGACCTCCGCTAGATGGTAGATCATTCGTCTGGTTTAATTCACCAGATCTTCACAAATAATAGGTGATTTAGCTCGTCCTATTTCCAGAGGTACAGCGTTTTTGATAGAAACTCAAGTGATTATTTCATATTTTGAATCAATCACTAATAAATTTTATGAAAATTGAAAACAGAAGAAATTAGAGGCTCAGCCGGGTGTTGGTGAGAATTTAAAGCTTCCGTTTTCTGGCATGGCAAAGTGATTCCATACAAAATGTATCTTGAATAACTTTCATAAACCAATGAACTGAATTTAAATACTAATAGCCAGGAAGACACACACTTGGAAGATTTCGTATAGTTTAAGTACGTTTTGCGAAACTGTAATAAAAAATTATACTCTCCTTAATGGGCAGGCAACGTCCACGTGATTACATTGTTTATCGTTTAAGGTCATATTAAGTAATATATTTCTCTCGATATAATTAACTTATCCTAACAAAGCAATAATTCATGTTAAGACTTTTTTTTAACTATGGTCGGAAACTGCTATCCCGTTCCTATCCATTTATTTCTAGCTCGGGTACATCCAGGTTTTTCTTATTCCGATTTCTTCTTCCTAAATTCCTCTTCATTTGGCCTCCTTGATTTGGCCTATATTCTTGACAAATACGTTGGGTTTCAGGTTGAATCCAATCCACATGGTTCTTCTCTCTTCTTTTATTTCATTTTCAGTATCCTACACCAAAGCCATGCCTTCAAGGCTACTATTCTACTCATTCTAATTCAATGGTCCATTATAACAGTGATTTAACTGCACTGAATACTATTAGCTAAGTCTTGATAAAATAAGCGTGCTTTTTATTTCCGTTCATAACATAATTAATTACGCACCAAAATTTCTAGATTAAGAAGCATCAAAAGTATATTGCCCACCTTGGTACTTGCGAACTATCAACCGTAATGATCAAGCTCATTTTGACGCAGCATTGAAATCTTTGAAGGTAATATAAAGATATCTGGATTTGTATGCACAGCTTCAATAACATACGCTTCCATTAACCGAGCGAAGATAAGTCTTCCAGGTGCTAACTGCAACACGTGGAACGTATTAAACAAGGATCATTAATCATGACGGCACATATCTTTCCGATAAAAAACAAGTCCTCGATTAAACCTCTTTAATAAGAGAGGCACAATCGCAAGATTAGGAAGACCTTTGTAGCACCTGAAATATTATCTAGAGGCAGATTACGTCGTCATAACAAAATATGCGCCGAAGCCAACACCTGGTCGTAGCTATGCAACTTCGTGCGCAGGGAAACGCAAATAAGGAGTTTAAAGCATGTCCTCATACATGTTCCTGATCATTCATAGCCCGGGCAGCATTAGCCGGTCAGACGGTTATATGGGCGGGTTATATCTATCGATTTCGTGAAGGTTTTCACGGGGATAGAGGAAATTATGGCCTATCATATTTTAATATGTATGTGAAAAAGCTGTTTTTAGCCACACTAGTACTGGTAAATATTTGAAATCATGACAGTTTTTTCATGAACAAATATATGTTCTTGATTAAAATATAATTATAAACAGTTATTTAAATAGAACCACCGTGACGACGGTGATAATCTCATTCTTGCCAGCCAAAGTAGCATTATTCAGTTTTTTTCGGAACTCGTCTTAACCACAGTTAATACCTTGTTCCAGTTTCCATTCCTTGTTTTTGAAGACAAAATTTTTATATTTAGGTATGTGTACTTAAGGGACTGCCATAACATTAATTTCTGCAATTAGCTTGGTCCTCCTGTTCGGGGAGTCTTTTTAAGCATTAAGGGAAGATGAAACTAAGAGAGAGAGAGAGTCACGGAGACAATTTGAGGAACGCAGAAGGAGAAACAATGAGAAGGCGATAAGATGCAGAGATGTGAAGGAATTAAGAATGGCAATATCGGAAAGGCAATCTGAAAAAGGAGAAGTGGTGTAGTGTAGTAAAAACTGGTAATGGTCGTCGGATGTACGGGTGAGAGTTGGGTTTGGAAGGGAGGACGCATGTTGATGCAAGGAAAAAAACCATCGCGCTGGTTGAACGGGTGGAGAGGAAGATAAGATTATAAGTGGCTGGTTATCCCGCGACCACCCGAAGTCTCAAACAGTGAAATGGTTTCTTAAATATCCATGCATGTGGGCGAAAAACAATGCCAAAAATGCATGCCTGATCTACTAAAAGGTTGAAAATATGAACAAAATAAAAAAATAAAAATAATAATATGCAAATAAGCTGAGGGATAACAATTAAATAATTTTAGGTAGGAGAAAATGTATCAACACTGCTGTTTCCTCATACACTTTTATTTAGCACGACCATGGTAAATTTACCATTTATGTACCACGACCATGTATGTGGTAAAAGTGTATGTGGAAACGGCAGTGTTGATATCTTTTTTCCAACCTTTCTCCTTCTCTTTGCCTGAGAGTGTGCCGTATAAAAATTTTAACTTTTCCCGAAAATATCTGACTCTAAAATAATACATAAGTACCTAAAAATGGAAAAGATAAATCAATGCAATGGTATTTTATCGATGTGGAGGAGTTACACAAAATGTATTGATGTATTTTTCTTACTTTTATTTAATTTCTTGAGACAAAAATGTTTAGTCTTCCTCTATTTCACCCTTCCTGTATATTCTTCTTCTCCCCAATCAAGGCATCTGATATGCATGTTCTTTTCATTTTTCTGCTCGATTATTAAACATTCTTCCTTCTCAAATGACTTAATGCGCCACGTAAACTCCTCATATCGCCATAATTTTGAGGCACACATTAACGGATAATTTGCGTATAAAAGGTACCAATGCATTGCAAAAATAACACAATATTACGCTGAATATTATTTTCGATTTGAAATTTCCATTTAAGTGTGCATAATATCGAATGCCATTAGAGATGAAAAGATATGAAAAAATATACAGTTGGTACGAATAAAAGATGGTCGCAGATATAGTTCTGCAAGCAAGGCGAATGCGAAAAAAAATCAGCACTCTTGAAGTAACGAGCAAAACTTCTCAAAGAGTGGACGAACTCGGAGTATAGGAGATTTTTTTATTTTTTTCCTCGGAAAAGGCGAGGAAAGGATTTTTTGCACTCTCTTTGCCCTCCCGCTCACATTACGGCATGGAAGGTTGAAAAAAAAGGGAGCGTTCGATCCGGAGGGGAGGATTAGAGAAGGTTTCCGATTAGGCGGGAGTAAGCAGAGGAAGAGTGAGGGGCCAACGAACTGGGAGACCGAAAAAAAGAGTCGAGAGGGCGCAGGTGAGGCTGGATGGAATGAGAGGAAGAATTAGGCAACGAGGACGACTTGGAATAGGTCATAGGACGGAAGATCACCCACACGGCAACCCAATCGCACGGGAGGAAGTGGCGGAGTATAAAATTGGGGAATGCAAGGAGGAAGAAACTATCTCCTATCTCCTCTTGAGATGGACAAGGAGAAGAGTGTAAAGACTTGAAGCATGAGAGTCGGAGGAACGTAACCTATAAAAACATCACTTAATCAAAGGAAGGACAGTCGTGAAATGTAACCCGGAAACACTCAAAGAGGAATCAGAGAAGGGAAGAGGAATCGCAGGTGATTGAAGAAGAATTAAGGAAGAAGAAGGAGACATTAAGTGGGAAACGTTTAAAAGCGAGACGAAGAGAAGAAGTTCTATTATAATGACGTTGGCTTGAGCGTGGAGTCCTTTTAAACCCTCACAATAAAAATCTTTGAGGCAAATCATTCACTTGAATCATGATACATGACGTCCGAAAACAAAATGAAGAATAATAACCCGGCTTTACCGCATTATAAATGACAAATCAGTTGCATTTATTTATTGATTATTAATTTTGAACTCTATGATGAACCATCGTTTTTAATTTGAAAGGAACTTATCAAAGTTTAATCTCGCGACATAATACTGAAATTAATTTTTGCAAACAGCAATGCAGGGAACATCTAAAAAGAAATGATTGCCTAAAAAGAAAACCCCATTAATGAAAAGAAAACCTCGAGTGGAGTAGCATCTGACAAGACAAAAAAATTATGTAAATGAGCTAATATAAGAGAAAGGAAAACAATATATATTGATTATAAATGCTTTTTAAATTCAGATGTACAGAAAATGAGCCAAAATTAAAAGAAATAACATGGGACCAAAGGGTAGTGCTCACGTTAGAAAATTCATTTTTATTTCACTATTTGAAACGCCCTAAAGTCCAGGATAAAATGATATTAAAATAGCATGTGATCTTAACAAGATTTGCCCTCCGTTCTAAAAGGGTTTTCACGTCGCAGCATGGAAATGGAAAGGAGAGAGAAATGAATTGAGGATATTTGCGGCTAAGGAATACGAAGTGCGAGACAAGAGTGGAGTATGAAGTGAAAGAGAGAAGTGGAGTGAAAAGGAAATTACTGTGTGGCCATTTAAAGACAAAGCTCAGGAACGAAACTGAATAGCATTACGCTTTAAATAAAAGAGGGCACGGAAGACATGAGATGGAAAGGAAGATACACGGAGGCTGAGGAAGTTTTTTCATTAATGCAAGGAAGACCCCAGGGCGATTGCGCAACTTTTTATCCACACACACAGTCTAACGAAAAACTTAAGCTTAACGTTTTACCCACGGTTCTCCAAATTTCACCTCGAAATATCCATGCAAATAATGGAGTGACGAAAATGAGAATGGTCCCGAGAAGGAAATAGTAGCATCTGACAAAGCCTTTCGCCACATTTTAAATAAAGAATTTTTCCAGTGTATGCAATAAAGCATTATCTGAGGATTAAACCTCGAATATGAGTTACCAAAGATAAGTATCAGAAAAAATAGATGAACTTTTAAGAGATGAAAGGCAGAAACACAACGTATATCCGTGTCTTCATGAAATTGCTCGACATATTCAGCGACATCTTATTGTTAAACATCTGTTTCGCTGCAGCATATGAAAAATAAATAATTTATTTCAATTAAGAGTTACTCATGATATGCACTGCGTATTTCATCTCTTTAGTTATCCAAATGATGCTCACTTCTGACTGCAATATTCTCTGTACAACATCTAACATCAATGTTTATACGAAAATGAAATGACTTCACGAGAACGAAGTTGCTCCAGAGGAACTTGTGCACGAGTGCAACCATGAACCGACATTTAAGGCAAATGATAATTTTCCTGCGTATGGACAACTTACTTCCATATATTTCACATGGATTCCATGATCACAATTTGCGGAAAAGATCAGTTTTCCACCGATTTAGTCATTGGCTCTAAAATTCTTTTATTTTCAACAAATGCTGACTTTTGAAATGTTGATGGAAACTGTCTCACGCTGTGAAAATATGATCATTCGCAATTTCACCCACTTATGAAGTTTCATTTCAAGAATTAACTTTCTCAACATTTGGTATTGGATCATCCAACTGACAATCCTCTAGTTGCAATTGAAAAAATATAGTGGCGGGGAAAATATAAAGTCACACTAGGAATCCACGGGACAAACACTAAAACAAATAGACGAATTAAACTTAGTGAATATCAAGTTGGGCAGAAAGATTATGATGGCACTAGCAGTGGCAAGGAAGATGAAAAAAGACCTGGGTAAGAAAAAATGGAGAGCTGTAGTTACTTAATCTTGAAATTAAGAACAAATATAATGGCGCTTCATCGAAAATAAATGCATTGTCCCCCGCAGTTCTTTCACGTTCCAAACACAGATGCTAACCTAAATGCCTGTTCAATACACTCCAGTATTGTTCTCCCCTGCTTTTTGTCTACAATCATCTACTCCAGCTGTTCTAATCGTTCGTTCCGCCACACCCTAACGCCGGGGTTGCTACCTAAAACAGGAATTTCGTTTTTGATGTAGTCTGCCAAAGGGTCATCTCTTTGTCTACATACCTCAATTCTTTTTGATCCGTAATTCACACGTCTTATCACGAACAACACTCCACAACGTTATATCCTAAAAATCTCTATTTTTTTCCTATTTCCCATAGGTTGCTTTCATATAGACGGAAAATAATCCGTAGAATATTATCGAAACTAGCTTATTTATTATAAACCGCATTAATAAACCTCTAGAATTTTGTACCAACAAAACGATCTGGCATCTATAAATTTACAACCTAGAAATCAACCTCCCATGCTTTACCAAGGCTAGAATGTATCGGTAGAGGTAACGGCATGTTAGTCTACGGGTGACAATGAAGCCAGAATGTGGATATTTGGGAAGGATCAGGCCCCACCTATTCCGTACAGAGCACTGAGTTTTTTTCGGCCACTTACGGAGACTGAATTTGCATTAAAATATTAATATCAATAAAATTGTGGGAAAATGCAATCGCAGAGGCGTCGTTTCATCTTCCTAGCACTATTTAACGAATATTATAATGTATTTAATTCATCAAGGAGTTAATTTAATCCATATGACTCTTTCCAATTTAACATTTTTGGCGCTTGTTTGCATGCCTACGCACTTTTTTAACGAACTTTTTTAACGGATTCCATTATTCATCTTACTGCTCGTACCAACCCCGTTTTACCGCTCACAAAAACAACTTCATCCACAGGTGTATCGTGAGTCCATACCCTGTACGTTGCGGCCAAGGTGACCGATGGCTTTTCAAATTAGCTGCGATGCCTCCTCCAGTACATTTTAACCCCCTGGGTTACGTTCTCTCCAAGTGCCTAAGGCCATTCAAAATCCGTTCCTTCCAAGGGCCTCTCCAAGGGGTACATTTGTCCAACGATTCCCACGTGAGGCAGCTAGCTGCCCATCTGAGGCGCGAATATGCCGTCACCCCCGCGGCTGGACAAATTTTTCACTTATGATCGGCCCGAGTTTCCGAGAATCACTCGGCACGCAAGCACACACCCTTACGTTGCGTGCCTCGGCGCCCTCAATGACCGGCACGTCAATAATCCAGACTTGTCCTGCGTGACCCCGTCAGCGTGCGCGAAAAGTGGCTATTTTAATTGGGCTGAGATTCAGCCGAAAGTGCCGAGGCGGGAATATCAGAATTGAGGCGTTGTTACAAACCCTCGTGGTGAGACAGTGCCAGTGAAATCTAGTTCGTGCTCATCTAGTCTAGTAAAGCCTCTTGCCTCGTCAGTGGATCAAGATCTCAGTCGGCCAAGCATGGATCAATTTTTCTGTCATCTCCACTGATTGTGAGTTATTTTTTTGTTACCTCGATCATAAGTAGTTCGGTAACATACGTAGGTAATTGTTCACGTTATTTTTCTCATTCAAGAGTTCTTGCTAAGAACCAATATTTTGGGTCACTTATTTCTTATCCCTACGCAGAACTGATACCTACCAGCCACAATGTTCAGCCAGAATCTAATTTTTGAGGGTAGAGCTCACTTAGCACTAAACCCAGTGACGCTTAAAATTTGCACATCAGTCCTGTTCCTTTCCCTGCATCGCTTCTGATTTTCCAGGGAGTTTTAGTACTCAGAAAATCATTCAAGCTCATGTTTAGCACGGCGAATCCGACACGACCTTTCCACAATTTCATCGAGGACATCAGTCAGTAGCCCAACATTTTCCCAAAGGTCTAAGAAACGATCATCTATTGTCCGTAAAAAATCCTAGACACCATAGCTCAAGACGATATAAATGATATCGGTCATTGTTATTTATCTAGTTCTAAATATTCCTCGTGCTGATATCCTTGCGCTTACAACGGTTCCACTCGAGTTTTAGTCGAGTCATCCGTTTCGATATTAGGAGGATGTTACATGTTTCACAGAAACTTTAGAAAATTTTGCAATACAAAAATTAGTTTTTGTACATGTTTAAGTACTGCATTGGCTTTCTTTAAATATGAAACGTATACAACGTCAGATAAGAGAAAATCAAGCAGACACAGTGGGGTCATCGGATCTTAGGGCCCCAGAGAACTGGCCCTTTTTTCACAGAAAAAAAAGCCGGTTTTGTACAGTAGAGTACAGTGATTAACTTTTACAGTGCTCAAGTAAACGTTTATCTCGGGTGATGAAATATGTTTGTTTCTCATTAATAAGCGTAGAAGAGAACATTCTTTAATATATGTTTTATTGTATTAACATTGGTTTTCTTGTTTAGAAGATCAAGCTTCTTAAATTCAGGTATCTAGAATTTACATTACGGACAGTAGATGTATGTCATAAATTTTAATCCTACAATTAAACAAATTAAGTCGTATTTCACCAAAAATTGTGCTTTTTGGGCACTAAGCATTGCTTTATTTTTATTTGAATACAATCAACGAAAATATTATTGCAGTGAAACCACAGATCCCAAATGAATCTTATCACGCAAAATTCGGATCGAGATGGTGATACTGACGGTGTCTCGACCGACCAGCACGCAAGATTGTGAAGCTACACGCCGCCAACTAAGCAGTTTTCTATGGCCCAAGTCCATCTAATGTTATTTCTATGGAAAAATAGTTTCAGTAACATTTATTTTTACGGAGGGTTTTCGGAAGTGAGTCGAAGTCGTGCAGCTGAGGTTTCACTGTTTTCATTTTTTTAATGAAAATATTCGAAGTGACATAAGCCGATGGAAGGCGCAGAAAAGATAAACTGTGTGAAACATTGGATAATGCGGATATAGTGTTGAAGTCAGGAGATATATAGGAGATTTTTTTTGCAGTGTCGCCGCACACAAAATTGGACCCTGCATAGGAAATCTACCGAATGGAGTAAATTCCGCTGAGAGAGCGAGATAAGTGATTTGAAGGGAAATGATGCATGAGGGAGCAAGAAGTTTTTCTGCCACGTCTGGAAGAACGAATGCATTGCAAAGATAAACAGCAGTGCCGGTGGTTTCCTCGATAAATATGCATTCAAGTAAACTATTCCGGCAGAGCTGTGCAGAAATCTTGATTTCCGGGGAATGATGTAAGAAAACTTCACCGTAAGACTAGCAAGGCGTTAAAGATGCAAGAGATAAAAAAAATAAACACGTAGAAATAAGATGACTCAGAAATTCACAAAATCTTCGAACCCTATTCACCTCTGTCAAATGAATTACGAATAATGTTTTATTTGGAGGGGATCTTCCTCATAGAGAAGGTGTATACATTTTTTTTAAATGTTTGTTTATGAAACCACCATCCATTCCCTGAAGAATATGGTGTTGCTACAAACTGTCACCCTATATTCAGGAAATAAGGTACAAAGGTATGTTTCAATAAGTTCTTATTTCTAAAACTCTTTTTTACTTCCAATGTTTACATAAATGGATAAAATGTGAAGGAATTAACTAATGATCAATTGTCTTGACAGTGGCGTTTTAAATGCAGTATTGATATTACAATGGTATACATCACCTGTTCTCATCACAAATCACGATAATTTTTTGATGGATTAAACATGAAGAAAAGTCAGTATAATAACACAGGTGAAGGGTTTATTCTACCAGAAGATGAATCTACATACAGTGCAGAATACTACCTCGGAAGTATGGGAATGCTTTATATAAAATTCCAAATGGAGCTTGTCTCTTTATTGCAGTGAAATATGAATGACAACAGTCGTAGAAAAACTGGAATTACATTCGAAATGCGGGGTAACATAATAATAACGAGGATTAAATGGTTCGACCGAGAGAAAAACAAAGAAGTTCTGAGAAATTGGTAGAAAAGAAAATTCTTCCGAAAACCACATAAAGAAAAGGAACAACCTAATCGGTCACATCTAGAGAAATGATAGTTAGATGAAGATCGTTGTCGAAGAAAAATGGAAGAGAAGAAAGGCAAAGTGCCTCGATTGAGGCACGGTATAAAATATAGCTAATGTTGAAAGTGAGAAGTGTAACAAAAAAAGAAGAGATTAGCTGATGGTGGAACAGAGTAAAGATCGCCGTCAAAGAAATCATAAAATTAATGATTATGATGGCTAATGAGAATTCACTGACCACCAAATTTTATAAATACCTTGAATTTATTTTAATCTACTACCAATTATTGAAGAACGTTGCAAAAAGTTTTAAAAAGCGGTGCAACACAGGCTTAGAATGTAAAGAGAAGGCAAAATGTAATTTATAACAACCACGTGACTTTTCTTCTCAAGGTGTTCTTTAAGATAAACAAATGAGCTGAATTTCGTCCATGAAACATTTATTTAATGAAGAAATCTTACCCGATTCTTTTGTCAACTAATAATAACTTTACTGTTTAACTCCTGAAAACATTTAAATCAAACTAAATTAAAGTGAACTTGAATAAATACGATTTTTTAAATATAATAAATACATTTTAAACTCCACAGTCAAGATCCAAGCGTTTTACACATCCCAGTACGTTTCTCTTCATGAAATCAAATTTATTAGTTCCGATACTAACAAGTTTTTATTAATACGGTAAAATGTTTTATTGGACGTTTATTACGAGGTAAATTGCATTTTTAAAGAAATTTCTCCAAAATATTCTGGCCTTCTTGAACCTCATCGGACGGCAAAATAATTTTACCGTAGGCGATAAGTTACATCACAGATTTTTCAAAGGTAATTTTATTAATATTCAGAGCTTCTTTTCATGACACATATACTCAGGTTAGGTCAAGCAAAATAACACACAAAAATTTGATTATATGATGCATTGAAATAGCTCTCGTAGTGCAGTTTCATGTTTGCCCTTATATAGCGGATGTGAAATGTGATGAAAATCAGGTTTAAAAATGCATCCTCGTAAAATTAGAAGATTATAAATAATGAGATGAATACAAGGTACTAAATATAAGATGAGTTTTTGCGTAACATTGCTGATGATAATATGAGTAAAACGCAAAAAATGATTTGAAACCGTTTTAACTGAGATATACTGCTTGACTTGCAAAGTCAATCATTACATCCAAGAATGAAGTTCCCCCGATTCCATGTAAAAACTGCATTACCTCCATAATAAAGTCAATAAATAGGGTTAATACTTTTGAATATTAAGTCAGGTGAAGAAAATAAACTTTGTTTGATCTTAACCTGAGCCTCCCAGCAAGCATTATGTATCGGCCTAACCTGTGCAGCTCAGCGGTTTCACAGCTATTACTTCGAACAAGCTTACTTGCTCTTAAATAGATATTTGTCCCACCAGTGCATTACTTTCAGTAAAAATTGAGAAGGAAAGACCATTAAATAGGATTTGGGCAGAATATTTCACCTTTCTAATGGAAAGAAGAATCATGGCATCACGCGTTTCATTTGTTTTACCTCACTCTAAAATTTTATGTGTATTTGTCTACAAAAGTCGTGTTCCTCACGGTGAGATTATAATACTGGGAATGTTCCCTAGATTTCATTTATTTTCTACCGTAATTATATTTTCAAGATAAGACGCATTATGCTCGCTGCAAAACACAAGAAAATAATGATATCTTTATTTCCTTGTGACTTTTGATTAGTGCTTAGCTGTGATATGCTCACGTAACCATTTAAACTTCCTGCCACAACGCTTTAAAATTGGCAAAGTGCTAGGATATCTTAATGATTCAATATCTCTGCTCCGAAATGAGTAAATGTTCATTACAACATCAGAATCAACCGGAGGAAACTCTTTTTCGGCGCCGTCCATAAACACGCCACACCATCGCCATTCGCGTCTTTAATCGTGAGGTTCCTGGGAAGCACCTCGATGTCGCGGCTATAAACCGAACTGATTGCTTGACACCGGAAAATTGCGCTCTAAAAGACCGGCGTAAAATCCTCCTTCCCTATGCGCACTCACCGCGGAGCAAGCACGAGGCACTTCCCAGGGTCGGTTTGAGAGAGGGTGGAGGAAAAGTGAGATATAACATCATTCTGCTCTCCTCCACTTTTCTCACCATTTCTCACTTCCTTCCATCTTGACATCCCTCCCTCTCTCCCTGGATTCTTCTCTGTCCTGTTCCACGACCCCATCTCATATGTACACTTGCTCCAGCCCTTAAACAACGCCCTCTCCCCGACGGTTCCTTGTTAACCTTTCCGTCGCCCTAAACAAAAAATTCCCTTCCGTTTCCCTATTCCATAGCAGTTGTGGAGTCGCGTGAGGCACGGTGGCCTCTCTTACTTGCTCCGCCAAAATGAAAACCCCTTCAGAGAGCAGAGATGATTCTCCTCGTAGACGCAATGAGTACCTAATTTCTTTTCAAACCAGAAAGCTAGGGAAATCTGATCACTGAGATCGTAGAGATAGAAGAAATGCAGTTTTTATTGCTTTTTTTTGTGTATCAAATAGAAGATTCCACATATCTGTTAAGAGAAGTGGCTGAAGAATGTTTCCTAGGGTAGACACAATGAAAGCACTCCCGTGAATAGACCAGTAGTCCCATTCCCAGTCTCACGCATGCTATTTTTCAACCAAACATTTTTAAGACATCCTACAGTACTCGTTTTTTAATGTAATTCACATATTCGTGGGTATCAATGGGTTAATGACAGGTTGGTACGATTTGTGTTTAGAACGCGTTGACAGCAAACTTCAATATGAAAACGCTAGACTCTAATTATTAAAAATATTTAGTACCGAAATAATTTCATATTATCGGATGCTAGAGTGCATAAAATTATAACATAATATTTAGAAGACTTATAAAGCGTAAAATGTTATTTATTTTATCAATACCCTTTGCGTTATCTCCTAGGATATTGTATTTGTGGCCTCGGATAGTCAAATTCTTGTGCACAGCCTAGTGACTATCACTTTCTGCCAGGAGATATCTTATATTAATCGGAGAGTCGCAAGCATCACATAGGGTTTTGGCTTTCTCTACTAAGAAGACGTATGAATTAGTAACGACACTATACACTAGGCTTAATAACATTTAGAGCATTAGAATTATCGAGTGTCGATAATGTCACTTCAATTAATGCCATATATCAGCAGAACCTTAAAATCAGAAATTTTTGCGAATAACTATGTTACTGTTAATGGAACACAGATCTCAAATGAAAATACATGTATTTTCACGTGACTCTTTGGAAATTTCTCACAAAATTAGGCATAAAACGGAATGTGTTAATCCATACTCCATACTAATATATATAAATGTAATGGTGTCTGTCTGTCTGTTTGTCTGTCTGTTGCTCAATCACGCAAAAACTACTAGACGGATTGAGCTGAAATTTGGTATGTAGATAGGAAATATGTCTGAGCAGAACATAAACTATGTTAAAATACCCTCAGGGTCCCAAAAAGACCCTGAATGGGCCCTTAGATGGATCCTGGTGGTCCCTGGGATTGAGTTCGGTGCAGTGGTCTCATTTTTTGCTTATTCAAAGTACTTACATTCAAGACAGAGGGCTGGAATTTTTTTATCGGATGGCTGAATAAATGAAGTTTCTAATTCTTTCAATCAATTTTCAATTACGCTTAGTATTTGTCTTGAAATCATATTTTTAGCCGAATAATCTCACATTTTTCTCTGAAATCAACAAAGCATGTTTCCTTGACAACCAGAGATCGGTGTGAATGTCCTTTGATTTTCAAAGGACATTCAAGCCTCTAGCATTTAAATGATACTTTATTCTGCAGGCCCATGATAACAGATAGATATAAATTCTATATAAGAGAGGACCAGAGTCCCAAGGGTCCCATGTTTGATGTTTTTAAGGTTTGAAAAAAAAAGTTAAAAAAGAGAAACGGTTACCGCCTCGTGGCGTTTCTCGGGTAATGTTAAGAACCGTAAAAAAAGTTTTCTTCCCAGTACGAGAGACGGGCCACATAGAATATGCGTAGAGATACTTTCTGCTCTCGCTGCATGACCGCTTGGTTGGTGCACCTAAACGTGATTTGAGTCGGCAGATTAGGATAATATGAAAATAGCTAAACATTGAGCTCGCGATAAGTAGAGAATTATGTAGTTCTATCTACCATGAGCTGTTCGGCTATGCGGATTCGCTATCCCGTTCTTTAATTAAAAGGAATAACACCATAATTTATACTTGGTACGCAATCATTGTAAAACCTTTGATGGATCACTTGAAAGTTTTGAAAAATCGAAAACTAAAGCATGAGGTTTTAAAAACGACACATTCAAGGTGAAAGCTTAAAAACGTTCCAGGTTGTCTTCCATATTCTCTAGATATTTTCATTTTTTACATGACCCTTTTCATATTCCTTGACTTTTCCCGGTTCTCCAGGTTTTTCGGACGTGCTGCAATCCTGCTATCTGTATAAAAATAGTAAAAATCAGAAAATATTTTAAGCTGCGAAACGAGCAATTTGCAAGAGCTCTTCGTAAATAAAATCTATGATAAAAAAGCATTATTTCTAACTTTTTTCGATAAATCTAATACATATTTACAGTAAATATACCCTTTAATATATATTCTTAAAGTAGCTCTCATTGGGGCACTGCATATATATCGGAGAACACTTACGTAGTACACGATAAAGGAATTAAATAATGGTAGGAATGAAATAGACTACACATACAATTAAATAGGTTAATTCACTCAAGATACGGCTAAGAGAACCGAAAATACGAGATGGCCACCTATCTTACGTGGTGATGAGTTTGCGTGGGCCATTTTTGGATTTTCCGTGCATGAAAGAGGACCAACAGTTACTCGTCTCTCCGTGCACCTGGAAAACGGTCAGCGTGTCTACTACGACAACTATGTACAACATAGGTTACCTACTCCTCAAATGACCGCACTAACAGTATTCTTCAGACAGTGGTTTTCTTACAAAATAAGTTCAATGATTTTCACACCCGTTGAATTTCAACGGGTAGCTTCCGCTAGTTGAAGATAAATCTGCACGACATTTATGGGTTGCATAAATTTCTATGAATCCGCAATGGCCACTGGGAACTGCCCCCATAACCCCTGATGTGTGAATTCAACGCCATTCCAGGATCTAACTCAAGTGAGTTATACCCTCACTAAATAGGCTGACTACTATAGGTAAGACACCATGGTGACGGTGGATATGGCTCTATCGCGCATTGCGAGGAACTAATAACAATTTGGGGTGATTACATTTTTATCTTAGGTGCAGTAGAAATATTTTCCCAGCTGATATTTTAGTAAATTAAGATAATTCATGGTAAATTAATAGTATATTGACGCTAGATTATGCTCACGGATAAAAATGTTGAGAAAGAATTGGATGCGAAATGTTAACTTAAAGGCACCCATATACGCTGAATGACATTTCTGCAACTCTTTTATCCTGCACAACGCATGCTCAATTTATATTTCCTTTGCATATGGTCCGCTAAAAAATAAAGTATTCTGCAAATTAGATGGGCAACTGAAGGGGAGAAAGCGGCTGAGTGAGTGTCAGAGACGGAGAACACTCTTAACCCCTTACTCAGTGACGTAGATGAGTGATGGCCAGGATCCGCGCAGACGGCTAGCAGCTAACTACAGAAGGAAATATCACCAGCAGTTTAGATTAAAAACTCACACTTTTCAAAGAAATGAGATTTGCATTGCCTTTTGATTAATATGAAAGGCATTATATTAAAAGAAGTTTTTTTAGTCACAGGTAACTCTTTATCCCTTCACAGGATTGTAAATTATAATCCTAGCAATGTCTCCTCTTTCATTAGTGATCAAGAAAAAATTATACTTGAGAAATGTTCAGCGCGTGTACGCAGATTCAAACCTCTTTGCGTACAATTTTGTTAGGTTGAAAAATCATGAAATACCCAATTCTAATACCTCAAACAAAAAAGGAAATAACGTGTATTTTTTTTGGTTGATGCAAAGTAATACATATACTATCATACTGAAGAAGCATATTTTATAGGTAACGAAATGTTCCAAGCAATGTTTGTTCAATTAAAGATTTTTGACAGCGCATGAATGAAATAGTCCAAGCTGATTATCATATAAATTTTAGTTTGTACATTTATGATTTGACAAAATGAAAATTGATGGCTCCTTCACTAAAAATGAACTGATAAAAGGGGTTGGAAACTTAAACAAGCAACAAACACAGCTCATCATTAGTATAATAAATGCTTATGACTGAATACATACATATTCTTATTGTTCACGAGATGACATGGTAGTCCGGTGAGAGGGGCTTTGGTCTATTAAACATAGGTTCCGTGTTCGGACTCGGGTGTGGCCACTAGATTTCCTTCTGATCCCAAATAATGTAATTTTCTGTGGGCCATATATTTCTGGAAAACCATTGGCAGCAAGATGAAATGAACTTTCCTCCTCCCTGACCTGATATGCGATTCTCACCCACCGTAGACATCAGTATTTGGTGTGCTTTATCCTCACTAACAAGTTCGACCCTTGGGTATAACACCGTGATTATTCATTCATCTCCACTATGTTAATCAAAAGTAAAATTCACGTAGGAACCGTGCGATAGTGATGGGAATGTCATTGATGGGAGAACATTAATTCTTAGCAAATGAGAAGATGAAATGTCTCACGCGACTTACGCAAATTCGCGCACTCTATATTGAATGAGACATAGTTAAAATGCTTTAAATTCCATTCATAACACTTAATTACAAGGCCCAGGTTTACTGCAGCGCAGAGTTATACGACCTTTTTTCTACCTTCGCGATGCATAAGTTTTACTATGTGACGCTTGAAACTGTTCCGCTTATAAATTTATTGCGTTTGAAAAGTGAAGCAAAATTATGGTCGAACAGTATACCAGTAAGAAAGAAGAAGAAATACCCATAGATAGAAGTCCAATAATGGATTCAGTGTGAAATAATACAGTCAATTATCCTTTAAGTGTTACTCTAAGCATGTACAAATGTAGATGAAGATGGTTTTTTTGATGAAACTGCCTTTTACATTACTATAGTCGATTCTTCTCTTTCGGCAAAAGTCTTAGAATATCCGCTAGTGACTTCATTTTTTTATACCCCTACCTCTCGATCTTCACACCCTTCAACCTTACTTTCCTCTTTTTTTTCTAAATCCACAAAGAACTAATTGTAACATCTCAAGAGCTATAGTTCATTGTCAGCGTCTTCTCACCTCCTCAATGTCTGAGTCCAGATTTCCTAACCACTTGACACCGATCATGCACTCCGGATTTCACTGAACTCCTCGCAACGTCTTCATACAAAAACTCTGTCTTCAATCCCTATAAGCAAACCACCTTCACAAATATAACTCCACACTAAGCATTCTTAGCATGAGATCCAAGTTTACTCTCAAGCGGAGACACCATTTAAACGTACATGTGGCCATTCTGGCGAAGTAAGTAGGCCATGAACCACACTAGAGGTGGAAGAATTAGGTTTAGCCTCTCACTTTCCGATGTACCCCTATCCCAATTTCAGACCCATCGGTATTTCATTTTTGTCTTCCTTCAAGCAAAACTCCAGTTGGTTCCACTGCCTCCAAATTCTTCATATATTTTTTGTCCGATGAAAATATTTCATTAGATAGATACTGATAAAATGGTGGTACGAAAGAAAAACGAGGAAATTATTCAGTTCATATTGAGTAGGATTTCAACAGAAATAAATTACACAAAATTGAATACCTGCTTTTTGTACCACGGAAACCATAATGATTTCAGATGTACTCACATGCTTATGAATCGCAATATATTTTATTGTTTATTTCTCACCAATATGCCAAATTAACTACATCACTGAGTGATTCAACGTCGTAAATTTATAACATAGGTTGTTTATTTCTTGTTAATGAAATTTTCAAATATTTATTAATAAATTATATCCTTGCCCACAATTTGTTGCCAAAAAAATTATAGAAAATTATAAATGCTACATGTCAGAGCAAAGTAATTCCTTTGAAAAAATTGATGTAAATTTTCTATGTGCAATTACACAAAACACCTATGCAACAACTGCTTTTCTATTGAATTAAAAGAGTTGAGGATTTAAACGACAGGTTCGTCTCGTTAAGGATCTCTTCCCGCCACTTATATTGCTTGATGCCCTAAGGGTCCATTACATCTCTCTGATGCTCCGCAATGATGGACTATAACTTCAGAGTGCTAGGTAAGATCTATAGTCCATTGTGAGATCAGCAGAAAGACAGGGGAGTTAAGAACGTTTTAAGGGCTTGTCGTTGTAGGAGGAACATAAAAAAAGAGACGGGAAAGCAATGGAGCTGGTGCAGGAAGGTTAGGCGGAGTGGTGATTTCTCACTCGCCCCACTTTTAAGGGTTTTCTGTCAGCAGTTAGCTATCTTTCCGAAACATGGCAGGGGTCAAGTAAGGGCGAGAAGAAATGTGGCGGGGGATGTAGGCTGGATGGGAGGGGGAGATAACAGGGAGCGAGGGCAGAATTTGAGGATACTATAATCCTTGACCCAGGCCGACTTTTCCTGTCCCAATTGCCCCCCTTACCTTTCCTCTCATATCATCTGTTTAAAGCAAAATAGTAACATTTCTTGTAAGTTAAACAGATTCATGCTTGACGTAGTGGAACGAACTCAAAATTAATCAACCAACACTTTCACTTTTCTACAGAGTTCTCTTATGTACTACGCGTTTCAACTCGCAGAGTCATCTTCATGTATAAGATAAAGTTTTCCAAGGGAAACACCACACTTATATTCGCCCGAACCTTTTCGTTCCAATAGTTTCACCCTTCAACTCCTCCTCTAATCCCTCCTTTTCTGTTGCCTTAACACACCCTTACTCCATCTTGCCTTCCCTTTTCAATATGAGTGTGTTGTGTTCCTAGGAAAACTTTGTTTTGTATGTACCTAATGATGACTCTGTGAGTTGAAACGCTCAGTAAATAGAAGAACTTTATGAAAAAGTATCAGAAGAAAAAGAAAAAGTTAAAGTTTTGTGTAATTGAAACATTTGTACTCACATTTCTCGCCATCGCCACCGACAGCTGAAGCGGTGACCATCCACTGATGAGAATATTTACTCCCTCTGGGGGTCAAGGTTTTAACCCCGCCTCCATCGCCGCAGACGACGACGCCACGCGAGGAAGCGATGCGAGGGCACATGACTCCTTCGAAACCGCGTAACCTTCCTCCGCTCATTCCGACACGAAAGAGAGACCCCCCGAGGAAAACCTATAAAAAGCGAGTGGGCGGATATTATCGTCGGGAAAAAAATATGGGTCTCCGATTACTTTTCCGCGATCTGCTCCTCGCGTTGGCCCCTGTCCTCCCCTCCCACCCCCATGAAAAACCTGCACTTTTACGACGGGACTGGGTGGCGGGAGGGCACACGGGGAGTCCCCAGAGTGGACGGGGGTGGGCGACGACGTCACGGTCTCATTTCCCTCAGCGATCTCCGGAGAAGCAAAGGGTTGTAGAGAGAGAGAGATATAGGCAAATAAAAGAGTGCCGTTGGTGGTTGAATGGAGGGGGAAAGGGCGGGGGAGGAGAGATAGGGAGTGGAGAGGGGGAGGAGAATAGCTGTCCCTGGCGGTCTTAAGCCACGATCAACTCGCTAGGAATGAGCAGATGAGATATCAGCGATGAGAGGCGTATATTTAAAAAAGAGTGTTTCGGTGATGGCTAATTCCTACGTGGTACTCATCTGCGGATTCCACTCCGAAAAACAACATGAGAATGATTAATGTGGAAAACGGATGAATAGTATCTGTGATAAAGAATTTGGTGATGGGCAGGGTGACACATGTCTTCTTTCATTCGCCGTGTGTCGTAATAGCAACGGAATCAATAACTCTCTCCACGCGCTGCTAGATATTTCTCCTCGCTATTTTCTTTCCAAATCGAAGCACTGACTATAGACTTAAGGGTAAAAATAGACGGAAGTGTGCTTAGCATATTTATAATTTTTCTCATTTTAATGATAACTCAAATGACCAATATTCCATAAACAAGTTAAACTTGTTTTGGTGAAGTTTTGAAAAATACACATATAAAAGTATTTCCAGACACCATACGTGTCATGATCATGAATTTTCCATAGAATTATATGTCCACAGGTTAAGCAAAGCATTTTCGTGGTAGTTTTTCCTGAAATTCACTCAAATCAAAATGGGCTTAGGTTCGGCACGAATTTTCCTTACTCTCTACTCCTCCACTTCTCCTGATCACTCCCCGTCCAATTGTATTTCAAATCCTTACAAATTCTGCCCATTTGGTTTGAACTTAAAATACTCATTCACTCACCACTTTCCTAGCATAATTCATATATAACGACCTTCAGAGTTCCATTGGCACGGGGTATTACGTGTTTTGTCAACTTTAGTCTGCCTCCTGATTTCCTCCAGCGATTTTCCTTCTTCCACACCAACCATTGATATTCCTTATTTGTATTTTTATGACCATTTCAAGATTTTCCAATTTTCGTCAAACCCCACTCTTAAAACTAAGGAGCTTTTTCCTCAACCCTGATTTCTACACGGTCCTAGACCTCAATCACGGATCATCATGACGCTCCTATTCACGCCATCTTTATTTTTTCATCGTGCTTAGCAGAGCTAAAATATTCGAAGGTTTTATTAACTTAGCCTAATTCGAAGTGCGATTCCCTCTTAATTTGTCAAGGCTTCAGGATTAATAATAACCCGCTGGGAAACCGAAGGAACTTTTAATCAATTTATGCGTCCGGAAAATACTAGGTAAATCAATTCCTTAAATATTTCCTGGTACCTCAAATCACTAATTTCCATCGTTGGATCGAGTTTCAGTCCAGTTTTCGCAATATGCGTACCGGTAACAGATTTGTCTTAATAGGTTGCGATGAGGATCCAAGACCTCCAGTCTGAGCAACAAGCTCCATACAAAGCTCTTCAATTTACTTGCCTCGAAAGTGAAAAAAATGGCACGTATTTTTTTAATAATATTTTTTATTAATACGTGGACTCATCCATTGCATCGGGATTCGCGAGAAGAGGCGAATTTACTGATGACCGTCATCCATCGAGAGATGTTTGCCCTCGTGCTTACATCTGCGGTGGGAAGGATGACGACCCCGACTCGGAGAGTGGGGTTCGATCGCTCGAAGCAGCGACCAGGAGATCGAACACTCGCTTCACGGACGTGAGTCGAGAGAGAAAGAACTATAGGCGGAAACGAGTGCTTCTTGCGAATTATCGCGCGGAGAGCGAGGAAAGAAAGACAAGAGAGAAAGAGGCTAGCAGTGCAGAATGGATGTGGAGGAAGGCCTATACCATCGTTCTCGATGGTTGCTGATCCGACTTTAATGAAGACCGATTCAATAAGAGCTGGAGATAATGGCTTGAGCCAATCCGTAATCAGCGGTACGTGAGGAATGATCAATGCCGCCGAGTAGAGAAGATGCAACCACTCCGCGGTTAGTACCTACTCCTGCCTTGGTGGATAATATAGAAGATCCACAATTGATATGTAATTTAATAAGAGGGGATCGGGCTCATGCAGTAACTAGGGTACCTACCTCTTACCTCAAATAGCCTTGGCTCGAATCCTGGGTGGATAGGATTGATTCGGTGGCTATGGTATAGGATCCCAATCATGTGGGCTCTAGCTTGTATCGCGATGATTGCAGAGAAGTTCCCTTGGTATACCAGTCTCCTCTAGTGTCCTAAGTAAAGAGCACTACAGTACTCTGTTTATCGAATGAGATGTTGAATAGTGGGCCCTCTAATGTACGCCGGCGCCAGATCCCCTTTAACTCCGCCTCCTAAATAAATCCAGTTTCTACCCAGTCATCCACATATTACACTGTAAAAAGTAGATCTGATTTTACGGCACAAAATCGATCTGAATTTCAGATGCAACAATTTTAAGACAGGGTATGTTGAATTTCAGCAGTAATATCGTGTCTAAAAATAAGGCAGGTGAACGACTGAAAATCAGACCATCCAGAATCCTGCTTCCTCTGCTTCCTGCTTAACTGCTCCTGTACCAACCACCCATGTTCCTGCCTCTTCCGCACCTTGCATCCGTGTTCCTGCCTTAAACCAGACAGCGCTTAAATTCAGATCGCACTGAAAATCAGATCAACTTTTTACAGTGTATGCAGGTGGTGAAAATAGCTTCCACTGTCGGTAGCTTTCTCAAAAAACTACTTCTACTAGCCGTATAAAGTTCATAGCATATATTAGACTAAATTCTGGCTCCTATCTAGGCGCTGAGTAGAGGACACGTCAAGTTTAGTACTACATTTACTTGATAGAACGTAAAACAGACCCTTGATAAATTTCGCTGGGAGCAGGTTAATACCGACGCCGGGTTTCTTAGATTACCTCTATCTCACTAAATGGAGAGAGATTACCTCTATCTCATAAATGTGTATCGTTGTAAGGCGCAGCCCTTTCTCATATAAAGAGAAAGGATGACGGGGGATCATGCAGAAGAGAAAATAAACAATATAGGTAGAATATAGAATATAAACAATATATGATAAGCTGGAGGAAATAATCGGGGAATTTAAGCATAGGAAGAATCTAATTGCTATGGTAGATTGGAACGCTGTAGTTGGGGAAGGGAGGGACGAAGGTGAAGTGTAGGCGTAGGTAATGGGCTTGGTGTAAGGAATAACCGTAGTGAGAAAGCAAAGGAGTTCCGTGGGAGGAATAATTTAGTGATCACAAATACATGGTTTGAACACCCTCTCAGGCATAGATACACTTGGAAAATACCGAGGACAAGGGAGACACCAACTAAATTACATAATGGATAGGTAAACTTATATTAATTGCGTGAAGAACTTGCGTATTTTTCCTGGTGCAGATGCAGACTCCGAACATACATGGTGGGAATGAAATGTGAGGTGAAATTAAAAAGGTTGTAAGTAAGAAGAAAAATTAAAAATTGGGACGTAGGATAAATGGCTGAAATGAAGCGAAAGAATATCAGAAATTGAAGGGCAGTTGCATGAAGAAGGAGGGGCCAAGGCGAACAGTAGATAAAAGGTGGGAAATAATAAACACGAGAATGTAAAGAGCAACTCAGAAAAAAATGAAAGAGTAGGTGCTAGGAGGATCAAAAAAGTCAAGTAACCGCAGAGGTGACTGAAAGGAATGAATAATAAAGGAAAGAAGGAAATGGAAAAATGTAAACACAGAGCTATACAGAAGAAGATATAAGTCAATAAACAATAGACTTAGGAGATAAACAAATGGAGCAATAAAAAGTGTTAGAGTCTGCAATGTGAGAAGATAGAGAGGCTCAAGAGAGAATAAGAAATAGGCAGCATGTACTCAAATGTTAGAATATTGTCGGGCATCACGGAATGTATAACTGTACCCTGCATAAAATAAAAATCCGGAAATTTAGCGATGGACCCTGAAGAGAATCAGCTTCGTTGGATGGAATACGTGGAAGAGCTATGCGTTAGTGAAAATAGGCCAAGAAGGGCATAGAAGAGAAAAATGACGTAGATAAGGATGAGCTGGAACCACAGGAATACTGGATTATAGGATAGTGAAAGTAATGCGATAAATGAAGGTGGATAAAGTGGGAGTATAGATAACATCCCGGCTTAATTCCTGAAGAACCTGGGGAGAAATGGAAGGGAGAGATATTGTGAGCTCTTTTGCAGGAGGATTGACCGGAGGGCTTTTTAAAAACCCAACTGAAACATAAACCGAAAAAAAGGGGATCAAGGAATGCGAAGACTACAGAACAATATTTTTAATTTCTCATGCGGCAAAGATCGTGCTTAGAATTGTCAAAAAAATAATGCTAATAGAGCCTAAGATTTTCTTGATGAGGATCAGCTTTATTTCGCAAGGTGAGGGTTACTCGGGATACGATTGCAGTGATGAGAACATTTGCGGAAAGGAATTTGGAATAAAATCAGGATATATTCGCATGCTTTGTTGATTTTGAAAAGGCGTTAGGCAAGGAGAGGTGGGAAAAGTTAATGGAAATAATACGGAAGAAAGGAATAGACTGGAGAGACTGGAGACTGTTCCGGAATTTATGCATGACACAGAAGATGCAAGTGAGAATATGTGATGGAAATCGGATTGGGCGACAATAAGGAGAGGATAGAGACATGGCTATCCGTTATCGTCGGTACTTTTTAACATATACTAGGAGTAAATCTGAGAATATGTGATGGAAATCGGATTGGGCGACAATAAGGAGAGGATAGAGACATGGCTGTCCGTTATTGTCGGTACTTTTTAACATATACTAGGAGTAAATCGTGACAGGTTTCGTATGAACTCCAGGTGGAAGTTGGGGGAAAATTGAAAAAATCGTTGATGTCTGCGGATGACCAAGCGTCAGTTGGTCAGTGCAGTCAGTCAGTCAGCCCAGAACTTACAAAAATACTAGAAGCGTTTCAATGACAAATGACAGATCAAAAGATACGAGATGAAGAGAAATCACAAGAAAATGAAATTTATAAGCTTTTTGAGATCAAAAAGAGCCAGTTTAAATTTTAAATTTGGAGAGCAGAAGCTAGAGCAGGTAGCATGATACAGCAATTTAGCTATCTAGGAAGCATTTTAGATAAAGGCTAGAGCAGCATTAAAGTCAAAAGGAGAATTGCATTATACTGTTTTTACGTGAAGTGTGGCACTACATGGTGCTAAAACTTGGTCCTTAAGGAAAGAAGATGAAAATAGATTCGCTTTTGAGATGTGGCTATGTAGGTGATGAGAAATTAATGTGGGTTGAAAGGAGACGAACGATGAAGTGCTGAATTTGGTTCGAGAGGAAAAAAGGAAAATGAGGAGGAGACAATGTGTGTATGGAGAAGGTAATAAAGGACGAGGGTATTTTGAGGGACGTTATTTAGAGAAGAATGTTGGGTAAGTGCAGTAGAGGGAGGAGAAAAACGGGAAGTCCGGATAGAATGATAAAAGGCAGGAGATATGATGTGCTAAAGAGGGAAATCATGCGATATTTAGGGATTTATTTAACGATGATAGGAAGAGCTGAGAAGACATTCATGAAAATATTTGCCCGACGTCAAATGTGATGTGGTCGAAAATGAGAAAGTAGTGCGTGAAAAAACTCATATGGGGTAGTCAGTTTAAAGCCACTCAAATAATTGGCCAGAGAATCTTTCTTCAGCCTAGTATTGCAAAATAACGGTGAAAAAATATAATTGGCCGCGAAAATGATGAAGAAATATCATTCGAAAGCGAGCGAGTAAAGGGGTATTGGTATGCCTGTACGGAGGAGTAGAACCAAAAGCTAAGAGCACACTTAAGAAGTATTTAATGTCTCAGGGGCAAACTGGAGAGGGAGAAATTTGATTTACTACTATGATTCAAAGATGAGCATTGCAATTCCACAAATCATTATTTTCAAAGTTTCCAATTTTTCAATACCTGTAATCGAATGGCAATTCGAGAATTAGGTAATCAAGATCAAGTAAAGCGGCGTGTTTTGTAAAAAAAAACTCCTATAAACATATGGAAAGTGTCACTCAGCAATTGGAAGAGCTTGGTTGGGATACCCTGGAGACTGAATGATGGCCGCAAGACTAAATTTACTCGAAACATTCAATTCTCAAGAATTCGAGTTCGACACTGCATGCATATTTTTACTCCCCCCACTTAGTCAATAGGACAGCGAGAAGTGAAATATTAAGAGATATGGACTGCCCGGCCAAGCGTTGTTAGAATCCTTTTTTCTCGCGCGTAATACACTATTGAAACGCAAACAAAGTATAATTCTTTAAGGCACATTACATATCATGGTAAATTATCAGTTTTTTCAGGTATAACTCTACCTGACGTCTGGTGACCTATCACCCCGTCACACGCTCTTATGGCGGCTTTCATGTTAAGACGTTGATACAGTTAATTCTGAGTAGGTGAGATAAACTAAGCATTTAATTCATGCTAGACATGTTTCTGCTCATAATAAATTACATTGTAGGTACTAATTTGTACGCATATCAGTTTTATATACACTATCTACTGCAAGCAATTTAATATTAATGGAACTCAAACATCGATAATTAATATTGTATGGGCCACAAACGACGAATGTTTTGCATCTTATACAACATTGTAACCTGGAATGTTTGGAAAATAAGTGGATCCACGGTTATTTGAAACCCTTTCCACTTAAATAACAATCACCAGATTGCATAGCATCATAAGCTGCGCAGTAAGGCAAATATGGAGCTGAGATTTCGAACGAACGATCCCACAGCAGTACAATTATAATAACTTGGTGTGCAATCACAACTCTTGGCCACTAATAATAGCGCACAGTAAAGAAATCGTTGTTAAAAAAGAATCTGATATAATATTTTTAGTGAAAATTTATTTCTTTCACTGCGAATAATATTAATTTTAATATGATTAAGCATCTTTAAAAAAGCATGGTAATGATGATAAAGCACAATTATATTGCACAGAGAATGTTAAAATGGTAGAATATATGCACAAATATGCTTTTATCGTTTTAAAAATGACCTGAAATGAAAAAAATAAATTATCAATAAAATACTATATGCTATACTTTTTTATAAGGCTTTAATAATTAATTCGTTCATTGCCAGCACTCGTGAGTATAAAGCCAATCACACGAGGAAGAGAAAAAGCAATGACATTATAAATGTAAATCAATTGTACATCGGGGACATTTTCACACGAATAAAAAACGTCTCGAGGTGATAGACGAATTCATAAATAAATGCTCGTCCTAAAACTTTTTTTACTTACGTATTCTTGCCATCAGCGTCAAATAAATCGTGCACTCAGTTAAAGGTTCAAACTGGATGTTACATGATGTATAGGAATACTCTTAACAATTCTGGCCCGACGTGTCCGCCATTCGCCATGTGTAAAAGGTACGAACGGGAATTGCGATCGGCCATGTTGGATTCTATCCACGATTCCTCTCATCTGGTTGAGAGGCGATCTCAAGGAAGAAGAGTAGGTACGTTGGCATGGCACGGCCGAAAAGATCACCAGAACGTTGAACTCTTACCTTCCTCCGCCTCACACAAAGGAGCCCGATGCTTTGACTCGGACGCCAAGGAGGGGGTCCGTTGGATCGAAGGAAGGAGATGAAGTTTGACGGCCGAAGCCAACGGATGATGGAGTGGGTGGGACGGATATGATGATGACACTGCGGTCGTTGTGGGAGCTGGCAGGTGGCCAGCTCCATACCGAGGCCATAGATGCTGGAAGACAAGTTGGAAGCGAAAAGCAATATCCAGATCCAGATGAAATAGTCAACTAGCAACGGGGTACGCCAGGGGGAGCGCATGGCACTAGAAATGCATAATATAAACACTAGCGCCAAGAACATAACTATGACGCTCTGACTATTGCCTTGATTGCGCATTGCATCATAGTGGCCATTTTTAAAGACATTTAGCATGCAGATCATTCTGATATTTTCCCAATTATTTTTGTGCTTGCTGATTCTAAAATAATGTACCAAAACATCAAAAAAAACAACAAGGAGACGTGGGGGAAAAAGGTTTTTTGTTAAAAAGAGGTAAAACGATTAATATTAAAGCCTCAAAGCCAGGGCTTTATATTGAGCTCAAACTGTCTTTATTCTACCATTTCTTTCAGCAACCAATGAACATTCGGGATCCTTTTTTTTAAACCCCCATAATATCCACCACCACAAGCGTCAAAGAGAAGACACCATTTATTTCCTTAGACCTTGTAATATTATACTGTTATAAAATTCAACTCCTAAAATCAATGAGCTCGATAATCCTTGGCTTAATGCTGTCTCTAATATGATGCTCATTATCTAGACGATTTTCAAAATCGCGTGTAAAAGGTTCCCCCAAAATGGTTTTCCCCTACGAATGGAGGCTTCATAAGTTTCAGGAAATATTGTGATATCATCTTAATATCATCCATTTTCGTTTTCTATGCTGTTTAAATATATGTTCTACCAGTTCAAATCCATCACCTGACTTACGGGCAGAAGAATTGAGTCCTTTCTCAGAAGATCTCTTCACAGTTCGTAGAGAACACGAGTAATATTTCTCGTTAATTTACTATCAGATAACTAACATTTTCAAAGGGTAGTCAAAAATACCAACTTTATACTTTTACTTTTTCCGAAGGGTAAATCTTCATAATGACAGGCACTAATAATTCTAAAAAGAGGGAATTTAAAAGTATGTCTTGAATGAAAACTGAGTGATATTTCATCAACGTTAAACCTCCAACTTCCATAGCTCAAGTTAAACTCGTAAACACCTCATTTTAACTTGCGTTAGCGTAATTCAAGGAAGTAGGCTCGCAATTCAAGCCAAAAGGCTGCTAAAGGTAAATGAAATATAATCATCCAAATTCCACGTGCTTACAGCTTATAATGGTGTAAAAGGCCTACAAATATCGATGATAGCGCTGAAGCAGATGGAATTCCTTTTTTCTCTAATAAATTAGCTGGTTTGGTATGATAAATCTGAGATTCTTTCAAAGGTCATATTTTGCATTCCATTCCGCGTATTGCATTAATATCCACTGATTCATGCAAACGCACTGCAGTTGAGGTTATTCAGAAGCCACATTCGTTTACAAGTGCGAGTTAAAAATCAGAAACACTGCAGCGAATGCCGTTTGAAAATACAAGCAATACTCTTAACAGCAAAAATAATCTCAGTAATTCTTAACGTTAGCGCAAATTTCATACATTTTCAACAATGATCATATTTTATATGTGAACCATAAAAGTGAAACCTTTTGCTTCATAAATACTGTGTCATGGAAAGGGTTACGTCTAGGGTAAAATTTATATTAAAAAATTGTTTTCCAATTATGTTTCTGGGTAAAGATGAAAATCAGATCACCGTTCCATTTTCATCGACAACGTTGAATAACAAGGATGAACGTTGTTAACGTTGATAACGTTCACAGGTGAAAAGTAATTATTTTTCCCGTCTTGACCTTAATAAAGTATACCTCACTTAAAGCAAATGTTCCGAGTTGACTTTCTTTGGCAAGCGTTAGGATAAAAATGTTTCTACCGCCATTATCGAGTGAAAAGTTCACCATCGAGAGTTTTAGACAAACATATGTGCAATGACACAAATCACAGTCTAAACCTAATTAATCATGAGAATGCAAATAAAGAAAATCAAGATAAATATTAACATTTAAACTGTTACTGGCTAAAGAGTTTGCGAGTTTTACTGGCCAGAAGTTATCATCCTCAGGTAATGATGATAGTAGAGTGGGTACAATAAATGTCAAATAAAAATCTTATTTTTGCAACATTTTTCCAAAATATTTCCAAATTGTCCGGCAGCTTTTCAGATATTTTTATTCTTGGAGTACCTTCCTGTAATGCCTCGCCATGTGTTTAGTTGAATATATCACCGCCTGTCGTAATTTTATCTCGCATTGTGATGCCGCAGCCGTTCTTCAAACCCCTGCACGACAGCTAATGAGCACTACGACTGATTCCAACGGCGACGGTCCAATCAGCCGAAAGGGTAAGCCCCAATGCGATCGGGCGAAGCAGCGGTCGGTACAATGCCTCATCGCCCGACGATCGGCTCCACGAGATGAGAGAATGACGGACCGTAATGATCATGGACCGCACGAGAGTATGGGGAGAGAGGCAATCGCTCATGGTGCAGATGAGATTGAGACCTTGGATGGGCGATCTCCAGGCTAAAATGTGTGGCAGGTCAATTGCGGAGCCTCCCTCGAAGAATCAAAGGCAACGCTACTTTTATTCCCATGTTCAGATGCCAAAACCACCACCTACCAAGAAAAGAACTGATGATAGTACTACTTTGATAAATACAATGACCCCTTGTAGCAATGGAGGCAAGAACATTGTAAAAGCTCTTAGTCTGTTTTCCCAGTACATTCTGTATACATTCGTTATGGAGAATAAAATGATATATTAAAAAAATCCAGCGAGTTAGATTATAAAACGTAAAATGGAAGGTGGTTCTCTTATACCAATGATGAAATACTTGCAGGTAGCCAATAGATCGTAGCAGCAGATATAATGGCAATCGATAAAAGGTAAACCATCCGTAACTAAACAGTAAACATTGAGAAGCAAATTTGAATGTTAGTGTACTTTTTTGGGCATGAAATGGCCCTTTACCCAGAAAAGAGTATAGCGATTCTCATAACGTCCTCTGCTTGTATCTCTTGGAAACTAAACATTATCTCTTGTGAATCCTACGAATGGTTTAACATAGCTCCCTATACGATTTTATTGTCAGCTCTTCATGCTTGTTTTATTCCTCCTTTTAACATTCTTCACAGCTCTCTCCGCATTCATTGGCGGTCCACATTTGCAGGGCAACGAAAGATCTGTCCGCCATTCGATTCTCTCCCTCAGCTGAACTTAGTTCAATACCGCACCAATTGCAAGGTATTCAATGGCCTCCTTGCAGGTCTGATACAAAATGGCAATCATGCTTTACCAATCTTATTACACGTTTCAATATCACAATACATTTGTAGCTTCCCCTTACTGGTGACTATTACATTCTCTTCTCCTCCCTCTTACATTCAATGCCAATCTAATCAGACCTTTTCAAAGAATATACCGTTTCATAACCATAAAGATACTCAGTATTTTCCCCCTTCTTTTCAAAATGTGATCTGTTCCCTTGAGTTCTTCCTGCTGCATTTAGGTGACTTGCGAACTCATTCACAACCTAAAGTGACCAGAGAAAGAACGGCATGAAAGTAACCAAAAAAATAAGAGTTATAATTAATCTCAGTAAACGTAAGGCTGGGAAGCGCAACAAAAAAACTAACTTCCACGGTTAACTCTTAGTATCTCACACCCCTTTATCACCATTTTGTTGTGCGAATGCAGTCATCGATCAAATAAGGAATTACGAAAAAGCCTCGCAGAAGAGAAGAGACCGTTTCCATTATTTTTTTGTGAGCCATTTCGTTCGGAGATGTTTATACGGCAGATCGATCTGTGTTTATGAAATGGGTAGTGGTGAAAACGCTAAGAAAGAAGTTGAGCTCTTCCTCTTCAACCTCATTTTCCAAAATAACTTATAGTGACACGCTCTTTTCCACATGTACGAAATTCAACCACTTCCATCTCTATTTCCATAGCGCAGAATCCAAATACACGATTACTTGGGTGCCGAGTACCTAGATGAAGTCGTGGAAAAATATGAGAACTGGAGCCAAGGGGAACACTCTATTAACGATAGCAAAGATCAACTCCACCAATTTAAGAAATCACTCCTCATTAGCTGAAATGACGGGAAATTTTCTCAAGAGCAAAAATTTTCTATATGTATTTGTTCAGTTTAAGCAGTTAACAGTAACATTAGCACCCCAGCAATGGTAAATATATTTTACTGTAAAAAACAAACATGGCAATTATGATCCTTATGATACTTTTTCAGTTTCACTCACAATTCATTCCCTAAAAAATTAACAGTTAGAATACCATTATAAATCATGTGGGGGGCATTGTAACTTAACTACAGCTGAGAGTGTGAGGCAATCTTATTTCAATTATTTTCTGCCTCACTATCCATCTTCTTTTCACACTGAGTCTTACTAAAATAATTATTAAATCTTAAAAGATGGTTGTCAGTTCTCAATCTTACGATCCATTTGTCTTCTTCCGATATCCACACATCGAAGTCCATCTCGGGTGCGGATTAAATTTAACAAGTAATGCATTTTTCATTCATTAATCATAAAGTTGACGAACCTACACACGGTATGAGTAGTAATAAAGTAATATAAAGAACATAAAAATGTCTAAAGGCCAACACATGCTAAGGAAATCATGACCAAGGATTTGCGATAGTTGAGTCCAAAACAGACAAAATTATTTTTTTTCATTCCCTCTTCCAGCGTATTCTAAGCCTTTGATATTACTTTCAGAATTTTAAGCGGTAAAAAAGACTTAAATATCCTTGATAATAACACACCGACCAGACAGCCAAAATATTATGGATTCGAATCCCTCCCGGGGCATCGATGTTGTGCTTGTCTTAGAATTAAGCTTAGGAATTTATTATGTTTAACAGTGCAGCGTAGCCAATGTAGAACCATAAAACTAATTTCTACTACATATAGGCGCTTTAAAAAACTACATTTAATTCCTAATATGACTGTATGATTGTCATAGTTCCTGCAAAAATAACTCGGTCAAATGGTATTACAACACTCACTCCACAACTACTCATGACGAAAATAAGTAGTGCTAAATGCTACTCAGCCGAAGCATTTCCTATTAACTTTCACACTTCATCCGTAAGGGCCAATATATATTTATACATATTATCTTCTAATATAATGTGCTCTAACTTTCTTACGTAGACAAATCTAAATTCAACATCGACATCCCTGGAGCAGCGAAAACATAAAATTTAACGATTTATCTTGCGGTTATTTCGACCAGAAAATGTATCTAAATTTGCAAAATATTCCAAAAGCTACTTCAAGTTGGGGTGAAAGTCGGTGACTTCAGAGTAAAAAAGATATATCACTATCAACTACCCTGCAAATGTATCCGATTTCGTTTTTAAATGCATTGTATAAATATTGCACATTTCCAGTTACTCTTGAAGCATTCCATTAGATGCCTAAGAAAATTACACTTTTTTATGTGTTGCACATTGTGAGGTCCAGGTAGAGATAAAAAAAGATAAATTCTATATTACCCATCGTAAGTTTCTTCCAGATACCTTCAATCTAATCTATCATTGTCCTTTATTTCACGAGGAAATGTGAGATCTTAAACCTCTCTGTTAAATTATTTATCACTTTGATTTTATTTTTTTAACATCTAACCTTGAACTCGGGGGTTTTTAATATATGTATATATTTAAATCTTTAGGTCGGTATCCACATTAAATTTCTGCTGAAGTTTTAGTGCGTACTTGGATCCCCATACGAAAAGGCAGAAGTTGAATTCCTAGGAGTAACGGGAGTGGAAACTTCACACCAAAGATTCTTTCCTTGTCAGCGTCGTTTATTTCTTTGGCCTTCCTCAGCTTCTTTCATTTACAATTCCAATACCAACGAATTCATACCCAACTTCTCGACTCTTCATTTTTATTACCCCACCTACCGTTCAAGGGCATATCTTAGCACCCTCGGAAGACAGACTTGAATCTTCTCACCCGATACCATTGTACGGACTACGTGTCTCTTTTTCTGCACGCAGCATTGCATTCCATGTAGGAAACTACTAAACTCAGAACACAGCGGCCAAGCGACTTGTTTGCTGAACTGTTGCAAATAAATCATGGAAGTTGCTAAGTTTATCTTGTTTCGAGCTATGTACAAAATTCATGAATTAAGGACTCAATTTCATATTTTAAAAAAATTTAATTACAACTTAATCCGGCTACTCCAAAATTTCAGCATATTTAGAGAAATTTGCTGACAAATATTTGGCTATAAAGCTACTGTTCATTACAAATCAAAGGAATTCCTTCTTATGACATAATTTTATGTGCACAGGATCACCAATTATGATTTAATTAAAATCACGGATTTAATTTTTTAATGTAACTTTAGTTTTAGAGTGTAATAAGGTTGAAACTTTAGTTAATTAGGCTATTTAATAGTATGAAAAATGTACAAAACCAAAAACTTTCACTAAAAAGATATTTAAAACACTACAAAGTATTAATGATTATCGTAGTAAAATAGTTTTAGGCCAACCATTTAATTTAAATGACGATGATTTGCAGCGTAAAATAAGTAAACTTAAACTACCCTCTCAGTTTAACTTAATCCATTGCATTTGATTTCGGAAATTATTCGATAAATGAGTTACATCATAGTATCAGCTACCGCAGGATTAAGATCTATTTATTGGTTGAAACCCACCCAATTTCTTACATGCATGCAACTTCCTGCCTTTCATTTTGGGGAAAATTGATTTGATTGTGTCATTCGTATTGAAGAGGTGATGTACAATCGATGTCAAACAGTTATGCAATTAATAAAGTACGGAAAACTGGGTAAGAAGGAATAAAAACGACTCAATAAAGTACGAAATTCATTCAAGGGATGAAAACGAGAGACCCAAATAAATTATATAGTATATTTAGAGAATCAGAAGACGTTATTTCCAGCAAAAAAGAGCTCTAGTTCAGACGAATCCGACGGCAGCTGTTCGAGATTCCAGCTCTCCTCTTCAATAACTTTGTCCTCTCGAAACTTCAATTCTTCTACCCACCTGTCATGGAATAAGTCAGAGCAATATGGCCCCAGATTCCAGAGTATCTTTGAAATCCAACAACTAATAATCGAAGGGGAGTTAAAATAACTGACATGCCTAGTGTATTGCTATCCGAGTCCATAGCGGGAGTCAAGGTTTGACCCCTGGAAGTACCAAGGATTTTTCCGAGGAATCTTGGTTCCCAACCTTCGCGCCAGGTGCTTAAGGTTATGCTGATTAACACTCATTTCTTTAAGATGATTCTAAGAGCAACCCCGGATTTTGATGGTAGCCTTGGTATTGGGCGCTGCACTGATACCTACCTGGCTCCCGCGGCTATGCCGAGTTTCTTTAAATTTCACGCAATTCCTAACCATTCATTTACATATGAACCTCCATACACACAGGAACCTTAAGACCCTATAGGTTGTGTGTACTTCGGTGTCAGTTTCTCAAATCCAAAGATAAATACTGTCGTACACTCAATTCCATTGTCATAAGCTATACTCACATTATTACTGATAAGTTACAAGAAACATTTGGGAATCAAAAGCTATTGCAAAAATATTTTAATTCAGCTTCCAAAGCAAGCTATGGTCATATTAAATAGATCCCACACGAAAGTTACATAATACTGTTGTTACATAGCATTGACGGTAATTGCCCTCGCTGTCGACGGCCTTTCTTAATAATAAGTAACTACTAAAGAAAAAGTACGCACCCTAAAGTTTAATTAAGGGTTGATAAAAATCTATAGGCAAGCAAGGGAAGAAGTAAAAGGGAATTGTGTGGAGTTAACCAGGGGTATCGGGATAATGCCTTGTGGGAAGAGAAAAATGGAAAACTGAAGGTAAGGAAAGTGAAAAAAATGGGGTGTTGAGAGAAGGGCAGGATATCGCGGGAGGTGGATTGAAAGATAGGGTTAGGAGGGGCGCAAGGGGTGGATCGGGGTTGGGTGGGAAGACTTTGGGGGTGGGGCTATTTTCGGACGTGAAAGTATTTAGGCGAGGGAGTGTGGAGCGGCGGGCATAGATTACGGCGCTGGCTAAAAATAAGTTCGTTTTGTGGCCGCCGCGGCGCGGGAGGAGGGAAGGAGGGGGTTCGGGGTTAGGCCGAGCTTGATGCGAGAGAAAGAGAGAGAGAGACAATGGGAGCGTTCATGCCGAAGTGGATTTTATGAAGAATTAGGTCCCCATCTTGAAAAATCTTCCCGGGCTGAGACGTGCGGGGAAGTCGGAGAGGGAGAAAGGAGCAGGAGAATCAAGTTTTAAGAAGATGGGGTGACACTGAGGTCTACAGGGTTAGGCAACAGCCACGGGTTGAGCAACCAGGGGGCGATAAGAAAGAAAGGAAGCAGGGCACATGGCCTAATCAAGGAGGCTCGTGAAAGACGAGGAGCTGGACGAAATACCCTTGGTATTTCCCTCAACTGAAAAAAGGATAAAATGCGATACGGCAAAGGTAAATTTGAAGTATCTTGCATCTTTTTTAATGATCAATGAGCCACCATAAATAGCCCAGAAATTGCGAGGCCGAGTGTCTGCTCAGGTAAAACTTGGCAATAATAACACCCTTGACCGCGAGGTAAATGAGCTTGGGGTGATGTGTTCCGCGAAATCTAGCGAAGGGGTTGCCTTTGTTATCATGAGGGACGTGTTCGGGTCTAATTGTCTAATGCTGGTATTTCTGGGACATGAGGCTTTATAAAAATGCGAACGCTTCGAGAATTCACCGTCACTAAGTTGCACTGCGAGATGAGCGCGGAATGTGAAAATTAATTAGCGCACCCCAGATAATCGATGTCACCAGTTTAATGCATGGCCTGAGGCCCATCAATGCATTTCGTTCTCACGACACAAGGTTCAAGCACCTCAATAAAAGCTGCCAGCACCACTGGGCATAAATCGAATCCGCTACGGAAAGAAAGAGTATTTATATTTTCACCCATACTTACAGCTCTCCAGTAAGGTTAAAGGTCAGCAAAAGGTCTAAACATTTTTATGGCAGTGACACGAATGGCCTTCACCATATTATCTTTTTAAGCCGTCGTCAGCCCCTGTATGGCATTTAAAGGATTTCTTAGCCATTTCTTGGATCTTAAATTTATATGCATGCGCCATAGGATGAAAATATCTGTTGAAGTAGTAACTAATATCGAGGCATATAAGGAGGCTAAGTTCTTTCTGTGGTAATTTCCAATTAAAAATGGGTATAACATTAAATGTTCTCCACACATGTGCGCCAGATATCATCAACATTTGAAAAAGTGATTAGCGGAAAGAAAATTAAAGTAATCTTGTTTCAGTATAAATACTAATCCACAAACAACAGATAAAGATTTAAATATAATGCGTAGAATAACCAATGAAAAATGAAACAGAGACAAAGTCAATTTGAAATCTTGAATGTAATGACGTTTTTCACGAGATTTTATTCCATAATACAATAAATGGTTTACAGTTTCCTTCTCAGATTCATCTCCCAAACGGCAACGATATGAATATTCAGGAATGAATAATGGTGTGCCCTCAAATTCCAGAAATAATGAGTTCATTGTCGAAATTTTGGGCACACTTCAGTTTATTGTGTCAGTGGACCTAAGGAATTAATTTACTACAGTTCACTTTCCAAAGGAAATGAATATGTCCATCAATAAAATAGAATTAAAAAAAGGGAGCAAACAACTTATGACCAGATTTTGAAAAAAAATTTACCAAAGGACTCTTACCACTTACGACTAGCAATCAGATCACCGCCAATCATAAGTCTAAATCAGCTCTTTGAGATGCACTAAGATGCGCAAGTTTCACATTTAAAGAAGGAAAAGAGATGCGTCACCTGCTGTTTGACAGACGAGAACAGCATGGTATTGAATCCTTTAATGGCGTGCTACTGATGGATAGGACTGCTTCTGCGAAGTATATCCGAAGGAAATCGATGTAACCCAAGCTTACGAGGGAATAACTGGGAACGTCGACCGTACGGGCGTATATAAACCATCAAACTGAAACAGGAACGAAAAAAAGTAGAAAAACACGGGGGAAACGGAGTGGACTGGAGGAACTCAGCGCTTGGTCACGGGATCCAAGTTCCTCCCTTTGTTTCGCCAATCAACGTTTGAGACTAGCTTTTTGAGAGAGGGAAAGGTCGAGGGAAGACTCCCACTGAAGGAATGGGGAGAGAGCGAGCGGATGGCGAGCATTTTCGTGGAGGCAAAGGCGTGCAATGGCGCTTGTCCCTGGTTTAAGTGGCAAGACCACGGCCCTCCAAAGAGAGGCGAGAGAGTCAGGAAGGGAGGAAGAGAGGGGGGGGAGAGAGGGAGACAGGAGCCTGCTTTCGTCAGCAAAGTGTCGAGGAATATCGACCAACCTCGTTGCAACGCTTTCATAAAAATCTCTATCTCGCCCGGACTCATGTGGAATATTTTTTATCATTTTTTTCATTCTCTGATGGGGTTACACGGATGGAAATCAATTTTTTTTCTGTCACCTTCGGTCAAAAATTATTGTTGAAAATATGTAGCCGCCTGCACACTAGAAGAGAAAATTCATAGAAACGCCGAAGCAATACTCAACTTGAGCGCCATGCCGACAGAAAAACGCGCTCCCCGAAGGTGCAAGAATGGATGCTCGCAAGGTAAAGACATGAGAAGGTTGCAGTGCTGCATTTCGTATAATACTGCCGAGGCATACACTACATTTAAGTTGTGGCCTCCTTCCCTAGCACCTATTGATATTTCAAGATTTTAGTCCGTATGAATTAATATTAATTCGGGAACTAAATAAGATACAAATAAAAAGCAGGTAGTTTTGTAGCAAATTCCTGTGAACGGACAGAAAGTGTCACTCAGCTGTTATTTGAGCTTAGATGGGAAACTGTAGGTACTAAAAGTTTGTTGGCATGAATGACATTTTTGGAAATTTTCAAATCACACACATTTAAATCTGATACCGCAGACATATTTCTTCCCCAAAACTTCAACAGCGTAATATACAGAAGGGACAAATTAAAACAGATCAATAGTCGGATCAAACGATACAAAAAATTGGTTTCTCCGACTCAAAATACACAACTACAGCGCTAGCATAGTATATTTCATTCAAACACGTTACACACATACCTATTTCTTAATTAATTTAACAAAATATTTTTTCAGATAAAAGCCACATCACGGGCTGATTAACTACCACCTCCCACCACATTCCCCTGCGGCGTCTCGCAGGGTAAAATGTAGATGTATCCAACTGCTGCACAATTCCCATAGTTCACTGCCGCCTAAAATATTATTTAAATTATCGAAAATTTCCAAACCATCCACCAAGTAGTTTTTGTTCGCCTTGAAAGACATCTGATTTACAGGCCTCGCAGATATTTAGAGAAAGAGATGCTTGAAGAAAACTTACCTCAATCTTAGCCTTGATTAAACAATTAATTATGCCCAGAATCAGGGCAACCCGAGCTATCGTGGTTAAAAAAATGATAACAAAATCTTCATTCCAAAATATATTTTAAGAAACAAAACGAGATAATCTACGTTATACACTGGCTTAAGCATATTATTTTACACAATTGATTCCAAATCTGAGCAATCGGACGAACATAAAACACGGAAAATACGCTATAAGAAGATCAATGTATTCCAAAAAGAATTCTTATATTGTGCAAAAAGTTCTTCAACTAACTGAAGAATAACATTAACTGACTTGGGCGAAATGTATTGGAATTCTACCATGACTAAAAGGAATAATATAGCACTATTCCACAGTTTATTATACGTACGACGCATTTCAGTCGCTAGTCTTTCACCAGATACATCCGTAGAATCCATGATGCTGCATATTTACGTATTTCAGAAGAGGGAGGGGATGGAGGATGTAAAGAGGGTCACGAAAATAAGGGTGTTTTAGTGGGGAGTCGTTACGAGGGTTAGGGAATGAGATGGTGGGGAGAGCGGAATTACTTTGTAAAAAAGTTGCTCATTTATTACATTATCTTTCCCTTGCTGCACATTTTTCCAACTGTTCGAGAATGTCCAATCTGTGGCCTTTCTTCTCCATGTGAGGAATCTCTGGATCGAACGTTCACTGGCGTTCCTCGTCCAAAAGTTGTTTGGTCGCAAGTGATGTCGAGTCCTCCTCCTATGCTCTGTCATAAGGATGGCAAAGCTCCTACTCGTTTGACCGATGTAATATTTCCCACAATCATTGCACTTGTGTCTATACACTCCCGACTGGAGGGTGGGGCGAAATTTCTCCTTAGTATGGCATTGAGTTGTAGAAGGAAATTTTATATTTGTCTTTCGGTAGTGCTTTTGCCAGCTTATGCGAAAGGCTGCCGACAAACTGTAATTTGCACCACTTTATATATACGATCGGGGTTACTGAAAGGGGTATTCCCACTCCTAAAATGGGTAAATATACCGCATCAAGGACTATATAGATGTACGTGATGACGAACTAGAGGGTGACATGCGTCGTAATTATAACAAACTGTGGATAGTGTAATCTTGTTTCTTTTAATCAACTGAGGAATTTATACCTTGAAATCGATGTAAACAATGCAAATAATTAAATAATTATAAAATAAAATACCTAAATTCGAGAGATGTGAATTTCTTTTTATGCAGAGAATCACTGGGAGAACTGTGGATAAATAACGGCAAAACCTTCTACCACATGTGGTACATAAAATGAAGTGAACAGCAATGGTGAGCCAGTGTGGGTAGTACGCATTTCATTATATACCTCTCCATAAAAAAGACGGTAACGATGAAGATGTTGACTACTGTTGGTTGAGTGTTTGGTGTAAAATGGCAATCTGAGAAGCGAGGCATGGTTTTTAAGGACCGTGAATCAAGATGGCTTATAATAAGTGGTAACAAATTCTACCCCCCACGATAACAAGAGTTTCATTGGAAAGCTAAGAAGTATTCACGATATTAGTCACTATAATATGCACCTCATGAGCAATAAATGTTAACTGTAAAAATGCCTAGCTTGATGATTAAATGTTCACATTATATTGACTAAAAATTAAGGTATTTCATAACAATCTAATTAAAAACTGTTATTATTCACAGCAAGCATTTTCAAATTATTCAGAATCATCAAAACTAGTCATTACTAAGAAATGTATGCGGTAAAAACAAGAAAAGCAAAGAAGAACTTAAGCTTCTGTCCCTCATCAGTCCTCAAAACAAATTATTAATTAGGTGATATTTTAAATACAGAAATTAAATTTATGTAAATATTAATGTAAAATAAGTATACTGGTTCAAAGTTTCACAAACTTTTTCATCAATACAAAATTAAAAGTAGGATAGAAAATACCCAAATCAAATAAAGATATGCACGTAAATTATTAATCAGCACAAGTACTTTCCCCATTCAAATAATCTGACCGTAAAATGAACAGTGATCCGGTGAACTTGAACTCCTTACAAGAAAATCTTCACTGTCCACTAAAATCTTGTCCTGATCTTACTTTTCTCGACACACCGTAAAAGTTAATGAAATCAGCTCATCGGCACTTACAACCGGATAACTTACGAGAAATTTTATGAGAAAAATTAACACCGTGGTGATCCAGGCAAATGAAAAAACGAGGAGTTCACCCAATGCCTCCCAACGTAACAACCAGAAACACTTTGACGTCACGACCCTTGATAATCAAGCAAAAAATTTTCACCTTCCTTCCCTAACCCCCCTCCCTCCCACAAGGGAAATAAAAAAGACTCATCAGCAATCACTTGCTCCATTCCTCCTCTCTATTATCACTTCTTTCTCTTTCTCACCACTCCTCTACCTCACCCTTAATTTTCCCTCATGGGCTGGGAGACACCAAAAGTCTCCATCCTCCTTCGCTCGCAGGTTCGCAGATTTTTCTGAAGGGACGGTGACTCAGGGGCAAAGTTGGAGAAGAGGGCACAAAGACAGACATTCTCGCTAACCCCCTGTTCTATTGGCCACTCTCCCAACCCCCCTAGCTAGTGTACGTCTGAAAATCTTTTCTCCCATTCAGGAGAAGGAAAATTTCCGACCGCAGACAGAGAGGGATGAAGACACACATGCGCTTCTCTTCCCCTGGCCTCAACCTCCCTTCCTTCACCCCCACTCACTCATCCTCTCTCTCCCTCCCTGTTGCCCTACCCCTCCGAATCCCACACCCGGGTAGCTAAGGTCCATTTCCCCCCAGGAAGGCATTCTCCCACGTTTCTCCAACTTTTCCCAATTGCGCCATTGACCTCCTACGTCCATACCCACCCTCTCTTATCTCTCTCCCTCCACCCTTCTCTTCCTCGCCTTCAGTCCAGCTCCGTGTACACAACTCCCACCCTCTCTTTCCCTCCGTTTCTCTCTCCCTCTCTCCTTCTCATCACATCACTCTCGACATCGCCCCCCTCCCCTCCAACTGTTCTTCACATCCACGGTCCTTGGAGAAACGTAGCATCGCAGGCCGAAATGCGATGAATTCTGTGCTCGCCAGTAGTAATTAGTCCGCTCTTTGAGAGTGATCTCCGCGACGATTGCAGGGCCAAGTTCACATCCTGGTGCACTCGCCCAACGTATGCTCCATGGTGCACGAGAGATGAGTCGATTTGGCCTACAACACTTTTTCGTGATGATTTGCACCAGGTTGTTCGTTGGATGAATACATGAGGTACACTTCAAGGATCTATATTCATATGTCCATTCTTTCCTCTTACAATTCGTAACGATAACAATGTCAATAATACTCATATCATCATACCTTGATTAAATATATCTACCTAAACACGAAAATGAAATTGCACACATTAGACTGTCGATGAATGAAACAAACGGAGATGAAATAAAGGCGTTGATTTTTTCTATTTATCGGATTTAAGCATTTCTGCATGAAATAATAGTATCTGTACTTCATGTCTGTAGTATTCCTCATTTTTTTGCGTATTGGATGAAAAGGAGAACTGGTAATATGTATCCCGCGTGATATTCATAGTAATCTAGATACGTAGTATATGCCAACATTTTTGCATGTATATAGTGCATATTTGGTGATAACTCACCCCCTGCCACACACACTCGATGTGGCTTGCAGGGTAGCCAGTAGATGTTAACCTTCTGTCACTAGCCTCCAGTTGCTATTGATTCTCGGGAGAATAAGCTTGTGCAGCACTACAGATATGTGATTTGAATTACAGAATAAGTCTCCCGCTGTAGTTTAATTTGCACATAATTTCCATGTGTAATGACACTAGAACAAAACTTCTATCGTACCCTCATACGAGTAAAAATTAACGTAGATCGGAAGTAATAGGCTTCAGTTTAAAGTATCATTTGTCCCCATCCAGCAGATGGTGTCTATTTATTGAAAAATGAACCCATGTTACATCGTAGAACTAAAAGCAGACTACTCTATTATTATACGTACAGTTTTATTTTTAAAATCCTTTATAACTTCTCCTAGACCTGATGTCGTCCCGTATGCACAACGGAATGGCGAATTAGAAGACAAAATCGTGCTACGGGAATTAGTCGGTATAATAGGGGAAAGAGTGAAGACTTTGTGTGCTTCAGTGGTTAAGAAATGAAATATAACCTCAGCCGAGGCCATGACTTGCGACTTGAAGCCTTGGGACTTGGCTGTTCCTCATGTCTTATCAAAGAGTCTGGAGATTTTATGTCCTACTTATGATGACGGCCAGTTAGAAATTATAATACAGGAAAAATATGTACGTATATGGAACGATATTATCCTCAATCACTCTTATTGAGTTCCAAGTATTCTATCAATAGGTATATGGAAAATATTTGTACTGAAATTAAGAATATATAACTTTTTGTCGAAGTTTGTAGCTGAAAGATGATCATTAGGGTACTATTCCATTTTCTTGCATATGTAAAATAGGGCATCATGAAGAGTTATGCATTAAAATGTTTTATCGACTTACTTACGTCATGTCGTTAACAATGATTAAACATTTTATGGGTGTGAATATAGGTACTCGTAATTTTAGGTTCATTTCCCATGAAATGAAAATTATCAAAATCTTCAACGACTTTTCAGATAAATACAGAAAAAGTAAAAAAGTATAATTGTCTAGTAGAAAGAAAATCTTGCAAATTGATTGTTATAGTTATTTAGTTCCATAAATGCCTCTCACTCCTTTTGGTCTCTCGTTTTGGAACCGCGTAAGGAATTTCGAATCATGATGAGGAGAAGAGAGGTCGAAGAAATGCTCAAATTGCTGCACTGATACTGGCGCATCAATGAGCTCTTTCAAAAGTATCTGCCTTTGTATTAGGTGGCTTTTAAAGGTACAGCAGTACTCATCGGAAAATCTGAGTCATCTTTGAAGAAAAAACTATTTCTGAAACCAAGTGTTAGAAATAAGAGCATACTCAAAAGCCTTATAAGAGCTGCTGACGTTCGCTGCAGAAAGAGAGGATGCATACAAAGGATAAAAGAATTCTCTGAAACTCTTTTAGCTGAGAGGAAAATGGCATTAAATATAAACTTCGAGAGTTACGTAAGTTGATGGCCCCTAAGTCTACTTATACAGTAATAACCTATTCATTTCCTATTTATAGAATAAGATCACTTTATCAAGATAATATATTAATCAAGGGCTCGGGGAAGACGCAAAATGGCTTAGTCTCAAGATCGTGTAGCTCAAGTGAAAATGTTCTCTATCACGGCGCTTTATTAGTTGCCTCGAAAAAAATAGCTTGTTTCATCTGAATACCATCCCTCCATGATTACCTTTATGGTGTGAAAGAAAAGGCTGGAGAAAGCTAAAGTTGATTTTAGGGAGTACGGAATGGTATGTCTTTTATATTTCTTCTTTTTGAAGAAAATTACATGAAAGTAAGCATTCTGTAATCAAGAGGTATGTCAATGATGATAAAGACTCCGTGCTCCGTTTTACGTCTCGAAACTCAGTTTTGTTTAATTCTCTGAACTGCATAAATTAGATTCAAGCTAGAATAAGGAATCTGTAGAGATTGGCTAAAAGTGAGGATTGCGTTTGAATGTTCCGTAAAATCTTCAATACCTCCTCTTGTCTTACTTGCAAGTCACTGGATTAAATACATGTCAGAGGTTACCTTTCAATGCTACTTTTTCTTGTTTATTATTTGAATTTACTCTACAAACTCTAGCGCACCGCAATAAAAATAGGATGAAGACATCACGAATTTATTAGTTATAAAAATAGCATTTTTGTTCGTTGAATTCTCATCTCATCCAACGATAAATATAACTTTCATTTTTAGCAAGTGAAGTCTCCCTGTAATTATTTCATTATTATTGTGCTAAATTGTAATGCGCCAATAACATGTCCTTAATAAGTAAAAATCAACTATTACCATTTTTCAAAACATTTTACGCTCACAATTCTTATTTTTTGTAAAAATATGCTCCTGAGAAGCTTATACTTCCACCAACAAAATGCAGACAGAGAAACGCGTAATTTTTTCTTCTCAAGTGTTGCAGAGGAGTAATCTAATTCCACCCACTCCAGCGCAAGCCCTCTGATTTTTCTTCAAGCGTAAGGTTGAAGCAATTGGAAAGAAAATCGTATCTTTCGATCTTTCTCTGAAGTGGAAAAAGTGAGAAACTATTTGATGATTAACAATTCTACCAGTAGCCACTAAAAGTAAGACATTCGTATTTATCTCCTAAAAGTTATTCTCCCACCTCTCATCAATGCCATTTTTTGATAGATTAGGATATGCACTTTTTTGGTATTTGGTTGGCAAATAAAAAATTACATTCTCATGATAAGTGAAAATTATTGCCTGAAAAATTACCAATCATTTTATTGTGAATTTAATGGCTATCATCTTATTTTTCTGTCGCTCTTTTGCATGTGGGGGCTCATTGATCAACGCCCATTAGAATTTTCGCCTTAAAGTTCTCTACCGATATGTTCACTTTCAAAGAATAATAAGAATTCTCTATTCGCTCGTTACTCTACACTCACATGCCTCCATTAAGGTTCACATATAGCGCCACGCAAACTCATACCCTTTGGGCTTCATGTCACACTTCTGAGTTAATTTACCTGAACTTAGAATATCCTATGCAGAACACCCGTGAATCAAATAACCAAACAGCCAAGGATTTCTCATGAAACTTTAAGCGTACTAATTCAGGAATTTACACACCTTACTGTATTGAATGGAACTTGACTTATTAGCTGTGATACTTTGTCCGTAATTGGAAGCCAACATTTGAGACTAGCATTTGTTAACATTTGAATTCTTAAATTTTCTACTGAAATAACTAATCATAAATGAAAATATTATTTTTAATTCTTGCTAATATAAAGTATCAGAAAACAAAAAACGTATTTCGTGAGCCAGGAAAATCATTCGAAAGAATGATTTTCCTGGCTCAAGAGGTATGTCAATGATAGACCAGGAATATCAGGTACCATAAATATCAGGTAGGCATAATAATCATGTAACGAGAGAAGTTTTAAGTGAACGCGTTGAAATGCACGCTGAAATTGAGTGCTAAAACACACTGTCAATAAAACTTCTATAAACACCCTTTACTGGGTTTTCTTCCAAGGGTTTACATCAACACGAGTAATTTTTTTGTGATTAAATACCAGCTTATTAAGATGCATCATTTCCGTGAACCTTATATCCATGTATCACCACGACAAAATATTCTTTTATAATTTTCCACGACATCTCGCTTTTCAATCAAATTTCCGTCACCACTTCGTCCAAAACTTCACTCACATTTTCCCCACAATTTCCTTCACGCTCAACCGCGAGGCAATGCGAATGAATTCATTTCCATCAAAATGAAAAATCCACTCGGAGCGATTCCATCCGCGCCGGCTTTACACCTGCCTTCGACACCACTCCGTTGGCGAGGCACCACCCGTCCTGCATTGCCCCAGAAACGACGAAGGGGCCGCGAGAATCCTGCTACAATTGTAGACGCCCAGAAAAATAAAGAAAAAAAAGAACGGAAAGTGCTGCTGTCGAGTGATTTTATGAGGGAAAAAATCTCATTTTTTTCGGCGCACACGGTCCCGAAAAGCAACGACGAAGAGGGGACCGTGGATCGCGTCGCGACGCCCAGCGTCCGAAAATCCACGTCGACCGCCGAGAGTCGCAGCCTTCGCGATGACGTGCAACCGTCGCATCACTCCACGCCGCCCACCTCGACCTTCCTCCCTCCTCTTCCACCCTGCCTTTCTTTTTATTTGTTGCCCCACCCGCTCAACCTCCCCCCTTTTGCCTTCCGCCTCCCCCGTCTGTATCTCTCTCTCACGCCACCCATTGTCTCCGGATGGAGACCATTGAAAAGCCTCCCCTCACCCTCCAACCCTCTCCCCCTGACTACCCTCGAGGGTGCTATCACGTGCGGCCGCCCACCCTTCTTTCCTTTTCACTCTTCTTCTGCCTCGCTTCCTCGTTCATCCACCTCTCTCCCCCTCGCGCCACTTCTATTCCCCCCCCCCTCCGTGAAACTCCCTCCCCAAACCCTCTTCCTTTCTCAACCGCTATTCTCTCTCTCCATCCCACCCACGCTTCCTCCCTTCCTTCTAACCTTCCTTCCTCCCCTTCACTATTTTTCTCTTCATTCTCCTCCCATGCACTCGTCTTTCGGAAACGAAACTTCCTCCTCCTTTTGGTACTCTGATGCGGCTCTTCTGGCTGATTCGCCCGTATTATTCCACGGCATTTGGATGGTTTTGGTCGCGTCTCGGACGTGAAGCAATCTGTGTCAATCTGCGAGGCTATTCATGGGTCATTGGAATCATACGACGCAGTAAAATGGAAAAGTAATTTGCATGCGAATTTCGGCTAGTAGCGTGGTAAAAATTAAAAGTGGCAATTTTCAGCTGGAATTGTGAGTTATAATCGATCATAAGCCAAAACTCTGTTTCATGAATGGAAGGTATTCCATGAAGAGGCATTGGACTATGATTCACCTGAAGGCTGATGCGTAGGACGAGTATAAGAGGGATAGGGGAGGATGGCGGCGGTAACGTTACTGGCCTAGGCTGACGGCCCGAGTTCGAATCCACGCAGTAGTATTTCCATCACGTAATTAATTTCATGCATAAGTCATTATCCTACTTTAACCAATCTAAATTGGTTCTTGGGTTAAAACAATGAGTAATGCCCCTGAAGAAATTTAAAACGGATGTGTTCACTGGAGATGATTCAAGTAGGTATATTAAAAACAACGGTGTACTATGGCAGGTTAGATCACGAAGAGTAAATAAAAGAGATGGATGGTAGTGCGGAGAGGTTCAATATTTCTTTTTTCCGTGCACAAATAGGGACAGTAATAGATTACAGGGAAGGTACACCTACATATACATAATACCCTGCAAGCCACCATAAAAGTGTGTGGCAGGGGGTGAATTCTCACCAAACATGTACTACATATCATGCATAAAAAAGAATTAGTATTAATATAATAGTCTAAACTTCACTACTTAAAAAAGATAGCAAAGTAAGTATGCAAAAACATGCTGTTAGCTGCGTTACATTCAAGTCCTGATGCCCACATTCAGCTACCTATGCTATACATTGATTCACTCGTATTTGACATATTTACCTCTATTCATATCCCTAATTGTTCCAGGAAAAAAGAACCTTTTGAAACTGTCAGTTCGGCAATCAATTTCTCAAATTTTGTGCTAATGGTCCAGTCTACCATAATAAGTTAGGGTTGGAAAGAAAATTTTAACGTCATCACTGAAAATATTATCTTGGAATCTATTTAGGAAATTAAGTCTAAATTTCAACCTGCGATTTGACAATGATTCCCAATTTAATACTTTTAATAGACCGGTTACGCTAATAAGGTTATCTTACCGTCCCTTTACAAATCTTGCCGATCTTCGTTGCATACGTTCAAGTTCATTATTTAGACCGATTCCGTAGGGATTCCATAGGGATATATTTCATAGAGATAGGGTACATGTGGGAATAAGGATACATAATGTTTTTTTTATGTTTAAATTAGAATTTAGTGATTTTTTCACGTGTACGTGTTCCATATGTAGGCTTTCGTGGTACCTCAGTGCTGAAGATGCCTTCCGAGATTTCTACCATGTAGACCCATTTTCTTGGACAACGGTTTCGCCGGCGTTACAGTAGGCATCTTCACGTCACTCAAGAAAAAGGATCTACGCGGCAGAATTCCCGGAAGACTAGTATTCCGTGTAAAACACTTCTAACTTAGTCATGCTCTAGGATATATAAGATAATAATTTAGTTTATATGCATAACTAACCATTCAAAAACTGAGGAAATGTCTTCAGTCATGATATCGTGGAAATTATCCATCACGGAAAATGAAAATAACTTTAGAGGCTCCACAGAGGGTTTATGCAAATGACCCGGGTTTCAACACTTCGTGTCATCTTCACCTGAATTACACACTTCTCTCTCTCTCTCTTACGTTTATAGTAATCTTCACCTGAAGATGACACAAAGTGTCGAAATCTGGGTCGTCTAAAAAAACTCAGTGGAGTTCACCAAGTTATTTTAATTTTCCGTGTATTCAAAATCTAATACTTTTTTTTTTAAACGAACGATTTTGTGTCATTGCACGTGTCAGTGCGAAAATGCAGATGTAGATGTGTTCACCTCAGTTTCTAACCATTCTCAATGGGAAAATGGCCCAATTTTATGCCCCCCCCCCCTCCGTTAGTAACTACCCCAATGAATACGAAAGGAACACGAAGGCATAGCACTTCAGGATTTTAGGCTGATCTCCATGTACTCGTATACCGTTTTATACACGAGAAAGCATTTGTCCGAATGTTTTTCTGCTTCTCCTTGAAGAAACAAATCGCACTCACTATCATACGCACCACCGTCGGATACGTACTACCTACTCGGAAAAACGTGTTCTGGGGCACTATATGCATATGAAAAGTAAGACGCTAATAACTTATGAATCTTCATCATGCTTATGCGAGGAATCAGTTCAGTTGCACATGATTCATGGTAAGAGAAGCGGCAACAGCGTATCCGACAGGATAACTTTTTAGGCATGCTCTCCGTATTCCCTCCGTATCTTATTCCGCAGCTGCCTGTGCTTTAGTAGCGGAAAAATGTAAAAAAAATAATAATCGATAATGCGGATACTGGTTTTTTTTTAGTACATTTGCTGAGCAAAATCGTAATCCTTGTGGTCACAATGGCATAGCTTCATTAAGACGGCTTTTTGAGTTTTGAACCAGTTCTTACGAAGCATTGACACATCGATGGTTGATTCCACCATCTTCAAGTAGTTTGCACTAGGCGAGTAAATTGAACTAAAGGGACTGGAGTTCGGGTTCAAAATACTCATAAAATCAAAATTCACGTTTCAAGAAAAAATACTCCAATTTGAATTTCGTGTCCATACCGTATTTGCAATTTTAAATCATGTAATCACTACGTTCATGATTAATTAATTATTTTCAATTACTTCTACATCGACAGAATACTCTACCAGCTACCGAAAAGATGTGTGGCAGGGGGTGAAGGTCACCAAACAAGAACTATTGACAAGAAACTAGGCTACTACATGGAAACATGCTATATAATAGGGTCGCGTGCCACTAGATGGTTAGAATCACATAGTATTTAAGGGATTATTGGTTATAATTGCATTTATCCAAATATTTTACCTTTATTTACCTAAAATGTATTCATTTGAAGTAGTTCAAAACTTTAAACATTATTTTCTATAATCAAAAGACACCGGAGTCTGTCCATTCCATTAGATACCACTTCTCAAAGCATCAACGCAAAGCTCTTATCTACACAACTAGAGTGTAATGGAACTTCTTTCGCAGGGAGGGTATCTTCTTCCTAGCAAAAGCATCAAATTGCTGAATTGTTAACCCCTCCCCTCCCCCCCCCCCCCCCCACCCGTCATTCAAATGGTCTGTAAAACACGATCTCAAAATTAAGAGCTAGCTGAGGAAAACTTTGGCTAGTATTTTTAGGACGTAGACGTAATATTCATGAGTAATGGATACAAACTCAGGTTGCCAGTAACTTACCATCAAGAGCGCGATCCTTTATCCTAAGTTTTGATAGGGGCACTTCGTCCTGATGTACTCGTTCCGTACATTCGAAGAGTCAGTGGCAAAGCTGAAGCATGATACATGGAGCGATAAACTTTCTGTGGATGAAAAACATTTCCTTAACTTTCGTGGCTGGAGCTCTAGATATCATATCATTCTTGTTCATTCATGATAAGGACGGTTGACAAAGGTACCAACTCTACTTTCATAAATCTCTAAAAAGGTCAATATCCTTAGTTCTTTTCCTCCAAATCGAGGACAGAATTATTTTTTACTATCGGAGCGTTTATTTTCTCCGCGTATAATCATTGAAAACTTGCGTTGTCGTATCGCATTCAACTATTTCATTAGATATTTAGAACATAGACCCTCTATTAGAGTTGAGAAAGGTGGCTGAACTAGATTCCGTTCCCCTGTTCTTCACTCATAGCCACTTACACAGGAACTCTCTCAAGGGATCGGAAATGTACAACGGTTTCCACAGCACACGAAAGATGATTCGGAAAACCAAATAAGTCATTTGGATGCCTGGCGAGCGTTCTCCGTGATTTTAATTCCCCATTTCCCCCAAAAAATGGAAGGCATTTTATTTTGATATCACATATATTCAACCTACCCCTCTTTCTCTCAACAAATAAATAGACGCATTGAATTCCTGACACAGTGGAACTTATACCAGATCGGTAGAAAAGGAGTTAAATGGTCAGTGAGAGGCGCATATATTTTTCTTCGTTTCATGGAATCGAGCGGTGCCACTGGACGAAGCGAGTTGGCGAGAGGTCGTGAAAGCAGGCTACCATAAAGCCGATCAGGCGGATTTCACGTCAAAGCGGAGTCAGGGAAAAATTTTGGTTTTCTGAATGGCCCTCGATGTAAGGGGAGTATCACCGCTCCTCTTCCCATCTCACTGGCTCCTCGCCCATATCTGCTCTTGATCAACTGCATGTACAAGAGTACCAAGCAAGCCATTTCGAGTGCTGGTAGCAGAGAATGAGTCATAATCAATAATTCACTAGGTACATGTAAATAAAAGAACTACGTTCCCTTGTCTCATTTTCACGTGCACAAGGTAAACGCTGCTTTGTGATTTGGTAAAAAAACAAAGATATAAATATCAGTTAATGAGTTTTGGCCTCAATAAATATTCGAAATAGTAGTAATGTGCGTGGTGTGCAGAAGTCTTTATCTTCATACGGCCATGCAAGCCACCACAAGGGTGTGTGGCAGAGGATGAACCATCTGAATTGTGTGTAATTGTGTGGCAGAGGATAAACCATCTGAATTGTGTGTAATGCTATTGTTTTGAAAAGGCATAGATATTGCACGAGACGTCATTAAAAAATTGAAGGTAATTTATTTCGTTACTTTATGCTCCCTGAATTCCTTACTGATGTTCGTTTATATCTTCATAATCCCTACAAGCCACCGTGAGGGTGTGTAGAGGTAGATGAATTGTGAGGATGAAGTGAAGAGGAAATAGTTTATGGAATGGCATTACAGGCAACGCTTTGTATGAGTTAGTAAAACCTTTATTTAGACGCACAATAGGCAAGGCCACATACAATAAACCTACCTGCCCAGTTATTGTAAAGCTTGGTAAAAAGTTCGGGACTACATTCGGGAAGAATGGCATTTTGAATCCTCACTACTTTCTATCTTCCTACACGTTTTTGTGATCGTATGAATACGTGTGTGATCGTAAGAATACGTTTTCAAAAAAATCCAAAGATTCTCAGAAAATAACGATTTAAAAATGTATGGTTTTCAAATCCAAATATTGTCAAAATCTTTAACCTAATTCTATACGAAATGCAAATCTTCTTCAGACAAAATCACGGCAGTTGAACAATCAAGCCTAAAGTTCATCAATGTTTATTTCCATCTGCTCATTTTTTACAATAATTCGAGCGATTCTTAAAGCTCTCTCTCTCTCTTTCAACTTAACGCTATGGAATAATGCGATTTTACGTTCATCCTTCAGTTGCCTACCTCCTCTGAACTCACAGCCAACGTTTTTAAGAGTTCATATATTTAATATTTCGTAGGGTACACAAGTTCAATATAGAACATTCAATTGGTTTAAATACATCAGTAATATTTTTATTACTGGCACAAGATTATGTTTCTTGCAACTGTAGAACTTATTAGAAACTTATTAGAAAAAATCATAGAACATGGTACATCCCTCAAAATGTACAATAGAAATAAAACTATTATGCTCCATCTTGTGTGCACCCGGCTAATTGGGTCATCATAGCTATTCAATCGAATAATTGTGGATTGGTAACGTGTTGTAAATTCCGTATATATTTTTTATCGTGGATTATTAGCCCCGTTCTGAATTGTCTAACAATCAACCATCATCAAGATATTTCATTCCTCTCTCCTACAACATCCTGTCTGCTCGTTTTACCCATTTTTCCACCTCCGTCCCTTTTGCCCAGGCATCTGGTTTGCTTCTTTCGATCTCTGCCAATGATCCCTGCCCTCTTTCCCCGTTCCTACCTATACCTAACGTGAGCACCACATCTCCCACTCGCCTGACCCTCGAGACCCTTTCTTGAGCCCAATCGTCCAATCCGGTTCAAGCATTCCACCACTTGATTTCTCAGGGCACTCCAGACCCCTTTACGGGACTCCCTCTTCCCCCTTTCACCACTTCCCTTCGCTCCTCCCTCCTTGCTCTCATCACGCGACATATCATCGGAAGCATCACCAGCCGCTGAAAATCCATCTCTGCCACTTCCCCAGGGCCAGTTGCTTGCGCTCTGATATTTTCTCTAGATACGTTTTTCCTTGTGTTATTTTCTGCCTATCCTCCACTTAGCTTTATCTTTCCAGCGTGGCGAAATTCTGGAAAAATATATAAGACCCAAATACGGGTATAAACGAAAATTTATGCTAAAAACTAACCCAACCATGGTGATGAAATTGATTAGCTCAATCCCTTGACTATGAGAATCCACTGTCTTAGTAGAGTCACTACGCTATTGTCATCAGTGAAACCACGGGATATTATTATACAGAATAAATATTGAAAACCCCTATTTGAATAGTTGTGTTAATCCCCAATTGCATGTGTGCGAAATGAATCCTAGGAAATGGATGTAATTTCAGTGCATTTAGCAAGCTTAATTGGGAAATTTCATTTCGGAGAGCTAAAAAGGTTAAACCGAAGGATGAAATACCTACAGCGGACTAAGTTCTCTTTTTTCACTCAATTTACACTTCTCGATTTAATATTTCTGTTATAAGTTAGAAAAGGAGACCTTCAGTAGACGCAGAGAAGAGACAATCCGTTATATCTGGGGATGTACAACCCACGAGCCGCATGTGGTCCAGAACGGGGATACATTCGGACCAGAGATAAGAATTAACACAAACACTTTATTTGCATTCAATGAAAAATAGATGGATAACTCTTTTATGAGGCCATTTCTTTTTCACCATGATGTATTTTGTCACATTTCTTTTTTACAATAATAAATTCCCTATTTTCATTCATCAAATATTGTGTTCCTGTTTGAAAATCTAAAAATTCAAAAGTATTGCCCTTTATCACTAAAATGGTCCACTGCCATAAACTTCTTATAAAGCCTTACGTTCCTTTTTTCGACCAACAACTTCACATAACACTCCCTCCGGAAATAGCTTACTATCATGTAGGTACTGAATGACAAGGATGCAGATTACAAAATTTGAAACAAAAGTTCAATCGAGGGAAAAAAGGAAGAAATAATGGCAGGTCAAAGTATACTTGTTAATGGTGGAAGTAGCACAGAGAGAAATGGAAGTAGAGAAACGAAATAGAAGGTCAATTAGTACCCTGCACGCACTTCACCCTTCGGGATCATTTTACCTCCGAGCGAAATTCCCCGAGCGTCGCATAGGATAGTGATACATCCACGTAACGAAGATATATTGCACACGCAGTAATGGGAGTCCTTAGACTCCCCTCGCACCTGCTTTGACCCAGAAATGTTCCACGAAAATGATGTTTTGAACCTATCCACCAAATAGCCTCATAACCTTTTCCTGTGAAATTCTCATGATGAATTTTCGCAGATTTATGACTACCTCAATGCTTACATAATTCCCCTGACCTAAATCACTTTATGTACTTGACTCTATCACCACAGCCACCCTACATCTGAATAATCCCAAGCGTTGGCCCACGATGCATGGGACTGTATAAATATCATGTGACAAAAGTATTCATAGGTGAAAAGCTAAAAGCCATGTCGTAAGAAATTAATACCTCCAATAATGCTTAAATGCTCCAAATGAAAGTACACATAGTGAAACTATTGTGGGAATTAATTTATCCCGCGCTTCTTACGATTGTGTCCCCGTTAGGAACTAAGACACGGAAACCATTAGTAGCACTGCAATTAATTTTGAATAATTTTTACCTAAAATATTGGGAAAGTAATTTTTAATATAAAAATGGATACTCTAAATAATAATATAAATTACTTTATCTAATCCATCATGGTCATTCCCTAATCCAAATTAATATTTAAAACCGTGATTTGAAACTACTGAGATATATATTTTGCAGTTCACATCTAACTTTTCTCCAAATTCTCGTGTCTTGTCTTCTATTTTATCTGATTACCAAATTAGTGCCACTCTTAATGCCAAATACTCTCGAGGAATCGATGCTCCGAATTTTTAAAGTGATAAATTTATTATTTTATTACAGTCACCTATTTAAAAGTAAGATATGGAAAATCCGTAGCATAAATTCAATTTTAATACATGGTAAACATTGATTACAATAAAAAACAGAACAAGTTATTTGGAATAAAAGTAATGTATCATTAAAAAATTTCTACCTTTTTTGAAAAATTCAATACATTCCTAATATATAAAGTGATATATCATTCAGGAATCAACACACAACCAAGATGAAATCTTTAAAAATATCATTGAATAACGTATTATTTTCACATGTTGATTTCATTCAATTGTCAAATTATGTTAAAACTGTTGATAGCTTCGTTTAACAAGCAATGTTGTTGACCAAAAGCACTCAAGTACTGGGAGAGTAAACTGAAACACGGAGACGGAAAGTAAAGAAACATGGTAGCCCAACGAAGGCGGCCTACCTATCAAAACACACCAGCCAGCTAAAATGCCTTATGCCGCACGCACTGCCTTGCCTCGTGCTATCGAATCAAGTTGAAAAACTTTTCAAATTTCTCGGAAAAGGAATCTCTGCCCTGCTGGATTGTTACCTTGAGGGAGGAGCAGAAGCAGCAGCCGTCGGGAAAGAGAACAAAACGTCCGACCTATTCTCTCGGCACCAATGGGAGGGAGGAAGAAGATGATGTTGCTAGGATTCCACATGGAGTGCCTCCGCCAAGTTCCATCTTCTCGTGGAGATTCCTCCTCTTCCGCCCTCGTCGCTTCCTCCGCTGAGGTCCTCTCCCCTCCCCTTTCCTCCGTCTCTCAACCTGGACGCTCAATCTGCGCCATACACTGGCCCACCTACTTCTCTTCCCCCGGCCATTGAATGAATATGTTCGGCCTCGACATTCTAATACTTAACGTTCCACGCACTGCTTGAGGTTATGGAGAAAATTTTGGTGACCGTTCACTTCCACTTTCGTAGCAATGAATATCATCAGCAAATCGTAGGCTAATTTGTTTCTTTCATTATTTTCTTGGAATAACTCTGATGGGTATGACTATTAGACCGTCTATTTCAACAAAAACCTACATTTAATTGTGAAGTAAAAGACAAAAAGGAAATAAAAAATCGGCCCATCATTCAATGATGCTAAAAATATTTTGAGAACTCTCTCCTATTACTGTCGCTTCAATTACCGAAAAAATTAGTGGGGTAGACAGCCACATGCATATATTTTCAAAACACCCTCTTTCCGCCAAAACTATAGAATTATAAGTGGGGAATTGGATAAATTTTTGTTTTGAAGAAGCCTAGATTGAAGTATTCCTGGAAAAGGGTCTTCACAAACTCATGCTGCCAGAACATTCACCTACCTAAGATAGTGAAAATCAAAGTAAATACGAAGAAACACATTGCCAACGAACAAAAGTTATAGTCCAACGTAGTTTCCGAATGTTTTGTGACTTTTAGCTGATGCTTACCTAGCTAACAGTTGCATCACTACTTTGCAAATAAGTTTCATGAATTTACATTTATGATGATTAACCATCTGCTACACACCTTCAAGGTGGCTTGCAAAATTCTCTGCGGATTTAGATGTAGATATTATTAAACATGAGTTTCCCCAATGATCCAGCATGAAAGTGATCATTTATTTATATAGCCAGTTAAGATCAAAATATATACATTGAAAAAATAATCAGCCTTCTTCTAGTCAGTCCAACCAATTATCGTTAGGCAGTCCCTTGATGTACACTTGAAAAATATCCTCACTTGATTCAACCTGTTTCATGACTTGAAAATCCATGATCTCAATTGAAAACCCGCCAGACTCTTCATGTGTCTTTCACTACTATCCCCTTCTTCTCTGTTTTTCATAGAGATTAAGAAAAATCAGAGGTGTTTGTGAGAATAATAAAGCCTATAAGTTTTGAATTGGCCTTCATAGTTTCTTCAACAGCTTGATATTAAACGCAATTTTAGTAGTATGTGCTTATTTATATTGGAAAAAAATATATGCTGGTACATATCAAGATAATTCAATTACATTGCGAAGAGGGCATAATAATGGGAACAGAAGGGGTGAGAGTCATTTCACAAGACAAGTGACAAAGAAGAGTTATTGGCGATAGATAAAAGTATGGATATATACATATTCGAATAGAATATTCTATGATAGAGCAGGAAAATTAATATTTAAGACTTATGACAGTGATGACCTGAAAATGAATGGTGCAATAAGAATATATCCATGCATATGATGGTCTATTTTTTCACCACCTTCAATTTTGACCGATTGCTCTTTTTGGCTTATTGATTGAATTATAAAGTCTCAACACTACATATTATATAGCGCTTTCGTGCAGGGTACTATACTTTTAAGTATCATCGGGGTTCACGGCACCATCTATCCAACCAGGGTTCTTGACCCCTTTATTCGGATGGATGTCTTTTCTCTACGAAAAGATTCACTTCAAATCCCAAAGGGCCTTCATCCACAACTGCCTTCGATTTCAAGCGTCTTTCTTCCCAGTGATAATAAGAAATAGTAGTTAATACACCTTCTATTTTTTCTTGGGGAAGGGACTGTTGAATTTAAAGTGGAGCTTTCAGTGGAAAAGAGAAAATTTCCGGATAGGTAGCAGTTATGTAAAAATCTTATATAGACGTAAGTTTGAAAAAGTTATAAATTTTACCTATGCCCACTAATATGTATTCTAATGCAGTAGATTCTTAGCTAATTAAAAAAAACATTTGTGCCACTTACAATTAGCTTCTTAATTTTTCAATACATGTTAATAGTGCATGTTTGGATATGTATTCAAACTTTCCACTGCACAAGTATTTCCATGGCTGTTTCATGTGTAGATATCTTCCTTACAAGTCAATACGATACGTTCCCAACGAGGAATACATGATATAATTAATTCAACTCCACGCTACAACTTAAAATCAATCAGGTACACAGTAGGTACACGCCATTTAAGCACAAATTATATGTTAACGTGTAAGACGTGCCCTCGTATATCCAATGCACCCTCATTTTCAGGAAAGCTCACGAGGAAAACATATTTTCCTCAAAATATTCATGTTTTACCCTTAAGCCGGCCTCTTTTCGTTATAATCTGTATCTTTTAACAAATATCTTTTTCCTCTCTTTAAATCCGAGCATACCACTCTCCCAACTATTTAACAAATGCTTAGTCTTGTCTTTGCAATGCAGTTTTATACACGCACATACTTATAAGCAGCTATCTTTTTCGTGGTAAAGGTTGCTACAAATACGTGATACCAAAATATACTCCATTAAGATTTTGAAAAGGCATCAAACCCCTCGCAGCAAAGACACTAAGTAGATGTAGCGATGAATACATATCAGCACTTCAGTGTATTTTCTTGCGTTCGATCTATATACACAAGGTTCAGCAGGTCCCCGCGTTACGTCGCTTCGCTTACCGATGTTTTACCGATGCGTCACGCAAAATACGGTACCAGTGATCCAATACTCCCTCATCACCTGGGACTCGTTCTGAAAGTTTTATGGAGGTGTGATTCTGATGCATCCTTCTACAAGTAATCTCAGAATTTAAAAAAAATATATTTTTATTCCTGAATAATTTGAAATTTAGGAATAAGTAGCATGCGCGCCAAATATAAACGTCAATGTATCCTAATGAAAATTTAGTAGAAAAAAATCAATAGATAAGAGGGAAAAACTATGCAAAAAATAGAAATTGGAGGAAAAGAGAAAGAGTGACTTATACATAAATGCGGAGGATTCGTGCAAGCCGTGCATCCCCTTTTATTCACCGGTGAGCCGCGACGTTTCGGGAAAAAAGGTGTACGGTTAACACTAGTAAATGGCACGCCTAACATGCTTCTACAAATAAAACATTCAATAAAATCATATCTAACATTTTTTGCAAAGTAGTACCATTGTACCTCTTTGTTACATGTAATTAGTTCATATATGATGATAATTCACCCCCTACCAGTCTCTCTCGCGGTAGTTTTCAGGGTAATACGTAGATATAGAACACATAAGGACGCTTTTAAATCTACTTACACAAGAGGTATGTCACGTACAATAAGATCTCCGATTGGGCATCTTTCCTTTCATTTGATCCACGTTTCTCGTCAACTCTCAAACAGACCCCTTTTCTCTACGGAGCTATTCCTTCTCAATCCCGGAGGCACTTTCTCTATGGTGCTCTACACACACCAACTTGCTTCCACTACCCTCCTCCAGTCCTCTTCTCGGGTGTCTTTGTTCGCAATCCCTTTCCAATTTCTTCCGCCTGCCTCACCCATTTTCCCGTCCATATCCACCTCCACCCGTTGCTCTACTACCGCACCATATCGAAAACTGGGAAACTTTGACCGCATCCCTTAAGCATCATGGAATATTTCACAAGGGCTGGTCCATACTAGGATGTCTAGTCTAGACTAGATAGACTCAAAGAGGGGATCGGGTTGGTGTGGTGGCTAGAGTACTGGCCTCCCATCCCGAGGGCCCGGGTTCGATTCTCGGCAGTGGCGCATTTTTCACAGGAAAACCGGTCCCCACTTGAGTGCCTAGTGGAGGGCATTTCAAGTACAGTACTCCGTCCGTCGGATGGGACGTTAAGCCGTGGTCCCCTTGGCGACTTTCGTTAAGAGTAGGCTAATGCCGACGCCGGGTTTCTCTCCACCCCCTTCCCTTCCTCCATTCCCTAAAGAAACTCCTACCATTACCCTATTACCCACCTATCCTATATGGCGCAAATGACCTCAGCTGTCGGTCGCCTCCCCTAAATAACCAACTAGACTCAAAGAGGTGCAGAAATGGGAAGGAATGCAAAAGTAGATATGCGATAAATGGTGAGAACACGAAGAATCGTAAAATGCTTCAGGTTTTGGTCGTTTCCACAACATTTGAATCGTGAAAGAATATCCCCATTTCGAAAAAAAGGCTGAAAAAAATCAGTAGCCTCAAATACATCACTTCTCCTCGCAGTTACCTAAATTACATCATATGAGAATGCCAATGAGAAATTCGTAGCAGTATTACCGGACATATAGGTGTTGTGTAGTTACCCATATATATAATCCATCTGAAAAATTTATTGACGCTACTCACTATTTTTTCTAAATCTTATAATACAATAAGTTTAATGTAAAAAAGAATTTAGTATGATATGTATATAATAAATCTATTGATAAAATTCAGATCTTTTGCTATTACCGCTCATGTAGAGAAACGAGTCTGGTACAAGTATAGCTACGATTTCTCCTAATCCGTTGAATCAATGAATCAATGGGTTAATTTTCCAAGTGCCATTTTAGTGATGATTCACTCCCTGTCATGCACCCTGGGTGCTTTTATTTGGGTACTATTGGGTGTAAATGTAATCATCTCTAAACAAACTCAGGGCCATTGGCAAAACGAATATGAGAAAATAAAAATTTTTCAACTCAGCTTCGGCCTATGCCACCATTGTGTAATATGGCATATATAATTGGATTTGTATTTATAGTAAAACATAAACCATTGGTGAAGTCAAGGGCAAACATGACCAGTGTGGTTGTACAAACCCGCATCCTTTTTCAGTGATCCGTCTTTCTCGTGAAATAGGATAGACATTATGTTCTAAAAGTGGAAAGACACTTCCCTCTTAAGCATGTCACCACTCAGAATATGCTAACATTTTCTGTTCACCATAGTAAATAAAGTGACTTAAATACCTACTCTCTCCATAGGAGAGAGTCCACGACTCATCATCCTGGAGAGAAAGAAACAACTATGAACAAACTAACAAACAAACAGATTCCGTTGTAGAAAGAAGACCTTTCCCGCCCTCCCTCCAATTCCGCGATTCCAAGCATCCCATTGCCCTTTGACCTTCAACGAGTATCTCTCACTGCTTCACTTCGTTCCCCGCATCCAGCTTCACCTCCACATTTCCTGACTCAAACGCTCCTTTCCCACTCACCAATAGCAGGACATTATTTGGTATCACCATGAAATGAGCGCTAGGCAGTACTTTGATTTATGAATGGAATGCTCCTCGAAATGAGCGAATATATTAGGGCAGTTTTTTAGACTAGGATTCGACAACGTTCAACACAGAAGAGAAATAATTTAAATATTATTCAAGATCAATAAATAAATTCTCAAAAGTATGAAAAATTGATGAAGTCATGACATGAATAACAACCGATAAAAATTGTGTAAATTTAACTATGATACTTTATTTCATTTTCCTTTTAGCGCCAATCGTTCATTCCCAGAGAGGGGCACGAGTCCAGCGAAGAGCAGTTTTCCGATCTCTGTTATTAATAAATTCGGGGAAATTACCAGGAAGCGTGTTTATTTTACCATGAATTCCTTTCACTGTAAATTACCATCTGTGTAAATGCTGCGGCAAAGTAATAGAACAATACTACTTCGCTGTTTTTGCATTGCGTACTGGACCTCGTTTTGGATAGGCAGCCAGTATACGGGATTTTAACAATGTTGGATAGAATTTCAAATCAAAACAAGAAAAACGATACTTGAAAAAGGACAATCTCATAATAAGACTGGCGTCTGAAGCTTACTTGTGGATTGGAATGTGGATTGGAATGTGGATTGGAATTGCCAGATAGAAAGTAGTTTAAAATTGATAAGAAGTGTTGGATAAATGTGGGAAGAAATTTTCCATGATAAGGTGGAAGGCTAGAATGAAACCATACGGTTGGCATTATCCTACTCTTAACGACAGGTACGACAGTTTGACGTCCCATCCAACGGATGGCATGCTGAACTTAGCAAAACGGACTCGCAGAGACTATATCGCAAAAAAGATGCTGTGAAAGCTTAGGAAGCCTTTTTTCTGAAACTGGAGATAAAATGCAGAAAATGTGACACAGCTTTCTCTCATATAGCCCGGATTCATAAGAAAATTGGTTCTATGGAATTATGTTCAATACAAATGCTTTACATTAACACCATTTCTTAGCAATCGCCGTGGTCTTGGTGGTTGTGCAAACCTGCATCCTGCACCTGCATCCTGCAGGTTTGTACAACCAAGACCACGGCGATTCGATTTTGGAATAATATTTTGTGACCATCAGATTACTGGCAGGGACTAGAGGGGATAGAGATTGAATATCTTCCGGAAACAATCGTAGGATACCCATTTCCATACATGTGCAACGTTTATAACAGCATTTTCAACCTATATACTCGATTTTAAATAAGTTATCCGTGAGCGTATAGTAGGCGATTGCAGGATTCTATGCTTTTCCCAAAATGATACTTCACAAGTTGACGTCAATGTCGTATTATTGTCGCATTTTGAGAGATCCGGCATATTTTTAGCAATACAGAGCTCGATCAGTCTCGGGTATTTGTGGATGTCGTTAAGCTGTCACTATCTAACTTCACCTGCCTTTGTTATTCATGTATGTAACTGGGCATTTTGCGTAGTTTACGAAAGATATTCAACCGGGAAAAAATGCCACATACAAGGCTGAAATCCATACCAGTTACCAGAAGATTACAAAACACTACTCCAACAAATATCTCTACCACCAACACCAAGGTGATTTTTTTAAAATAGCGTGTAATGCATAGCATTTGTACGTAACGAAATTCTATAGACTCAATTTTATCGTAAACCCGGGATTGTGGGAGAGAAAGCTGCACTGTAAAAAGTATATCTCATTTTAAGGTACAAAAGCGATCTGAATTTCAGATGCAACAATTTTAAGACAGGATATGTTGAATTTCAGCAGTAATATCTTGTCTAAAAATAAGGCAGGTGAACGACTGAAAATCAGACCATCCAGAATCCTGCTCCCTCTGCTTCCTGCTTAACTGCTCCTGTACCAACCATCCATGTTCCTGCCTCTTCCGCACCTTGAATCCGTGTTCCTGCCTTAAAACCAGGCAGCGCTTAAATTCAGATCGCACTGAAAATCAGATCAACTTTTTACAGTGTGTGACTCTTTTCCTATATTCACTAAAAAGAAAAGGAATTCTTAAATTAAGAGGAAAATATTCTTACAGCTGTCATGCAAGACGATATTCTAGATTTTAGAGGATTTTCTTACTTGAGTGAGTCGGAACTACTGCCATCTATCGGTCACGGCCGGAAACTTACAGGGCTTAAGAAAATATTCTCAATGTTAGAATATTTTTGTGATCGCTATGGTTACTAAGGGACTCACATGCGCGAGGGAATGGGGAAAGAAGGGAAGGTGGGCAAGGAAAGAGTAGCGAGAAGGGGATCAGGGGAGTAACGGGCTACGGTTGGCAGAGGTACCAAAACAACTACATACATAGTTTAGATTAAACCTTCTCGCGTGATTCTCTTCAACTGGGCGCCAAATAAAAATTGTGAGATAGCGACATAATAAGCCGAATGATAGGCGGATTTATCATTCAGTCCAATTCCTTTTTTAGAATTTTTTTCCTCCCAAGATTGGCAATTAAGATGCAAGCCTGCTGCAAGTTTGCCAATATTGACAAGTCTCGTTCAAGTTGCACTCGACTTGCATGAAGTGTGCCAACCTTGGCTACTTTCCTGCAGGACTTCGGCAACATTGGTAGCAATAGTGTAAGTTCCAAGGCAATTGCAACTATAGGGTTCCTACTAAGGGAGGAGTACAGTTACCTGTGCTTGAACGCGCACGGCTTATTTCCCGTAAGAGAAAAACAATTCGAGCTAAATTGAAGAAAAACGAGTTAATAGAAAAAATTAGCGCGAAATTAACTTAAGCACGTAAAGATAAATTAACTGAAAAAGAAGAACAAGGTTGTAAAGTTCGTGAATACAGATTGATTGAGTACAAAACACAGTGGTATGGACGTCAGGGTTCCTACTTGTATCGCCAAGGATCCCGCGGCCCGTCCAATGAATATGGCGATTGGCGTACATTACTGAGGAAACTCTTATTTATCTCTCCTGGATTTGAAAGAATATCAGTTATGCATATTCATAACGGTCATGCTTACTTTTAGCCACAAAATGGTAATTGGGGAAATGTTTTAATGGTGCAAATACCCGTGTCCATATGTTGTAAAATTAAATCTCACTAACGAATTCATGCAAGCCAGCAGCTGTATATATACGGCCTCCCATCAATCGAACGTTAATGAAGAAGCGCTAGGTAGCCCTCATCAAAAGTAGTCAGGTTGATTTATAGGAAAAGTTTAAACGGCAGGTAGGGCAAGCATACACTTGCGCCAAAAATGTTTAAGAATTATAACTTGCGCATTAAATATGCACGTAAATCTGATATAATCATTTTTTTTAAATTTTGATACTATTGGTGTACTCATGCAAGTAGTGATTTTTTTGTGAAAACTAATTTATTTCGCTAGGTACACGGGTACAGCTCCTTTGTACAATTGCGTGCCATAGGTAATGCTTTTGTGTGTGGTTCATGAATGTTTTCCTACACTCGGCCTACCCTCTATTTTTGCAGGGTTGAAGCTTGCACAGGACTTGGGTGAAGCTTGCACAGGACTTGGGTGAAGCTTGCACAGGACTTGGGTGAAGCTTGCACAGGACTTGGGTGAAGCTTGAATGAAACTTGTTGCAAGTTTGCTTTTCTATGTGGGATACTTATCTCCCAAGAGGGTATTCTTAATTTAAGAATACAGGATGCTATTCGATGTTAAGAGAATATTCTTAATTTAAGAATATTTTTCTTGTGGCTACCACTTTAGTGGGATCCCCTCTTAAATTAAGTAAATATACTGGGCACCTATTTAAGTGGGATCTACTCTTAAATCAAGAGGGCACCTCTTAATTTAAGAAAATATTTTTTTCAGTGTTTCATCTCCAGTTTCAAAAAAAATATACCTATCGTTAGCTGCCACAGCATCTATTATTGTGATGTCGTTTTGTATATCTCAACTTTGTATCCTCCTACCACATTCTTTGGCGGTGGCAAGCAGGGTAACATGTAAACATAAATGTATAGAATTTCTACGCGATTCCCATTGTTGATTGACTGCTAAAATATGATTTAAAATATTAGAATTAATTAAATGCCGGCTAAAATATGATTTAAAATATTAGAATCGTTAATTGAGTAGTTTTCGTTTCACTTTAAGAGTAGTTATCTGATTGAAGTACCTTGAAAAGCTTAAAGATTAGACAAACGGGGATGCAGATGAAATTGCGTCCGCTCTTCCTCCGGCTCCTCTTTGCGTCCCATCTCTCACCCTCAGTCTTAAGAAACGAGATTGTGACCCATACGTATTGCCAATATTCATACCCCAGTTTTCTAATGATTGCTGCTTGACACGGTAGACATTTTCTCTAAAACTCAAAGAGAGAGAGAAAATTCTAGAGAGGAAATTTTAGTTTTCTGCACTACAAGACGGTCATTAGCATGAGCGTCATTGACATCGGATAAGTAAGTGTACACAGTATGTTTTCAACTTCATAGTACCCTTAAAGCATCCGTAAGGTTTAGGTGCATAACCATTACAAAATTTCTTCAAATAAGGAATATCAATCAAAGCACTGCGTGTATCCTGAAATTTATACTACAGAGATAATGAATTAATGCGTGGCCAATTAAAAAATGAAGATTTTTACACATTTTAGTCTGTTAATAGCAAGCACCAGGTTCATGTCTCACGATCTCTCTTTTACTGCGTAATTACAGATTTCTTGTCTATATTTCACAAGTACATAACGATTTTTCGCTGCAACGTTTTAGCTGGTGTTCTTTGACTGGCTTTCAGAGGGCTGCGTTGATGTCGATATACATCTCGAGAATATTTTATTTACCCCCTTCATGCAAACCACACGATTTTCAGTCCTATCCTCCCTCAATATGTAACCGATTTAATTCGTTGGCTTTATCGCTGAGAATAGAGATTAACTCCCAATCCTGAGGTGGTCATATTTCTAAGAGATTACAATCACATGAATTCCAATCTAAGACTGAAATAAAGCCCTTCCCGTTGCCAAAATCATAAATGCACCAAAGCAGAATAGATTGATCTAAATCAAGCCTATCTGGATCCGGAATAGGCTTGATGATACTCGATAATGAACACGAGATCAAAAATCGCCGATCTGTAGATTCTCCCTCACGCAAGAACATCGAATGGAGGAGAACATGGAGGCACCCATAAACTTACAACCTCTCAACGGTCCGAGTCCATACACCAAACTCTCGCTCTAATCTTTTCAAAAGCATTTATTCGAATTTTATCTCCTTCCCTTTTCTGCAATTAATCTGCAATCTCAGGTAAAATTTCCAATATTTTCCTGGTTTGGGTGTCAAGGTAGGTCAAAAGAACCGGACATAGGTGGACTTGGGTCCGAAGCAGGGTGAAATCTCTGATGATATGTCTTTTTGCTTTATGTCCTTTTACAGAATACTGTAGGAGTTATTTTCAGAAACCAGGGAATTTCGGGTGGAAAGCTTTTCTGGATCAAAAAATATTTTAGATCCCATCTTACTCTGAGATACTCTAGAATACATCATAAAATAAAAATATCGATAGAATAACATAGGTTTAAATTGTAAATTTTCCGAGCTCAATGACAGAAAAATAAAACCATAATTAAATATAATTCTTTAGAATAAGTTATGTACATATTATGCATTCTTATCATGTATTATTGAGTCTATAAGTATTAAGCACAAAGTTTTGCTTACGACAAGGATGTGTCCGTCCTCCATGATAATACTTTAAAATGAGAAGCTGTATCACATTCGAAGTTACCTTGTTTCCCGGCTGAATTTAGATGGCTAAATAATTATAACCCGTAATCTAACCCCTAACCCCTTGCCAACTATGCGTACGGCTAACGTACGCACTAAGTTCATCGCAAGTCACCTCAGGGTTGTGTCGCAAGCAATGAATAATTACCAAACAAGCAATAATTGATACAATATTTCTCAACTACATAAATGTGTGTAAATGTAGCAAGGAAATTAGTGCAAAACTTCTACACATTCAAATTCCCCCTTAAAAAAATAAATTTGGGTAAAAGTAAATCGCTGGGGTGTTCAATTGAAATAGGGAAGCGAATATGCAAAATAGCTAAGGTATATTATATAGGTATTTGATTATATTTATAATTTACAATAACTTTTTTGTTATGTATTTGCATAACTAAAAGCAACATACATGTTTGATGCTGTCCACAACCCTTTCTTTTTCGTTGTTTACCTACAACGCCTCCATGGGGACTTTCTTGTTTCGTTACCTTTTTGGTTTAATTATTCTTCTTTTAACTTACATGATAAACAAACAATGCTTTTTAACTATAGAAGTTGACAAAAAGAATCCTGCCTACTTATACGTTATTCATTGCTCTAGGCTTTGTATTAATTGAGACAAAGGGATATTGGTAACAGAAATAATATACATATATGATTATGTTTTTATTAAGTATGTTTGGGTTCAATTATCATCATTCACCAGTGATACTTATTTCAAATGTACTATAGATAACTCTACCTTGCCTGTTACAAGGTATATTGTCTATAATGAATGGCTGGTGATCCTCACCGCCTGCCACACACCCTCGTGGTAGCTCGCAGGGTATTATGTAGATTTATATCATTAAATATTATTTTAGCTCTTCTGCTCTTTGTCCTCCGCGGCAAGAAATCCGTAGAAAATGTGCCCATATATCACTCTTTTTCTCATTTTCTCTTCCTGGTGGAATCGAACGAAATATCACGGGTGCTCTTAATATATTTCTAACACCTTCGCCAAGAAGTTAAACTGCAACTGTAGAACTACTGTTCTGTATAGATTTTAGTCTACCGTATAATAGTAATGCACACCCTAATTCTTTTTATTAACACTGCAATACTAAAACGCTTAAAAACGACCTCACATGAACCTCGCTGATCTCTTTTTTCCACATTCTAAACCTGTAATCTAAGGTCCCTCATTCTATACAAGCGGCATTTTCCGAATAAGATGTGTCAAGACCGTCAAGACGAAAGTATCATGTATCTTATTTTCCTATCGCAATTATTTGAAACAATTTTTTAAGAATCATAATCGACTGTTTGCTAGACAGTTATTTCTCGGAAATACTCCATTCACTTCCGTCAGAAAACCATGCGGTTTCTTTTTTTCTGGAAAGAGGTTCTTTACTCTCTGTTCTGGAAAGAGACCGATCTGTGTAGGTCGCCACGTGCACTATGCGTACACACACGCCACGCAAAAGCACGCACTCTCCGAGGCATATCTTTTCTCAGAGATACGAATCTTAAATCCGACATTCTACGTCAATCACAGCGCTCCCTTCACCTTCGTAATGGAACACCACGATACCAGGGCACTCGCTACCCTACCTTTCAAAAGGCCCGCAGCGACTTCTCCTCCCCCGAGTAAAATCCAACGGTAAAGGTCAAAGTTTTCACATCATCCCTGATATCACTTTTTTCTCTTTCTCTCCCTTTCCGCATTTCCTACCTCAGACTTTTTCTCCTCGCTTGTCATCAATTCCCTCGGTCGGAGAGAGGGATAGAGCTATAGATGATTCTACCACAGGGTATTCGTTGTGACGGATTTCCTACGCTTGAGAACGCACGGTGGAAATGATTATTAAAGGAATTCTTGTTTCCGACATTAAATAAAATAATCCTCATTAATCTTAAATCACTATCTAATCGTAGTAGGACGCCTATGCTTTATCATGCACGTAACAGATACGCACTCATCGATTATACCGGTGGACACGTCACCAAATCATCTCGGCTGCATTCAATCCATCGGATCAAACACATATTCGATTTTTCCACATCAATCCCATCAACCTGGAATTTTAGCATAGAAATGTCTAAGTATGTTTTGATTCCATAAGATATCGACTGAATCTTCAGAATTTATCCAAAGGTTAGCGTTATTCAAGCCCATAATATTTTTAAGCACAACCGAAACAGTAAAATGTTCCATAAAATATTATTATTTTCATAAAAAATGAACAAGTGACCTTTAATCATCAAATGATCATTTTTATCGGCCTTATTGACATCAGCAATATGCCATAAGAAACCATTATAGTTGCTTAAGTTCTACTATGTTTTCAGATAATTCTCTGAGGGATATTCTGCCAAATATTTGCTCGAGCGTGCGGAAACAGAGCAGCATGGTACGCAAGGAAAATTTTTATTGGCGAGGAAAATGAACTGTCATCATCGTTCGATCTCTGCATTGTTCCGGGTTTCCTTCTGCGTTAGCTGGCTAGTAAACAACTAACGCGAGGTGAAGACGCTGACAGGAGAATCATCGAAACTGTTGTCTATAGCCAACTGACGCGGAAGGAAACCTAGAAAAATGCAGAGATTAAACCATCACCGCGGAAACCTTCGTTCTAACATCATCATCGGTCAACAATCCAAAGATTATTCGACACACCTACCCACTCAATTTCCCTATCGAGTAACCTATTCATAATTCTTCTCTTTCATTTCCTTCAGAGCCTGTTTCATACATCTTATCCGAGGCCTCACTTCTCCATTCTTCCCGTCCACTTTTCCCTCGACGTTTGACTTCAATTGGCAATCATACCTTAACATATGGCCGATCAAGTTGCCCCATCTCAGTTGTAGAGTGTTTGAGAGACTTCTCTTGTCTCCCACTCTTCTTAGGATCTCTTCGTTTTGTCACTCGGTCGATCCATTTTATCTTCATCATTGATCGGTAGCATCAAATTACAAATTCTTCCAGACTTGTCTTCTCTTCTGCTGTTATCATCTATGCTTCGCTGCCATAAAGAAGCATGCACCATACGTATGTTTTAGTGAAATGCTTCTATATTATACGCTTGTATACGGCCACATCATGAGACATGATGGCCTGATGAAGACGATCGTTGACGGACAAGTGGACGGGAAGAACGGCAAAGGAATGCCTCGTATGAGATATGTATGGAACAAGTAATGAAGGATATGAAATAGAATAAATATATAAATATGAAGAGATAAGCCGATAGAAGAACTCAGTGGAGAGCTGCGTCAAATCAATCTGAGGATGGATGACTAATGATGATGATGACGCTTGTATATGTAGCTGTGAGCAGAATTTTCTTTTGGCGCAATGTCTTTTCGTGTAGGCTCCTCTGCTAGCAATTTCTCTTTTTCTGCGTTCATTGCTGGTTATTCGGACTTCCAGATAATTTTTCTCTTTTGCCTCTTCAAATTTGAACCATTGTGATCAATATTTTCATGCACAATTATTTTATCGCAGATTTGTCGTAAATTATACCTTTTTTTTCCAACATAGTCCAAGCTCCTAAACACTTATCTTCTTAATGAAGGTCTTAGCCTTAAAACCATAATTAGAGTAACCATATGGCCATAATCATGCATGAAGCGGCAACCTTTACTATTTCTTCCTATTCTATAGGCTCACCGAGATACTCTATATTCAGAGAAATATTCAAGTACATGGTTCTAATCTCTATTTTTGAAGTGGAACTCACTGAATTACGGCAAAAAATTAAAAACACATTCTAGAAATTGTAGCATAATATAGCTATACAATTAGTAAATAGGTCACGTAATTTAAGCGGCAAGTGTCAATAGTGGTTTACGAGTTAAGAAAGTAATTATAAAGCTTAAATAAAGAATTTAATTAGAGGAAAACTGAAGGAAGAGGCTGAGAGTTCTGGAAAATAAGAATAACAAAGCGTAATGCAGCCCAAATGCCGAATATAAAATGTAATTCGTTGTTCTAGTGTTTTCTTAACTATCAACTGCATGAAATTAAAATTTCCTGTCTACTTGGCCCAAGTCAAGCAATTAATTGGCTTATAGTTCCACTGAATTCATTAGGACGACAAAAGTAAATGCGGCTAAAGATGGATGGGACGGAAATTTTTCACGGTAGGATGGAATGAAAATTGGCTTCGCCATCAATGCGCCCCTAACGTAAGGCCAAGGAGTCCAGAGTTTGACGTCCTATCCAACGGATGGTGCACTTATGTCTTGTGCAAATCACTGTCACTGCCGGGACTCAAACCCGGTCTTCCGGGATGGGGGGTTAGCACTCTAGCCTCCACGTCAATCCAAGCCATATTAGACACAAGATAATATCATTCCATCTGATTAAGTAAATATTATGAGGAAATTTTACCGTGTAAAGCAGCAAATTGTGTGAACGCTTGTGCGAATGTATGAATGATTGAACGGAAAATAGAATCTGTTCTGATTCCACTAAGACTAACATACAACTTCGTTCAGTTTATACAAGCGTTTGTACAAGAAATTGTACAAAAAATTGTATCGCGTAAAGTGGCCTTTAGAAATATATGGACGATTTTGAACCATTTGAGTTGGACTAAAAACATTCAGAAATTTGAAGTTAAACTACTACTAAGTTTTTTCGATTAAATCTTAGAACATGCTGATGGAACATTGAAGTTCATTCACATCCTTTAGTAGTAGTGCAAAGGCGAATATTCAAGTGAATAAAATTTTATTCTACTCGCTCATTAATAAGTATCTAAGTTTTCATATATTTATCAAGGAGATTATTGAGTCTCTTGATAATTAAGTGAATACGACCAAGGTGTTTGAGATTTGGATTTATAAAGTATGATTATTATTTTTCCTTGAAAAATGTTTGTTCCCCAACTTCACTCACGTTGGTAAGGGCTGAGCTTAACAAATAGGTACCTAAGGCGAGTGAAATTGACTTTGGTGGGTGGATCGGTTCCCCGCTCTGTGCCACCTGCGGTTTCCAAAGGAGATATGGTACCCAGAAAGTCAAACTTCTTGGATTTGGCTGGAGGTTTTCAAATAGGTTCATTATGAATTGAACGCGGGACCTCCGGTAAGTTGCCCAACCATCTGCCTACAGGCCTACCGCACCATTTCAGCAAACAAATGTGTTAAAATATGCGGAAAATCCAATAAACATCGTTCTGTCTCTCTCTTCCCACAGATGATTGCCGATGAGAGATGCCCCCTTTTGAGAAGACCCGAGTCTGCGGAGAAAATTCGTCACCCCTTCTTTTTGATTTCTTATCGACTGCCCATCGTTTTCCCTACGTCCCCTAAAGCATCCAGTACGATCGCTCGCGTCATTGTCTACAACTTCCTCTACGAAGAGCGGCAGCAGACTGTGTTTACAAGTTAGGGCACAGGACTGGGAAACGAGGGTGGAGGTGAAGGGCACGCGAAAGGGGAAGAATCGGGAGCAACCCCACTGGACAGTTAAGGGGAGCAACAACGCGGGCGACGTCGATTTACGATGCGACGTAAACTTACCGGGTGGATGAATAAATGTCTCCACCGCACACTTATTATTTCCCCCTCTCCCCTGCCATCTTGAGTGCAAACTCCGAAGAGGCGAAAACATCAAACTCCCCGTTCAGGCAGTAAAAGGGAACCAGAGCCGCTCGGCTGGAAATCTGGGCTGGGAAAACAATCAAAAAATTGTCCGCTTGACTCGTTTTATTTTCCCCTCCATTCTACACTGAAGGTACGATGGACGGAAAATAACTCGCTCCCCCGAAATGAATTCATCGATGTATGTTTGTCGGATGAAAAGAAAGGTGAGACCCGTAAGTCGAAAGGGACATTAAAAATCGGTCATTCTTCCGAGCGGGTTTTGGGTGCTCAGTACTGTGTCAGTTAAAACTCGGACAAGATCTACCTTCACATTTATGTTTTTTTGAGCCTCTAATCATAGCATGCCTGATCTAAAGCAGTAACAAGGTGTTAAAAATGCATATTTTTGGTTACTTATGTATTTAATTCTATAAGCAACATGATAAACAGATAAGATGGCAATAAGCCGGAAAAATGAGTAGATACGATAATCGAGTTGATATTGGTTGAGTAGAGTAATGACTACCCATCTCAAGTGCTTGGGTTCTTACCCCCGCGGTAACAGATTTTTCACTACGATATTCGACAGTAACGATTGCCATGTTTCGTCCAATTAAAGTGCTGTTTTTCATCTGACATATGGGACGTCAAACAGATAAACATTTAGTGCCTTAAGTAAAGAGTATCCGTACTTCATTCTATCTCCATCCATTTTTTTCTGACACACCCCACATTAAACCTATTATTAATGCCGCAATTGGCTCTAGTTGTCGGTTTTCTCTTCCAAATTATATAGTACTTCCTCCAAACCAGTCACCCAGTGGATACTAAGAATGGTGATAACATTTTCCAACCGGTTCATTTCTGAATTCGAACGGTACTAGAATATTTTTTGCGAAAATAACATATGTGATTAATAGCACTAGGATGGAAAAACAAAAACTTTTTTATTCTGACTCCATTTTTCAATTGACTGTTAGAGAAGTTAGGTGATAGTGTTAAATATGATGCTTATTTTACTTAAAGTCAGAAAAGTGGAGTATAATTTGAATATTGCAAATATTTCACGTTACTAATACATTGCATCAGCATAGCAAAAATGAGAAAATACAGTAAGTAAACTGACATTATGCATCTTTTTGAGAAATACCTTTAGCCAAAATCATAAATAATTGAATGACATAGCTCTGCCAAATAGCACCAGGATGAACAAGGATATTTTCGTAGAAGTTAATCATTCTACGTAGAACAGTAATTACATCGAAACGATGACGGCTCGTAAGTAAAATTCAGGAATAAATCATTTCCTCATAGCATAATTGCGTCCCAATTTACCAGAGTATCATCATTCTTTAATTGGTGATGTGTATATAATCTACATGATACCCCGACAGCCACCACAAGGGTGTTTTGCATGGGGTGAACCACCACCAGGTATGCATTATCAATCAGAGAGAACACAGAATACAGGTTTGCAAACACATATACTTCTCGATTTTCTTACTACTTACATTGAATGCTTGAATTACTACATATTGCAGGATTAAATTCCAATGGCACACACTGTTTACGAATTAATAGTATTCCACTAATGTGGATTCCCTACGCGCACGTGCAGAAATCGGTGAATAAACTTCTGTGTAGCACTGATGCTCCCCTTGCCCGAAATAACGCCCTCATTCATAAACACGTCCCCATCCAGTATTTATGAACCTGGAGCCTCTGCCTTCCTCCCTCCCTTCCTTACCTTGCCTCCGACGTGTGACACTTTCTTCCTCCTCCTCTCTCCTTCGACCTCTCGCCCTCGCCGACTCTCCATCTCAACGACACTCCTAGCGTCTTCCCCATTCACCCGATCTCCTTCCTCTACACCTCTCATTCCTTCCATTCTTGGCCTTTCTCCCCCACCATCTCTGCGTCCTTTAGTCGTACTCTCAATTTTCCCTCTCTCCGTCTGCTCGCCGCCTTCCTGATCGAATGAAGAAGCCCTTCTCGAACATCCATTCTGTCTCTCTCTCCCTTGGGGTCCTCCCCAAAATTTATGTCCCTTAAAAGCCGACTCCTATTACGGCAGCGGAGACCATTTTAGTTTCAAAACGTTCTGGCAATTCAACATGTATCACCCTGGCAATTACTTCCCCGTGCGCGAACCTGAAGTATTTATTTGCCGTTTGTTTAAGCTCGCGGAACCCGGCCAGTGGTAAAGAATGTGTGAATCTTTCTTCGCATATATATTTGATCTCATAGGTGAATACCTACTACTATTTTCCGAGCATCCTTCTGTTGATTCAATTGTTATTTTACATCATTATAATAGCCTGAATGGGTAAGCACTTAATGTGAAATAAAGAGGAAAGCTAACCACCTTAGAATTCTTGTGAAGTCCAATTAAATATCGTGTGTCATATTTAATTCAAAGTACTACTGTTAAATTAACGTTTTAAATTGCCATATACTGCAATATCTTACGAGATAAGACTAAATAAAGAACTGCAGCGTGGGCAGTTAAGATCTGTAAGATTTGAAAGAGGAAAGAATGATAATCAAGTAAGCGTAATCAGCCTATTAAAAGGGCTAAAATGGAAATCTTAATCAGAAATATAGACTTATTGTCTTACATAAATAAATCCCAGGAATATATTTTTACTGATGATCCCAAACATACTTTGCAAAGTGTTACACACTACGGTAGACTGGCTCATAAATATAGAATAGATTCCCGAAACAAAAGAATTATGATTTTTTTCATTCCTCGCACTATTAGGGATACGAATAGCCGTTATTATACCAAATAATATACCAGCAGACCTGCGGCCAGCTTTGCAGGCAGTCTGTCTGGTGTGCTCTTGAGGTGAACTTTGTGTTCTAGAGTCAAATGAGCTCTTAGAAAGTGTTTGCAAACTACTGATGACACATTACCAATTGGTGGCAGTAGTGCTTGTGCTTCAGGCAGGCAGTTACTGCTTCACTACTCAAAGTAGTCTTTTTTTTTACACTTTTGTGCACCAACTTTTCATAAGCATTTTGAATGCATGGAGAAGGAAATGGCTACTTTATAACGAGAGAAATGTGTCCCACACTAATTATCCTATATGTTCTTGTACTTTTTCTACTCCATATTTTCAATAATGTTGTCTCCCAATCTCAAAAACCACATTGTTTTGCATTTCTCTCTACCCTACAAACTGCTAATAATCCAAAACTACTACCAAATCATACAGACAGAAAATCCACACTCAACGCACCAAACCTTACCCTTTTAGCTCAAAACTTGGGAAAGAACAAAACAAAACCGATGCAGAATGACTGACTGACATGCTACAAAATTACACCCAAACCGATGCAAGGGGGCTGCGACATTTTTCTGGGATCGTCTGGATGGTTTAAAAATAGAATTGGTCCTTTTAACCTTCTCAAATATTTTAGGTGGGTATGTAATTTTCTATCGCTTTTCGAACACTTTGTCCATTTATCGCAAAAAATTCACAACATTAATCTACTTGGTTCTAGGTTTATTTGGTACTAGATGAAGTTGCCCGTTGAAAATCAACGGGAGGGAGATATATAATAAACATAAATTGTATTTAGAATTTTTTTAATTTTTCATGAAGGGGCGAAATATGTGCGGAAGGGAAGAAATAAAAACTAATAACTCCCATAAAGTAACGCTAAGGCATGAGCCACTCCATTTCTCTCCTCATTCCACCCATTAACAGTGAAATGAAAAGAAATAATACAATTTTATATTCAAGGCCATAAGAATGTTTGTAATCTTTCTTAGCAATTCTCTCACCTTTGTTTCCCCAACGAAATGACGCAGTGTGCAGTTCCTTAGGCATATTCCTTAGGTTGGGAGCGCGCTTGAGTATATATTTGATGTGATTCCCCGATGGGAATTCTCCTGCGTCTCCTTACCCTTATGGTGGCTTCCCACACGACATAATAAATGCATCTCGTCTAGTCTTACCTCCTCCTCCCTCGACACCGCTCGCCATCTCAATCTTCCCTCGGCTCCCAAACCACATCCATCTCTTCGGCCAACCCACCAGATACCCTTTTCTAACCGCATCAATTCTATGTCCAGCTCCCTCGTTCGTTCCACAAGACTACTCTCTCTCTCTGTCCCTTGTCGACTTCCCCGCCTCCCTGTCGACCCACCGGCGTGACCCTTTCCCCACCTCCTCTTCCAGCGAGGGTCAACGCACCGACCAGAAGCCGCAGACGGATAAGGAGGCTGGGCACAGCGGCCTGTTAAAGGGTGGGAGGGAGAGGTCAAGTGATGGAGAGGGATGAGAAAGATGTTGTATGCGAGGGGGGAGAACAGGAGGGGCTTATCTGAAAGGAAAACCTGAAGCTCACCCTCAGCACCCTGGAGTCCAGAATATGGAAAATTCTAAGGGCCTAAAAAATAGGGTAGACCTTCTTCTATAATAAAGAAGCATGAGGAGAGGCCTGAAAGGAGCTATGTCTGGAAATTAACATCTTTTATGCCATCTTTCCGAGCCAAAAATCACTTTCTTCCATCAATCGTGGTTGCCATCGCACGCAATCCTGCTTTCAAAGCGATTAACGGTTTTTTCTGTTTTATTAATCGAGGCTCAAACTAAGATATCCTTAACTTACTCTTCATTTCACCACTAGTTCGAATTTATAAGTCACATTATTTACCAGGCTATGAAATTAGAGTAGACTAATACTTTCGAGGTTCTTCCATGAAAATTCACATTAAAAATACATTAAAATTAAAATGCGGATTAATCAACGCAAATCTAAATAATCATCATTTGATATAATCTTTCAGATTTATTGAATTACAACCATATTAAGCATATAATGTAAGGAGAGGTTTTCTCTAAATTAATCAATATGGAGAATCACGAATGGAAATAATACTTATGCAAATATAAATATACATCCCCACCAAGTGGTAATGTTACATTTTCAATGCCTTAAAGCAGTTCAACGAAACAATTTGAATGCCATGAAGGAAAAACGTAAAGTAGTGGATTAAAATCGTTCTTGTTTTCAGCAGAAATGGCTCGATTTTATTCCAGGGAAAATGAATAAGTAGGATCTAGCTTAATAAAAACAAATGATGTGTGTCATTACCAAAAAAATGTTAAATATTAAGAGTTTATTCTTGCAGAGGTGAAAATGGACAGAACACGACCCAGTTTATCTGGTATATATTTTTCGTTACACTCATTTCGAACAACCATGGGCAGATTTTAGATTAAAATTACTATGGGAATTTAGTAATAGTTTGCTCAGCAAATCATGGAGCGTAGCCGGTGGGGGTTGTTTCCTTTAACACTGCAATACACCTTGAAAAGCAGTTCTAGGCGTGATGAATTGAGTGGCTAATTCCGGAGATGAAAAGGGAGAGGGAGAGTCGAACGAAATCAAAGTACGTTCGTGTTGGACGGCGGATGTCTTCACCGCCATCCAGACGTCTCACTTCTCGCACTCGCCACTTGAAATCCCCCCACCCCCTTCCACGATCCCTCTCGCCTCCGGTGAGCTTCCCGACGCGTACCTGTTGGAAGCCGCTCAAACCGCCGCGACGACGCGTCATCGCTGCCTCGACGGCCTTCGCCGGCAAGGTTCCACGCGCCCACCCTGCTCACACCGTCAAACAGTCGCCGCCGCCTCAATTCCCGCACCTCTCGCCGCAGCGTGTCGTCGCTTGCGGATGAGAGGGTGCCGCACCGTCACGTCGGCCACCACCACCCGCGTCGGTGCGGTGCTCATGATTAACGCGGCCGCAACTTCAGCAGGAGACGGGACTCTCGAGATGCCTCGCGTTCACCCGATGGGCGTCGGTAAAGAGAATAAAACTCAAGGCCAAGGACGAACCAGAGCCACCCGTGGTAGAATACCACAGACAGTGAAAAGGTCCGAAGACAAGAATATCAGAATGGCAATTTAAGTAGTTAATTAAAGGATAGTAGTAATAAAATTACTTTAATTGGCATTCGAATATTCCTGTCTTGGTAAATTTTCACTTAAGCCACTTAGAAGCTCGTCCTAATGCATCTAACCGCAGCCAATGGACAGCTACATCTTCACAGCACGGCACCGTCTCATAGATGCCAAATTATTACCTAAACTTTACACGACGGCTAGTGCATGGTTTTCCTCATGCCTTGGGTGAATTCCGAGCCATTAAGCCATTCCGGAGGAAAATAGTTCATAACAGAATTATTAATTTCTTTTAAATGCATAATAAATTGTTGTAATTGGCAATATTTATTCCGCTCAAACGCTGAAAGGGTAATTTGGCCCAAATCAGGGATCAATTTGTATAGGTATATTTTCCCCTGCATACCCTTCATTGTACGTATAGACCCTAGTATTCTTGTACATAAACCCTTTTGGACTTGACTTGGTGGATGGATTGCTAATGCGCCGACTTGGTAACCCAAAGATCGTCGGTTCGAATTCCCGCTTTGATGTGCTCGTCCTCAGATTAAGAGCTAAGTTAAGCTAAAAGCTGAGCTAAGGTATAAATTATTGATAGCGAAAGATGAGTTAAAAATAATGCCTAATAAAAGGTCCAAATGAGCCCTCGTCTCTAGCAGTGATCACCGTCTTATAAGCATAAAATATTTTTTAGAGTTAACATTGCTCTTTTGTATTCATGTATCAATGTTCAGAATAAATGTTTATCGTCAAAACTTATTAACTAAAATATTTCCTAAATTCTGCTCTGAAAACGGTTAAAAACCATTCCTTGTGTTTCCACCACACATGCTTGCGGTGACATGAAGCGTATTATGTAAATTTAAGGTCAACCGTGCGATATAAACTTAGCCATTGGAGCACTCAAAATCGAGTTTCATCACTTCACAATAAGGTACTACGACGGTTAAACACGAGGATGCTTGCTCGTGATAAGGAACGAAGACATTGAAGGCGATTGGTCAAATCTTGGCGGCCCCAATTTTCCTCACGAATGCGGGAAAAGTATAAGAGTGGTGAATAGGAGATCTTACGTATATTTGCCTCGTGATTGATGTTTAACGGGATCTCACCGGATTACGATAAACCTGACTGCACCACACACCGCACAAAAGAGAAGAGGCTTAGGAATTGGAGTCAAGAATAGAGAAGAAAAATGTCATTTTTCCTCTTGCGCAATGGCATTTTTCCTCTTGCGCAGATAGGAAACTGGATCAAGAAATCTAATGTGACATGGCAAGGATACAGAAGAATACCCAGTCTTCCCGAAATGGGTGGAGCATAAAACAGAGAACGAGAGAAAGAACTGAGAGAAGGGAGCATGACGTGGAATCCCATTCGGCCCAATGTAAGAAGGAACAAAGAGCCTTCATATCAGAATGCCGGTTTATCGGAAACTAGGTCCTTTTCACAAAAGGCGAGGCCCAATTGGAATCAGGCACATACATTTTTCTTCTCTATTCTTGACTCCAATTCCTAAGCCCCTTCTCTTTTGTGCGGTGTGTGGTGCAGTCAGGTTTATCGTAATCCGGTGAGATCCCGTTAAACATCAATCAAGAGGCAAATATACGTAAGATCTCCTATTCACCACTCTTATACTTTTCCCGCATTCGCGAGGAAAATTGGTTTCTTTGTTGCGCATGCGATAACGCACGCCTGTCAAAGTGACGTCTTTGAAGCGCTGGAAAACAGCTGAAAACGCTCTCCGAAACTCGCTGCCAAAAAGTCTTTCCCAAAACGTTCCCATTCTTTCTTCGTTAGCCTGTTGTATCTAGCAATCCCTCTGAAGTCTACCAAAGAGAAAGGTGTTGATTTTTGCACTTCACACTGCAACTGACAATTCATTAACATTTAGCTCGAAGATAAGACCCATCGCTGGTGGTTTTCTACGAAGGTTTTGCTCGACGTCCACATACTCTGACACGCATTGAATATTTGCATGGGGGGGCAGTAATATACTTTACAATACATTTTTACATTCGCCTTGCTAAAAGATTCCGTTCCGTAATTGCTGGCTTACTTGCAGGCAATCAAGGGTAACAAACTTTCTTCAAAAATATTGCGCCACTATCTTATTACTTCTTTAGAAAGTTTGGCACGAAATTGAGTTAAATATTTCAACTGCAGGCATAAGCAGAATAGCCTAGAAGAGGTCACAGGAGCAACATTTTTCACGTTGCGTGCATCGGCTCTTAAGAAATGGAAATTTATTTGCTTTGAAAGGATCTGCTGAAATGGAAATTACCGCTCTTCTTGGGAAAAGAAGAGGAAGTTATAAAAGAAGGAGATTATCACATAATTCTAACGTCTTGCATGTTGTAGTGGCCTAAATCCTAGGAGCAGTCCATTCATTACGTGACTTTGACTTTCTACCTTTGTAACCCCCATATAATGCTCTGTAATACCCGCTAAGCCCCCACGGTTAGGTACGTAACGCCTTAAAATATTGAATGAAAAAAACAGGCATTTCATAAAATACCTCATTTAGTTCTAAGCACTGTTATTTATTAATTAATTACAAAGCGTATCTTTGTAATTTTTTTAACAATAGATGAATTTAAAATGCATGAGACCCTGTAGTTGCTTGTTTGCATGTCGGTAGTGCATAGTTGGTGGTATTCACCCCCTGCCACACACCCTCCCGGTGGCTTGCAGGGTATTATGTAGATGTAGATGTATGCCCGACCTCCTCTCTTTAGAGTTACGTAATGTATGGACGACCCATTAGGCGTAATGATATTGCATAATTGGCGTTCCGTGGATACCAGACCTGGGGGTGGGGATAGCTTGAATCGTACGAGATTTATTTCGGAACGGAATATTCCTAAACGAAATGTAAAATTACACGAGTGAGTTACCTGCCGAAATCAAAACTCGAACGATTCAAGCATACGCCACCCTTAACTATGAGGAGAGGAGGTGAGGATAAACTGTAAACTTTACGGATGTGGCTGTAGAGAGAAATTATGATGGACAGAAAGAAATACATGATAAAGTGTTGAGCTTGACGGAGGAGAAAAAGGCATAGTTTGTATTTTGGAGGATATTAGATTCAGGAAGAAAAAGTGAATGGAACAGACATTTAGGTTTGATAGGATCATGAAGGCACTTAAGGCCGCTTTACACGATACAGTTTTTTGTACAATTTCTTGTACAAACGCTTGTATAAACTGAACGAAATTATATGTATGTCTGAATGGATTTAGAACAGGTTCTATTTCCCGTTCAGTCATTCAGATAATCGCACAAGCGTCCGTACAATTTTCCCTCTTTACACGGTACTATTTTTCATACAAGAGTTTGTACAAGAAATTGTACAAAAATTATATTGCGTAAAGCGGCCTTTATAGTGTAATGCAGGGTGGGCAAAAAGGATGGGGGAAAATAGTATGAAGAGACATGGGAAATATTCCTATCTGAAGGGAGAAATAGTGTAGGTAAGAAGCCGTTAGAAAAATGGAAGGGAAGTTGACTCACTCCATGAAAACCAACCACAATGGGTAGAAGATTTATGATGAAGTAATAATAATATCTTACCTTATTGTATTTGCTGCCTCAACATCGGAACGCGAAAATAACTGTCCATTCCCACTCTCCAATCTTCCGCCGCGACCAACACCTGGGACATTATTGCTGCGACTGAAAGCACTTTGTTGACTGAAGTGGACTTCCATGCTCGACAGCCAGCAGCATTGCCGAGCCAGCTCAGTGATGAGGCCCGGGTTGATGGTGACTAAGGGTCAGAGAGGAGCGAGGGAATAACAGACAACCGCTCACTAGAGTAGGATGAGGGTGGAAGATAGGAGGATGGATAACACGATAGCAATCTACAGTTCGCACGGCTCGCTGAGCATCAGCGACGTTGAAAGGGTCTCATTCGGCCGACGATCTGGTGGCATAAAAGTGCCCATTTTCCCTTTTCACTGCACATCGGAGGCCTAAGATATCTCTAGCGCCTTACTCGACACCCTGCTTGTCCTTAATGCGCGGTCTTGAGACGCTTAAGGTCAGGTATTCCACCAGTATGTATATTCCTCGCGGTATTTTACCTTATGATAAATAAGGCAGTATGCATTTATTGTTAAATATAAATTTGGTAGTGGTTATTCGGAACGGAGGCAACCGACAGCTAAGGTCATTTGCGCCATTTATAATATTCAATATCGGTGGGCATTTGAAAAGAGGTACGGGATCATTATGGGAAAGAAGGAAGAGTGGAGAGAATCCAGACATAAGCATTGCCCCACTCATTATGAATGGTGCCAAGGGATTCACGGTTTTAACATCCAATCCAACGGACGGAGTACTGAAATGACTCCACCCAGCTCTCAATCTGAGGCTATTAGTAAAACTACACGTATATAATGATATTTACTCGCAAATTCTTACGCAATACTGGAATGATATGTACATATTAACACAAAGATTACTGTCTGGTCGGAAGAATTGCGTTTACAGGTTGTGTTGGTGCGTTTTCTAGATTAGCACTGGCCTCTGAGAGATATGATTCGAGACCCACCATCAAGGCAAAAGGCCTAGTTGGGAGAGCACCGAGCTACCGACCGGGTTGCTATGAGCTACGGACCGGTATGCTCCAAATCCCGGGCAAGATCCTTTCTGGACAGCCCCACCAAAAATCCTCGCAATTCCATTTTCTGCCGGTCAGGACTTCGTAGGAAATCGCAGGTGGCCCAAGGAAAGGAACTGACCCCCCTATCCTGAATGTGTGAATTTCATATGCCAATGGCATAGTACGGGGTGAGCTCTACCCTCACGTATCAAAAACCAACCTTCGGATTGAACACACCTTTACCCAGCAATGACAAGGCTGTTCAGTCAAATCCCGGACCTTGATTGAGTACTATGTGTAGAACACATCAAGTGTAGTAATTTGTCCATAGGAATATACGTAGAACCTTGGAATCCATCCTTGAGTGTACGATGATACTCCACTCTACTTCTGCTCCTTAAAATCACACCTTTATACTTGCACTCACCTATCCTTGAAGTGTTATTTGCCTTAGTTCTACGTCACCAACCCTCTTAACGGCAAAAATGAAATTAATCATCAGGCAAATTATTCTTGTACAACCTAATGAGACGAGTATTTACGTACTAATCGAAGGCCTCGGGTAGAAGAGGTATTTAGAAGAGATATTTCATCTATGTCTACATAATACCTTGCAAGCTATCGCAACGCAGTGTGGCTGCGGGGGTTAAACCTCCCAAGGCATGCATTATAAACCAGAGAGAATAATTTGACTATTACTACGAAATAAAGTACTACTCCGTTCATACACCACTTGCATGCAACTGATACTGGCACAATGCTACCACCTCGAGAAAAATATTGCGCAAAAAGTTACGAAACACGTGAAATGTTAGCTTTTAATGGCACTAATTTGTTAGTTTGTACAAAGAAATGTAAGCTTTATTGATAGGTCAGTCATTTCAACAAGTAAATTACATTATTAACTTAAAATTGCTAAAGCATATATGCGTCAGTAATGATAAAATATGTGCACGTAAAAAAATCACCACAATTTACGATACCTTTTCTGATTATTGCCATGTGTTTACATTCCCTGTAATATAAACTGTACCTAATTTCCCGCGGAAAAATTGAATGTTTGAATTTCTCTTCCTTGCTATCTATCTTTCTCATTTTATCTTCATGATCTAACCTGCCATTGTACGCTGGTGTTTTCAATATATTTATAGCATATTCAGGAAACATGTCCATCGAATATGTACAGCTCATTAGCATTTTCATGGGCAAAAGGTATTTCTGGAAGACGATAGGCAAACCCAAGAAAAGAACCCCTCTACCCTGTGTAGGGAATTCCAAACGCAGCTGAGCTTCGAATTTTTAAGCTACATCTGTCCAAAACAGATTGATCTACCGGAGGAATCGAGTATTTAGATGGCATTTACGTAGACACATTTGCGAAAGAAGGTGCAAAATATTTTTCCCGGGAAATGCTTGCTTCGAGGTAATGTAGGACACCCTTCCTCATCCTCCCTGTGTCACGTGGGAGAGGGAGGGGTCGACGCTCTCGAAGTAAGCACTCCACCGCCTCGCCAAGGGACAAAAGCACGTGCCGGGCTGGATGGGAAAAGGTAGGGAGAAGGGAGGGTAATGGAAGAAGGGAGATTGGAAGAGAAAGTGCAGAGCCGTCGAGGGAACAGAGAGAATTAATGAAGAGTGGATTGGGATGAAGTGGAGGGACAAGTGCAAGGGGTCACAGGCCCCCTGGCTGGTGACCAAAACGTGTCCTTTCCCGCAGAATAAAACACGTCCCAGTCGCGCTCCGTAAACATTATTTTACGAGTCGAGGAGAATTAGCTTCCCGGCTAAATACCGTCTAAATCTCTAGCTAACAATCTTAAGATTGGTTCGACGCAGCAACTTATATACATGCTTATATTTGCGGATTGTATGCCAGCCAGCATGTAAAATGGAGTAAATAAAAATTCACCGATAAATCCAGATTAATCCATGTTCATTTTAAGCAGTCAAATTCATAGAAAAGAATAAAATTTTTAAAAATTTTGGTACGTCAGAATTTAAACAATCTGTCCCCAAGCAAAAAAACATTAGAAGACAGAATGACTCGTCATTTGGGTGCATTTACAAATTCTTATATCAAATTTTCATATTTAAACTGAGTCTTCGAACTATGATCACATTCATGAAAAAGTAATGAATTATCATTTTTAGCATATAACTGAGGGTAAAGAAATGACATCATATAAATCTCCTGGCTGAAACAATAAAGTGTAATTAGTCTTGGGCTTTAGGTGCTGCAACGGCTTACATTAAATCACACCGTCTAAGGGAATATATAAATCCTAGGACAAAGAGAACAACCGTGCCTCACTCAGGATTAGAACCCGTCAACTTTAGAATGCCAGGCCAGCTTGAATTAAAAGAGAGCAAAGCGTGACTCAACACTTTCACTGAAGAGATATCATCCCGCAATAATAGGACAAGCTTCAAAATGAAATGCACAGAAAGCGAATGTGTTTTGCGGTTGGGAAGAAATAACTTATCGACTGAAATTGCTCAACGCCATTTCCTTCTAGAGCGCTGCTATGGAAAGAACCAAAACCTTTAGACCATCCCGTAATCGAGACCTCAAGTAAAGAAGAGAGGGTGTTTGGGAGGAACACAGGGGTGGAAAAACATGAATGAAAAGGGGAAAAGGAAGGGAAACGGCAACAATGGATCGGATAAGCACACAAGCAATCTTATTCAATCGGGCACGAATAAACACCGGAGGACGTTTTCTTAAACACACACTAAAATAGGCAGGAATGAGGGAGGTAAGAGAAAAGAAGAGTCGTTCGTGCAAAGAATACGGTGGGGCAGGAAAAGGGAAAGAGAGTTGGGGAGGAAAGGGAGATACGATTACTACCGGAGAGGAGGAGATGGCCAGGAAATAGTTCACGGGGAGGAAGGTTAGAAGCTCCAGGGAGGAAGCAGGAGGAAAAGGGATAAGAAAATACGGCTTTTTTTACGACTGCGAATCGTCGTTATGACGTAGTCTTTTTCTCCGCCTAACCGTAAAGATTGGCTGCAGAGTGCACCTGGTCACTCGTAGATGAATTCTTCCGCGCCCATCAAAAGGCAATCTACGAAAGGTCTTCCCACAGGGCTATGAAAATAAAAGCGACGGTGATTCGACAACAACGACCATTTTCTCCAAGAAAAGGCAATGAAGGAGTATGAAACGAAATCGATGATAATGGGAATATTCGTCAAACATTATGAGGCTAAGACGTAATTGAAAATGAAAAACCTCCAACAGAGGGAAAGTTTTATTTCTTAAATAATATGAAATGAAACCGTAAAATTTTCCCTAGATAATAAGTAAAATAACGCCCTATTATTTAGTTTAATTAACAACTGGTTGCTTAGCTAAGATCATATGTCTCTAACGACAGCCAAAGGGTAAAGTAGAAAAAGATTCCTCCTTTCCTTCAGAGAAATTGGAAATCGAGTTTGCTCTCTTAAATTTTATAAACTGGAATCCAAACCAAGCACTATTATCGCATTATCATGAGTTCAGTAACGTACTGAGATATCATGTTGGCTTGTGTAGCGTACCTACATGAACTTGTGCAAAAGGGTTGAAATAATACTCGCTCCATTAGTAAAGAATACTCAAGGCATAGCTAATAATTTACACCAGGTGCACGATAGTGTCGGATTTGGGACAAACATTTAAATATGAAGATTTTCAAATGACTTCATAAGAAAATTCCCGCATCCACGAGGTTTTGTGGATGCATTTTGGTGCACATGAAGTTTCCTCTACTATCAGGAACACCGCCGATAAATGAACAGTCCAGAAATATTAGAGACTTTCCGGCAACTTAATTCAGCAATTCATTATTTTTTAAAGGAATTCTGATTGAAACAACTCGTGACCTCAGACACCTTTTCCGAACCGTCCTCAATGAAACTGCCTCGGCCAAATAAAATAATGGTTAACTCGTGGAATGTGAATGAAGTTGGAAAACATCTCTCCCTCCCTCAATCCTCGACCCTCTAAAAACACTCGCAGAGCGAGCGTGACGCAAAATTTCACCTCGACGGCTTATACACCCTACCACCCGTCGAAAGGAAGGGGTCCTTTCGTAGGATATGCGACGCAGGCACTCCGAGCCAGCGCCATAGCACAGAACTCCCGACCCTGAGGCAGCACATGGGAGCGGAATAAAGAGTGGAAAGAAGTGGTCGTCGAATGGGCGAGCACTGACGAGAGACCTACCCTCTTTCACACACCGTCCGTCGCACGCGTTGGATCCATTTGAGCGCCTCGCGAGGGAAGGGTAGGATGAACTCTTTTTTTTATTTATTTATTACACTGCCGCTCAGCATTCAACTCTCGCACTGGCGAAAGGAAGGCAGTCTCCGAGCAAGGGGCGCGTTTGGTAAGAGTTCATTTCCCACATTCCCTCTCGCTCAGTTCCCCGGATTCACGCGCTCGTAAGACCCTTACCCTTGTGAACACGTTGCGCATGTGAAGCAGTCCGCCAAAGTCGTTAGCCGACTCTCTCATCTCTCATTCCGAGCTACGTCGCCGAAACACTTCACGACCCCCATGTGAGGATAACGGGTTGAAAATGATTTCTCCATCATGAGTCGATTCTCAAAATACCATTTTACACGAGGCAGTTACCAACAATTGAGCATTGCGAACTAGTCACGAAAAACCTTACTGGAATAACCCGATGATATATGTATTATTATGATCCCACAGGGGAGAAAATGCATCACATTTGCCTGGATTCGAACCACGATCCAGGTGGATAATTTTTTCCAAAGTTGCAATCTTGCTACGAGGAATTTCATTGCACAGCTTGAAGCAGTGAGAACTCATTCAATCATAAATGAAATACGAAAAATGCGAGGACAAACTCCTACGCAGTTTTAAAGCTGTTTTGCAAGATCATTACATTGGCGGATACAAAAATCATCAGTTAGATCAATTGTCTGCTTAAGTACGGGGCGTATTAAATTGCAAGAATAATTGCTTAACCTTTCGGTACTCGCGCGGGCTACAGACGTAGCCCAGCTACTTTGTTTTGCCACCTACTCAGCGCTCCATAATGGGAGGCTTGTCTGACAATGAGTCTCAGTATCTTCAAAGCAATGGCTGGCCATCCGGGTCAGTGTGCTTTCGCACTTCATAGTGTAAGAGTGTGTTTTTACTTTACCGACAAAGCTGTCTGGACTACACCTGTACCCCGCGCGAGTGTTTGTGATGAGTCATCCAAATCGTGCTCGGTTGTGTGACGGTGATATTTTGGCTGAACTAGCGAATTAAAACAGCTCCGCTGAGGACGATATTGTGGAAGCCGGCAGTGACGACTCGGAAGAGGACATTTTGGTGGAGCAAGTGCGCTTTTCGGACACAGAAGAAGCTGGAAACGATCCAAGCAGCTAATCAGGTAATCCAAAATTACCTGCACAGTTTCCAGAAATCGTCACTTTTTATAACCAGGAAAAAGTCCGTGTAGATGTAATTGGCCAATTGTGTGCAAAGTATAATGTTTTTAGGAACACCAAGCGCTGGCCAATGCAAAATTATTTTGGCCTTGTGAACGTCGCCGCCATCAATGCATCACGCATACGCAGATGGAACAATCCCGTAGGTCAACCAATTCCGAGGCGGGAGTTCCTTGAAAATCTAGCGTGGGGACTAATTTATCGCTTGATAAGGAAAAGACTAGAAACCCCATCTCTGCCTGTGCATATAAAGGCACGAGCCAAGAAAATCTTAGGAATCGAGAAACTCCACCCTTTAAACCGCTCTGGAGTCCATTACACTCCGGACGCCGCCAAACGCGTGGCGGATAGGGTATTAGATCATTGCAGGCCTTTTTTAGGGTAGATGGTAGGGTAGAGAGTAGGTCATGTAGTGGGGTAAATAACTTCTCGTTGCCAGTCGCTTTATCGGCTAACTTACATGAAAGCAGAATTGAACCTCAAAATACTTCAGACATGACTACAGCTCTCCCTTGTAGCCTTAATAATAGTCGAGGTGAAAATGTTTCCGTTGCGGTAGTTAATTGCCGAAGTCTTAAAAACAAGATACCTGAGTTCCATCACCTTATTCATACTACTGATGCAGATGTAATTATAGGAACTGAAAGTTGGCTGACGGATGACATTCCTGACTCAGAAATATTCCCCAAATCTTTTAAAATATATAGAAAAGATAGACATAACAGAGCAGGTGGTGGTGTTTTCATTGCAGTCAAGAACTCAATCATTAGCAAAGCAGTAATGTTTCCCGACAACCCCTTAGAATGTGTTTGGTGTTCATTAACATGCCCTAAATCCAGATCAATATCTGTCTGCGCCTTCTATAGGCCCCCAAACACTGATGTTGAGTCATTATTAGAACTGGGAAACCAGATAAATACTATAACGTCCCGTAACAGCGAACGTAATATAATAATAGGTGGAGATTTCAATGCACCATCAATAGACTGGAGAACATACTGCTTCAAAGCTGGAGGAAGGGACAAAGACATCTGTGAGACTCTATTAGATGTTTTCTCCAATAACTCCCTGACACAATTAGCTACAGCACCTAATAGAGGGGACAACACTCTTGATTTACTGGCAACCAATATCCCACAACATGTGACAATGATTGACACGGTTGATGGAATCAGTGACCACAGAGTTGTAACTGCAAAACTCTCGCTATCTTTAGATAAAAATTTTAAACAAAAAAGAAAGATTTACATTTTTAAAAGAGCAGACTTTGCTAACTTTAAAATGTATTTAAGAGATTCCTTATCGGATTTCAAAAAGTCTTCCATAAAGGTATGTACCAACGATTCATGGAAGTCGTTCATTAATATCATGCGCTCTGGGATCAACAGATTTATCCCTAGTAAATTCAAAAAAGAAAGCACTGAACCTAGGTGGTACAATGCCGAAGTGAGAAAATCCCTGAGACGGCAGCGAATATGTCATGCTAAAATGAAAAAATTAGTAAACATATGCCCACTGATGAGCGTAATGTAATTATTGAAAATTATAAAATTTCAAAATCCACTGCAAAGTCAGCCCTTAGTAATGCATTTGCAGAATTCAAAAGAAAAACACTTGGGGAACAATTGAAAGAAAATCCAAAAGTCTTCTGGTCGTACGTAAGGGAAGTGCAAGGCCATAAGTCTGCCGTCCATTCACTTAAAAATGATAGAGGTGAAATGACCACAAACACACTCGACAAAGTTAACTTGCTAAATTCCTTCTTCCAAACCGTTTTCAACCCTCCTTCCGGGGATTCAACTGTCGTGTTACCTGACCTCTTTCAGCGGTTGATGCAACCAATTGACATTTCCTGTAATGGTATTGAAAAATTACTTAAAGATATAAGCCCCAACAAATCTCCTGGCCCTGATCAAATTCCCTCCCGCGTATATAGAGAGTTAGCATCCGAAATTTCCCCCTACCTTGAAATAGTATTTAATAAATCCCTGACCGAACACGTCGTACCGATGGACTGGAAAGCAGCCGATGTAACACCCATTTTTAAAAGTGGCGATAGGGAGCAGCCATCTAACTACAGACCTATATCCCTCACATCCATTTCATGCAAGGTCCTAGAACATATAATTGTCAGTTCAGTCATGGGACACCTAGATAGCCAGAATTTATTGTCCAATGTCCAGCATGGCTTCCGAAAGAGCAGATCGTGTGAAACCCAACTTGCTCTCTTTTCCCACGATATTTTAGTTTCTGGCGAAAATAATATTCCAGTGGATGCTATATTTCTTGACTTCAAGAAGGCTTTCGACAAGGTTTCTCACAGCAAACTAATTTTGAAGTTAAAATCTTATGGGTTAGACAGTAACATTATATCATGGATTAATGATTTTCTGCATGATCGGGTTCAAAGGGTTGTTTTGGACGGTGTTTCCTCACCGGCAAATAAAGTCACTTCGGGTGTCCCACAAAGGTAGTGTGATAGGTCCACTCCTATTCCTTTTGTATATTAATGATATCCAAAAGGTGGTAAAAAGTGAGCTTCGTCTATTTGCCGATGACTCAGTAGCGTACAGGGAAATTCTATGCCCGAACGATAAAGAATATTTAAATATTGACCTACAAGCAATTGAAACTTGGTGTGATACATGGCAGTTAGAATTAAACTTTAAGAAATGTCTTGTAATGAATTTTTGGAAAAAGAATAGCTCTCCTCCTACCACTTACAAAATAAGTAATAATGAATTAACAAACGTGGAATCCATTAAATATCTTGGAATAAGACTGACAAATGATCTTTCCTGGGGTAAACACATTCGTGAAATGATGGGTCAAGCGAATCGCAAACTGGGTTTCATTAAAAGAGTATTGGGTAAATGTGACGATCATGTACGAGAAATCAGCTACTTTTCCCTTGTTAGACCTCATTTGGAATATGCTGCCAGTGTATGGGATCCCTACGAAATCGGTCTAAGTAATGAACTTGAACGTGTGCAGCGAAGATCGGCAAGATTTGTGAAGGGACGATACGATAATTATATTAGCGTAACCAGTCTATTAAATGAATTGAAATGGGAATCATTGTCAGATCGCAGGTTGAAATTTAGACTTAATCTGTTCCACAAATTCCAAGGCAATATTTTCAGTGATGATGTTAAAAATATTTTACGAACCCCAACTTACTTTGGCAGACTGGACCATAATCATAAAGTTAGAGAAATTGATTGCCGAACTGACCGATTCAAAATGTCCTTTTTCCCTCGCACAATAAGAGATACGAATAACGGTAAATATGTCCTATCGGAGAGTAGCAATGAATAGCATTGGTAGCTGCATGTTGGTATGAGTACTTAAAGCTAACCCTACTAACAGAATGTTTTTGCATGTTTTCTTTGCAATTTCTATCTTTTTAAATAGTGTAGTTCTGACTACTATATTAATACTATTCCTTTTTTATGCATGATATGTAGTGCATGTTTGGTGAGCAATCACCCCCTGCCACACACCCTTGTGGTGGCTTGCAGGGTATTGTGTAGATGTAGATAGATGTAGAAACTCCCGCGCCAGCCGCTACCTAGGGACAAAAGGGTGGGGCGCTACTTAATGTGTGAGAGAGAACGAGATAAATCCACAAGAAAGTACTGTGACAAGATTTGTCCAGAAAATTCTGGTCTTGTATGCCTACTTTGTATGAATACAACTGACTAAAAACAAACATATTTTAGCATACTATTGAAAATACGTATAACTACACTCTCTAAATGTGCATTATTTCAATGAGGTAGATATTTTATAATGATATTTGTATTTTCCGTAACAAATTTTTATGCCAAAATGTTCACAATTAATACGCATCTCAAATATTTCAGTGCCATTATTTGGTGACTTGACAAAAATTGAGTTTTGAGTGGTCAAATTTTCAAATATTAAAAATTTGAAAAAACCAAATACTTATTATAAAATATTTTTTATAACTTTATAAAATATTTTTGAGCCAAAACTATTTTTGAAATCACAAATATAAACTTAGAAGAAACAGATAAGTAAAAATGACCTTAAAAACTGTAACCCATTCCTTAAAAAGTATAAAAATTGTTGTGGGCTACAAATGTAGCCCGCGCGAGTGTCGACGTCTCAATTACTCGCGCGAGTACCACAGGGTTAATAGCTTTACACTGTGCAGTCATCGGCATAAAGTTTCGGTGACGGTATATCCGTCAAGTAGCAGTAATACGGTCAATATACCGTATTGTGTCAAGTTCGATCAAGTAACAATTAAATGAACTTGAACGAACAAACTATTATCTCCGCTTTAAAATACGATTCTGAACAAAATAAGTGGGATCTTAGTCCCGTTCATTGAGTCCACACATTTTAGTTAATTCCCTTATGCTATTGCGAAAAATATTACCGTGGTTTGGTCTAATTTCATGTGGGTAATGAAATCTCACCTGTAGTTAGTAGCAATGTTTTAGTTAAAAACCTCAATTAGTTGTATTTTTCATAATTTCCATGTGTTTAATTTAACGACTTTCTGAAGATAACAACTATCTTTTTATAATATACAAGCTGTACCAGGCCACGCGTTGCTGTGACTCAGTCTGGTTAAATGGATAGCGGACGTTTATAGCATGTTTAATTTCACAATTCTTATGGGCATACAATATTTTTTGTTGTTCCATTGTCTGTGCAGATATAGAGATTGTCTGGTTTGCCGACTCTAGAACACGCAACATACACGTAGAACACGCAACATACACGTAGAACACGCAACATACACGCAACAAAATACACGTACATGTGAGAAGCAATCCGTGTTTAGATCTAAACCGCATAGTTCTAAAGATTGGCCCTGAGCTTTGTTGATGGTGAATACAAATACCAATGGAATGGGGAATACAATCACTTAAATTGAAATGGCATATCTGTTGGAATCATAGGAATGCGAGGAATGAGGACATCTTGGCCTTTGAAAGTTCCTGTCCAGATTGTGGATTCTACGACGTTGCTCATTAATTTATTTACTGAAAGCCGCGTGCCGTTGCAAAGCTTTGGCTGGTTGATATTTAGCAACATGATAATTGGCACACCGATTTTCAATTGCAGTGCGTGCGGTGGCATCCCTGCAATTCGAGTTAATTAAAAAATTCCATTCGATAACCAATTGCCTCATCTGCTTCCACAACAGTGTCGACGGTCTTGTACATATCTGCCTGCGTCGCTTTGAGTGTTAGACTGAATAATATTGTTAGGTTCGTAGAAGGCTTTGTTCTTGACCGCAAGAATAGCTCGTTCACTCAGCCAATCGTGATCCTTATAATTGATTTGAATATTGGGAAATACTTTTTCAACCATTTCTTCTTTTGACGTTACTAAATTGCAAAAGTTATGAGGCAATGAAATTTTTCCTGAGGTCAGATCAACCGGCACCTTTCCGTTCCCAATTTTCAGCAATTTATGTGAGTATATCTCAGCTGATCGATTGTTTTGCAGCTGGACACGCATGTTTGTATTTAATTTTAACGTCTTTACATGTCGTCACAATGTTGAATATTTCAGGCAAGCATTTATTTCATCCGCTAGTGTCGATCGAGGAATTACAGGTAATGTTTGCCTGAAATCTCCTGCAAGCAATATTAATGCGTTCTTAAAAGGTCTCAGGTTTCCACGCAAATCTGGCAATGATCGATCCAGAGCCTCGAGCGATACATGAACAAGTGTTTGGCGACGCGCAACCAAACGCAACATGTATTACGAGAGAGTATAATGATTGTCGCTTAGTGCTTCTTCGCGATCAGCATCCTTTTCACTGTCATATATCCTTGAGTGTAAATCTATGGTTTCCAACGCATTTTTTCTATACGCCAACCATACATTTCTTTTAGTAGATAGGCAGCGTTTTTAAGCCTTGATATCTCCCCTGTCCTAATCCATATGGATGAGAGAGTAAACTACAGGTGACCATATGCACCATTGGGAGGGTGAGTATAGGTCGAATATACGGGAGAAAAACTTTTTATATATGTAGAAATTATACCGAATGGAAAAGTGGTGGAGAGAAACCTGACCTCGGTATTAGCGCAGGGACTCATAACGACACACAACTTGGGTCCGCGGTATAACATCCCATCCATATGACCAGGAAACTGAACTTCAAGTGCACCTAACAGGACAATGAAGAGGGGACTGGTAATAATCTAAATAGGACATGACTAATCAATAATTATTATCTGTAATACATGTATTTACAAACAATTTAGTGAAGCAAATCTCGTGCATGCATATCTACGACATCTCCACATTCAGACGCAATGGACCACATAAAGAGGTTGGTGGAGTATTCATTGTTATCAAATGATAATTAAGTAGTGACCTTTATGTATTTAGTGATCATAGGATGGTGGGTTAAGTAAAGGCTCTCGCATCTGTCACGGAGCTTCTTCTGTATCCGCGGAAGAGTGGGAAGTGGTCTGTAGACGGAGCCATGAGGTCCTCATGCACAAACATCTGCATCTACGCAAAAACAGGGCAAGAATGAGGCGAAAATATAACCATAAAGTTGTAGAATTGTATGTACCTCTCAGTTGCGTGTAGATGGTGCATGCACGGACTAGTAGTTTTGCATGCCTACATGATAGTAAGTGTAAATTAAATTCTCTTTTGATTTGAAACGCATACCCGGCGATGGTTAACCCCCTAACCCACACTCTAGCGGAGGCTTGCAGGGTTATACGTAGATAATACCATGGAGTTAGTAGATTACTTTATGATAGTACTGAAATAATATTTAAGAATATATTCCAAAATTGAAATCGAAATAAAGTTGAGGCAACATCAGAACCAATCCTATGAATCATTTTTCCCACTATAGATATATTTAAAATGACAGTTGTCACCATTGGCCTTTCTATGTCTCGGTCCATGATGTGGATCTCATGTGCATAAATACTGATACAAATTTATTTCGAGATTATGATAATTCTAAGATATAAATTTAACACCAGAATACGAAATATTGTTTAATGTTGAATACACACTGAGATGTATATCTTTGGAAGAAAATGAATATTACTCGAGAAGGTTTTCCTGGGAGATGCAATAGCAAATTTATATCGAACGCATTATTGAAGTAACTGCCCTTAAAATGGAGGTACTCTTTAAGAATAATAACATGAGATATGACTGGGTTTTAGGGCAATATACATTTAAGGCATGAAAGAGGAGATAGCTGCTGGTATCTTGAACTGAGTATCACAGGGTGATGAATATAGCAAATCCAAGGAAACTCCAGGAAAAAAATGCTCGCGAGCTTTTGACTTTCGTTCCGGGCTTACAAGTCTTCCCAAATGGCCGCGAATGTATTATATGGCTTCTTTTATTCCCTCAAATGCGGCCTCCTTTTCAGACGATTTGATTTTGATGGTCGACGATTTAAAAATGTTGGATTATCCATGAAAATATTTATGTAATCCTCCATGCTTAAGTCCACCTCGTAAAAATCTTTTGAGCACGTGGGAAGACAACGCCGGCGGAGTGTGCTGAAATGCCATCCAACCCCGGAAAATGCCGTAAACCGTCCTCTAGTGCGCTTCAATGCCAGGTTAGTCGATGAATCAAGATAAGAATGGGAAAATTTGGACTCGGTAATCGATTGTAAAGCTAGACTAGCACGTCTGAGCACGAAACGAGGCACGGATTTATTTACGACTTGGTCAAACGATTATGACCTGTTTCGAGCCATTTGCACTCTACATATGAGCCATACTACTACTCAGCTGAGTGACACCCATTGATGGAATACGACAGCACATTTTTTTTCTACCTTCTTTAACCATCACAACGATTCTTAGAAGAAGGCTCAGGCAACTTCGACTACTAGAGGAGTACCTGCGGAGTCTTCTGGTGATTTTACTAGAAGTAGTTTATGAGCTAGACAAGGACTAGCAACACCCAACCGTTGTTTCTAACATAAGTCTACCTTTGCTCTTCTGACAAGAATCAAATCGATGATCATGAAAAGACAGACAATTCAACCACGCCACGACCGGCCAAGGCTCCAACCAAGATTCCTGAACCAATGCCTTATATCCACGAACAAAAAGATGAGTAAAGGATAGTATGTGGGATCCTTATGAAGTAGGCTTGAATAATGAAATGGAACGTGTGCAACGAAGATCGGTAATATTCGTGGAAGGACGGTATGATAGCTAAATTAGCGTAACCAGTCAGCTACATGAACTAAAATGGCAATCATTATCAGACCGTTGGTTCAAATTTAGACTTAGTCTCTTAAATAAATTCCAATACAATATTTTCACTGATGACGTTAAAACTATTTGCGAACTTCAACTTACTATTGTAGACTGGACTATGATCATAAAATTTGAGAAATTGATTGCCGAATCGACAGGTTCCAATTGTCCTTTCCTCATACAATTAGGGGTATGAATAGCTGTAATTATATTCAGTAGCATAAATACAAGTGTATCAATGGATAGCATAGGTGGTTGCCAGTTGGTATAAAGGCTTTAGGCTAACCCAACTAACAGCAAGTTTTTGCATGCTTGCTTTGCTATTTTTATCTTTTTTAGATATTGAGGTTTAGACTAGAATATAATTACTAATCCTTTTTATGCATTATAGGCAACGCATGTTTGGTGTGAATTCACTCCCTACAACACACCTTTATTGTCGCTTGCAGGGTATCATGTAGAAGTAGATGTAAACCGCTCTTCCTGCCCTTCCATCAAAACGAGGCAAAATTCGGGTCAGAGGGACCCGAAACTTCTCTCCTACCCATTTATCTCTCTCTCCTTCGTCTCTTCCCAATATCTCTCTCCCCCTCCAAATCCAACCTCCGGCTTTTAGTGAGACAAAAGTTGATCCTGAAGCCAAACGTTCCCGCCAACTTTCCGGGAAAATGGAAAGGGAGTGAGGAGGAAGGTGAACCCAACCACGATCCACCGCGTGCCCAAACTCACAAGAGAGGAAGGCGAAAAGAAAAAAAGGCATGCTGGAGAGAGATATTGAGAGAGAGAGAGATGGGAAGGATCAAGGCGGATAAGGCTTGTGTGGTAGGGAAAAGAAAGAGCGGGAGAGGGAGTGATAAGAGTATTGTGAAGTGTGGGAGGGCATCCGTGGTGGTAGGACGTTCGCTGACGTCGCCGCTGCATCCCGAAGTAGTGAGCCCAGTACTCACCATCTCATCTACGCCCTTCCTCTCATATCCCTTCCTTCCCAAATTCCCAACTACATCTTTCACGACGTTGCCGTCACAACCCCGGATCCAAGACCCCGCGAGTAGGGTTGGAAATTCGACAACTTCCTTCACTCAGTTCTTGCCCACCCATCGAGCACGTAACACTACGAGCCTCCAAACCACTGTGCTGCATATTTTCTAACTTGACGCCATCCAAACTAACTGCTTAGTTTAATTTAGCCAGCCGTGGAGGGCAAGTCGGTAACTCACCGACCTGACAACAAGTAGGTCACAGGTTCAAACTTGGCTGGGGGCATGGGACTGTGAATTTTTAATTATGTCAGATGATGTAATAGAACTTGAGCAGTTAAAGATCAAAAAAATCCGACTTGGTTATCGAGGTCGATAACCAAGTCGGAAAACGTGTAATCCCAAATGTCTTGGTAAAAATCCCACCTGAGTAATGAAGCTTCCAGATCAATTTACGCGAGACTAGGCAATGCAATTTCAATGCTGATACTGCCTACTCAAAATCATAACTTTTCATCTGTGTACTTCGGACAAAAATGCATCTCTTTTTCCACACATCCCCTGCCACACACTCTCGCCATGGCTCGAAGGGTATTATATAGATGTAGATTTTACGTTTTGCAAAATTTATAGCTCTAATCCCTTTCCAAGACAGGTAAAAATAGCACATCCTGACACCAACCCACATCACACCCGTGAGAATAATGAGATACACTTTAGAGGTATCTCGCAGGTAGATGAAGATTTCGGAGGGCTATACTTCCCCATTCCGTGGAATTATACTTTCCTTTATATGCCCACATCCCATCCACGTGTATTTTGAACTAAAATTTGAGCATAAATTGTTCAATCAAATCAAAAATCCGGATAAACCCTCGCACAATTCCAATCAAAGATTCCGTTCCATTTATAAACGATGCTCTTCACATTTTTTCCGTGTTACTTCCCATGCCTGGAAAAAAGGTGTAAACATCTTTAGCCCACCGGATGACCAATTCATGGCGATGAAGAGCAGGTATACACTCGTCTCCAGTGTTGGATGAAGCCTGCGTTGATTTTCTTTAGCCACGAAATAAAAAAATATTTCCCCCCATCTTTCACATCTGCCGACAAACCCCATTACTTCTCTTATATCCATCCCCAAACCCGACTCGTGGTCCCAAGAGCCAACACGGTTGGTTCCCACAATCACCTCTTCCTCCTTTCCTTCCTCTCTCCACGTGGTCGCTGGTGATTGTGAGTGTGTTGGAGAGGGAGGGGCGCTCGCGGGGGGAGGAACGGGTTGGGGGGGCGAAGGAGGGTTGAAACGATGACGTCATGGAAGACGTCAGATCCCGGTGGGGGCCTTGGGGGCGATGGGGGGAGGGAGGAGGGGCGGGATCAATGAACTCGGGGCCTTCTCCTCCACGTGGCCCAGGTTGCAGCTGGGACTGTTTGGCGGCAAAGGCGTGGCTCTCGGGGGAGGGAGAGGGGTCGGAATACCGCGGGGGAGGCAGGAGGGGGATGGGGTTGCCGTGGAAATATGGGTCAGCGGCTGACGCGAGCGTAAATCACTGAGCGTGAACGCGCTTTCAAGCCCCACGGAGCTGGCGGTGGAAGGTCGCGCTTTTAAATATTTCACTCGCCTCCCCACCACGAAAATAAGGATATATTCCGAAAGCAATGTGATTACACGCAATTTCAGGGTAATTAAAGGGAGTAATTGGGGTTATTTACATCGTAAACGAGAGGATGGAACGCGGTTATTAATTAACCATGGCTGCATTACCCGTAATTGGGGAATGTATTATTTTAGTAATCAGAAGGTTTGTAGGTACCGTATGCGTCATAAGTTACACGATTATATATTTGGCAATATGATCGGTATTACTCCGCTAATTTCGTTCGCCGGTGTAGTAAAATACTACAGAGTGCCTGTTAAAAAAATTATATTTCGTTTCATTATTTACCCAAAATAATTGTTTTCCAACGCATCTGTATCAACACTGTAAACAGCAACACGTAAAAGGGTGTACGGCATGAGAGGCAGGGGGTAAAATTGGAGCCTTAAAAATTTTTGGAACGCCGGAATTCATGCAGGGATCGAATCAGGTCTGGAAAGAATGCAAACTTCTCTCCAGAAAGCTCGAGTACAAATATTGACAGAACTAGAATATTTTCATTATAATCCCGTCCCTACTTGGGTGCCGAGTGGAATAAATTTTAAGTTCAGTAATAGGTACTTTTGCTAGATTGATTATTAAGATGTTCATCGTTAGAGCAGACTGATGTAGGAACAGAGTTCCTCTCTACCATCTCCTCTCTTCCTATTCGGTCTTTTCCCGACACCTGTCCTTCCGTTGTGATGGGGTATAAATGCGGAACTGATGCAATAAAAGACTAAAAGTGCTATTTTCTTAAAACCATTGAATGATAATATCAGCGTCACTTAAGGGCTTTGTTACTTAATACATGAAGATACGATAAAACTAGAGAACTAGATTGTAAGACAGAGAGGTTTAAATTTCATTTTTCCGAGCATAATCAGGACAGTATTTACCATGGTAGCCAGGACCATTATCATAAAATTAGAGAAATTTATTGCCAAACTGACGATAGGCTTAGTCGTGAAGCAAAATCAATAGAAGATTTAGGTTCGAATCAACATAGATCGAAGGTTAACATACAGATTAAATCTATAGCAGAAATTGAAAACGGATAAATTTACTGAAGATGTCAGTTATATATATTTTTTAAACCATCGTATTATACTACATTCGATCGGATTAAGAGATTAGAGATATAGGTCGTCGTACCGATAGATTTCAAATGCCATTTATTGGAGATTGGAGTACTATTGGAGAACAGAATACGCAGCATAGCAAAGGGATAGGTAGACGACATATTGTAGAGTAATCTGTAGCACATGATGCAGATACTAACAACCAATCCCTTTATTATAATGCAGATAACAACCATGTAGTTGCATGTGACCCATATTATTAGCATGTTTGCATGTAGTACCCTAGTTGCATTTCAATAATGTATGCTTTGGAGATCTTCACTCCCTGCCATACACCATCGTGGTGACTTGCAGGGTATCGCGTAGGTATGCATGAATATTGTAAATGTCTTTCTTTCCCCGTAAAATTAGGGATAATAATAGCTGTTAATATATCCAATAGTATAAATATAAGTGTATCAACAGGAGCATAGGTATGTCGCTGTAAGAACTTAAAATATTAGCCAAATAACAGCATGTTTTTGCATGCTTGCTTTGCTATTTTTATCTTATGTCAAATCGTGCAATTAGACTAGAATATTATTTCTAATCCTTTTTATGCATGATAGGTATATAATGTATGCTTGGTGTGAATTCACCTCCCTCCACACACCTTTATGGTGGCTTTCAGGGTATTATTTAGATATAGATGTAGGCAGTATTAGATTACAGAAATGATACCAAGGATATTCGAAAAGGTTTTTTTTTAATTTTGATGTACAAGGGCAATCTGTAGTGTTTTTAACAAGTCCATGTTTTAACATAAATCACTAATCCATACTTTAGGATATATAAATTAATTAGGACATTCAAACAAATACCTCATTAATCAATAATTATTACATTAATTTGTAGAGACTAACGATTTAGTAATTCATGTCCCGTGAATGAATATCTAACATCTTTCCTTTAAGTACTAGCATTGTATACACCTAAATCTCAGTTAGTTGTATGTAATGCATGCAGGGATAGGTATTTTTACATTCCCGCATATTAGAGAGTATTCAATACTCTTTTGATTTAAAATGCCTGCGTGGTAATGGCTAACCCCCTGCCTTGCCCCCCATGAGCTCAAAAATATATTTAATGATTTCTACCTCGATAACAGTTAAAGCGGTGACACACATTTTGTTGAAAATAAGGAATTTTGATGCGCTTATGTCACTAATGTTCCTTGTGAGATATTTTTGTTAATGCACGCCGATACTGATTACGAAGCAGCGTATTATGCATAGAACAATTCCAACATGCAATAACGTAGGGATAATGGCACGTGGTCATAAATGCATATCCGATAACGATCGCGTGATCCTAGTTCCTCCGAAATCAAATTTCAGTGTGGTCTTAAAGAATGTTAATGAATCAAGAAGCCGTTATCCCAAAAATACGGCACTGTGACTCGTAAACAGCCTCTCGTAAAATTATCAGAGTTTCCAACGCTAAAGGCAGCATTTTAGGACTATTTTTCATGCACCATGCAAGAGTGTTCCTAGCTTGTACCGAGCTGTTCTTCGTCTGAAGGGCAACTTCATTACAATTAAACGTCTTCCAACCTGATACATTAACCAGTCAGTTAGTGTCGTTTTTCCGGTCATTAAAGTAAACAAGTCCACTAAATCAAAGTAAACCTTCATCGGATTTTTCCGCATGCATGTGCGATCCCGAAGGCAGTAATTTTGCCTGAAACGTTCCTGCGATGAGAGCATGTATGCCCATAGAAACACCGTGAACAGAAAAGGAGATACGGGAAACATGTATTCGCGTTCATCCCAAGAAGCAGCTGTTTTCGAGAAGGGTAAGAAAAAAGCAACCTTCTCGTATCACGGAAAGGACTCGAGGAGATGTGGGCGTTAGGAAACAATTGAACTCTCTCAAACGATTCGGTAGCACGAAAAGGGAAATTCCGCCTTCGAAACAGTGGACTTCAGAATCGATAAGTAATTTCTGAGATGACGACTTCACCTGGCGTATTGCCATTCATCACGGTAGAATAAGAAATGTCGGTGGTTTCAGGGATGGTGGAGCTAAAGTTTCACGCAAGTAAAAAGAAATGCCTTACAAACGTCAATAAGTTTTTAGAATAATGGAAACATCAATAGCTAAAAATGTGAGAATCGAAACCTTATTACAGACAGTTTCGATTATTACAGACAGTGGTGATTCGAGCCATTTTTACCGATTTTTTAGGCATGATATTAGTTACGTTTGGAATTTTTTCAACTAATGTCATCTAAAGTACATGTTCAAAAAACTATAGAAAGCACAGTGCACAATTTTCACGTCCGAACTTAGCTATCCCATTATGTATTTATCTGTTTACTGGGTACCACAACGACGAGTGTATTGTACAATTCTCGATCAATCACATAATTTTTGTCTGTATACAGAATACACCTTGAGCTATATCAATACTAAATGACGGCTGGGTACTGTATCAAGAAATTTGACACATTTTACTTTCGAGGTACTAGTCGAAGCCTTTTCATTTCAATATAAGTCGCAGGTATTCTATTCGTACTTCGGCTTCCTCAGCGTTTGTTCCTACCCAATCACACATCCTTAACGCTACATTGTCATTTACCCTTCTCTTTTCTCTCCTGCTACCATGCTCCTTCATTCCTCATTCATCCATCACTTCACGATATGCTAGAAACTTATGGTCTTCACATTGTAGATTTCCACAATTTTCACTCCTCCCGATACCTCCATCTCAACTAAATTCACCACTTTCACCTATCATATGATTTATATTTATGTAAGCAATTAATTTTCGGAGTAGCATACGTATTTTTTACATCATGCCTGCATGGTACTAAGTGTAAACGTATTCTGATTGATAACACATACCTGGTGATGGTTCACCTCTTACCACACACCCTTGCGGTGGCTTGCGCGGTATTTTGTAGATGTAGATATTTAAAAAAAACATATTTTGCATTCTAGTAAGATATAGGTACCTTGAAGATAACAGAATCTCCTTTTAAAGGAGGTGGTAAGTCTCTTCCATTCCTTAAACATACGTAAAAGTGGACTAATCCTTAGCAGAGGATTCTATTACCGAGGAGTACGTTTCCTATTCAGGGAATGGACTCAACCTTGGTAAATGCCTTGTTATTAGTATATTTGTACACATTAATGGTCATAAACCCTAATCATTGACTCAAGAAGGGATCGATAAACATCTGAAAGATCTACCACTGCCGTGACTAAATCCCGGGTCCTCGGGATGCATAGCCAGTATTGTGGCCACCACGCCAACCTGATCCCCCACAGTCCATTAAGATCTATTGTCTTTCTTCACATGGCTGACCCACTAAGCTTCGTTTTGGAGTGAAAAAGGCACAAACATATAAATTGTAGGAAATAGTAGATGACTGAAGAATTTGAGCGCTGAAACTTGCTCAAATCAGTTCAACATTTTCAAATGACCGATGATGTATCTGGTTACCCCTTTCATTTATTCATTTATTTGTTCATTTACTTAGTGATTTAAACAGGGGTGTATCAAATGAATCTTCGTTTTGGTGGGAAAAAGGCTAAAATACATAAATCATAGGTAATAGGTATATGATTGAAGAATTTGGGGGTTCAAACTTGCTCAAATCAGTTCAACATTTTTCAAATGACCGATGTTGTGCCTGGTTACCCCTTTATTCATTCATTCATTCGTTCATTTACGTTATAAGCAGTGTAGTAAATAAGGGTAAATAAAATTATGAAGATAGGGTATCATTTAGCTAGGATTTAGATGAAGTGCAAGAGTGGTGCTACATATGGAAGTTAGAACCAAAACTAAAACAGTGTGCAGCATTACAGTTTTTAGATAGGAACGATTCTTTAGAGCGATCGTATACTATAGGTAAAACGACAATCGAAAGCGTTGAATCTATAAGCTACTTAGGTGTTACAGTCACTAAACCAATTATCGTGAGGAAGATACATCCGGGAAATATGCGGCTAAATCAAGAGAAAACCAGGATTCCTCAAAAGGGTACTAGGGAAATGAGACAAGAAGACAAAAGAGCGATGTTATTTTTCTTTAGTTAGACCCCATCTCGATTATGCAGAAAGTGTATGGGATCCGGATGAGTAGGGTTTGATCAGAGAACTAGATTATAGTGTGAGAGCGTAGAGCAGCGAGGTTTGTTAAAAGGTATTACGATAGGTATAGCAGTGTATCAAAATCAATAGAGAAATTAGGTCGGGAATCATTATCAGATCGTAGGTTAAAGTACAGTTTAAATCTCCAGCAGAAATTTAAAACGGATAGTTTTACTGAAAATGTTAGATATGCATTAAGAACCCGAAATAATTAATCTGTATTTGGCCAGATAAATAAGATTAGTGAGATAGATTGTCATACTGATATATTTAAAATGCCATTTTTCCCGCTTACCATGAGAGAATATTATCGGCAGCATATCAAAGTGATGGATAAGTGAAAAGTTGTTACAGTAGTCTGTAGTGGTAGCTCTTAGCTGCATGGTTAGCATTTCATGGTAGCTCTTATTTGTATGGTTGCATGGCAGTTGCATGAAAACAGGTCTTGGTAGCACACAGTTTCATGTAAGAAGTGCATGTTTGGTGAGCTTCACCCCCTGCCACACACCCTCGCGGTGGCTCGCAGGGTTTTACGTAGATGTAGATATAAATGAGCAAAATATGGAAGAGAGTCATTCTCATTGATATCACGACCAGGGAGACACGAATGGATATGAAGTTATTCATGCATCGGACCACAGTATGCAATTCACTTCCGGGAAGTAAGTATATGTAAATATAATTTTATTCACAAAAAAGAAAAATCCTCTCACAAATTTCCACTTATAAAAACTAATGAGAAAAGTAATACAAAGACACCAAAAATATACATCGCAATGATAAAAATATATCTTGCAAGTAATATTAGAACTATATCTCAAAAGACAACTGATTAAAACACATTATGATTATGAAATACCGATCTAAATAAACCTCTATGGACTTTTCATCTCTTTCTTGCCTCCGCTTTTACTTGTCAATATTTCTGACTCAATCAGAGTCAAAAATTAGATGGAAGCGTTCTAAAACTGAACCGCGGAACAAGGCCTATCTTCTATTTATATAATCCTCCGCCTCAACGCCACACGCACGGCCCATTTTTTCAGTCGCCTTTGTTTCTTTTGACTGTTCCGCTCCGTCGATCTCCATCCTTTTCAAATTCTCGTACTACGCCGTTTCTGCTACGCCTCTTATCATCTCTCCTCACCCCGCCCCCTCCTTCCTTTCGCACCAACCCCTCCGAGGGATGGGACGGAATAAGCATACGTTGCAGAATGGCGCTCTTTGGACGCCATAAACGCAAATGACGTAGAAAGTGGGCAAGAAAAACTTGAAGAGCGAAGATGGATACAAGACAGCGGAGGATGATGTCGTCATGGAGATAAAGGAATAGTGCTTGGATGGGAGAAAATATGGAGCGTATAAAAGTATACATATATACATACATTCATAACTTTATATATCTACACACGTGTGTATACCCGTGGGGTGATTGACCGGTTAGGCGTAAGGGGCATACGTTTTAGTCTACGACCCTGACCACCGAAGTCAATTTTTATCTCTCAAAGAAGCTATATTTTTAATTAAATTAATTTTTCCTATGATTCACCAGCGGTAATCAGGTTGGTAGCGAGCCGGCCGCCAATTTCACCGCCGGAATGCATGTGGCTTTCCATCGGATTAAATATAAGCGCATTACACCATTGTAGAATCTAAAAATCAATTCTGCCCATACTATTTTACTTATATTTTCCAGTTATAGTTTTCATATTTCCAGTTTCAGTGTGTTCAGACACATATTTTTAGCTTTTTTAAGTATCCTGATAAAGAAAATCGTCGAGGGAAAAGTGAACGGGAAGATTGGAAAAGGCAGGCCTCGTATGAGTTACATGGAACAGGTCGTTAGTGATGTGAAAGAGAGGAATTACGTTAATATGGAAAGAATGGCCGATAGAAGAATCGAGTGGAGAGCTGAGTCAAACCAATCCAAGGATTGTTGTCCAATGATGATGATGATCATGAACGTGCAATTGCTATGTCGTAATAAAGAAACGATTAGGTTAGACTGTGACGGCTAATTACTTTTGCTATCGCGTATCAGAACCTAATACCACCTACAAACTAATCTAAAAACACGAGGAATGATAGGGGGATTGAAAATGACGTAATTCGTAATATCGTCTTTCACACCTTTTGCCATCCACATTATATTCCACTTCAGATGGATAGCCCGCCACTGGATCGGGCCGCTAACACCCAAGGCGTGTGTTGATGCAGATGTGTTCGCCATCACGACGTGCGCCTGCCAAGGAATGCCAATGAGGATATGGGATCGGCAGGGAGAAATAACCTAAGCAGATGGAAGACCTAAAAATTCGATTTTCTACTCTTTGCGTTGCGTCCAGGGGGAGGAATGAGCTCGGGTCACCCACCCTCTGCCCTCGCCCTGGATTCATCTGTTGGCATCGGCAAGGGGGACTGCTCGTCGTTCCTACGTAGCCGCGCAACTTTCGATCTCACAACACAGCGTTCCCATATATGGCCTGCTACGGGATTATACTTAAGATTTTACTCGTAGGAGTGGTGCGTCGGTATCACTCACATTTTCATCTTTTGAGTAACATGCAGCCACCATCTCGTGAACCAAGACGGTACGTGTGAGGGCTGAATCTTTATTAAACTAGGAAACGTTGTGCGTAGTCTTCAGAGAGGATGAGCTGAATCCAGGTGAAAATGATTTTGGGTCTGTCGCAAGAAACTGGTCAGCCTTACGAAAATTCTTCGGGCTTGAAACAAGTCTTATTCGTTGCTATCACATATATTTTATATTTGCTGATTGTGCAAATAAATAATCAATTTCAATCCAGAAGCAGTATGGGGAAAATGTATGCTTAGCAATTGCTGCATTGACATTTATATAATACGTTGAATAACACTTGAAGAGTATTGGTATGAAATCATCACCAGGCATTAACTAGATTCGTGCACTTGAAACATATGCCACACTGTAGGAAAAACTGGGTTAGTTAAATGTGCACATATACGCTCAAATAATTTGGTAAAAATCTTCACAGGATATTTTATTTTATTTATCTATTTATTTTACGGGTAAGCTTATGAATGTATCCACTATGATATTTACATCAATCGTGAAATGGTACGGAGATCATACGCTATAATGGTCTCCACACCATTTTAAGTTGAAAACTATATTCCCAGATGCACCAAAAGCTTGACTGCCTGTATTTATTATTCAGTATTCCTTTATTACCAACCCTACTGTGATACATTACTATTAGCCAGAAGAAATACATTTTTAGTCATGATATTTTTTATTTAGTGCCTAGTAATATGCATCGAAGATTGATTTTGAAGTTGGTGCACATTAATGGGAAATACAATCGCCTGAAGCACAACCATTAATCTTAATCAGATGAAAGGAGAGATATCATAATTTTGAGAACCAAAATATGCCGGCATACAACTTACGCGTGTCAATTATCTCCAGAAGGAGAAAATGGGAGGGTATCTCAAAACTAGGCCAAATTGATGCTCTAGATTTTCTACGTGTCTGTAGCCTACAAGATGAATCTGAACTCGAATACTTGCAAATAAAAATAAGTAAATGGGGCATAGACATGCTTCTGCCCTAAATCATGTATCTCTTAAATTTTATACATCTTTTTCCTCTCCTAATGTTATTGATTGTCACCAATTTTAGCCTACCCTCCTCTCATTAGATTGACCTACCGCTATGTTGAGTCATTATTTTCAATCAGTATCCAGATATTTGACTTTTCTATTAAATTACAGTTTTTTTTAAATTAATGCCTAAAAATAATTATGGATTTGGATACTTAAAGGAAACAAGAGAATTGACTAATGGTGATGATGAGTTACTACGAATCTTATATTTGTATAAGTTTTCAAATAATAATTTAACCCACTTATGATATAATCATTCAGGTAAAAAGAAACACAAATGAAATTAGGATTACTCCATCAAAACTTACCCTAACCAGTAGAAAATATTCAAAATTTAATCTTTCAAGTTTATTACTACAAGACAATAAACCAGATCATAGGAGAGGAGTAAAAATTACCTAAAGCAATGGCTGTTAATTTATGAGTGATATTATATAGCAGAATGCATTTGAACGTTATCTTCAATACTAATTAAAATAAGAAACAATTATTAGCTCCAAGTTTCATGCCCAATCTTTCTTAGAACATTACAACCTAATGATTAAAACCTTCACCTCATTCATAACTACAATGTCCTTCAAGTAAATTATCAATGAAACAGCCTTTTTATCAATAATATTCCATAAACGCTATCCTTCTATGTTTTTAATAGAGGTCTAGTGACAGTGTCTTACTAGCTTTTCAATAAAGAATAATGCTCTCCTTTATCGTTTTATGAATATAAAGTGGTGGTCAAGGAGGAGAAACATTTCGTAAAATACTTCTCTCAAGGTTGTTACGTATTAATATTATTTTTTTAATCTCTCGCAAAATGAAGGGACGGATACACAAGAGTTAGAGACACAAAAGGAAATTCCGAGAGCATGTAAATTAAGAATGAGGAGAGGGACCCTCTCCGCTAAGAGCATAGAGACGAGAACCAGAAGACACAAAAAGAGGCAATTTTGACAATTAAGTACTCTGGCAAAGCACACCGCATTACCTTAAATGCACGAGCTGGCGCATTGTTCAAGGTCACATCACGGTTCCTTTCGACTCAACAGAAGAGAGGCTTAAATATTACAGTGGAAACGCGATATTTCGTCTCGGCAGACAAAGAACTAGACGACAAGGAGAGAAGAGGCGAGGGAAAAAATGATACCCCGAGATTCGTCGAGACACGTGAAGCGCGTGAAATTGGGAAGTCGACGCAGCACTCCCAGTAAGGCAATAGGCCGTGCCACCCACTTCAAACGAAGCGAGCCCATGAAGTTCTGGCAAAGAAAAGGAGAAATGTGCCGGTTGACTACACGAAGTCTCGAGGGAGAAAACTAGTCATAAGCGTCGGAAAATGAGAAAAATGTAGGATTCTGAGATAAATGAAGGGAACGGCACCTCTGGGAGAGAGAGAGGGGGGGAGAGAAAAAAAACTGACGCAGAGTGATAGCGAGACGTAAGTCAACTGAAGCAGATGGAGGCGAAGGAGAACCAGGGAGCGGAAAGGACCACGAGGGACAAAGCGACAAACGACGCACGAAAGAGACATAATAAATGAGGGAACGAGAAGATTGTTGCTCGGGAGCAACCATGGAGGAGATTTAAAAAAAAGAAGAGAGTGAGAATATGATGAACGGCAGAGGGGAGAAAGAGGGTAGAAGACAATAGGACTGAGAGGAACAGTTGGGGATTATCGTTAGCCCTATATAACACGGAGAAGCAGATCCCTGCAGATGTTAAGAGAAACGTTATAATCCTGAACAGCGAAGGGTTTTTAAGGAACCTTTTCTGTGAAGAAATAGGGAAGGGAGAGCGAGAGAAGAGGGTATTAGAGGTGGGTATAAAAACTGGACTAATTGGATTAAAGGATTTCCTTTCGCGGAAGCTAAGCAGCAGATGGGAAACCTCTTGAATCGTTTCCCTCCTTAAAAATGGAAACTTTCTTCGTTGCTCCATAGATAACCTCCAGCCACGGTTTATTTTTTTTAAGTTGTAGCTGAATTTTTTTGAGCAATTCGTTTTCATTAAGTAGAAATATATAGGAGAGGGATAAGAGGCCTTTCGCCGAAATCATAATAATTATGACTTTGTACATTTAGGGTCCGTTTATCCGTTTCCGGACACCTTACAATATTAGGCCAGAAGAGTCGCAGAGGAAATCAAGTGAAGCCCTTAGGTCTGCGTCCGAATAAGTATTTTCTTCGAATTCATTTTCAAAGTAGTATGCATGTATTAAAGTATAATAAGACCTGCGGTTATCAGAGCACTGGACTATGAGACAGAGTATCGCAAGTTTCCTAAGACGATGTTAATAAATGAATTGGATCCGACCGAGAAGTAACAATTGGGCTAGGTATATCAATACAAAAATACCTGATTACGTGCCAAAGATGAAGGGAGATATGCATAGTAAACACATTCATGCTTTTACATCTACATATATTCATTCATGCATGAAAAAAAGGTAAAATTACCTATCCAAGTTAACTTCTATTTAATCTACCATTGTACACGGAAGGAAAGATATTTTTAACCTATCAGCCTCGTTAATTTTATGTCTACGATCTAGCCTACCTTGGTACGCTAGATGTTTTCATGTGTTCGCCATCGCTGGAAAATGTTTTTATTATTTATTCAGGCTATATTCCAACCTATAATCGGATAACGATTATTTATCTAGTTTTCTTAGTCATTTTGAAACATAGCTAAGCCTATCATAATATCCTTTCACAATACTTGGCAATTCTCCACTGCACGACATTCATATCATATAGGGTGAGATCAGAGGCATGAAAAATCGAGAGGGGAACATGTGAGGAAAATGAACATTTTCGGGTGAAGAAAATGAAGGCAAGAGGTGCCCGAGGGTAACATACAGAAGAAGGTCACCATCGAACCCTGAGTGGGGAGGCAAGGGCTGAGAGCGCAGGGATGTAGGGGAAGGACTATGACGTCACCATCACAGAAGCCAATGCCCTCGCCCTGATCCACGCGCTTCCTCCTCTTCCCCGACTCCCCTCCCCTCCTTCCTTCCCCCTCTATCTCCTACTACTCTTCCTCGTGGCACCCTTCCCTCCGATTACCTTCCGTTCCACACCACAGGATTCCCATTCCGCGCGAACATCATTCTTCGCGCATCTTCCCATGCATCAGCCTCCGTTCCCCAGCCGATGGACCCCCAAGGGACACGCTGCTTCATCTCCCGCGCATGTCATCCTCAATATGAGTAGGATAACACAAACAAACACGCATTCGAATCGAGAGGCGCGCAAATCTCAAACGGGTCAGGTCTCTCCTTTCATCCATCTCCCTTTCTCTCTTGTTGTCTTAAGTATTAGGTGTTCAGCTGAGTGTTAAGTGTACAGCTGAACTTAGATCGCACCATCAAACCTCAGAGCGGTTTTATTTGGTCACTCCTTCGGCACCGATTAAGCTGCAAATATATGGGATCCAAATTAATTATTGATCGCAGAACTTGCGAAGACAGTGAGTAGCGTAGAGCTGCTAAGTTTTTTAAAAGCCTGTACAATATTTTTAGCTGTGCATAGAAGTTATTAGAAATATTAGGTCCGGGATCAAAATGAGATCATAATTTAAAATAAAAAATAAATGTGTTGCATAAATTTAAGGCGGACAGGTTCTCTAAAGATGTTTTAAATATATTAAACCACCAACGAACTATGGCAGGTAAGATAATGAAGATAAAATTACAGAGATAGTGCATCGCATATAAATCCTTTTCTAAAGACTGACTTTCATCGTCATTCTTAATTTCCTTATAGTGCTTCTTATAGAGAAGGAAATAGAGATGAATCTACTGACGTTCGTCACAATTGTAGGTTTGGAGAAGACATTTGGCAACGTGGATTGGAACTTGATTCTGAAGATTCTGACAGAAATTGGAGTATCATACCAGGACCAAAGAGTTTTCCACAGCTTGTATAAAAACCACGTGGATGTAAGAAGTACCACCAAGCAAGCATAAAGAAAGGAGTGAGACAAGACTGTTTTTCGTATTCTTCAATGTCTACATAGAGAAAGTCATCCAAGAAGTCAGTGTCTTCGGGAGTGACTATCCACGGGAAGAAAATCAGCATGCTGCGATTCGTCGACGACATAGAAGCATGGCAGAAACAGGAGATTAAAGGAAGGCACTAGGAAATTTGTAAAAAAAAGGACTATGGCCAGATATCACCTGAAAATTAATAAAAAGAATGCTAATATATTTTCGTGTAGGAGGAAATAAGCAAGGACGAATTTTAAACTAGGAAAACAAAAACCTGAGGAGGTGGAAGACATTGTTACTTAGGAATCCCAGAAACCAGCGATGGAAGAAGTAAAAGAGAAATTGTCAGTAGAATTCCCTAGGCGAAAAGGGCATTTTAAAAAAAGAATATTCTGCTTACAGATGCAAATATAAACGTGGAAGTGAGGAAACATTTCATTAGAACATACACCTGGAGCATGCTACTATAAGACAGCAAAGTATGGTCAATGATAGCAGCAGAGAAGTTAAGGCTTGTAGCATTTGAAATGTGGTGCTACTGAAGAACGATGAAGATAAAATTCATTGACCGAGTGACAAATGAAGAAGTCTTAAGAAGAAGTGGAAGAAAAGATAAGTCTGCTAAAACTACTAAAAAGAAGACGGCACAAATTAATTGGCCATATCTTGAGACATGATGGACTGATGAAGACTATTATCGAGGGAAAAGTGAATGGGAAGAATGGAAAAGTCAGGCCTCAACTAAAATATATGGAGTAAGTTGTAAAGGATGAATTAGATACTAGTTACTTGAATTCCTTCCATTTGAATATAGCTCTGTCCTTCTCCGCTTCATTTTTATCCATTCTCATCTTTCACCTTTCCCTAAAATTGCAGCGGTAAGTAATTTCTCTGATCAAACATTTGTTCTAGTTTTTTACCACGGTAATTTAGTTCTACGTTTAAAAGCCTGCAACACCATGTCCTCAAATGGCGCAGGATATTTTCTTGTTCGCTAGTTTTAAAAGCCTCCACCTATTATCCAAATAACCTGCTATACGAATTTTTTAGCTGTATAGTTAAACGAAAAATGAAACCTCTCCAGCATCGTTACCACATTATTTCCCAAAATTCAAGTTTTTTCACGTTATATTATTATGAAGTTTTTGCGAAGTTCTTTCATCAAAATTGTTGTTTTATTCACTTTCAATTTAAAGCAATGGCTTTGGTTACTTGCAATTAATCGAGTCCTAAGTGATAAGCGTCATTTTTTGTGATAAAAAGGTGGCATAAATATAACACCATAACTACGCAGTACGTAAAACTGCCGCGACTTTATGAGAATTTGACAAAGATTGCAAAAATTATGCCCCGATCAATGTAATCTTTTCATTGTAAGTTATCTAAATTACAGAGTTGAAATAATCAAAGGTTTGTGGTGCTGTAGAAAGTTCGATTTTAATATCGTATTTTCATATAGCGATTGTGCCAGCTGAATTACAAATTTCGTCAACTTACCCCACCTAGAAGATAACGTCGCGGGTTTAGTCCCGCCTTTGATGTGACGCTTGAGTAGTTGTCAAGATTGCTCTCAAGTTAGATTGTATTATAGAATAGATGTGCTCGAGCACATCTATTCTATCAACTCTGAAACTGCTACCATTGATATTCTGAAGATACGACTTATTTTACATAAAGTACTCAGATGGATTGAGTATTTGCATCGCAACTTGAGGGCCTAGGTTTGATCACCGGCAGAGACATAGATTTTTCAGTGGTATATCGGTCCTCACGTGAGTGCTTTGGGAAGAGCGTTTTACGTTAAGAGTAGGCTAATGCCGATGCCGGAGCTCTCTCCAATCTTCCTCTGCTGCTTGGAAAATTCCTACTTCCACCCCATTATCCACCTCTCCTAAATGGCCTAAAAGACCTTGTTTGCTGTTCTTCCACTCCCCCCGAATAAATAACGAACTTCCTGGGTGCTCAGGGTAATACCAAGTCACATTAGCGTCCCAGGGAACATTTACAGCCCAAGTGGTGGCAAGGCATTACCTTGCCTTACCATGGTTGGTGAGAGAGATTTTAAGGGTATCTTCGCCTCCCAGTGGAACTTCAAAAGGAAATGAGGAACAACGAGTTTGCGGAACACCACGGCTTTTCTGAGGGCCAGATGGCGTGGTGGCGGTTAAAGCAGCTCCGCGGAAGACGCCTTCACTATATCTCCATCCCTTCCCACGTCTTCCGACCTCCTTCCTGCCTTTTAAGGGACCTGGAAGATGCTCTATCGAGTCTTCCGTTCTTCCTCTTTCCCATCTCCGCACGGAAACTTCGCCCGAAGCCCCTTCACCCCTTTACCGCCATCTCAACCATTCACCCTGCTCCCCCTCTCGTCTCTCATCCTTTCCACGCCATTCCACAATTCCCTGTTTCTTCCCTTCTCCTTCTGTGAACTTTGCTTCCTTCCCCCCGCTTCCCAACAGGCATGGTCAGCTGGCCTTCCCTCACGCTCACCTTTCCCTTCGCCCCATCCGTCAAACCTGTCTCCATAGAACTGGGTCATAGTGATACGGTAGGCTCCTCTCGGACGAGGGAAGGGGAGGGGGGGAGCGGTCGGTTGAGCGCGGCGATTTCGCACTTAATTGCCGCTTCCTCTCCCTCCACAGCCTCCTCTTCCTCCTAAATCCCACCCCTTCTCCTCGCAAGGCAAAGAACTGACGTCGTCACGACGAAGATTGACGATCTCGGTAAAGAGGACCGATCGGGAGCTAATGGAGGGGATTAAATTTGAAGGTGGGGTGGCGATGAATTCTCGAGAACGGAGGGGAAAAGGCGCAGGAAAGAACAAGTTTAACCACCCCATTCTTGGCAAGGGGACCGTTAAATCGACGGTTTCGACCGAGACTTAAATCAGTTTATTCGTTTGTTTTTGGGAAATCCCATTAATTACTTTTCGCGGAACATTTACGGTGAGATGTAGTGAAAGGGTACTATACTCAAGCACTCATCAACAGCGCACTTTCCAAAAAAACTGAATTCCAATTTATGTGTTAAACCTTCTAAGTTGAAACTTTTAAGTTGTAGTTGGCTGTTTAGCCATCATCCGGTACAGTTTAAAATCTTGAACGCGTTGTATATCACAGTAAATGTTTGCGGAACAGTTGATATTGTTATATACTCTTGAGTCTTTGAGGAATGTTTCCTAACGGCAAAATCTTAGCAGTGTTCTTCGGCGTTACATCGATTGCGAAAAAATCAATACACCAAATAATATCCTGACAACTCAAATTCCCAGTTAATAGACCAACAACAGGAAATTTATTCACAAATAGCCACTATAATCGGAATATATCCATTATAAAAAGTAGTCTTCTTTCGTAATAACTACAGCACCTCATGAAATATATTCCCAAATCAGCGTGATTCTACATATCCATTATTTGTAACCGAATGGGAATAATGCTATTTTCAAGGAAAACAGAAATTCACTAGACCAAACCTTTGGAATGATGGAGGTTTCCCGCCTCGGATATTCACCGCACGAAAGTAATCGAGACACTCCATAACATATCATTTTCTTTCGTAAATGATTTACAGAAAGGCTTTTAACACCTTCCTTCACGCCCTTTTGCGTCTATTCTAGCCACCCCGTTATTTCGTCCGCATGGATTGTATAACCCATCAAAGACTTCCAAAGCTGTGGGCTCCAAGGTAATCTCATATTTTCCCAAGTCCCCCAAGAGAGGACACCTCTCAATCATCACTGTCGTATCGTAGAGGTGGTTTCACAGGGGGAGGGGGGGTGTTGCGTCCTCAAGATTAAAAATCGAATGTTTTTGAGGTCGCATATTAACGACATTGCCACCGAGGAACTTCATTTATATTTTTTTCCGGGAGGTTTTCTTGTAGCCATATGACCTAAATCACAAGTCATATGGCGTTAAGTTTTTGGTGGATGGCCGCGCAAAGCGTTTATTGCATGAAAAAACGCATAGGTACGTAAATAGGTTTGAAAAAGTAAAGATTTTTGGAGAATTCTTCGTTCTCAAAATCTGTGTGACAGAAAAAGTGTGAAAAAATGGGACCCCTTCGGCACCTGAGTTTTGACCGTTAGATATTTCCCGCATCCAAATATTTTTTAGGCATGATGTGGAAAATAAACTTTTCAGTGAAACCAATTACATTATTCAACGAAATAGCCTGGAAGGGTTTTTCGGCGCTGAATACATTATAGGCTTCTATCTTCGAACGAAAGGCAATACAATTTTGACAGCGTCGAGGGTTTTGGAACAAATAAAAATAACAAAATCGTAGTTGGTTTTATGTGCATGAAAATAGCTAAACAAAATACTTTATGTAAGTTGTACTACTGAATTCCGAGAAAATCAAGCACTAATTTTGCACAATAGCAGAAATTCCACAGAGAAAAAATCATTCGCCTTGACCGGGATTCGAACCCGGATCCCCTGATTTCCGGCCAGGTGCTTTACCAGTTAAGCTACCGAGGCGTCATTTTTCCCTGTGGAATATTAGAGGCCTTAAAGGAGCTAGATGTTCTCGAACTGCTAGGCATATTATGCCACAAAGCAGTCGAAGTCGTGCGCATAGCGCCACCGTCCGAGAGGTTATTAGGTCCGAGAGGTTCGAATCCCGGTCAAGGCGAATGATTTTTTCTCTGTGGAATTTCTGCTATTGTGCAATTTCAGCGGGTAACGCCGTTAAGGCCCTCGCGGCTAGTTCGCGATCCTTCAATTTGTTATACAGTAAGCACCTTAGTGTTTAAAGTTCGGCCTTAACCTCTCGGACGGTGGCGCTATGCGCACGACTTCGACTGCTTTGTGGCATAATATGCCTAGCAGTTCGAGAACATCTAGCTCCTTTAAGGCCTCTAATATTCCACAGGGAAAAATGACGCCTCGGTAGCTTAACTGGTAAAGCACCTGGCCGGAAATCAGGGGATCCGGGTTCGAATCCCGGTCAAGGCGAATGATTTTTTCTCTGTGGAATTTCTGCTATTGTGCAATTTCAGCGGGTAACGCCGTTAAGGCCCTCGCGGCTAGTTCGCGATCCTTCAATTTTTTCACTAATTTTGCTTAAACAATGCGAGGGATTCGAACAACGCACACAAGAGAAAAGGAAAGAGAAAATTCCCACAAGCAATGAAGGTATCTCGAAATTCACGTACGCCGGGGCGCCGGGATGCATGATAGCTTTATACATATATGCTTCTGAGAAAGGTTGTTGCATGCCATTAAAAATTTAACAGGTATGTTTACTTGTGTGTATTTTCTTTTTGTGTCGCCACATCTATCTGCCCTGTGATTTTTTATGAGTGTACGTCCATTTGGATTTTTCTTCAGAAGCTAGCGTTTCATCATCATCATCGGTCAACAATCCTAGGATTGATTTGACGCAGCTTTCGACTCGATTCTTCTATCGGCCAACCTTTTCATTGTGACGTAATTCTTCTCTTTTACATCCTTCACAACCTGTTCCATGTATCTCATAAAGGGCCTGCCTTTTCCAATCTTCCCATTGACTTTTCTCTCGACAATTGTCTTCATCAGGCCATCGTGTCTCAAGATATGGCCGATTAAATTGTCCCTTCTTCTTTTAAGAGTTTTCAGCAGACTTCTCTTTTCTCCCACTCTTCTTAAAACTTCCTCGTTACTTACTCTGTCCATCCATTTAATCTTCATCATTCTTCTGTAGCACCACATTTCAAATACTTCCAGCCTGGACTTCTCTGCTGCTGTTATTGTCCATGCCTCGCTGTCATAAAGAAACGCGCTCCAGATGTACGTTCTAATGAAATGTTTCCTCACTTTCACGCTTGTATTTGCAGCTGTAAGCAGAATCTTCTTCTGGTAAAATGCTGTTTTTGTTTGGGCAATTTTACTGGTAATCTATCTTTTACTATGTCCATCGCTAGTTACTGGGCTTCCCAGGTAACAGTGCTCTTCCACATCATCAACTTTTTGTTTTCCTAGTTTGACATTGGTTTTGGCCTCTTCTTTCTTGCTGCACACCAATAACTTATTCTTCTTCTTATTTATCTTCAGCTGATATCTGGCCATTGTCCTTTCCATGGTTACTAGAATTTTATTCAGATCTCTCTATGCTATGAAACGTTTGTACGTAAATATTTGGCATTTATCCTCAAAGGACTCAGAAGATCATCGTGTGTCAATTACAATTATCTGCTTAATTGACACTACCGAAGGGAAAACCAGGATTTCTGGGACATGAATCGAAAATTGAAACATAACCTCCCATGTCCAATGCGCTGACTACTATACTACCTAGGACTTTTGATTTATAAGGCAATTTCAAGGAGAACCGAAGGAAAATGCATCTCATACGTTGTTTGTTTTCATCAAGAATGAAATATGAGGGGCAATGCTAACTTTTAAAGACTTATGCCTCCGATTTTTTCTCCATGTAACGTATTAGTAATAAGCATTTGTCAAAAAATCAGAAGAAAAGTTTAGTTTATTCAAAATGAGGGAGTATTGATTATTTATCAAACATGATTGTATACTGTATAAGTAGCCAATCATGTTTGAGGTTAAGAAAAGTCTGAGTGAATGCAAATAAGATTTCAGCATAGGTTGGGGATAATTCAGTCATAGATGACTGCAAAATGCCTGGTCTGGTTTACTTCACGTATTCATATCTATGAAAATCGGATCTTATACTACAGTCTTAAAGGATCATTTTGTAACAACGCACAAAAACTATCCTTGGAATCAGCGTGTCCTCACCACCTCCGTTCCTGCCCACCCCCTTGACGATTGTGAACGTTTCTACAATCCTCCCCCCTTCTCCATTCCATCCAACCCACATTCCCGTCCGACAGATTTTACACCTTCATCGCATTCCTCCCTTGTTTCTTCACTATGTCCCACCAGTGATTTTTCATGGAACGACATCAGCAGTGGACATCAGTAGCTGTGTTCTGACTTGGATGACAGAATGGACGGTCTATCGGGTATGTTCACCGGGCATCACGGGGGGGAAGCAGCCGAGGAACGCGAAGAAGACGAAAATACCTGCGGTAGTGTTTTTGGGTAGCATGTAGAGTGAAGATGCTATAGAAGAGTGGTTAAAGTGAAAACCTGGATTTATGTTTTCTTCTCCTTTCTTTTATATTCCCTGGTCAACCACTGACGAATCTCTGAGACTCGAGTAACTAACAAATCATCAATACTATACACCGCTAATTTGTCTATATTACCTATTAGAGGTATAAATTTATAATGGTATATCCATCTCTTTGTCTTCGGGTTTCATAATCATCTGCATTTCTTAAGGAGCAATTGATTTATCACAGATTGGAAATGCCTTCACGCGCACACTTTTTAACGAGCAATAGCATTGCTTTCACACATGTTTTCAGAGGACCACCACCCAGAGGATCACCATCCGGAGCAAACAAGCAATTTCACCTCTCTATTCGCATCTTAAATAATTCTATCAGTTTTCTGGTAAGTATCGTAAAAAAATGCATTGTGTTAGTAGTAGGGTTAGATCGAAGTACTACCAATGGATCATAAATTGATTGGATAGAAAATAAAATAACAGTCAATGAACTATTTATACTTTTCCACCGAAGAGATATCAGAGGAGTAAATTTCAACCATGCCAAAATCAGCTTCATGGACATAGTAATTACAAACGGAACCAAATTATTCATTCATATTTTCTCTAGAGGCTGCAGCAATAATTAACGGTTCTCTTCCATCCTCTTCATTTCATTTTGTTTCCCTATCCCCTATTTTTCCTATCACATTTAACTGATTATTAATTTTAAACATGCGTTCGTGACTCTCTTAGTCACCTGCTAAGACCTTTCTGTTCTAAGATGTTTGTTAAAATAGTTTTTCATATCTAAATATGAGTAAAATGAACTAAACCTTCAATTTTATAATTATTTCAAGTAGTTCCCTTCTATTTTGCTCTTGTTCTATGACATATTCAACGCATTTATTTCATGCCCTACTGGTCCCTGAATGCTCCTGAAGAAGACTAAATTTCGGGTGCTCTATTTTCTTGATTATTACTAATTGCATTAAAAATTCCTGGAGTATTAATTTGTATTAGAAGGGTTACGATAATGCCACTGAAAAAGTTACTTTCAAAACTGTTGATTGACGATACTCTTAATTATAGAAAGCCATCACTATGAATCGGAGCATTCATCAAGCGTGATGCATTCGCCACACCTCTGACGACAGCTATTGGAACGCACCCAATCGAAAAAGGGCAATGGCCTGTCCTCCGCGGTAAATATAGAAAAGTGTATTTGCTAGTAGATGCAAAAAACGCTTAAGATTGTTTTTACCTCAATTCTACGCGGAAAAATGTTTCCGTATGTCATACTCGTAACAACGGCGTCCAGCGATGAACCGGAAATGATACTTGAAGGAATATATTCTCGCCGCTGCATGCCGTGGTAACCCAGATGGTACCTCATCCAGTTGATATCCCAAAGGCCGTGTGTTTAATTCAGCCTTGGATATGAATACCAGATTGAATGTAGTTAAGGTAAGGCTTGACCTCACGAGTTATTCACTCTACAACGCTAAAAAACGAATGAACCATAAATCTATTTCTATTCACTCTAGCGAGAGTCCTTAAGAGGTAGGCAACACGCAGTTCCTTACCGTAGTGTGTGTTGCATAAGCATATAGCAGTGTCGGGTAACAGTAGTTTCCTGATTGCAACTTAACGTTCGCAGAATTACAAATTCTCTTCATCTATATTTTCTCAATTACGAAATTTCGAAATTGCTCTGTATTAAAAATATCTACTTAAATTTAGCGTACTTTTCAGCAATACAATTACTTGATCAATTCATTAAAACCTTTACTTTGAGGAGTGCAGTCCCAAAGAAAAAAACAACAACCTCCCTTTTTCCCGAGGATGGGATAACTTTTCCATGTACATAAAAATTGTAATATAAATATTAATCATGAACAAAAACATTTCTAGCGAAGATGTTACTTGGAAAAACTGCCGAGTTATATTACTTTCTGCAGATGACGGATAAATGCCTGTACCATTGACTTTTTCGGGATAAACTGTTCGGTGTTTGGCGGAAAGGTTTCTCTTGATTTCTTACAATTCCTTTCTCCAGTTCACACTAGGTACGTTACTTTAGACAACTAAATTTCCAGGAAAACTGCAGGAGTAGCTGGAGATTCTCGTCATTTAACCATAAATACGCGAATTTCATGTCATTTGAGGCTAATAATAAAGAGACTTGTAGGATACTTAAACAAAAAAGACAGTGCAATTGTTTACTAATATAGTCAGGAAGGACTTTTAAATAAAAGAATGCAATCATAATAATAGCTTGATCACAATAAAGCAATTAAAAATTGTAATCAAGAGAAAAATCTAGTTTAAGATTTGAGATGCAGATCATTTGAAGATAGCTCATGCATATCGCACGAATGTAAACGATAAAAAAATACAAGTATCTGTAACAAAATTAGATTAATTTTTGCCAACACCTATTTCAAGTTTATTGACATACAAAGATAAATGGAATTTTACATTTCATTCAAATGTAAAACACTATAAGTATTCTTTCAATCCCTTGGACATGACCGACATAACCTATTGCATTGATTAATCTACGGTTAATACTTTTTCGTCATTTCCTTTGCTTTAATATCTGCTTGTTTCACATATCTATTCTTTAAAGTCATAAGTATTTGAATTATGGAAATTTAAGGATAGAAGGAGTGAATGAACGTAATTCTTTCAGCTGAGGCATTCGAAAACCTGATCATTTATCACTTTGAAAGATTTGCTCCAAGACCGTCGTTTATAGAAATTAAGTACTCATTATGAATATTAAATATGGCACAAATATTGAAATTCCTTTTATTTAATTTAAACTGGCTTCAGGAAATGTTTCCCATATTCTACCATAGGTGTCTTGCTTGGAAAGGATGATGGAAACATTCAGCGCAAGGCGTTGCCATCTCGTGGAAAGACTCTGAACTTCTTGTTTGTCCCTTCACACCGGGTTTTCAATACGTCCTAACTCGATCGCGGATTTGGGCAATGTATAAAATTAGTGTTTACAGCGTACCTATTCAGTTCTAAAAAAAGAAACCCAGTATGATGATCCAATGATGTACTTATGATCCAATCATTGGAAGACTATTATCGTTGCCACAACGCAGGACCCTTCCTCACAGGGAAACAGTGAAGGTTTTTTGACCCAAAACTAATATGATGGAGAGAATAAAAATACATTCCTTTATCACAAATATGTACTAAGATATTTGTAATAAAGTAATTGAATTAAGATGCTCAAGTGTAGTCTAGCGATGAACGAAACAACTTTATTTATACGGAAGATAATATAAGCACAAAGTGCCGAATTAAAAAAAAACTGGAATAGGAATGTGAAACAAAGAGTCTTTTGATACAGTCTTTTTATGTACAGACTTTTTATGAATCCGTTAGCCTAAAGTTTCAGCAATTGATAGCCCTGTCCATCTTAAATAACTAACATTCTTCAAATAGGGTAATTGAGTTGGTATGGTGGCCAGAAAATGGCCACTCAATCTCAATAGCCCAAGTTTGAGTATTGGTAATGGCAGAGATATTTCATTGGTACATAGTCGCCTTTTCAAAATCGTGTGGAGAGAAACTTCAAGCTTAGTCTCCTTCCATAGGATGGGATATTTAACCGAGGACCTCTTGGCTCTTTTCATTACGAGCAGTCTGGTATTAACACCGGATTTCTCTACATCTTTCATCTATTCCATAAATTCCTACCCTTGCCCAATTATCCACCTCATATAAAGGTCGCAAATAACCTAGAATGTCGGTCGCTTACCCTGAGTCGTCATTAACTATTCAACTACTTCGTAATCAACTACTTCGTCATATACAGGTAGACACACTCGAAATTTCCGTCACTATTCCTCTTTAGGGCTCCATTTTTAGAAGTTAATTAGGAATTAATATTATGTAATAAATGTACTTGTTCGTCATAAGTTCAGGTTTGAATATTATAGTAGAATACAGCTATATTATAGGCTCTCCAGTGGCTAAATACATAATGTACCATTTCACCTATGATCTTAATCCTAAGACAAGCACACATCCATTACCTGGGCAGAATACGAACCAGCATCCTTTAGGTAACTAAGCCGCGAGTTACAGAAATATAATAAATTAAAAAAATAATAATTTAATTTCTCCTTCCATTTATACAGCGGAATACAATTGCAAGCAAACGACATAATACTGCACGTTACATTAATGAAATGTGTATATATTTTAAAACTTTTACCAAACATATTAATTTTATAAAGCTAAATTCATATACATAAATGTGCAAATTAACTTTGAACAGTAAAACGTAACTTCATATCATATTGGCTGACTAATTTTTTAAAATAAAGTTAGCTTAAAATCAATAAGATACGGCCAAAAGAGACGGAGAAAAAAGACGGCTCTACGCTTATTATAAAATAATAGTAGATGTTTGGTCATGAGTACTTCGTCTTCGTATATTTACCTATTTGACTGCCTTTTAGTGGGCGCCAAATAATTCACCTTCAGATCAACATAATAATGTCGGATGCGGCCGGGCAAATCATCGCCTGCTATTCCAGGGGTCAATTGAAAGACATATCTTTATCACAAGTATTATCCATTATCGATGGTGAGGTTACGACACTTAAAAATCCACACAATGAATATGAAATACTTAGTCAAATCTGTCAAACACCTGGATAATAATTCCAGTTCTGAAGAAATAAAAGTTTTAACATTCTATTCACCAGTAAAAATTATAGATTCAAACTACCTCAAACGAATAGCTCAAATTCCATTTGTTCATTTGTTTCCTAATCTTCCTTAAATCTGGGTAACCTGCATTATTCTAGGGTTCCCAATTAATTCACTTTACCATTAAAAAGGCTTTCAAAAGATCACATAGACGTTGCGTACTTGAATGGCGAAAATGAAAAGTTACCGTTATAATTCTATGCAACTTTTAAATAGCGATTTTAGCAAGATTTGGGTGGATTCAGGAAGAAATAATAAAAAAGAAATAAATTCATAATTTATGTTACTATTTATGTCAAATTAATGAAAAAACAATCATCAGACCATAGATTATTTTCTATTGCTTGAACAATCAATTTTTAGAACTAAAAAAATGTTTAGTTCCGTTTTTATACACGAATTGACAGAGGTGAGAGAAGTTCTGCATTCATATTGATTGAATGGGCGATAATTCACGTGGCTGCAATGGTGATAAAGAATAAGAATCCTCGCAAAGGTCTACGTAATACGGGAAACGCAATAGAATTAAAAAACAAGAGTGATTTAACTAGAGCACGATCGCCAGATTTTATGAAAAGGTTATCAAAATTCTTAAAACAATGAAAAGGAAAATTATTGGTCCACGATTTCGTCGAGTAAACAGAAAAATATCAATAAAAGCTCAAACGGGATCGTAGGAAAAAAATAGCAGCTTAAGAAACAAAGGACGGGAGAAATAAAAGGCGCGACTGAGGCTAATATCACGTTTATGCCACTAGGACGTTGGCAGCCTGGAAACGTTTGGAGAGACGATAAGGCATAAAAACAATAAAGGTTTGCTCTGAATGCCTCGCAGCTCTTCACGGCTGCCTTGACTCAAGAGTAGAGCTTTTCACAGAGTACGAGGCCTCGTAAAATTGCACACTTTACCCGAGATTACCGCATCGCTTATCACTCCAGAGAAGACTGTTATTTCCACTGCACAGCGGGGCGCGCTGGAGGAGTTTTGTTCCCATGGTAAAAATGTAAACGTCACGTGGAACTGACGTGAACTCTCCCGTGTACGAAAGTGACCCATAACCAGAGCCTCGCAAGCGGATGGATGGATATTTGCAATCAAATTTAGGATGGCCGTGATTTAATCGAACCTAAGGGCGGATATCGGATAAACATGCAGTAAAAAAATTTATGCTCATCTAACAATTTTATGTCTTGGATGCCATAAAATTTCGAATTAAATTATACGTTTGGTTTTATGGCATCTCAGTGCTAGTAAAATTGCTTTGTAAAATTGTTGCGTAGTATGACTGATATAAAGCATGAGATTTTTTTAATACTTTGCTCCACATCCGTGAAAATTGAAGCCAAGTTGACTGACTCACATCGTATCAATAAGTTTAATATGTTTTTCCTTCGGATACAGAATATTTTCCTATGGAAATCGTATATTAATTTCAACATCAGAATAAACTCAGCTTTTTTTAAGATGTTTAAATAATGCATTTAATTTTTAATTTGAAGTTACGTTTTTTCTAACCATATGTCACAATTAAAATGAACTGATCCTCTAATCTTTCCAGTAACAGAACGTTTTATGTCAACCAGTAATTTTACTCCATTTATTTTCTTATACAAAAGTCTAAATGCGTAAATAAAGGGTAATTAGATAATTTGTTAATTTTAACTTGCGCTGGTCTGATTGGATCCATCGCTTCTATTATTTGTCTCAAAATAGTCTCCTTCATCTAACTTGATTGCTCTAATAGTGGTGGATATTCTTAGTTAAATCACACAACTTTTATGTAAATAAAAATGTTCAACGCGTAAGAATAATCTTGATACAGGTGAAATCCATTTCTAAAAATAATTAATTTCAACAAACTACTAAGTCAATCATTATAGCGAAGAATAAGTTTTTTATCAGAATCCATAAAGGATGCAATTTGGGACTAAACATTCAGAGGATCAGAGCCATTTAAAACCATTTCGAGAAGAGGAAATCCCTATTGGGATATCGTAAAGAAAACAGGAGCTATCTATGTGCAAGTAAAGTCATCCATTTCATTCTGTCAATGTTCAAAATATATGCATAAATTCATTGTTTCATAATTTTGCTTGAATATTTAGTACCCATCGCAAATCAAGTCATTTCACACGCCTACAAGCGTATCTAAACATAATCTTATTTAAATGACCAAACGCCAACACTTTATTTCTTACTCCATTCATACTATCTGGCTTTATATGATACGCAACGGATTTTGGAAAAAACGCTATGATTTATAAGTTTAAATGAAGCTATTATATTAAAAAGTATTAAATACATCTCATGCTTTATATCTAAAGATTGAAGTTAGTGAAAAATCTAGAAGGAAGCCAGGTACCAGAGATGAACATATTATTTTACGAAGATGTTCAAGTAAAAAGCCTAGTTCTATAACATTAAGCAGAAACATAATAGGCATTAATAGATAGTAGACAGTCTTTTAAATATCAGTTAAGCACGGATAGATCATAATTGGAATTTACTTGTTTTCATTAAGTCTTGTCGAGGTGGCAACTGAGGCCGTAATAACAGTTACTTACCGCTCTTACCGCTTTATCCTTGTGCCATCAAATCAGGAACAAGCACTTCGCTCACCAGCTCACGCTCTTTGGAAAAGACCCTGGCTACGATTATAAGGCTTTTAGAGCATGATAATACGCGACAGATGTTTCCGCCATTAACACAATCAGGTGACAGAGTTTGCAATTATGGACCGCATTTGCAGTCCATTGCCCATTATAGCGGTAAATGAAACTAAATTTGTCAGCTTCTCGGAAAACAAACAGTCTTGTTCCTAGCATCCACAAAATAGAATAACATTCGGTTACAGCCGTTTTTCCCCATAGGTTTCAATGTAGTATTTTCATTTCTTATGCATAACATGGACACTCATAATTTTTATTGTTATTTGAGTAAATCTTTTGTGTTTAATCACGAATTCAAACATTTAGTGGAACGAAGAATGTTTAGATATCCTGAAGTCCTTTAGCTCATGTTACCGACAAATTTCAAAGCATTTTATGACCAGGCTTACACTAAAGTGAGCGCTTATGAAATTATTATTTCAATCTATGTGCGTTGCATATTTAACGTTACTCGTCTGAGATAAACGAGACTTATAATTCTAAATGTCCATGAAAACTAGCACTAGATTCGGATTTTGTCGAAATCCTCCCACTTTTAGTATTATTTGTAAACAGAGGGACAATTGTATTATTTTATAGTGGGAAAGCACAATGGTACTTTTTAAAATAGCTCTCAACCACTTCAACAAAGCCTGTAAAATTAGATCCTAAATGTTAGTATTCTTAGATACCAACTACTGTATTGTATTGTATACCTATACTGTATTGTATACCTATACTGTATTGTATACCTATATTGTATTGTATACCTATACTGTATTGTATATCAACTACTGTATTTATTAACCTCAAACTTATACACAAAAGATCAGTTTCGATACAAGTGTTTCTTCCTGTCTCTTTGCATAAAATATTTATACGCTTCCTGACCCTTATAATATTTATACGTCCTCAATATTTTAACGAATAATCTTATTTAAACCTTAAACCATATTCTTCCTACAAATAATAATTATTCTGTCATTTAAGGGCACATATGAGACAATCATAAATTAGCAATTCATTGTTTCATTTAAATATAAGTTCAACATAAAAAGTTTAACTCAATATGAAACTGGTCTCAAGGTCGTCAAAATTGTACATGAGCTACTTCTAACTTGAGGTCTTTCAGGACAATAGGAACGTGGTGGTTATAACTAACCGGTCTACTAATGAACAATGATTACTGTAATTTTCCTAGAACTAGACCGTTAAGGCTCGAGCGTGTAACTGAAAATATATGATCATTACGAGCAGAGATGCATGCAACGAAATCCGTTCAAACTCACGGGATTAATTATTTCAATATTTCAAGTTTTCAAAAATAAGGAAATTCTTAAACAATCGATTAAATGAGAGATGATAAAATTTAAACATGTGTCATATATGCGTTCCTTCATGGGAACAAAGTGTTTTTTTTCATTTAAATTGCCTCAATTAAATGAAGAGAAATTAGTTAATAAAATCTTTGGCAAGAGCATATTAAAAATTTTCAAATTATTTTAGGAGTGAAAATTATTGAATTTGCTCTAACTTTAGAATCGGTGAGTTCCCATGAGAGAAACAATTAAAAAAGTAATTGGAATACTTTCAATCTCTATCTATCAATGAAAGAGGGCTCACTTAGTTAATTTCACTTTGTTCTTGAAGAGAAAGTGGCCCAGATATGTTCCTTTTTTTCAGGGTGAGATCTCTTAGGACAACCACAACCAAATACAACTATTGAGGCGCCTACATTCAGATTTAAAAATAATTAAAAATTATCTATTAAGAGCCTTCAATTCCATTTCATTTTTTTTCTTTCATTTTTAAATATAGGTTTTTACTATCACATCGTCAAGTCCAACAGATATATTTTCAATACGTTCTTCATTCTATCACACTCCTTACATTATTCTGTAAATCTGAGCGGAGCGATTCAGATTTCAGATTGCAACTCGAAGAAAACTACGCCAGGAACAATATAAATTCCAGGGCTTTTCCGTCTCCTCACCCATTAAAATTAATGTATTCGGGGCGAGGGACAAGCAGCAATACTAGGAGTCGCACTCGTGTGTTTTTACACCTCAGAAGGGTTTCCGTGGATGCGGCTCCGCGCCCACCGTCTTCTCAAATTCCTCTCGTATAAAATAAAATTTAAAATGCGAGAGTAGGGGGGGAGAGAGAGAGAGAGAGATAGAAAACTCACGAGGGGTAAGAGGCAGTGAGGTTAGGTTGAAAGAATGGGTGAGGGGAATAAACCTCAAATGAAACCACGAAACAGCCCTTACACCAGAGTCTCTTAGGAGGGGAAGTCCACCGAAAAACATGAAGAGGTACGGGAAGTCAAGAAGATGAAAAGTGTTGGGTACTGCAAGTATTCAAGGAATTAGCTGAGACTGGGCTTGGCACGAAAAAAATATCAAGGAGTATGAAAAAGTACTTAAATATTGGGTGGGGCAAATTTAGACCAGAGGATACAGAATACAGATATGTAAAACGGGATGGAAAGTGAGGAGTAGAATGATGAAAAAGGAGGGATGCAAGAGAAGAAACAATTTAGGCTTTGAATAGGATCTCTTGCTTCCAACAAGAGAGTCGATCTAGATTTCATCATACCGCGAGAGGCTATTGATGGGGAAAGTGCGTGATTTGGGTGAAGCCTTGGTAAAGGGAGTACAATATAACTCTGTTGACGAGTATAAAAGGCAAAAAGGCAGGCTTATTCTAAGATATATAAAGCAGCGATAAAATGTTAAATTTTATCAAAGAAATTTTCAGCAAATTGGTGACGCCAATTTTCTCATAAATTGGGTTACTCTCGAATTTTTCATGGAGCGCTGAGAGGCTTGGTAAGGGAAGATTCACATGACCTTTTATTTAAAGTTCAGTTCAAAATTTATTCTACTACATACACGAGAAAATATGAGTTTCATCAAAAAATAAACAAAAGCAAAATTTCTATTTTTGTATAAATTGGGATACTTTCAATTCATACTCCAAGAGTTTGCATCACAATAAACCATACGTGGGATGAGTTTATTTCAAATTAGGTGGACTGAATATGTCTGCAGCCAATTCATTAAAGTTCCAGAAATATCACAGACTTGAGGAAAGCCACTGGCCTCAATTTTTCATCCAATATCATCAATTTTCATCCAATGCATGAAGAAGTCCTCAAAAAGAAACATTAGGTTATTCTTTCCAGAACTAAAAGTGAATGATGCATGTTTGCCCACCTAATAGCTACACAACAAGAGGATTTATTGATTGGGTTACAGGATTGATTGGGAAGGACAGCGATTGACATACATATGGACTGAGAAACTTAGGGAAATTTATACGGCATATGCTCTCTCAGGTTTTTGCGTTTTTTACAACTTTTTCACATGAAAATGAATTATGAATCACTTTGTGGAAATTGTCGACTCCGTTTTTACAAAGAATCTTTAAGTCATATTTTCATACTTTTGTGACAAAGAATTATTTTGTTGCGTTTTACGTCAAAACGCTCATAAGGAAATGATTGGTAGAATCCAGAGTCACTTCTAATTGAACTCATTTAACGTCATTACTCATATATATGGTTTGAAATCCTTATTACTTGAGCACAAACTCTCCACTAGGTTTAGAACACTGCTGGTATTGAATTAATATAGCCATCTGTACTTTGCGATTGATATAAATGCAGAAAATTAAGGTCTTACTAAGCCTTGGTAGCAGTTTCAAGCTAAGCTTTTGCCCTATTTAGCTCACTATTATGCTTGCTAATGGAAATTTTTCTCATTAGTCCGTATCAATTAACGAATCAAAGAAATCCCTTGCTCTAGAACCGTTAAGATAAGGAAATCAATTATATCCAATCAGCGCGGCTGAGGAAGGGTCCGATTAAGATGAAATGGAGATAGCAAATCCTCATATTAAAAATTTAAAAGAAGCAAAAAAATTCACACCTTTAGAAATAAAATCGAAGAAGAGGATATTTCCATCTTAAAGATGGGAATAACTACCGGTCCACGACTATCTAAACTGATCCACATCGAATTTCTTCCCCCACGTTCAATCAACCCACCTGGAAAACCACCTCCGATTAACTCGAGTCATTTTCTTTCCTTCGGCTATTAAACCGCTAGGGATGATCCTGCTTAAAAGAATTAATTAACTCCCGTTGCAGGTTTGTAAACGACGAAAGCAATTCTCCAACCTCCTCAGTCTCATTAAAATTTTTCCGTCGGGTCTCACAGGATAAAATAAATAGTCTTGACCCCCCCACTCATCCCATCTTTCTAAAACCTCATCCTGAGGCACATCCTACGATACTCTACACATGCAAAATGACTGCAGCACCGCCTCCGATTCCCCACATCTCGAACCAAAGCGGTGGAATAATTCCCATTCTCGGCCATTAACTCCCTCATCCCCCAACCCACATCTACCTATCCCATCGTCCTCCGGTCCTTAACCGTCGATAACCCCCCCTCCTTAACTCCCCCCTCATCGCCCATTTCCACGCCCCCAAAAACCTCTCTCTCCCGTCCAAGCGACCCCATCGTCCGCCGCCGAGGAAATCGCGGCCGGTCCCATAATCCCCGCCCACTGGTGTAGGTGGAGGAGTTGTGTTGTTCCGCTACCCGCTCAGCCACTCTACTTCTCAATCAACATCCTTCTATCCCCCACCCCTTTCTCTCTCTCTCCAACCCCCGAGTAAGACGGAGAGCACTCCAGCAGGCTCGTTCCGAGACAAGGCGTATCGTTAGGGAGACAAGGAGAGAGGAGAGGACAAGGGGCGTATTAAGAGAAAGAGAGAGAGCAGTTCACCACGTACGCGGGTAGGCACCGTGTGGTCGAAGATCATTTGGGGCTCATGAGATAAACGCGTTACGATGAACGAGAGCGTTTGGTGCGTCAGTGCTTTTTTGATGATCCCCGCCTTGCCTCATCACTGAAAGCACTGGTTCGCTTTCAGCACCACTTATAGGATTTTTTTTGTCAATGGGAGAAGATATCAACTATTCATTTTTGCAGAGGTATAGGAGGAAAAATTTGTTCTCACAAAGAAAATTACTTGGGAGACTTGTTTGAAATTCCCAAGGGAAAGATTTTGCGCGCATTCCCCAACCTCTTAATTGGCCGCATTATATAACGGTCTTTAAACGAAAGCTTAACTTCTTTGATAGGCAAAAAAAACATCCGCCATATAATTTTGATTTCAACCGCAGCGTTTTATTACTCAATTAGCAACACGGCTTAGACGCGCCATCGTGATTCTTGAAGACCAGGGAGTGATTTGACGGTTTTTACTACCTGAACCTCCGTCGACGTTCTCCCCATTTTAATCGTGAAATAAACGGTTAAACCTCCTGTTATAGGTTTTTTGGCTTTTTATAGCTAAATAAAAAGAAACTTTGCGCTCTCATGGAACATATTATTCTCAGAAACCTCAAAGATTTAACAACAATGAGATTTGGTAACGAAAAGCATATCATGCCCAGAAGCAAAGTAGACCGCCAGAAATAACACTTTAGTTTCTCGAGAAAACCTCCGTTTCAAATCCCAAGTAGTAAAACTATTTTATTTCATTCTCCTCATGTTGATTCGAAATACAATCCTTTTGATGAAACTGGTGGTCAAAAAACTATCGCGTACACTCGCGTACATCCATAATCAGCATCGTTTTTTATGGTAATGACACGTATTCACAGTTAACGGTAAATTCAAATCCCCTAGTTTTAATCACAAAGGTCTTGTATTGAAATACATTCAGCACACAATATAGCTCATATTTTGATGCAATAGGTATTAACCTAGGCTATGTATTCTGAAGCTTATGCGAAAGAACATCAACATATGAATCTCACTTAATGTGTGTTTTACCATATTTTCAACATTACAGCGTGTGATTAATCCCTGGATTTCTCAAAAGTCTAGGCATATGATAGAGAATAAAAGATGTAAACAGGAACCTGAACTGGCTAACATCAGTAATATCCAGGTGAGTCTCATTAAGTGGCTTGAGAGTGTTTATGCCCATCAACCTATGCTGGTTCACCTCATGTACGATACATATTTCGCTTACTTAAGCCAATTACTAAATTCAACCCTCGGTTCCTGCGAATATTTAACTTATATTAGCTTAAGATACAATTCTCTTTCTAGCGACGTCGCTACGTTTCTTTGAATACTTTATCGATTTTAGCCGTGTCCAAATTTGTTAGGCATTTGGAATACGATCGTATGTACTCTATTAACTAAGAGCTCTAAATCTCCAGAAGCCTAAGACTTGACGGATGGTGACAACCACTGCATCCTGTGTTACTTTTCATGAGAACGAGTAACGGCAACCAAATGTATGTTTGTTTTTCGGGTGTACCCCGCGTACTATACCAGGTGTGATACCTGACGTTTCGTGGCCGTTGCTGGTCACTTTATCAAAGGGAATGAGGTATCTGTCGAATTGGTGGAGTTTATGCAGGGGTTTCATGGAGGCAAAAGGATGGGAAGGGGAGTAGTGGAAGGAGTAGTCATTGCATTTTTATTTAGGTTCAAAGCAGGGTCTCACGTGTGGCTGACTTGGAGGCCACAGTCCCTATTATAATTTTGCTGGCATTTTCTTATTTCCAAAGCTTCGCGGATCAGCCGGGGCTTGAATTTTTTACTGTCGGAGAACAATAGACAAACCTTGTCTCGTCTTCGGCTTCCAATGATACTGATTGATTTTGTTTTTTTAAATTGATATTTACTTGATCTACAGAATTTTTAGCTATAGCAGATGTTTGATCTAACGATTTCAAAGTTTTGTTCAAACTGCTTAATTATTTTTTCCTGGATGTACCGACTCCCAGTTTTTTCTCAAGATTTCATTAGACCTGCTTTATTTCGCGGCACCAATACATGTCTCTTACTGAAACCCTTAAGATGTCTTTGCTAAAGTAGCGCCGTACGAAGGTGTAGCTGCGCCATAAACGGTTCTCTGGTAGTTGTCCTCGGAGGAATGAACTGACTACGAGGTCTGTTCAAAAAATATGCGGACTGACTTCATAAAACAAAATGCACTTTATTTAGAAGTTATATGTCTGAGTTACCTTCAAAGTACTCTCCTCCCCAACTCACATACTTATCCCAACGGTGTTTCCACTTGCAGAAACTATCCTGGTACGCTTCTTTTGTAATGTCCTTCAGCTCCTTCGACGCATTTGCCTTAATCTCGGGAATATTCTTCCTTTCGAGGGTCTTTTGAGTTTGGGGAACAAGAAAAAGTCACAGCGAGCAAGGTTAGTTGAATAGGGGGGTGGGGAAGCCTGTTATGATCCTTGACAAGAAGTTTTCATCTTCTTCTGAACGATCAAGCAGTTCCTGACAAACCTGGACGCGATTGGCTTTTTGGTCGTCCGTCATCATGCGTGGCACAAATTTCGCAGCAACGCAGTGCACCTTTAATGTTTCGGTCAAAATCTCGTAGCAAGATCCAAGTGATATCCCACACTCTTAAGCAAGCTCCCTGACGGTCAGACGTCCATTTGCCCGCACCGAGGTGTTGACTTTGTCGACATGTGGGTCGTCAGTTGACTTGGAAGGACGTCCAGGACGCCCATCGTCTTTGATCGAATGTCGACCACCCTAAAAACGTTCATGCCGCTTAAAACATGCCATACACGTCATGGCAACATCACCGTAAGCCATGTTGAACATAGCAAATGTTTTAGTTGCAGATTTTCCAAGTTTAACACAGCATTTCACAGCAAGCCTTTGCTCCTTCAGGTCATTCATTCTGAAATCCGACAAACGAAACAATCGCACTTCACTAAATACCACGTTGCTAATCAACAAATGAAGATATCTCCAATCGGGAAACGGTATTATTATCAGCTGATCTGTACCAATCTAGCGATACCAAGTGGATTTACCTGGAACCAACTGCAGCCGGCAATTCAAACAGTCCGCGTATTTTTTGAACAGACCTCGTATTATTAACTCATACACTATTACATGACCTAATACCTAAGCCATCTTTTTTTCCTTGCTGAATTTTCCCGCACTCACTTTACATGGTGAAAAATGTTTCAAACAATACACTCAGTAAAATTTCTGTACCTTAACAACTCAGATTAAGTTTCTAAAAATGTTCTGTGGGGTTTTCCCAGCGGGTATTATGTGAGTACGACGGCATGACTATGTTGCTCGTGTGCAAATTGTATATTACTTGGAAGTCAGAGACAACCTGAAATCATGTGAAATTTTCTTTGTGGGCGATGTTTCCGAGAAATTTTCTTTTCTGTACCAAGATTCAGTAAAAGGTGTGCACTGAAGTAACTGCAAGACTACAGTTCATTCGATTACATGTTGCTATATAAATACGAACGATCAAATGTGTGCCCCTCAGTGTGGTTATTAGTTTAGACTGTATGAAGCATAACGCCAAATTTCAAAGGACGCTGCTCTGTAGTGTAACAAGTGTACTAAACTTGCTCAAAAATTTTACTTTTTTGACGTTGCGGGGACTCAATATAAGAACCGCTACAAAATGTTGAAATTGTTGCATCGCCATGATTTTGGAGTCGATGCTGAATGGCATTTCTATACCATATCTCAGGGAAAGGATAAAATTGATGGATTTAAAGGGACACTGAAAACAAGTCACTCGTCCCAGTCTGAAGCTCAATTATAAGAAACAAATTCAGACTCTTGAGAAACTTCACAAATGGGCCACATCGGACGTGAAAGGAGTTTAAGACTTAGGAAAACTTCGAGTTTGTAACCAACAAGCATGTGAAGGAGAAAAAAGAGCCTGACGAGAATATTCCGAGATATACCTGCCGTGGAGTGTAATCATACCTACCGTACGGCTATCCATAATCGAAGGAAGACTTGTTGTTGAAGTACCTTTTTCAGTAATCCGATAACCAAAATTTCAATTTTTTGGTACAGAGAGGATTAGGAGAGTTTGGAGGAGAAAATGGGTTTTTGAAGGTAAAGTTAGAAGGATAGCATAATGTCGATGTGAAATTGTTTATTGAAACATTAATTTACAGGATTGTATTTTACTATTATTTTTTAATTCAGCGGCAAATTGGAAACCAACCTTATAATTCCAATCTGCAAGTACAGGAGTACGGCATCAGGTTAAAAGGAGACGACATTAATAAATATCCCTACGATTTTTACTGCACGCATTATTATTGTAATAATTTACAACTTTCATAACATAAGGGATGCGTTGACTGTAACATAAATTTTGCATGAAGGGTTTGCAAAATATTCCGTAAAAATTTCCTATGCCAACTTTCTGATACTGTTCAAGATAACTGTATGTAAAGGAATTTAACTAAAAGTAGGAATTTAAGGCTTTAGAATGCAAATGGTGTTTAAAGATGTTTACTTAATAATGAGCGTTGAAAATAATATTTCCAACTCATCTAAACATTAAATGTGAACCTAACTCCATTGCCTCACGTGACAATTTATTTTTTCACTGATTCCGGAGACATACATCATTAGCATGTGTGAATTCATGCAGGGAAAATGTTTGAAACATGAGTTAATTTAATACTTTAAAAATGTACGGGAGCAGAACTATGGTATGTTGCCTTAGCCTGGGAGGCTATCGTATGCGAAGAGAAAAAAAGAGAACAGCGCTCTACCTTCCCTGTTGTTCACCCTTGGAGCAAAAGTCGAATGGGAGATGGTGGGCGACGGAATAGTGAACCCGTTTCTTTGAAAAAAGAACTGAGAATGAGGTTTTGGAGAACATGCTAAAGTAAAATGTGAGGAGAGTAGTACTGGAAGCCGAGGACGGGACAAGGATTGTCAATTGTTCTCTGAGGCCAGGTGCCGCTCTTCATAGATTCTAAGACTGTGGTCACACCTGGGCGAAGCAAATAGCGATATGCACGGGCAAAGAATTGGTATACGGTTAAAATTTTGTGAGAAGATGATGAATGAGATAGTTACAGAGACCTAAATACACCAGAGTACCATAACGTCGGCCGGTAGGCGGGCGCTGCGGTGTCTGGCGGGCGTCACGCCTTCACTCAAAAATATGTTTCTTTCTTAAATGAAATATTACCTCCGGCAAACTTTTTTAATTTGTAGAGGATGGTTGTGTATACAACATATAAAAAAATTAACAAAATCGAAGGAATCAGATACATCGTCAAGAATGAATTTGAAATTTAAAATTGTTAAAAACATAATGAAATTGTGGATATTTCACAATATAATCACCAATTATGTTTGTACCATTCAAGGCATTTAAAATAAGTTCTTAAGAACGTCTGTAGCTCTGTAGTAGAGATATACCGTACAATGTGTAGTAACTTTTGCAAAATTCGAATTTTGCAACGTTGCAATAATTCGGAAACAGTTGCGATTTTTGCAAAACGACTTTGAGGTTTTCATTTTCTTATCAAATGGAGCCGTTATGCCAAATATGGTCCAAATCGGTGACCCTAAGGGTCATTTTTGCCAAATTTCTGGTCGAATTGACGTGGAATAACCCAGTTGAATTTTCTAACCGTAACGAGAGAAGGCTTAACTCGGTTATTGCATTTTTGATTCAGGATGATTATATCGAAGCAGGTATTGTATGTATTTTAATATGACTTCCTTCCTTCGAAGGGTGTAATTGGTGACTAAATTTTCACGTTTCTGGGTGCTATGTAATGTAAATCAAAGCGCAACAAAAATTTGAGCCGTAAGACCAATATGGTAACAAATTAAATTTCATCGATATAAATATTTTTCATAAGGACTATTTCCATTCAAGGTGGCTAGGCTGAAAATGACTAAAATGATGGCCAGAGAATGGAATTAAACTGTTAAATATATTAAACCATCATGCTTCGGTTTTGCTTTTATCGTTCCTAGAAAAGTAATAGGCCCTCCAGTAGAAAGAAGCAATAGTAGTTTCTGTTGACTGCTGTGGGCTGATCAAAGATCCTGAAGGCAGGTTAGGAGAAAGTAACATTGAACAAATTTACGAAGAAGCGCATCCTCAGTATTTTTTTATCAAAAACGGGGGATTACCAGATGATTATTACATGTAGTGTTTTTTACAATGGTTCAGGAAACATCTTGTGCTCTATAAATCAGTTTCCTCAGTTTTACGACCACGAATACCAGTGATCATTAACAATGTGCGATTACGTTGAAACTCGTAAAAGAAATTCATAAAGTAATAATCATTTAGAAAATCAAATATTCAAAATGTACAAATAGTTCCTATCAGGCATTCTCTTCTATTAATGCTCATCTACAAAGAAGTTGTAACTTTAATTACACAAATAGAGTTGTTGGTTGGGGTACCTTAAATTAAACAATTCCCGCACCAAATTTAAAACTCATACCAGCCACGTTCCCTCCTAATTTGACTCCAATTCTCCTCCTCCCCAAACGTAGTGGGTGCATAGGTTGGCACTACTTTCATTTCATTCAACCTAAGGGTTAAATCCAAGTCCAATGTCAAGGGTACCTTGAGGCAGTGCGTCAGAATGAGCTCGATTCCCCAATGGATTGCCTCCGACCTGCCGAACGCCTACGTGGCACTGTGACAGGGTCCGTAATTTACGGCATTCGTCGCTCCCAACGACCCCATCCCTCCTTCCTACCAAAGACCTTCTTCTTCCTCCTCAACCCCCTACCCTCTCTCTATTCGGCCGAAGCGCATACATGAATTGAGAGATCAAATGAGGAAGTCGCACCGTAAAACCAGCACGTTCCTTCCCCCCCCCCCTCTCTCTCTCACCACCATTCCCCTCATCCTATTCCACTCCCGTCATCTCTCCTCGCTCGCATCTCGGCACCCACGGGGTACATCCAGGCATTCCCCACATCCCCCGAAGACCTTGAAGAACATCTCTCTCCTCCCCCTGTAGGCGGCGCTCCACCCTCGAATAATAAGAGGTGTAAACTACTCTCACGGTCGGCTCGCATCACTTTTCAAGTCGAGTGCGCGGAAACAGAAATTCGTGCAAATTATTATATGTTAGTTATTGTTTCCAAATTCCAAATGAAAATGCTCCTGAAATGGAAGCCATTGCTAGGCTTATGTATGAGATCATCCTGGTATGATACCTCGAACATAAAAATCCTCTTATATTCTTGAACGGTTGCAAGAATACAGTACCTCTTGATCCTCGGGTGGGTCAAAAAAAATAGCTTGTTATACCGGAAGGACTATGATCAACACTTCTCGCCTTTTTGTGCATTCTTCAGATAAATGAACAAGCATATGCCCAAAAGTTCAACGACTACTACCAAATTTGAAAAAGCATTCATAAATAAGAATGTACAAATATATTTCTCCTATTTTAAATTATTTGTACTCACTTCAAGCCACGATGGTCTCCGCGATCAAATGATTCATTTGAAAGGCGGGGAAAGCACTCTCTAAGGGAAAGGATTCGGCATAATTCAGGGCCAAAACTAAAATGGATACCCAAAGATTCAGAGCTCCTAAAAACTAAATTATATACGCTTATGATCACTAAGGTTTACACATTATCTCATAAATTCCATCCGTCGTCTCGAACGTTTTTCCCGCACGATTGGAGAAAAAACTAAATCGCAAGATTCAAAACCTCTATTGCTTTGAAAATTAGGACCACCTACGGGCATTTTGATTACATCTTTCAATCAGTATTCCCTTTACATTGGCCCTTCATCAATAATTATTGAAAAAATACCTCCAAAGGTAATAAAAGATCCCGTAAAATAATTAGGGAGTATTTTTTTCTAATTTCGGCATGTTGTGTGTTGGAAGCAACAAATATAATTCTAACCTTGATGTGATTAACGCCTTATAACGCCTACTTTAGTACTCCTAGAACTCAGCTTATAAGCCTGATAGTGATAGAATTTTCTATATGAGCACCAAAGTACGTACTTAAGAGGTATGTTGGTGCTCCAATATAGACGGTAATTAAGGGGTGCCTCAGATATGGAGGGTAATACATATAAGGGCAACATTCCGTCCGTCGAATGGGAAGGAAAAACAGTGGATCCATCCGCCGCTTTCTCTGAGTGAGCGATGATTCCGGTGGTTGGTTCCCCTCACCTTTCCTTCATTCCCGATGAAATAATCCGGCACTTCACTGTTCACAGTTTATTGATGTTCTACATTCGTTAGTCGTTGATTGCTACTCCTTTAAGTCAGCCATTGTCCCAACAGTTCTCGTTTACTGTATGTTACGCCGTAATTGATTAAAATTTCAAGTTTGTAGAACGTTTCCTGACGTAGAACCTACTCTGGGACATGCACCCTTTCCCACATTTTCCTTCGGACTCGTTTCCTTCCTCCCTGTCAAGCCTCTCCCTCCAATTTCAGGCCGCGTGCGCAATCCTCCCTCCACTTTTCCCAAAATACATCCTCATCCACCCCCTAAAACCCACCCTTCGAACACCACTGGCTGCTAATCAACCCCTCCTACCCACCAAACTATTTTTTCATCCATTCGAGCCCTCTACCCTCCCCAACACGCGACACACACACATACACACAGTTCCTCCTTCCAGAGTCACCGCTCCTCTATCCTTCTTCGCATTCCCCTCTAAATGAACCTCTCCAACTAAGGATTCGGTGGCTTCCCGACGGATGGCAGCACCATGCAAAGGTCATGGCAAGATAGACGGGAGTGGGGGAAGAAAAGGGTTCGTTGGGTGCCAAAGTGGAGGTGGGGAAAGATAGGGAGGAAGGAAAGGATTGGATAGAAAGAGAAGGAGAGGGGCCGAAAGAGATAGGATGGGTCCGGGTGGAAATTGGCGAGGTGGAACGGGGTTTGAGGGGGAGGAAAAGTGACGTCACACTCGCAATAACGTGCCTTCCTTCCTTCCAAATCCACACACACACACACTCATCTCTCTTTTCTCATCCCCTCCATCCCTCAATTCCTCCTCTTCCCTTTCCTTCCTCCTCCTCCCTTCACGCAAACACACTCTAATCTTCCGCTCAAGGGAATAAGGAGAGGGAGAACCCCGCTTTCTTCCTCGTCTCTTTCAATCTTCCTTCGTCGTCCCCCTCCCTCCGGCCACTCTCCCACCGTCCCCCCCCCCCCTCCTTCTCCTTCCGCCGCTACCCCTTCCGGTAAAAACCCGCGCGCCCTCATGGCGCCCGGCGGGCAGATGACGAAGCGAGGGCCTCCCTCCTCAGGGTCGGCGTGGAACCCCCGCAGTGGAACGGTGTTTGTCGCCCCGCGCGCACAAACTGCGCGGCGTGTCAGTCTTCGCCCGGCGCGTGAGGGAAGCGGGTCTCCCGCCGCGCGGTCCGTATTTTTCTCGTCGAGATTCGTGCCTGCCACCGTCTTCGCGCCGCTGGAGGCTCCAGGGGAGAAAGAGGGAGGAAGAAAGGAGGAAAGCACGTGGAGCGCGGGAGGAGAGAGTTCCGCACCCGATCCTTCCCGTCCTAAAAACATCCCTCACCGCGTGCCATTCACCCAAACACCCTCCCCCTCCCCCCCCGTCACCTCCCTTCCCCGATCGGGGGAGGGGTACGTATCCCGTCCATCCCCGCCCCCTTTTAATCGCTCCTTTTCCCACTCGACTAATTGTCCCCCTCCCAGCGTCCCACTCCTCCCCTCGCTACGCCACGCTGAACATCGTAAACAGTGCGTGTGTCCCGTCTCGTGCGTGTGTGTGTTTGTGCGACAGCTCGCGACCGGAACACTACCCACGGGCCATAATATCGTTTGAACGCCGGCGAAAACTGTAGACTTCCGTCGTAACACCTCTATTTCCTAGTTTCCCCTCTCCTCTCGGGTCGTCTCGTCTAACGAGTTCTCCAACCTCTGCGTGCGAATGCCATTCGTTCGTCTCCCGAACAGAATCCGCGGACAGTCGCTACGCGCCCCGCCGCCGGCATGTAACCCTCGTCCTTCGGCCCGGCAATGAAAGCGAGTCGTACACGGAGCGGGTCGCGAACGGCGGTCTTCCCTCTCTCTCCAGTCCTGTCGGAAGGTCGGCGGCGTAGAGCGGAGAAAGTGAGTTTGTTTGGTCTCTTTGTCTCTCACGATCCTCCTCCCCCCCAATTCTCCCCTCGGCTCACAAAATCCCTTTCAACTGCACTCTATAATTCACTGTATTTGCTTTAACGCGAGGACTGCAAAAGAGTCCTATTTGTGAGATGGGTAATGCTATATGCCCAGCACCTCTTACCCTTCCCTCCGGGAGTTTTATATTCAGATCAGAATGAGATTTCTGATTTACTTTTGTTGCTAAGCCATTTGGTGACGGTGGCAACAGTAGGATTTTAAATGCCTAAATTTACCTTTTTCGCCAGTCAAACAGAAGAAAAAATTGAGTAAAAATTAGGCGTTTCAACAAACTAAATTAAGGTCTCATTTTCAAAGGGTAAACGCAAAGAACAATTATTTGCTTTATTGGTATTATTAAGGAAAGTCATAACCGCATCATTAAAATGATAATTTTTTTCAATAATTAAGCATTGCATGAAAATGAGTGTTGATCTGAGGTTTGTAAAATGTATATACTTATCATTAACTCTTAAAAGGTGTGCAATAATGTCTACATAAAATTAATTACATTATTGCTAATAGTGAAAGAGCATCGTCATAAAATGTAGCGTGAAAACTTTATTAGTAGGACGCGGAGCAATCGCCTAATGAGTTATAATTCAGCCATTTTGTGAATCAATTAGAGAAAGTTACGACCACATATTCTGTCACTTTAATTACCCTCCTAGGCAATGAAAAAACACTCTTGTGGGAGAAATCCATTACATAACCAAAACATTATTAATGTAGACGGACAGAATAGCTCTAATGGAATTACATTTCTCTAGAAGGGTTAGGCTTCCGTTGTATACTTCCTTAAAATGAGAGATCCGAAGTAATTAGAATGAATATTTTCCACTCGTGTGCATCAATATTTGAGGATACACTTCATAATTGGGCCCAAGTCGAGTATTTCCTCATTTTTTTCGATAAAACAGAGGTTAAATGTCTTCTGACGCCAAGGGCACGAAAGAAACAATCGGGTGGAGTGAATTGCAGATGAGGCTAAAATTACTTAGAGAATGAAATGGTTACAAACAGATACCCGACAGTGCAGCCAAAATATACGATAACATAACGATTACCTTAATCCCGGTTAGGTTTTAGTTTTTCTAATTTTCTAATACCAATAGCGAGGAGAGAACTCGGCAAGGGCATGCGTTTAGAATCAACTTCCCTTTAGTAAAATCACCATACATAATGTGGGTAATATGAAATAAGTCAAGGGGAAAATGTAGACCGACTAAATTCACACCATTCTAATTCCATGCATGTTTCTACATAAAATGGAAGCCTAATACCGAAATGATGAATGATAACTGCATCACTGACAGATCATGTAACTAATGAATAGATTCTAAAATGAGTAGAAGAAAATAATATAGCAAATGAAATTTGAAAATAAAACACAGAAAAAAAATGTCCAGAAAAATTCTGAAACAAGAACTTGAGTCCGAAATATGAACAGTCACAGAATACGCCAAATTTAAAGCATTTCGGATACGTTGTAAAAATTAATTCCGAAGGACAAGTGAGTTTCGGAAAAGCACACTAAACATAAGAAAATTCATAAGCAAAGGAATTATAACGGGCACACTCTGATAAAAGATGTTCCCATAACGGCAAGAAGAAAAAGAAAATGGGGAGAGGTACAATGTAAGAACTCAAATGGATACATGTGGTATGTAGCGAAATATATAAAAGAAAATGTCCACAATAGTCTGAATGTAGAAGCCAAACCGATAGAAGGCTGGAGAGCTGTGTCAAAGCAACCTTATGATTGATGACTAGTAATTATGAAAGACGCAACCATGAAGACACAACCACAGGCTCTTGACAGCTCAGTGGGATTCTCCTCAAGCCTATCACCTGGTCTAACAAATGATTCCTACCCGAGCTGAATTTCCACCCGCGTTTCTTTCACTTTCTTCCCGCCCGGGAGACGACGCCAGAGACTCGGCGCCGGGTGCAGGGTTCGGCTCGGTGCTCGACAATTTAACCCCGAGCCGCGTCGCGGGGGAGAACAAAAAAATTACAACACGTCCGTCTCCCCTCCCCGCCCACCCACTCCTCCCCCTTGTCGGGGTGGTTGACGGAAAAGAGGGACATCGCGTGCTCTCTTCGCCTCGGCACGCTTCGTTAAATATTTCATACCGTCCCGTCCGCGTGTTCACGCCACGCCCACAGATAAAGAGGGCGGAGCGTCGCGCGAAGAATCGACACAGACAGAGACTGGTCCCCTTGAGCGTGTCCACGCCCGACGGCCACGGGGAGCGAGCGGATGCAAGCACATGGAGCCGGAAGGCGCGAGGCGAACTGACGGAGAGACGCACTCGGGTGGCATCGTTGTCCACAGGCCGATTTGCACCTAGAGTCCTTTCCGATAATCCATCTATTTTTCGTACTGGCAGGGGAAAATATATTCCTCAGCGAAAGCAATTCTTGCGGAAAAGCTTTCAACCATCCACACGTAAATAACGGTCGAAATTGTTAGCAATTATTTTAAGGCGCGAAAAATAGAATTGACAATCACTTTTGGGAGGTGACCAACTGCTGGAGACATCTGCACTATTTTGGGTTGGTGGGTAAAGATGGAAATATTTTATAATAATGAGGTCATTTAACTGTTTCTACTTGGTTTATCGAAGTCTGGTTTTATTGACTGTGGTAAATATCGTTAACCATCTGTCGATTTGGGCTTAAATTACTACGTCTACATCTACACAATGCCCTGGAAGCCACGATGAAGGTGTGAGGCAGGGGGTGAATTCACATTCCTCGGGACAACAATCGGATGCTTTACCATTATGACACCCTAATCACAAAAACCGGAATATCATAATTCCAGTTGTAAACAGAATGCCACACAGGCAAATTGAGTTAAATGTTAAGGGAAGAATAACTTATCCAAAATCCTTTTCAAACCTAAAATATTTATCAATATATCATGTATTAACCGTTCTTATTCATATTTGCATCTTCAAAAAAAAACGGCTCAACTTCACACCTACGCATTGAGAAAATTTTCGAAAACTTTGGAACTTTTCTATCTCAATATGTACAGTGGCACTTGCGAAATAACATCAAAAGGCATAATACCGTGGTTAATCTAGCTGCTCCGGAATTATTAACATCTTGGTCATCTTGGTAATGAGAACCATAATTGAATGTCAACTGGCCGCGCAAGGCACAGTCACTCAATCACACACAGTCACAGGCTGAGACAATCACTGAAGAGATGAATGTCTCTTAAAAAGCGCTTATTTTCCAAGACGCACCTCTTTTTACGGAAATATCAGCATCTGAAAGGAAACACTACTGATACTGAGTATAGCTGGGAAATCACATCGGATTTTCAGAAAACAGCGCAATTCTAAGATGGACTCCCTACAAAGATACTTAGTGATTCGTCCCTTTGGCAACCATATACATGCAATCTCAAGAGGCGTTCATGACCTGCACGATGTCGGGCATACCTTCTGAAAAACGGATAAATCCGTCGAGAACTGTCGTCCTCTAGTCAAAAGTCCTCTAGTCTAGGCTTTGAAGAAGACACGTTCAACCTAAGCCTCAATTAATTCACCTCTCGCTATAAAACTAGCACAAATCGTCATGAGCAAACGTTTCCCCCAAGGGCCCAGTACAAAAAACCAAGGAGATTGCATCATACTTCAAAATATTATGGCTTAATGATCTTGCAATACACCATGACGAAGGCGTGTAGAACTAGGGCATTAGAATGGACAATATAGTTAACATCTACACTGATAGCCATAGATTTGAGTCACCAAACTCAGCGTAGATAGACGTTCAGCGAGCCAAAAGTATGCGTTGCTAATAAGAAGATGTTCAGAATGTGTGATATCTCCGAGAAAAGATGAATACATACTCAAAAAACTCTTGATCAAATGATTCTTTGATCAACTAGTTTTGGCTGAAATATTCGTATTAGACCATCATCAAAACAGTGACATCATATTTCGAAATAACTAGCTAATTTTACAGGCCAAATGACCAGTGAAATTTTGTGGCAAAACTGAAACTTAGAGGGGCCGAGAAAGTCATTAGTGTGATCAAGTCCCGGGGATAATTTCCCATCCTCCAAGAGTTGAAATGGAAAATTGATTGCCTCGCGCATTTCTTAATCAACCCGCATGAGGAATGAACTCCGAATATTCTTCGTTAAAGTCGGCGAATGATCAATTCTCAAGATTGCGTGCTCGCGAATGGTCGATTCCGCAAACCCAAACCTTTGATAAGAGTTCAAGCACGCCATCCAAGCTTCAACCTTACGGCTAAGTTTTTCTGTCTATTCATGTACTCGAGCAGGGGGTAACGACCGAGTGGTTTTGTTCGTTCAAAAAAGTTGGATCCCTGCGTAAATGAACTGTTACTAAATGTACAAATGACGTGATTAGGTACTCGCTGAAACGGTAACGAGCAAAAATAGCTATAAGATTTGACCTTGGAGTTTTCAAAATCATGTAACTGAGGATAATATTGTCCAGCCATAATTTTGTTCTAACAGCCATGAATTTAAGCCATCATCGAAATTCAGTTAAAAGGTTTGAAGGTAACGATTCATAATACTTTGTCTCGTTAATTTTTAAGGAGTACCTTATGTTAAGATATTTTAGTGTGTTGAGAGCAAAAGCATGTTGCTTAGCTGTAAATTAAGTGAATACAGAGTAATATTTACTGTTGATTATTTTCAATAAATAAACTTGCTATTAAAATTTACATTGTATTTATGATACGATCAATTTTACAATCTTATATTTTCTGAGTAAATGAAAAATAAATGAGAGAATAAAAAAAGGAAGCGTTCGAATGATAGGATATAATCTGTCACATAATCTCCGCCTAAAATAACCGGGAATCGACATCCATTCTGGTCATTAATTCAGGACTTTCTTAACGAGGAGAAAATATTAATATTCATGAACTGAACGAATTTGCACGAAGCACAATGATTCTGACGACTTTATCGAGCGATCGTACGGTAGTCCCACTGAATAATTCATTAAATAAAATGCCCGAGACAAATCAATTCATATTCATTTCCTTCGTATTTAACGAACAATCATGAATAATACTTTCCACAAGTTCCCAATTTCTCGCCCATCAATCAGACATTCTTGCAAGTGGCCACGAGAATGTCTTCAAATAATAAGGTTAACGTCGTTACACTTCCTAAATAAAATGGTAGGTATTATGATATAGAAACTTTTTGTAGGCATTCTAAAAATTCAAATTAACATCTATTTTCATGATGATTCGTCTTTGGGAGGTGATTGGGATTGATTTCACGGGCATGTCTGTAGAATAAATGGAAGTGACGGAAAGATAATTCAATATAATAAGGAGCATTCATTACGGTTAAACAGCATCTAAGTTAATCGCCGAAAGACTGGCCATCACAATGGCATCAAAGCCGGAGCTTATCTTAACTCATATTATTTATCATCTCTATTGCTCATTTCTAACTTTAACATATTAACGAATTACTAAATAAAACAAGGAAATAGTAAATATGAAATTATTTTAACATTCCAACACTGCAGCGCACGGAACTCTATTCGGGAAAATAATGAAATACCGTCCGTTACTAAGTGATCCTACGCGGTACTCGTACACGAAGGTCAACAATGTAATCAATTGGGTACACTAGTCCTACGTATGATGTTAAAATACATTCACGTCCAAAGTGGTGTTGATATATATTGAAGCAAGCAAAAGGAGCGTGTACTTTCTAAAAAATTAACATGCAAGCGCAAGTTGTTTGAACCTCAGCATACGAATTAAGGCTTTATTTACGCACTTCTTCGAATGTAAACATTAAATTTTTTTTAAATTCTACGGTGTAGCTATCTTTTCTGCCTGGGTATAGCCGTGTATAAAGTTTTAAAGCACGTGCAATCTAGGAAAACCTACAATGTTGTTTATCGTTAAACCAAATAGGCCGCTCCACTGCGCTCTACGGTAAAGTGGCCAAAAATTTATTCTCACGGCTAATGACACGTTTGTGGCGGGCAATCAACTTTGAAACTCATCTTATCTTATCAGCTTAATGCCATATGTTTTCACAGCATACGCTCTGCAAGCGAAGATAAGAGATAAAAACCATATGACGCAATTAAGGTAATAAAAACTCATTTTTCATGGAAGCAGTGATTGTTATCGTTTTTGACAATTACCTCTCTCCAAAAATAGCATCCAGAAGGATGTACGATGATTACAGAAAGCTCTCTGAAGAGTGTTACTCCAAACATGCGGCTTAACTGATAGCACACTTAAAACAAATGAGTCTAAATTTTCATTTCTGAAGTACAAACTCCAGGTACCATTAATACTTAAGAATCAAACTAAATTCAAAGAGTAATTATTTTGCCAGATTCACATTTTCACTTACTAGTGCAAATACTTCATTACTATTTGATCCCGCTTGTTTAAAAGATTTGGCAAGTGTATTAAAAATTGAGCTTCAACGGCCAAAATTTCTCAACAAGTTAAAAAATCTCTCTGGAATATCATTTACACTGCTAACTCTCAGAGAAACATCCAATATGAATAATAGTATTAAAACATAAAGACATGCGTCGTGGCAGTAAATCTATATGAGACAAAGCAGATTCGGAATTAAATTCTCAATTTCGGTGATTCCGGACAATACTTCATCCGTGAGCAACGCAATTTTTGGAGGGCTCAATTTTGGCAAAAGTGGTCATGAAAAATATGAAGTCACAATCGTCACCAATAAAACCATTTTAAATCGACATTCGTATAAATATGTCTTTTAAAGCACAAAAACGATACATTTTTAAAACTAAAATCATCATTCAATATTTTACTGTCTATAACGTCATAAAAAACACATTCACTAAAACAAAAAAATGCAGAAAAGCTGACGTTTAAACGTAATAAATTGAAAAAGAAAGATAAAGTGAATAAAATGGAAGTCCAAGGTGGAAGTATTATACATACGGCAGTCATTTGCCCTTAATGATAGCTTCTAAGACAGTCAGAAACAAGATGCACATTATCATCACTGAAATATGGTATCGGAAGCATAAGTAATAGCTCTTAACCCAGACATCAAAAGCAACTTATTGTAGAAAAAAGCATGATATGCGAGAATTCTGGACTTCATTGCCTAAATAATAAGGAGAACTGACCTTAAATTTCGAAATTTCGGGTCAGAAACATGCTTTTAATGCGAGGACTTTTCAGTATATTCCAGTTCCATCTGAACTGCAATGTAGCGATGCATTTATGTAGCAATGAATTTAACCAGGTAATGTAACGCATAGTTCCATTATTTAGTTTACTTGACTATGTAATGAGGCGAATGATTTTTTAAGCATGTTTGTTGGAGCGAAAATATTCCGAGATCCAACAAACATGTTATAACATAACTGTTTAGAGTAAGGGTGGAATCACGTGAAAACTTCTATATGTCCCTTTAGTTGACTGCCAATGGAAGCGTTAACATTACTGCAAATACTCGATTGAAACAAAATTGATCACTTTTGTTTACTTTGCGTCCAACCATCTTATTCCAACTTAATCTGAACTCATATTTATATCCTCAGTCTAATCATTTAATGTTTTCTCACGGTGTTTCTTCATTAAATCTAATTGCAAGCATGTACCTAAATTGAATGCTTATGATTTCCTCCATAAAAATTGCATAATCTCAACAAGGTGGGTGAATGCAAGAATTTCGTAGCTTTAACTGAAATTCATTAGGGAGTTTGGGAAGGTATCGGGATAGAATTAGTTTTTAGGGTGCGTCAACGCCTAAGGTCATATTGCACCACTTCCAAAAGCTAGTCCCAATAAATATTAAAATTTTCCAACTTTTTTTTTTAATTTCCCGAATTTTGTTGGGTGAACAATATTTTATTAATAAGACCTGTGTAATTTAAGAATTGTAATTATTTTTGATAACAGCCTCGTCATTGCCTAGTATTTTGCGTAGATGACCATCTACGCAACTCCGTGTGTCTTGGTATCTAACGCGCTCAATCAGGAGGTGTCTCACACTGATAGGAGCATCGCATTCGTCGCACCAGGGTTGGATCTTCTACTCGGAGAAGAGATATGCGTGGGTTTGTTTACAATGTCCAATGTTCAGCCGGGTGACTGCAACCTCCTCCCTGAGATTTCCCCTGACAGAGGTGGGCCACGCTGATGTTACTGATATTGCAAATCTACAATAACATCTACGGAATACCAGCAACTATTCAACGAAATTCGGGGGAAATACGCAGACTTGACACTTGTTTACACGGACGGGTCGAGGTCGGATACCTCCTGTGGCTGTTCCGTGGTGTCCTCGTGTAACGGTGTCATCAGAGCTAAACTTAAACCTATCTGCAGTATTTACTCTGTTGAACTCTTTGTGATTAATTTAGCGCTACAATGCATCACGAAGAGTCATTCAAAATTTCTCATCTGCTCAGGCACACTGAGCGTCCTGCAGTCTTTGTCTAGTTATTCCTCCAAATGGCCCCTTTTCCATGAGATACATTCCACCATTTCATCCCTTATCAATATAGGTGTAACAGTTTCCTTTGCGTGGATTGCTGGAATAACTGGAAATGAAAACGCTGATTCTGCAGCCAAAGAAGCCTTGAAAAATCTGGATATATACTCGTCAAAGATGCCGGCAGAAGACCTCGGAGCTTCGTTGCGGTGCTTAGCCCTAGGGAGGTGGAAGGAGCAATGGTCAAACTTGGTTGGAAACAAACTCCAAGCAGTAAAGCCTGGGAAGGTAATTGGGAAAATAATCATGAGTTAAAGATAATATGGTGGACTCCGAGCGAAGACATTGAGCCTTCAATCCCGTTTCAAAATAATTTATATTATTAAGCTTCCGGGGGGTAACGTTGTTCATGCATATGCTCTTATGCATAATCTTGGTATTTGAGGTAATTGGCATGAGGACGATAATACGGTCTTAGCCGTCGTTCTTCTACAGAAAGGTGTCTTTGCAATATCATTATAGGAATATTGTACTCAACGAAAATTAAAAAAAAAATAATTTTTCCAGGGAACTAAACCCCATAACGGGGATTAACTCTCCTCATTCACGCTGATAAGACCTAAAAGGAAGAAAGGACAAGAGAAATAATTCAAACACTAGTGAAGAAGCTCGTGGGATTCAGCTAACCTTGATGAAAATATCGTGACATGACATGGGCAAAAGCTCGGTGAAAACTAAAATTTCATTTTCACCTCAACTTTCTCCCTTAAAAAGCGTTATTACGATGTTGATATACGAGATCGAAGTAAGAGAGTCGTCGGTAACGCCCCCACCTGACAAACCAATGGTGGATGATTTGGGTATCACTTAAGGCGTAGCGATTGTCTAAGAATATGGATTAGCAACAAGTTAGCATAGTTAGTGCAATATAGGTAACCTTAGTAGTTTAAGTACCATTTAAACTACAATTCCTGTCACTAGCCAGCAGGGAATGAGAGAGAATATGAGTTTTCGCAAAACTTGAACGTGAACCTGAATGAGATCAATGAGGGAAAAATATTAAAATGAATGTTTTATGACGTGAAATATTTCAGGTGATAAGAAGTATGGACTATGTTATTAAATCCCAGGTCAAATTCAATCTCTACGGTGCTGTTTCCTGAGACAATTTAAAGAAACAAATCGAAAAGTGAAAAACGAGATATCTCCTAAAGAACACGTCGCTATTTTTTGCGAGGATTCGTAAACAATTTTTGACGTGCACAATTTCACTAACACATCTTCTCGATAAACAAGTGCTGGTTTAAGTAAGTGACGAGAAAAACGGAGAGAGGGAAGAAGACAGAATTCCAATGACTCATTGATGTCCTATTTCTTCATTGAGTCGATCAGTATTTCGCTCCACAACGTGGAAGCAATTTGAAATTATCGATTTATATGCACCATATAACGCCAAATTTTTAGGATTCTCGGCAAAAAGGCGATCAAAATAACAGACAACAACAAGTGGTGATACGAAGGGAATTGTTTCATGCAAGCATAATTTTCTCCATTGTAAATACTTTTAAGCCTTTTTCCTGATTGTTTCCAATTTGCTTCCCAATAGCATTCAGAACAGCAACAAAAGCAATTCATTCACCAGAATATGACCATTATATAGTATATATCTGATTGATGTCCTTATAATTATTTGAAAAACATTACTCGCGTTCGTAATTTCCTATGTCGATTATGGTCTCGAATCCAGGGTCCTCAAAATACTCAGTTCTCAACTTCCGTAGTCAACAGATAACGCGCTAAAGAGAACTTGGCGTCTTAAAATAATTTACTCTAAATGAGCGATGGTAATTCTATTTTAGTATCGGAACGAATCCTCAAAAACCCATCCAAATTGTCTCTAAATTTATCTAATATTTTTGGACAGACATTTAAATAAAAACTATTGAAACTGAAAATTTTGAGTTCTACACGTAATATTTACCCGATACATTCCTTATTATTTATTTGATCTTCCCTTATACAACAACATTATATATTCCGCTGTCAATTAGCAGCTAATACATTTCCGCTAACACATAATATTCAAATTTTTAATGATGGGGCTACTAGTAAGGGGAGGTGAAGTGCAACAGAATTTTATGTAAGCGGACATCTGCTTTCTGAAAATTGAGCGATAGTATAGATTCATAATTTCTATTGTATCCATATGGTCTCCATATAGAGAATAAATGCCATATTAAAATATTTCTCTGTCTCAGCAGCTTAAAAGACTTTATATATGGATACTTATCTTTGCATTATTGTTAGATAAAAAAGGTGATGAACAAACAGCAAGATGTAACCCAGTAAACAAGCAAAATTCTAAAAAAAAACAAAGGCGACTAAGGAATATAACATTTTACAAAAACAGGAAGTTTTGAAAAAATAAGAAAAATGTTTTAAGGAAAATAGGGGAATTATTTTAAAGATAATATTATTTGCCGGGAAAATTTAATTGCTTAATGCATACTTATAAGTTATACATAATTCTTTACCACATTACATGAGCCTATATTTTCATGTTGAGCCATTAATATGCGTTTTGATGAGGATATTTTTTATAACATTTTTCTGACGATATGGTGAGAGAGGCGTGAGATGGGCTTGAGACATGTGTAAAGGTAGAGAGACAATAAATAAAGCCGGTAAGGTTTTTGGGTGATCAAGTACTAGTCAGTCAGTCAGCTAACAAAAAATACCCAATGAATTACAAATGTGGTGAGAAAGCTTGGGAATGAAGACGAATTATAAGAGTGCGAAAATACATAGCAAAATTCTCCAGAGTGGAAAAGCCAAGATTAAATTTCAAAGTAAGAGGTCATAAGATTTAGAAGGTGGGACTAACGGTGTGGTATTGGGGAGGAAAACGATGAAAATAGAATTTCGGTGTGTGAAATTCGAGTACGCTGCGGAAAGATACAGGTTTATTGTGTGGGGAGGAAGACGAAAAGGTTAGTGCTGGGGTTCGTAGGAGGTTGGTGAGAAGAGAGAAGATTGACGGAAGAAATTAGTAGAAAGCCAATGCGATGATGGAACAGGTACATAATGAGAGGACTGGGTGTTTTGAGGGACGTGAGAGAGGAAAGAATGTGGGGGAAGGCGGGACAGATGGAGGAGAATGACTGGTAGTTTCCATGGAATAATGTGAGGAAGGGTTTAAGCAGAACTAAAGGACTTATATACGTATTTTAGCCTATCACAACCTGTATAAAACTAATTATAAAGTAGAGGAATGGGAAATTAGCTATTAACAAACGCATTTAATTCTTTATGCTGAAAAGAGCCCTCCCGTTGACAATAAAGAGAATTTTTTGAAGAGTTTACATCTCAATCAACCGAATTTTTGTATAGTTAATATAGAATTGTTGCAGTACAAGCATATCTAAATGATCAAACCAACTTGAGTATTATGATATCCTGCGAGAAAAAATTGGAGTGTTGCGATATCATTTAATCTTTCACCAGTATCATTACCTTCTTTACAGTGCAAGGATGTGAATTTCCAAAATGAAAATCCATTTTCACTTCATCGAAGAAACTTATAACTCCCTCAACTTAAATTCAGTCATGAAGCGGGGTCACAGAGGTTGAGCTGCGTTGAGTTCTTTCGCTGGACGACGCATAGCCGAATGTAAAATCTTTTGAGGGAAAGTTAAAGCCTATAAAGCATTAGAGGCATTGCCTGCCAGTAAGAGGATCATAAAAAATAAATAGGCAAATGAGTTTGATGCAGACGTTTACATATTGGTGGAATATATGGTGTAAGTTACAGTTTCGCAATACGTGGAGGTCCACGTCCAGCCAAGCACAGGAACTGTGTCTGTCGTTGACACCATTCATGGAGAACTTCTCTGTGCCGCTGAATGGAACAGATGAAGTGGCACGAGTGACGAGAACATTTCAGCCATTCTCCATAGAACTACAACGGGCCGTTTGAATCATCCGGTTCAAGGTTCTGTGCTCCCTGCAAAAGAAGTGTCCGCACCAGCCTTCCTCATTCTATGTCCTTCAGACTTTCAAACGCGAAACTCCAATATACCTCTAAAATTTCTCCTTGAGAATCCGTAAATGGTCACATTAAATGCTAATCAAACATGAGAAAGCTGGAAAATGATGTGGCAATAACGGCATGATGAAAAACGCGACCAAGAATAGGTACTTGAAAATATTCCTTCGGAATTCATATCTGGACGATTTGATTATTCAATCGAAGATTTGAAAACATTTCTTTCTTTGAAAACATTTCCATTGGCACATCAAAGAAGTGCAAATGATTTCTTCTTCTGAAACTCCTCATTTAAAAGTGTAAATGACAATGCATCCGTAATTATTCGTGTGAAAGAAACTAGTGAAACCTCTGATTAACATGCCTAGGTGGCCAAGTCGGTATCTTGCCGGCCTTGTAACTTAAAGGTCACGGGTTCAAATCCCTTCTCCAGCATGCGTATTGTGTTGAATGCCTTAGTTTTAAGGTTCGGCTAAACTGAATAATGTAGCTTACGCAGTTGGAGCACCTAAAAACCGAATTCCACTACACTTGGCTACCTTTAGCACATAAACGCAACCCTCTGCTAAGACTTCATTCACTATATTCGATTCTCTCTGTCAGCCACTTTTGTTCCAACACTCCAGTTTTGCTGAAATTTTAAATAATTGGTTTCATAAGAAAACCACGTACTAAATTTGGGTTTCGTAGGTGCTCCGATGGTCAAGTTTTTACCGTTTCGTACAACATTAGCTTTTTACCTTAAGATAAATAATATCCAAGCATCTGGGGCTGTTAGAACCTTTTTCAGATACCGATCTTGGCTACCTAGGGCAGGGTTGCCTATGTTTTAAAGGAATGAATTTTAACTCAAGTAAAAATCAATCCACGCCGTAGATGCTAACTTGAAGCCTTTGATGTTGTTGGGACAAGGATAACAACAGATCCAATACTCCTCGGTATTCTCAGCGCTTTTTCCGGGAAAATTCAAGAGCCTGAATCGATTAGATGAATTCAGAAATAATAGCCTATCTTCTCTATATGTCTTATGTTACTGAGGTGCAATTTCATGGCAAAACACTACTGAAAAATGCAATATGACTTTTGCAAAAACGAAGAGTAATTCGATTAATCAACATTTCCTCAGCTTGTGTCATTGACTTTGGAATGAAAATTAACGACATTATTAGGAAATGAAATAACCAGCTGAGTTTGAAAGCAGCGCAAAAAATAAGTCTACCACACAAACTCAAATTTTAGTTCAGTTCAAGTGGTGGAGGCCAGAGATATTTTGTGTTTTCATGGCAACTGCCTAATGCACTTGATAAAATATTTGCGCTGCTGTATCTCCGTAACTAAGTAAATTAGAGGTATTTCCGGGGGAAAAATGCATACAATGAAACATTCCACCACCTACATCAATTAAGCAGATTTCTACTGAGGCAAATTTAATTTCTAATATGAAACAGAGCATGTGAGCATATTAAAATATCTTACGATAGTCACAGAGGTCCAGTTCTGGGGGAATAAATTTCACTTAAAGGGAGTCTTTCAACATCTCTTGAATTCATTACTCTTCCAAATTATATCATGGATCCTTTCTTGTTTTTGAAGAGAGAATTAACGCTAAAATTGATTATTTTTCCTTGCAAAAAGAGAGGTTCTAATGAAGGTGATGAGCCCAGTGAACATATAAAAAGCAATTAAAAATGTTATATCAAATAGTATATAACATTTTCTCAAGTTCCAGATCACGTTACCATGCCTATGAATACAACATCTTTATTTTTGTTTCTTAATGCACTCTGGATTTAAAAAAAATTGATTTCTTGGCATGAACATAAATTCCATTTCCTCTTTGTGCAATGAAAATTGTATTCTCATTTACCAACACAAGGGTCACTGACTTTCCACTCCAGTCGATCGATTTATATTTTCTTGGTGTCTTCACGTTAGCCATGTCTAGACCTCATTCTTCATGCCAATTTATGGCTCTGCAATCGATAATTTTTACGTGCGTCGAGCTAATCATATTCAGCATAAATTTTCTCTTTCGTGCAAAAACTTCATCAATAAGGCTTGGGTGTTGAGCCCGAACCCGTCAAAATCTGTTTTATTATATTGCTACACTATTCTTATCCATTATATCCTTTGCATAATTGACTGATTGATTTATTTTACCCCCATTAGTACCAACAAGCATTTTGTAATATATAAGAGCTAGAGGTAGTAGCCGGTGTTATGAAGGTTGAGCTTTGGCTCAGGTAGTCTCTGTTTCAACTTTGGGTAAACTCCAAACATCCTAGCCCCTAGCCTAAACGCCCTATTGTCTAATTTTAGGAACATCAGAACACCTGATGGGATTACAGGTAACCCTGGGAATGAAAGCGACTACACTCACTCCGAAAATGTAATTCACGCGATTTTAATTAAAGATAATCGTCACCTTTTTGTAAATTCTAAGGCCCACTGAAACTGAAATGCAAATAATTTCAAATCATAAGAACCCTCGTGTATATGTTTGAAGACATTAAATTTTGTTTTCAAAAATTGTCAGTCAATCATACATTAACATTGGGCATAGGAGATGTGTTGATACCATCTGATGTCTATGCACAGATTTAGAAGCGACCTACAAAACTTAATTGCTTTCTGGGAACCGATCATTTTCGCGTTTGAAATGCTACGTAGGATTCAAAGAGTTATGAAGAAGAAGGAAAATAGTAGGTTATAACGCAGAAAGATGAAGTAAACAGTGCTTCTGGGAGTGGGTCAGATATTCAAGATATAGAAGAAGAGAAATATAATCGAGCTTGAGAATATTTTTAAAATATGCTACCAGTTGTGGTGCATTAAGAGGAGCTAAATAGTACCTATGTGAGGAATGATTGATAACCTTTAGATAACGGAAAAAATGGTTGGAAAGACTAAGGAAAAGGGAAATGGAGTGCATAAATACTGAGTAAGTAGAATAAAGTATAGGTGCCACAAATGAGAACGAGAAATAAATTATATAGTTTGGTGAAGTGAAATGGGAAGAGCAACCCAACAAAACTGAGTAGTCAAGAAATAAGAATTGTTTTACTTGAAAATAAAAATGTAATCATTTGGAAATTAAGACATGGCAATTTCATCCATCAAGAACAAGGTGTAGAATAGAAAAGGTTCTAACATTGGGAAATAATTCGCGGAATAACTATGCAATATGGATAAGAAAGGTGATAAAATCAGGTCTCAAAGAGCTCCAACTGCTGATATTTTATCATAGAATCTAGCTGATTCTTGAAGAGTAAGCAAAATAAATATTCTCTACATTATGATTGCATGATTTACTGATTTAGTGATCTTTGGTACAGTAAAATAAATAGAATCAAAATTCCTGATTGAATTCGGAACAAAGAATTCAATTAGGAGGGTAAGCAATTTATCTGAAAAATACTTTTCCTACTATCTTTTCTTCAAACGAAGAATGGACGGAAGATCCAGGTGGTTGGCAATAGAGCTGGCAGGATAGGATACAACTTATCACAGGTTATTTTGAAAATACACTCCCAAGAAATGATGTGAGATATGCCAGAGTAGCTTGATGTAGCATTAAAGTAGAAGCAGGCCTCAAACTTTGGATTGCCGGCCTGGCAACCCAAGTTTGCAGGTTCGGATCCGAACTTTGGCAATGGATATCTTTAGAAGTAAGAACCTTAGAAGTAAGTTAAGGTTAGATGCTGAAATAAAATCTCATAATTTCATACTTCTAAAGTCTATTGTATGTACCTACAACTATCAACGCAGGAAGGTGGTTGATAAAGTCAGTCAGAATCATGAATGACCAAGTATTAGCCAGTTGGCGTAAGGATTTCAGTTTGAAATCAGAATAAGAACATCATACAAGGAATGGTACTAATCATAATAAAGCTAATTGAATTTTTCAAAACAAGAAATTTGTGATATTCATAGAATGACAATATCATAAATTAGAAGAGGCTAATTTTGCATTAACTTTTTTATTGCCATACACGCTCAGAATTGTATCCTTACGAACGGAACAGCAACTCCCATACTCTCTCCAATGCTCCATCACCTATCTTTCTATATTTTTATTTCCCAGTATAACGTAACTAAATAATATCGAATATATTAATGAGGGGCTTCCATGATATGTAATTAGAGCTCTTTTCCTAGAACCAGAAATATTTCCTTGCTGTACTCTGCGGTGCGGTTAAAAGATTATACATTAGTTTTTTTTTAACCTGAGTCCAAAACAAACACTATGGAATGTGTCTTGTAATATGTTACCTACAGTTAATGAGCTTCACTGAATGCACCTCGTCTAAGTTTCATGCAACAATGGAACGCATGTAATGACTGAGTAGTCCACAAATCAAACAAACTGATATAGAAATTTTCTTTTCCCTTACAGGTTAAACATCTTCAATGAACTTTTGAGGCACATACGAAAATGGTTAAAAGTATTCAGCAAGGAGGAATTTCAAAATCAATCAAGAGATGTCGAGGGAAAACACCGGCAACCAAGCAACAGGAGAAGCATTATGGGAATCGCGAGACGAAGTTGAGAGCACGCAAGTGTATACGCACATCTCGCAGGATGAGATCACTTCCACTTAAATAGGATTGTAAATCTCTTTACGCAACCGTAAAAGGGAAGTGGAAAAGAGGGCCGTTAAACTTAAGTCAACGATACTTCGTGACGAATAAGAGAATAAAACGAGAGACAGGGGCAGAAAATAAATGCGAAGGGCGTCGCTACAGCGATCAAGGGGACGTGACCGAAATTATTCCGAGGGCTGAAAACATCTGTGAACCCCTCTGCTCCTCCAACTTCTCGTCCCGGCGACCCTCACCAAGTAGCTGTCTCCGAAGACGTCGGCGACGCCGAGGGGGAGACGAGTCATCGACGGTGTCGTTGGACGATTTCGAACGCAGGTGTCCGAAACGTGAATGCCGCATCGCGAAACCCGATATTCCCACTCCGACCAACTCCCGATCCAGCATCTTACCTTTCCTACCCGCGGAGTCATCACCGAGGTGGACAAACCGGGTGGGTGCGGAGGCCTCTTCTCGGTACCCTTGAGATACGCCCAAGTTTGAAACGGCGAAAGTGTTCCGAAGTTGAAAGAGATTGGCTTTCTCGAGGGGAGGGGGGGAATGAGAGCGTAAACTTCAGGAAAAGAAGAGGACTTTTTTGGTGGAAACCTGAGAACGGAGCAGAGAGAAACTTGCTCTGCACGGCAGCTCGTTCTCGCCACCTTCTCGATATAGTCAAATCTCTCAGGGGACGGAACAGAAACGCGAGATAAATTCGGGGTAGGAGAGAGCAAGAGGGGGGGAAAGCGGGAGATAATAACACGACGGACAAGGGTGCGATACCGCTGGAGATTTTAACTCGCAAAGAAAAACGCGTCGCGTGAGGACTGCGGTGGGGATTAAATTGAGATATAGGGCGTGTGAACGGAATAGCGAAATCGGGAGGAAAGGTTGAAAAAATCCGTTTCTGTGATCTGTTCCACTTGAGTGAAAGACATTTGCGAATGGTAAAATAGTTTTGGGGAGACTACTAGAAAGGAAAAGAGGAGGTTCCAGGAAGATGTGATCCGCGATAAAGTCGGCGTCCGACAGAGTCCCTATCTTGGTCCACCTCCTCACAAGCAGTCCCGTCCTCCCCGGCCCCATCCGAGACAACCCCCCGCTACCCCACCTCCTCCCGATACGATCAGCACGTGGATGACAAGCGAGGGGTCCTCACCCGTGCCTCTGCATCTGACAAGGGAGGAGGAGGCGGGGAGCGGCATTCGCGAGGCGGCGGCAGGATGGGAGCAGCAGCCGGCGGGGGAGGCGCGGCGCCGGGCCGGAGGCAGAAGCCGCCGCTCCCGCGGGGCCGGCGGTGTGGGTGATTGGCCTCGGTGGAGACCACCGAGGGAGTGGCCGGGGGCGGCACCATGGTCACGGGCGGCCTTCCCGTGGGGCGGCAGCAGGGCGGCCAGGTGGCCCACGTGGCCGTGCCCGTGATCGTGGGGGCGGCGGGGGAGGGCGGAGGCGTGGCGGGCGCGGGGCTGGGCGGCACCGGTGGCAGTGGCATCGGGGGCAGCGGGAGGATGCAGAGCCTGCTCCACGGCAACGTCAACGTGCTGCTCGGAGGGTGAGTGGCCGACGGTTTGCGACACGTGAGGACGTGTCCTCCCTTGCCCTTTCAATTGACTCGCTGTTTTGCAGGTTCTCATGGCTGGTTTAGATGGAGCGTTTCCACTCCGAATATGGTTAAGGTTGTCTAGAAGGATGCACAGAAGCATCAGAGTGACAGGACACCCAGGACAAAAGCTTGAAGGTCACAAAAATGTTTTCCCACTTCGTTTTCAATTATTGTAAAGTTCGGACCTATTATACGTCACATTTTTCCGCAACTTTCCTCACGCTATTTCTTTCTTCATCATGTCGCATTTCTTTGATTTTCTAAATTTACCACCCTCTCCACTCTCTCCGCCTCTTATACAGCATTTGTCTCGCTATAATGGCCGCTGACGTGCGGATATTTATCATAAGTTATACCTACCAAATCAACTTCCTGGTTATTCAGGGTAGGCGACCGACAGCATTTGCGCCATTTAGGATAGGTGCATAATTGGGTAATGGTAGGAGTCTTCAGGAAACGGAGGTAGGGTGGAGAGAAACCCGGCGTCGGCATTAGCCTACTCTTAACGAAAGGCGCCAAGGGGACCACGGCTTAACGTCCCATCCGATGGACGGAGTACTGAACCTGAAATGCCCTCCACTAGGCACTCAAGTGGGGACCGGTTTTCCACTGAAAAAACCGCCACTGCCGGGATCAATTCAAAATTTTACATTCCTACAACATCACATATGTACCGCTATGCCCAACAACATTTCTTCGTAATCCTTCTAAAATAGATAGAAAAATGAAAAGTTTAGTTATTTTGGGCTCAAGATTCAATGACTTTTACAGTGACTGAGCAAGTTCTTATTTTCTAATACGCTGTCGTATTCCGCCTGATCCGGTCGCTTCCAGTATGGAACCACTGGACGAAATCACGAGCGTTACCACATTCCTCCCTTCGGTTCCAGCCATCAGCCTTCCACTGTTCGAAAACGGCTGTTTTGCTAACGCAGTTCTACGACCATTATCCTCAGCCATACGCCCGCAATCGTCCGAAATAACCCTCCTGAATAAAATATGCCCCTTAGCGACCCGCGCCCTATCCCATCCCCATTTTCGGCCTCTTCCATCTCCTACCAACTCCCCCACCCCATTTCACCAGCAGCCCTCGTAATTCATGCACGGGCACGTTCCAATCCGCGATAAGGGCGTTTATTTTTTTCCCCCCAACCTCCACGTCCCAGGCTCGTCCCGCCGCCGCGGAGACGAGGATTGTCTGAATATTCTCGCCGGGATATAAATATAGGGCCGCTCGTGGAACTGGCTCTGAGGTTACGGGCACGAATGCCGACTCTGCTCTCTCTCTTTCTCCACACCTCTCTATCGTTGCGAGGCTTAATAACGGGAGACCAGGGCTTGCCGAAATTACACATATACACCATTTTGATCGGAGAAGCCCGTTCGAATGGTCGAAGACAGTGTGCGATTCTCTGCAATAGTATCAAATCCGGTGAGTAACGGGATAGGAGCGGCCAATTAATGGAACGGAATGAATATTTTAATAAAATTCTTTTCCTTGCCTTAACATCTTACGTTTGAAAAGCCTCTTCACGTGAATCCAAATCAATTTTATCGCAGCGTCGTTACAAGTTCTATGAAAATACTTTTCAGAGAACAATGTGCTGACTTCATACAGTTCTGTCAGAGGTTCAGATGAAATTTAAGTTTAATTAAATAGCAAATAAAGCGCCTGAGTTTCAATATTCGCCAATAATTTGACTCGCAAGCATAAGAGGAAGCAACTTTTAACGGATAGTAGTCTTTGAAATATGGATTCTTCTAGTACACTCAGAAGGCAATCCGCAAACGTGCGTAAGGGACAAAAAGTGCGCATTACCACTGTCAGTGTGCATTTAATTTCCTCAGTGTAATCTCATGAACCGTCTACTAAACCTTACTTTGACTGAAGAGATTATAGGTGCGATGAGTTTCTTGAACCTGGAAACATGGGATCATTTATTATTTCCCTACACGAGGACACCCACGTCCATTAGATTCAAATGTTCGAAGCTATTCAGGAATGACGGTCCAGGTAAAATGCATTCCTAAATGATATGGCAGAAATGGCGTCCGGTACAAGCGGAGAGATCGTTTAAACTATCGTTCGACAAGAAGGAAAGGAAACAAGTGAGGAAGGTCACAGAAAAAAACGTTGGATTATTTTTTTCCAAAAAAAATGCTGGTTATACCTGTTGACTAAATCCAACAGACAGAGAGAAACGTGAAAAAAGAACGCTATCATGTTGAAGGAGAGGGAAGGAATTTGATTCAGGTAAGCAGAGAGAGAGAGAGAGAGAGAGTAGGCCTAAAGGCTGAGGCATAAAACGATGAGAAATGGAATACTGAAGGGCGAAATCGAAGGGAGACAATTGGGAAATGTAAATGAAGGAAGAGTCGGGTGTACATATACATATGGAGGGAGTACGGGAAGGTTGCAAAGAAAAAGGATGTGAAGAGGAACAGTACAACTGCGAGAGGAAACAACCGGACATAACGCACAGAAGTATTTCCGCTCCCAAATAAATCGATATTCCGTTGGTAAAATATTAATCACAAAATCTCAGGCAAAATCTTCACAAGAAGAGAAATGAAGTAGTTCTCGATAACAATTGGATAATAAAGTGACGCATTATGGATAATACGTCACTTTATTATGTATACTGGAAAAGACAAAATGTAAGTTATTATGTATACATCCTCGATGAATAGAATAAACTTGGTTATATTCCACAAATATTTATTAACCCAAATTATTATTATTTGGTTAATAAATATTTGTAGGTTATAACCAAGTTTATTCCATTCATCATGCATTCATTCCACAATGTGAACTTCCCAACCATCGATTTCATACGAAACACTTGAATACATCCTCGTTCATATTTTTCGGAACACTGTTTCGATGGAAACAATATTTCACCATAAATTGCACTCACAATGTATGCAGTGACACTGCGAATCAAGAGGTGGATCTTCAGAATAGACTCCTGAGAAAAGGAATTACCAGAACCATATTACCGGTGGAATTACTCCCCGATTTAATGCCATATTTGATCAAATTTAAAAAGTAATAGTTACCGCATCCTAAGCCGTTTCAATCATTTACATTTGCATTTCCAACAAATTAGATGATGTCGATGCATTGTGCAAAAGGCAGAAATGCCAAAGAAAGTACTTGTTACTGGTTTTCAGAAAAAAACACCAGGATCTCATGAAATAGTAATAATTCCGTGATTTTCGCATAAGCCTATTAATTAGTCGTGAGATGAGGGTGATTTAAGCGACACAAATTATCAAGAAACAAGTATGTGGAATATATTAATGAGGACTTCTTACCGAACGATAATGAGGAACGAAAGCGGTGGCACTTACAGGTGCCAGCCGGGAACAAATGCCAAACATTTCGGAATCCAGGAATGTGAAGTGAAAAGCAATTAAGGCAACCATCACGAAAACTTGGATGCCAGGGCAAACAGAGTCAATATTCCGAAAGGGAATCGCCCTAAAAAATCCTATTCCAGCCGTCCTTGTCATTGCGAAAAAAAATTATCCGATGCAGCAGGAGGGGAAGAGCGGAGGAGGAGGGGGAAGGTTTTGGGTTGGAAACAAAAGTTGAGACGATTTATCCTCCTGTTCCGCTATCAAAATCGATTAGTACAGCCTGAAGCTTGAAGTAGACGCGCAAACAATATCCTCGCATATATAGCTCCAGATGGAGCCGGGATTAATTAAATGGTAGTTTGGAGATAATGAGTGCGATTCACAAAAGCAGAGTTCTTTCTCTTCCTCCCCCCAACCTATACCTTCGGTCATCCCATACCCCTTAACACCCCCTTCCCACCTCCCTAACCCCCTTCCTACGTCCTGCCCCAATAATCCTAACCTCACGCTCACTCCCCCAAAAACTTCCCATTCCTTCCTACTTTTCCCTCCCCCACACCTTTCATCGTCTCTCTACCATCCCCTCCGAAGGGAATCCACCCCAACTCGCCTTTCTGAATTTTCCTTTTATTTCTCCACCGCGACTATCGCCCTATTTCTCTCACTCCCTCCCTACGTAGATATCTCTCTCTCTTGTGGTACACTCAACCTGTCCCAGATCCATATCGAAAAAAGAAACCTATGCATTGTCTCCCTCGCGAGATAGAGACATGGGGTGTGGAGAGAGGAGACGAAGGAGTGTGGGGAGAGTGGAGAGGAGTGGAAGGAGTGGGGAGGGATGGAGGCTGAACGGGAGTAATATGGCATAAAGAGTCGGCTTTCATTGCGGGAAAAAAAGGAATCCCGCCGCCAGTGTTCGTGCGAAATCGTCCCGACTCACTCTCCTCTCAGGACCGCCTGAGTTCCCTCTCTCGTGGATCCTCACCACCATCCTTCCTCATTTTCCTCACCAACTTTTCTCACCAACCGCACTCCAATGTGTCAACAACAATATTTTTTTGATAGACTATGAATACCTAGAATAAAATAGATTGCAAATTATGTTTCATACACGATGTGTTCGTCATTCCTAATGCAACCGAGCAAGAAATTTATAATTGTCACGATGCATCATGACAGATGTTGTTCAGGAAAGTTTGTTTTTTGTTTTGGCCCAAAAATGGTGAAAAATATTTTTCCCAGAAATATAAAATTAAACGTGGAGATGAACGTCTAATTTTGAGAAACAAAGTTCGAAAATTTACTAAAAGTTTGTGCCAATCATTGGTACGCGTACGAGCATCGGTAATGAAAATCCAATGGTTAACAAGATCCGGTAAGCAGCGCAGAAAAAAAGTATACCGGTGATGCTCCGATAATACTTTTTAGACATATCTCTCAATTCATCTCAAAATTGTTCGATGTGAAATAAAATCTCTGACTGTATTTTTCCCATATCTTTTAATAGATATTGGGTAGTCACGGTAGTGCTATAGGCCCGACTTATGTTCTCAGTGGCCCAAGTGTTTATCCCAAGCGTTGACGATAATTTTCAGTAGAATCCCCATCCCTCTTTCTTTACATTTTCACTGAATGTCGACCCAGCCGTTCCCTGCTCACCAAAACTTAACAACACCAATCAAGTAATTCTCAAGAGTGCTTAGGCAACGCTTCAAGTCATGAGGCCATGAACATAATCATAGTGAACTCAAGGCGTCAGGTTGAATTAACTATGGAAAGATTGACTCCAATAGACTCTTCCGTGGTAATAAAAATAATAAATAATTGCCCAGAAGATCAATGAACTCTTTACATACCACCATTTCATACCATTGCTCCTCATTCCCTCATTTCCGCTTCCAGAAGCGTTCGTTTCTCTACATCTGCTCGGAAAAGAATTTCACGTACAATTCGAGCGCATAAATAGCTTCAACCCCAAATACGTGTATATTTGAACATGAGAAATATGAACCTTCGCACGCACATGTAAGTAAACGCAGACACACGCAGAGTTTGGGGAAGAGTTAGGGAACACTTATTTTCACCTCTTAAATTTTTGCGATGCAGATATTTTTTTAAATATATCTTCCCTAGTCTCTGCCTGAGAGCCGCGTTAATGAGGGACAGCGCGGACATGCGTTGATTACTTCGATGCATTCGATGACTGAGGCTTTGATGGATTGGGAGGATATGCTCGCTACCCCTTCTCACCAACGCTTCCTGGCCCCTTTTGTTTTTTTCATGCGCCCATGGCTTTTGCTTTTTTCCTCCTGGGCGCCAGCTGGATGAGCAAGCGACAGGGTGGAAAAAGACTCGAAAAAATGGATAAAAATTTTTGAACGTGCCCTTCACACAGGATCCGAATTTGGCAACAACTTTCACGGTTTCATACGCTAAACAAGGCGGTTTTCGTTTTCACTGCAGCAGCAAGCACCTAAAGCGCTCGTTTACTTTCAGAGACGCCATGATGCGGAAGAACAGTCCTGGGGCCTGCAATGACTTGTCCTGACCAGTCCTGGAAATGCATATCAACCCGTATTTCGTATCGGGAATATTTTTGGAAAACATGCAAGCCTTAATATCCAGCATTTCTTTCTTTCTGATGTGATAATTGTCAACAAAATCATTTGCAGCGAATTTGTTTGGCTACACCACCAGCCTTCTTCAAACCTACACTTCTCCGAACACCTCTTACATTACGCTCACATCTAGTCCTCTTTCTCGCTCCTTATATTGTCAGAATTCTTCCTACTTTCGAGTTTTACGACAAAATTCTTTTACTTTTTCCATGAAAAAATTCATATCATCACACCTTACGGTAATAATAAAGTATGGTTTGATGTACTGTGGGAGTGGAAATATGTCCTCTCTGTCAGATTTGAATTCGCGTGATCTGAATTCTTCAAGTAACTTCAATCTTGCAAACAACGTTCTAATCTCTAGGATTTACATATCACGATCTTTCAATATCTGAGTGACCCTCTCAGTACGTTCATAGGAGTTTGTGACAAAACACGCCCCTTTCATTTGTATCTTATTCAGGTCCTAAGTTACACTTTTATTCATAGTAATCCAAATGCTGCTGCATATTACATGTGAGCTCTTATAAGTGCGAAATAACAATTTTCTTTTGCTTTTTCCATTTAAACACTTTTCCATGGTTGGTTTGATATAGCCCAGTATCTACAACACTGTACCACAAACATTCTAATGTGATTCTCCCAACTATACGAGACTATACATGCATCATTGGCATCTAAATAAACCCTAAGTCTAAACGTTCACATGTTCTCGAATGTCACTCAAAATTCATTGAATAATCGTCGATCTTTATTTGTGATGCTTTTCAATGAATGTGTTAATAGATCCCGTTTCTAGTCATCACAATTAAATTTCATTATTACCTACTTACATCTACGAGAATCTGGAACCAAAAGGTGATCCAGTGTGGAGCCGAAGAATGGTTTTACTAAGTGGAGGATGGTCGGCTACAAAGAAGGAAATCGGAATCATTTGACATGCATCCTTCCATAAGCTGTAACTTTCAATCGTCCTTACTTTTTGGTTTACCTTCAAGGGCAAGTGTGAGTAAATGACAGAATAATTAATTCCAGCGCATTTTCTAATTCTACATAAACAAATAGGCAGGCCAGCTGATCAAAGGCACAAACGCCTGGAGCTGAACTTCTGTTTCAACTCTTGGCAATGAAACCCCAAATGATGCGATCCAAATAACTTTCTGAATGCTGCCTTCCTGTCACCATTCATAAAAATTTGAAATGCGTTTAATGGCCACTCCTCTTGAAATATTTTCCTGTGAAGTTTATGTTTGGAAGCATTTTAACAATAACTAGTCGTATCAAATTCTCAGTTAGGGATTCAAAAATGATTTCTATGACTGGTAAAGAGACCCAAGGGCAGCGGTGAAAGAAACCTAAGGCATGGCAATTTGAAAAGTTTAACGTAAGACATTAGAGAGAGGACTAAATTTGAGATGGAATAATAGTCGCCTATCACCTCTAATTTATGACCAATTTTTAAAAAAATTATTTTAACGCTGCCAATGCTAACTGGTTTAAAGGTTAAATTCTATGGTTTTTCCAAGGGCCCGTTAGCCCATTACAGATTTTTAAACAATTTTCCTGAATAAGCACGAGTTATTTCATAAAAATTTAATGGAGATCGATAAATTGTTGGCAAAAATAAATCGATTCTCATGCACAGTGCGGTTCAGGAAATTTAAAGAATGACCAAAAATGAGACTAAAGTTTCAGATCATCAAAGAGAATCGATCATATTTTGCGGTAGACGAACAGAAGCGATAATTTTTATATGCAGCACCTATAATATTCCATGTCCCTGGTGATGCTTTTATACTAATGCCGTAATAAACACATCACCATAACGATCAAAAATGGTATTTCAATAAGGTATTCAGTTTAAATTTTCAGGCTTTACTTTTTGAAACTGACAGACTGGAAAAGAATTGTCACATCGTAAATTCCTCCCTTCGTTTTTAGCGATCGTAGTTCCGACATAAAATGACATTATCAAGGTGCAGTTTTTGGCTAATGGCGTCCTTATATGGTCCAGCATTTTGGATGTGGGATATAGGAGTGGGTAATAGAGGAGGAGAGCTACACGTGAGAATTCAGGTCAGTATTTTGATGTCAATGACGTCAACGTCATTGTTGTTCAATCAGTCTAACAGGGTCAAAGTCCCTGTTGGACTATATAAGTACGCTACTTGCCAGCAGTTTTACTTTGATAATGACATTTTATGTCAAATCATGGTTATTAGTCATAAAGTGTGGAATGAAGGTTACTATTCTTTTGCCATTAACTTATGAGTTAGAAACATGGAAGTTGTGGCAGAAAAGACAAATTTTGACACCCCCATTGTTATTAGTGGTATTTCAGCCTCGCTTTTTTCCTGAGAGCATTATAGCACACATGGTTGTTTATATAAACATGTTTCGAAGCACTAGCAACCGTGAATCATTCTTGACGACTCCATTTATTTCTTACACATTCATTTTATTTATAGCCAGAAAGACGCAATTTTTTGTTCCCTAGTAACGACATTCACACAGAATTCTTCCATTCTAAAATACTACTTCCTGTAAAATTTATAAATACATGGAATATCGATCGTAAAACCTCATATTCATTGCTATGACCTTAAATTCATCAAGAAAATATTCGAAAGGTATGACTTCCTGACAATAGAAGTAGGTAATTAATATGAAATATGACACTCAGTGTTTCATTGAATGATTGAAATAAGAACTAAACCCATTCACTGGCTCATCAAATAAAGTATCCAATCAGTAAATGAAATGTAAATATAATCATAGGCCTAATGGAAATGTTCTCAGAAAAATTTCAATGGGAAATTGTGAGGAAATTTTTGAATAATAGTGTTTTTTATTGATCTTCCTTATTTTTTCTTAATCTTACCCGATTATAGAGAAAAATTTCCAAACTAAATAATTTCCCTTAAAAATATTGAACATTTGCTTGAGATGAAATGATAGAATAATGGTTGAATTTTGAGAACAATAAATTAGGTTAATTATGGGAAGTTTAAATGAAAGTTAGATGAGGAACCTTTCCGCAGTGTGAGAAAATTCACGAAGAGAGAGTATATTTGAAATGCTGGACTTATATTATCCGACAGAACCGCAAATTATCTTCTTAGAACAGATTTCAAAAATTATAGCCTCTTTGTAACCAAGCATACGCCGATAGGAACATTTTTCCTCGCTAAATAAATATTTCGAATTCCAATTCCTTCCCCTCCTCCCATTCCATTGGAGCCTTATTTCCCTAATCACACCCACAAATTATTTGGCACATTGTAGCCTCCAGAAGATTACAAATGATGTGGGAGTATTACACTCTGTAATGTAGGCATCATGTGACACGCTGAAACCTAAACGTAATTCTATGACAGACACACAATTCATTTCAAAGTGACATTCGATCCTGCACCTTTTGAAAACCTAGGTCAAATTGTCACTCAAGTAACTTCCGCAGAAGATAAGAAAAGAATATGTAATTTCAAAACAAAACATCGGATATTAATCGGAGGAAATTATATAGCTTAAATGAATGAGAAAAGAGTGTAATCATGATATCCATAAAGGAATATTTTGAAGCAAAAAGTCTTTTGTCCTCCGTTCATTTTTTGTATTTTCATCCATTTTGAGTGTTATTCAAAAGGGAATGGTAACCATCAATTTTTCCACCTGTTATAAAGCATAACACCACGTCAGTCCATAAGTACTCAAAATTCAAGTCAAAAAACTAAAGACTGAATTACGGAGAACGTAAACATGGAACTTTAATAGAGAACCATTTAAAAAATTTAGATATCGTAAGCCAATCGTGTGTCTCCCTCCGAATGATGCATAATTTCTCTTTATTTCCATGGCCTTTTTTTACTTCCCAACATTCTGTCATAAATCTTTAACCGGTTGAATGAATATATAATACCGAACATGGCACGTTCGGCAACGCTTTGGTGGATATATTTCACCGGCGGATATGGTTGGACAACATTGGTATTCACCTACAACTTCAATTGAAATGACACTTCATAGAAATTGAGTATGAAAGTAAAAGTCTCGTAACTCACTTCATCAAAACATATAATCCAGTATATTTTTCGATTGGAAGAATATTTTGCTATCAGATGTTTCTGTAGTAAATAATTAAAGCCACCCACAAGGTTCCCACAAGAACAAAAAATATTTTAAAACAACACCTATAAAAATTTTACATCCTTATTAAATCAGCATTATGACTGTCTGGAGTATTATTAATTCCTTTTAATTATTTGTTTTATTTTAGTGCATCTCGTGTAAAAGAAAAAAGTGCAAGATGCTAAGTACCTCCGCCAGCCCCCGCACAGCCAGTCTGATTGATGATGTCCTAATTGAAAGCTACACCGCTCACCAGAATGGTCCTCTAAATGAGGGCGGCAACTCTGCGTAATTAGAGCGCATGGCATTTTTCAAACTCCCTGCTCGCCGGCTAGTTACTTAATTGAGTAGTAGGATCCCTAAAAATTAGCATCTTCACGATAAAAATATTAAACTACCGGAGAGCTGACTGAATCGTTCCATGAAATCCCGGAGCGCATTCTGAAGACCGCGAAGATTACCATTTTAGAGTTAGCAAAAACATATCATTCAAAAAGTCCTCATTAGAGTAATAATAATGATTTGTTTACCTTTAACGTAGAATCCCAACTACCAGCATATTTCTTTTTATACAGGCTCACAAATCCCGTATGTATCCGTAGGGTAACGAGGGTAGGGAACATTCCACAACATTACTCGCAAAGAATAAAAGCATTTTTGAAAAACTTCCAAGACCTAAATGATTACCACTGTAATCAAATGATCACGTGATTTTCAATCTTTCACGTCCTGCAAATGGTGAAATTCAATGCCGGTACATTTAAAAAAAATAATTGGTTCCCACAAGAACAAAAGATTGATGATCACCATTAAGTAGCGTGGATAGTGTAATTACTGCCTTCATCACTCATTTAACTGCTTAACGATGGAAATGTGAGTAACTCAAGTATCCACAAGGTTTAACAATGATAATTACCTTTTAAATGGATAATTTGGACGACCCGTGAATGGTATTAAGCTAATTCTCATTAATTATAATTAAAAAGTTTTTCAGATCGTATGAAGGCGTAGAGTTTTCCACTGATTCGTTAAAAAGGGGGGGCAAGAAAAGAAACATTCCAGTTTTCATTTCATGTAGGAATTTATGGCCCTAAATATTTCTCCTCTTTAGTAAGACACCAATTCCTTATTATGCTATTGTTATTTCCTTTTAATTAAAAAAGGAGACCATCTTCAGCTTCAATTAAGTTGATCATAAATTATTTTTATTAGCGTACCGAACATATTTCTATCTGTCTCTAGGGAAAAGAACTATAAATACGAAAAAGTTGGTGCTTCAATTCCAATGCTTAATTTAATATTTAAACTAAGCATTTTAAAGGATAAATCGCACCTCTAAAGAAGTTACGAAAAGAACATGTGAATTGAATGTTTTTCGTGACTTTTTGTGACGTGTACTAGGAATAATAACAATACGTTTCCACTCTTATATGGATGTATTTTAGCATACGGAATCTACTGTGCTTATTTTTTTATCCTCTCACCTTCGATGGTACTACATGTCTTTGATTATCTCCACAAGAAATTTATTTTTATTAAAAATAATTATTGATGATAATAAGGGGAACTGCTAAAATCTACCTGGTGGAAAGTGGAATTAAAACGAAGAGGTTGAAATTTTTTATCCAAACCTTTTCCATAGAAAACCTTGCGTAAATGCTTATACATACTCCCCTGCTGACCCTTGAAAATCTGGTTCACATTAGTTGGTGAGCATGAAGTCATTGGTGCTGACTAAGTGAGATAACTGTTAAGTTACGCAAGGTACACATAGTGAGTAGCAATCACTTAAAACCTTTTCTTCCACAACCTACATTTTTTGCACGAATATATACAGTCTGATATTATACTCTTATTTATTTTCCAATGGAAGTGGAGGCTAAGGAACATGTTTACCGTAAAAAATCTCCAAAACTAATTCAGCACATTGAACTGATTAACTGACATGAAATTCATCGCCGTGGGTTTGCGCATTGAGCGACCGCACGCTGAGCTTGTTAAGGATTAGATTACGCGCGCTGCAGTATCTCTGGCCGCAGAATTTCTTTTATTGCCCGCGATGAACTTCACTCAGAATTGACCTTTCTGCCGCAGAACCATTTCGTCCCCCTTCCTTCCTTCCGCCATCTAGTCCCCTTAATATAAAAAAGACGCACCTGCGCCGCAGACCATTCCGCACACACCGCTTATTGATTTATTTTGATGATGAAAGCTCCCCAATCTTTTGAAATACATTTTCATAGGACAGCCCCAACGTGTTTCTCCAAGAGCCATGCCGTAACCGTGTCGGGATGAAAACTGGAAACGAATTCACATTCACATGGTTTCGATCGTCGAAGGAATGATGCTGAGCCATTCTTATATAGTACCTACTTGCCCATGGTTGCAAAAATACGTGAGGCAAGAGGCGTTCTTCAATAATAGGATAAATGAATAGAACGGGGAAACCAAAAGTGGTGATGATCTGAAGAAACTATGCATTAAAATGAGTACATAGACAGCTATTGAATGTTCTTCTCAAATGTTTGTATGCCTCATCTTGTACTCAATGATGCTTCTAAAATAATTTATTTTCAATTTAATAAACAGGTAGAAGTGTCGTGACAAATTATTTTTACAAGAGAAAGGCCGACATTAATTCCCTTAATTCATTAATGGCGTCTAATCCGTTAGTAATAAAATAATTTTGTCAATCAGGCATTAACATGCAATCAAATTAGTAGCTAAAACATTTGACGTGACTCAATGAAAAAATCTTACGGCAAGAAAAATCTATTGCATTACACCATAGCTGGAATTAGCGTAAAGTAATACCTGGATCTTAATTTTTGGAATACGATTACTTTTCCTCCTAGCAAGTTCTCTACCAACCAAAGTACGTACTCTTTATTATCAAAAATAAGGTAGCAGGCTTTTACCCGGACTTTAGTAAAGGTCTGCTACTGTCATTTCATTAAACTTGCTCACTCAAATCTCTCTAGTGAGAAACATTTCCGGGAAATCAGTGGTCAAGAGAATAATCGATTTGGATCTTTTATTAGCATAATGATAAAATGTGAAAGTAATGTAAGGGAACGATGCTGCTTTTACCTCGTCAGACTTAATTTAGAATACACCGCTGGTGTGCGGGTTCCTTACGAGGTAGCCTGGAATATCATTTAGAACGAGTGCGACGAAGATCCGTTTACGGACGTTAAGAAATCTTGTTGATGCTAATTACTCGTCCATGATTTGAATCGTCAGTGATTTGAATACAAGCATAAGATTAGATATGCTGCCGATGGGACAGATTTGAAATGCCTTTTCCGCTCGCGATAAGGGATCAAATTCGGCATCGTAAGGTAATTAGGTAAATATGCAGATATCATTGAACCTAACCTAATCCTCCCAAGACCAAATGTAGTGAGGAACATTATTTGGAATACGACACCGTTGTGAAGCCAGTCATTATTAAAACCTGTGAGAAATCAAATCATTTATTGTTCTACTCGCGTGATTACATTGGCATTTTATTCTGCGAAGACTCTTTAAAAAGGGAACAATTTTACTGCCAATCGCGTCTATATTCCGGAAGCATTCATCTTTTATAGGGGAAAACCGAGTAAGGTGAAGAAAGATTGATTACTATTCCCCCCTTGAATAGACGACACCCTTGATTTCTTTTAGCTTCAAAGATAATAACTACGAAGTGCCAACTATTAATATTCAGATAATTTTCCCCTTGAAAAATATAAAATCAAGACAAAGTCACACAAAGTGACTGCAAACTGGCAACTAAAATGCGCTCGCCCTTGAAAAAAAAATTAGTTCTACCATCGGATTTTCATATATTTCTCCATAAAGAAATAACAGTCATCTGAGAGACACTATTCGGCTAATTTTTGGATCTAAGTCGTTCATCTCGCGTCTAGTACCTACTAATGATGTGTCAAATGTCAGAATGGACAACGTGACTTTTAAACATTTCGAAAACTACACAATTATTTGGAATCCCTAACTAAAAGATGTAATGGGAGAAGGGGAATCTAGAAAGTCGAGGGTTTTGCTTACTATCTCTAAGAAAAGGAGCACGCACCGCCAGAATGGAATATAATAGGATCTTCCAAAGTCCCAAAATTTTCACGCCAGGCTTTGCAGTTAATCGGGGCCGGCGACCGACTCCGGGGTACCCTACGCCATTTTTTGATAGGAGGGTATTTGGGTAGAGGCAAGGAATAGTATATTTAAAATAGATATTATGCTAGGAATAGAGGAAGAGGGGAGTAAAACTCGACCTCAGGAAGTGCTCTCCTCAAAGCTCCTAGATGGGGAACCGATAATCTATTGCAAAATATCTACCCCTGCGGGATTCGAAACCGCGCCTTTGAGATGGAAGACATGCACTAAAACATTCTGTTTTACCTAACTAACACAACTGATTAGATTTCAATGCCCAATGTAACTTAAATTTAAACCCAACGAAAAAGAAGTACACTCCCTAGAATGAATTGAACCCTTAAACTTTTGGGTCGGCAGACCAGTGCCTCAGCAACCTGGATAGCATGACCGTCTACAAAATTTAAAATTATTAGATTTGAAAGCCCTCTATTCATTTATCCCAGTCTCACATAATATATTCAGGCATCACCGTGACAGAAACCTAGGAGAAACAGACTTACCGACGGTCTCGTCTTAAAGAATTATTTTTCTCACTCATCAGTTTAAATCATAGCAGTATAAGACTGTAATAACATTATTCTGGAAAAGCCACAGAATCATCATCATAACTTAGAGACCCTCTTATTTACTATTATTGCGCCACAGATGTAATTTGGCTACCTCCTTCCAAAGCGTGCTTATAATTAAAAGTATCAGGTTCACTTGATGAAAGTGTTAGTATTTATAAAAATTAAAATGAAAAACGTACCTACTGTTTTAGTACTTTGTTTTAACTATAGCATAGACCGTGGTTTTAACATACTCGAATCATTACCAATGACTATTGAAAATGAAACTTGTGTGTTGACACCATAGTCGGTGTTCTAGTTTCAAATACTGTATGAAAAACTTAAACGTTTCATTTTCTTTTTCTTTAGCAAGTCACGCTCAATGCATGGTAGACGGCTATCCCAGTAAAAATGAGAAGCAGTAAAATTAGGTTTAGTGGTGTTCCAAATCCAGCTGTTATTTTCAGACCATCTAACCCAAAAGGTAAGTCCAGTCACTAGCACAATACCCACATGCAAGGTAGGATTCAAAGCCACGACATGACATGGTAACCTCGGTCGGCACGCCGTCGGTCTGGCTACGACTGCTGGACTGGTGGCTCTAGGTTGTTTCATGGTCCACTAACACGTACGCATATATATATATACACACACAGATGCAACGGGGAAAGGGAGTCGAAAGAGGCAGTTGGGGTAAGGAAAGAGTCTTACGTGGCTCAAACGACGACGTCGAGGGAGAAATGGTGAAGGAGGGAATGGGCGATGTTGAGTTCGGAGAAGTGGAGTCGGAATGGACGGACATACGGCTCGGAGAGGGAAGAATTGAAAATGAATTGCGGGACTTTCTCTCTCCGTTCGGAGAAGAAATCATTCGGAGAAAATGGAAAAATGTGGCAGAGGAAAGAGAGAGGGGGGAGGCGATGGGGGAGGTCAACTCGAGCGAATTTTCTTTCTCTTTTTTTATGTTCGCTCTTCTTCTTCTTCCCTCATCCCCTTTCCCTCGACGTCAAGGTGGGAAGAAATAGCCCGTTTCCCGCGCACACATTTCCCCCTTATGAACAGAATTCGTTATGATGGCGGATCAATAAAACTCCGGTGACGGAGGCAAAAAAAATGAAGTAATCCAAATATGTGCATAGCTGAAAGGACCCCGAGCACCTGACCCACATGTTTCAAAGGGAAAGCTCACAATCGGCGACCGGAACTAACACGATGAATGTGCATAACACGTATTCCTGTGATCATCGCCGACAAAATAAGCAAATTCCTCTCCCGGAGCGGAGGCCACGAGCAGAAAATTCCGCGTCAGGAAACTCGCTGGGGTTCGACATCGGTAAACTTTGAAATCGTCTCGATTCAAAATCTAAAGTCGGAGCGAGGGGTTTTACGAGCATGAGATCCGAATTTCACTCTCCAGATCGTTAAATGACTTAAAGAGTTTCAAGCACAATATAAGCCTATCCTCCAATCTAAGTCGAAGCCCAAAAGCCGTACTGCTGCTCGAGTCAACTGGAAGAAAGAGCTCTGAACACTAGATAGGAAACAGGATGTAATAATAATGATGATATAGTAATAGGATGCATGAATACGAAAAGTCGGGTCACTCAAAGGCAACTAGTTCTACCGGTTGGATGCTGTATTGCAGAGTAATATTTTTTCTACGAATGATTCCACGAGGCATATGACCAAAATATTCAATCCCTGTAAAAATTCCAATTGCTGCCTATTACTAAAAAAATGAGGATTATTTCAATTTTTTAAAAATATCTTTGAATAGTTCATACTTGACCATTAACAACACCTAACCAATGATGTGAACACCTACATTTCATATGTTAACAAATAAATATTCCCAATTCATTGCATACATTTTTCTGCATTGGGTCATGTGATTTTATTTGCTCTAGAACATTTTTGGTGGCCTATTACAAATAAATAAAGAAACTAAACCAAGTATGGATCTAAAATATGTTGCTGAATATCTTAATCAGCTAAAAAAGTTTACGTTGACCCTAACTAAGAATGAAATACTCAGTTCCAATTTTCTACTGAACACCATAGTTCACTGGGAAAGATTAAATAAATATGGCTACCTTTAGGTAAATAGTTTTCATAATAAACTTCATAAAGATATTAGCAATGTACCCCAGGGTTTTAGATTCTGGGACAGCATTTGTTACCTCATCGAAATTCTACTCGCATTTCTTATTATTAAGTTCCGCCGGGGGTCATTTTCCGAGGATGACTTTGGCATGAACAATTTTACTGAAAACGACAGTGTTAAACAAAAACAAATTACTTCCAAATACTTTCCACGTGAACGCTGGTAATGAACACCGGGCAAAATGTACAAGCAATAGTATCTTCCTATTACTATTATTTTCCCACTCATGACCCAGAACATTCAACAGTGCCCTGCCATTGCAAATTGAAGAATTCTCCTAATGCGTCAGGTTCCCGAATGCCCGCCGACCGAAATCAACGTCTCCGCTACCGCCATCGGCCACGCTTTAAGCGTGGCCGATCGAGGAAAAAATGAAACGAACGTAGATTACGTACGGAGCATCCTTCGCCCGATCCGAGTATGGTCGAGTTGGGTCATTGGGTATCGGGAACGCGAGGAAATAAACTAAAAGAAAATAATATCTGCCATTCTGAGTTGGATCACAATAGACCCTCCTCTTTTCCCTCATTTTCTCGTTCTTCAACACGGTCCTCCCCCTCCCTATCCAGCCCCATTCCACCTCCCCCTCAACCCGACAAAACTGCTTTCCGCATCCCCTCCTCAGGTTGCACAACCCGCCCACCCCTCCGTTCTCCTTCATCCAGCCGAGACCATTTTCTCTCACTTAACAATGGAAGGGAAAAGAAGTACACCGATATGAGGGAGAGCGGGTGACTACTACCATGAAGGGAAACGGGAGGGGAGATGAGGGTCGACTGGATCTTTGATAGGGGGTTGGGAGAAAAATATGGAAGGGACAAGAGCAATAGAAAGGGAAGAGAAAAAGAAAAAAGTGAACAAATTTGAAAGAGACGAACTACCCCATGCTACCTGATATCGCCAAGGAGGGAAAGTTTCAGACGTGGAGCGTGTAGGTTGCATATCGACGAACGCCGGGTGTGCCCGAGGTGTGTTCCCAACGTCCCAAAAACCACGATATCCAACCGTTCTCCCCTTTCGACCTCCGAGTTGCTGGCACCGCGGAGGGAAAAAAGAATACATTGAGCAAGAACGTGCGCGGGTACACATGCGTTTGTTTCACGTGTGCGAAGGTGGAGCTGCCACATGATCTTGGTGGGCTGGGGCGATATTATATTCTCTCGTGGCTTTTCGGAGCGGTGAGAGCGATGGAATCGGGCGAATATATCCTTTTTTCCCCCAGAATGGGACGCGGGATCAAAAAATCGGATGCGCGGAGGTGGGGCAGAGGGGGCGAGGAGAAGAGAGCGATCGAGGAGGTCGAATGATGGGAGCCGTTGGAGGAAAGTTTCGGGGAGCAAAAACGAAAGCCAATACTCTTCGGGAAAAAAGAAACACGCGAGCTGGAAACGGAAGGGTCCGGAGGGAGATTATGTATAGATTTCACGCGGGCACACAAGGAGCATCGAATGATGGGTGGCATCGCTCGATAGCAGTCGGAAATTTTTTCCCACCCGGCGAGCATCTTGTGAAATTTGAATGACTTCTACTGAAGGGATGTTTCTAAGAGAAGGCTCAAACATTAATATAACAAATATGACAAGCCGTCTGATAATCTCCTAACTTGGGGCAGCAAAATATGAGTTTTCAATCAGGTGTCTAAACTATAGCGCATCGTTCAAAATGTGAACTACATTTTTTTTGCAAATGTAAGAGTCTCATAATTTTTATATCTACTTGGCATTTCTCCGCAGGTTGGCATATCGGAACATCCACGACTATTTCATTTCAGGAATGGAAGATGTTTGCTGGCGCCGTAAAGGTGATCGATGTCCTAGGAATGGCCGTGAAATACCAAAACTTTCTGCAGGAGCCAATTTAATCGCACGTCTTAACCATAAGCATCTATAATACAATCCTAATCAGTTCTTAAGCTCGTTCGACTGACAATTGGCGGGCATCTACAATGAATTCTTACACTTCCAGTAATTACGTCAAGAGTTTTTACGAGAGTGTAATACGAAAAACAAGCGGTATTGAAAGCAATATATAAAACTTAATTTCATGTATGAAGGCAGAACAAAATGATCTGCATAAGAGTCAACAGGCATCCACTAAAGGCGGGACTTTTCGTATCCCTAGAATAATAGTTTTCAGCATTATCTTATTAGTGTGGAAGGTTCCGGATGAACTAGGATCCTTCAACGCTGGTCAGGTCTTCGTAAGCATTTATTCATATCCGAATATATATGAAACTGATTTCCGAGATAAGTAATCTTATGGTTGTACACATAATATTGCATTTGTTTCATCAGAGAACAGATATGTCATCCTCGCCACTCATCAAATCCTAAGATCGGTTTTGGTCTTCACACAAGCTAGTTAGTTCCTCATCAAATGTCAACATGAGACCTTCATGTTTCACGTAATGGTCGTTACGACTTCGGATTAGGAATTTAGATGAGATTTCACTCGTTTTTCAATCTTTATAGAACCTTTTCGTTAGTTATCCAATCTTTCTATTGAGTATTCATCCGTCCGGCAATTATAAGATACACAAAAAGACCGATGAGTGTTTGCTTCAGCACGAATAGGCATTTTAATCATGGATACTTCACGTAATTCCACATAAGGGCTTCCTTTGATATTGTTGACGTCTCACTCTTTTCTAAGTTCTAATTATTTCGCTCCCCTTTGGAACGTAAATTTTAGCATTCAATCCCGTCTATCAGATTCGTTGCATCCCTTACGTCTATAAAACTAACATTTCCTGAAATCACGGGTCCCCTTGATGTAACTGCGCACATGTCTTAGCGCTAATAAAGTCCAGCAAGTTTATCTCTCATTTCATAGAATTACTTTGATGCACTCATATACACAATTCGAGTGTCAAAGCCATGAGTAATATTAAGGCGATAAAAAACATATGAAAGGGAAAATTTGAAAAAAGTAAGCTTTAACCGTATAATTATGCCATTTTGTGAGCTAATAAAATTTGAAAAAACTGAGTACCAGCATGATCACAGGGTCCAAGAAAAACAACCCTGTACCACATAAATACCACTTAAAATGTGTAGTTAAAAAGCCTTCCTTGGAAATGATATTGATGCTTCAAGTACCAGTAAACAAAGATTGCAGTTGGATAGTTTAACTGATAGGACGCCTTCTTATTGAATTTCTCCCTCTTTGTTTTCTTTCCATTTTAACTTCGACTTCCACATCCATTTCTCTCCACACGCGCTCCAATCTTAGCTTCACATCCACCCAAACGAAATCATCATTCTCTCTCAACCGAATATGGCTCAAACCACGCTATTTTGTCATTTCTTTAAGTATCCTGCACCAAGCAGTAACTATAAGTTTGATCGGAGATAGTAAATATGTTTAGTTAACGTGAAGTAGTAAATCATGCCGTGAAATGGATATCAAATGTGGAAGTAGCAAGATCAAAATATAGACATCTTCAGGAATCTTCAAAGTACACGTATCATAGCAAATTAAGAGTTCACTGCTTCCTATTCAAGAAGAATTTTCGCTCCCATACTCGCACATATGACGGAATTTTATGGAGTAAGGGAGAAATTAAGGGAGCAGCAAATAGATCAGATATTCTAAACCGTACTGCCCCAGCAAAAGGGCTTCCGGGCTTGATAAAATGAAGGGAAGATAATGATACCCCATTCCTCCTTATATTCTCGTGAATATCCTCCTCTGAATGGAAAACTCAACTCTTCATCGTATCTATCTAAGTTACCATTTCATGGTACTGGAGTGCCACTAGGACCCGTCTAATATCTTTTTCTTTTATAGTTGTGTGTGCTTAAAAATTCATTTTAATAATATACCATGACTGCATATATAAGGGCTCTTGACAATGAGTAACGCATACTTAAGGATATTTTCAAGGAAAAGTCCAGCCTATCTACGTATGTTTAGAAAGTATCTAACTTTCACAGAGATGGATTTATATGCATTCATCACACAGGCCAAGAAATCAGGACATGCTTTACGGATACAGTTAGAAATAGGGCAGCTTTAAAAGCATCTCATAAATGCAGCAAAAGGTTTTTTCCGGATAAAAATGTCTGATGATGATGTATCACATCTAAACCGGTCGGAGTAAAGATTTCTTTGAGGAAAATTACCAATATTATTTAATTAATAAAGTTCTTTCCGGATTGCGATTAAGGAACATGGGAAAATCGGGATTTCCGGATCGGAAGATTAAGGATCATATGAAATATTATTTAAAATATTCAATGTAGGAGCATAAAAATAATGCAAAGGCAACACTTCAAGCGTTCCAGGCCCTCTCACCCTCCCGTTCATCCCATTCCTCCTCCTTTCTCCGCGTACATCTCTCCAGTCCTCCAAAATCGAGACATTAATCTACGTTCCGAACGGGGATTTCAGCGCGTCGGGGCAGGACGACGTTGGGCGTGTCCTTTTGGGTGAGTGGGAGAGAAGGGATTGCGAGCGAGGGTGAGGGAAAAGTCGACAAGGGAAGAAGGGGAGGTTCATTAAGATGGCTGGGCTATCCCGCCGGCGAAGGAGCGGGCGTAAAGAGAAGAGGGTGACGAAAAGGACAAAGAGGGAGGAGGAGGAGAAAGGCGGGAATGTTGCGGAAGGGAGGAGAGCGAGGGGGGGGGGGTAGTTTGGTCTGGAGGGGGGGAATGTAAAAAGGGAGGAATAAGTCGAGGAAGATGAGAAGAGAGGATCGAAAAAAAGCGTGCAGATGAGTGAGGTAGGGAGGGGATGAGGAAGGGTTTGAACAAACGAGAAAATGGCAGAGGTAAAAAAAAAATATGTTTGTAAATATGAAACCCGCGCTTTCGACAAAAGGAGAAATTCTTCCCCCGTGAGGAGGTGGAGGACGGAAAAAAATTATAAAAATAATAATGAAGCCGGAAGGTTGAAAAACGGATGGTGGAAAATGGTAATGGCAACTGGGCGATTCCATTCTTTTTTTGCAGTTGAAGGGAGAAGGGAAGGGTTCAGGCACAAGAGAGGGAAGGAAGGGATGAGACGAAAAAGAGTATGATGCAAAGGCGAAAGGGATGAATGAGAGATTGGAGAGCGAAGCGAAGTGTTCCCGTGAGAGTGATGAGGAGACGAAAAGGGAATTGGGAGAAAGGAAGATGAGGAGGAAAAGGGAGGACGGAGAAATTACGGAAATGAAATTACGAGGGAAAGCGGGGAGAGGATGAAAAAAACAGAAGGGAAACGGGAGGGAGTGGCGGAAGTAAGAAAAAGAGGCAGAGGGAGATGAAGAGAGGTGCGTGCGGAGAGCGCGGGGTGGCCAAATAAAAATACCGTTGCGGAATAGGTGGGAGGGGGGGGGAGAGCAAGAAGGCATCAAACAAGGATTGGTGTGAGGAGGAGGGCGAACGAGGATCGAGGGTAGGTAAGGCAAAGGGACGAGGCAGGGAATGAAAACTCAAACAGAGAAACGGTATTTTTAACTGTTTCGAGGAGGCGCGTCGGCAAACAAAGCCATTGACGCCTGCAGGGGATGAAAGAGAAGGGGAGGAAAGCCCGACTGAGTATGTTTGTGTGTGTGTGTGTGTGTGATAGGAATTCACCTGCTGGCTGAAAAGTGCAGCAGCGGTGACTTAAAAATTCCCTTCCCCCCGACGCAGGCATCCCTTGGAGATTCCTCGGCGTCCAATTCTTGCTCGAATCACGGGTCCGAACGAGACAGAAATAGAGACTTCAAAAGCTCACCCACCCATTGTGGAATACTGCCCGACAAGCATTGAAAATGCCAAAATAATAAAAATCTACCCGGCAGGCTGATAATTTGAGGGCAAGCGCATCGCTTTTAGAATTGAAGTAAGGGGTGGTTGGAAGCAAAAACAAGGGCACACAGTAAATGTGCCGAACCCCAGCGCACGGATATGGGATATAAGATTTTCCACCAAACCAAGCACGACTAATATCATCGCAAAAATACTCTGGTTGACGGTTCTATATTTATTCGAAATGATATGTTTTTGGAGAGTTTCAAAGACTTCAGATGTAAGAAATCGTCGATACTGAAAGTATCACAATAAAAAAAGTAAAATGCTCACTTAATTCTTCCTCGTAGTCGGTAGTATTGTATATAAAACATTATATACGCATGGCAAATAAGGGGATATAATTAAATTCATATATCATGGGCTCAACACTGATGAAGGTGCCACATCTTTGATCAAAACAGACCGGTCTGGCGTCAGATTCGGATTCCCAAGAGCACCCAACCGGGTATATACTCATGAGGGATCTTTCAATCATAGGAAAGTCTGATCTTTACTTTATTTCCTCTTCCGTCTCCCTTATAATACCACGGAAATGTCTTCAACAGCCCCTTCCCAAATTTCGTAACGCTGCCGATGAAATCCCTCTTTATTTGTGAATGGTAAAACAAACATACCTTAAAAATTACCTATTAATTCCTCGATACTATTATTTAGCTTAGCAATTATTATTTGCATCATCATTGAAGGAAGCTTGAATTGTTTATAATTTTGTATTTATATCGTGATGGAATATATCACAACCGTAATATATCGTAACCTCTGAACCTTCCATGTCGATAATTCATCGTAGCAGTTGGTCCGACCCCTCCTACCTTTACAGGCCGGCCTCAAAAGCCAGTCTTTTAATGTGCCGGTCACGTAGCCCAAAGATCACTGTTTTAATCTAGTCCAGTGAATAGATGCTGTATTTGTCTTAAGATTAATAGTTAAGGTTAATGGCTATATAACGTTAACTTTCGAACAGCCAAAATTTAAATGTGGGTAATTCTACGCCTACATTGTGTTCTGCAAGTCACAAAAAGCGAGTGCGGCTGAGAGTTACTCCATTATAAAGCGTATTGACGAGTTAACCAGTAATTGTACTGTGGGAATCTAGCATACCAAAGGAACACGGCGACTTTACGGGCACTCCAGCTACCTATCTCAAACTTAATTATAGACCCACGTTTTCTGCCAAATTCTCACATATATATTTGTAGTTGCGAGCCAAAAATGCAAGGAGATATCTAAAACAATTTCTGCCAATGATAGATAGATCACGGCATTTTATTGCAACCATGTTAAGGTCCCTTGAATTGAAAAAAATAAACAGTAGAATGCAGGTAAACGCGAGAGAAGAAAGGGGTAAAGAGGGATTGGCGATGCAAGCAGAGGAGCGTCCGTGGCTGAAGAAAAACCTTTCGGTCGCATTTCGGAGAGAGAGAGAGAGAGATAGGGGGGAGGGAGATGTTCGTCCACCATTCGAGCTCATCCGTTAAAACTTCACCACCCCGTACTCCACCACCCGTCCCGGATTCATTCCTGCACAGTCCCTCATTCCCTCCTTTCTGTTTTTTTTTACGATTACTCCTCTCGCAGGGAGGTGGCGACAGACACGCAACGGCGTGGCACCGCCTCCCTTGTGGCAACAGAATTCGGAGTGGAAATGGAGCAGAGGATATTAAAAAGGAGGAGGAAAAGAAAGGAAAGGAGTGGACAAGGTGGCGAAAGGGAGAAAGAGAATGAGAGAAATATAGAGAGGGGGGGCCATTGAGCTCAGGCCGATAAAAAAAAAGGTTAGGAGATAGATGGAGGGATAAAAACAGCGAATGAAGGTGAAGGGATACCCTTGAAAGAGATCCCGCCCTCTTCCGCATTTGAACAAAACATTGACGGCAAGAGGATAATGGAGGAGAAAGAGAGAGAGTTTGTGCACGAGCCGAAGAAAAGGGAAAATTTGAGGGCTAGGGCGAGTGAATAAAAAAGGGCTCACCGGCGAAACCACCGGCGCACAGGTACGAGGTGCGATGCGCGAAAGCGTGAAGGAGAGAAGGATATAAATGGCTGCGGGCGAGAAAAAAAAGAGGCGAGGATAAGAAGAATGGAGAATGCGAAATGAATTGGTATAGATAAGAGCACCGAAGTGAGCGAAGTGGAAAATGGGAGGAGGAAGGAAAAAATCAAATTGAATGTATAACTGTGCTAGCAGGAACCTTGAGAATAATCCGCATAACTAGCATCACTTTCCTTCCAACACAAAACTGAGAGAAGGGAAGGAAGAGCCATTCTCTTTGTAATGGAAGTATATTTTCTATTTAAATGGCTGTAAATTAGGCTACTGTGACTAGTAATGAAAAAGAGAAGTTAAAAAAATCTCCCTCTCTTTTTCAATGAGAAGTAATTTTCACTTACCTGATTTTTTAATTCCAACCCTAAATTATGAAGCGTTAAAGACATCCTTTCAAAGTGATTTCTATTGTTCGGCATGTAGCATGCATAACTGTAAAAAGATGACTCTTTCATTAAGTTCCATTTCGTAAACAAAAAATAGATAAACGGGAGACACAACTGAAACGCAAATGATAGACATACGCGAGAGAAAAATCTTGCTGGTCAGATCAGAAATGCTAAGGGTATACCTGGTTTATTCATTGGAGAAATGCAGTAGTTTGGATCAGATGGATATACCTATATAGAGAGACTATATTAGGCGAGAGGGTGGTTGGAGTCCAAAGAAGTGGAAGGGATAGGGAGAGTGAGGTCGAGTAAACTCCTTCTCTCCCCCTTTTCGATCGAACACAGGAAGTGTTCCCATCGACCCGTCCCAACATCCCTCAGAAAGTGCCCTCCCTCATCCCCCACACCACTATATATCCCTCCACCCCACACTCCCAGCGCGGAACCCACACCCACTTCTTTGATGCCATACTCCTCCTTCCGTTATCTCCTTCTCGGGTCCACCCCTTCACCCCCACCCACTCCGAGGGCGCGGGGAACTTCCTCCTACAGCAATTCCCCTACTCCCTCCACGTCCTACTAGCCCCCCTCTCACGCCAATCCCACACAAACACACATTCCTCCTCCACCGAAATGTTTCCCCCTGCTCTATCTCTCCCCCTCCCTACCACACAACCCTTTCCACCACCCCCCCGCATCCAAAAACGAGCCAAGCCACGCCACAACGAGCCTCCAGTCCACACATACTATCTATATCTCCACCCGCAAAATGCACGCTGGGAACCTTTTAAGTTGGGAACACTGGACACACTCCCTTGCCTCCACCCCTCTCCCACTCTTCCCCCTTTTCCTACTCACCTCCTCGTCCCTCCTCGCGCTCCACACCCATCTCTTAGTCTTCTTTTTTTCGCCTCTTAAAACCGAAAACTCCCCCGCCGCCTCACCCGAACCTTCTCCTATCATCCTCTTCTCCCGGTTTCTGTCTCACTCATGCCTTCTCCTTCACCTTCTCCTTCCTCTTCCCACCTCCCTCCTTCCCATCTCCCTCCTTCCCACCATCTCACTCCCACTTTCCCGCCTCCCCGCGCTAAAGCGTCGCGCGAATTTGGAATGCGGGAATCTTTTTATGCTACGTGCCTTTTTCTCCTCCTCCGACGAAACCGAGTTAGCCGAATGAGGAGTCGGGGTGAGAGGGGAGAAGTGAGTGGGGGAACGAGAATGGGGTGGAAGTTTCCCTCCCTCTGCATGTACTCTCCCCTTTTCTCCACCCCTTCTCTCTCCTCTTCCATGAAGGGGAGAGAGAGAGAGGAGAATTGGAGATAAAAATGTTATTTTTCTCCTACCATGACTGGGTTACCTCTCGGATGCGACGAGCCATGAATTAAATATTCAAGGGGCCAGTAATGTTTTCACAATCGTGACGGATAGCGTTCCTTCGCATTCGGCAATTCGGAATAATTTCGCTGAAAAGCGGTTAAAGCGTTTCCGTCATCGCTTTGACGAAATTCACATTACAATCACGAGCAGGGGACAAGTAACTGGTTCCCAATTTCCCAATAGGAAATTCAAAATTAATAGCGGAGTAAAAAAGTTACGTCGGCTTTTCGGCATGAGGAATTCGAATGTGCGTCTAGTGGTCTCCAGAGCTACTGCAGATGAAAATATATGAGGAGCGATGACGTAAAATGAAATACCAGCAAGTCCGAAATTTTGGCGTATTTGAATCCATAACGACTTGTAATTTTACACCAGATTTTTGCCTCGTAGCTGCTTGAGAAACGTTAAACATATGCTTCTAATTCGTCGAAAGAAACTGTCCCGAAGTACGTCATAATTTCTTTTCCGATAAAAGGTATTTTTACACTCTTACCTCGACTGCTGCCTCTTACACGCTCCTCTATCGGAAAATTTTTAGAGCATCTGGGCTAAATATTACAGACAATAAATCTAGCTTTCCAAAACATACCCGTATTTACCTCTATAGCTCTTAGGTATAATGATTTTAAAATAGATTAAGTTATATTTACAAGTTAGTTCTATTTTTATCATTATAATAGGCATGTGTAACGCGAAAATAAAAAATAATATTGAAAGTAGGTAAATCATGTTCGTAATAGAAAAACAGGGTCAAATACGTCGCAAATTCGTTCTGAGGGTTTAATTTCGTAAATGACTGGATTTAATGCTAGAATGAGTGTTTTTGTTAAAAAAAAAGGAGTGTGATAGTTTTAAAACTATTGGGGCCAGCAGCAAAAAAAATCACTCCTCGTTAAAAAGAAAAATATATACAAAAATGGTATAACGTAAAACCCTCCCCTTTAAAAACCCCGCAAATTGATTAGCGCAGCGACACAATACGGTTCCGTGGTGCATTAGTCTCTATTCCAGCTCATCCACCTACTTTCCCCGAGAGTTAATCTGAGCCCCCACCCGTCCCTTACATCGCGCGAATGGGCCAGACAGATTATCCCAGCGCCTACCGCTCGTTCCACAACCTTTTTACTTCACCCGAGAAGTTAATCTGCAGAGAATAAACATTTTCGACGAAAAAATCCAGTGGAAAAAAACTTTCAGTGACAAGCAAGGGGAAAAAATTCCTAGGCAGCGCGAAATATTGCACGAAAACTAGGTAAACTCTTTGATTTTTTACCCAGATCCAGACTTTTTAATTCTCGAGTGTGCTTTTCAGTACAAATTAAAAAGAGACAGTTTTCAACAGTAAGACAAGATGGGTGGCTACAAAGAAAAAATTTTGTGATAAAATAAATGAAAGATATAAATGAGTACGTAATCACTCGCGGTTGTGTGGCTACATTTGCGTGCATTTATGATTTATCATTTCACGTGTATTTTGCTATTTATAATGTGTTAATTAATTATGTATTTATGAAAATTTACGCAATCATGTGTGTACATAATCTTATCAACACGTAGGTCTGAACATGGATTTAAACAAAATAAGGATACTTGTCATTTAAGACAGATATCAATTACAGCTACTTATTATATGCACCTATATAAACTTTTAAAATCATACTTTTATCGCAATATGACTCATAAAATCTATTCCCTATGATTTCTAGTACATAATATCATTAATTCTCCATTCCATTACAGGTACTTTATAGACTATAACTACCCCTTTTTTAATAAACTATGCACCGGTTTACCACTCGAAGTAAATTATCTACTAAATCAAAGCTAATATTACAGCTTAATATTTCAATGAAGTCGGATTATTTATTTATTTTTTTTTTTGACGTTTCAGAGCCATGAAAAAATAAGTCTTCAATTGTTTGTTTTTTCTTCACAAATTCTGCAATCCAATATTTTCCTCCGTTCATTTTTAACTTTCCTATTCTATTTATGTTAGAAAAAATCTGGCTCAGTAAACAAAATGTAGGACATTCACTGATATGTGTTACGTACCGTTTTGTGCCCAGCATATAATTTCTATCCCTCATTATATAAATCCATCACATCCTTCTCACCCATTATCACCCATCGTTTGTCTAACGATGTTCACTATATCTATGCAGGTATACTTAACGAAAAGATAATTTTAAAAAAGCGCCCTCACAGTTCTTGAATCAGCTGCAGGTTGGAATAATCTACGATGGATGAAGAAAGAAAGACTAAATGCGCAGCATAAAGGAAGAGAGACAGATGATTACGGCTTTGGGGTCACAAGTCGTTAAAAAGGACAATTTTCTCAAAACAGGGAAAGAAAAACTTATACATTGAGAAATAATAATAAAGTGTGATTCATAATTTGCTTTTGTAAAATGCAGAGTTTGATTGAGTTGTAGCCACGCATAGAGTCGGGAAAAATTAATTCTATCATCCTCGTTCCGACAGTTGATGTTTGATGATCTCTTGGTTTGTCACTTCAGCCTATCCCGCTGGTATAGTTTGTAGGATATATATATGCCTGCAGCGACAACCTCAAACTCTTGTAATTTGATTATTTTAAAGTGCATGAAAGTAACTTTAATCTTAAGGCCAATATTCAAGTCTCAATTATTTCCAAACAAAAACCTTCGAATAGCCCAACCAATAACAATGCATAGTATTGCAACAGAGTGCATCTGGAAAGACATGAGCTAATAAGTATTTTATGTATGTAAGTTCTTAAATTGTATTTCAGAAAATTTGAAGATGGAAATTTATTTTATGGAGCTAGGATATTGCTTATGGCAGTGGAAATTCATGTAGTTTTGTCAACTACGAGAAAATTCCGTTGCCGTGAAAATGTAACAAATGATGTAATTTACTGTATCTTTTTAATATTGATGTTATAACAAAAAATAACATTACTTACGTTAATTAGCAGGTATTTCTTCAGAATTAAAATGGATATACCTTATTTTTTACCTGTGTAATTTCTATGACTTATCCCCCAGATGTACGTACGCTTGCGTACTAAGATGCTAGTAACAACGCATGCCTTGTGATAGCAAGAATTCACACAATGATCTCTGCATTTATACAAGGTTCTTAATAAAGCCTTATTTCTTAAACGTGAATTTCATTGTGTGCGCGATTTTCAAACATCTTTCCCGAACTCAAGGCCTGTTTTACTGTCCAAAGGCAAGGCATGCTTAAATGAAGTTATCGGAGTCGTCGATCGATCCACGGTTCTTTTAATGTAACCTGGTACTAAACCTGACAGACCTTGAATACGACACACACAGGAAAAATCTGAAACTCACAATTTGTGACTTCGAATAACCGAGGTAATTCGATGGCGATGCAAAATTTGTGAATGGAGTGAATGGAATAGAGCTTTCATCCCCTATTTCTTTGCAATGAGTGGAAAATCCTGCATTTATAAGTTTAGTTAGGAATATGTACCTTCTTGGTAAAAAAAATTCCGAAGTTTAAAATTGAATAACTTTTCATGCAATCGTTTAAACATAAAAAACAATCGTAATACCACCTGAGACATTCGTACCTGTGTCTTTTTAGTAGAGCCGTAAAATAAATTCCTTTGTTGCACTTGAAGGTTTATGAATATGAAGATTTACTCCTTCAATATTAACTTCCGAGACTGAGTTCCCACGGAAAAAGGGTGTAAAACCGCTGTCCCATAGGAATTGACCGTCTTATGCTGTGTGCTCGCCATAACCAGTTTCTTAAGAAAGGAAGTGGTGGCTTGGCTGAGTAAATGAGGGCAAGACGTGAACGCAGAATTTATAGTTGTTTCGATTCTATCTGTGAATAGATGTGTGTAGGATAGCTCCATATTTATAGGTTTTCGAGATTGTCTAGAAAAAAAAGGAGTGCCGTTGAGCATCATATTATGTTTTCTTATCCTTTAATTTATCGCATGAGCAGGAGAAGTTACTGATCAGTCAATCGTAAATGTACGCCTTCTCGCTCAGTACAAGCTCAACCTAGAGCCTTATGTCTACCTTGTCCGGCACAAATGACCAAAGCTCTCGACCAAATACTCGAGTGACCACTGCAATAATAACGGACAAAGGGATAAAGATAATGACGATAGTTGAGGTAGATTTTAACCTTATATTAATGCCTGCAAGGTCCCATGTAAATATAAACCCATGAATGTAAATTTAGCATATCTTCTCGCATATGTGGCACATTACAGGATATATATGCATAATAAAATGCATTTGCTTTTAATATATATGTTTCAATTTGTGCCAAATATCCAACTGTAAGTTAGTTTGAGGCAGATGATAGGCAATGATACAATCTATTTTGCCCTGTTCCCTTTGTAAGGTAGTTTTTAACAGTGGAATAGGCTTTGTAGTGACTAATAATTTCACTGCTTGCTCGTCGATAATGCATGCCTGATGTGGTGCCCCCCTCTGGAACACCCTTGTGGTATAGCATGCTATAAAAATGCAGAAGAACAAAATGGAAAGGGAGGCGCACCGACTGCGAAATCGTCGGGAGAATCGCGGAAGGGTATGAGAGGGAGGAGAGTCCATCCGGTCGAGGGATAGGAATCCGTCTGTCCGCACAAAGCGTTATTCCAATGCGCATCGTTTCGCGCCATATTGAGATCCAGAGCACCGCGATGAAAACAAGTTTCAGTTGCGACGAAGCAAACTGAAAGCATAGGTGTGCAGCGGCGCGACCCGATCCTAAAACCGATTGGTCTCCCATCCTATCCCAATACCCATATATAATCTCGGGCCCGCAGCAATTCGTTCCCCCTTACAAGTCCCATGGATAAATACACGAAAGAACGTTCTGCTCCGATCAAACTGAAGGAAACAACGTTAAAATGGAGGGGAAGCAGTAATGGGGGTAATTTGGAGGGTGTGGTAAAAAATTATCGAGACAACTGCGGGTGTTTTCATCTCGCCTCCTTCCCTAAATCCATGGTTTGGGTGAAAGGTGAGGTTGTTGATACGGAAGGGAATTACGAAATTATGTGGTCTTCATCCTCTTCTGGATGATCATGAAGGCATAGCTTAAAATACCCGACGGGCAGTCTCATCTGATATAAAGCGCGCACACAGCGATGAGTGAATTTTCGTCAGGGAGAAGTCGTATACGAGAGTTAGGAAAATGTTTTCTACACGTCACGAGGGGGAAGAGATATAATGAGGAACTGAGTAGAAATAGAGGATAAAATTTTGGATATGCTCAGACATTGTTTTTCCGCTGTGCAGAGGAGTCGATGGGCAATCATTTCTTCTGGTCTAAGTGCGAAGTGCCTCATTATTAGTACATTCATCATTTGGTAAGAAATTTTTGGGGAGCGCGATTTTGTAACTTCATCTAACGAAATTCTCCAACAATATTCCAACACGTGGGTTGAGATGGTGACATATATGTTGAATTCCCACCCCAAAGGTCAGGGTTCATCAATTAGTGGTGGTTTTTCAGTGTAATATTGTTACTGTTTACTTCTACGATAATGGATACGAAGTTCAGTGAATGTTGCTAATCCCGACGTTGGTTTTCTCTCCAACCTCTCTCCATTTCTTGATTACCCTACTGACACCATCTTAGTATACAAAATGCCTGTAGCTAACTATCGCCTCATCAGAATCACTAAATTTCCTAAAACATTCAAAATGCATTGAACTAAATCTGGCTTGAATTCCCTCATTATTCATTTCGGAACTCTTCTTGTGCAGATAAAAAAGCTTTATAATTTCCCTGTGAAATATTACTAAGCTCGTTGTTTCCAAAACAAAATACTCCCAATGCTATTCCTCTGCCTTTGCAAGGGCATGCAGATGTAGGTGAATGACGAATCAAACAATATGCACGTATTAATGGAATTATGCGAAATCTGAACCTTTTCAATGCAAAAACGAGCTAACTTCGTGTTAGTGGCTGTGGCAGCTCGAGAATATCCATTAGTATTAGCTTTTTTCGAATTTGTTTTGATTTCCTGTACCCCCCGCGAGATATACCCTGCGAGTGAAGAGAAGGGATGGCTTATTTTTGCAATGCCTCGCGCCACCTCCACACACCCCAACTGGGATGTTTGATATTCGAGAGGGTTGTTTCTACTCGTCTCCCCACCTCTCTCTCTCTCTCTCGCACACTTCCTTTCTCCACTCTTCTCTCGTTCCACGCTCATCTCTCCCGCTGCGCTCCACGGAAATTTTTCATCCTCCGAGAGGAGTAATGAGTGATGAGAAATGTCAAAAGGGACCACAATGAAGCGAAGCTGAGAGCGCGTTCCATCGCAGTTTTCTTTCTGAACGGAATAATCCATCAAAAAGCTTTTTTCGGGTAAGCTCTCGGGGTCGCATTCAATAACCTGGCGTGTCTCATCCAAGACCGATCGTTGGCAATTAACGGCGGAGACAAGTGGCCACCCTGTGGCGAACTCATGTTTCCTCGTTCCTGCCATTCCGCTAACTTTCCCCCTGGTAATCATTTTGCGTCGGCCGATATGATGGCTTTGTTAGAACAACTAAGTGTTGGACACTCTCCAGATTTAGTCTAACTGATGATTTTTTTACTTCAAGCAGCACTGGGAGCAAAAACTAGGTTTGTATATAATTGGGTTTCCTCCATTATAATTATGTGCAGGCAGTCGTATACCATTAGAACTATCACTGGGTTATTGCTGAGAGTTTGAGAATAATATGAGCCTTCTTTTGATAATTTATATTCAATAATATATATTTAGGAATATATATATATATCAATATATTCGTAATGGATAAATATTTAGCGATAAATCCCTCTCAGTCTCACCCCATCGACGTAGCCATCAGGTTACTCCTGTGAACCTAGAAGTAGCCATTCTGTACATAAGTTTGTTTTTCTTAGGCCAAATAAAAACAGTGAAGTTTTACCAGGTGCTATATTTTGTTTTTATCTCATTTCTTTATTCAGCGTTTTTGGCACTTTTATATTCTGTGGGGACAAACCAGACAGACGCATAATTGTCTATACTGCCTGTAATAGAATAATATATGAAAACAATTCCATTGATTCTTTCAAGGAACAAAGATGTAATTTATACCGCCCAGATATTGAAAAGAAAGTTTCTCGTGAGGTCGAAAGCACGGCTTAATCAAGAGTAGGTTGGACTTGGCTTCATCAAATATCATCAATAGCGCACTGCACAAATAATAGCAATAGTATTTGAGCCATGTGTTAGGTGTCCCCATACTGATTCATGATCTTAAGGATCAACACCCTTGAGCATAAAACAAAGTAATTTTTCTATAGAAAATTCCTCACAAAAACCCCTCTAATCTATTTTCATACATTTTGATGGAATAAGACAAGCGAAATAGAAAGAAAAACTTGATGGTTGAGGCAATTAATATAAGTAGATGTCAGTTTTAGGATTTGTCGAACGCTGGTGTCATTATGAACAAGTTACAGAGAATGTTCATAATATATTTTAGCATTCAAAATAGTAAATGAGAGCAGCCAATATGTAAATGCCTATTTAGTAAGATTGAAAACCCTATTTGGTATGAGATACACAATACCTTATTGAGACGATCACAATTACCTCCTAGAATATTGCCCAGGCATTTATACCTAAAGTTTTGAATGGATATTACACATTCGAAGTGTTATAAGGTTGTCATGGGGTGATTTGCTTTGAGTAATTATAATTCGGTTTAAATCAATCAATCAATCAATTACTTGATCCGAATGTTTCAATAGTTCTCTAAAGAGAAATTTTGTAATTATAATTGGTAGTAGATTTAATTTTTAATAAAAATTTTAATTTAAAATGTTCGTACTTGTCCACTGTCTTCACCAAGTTCTTCATTAAGTATAATTTTATATGGAGATAATTTTAGAAGGATCAACCAATGAACAATTTTTGACTTCTTTTACCGGGTATCGAGGAATTACACGAAGGCCATTTCATTTCCTTGTTCTGATTTATATCCGTCAGGGCTTCTCGTTCAACAAAATTAATGGTCAGAAATGTAATATATTGATTCTCTTTTTACCATAAAAACTGCAAATACCATTCTCTGATAGCCGTAGGCCCCACTCTAGAGCATATAGCATGACAAATATGCTGATTCCAACTTGGAACATGATTTCCTAACTTCCAATTAAAATGAAATTTATATCACACTTTTGGTTCAGATGTAAAGTTCCTCCTTTGAGGTATAAAATTCATTTCATCACCCACGCAACAAACGGTACTTTGATTTTTGGAGCAATTGCATGACATCGTTACTTTTTTCATAAAGAACAGGCACAAATTAAATGGATAGGAGCCTAAAGAGTACTGACTGACAGGTCAACAGTGGACTGAGTAAGCAAAAGTTCCTTAGCAATGACATTTTTGTGACCTACACTTCATGGACCCATACAGGTTGGTTTCATCCCCTTTCCTCTCCTTTCCACTCACCCCACAGCATAAAGGCAAGCAATCACTACGTAGTTATACACTTGTCTGACGCCTTTGATTTGGTGAGCAATATTGAACAATCTATTAACGATACTGTAATCGGTGCTTCTAATAGAGTGTTACCATTTAAATCAAGGATTACGTCACATACATATTTTTTAAAATAGGTTATAGTGAAAATCCTATTACAAATATGAGTATCACGCATGAAAATACAGAATAATCCGAAAAAGTATAGACTGAAGCATAACATGTGTTGACCGGTATGTCAAAGACGCATTTCATTACTTTGACAATCAACATCTATGCATATACAATTATTACAATTATATAATTAAGTACTATCTCCATCGCTCCAAAAGTCATGAAGATTGAACTCCTATGACCAGCACTCACAATCAGATAAAAGATAACAAGTCAGTAAACACCAATTTCAACCATCCAAACTTCATCCAAGCATCCAAAGTTTTTATTGGGTACTACTATGATCTATCATAGTAGTTATTAGTTAGTAGTAATATCATATTTATTCAGGCTGAAAGCCACTGAGAGATGCGTTTAATCACACCTCGAGATACTCATAATACTTTTATCCAATGCCGTTGGTGAGCATCTCGGGATTAGCTCAGGGTTACTTCACAGTGTCAGAGTCAGAGCGCATTGGATACGTTGGTAAATATCGCAAACAAATTTATTTAAATCTGAAGGCAAGTGTGATTGTTTCTATCCACGATGCAATATTACGCTGAATGAAACAACATGCCTTCAACCTGTCTGTGAAGCTTAAATCAATGTCCACATAGAGTGGTCGAATCCTAGCTGAAATCAGTTTATAATTTATCCGTTCCTATTATATTAGAATCACACGTATTTTTCTCTTCTTAGCAATTGGTGATCTTATTTCTCTTGTACTATTATCTCTTATTCATTACATTCATATCTCTTATTCATATTAGATTCCTATCTCCTTTGCTGTCAAGTCTGCTGAAAACTCTAAAAAGAAGAAGGGACAACTTAATCGGCCATATCTTGAGACACGATGGCCTGATGAAGACTATCGTCGAGGGAAAAGTGAATGGGAAGATTGGAAAAGGCAGGCCTCGAATGAGATATATGGAACAGGTAGTGAAGGATGTAAAAGAAAAGAATTACGTCACAATGAAAAGGTTGGCTGATAGAGGAATCAAGTGGAAAGCTGCGTCAAACCAATCCTAGGATTGTTGACCAATGATGATGATCTCCTTTGCGTGTGCAAAGGAGATAGCAGATATGTTAAAAGCCGTTAATTAGTATGTTTAATAAAACTACGATGTGAATTACTATCAGAACTAAGCTTAAAATTTAGGATAAATCTTTAAAGTAAATTGAAGATGATATAGTGACCGATGCCGTTAGCAATATATTTAGAAACCAATATTTTGAATTTAGAAACCGTATTATGCAAGATTTGATTAGATGAACAAGATTAGAGAAGTGTATTGTCGTAAAAATGGATTTAAAATGTCATTTTTCCCGCTTATAATAATAGAGCATAATATGCAGCATAGTAAAAAGATAGGTATGCGAAATATTGATAGAGTAGTCTGTAGTGCATGAAGCATGGTTTAGCATTACTAATCGCGCATGCTAGGGCAATACAATATATCTATAGAAATGCCTTGCTAACCAGATATCCTCAAACTTGAACACTTCTGACCTACTCTTAATTAATTGGTTCTGTTCATCCGAACCAATATGGCAGAACACTTCAACTAGCATTAAACAAATTTTACTTTTGCTGCAGTGTTTCAGACCTCTCAGTATGTGGGTCCGAGCCAATTATCACGGGACGTTTCGAATTCACCGGTTTCTCTCGCCGTTATTTGCCGAGAAACCTTTCCTCCGCCCGCCACAAAACCGCCGGCTCTCTGTCCATTTGGAGAACTGCTGTGTCTGCCACGGCCAGCCATTTGCATAATCCAGGGGAAAGGAGGCGAGAATGTAGGGACGATGGCAGCAGAAACACCGCGCCCGTTTTGGGCCGGAATTCCCGCAAGGCTGTGCGCTGAAAGAGGGGGCAGTCGGGACAACCGAAAGCGATCGATATACGCGCACAATCCATAATCACGCCTGTACTTAAATGGCTGCATCGCGATAACCCAGCGTGACTTTTTTTCGTATCCATTCGGAATATTTATTTTCATCGCCAAACGTTTTTGTTTTTAATCCAGTTTTCAGTCATACCGATGAAGCAATATTAGTCAAGTACACGATATCATTTCAACCATGGTGATGGGAGCTTACCACATTAGAGTGATCACATAGGTATGCGCACAACCCACTTCACTGTTTATTTTTAGATTAACTACGTCAATTCTCTCTAGCACGTAAGCAGAGTCAAAGTAGAAATTGAGGTTGAACTGGAAACTAGACATAAAAAAGATATATCGGAGAAAAATTTAGAAAAATCAACGGGAAACATTTTAAAAGGAGTTAAAAGTTGAAAGGGTAGAATTTTAAAAGTTTTTCTGTGCGCACATACCATTTTTTAAATGAATTTTTAACTTTATAGCTGCCATTCTTGGTTATATAACTACACATATTTGAACAATTTTATTGGAATAACCAAAGTCTAGGTATAACTACGTCACAATAGAAGATCTATATTAACACAAAATATTTAGTAAAATCGATAGATGCATCAATTACAAGGTAATTAATTCTATTACGCTACATACAGTCCACAAAATATTTCTTGTGTCAAGGGATAATGACTTTACGTACCCAATGCAACTACCCTTCTTGCAGAAGTTATAATGTAAAATACATTTGATAAGTTAAAGCAAACAGTGAAATCAGAGCTTTACATGAGGAAAAATAGCAGGAACCTGATTATAAAAATAAAGTGCGTGCTAGCCCAATGGAATGAGACCATACTTTAAGTATTGACCGTAAGACTTTACCAATTCTGACTGCCATTAGCGGAACATGTTTAAGTGGTATAGACAGTCTTTCAAAACTTCACCCGTGTTAGAGAAGTTAGAAATTTCTCTTAATGAATATAGATTGAAAATTACTACTCACAATCAACAACATGGCAAAGGTCTGTCCTAACTCGGATAATCACGCGGCAAGTAAGGAATAAAATAGGTGTAAAACACATTACTTTGCTTTCCTCTTTTTTATGAGGAAAGGGAGTTTCAAAGATCATGTGATTTGCCTTAATAACTTCAAGGTGTTATCTTTCTCCTGTCTCGCTATCATTATTGAGTTTATCAAAAAGACCAGCTTTGAATACGGGATTATGAAATCTATTAGCTAATAGCAGCCTTAACAGGTATGAGAAAATAAGGAATAAGTATGCAAGTATAATTCTACGCAAGCATTTCGTAACTCCTAGTACCCATATTAGACGTGACAAATTGAATATACGAGACTACGAATACTCACTTCTCACATTATATGCAAAGTAGCCAATGACAATTCCACATAGATGGTGTTATTATTAGTTATGCGGGTGAAGGTAGCACTCACGTGCGAAATGTCCCTCTCCACGCGATTCTTGCGTTCTGCCTGCAGGAGTGGTGTAACCCATGAACAGCCCATGACGGATGAAAGGTATTGGAAGACCATAGCGTGGGATCATTTCCTAAAATAATGAGGAAGAAAAACATTTAAAATATTTCTCATGCAAATGATCAGATTATAAATACAACACAAATTTAAGGCAAGGATGAAGGTAATTCTTTACTTAGCTAAGCAGTCTGCTAATTGAAATACCCTTAAAAGCGTGCTGCGCCTCCGAAAGAAACATTGTCGTATGTGTAAGCGTTTTAAGAGGAATTTCAGCTGAGAATCGTATTCTAAATGTCACCTCACGTGAATCTAGAACCATAGAAATTTGGGGTAAACAGAATTTTATTCCAGTTTAAAATTCGATGAACTAGATTTCCAACTCCCTCTCCCCCTCAATTTCATCATAGAATTTTTTCTATTTCACCTATTTTCAGCCTGCGTTAGGAGGAAACGACTCTCTGTAAACATTTGACAGCCCCAAAAAAAAGCAGTCCCTTTCCGTCACCTCTATCTCCTTACTGCTCCTCCAGCCAGTTTCGAAACATCGAAAAAGTATTCACACACACTTTCAAAATTTCAAAGCGCACGTTCCAGGAAATCTCGAATTCGCGTTCGACGTTCGCCAGAAAGGTTTTGTTAAATTGGACTCATTGATGTTTCGGCACAACTCTGCCAAATCGTTGACGAAAAAAAATAAGAGAAAGAAAGGAAGAGAACGAATCGACATGAATATTAATAACGATAATAGCGGTAAAACGAAAAACCGATACATTTCGCGCGAATATGAGGAAGACAGTTCAGGAAGGAACACACCAGGAGCCAGACCCAGAGCGCTCGAACTCCGATCCCGAAAATAACAAGCCCGATTCGAGAAAAAGGTTCGGAAATAAAAAAGGGGACACGAATGTGGGTGATGTGTCCACGCTGAGGATGGCTGGGGAGAGGAGTTGAGGAAGTAGAGGGAGTATGGAGGTTTAAATTTGTGGGAGGTTGGCGGGGTGAGGGGATTTTAAGACCCGGCTAGCGTGCGGTGCGGACGGGATAAACTAGACAAAAGGGGTTACAGGATAGAAACGAAATCAATGTCGGGACTGTAAAGTTTGCAGCCACCTGGATGGCGCAAGGCGAGGTACGCGGGAGACCATGCTACATGCTACGATGCCACGGAACCAAAGAACGAAAAAATAAATAAAAGGGTTAGAAAAGGGAGGAGGATCGAAATAATATAATAATGATAAAAAAAATAAAAAAGCCAGAGCCAGTCCCTTCCCTCTCTCCCGAAAAAGGGATTGCCAAAATAAATAAAAAAGAGAGGACTACTACCGTGCGCTGTTAGGACAAAAGGCGGCAAAAGGAAGAGAAAGGGGGTGGGAGGGTTTGGAGAGCACGGCGTGTGGGAAACGTGTGTGTTGCATTCTGGGATGGGGAATAAGGGGAAGGGGTAGGGTGACGGGGGGGTGTGGTACCGAGTGTGGCGGCGAGAGCGGTGGGGAAGCGGCGGGAAGTCGTTACGGGTTTGGAGGGAGATCAAAAAATAAAAATGGCTGGGTCGGGTCGGGGAGGAGGACAGTTGGGGGGTGACATCGGAGGGTGTTCCTTTGTGCGGGCGGGGAGGGGGCTGAGGGAAAGGGGAGGGTGCAATGTGCCCCCGTATGTGTGTGTGTGTGTATGTGTTCGCCCGAGAATCCTCGTTAAGAGGGAAGAGACAGGCCCGTGGGATTTCGCTCGCGGGACTCCGGACGGTCATACATCCGGCGGTCGAAGAGGATTTTCTTCTCCTTTTATTCATTAATTTATTTTTCGGGGTGATTTTGGAGGACGACGATGGGAGGAGGAACAGGACAGTCTCATCAATTTTCGGAAGGATACCGGGAAGCGAAGAGGTGTCTACCTGAACGTCATAGAAGTACGCATGAGTATGTATATCGCGTGCCGTAGAGTTGAACCGTTCTTTCGCGATTTGGGGGCCTTGGAATTTTAATGAAATGGGATAAAGGTAAAATTTTTGGGACGAAATAGGGATACAGCATGCATGCTTTCGAACTGAAGGAAAGCGCAGAATGTTACCTACGGTGCAAATCATGTAATTGATCTCATCGTGATTATTGAGTTCGAAAACGACAAAAGCAAGGCTACCAAAAAGGCAATTCGAAATCCCTCATCCCCACTTCATCTTATGCTTTCAGCAAATCGTCATTAATAAGCATTTTTTATGATTTCGGTAAGAAATTATGGAACAGTTGTAAATGAATTAGATGTGAGTGTATACCCAATCTATTGTCTATCTCGGGGATCTATCTGATATCTATTGGCGATGCAATGGAAGTCTAAGGGTGAACAGTACCTAATCTTCCTTGAGACCGTTTTGCGTTTGCATGCCATCATAAAAATTTTAATACATCACGCGTAGAACATCAGTGAATGGCAAATGATAAAACTAATCCGTGCATAAAGGAAAGTTTTAAATTATTTTTGCATGAATACTTATTAAATTTGAAACATTTTCAAAATTAACCCATGTGCAATATACAACGTTGTAAAAATATTGGCCTCAATCGGTGAGTCATTAAGTTCCCTTGTCAAAGGTACCTACTGGGAGTACGGGTGTGTTAAAGCATACAAAAATTCGTAGATCGTCAATATACGAAGAAGAGAGTCGAATTTTGAATGGAAACATGCAAGATCACTAGTGCAAAGATTGAAAAAAGCCGATTCCAAACTGAAAAGCAGCTTAACAGTAGAGGGATTCCCTAAATAAAAATCTGCCTCTATTTCAGTAGGGCATACACCAAGTCCTAAGCCTGGCCTCCATCTTATAATACCCCTAACAATCTTCTTTGAGACAAACGTCAAAATGGTACTTATTGCTATATATATTTACATATATTTAACGCATGAAATGTCCACAAATTTATTTGTGGCTACACTAGTTGTGGCCATATTAGTAATGCGCCGAACCATCAAATCAAATTTCGCGGGTTCAAGTCCTGTCTTGGCCATAATCTTTGTGTTTTACCAAGGATTAAGATCTATTTCAAGACGATGTAGCACAACCTTAAGCAATTACTGCAATACTTTATACAATTTTAATTTTTTCAACATCATATTTGATTCAATGTATCAATCTTCACTCTAATTGGTATTGTGGAAGCCTGATAGAATAATTATTTTAGGTTGGAAACCCAATTCAGTTAACTCTGTATATTGCATCAATAGGTTTAAGTTTAGGTTACACGTTGTTACGTGACCCAAGAGGTTGAAAAACCTAAGAACCGAATCTGTAGCTATGATAACCATTCCCAAATACTACAGTATCTACCAAGGCACGTCACAAAAGCAATGGATAAGGAGGGTCGGTTAAGAAGAATTGAAGATGGGAGGAAAATGATAGACTAATGCATTAGTGAAAGATAATGTGCTTGGAGAATGTGAAATACTATTCGTGACATATGTAAAGATAGAATTCAAAAACAGAGAATCATGAAAGGAGCATTAATAGGATAGGTTTTATAATGGATAAGAATGAAATACCTTTGGGCTCCTTTCACAGGTCACCTAAATTTCAATAGCATTTTTTATTTAAAAAAGTGATACTGAAATTTTACCTCATTTTTTACATGAGAACAAAAATAAAAATTGAATTAATCGTGTCTGTTCCAAATTGAAGCGAAATTCTTCACCCCTCGTAATGCGCCGTTGATTCCATCTGATGTAAAAAGGTTACGGGGATAGCGATTCTAAAGCCTCGCACCCGATACCATCGTGAAAATCGCATCCCATTCCTCGCCGCAGCGAAGAAAACCTCATGAATAAATGTTTACGGCATTTGGCACCGACGCTCGACGGAATGAGCGTGCGTGCGTGCAAAAGCTGGGGCGCAGAGAGTTTCGCCGGAAGAAGAAAGTGGCGGCGAGACAGGAGCCCACTGGCACAGAGAGGGAGGGATCGGAGGCGAATATAGGGCGTCTGGAGAGAGAGAGAGAGAGGGGGTAGTAGAGTGGATGTGGCGGCCGTGTCGGTGTGCTGCGGCTGCTGTTCAGAGGACACATAATCCCCCTCCGCTCGCTTGTCAATGTTCGGGGAGGACGACGAAGGCGGCAACGGCGGAGAGGACGCTGCTGGCATTACTGGCTTCGTCGGGAGAGACGTGCGGGATTGGCGGTCGGGGGGAAAAGTTAGCGGGGGTGGTGGAACGGAACGTGTCTCCGGGATGGGAGGGGGAATGAGCGAGCGGAATGGAACACGAAAATTGCAAAGGCAGCTTGTCCTTCGCACTTCTCCCATCGTCGAAAGGGGAAAAAAGACAGGTGAGATGACAAAAAAGAAAAAATATATCTATATATACATATAATTTTTTTGACAAACCCACAGCAGCGACCATTCGTGAGGATTCGACCACGGTGATGATTTTATTTGAGAGGATTTTAACACGAGCAGAAAGGGGAGGAGGAAGATTCGAGGTGTCTGAAAAGGACGTTTTTCCTTGGGGGGTGGGGAGGCGGAAGGGGTCACGTAATGTAGGAGGATGGTAGGGGGTTAGAAATACAGCGAGAGAGAAAGAGAGAGAACATTTTCTAGACCCGAAACACCGAGGGAGAGAGTTGGGGGTGGATCGCGAACGAAGGGGGAAATGTAAAGGGGCCGACCCTTTCGATTCCACACTGCGGTTGGTTAAAGACGGGAGTGCCCCACGGAACGAAGGCTGGGAGCTGGGTACGGAGAAGAGTGCGGGAGAGGGGAAGAGAGAGAGTCCTCTTCGTGTTAGAAGGGCCGGGCGGTCAGCGCGATGCCTTTGTGACCGAAAGAGGTCGACATTTGAATCCGTGAGGGGCATCGGGAGGTGGATTCGACTCCCACTTTAATGCGAGAAGTGAATTCCATCGAGGAGTCCGCTTAGTGAGAGATAAGGGTGGGGAAGAGAGAGAGAAGCGTACGACCGCAGCGCCAGGTATGCTCTACAACCAAAAAATGTGTGATTAATCTGAGAGCACGAAATTTAGGTAGGCGGGGAAGAGTGAAGATGGTCTAGTTAGGTGTCAGCAAGAAGGGAGGTAGGAAAATTTTTAACTTAAATACGAAAATACTTGAGGAAAGAAGTTATATCATTGGGTTAGTAGCCGAGACCTAACCCCTCAAATCTGTACTCCTGGTTTCTCTGGCGTCTATTAGAAGATAAACTCGGATAATCCATCAAAATTCATCTCTACTCACCGAATTACCAGCAAAGTTAATATTAGCTTGTTTACACCAGTCGATGTTCTGGAATTATCATGACTCATATTTCCATCCAGGTACGTTGCACTTCTTTTCATCAGAGAACATTTATTCGAGAAATAACTGTCAGGGAGGAGATGTTTATTCTAATGCTCTAAACAGGAGAACCAAATTTTGTTTAAAATATTAATTTATATGAAACAGATGAATAATATTCGAGATATTTAGTATTTCAATCTGGACAAGAACCCCGATTGACTGATTTTGACTTGGACTGAGATCCGTGACTAATTTAGACGTCTGAGATTCACATCCAGACACCTACTCTGAATAGAAATATGCAGTGCCATTGAAGATAAAGTTTCAATGTCCCTAGTGTGCACGACTCATCCCTCTCTCAGGATGACAAGGGAAGCGTTTTAAGCTGCACCCACTATGCCACTTTTTGTCGCATTGACGAAGCTAATTCCTTCACTCACACCCACTTCCATGATATTTCCCATTCTTAAAAAAAGCAAATCTGCTTCATGCATAGAGAGCAAAGGGTGAAGAGACCTCATTGGTAAAATACAGACATGGCCGCTGAGTGGCTCCGAGACGGTCCCAACGGACTAAACCTCTGAACCTACTCAGCGAAACTCAATCTCAGCGGTTTTACGGGTCTCAGATTTATCTGGGAAACTATGGGGAGATGAATCCCCCACTCCCACCCTGAATCCATGATTTAAGTGCCTCTGTCCCTTTTTCCGCTTGAAGTACTTCGGGGTGAATTCAGCCCTACTAAACGAAACCCAGAGTTGATGACAAGGCGTTTAAAAGATCTTGACCGAGTGTGGGCAGGACATTACCGGAAGAGGAATTTATCATCTAAGTAAAAATAGAACCTCTTCATCCAAAATTTTTTTATTAATAACAAGAATAGGGACAGAAATAATACCATGATGTAATTTTACAGTTTGTGGTAAGATTTTCCGATGAAGCTGACATGATGATAGAGCGTAGTGATTCATGCAAAGGGCAGGGAAAAACACAATCATGTAAACAAGAAATGTGAAGTAATACATAAAAAAAATATTCTCTCAGATTGATAAAGGCACCACAGACTAAGATCATTCCACGGATTCATCAACTCCGAGAAGCCTAAAATTGCCGATTTGAAGCTACCACCATTACATGCAGCCTCCCCTGTGAAATATTTACGAGCAAATTTTTTAATCACCGGGAAAGGTATAGGGTATTTGCGCAATTATTCGATCGGAAATTTTCATTCTCGGTCATTCGATGCTTAGCACGAAAGATATTTGAGGGAAATGCGAGAGTGCGGAAAGATATTTGAGAACTATTTCAGTTTTGCGGGGGCGTTGCAGGGAGATGGGGAGGAAACGCGAGAGGGTTGAATGCCTGTCGGGACACTGGGGTAGCCGGTTGCGGAAAGGGGTAGAGAGCAGTCAGGAGGGAAAGAGAAAGGGAGGAAGATCGTTTTGCACGGCCGTTGTGTGGAGGAAGGGAGCGCGAAGAGGAATAGGAGGCAGAGGGGAGAGAGGTTACGGAGGGGAAGGAGAGAAGAGAGAGGTAGGGAGGCACATATGTATACCTCCCCGTATATGGTTCGATTATCTTCCTTCCTCATCTCTCTCTCCCATCCCTCCATCTCTCTTTTTCCCTCTGCATCTATCCCTTCCTCCATCTTTCGCTCCGGTCCCTCCAGTTTCTTCGTTCCGACCCAGCGCCGGCCACGAGAGGTCTCACTCAATCTACAAATATTGAGCGACGAGAAGTGGGAAAAAATGCAACTCTCGGCTAAGGTTAATAATAGTAGTGCAAGCCGCTGCGTGAGATTGGAAAAGAAAGGAGGCTGAGGGAGAAAGAATCATTGCTGGGAGTGAAAAGAGTAGGAGAGAGAAAAAAAATGGGGGAAAAAATCCCTCACTCGCTCAGGCGACGTAGCTGGAGCGACTAACCCTTCTCTCACACCGAGGATGAAGGAGGAAGAGGAGGGGGAAAATACGAGCCCAAAGTTACAGGTGAAGCAACAATCAACAAGGGAAAAAAATGCTACTGTTCTCTCGCTACCGGACTATTCTTTCGAGGCAAAAAAAATTAAAGAGAACGAATAATGGGATGTGGACCTTTTTTTTATTTCTTTACAACCCTTGCATACCTGTGGATGGAAGTCGAATTTGAGGACGCTTATTGCTCTCAGTCAGGTTTCATGGGATTGACCTCGTTAGGTTCTACTGCACCCATTCGATATGATGCATTCAAAGTTCTTTTTTTTATTATTATTATTTTCCGAACCAAATAGCACTCACTAAAACGTGTCGGCCGCCTCGAAGATCGCCTCCTAATAATGCACTCAGGACTTAAAGTAGTTTGGAGTGCCTTTTTGAGTACGTGCGCCTGGGAGCGTATGCTATTAAAACTTTCCGAGTTGATGCAGCTTCGGGAATTATTGCCGCTCTCTCGGCAGAATCCCCTGCTCTCTATCAGGCTCCCATTGAGAAGATACTCCTTCGATCGTCGGGTTTTTCCGTTATAATGAGATTTCAGGCGGAAGACAAAGATTATGATTGCAAGGTGCCCGTATTCCAACGGGCTTCCGATAATTTCTGTGGAAATAATCATCGAGTTAGGCGATTTAATCTGATAAAGACTGCATATCTTCACAGAGCCAGGAGGTAAAAGGGAATCGAAAAAAACGATGACCTTTTCATCCGGTTACAAAATGGTTATTTTTTATTTATCCTCCGTCAAAATTTTTTCTGGAATAAAGAAGTGGTCATTTAAGGCAATGGTGATGAAAAAACTGCGTAAAATTTAAAAACTGAAAACATAATAGTTGAGTGGTGAGCATTAATTTAGAAACTAATAATATACTTGGGTGTCTGGCACTAACTAGTAGTTAAGCATTAAAAAATTGAATTTTATAACTGAATTGGTATTTTCTTACGTAATGCCTTATTGCCTGATCATATAAGTTATTTCATCGCAATGCAGGATCGTATGAGCCCATAATTTTTCATGATACATAAAATATTTTATATGGATAATCAAGATGTGTTGTTATAGTATTCCCGTCATTTTTTTGGATATTGTAAAAGCAAAGTTATATAACTTGTTCAATAAGCACAAATTCATAAATTAACTGAAAAATGTAAGCGACGTTTACAAAAATCCAACATCAATGATTGAACGATAAATGATCCTAAGGACAAATAATAAAATACACGTCTGGCGCTTATGAAGATTATTTAATTCCCAAAACACCTTTCTTTTCAAAATAAATATATCATTATTAAGAGACCAAAGTCTATGACATTACACAAACGAAACTTTATCTGGCATCTCACCTAATGCTTAACGTAGTAAGTTCTTAAAGTAAGCTAAATATTTAATGAATGACGTTTCCCTCGAGAGTAATTACAGCACGCATTCAAAGTAGAGGCAAAGACAGAGTTCTTAATCAACGTTACAAGATTCTTGTATCACTTTCTGCGGTGCTATCAAAGGGAGGTATTAGGTGTTAAAACTTATCTATTCATATGCCCGTTTGATGTACGCTAGGGCGGATCGGAAAAATCGATTTTTCGCGGAGAAACTTGGCCCTCGGGAAAAAGTTGTCAAAGTGACTCAAAATGAGGCCAGAAAAATTTGGGACCTCTAGGTCAACCCTAGACCCTCGCGCCGTGGCCATTTATGGGGATGGGGGCTGAAATTGGAAAAAGTCATGTTTTTAAATCGGTTCCCCATGGAATTTGCCGAGTTGCGGCCCATTTGGGCAAAAATTTCGTCCATTTGTACGTATCTGCAGCCGTTAAGCCACAAATCGTCTATTTTGAGTGCGCGGCCGCACGTAATATGCACCGCCCACGCAGCGTCGCGGCGCTACGCTCCGAAGGCCGCTCGAGCGTCTCCTGTCGGCTCGCGCCTCCTGCCCGGTCGCCGCGAACGCAGCAAAACTCATCACGGATGCGTCTTCCGTCGTTGATCTCATTAATATTAGATAATTAAACAATTTCCAGGTAATAACAATTACGGAAGAACTGTATGAAAGTAATATAACCCTACACACTATAACCTTTTTTCCTGTCCCGTCGACATAAACGAATTGACGGTACTAACTTTTAAAGAAGTGATAAAATATTTTTTTTATGTTCGCGACGTATTGATGCGAAAGCGCAGGAAGGGAGCCTACGGTTAATCAAGTAGTCTGGTAGCGAAACAAGTGTCCGAACTTTGGAGACGCACCTCTATTCCAATCATTCCGAAACATGGTGTGATTAAAATGATTATACGGTACCATACGACGTACTACGGCTTAAGAAAAAATGCAAGCAAGCCTACGAAAGGTGCCAAATCGATAACAAATTAATATATTTTTAAATGAATCCCAGAAATTATGTGATATTTGTGCGTGTCAGTGCTAAAGAATTAACGAGTGTACATTTAGAAAGAGGATAAAGTTCTCCCAAATGAAGCGGCATTTTTGAGGGATCAAAGGACAAAACGAAAGATGGTATCCAGTGGATTGGATGCCTCAGTAACTCGACGATTAAAGAAAAACCTCAGAAGAGGATCGTCAGAGAGAGTCGACTCAAAATCTTTCATTCTTGAAGAGGTAAAAAGTGAGCATCAAGAATTTTTTTCCGCCACATCTCGAGAAAACTCAACCGACGAGGAACCAACCGACTTGGACCTCAACGTTCCTCATACGATTAGGAATGAAAATCAACCTGGACCTCCTTCGGGGCAAAGGCGTCTTCAATTGCCAACTGTGGCGGAGGGATGTGCTAGTTTTGGTGACTTGTCCCTCAGAGCAGCAGCAATGATCATCAGCGCAACTGTATCCGACGCGAAGCTCAAAACTCCGGAAGAAAGGTTTTACCGGCATTACTTACGAAGACAGAAACAGAAGATGCTAGATTCAGTAAAAGCAAAGACAGATAAATAAAAAAATACAATTGAAGGTCTGTATTTCAACGGCAGTGAGGATGAAACAATTAAACTGCAGAAAATAGGCAAGAGGACTTACCCATCTAAGGTTAGGGAGGGACATGTCGTGTTAGTTGGAGCCTGGCTCCCAATTTTTCGGTTTTGTCTCCCCCACAGGAGGATTTGCTTAAGAAACATCATATCTACATTTTCTTGATTTTTTGCGAAAGAAAATATTGAACTTTCAAATTTAAAAGTGATTGGATGCGATGGCACCAAAGTGAATACATGTCAGGAAGGAAGCGTCATCCGTTTTCTGGAAGCAAAACTCCGACGTCCCTTACAGTGGTCTATTTGCCAATTTCACTTGATTGACTTAACACTGCGGCAGTTGGCAGAAACATTAGACGGGCAAACTAAGGGTCCAAATTTGTTTGCAAGACCTATTGTCTCCACCCTTCAAGACTGCCACACTCTTGATATCATACGATTCGAGCCAGTTCCAACAAAATTGTCCCACGAAGAAGACTTGAGATTGCTGAGTAGTGACCAGCAGTATCTTCGGGAAATTTATAATGCTGTGGCCAAAGGATTTCGCTCGGAAAATTTGGTCAGATGAACTCCAAAAAATGTGGCTCATTCTCGTTAGCTCACTACGGCCAGCCGACAACTGAGGCTATAAGTGACCACTAAAATTCATGCGCTAATTTATAAAATCTAGTGTCATACAAAAAGTATACGCACCTGTCTGATTTTCAGTTAAATAAACCATTGCATACACGCTGGTGCTGTAAATTTATGGAAATTGTGAAATTGATCAAGATCTAACCAGTAGATTTAAAAGAGTCATTGATCCTGTTATTCAGAGAAACTGTTTTTTCGGGCACTCAGAAAATTCACTCCTCCCAATGATTTCTGACAATGGAGAGGAAGTGTGAAGAGATGCGTGGAAAATAATCTTAAGAGGCATGAAGAAATACGCGTGCGACGAAAATCAAAGAACTTTTGAGTTAACAGATTTTAAATTTGATGTAGAAGACTACAGGCTGCTGATAAAATGGGACGAGAACACCGACTCGTGCTCTATCGCATCTCACGACTGAAGAAAGTAGATAATTATTTGAGTAATGCTCAACTGTGAAACGCAATTGTCCTTGTCACACGCAAGCTTTTGAAATATTTGTAAAAGGGGTAACCCAAGCTTCAATAGCATCCGCAGCAACGACAGACAATAAGAAATACAGAAAATACTAGAAAGCAGAACCAAAATGCCAACCTTCAAAACCTAGTCTCAGTTCATGCTGTGATAGAGTAAGTTGTACATTTATCTGCTCGACTTCAAAAATAAAAAAAATCGATAATGACCTTTAGTGTTCAATGAAAATAAAGTTTAAAGACGAATACTTTCACACAGATAAACCGACTGGTACTAAAAAATGATCACTTTCTTATTTTTTGGATAGCATATAATCTGATAAAGGAAATGCGTTCCTCTATGCTATGAGTGGGTGTGTGGGCGGGGGAGTTCATAGCGCAGGTACCTCAACGTGGTGAGCTCTGGTAACTACTTTAATCATTGTTGCATTCTTTCTCCATACTGAAAATTAATAGTAAAAGTTGGCTAAAAATCGAGGAGAGTTTCTTAACTCCCTGAATGATGACGGTGTGTTATATTTCTTTCATACAGTTCTTCCGTAATTGTTATTACCTGGAAATTGTTTAATTATCTAATATTAATGAGATCAACGACGGAAGACGCATCCGTGATGAGTTTTGCTGCGTTCGCGGCGACCGGGCAGGAGGCTCGAGCCGACAGGAGACGCTCGAGCGGCCTTCGGAGCGTAGCGCCGCGACGCTGCGTGGGCGGTGCATATTACGTGCGGCCGCGCACTCAAAATAGACGATTTGTGGCTTAACGGCTGCAGATACGTACAAATGGACGAAATTTTTGCCCAATAGGGCCGCAACTCGGCAAATTCCATGGGGAACCGATTTAAAAACATGACTTTTTCCAATTTCAGCCCCCATCCCCATAAATGGCCACGGCGCGAGGGTCTAGGGTTGACCTAGAGGCCCCAAATTTTTCTGGCCTCATTTTGAGTCACTTTGACAACTTTTTCCAGAGGGCCAAGTTTCTCCGCGAAAAATCGATTTTTCCGATCCGCCCTAATGTACGCACACGTTTTGGTTCAACGTGATTTATTCTGAATTTGGAGATAAGTTGATTTTGATAAACTTTAAGGATTAATTCATTATATTGTAGTAGAGGTTCTTTGTCGTAGGAATGGCTTGATATCTTAAGGCATATTCGGATGATAGGCCTACTAATTACTCTTGATACAGCATGATAACAGCTGGGTGAAACACATTGCATATCATGTAGGATACAAAATGTTTGTTGTGTTGCATAACGCTTAGGATGTGCTAAATAAATAAATACATACATACATAGTATTACAATCCTAGGATTTGTATACTGCAGCCCTCCATTTCTACCTTTCCCATGCCAGTTTCTTCATTTCCCTATGGTTCTTCTTTCCCGTACCCTTCTTGACTTGCCCCAAGTACTTGTCTTTTGGTCTTTCTCTGGGGACTTTCCCTTCAATTTTTCCCTCCATTATGCTTCCCACGTAATTGTTGTGTCTCCTGTCATGGCAAACCCACCGTGTTCTTCTTTGGTGTATGGTGCTCCACAGTGCTCTTCCTTCTCCAATTCTTTTGTAAACCTCCTCGTTTCTCACCCTATCCGTCCATTTGATCTTCAGCATCCTTCTCCGGTACCAGGTCTCGAAGGCTTCTATTCTCTTCAGGTCAATTTTTTCAATGGCCCATGCTTCTAATCCGTACAATGCCACTGCCCACACGAATGTTTTCACGTACTGTTTCCTTGTCACCAATCTTATGCTCTTCGAGCAGAGTAGTGGCCTTTTGGCCATGAATGCCATCTTAGCTTGCGCTATTCAATGCTTGATGTCTGTCCTGCTTCTTCCATCCCAGATGATGGTGCTCCCGAGGTAGGTGAATGATTCCACTTGCTGCAATCTTTCTCCTTTGAGGCGGACTTCGGCCGCTCTTTTCTCTCTTCCGCACACAAGTATCTTGGTTTTTTCTTATTGACTTTCTTGTTGTATTCCTGGAACACTTTTTCAATTATTTTCAGTGAGTTCTATAGGTCTTCCTCGTTTCCTGCTACGATAGTGATATTTACAGCAAATCGTAGCATGTTGATTTCTTCTCCATTCACTTTGATTCCTTTGGTACCTTGTCTTCTATTTCTTTTATCGCTTTCTCCATGTACATATTGAAGAGTGCTGGTGACAGGTTACATCCTTGTCGGACTCCTTTATTAATTTTTGCCTTTATATTTTTTTCCGTCTTTCGTACGTATTGTGGCCACTCTGTCCTTGTAGAGCTGGTAGATGATTCTTCTGTCATTGTAGTCCAAGTCAAGTTTTTCCATAGTATGGAACATCTTATTCGATTCGATATTATCTAATGCCTTCTCCAAGTCCACAAAGGCTACATACAATGGTTTGCTCACGTGGATCATTTTCCCTACCAGTATTCTCAGAAATAGTGTTGCCTCCCTTGTCCCCCTATTCTTCCTCAATCCAAATTGGTTTTAGGAAGGATAGGGGGACAAGGGAGGCAGTACTATGCCTGAGATTACTGGTAGAGAAAATGATCCACGTGAGCAAACCATTGTATATAGCCTTTGTGGACTTGGAGAAGGCATTCGATAGGTTGGATATACTAGGTTATGCTAGGTTTTCCATATGCCTGTAGCCAACGTGATAACTTCTAAGGCATACCAGACTGTAAAGTAAAATTAAATCATATTGAGAGGCTAGTACGTGCAATGTTTCATAAATAAGCCACTCTGGCTAACAATGGAACTTCACTTTCCTATTCTTCAGAGGCTTTGAATAACGAAGGCAGCAGATTGAATCCCTGCGTCATGCATGTAAAAGCAATACGGAAATGTGAGCTGACATGATCCTCAAACGCATCATGTTTTGTAGCCGTAATAAACTTTCTTTTCCTCCTTAACCATTGCTAAATGCAAGGCATATCAAGGTGTGCCATTCTTTCGTTGGATTTCTGTAAGACGCTCAGCATAAAGCGAAAATTTTGATGAATTCAACTGTTATTGAAAACTTACGTTCCGTTTCACAAAAATGGCAGCTAACAAAAATTTCATTGAATGTCATAACTGATAAAGCGTAAATATGATATGGGAAAGTGCGATATTGAGAACAATCACGCATGCACATATATCTCTCTGAAACTAGTGGTACTGTTCGTTTTTCCGCCGTTTATATCTTAATGAAAGTCAAATGGCTCATAAAAGTTTGATCCTGCATATCTGCCTCGTATGTTACTCACGCTATGAAATATAAAAAACGGAGCCCATTTACAAGATTCAAAGTTAAAGGTACGTAATGGTTTCATATAGCATCCAGTAATCCACCAACACAATTTCATTTGGATGATATCTCCAACTGATACTTAAATTTTTAGGACACATGAATCATCAATTTTTACCTATTTTAACGCACATTTTCATGCAATTCTTTAATTAAATTATAAAATACTGATACTTTTTCTGTTATTTTTTCCGCTTCAAGATCAGCGCACGTTTTTTTCTTCCTACATTCAACTACCTATGCATTGCACCCTTAATTGCACCCTGGTCATCGCTCAACGAAGTTCCAAAATTCATTTGTAGTTACTGCGTGTCATCTCTGGAACACCCTGCCCAAAAGCATAAAAAACTGTATTCCGTTGCTAGCTTTAAGATGAAATATTACGAAATGTTACTCTTTGATCACTACATGTCATATTCCTATTCTGAAAATCAACAAATGTGTGTATATGTAATCTGTTATACGATGTCCTAAGGATGTCGCATTTGTCCTTTTTACATGCCAATTGTTTTAATTTATATTCAATTTATCACAGCTTGTATATTGTATGGATTGTCTGATTTATTATATTTTTGTTGCTCGTATAACTATGTACATTGTCTTTTGTCCTTAAGGGGCACAGCCCTGGGAAAATTAATAAATATTTATTCAAATTCAAATAATTATCACATCACAATTATTATCGAGTGTGTGCTGAAGTATGCATATCTGATTGATTACTGAGGTGTCCTCCTTCACTCATATGGAGAAGGTTGCAACTCTATTCTCCAGGTATTGAGATTTATTTTTGTAGAGGGACATCTCAATGACAAGTCACGGATACTTCACAGGTTTTTGCAATTTTATACCTATATCTTACCCAAAAAAAAATTGGTAGCGAGTGCTAACGCTTAACGTCCACGACGGCTTTTTGACAACTGAATTCTTTTATTTTGTACTTAGCCTAAGTATCTAGAGATTTTCCACCATTTTTTACCCTATCGATGTTCTCGGTGCGTATGATCACAGCTCCGAGAGGGATTCAATGCAGGGTTTAATACTGAGAACCTAGAAAAGTATTTTACGTGAAGTGCTAAGGGTTTAATTCACCAAAGTCAATTGGAAGAAAACAAACACTACATTCGCGTAAATCATTAAACGCCACACTCATTGCCATTAGATTTTTTCACATGACGCGATGCCGTATTTTCCTCGTAAACGTAGTGACAGAATCTAATGGCGTGATCATCGACATAAACAAATCCCACAGAAGTAATTCCCTATCCATTCCCGGCACCGTCCCTACCAGATGGAAGGATAGCGAGACTCGTGAATTCAGTGTTTTAGCCAACCGATCTCCCCGGGGGCGCATAAACTCTTTCAACTCCGACTCGTAATCCGGAAAATTCGAAATTGAGAATATCCAGGCGCTCTCTCCCCGATGCCTCACCCTGTACCCTTTCCCCACTTTTCCATTGCTCCCTCCCCTCACAATAAACCTCATCGTCCCAACTTCACCCCTACCACCCCTGCTCCCTTCACCCCCCAGTGCGATGCTATAATCCACTCCGCCTCATTTTGCCTACTTTATCAAAAGACCCACCTCCTCTATACATATTAAACCTCGCTCTCGTGATCGCAATTACAACTCATTACTTTATGTGATGCACACCAACCTACGCCCTCCCTTATCACCACCATCCGGTCCACGTGTATCCCCACCGTCCTTGTGTGAGTATGCTCCGCGTCTCCTTCGTCCCCCGGGGGACCACTGTTCCATTAGTGGAGATGAAACGTCATTAAAAGTTTGAGAGATAAGGTCCCTCTCCACCCTTAAACTCCGACCATCCCTTCCCTCTTGATGTCGTGCAGTAGCACAACGAAGTGTCCTCATGTCTTTCCCTCCCCCCCTCCATTCCACCCTCCCTTCAATGCATCCTTCCCCTTCGAAGATGGTTATGGTTCAATTATCATCGTCCCTTGCCCCTCTCCGTCCCTCCTCTCACCACAAAAACTACCCTCCCATTCTCTCTCTCTTTCTCTTTCTTACCCTCCCTTCCTCTCCGAGAGGGCTAAATGCTATGGCAGCGACTGTTGACAAAACATCGCGGGTAAGGAGGATGGAAGGTTGATCCCCTGGACGGCGGAAGGGGTGGCGGAAGTGGTACACGCCCCCACTTCGCCTTCCCTTTTACTCCACCCCCTAAAAGCCTTTTCCTTCCTCCCGATGGTGGGAGGAGAAAATAAAGGGATAAACATGAGGAGTGGGCACTTCGGTTTGGGACACTCGCAGCAGGAAGTCGCTACCAGGGATGAGAGAAAAACCAGGACAGGAAGGGGATGAACGGGAATTACGCCGGAAAGAAGGCGGCAAATGGAGAAAAAAAGAACGTGGAGGTGGAAATTTGTCGAAGCGAGAACAAATTGTAGCGACCGTTTACGGAGCAAGACAAAATTAATACGTGATAATACTGAATATCACATTCAAGGGGATCGAGGAATGGAAAGAAAACGGTTTCTGAATTAAAAAGTGTCTCCGCACTCAAGGTTCAAATATAGAATCGAGGTGTTCAGAGTTATTTTTTTAAGAACAAGGAAAATAAAAGCTTTTCGACGAACAAAGGGCGTACATAAACCGGTTTAATCAGAGCGTACCCTTCACGACAGAGTACACATTTTGTGAAAATGGTAAAGTGTATTTTCCATTTAGCGGGTTCGGGTGTCGGGTAAGCTGTAATGCCCTAATGGAGTTCATTCATTGGGTAGAATAAGAACTATTCCAGGATTTAAGAAGAATATTTTCATGGCATTTTAAAAGGGTATGCCCACCCTCAACTATCGCAGATGGCATCTTGAGTCACCGTCTAAATAAAAGAAAAATATATGGTGCAGTTATAAACAAACAGCCCTTTCCTTTTATTCGGGTGAATGAGTTGATGATGACGTTTACTAACGAGCACCTTTTAAGACTTGCCTTTTAGAAAGAACACATACAAAATTTTAGCCATAGGTTTTGTAAATATTTATTCGACGGAGGCCACCGACAGTTGGTTAGATCTTTAAACTCAAATATTTAAGTATGAACCGGTATACCAATGAAATACTGTCGGGATGCAACCCTCGGCGAGGTGAAAGGCTAGTCTATCCACCACACTACTATGATCCGCTTTATCAAACACATTGCATTTAGTTCATGTCTCTTGAGTCATTCCTTTGCAAGCTTCCACAATGTATTTGGTAATTATCATATCCCTTCTCCCAGTTAACCGAGAGAGGCAATAGGGAGCTGAAGTAATATGCGTTATTTAGGATAGGTTGATAATTAGGTAAAGGCTGGATTTTTCAGAGGATAAAGGAAAGGTGGAGAGAAATCCGGCATCGTCATTAGCCGGCTCTCAAAGAAAGGTGCCACGAGGCTCACGGTTTGACGTCCTATCCGACGGACGGAATACTGGACTTGAAGTGCTCTCCATACAGTATTTAAGTGAGGACTAGTATACCAATGAAAAATCTGCAACTACCGGGATTGAAACTCGAGCCTTCGGTAAGGGGCACCAGTACCCTTCACACCAAGCCAACCCCCTCATCCCCCATTCCCCTGAATTCAAATGACATGTGTTTGTTCCCAAATACAGTACTAATACGACACAGATACGCAGTGGGAGCCAGTAGAAAAAACAAATTTATTAACAGCACTTAATTAAATTTACACTACAATTTATCAGTACATGTAAATATTAAATGCGAAACTAATTCCATTGCCTTGCATAGCGTAATTTATATTTTGAATGATTCCCAAGACTTACACCATTCATATGTGTGAGATATTGTTGGGGAAATGATTACAAACATAAGGTTTACAAAGATGTTTACAAGTTAATTAACGAGAACAAATGAAACGTAAGGAATAACATGGTGTTCATAGGGCCAGGAAGCCTTTGTATGTGAAGAAAAAAACAAAATATCCATTGAGTTGTGATATAGTTCTGCCTTCCCAGTTGTTTGCTCTGAGAGTTAATATGAATGCGTGATGGTGGGTGACGAATAAGTGTCACCGTTTTCTTGAAAGAAAAGGGTGGAAGAGGTTTCGGAGAATATACTAAAAGATTATGCTAGGAAATTAGGATGGGGGCTGAGCAAAATAACACCGAAAGCCGAAGACCGAACGAAGCTTGTCTATTATTCTCCGAGGTCGATTGCTGTAAGACCTCGTGCCACCCTCATGTTTTCTAGGGCGGTGGTCACATATACGGGAAGCAATAGGCAAATGGCACGGGAAAGGGGGATTTAATTATACATTTACGGTTGAAATCGGTGAGAAAAATATTAAACAGACGGTTATCTGAGATCTGAAGACGCCAGAGTACCATTCGTTCGGCCACTAGCCGGACGGCGCGCCGCGGCGACCGGCGGGCGTTACGCCTTCACTCAAAAATATTTTTCTTCTTAGGTTAGGTTATTTTAGGGAAGGCGACCAACAGCTGAGGTCATTTGCGCCATATAGGATAGGTGGGTAATTGGGTAATGGTAGGTATTTTTAGGGAACGGAGGAAGGGTGGAGAGAAACCCGGCGTCGGCATTAGCCTAATCTTAACGAAAGGCGCCAAGGGGACCACGGCTTAACGTCCCATCCGACGGACGGAGTACTGAACTTGAAATGCCCTCCACTAGGCACTCAATTGGGGACCGGTTTTCCACTGAAAAATCCGCCACTGCCGGGAATCGAACCCGGGCCCTCGGGATGGGAGGCCAGTACTCTAGCCACCACACCAACCCGATCCCATTTTTCTTCTTTAATTGACATATTACCTCTGACAAAATATTTCAATTTGTATAGGAGGTTTGTATCTACAACAAATAAATAATGAGCAAAAACGAGGGTAAAGGTACATCGTCAAAAATCGATATTCAAATTTAAAATTGTTATAAACTTTATAACATTGTTCATATTTTATAATATAATCCTATATTAAAGGTTTCCAACTCAAGATATTTGAAATGAGCTCTTTTGCAAGTCTGTTTTCTTTAATAGTCTCGGAGATTTACCTTAAAATGTGTAGTAACTTTTTAAAAATTCAAATTTGCAACGTTGCAATTTCTCGTAAACGGTTTCGTATTTTGCAAAACGGCTTTGAGGTTTCTATTTTCCTAGTAAATGGTGACGTTTTCCCAAGTTTGGTCAAAATTGGTAACCCTAAGACCCACCTGGTCGAACTGAGATGGAATGAACCATGTATATAGATATTTAAGAAATAGTATTGCCTTAAAACAAGTATACCAGGTAAAAAAAATGCATCTATAGCTTTTTTTGTAGTTGCTTTATTGCTTCAAAAGTTATACCCTATTCTGTAGAGTTCCATGAAACAAGCGTTAACCCCAGGTCAGGAAACTTCGTTTCGTATGGAGTGCCCATATTTCTCAAACCAAAATGATAATTTTTTGAATGTATGAGTATAGATGAACGTATAATGGGGAATAAAATATGTTATTACCATTATTGATTGCGAAATGAACGAAGAAAAGCTGAGATCTGAAATTTTCTCTCCGGCAGCAAATACCACTTTCTTTACTCCCTTCCTTTTCAGGCTCTTGTGAGACTCATTTTGTCATTATTTTCACCGTGCTGGCCACGCAATATGAAGCATCGCGTCATAAGCCACCGTGAAAACTATAATACTCACCATTTACAACATCCTCTACTGATGGCAAGTACCGTGCGGCAACAAAAAAACAAGCTATACTACAAGTGTTGAAATATTTATTCGCGAAAATGATAACGATTCACAAACTTAACATTATTTAGTCAGGCACTAGTTTTTCAGAGGAAGACAAAGTCCAATCCAAGGGTCCATAGACAGTGATTTCAAGAAATTCAATTTAGACGTTTTTTCTATACAACTTGAATTATGGTATATTTCCAACCTTCTTATATGAATTTGACACTCCTCCATCCTTTACATTACCATTCCATTTATAATCACTCCTTCAGATAATTCAATATATTTAAACACACTAAAAGATGTATCCATTTCAATAAATGCCACCAGATTTAATTCATCTTTGTTTGCTCAAATGCATGCCTCTAGTTGAATATTGTGAATAAAACTAATTGAAGAAAAAATTACGATCCATTTCGCCTGAATATCGTATCAACTTAAAATTTGTAAGGATATATTTAACGTGATTGTGAACCCAAACGGTGCACAAATCGATTTTTTTACGCCCTTGTCTCTTTTCTCGGACATACGATGGTGATATATTACGAGCAGCTGGAAAAATTCATTGCCGCGCTGGCTCCTGAGGTCATGGCCTGACGATATTTTTTCAGTTCTCATCGGCCAACGCCCATTGCCACATTGAACCCTTTTATTCCTTACGACAGGCAGAAATTCCTTCCGGATGAACTGCTGGCGTTTATATTTCTACCACATGAATTAATCACTAATCCATAAAACACTTTACTCTCGAATAAAAATGAAGAAAAAGCCCACTTAGTTCCCAATCATGACGAGAGAACGGTGAGTGCATTTATTTCCCAAATACATGCATGCTTCCTATCGCTGTATCGTTCTTGTGATGTTTCCATTAATATTCGTTGAAATTATTTATAAGGTAAAATTTTGTGGGCTTGTGAAATAATCCATCATCCACAACCTACTAACTAGGAAAACGTGCAAAAAAAGAGAGAACATTAATTGAGTGTAGGATATTTCATTGGGATATTAAGCCATTTAACAACAACTTTGACAGCGTGGCGCTGAATGCAGGTTTTAGAAGAATTATTACAGAACAGAAACATTCATTTTGACCGTGACTCAAACCCAGTTCTTCTAATTCGCGCCAAGAATTTTAATGTAATAGGCCGTTAATGTACCAGGGTGTTCTTCTTCCCTGTGGATTTTTTCATGCTTCATGGGAACAAGATATTAGACGACCTGCTGAACACACTACGTCACGAAACATCCGTAGTTGTGCGCACTGCGCTAATATTCACGAGGTAACTTTAAATAATAAGGTGCTTGTTTACAGCAAGTTCAGGAATTTCTCACTAGTCACCAAAATATTAACTTCTGATGTGTTCTTTCTGATATGTACAATTTCAGAATTTCCACAGAGAAAAAATCATTCATCTTAACCGATAGTCGGATATGAAACCCCCTGATTTTATTTGAATCTTTTGTTTTATTGAATCTGTGTCTTTTCAGTGATACTAAGGCAATAAAATGAGAGACAGACTAAATTATGTCGATTCCTTGGATATAGAGAATTTTAGAGGAGCTGTGAATCTCTTTCGTCTTTCTTCTGATCGATTTCTTATTTTTCTAATGCCCACTAGAAAATTGTATCTTTCAAGTTGACCTCAGAATGGACTTAATTCCGGCTCGTCAGTTCTATCAATTAAATCTGTGAGCATACCAAAAGGCCGCAGAATTTTGCATTAAGATTTCCTTGCTAATTATATTCCATACTTAACCTGAACGATAATGTCAAGGTTTTAGGAACCCTGAAAGTGGGTCCCCATGGACCTGATTTAAACCTGTTGAATTATTTTATCAGAACAAGGTGATCACAACGGCATGTCTCTAATCACTTTGACTTCAAGAAACTGTCCAAGATCATTCCTTCCTTTTTTCATACCAATTGAAACAAGCCTGCCAAGGGCTGCCGTCGGTCCACATTTGCTAAGCAGTACATTTTCCAAGGGAAATAATGATCTCCTCGCCACTGATACTCTGCACGGCATGAATTTGTTTTAGGAAAAACTAGGGGTAGCAGAAGCTAATAACTTCCAATGACGTGTCATATTTTCTGTTCTACCCAGGCCACCGATTTATCTCATCTCCGTCGTTTTGAAAACCAGGTCCACTATGTTTGATCGGGTCACTATCACTCCGACCCTCGTATCCCCCGCACTCTCCATTGGTCAGGCATGCGTCGATTCCTCTCCTCTCCCTCTCTCTCCCCATTCTCGATTCGACGCCAACCCTGAGGGATTCCCACTCTTTGCTGTCAACGCATATGCATATTAAGGGTTTACAGTCACGCATGACTCAGATGTGGCTCGGTCGGGGAGGGGTCAAGGACGGAGCGTGCTTGCCCATTATTCACCTCCTCGCCTCGCCCCGCCCCCTCTTCTCCCGCCTCTCCTACGCAACTCTGAAATCCACATGCCCGCTCCAACCCGCAAGGAAGCGCGGGACGAATATGGCCGGTGGTGGGCACGGCGCGCGGCGTTGCGTCTCCACCCGTGACGCTGGAGAAGGGTGGGAAGCGTCATAGGGTATTTACATAGGTATGTGCATAGGTATGTACAAGTATGTAGATACATACATACATAAACAGTGAGATTCTCACCCTGAGAGACAGATCTTGAGCGTGTGGTAAGGGATGAACCGTTAACAAACATGTGTAAATGTTGCTGTTGCGCAATAGGAAAAATGTGCCAGTTGTGGCAGTGGCATAAATGACATACATTCACCAGGCGCGTGCAATTTAAACATTAATGACCACGAAGGCATAAATTTTATTTATGGCATGTGTTGGAATACGTTATTTAAATCGTTTGGCCGAAATTCAGTCCAAGAAGATCTCATCGCGCGGTACTCTACACCAGTGTTGGTAAAAGTACTGAGAAAAAGTAACTGGGCTCAATTACAGTTACTTCGTAAAAAAAAGTAATCAATTACGAGTACAAATTACTGATTTTAAAAAGTAATCAGTAAAATTACAGTTACAATTACAATTACTTCTTGTAAGATTGTCCACTCTATAGAGACCATCTGGCAACTGTCGAATAGTGCAGTAAAATTAGTGCAGCATGTAGAATAATTGAGTCATAGAAATTGCTAAAGTTGCAATTTCACTTGCGATACATACAATTATAACTGCTGTAACGACACAAGGGGTGTCATATTTTGTACTCATCATAAGTACACTACAACATAAGGGTGGCTGCACCTAAACAAGCAAATAATGGTACTCAGGGATTCGAAGTTATCTGTAGGCCTAGGTAAATCAGTGATTAAGTAAATACGATGAAGTAAATTATGCAACTTTAATATGCACAAAATAAGAAATACATGACAAAGAGAAAATAATTATTAACTAGAAACAAACCTAAAAATTATGAAATGATATTCTTAATCTAACGCATCCTTTTGACCTTACAGAATAGTGGCATATTAAAATTTTCATCGCTGAGTCGTGATCTGTTTGCTGTTAGCACCTCCTTGCACACACTAAAAAGTCTTTCAACTGGAGCACTTGATGTGTTATATTTCACAAATGTTTGTGTTGTGACCTGTGTTATATTTCACAAATAGAGACTTCAGAGAGGGAAATTTCAATAGCAATGACAGAGTGGTATTAATGCAAGACAAATAGGAAAGTGTCTCCTCCATGGCTAGAGACACCAAATTCTCCTGTGAGGGAAGATTACCGACCGACGTACGCGACCTTGAACGCTTCCATGTTCAAGCTTGTATACCGGCCAGCGAAGGTGCCTGAAAGTAATTCAAGTTTACGTGGGAGCGAGTAAAGTAATCGTCGATTACTAGCAAGTAACGATTACAGCGAAAGTAACGATTCCTCTTTCACCGTAAGGAGTAAATTACAAGTAAAATTACATTTTGTAAAAAGTAATCGTTACAAGTACAAATTACTGCAAAAGTAATCGTTACAAGTAATCCGATTACTTTTACTCGATTACTTACCAACACTGCTCTACACCAAGGACAATAAACATACACGCGCTTCAATTATTACATTTTTAAGATATGTTTTGGCTGCTTATATACATGCCTAAGTCTTTTAATCTGTAATAATAAAAAAGGGACATTGAGCGGTCGAGTAAAACTCCGAATATTGATTGCTGTGATGGTCCTCCTGGTCCTTTCCTAGCGCTCACACTTCATCGTAATTAAGAATTTCCCTAAACACTACTTCATCATCGACAAATGGTGAAGTAAGTTTGAGTGTGTATTCTCCAATGGATGCCTTTTATGGCGCCAAGAAGAGGTAAAGTAGTAAAGACACGCACACGTGGGATGGGGCGAATCGGTCGAAAAGTTTCATGAAGGAGGTTGGAGAAAATGAAAGGGATTAGGGTAGAATTAACAGGGATGGCAAAGGATGTTAATAACAGGGGTGGACAAATATGCTAATTGCCATTAAAGGTGCTCTAGAAGCATGGCCTAGAGCACAATTCATGTGAAGTGTAGCCATTATTGAAAGTACTACCAAGAAAGGAGAGTTCAGATAAATTACGGAGCTGAGTGCTGCCGAAGCATTAGGAAAAGTCCTTGAGGGACAATTATCAGTGAGGAGCATGATTAAGAAATGCATAATGCCATGCTTCATTTTTTCCACCACATATGTCGCAGTACCATTAGCAGTGGCGTGAATATAGGCTTAAAGGTAACATGGAAGCCCTAAGCTGCGTGTTCAAATCCAATCCAGGGTATGGCCGATGAGTTTGTCTTATAATTAAGATGCCTTGTTAGTTGGGGTACATAAAACCCAATTACATCACATACTACTGAAACGAACGGACACAAATGAAGCCTATACGGTAGGGGGAGAGTTTATCAAACGTTACCTAACAGGAAATAAAAGCTGTTCGAATACCCGTTCATTCAAAATCGTTCATCAAAAATTGATAGAACATTCATTACAATATTATTAGTCTCTACACCTAAACTCTTGATTTTGTGGGTAATAATATTTCAAGATCAATCATAAGATTTCCGAATCCGTATTCTGGTATTGTAATATTACTGATATTTCAGAAAAGTTAGCAAACCTTTCCATTGGGCATTAAATTTACTACCCAGAGACACGGAAACGTTAGTTACTGCCTTTAGGCAAAAAATGTATTAAAATATTCAAAGTGATTGCGACCTATTTCTCCAAACTAGTACAAGTAACAAGTAAAACTAGTAAAGGCGTACTATTGGGATGAGCGCATATTTATAATGAACCCATTTTCAGTAGGAATAAGGGCAAGGAAAATTTAGAGACTTATAGAAATGATATAATGTATAATACCACACTACTCATGTATTATTCAGAGTTAGAATCGATGTGTAATTACAAAGCAGAAAAAGGGAAATTTTACTCCGAGCAAAGCAAAATTATTTAGGGGCCAAGAAAAAATTAAATCAGAAGAATAACGAGAGAAATATGGAGAGCAGGGGAGTGACAAAACCAATGGCGGTGCAATTTCATTATACCCCGATACCCTTTTCAGCGTTCTGGGGCGCGTTGCAATTCAAATGACTCAGTTTCATCTCATACCCACAAATGAGTTTGCTGAAAAATAAGGATTTCGCGTGAAAATATGTTCAATTTCGGGAATACAATGCGGAGTCGAAGCATGCGCTTTAAAAGGTTTCGATAAAAATAAGTCCCAAGACTCTGCCGCCAGCATAACGAGTCGCGGGAAATATGTTTCCTTAATTTACGGCTATTTTTACCGTCGATATGAATAATTCAAGCCACCAAGGCAAAGGTTTTATGCATTAATTTTAATCTAAAAGCATGAAATCAGGAATCACTGAAAATATGAAGCCAGGAATCATCCAAGAGCATCCAGTTGCTGTAAAAGGAATGCAAGTAGAGTAGTTTTCTGTTATTAAGAATTAATAATGAATTCTGTAGTTAAGGAGCCATGATTGAAAAAGGTGCCACCTACCTATGATAATCCTATACATTAAGGAAAAAATGGAGGAACTCAAATCGTTCCACTTAAAGATCAGAACCCAAGGACTAGCTGACTTCATCTACTTCGCCAGCACTGCATCTCATTACGGTCGAGGCAATGAACTCGCCTGCCTCCTATTTAATTTCTCTGGAAAGCGGCACTATCGGAGCGGACTTCTGCCCGCTAAAAGAAGGCAAACACGGGGCGTTTCATTTCGTTCTTTCCGCGCGACCGACGGGCCTCCTCGGAGAGAGGCAAGGCCAAACGGAACAGCCGAATATGAACCAACTCTTTTGGCGAGAATTCGTGAGTGGGGAGCTCTCTCTCACCTGAGGACGTGGCGATTGCTTTCCGAAATCATTTTCACGAACGTCATAAACGTGGGAAGAGAGGGCCCGAAAGGGCAGTTCCTGAAATTGCGTGTCTTCCTTTTTCTCGATATAACACTTTCAAATAAACGAATAAAACTCACATATTGGGCAGTCATGAGAAAATCGACACCATTATACCCGCACAAGCTCATATGAATTTTCAAAATGACCTCCTCAAGGTGAATTCTCTTAAGGCACTCTCATCGTCATATGTCAGCAATCCTAATATTGGTTTGACGCAGCTCTCCCGGCCGACCCAGGAGTCGGCCAAGGTGGCGGCGAGGTAAAGTCCTCCCCTGCTAATCCTGGGGTCGCGGGTTTGAGTCCCGCCAGGGTGGGCTTTTCTCGGCCCAGGGCATGGATGTTTGTCAAGCTCTGTTGGTTCAGCTCCTGGGAAACCTGATGACAGGCAAATGCCTATTGGGATCCCAGGGGCATATGGACCAACAGAATGGTCCGGCTGCAAAAAAAACTTGATTTTACTATCAGTCAACCTCTTCGTATTTACATAACTCGTCTCTTTCACAGCCTTCACTACTTACTCCATATATTTCATACGAAGCTATCCTTGCCATCCTCGCCATTCACTTATTCCCGGACGATTGGCTTCATCAGACTATATTGTCTCAAGATATGGCCGAATAGGTTTTTTTCTATGAAATCTTATCAATCCTCTTTTTTTTCCACTCTTTGGAGGGTATCTTTAGTCACTCTGTCGATCCATTTTATCTGAATCATTCTTCTGCAGCAAACTTCTATGGTGCAGCCATTGTCCATGCCTCACTGTCATTAAGAAGCGTGCTCCAGATGTATGTTCGTATGAGTTGTTTCCTTACTTCCACGATTGGATTTCCAGCTGTAAGTTGATTCCTTTTTTTTTGTAGAATACCCTATTTGCCTAGGTTGAAGACGCCGGCGAAAAAATTGTCCGAGCAATATACCAATAATTCGATTTAAAGTAATAATAGATTATAAAACATTCACTTTACGAGTCCATTGACATATTTTAAATGGCAAAGCGAATATATGAAGGCTGTAGGGTAGTGAAAGGGTGACAGAGAGACACAAGTCTGGATATGACAAAAGAAAAAGACAGCAATTCCATGTGGCATGAGGAAGAGAGATAAACATTACACAAGAAGAATGAAAATAGGAAGGAACGAGTTAGAGAGTGATGGGAAAAGTTAAATTAATTTTAAAGGTCTGTGAGCGGTTGAACACCAATTAAAATAATAACATAATCTATGAAGTTCCACGTAAATTACATGGATGAAATCAAACGCTGGTAACTTTTAACGTAAGAAATAATTTTTCCCTGGAATGAATTTTTTTTCCATTTTGGAAGATACGACAACAGATTAGGCATCTTGATATTTCGCCGGTGTTTGTGACTGAAACAATGAAATTCTTAAAGTGGACGAATGGAAGTGGCACGTAAAATATAAAGAAAAACTCGAGCTTTCAAGTGTGGGAAACCATTGCTGTCGGCACAACACTACGTGGAAAGTGCATGGGCTAATCAAGGACAAAGAGGGGAAGTCGAGAGGAGAGAAAAGTAGAGTGAAGAAGGGAGCGAGAGAGGATGGAGAGAATCGTTTTGAGCAGGAGACTTGATTTCCACTCAATTGGCGATTACTCCAGGGGTCTTTGCAGTCATCGGAATGAATCTCTGCCCTCGTCCACCTGGTGGTCTCCCCCCTCTCAAATCCCGTCGTATGAAACTACTGATGCGACGACCACGCTGACCGCGAAGGGACTACGAAAGGGCAAATTAGATTGCGCCAGCCGGTTGGAAAGAAATTCGCGAGAAGGAGTGGCCTTGGCATTCATATGGGACACCGAGAATAATAAGCTGATACACAGAGGCGTGTTCATTTGCATTTCGGCCAACATGGAGGCCATCCGGTCACTTCCTCTTGTTTTATGTTTGACCGTCGTAGTTTCCACGACTAAGCCTTATGCAGAATAAGAACGACCTAATCATTAGCGCTATTTTCTGGACAAAATATTGCGCTAAAATAAATAATAACATGTGATAAAAGTGAAAATATACATATTTATGTGCCACCGCGGTAGTCTGGTCGTTAATGCGTCGTCCTGACAATGCAAAATTCGCGAATTCATTTCCCATCTTAAACATGGGTGTTGAGATTGCCTTAGGATTACATGAAGGATTAAGGCTAGTTAAATAAGATTCGATTTAACCACAACAGTCTGAGACCTTAAAGCTGAACGCTGCTACAACTACTACGTGACAAATTTAAGGAAAACACAGCAGAAGATCTATCTAGATCCACCAAATTACCACGATTGGAGAAAAACGCAAGGTAAATCGTTAATATAATTCTTTAGGCAGATGTAAAGCCTTATCACTAATTAGTGCTGTGGAATTAGGAGATAAAATAACTGCGAGGATAGCCACTAAAATTTAAGAAAGATAAGATTAAACGAAAGGAACTAATCAATGCATTATATTCGTCTCTGAAAAATCGAATCGTTCTCAGGGTAGTCATGGGAGTTAATTGACAGGCTGAAGTCTAGCTGAAGGGCTTTAGCGAGAAGAGAAATGGGAGACTGTAGAAACGGGACCAAGCGGAACGTCGGATGCGTTCGTAGCTGAGCTCCGCAATTCAATGGGCCAAGATTCGATTTCTCGGTCGGCGGGATGTTGCGGAAACGTTTCCGACCACGCTTGCGTGCCTTGCTGGGAGAAAAACCAGCGTCTGGTCACCTCCGTTCGACGGAACAGGGAGGTCAATTCACGCGCGCCCAACCCCCACCCTGCCTCCTGAAGTCAAAAAGGTTCCGTTGCGTGCTGAAGTCCTCGTGGTTGAGGAGACAAACTACTCCATTCCCGCATTGTCCACACAGTCCATAGTAATAAACATGAAATGGAAATGTTTTTGAAAGGCAAAGATATGAATTCATACGATAGAATAAGGTATTATTTTGGCTTAGGTTCACTTTTAAAAATTAAGGTTGGGCAATTTGGAGGTTTATTAGATTACGGAAATATACACCTGAAAGAATATATTTTGATGTCTCACTTTCCGCGCCCACTAAGTACTAGATTTGAAGTTAAAGCAACAAATAAATGTTTACTAGTTTAGTTGCTGCTGGTAATAGTCTTCTTTGTAGTGCATGTTGGAAAAAACTCTAACTTCTACTCATGAATATCAGCCAACATATAAAGCCAACTCATTGCTATGCATTTTGCAGTAGCAAGTAGCAGTCAGTTCCTTCGGTAGCAAGTAAGATATTTTTTATCTGGAAATGATTCTGTCCCTACCACATAGTATCTAGTAAGATTTTTGATGATATTGTACAAAGATATTTCAAAGGTGAAACACACGATTTCTCCGCGATACTAACATTCTGCGACGTGCCGTGTAGATGCATATGAAGGCAATAGTAATTGTCAACTACAAAAGAAAAATTCCTGAAATCGAAAGAAAGAAAATACTGGTAAGAGATATATTGAAACATTCAAGATAAAATTTCTTTAAACCAGATAAGCATCGATTTACAACCAAATGACTTGGTATCATTCACGCCATCTAAAAACCTATTCCTGGCAATTCCAATAGCATGGTATTGATTTGAGAATATATTTTTCATTTAATCATTAGGGCCTTGGCACTCACAAGGCCTGATGCAACATAAAACGCCATTAAGGGAAACATTAAGCGCGAGAAACATATTTAAGGCCAGGGCTCGGTAATTGGAGCGCGTTATTTTCCAATCTTGGTAGGGAAAGCCCTATATTCAAGCGTGGAAAGACTCGAAAAAATTCCTTCCAACTCACCCCGTTCCCTTCCATAGCTCTTATTCACCTCGCGGCCACGAGCGATCAAAAATAACGACAGAAACAAGTAATTAAGACGGGCGATTGCGAACGGGATTCAAAAAATAAAAAAGGAAATAATGAACGCGCAACGATGGAAGATGATGAATGACGGAGATTGTATACGAAATGGATAAGGGTTTCTCAGAGCCAGCGATTCAAAGGAAAGGTTGTGGAAGATAAAAGGGGCAGACAAGGGAAAAAATTCCTTCCACGAAAAATAAAACAAGAGTCTCTTTATTTAATACTCGGAGAGAGGACAAATTAATCATGGAAATAGCTGCCCCGGAAAGTAGAATAAATACCGCGGCTGAAAAGAAATTCACATACAAGGGGGAATAGGCAGGCAGATTGAAAAACGGGCCGAGGAAGGGGGAGGAGGGTGTGCTGAGATCGTGGGCCGACTCCAAGGGGACGGATACACAAAAGACCAACGTCGGAGCTATTCAATGGACTTAGTGCAGCAAAAAGAGCGGAAGGGGAAGAATGGAAAATGGGCGGAGAGAACGAAAGAGAGAGCGAGGGAAGTAGCAACATGTATCATCCCCTTGCAAGAACACCCTCGACCATTAACGTTACAAGAACGAGAATGTAAAGGAATGGGGACACGGGGGATATCCTCGCGGTGGCGTTGACCTACTCCCGAGGAGCGAGATCACAGGAGGTCATCCTCCCGACCCCCTGCGTTTGGGTGTCCGGGTCTCGCGCGGTCACCATGAAGCGAGGAAGAGAGAGAAGTCACGCTGGTCGCGCGACATTCATCGCCAAACTCCATCCCCCCTCCCCTTCCCGTGTGCCTAGAAACGCTGTCGACTGGACTACAGTGAACATGAAGACGTGAGGTGGAAGAGAGAGGAGGAACGAGGAAGAAACAGGAAGAAGCTGCAAGGGAGGAAAAAAATATCGAAATGAACAATATCGGACGCGTGCAGACGGGTTGTGGGACGTAATGTCCCCAAGGCGCACCACGACAAGAATGGGAAACAGACGAGTGCGAGGGTCTCTTTAGAGTCACGGAGAGGTGACAACAGTAAAGGAAGAGCGACGGCTCGCGTATCTACTCTGTGCCCCACCAGCCACCACCAACTGGGTATTGCTGTCGGCACACACCACCTCTGAAAAGACTAGAGCCACGTCATCGCTCTAGACAATTGACATTTATGTCCAATACAATGACACAATACACTTTCGACAATTTTAAGTCTGTTCACACGAATAGAATAATTCCATCTCTGCCTCACCAATATTTTCCCAGATTTCCTAATTGAAGTTACCTTGATTTTAAGGAAATGATTGGAAGTTTTGAAGGAAAAAAGTTATTTAAATGGCACCAAATTCCTATAGTTGTAAAAAAAATACGTATAAATTTGAATTTTGTCAGCAATATCTCCCACATAGGTCCATACTGAATACGTTGACTGCAACGCAGGGGAAACCATTGTCCGATAAATATGGATCTACGCGTGATGTGCCCGGAAGGAATTCAAATCCAAAACATTTCACCACGGAAGTCTTTAAAAAGTACAGATAAGCATGCATAATGATTTTTTGAATGAAGTAGGTAATAGAATTGAAGCAAAAGGAGTCTTTTTAAGTTTCCAAGTAGTCGTTAAAGCACTGCGATTGGTTTGCGTGGAGATATCAGGTACTTGCGACGTATCGTTACGGTGAGGCTTTAGGCTAGAGCCGAGGGAGGAAAAGGAGTCGGGGAGGAGGGGGATGTGGAGACACACGGGATCCCCGAAGCGCGGAAGGATTGATAACGATCGAGAACGAGAGGAACGAAAGCCCCAGTCGTGAGTACTTGCGCTGTCGGATCCGCTCGTTTGAGAGAACCGCACCCTCTTAATGAGGGAGAGGCGGCACTGCCAGGGGTTGAGGGAGGGAGGGGGAAGGCACTTGCGATAGGTACCCCGACCGTCGCGCGAGGAGCGCGTGCAAGGTCGTGTCGGGACAGCGACCATGAAGGTTTTTATCGCATGAATAATGAAACAAGTTATGCGGGATGGCTAAGCAGGAAGAGCTCTCGGCTTCAGAACGTGAGGTCTCAGTTTCAAATACAGGCGGAATGGAGTGCAATCTGTTGGATGTAATAGTTTGAAATCAGATTTATTGCACGTTGAACTGCTTCATTCCCTAGGTTAATTTACTCCACTTGACAGTAGCCTGCAATATATTTGTCAACAATATAATTTTGTGCGTAAAGGACATGCATGACTGACGTATAGCTAGCCTATATACCCTAGTGGTGACTTACAGGGCAATTATATTGTCCGATTCAGATCGCATATTAAATGACTGGCGGCCCAAGGAAAGATACTACCGACATGCATAGCAATGTAGAAAGAGATAGACCTGCGTAAGATCACCTCACTTCCGTCTCACAAGTATTCTCATTCAGTACATGCACATCTACGTAATGCCCTGCGAGCCACCGCGAGTATGTGTGGAAGGGGGTGAAATTTCACCATACATGCACTACTTATATGGAACTAAAAGTCACACATATAGTACAAGAGGTCAGTGGTTTTTTAAGCTCTCGGATTTTTCCAATCAAAATATTAACATTTAAAATAGAAATAGACACATCAAATAATGTACTTAAATTAAAAAATTTCGATTAATTTGTTTGAATGTTATTCAGGGTACCACTCAATTCGTCCCTTGAATCTAGTATATTTTCAATCTTAAAAAAATCTTTTCTTCTCTCCCATAATAATAATCTTAAGCCTCTTATAAAATTTACAAAAATATTAAAAATGAAATCTTATAAAATAAAATTATTAAAATTATAAATTAAATTTCTATTTAACCACCCATCGTAATTTGAAGGAATATTACAGTTTACCACTTTCATGAAGGTAATTAGATATTTGGAGTTATGTTCTTCCTTTTTGTTCCTCTGTGATATTTGTGGGTTAGTAAATGAAAAATAATTTTTTTAAAGAAACTAATGTTGCATGTTGAAAAACATATTTTACCGTCTATTGCTGTGTGAAAATCTAACGCCACGTAAATTCGAACTCGGTAGTTATATGAGCGTATCCCCGGCAGCCTATATTCTGCGGGTTGATGACATTTAATGATTTTTTCAAGATTCTGGTTCGTTCACTTACGGTTCTCCAATCAATCAAGCGTGGCATAAAACCAAATCGAAACTGCGTAATGATTCTGGACTCATATTTTTATATTATAGAATAGATATTGAAGCGCGGTGAACATGGGATAGGGGATAATTTGGGATCAAGTGCTCGAAAAATTCAAATGCTCTGACACACTCGATATGGGGTCTCAACTGACAGAAGTGATCTCTCTCTATCTCTCGTGGGAAGCAGTCTTGGGTATTACTTGCGCACCAATGGATAAAGTCATATTGCACCATCTAACCTAACATTTAAATCTTAGGACAACCACAAAATTCATTCCCTGGACGGTATTCGTACCCACGACCTTTCTGTAGCCAGACAAGCGCGTTACAGACCTGGCTACCGCTCTCTTTCTCTCTACACTTTTTCTCCAGTGTGTTCTCGAGATACATTTGATATGTTCTCATCATCACTGCAGTGTCCCCAAATATTCCAAACCTGTTCCCTACCAGACAGTGGAGCTAGAGTGAGCACCCAGGTATTCAAACTCAACATCTATAACCAAACTCCCACCCCCTGAATCCTATGTATACGTACGATATCAAGGTGAAACGTAGGGACAGGAATATGACGGGAGAGACATGGAAATATTAAGGGGCCAAAAAAACGGAACGAAGGGAATGGAGGGGGAAAAATAATAATAATAACAAGATCTGACCCCGGAGATGCGTGCGTGATATGTCGAGGACGCTCCGTCGGGGAGAAGGGGGCAGGGTGCGCTCTGTGTCCTGGCGTGCTGCGCAAATATGCATGTGCGTGACGCTATGACGAGCCGAAGAGGAGCGAAAGAGGAGAAGCAAGTGAGAGTGGGGAGGAGTCCCTGAAAAGAGCAACGGTGAGGAAAAGGGAGGAAGATAATGAGAAAGATAGGGAACTCGAGGAAGGGAACTGGGAAGAGGACAGGGGTGGGGGAAAGAGCACAATCTAATGTATATTTTTCCGTGCTCGTTTCAAATGCGTTGGTGGTGCTTCACCAAACAAAATTTTTCCTATTGACTGTTTTTTTAAACCTGCAACCATACGACAAAGGCGCTCCTAGGACTTACGGAAACATAAAGTCTCATCCGAGCAAATTTATCCTAATTTTAAATATAATTGTACAAATTATCTATTACCATTAAGGAAAAGGGAGAGTAAATATTATCGTAATATTCATTCTTCCTCTGACTGGAGGTCCTCCAAAATGCGAGGACCGGGGCAGGACCCAAGCTTGCCCGACTGAAAGAGAGCCACTACCATCCGATTTATTTTCCTCCGAAATGGATACCGTGATAGGGAAATCGGTAGCGTGTCGTCTGGAAACCCAAAGTTTGCGTGTTTAAACCCCTCCTTGAGTGTAATCGTTGTGTTCGACTACGGCTTATGTTTAGCTTATACGGTGCGATATAACCTTAACTGTTAGGAGTATTACGAAACCTAATTTTGACTTTTGCCACTGGACTATAAATACCTTCTACATCACCGTAATTCACTTTACTGCTAAACAAATATGCTACCACCTTTCGTACATCCAACATTATCTATCCTCTTCCTTCCCCGTCCCCGTTTACACAACATTCTCCCAAATACAAAGGACAAATTCATTCCCCCGCATCTAGGGTCACTTTAACCCCCGATCCCCCGCTTAAATGACCAATTGTAACCACCGCCGTAATATGTCCCACAAAACTTCTTCAATTTTCATTCGTGCCCAAAGATTTTTTCAGGAGTGCTCGTGCGATTTCATTTTCGCGTCGAAAACGTGGCTAGAGCTCATCTGAGCGTTCACGGACTACGTCCTTGCGTCTGCATGCACGCGTTCGTGCGCTTGTGCATCTGAGTGCGTGTGGAAATGGATAACCTTTTAACCCTCTCCCCCCCCACTTAAGGCCACTTTCCTCATGGGCCAGTCCTATCCCCATCCCAACCCTCCCTCTCTCTCCCTCTTCCACCCCTTCCTCCACAGCGCGCAACTTGTCCCTCCCCTCCCACAGCCATTTCGCGCCCTGCCCACCCCCTCTCCTCCCCCTCTCCAGCCCCCACCTCCCCTCACTTCTCTTCCCAAGAGCACATAGTCACGTGCAACGAATCGATGCCCGCCCTCCCCTCCCGCCTCTCCCTCACACTCGCTCACCAACCCCCTCACACAACCCTGCGACCCGATTCCCTCCCAGTAAACCCCGACGCTCCTCCAAAGAGGTTTTCTCAAACTACCCTTTTTCCCAGACCACCGACTCCCCTCTCCCACAATTCTTCTCTTGGATCACGACCCTATCGCACGTTTGATTTAAACGTTTCGGCGTCCTTTTCGACCACCTTCCTCGCTTCCTTCCACCCTCGTCCTTGATGCTGCGATCCATCAGCATCACGGTTTGTTTTGGTTTTGCAAACGCCTGATTTCTTAAGTCCTTCTCCCATCCTCAAGAAGCGATCATCTTACAATCAGTAAAAAATTTATACCAAAACGAAAAAAATGGTAATGTAAAATAATAGTGAAGTAATTCATCATTTCTTATGATTACACTCCAGAAAAAAAATACGTCAACCATATGTTTTCTCTGCCTTAAATGATCGAATTCTTCCCAGGATGATGACTAATATTTTTGAAGTTTTCCGATCAATTTTAATTTACAGAAACATTACAAAATTTAACTATATAATTAAATTAATTGTATCAAACTTCTTCTTGTGAAATTGTTCCATAACACCGTAAACAACTACGTCACTTTGCAAATTTTACTTATAATTACTCTTACGTTAAATTAACAAAATTTCTTGCCGTATTTACTAAATGATTCTTTTTTTTGAGCTTTTTGATTTTGAGCTATGAGATTTCATTTTACTTACTATACATTCATAGAAAAGTAATTCCTTGGCTCTTAAGAGAAAAGAATACAATTATCACTTTTAGCGTTTCATGTATAACTTATGCTGCTATTACTTCTCGTAAAAACGTGGGATTGAAGTATTCCGGAAATAATAAGACGCGTCTTAACTCAAATGCACTCACTCTATGAACAAATTGACAAACCCAGAAAAATATTCTCGTGAGAAAATTTAAAATCAAAATTAGTGAGGCTGACGCCATGACGTCCGCAGAAACTCTACCAAAATTATCAAAAGTCATGTCATAATGTAATTCCCAACGCTTTTGTTGTGATGCCTTGACAGTTCCAGCATAAATAAGAGAATTGAGTTGAAAAAACATAAATATGAACTCCTCATTTCACTCGTGCATGGCACATTCAACTTTCTTGGCAGACGTATATTCGGAATGTATTTAACATACATGAAAGAATCTACCAGCAGCGTTAGTAACATATTCAGGCAGAAAAATGAAGTTGATTAGGTAAGTTATCCCCATCCCCAGTTTTTGTATATAGCCCATACCGGCACACATTATCCCAATGTAAGGCATAGGCAGTGCTTGAGGACTTCTATGCATTAGCGTTTACAATATAGTGTATATATTTGAAGTAGCACATTATTATTATTATAGGCTATATTCGTCCGCAATAGTGATCAAAAAGTCTTTACACAGTTTCAGTGCATCTAACTTCCACCCTATCATCAGCAAACAGCTCGTTCCTAATCGTAATTATTTCCTGGAAGTTTAATACTCCCTTCTGCAAAAGGTAATTCATCTGCCCCTCTCCCACTCTCTGTCATTAATCTTGCGCGTGCAAATCTCTCCATCTTACTTCCCACCTTTACCCCATAGCCTTTTAAGCTTCTGACACTCCTCTCCTACCTTTCCCACTATCCCTCTGTTGATTTGCATTTCCTTACCCTATCTCCCCTTCATTAATTCGCTTTCCTACCTTAATTTCTTTTCTATTTTATCGATATTCCCCTCCCTGTAGTGAATGTCGGCTGCTTAAACTCACAGGCATACGTTAGTTTATATTTTGCAACTTCTTTTCCGATAATGTGCTGCCAAAAGTTTCAAACAGTTGAATGCAGAAAACTGTTTATTTTAATAACCTCTTAACACCTGCTACTCCTTTAACCTCTGTCATAACCATGCATCGCTTGATGCAACGTTACCTGTTCCCGTTGGTCATAATATTCCCTATCTCGAGAGATTCGATCGTTATTTTTATCAATGACTTTCTCGGTCTATGTATCTATCTAGATCCAATCTACCCCCTTGTGATCAATTAAATTCTTACTACATGCCTTCTATTTCCATCCACATAATATTCATGCACCCAAAATCACCGTAATCAGCTGATAGTTATGCTTATCCCGGCATATAGTAGTCACAAATCCTTGAGATGCGGTCAGATTAAATAGACGCTTATGCACAGCTATTTTAGTTTCACTATATAAATATTATTTCATTGATGTGCTCTACGTACGTATAATAAACTCTCCACACATTTAACAGCATTTAAAACTCCTCATGAAATGCGCCAAGTAATCTGCTCCCTTGAGTTTTATAGCTCTCAAAATAACTTCTTATTATAATAACGTATTTTCTCTCCCTCAAACCCATTCAATGTCAATTTGAGTCCCATAGTTGCCACAGATATCTTATCTAAAAGTATTATAAATATTAAGGGCCTTCATGAGCCTGAATGCCACTGGTTTTCAACAGCGTCATATTCGGGGTTCTGTCGAACCATAGTTTTCCAGTGGGGTCTCGAGTCGAGAATTTTTTAAACTCAAAATCTCGGGTGAATAGTCCACAGAGAGCTGTCAAAAGAAGGCAGTCGCCTCTGGCAGTTCTAAACATAGCGCTAAACTTGACGCTATTTGCTATCGGGAATAGAAAGGAACGAGGGCTGAGCACAACGTCGATGACACCCGCCTTAACTCCTTCCGATTCCGGTGAGCTGCCTCGTTTGAATCCGATCCTCCTCTCAGTCGCCATTCGGTCAGCGTTCAGTCAGAATTCGGCAGCTACTCCTATTCCACCGCAACTCTCCCATAAACCTCAAGGGGGACATGAGAAACAATCGATGGAAGGAGTACCGGACCAAGGAAGGGACCTTGAGGGAACCCTCCAATCAAGCGCCAGCCCCCGTACGTACGTCCGTGTGACCCACCCATCGTCTAACCTTCACCTTCGCACTCACTTCCCTTCCTTCCTTCCTACCGTAGTAAGGACTCCTCTAGAACCTTCCTCCCTTTCCCCAAGCACCCCTCTTTCTCTATATACCTATATATATTTCTCCCTCTCCCTCGACGCAAATCTCCTTATCGCCTGTCTCGTTCTGATCCATCCCTTTGCTCTAATCCACCGCCACCTTATGCCGTATACAGACCACTGATACAGTTCCGATCATCTCTGGGCAACCGTTTTTCCTTTTCTCCGATCCTCCACATATGTACGTACCCACACGCCTGTCCGTTCGGACGATCCTTTCCCATTCCACCCACATGTGTTCTATGCTTCCATCCCTCCTTATCTCCATCTCTTCGTCCCCAATTCACTCCCTTCCTTGCCCAGGAATTCCATTCCATTTCCCTCGCCAAGCCGTGCTCCTCCCAGATAGCCCTGTCCATCGAGGAGAATATGGCCCAGGAGTGTTTTTCCAACGGCGATTTCCGTGTATTCCTTTACTTGCGTTATGGAAGGTTTCAATTCCGACTCTAACCAATATTTGCCGCAATATTTCCAAGTGAACGCACACAGACGGGAATTTAATTTTTTTTACTTCCTTCTTTTCAATTCCTTCCAGAGGAAGAACCTGAAGCCTTCCTTCGCGTTCCCCCCATCTAAACTAATGTTACAAAGTCCTTAGGAAGAGCACTCCTTACAGTAACCATAACGACAACTAGCTCTTACAATCGATGCTAATAACTTGAAGAAACAGGCAAAATTTGAGAGATGACCGTTACTTTTTAGCTCTTCTAAGTGCAATTAAAACCATGACTACATCGCTAACATGTGTTATTATAAAGATCCATAATCCAGCCCTTGACAATTGGTACCTCAAGTGAAGACGAGAAGAGTTAAATAGTAAAGAACTCGTGGAAAGCAAGGCAATCTGGGTCTGAAACATGGTCTCAGGTGAAGAAGTTAGAGAAAAGATTCCATTTCTAGGATGAGCAAGGAAAGGCCGGCGGACAAAAAGAAAAACTGAAAAAAATGAAGGAGACGTGCGGACAGAACAAAATAGGTGTACGAAAAGGCGGACGAGACAGAGATAAGCCCTAATGGTTGGATCAGTAATCAAAAAGGGAGAGAGAGTACAATCACTGGACTAAGGAAACTCATAGTTTAAAAGCCATATTTTTGTCATTTTTCTGATAGGTTGTGATAGAAGATTTAACTGGCAATTGAGTAATTTTTGTCATTTTGAAGCCTTCCTGTAACGGAATAATATTAATATCTACCATAAAACCTTATGAGAATAAGCTATATATTTAAAAATTACATTGTTAAACAAGTTAAAAACTGTTCTTGTAAATATATTATTTTTATCAATCAGTTACTCTAATCGGTATGAAAACAGCAAAATTCAAAAATTTATTAGTTACTCCTCGATTAATTAATTTGATAATATTCCTTACACTTTATCACTTTCGCTTTTTTAAGGAAAAATATCCAAGTTCATCGCAAATTCTTAAAAAACATGTGGTTAATTTGTAGTCTGCCGGTGCGGTAGCTACAATCCTGTCATCTGGGCTGGCGTTTTCATCTTTTACGTTGACGTAGGCACGAGATCCAAGTGCCCTCCCCCCTTCCGTCCCGTCATCCCCTTTTCTTTCGCATCCCCCATATTCGATTTCTCCATCGGCTGGCCTTCCTTACTCCCGACCTCCTTGACCGCAAGCCTTTCGCTCTCTCTCTCTTTCTTTCAACTTCCTCTCACACACTCACCCGCAACCACCATCAACTCTCTCTCCCTCTCTTTCCCTCTTCTCTCCCTCCTCCTCACACAGCGTTGTCGACGGGGAATAAAGAGTCTCTCTTTGCCGTCCACGGACATCTCACACGAAAAAGAAATAATAATACCATACTCTTCTCCAAAGGAGAGCGTTTTTTTTCCTCATTCTTTTCACTTTTTTCTGAACGACTCCCTAGATTTCGCCAGCGGGAGTGGCTGCCCTTTTCGTGAAGTGCAGCGCGGGGACAGAGGGAGGGACAGAGGAAGGAAAAATGGGGATGGAGATATGGAGTGGAGATGAGATTGCAGGAGAAGTCGAAGGGCAGCGCCATTGATGCATACACACACACACACAATAATGAATAAGTGTTACTCCACCATGCGCAGAATGCTGGGAGCCTAAGGTTAAAAATACTATCACATTTTTGCGTGATTACCTGAATCCATACTTAACACCCATATATTTTGATAGAGATATCCATCAGTCATTATGGCGATGAACAATTATGTCGAATGACGGATGGTGACCGGGAAAATGAAGGACGGAGAGAGTTAGGATTAGATATAGAATAAGTTGTCTTACATAACAGATTACTTGGAACTGCTAGATTCTTATAATAGAGAGCAAATTCTAAATTTTTCCTTTTAAAGAACCTGGTGTTTTTCAAGGAAATTAATATTGGTCCGTCACCTCTTCTTCAAAAAAAAAAGATATCCCTGCATTTGACTTCGGCATTGTTTATTCTGTAGCTGCCGCATCAGTAAAATTAGGCAAGTAGTATAAGGTTGAGAAGTATAAGGTTTAGAAAATGTCCCGACGGCATGGGTTTTGCACCAATTTATCTTGAGTTGAAATAAACCAGTAGTGATTTTTTTCATATCAACCTCTCAACCAGCAACTACATAGACATGGACTCAGCAACCGATTTCTACTTGGCCTGATATTTCTACAGGAATTCTAAATATTAGATCGCCACAGTGGTTTGAAAAGAGACTCACATATTGCTCGCATTAAAAGATAAATATTTCGGAAACCTAAATGATTGCGTCTGAGGATATGTAGTAATTTTATCCAGAAATCGTGTGAGTCGAATGGTTAAAAAAAGGCTAGGGAAATGTTTTTATGAAAAACGAACGAAATTCTTTGAAGGTGAGGTTGACTCGTAAGGTGGGACTAGGAAAAGAATGGACACATAGATTGGCACGAAAGAAATCAAGGAGGAAAAAAATGGAGAAAAAATGGAAACGGTCAAGAAAATAAAAAAGTGAGGAGCGGAGAGGATTGTGCCAATTGGATGGACTGAGAAAATAAAAAGGAAGAAACGTCAAACTCGAGCCGTCGACTAAAGCGATTGGAGAAATCCAGCACGTTCAATATTTTGTCATGTAAACACCCAACCTCTCGTCACTTTTGAATTGACGGTTGGTCCCCACTATACGTACGCAAAAAGGAAACATAAAGGCAGCTATGAACCTCTAAAGGCGGATGGAACGATGTAAACACTCGCGATAAGCAACGCAAACGTTCGAAAAACTGTTCTTTGTGGCACAACTCGAACCCCGAAACGTCTTGAGCTAAATGACATGTTGGAAACGACAACGGTGGCGTTTTTTTCACGTCCCTCTCCCCTCCCATTCCATCCCATGGGTAAAAATGCTACGTTATTTATATACGGCCAAAGGGTTCAAGACTCTAAGGAGACAATAAGAAATGGGACGAAGAATAGACTCGAGAGAGCGTGGGAAGAAATGTAGGATCATTGCGACGACAGGAGTAGGGAGAAAAAACGACGAAGGGGGTGTGGGTGGGGAGGGGGAAGGAACATAATAAAGGAATATCGGGGTGCAGGCGCAAGGACTACCAGAAGTTGAATTATTATTAGTATTGGAATAAAGGTTAACACTGGAAATATTTGTTCATTGTTCGGCGAGGCGGGTAAGGTAAGTTTTTTTCTCCAATAACACGGCGTGGAAGGAGGTCGAGGGGTGGAAGCTGTGAAAGCGTAGCGGTAGGAGTGATGTGGGAATGGAGGAGATGTAGGACCTGGGAGAAAGAGAGAGGACGAGGGGGGGATAAAAGCGAAGAGGTAAAGCACAGAGAAGAGAGAGAAGGGTGGAGGAGACTGGGGCGTATAGAAGTGCCTTTCGTACGGAGAGGAGACACACAAGAGGGGGCTGGCACACGGCTGAAAGAAGGGAGGGTTCTGCTGGAGTTGTGGGTCTTCACCTTTCATTCGAAAAAGAGAAAATCATTTGAGGATTGTGGGAGAGAAGAAGAAAACTCAAAAGAAAAATAGAAGATAGAGATACAGACACGCACACACACACATAACATACATATATATTATATATATACATGGCGAGGAGAAGAGATGAGGAGTGAGAGCGAAGAGAGTATGAGGAAGGGAGGGAAAAAGGGTTTTTTGGGCAATCATTGAAGTGCGCCAGATTCGGATAAGGGTCTCACGTCTCCATCTTTTGAGATCCTCAGAGGATCTCTCTCTCTCTCTCTTTCTTTCTCCTTCCCTCTCCCGTCATCCTGAAGATGGTGGTGGCTGAGTCGGCCGTAGTGTATGGGTGTGTGTGTGAGAGAGAGATAGAAGATGAGAGGACAAGAACGGGAGTCGCTGTGACGTCTTGGCTCTCGGATAATTTCGCCTTCGGAGAAGTGGGAAGCAAACGGTCTCACGGGGCGAAGCCATTCCCCCCTCCCGGGCCGTCCTCCTCCATTACACCCTACATCCATCCCTTCTACACACACACCGATTTCTTTCACCATCAAATATTTCATCGTCTCTCTTTCGTTCATCTTCCTTTCTCCCTCGAAGAAAGAGCCCCCCTTTCCCTCACACGAATGCCGCCCTGCGAATCATAATACGGCCATACATCACATCCACTCCTCTCGCTTTCCCTCGACTGTAGTAATTTCCAAATCGCCTACGCCATCCCATCGACGCGTTTTGCCTTTCTCCTTTGTCCAGCACATCCCAATACGCTGGGGAATCCTTATTCCCCTTACTTGCGGTGCATGACTTCGCAGACGATATTGCCCAGAGTCGGACGGCTTTCAGGGATCACGACCAATGTAACTATACGTCATTGCGTTGTGAGTAGGAATGGAGGTTAATAAAATCGATAGGATGGGACCCTCTGTTTCATTCTTATGATCCCGCTCGACGAATGGCCTGAACACTCAAGTTGAAGCATGAATACCAGCAAGCGAAAACATTGCGATACGAGGGAGTAGTCCTCGGCACGTTGGGTCATGTTACATACAACGCCCTTGGGACCAATAGGGTTTCCAATTCAGCTCAACGAGATTCACCGAGAGACACCCGGAATTGGACAATATTTTTTTTAATTTTCCACCTCAAGGAGAGAGACGTTCCTCCCACTCTCACTGTACAACACGGTCATCTAACGGATTGTATATTAGATTGTTAACTTTTCCGAAAATTGGTCTTGAAAAAAATACAATACTTAGGAAGCAATACTCAGAGAGTCCAAAACATTCGTTTAAGCAATGAAATTTCTCCTTCCACAAGTCATGAGCTATAGTGCATTTAGGAATTAGTTGCATTTTATCGCTAGGTAGTTAATTATTAGAGGTATATAATATGATTATGGGTTGAATATGAATTAGATTACTCGTTAAATCTATTTCATATATTTACAATTTGTAAACATATAATGTATTACTCAATAAAACTAATTATTTTCTTAATTTAGTATTAATGATTTCAGACAAACATAAATACAATGACGACATAAATTTTATAGCTCGATTGATCCACTTTGAGCCAATATTTTAGGAATAATAACACTAGGCTAATTTTGACCCTTGTTACCTACTTTGCAAATGATGAAAACCAATCCTTTTTTTGAATAAAGCAGAAATAGCACTAAACAAAAGTCACGCTCATCAGAGCCCCGATTGACTGGCATGTGTATTTTGCATGGCCATCTCAACATCCTGCCTGCTATACACTCTTGTAGTTATGTAAGAGAAAACTAACTAAGTAACTTGCAATTTTTGTAAGTCCGTCATGTAGAGCCGGAGTCGCCGAAGTAGACGGTCAACCTCTTTAAGAAACCCTTGACTTACTATCGACCTACTCTGTGCTCTAAGTAAAATTGGCATACAAATAAGATCCTCGTATTAGTATTCGAACTTCACCTTGTGGTATTCATTACCTAAACTACAAGTAATTGACATAGCATTGCATAATCTAATATACATATTTGTCAGAGGAAGACTTACAATACCGCATTCAAGATTCAAAACTTTGGAATGCTTACAGTTTAAAGTCATCCATAGAGTCGAATATATTTGAATTAATTATTTTGATTTTTTCCAACGACATCGAATTGACCCTTGAACCCAAAGTGAACATTTAAAGGTCGTCTTGACCCCTTGGAGGTTGATATCGATCAGGATGAAGACGCCAAGATTTAGGCATAAATACACGTCTTTCTCTTCGAAAGCACGAAGGCCGTGTCTTATTTATTTCACAACTCTCGCCAAAATACCCCTTTGGTATTTTCCGTGTTTCCCGCAATCCGAGGAAGCCTCAGTCCGATAACTGCGACTCGATCGCTCGGGAGACCTACGTTTACTTTGTTTTCAGCGTCATCATTCAGCATTAACATTAATTGCCGCCTTCATGGGGTAAGAGAGGGGGAGGGATTTCCTCTACTGTGAAACCCTCTCCCTGAATCAATTGTTATCCCCCCTTCCTTTCTCTTTTTCTTTCAACTCTCACCCCTCAAACCTGTCACCGTATCCCTCCCCCTTATTGCCTTACCGCTGCAATCCCACCCCACGGCCACAAACCCTTCATTTCCCCTCTCTCGCTCTCCCTCTCTCCACTCCATCCCTGTGGATTTAGCAGCGCCATTTATACTTCTGTTTGTGCGTTCCCAAGTCTCCCCGATGAGTCCTAATCTCTTGCGAGAGCGACGATATCAACGTGTGCGTGAGACAGAAAAGAAGAGAGTAGCAAGGGAGAGAGAGGGAGGAGGGAAAGTAAAGAGGGATTGGCGAAGGGAAATGGGGTGGGAGATAGGAGATGGAAAGAGGAGACGAACCCTCCCCTCTCTCCTTCAAATTTCTTTCTTCACGGGCGTTTCTTTTTTTTTGGTTCGACTTGGGAGCAAGAATCGAGCCCGCTCAGGAATTAACATAGCTGTCAAAGGTTGATGGGGCACAAAAGGAAACTTTAGCATAGCCGGCGACGACGTTGCCTTCGGAGTCGATTCAGAGAGGACTCAAATTCGATGTTTCAGGGAGGGGGAAGAGAAAAATTAATGGAGTGGAAGAATCTACGGTACGACCAATGGTTTAAAAATAGTTCGAATTAGGCTGGGAGCCTCATAAAAATACTTGCGGATTCACGAAATCATCAGATGAAATAAGGCGAGCCTCTAATTTGACTTAATTTAAAAAATCCAAAAACCAGAATATCCAAATGCCATATTAAACTATGGAAAACAATGTCTCCGAAACCGGTTTTTCGATTTTGTAGGTAATCATCAGCGGGGAGAGGACCAGGCTAAAACAGGTCAGGACCTGTCGAGAGCCAGGCGGAGAGTCTCTCCGCCAGTCCAGACACTCCGCCTGTCACACAATCGAAAAACCAGGTTCCGAGATATTGTTTTCCATAATTTAATTTGGCATTTGTATATTCTGGTCTTCGGACATTTACGAAATCATCAGGTAGAGTGGGACCGGTGTGAATAAATCCGATCAACTGAGCAAGTGAAGGTCGGAGGAGGAAAGAGTTTGACCTAAGTTGTTGAGGAAACATCATTCAACATATGTGATAAATAGTAGAGCAGTTAGCTGAAGGTGTTATATACTATATTCCGCGTGCAATCTCTTGGTCTGTTGAGGATTTCAGTTTTTACTTGTCTCTTGTCTCAGAGGTACTTGAAATACTTCGAGCACCACTGGATATCCTTGGGACTTATTGAACTGTTAAAATTATTGATTACATACTTTAACTGGAATGACAGTCCTAGGATATTTTTTGTGTTTTTAGAAAAGATAAAGTTACTAAACAGTTCATTGAAATATTATTAAAATGAATATTGGTCTCAAGTTTTTTAATCAAGCATATTGGTACTCATGGATTCGAACAGCAAATTTTAACATCTTTGTGGGAATGCCTTAGAGAAAATTTCATAAAAGGCACTTGTACAGTACGACAGTCGAATATTAATAAATATAGATTGATTAAATTAAGAATGATTAATTAAAACTATCGATTCGAAAATCATACCATCATCATCCTAAGAAATTGCGCTTTCTATCAAAATGCCCTTGGTCAAGTAATAACTGTGCAAATACGTTTTGATCCCTTTACGTAATATAAGTAACGATAACATTTAGTTTTCTTGTCCATGAAACGTCCCCTTGGCCTCCTCCCGGTGATTTAAGATTATTTTTGTGTATTATAAAAATACATAAGAGAGCCATGATGAAAAGTGATATCTAAGGTAATAGTTGTCTAAATGAATAAAAAGAGTCGTTTCAGGCGTTTATATAGTGTAAAGGTGGTCAGAGGTGATGATGATGATGTATCACATCGAAACCGGTCCAAGTAAAGATTTCTCTGTGGAAAATTGCCAATCTTATTTAATAATTGTCTAAATGACCTTTGTATTAATCAGTTTTAACATATTCGCAAAGAATTTGTCTCATCACACGCTTATTATTGATTTCTATTCGCAGTTTCGCTCATGAATAGTCACAGCAACGGCCTCCATGCCTAGCTAACCAAAAAGCAGCTTTCTGTACGAAATCACGAAAATATGATATAATTAACCAATATTGGAACAAATTTAGCTGTTTTAAAAACATTTCGTCTCCGTGACTAAATGCATAGTGGACGTAGACTCTCATAAGAATATATGAGGTAGATAGCGTTCGTAAAAATTAAAAGGGAAAGAGTGCTGTCATACAAATAAAAGATAAACAATGGTAAATTAATGTTTGAGCGAGATAAGCGAGAGGGGTTAGGCCGTCATAGGCAGATGGTAAGGAATAGCCCCCCAACTATATGTATGAAATCCTTTCACTCTTTACTGCTTCAGCTCCTCCAGTAGACATGCCCATCAAACAAAAATAGCCTACACTGCAAATCAATCAATGCAGGGGTCTGTGTGGTCGAACCAATAGGACTTTTCATCGCCGTTATTGAAACTTGCCTCTCGGTCCTTCCGACCCTTGATTCAATCTCTCACATATTTGAGGTATTTTATTAGTTTGAACGCAAATAAATGTAATAAAATATCAGACGTGAGATTTTATTATTTTAAAGCAAAGTACAAGTGTAAAATTGAACCTCTTATCCAATTTGTTTAAGCAAACCGTCTTTTTACAAGTTAGCTAACGATACATACAGTACGATTTCTCCTTTTTCGTGCCAGGTTAGTCTTATTGTTTCTATAGTGTTCTTACACTGATACCTTTTGTCTGTAAATTTCATATTCTTTCATGTGGTAAATATTTTCTTATTGTTATGATGATATTTGTTCACAATCTTATCTCCATAAGGAGCGTTTTGTTCATCCAATATGAAATATTCTTCCCCCCCCCCCTCTTCCCCCCCATGATGCACGAGTAACTATCATTTTTTTGGATCCTCAGCATGAAAGTAATAATTATTTTTTCGTGATACCGGGTGAGAAAGATGTGTTTTAAAATAATTCAGTCTCCTTTCCTGGCGCATCGAAATAGACATCTTCGAGGAGAGTAGGGAAGGTGAATTCTCATCACGCAGGTAGAATTTCAAATCCATCGAAAGCGTTGATTAGGATGAAATTATAATTTATCCAACTTTACTGAAAGACGTAAACTGAAAGTTTTTACGATTTTTCGTGTGTATTTTCACCTGTTTACACCTGTAAGGTTACGGGTTTGGTCATAAAATAAAAGAATTCACGATGCTAACGCAGAGAGTAGTTACTTCACAGGAAAGTACTGCAGTTGATGATCTTTTTACTACAGAAACAGATAAATCTATTCCTGATATGCCCTTATCTCGATAAGCCATTACATATTTAGGTCCTTTTCCCATCATATTTTCGGAATAAAAATGGTGTAAGTTTCTCAATTATGGCAAGAGAAAAAATAAAATAATATTTTGTTTTCATTTATTTTGCCTTAGTGAACTTATTTCCTGGACGCACCTAATAGCATGCTGGACACGGAGCTCGAATTCACAGCACTTGAGTCCGCCAATCAGAGTAATGAAGAGAATTTACTATAGTCCAGCCTCGGCTTGAATTCTCTATACTAGACGGCTATATATCAGCAGAGAAGATCTTAACAGAAAGATCGGTACCATTCTTTTGGACCCTACCCCATTTTGAGGCTGTCAAGTCTTAACACATCGTCCCAGTTCTTTTGGCTCCTCCTTCATTATTCTTATGCTCCCTCACTTTATTAGGTCTACCTTCAGAAGTCCTTATCACTCAGCACAACGATCCTTTCATATGAAATACTCCGAGATATTATTCACTTTTGTCCTGAAACATGAATGCTTTAAATTGAATGGTTCCGCCTTCTTCGCAAAATCTCTCTACGTCATGGCCAGAATTTTAATTCACTCAGGGCGCCGAAATCGAAGTGTTTCTCTAAAGTATTTTTTATGCGAGTTGCTGTCTCTCTCCTAATGATGCCAATCTGTTAGAGAAGGGAACATTTTTGTCACATAATATCATACCGCATACTCATAGGCCAATGCGTCACTAAAAAGGCAACACTTCGGTTTCAAGGCCTTGTTTTTTTTAGATCCACGATATCCGTTTCCATGGTGCAAGGTCTAGTGCTATTCTTACGCAATAAAGCTGAGTCCAATTTCATTAGGCGTTTAGGTATCAACTACTTTCCATAACCCATCGAAGGTGCCTTAAATATTCGCTGGCCAAAAGAAATCCTCTGAGAGGCCATAAAAATATCTCTCATCACTGCCGCGATGAGAGATATTTTTATCGTTATGAATAACGATATCCATGAAGAATCATAGCTTTCCCGGCAGAGTAACTTGACAGTCTTGTCTGGCTTATGACTGGGTAAGGTTCTCCATTAACGTCGTTTTGAATAGCAAGTCGTTAATATTTTTTCAGGGCAAAAATTGAATGAAGGAAGGTGAGTGATATCCTTCAAAAAACGCCAGCCATCGTCGAATTGATATCTCCCTATTGCAACTGTTTTGAGGTATTTTTTTATTTTGCCAAATTGATGTCCCCCTATTGCAACTGTTTTGAGGTATTTTTTTATTTTCAAGCTAAAAATAATGATCTCACGCTTTTAGAAAAAACCTTACAGAAAGAAGGAGATAAGTTAAAATTTCCACCATGGTCCCAGCATGGTGTCACTAATGGGTACACTCGATGATTCTTTCATTAAAAGCATCAATAGAAGGTGACTAAACAGAATAGTCTAGCTGAATCACACCTTTTACGAATTTGGACACACTTCACCAAAACATCCTCTCTATGAAGGCATCACTTAGGGGGGTCACCTCTATATTACGCAACAATGATTTCCCATTTCCTCTTCTCCCCTCTAAAAGGCTCCGTCAAATCCTCTCTGACTCCCACACAATTTACGCAACGCCGCCATTGGATAAAGCAGTAAATAGTTTATTTATTTCTCAACCCTTTTTTATCCGCTAACTATTGTGTGTAACTTTATCTGGGACTAGAAATGAATGCATAATGTATTAATATCCCAACATAACGGAAGGCTGATTAGTACATTATAACAGGTAGCTCCGGCCCTCCCCCAATGTAGGCATTTCATCTATAGACAGCATAAATAGACAGCTGATTAGTAGATTCGGACAGGACTTACGAACTCCACGCACATGCATCTCAGCCCTTGCCGCCATAGACCCGCCCATTGAAACCACCCGTTCCCAAATTGGAATTGTATTCCTAGGCGACGCTTCAGTTGAACAAACGGCTATATATTTCGAATGAGGACTTATTTAGCCTTATAAAGGCTATTGATTTTTTAAGTGCTTAGAATGTTGGTCTCAGACTGAAAATAATTCTCTGCGCCATTCAAACACTAATATTAAATCCTATCCTGTTTGGATGCACGTGGCTTGATATTCCTCATACAGGTGAAACATTTCGTTTGTCCTCGTGCATTATGGAGTTAAAAAGGTAAAGAAGGGAAATTATATATGTGTGTGTGTATACATATACATACACACACCCACACCACCCTCCAATTCTGCTGCCCTCTTTTGCGATTCCTTTCCGCTACGTATCTCACTCTCCCCTTCATCTTTCCCCAGCGTATGTTTTCCTCTCTCTCTTTCTCCCTTTCCAGCTTAATACCCTTAATCTTGCTCCTCCCCCATATCCGCGCCCATAATTTCATCCAAGTGGTTCCAAATGTTTTTTAATAGCATCCGCTGCCATCTTTCATCCCGCCCGAAGACCCGGTGCGATTATGGCAGACTTTGAACATGTACTGCTTAATATATTACCGTGATATCAGTTCAGCCACCTTTAGGGCCCCAGAGCCTGCGCCCCCTTATTCACTGCCGAAAGAAATTTCTCGAGCGAAACTTTAATAAACCGAAAATATTATTTTTTCAAGCTTTTACTCACAGAAAATTTACGTCAAATTAGCTTTTGCTCTGAGATATTTTTTACGCCAAATTAAGCTGAGTAAAACTATGTAAGAGAAGACTACACTGATCCGCAGTTGCAAATAACAACAATTTCTAATGAATGAAAAGTCCTAGAGTCCTCCAACGTATGGAATATTCTCTTCAATGCAATAGGTAATGCTTTAACCATCAAAAGAATACGTAATGAATGAATTGAAGATATTAGCATATAAGAGGATAGAAAGGAAAGCTGCATAAAACCAATCTTAGGATTTGTGATAAGTGATGATGATGAAGCCCAAACAACAAGAAATGTTAAAGAAGTAAGACTAGAATACAGTTCTCTGTGATCCCTAATTTCAAGGTAGAATGGTTTGGTTTTCAAAAGACCTGTTTTGCGGCACAAATTATGTACGTTCCACTAACTTTCATGACGCTCCCGCCAGAGTAAGGAAAACTTTTCGTGAACATCTGTAATGACTAAGTAAGGGACATCTCATCCGTGACAGCCGATAGCGCCAACATTATTCGCATTTCAGCGAGGTTTAGTCGAGGAACAAGACACAAGACCCCATAACGCTCAAACTAAGTTACCGATATGGAGGCATTTGCCGAAAAATGGTAATTTGGTCACAGTCGGTAAAGAAGAAGTTTCCATTGATTTAATTGTGCTCCATCCTTCCACCCCTAATATGATTTGGACCTCCTTTTTCTTCGAAAACTCCAGTCTTCCGTTTTCTCTCCAATGCCTCTTTTCTTTCCGACTCCAGGTTCATTTTCTTCTCCTTCTCCACTATCCCTCTATCGACTCCACTCCTTTTCATCCCCCTCGATTCCAAAGCTAACTGGCAGTAAGCCTATCGCGAAGTCGTTCGACCTGCGAAAGTTCGGAATCCGATTTTCCCCGGTGCGAAAGATACATACAGTCCACGGCGATTGGGCTGCAAACACACGCGCAAACTGAGGTCGACGATTGGAACCATCGCGCTCCTCCCAAGCGGAATGGACTGCGAAGGCTCTCCTCTCTGGTGTGTTCTACACGCCTCTGGGGAAGGATGGAGGCGGGGATACGTCTGAAGGCGCGGAAGATGGCCTTTACCTCGGCGACGCGTCCTCCACTTCTTCTCGCAAAGAAGCGAAACCACAAAGTCTTTTCAATCCCATTCCGAAACAGGAAGACAACGCCTTCCCATCTCCATCCCGTCCGGCCTTTTTTCTTTCTCCGCCACGCCCCCCATTTTTTTCCTCTCCTCTTTAAAGGCACTTCCGTTAATGCCGGCCGTAAAAGCAATGCCACGCCATTTATGCCCATTTGAGCCGAAGGGAAAGCAATAAAACCCACCACCGACCACACCCCCGTCCCTTTAAATCCCCAGGGACTCTTTATCCATCCTTCTTTCTCCCGCCGTCATGCATGCAATTCCAGCGCCCCCCTCTTGGCACACGTCCCCGGGAATATCTCCACCGTTCGGACCCGTAGTTGCTCAAAGTAGGACGTCTTCGCCCGGAGCATGGACGTGCGCCACCTGAGAGCAGCGGATTCGAGGAGGAGAGAAGAGAGAAATGTTGTTATTTTTAAAGCTAGCCTATTGCTGTTCGGTGGATATAGTACAAATAGATTGTAACCTAAGACGGAGTTCGAATGGACACGGACCTATTTATACAATGAAGTATGCAACACGATTTAAAAGGACAGATATTCAACACACAAATTCAAATTATAGAATATACTCTCCCATCCATGCAACAACATATAGCTACAAATCAATACATGTTCCGATGGCGGAAACAAAGCAAAATATCTTCAATACCTCCAAAACTATCCACGTCACTTTATCAACCCAAATACCATATGTTCCGCCACAGCACCGATCGGTCCATACAGTTCCACACTTCGCCTTCCCACTCCTGCCAGTCAATGCACTTCTCACTTGGTACTCCCACCTCCAAAACTTCCTCCTTCCCCCAATAAAACAGCCAAAATTCAAACACCAATCTCCGCCTCACTCGTGCGACGTGCCGCTCTCGCTCCTCTTTTTCGACTCCTCCTTGTTCATTCTGCCCCTAGCGACCGCGAACTACTATGGCGGCCTTGCGTTATGTTACATTTGCCCCGTCGAAAGAAATTTAGAAAACATTGAGAAATTCTCTTTCGAAACCTCTAAAATGATCTATGAAAGGTGGCCCCGACACCTCTAATTTTGACTTAGGCTAAATTTCATAGATAAATTAAACCTCCTTAATGAGATCCGCCTCCACGGTCCTCCACGGACCGTGACTGTGCATCTTACAAACATGTATACACTAATAACATCAAATAAATAAATATATATATATATACACTGATAACATCAAATAATAAGCATCGTAAATCCTTACTTTCTAATTTTTACAAACACCAATTGAACACTTTCATTTTATCATCATCATCATCACATATCGTTACTTTCACAAATTTCAGTGGTCACCAAGGTAACTTTTGTCCTGCTCTATTCATTCATGTCCACTGTACAGCTGATCATTTGACATACCTCACTTTTATCACCACTGTTCACCAATCTCCTTCATTTCACCTCAACCTCAGTTACATGTTCATACACCCATACAAGCCTCAGAGGTAAGCCAGGACAATGTATACATTCTAAGACATGTCTCAATCCTTACAACATCAACTCCTATCCGTGCCAAAATGAACTCCTTATCTTAAAACATATCTCGAAAGGCATTTCTAATTACCTTGTAACTATTTCTTCCGCTACATATTCGCTGCCTACGTCCTGCCCCTCTTACTATCTTCTATCTCTTTCTATATTCTTTCTTTCTCTATCGTCTTTCCCCTTCCTATATCGTGACGTATTCACGCGAATAGCTAGTATTCAAAATGCATTGGGTGTTGTGTGCGATGACAGAAAATCCTCAACAATGTTTTTACTGTTCGATGGTAACGTTCCACCTGATTTCCTTGTGGGTGGCGAATGCTGCAGAATACTGGTTTAATCTCGTTCTCTTCCAATTTTCTCACCCAATTCCGACTAGTGAACTGTGTTCCCCTGTCGCTCAATATTCTTTTATATGCTCCCAGGCACGGCATGTGTTTTTCAAAAATGGCTTTAATAATTCCCTTGGTTGTCGCAACTCTTAGCGGGTACAATTTAATGTATTTGGAAAATGCATCTAAGGCTGATAATATGTATTGATAACCATATTGGCCTTTCGGTAATGGACCTACTAAGTCAACACAGAGGAGGTCATTACTCCTTTCTGGAATTACTGCCTGCAGATCCGTATAAATACTGACAGTGGGTGCCTTCAAACGCTGACAAACTTCACATTTCGCCGTCAATTTTCTTATCTCCCGATGGCATCTGGGGAAAGTAAATCTTTCCTTTATCATCGCGTATAATTTAGCTGCCCCCAGGTGGCCATACATCTCATGTGTTTCCTTTATTAATCTCGGGAATATTTCCTCAGGGACACAGATCCGCGGTTTGTCCCTTTCTTCTCGCACTAATCCCGCCTCCGTCATTCGGTATTCTTGATTCCTTTGTTCTCCTCTCTCCAATGCGTTAATGATATCTCTTTTCTGTTCTTCTCTCTTCTGTTCTTCTCTCTTCTGTTCTTCTCTCTTCTTTGCTTCTCTCTTCTGTTCTTCTCTCTTCTGTTCTTCTCTCTTCTGTTCTTCTCTCTTCTGTTCTTCTCTCTTCTGTTCTTCTCTCTTCTGTTCTTCTCTCTTCTCGTTCAACTGGTAGAGTCTGCTCGCGATCGCGTATCCGCTGGTGTCTGTCTGAATATAATACGGTTTATGCGGGTCAGGGTGAGGCAATATCACTGATCTGCAGAATTCCCTTTTTAGTTCATCGAATATTCGTTGGTGGTCCCCATTCCATTCCCACTTTCGGTCCTTCTTGGTGAGATCATTCAGCATCGCAGTCATCCGTGCATGATCCATGTGGAATTTTGCGTAGTAGTTTATTAGTCCTAGAAATGACTTAACTTGTTTCCTGCTCCTAGGGCGTGGGAAATTTCGGATCGGCGCAAACTTCTCCTCCGCAATCGTTATTCCTTCTGTAGTAATCTCATGCCCAAGAAATTCTATCTTCTGTCTACAGAACTTTACTTTGTTAAAATTCATTGTAATTCCCGAAGCTTGATCAAGAGCTCTCACCAATGCACTGCTACTAATGGCACATCCAAAAGGTACTCTGGTGAATTGATAGATTTTTCCCTCAAATGAAAAAGCACAGTATTTGCGTGAATTTTGATCCAATGGGATTTGATAAAAACTTTGCGTGAGGTCCAATGAGGTCATGACTTTAGCATTCGCACATTCTTGAAATAATTCTTTCGGTGTCCTGGAGGTAGCATAGTCTGGCCTGATTATCTTATTAACAGCTCTGGCATCCATACACAATCTTATTGAATTATCCTTCTTAATAATGCAAACTAATGGCGAGATATAACACGACGTGCTCCTTTCAATTATTTCTTGGACTAGCAGCTCCTTAATGGCTTCCCTTGCCTTCGTACGTAGATTTAGCGGTATTTTATAATATTTATTATTAAATTCTCGTTTCTCCCTTATCTCTAACTTGTACGAATACCCTTTTATTTTCCCAGGCGTACTCGAAAATATTTCCTTCCTCTCCTTTACTATTTCCGCTAATAATCTTCTTTCTTCCCCGGACAATTCCGGTATTTGTTCAATGCTGCTCTCTATTTCCTCCTTCGAAATGCTCGCTTTCTCTCGCTTTGTATGGTTCTCCTTCATCCTTATTTCTTCAATGTGCATCACCAGCTGTTGTGAATATATTTTTGGATCTTTGAATGGACATACTACCTTCTCCTTCCCGTTCCGTAATTGTCTATTTCTGTACAAACCTCATAATTTTCCTTTCTCTCCTTTTCCCTCACTCTTTCTTTTTCTTCTAACCATGCAATAATGTTAGATCCGACTGCGGGAAACTCCATTATTTTAAATTGATGAGTATCGATATTTATTCCCTTCTCCTCAAATGCCGATCGTAATCTGTTAATTAATTCTTTCTTAATCCCCACGGTATCTAAACCCAGTTGTTTTAATTCCTCGACAATTTCTGTCTTCTTTAATTCACCCAAATATTTAACAACCGTGGCCATTTTGCCCAAAACGAACGCCTCGACGAGAGAATTTACTTTAATTGTTGTGAATGCAATTTTTTGTTGACTGGACGCGCACGAACCTAAGCGTCCTTATTGACAAATTGTCCCGATATTGTTGACTCGCCTAATGGTTGCTAAATTCCCGTATTAAAACGCTTCAATAAATTCCGCTTTCTCAGGTCTTCCGCGTGGTATATACTACTAACGTTTCCCTTATTAATTTTCCTCGCAAACGTTAATTTAATAAATCGTGCCCCACGTTGGGCGCCAAAATGTAACCTAAGACGGAGTTCGAATGGACACGGACCTATTTATACAATGAAGTATGCAACACGATTTAAAAGGACAGATATTCAACACACAAATTCAAATTATAGAATATACTCTCCCATCCATGCAACAACATATAGCTACAAATCAATACATGTTCCGATGGCGGAAACAAAGCAAAATATCTTCAATACCTCCAAAACTATCCACGTCACTTTATCAACCCAAATACCATATGTTCCGCCACAGCACCGATCGGTCCATACAGTTCCACACTTCGCCTTCCCACTCCTGCCAGTCAATGCACTTCTCACTTGGTACTCCCACCTCCAAAACTTCCTCCTTCCCCCAATAAAACAGCCAAAATTCAAACACCAATCTCCGCCTCACTCGTGCGACGTGCCGCTCTCGCTCCTCTTTTTCGACTCCTCCTTGTTCATTCTGCCCCTAGCGACCGCGAACTACTATGGCGGCCTTGCGTTATGTTACAAGATTTTCACGTTGTCTACCTTACTTCTATTTTCAGGCTTTTAAAAGTTAAAAACGTGGCAGAAAGAACGCTTCTATAATCACCCAGGAGCAGATTAGCGAAGGATAACCGTACCCAATGCCTGTGCAATTCTAAATTACATTTAAAAGTATCAGTTGCGGCAAGCATGAATTTCCTCATTTTATTTTAACATCTCCAATAAATTTAGCAAAAATGATCGACACTCGTACATTTCTTTCTATTCACTGATATATTGTCAACCAGTAACATTTAACAGCTAATAAGAATTATTCAAATGTTACATATTCGTTTACTGACCTAGAAACAATAAGAAATTCGCTCAAATTTAACTTTTATACATATATTAATTATGGTTTATCGTGGTACGGTGGTAATCCAATTAGCATGTGCTTAGGCCCGGTTTCTTATTTAGTTAGTTAGTTAGTTTACGTTAACCAGTAGTTTGTGCACATGTTATATCAATGTTTTGTTTAGTGACAGGGGCAAATACAGTATATCAGACCGTGGGTTAGCCGATGCCATTCCAAGTCGAGTCACGCCATGAAAGTATTTAACCGGATAACATGATATCGGAATTAAATAGTTATTATACACCATCACTCTCATTGGCATAAGTCAAGCCTCAGTTATCATATATCTGAATTTCCATACACTTTTTTTTGTTGTTAGATGGAATTTGGAAACGTCATCTAGCAGGCTGCATTTAAACGCCACGTAAAGAGGAAAACTGTCAAAGCGAGTCGTGCGAAGCTTCAGAGCCAACAATTTTTATTGAAAAGGAGCTTGCGCTAATATGGATGTGGAGAAGGGGGTGGAAGAAAGGCTTTGCGGAGGTACAGGAGATGCGAGAGCGAATTAGGAGAGAAATGGGAGCACATGGAGGGGGAAAGAGAATGGAACAGGAGAAAAGAACGCCGTTTACGTTCCTCCCGCCAAAATCTCATTGAACCCCGGCGACAGAGTCGGATTTGGCGAGAGGGTGGAGGAGGGCAGGTAGGGGGTGGGGTGGATGAGGGCAGGTAGGGGGTGGGGTGGCGTGTGGAAAAAGGACAAGAGAGGATTTTCATCCCCCACCCTCACCATCCTCCCCACTTCCCCTCTCCCTCCTCTTCCCATCCGCGACTAATACGGAGCGCAACCTTCCCCTCCCAGCGGACCTTCTCGCTGACGTCCACCCCCCCACCCACCTATCCACGCCGCCCGTCCACACCAAGCAGATAGGGGTAGCGAGAGCTCGCAGCGGAGAGGTCTTCGCTGCGGAAGGCGCAGGGGCGGGGGTGAGCGAGGGTTGGAGAGGGGTGGGTCGCTCCTTCCCGGGGAAATCGGGGTGCACCCCGATACAATGGAAAGACCCGTCCGGCCCGGGGTCCGCGCTCGTCGGGGAGTCACTCCGCTCCGCGGCACACTTCACCAGTCCTCCGCGTAATTGAATATGATCCGCAATCCGTTCAATTACTCAGAATTTTGATTTCCTCTCCTTCGGCCCTTCGTATTGTACTCCGTCTTCGACCTTTGACCCCGTCTTTGTCTCCTCTCCAACGCCGTAAGGAAAACTCCTCCTCCGCCCTCTTCTGAGTGACAATGCGTGAATTCACCTCCGCATTCATTACTTGGTATTATCCCACGGAGTTGTCACGCGGAATGCGTATATTTTTATAACTATATAACATGTAACAATAAGTACGCTTATGGAAGACAACGTCAATAAAAGATGTAGCGCCACTTATTCGCAGAGGCTTATCTCCAAGAATTACCCTGCATAAATCCGAAACGTATTTCCAGTTCTCTGTTTTCTGAGACCTTCGAAATTTCTCGTGAAAATTAATTTCATTGATTTAGTAAGATGTGCATTTGAATGGCATCGCAAAGCATTGTTCGACATGAGAACTCTAGGTGATTTTTCATGCGTATTAGAGTAGTTTTGCAGGTGTGATGCCACCAAATCGTTGGCTCCATAAGACCATCCCTCTTCCTACTTGATTAGATATTTTTAGTCTCCACATCTCTAATAAACCAGGCGAGTCATTCGTTATTTCAAATTTCCTTAATCGAATTAATGTCGATAAGATAAAACATTTTTTAAGTCCATTCATTTACTAAATGAAGGTTGTGTCCAAGTTAATACCCTTCCTAATACTGTTACGTTTTCGTAGCTCCCTACAGTGACTGTTTCAGTTTTAGAACACATACTTCTGAACTGTTAATCCGTCTCTTCCTTAGATAGTGGTTCACGCTTCATATTTGCTGAACGTTTTACGTTTAATACAGCTGGATAACTAGTAGGTACGAATAATGCGAAGCATTGCTTCATAAACGTGGAAGATCTTTGAGGTGCATTCGATTAAAGCAGCTACTATTTGGAACTTTTAATAATTATTTTTTTAATGAATAGACTTAATACCCAATAGTTGGCTTTTTAAACGTTTTGATGCAACCTTTCCTTTCTAAGGTAGGTACTTATTATTAGAGAATATCGGTGTAATGACAGTAAAACCTTTTCAATTCTCCAAATCTGAAATCATTGATTCATTCTAGGGCGAAACTACGTTAAAGTTGAAAAGTCATTCATTTTGATGAAGTATCTATAAGAAATTTTTCATGAATACATAAAATCAACTTTTAAAAAACCGTTAAATTTGAATTATTAGTCGTATCCTCTTGTCCGGTTCAAAAATATAAAGACTTTACGATTAATTGCTCTTAAAAATGCGCAATGTGCCATCTTACTCCCTTTTTCTACTCTCCTATCGGTTGATCAACCCACCATGAATGACTATTTGAGGAGTATTTACAGATTATGCTATTTCATGTTAAAGTTTGGAATTCAACCACAGGTAATTGCATATCAGAATAAAATGCTACACCAAAATAAAGTTCATTTAGAAATAATGGGCGTTTATTTTTTAAAAGAAACTAATAACTACTTTGTGGTACGAGGATTCTCTATAGACTCAAAAGAACGTTGAGGTCATGTACGCCATTTCAAACACACGGGTGGTATAGCAGTTACGGGGTACCGGGAATTTTCGGGACGAGAGAAATGAGGGAGAGACGTTTTAAGTTCCCTATAACCTACTCATAGTGAGTTCATGTTTTTTTAAGTTCCATTCGTTGTTTGTAGTAATACAATTTATGATCTCCAAATTTTTTTAAATAGGGAGTATTTTGTGCCATATTTAGGAAACTTGATCCCAAATCATAAGGATATCTGCACTAACTAATCAAGCGGATATCGTAAGGTATTAAATTAGGTTTAATGATTCTCTAACTGCTTAGGTTAGATCGCACCGTCCAACCTAATTCCTATGCTTAATCCTTAAACGAACACAACATGCAATAATCCTGTGGGCAACTTCCAAATATCTCTGGGCGAGGTCAATTTGTAGGTTATCACTGAATAACATGAAATCGTTGGATCTCGAATCAAGGCCATACACCAGTAAATTTGTAATGGATATTATTTTTGTGGGGGGCGCCATCCAGTCCATGAATCATTTACTTCTGAGGGGATACTGTGAAGGGGAAAAAATGGAATAAGTGGAGGTTTAAGGTCGTTTTGTAAAGATTAGTGGACGTAGTAATTAGGGAAGAAGGCGGTTAGCTGAGGACATTTGCGCTGCTAGGGATGGGAAGATGAGTGGCTATGGTTTCAGGCGACGGACGTAAAGGTGAAGAGAAATTTGGCGTCATCATTGGCCGACCTTTAAAGAGCCAAGGGGCGTCAAGGCTTCACGTCCATCCGAAGGTCGGAGTGCCGCACTTGAAGTGCTCTCCAGACGACGACACCCTGAGTGAGAATTGGAATAGCACAGAAAAATCCGCCAACGCCAGGACTGCCAACCTCCCGACCACTCAGAGCAAAAAGCCATGGCGTCACACCGCCCAACACACCAATCTGGTCCGCGTGATACACCTAAGATCTAAAAATAGTTAAGGAGCGAACCTACTTACTTAATACTGGCTGAATTACTCCATTTCTCTTGGCTAAGGTATTTTCTTATTAGTCGTAAAATGAAAAAGTGCTTCCAATAATAGCTATGTGCCTGGTTGCGAGAAAATAGGTAGGTACTTGAAGGCAATACTCCTGCAGAGGGAGAGAACCATAAATTCATCGCACAACGTTTCAATAGTAAATAGCTGCTTTTGCTACAGAAAGCTCGATGAGAGAACTCTGGAATGATTACAACTGACCCTGCTGGTTTTGCGCTCGAACAGCAAAGGTCGTCCAACAATTCCCTTGGATAAAAAGTCCACGAAGAAAGCAAAGAAGATAAGAATACCTAATATAATGGCAATCACTTCATGGCGATAGCAATCCACTTTGTAATGTAGAAGTTTTCATCGTTGGCTAAAAATCAATTGTTGCTCTAGTATGCTGTGGATGCGCGTGGGAATATGAATAACCCACCTCGATAAGGGATTTACAAAACCAATTCATTCCATCTACGAGATGAAATTTCATTTTTTGATCCCATTTAATCACTCCAACTCTAAATTTGACAACCTTAATCGAACGTTTAAAATCAAGTTTTAAGAGATTTTTCATTAAAAACACCAGATGAATATGGCTGATTGAATGAAAAATAAGTAATTTGTACTGAATTCATCGTAATGTCTATGAAACTTTATTTCAACTCGTTAAGTCGTTTTGTACGATTTTTCTACAAATTACACTTATTATTTCAAGTCAAGTCCTCTAAATAGTTGAGTATGACGGAGTCCAAAACGTTTATCATTTATAATATATACCTACATTAACAAGATTGAGCTTAATGAATTATTATCATTATTATATTGCTAAGAATAAAAGGAAAATGAAAATGTTCCTCGTCATGTCATTGGTCTTGATGCGGATGCTGAAGAATTAATGTAAATTGTAAGAGAGTAAACGTAGACAAAATTACGGACATATAAATTTTAAATTCATTTAATTATTGACAAAGAAGCTGCAGATGGATTTGTATTAATTAAGACTTGATGTGTTGATGGATCAAGACGAAATTTAACTTGCTAGAAAGATGACAGGGTATCAGATATGAAATGAAGAGATGTGAAATAAGAAACTTCTCTCGGAGTTCAAGCAAAGGAAGAGTGAAGAAAGGCAGGCATTAATCACACTAGGATCGGACTAAATGATTAAAGGTCATGATATCCGAAGGAAAACTGAAGACAGTGTCATGCCTACCACTGAATTCAAGTTTAATACAATGTGAAATTCACGTAGGAGCACAAATCCTGATTCACTCTTTATTTACACTCGCCAAAAGGTTTCAATATAGCAGCAACTGTAAGATCTGCCACAGTGGACACAATTCCTACATTTAAATAAGCCATTGTTTCCTACAGTAATGGTAACTGCTGCATTTCCTTAACATGAATAAAATAGATTTGTAACCGGGTCGTTAAAGGAATATACGTCATTACTTGAAATATCGCTCATAAGGAGGATACAGTTAACTCCCCCTGAACGAAGTGTCGTACCCACATACGAAGTGTAATTCGCCAAGCTCTGTTGGCTCAGCTCCTGGGAAACCTGATGACAGGCAAAAATACCTATTGGAATCCCAGGGGTACATGGACCAGCAGATCAGTCCGGATGCGCAAAAAAATGTCCGTAAAAATAAACTACTTCACGAACTAACGAACCTTGTTGCTTTAGAAAAAGGTGAATTGTGATGCTAAAGGGGTGAATTTTAAAGAGGGAATTTCATCACGAAAGCAATAGAGCCCGACTTTTACTATAAAATAACAATGTCTAAGCAAGATTTAAATCTTTAGCTTGTATGCTCTGCGCTACGCTCTCTCGCGAACCAGCAACCACGAACGTACATCAAAAAATACATTGATATTTGGGAATCCAATGGGGAGGCCCAGTCGATAGAAATCAGCGTAATGACAAACACCACACTTGTAGAAATATAGTCAAATAATCCTATCAGAAATGGCAAAATTAATAAGGATGAGGGATGAAGAAATAGAGGGCTGAAATCTGTTGTCATTGTGATCGAAAAATACAAAATAAGGCTCCTTAAGAGGTAAGGATAGTTTTGGTGTCATTACCCTAAAGTGCAGAGCACAAGTCACTTCATCTTGAACAGTGGGAATTTGATGTAAAAGAAGCAGGGAGCATCAAAAACGAGAGAACGCATTACACTGAGAACACAAGCTATACGGGAAAAGACTCTGGCAGGCAACGAATAAGTGAGTTCACTATAATATAGGTTTTACTTCCCAAGAGACAAAAACTCGACTCCCGATATTTTAAAAGTTTTTCTGAATGGTATACCGGTCCCAACTTTAATTACTGCGTGTAGAGCACTTCAAGTGCAGTGCTCCGTCCCTTGGATGGGACGTTAAACCGTAGACTCAAAGGGCACCTCTCGTTGATAGTAAGTTAATGCCGACGACTGACGCCTGAAAGGTTCTACCTGTACGCAACTACTCACCCCTCATTATAGGTCCAAATGGCCAAAGATAAGTCTTACCCAGTTAATTTCCATTAGAGGTTTTATCCGCGTTAAAGTGGCCGATGCCCGACAGCAGCAATTTTAGAGGCCCCAAGATACGGAGACCTGGAATCTGGATAAATGATCCAAGAGACGTTTTCCTAGGCCTTAATAATTCAAATAACACGAGAAAATCCATAGACCATAAAGTCTTTCAATATAAGCTACTTTTTAAAAAAAATACTTCTCTCCCTACTAAGGGTGTCGAGCTGAATGAACGCCGCAACGCATTATTATAGTAGAACGAAGAGTTACTGAGGCTAAATAGACAACTACTTTGAAATATAGTAACATTGGCAAAGTACCCTGTAATTTCATAGCATCTTTGACCAGAAGATGACGCCTTGACGTCAAAATCCGGGCCGTCTTGATAAATTATTTTTTGTGGAAACAGAAGTCATTGCATTTCATTATGAATTGATTCCACCATGTTACGCCTTAAACCACGTACGCCTTAATAGAAGTTGTGTAGTATGGAAAATGTAATTGTTAAAATTATTTATAAATATAATATAAATATTGATAACAGAGGGTCCTAGAAACCAAATATTAGTCGTAAAATAGTGTATACAAAATTCTGCAAATATTACCTCTTGAAAAGCTGTTGACATATATTTTAGCTGTGGACAATTATTTCACAAACAAATATAAAAAATTAAAACAGAATGCACACATGATGGGAAAAATAAATGTGCACTGTTATGAAGCCTCAAAATATTTAAATGTTTTTTTAAGCACGAAAAAACGGCATCACTACATACAATACAACTTTTAATTTGAAGTCACAATCTTGCGGTACTATAACTGCATCAAACTTAGACGAAAATATTTGTGATTATATATCAAATGGGCATGGAGATTCAAAGGAAATTGAAGGGCCTGGCCACCAAAATAACTAATGAGAAAAATTGGAGGAAGAGGGAAAGGAAAAGGACAACTCAAAAATTGGTGCCCAACCAATATCCTCTTTTTTTTGTTTCCTCGGGTGATGGTTCTTACGACTATCGCCGCCTACCATGCTTTCGTCTGGAACCTGATCAACCCCATTCACCCCTTTTAAAATTTTCATTTGTTTCCAATATTCCAACGATACCCCTCGCATGACAGCGCTTGCTTCCGTTCATAAAAGGTCAGCATGAAAGTCATAACCGCGTCTCTACTCCCGCTCGATCTTGCTTCCCTTCGAGATTTCTTTTTATTCGTCACTCTCTCTCTCTCTCTTTTCTCCTCTCACTGCAGCGGGGATGCTTCAAATTAAACTTCCACCTCCTGCAAATTATTAGTGCTAGCAAAGAGTGTCCCGTTTATTCGTTCGACGCCTTGAGGGAAAATATGAAGAAACAAGGGCAATGGAAAGACCTTTGTAAAGAGGTTTTTTTGAGCGCGGCCCCGCGTAGTCGCCGACACCGCTGATGGAAAAACCGAATGAAAAAGGGGACTTTTGAGGACATTTATGTTAATGAGACTTTTCCGATAGTTCGGCGAGAGTCCCGTGGCCTTCTTTTGTCGCCCCTTCCCCGTCGAAGTTTCGATTCGTTCGAAATGAATGTCATGCGTCGCAAAATGTCTCGCGAATGGGGTGGGGTGAATTTTTAAAAAACCCCACGAGTACCGAGAGTGGTTTTAAAAGGAAAGCATCCTGACAAATTTATTCATTATTTTCGATGCATTCCTGTCCCTGGTCTTTGTAGGAGTGAGGAATTCCTAAAGATATTTTTAAAAATCATTCATTGGAAGAAGACGTCACGAGGTCTTCTGTGATGGAAATCGGATCTAGGGATGAGGACCGGGGACAAGAGAGTTACTTGACTAACAAGAGCCATGCTCCGTTTTCGATAGTGTTGCGAATCGGATTCTTTGACAGAGGTTGAATCTGAGAATGAGACGGATATATATTTCCAATTCATAAATGCATTGTATTACTCACCCACGTGCAGTGTGCAAACGAGGTATTTCATTTTTTACAGCAGTAGCCGCATTTTTTTAATTGAAGTTACTTAGTTATAATCATTTAAAGCCACCCTGATATAGGTATTGTGTGCTCATAAAGGAGCTACTCATGAGTGTATTTAGAAGCTGGAGATAATTCAATTGTGAAGGGTGGTATTTTGGGGGAGATGGCCGATAGTACCCTTTGCATCAATTAGGGTGAGTGGGTGGCGGGAGAGAGTCAGCCAGGATGTTTTTTCTCTATGGAATATCTGCTATTGAGGATTTTAAGGAACTAAGACAAATTGGCAGAGAAATATTTGGTCTCGACGTCAACCTGCTCGAAACGAAGGGTCCGAATGAGTCCACGGTTTAATGTCCCATATTGACACGGTGTGCTGAACTAAAATTGATTCCGACATAGGACTCAAGAAGTGATAGAAAATCTTAATAATCTGAATGATGTAGTTTTTGGGGATTTCTCCGTGGATACGCAGTTGTCTACCAACGTTTCCCCTCCGCTGCTGGAGGCCTCTTCAGGGTAATGGTATTACTTGAGACTCGAGACACTTACAATTCCCTATACTATATCCAGTAACACTCTTCACTATTCACTTCTCTGCAACAAGCTTTACAGAATCCCCATCCGTTTTTTCCCGACTACGTCATCATCATTTTCCAATCAATTCCGGCCCTTAAACATTCAGTTGCTTTTCAATACTCACTTAATCCGCTTCGTTCTGTCCCTTCTGGATAGTGAGAAGAAAGCTAGTGGTTCTGAAAATTCATGTTACAATTTCCGCTTTAAATTATCATTTACCCTTTCAATCCGGAATAGTTTCAACGCTCTTAGTTATTACATTGAACAGCGATGGGGAAATGTTTTAGGTGTATTTACTGTATCCTGTGGCAAAGTCGAAAATGTTTGTTGTCCTCAATATGGCATATCTGCCATTTCTATGGAGCACAAAAAATTTCATCCAAGCCCTGAAGTCATAAAGGATGACAAACGCATAACTTTACTCAATGGAGCAAAACGTAACCGTACTTATTCACTCGGAACGCAGTTTGATCAGGTGAACTTACATTCTCTTTCCATGTTTATATATCATTTTTTCATTTCATCAATTGGTAAATTTTGCGGATCACTATTGATTCCAGATGGCCCGATATGTAACTTATCAATTAATCCACAACGTATCAAAGTTTTAACGTTAAGGTCCACCTCCCATTCGTACCAATGGACGGGAGGAAATCCGGATTGAGTCGAGCTTGATGACCTCCGAAGGCGTATTTTATGTCGGCCTCGTGCATAGAAAGTACCCTGCTAGTTTTTATGCCTCAAAAAAGGAATTTTGGTACTCTGACAGTCAACCCTTGCTTATGAAACATTCAAGTCATAAACATATTGTTGCGATGTCCCTAGCACGCCTCGCTGAAAACCCCCATAAGGAATTCAACCAAGTGCATCTTCCACCGTACAAAATCTGAGTTTTCATCCCCAGAAGAACGTGCAGCCATAAATCCTTTAAAAAAAGTGTCATTCATTTACATTTTAACGAGGTTTTCAACAAATAGAACATTTTCCATAAAGAGGTCATATTTTGTCGCTTAATTTTAATCCCTTATGACCTCAAATACTGAATACGCTCGGCTATTTGAATTTTATTGTATTTATATTCTACTTAATTTTTTTAAGAATCCCAAATGTCCTCCGTTATGGCGGCAATATATTATAACGGCCTAGTCGTTAGCTACGTAAGCGAGCATACGTTGACTTTAATGATGTTAATGCAAGCGGGGCGTGTTCTTAGTGAGAACGTTTCAGCAACATTATGCATGCTATAAATACTTTCTTTTTTTCACACGGGAAATTTCCCTCTGTTGGGAACTAATTGCTGCATCTTAAGGGGGATGCGGATGTTATCGTCACCCGCCAACCTAATCGCAAGGTGCATTTTGGCGAAATAAAATAAACACATCCGTGATGAACTTTCACATTTCCATGCCATATTCACAAAAGTGGGATTGCACACGTTCTGGCCTTATTCCCTTATCGCGTCGACCAACAGCTTAGCCTCATTACGATGATATATTGCACACTTTGGCTAACTAAATTCATCCAACGTCTCTTCTTCCACGAGACACGTTTCACAAGAGTTAGCTAGTTAACTGGTACCCAGGTAGCAAGAAAATGTTTCTTATTTGAGTGTGTGGGCTCGTCGTTGGGATAATAAATTCAAAAGTCACACCAGTATAATTTTCAGTGTTATGGCTCGACTTAACTGTTCTTAAGTATTTAAGTGTTTTTCTGAATGAATAACGGTTCAGTTTCATGCACTATGGCAATGTCGACCGGTTGTAAGACAAGAAATCAGTCGGAAGAGATGGTTAAGCGTGTTCTTGTAACTCATCGAGGCAGAAACATAATAAATGTTTTGACGAAATCAACCCTGCATACTCCATTTCTTCTACCAGCTATGGTAGACTTCACTTAAGTATTCCTACCCAACTTTTTTTTCTGTTCGCGTCCTTCCCGATATTATTTCCTCCTTCAGATCGACCGAATGTCTCGATGTGTGGCAAAACGTTCACGATACTCAAGTATTTTAATGAGAGAGTGTCTCTCCAGGGCAGGGAGAAATTCATTCACTACCCCACCAAAAAGTCTGTCTTCACCACGAAAGTAAATATCGACTCACTTCGAGCGAGAATATTGTTGATGTCGCAAGCAGTGCCATATTATTTTTCCATTGTTGGACCCGACACGTTGCTCAAACCTCCTGAACCCATCTACATCCATAAACACACAATCGCCCCCGCCAGAGTTATTTTCGAACTAGATGCTCTCGTCGTGGAAAATGGCCGTGGCACGGAGATGTTGACAGCGAGAGCAGGATTCGATCCACACCACCACGCACGCTCCCGCTTCGCAATTTTCCCCGGTCGAGGAACGGAGGCAAATCAGAACGTTCTAGCCCGATCTGGCCCTTGCCTGCACAATGGGACGAGGGAACACAATGCCAGAAAAGTACTCCATTTTTTTTTACTCAAGCTTTCTTTCAGCGATTCAAAATATTACGGGAATTTCATGAAAATAAATTAAATTGACCTGCAGATCACTGGTGAAATATAATGGCAGAAAATGACCGGTGATCAATCATACATGCTACAGCATTAATATTTAGATCTTCAACTATTTCAGCGCTTATTAAATATGAAATTGAAAAGGAATGTGCTGAAGTCTAGCAAGCCAACAGTACGAAGAAGCCAAAATTTCCGCAGCGATCGGAGATGAATAATAGAAATTACTTAGATACTGATTCCCTCTTACCTCTTAAGCAAAATATTTCCCTTTTCTAATTTCCGATGTTATTTTTGAATAATTGATGCATTTTCTGGGGAGAAATCTACGCCTCTATAACATAATCACAGAAATGCAGGACAGTCGTGATTTACTGCGAACTTTTGTTGAATAGCTCTAAATAACTACTACTGTCATAGAAATATGTTTTACATCCACTATGTGCCATTTATCTAACATTTTTATTACGATACCGAAGAAAAATACGAGATATTAGCGTCAAAATAAACATGTATAATAAAATAACATGAATATGCTGAAAATAATCTGTTTGCGTCATTATAAAAGTGTCCTGGAGTCACTGTTTTCAATCTCGGACTAAGTTAATTCAGTCATCTGGTAATATCTTACAGTCTACCATCACTGATTTAACCTTAATTGTATAGAGTTCTCCCACCCATAGTGCCATAAATTCCACCCTCACAAAGATTGGCGGCCTCACCCGATATATTTCCATCTCTGTCTTTCTTTCATAGTATGTAACTAAAAGGTAATTCCAGCTTGTGGAGATGTGACTTGCTCATAAAAATATCAGTATCGCAAAGAAACCTTAACTTTGTCGTAACACATAAAGTTACCAACAAACGACCAGTGTTTCAACGTCCAACGTCATCATCAGGTAATGACTACAGATTACATCGTGTACCGTGTATCGGACTACCCCCTGAGCCCTGTCCCACCCCTGCCCGAGTGCAATATATACGATGTAATCTGTAGAATCTTCACCTGATGATGAAGTTGGACGTGGAAACCCGGGTCGTTTGTTGTTAAATGTGTGTGGAACGACAAAGTTTTCTTTTCAATCATGAATAAGCTCGTAAATTTACGCCCGATATCACCAAAATATCAGTAGGTTTTGGAGTCTCACGTAAACATTCAAATGCCGCATTCACGCACAAACGCGGAAGAAAATATACTTCGACGGAACCGAAAATTAACCGGGAGCCAAGACGTTGGGAGACCGATGCAAAACCGAGGAAAGAGTCCTTCCCGCCCGAGACTACAAAGCGCGAGAGAAAGGAGGGGCGGACGAAACTAGGACCCCTCTCAACCGTTTCCCTTCGTTGCTCGACGAGAGAGCAGCCGACCAAAGTCGGGAAGCGAGGGATTCAGAGGGTCGGGAGTGAAGAATCGCCAAGTTTACCCTTCTCGGCAGTGCGCCGCCGTCGTCGACACCGCGCGGTGAGCTGCGGCATCCTCTCACGGACAAAGCCGAAAGGGGTTTTGAGGGAGCGTCGTCGAGGGGGTGAAAGGGGCGAGAATTTCGTCCCTTGTACACCATTCCCTCAAACCTCCCCCGTACATCCCCTAGAACGCTCTTACCCCCGGTCAGAAACTACTGCCCGCCGCCCAACTTCCCGCTTCCGATTCCTCATCTCCAACGAGACCGGAGGAGTCCTTCAGTTTTTAACTAGATTACCGGCGAGTCGGAGGGAAAGGGGTGGCACTCAGACGCATCCCCGCCCCTTGACAAGTCTCCGCCATATTTTTCCGGTCCCCTTTACGGCCACTCATCCCCTCTCCAACCCTCTTCCCTTTTCTCGCTCATCAATCTCTCTCATTCCCCCACTTCTGCCTCGATCGCGCACTTTTCCTTCGCTTGCAGCATTTTTGATGCTCTACTTTTTTCCACTCCGTCACTCGTGCAATATTATCCTCTTTCCCTACGTCGTCCATCATTCCTGACGTTATTGCTGTGAATGGTTTTATATATGTACATTTCATTTGGACGATTGAACAGAAAACTGTTAGGAAACTGTCAATGAGGGCAGGAATGATGGAGAAAAACCCGGCGTCAGCATTAGTCCACTCTTATCGAGAGGATACAAGGCGCCCCCAGTTTGAAGTCCCCTTCGACTGAAAGACTACTGAAGTGCTTTCCACACGACACTCAAATAGGGACTACCATATCAATTAAAAATTTTAAAAACCCAACAAGAAACGTACTCGGGTTCTCAGGATAGAAAGGCACCATATTCTGGCCATCGCACCAAGCCGATCCTGTATGATCGTAGGGTCGTTCCTTCCCTGTTCACGTCTCCAGTTCTTCCAGATCATATGCTTAAAAAACTAAGTACTACTACTTTTTAATATTCTGTAAGCTATAATATTTATTTACAATTATTGTATCTGTATCCAATCTAATAATTGACAACGAATGAATTTCAGCGAGCAAAGGCAGTTACCCGCAAAATGCAAGTTACTGCATGACTGTTGCGATTTTCACGTTCATGGGATATTACTTAAACGAAATAAATAGTTGAGGCGATGGGCGTATTTTTGCGTAGAAATACGCAAGCCCAGTTATTTATCTATACCCGTTCGAACGTGAAAATCGCGAAATTGTGATGTAAGAATAAAAGAAAACACGGAGCGAGCTTTATTAATATCGCCCTGGAACCGTGTCCCAGCGCATGCCTCTCGCCTTGCCCGGACGAAATGAATGCGCATCGATAACTATATCAATAAACCTGTCCCTTTTTAATTTTCGTCCCCACACCGACCCCTCCGTCCCCAAATCCACCCTCGCACCCGCACGACTCCCTTCACGCACGCGACGAATTTTGGTCCGTCCGTCTGTTCCCTCGACTCTCTCCACTTATTCGCACTCCTGCATCCCACGCCCCGCTCCCGCCACCCTCACCCGCCTCTCTCTCTCACACACACACACATACATACACAGATAATATTCTCTCAGCTTTCCTTTCCGCCGCTCGCATTTGCGCCGGATTCCCCCGAGGGGATCAGGGGATGGGGAAAAGGAGGAAGGGGGACTCCAAAGAAGAGAAAGAGAGAGACGGAGGAGTGTGTACGTGTGTGTGAGTGTTGATGTGAATTTGTGTGAGTGTGCGCGCATCTTAATGATCCCTGACGTCGCGTCGTCGCGTTCCCGTGTGCATACACACATGCATACATCTTTCATTCATTTCGCCTCGAAGTCACCAACCAACTCGTCCGCCCGAAACAAGCGTGTCGTCCTCCATCCGTCGCTGAACCTTGTCCCCCCCCCCCACCAGACGCCATTGGAGAGGGTGTAATTATTCCGCTCTCACGAATAACACATCCGTTTTCTCTCAATCTTTCGTTCTCGGGCTCAGGAATTCGCTTCGGCTCCCGCGAATCCCTCGACCAAGGAACGTGTGTGTGAATTTTAAAAAATTGATAAATAAATAAATGCATTCTTCGTCTTTGCCGTCCAATGTCTTGCCCGTTAAAGTTTTGTGAAATGTTCCGACCGCGGCCATGATAGCCGCGTGATAGTTCTAAGAGCGAAACGATTATTCAAAAACATTGGGATGAAATTACTCAAGATGCGGGCTCTAAGCAAAGTTGTACATGTACATACATTCTTAGGAGATATCATTCGCGTGATTTTATTTTCATCCTGGCACTTCACTTAATGTACATTTATAAATAAGACAATGGTGGCGAAATGGGGGAGTAGGGCTGATGTGTTAGATGTAAGGGTTAGCTAATCTCTTGCCTCCTAGAGCATGACTGTGTTCAAATAATAATTACTTATAATTAATCCCTAATTATTTATAAAACTAAAAATGTATAACTCATTTTCTCCCTTCTTTCATGATTAAATAAAGTTTTCTCCCGCTAACTCTTCTGTTTCCGTCACTCCCTTATTATATTTTGAGTGTATTTTTTCGCTAATCGCCGACATATTCGCACAGCAGGATGTACTTCTGAAACCTCACAGATTCTATAGAAGCGATATAAATGAAAAAAGAGAGAGAGAATGGCTTTTAAAATATAGATGCAAATAATTCATCCTCCCACGCAGCTCTCTATTTCACTGCGATCGCGTCATGAAATTAAATCTCCGTTCTCATCCCTTTCCTTAATCCTTATTTCATCACCGTTCCTTAATAAAATTCCGTAGACCTTATAATACTCTGGAAGACTAGATGATTGATTGCAAGATAGGAGTTACTTAAATAATTCAAATTGCACGAGTTCGAGGCTGAAACTACAGACCTCTACCGTCATTTATACCTCCACAATGTATCAGCCAAGCTGACAGACGTGATAAATTGAGATAGATTAACTACTGAACCGATAGATAAACGTATTGGTACATCTACGCCCACAAATCGTACACGATTTATATGCGAACAAAGTCTTAATTTTTAAAAATAATACAAAGCAAACTTCATAAATATTTTCAATTAAAGTTCTGTCGAATCTTAAAAGTGTATCGAGAGTAACGCTGCATCTCCAAAGTGCAATATTATAGCTGCGTAAACAATTTCACTTTTTATGTTGACTGTTTTGCTTATTACGATTAGTGTTCCAGTATTCATCAGTTACTTTAGGAATGTTGTCAACCCTTGCTGATTCAGAGAGCGTTGCTATAGGATGAGAACAGAGGCGTAGGTGGGGGTGGTTCGTCCCAGGTCCCGCTTTCAGCATAGGCCCCCAAATTTTAGTTTTTCCCATTTTTACCAGACCCATAAAAACCTTGGTTTGAATGAATAATTGGTTATCTGAGCTATTGAACTACACCATAAACTTGGTAATAAATGAATTGGTGAGCAAAGAAACAAAGTATGAACACCATATTCGGAAGTTTCTAGGCCCAGTGTACAGCAATGACATAAGCCCCGGCGGACAGAACAATATAAGAGGGCAGGGAGAAGCAGGCCGTGCAGATTAGCAGACGCATAATCAGCTGTTCGCCACTCGTCACCTACCCTTCCCTGCGGTCATTGAAAGTCAAGTCTATGGAATTAACGCGATGTCTTTTATGCCTTTATTTTCCGATTATAACACGCATACATTTTTACAATACATTTTTACGAGGAAAATGTGGGAATTTTCTAATCACCATGTGTAATGCGCATTCGACTTTTTGAGAACAGCACTCCTCACTATTATCTGCCGCTACGTTGAGCGCCCAAAAGAGCATCGTGCAAAGAAATGCTGCCTACGCATAACTTTCTCCTACATCACGAGCCCTTTTCCTTTTAGCTTCCATATATAATGGTCTATTTCTAGCTGCGAAATGTCCAATCGTGTCTATGGAAATATTTTATTCATTTAATAACTGAATTGCTATTCGCTACTAAGTGATATAAGTAATTAATTTGCCATAGTTTTTCCGCTCGTATCGGACCCCGTGCGATCTAAAGTGATGACCTACTCTCCCTTCTAGTTTATCAACTAACAAAAACATTTGATAATTTTGAGAAGGAAGATATGGCGCCAGAAATCATGAGGCTTCGAAGGCATCTATAGGCTTCAGGGATTTATAAAAATGCTGCAGTGTCGTGGTCGGCTTTGAATATGCTGCAGTTCATTATCGAAATGGATTTCAAGAGTCGTTACTAAATATTTGTGAAGCCCTAAAACTATTTTTGGCTGTGTGTGTGTCTGTCTCTTTGTGTGAAAGAAGTTTTTCTCGACTTAATTAAAAGCTATCTTAGCTCAACAATAAGCCTATCCCACCAGACAGGCCTAGCCTTAATATCGATAGAGAACGCTGTTGCTGAGTAAATTTTGATGATATAAATCAGTTTTCAGAGATAAAAGCTCGCAAGAAAAATATTTTAAATTCTTAGTACTGCAATATTTAAATATTTAACTTTTGGGTTTTATTTCTATTGTAAATTAAATAATGCTGTGAGATAACAACTCTTCATGTCATACCTATTAAATACCATTGCCGATGGATTAGCATGCTTACGTAAATTTCCTGCGGCCATAAGCCGGTACTGCTACTAACATCAAAGTTATTAAAAGAGTGTTAGGAAGCATATTATTATTAGCATATGCCTACTATTCTGTGAATGCTGAGGTACATGACATAATCCATTGATAAATAGTTGATTCTGGGTCTGCAGGAATACAAGAAAAAGGCATCTTCCTATTATTCTTGCGTAGACTATGTCAATGTCATAATTTCTAAATAGGTCCCATATGGAATAGCGCCCCAGGCTCCCAACCATGTTGATACGCCTCTGAATGGGAACACTTATAAGTTTCATGATTATGAATTTCCCAGATACATTTCCTTCGCCCAAGACTCGGGGAATAAAACTACCAAAAGTGCGCTTGAAATAAGAAAATACCAGTCCAATTCGTCACTCTTATACTTGAAATAAGTGATTTCCAACAAGATTTCCGCGACAGACATTTTCATATCGCCATGAAATAGACTTGCACAAATTAAATCCACGACCTCAGCTATCTTGAGTATCTACATAAATATCAAGTTACTAAGGCTACTGTTCAAAGAATATCCTTGGAAAAGATATTAGGTGAGCAAATTCATAAATTCATATCGCAGAACAGTTAATCGACAATTATTTGGCACAAGGTAAGTCAGTACCGAACGATTAACGAAGTTAATCAATATAAAATACTAATCACATAGGTACAAATGTGTTCTCTCTTAGAGTAGTGCTGTGTTCAATCCCCAATCATTACTCTTCCTCTCTCGCAAGGTGAAATAATTTTTCTTTCACTACCTACCACTTCTGTTTTTGATTGCATATCTATTATCTTTTGAATACATTTTTTTTGATAACCAACAAGATATAAGCTCAAACGGATATAAGAATAAGAGCTGTATGTCTAAATGAGAGTAAGACGGGAGTAATTCATAGTGGCAGACTCTTTTTGATGGGCTATAAAAAACAAGAATCAAATACTAAGTCTGAGTTTAATGTCTACGCAACACTTTTTCCGCATTAGATTACGACCAATTTGCACGTCCTCCCAATTGCGAAAAGGAACATGAGCAGACACGTGCAAAAATAAAATTGCGCTCTTCCCATGGGAATTCCATGTAGTTAAGCAAGAAGGAACCATGCATCTCTGCAAACGCTTATCTTAGGTGTTGCACTAATTTTCTAAGTCGATGAAAGTTGCATGACCCTTCAGAACTAGATAAATGCGCTCAATTTCAGAGGGAGTAGGAACATCTCCTGAGGCTAGATGTGGATTATTGGTGATGCGGGTAGAACATGCCTTCTATATTTCAAAATACGAAGATGGATCCCGAACAAGAGCGGGTGAATATCCCGCCAAAGTTAGTTAGTTATCAGCTTCTGCACCCTCTACAAACGTTCCGCGAGAGGTTTGCGAGTATGAGAGCTGAGGTTTATCTTAAGATGAAGGATGGGAGAGAGCTGAAAGGAGAGAGAGTAAAGGGCAATCCTGAACGGCGATGCCTCGGTGCGTCCCTAAAGACTATGTTGGCGGGTGCACCTCATCCTTCCCCGGCACCGCAGACGCCTCACCCTCCCTCTCATCCCGAGCACTGAGTTACATACGTACACCGTAGAGGATGGAGCCAACTTAGTGCTGAGCCTTTGCTAGGAATCCTCCAACGAGGTCATCATCAGCAGCAGGCATCAATCCTCGAGGCTGGTTTGACGAAGCACTCGATAATTTCATCGGCTTACATCTTCTTGCCGATATAGCTATTGCCTTTTGCACCCTTCTCTACTTGATCCGTACAATATCTCACACGAGAACTCCGTTCCCATCTCATTCATTTCACAATTCCATCCTCTTCAAGGAGCCATCTCGTCTAGAGGTCTGCATCCACGCAGTATCTTACAAGTACGTCAAGGGAGCATGGCATGGTGTGATAACTCAACACTAATGGTGCACAGCCGACGAACAAACGACCCCACAGATAGTGGCCATACTATAAGTGTCAATGTTAACTCATATAACTTCACGAGGGAACCCTCCAACTCCATGCGCTTTAAAACATGCCACCTTAAACTAACACCATGCGGAACAGACATATGGCTAGGTTTGCATTTAACACAACTTGTAAGAAATTTCAAAATAAAATTACACAAGTAGTCCATTTAGAGTTTCATGCATGAATACAAAAAATGCTTAAAAGTACATTACCACTACCTGTCCTATTCGTCTCCCATGTAAGTAGATACTTGATGTATTATTACCCATTATTTTATTTGTAAAATGGCAAAATAAACTCTGCCTTGTGACCATCTATTTCACTAATTCAATCTTTATCATCTAACCTATCATATGGTTTTAACATATTTTAAATATTTTCAGCAAATGCACCGGTCCTAAATTTCTGGAGGAGATTCAGCATACACTTCAATCAACGTTAAGATAGTGATAAAGATGCGTCCGATAAAGTTGTCCCATCTTGTCATATTTTTAACCAGATTTATTTTTGTCCCCAACTCTGTGTAAAATATCTTAATTAGTTCCTCGGTCTATTCATTAGATTTTCATCATTTTTCGGTAGCTTAACTTTCAAATACTTGTCCTTTCTTGCTTTCTCTGACGCCGATATTATCCATGACTATCTGTCGTAAAGAAGCATGCACCAAATATATATACACTCTAATGAAGTGTTTTCCTAATCCCACGTTTGTATTTCCAACTGCTGCAGATAATGAGGTGGACTGCTTACATCGCTCGTCAACTTAGGTCAAAAATGTGAGAAAGGATGTTTAACGAGCCCATTAGAACTCTTAACACGTGGGAAAGAGTCACATGGAGTATAAAATGTAGGATCGTTAAAAATTTAGAAAATTGTCGTCTCGTCAAAACGCCTAAATGAACGTACACGCATTCAAAATAAACATGGAAAATGTCAACTTATGGAAAAGGTCAATAGCGTTCGACTCCGTTGAAAATGGGAAAATTTTATATATATTTCAAATATTTCAATATCTTTAAATATTTCAACACTACAGGCAAAAAATAAAGGGGGTACAGGATAAATAAGATGATTATTCGTCAAGAGAATAATACATTGACTCACATAGAATTTCGTTAACTATAATGTTCAATTTTGAAGGAACGTTTTTAAAGACAAATAATAAAGAAATGGATATATATTAGGGCTCAATGCCGTTGGAGACCACTCACCAATTCCAGGCTCCCATAGTCCTAGGGGCTCAAGGTTGCCGTCAGATGTCCGACTACGAACGCTCACAGCCGACTGCTTGATCCCACATTGGAACTAAGAGGAAGAAAAGAAAGTCAAAATTTTGTGAGTCAAAAACATTCCCATGGCGGTGAATCCATTAAATATTGTAGCTGAACATTCAAATTGACGCATTACACAACACACACCCGCGTACGGAGTAGACGAAAGATTGCATAATACAACAGCCTAGTGAATTTGCAAGTGAACACCCTAGCAAAAGTCCAGCTAAACGCTGTAATTCCCAGCAATCAGACGAAAAACTATTCCATGCTGATGAATTTATACCAGTGCCATTAATCAAGAACAAGTATGTAATGTGTAGAAATCGTTACTTCGCTTTAGAAATAAATGTCATGAAACTGGAATTTATGCTAGAGTAAATGCTAGAGTAGACTCGTGGTGATTAAAGCATGAATTTTTATAATATTACTCATGCATTCAAAGATTTCAATCGTTGCATAAAATCACGTTCTGCGGGCAATAGTGAATATTCTATGAAAATTATGAATTTTAAATGCAGTTTTCTCAGATTCACAATAACAAGCATCGGAATTGATTCACTGATGTCAGTTTTAACTAATAAATTTAGTTTCTAGTCAAATAAATTCTTAAAGTAATCAGAATATGATAAGCCAAAGAACACAATGATTTCAATAATGACAGAACAAATTACTGTAGTCAAATTTGTACACTGATGAACTCTTCTCGGGCTCTACACCGGTTGAGTGAATGTAATGCTGCCGACGTTTCGGGTAGCGACTCGTTACCCATTCTCAAGGCAAATGGACATTTGCCTTGAGGATGGGTAACGAGTCGCTACCCGAAACGTCGGCAGCATTACATTCACTCACCCGGTGTAGAGCCCGAGAAGAGTTCATCAATGCAATTCGCCGGGAAAGCGTGAAATTTGTACACTATTTAAATGTCTATTATTGAAACCATTAATTAGAAAACGAACGAATAACTATATAAACCGTCGCTTGAATTTTCAGTTCCACTCGATTCTCTTATCGGCCAACCTCTTCATATTAACGTAATTCCTCTATTTTATATCCTTCACAACCTGTTCCATATATCTCATAGAAGGCCTGCCTTTCCCATTCTCTCCGTTCACTTTTACCGCGACCATTGTCTTCATCAGGCCATCGTGTCGTAAGATATGGCTGACTAAATTGTCCCCTCTTCTTTTTAGTGTTTTCAGTAGGCTTCTCTTTTCTTCCACTCTACTTAAGACTTCGTTTGCCACTCGATCCATCCAATTTATCTTCTTCATTATTCGGCGTCACCACATTTCAAATGCTTCCACCCTTGACTTCTCTGTTGCACTTATTGTCCATGTCTCTCTGCCATAGAAAAGCATGGTCCACATGTATGTTCTGATGTTCTGATGTATCCTTACTTCCACGCTTGTATTTCCAGCTGCAAGTAGAATGTTTTTGTGAAAATTGCCCTTTTTGGTTGAGCAATTATGCCAATGTTTTTCTTGGTTAGTCATCGGCTGGTTACAGCTTCCCAGATAACAATACTCTTTCACGTCCACAAGGTTTTTTCCTAGTTTAACGTTGGCCTTGGTCTCTTATCTCCTCTTACATACCAATACCCTGGTTTTTATTTAGATCTTTAGGTAATATCTGGCCATTGTCGTTTCCATTTTCAATTGTTTTCTTCAGTTCTCTTCCTGGTTCCACCATGAGTCGCAGCACAATGATTTTAATGCGAACATATATATAAATATATTAACAGCGGTTGTTTTCAAAAATATTCAACCGGCAGCCAGTGTTCAGCTAGAGGATAAAGTTGCACTTAATATGGGCAGAGCACAAGTACCTTAGTCCAAGGTACCTGTGATATACATATGTGAAAGATCACATAACGGGGTAGGAGGGAGAGATATCGTCAGTTCCTTGCCTTTTGCCGCTTGTGGTTTCTCAAGAGAACCGGTATCCATAAAATCACTTAGCTGAACTGGACGTGTGGAAGGACACCTATCCCATATTGTAGCCCAGGACCTCTTGTCAGCGGCTCATCCCTCTGATAAACCACAAATGTAATCGCACAAATATTATTTTGACAAAATCAAAAGTTTCACATTGTGACATTACTGATTTAAAAAACGATTTTGTGTATCCTGCAAGAAAAATTACAGATTTTGCTGGAAGAGGGAAATCTGGATCAGATAAAGAAAAAATGATAATCAGGTAGATATAATGGCTAGAGTACTGCCCTCACATCCCGAAGGTCTGAGTTCAAATCACGGCTGTGGTTTAGATGTTTCAAAGGTGCACCGTCTCCAATTGAGTGCTGGTCGGAAAGCCCCTCAAGTAGGTATATACTCGGACAGGACGTAGATCGGTATGAATTCCCTCATGATAACCCTGTCTCACACCTTTATGGTGGCTTGCAAGGTATTATATAGATGTTTTTCACCAGGAATGTATGCACAAGAGCCGACGCTGGGTTACTCCTCGCCCTTCCTCTTTTCCCGAAAAATCCAACTATCCCTTATCTTTAAATAATAAAACGACATAGCTGGCAGTCGCTTCCAATAATAGCAACACAAACTCAAGAGAGAAATGAAAAGAAAATAATTAGCCAAGAGAGTGATGACGATCTCTGTAGTTGATTGGTGCAGTTCCATGTTTTAAAAATACTCCTTTTGCGTTGAAATGAAGAATAACACATTTCAAAGGTTATCATATTCTAAAAAGAGCGGGAGAAAAAATGAGTCACCTGAAAGCTTCGAATAGAAAACGAGCGAACTTGATCGGCCATATCTTGTGACATGATGGCCCGATGAAGACAATTTTCAATGATGGGTAGAGTGGAAAAGGCAGGCCTTGCATGAGATGATATGGAGAAAGTTGTTAATGATTTGGAAGAGAAGAATTTTATTAAAACGTGATTACGTTACCTGATAGGAGAGCTAAATGAAGAGCTGTGTCAAACCATTCTTAGGATTGTGCACTAATGATGATGATGATTGCGTCGTTCTTACTTAGGAAGTTTTTGATCCAGTGGTGGAATTTCACTTCTTATATTTTTCAAAGGTATGTCTCTTACGCATTATTAAAAGCCTAGAAAAGCTAAAACCACATGCCGTTAACATTTCTACTAAAAATATTAAATTAATACTAGATGAATCAATTTAAGTTTGGGACAAACCAAAATTCACATTCAATCAAAGTTACAGTTCTAAGTTTTCGCGTATCCAGTGATGTTTGAGTGTTAGTGATAAGGAGGATGTGTATAAAATAAAGTAATATAAACCATAGCAACGGTTGTCACACCCTGGAGTTACAATTCCTCAAATCTGTTCCCTATGCTATGGAAGTTCAACTTTTAAGGTAGAGCATTAGCAAATTATAAATGCTGAAGCAATCGCAAACTTTTTGACGGGGCACCACCGCGTTGATGGATTCTATCTGCATGTTTCTGGAGTGGGATTTTTTTAGTAGTTTTAATACCAAATGGGCACATAAATATATGAAACTTTAATATTTTGGCAAGATCCATTTCATATGAACGTTAAGGTACCATTCTTTGATCCATGCCATAAACATCATTTTTAATTCAATGACTCCGCTCTCTAAGTATGTATACATCCTGAATATTTAATTCACTGATAATATTTGTTCGAATTCAATTACAAACTCAGTATATTTTTCGACCCCTGAAACTCCGAAAAGGTTATTGCATCGGATGACTTTATTTAAGAAATTTCATACTATCGACAGTTACACAATTGGGAGTTAATGAAAACAAGAATACAAACTCGTTTATTTTATTTAATACACTTTATCATGATCAGTTCAATCATTGCCTAGTTATTCCACCTCCTTTTTGAAGCACTATCTGGAATGCCAACATCTATTTGTATGGTAAAACTCCGAAAGGAGTCGACTTTTTCCTCTCTGTAGGAAACCGCATCATATAGTTCTAGCGGTGACATGGCATTTTTAGAGTTGAAAAACGATTTTTTTGAGCGCTCACCAGTTTTTTTGAGTACATCGCGCAGTGATTCACTGAAATAATTCCGGTGCCCATTTGAAAAAATGAGGTCACCCGGAAATATTTGTAAAGCTGCTATTGACAATAGTGAGTTTTCAACCCTCACGTACACAGATAATCTTTAGATTTCAACGAGGCCACATGGTGGTAATATTCCGAGCCATTCATTTGCATGGCGAAATAATAAGAATGACAGGGGAAATGCGCAGTATTCGCGACAATGAAAAAAAAGTTGTACTTTTCCTTTGCCTCAAAAATTTTACTCGCTTTAATTCTCTCTCTCTCTCACTCTCTATCTCGAACAAGTTTAATTACTTCTCAACTCTAAATTACTGCTAAAACGTATTGGATGCATTTTGCCACTCGAGCTTAACCAAATGCATCAAAAACTCTCCCTGAGCTCTTTTTTCCCCTCCCGTGTCTCTATTGCAAGTCACTACAAGAAAAGATACGCATCTTATACCCTGAAGTGCCTCACGAGATATTTCAAATGATATGCGACTGCAGAAAATTTTTAAAAATTGAAAATTACTTTCGCGACGAACGAAGTAGCCTTTTAGATCCCGCGCCGGTCGGAAAGTTATTCACCAATACTCTTGTCCGGAACGACGGAGTTAATCTTCAAATCGAGAATGATTATTTCAGGGGAGGATTACGGATTTAGGAGCAACCAAGCTGGCAGAAACGTTACGGTCTCTCGCCCAACCCGAGCGAATCCGGGAGCCTAAGCTCGGAAACACAGCACCTGTCACCAGATGGGAGACGTGAGTGGATGAGGAGAAAAGGGAGTCGAGGAACAGAAGACCCTTGGGAACAAGTGGACGAAGGACTAAATATATCTCACATGAAACATGAAGGACGAAAAATCTCAATAGATAAATTTCCTCCTCAAAATCAAAGTATCTCTGCCTACTTTTTAACGGAAAAGGAGCGCTTTCAAAGTACTCGCAAGATTCTCTGTACCCACGATTGATCATTCATCCACTACTTAAAGAAATTCATCACAGTGACTGATAACAATTTTGGCACACGATAGAAGGAAAGGGTTAAACGTCAACAATTCAGTGGAATCCGCGGTGAAATAATTAAGTGGTATATCTCAAATAAAACATAATTCTTGGAAATTAGTGGCATACAAAATCATTAATTTATTCTTTCATTTTTCTTTTCTTAAATCCTTTGTTTAAATGCATGGATCAACTTATTCGAGAAGCAAACGAGATTTATTATAGGCTGGTAATGAAAAAAATACTAATGAGTCACAAAGAACTATTAAGTGCCACATTTCAGTACGTTCACGTCATCTTCAAGATAAAATTAAATCATGATTATTTTAGAGGCACTTGTGCAATGAAACTGACGCTGTTAGGTCACAAAAGTCGTTTCCAGATCAATGCGAAAGGAGTTCTAAAAAGTGTTTCCATTTCTAACGAAGGCTGTCATTAGATGCAGAATATCAACGTACGACTAAATGGAGGATGATCATAACCTAATGACATCTCATAATCAAACGCAAACAGCTAAATCAGCAAAAACGAGACTATGTCTTTTGATAAATTACAACACTTGATAACTCAGTTAGCGTATAACTCGTTTCATTAAAGTGTTTGATCTCATTAGGAAATTTGTTTAATTTCCATGCCAATAATAACTTTTACTTTTGTTGATTTCTTCTCTAACATATGCGCACTATCCTGCATGCTGCCTCGGGTATGGGACGGGGTAAGTTTCAGGCTAAAAATCGAAAAAAAATGGAAAGGAGTGGGAAGTGGGGAAAGAGTGATTTTATTATTGTGGGTGGTATCAAGTATTTTTTGCATTGCGGTCGTGGGTAGTTGGTTTAGTCTATGAATCTTTTTATTATTGAAATATATTTTCCACAATACATATTCGTGGCGTGGTCCATTTTTGGACTATAAGCGTTTAAGTTATTTAATTATATATGCTATAACACTAAAAAAAAAGAGTTGCGTGGAATTCATTTTTAAGAACACAGTCTAACGAAGAATAATGTCGAGGAAAACTAGATACTCATCAGAAATTCTTGCTATTTAAAATGTAATTTAATTCATTAAATCTCAAAAACTTCAATTTTCCCTAAATTACTAAAAATAACAGAATTTTTACGCACCAGTGATGGCTAATATGATATGGTGAAAATTGTGGAAAATGCCCTATAAGATTACGAATGCTTTCGATGAGCCACTGGGAACTTGCCTGGTCTATGAATTGCCTTCATATTCCCCAGAGATTGAACTTTTAGTATTCTAATTGCATTAGTTAAGTCACTGAACATAAATACGCTACCTTAGTGCCAGTGGGGCTATTATTGCAAAATGCCTGCAGTAGACACATCCTACTTTGAAAAAATCTGAGGAATTCCATTCTTGGCATAAAATTTGGTAAATTTTTATTTGGTAGGTAAACCATTTTCTAATTCTGGATAATCAATTTGATGTTTAGTTAGAACGCCATACTTGTACAATATTTATGCTACTTCCGAGGAGATCAAACTCAAATTTTCGGGCAAAATATTTGTCGATTTAAATGTGTCGAGCTAAAAATAGGAGTAACCTGCTTACATCTACTTCTATCTATAAGTATATACAGTACACCCTCTTTACGCCCAACCAAACCACACTGTATAAAAACTGAAGTTTTTGCCAAAAACATCACTTTGGCGCCACATAATGGACATACCGGAATTATGAACATGCACATTCAGTGCAGTGTCAGCAAGGCCGTAGCGAGCGGGGATTCAGATTCAGAGGGTTCAAACCTTCCCCCCTCCCCCCGGAATCTGGGGACAAATATAGAGTAGGTATATTTCATATTTTGACTAAGCAATCGATGGGGACCGTCTCAAGCTCCGAATCATTTAACACGCTCCAAAAAAGGTTTTTTTTTGGGGGGCCTCATTCCATGCTCAAAACCAGTAACCTAAGACTATAGCCAGAAATATTGTTGGGGGTACAGTCATGTTTGAACCCCCCCACCGAAAAAATTTCCCCGCTACGGCGTTGAGTGTCAGTAAAGTGCACAAAAGTGGAAACGATCTATTGATCCACCGTGTGTTAGTTTTCGGTGACAAATGTTGTCACCACAAGCCAACATTCACGGTGAAGGGTCACGAAGAAAATATCTACACACCTACGCTGCAGAAAGTTAAGGGCCAATAAAAAAAATAAAGCAAGCCATTCCCTAACACTCGAGGATAAAAATACCAAATAGAGGTAACAAATGTAGCCTCCGATTTGCAGTTCTAAAAAAAGGACGATATTCCTAAATCTTCCAAGGGAATAGTCGAGGTACTGGGTAGAGGTAATAATGAAGGCGGCCCGGGGAAGTACACGCGTCAGCTCTTGACGTTAAAGCAGAACTCATCGTGACCTAAAAGTGCCAAGTGCAACCATAGGTGCAAACTAAGGCAAATGGGAGGGCACGAGCCAAGATTAGCTCGCTACCTATTTGAAAACTAGCGCACACTCAAGCGGCAAAAAACCAACTGAATGGATCGAAGCGACTATTTAGGCCGCGTTAACTAGCATTTTCGTTGCGTTCCCTCGCCTCTTCACCCACGCCATCCACTCCCGGTGATCTCCCTCCGAGGATTCCATATTCCAAGGCGAGGACATTTATTACCATGTCACTTTGAGATACCGATGCAATGCATACGCTTTTTTTTAATCATCACGGTCTGATTTGAAATGGAGTTTATGAGTTCAAAATTATTCATTCGTGTGATGAGAAACAGGTGACGCATAATCTGCGCTCTTCTATGGGACCCATCGCCATTGTGCCAACCTGACTCTCTTTGCTCTTTTCATCGAAAGGCTGGCTTCGATTTCCAGCTAAGCTCTCATCTTGCTCATTAAATATCATTCATTCACCCGACCCGAGGGATAAACGTTAAGCTTTGATTTTCCCTGGAAACTTTCGTGAAATAGATGAGAGTAAACATAAAAATGTAGTGAGAAAACATAAAAATCCGAGCATCATTCCGGCTTCAAATTTATCTCCGTGAAATTAAATGCGAAATATATATACGGAATTGTTTACATGATGACACTGGAAGTGATTATAAGAGCCACCGGAAGACACTTCAATGAAAAAAATAATAGAAGTTATTTCGTGCTGATAAGGTCTCATTTAGAGTGTTCACAGTTTTTTTTTAATCTAACTAATAAATAAATACCTAATAAATCTTTTATTTGAGAAATGAAGAAAATACAAAGAAAAGTAACACATTTCGTAAAAATTGCCTAAAAGCGTTCGAAATGCACCTCTCGGTTATTGAAATGGGTTAGCTGGCAAATAGACTAGAGGGTTTCTCGCTAGATTAGAGATTTATACTGAGACTGATACAGAAGATTGTTCTACCCTTACGCTACATCAGCAAGAGTAGCATAACCGGCAAATTAAGACAGATCATATGTTGGATATAAAAATTAAAGAAATAATTTTTCCTTTCAACAATCCTCGGAGTAGCACAAGACACGAAACATGTTTATATGTTGTTCGTAATCGGAACTATAACAATAACAATCTTCGTACTGAGGCTCTAAGAAGATTGAGCAAGGAGGATTGCTCGCTACGTGTGAATAATCAGTAATAACCTTAAGATGCTTGAATGCTTGATTTTGTGGTTAGGTCCGGTGCTATTTTCCTTGCGTGTTTTTCTGATGGCTATTGTTGACGGCCAATCATCATTCAGATTTGCATCAAGGAGATGAAAATAAATGTTCTGCCTTTGATAGCATTGCATGGTCGATATTGTGTTTAAAAATGAGGGCAAATCTATGGGCTAGGGATAAAGTTGCGGTGCTTATCAAAGCATATAAAGATGAAACTTGTTTATATGCAGTTCGTAATCGGAACTATCACAATAAACATCTTCGTGCTGAGGCTCTAAGAAGATTGAGCAAGGAGGATTGCTCCATACGTGCGAACCGACAACCATCAGCGAAGCCAGCCTAGCGGCCACCTTCGTCGCCCGCTTGGTAGCACGCACGAAATCCAGCTAGCTAGCACTCATGGAAAAACGCACCATGTGAACTGGGCATAACACACCCCTAAGTGGCAGGGTATGATTTAGGTGTAGCATATGTGAGCGCAGAAAACACCCGGTTTTCTCGACTGCCCCACATAAATTAAAATGCCTCACTGCATTAAAGTAAAATAACCTTAAGATGGTTGAAGTACCTGCCAACACCTTTCGTTGACGGATTTATATGCTATGTTCAGGGCTGGATATAATAAACGTAACTGTGTCTGGCGAGACATAGTGGAATGATATCATAATGAAAAAACAAGATATAGCACTTATTCCACAGTTTTAATGGTGGTACTACGCGTTTCAGCCGCTAAACCATCATCAAGAACAAAAATATTCGGTACAAAGGGTGGTATATATACACAACTACGAGAGGGCGGGGGAGGGAATTGTTGGGCGAGGGAAGAGATATGTTAGGTGGGGGGGTAGGAGGTGAGAGGGAGGTACTGGTGGCGAGTCAATGCGTGGTTTAGAGAATGGAATGGCTAGGAGTGGGGAGTGACATTTGAACAGCTGATCATTCATGAGGTTTTCCTCCCCTTGCTGAACAATTTCAAATTATTACAGAGCGTCCATTCTCCCACATGGAGTATCTCCGGGTCAAACAGGCAGTGGTGTGCAGTGCCCACGAGGTGTTTGCCCACGAGGGAAGATGAGTCCCCTTTCCCCTAACATTTCCGGTGCTCAGTCAAACGGATGGCGAAGTTCTTACCCGTCTGCCCAATATAGCACTTCGCACAATCACTGCACTTTATCTTGTACACTCCTGACTCTCCATCTGACTCACATGGAGTGAAATCGGTGAAAACCACCCAACAACTACCCCTTCCCTGGCCAGAAGTGCGACCATATGGTTTACGATCGTGCTGTGAATCTATCCAATACGTCCTTCTCAACAACTGAAGCTGCCCTCCTTCGAAAAGGTTTAAAATCCTCTCTTCCTACTTCATCCTTACGGCCCATTAAAAACTTGGCTGTAGACTGTGAGGTGGCCCTCGGTTGCGGGGAATCTGGCGTGAAGCACATTGCAGACCTCATAACCTCTCACAACCGACAGGCCAGCATTTATAAGGACAGGAAAGTGATTATTCCCCTATGGAGGACTGTCAGATCCCTTAACAAGAGACTACAGACCGAGGACTTAGTTCTCACCAAAGCCGACAAGGGGAGTAGCATCGTGATCATGGATAAAGAAGCTTATTTTTCCAAATGAGCGGATTTTCTCAGTGACAATTCTTTTATTACCTTCCCCAAAGATCCAAACCAACTTTTTCAAAGGATCGTCGAGAGGGCCGTAGCGTCATGTTCGGGACTTCTTAACGAAAGGGTGAAACTGATGATCTTTCAAATGAATCCACTTCCTCCAGATTATTTGGCCCCCCAAAATTCACAAAGAGGGAACTCCTATCAGACCCGTGGTCTCAAACATCGGAGCACTGACCCACAACACGGCAGCCAAACTCAATGGCATCTTTAGAGGCCTCACCGTATTCACCTCAAAATATAGAATCACGAACTCCTTTCAACTAGCGGAACATCTTAATGAAATCAACGGAACAAAGAACTGCAGATTGGTATCTATCGATGTCTATAATCTTTTCTCTTCGGTCCCCATTGACGAGACAATCAGATTGACGAGACTCCCACTACAATATTCGCTACTCAATAACGTTATCGTGGAGGAATTTCAATCCGTCCAAGAAACCTGCGTCCAAAAGAATTATTTCCGTTTTAACAGCAGATTTTATCCAGGCCTAGCCTTGGGCTCTCCTCTTTCCCCATTTAGATGTTTATGGAGAATTTAGAATCTAACCTTTTTAATTCTGGACATCTTCTTTTAAACAATGTGACGTATTGGTTCAGGTATGTGGACGATGTGATTTGCTACTGGTCCGGTAGCGATCGTCAGATCGATTGTTTTTTAAATCTTTTAAATAGCCAACACCGTCGTATCAATTTTAAGATGGAGAGAGGCACTGAAAGACGGTTGAACTTTCTAGATTTGGAGATATCTATAGCTAACGGCAGACACAGTTTCGGAGTATTTCCAAAACTGTGCTATAATGACGCAATTATTCCAATAGACTCTTCTCATCCCATGTCACATAAGCTTGCAGCATTCAACTCGTTGATTCAAAGACTGGTGACCTTATTTTTGCAGACCCCCGAGTATAACAGAGAGTTGGAGATAATTAGACACATTGCTTCTGTAAATGGCTATCAAGGGCATATAATCGATATCATTCTGCGTAAAAATAAACTGTCAGAAGTTGGCCATCAATAATATTTACTCTTTCAGTGCCCCCAGTAGAACATAGGAAGTGGTGTAGATTACCTTATATTAGCAAACTCTCTTCCAAAATAGCTAACGTATTTCCAAAATATAAACTTACAATCTCTTTTTACAATCCAGTGACGTTGGGTTGCCTCCTGTGCCACTAGAAGGACCGACTTCAGCCCACCCTCCAGTAGGGAGTGTACAAGATAAAGTGCAGCGATTGTGCAAAGTGGACATTGGGCAGACGGGTAAGAACTTCGCCATCCGTATGACTGAGCACCGGAAATGTTGGGAGAAAGGGGACTCATCTTCCCTCGAGGCCAAACACCTCGTGGGCACAGCACACCACTGCCTGTTTGACCCGGAGATACTCCATGTGGGAGAATGGACGCTCTGTAATAATTTGAAATTGTTCAGCAAGGGGAGGAAAACCTCATGAATGATCAGCTGTTCAAATGTCACTCCCCACTCCTAGCAATTCCATTCTCTAAACCACGCATTGACTCGCCACCATTACCCCACTCTCACCTCCCACTTAATATATCCCTTCCCCCGCCCAACAATTCCCTCCCCCGCCCCCTCGTAGTTGTGTATCCTATATACCACTCTTTTGACCGAATATTTTTGTACCTGATGATGGCTTAACAGCTGAAACGCGTAGTATCACCATTAAAACTGTGGAATAAGTGCTATATCTTGTGTTTTTGCACTGGATATAATGGTTTAAAAAAGCCTTGAACTTCAGTAGAAGAATAATTAGTAACACCTCAAGTCCCCTTACTTTTCACGTAGAAAATACCACAATGCTTTATCATTTACAAGCTGACCCGGCCACGCGTTGCTGTGGCTCAATCTGGTTAAATGGAAAGCGCACGTTTATAGTATGTTTAATTTCACAATTCTTATGGGTATACAATATATCTCAGCTGATCGATTGTTTTGCAGCTGGACACGCATATTTGTATATAATTTTAACGTCTTCACATGTCGTCACAAAGTAGAATATTTCAGGCAAGCATTTATTTCATCCGCTAGTGTCAATCGAGGAATTACAGGTAATGTGTGCCTGAAATGTCGTGCAAGCAATATTAATGCTTTCTCAAATGGTCTCAGGATTCAACGGAAATCTTGCAATGATCGATCCAGAGTCTCGAGCGATGCTTTGTGCACCATTGTGCATTCATCCCAAGCAATAAGTTGGCATTTCTGAAATATTTGTCCCATGCCGGATGATTTGAATATGTTGCACGTGAGTGTTTCAATGAATTGCAAGTTCAATGGGATGCACATCCCGTCTCCAGTGTCGATATTGTATTCTCGATATTGTACAAACCTTCATGGAGTGAACAAAACAACTAACCAAAGCTTCATGGAAATTGGATGAATGTTGTGGTAATGCATGAAGTTATCAATATTGTATCGATACAGTATCGATATTGTAATGATACTTTATAAAACTTTGATAAAAAACACCTAAATAATTTCACCTCAATTTTGTATCAACAATGTATCGATGTATCCATATTTTATCGATATTATATCGATACAGTATCGACATTGAATTATCGATTTTGTAGAAACCTTCGCGGAGTGTACTCAATAACTTTCCAAAGTTTCATGGCGATCCGATGAATAGTAATGCATAAAGGACAAACAATTTATATATATTCGATACAGTATCGATATTTCAACGATGCATTCCTTTTGAAAAACTAAATAATTTCACCTCAATTTTGTATCAATAATGTATCAATTTATCGATACTTTAGCGATATTATATCGATAAAGTATCGATATTGAAAAATCGCTTTCATAGTCCTCTTTTCGGGAATGTACTCAACAACTTCCCAAAGTTTCATGGCGATCCGATGAATGGTGTAGTAATGCATAAAGGACATACACACACACACACACATACATTCATTTTTATATATATAGATATCATTTCTGAGGGAATAGTGCATCGGAGATTTCAATTCGGGTTTCAATTTTTAAGGTGAACTCCGTTTTAATAGAAAACAACCTGAAAATCGGTAAAGTGGGCAAACAAATTACGATATTCTAAGTCATTTGAAACCTCAAACTCGACTATGGTCGGCAAATGTAATGAACTCTCTGCATGCTCTCAGCAATGACAGACTTTTTTCTCCCATGTCAAAAATTTCAACGATAGCTGGATACGTTCTTAAGAGGTGCTTATAAATGCAATTATGGATATTTCCAACAGACTCCGATTAAAATGGGAATAAGGGGAAGCGCTGTTGTTAATTGGTAGTAACCTAGGTCCTTTTTATCCCTAAACAAAGCTTTTGGTTTCCTGAGCATTCGGAGCACAATATATTGGTATTACCTCTTTTTCTCTCATACGCATTTTCAGTCGAGATGATTCCTGTCCTGAAAGAAAAACCGTCTCCTCACAATCCTTCACCTGTGACATTTCAATAAAACAAAAGAGATAGGATGCAAAAATTATTTCCAAATGTCAATTAAATGGAAATCTGAATTACGGTGGGATGCTTAATTACAGAGTCGAAAGAAAAAAAAACTTAAATTGAATGGCTTGAAGAGCCAAATAGAAGATGTGAGTTTGCAAAAATTCTATATGCTGATGGAATTAAGAAGACTAGATCCCTAGCATACTGACTTTTCGGTATAATTTATGACTGGGTTGAGGCAAACCTCACAAGCGATACTTGTCAGTATCAATTGTAAAATCCAAAAATTTTCATCGTTCTAGTATCGGAAAATATTTAAATACAAGGGACGTTCAATATTCAAATATCATCAAGAAAAGAAAGGCTGAATACACGGTGGATTGGTTCTACACTGGGCGCCCGTAGAACTTTCCCTGGAAAACGTTGAAATAATTAGCATTCACGCCATAGAGATCCAGTCCACTATAACTTTTTCCTTCAGCTATTCAAAATCTAATTTACTCAAAAATGGAAAATGCACGAATTCAAGCTTCAGGCTTGCAGATCAAAGAGATAGAATGTGCATATTAGATTCTCCATTTTTCGTAGATCATAAGACGACCTCTAACCTGATTTTCAACCTAAAACAAATATAGCATTCATGCTGGAGGCAAGATTCGAACACTCGGCCTTTGGATAGCCAGGCCAGGATATACCAATCTAGCTGTCATGGATAGCAAGTAAATTATAGATTTTATTAGTGTCTTTCGCCATACTTTCAGATCAATATTTATCCAGGGAACATTTAATTACCTTAGTAAAAGATGACCCTGACAAACTGTCCGTTTGCAGCTATTTCAAGTCCTTGCACCTCCGTTCCATTTTGAAGTCGAGCGGCCTTCGCACTTGAAGTAGCCAACGCAGGGAAATGATGGGATTATAAAAGCGCGGCGGAACACAGCAGTCTCTCGGAATGATTTGGCTTCCCGAAGCCGTTCGGAAGATAAGGCTTGCTTCCTCCCTGGAGGCATGGACCGAATATATGTATATGTAAAAAAGAATCCCTTTCCGCGGTGAGAGGGAACGAAATATAACAGAAAGGTGGTTCGGGTGGAGGGGGGAAGGGAACGAGGGCACGGAGAGAGATGAGTGGGCACCGTAACCTCTTGAGGAATCTTGATTATAAATCACCAAGACAATGGCTTTTCCTTCCTTCCGCCGACCGCCCCCTGGTGTCCCGTAAAAATCAATGAAATGAATAAGGTCTCTCCGCTGCGGCGGCGAGCCAGAGGAGGTATCTACATACAAGCGGATGTGCAAACGGATGTGCCTCCATGGTCACAGACAGAGTGTATATCAAGTAACTGCCGTACATTCACGTCCCAGCCGAGAAGATCCCGAGGTGGATTCAACGTCGAGCGCAAGCATTTATACATATTCGGATTTAACTTCCAAACAGCAAAAGTAACCGAATGTTTTCCAATGCATAGTGCATTATTCAAAAAATTAAAATTTTAACAAACTTAATTTCAAGATAATTAGTCAGTTTATCGTTCTCTCATAGCAAACTAAATATCCCGATTCATCAATGAAATATATGCTCTCGTCGGCACAAGGCTTTAACTCCATCACGCGAGCTTAGTTCATATCGAGAATTGGTCCCAACTATTAACTGCCTTAGCGGTGGTGATTCTATATTATCGGGTTTTAGGAGATACAAAGTCTTTCACGGATTTTGATACAACCTAAGCAACCAAGTTTTCGCAAAATATTATATCCACGACGGAGACTTCATTTAATCTACGATCTCTAAGAAGCCTGACTGGTTCGTAAACGACCAGTCGCCTCATTTACTGTAAAAAGTAACAACTAAAAACAACAGAGCCCAGCTGAGCGATACTAGTAGTTTTTCCATCTATTCTGATTTCCAAATTAGAATTCTGCGCACTACCTTCATCACTTAAGTTTACATTTTACGAAGCTGTTAACGAGTTCTAACTACATATTTTTTTATGACACAACTGACGACGAAAATACGGACATTTTTATTTGTTGTTCGTAGATTTTTCCATCATCTGAAAAGATAAAAATAGCATCATATTACTCTTTCTTCACTAATACGTGCCTTATGCACATCGGCCTCCGGCAGAGCGACTTGAAGAAACAAAAGTCGCCTCAGAAAGAACGACACTTTTGAAAACCTTTTCCAAAAAAATAGATTTTCACACGTTTAGACTCTCAGGATCGTATAGATCCGTTTCTCCTACAATCTTCAGCTTCTCTCGACATCTTGTCTGAGCACCAAAAACTCTTCACGGAAAAACTCTCTGGTCGGCAGGACAACAATCAGGGAAGGAAAAAAACCGAAACGTTTCATACTTAAATACTTACTTCAGAAACAAGAGGCACGATAGAAAGAGAAGCAAGCGCAGCGACGAGAGAGAGAGAGGGATGGAGGAGTAGGAAGGAATGGAAATATGAAAGAAGAGATTCAAATAAAGAGCGCAGCGCGGTGTAGGGAAGGAAGGTTTCCTCGGCTCTTTCAAAAGAGGAATGCACTTCTCAACCGAGGCCGGCTTTCCTCTTTGAATACGAGAGAGGAGGCGCATGGGTTTGGCGGCTGAAAAGTGAATGAAGGAGAAGAAGAAGGAGAAGAAAAGAGAAGGTAAAGGAACTGTGTAATGGGTTTTAGTAGGGCCGGGATCGTTTTAAGCTCTTTCCCGTTCCTTCGTCTATTCCCCGCCCCAGGCCAACCAATCCATTCAATCCATCCCCTAACCTATTCTTTTCGCCATTTCTTTAATCCTTCTCTCCCCACCCTCGCCGCGCGCCCCTGCGCCGCGGCAGCCGCCCCTTGATAGGGGAGCGCCAGAAGGAATGGGGAGGGGAATGGAACCGCCCTGGGCACCGTCTCGCGTCACTCCGCGGGTTTCAAGGCCAAGAGAGGGAGCGGCTTTTTCTCCTACTTCTCTCTCTCTCTATCTTTTTCTCCTTACAGCCACGAAAAAATACATGCATTTCTCCCCCGCCTCTGCATCTCTCCACCCCTCCCCCCACCTTTATAGCTCCCTCAAGCAACCCTTTCCTCACGTTTTTCAACTCTTTCCCGTTGAAAAAGATATATTTTCAAAAATACTCATTTTTCACTTCCCCACTCACAACTACCACCAATCAAATTTATTTTCTAGTTTATTCCTGGTTTATATCCTCGAAAAAAATTGTTTTTCATAATCAGTAGTGTTATCGGTTTGTTGAGATCATAATTTCTCTCTTCGCTGTTATAATAGGGGTGCGAATGAAAGCTGAGAGAATCAAAACGTTGAAGATTGGTAGGGATGGAAATTTGGGGGGGGAGAGAAATCAAGCAGCGGGATTTCTATTCTCTCGACGAAAGGTGCCAAGGGGCTGTTAGGGAAGGCTACTAACAGCTACCGAGGTGATTCCGGCTTTTAAATTAGGAATGTGGTTGAGCATTGGTATGATTCATTAGGATAGGATTAAACCCGGCCAATACTAACCGTGGTAATAGCCTACTCTTAACGAAAGGTGCCAAAAGGTCCACCGTTATCATCCCCATGCGACGGGTGGAGTAGTGGTAGTTATGTGTTATCGTGCTCCAAGTGCTAAGGTTATATAACAACGTCTAATCTGGCTTAATCCTAAATATAATCCGAGGAAAATACAACACTCATACCCGAGACGGGTTTCTAAGCCGCAAACTTTGGGTAGCCAGGCCACTGCGTTACCAACCAAACAAGAGAGACCAACCGGTTTCGGGAAGATACCCGATGACCAAGTACCAGAGATCAGCTCTTCTGACGCCGCTGTTCTTTAGAAGTATAGATAGTAACATATTAATATTTTGCGGAAATTTTCGGCGGAATTCTCACCATTCTGGACGCGGAAAATGACACTATTTCAGTCGACTGTATCGCTGAAATGCTACCTCATTTTTGATATTTTACTGTGAACAACCATTAAAACATATTTTCCTCTTTAGAAGTCACAATCCTTCATACCACTATTATTATTATTATTGGAGGTATTCTACCGGTGAAGGTAGGATTAAATGGACATTTAATTCTTCCCACCCCCTAAATTTCACACGATGCTCCTCTTCAGCATCCTGCCACCCATCATTCCATCCAAGCTATCCGTTCTTCTCCTCCCTCTTCCCCGCTTACCCAACGCTCTTCCCTCAATCTTCCCTCCTACAAAACACTATCCCCTTTTATTGCCTTTTCCATCCACGCCTTCTCCCTTCTCCTAATTTCATATATCAAATTTCTTTCTCCTACCAATTATAGCACTTCATCGTTCGTCTTCCTTTCGACCCACTTTACTTTCTCCATCCTTCTCCACATCCACATCTCAAAAGCCGTAAGTCTATTTTTATCTTCTTTTCGCAAAGCCCACATTTCCACCCCATACAGTGCAACGCTTCATATGCAATAGTCTTTTCTTCACTTCCCTACTCAACGCCCCTGTCATTAGTTCACGCCTACTAGTAAAAGCTTCTTTCGCCAATGCAATTCTCCTTCTCACTTCAATGCTGCTATACCCTTTTTCTTCCAACACAGTACCTAGATAGCTAAATTGCTCTACCTGCTCTAGCTTTTGACCTCCTACTTTTATCGTTATACTGGCCCTTTTTGTTCTTGAAAATCGCATAAATTTCGTTTTCTTCTGGTTTGTCTTCATCCCGTATTTTTCGCACTGTCCCTGCAACGCATCCATCATTTTTAGCAAGCCACAGGCTGACTGGCTGACTAGCGCTAGGTCATCCGCAAGCCTCACTGATTTTATCAATTTCCCCCCGACCTTTACTCCAGCCTCCAGCTCATCCCAGGCCTCTCTCACCATTTCCTCCGAGTACCTTGACCCCACCTGCCTTCTCTATCTCACTATCCAGTATTCCGGGGCCCACGTCATCCTGATCTACATTCTTTTCCTCTTCTATGTCCAAGTTCCTAGGCCTATTTTCGCTATCATACAGTTCCTCAACATATTCCCTCCAACGACGCTGGATTTCCTCTGGTTCCATTGCTAAATATCTCCTTATGTCTTTAATGCACGGGACCGTTTTCCATTTCGTGATTCCCGATAGCATTCATCTTTGAGTATAGACTGCCTATTTCTCCTTCTCTGTGGAGTCTCTCGATGTCCTCGCATTGCCAACTCCACCACTTTTCTCTTGCTCTCTTGTTGATGGTATGAGTTACATTATGCTTTGGGCCTTATAACGAGTCAGGAGTGAATATAGAGTAAGTGTTGAATGAATTTCGTGAATCTTGTTAATAATATTTTGAGCATCTGAAACCCATGCACAATTTAATTTCCTACGGCAGAACCGAGAAAAAAACTTATACATTACCTCTGTTGACAACAATAGCATGCATCATGCATATTCAAATTGACTCTCGACCGTTTCTGCGACAGAATCGCAATTTTGAGTATGAAATTAGCGCATCATTAATAAATCATATCCCTCTCTGATGCTGGGATTTCTAATACCTGGAAACAACCATGAATCAAAGATTTGAGTGAATAACAATAGCACATAACTTTCTCAGAAACACTGTATCATTATATCAGCACGTAGTATCGTATCTGCCATCGTTTAAGACACATTTCTACATATTTCATTAGCACCTATATACACTGGCATAACCTTTTATTTCTATCTTCGCTCCATTCCATCCATCTGGTATGAGGTATTTTAAATATATATTCCGTAATTTCCCTACCCATTCGTGATATGATACCTACTTGAAAGTGGTGTGCGGCTAATTTCGAGTTTTTGTATTAGATTTCTTTATTCATTTTTTTCACAGGCGGTACGATTTCTGCAGTGGTGCCAATGGCCAGATTCCGCAACCATTTAAAATAAAAAATGTATCAAGGTGACTCATTGCATAAAAAAACTATAGTTCACATTTCCCTGTATTTTCAAAACGTGGAGAAGACGAAGCTATTCCAAGCGCTCATAGGAAATGTGAATATTGATCAACTGCGCCGATGATGAGGAAATGCAGATGCAGCGATCAATCCGACGCGTTCTATAAAGTAAGACAACTAACTGTGAAGAGCCCTGGATAATGCCAGCGGAATTGTTTTCAGAGGAGTTTTTTGAACGCAATCCTTACACTGCAAAATACCGTCCCATCCGAAACAAAAGGTGCAGCAAAACGTGCTTGGAAACAATAGCGCAGAACACCACATCGAGCATTTAAATGCAAAAACTGCAGAGCATTACTAGCTTAGTTTTTTTCCATTTCCTTCAAGTGCAAGAATCCTTTAAGAATCGAATGTAAGTTTATTACATATGTTGAAGTTACATGTTATATTCAGTAGTATAAGTACTGACGATAACTTCTTGTCATTCATACCCCGGACTAAAACTTTTTGAGTCAACTTGCCTTATGAGCGTGTACGTAAATCTGAGGAACACCACAAATACACCATCTTTCCAAGTAGCTGAACCACATGGTGCTTAGAAAATATATGCTAGAGGCGGGACTAGAATCCACGACCTTCGAGTAAGCGGGAGAGCAGGTTACGAAGCTGCCTACTACGAAATCAAAGCCCAATTTAATAAACATTAAAAAGCAATAAAAACTTCCAAGTAAAGGGTCATTCCGTGAAATGATTCCTCAAAAGTTGCTCCTCACAGGCAAAGTAAAGCAGGGTAAAGGTAAAAGATCAAAAGTAGAAGGTAGGGTATTGGACAGAGCTTGAACTAGAATTCCGTGAGTTACGTGAGTAAGCGCAAAAAAGAGAACCCTCACATGTTCGCAATGTTCGTAATGTTGGAACCTGTAGAATAGCATTAGCAGCACTCTTCCAGTTTAGTTCCTCCAGTGAAATCTCCTGCGCCTTTTTTTCGAGGAGAGTTTTGCAAGTGCAATCAAAGGAAATACTGCAGCTTAGAATGAGCTCCATGAAATAACAGCCTACCCCAGCACGTCAGCGCTTTCCTCTGCGCTCTTTGAATATTAAGGAGCGCCATTTTGTCCAAATAGGAGCAGTGGGACGTTGCACGAAATATTTATTCAAATAATCTCTTGTTTTCACCTGATCTATCCATGTAAATGGGCTTTGGTTTTCAATTTAATACCGCTGTAGCCAAGAGTGCGGGAACAAAGTGACTGAGCAGCCGAAAATAAATGTTCCAGCACATCATATTCGAATCATATTATGCTATTGAAAATATTAGAAACACCGTAAAAAATGTTCTCCAACATGAGGCAGCATAAAATAACGAAAATATATTGGAGGCATAGCTTATAGTTTTAAAGTTTGTAATTTGCAATGTAACGAATTCATGGAATGAATGAATAACATCAGTGCGCATATCGCGAGCTACAATTACTGCAAGTGAATTTTAAGGCGCACAACGCAGTGAGACAGAAAAGGGCCGAGCTGAAAATAGGCCACCATCGCTTTCATCTCAGGGACGAGCGAGAAGATTTCCAGGGCACAGAAAAATTTAGCATTAATACGAGGTACATACATACAACTCCGTAATAAAAATCGGGGATACACCTACTTCCGAGACCCAAAGACGAGATTCCTTAACAAATGTACGAAAGAGTCGACAAAATACCATGCATTTGCGGTAAATTCTACAAAAATGAGACCTCTATGTCATCAAATATCGGGCATCAAGATGACCAAAATGTCAACCAAAAATAAGAAATTCAGCCATCGGCTTTTTTTTGACCATGCGTGAAGTGAGCCGTGGCACGGAATTTACATTGATGAGATGAAAGTAAACAGCAAAACAGCGATGGTATTACCTCAGGCTCATTAGACAATCTATTTAAATTATAAAACCACATAATTTCAATCGTGAAGGTGGTTAGAAAATCTCAAACTCATGGAAGAGATTAGAAAACAGCCAGTCACAGCGGAAAAACAACAAAAAGCACCATGTATGTAGAAAGGTATAGAAATCGTGTATTTTTTTATTCTGACCTGAAGACACTTTTTGATGAAAGGTTTTTTAATTACACTTCTGTGACGAAAGATTAATTTGCTATTTGATTTTATATGCGATGCGTATATAGAGTAGGGTAAACGGTGAGTAAACTTTTTACCACTATCTTTTGCTATGTGATGTGTTTGAGTTCTGTTTTATGTATATTACTATTATTTTCCACTATGTAACATGCCGCTGGTATGAATTACTGCGGAACCTTCTGACAAGCCTTGTGGCTTAGAAGGTCCTGATTTAAAAATGCAATAAAGGCAATATATATAATAAACTTTATGGGTGGAAACAATCGCTTGTTCTACAAATTCAGATTTATATCCACCCTGAACGTGCTGAATTATGATCATTAAGCTACACTCTGGGGTCACTGATGAAAAGTTATATCAAACAAGACATGTTTAAATTTCCACAGGGCAGAATCAAATTACAGATTTACGAGCCACCTGCGAGCCCGTGAGTAATGCAATTATTCAAACAATCATCCATTTTCCATTAATTTGATTGCCTATGATTTTGCGTTACGAAGCCGTAGACCAACGACTCGAATTCGTGAATTAAAATCGCAGAAAAGAGCAATAATGAAAGGCTTTTTTCCAGTGGCCAGAAATGAAGCTGCCATTCTAAATTTAACGGGAGAATACGCTCTCTCGATAGCCTTCCCCGATTCTTCTTTCACAACTAAGGGAGTTGTGCGGAGGTTGGCGGGATTTAGGTGGTGACAATAAGCGTGGAATCAAACCCCATGCCACTTCCTATCACGGCTCCCCATTCGCACAGTTCATTTTAAATGCTTAAATATAGGAAAAATGGGTATTCTTAAAACTCTCTTAAAAATTGGTGTTTATCCTGATACATTTCATAGTCTTCCACGCTCGCGCATTAATCAAACTCTGACATTTAATATAAGATTCTTTAGGTCCATAGAAAAGTTTTATTGACCATACTTGCACTATTTTTATTACTGCAGGTCCACGAAATCTTTCCAAAAGCTCTGATTGGATTCCATGTCTAACGATAAATACTAACGCAAAAAAATTCTCTGCCATTTCACCGTCGCTCTGTCGAACAGCATTCCGGCACTAAATAGCGATCGCAGCCATTATTAGATGCATCATTTTAGAATTCTCTTTTCATGAACGATGATCTATTAGAGCAAAAACAGCACCCCATTTTATGCATATTGAAACTCATAAATGATATCCCAAGAATCCTCCTACAAAATTTAGGGAAGTCAAGCAAAAACCTTCAACTGAACCAGGGGTATTTAATATTTAAACGAAAAAATTAGAAAGTCCTTCCTCAAAAGAACACTGATAAATTGTTCAATACAATTCAACAGAATAACTAAATACATTGCCTAATGTTGCCGCAAGCAGCAATGTAATAAACAGTAATTCATGAGTGTCACATATGGGAGCCATACTTTTTTCATGTATTTGGTATCTGCCAAAATGAGGGATTTCAGTCACATATTACCTAGGATTCAAACTTTTCATTTAACCTGTCGCTATTTGTTTCTATTTTATGCTTAAAAATAGTAGAGGTGACTCTTGAAATCCTACGGTATTGAGATAAATCACAATACCGCATAGTAATAAGTATTTTTGTTATTTTTCAAAAAAGTCGAAAGTACTATTGTGTTAAATAACGGCGTTTTCATGCCCAAAATTCATCGCAATAGCAACAGATTATCTTCTTAAGATACTACAATATTTTTCATTTTTATAAGTATTATTAAATTTTATGCGAATAATAATCGAAATCCGTCAACATGGTTCCCGTGAAACACGCACAAGAGCGAATGGAAATGGCAACATGGGGTGATAGTATTGAGTATTAGAAGAATGTTGATATGAGAGAAAAAATTATAGAAAAACGAGTATGTAGGGTGTGTAAAATGGATGTTTTAGATGAATAAAAGGGATCAGAATTTAAAAAAAAACTTTGTCGGGAAGAGTGCATTTAAAACTTTCAAATCATTAAAACCTGCCATAATCCTTAAAAATATCAAATGGCGAAAGAAAAAATATCCAACCACTTGCATGTGACCGATATAGTGTCTTCTTTTTAGCAACCGGCGAATGAAAGCTTAAACGCGTCACAGAGAAGATGCATTCCTGAGCAATGAGATTTGTCAAAAGTTGCTGCGATAAAATTCCAGAGATTCCTCGCTCTTTCATGGCGATTACGACGAAAACAGTTTAAGGTAAGAAGATTACCACTATGCACGCTTTTATAAGAATTTAGATTTAGGAAATTTCTATCAGATTGTGGTTTCTGTAATCCGGATCCTGAATCAAAAGGCACGTCTTACCATAAGCGTAAAATAAATAAAACAAGGTAGCGCTGGTGGTTTTGGGAATTAATGCTTTCCTCTGTAATCCCGTGAATGGAACGTAGATGATTCGCATTCAGGGAAATAAGATTTTATTCTTGCATTACCTGCACGCATGCGTCAAAATAAAGGAAACAGAAGGTAGCACTGGTGGTTTTATGAATTAATGCCTTCCTCTATCTTTCCGTGAATGGATCAGAGATCATTCCAATTCAGCGGCGAAATAAAATTTTCTTCGCATATTAGCGAACCTCATCAAGGAATGCATCGTCTTTGTTCTTTTTATCGCTCTCTCCTTCTCTATCCTTTCGCCATTCAGCTCCCCTTTTTTCTTCTTCATTAATCCCTCCCCTTAAGTTCCTTTTTCATATAATGAAATGACTGGAAATCATATAAAAAATGATAGGATAATCAATATCTTTTGCATTAGCCACAAACCTTCTCAATGATATTTTCCCTCAGGTGAATTATAACATCCATGTATATCATGGCAAGTGGTGACAAGAGTCAATCCCATGCAGGAAATCACTATGAATGGAGATGTGAAATATATTTGTGACTCAAAATAGGGAGGTGCGAATTCTTACCCGCAGGAAGTTTAACATTTTTATTTAGAAAATGAAAATAAGGCTGAATTTTAATGGTTAAATTACCATTTTTAATGGAAAATTGATGATTATTGGGAATATAATCTTACGAGAACACTTATAACCCCTTTCTTCAGTGAATTAGTTGCTTAAGCTGGTGAATTAAGCTCATACTTTATTCCTTTGCATGCTATTACATCAACTAATGATCTGAGTGTGACCTTAAACATAACGTTTCCATATATCATTCCATCTGCTGGAATTAGTTCCTTAAAGCAATCGAACTTTCACTGCTCATATTATAATGGGGAACTTTTAGGATTTTTCCATTATAGATAAAGTATTTCTAATCGGAAGCTAAACACGCTTTCCGGGATGTATTCCAGAGGCTCTCTTGATAACTGAAGGATACATGTTAGGCTATCGATAAAAAGTGGACGGAGTAAGCTCAAAAGTACCATAAGGCCCAAGTCAGACGAAAGCGGAGGGATCAAAATCGCAAGAATAGTAAGAATGTACTTGAGATAATTCACGATGTGTTTCAACCACTTTATTAGCATACCTATTTAAAGTCGCATGAATAACAGCAGCGGTGAAATGTGTATTTCACACAATAAAATTTGTTATTGCGAATACCCAGATCTCTATTGGCACCAAATTCATTTTAAAACACATTGACATACTAGTAATGCTTCTACAAAATTTGATGCATTAGGTGGGCTCCACAGTTATTTTGTAGCGCTATGCATGGATATTCCAAGCGCTCTCATTGAACCTCATGTGTGTTCGTTCATTTGCGCTGTGTGCAAAAACTCGAGCGCGACGAAGGTAGAGACCGAAACGGTCCCATTAGTCACCAACGAGAAAATCGATTTCTATCCCCAACCTCGAGAGGTCGTATTTTTTTGATGCGACGGAAACGGAGCGTTTATCCACTCGCACGAGTTAGGAACCTCGGGTGATGTGATTGCGGCGCGGTGACGCCCCCTCGAAAAATGTCACGCTCCAACCTTTAGCGCACCTCGCTCATGTCCGTTGTGATCCGTAAAAATAGCCTCTCGCTCCTTGGGGCACCGGCGTCATCGCCGGAGCCGCTCACCCCTCTCCTACCACCATGAAAGTTCCCCCAACGGACCCCTCCGTTTTCTCTCTTCGATTTAATGCGAAGGGGGTTGGGGAAGAGTGGGGGAGTGGTTGAGAGGGGAGGAGAGTGGGGAAGGAGGGGGGTGTTTCCGCACCAAGGAACGTGGAAAAATGTCCGACGACGGTATCACAAAGCGAATTAAGCGATAAAGGTTTGGAATGGGGGGGAAGTATGCCCTCCTCCTACCTTGCTACTCCTTCTCTCGGGACAAATATCGCTCCAGGAACCAAGGGAGAAGGGTGAGGGAGAATTACCATTCCCGTCCAGCACGCGAGACTCTTCTATAAACGGGGTGAAAAAACCGTCTCAACTATTCTTAAAACGAACTTTTTCATTCCTTCCAAAATGAGCTTCAATCGTTCTACTCCCGTCGTTCCTACCTCCTCCTTCTTCTTAAGGTAACCATGAAAACATGGTCTATTTTGATTTTTTTTTAAATTAACAGTGCTGGATTTGTTTCGGAATATTACACAGAAAACCATATATGTTCAATCCTTCCGTCATTTTCTTCCAGTTCCCTTTCCCCATTAACGGAATTCCCGAAGCTCATTAACGCTTTACGGTTCACGAAAACAAATGAATATTTTTAATGATTCTAGCTAACTCTATCCGCAATATTTCCCGACGGTTACTAACTATTTTTAGCTCGACGAATTCGAAATCCGACTACTTTATTATGCGAGTAAAATTAATTAATTGATTTTTTCCAATGTTTCTGGAACAGGCATTTGATTCAGGTTCCTCCTTCCCCCCTCCTCCGGCATGCATCTATTCCATCCACAAATACCTAATTAATGCTGTAAAGTGCGTTATTTCACGCGGCTTAAACGTACCATTAATATTATATCGCAAATATGTCAATGAAACCTATTTAGAGCTTTTGAGTTTAAATCCAATTTGCTTAGTCATTTAGTAGGATATACAGCTTACTGCTAACCCCAACTCCCTACCACCTTGCTTCCATTGGAGCTCAATATTTTGATGATCATTTACGACATTACCGTTATCAAATTTTCGCTGGAAATTGAATTGCTCTGGGTAACTAAATGCAAGTACACATGAGCGGTAATAAAATATTTCCCCTTCAATATCCACACGCCCGTAATTTTTATTCTCTAAACATTTAAAAAAATAATATAACATTTTTAATTTTTATCCGTATAGAAAAGTAAATTTTCCACGAAATTTTATTCAAGACTTCAGTAGATGAAATCGGACGAAAATGGGGAAAGGGGTTTTGGAAAAATTCCTTCAATAGAACCAAGGCGGCAAGTTGATATGTGCTCTCCGCTCGTTAGTGGAAATCAAAAGGAGTGGTCCGGTTCCATATCAAAAGCCAAACTTAATGCATCCGGCCAAACACGCACAACAGCTGCTGCATTCTAGGTCTCTGAAACACGTGTTCAACTTACACTTTTACTCCGATTTCATTTCCAAAACTTTTCACCAAGTGTTTCTACACACGCCGTTCTGGGCATGTTGAGGTTGTTGCTCATACCACTATTTGGAAATAACTTTAGACAACGAAAAAATAAAATCAAACAATTCAACTTGACAAGGTTTGCAAATAGCTATTCATTGACTTGATAATCTAATAAAATGCTTCGGAAGTGACTTTCTCCAGTAAAGAACAGAGCCCACATATAAGAGCAATGAAGCATCATTACTTATCATATGAGCAATTTTTAGTCATTAATGTTCTATGCATGGCACACCATTGTAATTTTGCATATTAATCCTCCTTCGTATATCAGGGTGGCGCAATGGGTTTTATTTTACGAGTCAGAAATACTTTTCAAATTGAAATAAGTCTCTTAGAAGGCGTAAACTTCAATTTCGGTGCATTGCGTTTTGGAAAAAGGATATTTTTGATTGTACATTAAAATAATGAGCAAGTTGGAAAAGCAGAAAACAGTTCAGGATAGCTTATAACATGTGAAAGTGCATGGCCTTGCTGACCCGCGGCCATGTAGCAGGGAAACAAGTTAATAATTATAGGTGAAGCAATGTGAGTGCATTGTAAATGATGCAGAGATGAGTTCAGACTTGCCAAATCCGTGGTCACCGGACAGGTATTGCGTCCTGTGTCCAGAGTCACAGATGACCTCGGTCAATCGGACCTTACCTCCCACTGTAAATTTAAAATGTTTCAGACAGTGCCGTAAATGTTATTCATCAGGATGACATAGATTCAACCAGCACGTTATTCTTTAAAATGTCAATTTTCGTTTCACCTTGGCACAACTGGGGCGGCATATTAATTTAACTCTAAAAAAAAGAGAGACGCTATGACGATACTAGAAAATTCTTTTGGGTATGAACCTATTACGGGTAAACAAGGAGATTTATTCTTTGATGACCTTGGAAAGTAGGCTGTAGAGAACTGATGAGATACAGATCCACTTGGACGACGGAGTAAAAAAATGGAGACGTCCACGATTTAAAAAAATCATATCTGCCACGTGCCCTGTTTTTCATTTCCGAACGTTTACGGTCTAAATTTCCCGGGGACGATGCTTTCCCACCGTTTTCATTAGATACCTGAAGCTCGAATTGAATTTGTCTGCGACTATTCCATCGACAGAGAGAGAGAGAGATTGGCGTAACGGAGCGGATATCGACCAGACCGATGTATCGGAGTCAGCAAGTGGTCGGATAGCCCCTTCCCTTCTCATTTCCGTTGCGATAAGCAAACATTTCGCGGCCCTCAGAAGAGTAACCATGGAGCTCGTTTCTCGACAAGATGGAAAGTTTTGATCCAAGCCAGAATGGCTGAGTAGGCAGGGATGAGGGAGAGAGAGTTTATGATTATGCACACACCACGACTGTAGGTTTTATATCGAAATACTTCAGCAGCCACACATCATGGCTTCAATGACGAAGCACATTTAAACAGCGAAAAATCTCACTAAGTGAATACTCGACTGATATAAGGCTGGAATCATGCTAAATGTGGAACTACAGAAGAATGATGAAGATCAAATGGATAGATCGAGTGAGGTTCCAACAAGAGTGGAATAAAACAGAAGTCTTGTGGGAACCATGAGAAGAAGACTTAATCGGCCAAATCTTGAGACATAATGACCTGATGAATACAGTAGTGGGAGTAAAATGGAAAAGTAAATGGAAAGAATGGAAAAGGAAAACCTGGTATAATATATATGAAGCAAGGAGTGAAGGATGTAGAAATAGAATAATGGAAGAATTATTGCAAGTATGACGAGGTTAGCCAATAGAAGAATCAAGTGGTGAGCAACGTCAAACTAGTCTTAGGCTTGTTGATCCAATTCTAATGATGAGATGGAAATAGGCTGTGAAATATTCCCACGGATCAATTTCCAATCCGCATGCATTTCTTAAACAAATCTCAATGGTGAAAATATCATGATCTAGTCCAGAGGTCGATAAACTACGGCTCGTGAGCCGCATGTGGCGATTTGGGTGTGTGTGTATGTGGCTCCGAAGTAAAACTGAAAATGAAAATAAAGCCATCCTTGTTTTATTTATTAAAGACATGAAACAATCATAGTATCATATGCTAACGTCAACTTATTAGAGGTAGTGCTTTAAATTAAAAACCATTAGTTTATGATGATATAATGCTATATACTCGTATTTCCCTTATTTACAAAAATGATTTGTGGCTCTTAAATAGTTTTTAATCGTTTATGAAAGATGGGATTTGGTTCATCTGGTCTCCAAAGTTCGCCTATCTCTGAACTAGTCGAATCATCACCACATCTCAACTTGATCAAACGATAGCTATCTATTTCATCGTAGTTCTATTTTTTCATTCTCCTCCCCTCAGTGCAGAAACCTATTATTTGTACATGACTTCCACCTCAGCACACATCTTCATTAGTGCACTAAGGAACAGTTTATCCCGCTATACATTATAAATTTAGAACTCGGTGACAACACATGAAAAAACCTCCCCTTAATATAATGACCAATTATGGTCCCATTCTCATTCAAATTAGAAAAGAGGGACATTGAGAGAATTAGAAAAGAAGACATTATGAGAATTTGCTTCTTTATTTTCGTTCAAGGTAGAGTCATATCACTACCCACAATGTTGGGAACTACTAAAAACCTTTCGTAAAACAATTCAATGTATTGCGCCATAACAAAACCTGTTTCTTTTTACTCAGTTATGAAGAAAATTGACTTCGGTTTTCTCTTATGGTCCAAAGCTTCAATATTAATACCTACTGTAAAATATTAGATATTATGATCTACCAAAGGATGCACATGATCTTATATATCCATTACCAATAAACAAACATGAGAAAATTTGTCTACAGACACCTTAATCTTGAATGGCAACAATTGCCTTGATGCAAATATATAAACAAGGAGTCGCTGCCTTTCATCAAAACAAGTAATGAATTTCAGATTAAACCAGAAAAAGGCCGACGCGATAAAAAAATAATATTGATTCGTAGTCAACGAACACTGAATAAAGTCAGCCACCCACCAGCGTCCGTGGAATTCGTGGAGTCGGCAATAAAATAAACTCAGATAATCACTTGATGCATAGCACGAAATTCTCCATTGAATAAGCGATGAAACCTTCAAAATTTAATTGCGTCTTGATGCTTCCTTCGTTTTTAATAGGTATCAATGATATTATATAACTCTTTATCTCTTTTCAAGCATTTCATCAAGACTGTTTCCAATTTCAAAAAATGTTCAAGGAACGTATTCGGTTCCGATCAGTCAACGCCAGTAGGAAGCAAATCGCTTTTGATACTGATTCGGGGTACAAGAATGCCAAATATAGGAAATATGAAAGATTACAAAATTACGAAAACGTAAACATTACAATTTCATGTCAATAAAAAAATCATTATTTAGTGCAAATACACGGCAATCACTCCATATATTTGCGCTTGGTTGGCTTTTCCTAAATGATTCAGCAATTTCTTTTAAGAAAAAGGAAATCATTCAACTGATTACCATTGCTAGTTACAAATTCAAATTTTATGATTATCTGGGATAGAGTACACCTCCCCGATATATGCAAAGAATAATTTCCCTTTGGTACTGGAAATCCCTGTTCAAAGAATGTATCCAAGCAGAAAATTATTTGAAAAACCTATGTCCTAAATCAGCAAAGGGTGATTTCAGAACCCATGTAGGAACTCTACTGACTAATGTAGTGTTTGTACTTTTTTGGCTGCAATGTAGCGTTTGTTTGTTAGACTAATACGCGTTACATAACTTTCACTGGAAATAATACATGATATAAAATAGTTTACGAAGATTATTTTAAATATTACCAAAGGAACTTCAGGAAAGAAAAATCTGCCGACTGACTCATTCATTGAACTAGCGTGGTTAATAAGGTATGTTCTTAAAATTGAAGAAATTGTAAAGAAATGGCTTGGCTCCCTCAAGAGAGAACAAAAATTATTATCCAACTGGTATGATGAAAGAGATCTCCAGATTAGCCTTAGGTCGATTTCATAGTGCGTCTGTTTTTCAGTCGGTTTGGATGAAAGCTGTGCTGAATACTGTACGTAAAATGGAACGCAGATTGGAGTGGCCGTTGATTCAAGGCAGGCTGACTGACGACAGACAAGACGCGCGTAATATGGATTTTTATCTTTCCAATTTCATAAAACGCTTAGGCAGATGAGGAACAGCTGGTTCATAGTACACATAAAGCAACGGTACGGGGGTTTGTTTTCCTCAAGCATCATAATTTTTAAAAACTGTGAGGGTATAGAAAAATTACATTGAAATAAATAAAATTAGGCTGTTTCAGAAAAAAAGAAACCCGTATTTTTTTTCTCCTGAGGAGCTGTCAATCGCTCGCCAACTATATTTCGTATTTTTTCCACCATGATATTCTTCTCAAAACATACCTAAGCTGCACTACTAATTGATTTATGATGGGCAATCCAGAGACATTTTGGAAACGCAATATATTACGGACGAGTTCTCTTAGGTGATTACAAAACGTTTTCTCTAGAATCGTAAGTTTTGACGAGAAAATTGGGTGAAAATAATGTCAAAATAAAAATAATGATACATCCCCACTTATTTGCATTTGAAACAAATTTAAAGAAAACAAGGTATCGAACTCGGAAAATGGCGAGAAAGAACCGCATAATACCACTTCCCAGGATATTTCGTGCTGGATTTTAATGTTAAACTTTCAATCATAAACAATATACCCAACCACAATCGTGTTATAATCATCATCATCGGTCAAAAATCCTAAAGATTGGTTTGACGTAGCCCACTGCTCGATTTCTATATCAACCAACTTCTTCATATTAACAAATTCTTCTCTTTTAAGTGTTATAATAGAAGTGAGTAAAGAATTATAAAAAGAATGTTCAATCCTTAAAGCAATTAATAACAAAACAAGAGCCAATAATAGCCAAAGAACGTGATGGTAACAACTGTAGATATCTGTAGGCGGTAGGTATAATTATTTCAGTTGGACATTTGCGAAGATATTCTGAAAGGCGAGACTAAAAAATAAGGGTCACATAAAAAATATAGGTAGCCAGTTACTACGATCATAAAAATGTGACTATGAAGGAGTGAATAATCTAACTTTTAGTTAAAATAGAACATTATTGGACCAGCATTTCACTCTATAGACTAGTTAAATGGGACAAAATGACCGAGTACCGGTCTAATTCATAACAACTATATTTACTAAACTGGGTAAAAATAAAGCGACACAGTCATCTCTCGCCGGTTGTGAAGAATTTCCGGCGACCCTAAGTATTATTTAATAGTCATTAGTGACCGTATTACTACTCATACGAACAGAGAAAATGGTCTGATTTATTTTCGCGGGTAGTTTTTTCTTTTTCAAAAGTATATAAATCTATTTCAATGTTACAGCAAATCTTAAAGACATAGCAACTGAATCAAGTGAAGTTTTAAAAATTCGTGACTGCGAGGAAAAATTGCTTAGGCACCTTAAATCTCAAAATCATCATTGAAATTCTTGGCTAATTGAACTTTGAATCCTGAAATTTGAATTCCGTCTGAACAATAACGCCGGTGGAACGAACTTCCCTCCATCCACTAACTTTTTTCCTATAAAACGGAATAGATTCCAAAATTTGTTTTATGTGTTGTCAATGGCAGCCCAACTTCGCGACTTCACCCGGAAATCTAATTTGTAGAAAGCTCCACATCCAGCGCTCGTTCAGGGAAAAAAATAATACACAAGAGTTCTTGATTTGCAGCAGGCATGCCTGTCAGCTCCTTTGTTTTCCGCGTGCCAAACACAGCGGTATGCATGTACAGTAACTCTTCAGGAAGTAGAGAGGAAAGCAAAAGCCGTGTGAACTCGGCAGACGTATGCACGTCAACGAAAATAGATTCCCCAGTTTCTTCACACGCTCATTAGAGGGGGATAAGAATAAAAGGTAGACATAGGACGTGAATATAATTCGCACCATAGCGAAACTACTTTACTACGTCCATATCAATAAATCGTTTAAACTTTTCACGTGTCTTCGGTAATGACAAAATATTGTCATCCGCATCATTTTCAATATTGGATATCAGCACTGAATGTAAGTGAACACGTTGGTCACAAGTTCATCAAGAATACCACATTTTTCATTGCGCGTATGCAAATCTTCCATATTAGCAGATAATCGACCCGGACCCCCTGATCTCCAGTCATGTGCTCTGCCAGTTGAGCTAACAAGATGAGAAAATTATAGAGGCTTTAAAGGAACAAGATGTTAATATAGGAATTGCAAGAGTACAAAACAAACCCCCAAAGCCCTTAACCAAGCAAGAGATTTGTACTCTCATAGCAGAAACTAACAGGGGGAGGAAAAACACGAACTTAATGAACTTTGTGTTAACAGGAAGGAAGAACTCGTATGCAATCCTTCTATTCCGAATCAGCAATTCTGACGAGACAAAGAAAGGTCAGGGTTTTTGCCTAATTCACTATTTTATCGGAATAAATTACAGGACTCAGGATATTACCTAGTTTAATTAACTCAGGAAATTTGATTACCTTCTTTTCGTTAGCGTATGTATGCACTGAAAGCAGATACCTACAATGCAAGTTGGAAATCACGGTAATAATGAACATCCATATTCTCATTGGATTCTTTATGGTTACTATAATTCATCCGATGGTATAACGCAAATGTGGCAGAAAAATTGTTGACATGTATTCTCAAAAAAAATATTTGAACACCATCGCAGACACAGTCCAGAGAAAATAAAATGCCTGATAGATATTAACAATACTCTTCGGCATCATCTAGTCCTGCGAACTTTCTTGTCCGAATGAAAATTGAAAAAAATGAAGTTTTACGGATGAGAAATGAGGCAATGCCTCAAATGGGTATCTATAAGCAATGGTTAATCATTAAACATACATTGCATGAGCGAGAAAGAATGTCACAATCTCACAGAATCAATTACTATGATGACTTTCAGTCATTAATTGAAACCTGAATTTTGAGTTGCATTCGAGTTTTTGCTGTGAAACAACCTATCTAATCAAAGAAAAAAAACATAACATTTTTGATGTGATGAGTGAATGTCCATTAGGCCTTAAATAATCTCAAATCCCTGAATTTTCGAGTTCACATCAATTAAATTGGACAAGAAGGATAGCAGGAAAGGCTCGTTAAAGATGCACAGGCCTCACGAACGATTCATGAGATTAATGATATGATCGGTACGTAATACGTTGTACAATGTCTGAAGCTCCTTATATTTAGCTGAAACTCCTTATATTTAGTTATTCAATCATAATTTCACAATAGATTAAAAAGTATTTATAATTACTCCACTGACCTGAGTGACTCCGAAGCGATCGATGGTAGTCTTGTTGGTTGCTGTCGCTGCCATGGTTACCATGGTTACGTCGTAACATTACAGCTTTCATTAGAGCCAGTGGCGCGACTGTCGCAGGAATAGAAGGAAATCATGGCATGCATTACTTACACATATGACTTTACAGTAATTTGTATAAGGCAAAAATGATAGAATTAATTCAGACCAAGAGAGGGATTTCAATCCAATGTCTCTTCAGATTAAATTCTCTTTATATCGTCAGTTACCTTTGCTTATATAAATGAAGTCTGAATGACTTCATTTATCGTGACAAGTTTAAAAATCTCCAATGGCCGTAATAAAATTGGCACTACTCGTCAATATTATACCACAAATTTCTGTGTTTGGTCACTGGCGTGGATTTTCCCCTTTTTTCCCGCAAATCAACACAGCAATTTGTGGTATAATATTGACGAGTGGTGCCAATTTTATTACGGCCATTGGAGATTTTTATAACTTGTCACTTTAAGAGGCCGTAAAGCTCACGTCCCATAGTTTTGACTTCATTTATGCTTATATAAATGAAGTCTAAATTACTTCATTTACAGTAAGCAAAGACACCTTAGTTAATCTAAATCAAGAATTTCTTAACAAATCACTGATTGTTAGCGCTTTAAATGGCTTTCCAATGTCTCTTCCCCTATTGCATCGGAAAGATTATGGGACGCTTTGTGAAATGCCATGATGTTATCAGAGTTACTAGTCTCTTTACCCAATTCACGGATATTCGGATAATCGGCGAGATTACATAAGGTTTAGTATTGCTCCAAAAAAAGGCCACGAAGACTTGATTAGTTGGTAAATTAAAACACATCGCTGGCTCCATTCATATTAATTTCTCCGGTGGCATCTGCCAACGTAATCCAATTGAACACAATTTAGAATAAAGTCTCTTATGGATTATTTGAATAACTGTCATTCATTTCCGACTTTGCTGATCTAAATAACTTATTGAGCTACAATTTAACTGTTCATCTTAACAGAATCAAAAATAGAGATGCATCAGCGCTAAAACCTAGAGGCCATATGAAAATTAGAACTTTTGAAATAAACAACAAAACTAAATTAATTCTTCTAGCCTTGCTGTCATTCTCCGACATTTTCATTTAAAATTACCTTTCCTTATTATTCTACTTCAGTCTGTCCTACGGAACACTGAAAATATTTTTTATGAAAATAAAAATGATCGAGGATAAAATCAAAGCGAGTCATCAATTTGTGAGTTTTCCCGTCGACGGACTCGCTGCGACTTCATGACCGGCGACATTTGCTCCCTTGGGAATCCTATTAGTCCACCACAGCGAAGAGAAGAGGAAGGACGCGAGGAATGAATCTCTGCCTCGCCCTCCGAGTTGAATTACCCGTCCGTCGCCGTAATTGGGCCGACCCTGCTCCTCCTGTCCCCTTCCCGCCCTCACCCCACCCCTCTCCCCCTGCTGCTGCTCCGCTTCGGGGAGGAAACATTGACGGAAGATCAACGGCATCCACTGTCGGCAAGATGGGAGCCCCAGCCTCACCCACCCCCGTGAAGCTTTGTTTAATTGGTTTGCGTGATCCGCACATTCCCTCGCATCGACAAGTTCCCTCCTCGAAACTACGGCTCCAAGATTTGATGATAATTATATTTATCGACTTCAAGTGGATATTCTTTCATATCGATCCTGTCGATATATCAATGGTCAATATTTACCACAGATATCTATCGTCTAATTTTATCATCGATATTTATCGTCTGTACTCCAGTATTGCGGATAATTTTTCCACATGAATGAGAACCGTAATTCCGTGTGTCGCGGAAGCTATATGCAGCAATTATTCCTCAACTCGGAGCGTATAGCATTAGTTTTTTACGATATTCAATATGACTAAAATCTGGAAAAAATAGAGGAAACTTATCGCTTGGACGTTAAAAAAAGATAACATCTGGTAAGTCGAATACAACCGGAATATATGTCAGTCACTAACATATTCGAATAATATCGAGTTTCGACTTTTAAAGTCGAATAACGAACAGCCGTGTAGGTTGCAGTAAAGAAAATAACGATTAGAATTTACTGAAGACGGCTTACGCATGCTACCATACGAGTGACAGTGAACCCAGAATGGGAGTCCTTGAGAAGAATTAGGCCCCACCCCCTCGGCACATTACTTTGCATTATATATTACCTCTTATGGAGACTGCATGTGTATTCAAACATAAGTAACAATGAAATTATGCCCAAATTTCATCACAGCGACGTCTGCTAATCTTCCTAAGACCATTTAAGGGAGATAGTCATGTATGCAATTCCTCTGAAAGAGAATTTAATACCTAAAAGCTGGTTCGAATTTATTTAATTGAAACTACACACTGGTGCTTGCCTGCGATTTTAGCACTTCCTCTGTTTCATCATCATCATCATGGGTCAATAATCCTAGAATTGGTTTGAAGCAGCTTTCCACTCGATTCTTCTATCGGCCAACCTCTTCATATTAACTTAATTCCTCTCTTTCACATCCTACACGACCTGTCCCATATAACTAATACGAGAGACCTTTCCTTTGCCGGTCTTCCCGTTCACCTTTCCCTCGACGATTGTCTTCATCAGGCCATCGTGTCTTAAGATATGGCTGATTTAACTGTCCCGTCTTCTTCTTAGAGTTTTCAGCAGACTTCTCTTCTCTCCCACTCTTCTTAAGACTTCTTCGTTTGTCACTCGGTCGATCCATTTTATCTTCATCAGTTTTCGGAAGCACCACATTTCGAATGCTTCCACCCTTTTCTTCTCTGCTGCTGTTATCGTCCTCTGTTCATTGGACGAATTATAAAAAAGCGTTCCATTATCCTCCTTATTACTCTTCTATTGTACCTCGTACACAAAACAAATTCATCCGTTCGAGTATCGCGAGTAGAAAGCCCATATGGCGTACCTACAAATATGCCCGCTGCCTTTTCAAATCAGCTGCGATCATTAGACTCTTGAGCATTTATTATGATCCTGACAGACTTATTCTAAACTCACTTGACATGAGAGATAAGAGTTCATTAATTTAAGGCTGTTTTGTTAATGCATGTTTGTACCCAGCAGAGGTGATTCAACCCGAAGATTGGTCGTTGATATGTGAGAGTAGAGCTCACCCCGTACCTGCCCCGTACTAAGCCAATGGCGTGTGAAATTCACATATTCAGGGTAGGGGGGCCAGTTCCTTTCCCTGGGCCACCTGCGATTTCCTACGAAGTTCTGACATGCAGAAAATCGAATCGCGAGGATTTTAGATGGGAGTATCCAGAAAGTCTCTTGCCCGGGATTTGAACCTAGGACCCTCCGGTCAGTAGCTCAGTGCTCTACCCACTCTGCCAGTGCTCTACCCACTACGCCACCACTTTAATATATGTATTTATGTTTCTATGGACTTATAAGCAAGAAACATCGATGCATTATTTAATGTTGATTTTGTCAGGTGTTAGACGATAAAAGGAATGAAGTGAATGTTTTAGATAGGGAAAAGTTATTACTTATGATGAGTTATCGTTCACTCAGTAATTAAATAAAGGATCATGCTACGAGGTCATGCAAGCTGAGCAAAGGACCTAGCAGGTTCTTTGTGCCGTAATTGCTATACTCAAAATATGTACATTTATTTTTCTCTATCGTGCTATCTAAAAAAGGGGGAAGCTGTTCTGTAATTTAAGGCTGTTTTGTTTGCTAATGTGTACCAAGCGGAGATAATTTCACTTGATTAATTTATCTTTACTTGGAGTTGTAAACAGGAAACATCAATGAATTTTTGAATTTTAATTTGGTCGGATCATAGCCTAGAGTGAAGCATAGGGTGTGTGAAAAGTAATGTGTGCGAGAACCGTCCGCGTGGCCCACGCGACGTGAATCGTCTTACGCACTACGGTGCTGTGGTCGTGTGACCTCGCGGTACACATCGTGACATGTCGGCAGCATCGACGCCGGAGTCAGAGCCAGAGAGTAGCGAGACGTGGAAGACAGAGCAGTCTTGGAGGTATGGAAAGGGATTTTTTTAAATGGGTGGATCGCGAAAGAGAGAGAGTTGGCTGGCGACTAAAATGCACGCGAGGGAACGACGGACAGAGTTGGAGAAAGGAGGGAGAGAGAGAGAGTTGGTAGGGAGGAAACGCGGAATGAGGCAAAATGAGAGGGGGATGGTGAGGGTGAAAGAGAGGGGACGGGGACAGTATTAAAAAAAGGGAGCAGCATATCCACGCGCGCGCGCATGCATAGACTTCAAGACTACAACAAGGCTTTTCCTCAAGGGTTTATTTGTCAAGGGCCTCCGTTCCTCCCCCTTCCGTCCCACTCCCTCTCTCTCCCCTCCTCTCCTCTCCCTCCTACTTCCTCTCACTCACTCGTGGTTCATTTCCCGAGCACCAAATTGAAAGACGGCGGAACTCTCGTTTCTATGGTAGCGGAGCGGGAGGCAGGAGATGGGAGGAGGTGTGGGTGGGGAGGAGGCGGGGAGGGAGAAAGGTGAAGAATGAGATGGAACTGTGGAAGGAGGAAGAGACGTCCTCTCCTTCCTCCTCTAAGTGATCTCCCCACCTCCACCTCACTCCCCTATTTCCCTCTAACCCCTCTCCAACTGTGCCCTGTACGATTTGACTCACTACGAAATTCTGAAGCACCACGACCTTTGTAAGGTTAAAGTTTATGGTCCGATATCACGGCACGAAATTCTATTCCGATCATGGTGAAATTACTATTTATATTACAAATTAAGCAGTATTCAACGTATATGTAGTATTATATATTTAAAAATAAAAAAACATCTCAAATTACGAGTAACGCTCAGGTACGTGGGTAATCGTAGGGAATAGATATGTAGATTAATTAAGAAGCCTTTATTCCTCAAGTTAATCAGGCACGGAATGAAGATACTGTTAATCAAGAGAGCCATTAATTTAGGATTCGAAGTTTAGTCTATCGGGGCATGATCTATTCAGTGGGCAAAAAAGAGTGCATAGTCCATCTTAGAAGGTTGTAAGGTTTTCATTTTCAAAATAACAAACATTCCAACCGGAAGCCAAAGGCGAAGAATTTAGTTTTCATCTTAAATACACGCACAATAAGTATTTTCAATTGCTTTTTTAACGCATTGTGATGTCATGGAGAAAAATCGCTCACACCTCACCGAGTCTCGCCTCTCTCAACTTACCCTGCTGGCCACGGAGTTTGACGACAACTCCTCCTCCTCTCATCCCTCGTTCTCTCACTCTTGAAGGCCTCATCTCGAGAACGTCACTCGTACTTGGATCTGGTTTACAGATAGCTCCAATTCATGTCCTGAGCGAAATGCTACGGAAAACCGCGGCGTGTCTTTAAAAGCTACAATGAAAAAACCGAAGAGAATTACTACACTGACTTATACGAGAACCTAATGTAACCTAATGTACCTGATATACTCGATAAGATCAAATTGTTCAAGCTTGAGATAGACACTGAGAGCATGCGTAATTATATCTGCGTAATTATAGCTACCTTATACGTAAGATAGGCAGTTGGTGTGGTAGTTAGAGTGCTGATCTCCCACTCCGAGGGCCCGGGTTCAAGTTCCTGCAGTGTAAAATGTTATACATCGGTTAACTGGCCCATACTTGAGTGCTATGTGGAGATAATTTCGAGTTCAGTACACCGTCTGTAGAATGGGACATTGACCCGTGGTCCCTTGGATGCCTTTCGATAACTAAGAGCGGTCTAATGCCGAAGCTAGGTTTCTCTCTACCCTTCCTCCTTACCCTTCCCTTGCCGTCCTTGTGCCTTCCTTACCCGTCTTAAGAACCTTTAGAGACTTGAAAACCAAAGTAATGAGTCGAGCAGACAGTTTGTTTTGCCAAAGCACCATTAACGAACACGACAAAAATTTAGCCGAGCAACAATTCGACGATTCGCTCATTTCTATCAATACTTTTTTTTTGTTTCTTCGTCTCCCTTATAAATAAAGGATATTGAGCTTTGCGGTCTCTTAAAATAACAGATAAAAATCGAATAAACTCCAATGGGCGTCAAAATTGGCAGCCCTCGACAAGGAACACAACAACAAATTGCTGTGTTGGTTTGCAGGAGGGGCAATTCCACGGCAGTGACCAAACACAGCCTCTCCACCAGGAACCCTTCGGTGGCGGTTTACGGGAATGTTACTTCCTCGCCAGTGACACAACCACGGACACACATACACACACACTCAACCCAATTCATTCACAGGACTGATGGGATCCTGATCAGGATGCATGGGTTATGATCACGAGCACACTCACAAACACTCAGAAAAACACTCACTCGTACACTCAAATGTTCCCACCTTCTGAGAGAATCGAGCTCACAAAGAGCGTAGTCAAGGTTCAAGAATGAGGATGTGCGTCGGATACGCGTATATTGGCCACAAGGTGGCCCCCTTTCGCAAGCTGAAGGGAAAGCACTTGCAACACTTGAAAGCATAATTATGTCCATTTTATAACTAGTTTTTTATAAGGACGAAACTAAGGTAGGAAAACAAAAACTTGATGAGGTGAAAGAGTTCTGTTAGAACCTAGCTACTAGAAGTTCTACCTAGGAAGCCGAGTAACCAACGATGGACGAATCAAGAAAGAAATAATTAGTAGAATATCCAGGTAACGACGGCATTCTATCAAAAGAAGAATCTAAGTACAGCTGGAAATACAAGCGTAGAAGTAAGGAAACAATTCATTAGAACATACATCTCGAGCATGTTTCTTTGCGGCTGTGAGGCATGGACGATGGCAGCAGCGGAGAAGAAAAGGGTAGAAGCATTCGAAATGTGAGGCTACAGAAGAATGATGGAGATTAAATGGATTGACCGAGTAACGAGAAAGTCTTAAGAAGAGTGGGAGAAAAGAGAAGTCTGCTGAAAACTCTAAAAAGAAGAAGGGACAATTTAAACGGCCATATCTTGAGACACGATGACCTGATGAAGACAATCGTCGCATATTTTTAAATTTTTTAAGTATCCTGATAAAGAAAATCGTCGAGGGGAAAGTGAACGGGAATATTGGATAAGGCAGGCCTCGTATGAGATACATGGAACAGGTTGTGAGGGATGTTAAAGAGAAGAATTACGTCACATGAGAAGGTTGGCCGATAGAAGAATCGAGTGAAAAGCTGCGTCAAACCAATCCTAGGATTGTTGATCAATGATGATGATGAAACTAAGGTAGTGGCGTTTTATTTTTAATAATACTTCAGAGCCAAATGCACTTATCCAAAGAAACGCATGTCACTCGTGAGCCCGAAATTGCCAAACCCCTGCGTTAGCAGAATGATTTATCATAAATTAGTTCGTTTTTCAAATAATATTAGGAAAACAATACTTGCAAGAAATAAATACGGTGTGAATAAAAAATGTCTGTTTTATCATTCGCAAAAAAAGGGAGCTTTCATCGGGAGCGACACGTAATTCTTAGAGAATGTTAACATGTTAGTCTTAGAGAATGTCAACAGAGCGTTATAGGGGGAGAGGGAAGTGTGAAAAAATTAAATAAGTCAGTATTAGTTGGTTGTTAGCTCGAAACAAGGAAGCAGCGTGTGGCAGCTTTTTTTAGAGCGTGGATAGAGCAGTGGGTCATCGGAAAATCTGATCTGTAAATAAGTCCTTCCTTGCGAGCCCTTCCAGATTCGGTGTTGATATAGGATGCAGAAAATAAAGTGAAAGGATAAAATAAAAAAAGAAGAAACGAAAACAAAAGCCGATGAAGAAAAATCTATATGTTACACAGAGTGTGGCAGAGAAGAATGAACCGAATTGGATTAACCCTGAGTCATAATAGATTTGTCAATGACATATTTGAGGGAAAATAGAGGAAAGAGTAAGGGATACGTAGATGGGCAGAATAAAGGGAGAAAAGAGAGATAAGGAAAGAAGCGTCAGGATGTAACAGTGCTAGCAATGAATAGAGAGGAATAGAGGGTTGCAGATTGCCAATCTTGGGAATGAAAAGCAATGATGATCTATTCTCTCGTAGGTTATCTCTAGTGACTTTACTACAACCTTTACTTTTTTAGTTAAATCCGTCAGGGAAGCAAAGCGTCTCGACGTAGCCTAGCAACCTCCGCAATGAACCCTTTATGTCGACTCTGGCAGGGTAATGTATGTGTAGAGGTGTCTGTCCACGCAAAAAATAACGCCCCCATCTCCCGTCCTATGCACTTCCTTTCCCCTTCCCACCAGCAATGGGCGCCCCCGCCCTCCTCGTTCTTCCTTCACGTGCCTCTCTTGGCCCTCCATTCTTGTCAGTCACACCCTCCGCCCCTCACAGATCCCTTCCGCGTTGCGCTGCTTGCCATACGTAATATGCAGCCATTCTTTGTGCCGGGATAAAATCCTTGACTGCGCTGAAGAAGAGACTTTTCATTTCTTCTTTTTTCCTCCGCATCTGGCGTGGGATCATCGCATGAAACGACGGAGAGCAAGAAGTTGAAATAGCTCCCGTTTCATCTCCCCTCGACCGATTGACTCACCTCATTATATCTCCCGATTGTAATTTGTTTCGACATTGATCAAATTGGCGGCACGCCCGAGTACAAGGAGTCATGTCCATTCAATCAGAAAGAAGCTGGAGCCGCGAGTCTTCCTATTGTTCACATAACGAATTCTTGGGCCCGTTTCCGACAGCTACGATACCAAGAAGAGAATGCGTATGACAGCTGAGGTCACTTGGTTCATTAAGGATAGGTAAGGAAGTTGATTTCAGGCAGAACTTTTAGGATCGGAGAAAGAATGGGAAGGGACCCTGCGACGGCATTCCCGCCCGCTCTTGGCCAGAGATCCAAAGATTCAGTTGTTCAATGTCCCATTCAATGGACAGTGCTGTGCACTTCAGACGCGCTCAGCGTAACACTCAAATAGAGATATGGATACCTCCGAAATTTTCTTTACTAGAATTCAAACTCCGGCCCTCTGTTTAGGCATCCAGTACTCTAGCCACCATACCAACCCGATCTCCTAAGAGCTACGAGTCAATCTACAAGTGCATGTGGTTTATTATAGCAGAATCCCGTGACGGTAATTATTTGTGCGCATCGCACTTCAAACTATCTCACTTTCCGCATTCCACTAGCATGAAATCATTACCTTACATTTGAGACAACTTTGGGAAGGGATATTGAGTAAGAACAATGACTATGGAACTATCTTCCAATCCCGAAGTACTGGATTCGAATACCGGAAATGGAGGAGATTTTTCATTGGTATACCAGTCCCTACGTGAAATCATAGTGGAGAACACTGCAAGTGCCAAAATCCCGTCCGTCATATGGGAAGCTTAAATTTTAAACCTTTCGGCGCATTTCGTTAAGAGTTAGCAATTGAGTTATTCAGGGGTGGCAACCAAACTCTGAGGATAATTTGCGCAATTTAAGATAGGTGGGCAATTCGAATTAGGGTAGGATTATTTCAGGGAACGGAAGTAGGGTGGAGAAAAATCTGGAGTCGGCAAATTCAAGGATTGCGAACTAGCCACAAATACCTTAGAGGAGTCACCCGCTGAAATGCACAATATCAGAATTTCCACAAGGAAAAAATCGAAGAAGTAGAGTACCTGGCCGGAAATCAGGGGGCTCTGGGTTCGAGTCCCGGTCGAGATGAATTTTTTTTGCTTCCTTTCGGAAATTCTGCTTAGATTCGGCATTAGCTTGCTCTTAAGGAAATGGGGGATTGGGCTGGTGTGGTGGCTAGAGTATTGGCTTCCCATCCCTGGGCCCGGGTCCGATTCTCTGTAGTGGCATTTTCATTGGTCAACCAGTCACTACTTGAGTGACGAGTGGAGGACAGTTCAGTACAGTTCACCAGCATTAGAATGGCGCTTTAAACCATAGTCCCCTAGTCTTCTTTCGTTGAGAGCAGGCCAACGCCGACGCGAGGTTTACCTCCACCCTTCCACCGTTCCCTGAAAATTTCTCCTTTTGGCCTATTGAAGGGCATAAATGATCTCCGATTTCTGTCTCCTTCTCCAAAGAACTCCCACTACAACTACTTATGGAGGACTGTTGATGAGTTGAGTGACTTACAGAACTGCCCCTTGATAGTTTATCAATAACTTCCTCGATCTCCGCCAGAGGCTTATCCTTTTCCGGGCATTGGCTGCCTACACTCAGCGTCGGCTCTTCGATCTGACCTGAGCTTCAAGGGCAAACCAAATTCCTCGCTAGAGTCACGCCATTCCTTCGTCTTAGATCGCCTTCTCCCTCTTCCTCCCCCCCCCCTTCGCTTCCTCTTCCGCTTTCCCTCTTGCTCTGAGCCGTTGGGTCACCGTAAAGATCCTAATTCCCCCTCTTGAATCTGTACAGACGGGAACTTGAGCTTGTGAAGCGCCACTTGAAGAAACTTCGGTTGAATTCGACATCGGTACGATCAGTAGGAATATGGGAAGGGAATAATCAATTATTGATGAAATCGGGTCGACGCGATGAATTTTATTTCAATTTTTCAAATGTTTTCTGAATGTGCCATGATTTGTAAGTGATTCCAGATGGACTGATCGAAATTTAAGAACTCGTGTGGTCTTGTTTGAATTTAACACAAAACTGGCTTTCGTGTCTGGCTAATCAGCCATTCTTGAGAGACTTGAAATTATCTTGCGTAAATAAATTACCCTCTCGAGTCCTTGGTCCTCGTCCTATTCATTAATCCTAAGATTATTTGACGCATCCCCTCAATCTATTCATCTATCGGATAACCTCTTTATACTGACATGATTCTTCTCTTCACCCTCAACTTTCAAATTACATGGAAAACCTCGTAAACGGCGTATTTAATGAGCAAGGGAGAAAGAGAAAAAAGATTTGTCTTGTCTGTGCTCACTCTTATTTCCTTTCGTGACTCCCACTTGTAATATTCTATGCCTAACGAAAGGTATGTAGGTACAATTAACTACTTTCTTTATTTAACTGGCGCAGATATGCGTACAATGCCGCACTCTATTCCAAAGTTTAAACTAATATTATTTTCTCCTTGTCATTACTCAAAGTGTCCCTGTCACTAATTCGCCTCTTTTTGAAAATGTTTATTTTCGTCCAGTAATATTTTTTATGTCCTTCCTGCCACACTCGGTATTTTCCAAAACGCTACTGACATGGTTGAATATCCACACCTGCTCTCACCTCTTATACACGCCAAATTTAATGATCGGCCCTCAAATAGCACGATTTTCACAATTTTTTTAGGTTAGCTATTAGACGTGAGGTACTTCGATTTAATAGCGATGGGGAGAAGAAACGAGAGATGGTACGAAGAACTTCCATGTCGAAGAAGAGGGCCTTCCATCGGGACAAAAAATTTACGTAATCCCGACCAGAAAGAAAAAAAGCCATAAAAATTGATATGAGGAGGGCGTTTTTCTGTGGCATTGAGACACGAACAATAGCCGCAGCAGATAAAAGAAGATCGGAAGCAATGGAAATGTCGAGCTATCGAAGAATGGTGAAAATGACATGGTCGGCATGAGTGACTACTAATGGAAAAGTCCCTTTTAAAAAAAATGGGGGAAAAGACGAGTCTCCTCCTCTCGATGAAATACGTGTGTCCGTGGGAAGCATGGAGAAAAAGAAGATTTAGACTAGTAAATGCGGCTCTTTAGACACAATGATTCGCCGTGGACGGACATGAAGGGTATTACATCGGTGAATGAATGATGAGGAAATACAAGATTAATTCACGACATTCACTTGGAGAAGACATGAATTTGGTGGGATTCACATAGAATTACAATGAATAAGGATAATACATACAAGTCCATAGTGTGGGAACAATATCAGGAACAGCTCAAGAACACATCATATATGCATTACTGTAAATAGTATTTATTTACACTTTATGAGCGGTAACAAATAAATGTTACTGAATATAGCATGATTGGGTGTATGAGCAAGTCTTGATTAATTTCCACACAATTTAGTAAATTGATTACAACAACGTTCTACTTGATGGCGTAACTGCCGAAACCGATTCTACAATCCTTGCATTCAATATATAGAGTGGAAATTCAACAAGACGTGTACGTACATCCAATTATGGAAATATTGCAAAAAAAAAAGAGATCTACATTATTTGATTATGGCATTTTTGAGACAGAGGGAAATGAAAATCTACAATCGGGAAACAGTCCAATGAATGGTTACGGGATAAATTTTGACACACCACATTTTTTTAGTTGGCAACTGAAAGTTGGATTCGTGTGATCAAGGAAGGTAGTTGAAGTAATGGTTAAAAGTAGTTTTCTGGGGCCATGTCTCAGGCAGTCAGTAATTAGACCCCAGAATTAAAAATAGAAAAATAAGACTATAAGCGAGCAAACACTTGAAAGCATATACATGAAACTGAATATACACGGGATCAATAAATAAAACAAATAGTCTCCCATTACAATTTTAAAAATTATATTCATTGAGAAAAACAGAGAATATAAATAATAAAAGAGTCAATATTGGTTTCTTGTTCTGATTATTATAGGAATTTGTATCAGTAAGTGGTGAGAAAAAACTACTATCGTCAATTTATACAGACAGAAGGGTTCTGAAGGCTTAAGCATGCATAGCCTTGGGTTGATTATTAGCTAATGGTTATTTATGCCTTCAGGATTATCTTAATCTCCTGAATTTCTTTTACAATCTTTTAGTTTTGCATATTTAAGTTCCGGAAAGACATCCCTTTTATCACACTCGTGCGTCAGTCATAGATATTCGCGTATCCGAGACGTAGCCGGGTGATAATTCATTTGTAATTACACCATATGGTCAAAAAATGCCAATAGCTCCCCAGGTTTGAAATTACGTAGCGCAATTCCCAATCCATAATTTTTGTTCCTTTTCAAACATGCCATTTGAAAATAGGAGATGTGCTGAGGTGTATTATAAAATTTCTAAAATAATCCAACGAAAATTTAAATCGGGTCTGATTTTATGATGAATTAAGCACCATCTCCGGAGAGGGCAACAACATAACTCCTGCACATTCCTCAACGCTGGCTCATCGCTTTCTTCTCCATCAAACTGTTCCCATTTTCCACAAGGGAAAAATCAAGATATCCGAGCCGACAAATTTCAGCCGTTGTATTTTCGCAGGTCATTCCGAATAATTGATCACTTTTCCCTGCTTGGCACGTAAGCCTCGGGGCCGCATACGTAGGCATAAAGCCCCCGAGCTCACGGTACCGGGTCGCTAAAATTTTCGCATTGATGCGCATGGAAGGAATCTATGGAATGGGTGAAAAAGTATCCACACGTCATAAATACGCGCGACCGACCACTCTATAGGGGGACGCCAAAAAACAATCAATGAGAGCACACGAAAAGGGAGTTTTTTTGTAAGAGTGTGTTTCTCACCATCGGCCAACGAAATACATCAGGGAGGGAGAAAGAAGCACGAAAATATTTCCCTCACGAATAAGAATTTTCTCCAGAAAATATCTGAAGAGGGGGAAGGAAACCACGCCATTTGGCAACCCTGCCTCCCGTTCTCTCTCTCTCTCTTTCTCTCATTCCGCCTTCCAATTTTCTCCTCTCCTCCTTCCTCTTTGAAGATGGATTCTCCTTCATGTTCTCCCCCTGTTCTTTCCGCTTCCCCTCCTCCCCCTCCCCCATTCCATTTCCCACCACAGCTTCGGTTTCATTTAGTTCCCATTTAATTACGTCGATGTGCGCTGTCGCGTTGTCGATAAATTTGGCAGCGTTTTCACGCAACTTGTTACCCAAAATGAGTTTTAATCAAGGTCGCGACAGAAAAAGAGTATACGCGAAATGCCCGCTTATTTTAACGATTTTAACACATTTGTTTTCTGTGCCATAACCGCGAAAGCGTAAAGAAGAAGATGAGAATTTTCGCAGAGATGAAAACAAATAAGGAATTTTCTAAGATGGAACAGGGTGAGCAAAGATATTGAGGGGAAAGACGAATTAAAAAAGTCTACAGAAACATACCTATGATCGGATAGATGGATAATGATATTAATGAGTAACTTCAAGACATCCAGTTTTGTTTCGTATCTAACTAGTTGGTCGTCGGTCCAAGGCTTTCCGAAGGATATATAATTCCTTTGGGGCAAATCGGATGATTCTCTAAAGGCGTCACGAAAGAAAAACTGAAAAAGTTCGCCAAAAACCGCTTCCCCGAAAATGAAATGGAGCACACAGGGCAATACGTACTTCCATCCCTTTGTGCTTTTATATGGTGGAATATATCCACCATCAAATGAAACATCAATGTGAATTCCCACCATTTTATTATTTTTTTTATTTTTCCCTGACCGCTTTTACAACCCGAGTGCGTCGCTGTTAACATGGAACTCTTGACGCCGCGCTCGAGAATTTTTTTTGTTTCCAAATGGTGAAGCGATACGAAGATGTTTCATTTGCCTGACATGACGTACCACTTCGATTCATTTGCACGCATTTTCATCAAATTTCGGCGGAATTTTTTGATGGACGACAACCTCTGAAAAGTCATGGCTAGAAGCACTCGACATTTGGTGCCAAAGAGCAATGATGAAGTTAAAATTGGTAGAGCGAGTAGCAAATGAAGTCTTTAGAAGAGTGGGAGATAATAGAATTCTGATATTATTGCAAAAGTAAGACGGGACAACCTAATCGGCCATATCTTGATCCAGCCTGATGAGGAAAATCATCGAGGGATAGGTGAACGGGTAAAGATGAAATTGAGTATGGTAAAGAGAAATTGAGTATGTGGAGCAAGTTTAGGATGTGAAAAAGAAGAAAAAATGTTCTTTATGAAAATAAAAAGAGGTTATCCGATAGGAGAATCGAGTTGAGAGATGCATAAAACCAATCTCAGGATTGTTGACTGGTGATGGTAATCGGACAAATGCGAGCGGAGGTCGAATAGCGGAGTGATAGACTCGATAATCTCGAAATGAACTCGCAATAATCATGCGTCATTCGTGCCTCAATTTTTTTCTCGATACGTACCCACTCTCTCCTCAGTTCCATTCACTCGCTGCGACCCACTCCTCCGCAACACCCGCCACCCCTTTCACATTCACCCACTTGCTTCCTCTCCCCCGGCCCACCACCCCCCCCCCCTTCCGCCATTTTCCCCGATTCCCATCTCGTGCCTCCCTCTAATTTTCTTCCAGCCCCCACTGCCACTGCCGTCGCCAAACTTACCCCCTCCCCCTCCTTCACCCTTATTGCTTCTCCTCTCAGGCAGCCCTCCCTTTCTTCGCTCCCGAAAAACCTTCCCCCGACCCAACCCCACATCCCCATCTTCTCCTCCTCACCCATTTCTCCTCTGCCCTCCTCCTCCCCCCTTCCTCTACGCTCCTTCTCCCCCTCCCCCGCCTGTCCCTACCTCCCTCACGTGACGTCACAAATTCACGAAAATCGACCCGTGCATAATGGTGCCGCTGCCTTCGGAGTGTCCCTCCTCTATCTCTCTTCTACTCTCCGTTCTCTTTCCCCACTTCTCGCCTTCCTCCTCTCGTTCTCTCTCCGCCGGCTGGCTGGCTCCTATGAAGTCGACACCCGGTCGCTCCACTTTCCCGCTCCGTGGAAAAGGAAATCGGGCGGACGGGGACGGGGGAGAGAGTTGGGGACTAGGGGAAACTACTCTCCCTCCCCTCACCCCTTCTCCACCCACTACCCCCGGGCGCCGGCGGCGAGACAGCCGTGAGCACACATGTCGCAATCGAGGCGGTAGCGTCACCGTAAGGTGGATATTCCGAAAAACGCGCCCGGAGTGCTCAGTCGCGGCCCCCGCCCCTACCCTCTCATATCCAAACCATGTCTTTTAACGCACTGAATACCCTGCAAGCCACCTAGATGGTGTGCGGCAAGGAGCGATTGACCAGAAAAAGGCCGAAACCTCCACTCCCCGTTGCCTTGCAGCTTAATACAAGTCTTCACTGGAAAGTTTTCTAGTTCTAATCGGGTCGGTACGGTGAACACTAGCCACGCAGGCCGAGGGCCCGGATTCTAATCCTGGCTGTGGTGATGGTTTTTCATTGAACTCTTTGGCTCGATCCCGGATCATAGCGCCCACGCTCGCGTTTTCGTTATTTTTTTAACCGTAACACGATAGCGAAAGCATTATTTCCATTTTGCAAATTTTGCCCGGTTCTTCAAATCACCTATCGCAATTGGAAGAGGTAGCCGATGATATGGCTACAGAAGAGCAGTGTGCTTTGAGTTACCAATAATGATATAGACAACGCAAAAGGACGATGCATGATTTCACCCTTGATCCCCGCTAAAGTGCTGTATGGTGAGCGCTTCAAGTGAATTCTCTCCACTCGGTCCATCTAATGCCCTTAGCTTATTTAAGATCTAGCACAGTTAATATTACGATAAAGGCGACGCCGGGTTTGACTTAGCCGTTACTCATTTCTTTCAAAGATCCTACCTAAAGAATAACAGTCACATAGCCCATGGGCTCAAATTATCTCAGCCGTCTGTCCTAACCAAGAAATCATCAATATGCTACCATACATTGTTACTACATTCTCCGGTGCTTTATCATATTTTTTTCTTTGAGCATTTTAAATCGCCAATTTAATATTGTTTCTACCCAGCTCTTTGCTCTTTTCTTCAAATGGCGACCAATCTCTCTAACCGGCCACGTCAGCCAGTTCTCTCTTACTTCGGTCTGACACCCATAAGTCCTGGATTCACATCCCGCTTCGGGCGACCTCGCGTTTGTCTTATGATTACATTCAGGTAAGACGGTTCCATGTGACTTCTGCCCCTGAATCACCATAATACCAATTTCAACCTCCAACTTGTCTTCACCTTCGCATCCTCAATTACTTCATAATTCTCATCCATCATCTTCATCTAAAGGGAGACACCATTTTTACGTCATATCAGTTTCTGCAAAACATTGGCGTTAATTAGCTTTCCGCATGACGGAAATCTAATTACCACTATACATAGACGCTCTCTTTATTGAGCTTATAAATATGCTTAAATACTCACTCCATTTTCATGGGTTTTCTCTGACAGCCTGTTTTCATTTTATAAACTTTATTTCACTGAAATACATCGAGATTTCCATTTAAAAGCTATACTATGCTTAAAATATTATATAAAATACCATATATTAAATATAATAATATATGGAATCATATTATGGTATATGTAATGACGTATCGATGAAAAGACGAACAGTGAAGTCATGTTAAGCTGGGACCTCTTCTATATTTCTTAGAATTTGCTTATCCTTTGACGGCTCCTTTCTTCCGACCATTGTGTCTCAGGAAGCGTCCCAAAAAATTCTCTGTTGCAGAGCACGGTAAAAATCACCAAGTCTTTAAATTCATAGGAAAGTCCAGAACTCAGTTGCAATATTATCAAGCTATTCTTCCAGGTGAGGTGAGGTAATTTTGTTGAGAAAACTACCGCGGAATTATTTGAAGTTCGAGATCTCTTACGGAGTTCCTTCCGTGTCTGTCCAACATGAATCCGTCGATGTGAAAACTGGCGTCGGCATTAGCCTGCTCTAAATAGAAGGCGCCATGGGGACTTGGTTTAACATTCCATCCGACGGACGGAGTATGGTGCTTAAAATTCTAATAATACAGAGCTCAATTCGGGGACCAGTATCCCCCGTACCTCGGGGTGAGCAATACATCTTTTCGTTACCTATATTAGCACGTTTTTTTCCAAACCTATCTGTTCTTAGTTGCACACTATCCAATACTAAAATAAAACCCTACCACATATAGGTTCAATACACTCAATATTCTAGCGCGGAACTCAACGAACGCGGAGTAACGGCGTTATATCATTCTCTCCACACTTCCCTGGTATTCTTTTAATATATGAATTCAATTTTCAAGCGTGGTCTCAGAATTTAGGAGTGCGAGAGCGCAGTGTTCTATCGACGGAATTGGAGAGAGAACCAGTTTTTTTAACTAGAGGCACCAAAAAATATTTTTTGATAATGAAATTATTTTCAGGGTACGGTCCTTATCGCGCGTCCTCCTCCCTTAATCCTCCTCTCCCTCTCCCCTCGTCACAAATTCCTTCCCTTTTCCTCCTCTTTGCTCCTCCCTCCCATCGCCACCCTTTTTCGCTGTCTCCCTCATTGGAATTGATTCACCCGCCTTCTCCTCTCTCCCATCGGAGTTGCCTCGGTCGAGGGGTAACAACGAAGGAAAGCGATCGAACGGCTGAAAAGAGAAAAAAAAAGAAGTCCGCTCAAAGTGGCTATTTCCGATGTTTGCGGGAGTCCTCCTATTCGTTTACCCGGAGCTTTCGTCGTCACCGCAAATGGAAGAAGAACTCGCCATATTCGTGGTGAAACACGATTTTTTTCTCACGCCTTACAGGCGTCTCCGAATCAGGCGAAGGTTTGCCCGAGGAGAACCTTCAATCAGCGATGGGATTATGTTTGGTTTTCCGGCGCCGGAAATGGTGGAGTTAATCGCTGTGTCGTGCGTCTCAAGGTTGATGGAGAACGACCTTACGGCCTTGTCGTGCTCCAACACCCGGTGTGTTAAAAGCATTAGGAGGTCGTAAGCATCAGGAATATTTGACTAAAATATAGAAATCATCATCATAAGTCAAAAACCCTAAGATTGGTTTGGCGCACTCCTCCACTCCATTCTTCTATCGGCTAACCTCTTCATAGTAACATCATTCCTCACTTTCATATCCTTCACGACTTGTTCCATACATCTAATACAAGGACTGCCTTTTCTATTCCGCCCATTCACTTTTCCATCGACGATTGTCTTCATCAGGTCATCTTGTCTCAAGGGATGGACGATTAAGTTGTCCCCTCTTCTTTTCAGAGTTTTCAGCAGACTTCTCCTTTCTCCCACTCTTCTTAGGACTTCTTCGTTTGCCACTCGGTCGGTCCATTTCATCTTCATCATTCTTCGGTAGCACCACATTTCAAATGCCCCCAGCCTTGACTTTTCTGCTGCTGTTATTCTGCTTATGTTCCATGCTTCGCTGCCATATAGTAAAATGTTCCAGATGTTTGCTCTGTTGAAATGTTTCCTCACATCCAAGGTTGTTTTGCAGCTGTAAGTAGGATATTTTTTTGGTAAAATGCCCTTTTTCTTGGGCAATTCTTCTGGCAATTTCTCTTTTACTTCGTCCATCGCTGGTTACTCGGCTTTCCAGGTAACAGAACTCTTCCACGTCCTCGATTTTTTGTCTTCCTAGTTTAACATTGATCTTGGTTTCTATTCTTTTACTGATTACCATTACTTTAGTTTTCTTTCTATTGATCTTAAATTGATATCTGGCCATTGTCCTTCCCACATTTCCTAGCTCTTCCTTCTGTTTCTGCCATGACTGCTATGTCGTCGGCGAATCGCAGCATGCTGATTTTCTCCCCGTGGATGTTCACTCCCGAAGACTTCTATTTGAATTCTTGGATGGCTTCTCGACGTAGACTTGAATGATACGGAGACAGTGCATAGTCTCACTAATTTCTTTATGCATGCTTCTCTACTGCTGGGTTCTAATTTGACTACAGCCACCTTACATTTATACAAGTTGTGGATACCTCTTCTGGCATTGTACGATACTCCAATTTCTTTCAGAATCTTCAACGTTCCAATCCACGTTGTCAGATCCCTTCTCCAAATCTACAAACGCCGGTCATTTCTTCTCTATTTTCTTCTCTGTAAGTAGCGTGAGGGCTAAAATCGCTTCTCTTTTGCCCTTTTCTTGAAATTCAAATTAGTCCTCATCCAGGAACTCCTCAGCTTTTCGTTTTATTCTTTTATGTATGACTCTCTGCTAATATCTTCGAGGTATATGTCATCAGGTTTATTATCCTAAAATGTTCACAGTTCTCCGCTCTCTTCTTTTTGGCAATAGGGATGATGAAGTTCTTCCCAAAGTCTGTGGGTATCTCTCCTGTAACGTACATGTCGCAGATGGTTTTGGACAGGTAAATATATTCGCTCCCACATTTTTAATTAGTTTGGCAGGAATATCATCTATTCAAGAAGCCTTATTCTTCCTCAGGTCCCTCACAACTGCGTCAGATTCTGATCTTAAGGTTGGGGCTCCCAAATCATCCTCATTGACTTTATTTTACTCTTCGATTACTTTTGCACTAAGATTGATTCCATTGCACAACTCTTCCAAGTATTCCTGTCATCTCTTCCCTCTATCCTCATGTTCGATTAAGATTTCTCCATTCTTGTCCCTAAATGTATTCAATTTGAAATCTTCATCCGTCTCCGGGCATAATCCAGGTTTCGCCGTTGGTGGTTTCTAACAATGTGTTTGCCACCTCCAATTTGGTTGTTTGCAGAATTCCATAAGTATTTTCTATAATCTATAAGTCTATAAGTCTAAATTCTATAAGTCATTTCTATTTACGAAGCCATATTTTCCAGTTATTCTTCCATCTTGATCTTTCCCAGGGACAACGTTCCAATCTCCTAAAAAAATTAGGTTTTCTCCTCCTTTTATACGCTTTATTATTTTCATGATATTCTAATAGACGTCTTCCAGTTCATCACCTTCGTGGTCCAACGTTGGCATGTAAACTTGCTTAGTGATGGTATCTATAGGCTTGGTATCAATCTTCACCATGAAAATCCTTTCACTGTACTGCAGGAAGATCTTCACACACAGTCCTGCACTCTTCCTGAGCATTATGCTTACTCCAGCGTTACCTTTCAGTGATTCGGTGTGAATAATTCTATGATCTCATTTCTCTGATTCCTAATGTCGAGGTCCATTCTTCGCATTTCCAACTTCAGGTTCTCTAGTCTTCCACAGGTCCGAAGTGATCTAACGTTCCACGCTCCTATTCTAAAATGACTATCACACTTGACTGGTGTACTCTCTCGGGTAGTCCCCGCCCGAATGGGCTACTATTTTACCACTGGAATATTTTACTCGAGAGGGTTCCATCAGTTGGAGACCATTGTGGTCTCCAACTTCACTCCTAAGAAGAAGAGCTGCTTCCCTCTCCTCCAAAAGATAGGAAGCAAAATTGTCGGCGGCCTCCCGTTGCCAAGTCACGGCATCTTCACAGGTTTCTTTATCATTTAAAGGCCTATCTTATCCAATGATAGACCAATACCACCTCAGAGTGCCGTCTCTTTTTGTCCACGACTGCTTATTCGCCGAGTAAACTCGCTCATTTCGCAGCCAACCTCTATGTGGAGGTCGACTCACCATCCGTCACCCGGTTGACGCACTCTGTGGTCAGCTCCGAGATGGAAATCATCAGAGCATAAAAATTTACTGGTTAAATAAAAGTCAGTTTGCCAAAGTATCAGCCTGTTTTCGGCATGCTTGTAGGATTCCTCCGTAAACTTTACCTTAATGTGCCTGAGATCTCATTTTAATCAGGTACTTTATGTTAAGTTTCCTTTTCGTGGGGGTCAAAACCGGGAACCATGGGGGTTGTTTTTCAATTAACCTTAATAAGATGCATATTTAATGATTTATAAATAAAATAATTTTCGCTTTTTTAATTCCATCATTATGCCCGAAAATATTGTTTCAGAAACATCGGCCAATTTTTTAAATTATATAGATTTTAATCCGGCAGTGCGACCAAACGCTGGATTTAAATCCGCCGGATATAGGCCCCGTGCATGGGGATAACTAGCGCCGCGAGTGGCCACTTTCTACATATTTGTGAGGATTCGTCTCGTGAGACCGGTAAGGTTATGCGAAATATTGAAAATAAAAAGCAATATTTGCATTTTTGGCTAAGGGCTAAGCCGGGCTCGGCCGAGCTTGAAGCGAACCGTCCGGCGGGCCGTGCAGCGTAAGGGCATTTCCTTCGCCACTTGAGGCCAGGTATGACGATTTGAAAACTCGAATGCCCTTCACAGCAAACGGAAGTGAGTCTTTTAGCAGCTGAAGTGAATAATACCGCCGGCTGTTCCATTCTACTTATTGACGCAGGTCAAAGGTGGATGTTTTCCAGTGAGGTAGACCATTCTTCAGAATTAAAAGAGGGCGTTCAAGGGCAGAAGTGAAGGAAATAGTCTGAAATGCAAGAAAACAGTTAGTAATGCACTAAATTAGTGAACAAGTGACGGTAACTACACGCAAAAAGACATGGAAATAGGAGAAATTGATAGAAATGGACAGAAATGGATATAAATGGATATATTTGGACAGAAATGGATAGCAATGGACAGAAATGGAAATAAATGGACAGAAATAGATGAAATGGGAATGTGGTGTACACTTGTTTTCGATGTTGCGTACCCCTCGACTTAGCCAATAGAAATTAGAGTATCTAGAATTTTTTTTCACTTCCGGACTGGTTGAGAGTTATTCGACATACCTGAGCTAAGAGCGATTAACCATAGGGAAAAATCAAGTTCCTTGGACTCTTACCCAAAATATTGGCCAAGACATCTAAGGGAGTTTTTCATGTTTTAAAAATTCACTTTTGCGACAAGAAAATTGGTGATAAGTATTTATTTTGAGTGAGGTTAAAACTGAACAGTCTCTTCTTCCACCTGGTGTGGAATCATGAATGCATCTTTCGCGTTATCGCAACCTTTATCGTTAACGCTTACCCCCTAGAGTAGCGCAGGGTTAACAATAACCGTCTATAAAATTCGCTCCACTGATTGTGATAAGCGATTTTAAGAGCTGTGCGAAAAATGAAGAACGGAGATCACGTTCTCTCTGACATAAGTTAAATCAAAAAATAACGATAACGCTACCGCACGCCTTATGAAGAGCCATGATCGAGGCCCTGGGCCCGTATTCTCGTTTGAACCGCAACCTCGGTTATCTCCCCAGCAACGAAACCGAGGTTGCGTTTCATTGATTTCCTCATTAGAATGTTTACAAAAAGTTAACGCGAGTCCCGAAAAACCTATGGTATCCCTTGGATACCACGAGAGTTTCAGAAAGAGAATAAGGACCCCTGATCTCTCCTCATGTGAACTACTTACGTGAAAAATAACAAGAAATTGATCGGTTAAGTACTTTGCCAAATTCAATAATATGAAATCACGGAATGGCATTATGGATTATTTGAATAGATATACTGATGTATTAGAGCCAAATGTGGTATCGAAATTCCTCGCAACTATTCTATATTTTTTAAACAATTCTAAAATTTGTTTAAACAATCCTAAATTGTTTAAACAATCAGGTATTCCATTAACAATCATTTAATCATTTCAATTGGTAGCGATCAATAAATCACAAAGACGAGGGAGTTATATTAGGGTCTACTGACCGGAGGTGATGAGTTCAAATCAGTGGGAAGACTCTTTGGACACATCCATTCATACCAAATTTGTGTGATGTTCAGGATGTCAGATATTTCTGGGAAACGACAGGATGGGCTCTTATTCCCATTTCAGTGATTTCTCTGATCAGAACTGGACTTAATATTTGGTGGGGTCTACCCTGAGCAGCCTCCAAATTGAGCACCGAAGTTTTCAATAAATAATTTTATTAGCAGGTGAATACGAAACGAATAAAATTTTGGCGCATCTCTGGCCCACCTGTAATTAATACAATAAAATTAATCAAAACCTTTTATATTGTGATTTCACATCAATAATTTTTTATTAGAATTGAGTGGTAGGTATGTGATACTACCAATTATGTGACACATTTAATACGACTGTTCACGCACTTATTTCTGTTTTCTTGAACCAATATCACTTGTCCACGTGAGAGAAACTTTTGCGTCAGTAATAATTAAATTAAATCATCACTGAAATAATCTCCGTCACTCAACTTCAACGCCCGGCGGATAGTGGGAAATTGCTACAACTGTACGATAACATGAACGGCGACAGAATGATTGCCGGTTCTCCATGCCTGGAAAGGGCCCAAGGGATAGGATTCGTCTTTCCAACCCCACCCACCCCCTCCCCACAATCCACTCCCGCCTGTATTATACGTCTTCGAACGGAGTTATCGATCTGAAAAAAGGGATTATAATTCACTTCTGCACCCCCATTTCCCATGAACCTGAAAAGAAAATTAAAATGTTTCTGCCCTCCCCCTATACCTCTTTAATAATGTTTTCCCCGGGCTCAGAACTCGCAAATCACGAGTGTCCTCACCCCCACGCTCACTCCACCACCACCTACCGATTTCCGTTCCCGAAGTTTTTATTGTGAGAGTTTTCAGCCCTACAGCAGTCCACGGTTTTTGACATTCACGACGACTTTCAAGGACCGTTAACCCTTAAAAGGATGGCGAGGGTCTCAGTCATCTCGGCCCTCTCTCCCTCGATTCTTCTTTCCTTTCCGACCCATTTCACCGACCTCTCCGCGTTAACCCCCAGGTCCACCCGCCTCCCACCCCCCTCCCATCCCCTTCTCTCCCCCTCGATCCTTGGCCTTTCCTCCGCATTCCCAGGGCTCCCCCGCATCATTTTTTTCTCTCAGGCAGGTCCTTGGATGCACATCGACGGAGTGGAATCCCGTAAGGGTATTGAATGAACGTGCGTCAAGTCGCTTCGATTCACGCCGATTAGGCATTGCGATTCTGATTCCTACTGCGTTATGACGACGTAAAAATCGATAGCGTGACATTTCTACCTCGGATGATTTCATCGACCGGAGATATAGTACCACGCATCGAGGGTTGTTAACGATATGCCAGAGCGAAGGAATACGGTTAATGGAGTTATATTTATAGGCCAAATATCAACCATTAGGGCGTGACAAGGCGTTAAGTGCATAGATATTTAAGTTAATAAAATGGGCCATTAAGCGATGTAAGCACTAAAGTCATTTGTATTCATACATACGGAGGTATTTTCAGCCTCGGAGCAGATAATGGATCCGTCCCTGCGACGGATCCTCCTGCCACGGAGACAATTTCAAAACCCTTCGTAACCATCCATTCGACATATTTTTGAAATTACTTTAAACAAGTTAACTTACAGTGCGCACCCAATATTTAAGAACTCATCACGATTAATCCATTGAAAATTTCTTTCATGAGACCCAAGTGTATTCAAATTATTTATGTCCAGGCTTAAAGTAATATGCCGAAATCAGCTTCAAGAGGATGGAAGTATCATGATATCGTCAGCACACTTAGCGGCAATTCGGCGCATTAACTATCGAAGAATATAATTATATTTCGGTCGAACTTTTTTCTATTGTAATCCGGCTTCATTCCGTCATTTCTAACAATAGTGTTTTCGTTCTTTTATGTGCTCCCTATCCCTATATACATATATGTACGTATGTGCATATATCTATGCAATATATGCGAGTTCTTTTACCACCTTTTATATTTGATCATCGCACCTGTGACCAGATCTTATACTCCACAAAAGTTGCTTTATCTCAAGACTGAATTTATTATGTGTTTGTGTGTATATATATATATATACATTATATCGATCGTGAGGATGTTTCCCGCGCATCGGCACATCGTAAAAGTGGACAGTTTACGGTTCATGACCCGATGCCCGCTCACTTTCACCTTCACCTCGAACGCCCCACTCCTGGGCCCTATCGCACGACTGCCCCCGAAAAACGTCCCTTTTTATTTTCACCCGCTCCCAGAGCCTCCCTATGCCCTCTAGAACGCCTTCTTCAACTCCCTCCCTCTCCCACTCCTCTCGCCACCACTCCCTCACCCCCCTCCATTTTCTTTTTAATCCCTCGACCGTACAAAAGCACACACCCAACCACACACTCACACCCCCGCGCGGCGCGCGTATGCAAAGGCAGCAGCTAATCGACCCAAATACGGGGCGGAACATCCCATCGTCGTCATGCGCCGCCTGACACGTGAAGGCGTTTATGCGCACGCTTACGTCTTTTTTCTCTCTCTCTCTCTCTGTGCCTCGAGTCGCCCCGCTCGTCGACGGTTACGCGGCAAAGAGCGAGGCTCTCACAGCAGAGTACACTCATCCTCGACAAGGCGATATCCACTCGGGCGCGAAGCGAGATTAACCACTAAAAATCTCCGCTCGTTTACGAAGGACGTGGGGTGATAATCTCAATTTTTTCTTTGCTCAGAGAGGAAAAAAATACATAAGCAGGAGACTGAAAGTTTGGGGACGAGATTTCATTAAAATTATCTTCTCCTGATAGATAGATAGATAGATATTTAATGCTCAAAACTCATACATAATTTGTACAATGAATAAATAATTGAGCTTTAGGTAGCTTACAAGGATCAACCTGAAAAAAGCTACCATCGGAAACTAAAGTGTTAGAATTTGAATGCTTAACATTCCAAAACAAGGCGTAATAATAATATAAAAAATAAGAAAATTTAACAAAATGTAACCAAAAAATATGGATAAATTGAGAACAAAAAATTTGCACAATATATACATATACACATACATATATATAGAACATTTAGGAAGATCAAAACGGTTATAATACAAGAATACAGAATATTCCAAAATAGAGTAAAAAAGGTTATAATACAAGAATACAGAATAATTCAAATCAGATTCAAATCCTCGGACCGATTCCTCCGTCCATCAGAAAAATATGCGGACGGTTTCCTCGAGGGATGTATGAATTTTCCAACGACGCTATTGGCTCCTCAAGGGATCGAGAGCCGACGAGGAAAACGGCGAATCGATTCGGCCGATAGAATCTGCAAGCAAAGATAACACGAAGCTGTACCGGCGAAAAAAAGAACATAAAAGTATGCTATTTATATTTGCATTGATTAATATTCAATTAACGTAAACATGAATGGTTTTGGAGAGGTAAATAATTAGATTACGGTTTTTAGCATGCAAACGGCATGAAACTAGGAGTTTCATTCAGTTCCAACATCATTACGTTGACAAGGTCTTCTTTGACTTCGCCATGATAAAGGGTTATACAATTAAAATTTTATCCTTTAAAATTTGGTCAGTTTAAAAGGGAGTGAGCATAATAGCAATGCTGCTCAAGTGGCTAATTTAAAACATCTGAAAGAAAACTCATTTTGATCTTATAGGGCAAGCATTCCATTAAAACGAACAAAAAAAAGCCGTGCACACCAAAAAAACAGTTGACGTTGGAATAAAAGGATCATATACCTCGATCGAATACTCTTACCGATTTCAAAAAATAAAGTAATTGGTATCATGAAAGAAAAACGCTACGGAAACATCAACCCCCGGGAGAAAAGGTGAAATCTTCTGATTATTAATTTTGGGAAAGAAAAAAAAACACTTCGAATGAAAGGTTTCCTTTAACAAGCTCGCGCCATCATTAATCGCGGGGGGAAAATGGAGAAACATGAACATCTGGCGTCGCGTAATAAAATCGCGGAGTTCTCGAGCACGAGGGACGAACCTTAATTACGTCGCATTTGGGTGTCATCTTTGGTAATCTCTGCACGTCGAAGAGTTTACCGAGCCGAGTCTAAAGGCTTTATTTTCCCCCGAGACACTCCAAACAAAAATTAAAAGGGAACCCCGAGAATGGAAAGTATAAGGATATTTTCCCTTAATTACCGCGAGGGGTAGGGGATATCCAATAACAATGTTAATTAGCCAAACCGAACTTTCAATGAGGAGAGATCCTTAGGAATGGGCGCTCAGGAAGACGATCGCTAAAAGAGGGAGGGTTAGACAGGGACGGGGGAACGGAACTGAAGTGGAGGGTCGGAGAAAGGCGAAGGAGGAGGGCGCTCGAGTCGTACGTATGCGGGAGGTAAATACGTACTTATTTCTTCACCGCAGAATATAACAAACACCGGGTGAAGGCCTATGGTGGACCGAAGAAGTTGTAGGGTCATTGTAGCCGTCCATGCTCCTATGATTTGGGTAATAAGACAAGTGCGCGCCCGAGGAAACTTGAGATTTGAATTACAAACGCGGACGTTCTAAAGACTTTTTTTATTAAAATGTTCTCTTTAATTCAAGCTTGATGAAACGACCGAGCTCCTTTTGTATTCAAGAAGGAATGACTATGGCAGCCGTCTCATAAGCTGAAGTGAGTTGAGCTGCAATAGATACCTATCACGTTGCAATTTGAGGCTTCAAAAAGACGAGACCGATGAAGGGCGAACTAAGACTAAGTAATTAAGTTTATCCTTAGGGTATACGTTTTTTATTCCTGTACAAGCTGTGGTAGTTTGCCAATAACTCACTGGCATACCACATACATCCAAGATTGCTGGTTCTAGAGGGATATGTGAGTTTTGATTTTCTCGCATGGCTTTAAATAGCTTATCATACCATTTGAGGTGACAATGACTTGGGTAAAATACTTTTTTATTTTGTTAAAAGTAGAAAAGTAGGAACTTTACCCTGTGTGATCAGGAAAGAACTGTTAGAAAGTACAACCATTTGCCCAACCTTTTATTGTCTTAAGGCTTGATATGCTTTACTTTCACCTACTACTAAGGACCGAACGACGATTGGGAGTAACTGGAAATGAAAGACAATTGATAAATTCAACTATCAACCAATCGGGGGATACCAGAGAGTTGTTTTTGCTGACAGTCGGAAGGATAGACTGAGAAGTAGGTGAAGCTCGAAATTGTGGATTGAAATGGATGAGAATGAAAGTAGGAATGCTTCCTTGGGCTCCGTCATGTTTGATTGGGGAGAAATAACGATACAGACATTTAATAAACAAATTGATGCGGTGAGAGGAAGGGGTGGACAGAAAAATGAGGTTGAATGCTTGAAGAAGATACTTAAGGAGGGAATATTAGAAGTCTTTCGAAGACAGAATGAATACGTCACTTCATGAGTGTTAAAGGTAGGTTAGAAAAAGGCTTACAAGGTGAGTTTTGTGTGGATGAAATTATTAAATCGGCCACTTTCCTGCATCCACAACCAAAAATTAGACTTGTGAATGAGACAAACCAGAAATATAAAAGAATAACGGAGAAAGTAAACTAGTTGTGTAGATAGAAGGTAGGAGTATCGTTTAAATTTTCAAAGGGAGGCTGTTAAAAATTAGAAATTGAAAAGAAAAAAAACTCGCTAGTTCCTCAATTCTCACCCTGATAACTCAAATGTAGCCTGACCTTTCGTGGATGTTTTTTGTGTTTGTAACAAGGGTAATTTACGTGATACAGAATATAATTAATGTAAAAATAAAAGTATACTGTTAAGAAATTCGCGGAGAGGAAAAGGAGAAAATATACAACGGAAGGCATGAGGATAAGTCAAGGCGATGCGGCAGGAACGAGCGGACACTCCAAACAACAAGCCCTTCGGGCAAAAAAAAGGAGGAATGTGGGAAGGAACGAATGGGACTTCCGGGTTGATACTTCTATCTCCGCACCGGGTTAATCTCGTCGCGTTTTAAAACCATTTTCACGACACGTACGTTCTTTAATCTCCGCGAACGAGAGGGTCTTACCCCTCGCGAATGAAAGAGGCATCGCTCAAGCAGACACCCGTCGTGAGATTTCGCGGAGCGCCGAGGCAGCAGAGATGAGATGAAAGGCGGAAGGAAGTGAGAAGGATGAAAAATGGAAGAAAAGTAAACGCCAGCGAGAGATTGAGACGGGAAGGGAGGGAAACGCGCCGAAGCCTCGGCGAACGAGGAAGATGAAAAATGAAAAAAAGAACATTGGAGCGCGCGAGAAGATGAAAACATAAAAAACGCAACAAGCACAAATATCTTTGCCAGATACATCGAGGTACGACAGACCAGATTATTTCCTCGCTCTGCTAGATGCAGACCGACCATAGTTTTGGCAACGAGTGCTATTTTCAATGTGTACTTCTGGGGTGGGCAGGAACATATATCTACGTATGTCACACGAAAACAAGGGTGAGACGGGGGCATAACTGGAGTGGGCAAGGGATATGTTGGATATAGTATTGACTTTCCATACTGAGGATCCTGGTTCGAATCCCGACTGAGGCAGATTTTTCATTTTCATACCGGTTCCCACACGGATCCTATATGGAGAACCCTTCAGTGCAGCTATCGGTGTACCATCCGTAGGATGGGACGTAAAACCGTGGACTCCTTAGCGCTTTTCGTTAATTAAGAGGTTAATACCGATGCTGGGGTTTACGTACAATTACCCACCCTCTCCAAATGACACAAATGGCCTCGTCTGTTGATCACCTCCCTCGAATAACTACTACAAACTGGCTAAGACGAGAAATTGGGCGTCAGAAGACGAATACTACGAAACGTGGAGTTTGACAAGCATGCAGGGTTCCCTGAATGGATAGGGGGTTCGGGAAGAAGATAGAAGGCAGCCTAAGGTGGGTCAAATTCAGGTTATATCATTTTAAGTGTTGAGTGATCTTCGAGCATGAGGAAAGCGAATTTTGAGGGGTAAATGGGGTGTTAAACATTTAGCCATAGCACAGGTTAAATTTTGCATGGCTAATGGCAATTTCAAACAGTTCCAGGAAATATAACTTCACCCCATTTTCATTTAATTTCGATTTAAATTACATACGTGGTATTATTCCGATCAGGGACCACCTTCACTACCTTCCGAAGAACGTCCCCTTTCGGAACGTGAACGAACTCTTTCCAACAATAATTTTCTCCCTAGTGCAGCACATACTAGCACTCGTATCTTAACTCCCTTCACACGATCTAGAAATCCTTTCTTTTTGCTCCCACTTCCTCCTTTCCCCAGCATTCTAACCTCCCCAACGGCCTTCAATAAACCATTACCTTTGATGCTCCATCCACCTACCCTGCCTCTCCAAATCTCCTCCAGCAACTTTCACTCTCCCACTTCCTCGTTACTCTCCCTTTCCGTCCATCGTATGTACACGCATTCTCCACTTCTCTCCATATCCACACCTCAAACGCCTCCAATCTCTGCCTCTTTTCCTTCCCCAGGGACCATTTTCCGCGACCATACGAAACCAAGTATGTAAAATACTTGACTCAAAATCGCACCACTCATTTTAAGCAAACAAATAGTTACACAGTGCTACACGTCTCACCCTGGATTACAGGTCAATTTCTCACCTGATGATACACATTCCAATATGTCAAATATTACAAATATTCGCCTCAGACATTTCAGGCGCACGTCTCACTCACAGGGCTCTTTCGCAAGAATTCGACCTCAAATCCTCCACGTCGCATTCATTTTTACCTGTCTCACGTGGGCAAGACATTTACACCGGCCGCGGTGGCTAGGTAGGTAACGCCTGAACGTCGAGGTTGTCTTAGGATTAAGCATAGGAAGTTACACGGCGCGGTATAAATGTAGCAGTTGGAACACCTATATATCTAATCATGTCACTACGACAAAGTACACCTCACGGTCCGTCCATAAATTATTAACACCAAACGGGGGAGGGGTCCAGCCAACTCTTGGGATACACTACCGACAGGGAGAAAGGGTCCAGCATGCCGTCACATTTGGAGTCAGATATATTATAATGTCATTTTATGATCTAATGACTAATGATGATCATCATTAGTCATTAGATCATAAAATGACTAATGACTAATGATGATCATCATTAGTCAGAATTTCTAAGATTTGTTTAACGCAGCTCTCCACTCGATTATCCTATCGGCTAACCACTTCATTTTAACAAAATTCTCCTCTTTCCATCCTTCTCTACTTTCTCCATATATCTCATATGAGGCACTCCTTTTACATTCTTCCCATTCACTTCTTCCTCGACGATTGTCTTCATCAGGGTATCATGTCTCATGATATGGCCCATTAAGTAGTACCGCCTTTTGTGAATGTTTCCAGGAGACTTCTCTTTTCTCCCACTCTTCTTAGCACTTCTTCGTTCGTTACTCGGTCGATCCATTATCTTCATCATTCTTCTGTAGCAACAAATTTCGAATGCCACCAGCTATGACTTCTCTGCTGCCGTCATAGCCCAAGCTTGTAAGTTGTAATGAAGTGTTTTCTGACTTACAAGCCTGTATTTCCAGTCGTAAGTAGATTCTTCTTTCAGTAGAATGTTCTCTTCGCCTGGAATGTTCTGCTGAATATTTCTTCCTTGCTTAGTGGATACGTACACATAAAATTATTAAGTAAACAATTATATTGAGAAATAAGTAAGTTAATGTAAGGGAATTTATAATAAAAATGTTTTCTCGTTTACAAAAAAAGAGAGGTTTATAAGCAGCGTTAACGTAAAAGGGTGAATCCTAGACAATAAATAGGGGAGGGGGTTCAAAAAAGTGGAAATTCATTGCTACATAGATGACCCCTAACTCGGGAATAGATTCCGCGAAAGAATATACGTTCCTCTCAACGTGCAGAAAATAAAATGAAGTTTGGGGCCAAATGTTCAATTACTCGAATCGGATACCTACCTTGAACATTCGTCGTTAAATTCGCATGCCAACCGTTTCGGAACCAGCACCATCGTCGTATTCCCATCCGACCCTTGAAACCCTCCCGTCACGGAATATTGGGCGAACACAAGGGTGAAATCCAGAAACGTTGAGGATGGCGGGAGGCAAATGCTTCGCAGTCAGGGGAGCGAATTGGGGAGGGGAGAAAAAGTAAAAAATAAAACCGGGTCGAAGGGAAATCTAATGAGGCCAAAGGTCGGGCGAGGCAAATGACCACATGGATGAACGACCCTAGGTTTTGGAAGGGATCGCCGAGGGCAAGGGAAAGGAGAAGGTTAGGTGGGGAAGACGTTTCGCCGAGAGGAGGACATCGCAAAGATGCGAAACGAGGAGAGGACGCAAGGATGTGAAACGCGTTGCAAAAGAGGGAAAAAGGGAAGAGAGGAGAAAAGGGTCACGGGGACGGGTTGGAGCAGCTAGGGTTTTCTCATCCTCCTCCGCGCGACTCAAATTGATCGTCGAGAAGGGAATATCGCCGTGAGGAAGGACGATAAAGACGGGGGGGGGGAGAGGAAGGGGGAGTCCGCACATCTCTCGGGTCGTTGGCCGCCCGAGAGGAGAAAGGATGCGCCGTTTCCTGGATTCGAACCAGGCATCCAAAGAAAATGAAAGGAAGAAAAAAATGAGCCCGCATTCAAATGCGGTAACCCACTTGCGCGGGATTCGGAGACAGGAAGAAGGGGAAAGAACGCGAGTACGAGAGACGTTAATGCACCAACCGTGGGATTACCTCTCGGGAGGATTCCTTAAAAGGACCGACCGTCATCAGAGCCAGTCTTCTCTTCTTTTTTTTAATCTCGGGCCAAAAAAAAATAAGGTGAGGTGAGGCGGGACTTCATTTTTCGATTTTTCATCTGGCTCGGTACAAAAGATGCAACATCGTCGCAAAAAACTATCAGCGGAAAAGTCTGAAATGAACGTCGCGTGATAGCAGCAGGAGGGGAGGGACATGACTACGATCACAGGCGTACTGTATCCTTTCGCTCGTCCGAAGCATTGATGGGCCAATTAGGGCTCCGGGAATGTTTTTTTTGCGGCCGATTCCAAGGTCTTGCCTTCATAGTTTTATTCCACTGATTGACGCTGTTGTTGCAACGAGAGACGAGCGACAGCTAAGGTAATTTGAGCCATTAAAAAGATAAGTGGGTATTAATTAGGGTAAGAGATAGGATTATTCAATGACAGGGGAAGGAAGAAGAAAAACCTGGCGTCAGTATTAGTCTGCTCCAACGAAATACGTCCAGGAGTCCACTGTTTAGCCGTTGCCTGGGGCAACCGTCATTGCCTCATCCGACGGACTAAATATGTACTGAACTTAAAGTACTCTTCACACAGAACTCGGTGGAGTCAGTAGCCTTCTTTAATCTCTCCTGCACGCTCCATTATTGTACACCCTCTATCTGCATGTCATTAAAATAACGATTAATAAGTTTTTTCCCATGCCTTAGATCATACATTTGGAAATGAGCATGCATTGGTTCTTCTTGTATACTATGATGCAACAAAATTGTATCAAAGTCTACAAAGTTCGGTTGAAGTTTTCTTTCCCATATATATTATCATTTCCTGAGATCTCATTACTCTCAAGTACTAGTTATAACGTTCTTCTCATGCCCTACGGTGAGCTTCGGATTCTGCCCTCAAAAAAAATATCTTTTGCCACCTTCGCTAACGATATTATTTTACCAAAAAAATTATTTTTCCTACCTCGTGGATATCCGGCTCTTTCGCCTTCTTTACTTCATATTTATCCCAAATTAGGATTCCTTCTCCGTCGTCCCGCACGGAACTCCACAGTGAATCCACCTCCTCGGAGCGCTTTTTCACCAGCTGCTTCCACCTCGCTCCTAACGAGGATGTTTTGCACCGGCTCACATAAATGCTTCTCCCCTCCCCGAGTCTTACTGCCTTCGGGCTAATCACATTTCTTATCTCTTTATGCCGCTGCCATCCTATTCACTTCCCTAGCTGTCGCATTTTCTTTTCCCCTTTAATAAGATCCAGAAATTTCGCGTGGAACATGATTTTCTCTCGGCGGCTTTCTTTCCCCGTACGGCTTTCCCCAGTAATAACGTTTGCGTTGCCATCTTTTTTCCACTTCTCCCTTATGATCATCCAATTTTAGCGCCACTGTTCCCTCGGCCGATTGGAAGGTGGATCATGGCTGAGTTTCGTCAATTTTTTCTACAAGCGATGCGATGTTAACTTGCTTCTTTTTGCATGTAAATTGGCAATTCATCGCCATCGCTCTATTGTTGTCCAAGTCGAATTCTTCGTCTTCGGGTGACTATAGCGGTTTTTCACTCGACTTCTGGAAATAACAAAGAATGTTGGCCGGTTAACACCATGGTAATTTAATATCGACTTCGGAATTGAATTTCAAACAATGAGGTGAAAACACTTATTTGTTGCGAACTGAATTACATTATTTTTTACCTCACTCTTTTAGTTCTTTTATCCTCAGAAATTCTCTAATCAAATATCATCCTCATTTTCCTCCCTGTTATTTTAACTTACTCATAATGTCCTCATGCATGGGCATTACGTACACGAATTAGGAAATTATTTCAAGAATTTTGTTTCGAGATGGCTCCATCTCTTCTTTTCGACGTATAAAAGCACGAAGGAAAGGTTATTGGTCGGAGAAAAACAATTGGCGGATTTCCTCTGCCTTCCATGACATGCTAATTCGCCTGTTGTACGACGGGTTCTCCTCAATTGATATATGTGGCCTTCTCCTTCACTCATTTGAAGTAAGCGATCAACTCTTCCCCAGAAAGGGTGGACTGTTCCAATCATTACGTAAGATAGCGCAACTCCATTGTATTCCAAATAATTTTGGACCATCTAATCAAGAGACGTTCACAATCTACGCTATTCAAGTTTTCTACTCCGTCTTCGGATGAGACCTTAAACCGTGGACCTTTTGGCGCATTTCGTTAAAAACAGGCTAACGCCGGCGCCAGGTTTTTCTCCACCCTTCTTCCTCCGCTCCCCAAAGTATTCCTCCCTCTACGCATTTACCCACGCATCCTAAATTGCGCAAATGACCAAAGCTGTCAGTCGCCTCTGCCGAATGATTACTACAGCTTATACCCAACAATAGTATCGTGTCCGAATTTCCTCTTATCCTCGTCATTAATCTCCATAATACTCTTATAGAGAAGTATAAATGCATGTTATTCCACTGGGAATTGATTCTCTTCCCAACAGCTGGTACAAATTTAACCTATTGAACCTACATACTTGACGTTTGATAGCCTGATTGAGAACTTTCACTACTTATTAGACGAATTTTTACATTGATATCCACCAATTACTACCCTTAGTATTAGTTTTACCGCATGCATCAACAACGTCATCCGTGAGAAGCGTTAGAAGTAATTCCATGTCCGTGCCTACAGAAAATGGCTGAATTTGCTTCAGGAATCAGTTGCGATGCCTCCTACAGTCCCTTCTAACCTCCGATCATCGAACTACCTTCCACATACAGTAGGTTTCTAACAAAATGATCGATCTTGCTGCATGAATCATCTGCAATGTTGCCTCTAGTGCATTCTAATCTCCTTGTATAGAGACTATCTTTCCATTGAATTCTTATGAATGTCAACTTTAACAATGGGTTTAACAACAACTTTTGGTTTTCAAGGTTATGATTTCACAAAGCCAAAAAATTTTTCTAAATATTGTTAGGTACATTGTATGGAAAGTACATCGTGGCTTGAAAGAGAAAACTATATTTCATGATAAGAATTAGATTCATTATGGTATTTCCTTTCTTGTGGTTTATGTCTGATGTTTGTGAGATAATAAATCATAATTTAATATTCGAAAGGAAAATTATACTCCAAGATCAATTACCGAATTTACAGAGTATTCTTTTTGGGCAACAAATAAGTGTATAAGGTCGAACTCAGGATATCAGGTGGATAAAAATTAGCCTGCACTCTGCTGGTTGACGAAATTTAGGGATATGCCAAGTTTCATGACCTTGCAACTAATGGTTCTCCAATTAGTCGAGCGTTGCACTTTTGCGTGACGGTTTTGGATTATCATTTTATACTATCTATAAAAGCTATCAAAGCTATTCATCAAATACGCATAGCCTACAGGCATTAGACCAAATATAAAATTTATCGTACAAGATGCAGGGTGATTTTTAGTGCATTTCTTAAGAAGAAAAAAACACGTATTATAAGCCGGAAAATGGTGAGGTAAAATGGTATCCTGCTCATTCAAAACTCCACAACTTCCACCGAGGCCCCAAAATGATCGAGTAACCTAGCGAAAAGAGTTCAAACAGGCCCAAATGTGTTTATAGGACAGTGACCTCGTAAAGAGCAAGTGCGCTGAGGCGGGATAGTTTTCGCGGGGGATGTCGTAGTCGATCGGTAACAGTCGAGGTCAACAGTTGGCGGCGCAGTATCGCAGAGAGTAGGCCGAATCCGAAATCAGGTTCCCTCCCACATCTTCCCTGTAATTATGAATGTCGGGAGAGTGAGCGGCCATGAGGACGTGTACGGGTGGACGGTATCGGAACGGCCACACGAACCGCAATCCAGTGGCCGACAGGGATCATTAGCACCGACTGGCGGTGCAACGGACTTCTGGCCGTGCATGACCAACGGGAGTTAATTATCGATCCCCGGACGCCTTGGAGAGAATTTTTGCTGCCAACGGACGGCGTATAAAAAATACGAGACTGATGACCCCAATTAGTCGAGAATTGAGAATTGAAGAAAAAAAATATATCAAAAAGCAGATGCCGTTTGAAGGAAGCATCAACCGGGCGTCAAAGGTGAAAATAAGATGGCAGTAGCTGAGTAATGGGAAGGAAGCATATAACATAGGAATAAATGTATCCTATCCCAATGCCCAATTGAATAGCGTACGAGCAAATACAATAATACACTTCAGAGTGACGAGAGCACTGTTGAGTGCAAAAGGCACAAAACTATCAAGAAACTAATAAACTTATGTAAACTACCATATAAAAACTTGATAATTTTTCTCACATCTGTCCTTATTTTCAGTGGTGTACGCAGGATTTCCTTCTGGGGGATTTCATTAATATTTATGAGCATCATCATAAAATAATATTTATTTGTTTATTCAGTAAAACAATAATTAAAATAATATATCTTTTCGTGAAGAAAATTCAACTATATTTTTCAGCTCAATAAGCAAAATTCTAAGCGCTAGAGCAAAATACACAAAATATAGTAAATTACGGGAATTTGGGCCCCCCCACCCAACCTTCGGTACGCCACTGATTATTTTCACTCCGATAATGAGAATGGTTCGACAACAAAGGTCCAGCATTCACTGAGGTGGTAAGAGTAGTGGCTTCCCGCAATTAGATGAGGTTTCGTATCCTAAAATATATTCAAAAATCTAATTACATGCCCTGTAGAGGTGTGTCCAAGTTTAGAGTTCTCTGTCTGTCTATTGGAACGTAAAGCTGTAAACCCCTTGGTGCCTTTCCTTAAGAGCAGGCTGATACCGACGCCGGGTTTCTCCCCTCCATCCCTCTCTTCACTGCCAGTCCCTCTGCTTTAAAATGAGCTACCCTTCGAACATTGGCTGATCGCTTTAGCCATTTAGCTACTCCACCTGGTCAAAAATGACGCGCACAAATATTAAATTCCACCGGTAAATTTCAATTCCGAAGTCCTTTTAGGGCTGGTATGGATTTTAAACGAATTCAAAAATATCTGAAGATATGGATATCCCGGTCTATCCGCTTTTAGGGAAATCAGATCCCGTAAATGAAGTCTACAGATGAATGTTCATTTTAATCATGCGGTCTATTGTACGAAAACATTTACCGTTCTTATGTTTCGTACGCATAGAATGTACCTAATGCAGTTCAAAGTTCAAGTTTGAAAATTCATTTTAATTTGATCCTGGATGCTCCAATTGCTGACGTCATCCCGTACCCTGTAACACTACATAATCATATCAATAAGGCACCCATGCCCGAGGTGGTATGCAAACCCGCGACTGCTTATGACTGCCAGGTGGGATCAACATCTACTTGAGTATCATGGAGGGCAAAAACCAATCCTTCGTGGCAGTACCGTCGCTCGTTCTTCGTAAATCCTTGCTCCAATTGGGGTATTTTGATAAACATCATAAGTAATATCTGGTAAGATCTCAACGAGTTTTAAAATCTTACAAGCACTCGAGAGAAAGGGATAGAGTTTCTCAACCACAATTCAAAGTCATGTACGAAAATTTTTATAATCCATACAGCCACTGCGGTTAATTTGAAAAAATGTTAGAACAGTAACCGTCACCAAGTAGGGCCCACCCCCAGCCCCAAGTCCAAAATCCTGGTTTACGGAAGTAATCCTTCAGGATGTTTTCTAGAAATTAGAACAAATATGGATGTAGAGGTATTGAGACGTGGGCTAGTTGTATATAGGTAATTTAGGCCAAGGCATTGCTTAAGGCGAAAGTTCGCGGCAGTTTATTTAAAAAACAGAAGAAAAGAAACAGAATTTACCATTTTAGATGAATTTTTGCTACAATACAACTTTCGATGATATTATTCCACGTTTCAGAAGCAAGACAAAATTTATCCATCTGATGATGGTGCAATATAAACCATTTTAGAAGTAAAATGCCATCTGAGCGGACATCACCCCCGGTCCTTCGCAGTCTGCAATAAAATACTCCACTGATGAGATTAAGTACTTGAAGCAAATGCCTGTTAACTGACGGAACGCCGTCGTGGAAGAATTACGAGATAGGAGGAAAACAACGTGACCAAAAAGGAAGAAAAAGATTATATATAATTTTATGTGGAATTAAGGAATTTTTTAAAAATCACGATCATATTCGGTCAAGTTCCATTGTTATCGATCACTAAAAATCTAAAAGCGTCGAAAGGCGGGTGACCGTCCTCCTATTAATGTTAAACCCTATCCGTTCGCCATTGAGCTGAGAGGGTGTGCCGATATCTCCGACTGAAGCGGTGTTGTCCCGCAGGGCGATGCTCGGCGGACTGATCCTGGTGCTGGTGCTGGTGTGCTACTGCTGCCACCGGGGCATGCGGAAGAGCGACGAGGAGCGCGAGGAGGAGGAGGAAGAGGAGGAGAGGGAACGGAGGAGGCGCCTGGAGAGGGAGTGGGCGGAGGAGTGCATGGGCGGCGACGGGTGTGGAGTGGTGCCCGGCGCGGACATCCGCAGCCTCGAGGAGATGGGCATCGTCGGCACCCCAAGGCCCCTCTTCAACAACAACCTGGAGCTGCAGGTGAGGAGAAACGCCTCGGCCCGCATAAATGTATATGTTACAGGCCAACAATTGACTTTTTCACAAAGCTGCACACACTGCAGGCCCTGTTTTTATAGTATCGGATTAACCTCAACCGTTGGTATACACAGATGTCAAGGTACGCCAGCGGTTATCAAAATCAAGAGTTGGAAAAAGGATAACAACTAGTTTCTAAGAGCGTCGTTACCAAAAACAAAATAATACTCGTTTTCAAACTTCAAAAATGGTGAGTTAACATTATAAAACCGGGCCTAAAGAGTTCTTATTAGAATGTAATGGCATTATATCGCAGTTATTTTGACGAATATTCACCACATCATGGTCGATGTTCAATTATTACATCCGCGTATCAGGAGCGACGTTCCCTAAGTTAAACAAAATTTATGCTCGCCTATTGAATTTAATGTGTACTTGCCAATGACAAACTAGGTACGTAATATATACCCAGATTAGCTATTTATTTCGTATATCAATCTTATCACAATAATTATTGAGTTTCAACGAGGGAAAGAGCCTAGTCACGTTGGCACACAGGCTAGGGCCCGGACGTGGGTGGGACAGGTGACCCTCCTCCTTTCCCCACCGCTATTGCTTTTGCCCCGTCTATTAGTGGCGGGCAGATTTAACTGTGGGTTGGCACAATGAATCCAAAGCTCCAAAATTCCCCCACCCACCCCTTCAATTAACACTTACACCGCAGCGACATTAAAAGGTTTTCCCCATGAGAGGTTCGAATTTTAGTGCTTTTAGGTGTCATTTTAATTCTTTTAAAATTTAAAAATTAAAGCAGTTTTCGCTTTAAGGACGTACAGCGTGAAGGAATCGACGGTTTACTCTGTTTACAACCTTTGCGTCGTTCATGCTGAGGTATGTAATCATCTTCAAAGAAATTACGATGCTACAATCAGTTCATTTTCTTATTCAACCTTCTTTAAAAATGCCATATCCACAGTTTACTGCATTCTACAAATTCCATTGATTTTCCTTTTCGAAGCAATGTATTTTACGGAGGATTAAATTCCGCAGAGGTGGGAATCAAGGCAGCACTCAGTAGAGTAGTGACGCAAAGAAAAGATTAACCAGCATTCTAATGTGGAGCGTTTCGTTGTGTGGTTCAGAATCCTGGTATGCGCGCACGTAAATTGTATTAAAATTGAAAACTTTTGGCTGAGTGTGAGAAATCGAGAAGAAAGTCGCCTGGAAGTGAAGACGAATGAGAAAATGGTCGTAGAGAGTACCTAGGTCGGAGAGATTGGATAGCGCCAACAAGAGAGAGTATAGGAATTACTGAGAGGAAATGTCACTACAGAAATTAGAAATCGACAACTTTTTTCCATAAATGAAATGGATGGTCACAAACATAAATATGATTTCCCATCTTTCAAAACACTTTGCTTCATTTCGAATTATGGTTTATTATTTTTATGTTGAATTCCATATTTACAGGAACACCAATGTCTCATAAGAGCTTGGGGCCTCTGGGCAGCCCTGATTGTGGGGATAGTAGGAATGATTGGATAGGCAAAGACAAGGGAGTGAAAGAACACGAGTTCTGGGTTGTATGCAGGCAGATGGAAGACAAAAAAAAAATAGATGCCTCATTTGGGGAGCATTGAGAGATAGATTGGGGAAGAAGGAAACAGATGAGCAACAATGGAAGGGAATAGACAAAAGGGGCTGTCGAAAAATCATGATGATGACAACTAAGCTAAAATAGTTCCGCTCAACTGTTCTATAAATGGCATAAAATTGCCTCCTTCATTAAATTTATCTCAGACAAACTTTTGACAAAATACTAATCAGGTAACCTTCCATAATTAATTCGCCATAAAGAAGACATTATTGGAACCAATCCTCCTCAGGAACCAGGAGAGGAACTATATTTTATGTGGTAATGCTGCTTCTTATGTGCCACCTATATGAATTGTCGGATGAAAATTAGTTTATACTGGTAGTGGGATAAAATATAAGATTTAAATTATTCATCTGTGCTATTTGTACCACATATTTAGCTGGTATCTCATTTGTAATGCTATGAAATAGTAGATTTTTTCACATAAAAATGGAAAAGGACGGGAGATACGAAAAAATTGATAATACACCTTGCCCACAAAATGTTTAAGAAAGTCTTTATATCAACTCCTTTGCCCCTTGTGTGCATGTTTATACCCAACATGATAATGTCCTAGAACAGATCTGCTTCTACCTTTCTGATGGGATACCAGGTTAAAAAGGACTCTGTGAATTGAAATCAATCACAGAACCTACTTTTTTTGGCAACAAATTGAGAGAACTAATTAAAATAAAGTTTCACCACATCCCTTTCACATTGAAAGTTCTGTGATCTAATATCTTCACTTTTCTATTTACACAGCAGTGCTATGAAGGATCTGGTGTTTTCTACATGTCAGAGGACCCAAGGACTTGCCCTGAATTTGATGATGTGTTCTCGGTGCCTATGCCCCCGCCATCATATGAGGTGGTGGTAGGGAAGTGGGAAGAAGCTGTTTCAGAAGGGACCACAGGTGTAACAGATGAAGGAGCAGTGGGAGGAACAATTGAATCACCCAGCCTGCCAATAGACTCTTCAGGTTTGCCTTCATATGAGGCAGCATTGAAGCTAGAAGCCCAGGGCTATGTCTGAGGACCAAATATATTTTGTACTTGGGTAAACAAATACTGATTGTAGAGGTCTGACAGAATTCCTGATTTACACATACTGGTGTACTAAATACTCAAGAATGATTCTCCTGTTGATGAATCAACACAAGGAGAAGTAACTGTCTGATTTTCTACATCAACGAGGTGTTTGGATGTATATTAATGAGCTTAAACTGTTCTCATCATTTGAAATCAACCTGATATGACTATGTCACTTTCAAAACTCATATGGTCACACATATAAACACCAGTGACATCTTAAGATTCAACATGCAGTGCTATAAAAACTTACCAGTGCCCATAATCCAATCAAACAATGCTTAAACCCCCCATACATTGATTACAGCCAGCCAGAGGAAACAATCTTCTTCATGCATCTAGATGAAATTTTCACTTTAAAATATCTGTCCTGACTTTATTCTTCTTAAATACTTCCCACATTTCTAACCATTATTTGTGTAATCAATCATAAGTTACACTTCTCACAATGAAATTCTTAAACATTGTATTCTTGAATAAGGAGAGACTACCTTCACTATAAAACCAAATGAACATAATGGAATAAGTTCACTAATCACATAGATACTTCTTGATACAAAAGCTACATAATTAAATCAGGACATTGTTGAAACATTTTCAGAATCAAGCAAGATAAAAAATTACTGATTCCACAGTTGGTTATGCAGAAAACTTTTTGTTCTCCATGATGGGTCTATGACGCAACATCAAATATCAAAATACCACATACTAAAATGGAGATGCTTAGTGATGCTTTTCTGATCAGTATTTGATTTCAACACTAGCATTCGTTTTATGCTGTGGTGAAATCTAACTTCAGCCCTATTATATACTTAGGTAGGTACCTACATAATAAGAAATGTATGATGTGAAAAACCAAAAATCTAGGAATCCAAACTCAAATTACTATGCAATGCATATCACATGGTACCTGAAAAATGAATTAAAACATTTCGGAGCCAATTCAAAGAAAAACTAAAAAAATTTAAGGAGCATATCAACAGAATTGGGATCACCTGAAGAATCGGATAATCATAGGTGAGCATCAAAATTAGTAATTTTGGAACAATATGCCCAGATGTCAATGATTAACATGCCTCTTCTGCAAATAATACTATGATAAAAATTTCAAGTAATAAATTAAATGACCATCTCATGAAAAATTATAAGCTCAAATTGGGTGAGCATAACCACATTAGTCAAAATACCAAAAGGTATGACTTAACTTCATCACCAAGAATGCCTTCTGAAATTAAATATGCTAATATGTAACTAATGTTACACCGTAGAATTTCATCACTCAGAAGGAGTGGACACAAATGTATTTACTGTCGAAGATGGCTATGTTTTAGAAAACTCATGATGCAATTGGCAGGGGAAGGTTCAGTGAACACATCAAAATACTAGCTTAGAGGACATTACTAATGTGCTTTCAAACAATCACCAAATACAAAATAATGAGGATTACATTGACACAGATGTGAACATGCCTTTGTTTTCTCCTAATAAAACTTTCAAGGATGCTTTTTCAAGCCATCTACACTTCACAATGGAAAAAACTTTCAAAATGTAGGCTTTCATGTTAGTCTCACTGTGACAAATCCTGCAATCATTAACATTTTGACTTCAGAATAAAAATATGGCATTTAAACTTATTTGCTACAACAATTAAACTGAATATTAGGTAGGAAAATTAAATGGAATCAAGACAGTTGTTTCAGCGAAAATTTTATTAGATATGCTTGATGAAAAATTGTACTGTAGTTTAAAAACAAGAGCTCTGCACAGGTTTATGTTAAACATACACAGTGCAATAAAATTGATAATTATCTTTTTATAATGATATAATTGAACTAAAATGTGTACTATGAAGAGTGTTTGTCTGATAAAGTCTGCATCAATGCACAATTGATATGGGCAAAATGCATTTTTATAATGAGTACTACCTATTACTACCAATCTAAATTTCATTGTACATACATAACTGCATTGAGTTTGTATTTATATTGTAGACTTCAAGAATAGCACATTTCATTAAATTAAAAAATTCTAATTACCCTAGCATATGAAATATCAGTGCAGGGCTCTGATTCACCATGAATAACTTTGGAATGTCTAATAGTGAAAACTGGAAGAAAAAGGTTGAATTTCATTCGCAAAAAATCAAAACTCCATAACTGTTAAACCATTTTCTGTACCCTAACTACCCTGCAAAAAACAGGCAGTTGGATTGGCTGGCTAAAGTTGACAAAAATATGCACCACTGTTTTCATGTTCTCAACACCACAAAAAGAAAAACAAACATTAAATTTAAATTTTTATCCAATGGTATGCCTTAGTATCTTTTTATAAAATTTAAGGCACTTGACAGGGTGATCCTTTGTGATAAAATTTAAAGTTCCATGGGCCTTATAGAGAATGTAAGTAATGCAAAGAATTGATGTGTAAAAAGTAAACTTATGAAGTCCTATTTAGACTGAATGTTATTTTTAAGGTTAGCAATTAAATGGAATGTATCAAAGAAATTTAAGGCATTTTATTTTTAAACCATAATCATTATTCCAATTACTGAAATTATATTTTTATGCATGCAAGAGATCATGAAAATATTTATATGCAAAAGATGATTACAACGTCGACAATATATTATACTATCTTTATCGTAATCAAATTCCACAAACTTAAATGATAAACTTCCTTGAATAGTATAACATAATTGTTATTCAGAATCCAGGCAATAAACTAATTGATTTGCCAGTCTTTATTCAGAGATACTGAAAATCTGCTGGGTTGGTATCGACATGAAAATATGAGAAGACTAACCCAGGGAGAACACAGAGGTCATGAAGACGTCTTTAAGAGGTCAGAAAGGTCACCATATGGTCAATGGTTTTACTTTGTTCTTGAAAAGAAAAAAAAACGACCAGCGAAAATGTTGACCAGAATCTGTTTAAATTGTTAACTTAGCAGTTCAAGGGCATCCTGGAATTTATTTTCACAATGATTACTCATTAATTCAAAATTTATTTACTTCATCATTAACATGGTTTAGGATTGGTTTTTAAGTGCTCTAAAGGACGCCAACTAAGACCTCTTCAAAATACAGAAAATTGGTGAAGCAACACTACTATTAATGCATTTTTGACTCACCGCACATGTATAAAGGTACCTAAATGGGCATATATCATGTCCATTTCTCTACATTTTGAAGTAGTCTTCATTGACTTCTCTTAAGCCACTTAAAAACCAATCCTAGACCACATTAATGCTGAATTCAGAAATGTCCAAATATCTTTACTTCAGTAAGTAAATATATTTGGAAATAATCTGTTAAAATAGTTAATTTGGCAGTTCAAGTACATTCTGGTATCTTATTCAGCAGATTACTCACTAATTCTAAATATTTTTAATCCACCATTATCGTGGTCTAGGATTGGTTTTTAAGTGGTCTAAAAGACGACATCCCAGACCACTATTAAAAATGCACAAAATTGGTGAAGCAAAACTATTTGGGCATGTATTGCTGGCATATTTTCCGGCATACATAATATTTCATAATAATTAAGACCTACATATCATTTTTTTCTTCGACTCTTTTAAGATTTAGAATTCTAATATTCTTCAATTGAGTTCATTTCTGCCGCTGGTTCACATCTTCATTTTACCGGAAGTGATCAGCGAAGTGCACATCACAAGCAATCAGTGGTATCAGAGGCAACATAAGATCACATCACTGCCATATCTCGAGCTATCGGCTTCTATATCTCGAGCTTCTGTAAAATTTTGAAATCGAGTTCGTGAAAACTCTGCTCCAAAAATCAAATTGCATCAAATATCACAACCCAAAAATAGGGTTTATAATAACATTAGTGTAAATAGTTATGGGTCATTCCATGTCAATTCAACCACAAAAATGAGGTTTTGCCACCCACCGACTCGGATTTTGACGAAACTTGGTACATATGACTGCTTGGATGCATAAAATCAAATCTGTGATTATCCATGAGTGAAACACAAAAAGATCAACCTATGCAGGTAGAGGTAAACTGCTCTCTCAATGACTTACAAGGTTGCAGATGTTACTTTTTATCGCTAATTTAAATAAATTATTAATTTAACTAGTTACAATTATCCAGGACTTTGTTTAAATGTAGTAAAAATAAAAAAGATTGTGTAATAAGAAATACTGGATTGAAGGGATAATGATTTGGTACACAAAAATTCAAATTTAAACTAGGCTTCACTATTACCATACTTTTCTCTTGAAACATTTGTTGTTGGCAATACTGGATACAAATTCATGTAGTCGAAGCTATATTAGTTCACATTTAAAATAAATGAAGCTTCTTATTAAAATTATGTCATCTGTAAAAAAATCGAACACATACGTACAAGCATTACAATCTCTTATAATATGATTTACCCTGTCATTTGAGGTTTTCTTTCTCAATCAGCTGAGTTACTTGAATACGTATTTCTTTTTCATGTTTTAAAAGTTCAATTCTTACATCCTAGTACAGTTTCTTCAATTTGGGTCAATTTTTTCTCCATCAAAGCCATACATTCGTTGGTGAAGTGGTACATTCTTCCAGCTTTGGTCTGGAGGTTTTCCATGTGATTTAAGAAAAGTGAAGATTTTAGAGAAGAATGTCACAATGATCAAGATATGTGTGGATATATCTCCAGATGAGGTAACTGGCTTACAAAAGGAAGATGCTATAGCAAAACTCATTTATCTCTCACGGAGGTAGGTTGTTCTCCCCTAAAATTAAATGTTCTTAGAGATCACCAAAGACATTCCAAAAAAAGAGGCTGAAGCAGTGAAGTTTATGGGAGAGAAAGCTGCAGATAGTGGCAATCTTACAGAAATGATCAGAGAAAATTTAAGCATTTGTGAAAAGAAAAAGCAAGTACAACTATTAATAATCCCTGCTTCCTTGGGGTGGAGTAGGAAAAGAATAAAAGAAACATTCAATGTGTCAGACTATTCTGTTCATCAAGCCCATAGAATTTATTCCGGCAAAGCAATTTTGGCAGAATCAAATGCAAGGTGTGGGAATAAACTTAAGCCTGAGATTATGATTTTGGTGAGGATGTTTTTTGAGAGCGACAAACAATCAAGAATAATGCCGGGGATGAAGGATGTAGTAAGCATAGGAAGAAAACAGTATGAAAGGAAGCTAATGATGTTGGGTAACCTACGTGAATTGCATTCAAATTTTAAGTGGGATCACCCCTATGTTAAGTTGCGTTTTTCCAAATTTTGTGCCTTATGCCCAAATGGTGCATACTAGCAGATGGCAGTGGCATACACACAGAATGTGTGTGCACTATTAATAAGAATGTCATTTTAATGACTCATGCATGACCAATATTGGAATCATACACGGAACTTGCTAAGTTGCTCCTTTGTAAGGAGGTAAAAAAGCAGTGTATGCTAAGACATTGTGGTGAATGTTCTCCTAGGAAAAGTTTAGAATACTTCTTGAAATCAAAATTTGAAGATTAATATGATAGTGATAATGTTGACTTTTCTCAATGGGCCTCAATTGATAGGATGGAGATGATAAAAATTTCAAGTACAAACAATGATTTCATTAATGAACTGGCCAATAAGATGGATAAACTGATCCCTCAATCCTTCATAGCAAAATCATAGTCTTCTTATTTTCAAAAAATGAAAGAAAATATGCCATCAGATACAGCAATAGTTTCGATGGACTTCAGCAAGAACTATTCCTTTATAATTCAAGATAAGGTTCAAGTATATTATTGGACTTAAGATGAATGTTCATCCTGTCATGATACATTTTAAGAACAGTAAAGGTAAAAAAAATTGTTGTATCAAATTTTATAATAACTGATGATTTAACTCCTCACATGAGCATGATTTTTAAAATCTAGGAAACAATTACTAAATTTCTCATAAGCTCTGATAACCTTAAAAAAATTCATTATTTTAGCGATGGCTGTGTAGCACAGCATAAAAATAGAACAATTTCTTCAAACTTTGTCTCCATTAGTAATATTTTCAGTTAAATGCAGAGTGGTCATTCTTTAGCACAAGCCATGAAAAAACAGAATGCAATGGAATAGGGGGTACTGTTAAATGACTAGCTTAAAAATAGAGGCACAAGAGTCCAATAGACAGGCACATAACTACACTAATTGAATTTTTCAACTTCGGCAGAGTTAATATTGACAAAATTAACTTCCACCACTTTTCAAAGGACAGTATGAATGTGACTTTATGAACCTCAAAGAATGTTTTAAGGATGTCCATGTGCTTCCAGAAACTAGGGGTTTCCAAAACTTTTATCCTTGGGATAGCTCGGGTACTGTGGAGGCTAGGAAAATTAGTGATGATGCCATTCCTTTTCTCATTTGGAACTTGAAATCAAGCAAGCAAACACCATTGGTGTAAAACTGGCTGATGTGAATCCAGAGTGCTATGAGCTTGCAAGTTTGTAAACCGGTGTTCCTTGGAATGGTGACTGAAATGAATAAAGATGAAACGTGACCATCAAATTTCCTTCATTTTTCTGGCCAGTGCAAGAAGATTCTTGCCCAGTTTCAATTCCTCTTATATTTGCTGTTGTTGAACCCCCTGAGACTAAAACTGGAAGAATGTACCACTTCCCCACTGAATGCAAGGCTTTAAAAAAAATGACCCAAATTGAAGAAACTGTACAAGGATGTAAGAACTGAACTTTTGAGACATGAAAAAGAAATATGTATTTAACTAACACAGCTGATTGGGAATGAAAACCTCACATGTAATGGTAAGTCATATGTTAAGAGATTGTAATTCATGCACACATGTCTTTGAATTTTGTACAAATGGCATAATTTTAATAAGCAATGGAAATCAATAGTAATATCTGCAATAAAAAATTGTAACATCTACCAATAAAAAGTAACATCTGCAACCTTGTGAGTCATTGAGAGAGCAGTTTACCTCTACCTGCATTGGTTGACCTTTTTGCATTTCACTCATGAATAATCACAGATTAAATTTTATGCATCCAAGCACTCATATAAACATTATATTATGGATGTATAATATCAAACACTTTTTTCATCACACTTGTTTCATGAGGGTCTCTCAACTTTAATGGATAATGTCAAAATAACTTAGTGTGGGCAGCCATTTTGAGAAAATTGCAATAAATGGTATAAATTTTTATTGGAGGAATGAAAAAGCCATTATTTTGATTTCTGAGGATGAAAGCACATACCTTTAGGATAATTATGATCTAAAAGTTATTAAGATTAATGAAGACCCTTTTTGTGATAATGGCATTAATTATTTACCATGTTTTTAGCCCAAAAATGTTGCTAGGGCAATGTTTAAGAATTTTTTAAGGCTAAAAAGAAAAGCCAAGGGCTCATATTATTCTTTTCCAAAGTCCCCATAACATTGTGGTCATAGCTGAAAAATTTCATTGGAAATAATTCAGAAATGGGTGAGAGAGCATTTTTTGAGTAAAACAGAGCACCTTGAGAAGTGTGCATCGTGAATGGAAGAAATTCAGAAGTCTCCTAAAGTTTGAGAGGCTGTAACTGAAAAACTATTTGATGGAACCTTTTATAAATAAGGGGAGAAACATCATGTGTGAAAATCTCCTCACCTTCTTACCTCTCAGTGAATCCTTGAAAGCATGTGTAGTCTTTTTGGTGGCAGGGAAATTCCATTATATGTCAAAAAGGCAAGAACTATCTTACACAGCAGTGTTACAGAAGAAATGAAACACCTCATTGATAATCTATCACAGAAATCTGAAAAAAGTTATCATTTCGAGCATTATGCATCAAAATGCAAATTAAGGTTGGTGAAAAAAGAAGCCAGATGCTGTAACATTTTATACATAGCAGCTCCAAATATGGAGTCGAGAAAATGCTCGCAAATATTCCACCAAGGCACCATCCAGCCCCTGACCAGTTCAAACGTTTTACAACTTACTGAATTTGGCAGGAATAAATGCTTGGGTATGGTACAATGATCTAAATGATAAAAAACTGAAATGGAAAGATTTTCTTCCAAAGGTGGTGGGAGAGTTCAATTTAAAGTGAACAAAAACCACAATTTCAAATGCCTGTTCAACTGTACCAAATGAATTTCCTGAAAGACAACAAAAGCAATCAAGTTTTCAGGTTTACATTAACTGCAAAGAAAACAGAGTATTGTAACGTGTAAATCATGTAAAAAATAGTATGCAAAAAATGAACATCAAGACATTGCAGTCAAGCCCGTTTATAATGAAGTTGAAGCGGCTGAATATTTACTTCATAATAACCAAACTTCCATATGTGTGGACCAGTTTTTCAGTCTCTCTTTGACGGGGAATAGCTTTCACTTCGCTATAACTGGAACTTCATTATAAATAGGTTTGATATAAGTGGGCTTGACTGTATTATGTGATTTCAGCACATGGCTTTTATCAGTAAGGACAGGCACTGTATGTTTGTGAGTGGGATGAAAGTGTTATGTGAAGCTTTATCATATTTTCAACCTTATTTTCACATGCAAAATTTGTTTACCTGTTGTTTTTCAAGCAAACAGAACTGGCATACATACAGTTGTATTATTTAGTGATTGTCCTTCATCTGATGACTGATAATTGCAAGAGAGGAAGGTGGATCAAAAGTGACCAAACAAAAGTTCTAGGGATATCCAAATCACCACATTTCTAGTGTTAAAACAAAAGCCGACCAAAAGAAAAAGTTTGACAAAAATCTGAAACTGAAATCCTCCAAAAAAATTTCCAGAAATTCCAAAGTAAATATTCATACTGGTTGGTAATTGATGGTGAAATAATTATGAAAATACCAAGAAGCTATTGTTGAAAGCATAATTCGATTCAAGGGAATGTTGATTCTGTTCATTCCTCATCTATATCACCTATTACATATTATAATGACAATAATAGGTATCAAACTTCACTCTTGTGAGTTTTTTTTAGTACTTCTACCACACCATCTACAATAATACTCAACTAGTTTCCTGATAGCTGACTATTTCAGCATGGATCATAAACAAAATATCTTATTGCAACTGAATTTTGAAATAGTATCTCCCTTCAATGTATATCACATAAAATATTGAGTGAAGATAGGCAGACACAGAATTTCAGATAAGGATGTTTTCCCTAAAAATGAATTCCATCTTTCCAACAAACCTCTAACAAGCTGACCTTCTTATCCCTAATCTAAATCCTTTCCAGAGAATACCCCAAAATTCAGGTTTCACTTCAGCCTGACCATATGCTACAATGCTGGGAGCATACAACTTTTTCCTTACTTCAAGATATTAAAAAAATCATTCTTCGGGAGAAAGAAAGTTTTTATTCAGTGGATTAGTATCCAGCCAAAGGATATTGAGTTTTATTGATAATATCACAATTTATGATAGTCTAAACTTCTTTGCACTCTTCAATACATTAAATACTCATCATTCACTCGTAAAATATTTATCCTTACAAAAATTATTCTACGAGTATTCAAAGCTAAGAAATTTGTTTGGAAAACAAAGAAAACTCCCAGAAGTATTTTTTTGCTGCATGAAACAAGTTGCTTCTTTCTACAAGTTATGCAATCATAGCCATCAATTCAGAACTAAAAAATAGAGTATTGCTAGTAAAAGGAAGTAGGTACTTGAAGATAATTAAATATTATCTTCATCAAAACATTAATGGGAAGAGAAACATAAATACAAAACATTTGGTCTCTTCCCACTCTAATTGTTATGAGTAAAAAGTGACTCATTAAGTTGCACCAATTGCAACTCCATTACAGAATGAGAATTACTCATTCACCAAAAGTTTAACAAGTTATACAAAAGTGCATTATCACTCCATAATAAGCCTTTCATACTGCTGGAATGAATGTCAAGATTCGACAGATTCTTGACTTTTAGTATTAGTCCCTGAAGTGGTATTTGTTGCAGTGGAAGCTGTGGGTGAAGATGCTTGCGACACTGGCTGGGCACTTGAGGATGTAGCTTCTTCTCTTTCCATCTTTTGAATAAGTCTATGACGACGTATATTACTCAAAACACCATCAAGGCTGGTGGTCTTCTTTTTAGCACTACCTTTAGGAGTCCCAGCTCCTATTGCACGCCTTGGTGTGGGAGCAGATCCAGAAAAGTCTTCAGCAAAATCAAAGTCTGATTTCTCTTGTGGGACACTGTAAACAAATTCATGAAAATGAATTTTTTTATTGTTTGGAGCTTCCCAGAAAATACCTCTATGTACTTACAATTTCAACCAGAGTCATGGAAATGGTTTTACATACTTACATCCTATTTCTGCTTGCATAAATATATTATTCACAGGGTTATAAATGCAACAAAATTATAAGGACAGCCTCACAAATGAGTTTCACCTCGCCCACACTAGAATCCTTTTATGGGTTTATCCAAAACAATACAGGGGTATTCTGGAACCAGAAGGCATTGGGGCCAAATTATATTAAATGTAATCAACATCTTAGTTCAAAATAGCATGCCTCAAAATATGTACATAACATCCCACACCATACCTGAAATTACAAGCACTTGTATATTAGCTGTGAAAAATCTCAGGCATTTATGAAAAAGAATTCCATCCATAAAATAGATAATGTGCAATAAGTGGATGACCTTTGACACATTTCTATGTTGATCACTTAGAAACTCACAAGCCCAAATTGAACATAAGCAGCAAAAATTGAGGAAATCTGCCATCTATGATTTAAAAAATCATGAGTTCACTATTGATATCATCTTCATCAACTAAAATCTCAAAAGACCTACATAACTTAAGACACAAAAGTAAAACTTCCTATCAAGGGCAGGGCTTTGAGTTGGATGTCTAGTAGTTTGAGGTGATCAATAATGAATACACACCATAGAACAGTACAAACAGCTTCTAAGACCTTGACCATAACAGGAAGGCAGCTATAGGAACACCTCAGTAGCAATCCTCTAAGAAAAGGTATTGCCCATTCTTCCCTAAAATACTCAGCACAGCATTAAATCTGGAATTATCCTTTGCATGTTTCCTGAATTTTATTATCAAATAGTTTTCTGGTTAAGGCAGGTTTTTATGAAGTAACCCTTGCTTTTACCTAGACTAGAAGCCAAATATCTTTTATACTGAGCCTCACAGCTTTTGTTGTGGTCAGAGCATCTTCACTTGTTGGAGGACAGGAGGTCTTCAAGATGGTAGAGGTTAATGTATTCTTAATGATGTCTCAAGAGAAGTCTGTACATGAAAGTCAGCTAAAACTTTGACAACAAAGCATACAGAAGTACAAAAATAAAATGACTTGTTGGTGCCTCTTAATGTCAAACTGCAGTTTTACCTCTCCCCTTATCCTCAAAGATATTAGAATTCTAGTAACAGAGCTTCCTTCTCTCCAACTCCAAGCATACTAATTATTGCGCATTCAATGGTGGCCTTTGGTATCCCATTTTCCTTTATTTCTTGTCCAATCCATCTACTCTGTTTCCTCCTTACTTTTTCAAAACAACATGACTTCCTCCCTCATAATCCTCAACACTTCTTTATTTGGTCTTCTTTCTGTTCATTAAACTTCATCCATTCCCCTCCACATCTACATCTGAAAAGCTTTCAATATATTCATCTCTCTCAAGTGTCCAAGTCTTAGATGCATACAATACCAAGCTCCACATCAAGCTAATTCAATACCATACTCCATACCCATCAACCTTATCTTTACTGGGACTTCTGGTTACATTTCATATACTGTGTGTATGTGCCTAAACGTTATACTATATTCTTTAATAGATAATGTGCACCTCATGCATCCTCAATTTTTTTATTTTTGTTTATCAATACATTTAATTTATTTTTCATACATTTCATATGATGGTATTTAAGTCACTTTTTTTTACAATGGTATAAATAAAGACACCAACAGGTCTTCTATGTGAATGTTCAGCCTCAGAAACTGGTCAGGTTCAGAAATAGCAGTGCCTTAATGTTGTGATTAGTAGTTAATAAACCATATTATATTAGTAGGTAGGTATATTGTCTCACACCATACAAATTGCTACCCAAGTAAAAAAACTTCCACCAGCTCTAAACAATACCCTCCCAGTTTCGCCTTCTTATTATAAAATAATCTTTTTATTTTAGATATCTTGTCATTTATCTTCATCTAACAAACTGCATTTATAAGTATCTAACAGCAAGCAAAAGCCTTTGGCCGAGTGGCTTATACTTACACTAGGTTGACAAACCTATTGGTACAATGTTATTTATACTCTTCCCCAACAGTTATGCCTACAACAAGCCTCATTATACTCTCCGTTTGCTTTGTAACAATGAACAGCATCTTATTAAGTAGAAGGTTATAGAGTAAAACCAATTGGCAGACAACACCAAAACAGGATGTATACCTGCATTTATTTTAAGCACAAACCTTTCTTGGGATTCCTCTTCATCCGGATAATAATCAGCTTCTGCAGGCGAAGGCGCTCTTCTTCCTGGGCATTGCCACTCTAATTCTAGAGATCCTCCTCTGTCCAGTATTTCATAAAGTCGGATTATTTCCTCTGCAGAAGGCTCCCACCCCCGGGAACCCTAATAATAATGGAGAGAGTGGGATTTATTGTGCATTATGCATAACGCCATTTTAGCTCAAAACTGTACCAAATAAATGAGGCACCGACGACAAAAACTGTTATTAATTTAACTTACGAACTACTCAATACGCATTAAACACTAAATACGAGGACATGACATGAATAAGTAGCAAACTATGAAAGGACTCGACTTATCCTGAGCTGCACCGCCGATAAAGTTAATAAAATACAGAAATCCTTAACGCTATTCAAGGAAAATGACCTATTTCAACATTCACATGCACTCACCTTCACTTTTCCTTCATACCGTTCGTCATCTGAGCACTCAACACACCAGTTTTCAGACGAATCTTGATCAGTGGCTGATTCTGAGTTTTCCACAGACATAACTAATGAAGAATACTTCTCACCGTATTCTTCAATTACTGCTGACACCTAGATATCCAATTCCAAGCCAAATGATTAATAAAGAAACATTTTAGCTTGAAATTAACCATCAGTACATCTACTCAGTTTATACCGTTTATACTGTTTTCACCAGTTTTCACACCTCTTTTTCGCGCCTCACTTTGTCGACCTCTCGTAATCGCCACCAGATGGAATAGGAGGTCCACGCAAAAGCCGCGAATTCCGAATCCGATGGCAACGCATAGGAATATCCAAGGTCCCTATAAAATATAAGGACCATGGGAATATCATTGAAACGAACATTCCAAAACACTGAAACTGCAGCACTCTAACACAACCTGATATTCTGCAATTTTAAAACTCTTGAATAATTTATTTGCAAGTCTTAAAAGAAGACTTTGATTTTATATAATATTGGCTGTGAGAATTTAGTTGGATAAAATATTTTTGCAAGTGAACTTTATAAATTACTGTAATTTCAGCCGTAATGCAATAGACCCATGTTTATAAATTAAAAGAGTAGAAAATATAAGTTCAGCTGCATGTTCAGTTTTTTCCAATCTGTAGAAACTTAAAACCCGTCCCTTAGCATCGTAAGGGAAGCGACAACCATCACCGACCATCCACCACATGGCATAACCACCCTCGCGTTGAACTCTGTAAGGGTAAATTCGAAGGAGAAGTTCATTTGACGCAAAATTGTTACCCGTAAAAAATATTCAATTTTCAACTTCCACCAATATTTTTAGTAAATTGACCTTAGAATTGTTCCGCAAATATATAATACCAATTAAGTTTATATTCGCGAATTCACGTGAATACGATAACTGACTACCGTTTAAAACCATACATGTTATGTCATTTTTCAAAACTTTATGGACCGTAATTTATAGTAAACAGATAAACTGACTGGTTGAACTGATAATTTGTTATTACACTATCAACGTTTTGAACATGAAATAAAGAGAGAAAATTAACTTGTTTTAAATTTTAAAAAAGGGTAGGGAAAACTTATAAATAATATTTCCCAATTTGTATCAGAGAGTAAGTATAATTACTATGTATATAACTATCTAACTGTATATAACTATGGTTCATATAGTAATATGTATTTTCTTACTCTACGCTTTTATGCATGTGTCCTATTCTCCGGAGGGTCACTGTTTTAGTTATTAACCCCAAATCTCGAAACTTAAATATAAACTTTAACCAGGAAAGCAAAAACGTGAACAAGTGTGAGGTTTAATTACATTCTAGCTCGAAATTCATATTAAAGTAGGTACTGCACCATTTCGTAAGTTATCTCCAGCAACTAAATTGCCAAGTTTATCAATAGTAGTTCCGAAGGGAAAACGGGCCAAACGTTAAAGAAATTTTAATGAATTTCTGCCTTTCAATATAAACAATAGCGCATCCACTTAATGCTGGCCATTAACTCTTAAGATATTAAATATAAATTATATACATATAAATTATATACACATTCAGGGGAGGCTGAGGTCATTTGCGCCATTTAGGATAGGTGGGTGATTGGGTAATGGTAGGGGTATTCAGGGAACAAAAGAAGGGTGGAGAGAAACCCGGCGTCGGCATTAGCCTACTCTTAACGAATGGCGCCAAGGGGACCACGGCTTAACGTCCCAATAGACGGACGGAGTACTGAACTTGAAATGCCTTCCACCTGACATTCAAGTGGGGAACGGTTTTCCACTGAAAAATCCGCCACTGCCGGGAATCGAACCCGGGATGGGAGGCCAGTACTCTAGCCACCACACCAACCCGATCCCCATGTATATATGTACACACACACATATATACCAACCATTTATAACTCAGAGGAACCTAAATTTTAACAATTGTGAGCGACAATTTTCAGCCCGAAATCAGTTCTTAATTCCACTTCCGAAGGACGTAGAGGCTATTCTACACCTAATATAGATTTAACTCTAAGAAATTTGCCTGTATTTAAATGAATTTATCGTAATTCTTTTGTTCAACTAGGTTTCGTTGCAAAATATTTTTTTATTATTCATTCATTATTTCGGGCCTTGATGTGGCATATGGGATAATGCCACAACTGGTTGACGAGGATTTGATGTACTTGGGAAATCTCCATTGGATTCTGTAAAACGATGGTTCATAATTAATATGGCTATAATCATAATAATAAGGTGATAGTGGGCTTCCAGAGCCCACCACGGCTACCTTCAAGGACCTTAGAATTGTAACAAAATACATTCTGTAATCCTTTTAATTAATGGAACTCGAATGGCAGATTGAAATATAACATCTTGTTCATGAATAACTAAAAATGAAATAAGTAACCCTTAATTCAAAGAATTCAGGGAATTGTTTATAAAAATTACCTCATTCCAGAGTGTACAATAGCATATGTTAACCTGAATTATGAACCTTATTAAAAGGGTATTACAGTATCCGAGTGAAGAACTTTCACTCTCGAGAGGCACAAGCTCACGTTTTGGCATCTCATCTCCTCAGAAGGAGAAAGTATCGCGTTGACACACATTCAGTTCCTGAGGATAGATAAGCTGCCACTGATACCTTCCAGAACATTGCTTGTAAAATATGTGTGCCTCGAAATATCTCACATGAGCCTTCCTTTGCCATTGTTTCCATTCACTAGTCCCCCCAAGAATGCCTTCGTCAGGTCATCACGTCTCAAGATACGGTTCATTAAGTAGTCCCCCCCTATTTTCAAGGTTTTCAAAAGACTTATTTTCCACCACTCTTATTAAGACTTCTTCGTTGTCACTCGATTCTTCCATTTTATCTTTATCATACACCTGTAGCACCATAGTTAAAATTCTTCTAGCCTTGACTTCTCTGTTGCTATTATCGTCCATTCCCCACTACCATAAAGAAGCATGCTCCAGATGTAACTTCTTAATATTTTTTTCCTCACTTATACGCTTTTATTTTCAGCCGTTAGTAGCATCTTATTTTGGTTGAATGCCTTCTTCGGCTAGGCTATTCTATTCCCTGGACTATTTCCTTCTTGCTTCACTCATCACTCGCTAAAAGATGATTTTGGTTAGTATTGGCGAAATAAATTATCAATACCGCTCATCACACGAATAATAGTTTCCGTGCGAAAGGAAGGGTTAATACAGATTGATACATTCATAAATGAATTTCAACTAATTTTGTCCTTGAGATAAAAATTGTTCTGCGCCTAAAAATCAGTCCCCCTAGCTAAACATCCACGGACCTTTGGCATGCAGGGCCAATGCGTAGACCACAACGCTACCCAGAATTCCTGATCGCATAGGAAATTATTAGAAGGGTCTTCAGAAATTAGACCTCATTCACCGTCACGGTCCATCAAGCATGGCATATGAAGAGCGGTATCGAACTTCAAGGTAGCCTCTGCACACGAGAATAGATTACATAATCTATCGCGACGATCGATGAGTAAGGTAAGATTTTCTTTCTAACGCCATGAACGTCAGGTGAATGATTTTCTGCCCAAGAAACTTTTTTATTTGGGTTTAAAAAATTCAATGAAAATGCTTTTCGTTCACAGTGACGGAAACAAAATCTGAAGAGTGGGTCTTCTACCTCGCGTTGCGATAGATTATAAGCTCTATCCCCGTGGATAGTGGCTTACTTGATGCCCGATACCCGCACTATGAGTCTTAATCTTAGGCTGTAATGAACTCGGAGAGTTGTGTATTTGCCCAGCAAACCATAAATCCGAGGTTCAAATGCCGGCCCACGAAATCTTTTCCCTTTGGCAATTTTCAATGCAACTTCTTAAGTGTGAGAACCTCGGCATGAAGATGATTACATCAAGAAATTTATCTAGCGCTACCGTTTTATATAATTCGAGAAAATATATTTTGAACTAATGAAAAAAGCATGAGCTCCATGGAGAGCCAGATGTAAATAAATAGCGCAACTAAAGCTACTGAATGGATACATTGCATTCCTTCCGCATTACCGAAACATTAATGACATTCGATGCAGTATACCTTTCGATAGTAGTATACCTTTATGCAGTATACCTTTCAAAGGTAGTCATCCACGCGTCTACGCATTTCGGTCCTTGAAAGAATAGATTTATGAACTCGTAGGCTCAGCTCTTCGCTGTAAGGCGGGCTTCCTGTTTTATGTACATAAATTGCAAGGTTGTTAGAATATCAACCTTGCATAAATTGCAGAATGAAAATTATATTTTAACGTTGTGACATCAGCGTCCGAGTTGACGATGAATCTCGCGAAGACCGAAGTGCCACCGGCTTTTTACATTTAACCTTGCCGCCGGGAAAAAGTGACGAACACCGAGGAAGACATGGAGTAGCGCTCCCACTCATCAGTCAACGTCACCTCCGCTTTCAAGCGTTAAAAAGTATGCGAAGTTCTGACGGTAAACACGGGTGGTCCATCTTCATCCGGGATTCTTCACAATAACGCGGGGGAATTGCGAAACGTGGAAATACAATGATTTCACCTCGTCGGGCATTGGCCTTAAGTTTCGTCGTCGATGGAAAATGAAGTCCCTCCCAAGGTCACTAGACTCAAGCAAAAATCTTATTTGACCTTGCCAACTGTTCAGATACTGAGTGGATTTGAGTACCTATACGTAGTTGAAGAGCCGCGGCCATGACAGGCTCTATGTTTCGCCGGCAAGACCTAGTTTTCATCACAGTCGTCGAAAAACACAGTACCTAATAGCTTCACCTGTGGCAACGTCGGTTACAGCAATTTTTATCGCTGAAAAACAAACGAAATCGGCTAGAAAATTTTAATAAAGACCACGACTTTTTACTTACCGGATAAGAATAAGACATTGGAGGCTTTTAGACCAGCCTGCTTTCACGCAGCTGCCGCTCGAAGACCACATTTTTGATAGATAGCGTTCTTGTCATTTTTCCAAGACTCGGTGTCAACCGCGGTTTAAAATATGTTCTTGCAACCCCCCCATATATTCCGCGAGCATTAATTATAAATTTAAAAGAATACTCTGGTAGATTGAATATGTGATTGAAAAAATTCGATGAACTTTACTACGAAATTCTAACTACACTGGAAGAAAGTTATATCCATCACGAATACCTTTTATGAACAAAAACTTGGCATTTTTCCGTGTATAAATATGACCAAATTACTCTTTTATTTCGTTGTCCATTAATTAAGGTGAGTATTCTGATTTGTAGCCGGACAGCGTTCGTTCATTTCGGTTTCCCCGGAGTCGGTTGGCTGTCTCTCTCCTCCGCGCCACCATCTTTCATTTGGTATTTCAAAAATGAAATTTATCACTACCTTTCATCCACAGACTTTTACGGAAACTTAACACTTACCCAGTGGTGTAATTTATTCATTTCATCCTGTGGGGCTCCAATTTAAAAAGGCGATAGTGAATATTGATGAGCAGGGGCCCTTCCAACTTGAAATACCCAAATGTCCGCATTAACCCTCTTAGTGCCGTGGACCAATTTATCGGTTTTCCTGCAGCCCAAAAAAATAAAATATTCATAACTAAAAACACATGCATTTTCGGAATTTGAGTTAAAACTAATATATTTACAAAAAAAAAGAATAACTGATTTTAAATTGCAGTGTTTCAATTTTTTATTACTAATGCATTTTTAATTCTCCAGAATATTGTTTCCTGAAGCGTTACGTTTTGAATAAAAATCTGAGTGACACTTCTCGACAATACTGCAAAAATTTAGTGGCACTATAAGTTTTAAGAAAAGAGAAGTCTGATGAAAACTATAAAAAAAGACGGGACAACCTTATCTGCCATATCTTAAGACACGATGGCCTGATGAAGACAATCGTCGAGGGAAAAGTGAATGGGAAGAATGGAAAATGCAGGCCTAGTATGAGTTATACATAACAGGTCGTAAAGGACGTGAAAGAGAGGAACTACGTTCATATGAAGAGGTTGGCCGATAGAAGTATCGAGTGGAGGGCTGCGTCAAACCAATCCTAGAATTGTTGGCCCATGATGATGATAAAAGTTTTAAGTGTATGACAATCATAGTATGACGTTTTAATTTCACTGAATAACAATGGGACTGGCCAATGAGCAGTCACAGAGAGTAATTTAGTGTGACAGTATATTTGCAGAAAAAATAACTCTCACCTTCTCATAGTCGCATGCCAAAATTATTACAAATTTTCCCTTTGAAGTAACGCCATTTTCTTTCAGTATCAAAAAACTGTCATACGCTAATAAAATATAATTTTAAGTGGGGGTTCTGATAATTCAAATTATCTCGTAAGGTTGTAGTTAATAAGCTTAATTCCAAAGTTCCCCCTCGCGCTCGTCCGCAAAAACTAAAAAGAGAAGCCAAAATTTGGATATTAACTCAGAAAACTACCTAAACAGCACTAAATGTTTACGCGTGCGCCATTTTACGCATTACCTTCACTAGTGAAACGCTTGAACGGATGTATTTATTACTTTAAATCGTATCCATTTAAGGGACGTGATCGTTCAGACTTCGGAAAAAATTGCAATCAGATCACGCATCTTCATTTGATCATCTTCTACATAAATTAGAATATTGCGTAAAACCTCGGTGGATTGAATATTCCACTCTACAAAATCACACAACGTTTTCAAGCTTCAACTCAATTCGAAAACCCGCCAAAACCCACAAACCACCACTGTAGTCACGTTACATTATTGATTTTCGCAATTCATATCGTTTAGTTTGAGAAGATGTCGCCAGAGTAACGACTCTCGACACTGGTGACACCAGCACTGGAAGCGGCCCCGAAATGAAACAGGAATAGAGAATATGATACCGCCTGTAAATCCACAACCCACCGAACACAACTGCTCTTTCCCCTGCACTCAACCTAGGGGTCATGGCGTCAGAGACGAGAGCCGATAACGAATACTTCATCCAAGAATCACTCAGGCTCTGGAGATCAACGAGACCATTTCATACCTCCATTTAGAGCCACTCATCCAGGCGTATGGCAAGCCCCGCATCGATCCTCAGCGGCCAGTACCTCAACCGCAAAGTAAGTTTTGTTCAATTACTTTTGTAATGGCTTATATTGGGGAATGAATGTATTTTTTTTCTAAAAGCGGTAGCGCAAATGGAATCAGCTATAATGATGTAATGAGACACTGGCGAGAAGTGATGCAGCAGAAACGAAATATCCATCAAAAGCAGCCGCATGCAGTTGACGTTAGAAGGTACTTGCGAAGAAGGCCTATGAATGAGTAGTTCTTAACCTGTGGAGCGTCCGCCCAAGAAAACGCGGGATTTTTTCTCCACTGAAATAATATGCTCATCGTTTCATAGCAAGTTTTAATGATAATAGTTAGTAATCTCGTGCCATATATATCATTAAAATAACGCGTTTCAAAACTAATAGTTCGAAGAAAATGTTTTGGACATGAAAATAATGCGCCAAGAAACCACACACGCAAAGTTTAGGTGTAATGCTTTAAGCCAAAAAAACAATAAAGATAACTTCCAATATTTCGCATAAAACCAACTGATGTAGCGAGGTGCACAGCAAAGGATTTTACTGTAAGCACTTCAAGGGGACTGATTTCACAACAAAATGGATTCAATTAGTTTGTATCTAAAACCTGAAATTTGATTTTTTTCGAGCAGAACTAAGCCAGATCAGAGCACAAATAAATTCATCGGAAATTTTCATGGAGCTAAAGTATCTTCCCAAACCAAATATTGGTAGCACCATAGGTTGCGAGGAAATTTAACGTTTTTGGACAATTGAAAAAATAGATTAAGAGCGTGTTTTTAAAAACTATGGGAAAATCATATGCAATTTTTCACGAGTGAAATGTAAACAGACATTTATAGATTCGTACTGTGATCGTATTAACTTGATAGCTGTGGTAATCTACTCTCAGTTGTAGGTTCCGGACTAGCGATACATTAGCACGTGTGACATTGCTTGCATCTTTGAGAGGCGGGCTCAAGGTTTACAGTTATTCCACATTGTCCGACCGGACTACCTCCTCAAGAAACTGTTAACCACGCCTAATTGTTTCAGCAAATACAATAAAACCGCTGTTCAAACTGAGTTTGTCACTTAGAAATTCGGCGACTGGGACTTTGGTATAACTTCCCTATAATTTTCAACAGCGCCACGAACTGCCTTCACGAGAAGATTTTCACCCGTATCGGAAAAACTCAAGAGCATGCAAGGCATGCTCCAAAATATCGCATAACTAATAATGTTGGGTGGATATGAAAGGGTAATAAATGAAACGCTACTACCTATCGGGGGAAGATAGGAAGTTCTCAGGTTATCGTTAGCAGTCATCGTTCCTCGTTCATTTTTTAATGAGTCCTCCACTGAGATCTCAAATCCGCTAATTTATTCTGCCCGATTTATCGGTTGTATTTTAAAATGCATATAGAATGATCAGAGACAGGAAATTAGAGCGAGAAAGCAAAAGGTAGACCAGTGGAGGTAGTGGATTTAGATATCCAGGAGCTCCAACTGCTAAGGTTTTATCGTACTGTCTACCTAATTTAATCCTAAGTCAAATATGGCACCCATTTCCTGGACGGGATTCGAACCCACGGCCTAGGGCCACAAGACCAGCACTTTACCGACCTGATTACCCCAACCGGCAAAAAACTTACTTCCCAATAATATGAAAAAATGAGTGATTGAGGTTTAATAACTTAATATAAAAGGTAGCGAACTTCAAGTAAAGGTACTTTTCAGCTTTCTGAAAAAATTAATTATGGTTTTAATTACCTCAGGTGATAGCTCATTGCGCATTATAGCAAAAACAACGGAGAATTTAAAATGTCATACACTTATAAATCATGAGATTTCGTTTCATTTTCAATATATATAGCATGAAGAACGCTTTTTTATAGTAATGCGATCTTTCTCAATTTTCCTCACGTTCGAATTACATGTCCTGATTAGACGATAGTAATTACAAGTAAATACCATTACACTATGGGAATTTTAAGTACACAATGGGCATATTTAGTACATTTATTTTCTGAAAAATATTATACGCAAGCATTAGTGAATGCGACCGCGATTGAGTATCCATAATGGTTTTACGCCCATTTTTATCATAGAAGATACCGTTAGGGGTCGACCAAATATAAGATAATTAGCACCCAGCTGCGAGCATTTAGTGGTGTTTTTACACAAGATTGATAAACTGTTTTCAACCGATCTCAACATGCGGCAGACAGAGCACGAGGGTGATGGTAGAATTTCATTTTAATGATTGTTGAGGAATTCCAGAAATTACAAAGAAAGCCAGAGCTAAGACAAGATATAATTCGCACACCAAATGAACATTTCACTGGATTTAAGATTGGCTGGAAGATCTCTATATTTGCTGTGGCCTACATTACAAATAAAACTAACTGATAAAAACGAGATAAGAGAGAAATGATAAATTTCAGCTCGGGCCCTTATCATCTAATCCACAATATTATATTTCTTTCCTTCGCACAACCGTAGACGTTAAAATGATGTACTACCGATAAACGAAAAATTTAACCGGGGTGCGTGCGCATGTTTCTATAACGTAATATACAGCGTTTTGATGGTTTTTATTGCCATTATAGTTGCTTTTATACACTATGATTAATGCTAAAATGTATATACCTTAATGCAATAATTAAACTCCACGCACTCAAAAACTACCAGTATTCTCAATTCCATGAATTTGGTAACTTTTCTGAACTTGTGAATTGTAACTCATCATAAGGAGAACTACAAAATCTACAGCAATAAACTTTGGCAAAAAGTTACGAAGATAAATAAGGATGCATATGAGTGCATACGCACATTTGTGAAATGTATTGCTCATTGTTAATCAACGAAAATATTTCAAAATTGTCTTTCCCAACAATTTGTCCAGAATCAAAAATTAAAGCTATGGCAACACGTCTTAATTTATTTGTAACTTTTCTACAATGTTGAAATGATCTTTAGTAGTTACCTCCCCTTGGGTCCTCAATGAAAGGACATAAGAACATCGAGCACAAGATATTCTGTCCGGATACCGAAACGAAACCACTAATTTCATTAGGAGCACGCAAATTTCAACTTAAAACTTTTAGACGGGCATCTACCATCGGCTGTAGCAACACAGCTTACAAACTCAGAACACGTTTTGTAAGAGTCTCTTTTTCGCAAGAAGGTTGTGAGTCATGGGCATGGGATAGCGTCAATGCATCATAATTTCATCCTGTTTAAAAGATATCAAAGTCATCTACAACATTGAGAGGAAAATGCCTCGAAAACTAACACGTCTACGGCTTATCACTGGCCGATGACCATCTTTGGGTTTGACCTCACGGATAAGTAAAAGTCGGCCGTTGAAATGCAGCGATCCCTTCAGATCAACAATCACCCTTTTTGAGAGCATGACAGTCTGACGCCATAGATACTCGATTGCGCTCCAGAAACTATTCATTCACTTCAACATCGAGGCTCGAAATCAGTTAGAAATCCGCTGAGACCTTGTGACGTTCATGGTTTGTTATATAGTATCAAGAGAGTTTTTAAGGTCATACATAACGAAGAGCACGACCGCGAGAAATTATGTAGGTACCATTCGCCGAAGGCTATTGAGAGCCCGATTAGAAAAAAATGTGATCACTATGAAATCTTATGGTCATTAAATATTAGTTCGCTCGGGTATTAAAATGAGCATGGCAATAACCGACAAAGATTGGGCTGCGCTAATTTTTTTCCAATACCCTCCAATAGAAGAATTAAGGAAACAGGAGGCAAAAAGACAATAGTCTGGAGCAGCGTTTCCCAACCGGTGGAACCGGTCCTACGCAAGGGACTTCTAAGCCTATTGTATGGGATTCGTGGGCGGCGGGCCGAAATATGATTCTCGCGCTCAAACATCTGCAAGGAAATTGCAAATACACACGTCTACAATGCACACATACTGGAGTTACTTACCTTGGTGTTTGTGAGATAGCGAACTGTGAGAGGGAAGACCGAAAATTTGAATTTGTCGTTGATGGAGAAGATTTCTCTATTTTTTCTGCAAGATCCAATCCGATGATAATAAAGTGGGATCACAAATACTCTCTCGGTGTTGGAGGAAAACTCGACACACCCGTACCTTTCAAGGATCCTTAGTCTGGATTATTATCTCTGCGCGTGTCTCCCATCTTAATCTGTCCGGCAATACCATTACCCTCGCAACAGTTTTTTTCAGCAGATTTCTTCGAATTTTAATCATTTTAATTACGAATCTCTTTTACCATGGGTCCCAAATCCTATCGGCATATTCCATTATTGGCCTAACTAATGTGAAGTAAAAACTGTAGTAAACTTTTTATTACACATCCCGTAGCCTGTCTAATGAAGCCAAGATCAGTGCTATCAGGAATGCGCGTGCAAAGATAAAAATATAAATCTTGATTAAATACGCTTAATGTTCGATTAATAAATGCATCAAATCAATCAATTATCATTTTTTAAACGTTTTCCAGGGTATACTTCCAAATTTATCCTGAACCATAAGAACTATTTACGATTTGAGTTCATTCAGAGTCCGGAAAACATTTTTTTCCTGTAACCGGAAAACACAAATAAAATCCGGGTTCAAGGGCGTAGAGATACGACAACGGCTCCGCTAAGCAGGTTTTCACAGGAAACACCGACGAACATTTATCCAGTCGTAATGCTTAAACCGATTTCTGACCTCTCGGGATCTAACTCACAATACAAGTACATACATCCATTTCATTTAACATTCAAACAAAATGCTTCACGCATTTTTCACAAGTTTCACGTCCCACGCACGCTTTAAAATACGAATTTAAGACGCGACGACCCGAAAAATTTGATACCGTAACAGTCGTACTCTCTGGGTGTCCTTTTTCCGACTTTTTTCCTTGCTTATATAACCACCGGTTGGAGAGGGCGCTCTTCTGTTCGCAAAGCACGTTGAGGTCAGCCAAATAGACATGCCTCCCCACGCGAGTAGAGTCACGCTTTTGCTGCCAACCTAACCTTGGGATTGGTGTTCTACTGCTTCAGTGATGCATGAGCAGATCCCGTCTAAGTGTATACCTATAACCGCGGTTGAGCGTAAAGAGTTGGAAAATTCCTCTTAGATCAATGTGATCCGCACAATGCGAGTAAGTCAGTTCCTCCAGGTCTTGTGAATGGGATCTTGCCAGTGGTCATCGCTCGTTCGGATTCCAATCATCCGCGGGTAAGTGTTTTTTTGAGGTCCACTAGACTGAATCAATAGGCCCTGTTAATTATTTTTTGTTAGATAAACCTGATCCTCAATTCATACAATTGTAAGCCCTCCGGGAAGTTTGCATGAACGTGGAAGTCCCCGATTTTCCCGACGGGTTCCTTCCGCGGGCAAGTACTTTCGTTACGAGAGGATAAAATCTCCACATTCACGTGCGACCATGCCGTTTCAAGCCATAAAGTTCAACGGGGAGTGCTTTTTATTCGTTGCGGATAACTTATCACCACCTTTAACAAAATCCTCAGAGAAGTGATGCGTCGGTATAGATCAGGCACTTAACCTGCGGGGGTTGGGGCTTCATCTCGGGTTTTCAGTCCCCTCCCCACTCCTCCCCCCCCCCCAACCCCCCCGAAATGTTTCCCAATAACTTTGTAGTTCTGAATTTAACTGGGCATGATGATCCGGATTACACTGCGTATAATTCAAGTGTCTCGAAACGTGATCACTAATTTGATGCATGTGTGTGTGGTTAATAATTGTTCTTTTCAATCTGATGTGCATGTATGCGTTGAACTTCTGTTCTGGCGCCGGTCAAATTAACAGCTTTATAACTAGTACCTAAGTAATGAAGTTTACCAGTGAGAAGAGATAGAAATAGGCACTATGAAAGTGAATATAAAGCACAGAGAATTAAGGGAAGCGATTTGTAACATGTGGATACCAAACGGGCATAACTGATTTGTTTCAAGTTACTCTACACTAGACTTAGCCCCCCTCCCCGAAGCAAATTTCTGGCTACGTGCCTGGTATAGATTATCCACTGTTGTGGTGGCTAGACTACTGGTATGCAATCGCGAGGGTGCAAGTTTGAATCCCAGCAGTGGCAGAGATTTTTCATTGATGTACCGATCCCTACTTCAGTGCCTTAATGAAGAGTAATTAGAGTCCAGTTCTCGGTCTGTCGTGTGGGACGTTAAATCGTAGGCCCCTTGGGGCTTTTCGATAGGGCGGGCTAATGCCGCTGTTGGGTTCCTCTCCGACCTTCCTCCATTCCCAGAAAAATTCCTTATTCTCCCACTATACACCCGTAATCTAAATGGCGCAAATGACTTTAGCTACTGTTTGTCTCCCCCGCATTACTCCTGAAAATAAGAGTTGAGTTCGTTAACTTCAACATCATAGCGATAATTTCATGGTTGGTACCTCTGCATTAAATATTTACTCTGAGCTGGACCCTTCGCGCAGTGAATCAAGCTCATTACGAATCAAGCCCTCACATATTCCATCGTTTCATTCGTACGCGAATGCGGTGGATTTTTGGTACCTCACCTGAGACTTTGATGGCAATAAAAATAGAATACTGAATTCACTTCCAGCATTTGAGACAAACTTGCTGTAGTCAACATGTGGTCATCTTTCTCAGAATATACGCGAGATAAGATATTTATTTTTAATACTTTAACTAAAGGAGTCAGTCCTCGATTTAAAACGTGCTACACTAGAGAGTTGTATGGATTTTCTGTTCGCACTTGATTTCAACGTTAATTCGTAATCAAGTATCAGTATTTCTGTAGATATTCGACTTTATCCCATAAAAATCCTGAGTGGGACTGCGGAGTGCGAATCTCTCCAAGAAGTGATGAAAAGGGGAAAGGCCGGGTAAGACTGGGTACCGTTTCGTACAAAGAATGCCAAAAGAAAGAGGTCACCGGCAGGCCCGGTGACGGGATTCTCGGGCCCCTGGGCAACTGAGTGGTCCGGGCCCCTTAATCCCGGTAAACCCCCCTCACTCAATTTAGACCAGAACTGCGAACTTTCAGGTTATTTTATAAGCAAGACTAACCTGATTATCAGCTTTTTCTTCAGAAGAAATGTGCACACTGTCATGCATTATGTTTTGATTTACTATAAATTGTACATTTTATGTAAAATATACATACATATGTCAGTGGAAAGGGATGGGGAAACAATTTCAAAATGAAAGCTTTTTGACGGTGTAACACAATTTACAATTTCATTTTACAGTAATCAAAACTACGACTTACTTGAACTTAATCATTTTATTAAAATTCATAATGAAACGTACTTTTTCTTTTTTTTCACAATTGGCATATCCACAATTACTCCCATCTTTTCTGAAATACAGAGATAATTATATCACCCCCAAATTAAAATGAATACAAAGAGTATTAACTTCTACTAAGCTTTGCTTTCACTACAACTCTCTCAATCAAACATAACAGCAGGGAGTGAGTAAAAATAATGTAAGTTAAGGGTTTTGACAAACAGGATATATTTTGTTGTGCCTCAATATTAAGCTATTTTCAATAATTTGTTTCCTTCCAGTGTGCATAATTCAAGTTAAGTAGAAACTAAAGTTTTCCTAGATGAATAGTCTAATGTGACTTATAAATCAGGGATATGCATATTGTAACACTGGGAAAAAGAAAGATATGAGTAGATTTTCTCGTTGAACAACCAAAAGCTCCTCGGTGTCCAAAATGTACCTTTCTGCATGAACCTCCTGGTAGAGTCAAAGGCTTGGACTGCTGGGGCGAAGGGGCAAAGAAACGAAAATAAGTCCTTAATTAGTGTCCCTCTAGAAAATAATACTTCATGTGAAAAATATAGGAATTTTAAGGCTTTGAGGGTGTGAATGAGAAGTTAACTTTTGAGAGGAGAAACCTTGAACGCGATTTCTCGTACACTTTAAGACCTTATTATTTCTATATCCCCATGATTTTATGCGTGTAAAGCCTGTGGAAATCAATAACAATGCACACATATTAAAAAAGGCGAATAAGAAGCGTTTATGTTCCTTATGGCTTGAAAAAACTTACTCGCGTCACGGCATTTCCAGCTCCCGGCGCACGTCTCAGGCTCCGGACTCGCGTACGAAAAATTAAATGTAATTTTTGGTGTCGCGAACGAATTTTCAATTTTATTTCAGATCCACCATTAGAAAGCTTCAACAATTGATTTAATATGAGCTTGCAAGCGACTTGTTTTTGCGAAAAAATAATGATAATAATGTAATTTATTACCGTAGTTTACAAGGTATAAATCGTAAACAAATTCAATATTTTTACAGGTACACATAAAGACAATTACAATTAAAACAAATGTGTACATTATGCATAAAAATATCAGATATGTACTTTCAGCAATTTATCACAGCCATTTTATAGGTATTCCCCAACACTGTAATAACTTTTCCTTTGCAAGAAATTTTTTTAAAAAATTGAGAGTGAGGCCATAGTTTGAGATATTGATCTCATTGATAAATAAACATGATATTATTGTTGAATAGCTGATATCTATAGAGCTGGTAATAAAGGAATATCGGAGAGTGCATCGCACACAAGATATTCCAAATCGAAATGTCTAGCACAAGGACGACCTCTTTTCTCATTTCCACCATAGCGAGAAGATATCAGCGTGAGGATGAGTGAGAAAATACTTAATGCATGGAATGCATCGGAAGATATAGGCCAGCATTAACAATGGTGGTCTTCACGCAAGGTAAAACATTTGCCTTTGCCAATGAATGTACTCTCAGTCCTCCTTCAATGACGCGTCCTCGTGGATACATATTACACACTTTAAAACTTATGTTTCTTCCAGGATTAAGCACCAGTGATTAAGTGCTTTGCGGCAGGTGGGGAAAATAACAAGTCATACCGTGACGAATGAGAAAGAAAAAAATTACTTGAGCACAGCAGGCATGCGTCCGTCGGCTATGCAAATCGAGTTCATGAATAGTGCCAGGTAATGAGCGCCACTCTCTAACACTTACAGAGCACAGAGAACGGACAAGTCTCATGAGTGATGGGAGGAATGAGACGCTTGAGAAATCCGCTGTCGCAAAGCGTCTTTAAAAAAACCTTGACACGATGATGAAGATAAGTTCTCAATCTTCATTTGCTGAGAAACCAGGTTAACCGCATTAAAAGTTTTTCGAAATAATGCGCACAGCCTCATCAAACTCAGTCCGGAAAACATCGGAAGTTGAGATCCATGCAGAAAAAATGGCAGTAGCATTATGAGGACTAAGGATAGCAGAAAACTAGTGGATTATTTAGGTCATATTCTACTGCGGATGCAACGCTTAGAAGCTGAGTGAAGATTAAGTCAAGATGATAGCATAAACTGTACATCATCCTTTGATATCTATCGAGTCTTATTTGAAAGCTTGGTCTCACTTCTTATAATTACCCTAAGATAAAAACTAAAGCCAGATTAACCAGAGAAATTCTTCCCAGAAGGTTTTGCAATGAAGCTAAGGGGCCATCCATATATTACGTAATGCTATTTTCCATAATAATATTCGTAACATTGTCGACTACTTCTAACATAAGTTACGTAACGCTGGAAATAAACTCCATCCTTATAGTGATTTAAAAAAAACAGACTTTCTTTATAAATACCTTTTTCATTTCTCAATACTATTATTTATTCACTAATTATATTATTGTGTGATTGTTCGTTATTGTGTGAATAAAAAATAAATGTAATAACGTATTTTTCCTGCAACATAGCTTAAGATAAAAGGCGGATAAAAAAATCTAGTGGAAAGCTGCGTCAAACCAATCCTAGGATTGTTGACCAATGATGATGATGATAACTTAAGACTGGACCCCTCCCCCCCCCCCCCCCTCCCTCCTATAGAAAGTGCACCCTGAACGTTGGCCAGACCTCTTTGGCGATACGTAATATGTGGACGGCCGCTAAAAAACAATTTTTATTTAATATGTTATTAGTATACCTATTGGTACCCACTTCCCACTCGATTTTTTCGAACAACGTCACTAAACCGAGCGTGAACAAAACCTTGCAAAACGTATGTATGTACAATCAGGGAGATAACCACATGCATGATTCAATCTTCACAACAAACAAGAAACAAAAACGCACCAGAATTATACTTCAAAAAATAAAGCGTCCAATCAGCAACCATAATATCCAATGGCCACGTTTTACTCTTATATCCAACATATCGTTTTCTGCGCGATCGTTGTTCTATTTACATCATGTGATTCTCTACCAGCATTAGTACAATAGTTTGGACTAAATGGAGATCATATTCCCATCATGTTGAAATCAAGTGTCCCAACACATCACATAAATATATTGTAAGTGATTCGTAGTGGGAAATGACATAGGTAACAGTTGACGAGGAGATAACTAAAGGAATGGGAGATACAAGACTCATCAATGAGTAAACAGGATTACTTGGCAGGTTAAATTAGGGCGATTACAAAATCACTTCCAACATCTGTTGATTAACTGAATGTTTTTTTGCTTTCCCTCAAAAATAAATTCAACGTAATAATAGAGTCACTGATAACTATGAATCGATAGTAAATTATGGGGTCATTGATCTATCCTGAGCATTATCGCTCTCGCTATCCATAATGAACCTTCACGAAAGGTACTTATATCTTTTCTCTAATTATTCGCTACACAAATTGAAACTAATAAAATGAATTATCAGCCAAAATTAAATGAAAGAGGAACACATTTTTCCTCACTTAGGCTCAATGAAAAAACAGCGATGGCGTGAACGTGTGCGGTATGAAAAACTGTGATGGAGCCTGGGATTATACGAATGAATACAAGGAACAGTAACGCTCGTCAGGTGCGAATGGACATCAACTGCTAATCCTGTCAACCGGCAAATCTTCTTAACCAAGTATTATCGCAACACTACTACTAACGATGGATCCTTAAGCGGAATCATCCTCGCTATATTACCCTTCGTTTCAGTCCTTCCCATCTTTATGCCTAATTTAATATCTTTCTGAATTATTATTCTTCTCCTCCCCCTTCCGTATTGGCACAACATTCGCTCCTCTACTATACCATCTTCAGCGTCTCAATACATAATGATGACTTTTCAACCCAATTCACCTGCCTCTTTCGACTTTTCCACAATTTTCACACCTACCATGTATAAAAATTCTTCTGTTTCCTTTTCTTCTCCCACCTTACTAGCTCCATTATCCCCACACAATTACCAATAACTCCATCAATAATCAGCGTCTTTCAACAGTACTATATGACCAAAGAACCATAAAACGTAACGCTTGAAAATTTAATGGAATAACTCAATGTGGAGCATTTACTACACAATTCGCCAGCCAAAATAAATATTTCCCGCGTGTCCTCATTAATAAATTCATTTTCTTCTTGACCCTTCCCAATTACGTGAAATATTCCACTTACTATGGTTTATGCTCCATCACTTTGTTTATTCAGCCTTTCAGCTCCTATATAATGTCAGTGCCTTCGTCGTTCTCCTATTGATCCCACACCATTTCTACTGTACATCTTAGGGTTTCCCATTTGAGTGCAGTCTTTTGGTCAACTAGGATGCTGCTACTTGGTCATTCGCAAATAAGTCTTCATCCCATCCACTTTCATTCTCACGCCCATTCTTTCCTAGCCATTTCATCCCAATATATAATGAAAAGCAAAGGTGACGGAGGACAGCACCGGACTATTTATAAGTAGCCATCTAGAAAATTCTAATATTTGCCGATTACCGTAATTATTGCACGTATGCCCTTCTAGTCCAGAACTAATTCCTCCAGTGCTTTTTTTAATGCTGCGCAATCGGCGCCATCACACTCCTTCCGAGTCTAATAAGTCTACGGACCTAGCAAAGACTTCCTGGGAATTATCAATTAGCATCCTAATTACCGCGATTGCAACAAGCGTCTCCTTCCTCTCGCAAAACCTGAATGATCATCACCTAAGCGGTCATTATCCAAACCTCTACATTATTAACTCCAAGCACTACTTCACTCGAATTAGATACTATAATATCTAAGGGCAAGGGCCAAGTCACGTTGAAACACCGGTTCCCGTTGCATCACCTATGTTAAGCAACGTTGGGCCCGGACAGAGCGTGTGACCGATGGGTGACCCTCCTTCATACCTCAACCGCAGTGCTTTTGTCCCCTGTCTGTGAGTGGCGGGCAGGTTAAATGTGGGATGGCACAATGGATGTGAAGAAGTCTAAGTGCCAGGGGAGATCCAGAAGGCCCCCGCCCTCCCCTCCAATTTACATTTTATTTTACCTTTAATATCTATAATCCCTATATTCACGTTCCCTATAATCTTCACGTTCCTATAATCTTCACGTTCCGACGTATTCTTCTTCGGAAATGGAATAATAACTGATTTTTACCAAGACCACAGGACATCCTCATAAATCCTTAGATCCTTCAAATAGACCTCGTAGACCCCTCAAATAAGTTCAACTATTTTTTAACCATTTTTTCCCAACTCTGCGAGCAGTTGTAATTAGATAATGTCCATTGCGACAACCTTTTACTTCATTATTTCCTTATGTGCTCTTTCTATCTCAATTTCAAGTATTATTGGACATACATTCTTCATTGATGCTACGTTCCCATTTATTTTTATACTTAAAGTTACAAGTCTTATCTACTTATCTATTAGATATTCGTTTCCAATATTTTCCACCGTTCCTCCTCACATACCTGCTGACGCCTTTCACTTTGTCCTCTTTTCTCCGCCTCTGAAAATTTTACATAACATCGATCTCCTCCCTCCGCTATGCTTTCCTCGCCCTATTGGTGTCTCGTCTCCCTTCATTTAACTCAGCGGCAGGCCAAACTTGAACATTAAAATGGCCGAGAGCAAGAAACACCCTTTAAAGTCAGAAACTCCTTTCTTATAGGAACCCAAAATCTATCGAAAAAGTCACGTAGCAACGCTTAAGTTATGTTCCTTTTCATTTGCCCCCTGTCTATGAAAAAAGGAGGATAATTATACAGTGAAGAGCTATCCGACATCCAAGTGATTTAATTTTTAGAATTTGAGAACACCGATTTACGAAGAAAGGAGATAACTCATTGTGGGAGGAACATAGGGTGGACTAGTATGCTTAAAACTGAAGACGGGAAGCACTCATTAATAGGAGATTACTTACAAACAATAGCTACCTTCCTACATTAATTGCATTAATAAATGTTAAGCACTTCATGAGGTACCTGTATCCTGGATATTTATCGAATATAATACCAGATATTGAAATATTATGGCAAAGGCACATAGGTCAGGCACGGAAATCCGGAGTCCCAATGATTTCAATTCAACTAAAATGACGTAGTAACCACTTTGAGGAATTATTTCATTTTGTTGTTAACGGATGACCTGTATTTACAGTTCCTATTTCCACCACTCTAAGCACTTTCACGCAGCTTTCGGCTGAATTATAGCATAATATCCCCATCCATAGAAGACTCCAAGTAATGAATGCTATGCAAAATCAAAGGACATCTTGAGGGCAGCCACTCAAATGGGAAAACGAAATATTAACGATTCAAGAATGTACGTACGTTGCGATAAATTCTTAAACAAAGAACACAACCTTAATGTAAGAAAAAGTACGGAGATAAATGAGCATGCCCACTCAACCGGGTAATTCATCGAAGGAAACCTACTGATAAATGACCTTTGAAATGGTGTGATTAATAGCCAAAAACTTATCCGACATTGCAAGTGAACAATCAGGAATTTTGAATGCTCAGCCACGGGCTTAAGTATCGTAAATCTATAGCTTCTTGCAGTGATCGTACCAAAAATACTTATCACTTGAATACCACATATCATGCACGTCACGGACGCCAAAACAATCGGTAGACACTTCCTCATTTTGAAGTATAGGGGAAACGACATTTAGTGCTCGGCAAAGGAGAGCTAATCACAATGCACATTTCATTTGCCTTGAAAGCAAGCAAAAAAATTATTCACGGGCTTAATAAAACACCTAGAAAAGTGCTCTTATGCACCCAATATATATAATCAAAATACCACAATGAATCGTAAAAAATGAGAGCTGATTCCAAAATCGCCGAACATATTAAGAGCTTCTGCACATAACATCAGGATCCTAAGTGGACCCCATCCTTTCTTCCTTCGCCACTGTTTACTCAATAGCCACCGACCACTCCGTGCCAACGTCCAACATCCGAATACCCCGCAGCTCACCTCACCCCGTATCGCTGTTCACCGCGCTTGTACGTGCATCAACAGTGTCGCGACAAGTCCAACGCAGGTAACTCCAGTTTCGACAGTGCGTCCGCGTATGTCGCTCACACGAGGCCCGCTTCTCCTCCACTCCAACAATTGCCACCCGGCTGTCTCCGTTTCGCTCGCCTCTGTCACCCTCAGTCCTTCGACCCAATCGACCCTCCCGAAATACACCACCCGAAATCCAGATCCCCTTTCCTTTCCCAAGAACTTTCAAGGCAGGTGGTTTCTACTGTTCAAGTAAGTACCCACTTCTATTAATATGAGGACATGTTTAATTACACTTTCAATCTCTCTTCTGTCTTCCTAGTGGAATTATAACGTCATATCCATATCCGTGATAATTTTTGTGTGAATGAGGTAATTCATGAATCCTATTGTTTTCGTATTCATCCGGTGAGGTAGTCTAGGAGTAAGGTTTCTGGTATTTGTCTCCACCATCGCTGGTTACGAAGGCGAAACTTTGAAAAGGAGCCCACATATTATCATGCGTTGCCCCAGCAGTCCAAATTATCATAAAATCCAAAGTTATGTTTCCTAAGGATATATTTTACGTAAGCCAGAATCGAAGTTATGGAATTATTGACCTTAAGTTTACCGTCACCACAACTCATAAATGATTTGTATGGCAACATGAACGTATCTCTTACGTTATCGGGATAATAATCGGCCGCGAAATGAAAAATGTAAGTAGAAAAGTAATTCCTGCAGAAAAGTCGGCACGGGAATGATTTACCGATATATACGGTCGTGAAATTTATATCTGACCACTACTTTAAGCAGTGCCAGACATCAGCACCGACGACTTTCGTGGTCATTTTCATTGATGAACTTGCAGTCTGTAGCGCAATTTAAGACACATCAGACAGAGAGGTGTAAGTATGATGGGAAAAGAGGCGAAGAGAGAAACTTGTCGTGGGCATTAGCCTGCTATGAACCTAAAGCTTCAAGGATTTCAAAGCAATATCCGACAGACTTAGCACGATGACAATGAGATACTCCTCATACAGCTATATGGACAGAGATTCGGATTTGGACCCGGAGTCTTGGGATGGCAAGCCAGAATTCTATTAACTGCAACCACCACCATCTAGAGAGTTTTTTAGGAGGTTGTCCAACCAAGGACGAATTCTAACTCGTCACCAATGTTTGGCGAGAAGCCGTATTCCCATTGTGAAAGTCATAGTGAGATGGAGCGGCGGCATTTCTTCCGATGGAGAGTTTTATAGAAGAAGGAATAAGGATATGCAATTTTCTGCAGAAAATTAAAACTTTACGCACGACATAGGCTCTAATAGACACATCATCATCAGGCCCACATGAAGATGATGCACCTTCATCGCTACATTACTCCATTATCTACGTTTAAACTCGCATAATATCGCCATAACTTTCTGAATCAGTGTGCTAAAATTTCATTTCAATTGGTAGAGGACTTATCTAGGCACGAGACATATAGCTCGTGATTATATACGTTTACTTCAGAGGAAATAGATAATTTTTCGCACCGTACGATTTTTGTCACATCCCGGCTAAGAAAATCACGTGTTGGTGTAGCTATGGATGAGTAGCATTCGGGGACCACTATTCCATAACCGAAGGCAACATTTCCGAGTGTAAAAAAACTAGCAAGTGCGTGAACGCAATAAATGATATTACGAATCACTAAAACCTTTCCGAGTTGGCCTGCGGGGATGGGGTTTGCGTAGTGTTTATAATGGTTACCCTACCGCTTAACCCAGGCTATAATTGTAAGATTTTTAACTGAATTCTTGTCTCCACTTTGTTTCCTTGTGGAAAGCACTTCAAGTGAAGTTAGTTCAATACTCCGTCCATCGGATGTAACATGTATAATAAAATACTCCTTGGCGCCTGTCGTTACGGGTATGTTAATGATGACGACGGATTTCTCTCCGCCCCTCCTGCGATCTCTCATAAACTACCACCCCTCTTCATTTGTTTCAATGACCTCAGTTATCAGCCCTCGAGTCAACAACAATGGGGTGGCCTGTGGGGATAACAATCCGTCTAGTAGTGGAGCTAGCATCCACTGTCCACTTTTTCCTTCCCCAGAAGCTCGCCCTCCCTCATACCGAACAGTCTCAGGAGTACCCCTTTCTCGCAAGTAAACTAAATATTTTTTGGTAATCACTCACGTCTTTTATGCGAGGCTCGTACATATCAGTGGTTTTGTTTTGCAATAATAAAACAAATTCACAAGGAAGAAGGAGTGAAGAAGACGAGCTAGAAGGACATGTGAGAGACATAGGCGTTTTTCTTCCAGACTTGATTACTAAGTTTGGCATGTCCACAGGGGGAAGAAACCAACTCGAACTCTCCTAAAATGGTAATAAATATGCTATTGTATCGCTACCCAACGGATAACTAAATATGGCAAAGCCTTTCCGTTCTGACGGACCTCACGTTCAGCTAGACGAGAAGTATAGCTACTTGCCCAGTCGAGAAATTGCCTTTGAAGTCATTTTAAGCTCCATTTAAACTTAAATTAAAGGAGACAGTACGTTAATGTGATGTCTTAAAATATCGCTTTCTTTATTTGATTGTCCTTTTGAAGGAACAATTGGAATCAAAGGAAACAATTGTTTTCGATCACTATTGCCAGTGGCATGTTCCTTCCGAACTTTGTCATGTAATGCATAGGTAAATTTCCGGAACACCTAGCGATACAAAAAACCTACACATTTATATTAACGTTCTTTGAAAGGTTATGTGGACTTTATTTAATTAAGGAGAGAGGCTATTGGGTACATGTAGGATTCTCTCGGGTGATGAGGAAAGAAATTCGGCATTGACATTGGCCTTCCCTTAAAGGAAGGCGCCAAGATGTCCACTGCTATACGTCCATTCCTACAGAAAGAGTACTGCTTGTCTCCACGTGTCGACGTCTCCGAGTCTCCACGTGTTCCTTAAACAGGAACCGGGATTCTAGCGAAATTTCTCTTCCACTTCTGGGAGTTGAACCCGGGCCTTCGAACTGAGAATCCAGTAATGTAGCTTCCACACATATCCGATCCCCGAACATCATCAAAATCCTAACGTAAATTAATTGATCATGTCACATCACTTATTAATATGTGGTGACCGTAGGACATATGGGTATATAACAATTAAATGAAGTTATGAAGAACAAGTTTCACCAGTAAAGCCCGAATCACACGATCATTTTTCTCGTCCCTCTAAAGGGATCATTTAAGCTATAGCTTTTAGGGACCGCAAAAATGATAGCTCAAGCTATCATTTCGCCGCTCACACGATCATTTTTACCGTCCCCTCTCGTATAATTTCTGTTCGCGAGATACGGTAAACAACTTCGTAACTATGGATGATTTACATCGTCGTCGACTGCTTTTGGCTGCAGCCAAACGTTTCTTCCAGAACTTGCACTCTGATTGGCTAAATGACAGGTCCGAGGGACGGAAAAAAGACGTGCTCAAATGACGAAAAAAGGGATAGCGATCCCTTTCATTGCCGCTATCCGTGAAGTGATCGTCATTTTTAAGCTATCATTTGAGCTATCCCTGAAAAGGGATGTAAAAAATGATCGTGTGATTCAGGCTTAAGAAGTACCTCGGGAATACAGGCTGTATCTTCTTCCTGCTAAAAGGGGTTAATCAACTCAAAACATTCTTTGGTCGGTTTGTTTCAAGTAAAAATATAAATGCAGTCTATTACGATCCGTCATTAAATCACTATTTTCCCATTTCATCTCAGTATCACCGAGTACCAGTAGGAGTACTTTTTAAGTTGCTTCGACTGCCAAGGTTACATTACACCATCTAACCTACTTAAATTCCAGGTTTAATTCTAAAATGAACTGAGCATCTCTGCCCAAGGTGGTATTCGGGCCCACGATCCTAGGGTTTTTAGATCGCTCACCATCGAGAAATGAGGAAATCATCACATGGAGTCAGGGATTTGACGACGTTCTGCAATATCTCACTGAGATATTCAGTTCAATGTACGATCAGACGATCATTTCAAAGTACACACAATGTACAATTTCAAAAACTTTCTGCCTCATGGAAAATAAGTTCACGAACTGCAGGAATCTTCCCATAAACTACTATCTTATTCATGATAGTATCCAGAAAATTCTGTGAATTTTTCCCTTCTCCAAATCATCCTTTACTTTTTCCACTATTTAATAATAAAGCCCTATGATTTAGCCCTAGGCAATACAAAACGATTGAATCGTACAAAAGCTTTTTGCATAAAGAAAGGGCCCAATGAGAAGTCAATGCTTCACTGTCTCAATCCCGACTTCCTCTCATAACCCGAGATAGCCGAACCCGAACAGTAAAAGCGTTTGGAAGTTTTTTGACCCAGAATAAATATCATTCTACTATGCTCCCGAGATAACCTGGAAAGAAAACTAGAACATATTTTCTGGAGCCTAAAGGGCAAGTCTCAACGAGCATTGAAGAATCGTGCCTATACATTACACGAACGAATGCTCACAAAAGATTCAACCCGAGGAGATGAGGCGAAAAAATCGGGTAGAATGAAAAAAAACTAAAATCTCAGCAATAAAAAGCGGAGAGCGATAAGATATTATCGGAACAATTTTTTGAATCAGTAATTAGAACGTGGAATGCGTTTTCTACTATCAAAATTTTTTGGATGCGTGTCTCGAGTAACCAAGGTAATTCGTTTATAATGATCATGGTTTATACTCCTAAAATTCCAAAATATCAATCAAATAGAGGGGTGAATGACGGCCCTTTCTGTGGGTCTAACCGGCATTTACCGATGTCAATTTACAACGATTCCAAAAGAATAAACGGGGGATTTTTCACCGCAACACTGTTAATTGCATTCATATTGTGCTAATTCCCTAATTAACCTCGTTTTAACTCATATCCAGCGCCCGGGTTCTTCTTCAGAGACTGACGACGCGGATTAGGACATTTAGTATTCCCTGATATGGGTAAAACTTTACGTTCACCTATGTCACAATAAATCGTGATGATGAAGCGACGGGAGAATACAGTTAGAGGGTTTACGCGAATAAACGCTAATGCTGAAATCGTCATATTGAGGGCGCCAAACCTGTCACGCTAAGTTGCAACTAGGTGCGTGCAAACAAGGGATAGTGAAAATATCTCATACCTACACATGTTTTACGCAGTGAATGCACGACTCGGGCAGGCGATTTGCCGTGGTATTGAATGTTGAACCGGGTCCGTTAAGCATTGCATGGCGAAGATACCAGCTTCCATCAACATCGAAAATAACAACCAACTTGGTACTGGAACACCGATAAAGGGATCGCGTTAGTGTGGTGAATCTATCACTGACCTCCCATCCAATGATTAAGAGTTCGTATCTCGAGAAGGGCAGTGATTTTTCAGTCTAACATTGGTCCCTTTATGAGTGCTTTGTAGATAGTTACCAATGCACAAGTGTTTCTCGTCCGCTTGGTGAGACAGTGGACACCTAGAAGGTTGTCGGGCGTTCCCAGTGTTGAGAAACGCCGCGGAAACCTCAGATCCAACCTAGAAGGTTGTGTTTGAAAGTGTCGGGATTATCTCGAATAGATAATCAAGGAGTCACGTGGTAAAAACACGAATGGTTCGCAAATTTGGTATTTTTGAATCGCTCATTATAATATTTTCCATCTTTTTCAAGCGAGTTTTATCTCATCAGGGGCCTCTGTGCATATTATGGATGAGGAAAACTCAAGGAAAAACAATAATATGATTGTAATAAGCAATTCACACGTACCAAATTTGATAACCATTAGTGTTTGTAAGTACCACGTGACACCTTGGTTACATATTCTAAAAAAATCCCAACGATTTCAAACTCACCCCCTTAGGCGCCTTTCTTTTTAAGAGCAAGCTGGTGCCGACGTCGAGTTCTTTCTCGATTCCCGAAGAAATTCGGGCAGAGAACTATATACACTCCAGTCCTTTATGAAACCAAATTATTTCACAACTTTACAGGGGCCATGACTATCGGTCGCCCTCCCTGAATGACTGGCTAGCTCTAAGAGAGAAATGGGTGGAAGTAATTACATACTATGGTGAGAAAAATATAGGGATACTATTGTCGAGGGCTTTCTTTCATGCAAGTCGTTTTAAAATGATACAAATTTCAATTAGAACCGCATCACTTGCACGTCATGCACCTTAAACTAGACAACCACAACGACACCTGAAGTTTATTGAGAAGTGAAATCATTCAATAAATCAAATGATAGGTACCTAACAATTTAATCGTTCATACATCAAACACCAAGTAGCGGGAAAAGGAAAATGACAGCATCACATGCAACAGGAAATGAAAGACTTAAATCGTAATCTCCTCTAAGAAAACACTGAAGTGTCTCTTGAGCAAGGATATCATGCAAAAATTACTATAGTGAACACAGCTTGAGTAAAACGAAGAACGAAGTCTTCAGTCAACAGTCAAGTGACTGTTGCCATCAAGGAATTCAAAAACGCTTCAAAAACAGGTGTACCTCTTAAGATTCCACGGCTAAATTTGAAAAACAGCCCTTTCATGACACCAGACGTCGAAACTCTTTATATTATTATAAAGTAGGAAATAATGGAATACAGCAGGAAATAGTTACGTATTTAGTAACAACAGTACACAAAGACGAGATTGGTACACTGTGAAATGTCTTTAAACAGATTCGAATGTACTATACTTGGCTGTCAGCAAAAAGATCATCAGCATAAGTGCTGATGTCCCCAAATGACAATGAAGAAACAGCCGTTGAGAACATAAAATATAGATATGTACGCAGCCTTGTAACCCATTCATGAACGACGAAAAGTGCTGAGTCTTGACAAAATGTTTACAAGGTGAAATCCACAGCCTCTGTAACTCATCAATCTTCCTCATTTCTTGCGGGCGAAGGAGATAAATGTGCAGTCATTGTTCAGGGGACATTCAAATTTTTCGCTGAATTCGTAGCATCGCCATGAGGCGCGTAAAAAGTTGAGACGGAACAAGGTCCCCTACGGAAGCAGCTTTGAAGCAAATCATCGCGACCTTCGTGATTATCGGCCCACTCACATGCCGAGAATAAAACTAAATTTAGCAGCAATAGACATTTGGGATGCAGCAGAGAGCTAAGGTCATTTTCACCATTGCACACGGGTATTTGTTTGGCTATATGTGCGTAAGATCGATAAGAAAAGGGTGGAGAAAAACCTGTCGACATCAGCCTACGCTCAATGAAAGGCGCAGTTACCTGTCTTATCCGACTTATCTACATACCTGATGACGGATGACAGTGCATGACGAAGTGGCACACACCACTCGAATATACACCGGTATTCCACAGAAAAAATCCACCACTGCTGATATACGAACCCGGCCTCACGTAATAGAAAGCCACCACTAGTCCGATTAGTGGGTGATTCAGTTAGTCATGTAAGTAGTAAGCATGGTCCCTTAATACTAATAATAAAGTGACCGTGGTAGTAAGATTCGGGTGGAGTCAGGAGTGAAAACCTCATTTTTAAAGATCAGAGGGCATTCAATTATAGTTTAATAGAGCAAAAGTTTAAATCGGAAATCCGATTCTTCTGAAAATATTTTTTTTAAATTCAAATCGCTTCCAACTCCGAAAAAATTGGGCACGCAATGTCGCTTTTGATTCTGGTCATATCCCATGATATATCTCCGGGTACATAGCTCATTGATTATAAATAGGCTATTACCGATTTTCAAATATCCCACCCAAACCTATTTTGAATCTGTTCAAAAACTGCCAAGGTGGTTGACTTTAGTAGACTCTGAAGTGCAGCGTGACTTGTTTTCATTTCAGCCTAAGTAGTCTTGGGCTGAAATGAAAACTGGATAGTAAGTTAGCAGAGTATCCCGATTTCAGATCTCAATTTACTACGAATGCCTTTCCGAATTTAAGAAAAGAATTCTAGGATGACCACTGTCATGGGCAAGGCTGCTGGAACGAAATTCCTTCGGCTTGCATCGATGAGAGATTATTTCGTATCGTAAGCAACTGCGCTGACAATCACAACACACTTTTCACTCTCAAGACGTGAATAGAACTGTCGTCTTTTGCGAGAGAAGATGGAGGTGTGGGTGGATTGGGCTTACCGTCGGGACGGAAATGCCGGACACAATTCATTTGTTAGGTTCTTCACGTTGGCAAACTCATATCCTTATAAAACTTGCTAGAAAATTACAAATTGAGACATTCTACTTACTTCATCCATGAGCAAAATTTTTCTTGTTGTGTGTAGAACATGAGGTTGAATGTATCGTATTTCCCTCGGCAAAGAGAGAAAATGAATGAACCACGAGTTATCAATTTACTATGACAGACATTATGAAAGTAATGGATTTGTCGCTTTCCCGACGTTAACGAAAGTGAGGTTTACACTTGTTGATCATAAAATTACACATTACTCACGAATCCATGATCAACGATTCGGTCACTATGGCATCGACGACTTAAGCACTGACGTAACCACAGAAAATCCAATGCTCGGAAACTACGAAAAGTCCGGTTGAAGCAGTGCATTAGGTTGATCCACTTATTGTCTTTAAACTAGTGAGTAAGTGCCTCGCCGGTAATTGGCGCAAACTTTTTTGTCGGCCGTGGTACAAGAGAAGCTCTGTGCTGCTAAAAAAAAATTATCCTCTCAAAATCAGATACGACAGTGCAACGAAAATTTCAGTGATTCTAACGACATTCGCGATTCGCCAACTAAAATTCTATATTTTGATCTTTTCATTGCAGTTAACGCTATCACAGGCACCGCGGAGTCAGGAGAAATTTATCTCCACCTCCGCGTTTCAGGGAAGTGGACAGCCGGGAAAACCAGTCAAATGATGAACTTCGAGACTATTCTGGAGGAGGTCGGAGGATTCGGAAAGTACCAAAAATGTTTGTCCCTGGCCTTTCTCCCGGTCATGTTTGCGTACGCCTCAATCTACTGCGGGCAGATATTCTTCGCTCACACACCGGAGCACTGGTGCCGCGTGCCGCAGCTCGACAACCTACCGCAGGATGTCCGGCGATCGGTGGCCATTCCTCCCGAAAGCGACGGCCGCTGGAGTCAATGCAGTATGTTCGATATCAACTTCGAAAGAGATGCCAGCGGACAGGTTGGATCATGGTTGAAAATTCCTCCTGGCAACAAAAACCACCAACTTAATTGCATGACTAAAATATATAACAATCGGTAAAAATTAATATAATTGCTTCTTTCTTACAATTAAGAACGTAATATATGAAGAGATGTATAAAATTATACTCAGCTTCGACGCTCATTTTCAATACAAATCTAATTACTCCACTGGTAATATGTCAAATTATACGTAAATTATGTGCATAAATTTTTACCTTCACAGGTTGAGCACAACGCTTCAGGATCTTGGCATATCATACCTTGCAAATATGGATGGGAGTATGACCTCAATTCAACATTTCCAAGCATTGTCTCAGATGTAAGTTTCATGGGTTATTTATAAAAATAAATGTGTGCATCAATTGAAATTTTTTAAAAGTGGCTTCTGCAGAATAAGTTGAAAAAACATCAAATTCAGTTTATCAATTCTGAATGTGAAAATTATGGAGGCAATCACAATTGCAGCAATATACTTTTAAAAAACACTAAGCATGTCACCATAGCCTTACTCTTCAAGAGGCCTGGATACTCCCATGCCTTAGAAACGAAAATGTGGGCGGATTCTCTGGTTCTCACCTCTATGCTGCCGGCAGATTCAGGGAGGACTTCAATAATATCAAGGGAAAAGCAATGGTCGAAAGGGTGACCGTGGGAAGCGGAATGGGATCGAGGAAGGGGGGAGACTTGGTGGAATGACGATGGCCATTCATACGGATCGACAGTGGGGTGGTGGTCTCACCAATGTAGAATGATGGACAAATATTACAGGAGAGGCGATAGATGGTGTTGATGGAGGTGCAGGTCGCGGTAGTAGAAGACCAATTGATTGGACGTGTGGGACGGAGAAGCGGGCAACATTTACATTTTGAGCGGCGGCAAGGCGATGACAAAGGAGAGCGGGTGGGAGGTGGTTGAAGGGAGGGCCTGGTGGATTTGAAAATATCACGTAAGTTAGGCGGGCGTTAGACTGTTAGACTGAGGGGCAGGTAGGCAGAAGAAGAGCAGTGGAAGCGTTGTTCTTTATAATAGGGAACAAGTCTTTGAGGATCTTATTAATTCTAAGGGCGCCGGGAATGTATGTTGTGAACAGGTTAAGAGTTTGTGGGGAGTCAGACTTGGCACGGGGGGTGAATTTGGCGGTGGGTGGGAGGATTTTGTTGTAGAGTAGTTTTTCGGGGTACCCGCGTTCTCTAAGGGAGTGATAGAGGCTGTCCGTATATTTTTGGAGGGAAGGGGCGTTGTTACATATACGGTGTCCTCGGGTAGAGAGGGAGAACGGGATCGAACGCTTGATATGTGGCTGGTGGCAACTTTGGAAGTGGAGGTATTGTTAGGGACACCGAAAAATGGTAAATAAAAATCATCAAAAGCAGTGTTTAAAAATGACATATACGGTAAATAAAATCGTTTTAAAAAGGTGAAAGCTGAGTTTAATGTTGGGAAAAAGGAGTCTTAAAGGAAGGGTTTTTTTTAATATTATTAATAAAGACTTCATAGCAATGTGAACAAACAGTTAATAGTACATACATTTGAGATCCAATACAGAAGTTATGGCTACCCTACGCAACATAAAAAACACAGTAGGCAAAATTAAGTTAAAGGCAAATTGATGAGATAATGGTAATAACAATAACAGAGTGGAGTAGTGGACTGCAGGTAATGAAGTTCGATTCTTACGCTGTTTAAAATTTTTCTTTCAACCATTGAATAAAAAACATCACCCTTCATTTCCAAACTTTGTGTGTGGATACTGACTTTTTTGTACTTCTATCGCTTCAACTAGATTTACAAATGCGTCACTTAAAAATACACTGTAAAGTTAACGTAATGATTCCACAATTTAATTCTGTAATATAAATGTTTTCCAATCATTTCCTTTCGCCAAATTAAATTATTTTTTTTACTTATAATTTGGCATGAAATTTCTGATATTCTACTTTTTTTAACTGCCTACTAGCATTACCCTAGGAATACAGCACGGCTGTATTTTACAGCTTAATTTTTTTCTCGCACATCCGGGCCGGAGAAAAAGGTCAAGACGAGTATTTTTTATTTTGTTTTCCTCGTTTGTGGCACGGAAAAAATCTTCTTCTCATTTCATGACCCGAGTTACTTAACCTCTCCTTGTTGATATCTACCATACGTACATTACATTCGCGGGGCGCATCGATCACGAGGCCGCGAGATGTTAAAATCTCCGATTGGTTTGAAGGAAAAATTGGCCATTGAATGTGAAGGAGTTCTTTGTATGTACCATTTCGGCGAGGCGGACAATGAATTGAGTGGAGGGAGAATGTGGTGTCTGTCGTTGTGAGAGGTAGTAACGGAGTGATTCTAGGCCCTCGTTGTGTGGAATAGAAGTGTAAAGTTAATTAACATCAATCGTGGCCATAATAAGATTGGTGCCTGCGATTGGGACGGAGTGGAGTAGGTCAAGAAAGTGGTAGGAGTCTTTGATGAAAGAGGAAAGGGAAGTGACTATGGGTTGCAGGTAATGGTCGACGATGGCGGAGATGCGCTCTGTGGGAAAATTGGTACTGGAGACGATGGGGCATCCTGGGTTATTGGGCTTATGGATTTTTGGAAGTAGGTAGAAATATTTTCGGCGGCGCAACCGCCTTCTTCAGAGGATAGAGGAGAGGAGACTGAACTGGGATGGAGTGGAGAGGATGGCACTGAGGGGAAAGGATAGGGGAGGGGGTTGGAGTGTGGGAGGACAGGGGAGGGGGTTGGAAAAGGATGAAGAGGGGAAGGGGCGATTAATGACTAACATTGAGGCCCGGGGGATTATATGCTTGCAAAATCCAAATGTAAGCTAGCTCTAAGGAATTAAGTTTAAGTGCAGATGCTGTCAGGGGGAGGGAAGCCAAAACAGACACATTAAAACAATTGTTGAACGATTTCTCGTGGCTGAAGGAGTGTTGGGCCATGGAAAGAGAAGACTACTGAGGGGGGTCATTGCACGAGGAGCGGTGATTGTTGATCCTCCACTCCACCAAACATTAGAATCAACAATCACCGCTCCTCCTGCAATGACCCCTCTCAGTCGTCTTCTCTTTCCGTGGCCCAACACTCCTTCAGCCATGAGAAATCGTTCAACAATTGTTTTAATGTGTCTGTTTTGGCTGCATAAATTAACTAAACTTAGTTCAACTTACAGGCAGAGCACCCAAATTTGATTTTCTATTCCATGGATGTGATATGGAAAATTCATCACATGGATATGGAAACATCATTCTCCAGCCTCAACTGTCATACACATCCTTCCATGGTCATTATAGCAATGTATTACCAATACTTAAGTCATCTGTAAATACCAACCAATCATTCTTCCACACCAATAAATACGAGAGAAATACTTATATAGCATATTCAGGATGTGTAATAAGAAGTGATGCAAAGCACTTCCATCAGATAATGAAATAAACTTCTGATCAGATTACATATGCAAATTTCTGCTGTATTCATTAGACATGCTATCAACATGCTGCATATTTTAACTCTCCAAGAGATAACAATTTATCTCCTAACTCAGTATGTGAAACGTGACATGGTATTCCACATCACCGTGGAATTCCGAAGTGAAGATTTCTAGCATGATTACCTAAATTAGATCAATGCAGAAAGAATACAATCCCTTACCTCCCTGGCTTTCTCATTAGTATCACCTGGAAGGAATCAAAAATGGTTTCCGAAAAATACTTCTCCATAAATGCCCAAATAAAAATAAAACGATATGGAAAATTCATCACATGGATATGGAAACATCATTCTCATGACCTCAACAGTCATACACATCCATCCATAGTCATAATCGATCAATCGATAGTCACTTCCACGTTATACCCAACAACCCATCACAATGGTGCGTGGAGGGGGGTGAACCATCACCATGAATACATTTTAAATCAAAAGAGAATTTAATTTACACTCACTATCATGAAGGCATTCAAAAATACAAGTCTGTGCATGTGGTACCTATAAGCTAATAAGTGGTACGAATAAATTGCTAGTCTCTACAAAGTACCTAAAGCAATAATTATTGAGTAGTCGAAAATTCTTTAAGTATACATAATAATTAATATATATTCTGTTGTTCTAATTATATAAGTAGTTAATAATGTATCCTAAGTTTTCAGATGCCTATGATGAATATCACAAGCAGAGTGCACTTTTCACATATTTGTATGCAAATAATATACCTAATTTATATCTGAAATTATTTGCTTCCAATGTCAAAAATAAGTGCTCACTTCTTAGTTAAAATGGTGTATATTTATTATAGTTTAATTCATTAGATTAAAATAATTTCATTGGCAACTTTAATCACCAGATCAAATGCTAATATTTCCCCATGTCCTTGACAGATGAACTGGGTGTGCAATGACAGCTGGCGTCCAGCAGTCGGTCAAGCATCATTCTTTGTAGGAGCAACACTGGGAAGCATAATATTAGGGGCTGTAGCAGACAAATGGGGGAGAGTACCATCTCTGGTGGCAGCTAATACAGTTTCCGCCGCAGCTGGATTAGGAACAGCATTCATACCAACAGCTCGCTCAATTCCATCAGGGGAGAACATCTCATCTGATTTCAACAAATTGCTTCAAATAGATAATTCTTCACTGCCATTAAATGGACAAAATTTCACCATAGCATCATCAAATGACTTTCTCTCTCCTTACACAACATTTTTGCTCCTGAGATTTGTGAATGGATTGGGGTACGATGCTTGCTACATGATGGCATACATTTGCAGTGAGTAGATATCCTTATAATAATATTTATTTACGGGCTGAAAACCCTTTTATGTAAGTACAATTGAAATGTATTGCACAGTTATCACATTTAAACATAATAAGTACATCAATTAACATAGTAAGAAATATAATACAAAATTAATAATGACATAAGAAACTATGTTTTAATCCACAGCATTTTTTTATCTGGTACAACTAGTTTCAACGTGTCACGGCATTATTCATAATGGACTTCCACAAGGTTACGCCTGAAAGGATTGAATTCATAAAAATATATATATACATATACAAATATAAATTCAAACAGAAGCTAAAATAATAACATTAACGGAAAATAATAATATGCTGTATGACTAATTACATTAATATTATAGTTATGCCTGCAATAAACCTCTTACTAGAGAATCAGTCACATAAAGTAGATGTTATGCACTACTTAATCGAGTGCCCGCATACTCTACTGCATGAATAGTGGTAAGGTAGAGAATACACCACTTCCAAGAATAACTACATATTCATAGTAATATTCATATTCATATGACAACAATCTGCCAAATATTCAATGTTCACACCATATCATGTTATAGGTCATTATATGAAACTGACACCACTCATTCAAGCTCCAACCTAAATGCGGAACATAAACATTTTAAGCAGTAATTATAAGCACTGTTGATCAGATTTACACTTTACTATACGGCTTTACGTAACTCGAATCTCTTCATTCATGATATTCTGCTCATTAAAAGCATAGTTGGCACGGGAAGGCTGAAGTATTATCATATTTCCTTTCTGAATAAATAGCATCAGACTAGCATCAGCAATTATGACTGATATACTCTACCCTATTTATATATGACAATTATTCCATTCCCTCCAACCAAAACAAGCCCTAAAACCATTGAGTCTGGTTTATGCTCAGCTTCCACCATAAATAAAACTCTACAGTTTTGTTGTTTAGCATATATTTTCATCTCCAGCCGTAGCATTATTCCACTTATTTTCCTATAGTATAAAAATAAATGCAACTTGAGAAATGGAAGCAATATTTGTCATATTTTTTTCATGCAGTTTTAGAGTATGTGGATACCAAGAGAAGAGCACTGATGGCAAATCTACCTTTTGCTGTGTTCCTGACAATGGCTTTGGTTGCTCTACCAGGGGTTGCATACGCTGCATGGAACTGGCGTATTTTTTCCATTCTCATCTGCATACCACTTGCATCAATAATTCTGGCACCTATGTAAGATATAATTAAATAAGTAAAATAACATATAAAATATGAACTAAATATAAACATTCCGAAATGAGATGAAGAACTCGGTGGAATTTTATATCCATGATATGTAGATGAATAGGGTAGTCAGGTCATGTGTATGTATTTCTGTTTTCTTTCTACTAATGAAATGAATACCTCTCAACTTCATCAGAGTAGTTCCAGAATCCAGTCGATGGCTCCTATCCAAAGGAAAATATCATCGGGCAGCAAAGATTTTAAAAAAGGTTGCCAAAGTAAATGGAAAGAAGCTACGAGAGAACTTTGAGGAGGAATTAAGAGAGAAAGGGAGAAAGTTGGCAGAGGAAGCTAAACTGAATACTGCATCTACATCAGACTTGTTCCGCACTCCCAAACTACGCAAAAGGGTTCTCCTCATGCTAATTCTATGGTGAGGCAAGGAATATGAAGGTGGGCACATAGTAAAAACCCATTGATGTACATATGAAATTGTTGTTACTCATAAACCACTATTGAGATAAACAACTGAAACTTGCACTAACAGACTAACTATAGTTCAATTATTCCATCACGGGAGTGAAATTTTATATTGTTTTACAAAGATCATACCAGATGTCTAATCAATTAACATATTTCATATGGGTAGATTTTTTTAATTTCCCTGCAGAGAGGCAGCTTAGCCAATCACCAAATGCCAATTGGATTCACTCCACTCCCTGCATATGACACACAAGACACCATTGGTATCATCCATAAGGCATACGTTAAATTAAGGAATACAATATAACCATGTAATTATTTTAAATCATATTATTTGGAAACAAAATGAAATATCAGATGATCAACCCAAGCACTATACTTGAATTTCCTTCGAAAATCAAAATTTTCTCAATATTTAACTGTAGACGAACATTAATTTCACAACTTGAGTGTATCATACATGATCCTAGAACAAGTGGCTGCAAGTATGAATATCATTCACTGTTTATCATCTCATTTAAATCCATGCTATATGAACACAGGCAAATTTTCATCACGTTCCTCCTCTGGTCATAAAAGTCCCATTATGATGATATTTTTTCTCAGTTATTTAGGTTAAAATATTTGTCCAGAAAATGTGTATTATTATTATATAACTTTCTACAACTTAGAAACAAAGATATACCTACATATAGAAGCCAGGAAAAATCATGAATCAAAAAATGTTCACTAATAGTGCTGAATAGTTTAATTGATGATTATTTGGTTATGATTTCTGAAAGTATGAAAATAGGGACCTTAGCCTATTACTCCACATCAAAAATAAATCACTAATTCATTGAATTAAACCAACAAGCTACAGCTACTTCCCATCAGAGGCATTTTAGTTGAGTATATGAGAATGCCATAAGAAATATTTGCTGCACTTCCTGAGCATCCAATACAACTTATTAGTGAGTAGCATGAATGTAAACCCTCATAAAAAACCAATTTTGCTTTCAGGGTTCTCCTCACAGTCGTCTATGATGGGCATGTTCGAAATGTTGAAAACTTGGGGACCAATCTATTTTTAACATTTAGCCTCACAGGAATTGTGGAAGCCCCAGCATGCATGTTACCTGCTTACACGCTAAACAAATTTGGACGAAGGCCATCCTTTGGGATACCTCTTGCTCTGTCTGGAGTATCTTATCTCATCATAATAGCAATACCACGATGTAAGTTAATTTTCATCTAATCACTAACCAGGGTTCTGCAACAATTACTAATTCCAGCCTCTACAATTGGTGTTTCATGATTCCATGACTGCTTATCAACTGCAAACACAGCATATCTCTTGGGTCCTGAAAACTTAATTACATAAAGTAGAAGGAAAAACTTATTTTCATTCACAACCATACAAAACTGATTTGTCAATCCAGCTCCCATGCTGATACATATTTGATTTCATGGGGAGAATTCCAGTGTCATTAAATTATCTCAGAACTAAACGCATTACTTAGGGCAGTTGTGCACCGGATGTAACACCACATTCCTAAGATAACAATGAAGACTAATGATGTTTAATAAACCTCTTATGGCTCATAAATTTTCATTTAATGGATCTATATCACTAGTGTATGGCCATCTTAGATTGCATCTTTATGGTTCTTAAAATATTCTTAAATTGAAGCACAACCAATTTTCTTTTATATGCATCTATGAGCAAATTTCCTTTTTATTACAAACAGCATCTTCAGGAGCAATCACAGCAGTAGCAGTTGTTGGACGGCTGTGTGTGGTAGCAGCACTTAATTCATGCCTGCAGTTCTTCGTTGAGCTCCTTCCAACACGGCTGAGAGGGCAAGGAACTAGTTTTGTGCATGTGGCAGGACACATGGCATCCTTGGCATCACCTTTGATAGTCTATTTGGTAAATGACACTCTTAATATAAAAAAACATGTCAGTAACAGTGATATTTCTGCTTGCATTAAAAAACAAATGCAACTAACTCCATACACTTTCAAAAAAAAAGGAAAACAAATTCAATCAAAAACCTCCGATGTCACTACAAATCTATTAACAACTTTTTGTTTAACTTCTATCATCTTAACAGGCTGACGTGTACTACTACCTTCCCTTCCTGATTCTGGGTCTACTTGGATTGATAGGAGGAGGGCTGGCATTCTTGCTTCCTGAAACTGCACACCAACCACTGCCAGAAACTGTAGAAGACATTGAAAATTCCTCAATGGCAGCAAAAAACTCCAGACTAAAATTTCCAGGAGTTATTTTTCGGTAATAATCTCACGTACAATTTGGTGAGACAGTATTAAATAATAGTTGATAAAAGTTAGGACTTAAAACCTACAGCAAAAACTAGATAGTGTTTCTAGTAAGAAACAATACACATATGCTTAACCATACATTTCTCCGGGGAAAAAAGTTAAAAGTAAAACTGACTGGTCATTCAAATATACTTCAGCCATATTATTCAGCTGCCCAGGTAAACTTAGTTATATGGTTTGAAATTTCATCCGCCGGTCATGATTACACCTACTGGCATGGTAGGTACTAATTATAGTTATCCCTAGGAAAGGGCCTAGCCACGTTGAAACAAGGGTCCCCTCCCATTAGATCACCAAAGTAAAGCAACATTGGACCCGGATGAAAGTTGGATGGGAGACCCTCATACCTCTTTTCCCCTCACTGCAAGTGGTAGGTATGTAGATTAATGGCTAACACAATGGATCCTAAGAGTTCTAAGTGCTCCAGAAGGCCCCCACCTACCCCTCCCAATTAATTTTATTTTATCCGTGAATTTTCAAGGGTGCATTCCTGACTTAACTGGAAACAGGTAGGAAATATTTATGGCCATAAAACCCATGGCAACTATAAACTTTCCAGCAAGCCTAAATCCATAATTACAGCCATTATATTTTAATTTTATTACCTGTACAAATTGTGATATAAATCTTAACACTGACTGCATGAAATCACCATACTTTAATATATGTATACATGTACAATAAATCTCAAGAACTGTTCCTTCAAACATTACCCTTAAGGATATATGGTATGCATGCACAGGGTTATACCTAATGTATGTACTGTTGTGGAGGATTAAAGCTATGGAACAAGGTACACTAAACCAGAATCGTTCATTACTCTCGAGGCTTCCACAGTATCTAATTGATGACTTCATATCGCTTCCCAGAATCTCCGTATTATAATGCAACAAAATTCAAATCAACCGAAAGACAACACAGGTTGTATGTGAAACTATTTTCCCTATATCAACAGATGTGACAGAGATTCCTGGAAGCTATGTGCAGCCATACATTCTTTCATCATATTCTAAGCAAGTTTTTATAAAGTATTTAGCCCCCAACATCCTGTCCATAGGTGAGCCTCTGGGCCTATGCTAACTGTAAATAGCAACAATTACCTAATATACTTATTGAGTAAACTCCATATGCTTATACTGATATCTTTCATGAATTCTAACACAGCTTGTCAACTTTTAAATTAACTCAGGGTAACAAATGAAGCTAATCCATAAAATTAAAGCTAATCACAAGATACTGTACACTTGCTTTTCTTTTCTTGAAACCCAATGAGGTGGAGGCGCATGAGTGTCCCTTTGGCAAGATAAACCCCGGATTTTAAAATATTAAATCATCAGGGATATTTAATATTTTGGGATATTTAGCAGGCTTGTTACCCTGAAAATTTCTCATTCAGACTATGCAGCATTAATGCATGCCATTCCAATGTCTTTTTTCTAGCTTGCACTAATTCTACCTTGCCAAGCCTATTTATTCTAAATTGCAGAACTTCTGAAGCTTGCAACGAGCCTCTGGAAATAATTGGAGAGAGACAACCGATCAAAGTAAGTCAACTTCCATAAATGAGCTACAAACCTTTCACCTTTGATTGGCTTCAAACAGTACTCACCATGTTACACCAACCTGTGCCACATTTTTATTAGAATAGCATTAAAATTGCAATATGCTTCTGAGGTAGGAAGGTACTTGATTGAAAAATATTTTCACAATCATGTATGGACCTATCCAATTTCCCATAGGTACTTGATAGAAAGATATTTTCACAATCAAGTATGGACCTACCTAATTTCCTGTAGGTACAAACACCGCTGCTATCCATCAAAACTGGCTGAAGTTGTTATTATCAAACAAACACCATCTTCATTTCACCAGCAAACCATAGACCAGGCATTCTACCCTCAAGTAATCATGAACCAAACCTTACGGGACAGTTGGGACTTCAAATGCTTTATTTTACTGCAGAAATAGTTTATGATAGGGAAAATATCATAACATCATCACCAAATGCTGCTTACGGAATAAAATAATTTCCTTAAGACCCCTTTTTTTAGATTCCATCACAATAAAGGAAGTTGTCCTCCATTTGATAATACTAAGTAGTTCAAAGACCTACGTCAGGGGTTTGCGGGAAGCCATTTACTGATGAAAATAAAATTCGAATCGTGAATTGTCGAAGGTTAAAATATAATGCACCAATTGGTTTCATGTAATTGTGTTAGAGACACTTGTGAAATGCTGCGGAAATAGCAATGTAAACCTCCCCTTAACAGTATTCAACTCCGTTGGCGGGCAATAGATAAGATCCCTCTGCTGCATTCCTGAATACTCCAAGATTATTGGAGACGTCCATTAGAGCCAAGAGCTTATCCATGAATTTCCTTCAATTCAAAAATTAATTACAGTGGCACTACTGCCTCCACACTGGCCCATCATTTAATAATTTTAGTCATTCATGAGCATTCCCGAAAATTACTTTTACTAGGGCCACTCTATACATATGTTACCACATTAAGGCTTTTTTTTTTCGAACAGGCCCACCAGCAGCCAAGCAGTGACAGCGATGGATGAGGGAGCCAACATTCCTCTGCTGGGGCCATCCACGAAACCTACACCATATGGACATCGGCTGGAAAAATGAAATTTAGCATATGCTCAATGGCACCTAGTGCTGTGTACATATCCACTGCTCTTATCACAATTATGTATTTAAATGTACTATATTAAATAAAATACTATTTTTTTACTTGCCATGTTAGATGATTTCTATCATTGAGCGATGGTTTAGCATCGCTGCGATGGCAAAACATCAATACTAATGTAATACCAAGTTCAACTTACTCAGCAGGCAATTACTGTGATATTTGGTAGCCCAAAAAATCCCTTCCATTTACATCATTCAATTCCCATTCATTGCACTGGACATCAAACTAGGTTTTGATGAATGACAATAACCAAATTCTCCACTCAGCATTTAAACAATTAACACGTCCATTGGTTTATAAAAGTTTATTCTGAACTAATAACTTCATTAGCTTATTATAACAATGAAGGTGACCAAGTCTTTGTTCAAATGAGTCTTCCTGCACAGTCAAAAACAATTGGTGGAAACCATTCAAGCAAGAAATTATATAAAAACTCAAAATACTCAGACATACTTTAAGATGACACCGGTAAAACATAAATATGGTGCTACCACTTTCAATTGCAGAAATCAGCAGTAGGGGTCTCCAAGAAAGGGACTTGTGCCTATTTCCTATTCAATGGTGAAAGGATCACTTGTTCAAATGTATGTATGTACCATGTACATTACTTTTTGAAATTTAAGGTTTCAATAGGTAAGGCCAAAAGCTTTTCACAATAAGTATCCAATGTTTTCATTTAAGTATAATGGGTAAGACACAAGTAATTTGTGTTTCGAGCACTTCCAATCAAATACCAACCCTTTCATCAGGAACTGGAATTTAAACGTACAATGTTTCCCACGATTCCAAAGGAAAATGACACTGCTGCTAAAATATTGCCACATCGAACTTGTCTCTTGCTCTTGGTGCTTCCAGCTACAGAATTGCAGCAATAGATACCATTCAAAATCAAACCAAGAGCAAGATCAAATGAAAATGCTGTGACATATGCAATATTAGCTGCCAAATCAGGACTTACTGAACATTTAATGCAACAACCATGAGGTAGATTACTATGCCAATTCTCAAAGAAAAAAGATAAATAGGCAACTCAAATTTAAGGCTTGTTGATGGGCTTAACTTCACTGCAATGAATGGGTTATTCATTTTCCTACTGATACTGATGCTAATTAAAACAAATGCTAAAATGCATTCAAAACTCAAGTGTCATATACTTTTACATGACACCATTCTTCAGGTATATTAAATGGAAAAAAATTCTTATCAACAGTCTTGAGTTGCCTTCTCCTAGAAAACTAACAAAAATACATAACCAATAATGTTTTATTGACCAAAATCATTAACTTTAAAAATTATTGGCTATAAGTAAATCTAACAAATGTAAAATGTACAATCATAATAAATACAAGTATACTAATAAAAGGATGAGCACCATGGTGGCCCCCATAGAAGTCCACTTCCAAACCCATTTTGATGCTTACGAAAGAATACCTTTTAAGACAACCTGAGAAAAGGCCTATGTACAAAATGCAGCATGGTGACTATACTTACAGAGTGAGATGTGGTCCAAAGGAGTAATAACTTATGGCACCACTAGAGTAGTTTGAAAAACTGACTTTTAAACTGTTATTTAAACGTTTTATACATGAAAATGTTTATTACAGTCCCTTTCTCAAAGTACCGAATGTTACAGATGTTAAAATGTACACACGAAAGGTTCATTTTTTTATAATGAAGTGTTTGAGTCGACACATTAAAACAGGGTCACCACTCAAGCTTCTTGAAACTATGAACAACTGTTATTCATGTCACACACATCATACAGTCATTTTCTCTCTCTCTTTCATCACAATTTACTATAACTCATTCAAATTACCTCCATGTTAGTCTGGAGATTTTCCTTTCATTACTCTGGAATTTAGTGTTCTTACAAACAAGGTGCTATAGAATGGGAAAGCCGCAACTAGAGTAAGCCTTGTGACCAGTGGATTTTCAGCTCACCACCAACACTATTCACACATTTACAGTATCTCACCCACTGAGGCCAACCTAAATCATTACAAATCCAGTAGTTTTTGATTCCACGTTAACATATATATATTTATTTACACACATATATATATGGCTTAATACAAATAAATAAGTGCATAGTACTTGTTCTCTCTATGCAAAGCATGCTTTAAGCTCACACTAACAAAAATTTATAATTTCATGTCTTTACAGTTATGCGGCTTTCCCATCCTCCAAGTGTTTTCCTCCAGTTGATATACAATTGGTAAATCCTCTTACTTAATGCAGAAAAGATTCCTCAAACATCCAGCAAGGGCCAAGGATTAAATTAAAGGACAAACCACAACAAAGATGCCTAGTTAAAGACTATTGTTGGCAAACTATTTTACCAGAAGAGATGAGTGCTTCTATATGGCATACAATAGAGAAAACTTAGTGCCTGAGCCGTAGCTCTATCACGTAGGTACTTGAATTTCAAATTATACATAGCAAACAATGAAATGCTGCAAATAGCCACAAAGGTTAGAGAAAATTTGCCAGAGGCGATTCGAAAATAAGTTAGCAGATGAGCAGCATTAAATTCAGACTAATAGAATCATTACAGGTCATGAGTTTTAATTAATGATCCACTTTCATAGAAATAAAAGATTATCACCTCTCCAGAAATTATTATCATGAATGAAAAGTCAGGTCACCCAGTGCAATGACTGACCACACACAAAACAAACTCGATGGAAGTTGGATGCACATACTTAATTGAATCTTCTTCATCCACACATTTAAAGTTGTTTATAAATAATTTGAAAGAGAAACAGACAAAATGGAAATGCCAGATTGTAAAATACAGTACAAAAACCATTGAAAATTGGATGTTAAAACAAAAAAGAGAAGCTGACAGGTGGGGACTAGAGGGGTAGAGAGGTAGCCACAAGAGAGGAGGTTCAATCAGGTGCCAGCACATGATGAAGCCTCATACGAGCCATCACTCATGATACCTCAGAAAGGGCATTTCCTTTCGGCTTTCAGCAAAGGGGATGCAATTCAATAAAAACATTCACACTTCCATTCACACACAAAAAACCTGCCTTCTCAATTCGCATTCCTCAACAGGGAGATAGGTCACAGAATGCACCAAGTCACTTGGGAGAAATTCACATAGCCATGAAACATTATGGTATGAAAACCAAATAAGATAATTGAGATGAACTGAATGGAGATATTGCAAGGACGGCAAAAACAATTGGCAAACTGTGTGAAAAGCTAATTGGCAATTGAGTTCCAAAAGAACAACTGATCAAAACATAAGCATACGACACATCCTCACAGCACAGTTGACAAATCAATTCTTCCCATGCCCCATTCTCTCCCAAGAGCCTATTTTGCCCTTCATTTCTCGCCCAGTCATAACCTTCCATATCTATCTTCTAAGAGATGCCTCCTCAGGCCATACACACACGGGTAAAAATTAACATCCATGAGCTCAGGAATCACATCTCTGCATCTCCACCTGATCTCCCTTGAAGTAATGCAATGAATTACATTACATCTGATGTATAGTAATACTTTCTTCTACATAAAATTGTTTCTGTAGAAATTTGAAATTTTGCACTTTCTAGTTTTAATTCACAATCTATAAGGAAACTCGACCTTTTCACGTGAACCATTGATTTATTGTTAACACTTTCATCCCAGAAGCCATAACAATTAAATGACGATTCTTTGAAAGAATTTAAAAATTCAAGATAACATCCTCTTAGGAATGAAAGGGTGTTTGGATAGGAAATGAAGGAATAGGTTAACAGAGACTCAAATTCAACCATTCAAACGGGTGCTATTTCTTTCCACAAGGAAAAACTCCCCTTAAATAGATAAAAATGCACACCTTTTTTTTAAATTTCAAATGCAACCAAATAGTCAAAAGCATGATGCCAACATGACATTTAAATGGTGCATACAATATGATTAACTTCAAGAAGGGAATGAAGCATGGAAGTCAAGGATACAAGACGATGGGAGGTACAAGAGGCATAGTGGACTCCTCAGTAAGGAGACCACAAACAAAATTACAGCGACCAGGAAGGGGATATAAGCAGGAGAGAGAGAGGTTGAAGGCCAGTATGAAAATTAAATCAAAAAGGGATTTGGGTGAAATTCAACAAATCTAATACACTCATTTTTCTCCTGCTCTCTCCCCTGCAGACCGAAACAACTCGCAGCCAATACAAGTTGCAAAATGGTATGCCTACAGAGCAAGCACTCACACAAATACTCCTCCTAAAGAGCTTCTGCTCAACTGAATCATTGCTCTGCACCAGCACTTCAGATACAACAATGCTTCAAATAAAAAAATAATAATGAATTGTCGTTTCCAGTTCCTGTCAAAATATCCTCAGTGCACTACGGCACATTCCAACACACACTGCACAAGAGTACACAGGCAACATGGCCAGGGGTCAGCTATTACTTATGTTCCCACCATGACCTTCAGAGGAGGGCAAAAAGGGGGTTTTGGGGTGGCATGACCCCCTACACCTTCATGTTGTTGGATGTCCACTTTCCCTTCGCCCCACACAATATACACAACAACTTCTTCCAATGGCAGCAGGATGAATGCAAAGCCCCTAGCACATTCTCCAAAATGCATACATCCACTCACTGGCACTTCGCCTGAAGAACCATCTTGAGGTGCTGACTTCACTGCTGGGAGGAGTTTCCTTGCGGAGCAGATGACGAAGAAGGCTGAGGTCCACCGGGAGAGGCCACAGAGCCGCCACCACCTCCTCTGTCACCACTCCCTCCAGCTCCTTCAATCACGATTAGATGCCAAGGCAGAAGAAACAAATCCAGTCAACGATGGCAGTTCATACTAAGACAATAGTACAACCAAGCAAGCATAAAACTTCAAGGCAGTAAAAAAAAAGCTAACAGCTAAAGAACACTAAATATACATCCTTGATTATAAGCTAGAAAATATCTAATGACTAGGAACTAGGGGAAAAGAAATTTTTAAAGCAGAGAATGGAAATCACAGCACAAACTCCATGCAAAAAAAATATCAAAAAAAGGGAGTACAGAAGGCTGAAATGTATCTTGAAACCAGAAAATGCAAGTGGAATGAAGTAAGGGCAAGTGAAATGCACAAACCAACAACCACAAGCACCTAACTACAGCATTTAATTCAATGCATTACTGTAAAATTCTCATAAATATAATAATATGTCACTAAAAATCACAAGCTATGAAGCACAACATAAAATTTGGTCTAACTCTGAACAGGGTCAGAACAGTTAAAAGTCTACCTCCTCCAGTACGAAGAGCGTCGTTCGTACTGTGAACAGTGCCTTTTTGAACCGCATTATTCCAGATAGCCTGAAGTTGGTGATTTATTGTAAGTTTCTGTTGTGACAATACCCAACAAAGTGCAACTCAAGTACACAATAACAATTAAAAACCACGCAGGAGATAGTGAAGAAACACAATGAGGGTACTTGAGCTAGCACTTCACCAAGTGAATACGCTTATTTACAGTCCAAGATTCCTACTATAATGAAACAGAAAGAGTGCCCAAGAGAATTTAAGTTTCTGATGGGGCCAATACTCAGCAAAAAAAAAAGAAGAGTGTTAATTTTCGAATGGAGATACTCCTATTCTGAATCAGAGTGACTCAATTCCATATCCAAGGGCTGCCCTTGACTGGGAGAATGATATCAATGTGGCTGGCTTGGAAGAGAGAAGAATCTTAGGAAGCATAGAACAGGCGAGCAACAATACTGTTGCATTGAAAATTATTATTTGTGGAAAGGTTCTCCATCTGTCTCTTATGTTTTACCATAAGCTACTGCTCAGTCATATTTAGCTTATTTGTATCATACCACAATCAATAACGTTGAGTGCATAACTTACATAAGCTCGCAATGCCTTTTTCTATGCATGCATTTCTTCCAGTATCGTTGAGGTAATTGTGATGTAGAGATGATAGCATGAGACCAAAAGAAAGATACCCAATTGTCAATGCAGATTTATAAGCTACCAAGAGCTCATACCTCTAATCTGCTATCTTACTATGAGATATTGACCATCATGACATCATCAAAAATACATCAAGACTGTAGAATGTGAGAAGCTTCATCTTCCAAAAGAGTAAACCAATTTTAATGCAATAAATTGTATCTAGTAAAATATTCATTACTACATTTATGTAAATTGAAAATTTTTTGTCACCTCTGATAAACTTATAGTAAATTTTATTTGGAATAAATCACAATGTTCTTTGCCAGAGTAGTCCAAATGAAAGGCCATCCTAGATTCGGATGAATACAATACTCATTTCTTCTCGTGCACTTATTAACAATATACTGATAGGATTCACCTTTTCTATCTACGTAATAATTTCTGAGCAAACAAAAGTCTAGAAAAATGTTAAGGGGCAATGATGAAATAAATTTGAGGTACTATATTTACAAAATCAACATCTCAACATGGATATAACTAACCACTTTAATGGGGAGAGTGTATTTAACCATGGGTCAGAGAGAACAAAGTTGGGGAGAGCATCTAGACACACTGCCACAGATCCATTTCTCCCAAAGAAAGGTTCGTAGAAGTTCATAGACTCATCTTTTGTGCCTGTGATCTGCATGGTTTTACCATCTACAGCAATATTTTTTAACTTGCTAGTGAAAATGTTGGATGCACAGGCATCCTTTATTTCGGGGAATGTTTCGGTGGTTTTGAGATCAAGGAACCCCCTGCTGATACTTTCTATAGCAACAGAATGTGTCAATAGAATATGAAGCAATAAAATGGCAAATAAATTTTTTCCTGTAATAAAATAGCATAAAACTTACATTTTGTTGATAACAGTTTAGATAAATGTTTGTGGATAAAATGGTTTTTACTCTAAAAATGTAATTTGCATGCAAATTTAATATAAATTTGCAAAAGTTAATCATATCTATCAGCAAATAAATATCCCCCACCAGGGGAGTGACTACTAAAAAAAAAATAGGCCCCCATTATCAAAAAATTTTAAATTTTGGAGGGGGATGGATCAATCACACAATTCCCCAGCAATGCATGCTTGAGTTATCAACTGAGTGTCACAGAGAAATTAATATTCTTAAATTGAAAAATTAATAGGTGCTCTAAATATTCACCATTAAGATTTCACTATCGCATTAGCTTTCAATATTAACGTCATCATGTTCATTAACTTGGGTATATGATTGACTGTCAACTGGAATGAGCAGTGTCAATCATATCCATCCTCACTTAACTACAGTGGCATACAAATTTCTGGGAGCAATGGTATCGAAATGTTAAAAAGTCACTTACACTTTACACAAATCCACGATGACAAGACTATGAAAATAAAATCTAACAAACATTCTGCAAGTAACAGCAACAACAATAAAATGGATGAAACGAAAATAGGACTACTTCAAAGCCAACAGTTGAGTTATCGCATGTCTTCACCACTCAGCAATATATATCCCTGCATTTAACAAGCAGTTTATGTTGGAATCACATCTATGTCAGACAAGAATCATTAAGTTGGCACTACATAATCCCATATTGGTTTTGTTAACAACAATGGGTTTCAGGATTTTTGAACATCAGGCAGACAGAGCAGAGATTGTATGCTGGTTAGCCAGTTATTTTCTGAGACTAGAGAGAAAATTGAAGGTCATTAAGTGGAATGCACAATTAAAGGACTAGATTTAGCATCTTAGCACCAGAAGTACAGTAAGAACAAGAATGGTATTGCTCTGCAAGGCTTCAAGCCACTTACAAGGGTAGATCATGCATGTTGCAGCATCATCTTGAATGTCATATTTTGTTATCAAGTTCAGAACAATAATTGCTCCAGTAATCCAGTTGGGTGAATGAGCTAATATTTAGCTGTAATATTTACTTTCATTCATTATGTTCAGAAGTTTCAAAATAAAATGAATAAATTCCTCATTTAGATTATTGTGCTGTAGTGGTTACAGTTTGTAGATCCAAATCTAAATGCTGATATTTGAGACTCTTATTGCGAATATTTTTCTCATCTCCTTTCCAAGTATTTCCATTGTAAATTGTGGACAATGTGTATTGCACCTGGGTAGAGAGCCACAGCAGCATAGCAAAGGAGTGCTTACCTTTAAATATGTGTACTTTGGTCAAATTAACCCTGTTGGTCATTGAACACACAAAATTTAAAGGGCACCCACAAGCTGCTATTTCATTGCGATGCTGGCTTGCTTCATAAGTGTCGACTGGATATCAAAACTAAACGAGCACCAATACTTCGTGACATTAAAAGTGAGACAAGTGCTTAGAATTAGTCATGGAAAAGCAAGTAGTGAAAAGAAAAATATCAATTGAGAAGCTCAACCTCCTCTGAAAGGTAGATGGAAATCCATGAATCCTTGTTGAAATAGCAGCAAAAATTAAAGTTCTGCCATCAATACTAAACATGAGCTCATTATGATCATCCCTTAAATTCGGCATTTCTGCCTTCGCTCCAAACTCATTTTCAAAAAATATAAAAATTTAAATAAATTATTGCAGCATAATCAAGTATTATGACATTAATTGATCTGCATTATAAATTTTAAAATGACGACCAAGGTATTTTTTACGTGCCTCCAATTTTGCAGTCTTACTGAGGAAACCCAGTTTTGTAACTTGGCTAGAATAACCAAGTTAATCAGTGAAACAGATATCATAACAAAAGAACAATCCCTAATCAAAATTCCATTTCATTCCTGTGTTTCATATTGTTACGGCAACCACCTAAGAGATGATAACCCTCTGCAGCTCTAAAAAAAATTGAGCCATTTTTCGTCCTCACAGTAAAAACATGCTCATAAGCAGTGATTAATGGATCCAGGTTTTTTTTTGGGATCCGGAACCGGATCCTTGCCTTGGTATTGGATCTTTGTCTCTGTTTCCGATCCTTAGTTTAATATACTAGATTTTGAATTTCATTTGTTCTGATCCTAGATTTTTAATATATAAAGAAAAACAGCAACAATATTATTTCCAAAAAAACAAATAAACTTATTGTAGACAAAATCAACTTCCTATCATCTGTTTGGATAGTACATGTTTTCCTGGATCAAGATTTAAGGATGCACCTAAATGTTATTATTACTCCTAATATAAAGGTCACCTCCCTTATCACACACTCATCAAATGATAAATTTTTAAACCTGTAAAACTATTCTTTGGAGTGCAGTTAAAAGAAACTTAAGTTCAATGTCATTAATATTTGATTTATTTTCCAAAATATAAGACCCTATTGATGCCATATTGTATCACCCTCTAATCAGGAAGGATCAAATATAATTATAGAAAAAAAGACTCCAAGCATATCCCAAGCCAAGAATAATATAATATAGAATATTAAATAACAAACAAAATCAAAAACCTAAAATTAATTCAGCACACAATGGGTTTACATTAACTTCGGTTGCTGCTGTAAACAAAATCCTTGAATGCTTTCATTTTCTTTTTTAGAAGCACAACAAGATTTTTAATGCAGCTAGGATATTCCATTTTGGAATATGTGGGGATATCAGTTATAAGATGAAGTCTTTCATTTGGAATTTATAAGGCATATAGGCAACTTTTATTTAAAAATTGTAACTATGCACTACTGTGCTCTTAGGAAAGAACACAACTCCTATTGCTGGTTTGCAACGAGTGATAACTGCAAACATAATCAGTGTGATAATTCCATCAGAAAGGGAAGGAAATGTGTGAATATTGGGATCTTCAAAGATGAGCACAGGGATAAAGTCCTAAGGTAAGGTAAGGTGAAGCATTGACATGTGGTGCAATTTCATTCCTAATACTGAAAAGACCAACAATTGCACATTCACTCTAGGCACTTACCTATTTAGTATAAATATTTTTATGGTGGTAGTGCGCTTGGAGTGCAAAATTTTTTTGTTAAGCTTGTAAGTACGCCAAGGATTTCATAAATTAGAATACATAGTGATTCACTCTTATATTTCACAGAGATTTTGAGGAAGGGTATAGGGTTGGTAAGGTAGCTAGAGTACTGATTTTCCGTCCCGAGGGCTAGGATTCATACCCTACTTGGGGTAGATATTTTTCATTCGTATAATGGTTCCTACATGAGGACTCTGTGGAGAGCACCTCAGGTTCAGTACTCTGTCCATCCAATTGGATATTAAAAAATGGACTTTTGGCAACGGACCCTTGTTGCTGTTCTTATAGAGTAGGCTTAGGCTGACACCAGATTTGTCTCCAAATATTATAAAGGTGAAGGAAATAAGCACAATATTCAAAAAAGATCAGGTATTTTTCAAAAATCAAGTCAGTATCCACACACAAAGGTTGAGAATGAAGGATGATAAAGTTTTTGATTCAATGGCTGAAAGAAAAATTTTAAACAGCGATAAGAATTGAACTTCATTACCTGCAATCCACTACCTCACTCTGCTATTGTCAGCTTACCTGATTTTGGAGAATACATGCTCCCCACATGTCATTCTACTTTTTTCTTGCAAACCCGGAGAAAAAATGGGAGACTTTTTTAAAATGGAGAAATGCAAATGGAGAAAAAATCCGCGACTTTTTTAAATTTTGCTTCTAGTAGCATGAAAAAAGGCTAATCTTATTTCAAGAAGAGAGTTACACAACCTCTCCTTAGGAGTATAACATTCAAATTTCATTCAAAAGTTTATTATTAATAAGACATTGCAAAATTACTAGTTTAGCAGCTTGAAATATTCTATAATAATTTTTTCATCTTAAAAATGGAATCCTCGGATATTCCATAAATGGGATCTCTTGGCAGCATTACATTTTTTTGTGTTTCTAAAAAAGAATTTGAAAGCATTCAAGGATTTGATTAATAATTGGAAAATAATTACTTTATTAATCAAAATGAACTTATGTTTCTTTTAACGGTACTCTTAAAGAATTGTTGTACAGGTTTCAAAAATGTATTGCTTGATGAATATGTGATAAGGATTGTGATCTTTACAGTAGAAGTAATAAGATATAGTTATTGCATCCGTAAATCTTGATCCAGGAAAATATTATCCACATAGATGATAGGAAGTTGATTTTTTCTACAATAAATTTACTTGTTTTTGGTAATTCTATTGTTGCTGTATTTATATATTTACTAAAAATCTAGGATTATAAAATGAATGAAATTCAGAATCGAGTATCTGAAACTAAGGATCCGAAACCGAGATAAAGATCCGAAACCCAGGCAAGGATCCTGTTCCGGATCCGACAAAAAACTTGGATCCGTCCATCATCAGTATTTAAATAACACAATATCACGTACTCACTTTAAACATATTTCAATTCAATCACTATGACTCCAACAATATGGTACTTTAGAAGGAAAACATGCTACAGAGTCATCACAAGAACACTGCAAACAGCTTTTCCTAATGACGAAGTATTTTAATCTCATTATAGTACTGGCCATTGTTATTTCAACACCTTCCATGCTACGATAATCTCACCGATTTCACTCAAAGTTCCCAAGTGGCTTACTTCTATTCCTTTTATCGTAATGGGGTCGTTTACCATATTTTTTTAAATGCCGAATATGATAGAGTTTGTAAAATAAAAAGACACGTATTTTTCAGTTTTTTGATCCGCCAATTATTTCTCGAGTTATAAGCAGAGAAAAACTGATATTTTAACCCTTTTGGTAAAGTGTATCCGATCTCACAACTGAGCCCGCGAAGCTGCTTCGCCTTATCGCAAAGGGGGGGGACACAGCTGGCTCTCCCAATGGGACCGATTGCGACAGCATCTGTGCGAGCAGACCTTCTGAGAATCCCCCTCCACTCCCTCCCCTTCCCATAAGAGCCGTCAAGGACGGGAGGAAAATGACGTCAATGTTATCACATCAGCTTTTTCGGGGGGTGTCACCTTTTGCTTATTTTAATTTTTGATTTATGAGTGAATGGTTGTGGTTAGAAGATTAATTTTTTCACTAAAATAATTTTTCGTTTCCATCTAACAATTTCTTAGACAAAATTGCGATATCGGTTCCGAGTAAACACCCCCATTTAAATAGTTTTCATAGTTTAGATTCCAAACCTTTTAAACACACATGGTAAGGGATGTAAATCAGAAGTCTAATATGAATCTTTCCCATACTAATGAAGCTAAAATAAACAGCTAGCAATGAGCAGTGAAGTTAATGATCCATTCTCAGTCATAGTGATATAAGGAACAAGTACAGTGGTAAACACATCATTCCAGGCAGCACTGGAGATGACTATGAAATACCTTCACTGAATTTATCCCCTGAGTGGCATTGAGTTACACAATATGGTTTCACATAAATTATACAAGCCATTTCAGCTGAACCTTCTAGGAATTCGAAGTTGTTCCAATTATGGATAAGTTAACTCTAGCAGTAACAATCATATGTATACATAACATAATATGAGCACTAACCTAATTTTTTGCCACAAAAAATTCACTAACCAGTCAAAAATTTCTTACCAAAAAAGGAGTTGAATGTTTGAAAAAAATATTTTAGACATGCATTATCAACAATACCAGAATTGTCACCAGTTAATACTGTATGCCTTATGACAGCCTTGAAATGACATTCATGATTTGATGCACGACTAATAATACTTTTAAAAAAAGTTAAAGCAAGGCTCAAACTAAATATGATTAAGGAAGCATTCTTAAAAGGGAAATTGAGAATTACTGAATGAAATAGATGCCATTTGTTAACATATTATTTCAAATAATGTACACAGTATGTTTCATTACCTAAATGTGATTCAGGTGGTTTCAATACAAGCATGAATCCTAACAGTGAAACAATTTATGAGGAAATTGAAGAACAATTGAGAAAAATTATGATTCTGCACTATTGGTAACTCAGCTGCATGCAAATTTTACATACACCCAAAATGTGGTTATAAAAACTTTAAAAAGATTACCGCAACACACTGAGCATCTGGAAGAATCAAAAAAAAGACAGCTGAAGAAACTTCATGGCATAATTAAAAAATTACTATACCAGATACTCAAACTGCGGGTCAATTCTGTAAATGTCGTAGGCGTCATAACCATTGTTCTATGACAGACCACAATACTTATGTTGGCCGGCAAAAAGGAGCAATTCTATAGGTGTCATAGGCGTCATAACCATTTGTACAAGAAATTAAACAAAAACTGTACAGTGTAAAATGGCCCTTAGAACTCTCTTCAGCATTTCAAAAGGAATGGCTCGCAATCTCACCTGCGCTTATTCTAATAAAAATTAGGCAGACTGGTTTGCCAGTCCATTTACAGGTTGGTTACATGATTTTAACACGTTTATTCCAGTATTTGAGAACTCAAATTCTCCCTGCACATGAGTGCATACAACTTTTACCTGTATGCAATGATTTCAGATTCTCACTCAGACAAGATACTGTACTATACGCCAGAAACTGCAGCAAAAATAATAATTTCCTGTGCAATGCTGCACAACCTAATGTTGATGCATCACCTCAACACGCAGGAAAAGAATATCCTACAGCTAGAATTAGTGGAGGTGGTTGATGCACCTAATATAGATGGAATGTCAGGGAAGCTGTAATAAGGCAATTCTTCACATAAAAGGAATTTATTTTTATATGGATAATCTTTTACGTTTATACTGTAACATCACTGTAAGGTCTTCATTTTCCCTTACGATTGCTTGTGATTGACCTCTTTCAACAATCCTCTGGGTCATACAACAATGACTGTAGTCCTATGACTGAATGACTTACTGAAGCTTGACTATGACAAATCGGACTTCTTGAGCTATCCACTTTTAATCCTGCTTAGTGTTCTATTCATACACTCTTAATCATTTCCTCTGCAATGCGTAGACGTAGTCTACGGTTAGTTTTAGCTGCCGTTCGGTAACACGGCCACCACGAGCCTTCTTTCTGAAAGTACCAAGAAATTATGAAAATACAAGCCATATAACCCACTAAGAGAACACATACATGATCAAATCGTATTTCTAACACTACGCATTCACGAAAGCATTATATTTTAGTGGACTGATTGTGATTACATCCTTTTGTAGAATGTCAGTACTACTTATACAATACGTTCAATTTGTCGTCATAAGCTAAAACCCATTCGTTCGTAAGTTAGTATTCAGCCACATTAATACCGATCCAAGAATGAAAATAAAATCAGTACATGACATGCAATAATTACTTTTGAAAGATTTGACCTTAATTCTCTCTTGAACAGACTCTAATTTCACTATTTGTTTACATATTTGCTCCAAGTCACAGCTGAAAAATGTTTCGAAGGCTTCCGTGGGTTTTTATTCATTTTCTTAGGACTACCAACATACAAAATTCTAGATTTTTGTGGCGATGCGCAACTGCTCACATGTGATCCATCATTAGCGTCATAAGCCTTATGAAGGTAGCTTATGAAATCGCTCGAATGTCATAGCCGTCATAAGTTGCCTGTCTAAGTTATCACCCTTATGAAGCCTAAGACATTTACAGAATTGACCTGCTGGAGTTAGATGAGAACCAAAAATTGATAAGATACAAGAAATGCTCCTGTTAAGGATTAACTGGATAAATGCTGAAAACAGAAGTTGTATGCATATATAGTTGATCTAGTGATGGAATGAAGATATAAGTTAGTTAAAACCCAAAATTCAATAGAAATCAATGCTTGAAATACCAGCACGAACCTATTCAAATGAGTCGTAATGTGCGCCACGTCCAATTCATCCGATTACTAATTAAATAAATAGCAATTCCCACTGATAGGCATCAAAATTTACAGTAGATTGGCATCATTTTTCCCAGTAACTCTAAAGCAACTCTGCAGAGATTTGGCTGACAATTCTTACATAAAAAAATGAAGCTATCAAACAATACAACATATAACATTTAAAGATAACAAACAAACACATTACCTGTGCAACAAACCCAACACACAAGAAAATGATGATTATGATATTTACTTCCCATGAACAGAATTCCCAAATATTGTCAAATCCGATCACATTGTTATACCAAAAGCATTCACACAGAATCAGAACACCCATATATATTTCAATCAAGAGTACCAACAATATTAAATTCCTAAACAATAACTAACACTGAACATGATTGATGCAACATAACTCTTGGCTAACTAAATTTGCCTCGATGAAATGAGAAAGAAGATGGAGAGACAAACTTAGTCAACCAAGATTGTGATTATGTATTAATATGAGAGTAAAGGTGATTCCATTACCTGCTGGTCTACTCACCTACAGGCCCTGAGCCTGATATGGGAGTAGGAGACGAGGAGATCATATTTAATCGCCCTTGCTCCTTCAATAGTGGATCTGGCAATGGAAGTAAATATAGAAATTAGTATCTATTAAATCAAAACAATGAAAGCAACATTCATAGAATAAAACCTGCATAATTTTCATAACTCTTAGCAATCTCAAAAAGACACCATGAAAACAATAAATAATCCACCATGATAAGTTTCCATACACAGAATTGTAGTAATGATGTACACTGCATGTACATTACTACTCTTGACATAAGTTGTCAAACATTAAAGAGAACTGTGTTAATTAATGACAGAATAATATCCAGAAGTCTTGAATCCCTTAACCATATTCTATTGCAAGCGAAAACATTTATGCATTTCAGCTTCTTGTGATACTACTCCTAAAGAGTCCTATTTTGTAGTGAACAACACTTGACGTGGTCTGCACCAAGCCAAGCTATGAATCATGTCAATCGATGCAGTTGTCATTTCAGTTGGGTAATGAAATAAAATTGATCTGATTTTAGGGGTTTCTGAAATTACAATTCGCATTGAATGTGTTAAGGCATTCAGGCTGTTATGAAAAGGAAAAAAATGGGGGATATCAACATAAAAAACAATAAATTATAATTAACATGCATCCCAAACCAAAAATGTTTAGCCAAGAGTATAATGAGTTATTTCATTTCATTGAAACAATATACAGCAAACTCTCGATAATACGAAATCAGCAGGACCGGAAAATCGGCACTTCGTAAGATCAAACATTTTTAAAAAGTCATGAAAAAAGTCATTTGTTTTCCCTAACTTTTGTTCTCTTCGGCAACATTGTATAACTTTTGTGGTCGTTCGTGAGCGCATTCTTAAAAGACCACTCAGCATTAGTGGTCCAATCAGCCACCGCCACACGCCCAGAAGAAGAAGGAACCTCACAGACGTTCCAAGATGCCATCCTACCACCCCCTCCCGTCCTTCAAGCTCGGCAAGAGAGATAAAGATACTAGGAGGCCTGCACATTGGGCACAAAATAAGGACGAGGGTTGCCCACCTACGTGTGAGACATAGAGAGGTGCTCAACCCAAAGACATTTGACTGACTTTTCCAAAGAATCACGAATGTGACCTAACGGAGAACTTGCCGAGTTCGGTGGTCACCCGTTGGCTGGGCGGGCAACCGCCCTGAGATCATCCCTGCCACGTATCTTTCTCAAGGGTCTTTGCTGTTTGCAATATTTTTCGCTTACTCTTTTCTCCCCTCAGTTTGATCGAGCAACCTGGGCACCCGCTTACAACTCAGCCACCCGCCTAGGATTCGGGCACCCAAATGGGCACGGTCAGCGTCTATGTCACACGGGCGAAGGTGAACACAGGTAGGGCGCCCAGCACACGTGGGCGAGGGTCTACCGGATTTGGCGCCTCTTTAAAGATACGCCCGCAACTTGGACCTTCCCTCTCCACAACCAGACCCTTTACCCCCCATGCACCATAAACCCTAACTTCCCGGCCGTCATAATCCTTACCCCCACCAACACAACCCGCCCAAATTTCCTAACGGCATCACCCCCCTCACTCAACCCATCCTTGCTACAAGATTTTGGTGCAGACAGACTCTTCACGGAGAGCTGAGCTAGTATTGCTCGCCTAAAAGATGAGGTAGGGCTCACGGGGAATTTGAACTGCCATAATTCCAGGCACACAGCAGCGAGCATGGTATGTGTCACATGTAAGCCTCAATTAAAAGAGAGAACCGTGCGCATTATGAAAACACTGGTAACAGGTAAAACAAAAAATAGCCAGGATAAATAATGACATTTAATACAATTTCCACATTACTCAAGGTCTAAATGATACGCAGAGTTACATGTGGAAAATGATGGGGAGAGAAAATGTCATATCTGGGAGGTGAATGCAATACTATTCACGCATTTCATTTTTGATGCACCACAATCGGCAACACTTATTTGTTATTATTAAATAAGTTTGGCAATTTTCCACAAACAAATCTTTACTTCGACCGGTTTCGATGTGATACATCATCATCAGGTGATGATGATGTACCACATCGAAACTGGTCGAAGTAAAGATTTGTTTGTGGAAAATTGCCAAACTTATTTAATTATGTTATTCCACCATATAACGCCTGAAACTCCTCTTTTTACTTATTTGTTAGGTGTCCACACCGTAAAAAATAGTTTTGCTGAAGCTATTTTTCGCTGAGATTCATTAAAACGAATTCCATTTGTTCCTGGGGACCGGGCCCAAACTTTCGCAATTTCGAAAAATTCGTTCGAAACTTCGCATTTTCGAATATGCCATGTTATTACTATAGGATTTTCATCGGGACCATCCTTATTGCTTCGTATAATCCAAATTTCATATTATTGTGCTCGTGTTATCGATTTACTGTAATATAATATTTATTTGTCCCAGAGACATTACGTGGAATGTATAGAACACGTCATAGTTGAGTTGAACACAATTCAACAAGACCTCAGGAGAAGACGTGTGCAGCCGAATAATTGATCAACTAATGCATACATTCATTATAGATAGCATCTCTAATCTCAATTTGGAGGCACACACAAGGAAAAGTGCAATGATTACATCAACTAAGTCATAGGCGGGGACTTCATCACTGATACCATTCAAACACTAATTCAACTAACTCTAATGCTAACAGTGTATTTTCCCTGGTCACAATAAAGACATGACACCATTTAATGGCTGTTGCTTCACTATTTACTAATATATGCGAATATAATCATTCTCTAAATATATCAGTAACTCCAACAAACAATATGCACCATTTTTTAACAACAGGATTGCTAGCTCAAAAAATTCAGAGATTCATATAAGACTTTGTTCATATTTTATAATAATAATAATGTCTTTATTCATCGGAAGCACAACAGGAATTGTGGTAGATGTCGTCAATATTTACAACTCTCTTGTGAGGATACAGAAAAAAAAAGAATGAGAATATAATGATTATGTCAGAGATTCATGTTTGTTTCAGTAATTGAGTTTGTCAAAAGTTTAAAACATGAAAATCTTGTGTTATGAAACATCAATATTCTTTGGGAGAGAAATTGTGGAAGTGGTTAGAAAACACAAGAATTTGAAACTGATTTTTTCTTAATCTTGGGTGCATTTCAAGCACTGATAACAATTAGAAACTGAATTTTTTCATGGGGAATCTGAGGTTTCATGTGTTAATATTTAATATCAAATTATAACTTAATCTGAAAACATCTAATGAATAATAAATGACGGTATAATTATGATGATATCACACCACTTCAGATGGGTTATCAACATAATACCTTTAAAACAACTGTTGCATGACGTTTAAAGTTGAAATGCATTTCTTCCTTATCAAAGAAAATGTTTCACACCTAAATCTAGAGAAATAATTGCATTCAAGTTGAATTTATGTTGGGCATATGTGAATATATAGCAGTCCACAGTTCCCAAGCAGACAGTGATCCCGCTTGTCTCTCTTCTCAAAAACTGTTGGAGTGAATTCTTTCGTGAATATTGGTATTAATTAATTAGTTCATTTTCATTAGAAATGTACGAATACAGTGGAAGCTCGGTATAACGACTGCTCACAAAGGTTGGGAAATCACTCGCTATAGCGAGCGCTCGTTATATCCAAAGGTGCTGGACTGAGCCTCTCATTTCCCACAGTTGTTCTTACTTTCCATTTCTCTTTATTACCATGCTATTAGAAACATGTAGAAGACCTGTTTTCATGCACAATTGCATATTCATCGATCATTTCATCATGTCTCCTAAAACAATTTACACTTTGCTGAAATCTTCGAGTGATAACCGGTACGTCCGGTGGTTAGGAATGTGGTAATGATTCGCCGAAATACAGCATTTTTCAGAGGTCGAAAATACTTCTTGCAAAATTACCTATTCCTAGCCGTTTCTAATATCCACATTCAGTTATCTCTCAAAAATTAGTTGCTACGAGTATTTATTTACACAAGCAAATGCTTGTCGGTTGCGCTGAACATCGTTTGTCGATGTGCATCCATCTGGAGGATCTAGAGCGAATGGAGGTTACTCCTGTGAAATACTATTGCCGAGAATTATCTATGCATTCACCCAAAATTGTGTGTATCTGTGAATTCAGGAATTTAAAAAAAATAAAAACTTGGTGAACGGGATAAATTTTAATTCTTCGTGTAACATCAGCCATGGCAATATTTACGAAAGCATTGAAAAATATGCACAAATTAACAAATGCACCAGAAAACATAAGTATTCCCATTATTTCTGCTAATAGGAAAAATTAATTGAAACCAGGATATATGAATCATAAAATTAAAAGTCAATCGATTTTTGTCAATGAAAAACTTTGACGACTTTGTCATGAGAATATACAATCATTACAAAAAAAAGGCATACCATTAGTATCATTCATAGACACACTTCACATAAACAGCACAGTACTTTCAATTCCTATTCCTGGCTGAAAAATGACTCAAGTATCGTCTGCTTCAGTCTAGGGGCAGGATTGAGTGGGTGGGCGGAAGGGAGGGAACTAGTGGGCGGGCGGAGTGATGGGAACGAGCAGGTGGAGGTGGAAGGGTGAAGACAGGCCGACTGAACTCCACCCCTTACCCACATCACCGCTCTCCGCTGCCATGTGATTGGCTAGATACTTTTCTGCTTGTTCACCTTCCGCTCCTATGTGGACTTGGCTTAACAAAAGAACAATTGAAAAGTGCAAGCGTTCGCAAGGTACACCAGGGTGGGCCATAAATCGCGAGTGCATGGACTAGATTGGACTTTAAATAACATAAAGATGGCACAAATCTTGTATTCTAAGTTGTAGTTGACTAATTATGCCACTAAAGATAAATCACTCGTAATACCGAGCGTATACCATGGCAGGAGCTTCTTGGCCTCGCTACATCCATTTTCTTTTACATGTTAATCATGGGCCTTTTCATGGTACAGTCCTGGCAAAAAAACTCACAACACCCATGGGCACTGTCTGAAACAAACTTCCACGTGAATTTGGAAAGTCTGTCTCAGTCGATGATCTGGCAACCCCAGCGGTGGGCTAAGGAGGAGGGAAGGAGGCCCCAAGTGGAAGAGGGGAGCAATTACAGTCGGATCCGGATTTAAGGTCTTCGCATTTAACGTTTTTCCGCATTTAATGTTCATTTTTTGAGGTCCCGATCCATTCCCTATAAAAACAATGTAAAAATTGTCCTAATTTAGCGTCTTCGCATTCTGTGTTTTTCCGCATTCAAGGTCGTAAAAAATTTTCCCGCACAAGATTTTTTACCCGATTTAAGGTTTTATTCATGATGATTCATGCAAATGATTATCCATACATCAGTGATGACTATCACCAGCAAGTGTTTGATTTTCAAGATTAGTTTTCAATAGGTCGACGGTCCTTAAGGTTACGCTTTAAGATGCTTGTATATGTATAACGAATGAATGTATAATGAACATACGAACATTAAGGTATTGTATGCTCTTGGTAACACATACATAAATGTAAAACAGCATTTTCCCTGATAGTAGGTTTAACCCAATGATGATATGCCATATTGCGCAGTTGAAATCATTGAAATTTTCCCTGGTGCTGTGTAGAAAAAATGAATGTGGAACTGCGCGCCATGTGAGAAACTTCATGTGAAACGGAAGCTTAATTTCTCGGAGCTACAAATCAAAATTGATTGCTAAATAAGGAATTCTCATTATGTCGTACCATCAGTAATATTCTCATAATCGTAAAGTATCAATATTTTGCGAAATGAAATGTCTATCTTTCGCTTGTCTTTAATGATGCTATGATGATGATTTTTCGAGTACATAGCCGCCTACACATCACTTTTACAGAATAAAATGGGTGTAAAAATGCATCGAGACTACTGAGAAATGTGTAAAAATGGAATTTTTAATGTTGATAACCGTCCACACTAACATTCCCAGTGGGAATTTTCCTTAACTTCATTTTTCTTAGGAAAACTTCCAACATCTATTAGGTGCCGCAGTGACAACGACAGTAAAATTTAACCCCAGAAAACGCCGAGGTTAGCTTCATGCCATTATTAAGTTACGGCCGCACAAAAAATGGCGGGAGGGTTGAATTACAATGTGTTTTGCCTGAAGGTTCAAATTACAGCATTTACGAGTTAGGGTTGGATGGTCGGTAGTAAGGGTTTATTTAGTTGCGTAACAGATTAAAAAAATACAATACCTGCAGACCAGTGGCATTGTTTCAATAGGGGAACTGTGTGGTACATCAAATGAAACAGATTCTAACTGCAGTGAGGATGAGGAAGTGCCGACAGTGGCTACCTTTTCGGAGGCTGTGGTTGGACATAAAAAATTGAAATCATACTTTTCATCCATTGAGAACAATCAATCTACTTTACTGATGGTTTCAAAACTGGAAAATTAGCTACTTCTTAGTTACAGTAAAAAAAAATAAGCAAGAGTAAAATTTCAGATTTTTTTTAAAAAAGAGCTTTTCAGAAATATAATTAGTCTGTCCTAAAAGTTTTAAAATTGATACTGAATTCCTGAGTAGTCAGAAGGCTAATGCATTGTATTTTTTGTTAAGGCATTTTCATTTTTGATTAATTTTTCATTTATTTTCGTTTTGTCACTGAATCCAACCTTCTTTGGGAAGAGCATATAAAACTAATGAAAATGTATTATTGTTGTATGTGACCCCTTTTAGTGACTTGACATGATATTTTCTTTTCGTAGAAAGCTGTTCTAATCATTACAGACCCTAAAACCTCAAAAAAATGACAAGTCCTCATTTAGTGTTTTTCCGCATTTAGTGTTTTAAATTTTGTCCCCCCTGAAAAACCTTAAATCAGGATTCTACTGTAGTATGTTTTCAGGTTGTGGGTTCAAATTCCAGGGTTGACTGCGATACCTACTCTCTTGTTTCGTCTGCTCGCTTCATCCACTGCAATTGTGCTTTTGAATGCTCTTGGCAGGTCGGTGTGGGATTGTTTTATTAATCGATGAGGATTTAACATGCTTAGAGCATACAACGATCTTTCTGGACAGAAGGAATGCAATGCATAAGTTTTCATCTTCCGAGCTTTGGATGCGTTCTTCATATCATATGCTGAGTCACAAAAATCGCATACAAGTTAGATATTTATGCATTTGCTAATGACTTAATTTTTTTTTAATAACCGGTAGATAAGTATTGCTTTCCAGTTACCTATTTATGGATTTGGGTACACTGCATCTCTTAAAAGTAATAGGTGTCGTTAAGATATCCTCGCCCAGCATGACCACTAGTAAAAGTACCCTTATGGATGGTCATTTTAAAGACTTCAGCCCATGAATCCCATGATAAAGCCAAAAAGATAAGCTTGATAAGCTAATGAGTGTTTAGGAGGAGAATAGCAGTCAAAAAATTGAAAACTATTAGATCTGATAGTGAAGGACCTTTATCTCGAGTTGCACAGTGTCTCTCCATAAAATGTCATCCTTCATAGAAAAGAGTCCATAAAACATCAGATGATAAATTGACAAGATATTAGTGGAGCCAGTGACTCCCACAGATGATGCTCCCCTAAAATATTGAAAAAGTACAATGGAGTATGCTGGTCTAAACTTGCCAAAAGATTGCGCCACCCTTTGGTTCAGTGGCCCCTGAAAGTAAGTTCAGCACTGCATTTTTGGTTTCATTAAAAACTAAAGAGGGCCCCTCAATCCTGACAAGGTGAAACAGTTTCTTTATACAAGAACTTGTCTTTCCACTAATTCTTCACTCTTTTTTTCAAAACATTGTCATGAGGAGATGAATAAAAATTCCAAAATTATTTATTATCCTGTATGTGATATCAATGTTGAAACTGATCATCTCAGATTTGTGTTACAAAGCACAGCTACATTCTCCATCCCTTACTTATTGCATGTGTTCATCTATATTGTTTTACATATGTAACCAAAAGGTTAATCAGACACCGATCAGTTAGTTGATCAGTTGACTCCGAGAGCTGTTCTTTTCTTTACTAAATATGTTATTCCAAATTTTATATTTCAATGCACATAAAAGTGCTTGAAATAAAAGTACATTAATGCCAAAATAACTGCCCACCCCTTCTTACCTCAGTTATAACCTCCAGTAGACACCTTTCATAGAAATCACTAGCTAACATACCACCTTAGCAACTTTTATATCAGCCTCAACATAAGCTACAATGGGTTATTCATAAACTTCATATAAATTCACAGCTACACTACTACTTTCATGTCATAAGAAAACACAAGACAGAAGAGTGAAGACAATTCTTTTAATTAGAAAACAAAGTGAGACACTGATTAACTAACCAACAACAAACTTTCTCCTTAGATTATACTCCCTCCACCTTATTTAAATTTAACAAAATCAAAGTGAAAATTATTATGCAACCTAAGGAGCCGCTACTTTTCATGTTTAGAGCATCTCTGATTTAACTGGCAAGAAAGTGAACCAATGAATCAACCTATTTATTTGACACTATCTTTAGATTTAATTTATTTTGGTGCGTGGTATCTGTATCACAATAACTAAACTAAAAGAAGATGAACAAAATATTAAAAACCCACAGAAATAAGGATGTTCCATTGCTTGTTGCGCCGTTAGCCTTTCTTGATGGTCATAACGGAGAAGCTTATCCAGGAAATCCAAAGCTTCAGGAGATACTAAGTGCTGATTTTCGCTGTGAACAAATCGCTCCCACCTCTTCCGAGAATGCCTAAAAGAAAAACAAAAACAAATTCTTCATAATGAGCACAAAAGCACCCTGTGTTCATATTATGACTTTTCCAAATTAGTTCAGCAAAACTGATTACATTTCAGACCATTTACCACCCTAATATTGTTTCCCATGCCAAGTTTTAGCCTTAAAGGCCACTTTCTAAACTCTGGAAAAATGACCACCAAAGACCTCAAGGAATTTAATCACAAATCCTAGTAATTATCAAGAATTGCAGACATATCTTTTTCCTCACGAGTAAATATAATATTTACTAAAATATGAGAATTTTGAAGAGGATGAGAATGGGCAATCAGCATTAGTAAAGAATAATGACTATTATCACTGAGTTCCTCTGTTATCCTGGGGTAATAAGTTCACAGCTAAACATGAAGGTTAACAATGTCAGTCTCCTCTACAGGAAAAGTGAACAAGAACTATAATAAGTGAAACCAGATGGCTAGTAAAGTGAAACTAAATGGTACAGCAAAGGCATGTGAGCCATTAGAGGATATCCAAGAGCTACTGAAAATTAGTAAGAGCTAATGCACAAGTAAAAGTGGTCAAATTGTTTACCAGAGATTCAGATGACTTGAACAAGGAAATAATTTAAGATTCAAAATGCCACATTCTCACCAACACATCATGATCTAGAAATAAAAAGCATTAACAAGATCGATATTAGTTTGTCTTCAACTTTCAGGAGCATATTCTCAGCAACATTAATTGGAATTTAACAAAAATATTTTATATCACCTTCACACTACTCCAGTAACAATTTTGGAAATGTTACCTCAGTGACTCAAAATCGGTACCATACAGGTTTTATCATTACACCATAGCAAGTTCTTATGACAGCAATGCACGACATTTTCCATGACAACTGGAGAGCAGAAAGCAACAATAATTTTGCATATGATGAAATGCTCCAATTAGATGTACTGTATAAATACACCGCTCACATTTACGTTATGAGTTTTTCAGTAGATATTAAGGTAATATAGAAAAATGCACTAATGAATCTTCATAGACCTAGTCTAAACCACACGAAAATTTTGCATAGATGCTTGATTGCCTAATCTCTGACTCATTGGAAAAAGGAACAAGTTACAGTCACCACGGCGAAAGAAGTCCCATGGCAGCTCAAAAAATGAAATGGCCAGGGAAGTGCAAAATGGTCCTTGCATGTCCCAGATCCAATAGCTGAAGCCCATCACCACCCCATCCCCCTACCAACCCTGACAACATTTCCACATGCCTTTCACTTCTTAGTCTCGCCCCGAGTCTTCTTTCATGCAGTTTTCGTTACCAAGGGTTTCCAATTTTGGCTGTGCAGCTTGTATGGTATTGGTTTTTAATACCTGTGATTCATCTTCCTGTGCTTTTGTGTTCAGAGTAGCAGTATCTTTCACATTCTCCCTTCATCCCAAAGAATGCACCCGAAAAAAAGTGGTCGTGGTGCAACATTGCACTCGCAAACTTGCCAAAAGATCATAACCATCTAAGAGTATTTCGAGAAACAAAAGCACAATGGTGGCCCAATTCTTCCTGTCACAAGAGTGATGGAGCTCCAGAGCCAACTGAAGTTTAGCGAACACCCTCGAAGATATAAAAAAACTGAGCTGGATAATTCCAATCCGGAAGCGATAAGGAGGCACATTTACGGGTATTATGAGAGAAGTGAATATCGGACTGTGCAGAAGTTATGGCAGTCTTTGAAAGAAGGAGATCTTTTTGAAGGTTCACAAACAAGCTTGCAGAGTGTGTTGGGCAGGCTTGGTTTCAAGTGGAAGTTTTCTGGGAACAAAAATATTTTGATGGAAAAAAGTGACATTGTATCGTGGTGGGGGAAATTTCTTAGAGAAATAAACAAGGTGAACATTGATGACGTAGTATGGGTGGATGAGCCATGGGTGAACGTAGGCCATTAAAGATTGTCATCTGGACTGATGAAACTGCCAAAGGAGCCATGCCAGCCCCGGTGGGAAAAGGATCCCGGCTGATTCTTCTACATGGAAGAACATCAGAAGGTTTTATTCCTAATTGCCCTCAATTGTTTAAAGCCAACAAAAACTCAGGGGACTATCACCAAGAAATTACCAGTGAAACTTTTAAAAAGTGGTTCGTCAATCAGCTATTGCCAAATATAAAAGAAAATAGTATGATAGTTATGGACAATGCACCTTATCATAGTGTCAGAATAAACAAGTCCCCAACATGCGAGTGGATCAAGAAAGACATCATCGAATGGCTACGAAGGAAAAATGCACAAGAATTGGAACCGGGAATGAATAAGATGGAACTTCTTTCTCTTGCCAAATTTTATCAGCCTCGCTTCCCAACATATGAAATTGATAAAATAGCCAAGGAAAGTTACCAAATACTTAGATTCCTACCATATCACTGCCATTTTAATGCCATTGAGATGATTTGGGCGCAAGTTAAAGGGTTTGTTGCAGAGCGGAACAAAACTTTTAAACTTACAGACGTTTTGATGCTAATGCAAGAAGCCATCTTAAATGTGACAGCAACACTGGAAAAAAGTTGTGCGCAAAGTATCCTCGATAATGGAGGAGGCCATTAAGACTGATGGTGATGTGGAGAACTGTGTGGAGAATTTAATTATCAACCCAAATAGTGAGTGACAGCATTGTTCTTCTAAGCAGAAATGATTCCTACGCTAAACAGAGCTTTGCATTGATGTTATTTTTCAGTTTTTTTGGGCCAGCTGGCTAACACAATGTTTGCAAGATCCTTGATTTCCTTATGAATTTATTCATTGGTTAACAAGGTAAAGCATCTTAAATTCTGGTATCTCGACCTCACGTAGACAGCGGCTCTAGCAATGGCTCTCTCCCTTGGCGACTTGGCAACAATGCCGCCACTCTTCACTCGGCCCCTTGAGCTTTCATCGGACTTATTTCACCATGGCAACTATAGTTGTGTTTAACTTTATGAACCCTGTTCACATGAATACACATTTATAGATACATTAATGAATTTTAAGATTGTAAATCATGCAAGTGCATTGTGAAGGATACTCATTCATACGATATTTGATATTATGAATCGTCAATTTTTCTAGTCCTGTTGAATTCATAATTTTGAGTTTCTACTGTACTACTCTACTTGTTTTTTTGGGTTAAAATTTTTCGTATTAACCTAACAGAATATTCTTTCATAAAATTAAATAAATAGGAAGAGGTTAAAAAAACAAGGAATACAATTTGAAAAATGCATAATGAAAACAATAGGAATTTGAATAAAATAGGTTTACAGGTCTGCAGTTTACACAATTAAATAAGGTACTCAAGCTCTTATTGAACCAACATTACCATCTCCATACCCAAGATAAGGGAAACCCAAGTCACAGTTCTTTGTTACCACTCAGCATCATGCAATGCATGGTAAATCTTAACAATAAGTACATATTTGAACTAATACATTCAGTGAGATGTGTCAGCTCAATTTACCAGGATCGCACAGAACCTGCCAAACAAGCATTATCATTACCCTGATTATCTGACATGCAAACATCACTTCAATGTAAGTTGAAAGGTCTTCTTTTATGAGAACCATTTTTATCTATTAATCTGGGAGAAAATCCCAAGGTAAACTAATTTCAACCCCGAAAATAAAATAGAGCATTGAATAGAGGTGAATCACACAAAGAAATAAAGGGGTCATGAAATAATAAAGACTAAGGTTCAGTGGCAATGAGTAAATTTGATGTTTTATCGACAAAGTGCTTTGATAGTTAAGCCATATAATACAATAATGGCAACAATATAGAATAAAGAAGTCAAATAAAAGATAGCATAATAAGAAGTAATACTGAGTATCTATGTAAATGCTAAAATGACTGAAAAAGACCAATTTACGGTTTTTTTTCCGGAAATAAGGAAGACATTAGTAAAATCAAGCCAGATTCCTAGACAGAAAATGCAAATACTGCAATAATTACTACCCTTTACAATTGGCAGGATTCACAACTGAGTAAATTACGGGACAATTTAGAAAGAATATATTCAGTTGCATAAAAACAATAGGCCACTCACCTCCCTAATATGTCAGTGAACCGAGCATCAAGAACTATATTATATTTGTCAAGGTATTCTAGTAATTCCTCGGTACCCAGCACCTTGGCAATGCGCACCAACTGGTCATAATTATCATGGCCATGGAAGAAAGGCTCCTTTCGGAAAATCATACTGGCAAGCATACATCCTAGCGACCACATGTCCAGTGAATAATCATACATCTGAAAAAGAATTCACTATATTAGTTTTCAAGGATAAGAATTAAGGTAGCTCATAGGGGTAAAATATGTTTTACATTCATATTTTCAGCACTGTCACTATAAATACTATACACCCCCTGACCAGTTCTCCGATTTCCAAAGAGGTTACCTAGAAGTGAACACAACACCTTGTTTAAAACAACAAGACTGCTCTTTTCATTTAAACTTATACATGGTATCTGAATTCTTCCACCTCTTCAGCTAATGTTGATAAAAAATTACTCAATTAGCAATTATGTGTAAATTTGAATGAAAGTATAAGCCATCAACATTTTTCTGAACTAAGGTATTGTCCAAAAATTACGTTGATTACAAAATGCTAACGTTTCTCAGTGTTAAAAGTTTCCCTTAAAAAACAACTGGGCTTGCCAAAACAGATTCGAAGACGTATGTCATCAAATATCATCATTTGCAAGAACACCGCTGATTGAAACTTGGTCAAAATATACACATTTCTACAATATTTTGGATTATTTCCCCAGATGGAATAAAAAAGTTAATTTTTAACAAAGGAAATGGTAAAACTAATAGATCACATATTCTAATAATAATACTGTGACTGTCACAAGTACAAAATGTTTCTATGATCAAATGCTAGAGTTAAAAATGATCCTTGGCACATATCATTCAACTGAATCATTTTCTCGCCAAGCACTTCAATATTATTTTCATACTCCTAACATTGAAATACTAATTATTCTAACATTGTAACACTAATTATTAAGGCTGTGACACAAGCCTCAATAATTCCACATCCATTAAGAACCCATTTCTTCTCTCAACCGGAATAAGTACTGTAGTGCCCTGAAACAAGAGACTGCCTAAAGTTGCATTGAGATCAATAGTCACAGCATACAAAATGTATCTCGCAGTCGCGGTGCAGCGAGCAAGCAATTAACGTCTCCAATGATCAGAGTTTTATTAAAAGAGGCACCACAGTTACCTCAAATGAAATGACTAACATCATAAGCTAAACATCATTGATTTGTCTTGAACTATCCGCTAATGACTTATCTGGTTATGGATTTATCATTTTTAATAGCACAAATGCCAACCACTTCTAACTAGGTTTTCAAGCAGAGCACATGATTGGCCACCCTTAATTTCATTACTAATGTATCTATTTCTATCCTTCCCCATCCTCTCTGAAAACAATCTTCCACATCACATTGAACCAAACCACCCACGATATCTCCAATTCTATCTGCACCAGACCCTTATTATGCTTTATAGTATATACCTTCTGTCTGCCATTCCAAACGCAGACCTCTGAAACATGTTCTCATCCTTCATTGAAGCCCATGGCAAGAAGTGTCATCAATGTTATATCACAAGTACGTACTTGGCAATGATAGTATCAAACAATACCATGGAATGGCTCAAAGTGTGTTTCACTGTTAAGTTATAGTGATTCAGGCAAAAATCAATATGACAAAGGATAATACTAGACTTAGGCTGATACCGATAATGAGTATCGGGTTTCAGCCATTTGCCCGATACTTCAATACTTACAAGTATTTGTTTTTTTCGGATACTTTAATTCAAAAGTATTCGTTCTGCACTCGCTGCCCTACCCTGAATGTGTGAATTTCACACGCCATTGGCTTAGTACGGGGTGAGCTCTACTCTCACCTAGCGAAACCAACCTTCAGGTTGAATCACTGAGTGATTCATTCTGTGAAAATAATCCAAAAACATATAATTTTGAAATCCTGCCTTCTTCAACTGATTTACCAACGACACGTTAATGACTTACCAATGACAAGTATTTGTTTACTTAGCTACAATCTTTGTGAGAGTAAAAGTTAAGTGCTTAAAATTGGCTATGGCAAAGCCCGAGGTGAAAAGCTAGACCTCCTCCGAAAAGTAGACGAAAATCCGTGCATGAAGAAAGTTTGCTAAAAAAGCAACAAAAATTAAAGTTCTGCCAACAACTCCAGTTCGTTCTGCACAATGCATACGTTGTTCCGTGTTTCCACCTACATTCCAAGCCTATTTGCCAAAAATATAAAATTCAAATATTGTGGCATGGTCAATTATGACGTTAATGGATCTGCATTAGTAATTTTAAAATAAAGATGAAGGTGTTTGTTGCATGCCTCTGATGTTGCATACTTACGGAGAAAACCCAGTTTCGTAAATTGACTAGAATAACTTAAACAAATACAAGTAAAAATTCGAAACTTACAAGGACATCATGGAAAAAAATGACTCATATTCTATCAAAAGTTCCTTTTATTTGTGCTTTTCATATTGTTATGACAATCCCAAAAGTGATGCAGGCCTCTGACCCTAAAAATGTGCCCTTTGTCATCTTCGCTGCAAAAACATGCCTCAAAAGTAATTACTAAAAAAAACTCTGGTACCTGCATTAAGCAAAAGGCTAAATAATCTATATGCTGATATGCTCTCTCTGAATTTCGCTCCTTATTTTTTGGGATATCAAGCCTCAAAGAGAGTTAATGTATACTTTTTGCGTTAATAGTATACACAAAACATGCTATTTGGTCATATAGTCATCATTAATTTTCGAGTGCGCATCAACGCAAGGTATCGTACGTAATTTTTTGAGAGGCGTAATAGTAGAAAATGAAACTTACAATAAATTAATGCCAGCAATGAACTAACTTGATGGTATACATATTGCTCCCCTGTAAGTTATGCAATTCACACAAGTCTTTTAACACTTAACCCAAGAAGGACTAACCTGTTCCGCAAGTTTTCCTCGTTATCATGTTCAGGATTTCGGGTCCCTACAAAAATGTGCTATTGAGAGTTAACTGTATTTGGGAGTAACTGCAGGTTTAGAGTTTTCTGAGCAATTGTTTTCAGAGACTGGTGCTATGGTCCTGATAGAAGAACCCTCTTAACTGCTGAGCATGTTCAGCAGCCCTGTCAATAATATGTCAATGAGCAATACATTCAAATATGAGCTGCTGAGCATGTTCAGCAGCTCTCATATCTTAAAAAGAATTTTCAATATTTACAAATGCAAGAGGGCTTAACATCTGAAATCTAATTCCAGTGATATTTGTAAGAGTAGCAAAATAAAAGAGTTGTCACAATGTCATTTCTCTCAATAATTAGATGCTCTTTTATAATACTTTTGATTGCCGAGTTGACTTCATGAGATGGAAAGCACGTATCTTATTTTTTTCAGAAAAATAAGTAAGGCATCAGCAAATAATACTATCGGTATCGGCCACTAGTATCGAGACATCAGTTTGGTATCGGAAAAAGTGGTATTGGTACAAGTCTGGATAATATCAAAGAAAACCATTAGATAAGTACACAGATTAATGCAACCAAGGTAGCTATTAGATTACAGAACCCAAAAATCCAGAAGAACTTCTACCCCATCGGCCCAAAAATTATCTTCAAAGGAAGATATACGGTAACAATTTAGACCCCTTTTTCACAATTTTGAAATTTTCTGCAAAATCTACAGTAAAATATAAGGTTGCATCTGACCACTTGACTGGGTATGAAGAGTACACTCCATGTCATGCTTGCTTTACATCCAGGTGCGACAAGTATAGTTGTCATGTAAGTTTTCTCACTATTTTGAATAGATGTGGTGAGTTATTTCTTCAGGGACCACAATGATCCTTTGAGGTCATATTACACAGGACATCAATGAGTCACAGCATTTCTTTATTCTGTAATAAAAATGTTACTGTAACCATGCATTGGGTTACTGGTTTACATACCCTGACCCTTTGTTCAAAAATTTTTAAGGTTCTATATAACAGATTGGCAATCCCATACAAAATGCAAATCAGATTCTATGCCAATTTTTTTGATGAATCAAAATTCAAGGTGCATATTTTTGAGGCTGAAAACTAGTCCCTGTAAATTGTATTCTAAAACAGCTATTTTATTGTAAATGGTGATGTAGAATAGGAATCATTTTTGTAACATACACCAAATACCTGACAAAAGTGTGACCAATCTTACAATATTTTATCCTGTAATCAGTATATTTCTAACTCTCTTTCATGGTTACAGTGAAGATTACACATGTGAAATCTCAGTCACAACAGGGGGCAATGGATACCCAGCAAACTACTCTGTGAACATGCAAGTTTTTCTAACAGGAAATTGAACTGTGTATAAACTTGTGTCTTTTCATTACACAGACAGATGGACAAAAAGTAATGTTAGAAGTAAAGTGGGTGTCGTGTATACGGCCGCCCATCACAACGTCACCGTGGGCGACCGGACCTCATTATTCTTTAAAGACCATCATCAATAGTAGTCTTCCTTCAACAATTTCAGGCTGATCATCGTCATCCCCACTCGGATTTATTGTTATTAATTACCATTTCAATGATTTCATCATCTATGATATGTTGTGTGGTGAGAATATCGTGGCCGCTAACTATCCTTTCGTCTAAATTTACCAATACCATTTCCTTTGATACAGGGTTATGGATGATGTTTGCAAACTCCATCATCATATTGTTATCCTCAGAAACATGAAATTTTTTAAATCCCCAATTATTTCATCTATATCAAACCTTAAAGCAGTCCACAATTTCAACCACGCATGTTTTAGAATAACGGTGAAATGCTATTGCCTGCACGTGAAATTTCCCAAATCACGCCTTTTGGATTGATCACGTCTATTTCTAAAAGAGTTTATCCTGCTCCATTAGCATTTGGCCAGAAATACTAACTAAGGCGTTCACTTCAACGCAATCAAAACCAGGCTATCTAAATCAGCACTTAAATCTTTTTTCACAGTTTTTCTCCCTGTTATCTACTTCTTCGTGTCACTTTAACAGTAAAATTTTGATGATTTTTCTCTTTCAGCTTCTTAATGTGCTATATTGTTGAAGTTCCCACATAGTATGTTTCAGTCAAACGCTTTACTGATGCAACGGCGTCAAGCTTTTTCACAACTTGCACTTTTTCTGCGATGGTTAACTTTTTGTGCTGTTACCACAACTCTATGGATGAGACATGTTTTGCATGAAATATAAGAATATTACCAACAAATTATCATATTACGTCTAGTGGTCAATCAAAAATGCGCACGCCATTGAAAGTGGCCGATCTGTAAATTAGTCGTATTCCGTCGACCATGTCGTCAAATTAATATGTTTACTTCAAGTTCCAGAATAATTCCAGTGTAGACGAAGTACCAGAAATTAATATGTTTAAATTATTCTGATTCTCAAATGGGAAAATTAACATTAAGAATAGTATCTCGGTATTAATATAAGAATAATATCTCGGCAGGTTATGAAGCAATGTTCCGGTTAAAAATGTTTCGGCATTTTCCACCAAGTACCAGATAGTTGGTCATGGCAAAATTGCTGGATTATAGATGCTCCCGGATTAAGGGTGCTCAACTTTATAATGTATTAATAGTCATTGTATTGTTTCTAAAAATCAATTGTTAATAAAAATTCTAAAAAACCTAATATTGTTCACATTTATGAGATCGGAATAAGTATTTGCACCATGTGACATTCTAAAATATGCAATATGGCATACATTTAATTATTTTCATAAAAACGAGTAAGTAGTTTTCTACCCTCAAATGGAATCAACTTCTGGCCAAGCGACCTACCCAGTCAGGTTGTTAACGGGGAAATCACCATAGCGTATAAACCTAAATAAGCCAGATAAATATGATAACACCTACAGAATGTGTTTGCCCGAAACTAGAAGCACAGGGGTCATACTCCGCACCTACCATTCAAGACCACCCTTTATAAACAAACCTATTCAGTATGTTCCACCAGGAGAGAGAAAACTTGGAAAACAAACATTTTACAAGTCAAAAATTGCATTTATTTACACTAAATATCAATCAGCTGAAACTCTGGCTGCTATTGAGAGTATAAACCAGGCAAACACAAGTAAAGAATTCATTTACAAAATGCCAAGCCAAATTACCTGGTAATCCGCAAGCAACTCAGGTCCTTTGAAATATCGGGATGCCACACGCACATTATACTCTTGTCCTGGGTGATAAAACTCAGCCAGACCCCAATCGATGAGCCTAAGCTTTCGATTCTCATGATCAATCATCACATTATGAGGTTTAACATCCCTATGCATAATGCCCATGCTATGACAATAGTCCAAAGCCTAGAAATAAAATTAAGCAGGGGTAAGAAAATACAAGCCACAGCAAGCATACCTTTCCACCACTCAATAAAGGAAACTCCAAAAGTTCAATTATTAGTTTTAGGTGGGAACTAGCAACCACACACAAAAAATGCCAATGAAACAATAAACCAAATCTTCCATATTTGTTTGAAATTAAATGATCTTAAATTGAAAGCCAAATATGGGTGACATGGCAGGTGCACTAAATTTTCAGCATTAAAAAGATTATCAACAAATACAATACCTTGAGCAGTTCATACAAGTAGTAACGAATGTCATAGTCAGTTAGGGTTTGGTATAGCTGCTTGAAATCTGTGTTGTTCACATGTTCAAATATAAGGGCTGGTGTACGAGAAACAGGATCCTTTACCACAGCCTGTAGAGTAATAATGTTCGTACCACCACGTAAATTTTCAAGGATCTTAATTTCTCGCTTAATTTTCTTCTTTTTCACAGGCTAAGGAGGAAAATAATGGAAATTGAACATCAATGGATCAATAAAACGATATGTTTCACCAATTCAACCAATAATTTATACTAAAAATTCATAACAATCAAATAAGATTACCTTTAATATTTTTACTACACACTTCTCATTATTGGTAATGTTGATGGCCTCGAACACTTCACTGTATTTTCCTCGGCCCAATTTTCGAACAAGTTGATAATCATCTTGCTGCCTATAAAACCCATAAAAATATACCAATGCATCAAATGTGAGGAATTTATCAAGTGCATATATGATAGCTGTCTAATTAATCCCAACCTTAGAAAACAGCAGAAATATAATTTTATTTAAGTAATCAGTAGCATACAATGACCTATTTTGAATGCTTACATCAAACTAAGATTTGTCTTACACAGATAATTTCAATAAATAATCATCAGCTGAGAATAACACACTAGTGATACTTAGGTACAAATGGGAAGAATAAGCCAAAATATTGTACACCATGAGGAGCATGGCGCGCACCATGGTTAGTTAAATATAGCTTATGACTTAACAAGGATACTGATAGAAAAATGATTTTACTTGTCTTTATGACTATCAAAGAAATAGTAGCTTCATTCACAAGACAAGATAGCTCACTCACTCCGTGATTCAACCCGAAGGTTGGTTTTCATAAGTGCGAGTAGAGCTCACCCTGTACTAAGCCAATGGCGTGGGAAATTCACACAGTCAGGGTAAGGGGGCCAGTTCCTTTCCCTGTGCCACCTGCGATTTCCTACGTAGTTCTGACACGCAGAAAATCGAATGGCAAGGATTTTAGATGGGGTTGTCCAAAAAGGCTCATGCCCGGGATTTGAACCCGGGACCCTCTGGTCAGCAGCTCAGTGCTCTACCCACTAGGCCACCACAACCCCCACAAGATAACACTTTCTATCACTTATTTTTACATTATATTTTGGCACCTTCATCCTATCCTTTCAACTAAAGCAATTATATTTTCCATAACTTGAAGCAATAAAAAAACTAGAAACAACAACTCGATCCTATCAAACCTTGGCTTCAACTGCCACATCACATTTTGCAAAATATATTACCTTAACACATTTTAGACAATAGAAGAGGAGAAGCCAAGAAATAAAATCATACAAATTACCCAACATTCTAGTACACAAATTCAATTTTACCCATTACCCTCTCACAAAATACATATGATGACATCATCCATGCTTACCACTACTCCATCAAGACAGGTTTTAGTTTATTACATGGAGACCCAGTGAGAGTATCCAATAGCCTCCGAAGTTTGAAACCCTGAAAACTGCTTTAAGGATGTTTCATCCTCATCCAATCCCCAAGCCATTAACTACTACCTAGATCACTTTCACATAACCTTCAAGTCATGTATTTCAAACAAAACTGTTTCAATGATTCATAACCTGCACTCATCTATGGTAATACAGTGAAGGCCCAATATAATAAGAAAGGTATATACGTAACAAGAAGCTCAACACAGTGATGGATGACCTAAGAATCATGAATTACCCTATGATTGACAAGTAACAAAAAAAATTGCAAAAACGAGAATAATGTTGTTTTCAAAGGGCCCACTTGATATTTTGCAAGTAATAAACAGCACATTGTGAGAGCTCAAGCTTGTGCTCATGTCTATCCTTGGCATTAAAATGAAAAATTTTCGGCCAAATGTTATGCCCAAAGGTCAAGTGTACATTGACAACATTCTGAGGATACCGGTATGTTTTCACATGGTTTATCGATAGTTCGTTTGCTTTTTGCTGCTTTTATTATTTCTATCGTTTCTGCTACATTAACTTCGAGAAGCAACTTCATGGGTGGTAAACATAACCCATTAGATAAGAAAACAAAATTTCACTTAACTAATACGAAAAAGACAAGGCAAGAGGGTATAACAATATTTCAGGTGTCAAGTTTTTCCGATTATAGTCCATCATATTGCTATATTACTTGCTGCCATGACATATTTGGAATTCAAGGAATTACAGTCATGTGTGAGGTTCTAAGCACCAAAAGTCTGTTTTATATTCCAAATAATTACATATAATATTTATGGTCATTGACAGTAAAATTCCAGGTATTGATTTCACTACCACTGGAAATTCTTTTTTCTTCTTCTGAAAACATGAATTTGTACTCTTTCTTGCGGCACAAATTGATTAAAACAGCATATTTAGTTGTTTCATATTTCTTCGGGCAGTACATATGCTCAAAAGCATCAAATAAGACTTCACACCTCACCTAACTCCTGAGGGACAATAGATCTCATTCAAAAGCATTTTCAATTTTGCATAACCTCACCACTTACATGTAGCTGTTCTTAAGGCTGCTTTACCCAATTAAATTTTTGTACAATTACTTGTACAACCGCTTGTAAGAGGAAATTGTACCATGTACGGCTGCAAATTGTGTGAACGCTTGAGCGAATGTCTGAATGAGTATGGAAAATAGAACCTGTTCTAATTCAATTCAGACAAACATACAATTTCATTCAGTTTTTAAGAGCATTTGTATCGCTTAAAGAAATTGTATAAAAAATGGCATCGTTTAAAGCGGCCTTTATGGAACTCAATTCCAGTTTATTTTCCATTTGAAAGTCAAGTTACCCTAAAAGTATGTCATCAACTAAACATTTTATTCGTAATAACAGCTAAGCTTTTCACACACATTGATCAATATCTCAAATATATTCAATTGAAATATCCATATGTTATTATCAAATATTCCTTCCACAATTTATATTCTTTGAGTGTCCCATGCTAAAAATGCAATTTTGATTGGTTGATTATACAATAAACCATTAAATTTAACAGTATACTCAGTACTCGGAAGGTAGAAACTTAGACGTGACATTTATGAGCAATTATCCAAAACTTTGACCCTACTGTCGGTGCAAAAATTATGTAGACTCGAGTTTGAGCACCGATTAAGAATGAACTGTAAATCCTACACCAGTGCAAATTACATCATATTTTAGCTCATTTTATTCTGGGTTTAACCATACTTACTGACAATTTTTATAGCACACCTCTGATTGTTTATCGTGATGACAACAAAAAAAGTATAAAAAATAAGAGGTGCGCTATAAAAATTGTCAGCAAGTATGGTTAAACCCAGAATAAAATGAGCTAAAATATGATGTAATTTGCACTGGTGTAGGATATATGGTTCATTCTTAATCAGTGCTCAAACTTGAGTCTACATAATTTTTGCACCGACAGTAATATCTTGGAAACTATGGTACCCCTGAAGTTTGGACTAATAATTTGGTTGCAGCAGGTAGTGATGAATGTTTCATGAAAATCTGAGCCAGAGGAAGTCATGGGCTGGGTAAATTGGCACATAATGACCCTTAAATCATCCATGCACAGCTCCAAAAACTTTTTAAAAAATGAAGTCATGAGGAATCACAATACCACCATTTTCCCCAGTACCATTGTATCCGAGCTCAATTTACAAAAGAATTGACTCAGTAAATCCCCTTTTAGTGATAATACTCATTTAACAAAGTAATGCTTTGGTACTTAAAAACTTAATTAATGAATAACTAATGCACGTGCAAGTTGCAACCGGTACTTGCAAGTGTCTCACAGAGTGAAGAAAGTGTTATGAAGCAAGTTTCGCCAGAATCTCTTTACTCTAACTGTTACATATTAATTTAAATTAATTACGATAAATATTTAACAGTGATAGACTGATTAAGTCTGCGCTATGATGTTTCCTAATTCAATCTGCTTCAAAAGTGGAATCTCAGAAACAACCTTCACGTGCAATGTTCTAAAACTTCGACTTCCTATATCATAGAAAATACGTGACCTAGAAAGGAAAAACTTTCTAGATGAACTTGATAACACTAGCTAATAGAAAAAAATTCATGAAAATCTGAGTCGCTGGGTGGTGTTCTGAAATTTTTTGGATGATTTGACGTGGAATAGCCCACTAGCTTTTTCATCCACAATAAGGCATTTGATATCCCTCCCACTAAATGCATTTAATGGCATCCAATATCATCCTAAGTGATGTAAAATTAATGAAATTAGAATGATGGTAAGACCCATTTAAATAATGGTTAAGATTGAAGCCTTTCTCTTAGTTGGAAGAATACATGTCTCAGAACTCCAAACGTCTTCGTGTGTCGTACCTAATTATGGCTCCTGTTTGTTATGTAACTGTATGTATGTTCTAGGTACATTTATAAATTGACGAGATGTATAACTATGAATATCTGGCTAATGATCAGTAAATATTGTATCATAATAATTAAGAGAAAGGAGATAAAAGAAGAAAAATTAGGAACATAATAAATACCATTACAATATTCAGCCATTATTCAAAAATACAATTAAAATAAACTTAAAACTCACATAAATCAAACAATCTACTTGATGCATAGGAAAATTAAAAATTAAAGAGAGTAAATTACACGATGTGAATGTGGTATCAAACAAAATAGCCAGTAATGGTGAAAACATTAATGACCAACAAAACTGAAGACCTCCCAAATTTGACACCTTGCCCTCACACTCATCACAACACTTTGTCCCTCAAATTAAACTTTAATTCTTGGGAAGTACATATACCAATTAAGGAGATTCAAGGGTTGATTAGAACATGACTCTGGATAGCACCAATTTGGCGCTTAGTCAAACAGGTGCACCATTTTTTTAACAGCCAAGGCATGAGGGTGCCAAACTTTCCAATTGGACTAACCTCCTCCCACTCACTTTCCATTTGTCTTTCCCAAGTCATGTTCAAGAGAGAGTTTCTGGCGAGAAAAAGATTCTTGACAGAAGAAATGAAATGGACAACAGTGGATAATGAACTACTCTCCCAGAACCAAGGAATGCCCAAAGATACTTAACTTTTCTTCAAACACTAGATCAAAGTAAGCCTTCAAGTATCAAGAAACGAAATATCCACCCTTAGCCTAAGAATTGACGACTTATACAAAATCATAACCACATCTTCTGGACAACACCGGAGCTGAATGGCATTATCTGACACTATGTGAATCTTAATACAGAACAATAAAAAACCCATGTATTACCGTAATCAATTACGCCCAAGAAAATGTGAAGGTATTAATATTGCTCACTTGGTCACCTAACATTAATTTAATTTGCTCACTCAAATCATCACTAATCTCAAATCATCATTCTTCAGACCTATACCATTAAGACTATCTTCACTTATTCATACACCTAACTACAGAAAATGAAAGTCATTGGTGGAAATAGTGTTAAGAAAGTCCTGCATACTGTGATAGAGTAGTAGCCCAGTAAGATGTGCATTTCACTACTAACTACAGGACCCATGCTCAAACTCATTAGAAGCCTCATGGCAAAACTGACAAAAGGTATGACTTCAACACTACAGATCTCTTATGGAAGCAATTAGTTCCCCTCCACTGATTTATTTCACACTGTTGGTCCCAGTAACTGGTTCACTCTTATGTGCTCCATTTACACGCAACCTTTGCTGAAGACTGGTAACATCATTTCAACTGTCCACAGTAATCTAGCTTCATAACTATATCATCTCCCTGGCTTTCACACATGATGTACTTCTGTAATCCTAATGTGTCAGATTCATTCCTATCATAAAACCACCTACATCGCTATTAATACTACTATCAAAATTTCTTGATTGCCACTCATTTTTTTCTAATTACTCCTTGACCTCTGCCCACACAAACAGTATCTTCATGAAACAAAATCCAATATGTTTGAAAGGCATCATTGAAGGGAAACACGTCACTTCTAGGAAACAAAACATGTTGAAAACATCATTAAAGTTCTGGAGAGTGATTCAGTTGAACTGCAATTATACTTGTCAAATTGTGTCACACCTTGTACATATGCCAGTTAACAAAACTAACCAAATACTTCACTACATGCCTCCGGCTGTCACCACGTTACCACTAGGAAGTCACGTACCAACACACGTTATCTACAACATATGAACCGTAAAAAGCGTGAAACAAACTATATTTTCTAAGTCTTAAAAATCGCGTGAACGACTTCACGAAAAGATAATTATGCCTGTAGCTTACCCCCAGTCCACCACATATGATTCATAGTCCCAATATTCACGGGCTTTGTGAGAGTTGACATCTGCGTACACTCTGGCTCGACTAGGGAGAGACATCATGAACGACTTTCCCAATCCAGATCTGGATGTTATAGATGAATAACAGAATGAAATAAATGTGGGCAGCAGTGGTCGTGGGTAAGCTGTTGTGGAGGCAGCAGACCACTTCAAGAAGGAAATCGCAGCCGCACCATAAGCCTGCCTTTGGACTCCTGAAAATGCAAGAAAACGGTTAATTTTAAAACTAATTCCGGTCAAAACCAACAAAATATTTCGCTTATTCATTTATTGCATGACTAAGAGGAAATGAATTTAATAAAAACACCAGAGTGACATGTAATTAAGGATGATTACATAAGGATAGAGTGAGAAATAATTATTTGTTATTTCAACTTGTATCACCAAGTCAGCAACTGAATTCCAACCCAAACTTCTAGCACAAGAATTAAAATAATACACAAGGCGTAGTGATTTGTCAAAAATACATTAGGAAACAAAGGTGGAAGTATCAAAATCGCCATTGCCACTTGACAAAATGTGCACGGCAGAACGCTAAAGAACCGATGAGAAACCATAAATAACTATGCTCACATCGACCTCTTTAATGACTTACTTGATAACGATTTAAATTTCTGGAGCTGGACCAAATTAATTCTGGTCATTTCGTTTTTAACACTCCCGATTAATCATAACGATATTTACGGGTAGAAGCAAACGTTCACCCAGCAGTAAACCTACAAGCCAGCAAATCCAAAAAGGTATGCATCGTCATTACTTGGAAAATATCAACTCTTTCAAAAAAAGTTATATCACTTTGCAAGCAAATAAGCTCTGTGAATTAAATGGCAGTAACAGGCATTGATAATCACTAACTACGGAAAAGGTCAATTCATTGACTGGAGTACAAGTAAACAAACACAATTCATTAAGACAATAAACAGATTCCATGACGGAAAATCAATTCAGATTTACTATAACAAATCATGATCAGTGCCATCACGCAACCAAGTTTGGAAATGGCATAGAGACTTAAATCGGGGGATGATTAAGAAAAAGAACAAACCACAATAAAATGATGTCACAAAAATATTAAATCCAAGAGGAAACTTTCACAGGTGTAAAAATGAGACCGAATACCACGTGTTAACATTAAAACAAATATTGGTGTGACAATGACTACACAAATCATCTAAATATAAAACTGATTAGTCCAAACGGCACTACTAGACAAAAAATTCCTATTACGGCTGATGAACGCCTACACAAGGACGTTACCAAAAGATGTTAACGTCGGAAATGTTACAGTAATTACCGAGGTACACATCTTGGTTGAGCCATATAACAAATAACGCAAACCACTACACTAAAGAAAACAGTAAGGAACTGTAAACTTACAACCACCATGAGCTGCTAAGCATACCTTAACACAGTCTGCTAAGTTTTGATGTCCTGCGGTGCGATTACAACAGAAATCGTGTTACGGAGAATATCAGGGTTACTGCAAAATCACCCTAGGTCCCTAATAGGATTTATGTAAGTCGCCACCAGTCTTATAATTCAACTACAAAAATATATCTCCAATACAAAAGCAAACTCAAGGGAACGACGTCGGAAATTAATCGAAAATATGCGAAATTTTGCACTGCATACGAACGGAACGGACACATCACGTCTACCACACCATTTCCCAACTTTAATTTAAATATAATATCATATTAGGAATTTTACACTCTTGCTAAATCGAAATTAATGTTTAAAATATAGAAATTTTAACTTCCTAAGCTCTCGTTGGCGATAGCCAAGCTTGGTTAGTACATTCCAACGATGAGAAGCACGCCATTAACCAAGGACTTGAATTGGGTAATAAGCTAGGAACACAACTTCAAAATTAAATTCTGCATACCTAATACATTCCGAGCCCAAATTATTGTCCTCCTGGTTATCTACAGGATCTAAACCGTCTCAATTACAAATACGAGCCAGATTGAGGGCGTCTTTAGTTTCCAATTCCTTAAAGTATTTTTAGGTGAGCCGGCTTCCCAAAGAGTAAAATCCAAGATGGCTGCCTACATCCCGCCACGGAAAACTGGAAACGAGGCTTTTCCAGGCAACATTTCCTTCACCCCTCTACAGCACATTGATTACTTTTACTTAGCGAGAATAGAGGGCAGAAACGTACAAGGCGATGTTGCACAATCAGCGAACATTCTGAGGCATGCAACAGCGCAAAACAATAATTTTATAAGTGCCAAAGTTTATCCTAATAATTTTCTAAGCGGTATGTCGAAATATTCTGGGTTAAATTACTGATATGGTGATTGGCATCGTAGTTTTTTATCTCTAACAGAAACTAATCATTTTGTATATATATGGATGATCTCGGCCATGAGTGTTGTCAATAAAGCTAGATTCTACGGTTATTCCGCGTAGGTAAACGTATGGTATATTATTTACTTTACCAAAGTTTCTTAAAAAAGCGAATAATTCCTTTTTCATTGCGTAGGTGTCTGATTCCAACTGCGGAGATGGCTGATACAGGGATGGAGAATGGACTTAGTCGGATCTACACTCATTTTTCAATATGTGGCTGGTGTGCTGAAGATTTTGTGTTAAATTGATGAAGGAATTAGTTCTCGAAAATTCTGCGTTTACACGAGCAGTCGAGCATTAATGTCCGTAACCACCTGTAAAGTAATGAAGCATAGGGCGTTGTCATGAATCAGTCAACGGCGGTTGAGATCGCCGTAAGCCAGCAACTTCATCTATTAGGAATACCTGAAAAGCCCAGGAAGTCCTTCGCCGCATAATATAATCAAGGTGAGTCTCGAAATTTTCAAGGCTACGGACAAAGACCGAAAGAAGGACGGAGATGACTCTTGTGTTGTAATGTAGTGAAAGTGGCCACTTCGCGCGGGCTGTCGAAACCCCAGCGTAGTAGGTATATAAGACTTCTCCAACCGGTGTCCTGTACCAAATCTCGAGTCGCATCCGTTGAGTGAGGACCTTAGTCTGTGTATAAGTCGTCAGTCGAGACCACGATGAAGTTTCATATTGTAATTTCTTTAACTTAAAACTTGTGATAATTCCTCGTGCCCTGTGCATATGAATCGCATGACAGAATTCCCTATTAGTGTGTGAAAATAGTATATCTAACAGTTTCATCTTTTTTCTATTTAGGCTGTTGTTTTCATGTTGGTTGCGGTTTTGGTGTATGTCACCGTTGCTCTACCCTTGGACGATGATCCAAGCGACTCCTCAAAAGGGTGGAATCATTCACCATCAGACCCAAGTTCCATCTTTCTGCTGAAGAAGTTGAAGCTGAAGAAACTTCTGTTGCTCGGAAAATAAATTTTGTGAGTTAAAGTGATTATTTTGCTAAGCTGTTTGTAACTGCACATGCCGTCATTTTAATTCCTTGCTCATTTTCTTTGTGTTGCAGGTTTTGTTCATCATTCATGCTTTTCTACTCATTTATCTTTCAAACATTCATGAATCCATTGTTTTATATTCACATTTTTTTACCGCTGATTTTTGTAAGATTGCTGATATGTTCAAATATTTGAAGTGAAATAAATTTCATGTTCTGATAAGTTGGATTTTACTGATTTCCCCAATAATGACCTATAATTTGATAGCATTCTGGGATAGTTTTTGGTTTTCGGCTATAATTGTTGCTGCTTCATACTTGCTAGGAATCTTTAAGACTGTTCATTGTGTTCTCTGTGAGATAATGCAATTTTATCAAAGGTGTGTGATATAAATATTCAGTTTTAACGTGTTGTTTAAAATAGTATTTCCTTCAGTGCCTCCAGTCTGGTTGCTCCTTATGTGTCATGCATTACACTGTTTCCCTCTCGTGTGTTGCTATTCTCATCAGCAGGGTTCTCACTAAAGTTTGAGGTTCGAGGACATGAAAGATCAAAGCTTATTATTCTAGTGTATATAAAGTATATTTTTCATACCATGCCTAGTACATTTTCCTAGGGTTAAATCATACTGCCCTTGCTAGTGTAGGGCTCCTGGTAAACTTTTGAAATATCTTAATAGTTGATAGCTAAAGATTGCAGCCAGCACAATTCATTATTTGGTTTCCTATTGGCTAACATTTTCTATGTGGAAGACCAATTAATTGGGTAAGGGGAACACACTGAAACTTAACAGTTGTGTTCTGCCTAAAGCTTATAGTATCGTAGACATGGCGATAGTTGGTGTTCATATTTTATATACGTAAGACAATGATACAACACTTGTTGCATCTGCTGTGTTTTTGTCTGCTAGAAGGAAACTAATGCGTTTACCTTTAATCTTTGGAAACAGAAGTTGGCCTAATATGATTAACAGAAGTGAAAATTGATTCACCATTGTAACTTTGTGCAGGGATCCTAATTTTTTCCCTCTCATCCCGTAGTTGTTTGCACACTGAAATATAACATGCATATTAACAATATAATATAACATGGTTACTTAAGTACTCCATAAGGATATGATGTGAAGTACTTAAAGTTAGAGGAACACAGCTGCTCATTAGAATGGGCCTTCCATTGTCGATACGTTACTGATGCAGACAAGACCTCCCTTTTTGCTTGAGATTTACGGTATGAAATAGAGGAATATGATTATATTGTGTGACTTAGTCTCTCTATATCCTTAGATTTTCTGTAGAGGAAGCAGAATTATTTTCCAATGGAGTCAGATAATATGACAGCATAATTATTGTTGTTAAAAATTAAATTTGGAAAGGTAGGAGCAAAGTGAAGATTTGTTGCAAAGTTTTATTAGATGGCTGGTGTCTAGATTGTTTTGAGCAAAGGAAATGTGGTTATCACACCATTTTCAAAGGATCTCTCTGAAGCATAAGGGGAAAGAAAATTCCTTTAATTCAATCATATTTTCTGTGTTTTGTTATTAATATGCTACAAACTATAATTGCCTTCTTCCTTGCATTGGCCTTAAAATTGACCACACCTGAAATTGTCTCCCCAGCCATCAGTTGACCTGTTGCATACTTGAACCAAATATCATTATTTTAGAAGGTTGGGCACTGTTCAATGCTCCCTCATTCCATATATGGTTAAATTTAGTGTTTGGGTTACTTTTTCACAGACGATAATTTTTTCAGGTCATGTTTTCCCATCTCTTTGGGCATGGAAGCTTCTGCTTTTGTTATCTGAGAAAGCATTTAATAGCTGTGGATTGAAGAATAAAATGGAATAAGTTATGCTTCTTGAAATGGGATTCCATAGTTGTTTGACTCAAGGGGAAGAGCAAAATGTTTTATGAAGAAGCTGCCAGCTTCAATAATTTAACCTCCCTAAAATAAAGTGGATGGATCATATTATAGGGATTCAAGTTCAATAACGAATTAAACTGTTTGAATGTTGAAACAACTAACCTTTGAGTTGAGGTAATAGAGTTTTTTTTATCAAAATTTCATACATCTTAGTAATGTGGAAGATCATGGGTGCAGTCAAATAACTTGGAATTACACATTGTGCATGTTTTATTCAACATTGTATATTCAGACATCCATTTGATTCTTATAATCACTTAACATTATATAGGAAGTAATCTGACTCAATAATGAATTCACTCAAAACTTGATAAAGACTGATAGTTCCCACTCCATAACCAGAGGATCAAACCACTACATATGTGGAGTAAACAGACTGAGAACATTTGGCTTCCCTTAAACAGTTAATTAGGTATTGGCTTTCTTTTTTTAAAGTGGTGATTTAGGATCAGTACTTCAGGATTCTCTCTAATTTTCCCCAACTTTTCAGAAAACATGGCTTGACCAGCATTGGTCTTTTACCTTCCTAATTGGTTTCATAGTTGAAGTCATATTAACTCATTAGTAGCATAAGGCACCTATTATTTGAAATGCAGTGGTGAATGAGGACACTTCATTTCATCTTCAAGTAGATACCATCACTATATCTTTCATTGAATATGTATGTAGTTTAAGGGCCTATATTATTTTTAATCAGTGGCTTGGATTGAGAAAATACGTGAATTGTACTGTGTTGATTTTTTTATAAATACAGTATGATTTATAACAAGCAAAATAAAAAATATACTATTAGAAAGGCGGAAGCTATCTTAGTTAACTGAAAAGAAAATCATGAGTTTTATAAGTGACAAGTACCGACCAATTCCTTCATTTTTCTCACTACTCTGACATTAAAGGCTTAATTTTGTCTTCTTCCATTCTTTTAGTCAAGTGCCAGTCATTGGCAGACCAGTAATTAGAGTCATATTTCAGGGTGAAAGGGCATGGTTATTCACATGAATTCCCTTGAACTACCTAAAGTCCCCTTATCTGAATGGACATTTGGGTTGCCACCGGTCATAGAAGTCATATATCTTGGAAAATTCAGGGAGATATTTTGATTGGGTTGTCAAGGAAGAGCAAGGGGATATTGAGAATAATATAAGTAAGGCATCGAAATGGATCTCTTGGACCTAGTGGTTTCGTAATAATAATATTTTATTTTCCCAGATACCATGATATGATTAGTCACATGTTATAAGGCATGTCAGAACAGATTGATGTTGCCCTTTTTGCATTGATTGAAGCATTGATTTAAAATATCAAAATTACTGGAATGTCTTTATGGAATCAATAATGGAAAAACACATTGAAAATAGACATGACAATATAATGAGTGTCATACTGGTTAAGGAATATTCTAATGAACGTAAACTATTAATACCTCCATTAACCCTGAAACACTTTGAGTACCTATATGCTTCACATAATGTCCCTCTTTAGCTCCCAGTACCGTATTTACTCATGTAAGCCATTCATCTTTTTTCCCAAAATCCCATGGGAAAAAGGGGGTGCATGGCTTGCATGAATCTTCTGGATTTTCTTGTAAACCATCCACGTATTTTCTTCAATTTCCTATTTTTTACATCACCACATTTTTCCCCAATTCCTATACCTTGTTTTTTATCCTATTTCTTTAATTTTATTTAAAGGATTTTATTTCCTTCAAGTTTAAATGAAAAGTGACTGTCTCTAGGGCAAGATATTAATTTTTGACAAAAACATTTTTTTTTCTCGTGAACCTGCCCAAAAATGGACAGGTTCACGCTGTGGCCTTGGGAAACACAAGGCCACAGCGTACTCAAAAAATATGGTTCTTTCATCACCACTACCTTCATCCAATGCTTAAATATATCTATTTTTCCTGCTTACCAAATATTTCCCTCCATTACAGCAGTCAAAAACATACATCCACCAAATCTGCCTCCTCTGATTTCTCTCCGGCAACATCCTTTCCTACCATGCTTATTTGTCTTTTTTTCTTCCATCTCAAGTTCTGTTATCCCTCCGCACCCAAATCTCAACAGCACTTGGTCTTTTTCACCCTCTCCCATCCATTCCCAAGTTCATCAGGATGCCAGGTCCATGTTATCACTTCTGTCCTATAAGCATATGGCTTTCACTTGTATTAATATTGTCCATGCCCATTATCATTCAAGATACATACTGCAAAGTGGCCTAATTCTTACATGAATCATGAGATGGGTATAAATGGAGATTTATCACAAAAAAACTTAAGTAAGTAATTAAGCAGACTTTAAGTAGATGAACTTAAATGCTTACCCTTTCTTAAGTTTAGGAGGTGATTATGCTTAAGTTTTTTGTGATGAATCTCCATTTCATATCTCATGATTCTCTAGCAAATCGTGTTGTGCTGTGGTTTTTTTTGTTGATGTGCTGAAATGCTCAATCAGCTGCAAACCTCATCAACTCTCTTCCCACTTTCATTTATTTTCATTTTTCCCATTTAGTTTCCTTAAAGTATAAATTAAAAGTAGGTATTGTTAAAATTGGGAAACCCTTGCATTTTCCCTTGGAAAAAATAATGTAAATAAAGAGTGCCTTAAAGAAAGAAATTGCAGTTTAGTGGATGGGAAAAAGTGAGCCAAATCGGTGGGTCAAATATTTATGTGGCTGAGTTGTTAACCATTTAAACAGTCATACAGTGAACATATTTTTCTTTTTTCATGATGTACAACTATTTTACTACACTTAAAAGATCAATCTTACAATTTACAGTTGGAGGTATCTTAAAGGATCATCCTCTCAGGATTGATAAGCAGGTTTGTTTTTAAGGAAACTAAGGTGATGGAGTTGGGCACTTGAGGATTTCAAGTGAAGGTATTAGTTTAAATTTTATTTTCCCAGGATTTATTAGGAATTTGCCCGGAGTAAGTTTTTTTTGCTTCTAATTTACCTGTTTGCTTGTGTTCTGCTGTGAAGTAAGTGTATATTGTACTTGGTTCTATATTTTTACTTTGTACATTATTCTATGGTTCTACCTTAAGTTTTTTCTGGCACAACTCCTCTCTCTCTTTATTACATAGTAAGCAAACTAACTGAGGTGGAGTTGTTAGACTCATTATGTTGGAATTTATACATTGAATGGGAAAAAATCACTGTAAATTCCACTTCTGATATTTATTGCATGACCGAAGTTTTGATGCAGTATGATGTCTTTTTCATTTGGTAACCATCCATAGGTATACAAATGAAGGGGGAAATTGGTGAAGATGGGGTAGGTGGCTACTAGGAGACAGTAGAGGGTTGAAGGGTCATAGGAGGGATATACAATGAGGTTGTCGTCTAATTTTCAGTATGTGTGCATCTTAATTTGAATTCTTAATGTTCTACTGATATTCAATGAATTATCTTCATCCCAACTGAGTTTTATTTCATATGAAAAGGCCTTTTGCAGGAAATAAGTTCCACCACTGAAATTGCCTGGAAACCTAGCCTCAGATTGTAAATCCTAGAATCCATAGCATAATACATCATTTATATTTTTCTTATTTTGTAAAAACAAATATTTAAATTATTAATGTCATCCATAGTCACCGAAGTTACTTTAAACAACAGCATTCTGAAATCCTTGATTTGGTAATATGTACCAGTATGAAAAATCCCAAACTATTGTACTTTTTGAAATGGAAATATATTTGAAAAATGATAACCCTCTTAGCAATCCTGCCAAAGTTCTGAGAAGCCAAGGCATCACTCCTTCCTAGACCGTACTCTCATGCCATTGTTTCAGAAATGAAAGTAATTCTATGTAGACTTATGGTTGATAAATATCCGGGGATAAAGAGTATTTTGAGGTATGATTATGTAATTTTCTAATACCATGTTCATTAACTAAAAAAGGGACTCTAACGTACTTCAGAGTCATTTCCTTTCATTAATCCTATTTATTATAGTTAAAAGAGGATTAAGAATATTAATTACTGAAATATAAAATACCCATGGGACAAAATGCTTATCATTGTTAGTCACTCCTCCTTGATATTTTGATATCCAGCTGGTAGGGTCTTGAGCCACCAAGTGAAGGTCCCTAGTTCAAGTTTGGGGCAGGCTTCTAGGCATGTTGAGCCATACTCAAGCTGTGTGGTTTTCTGGGTATCAGATTTTCCTAGTGAACCAGAGGTGGTCCAGTAAAAGGAACTATTTTCCCTCTCCTGCCTCGATTTGTAAATGTTACATGCCAATGGGTTGAGTCTTGGTAAGCTCTTCCTGCACCAACCAGACGGACTTTCAAGTTCAACTCTCTGATCAATAATTGCTTGTTGTGCTGGTATGTATGTTTCAAGAAGTTTTCTCGGGTTTTCCACCGGGTACAGGCGTCCATTTCGGCTGAAATGGACGCCCTTATGCCAGGAAAGTACCAATTCCTACTGGTATGTATGTGTTTTGAAAGCTGACAGTATGTGGTATCAGGCTAAGAAATTTCTATTATGGTCTGCATGGCACCAAGTAGTACCCAAGAGTAACGTACATACAACCATAATGGAAATCTGGAACACCTTTCTCTTTCCTTGTCAAACACTGTAGAGATTGCATTGGTTTGTAGTTTTTATATCAGCAAGACGTAGTATCAAAAGCCAATTAGTGGGGTTAAAGTCCATGTTGATGCTTCCCTGGGAACAAGTAGGCTTGATGACACTTGCAACTGAGGAGTCATTGAAATGTTGTGTATCTTTCTGTGGTTATCAAGTCAATACCTGCACTCATAGGTGCTTAAGACCAGGAAAAAAGGTACAAGAATGGAAGGGTAAGAAGGAATGGTGGAGAGAAAACCAAGCATCGGCCTTAGTCTACTCTTAACAGAAGGCAACAAGTGGTCTCAGCTTAATGCACAATTGACAGGAAGAGTACTGAAATCAAATGCCATCTGCAAAGCACTCGAGCAGGGGCTGCTTTACACATGAAAATGTCTTCCACTGCCGAGATTTCAATCAGGTAAAAGGCAGGTAAACATTACACCAACCTATCCGCCCTTGAAATATTGTCAAACATCCTCCTAGGAGCTGCTCAAAAAGTAGATACGAAGAATCAACCCGAATCATTGTTAGAAGAGAATTCCAGCACCTGGTTCACAAAAACAAGAGACCAGGAGGTCTTGAAAATTTGCATGCATGTTACGGTGCCCAGGCTTGCTGAGAAACAATAGCACATTTACTCTAATCTAACAATTTATCCTTCACCTCATATCACCTTCACGCATCACTCTAGCTCGACTCTCCCTATAATGAGGATATTGCCACTGTACTTAGTGTGGGCCCGAATGAAATGGTGATTGTATACCAGCGAAATTTTTGCTTCTTGTATGTTTCAGTGGGAATTAGACAGAATAGGGAGGTAAATAAATTCATTTTATACCCATGTTTCATATTTTTGCTACCCTTCATAATGAGTACCAATCTTTGGCTATATCTGTTCATCACATATACAGAAACCATGAAAGCATAATGTTCATTTTATTATTTATGAAATACGTACAGTTATGAAATGGAACAGTTGATTTTTTAAATCAGTATTTTTGAATTTTCTTCAGAGAAAACAGTTTTCAATGCTTTTATCATCCACTTTTGTTTGAAGCGAGGTAAATTCCCTCGAAGATTTGGCTTGCGACAGAATTTACGGTCAGTTCAGTAAATTTCCACGCCTCCAAGGCTCAATTTTTCTTACCCTCCGACTCCATCATTCTGACTAGCTAATTATTTTGCTTTTGTGCGGCCTTTCTTCGTTAATGTCACTTCCTATTCACTTGCTCATTCGGCATATTGTCTGGCGAAGAAAACAACATGTTGAACCCAAAGCGTATTGACGACTTAGCAAGGCGAAGTAAATTGTTATAGAATCCTCTTACGTATTGAAACGGTTCTATGTTTAACCGGCTTGTGAAGGAAGTAACCTGTTTCAAAAGAGTCGATGGCTCAGATTGACATTCGCGTGATGTCATTTTCGGAGTTCTCCTCCGCTTGAATACATTTCATCAATCTCTCACTTGTCCATCACGGTTCACGCCCTCATCCACTCAAAATACTACCGGCTTTCCAGACGAAAATATTAGGCGGCGCACCGTGGAGTGGGAAGCAATTCAAAACACGGCTCAAAAGAGCCCTTTCCCTCTCGAATAGCGTCTGGTGGCCCACTTCATTTGGCATTTCCCTCTGCGGCGACATCACTTGACTCTGTCAATTGTATTGCCAATACGATGGGAAAAAATGTATCATTTCAGCCTCGAAGGAATTAACAGTTCGACAAACCTTCTGCTTACATTTTTTTTCTCAATCAACAATAAATGATACTGGCAATTAATGGCGGTAACCTAATCTTTGGGTCTTCATTTGGATCCTTCTTAACTTCCACAGAGACATCCCGACCTATTACCGCGGTCATTTTCTTGCAGGTGCGCAGGTCTTGGACGCAAATATATTGAGTCAACAGGAAATTGACGGATATATGCGGAAATTTTAATATTTCGAAGTTAATTCCGTTTTTTGTCATGTAATGGATCCCCGTTCTAAAATTTTGGATTTCCTAGTGACATATTAGGGGGCGTCCATTAATTACGTGAGGCGATTTTGGTGATTTTTCGACTCCCCCTCCCCCTATGGTGAGATGTCGTGAGATTTGGCTCGACCCCTCTCCTCCTCCCCCCCCCCCCCCCCCAATCTCACGTGAGATTTTTCAAAATGCATATTTGTAGTGTAAATACGTTAATCTGTGCTTGATTGCGTTGGATTTATTAAAAAAAAAACATAAACGTCGCTGCCACCCGGTTCGTACGCCGCAGCGTTCGTCGAGTCGCACGTTTGGCTGGCCGTTGGCGGCTAAACACTCGAAGGGCTACTGTGCTACTTTGTGGCGTTCGTATAGCCGCGATATATATTATTGTGTAGGATTTAGCCATATTTTTGTGGAGAAACATGTTTTACTTAATTTTCCCCAATTTTATCGTAATTTTACACTGTTTGATGCGGAAAAAAACTACGTGATATTTGCCGAGACCCTCCCTCTCCCCCACGTGAGATTCGGCTCGACCCCCTCCCCCCCCTAAACGCCTCACGTAATCAATGGACGCCCCCTTAGGGGAACATTGCGTGTAAAACACAATTGCTGGGTGAGGGGGGGAGACACGTCTGCGAAACGGGTTAGAGGCGGCGGAGGCAATCATTATGGGGTGCGAACGTAGTCGTCTAAAATCGCGAATGAACCTACTTCAACACGACCGCTACCCTCTTACGCTACTCGAATGACGGCAGTTGTGAATTGCTCCTAATTTTGCAATCGGGTTGAATTGCCAATCTTAAGTTCCACGTTTTTCGGCGTCGATATTTTTTTCGTATGCTAGGAGTCCCCGCCTCACCGTCATATTAGGTTCCATAAAACCATGACAGAAAGCGAATCACGATTTTCCGCAGACACTTTACGCCTAACATGCTTAAATACTCACTACGATTTTCATGCGTGATTTCTCTGATATTCCATAGATCCGCATGTGAGAGATTTCATTGCACTGCATACACATAGTTGCAAGATGATAGTTCAAAGAATTAAAATAAATTTACTTTCATGTCTTTCTAATTTAATATTTATGTTTATAGTAGATCATAGTTGTAAAGTATCAGTTCAGCAAAAAGCAGATCGAGATGATAAGAGTAGCGGATCACTTTTATCATATTTCGCGTATCAGTGAAACGACGTAAAGCGGGGAACTCCTGCATATAGTCGGGAAATACGTCCAGTGGCAAAATTTTTCTGTCATTCATTCGCCATGTCACATAAGATGTTAAAATGCGAAAGTATTACAAAAGATGTATGCGGCGATTGAACTTAGGAAGTATAAATAACGATGCTACTTCGTGGAAAACATAAAAATACATGCATGCATGTATTTTATACGTTAAAAAATAAATTCATGTATTTTTTGATAACATATGCAAATTAATGAGTTGTGCTCCAATTTTCTACTTCTCCAGCCGCAGTTGTGAGGGAATTTGGGTACATTGCAATACGCGTAGGAGTCAGGTAAGTGTGATATGTAAGGCATGCCCAAAAATGTGTGGAATAAAGTGTAAAAAATAGGATTAGGAATGAATGTGTAATAGTGAGAGTTTTACTAAGAGAAAAAGCTTAAAATTTGAGTTGTAAATACTTGAGTGACGGGACAAACATTATATCATCATTTTCATAGTTGATAGCCTTCACATTTAATTATAAGAAATAAAACATGAGAATAATTGGTGTCGAACGTGAGATTTGCTTTTGAAATAAAAACTTAGAAGAATCTCTACCATAATTAAAACTGAAATGCAGTCCCTTATAGTGGATGAATGCTATTTGGTATTTATGGTAATGTTCATGCGTTCAAGAGGCTAATACTTCCTTGTTGAGCTATTCAGTGGCATTCATGTTTATAGTCATTGAGTATCTCGAATGAGACGTAGAAATGTGACCAGCTCGCTTATTCAATTAACTACTCCAGTAATTAATTTTATCGTGTAACCGTAATACTCTCACGCGCTCTTTGTGTTCTGCTCCCAGGTGACGATTTCTCTGGCGTTTGTATTGTGGCGGTATACAATACGAGATCGCTATCAACCCCAACAGATACTGAAGCCACAGTAATGTCGCCGGAAGCCCTGTCATTAGCAATGACCAGTCGATTGGGGGTGGGGGCGTGGTCATCGGCCGATCACTCGCAACGCCGGCTACCGAGGGAAACACAAGGGTCGACGCTGGTGGATGATTGGTCGAAGAGCTCCGCCTCATCGATTACCATTCTGAGTAGAGGAATTCAGTCTTTAGGTAGTGAAACTGCTTAGGTTATATCGTACAGTTTAGCCTAGAACAAACCCCCCCTGGTCGCAGTTGCCCGGTTGGTAGCGTGTCGGCTTGGCAACTGAAAGGTCACGGATTCGAATCCTGCCACAGACATGGGTGCCATGTTTGTCATGGGATTCAAGTACTGAATATGTGGTGCAATGTAACCTTTGGCTGCTAAGCTGGGACGTTACAGACGTGGCTACCTCGGATTCACATGTCATGAATACTCTTTAAGGCTTGACGTGCGGGATGCCTAAAATTGCCTATGAATATGGGAGGGGAATTTGGTCTTTCTCCCAACCATGACTGGCAAGATTTTTATTAAAGGAATTTTAATTCACGAAACTACTACCGCTAAATATTAACTAAAGTTTCAAAGTAAAACAATATTTTTTCGAGTAATAACAATGTATTTTTTCTTGAAATTCTTTTTTTGTAAGATATTCTCGTAGTAGATATCTCTGACGCACTTCGCGGTACACAGTAGGGTTGGTAAAAAGAGCTCAAGTCGCATTTGGAGGATATGGAACCAAGAAAACGGCTATCATATCCTCCACACGCTGACCCCAGTGGAGAAAGTGTCTATCACGAAGAACAAATTGTCACGTAAGGATTCTTGGCAGCTTCTCACGTAAAAGGTACCAGTAACATGTTTTGCTGGATGTTTCCGACCAGTGGTGCCAGATTTTTCGACCCTCAACCCGCCACTAGATCACCCTAAACCCGCCCAATCCCTCTCTTTTCTCGCCGCACGCTAAGATTTAAACAAAATTTAATGTATAACGACCAGGTGGTTTAATTTCGATATAAAAATAAATATATAATATGGTAAAATGTTCTATTCCTATTTATTTCGTCGCATCAAAGGAACAAATAGTATTAAGGTAACATTCATGAAACATTACGAGCAAAATTGATCAAAATATTAACTATTGCAAGAAGTAATTCATTTAGTGTTTTGATAATCAATTATTCGTATTTATAATGATTTCTAAACATGGGACATTTTTATGGTCAAATACCTTACTTGAATACCGACTTTTACCTCATTGAATTTTCCTTTTTAAATGAGGAATAATTTCATTGTAAGTTAAAATGTTGCAATGCTCCATTAGGAAAATATTTTTTTCATCGAAAATTGTTGTTTTTAGTATAGGAAATGAAGAGCATTCTATTAATTCTAAAAAATATTTTAGAAGTGCTGAAATTAATGTTTAAATAATTTATTTTTCCAATTCTCAACAAATTACAAATATTCCTAACTGCTCGATCAATTTGATAGGGTCTCGCGTCAGGACTCTAGTCAGTGATACTTTGCTGTTGCTGGATCAAGCTCATTGACAGTATTAATAATCATTCCAAAGAAACAGAAAACATTTTTCAAGTAGTTCAAAATTTGAAACGGAGTGTGTAAAGCTTTCCTTGGAACAATCTATCTCTTCAAATGTGATGCACCCTGTATTCTCGTTATCTTTACTATATTCTTTTCCTTCTTTAAATAATGTATGAAATACTAGTAGAACTCGTTGGCACCAATTTATTTCTGATTTATTGATTGCTCTCTGCAACTCCAGCCTGCCTACTTGCGATATTTTTCGCGGAAATCTGCCGACCGTGGGCCCGATTGCACTCAGACTACCAACCAATCAGTTAAGGAATAATACCCTGTGTGCTCGCTCTCCAATCTGACTTAACATCTACATAATACCCTGCGAGCCACCTCAAGGGTTTTTGGCAGGGGGAAACGGTCGTACTATTGTTTACGATCGAACTATTTTTTATTATAATGTTTTCGTGAGTTCTGCGGTATCTACCGGTATAAAATAGGAAAGTTAGGGATATTTTTAGGTGCCCACCCAATTTCCGGGGAGAATGGCCCAACCAGCCCAAGTTGGTAAGGCCAAATAAAATTTTTACCTGCCAGCAGAGCCCCTCAACCCGCCCAATTGGCGGGAACCCGCCCTATCTGGCATCACTGTTTCCGACTCGCTCTCTTCTCGATTTTACTCCTCATCGGTGTGCATGAAAGAAACGGACGGACCCCTCCCTATAATCGAGCAGAGTTTATGCTGGTTTTGAAAAAAAATACTTGTCGACAACTTTCCGTTATTCACCTTCAATGTTAAAACACGGATTAAGTGGAAATAAGATGCGACTAGACTAACCCTTTACATTCAAGTTCTGTCTCTCCAAAGGAAAAATGCTATTTGGCCCAATATGGAAATCAATGTGAGGAGTCTTGCGTTCATGCGGACATCTGTAAAATTTCAGTTTATAATTGGGGACTGGAATGGACTGTGAAGAAACAGGCGGCGATGCCAACCAAAATATCTCTTCTTTTTAAAAACAAATTCTTTAATGGGATAATGTGATTCGGAGGTGATATTCGTAAAAACATTATGGATTTCATGCATGAATTTTATATGCTCTCTAGTATATAATAGTCATACTAAGTAGAGTACATATACGAATTAGCCTGCGAGCCGCCGTAAGGGCGTATGGCAGAAATAAGTAATGACGCATGATGTCTAATGACACTCGCGGATTTGCTGACGGATTAACATACTGCGGATACTCTTCGGACGCTAATTTTTCGTCGCCAAATGAGGATGAGCTCATCAGTGGGATCATACCATTCCAGAGGTTTTGAAAACGGATGCAGTCTGTTGGAAAGGAACGTCTCTGGGACGGCAACACTGTCGTCGACTTTCAGAATTTCAGAGTATCATTTTCAATTAATTGTGAGAAATCCAACAAAAAAGCGCTTTACTATTTCGTAAGCCCTGTTCCCAATGGGTGAAAAATGCCAAACTTCCCAGCTATCCTCGCAGACGGCGTGATCACCCACACCCAAAAATACTCGGGCGGAGGTGGTTCCTCCCCTTGAAACGTTTTCTTCGTGCGCGAAAGCTCCGCTTCAAGTTTGAGCCATTGTATATTCTTCGTCGCTACGTGCGCCTCATGCATCTCAGCCCAGAGCCAGAATACGCATTCCGAAATCCACTCAAACAATATCACGTGAGCCGATCCACGGAGAAGTTCCGGCTCGTTCGGTCTCTCCCTAGCTCGAATTCATTTCCTCACACGGTCCCAGATCTGAGGGCATCACCCCTCTCGAACGCAGAATTGGCAGGTTGTCGTAATGTCTAGCCAATGAAAGCAAACGGACGGAAGATAACTCATTGTGTTGACTTCTTGGGAAAGCGGCACGAGTTTGAGAGACGGGTAAACGGCGTGGTCGGGAGACATCAGCTGCGGCAGGTGCTAACGGAATTCGGAAGATCCGACGAATGAGAAATTGACGCTAGGCAGTAACAACAACATAGGCAAGAATAGGCATACTGACGGCCACATGATTTCAAGGGTCCTCACTCAGCAAATTGGATGTTTCATCATCAGTAGACATAGATCCTAAGATTTGTCTCTTCCTAAGACGCAGCTCTTCACGAAATTCTTCCATCAACAAACCTCTTTGTATTGACGTGAATTTTCTCTTTTTCGCATAATAATAATAATAATAATATAAGGATTTGTAAAGAGTCCTATGTGCCAAGTATTCCAGCCTAATCTTTCAAAATCCCCAATTTATTCCAAATACACAAATGCTGATTTATGTTGAGGGTTCCCGTTGAAATTCAACCCATTTGTAGTTCCATGAAATCGGTGTGATTACAAGTGTGTTATATGAGTTACATGTGGAGCTCTTATTATGCGCATAAAGATAAAGATAATACATGCAAACGAAATTGATCGCCGATGATCGAATGCAATGATGGCCGAAGATAGTGCCACGATCTGCCCCACGATTTGTCGTTTCAGCGCTTTCTTCATATATATCATATTAGATCTTCCTTGGGAATTCTTCCCATGCCCTTGGGAATTTTTCCCTCGACGACTGTCCTCGGGAGGCCATCGTGCCTTGAAATGTCTCCGAATATATTTATTTATTTATTTTTCATGGATAGAAAACAGCACAAAGGACCTTTTACATCAGGGACTATTAACCAACAGCAAATACACGACACACACAGCCAAGCTCTGGGAGGTGAAAATCAAACCCAAGCGGGACTCCAACCCACGACCCCCTGGTATTGCTGGCGAAGACTACCCCGTCATCACCGAATCGTCTTTTCATCATTTCGGTGTTTTCATCAGGGTTCTTTCGGTTTCGGGGTTCCCCTACTCAGTATGTTTCTTGGGGTAAATTCTGCTGGCAAAAACTTAACGGATTCTAAGGAACTCTGGAACAGAATGCTTGTTCGGCGCATGGTTTCGGGTGCATGGTAAGTGATGTCATTTTTCGCTTATAGGGATCCTATAAACCAAGTGACGCATGCCTTTTAGCCTCAATCTTTCACGCGATGCCATGCGAGTATTAGTCTGACCCTCCTACCCTGTTGTAATAATGAGTCAATCTAGTATCAGAAACTGCAGATACATTTGGCAAAAAATCTTGAGCCGCGAATTGAATTAATGGTAGCTGTATTTTCGAAATAACCTTATAAGTTATCAGTGTATCTTAAAACTTAATGGAAGATATCTATAATACCTCTAGTGAGCGACGAAATCTGCGGGGCAGAGACAAGAGTTCATGCGTGCATGAAAAGATTTTTTCGAAGTGGCCTATGGTATACCCACTATCCGTACAATTAGGTTCATCCTCCATCTCCCCATGCTACACAACGCGGCTATTACTATAATATGACATCTCTCCCCGATCCCTTTTATTGTGAACCACGGTGTTTGGGCCAAAGCTTTGATGGATATGTTTCACTGGCTTATCCCCCAATAAAATCACGGCATCTTTGACAGCAAATATACGAAAAAAAGTACCTTTATAAATGACTTGCGGCACACTTCTATGGAATTTTTTTCCGCTCATGGTGACTTATTCTTCATTTACGCATTCTTGCACCACTATTTGTTCAACTGTCCCCTAAGTTTCGTGACAGGAGGTCATCACTTTTTCGTGAAGGAATTTGTCATCACCAGACGAAAAAATATAATAGTCCCATGAACAAGTATAAGTCGAGGGTAAACAAACTTCATAATTAATTCCCGAATATTAACGCTGTGATAATTGGTGAACATTTTATAATTTTCAGGATTTTCTTACACCTATGTTTCATCTGAGGCCCCTGCGTGACAAAAAAGAAAAATATTTGAAAAATTGCGACTTTTTCCACGGTTTAAATATTCAGTAAATCAAAAATTCTTTCGGTTCCAACTTGGGAAAACATATGCAATCAATTATGAATGCTCCGTTAAATGAGAGGCGTGAAGTCAACGATGAGCCTGGGACTGGGTTGATGCGTAGTGCTACATCTATCTACATCTACATAATACCCGGTAATCCACCATAAAGGTGTGTGGCAGGGGATGAATTCTCACCAAACACGCGCTACATATCATGCATAAAATATTAGTAATAATATACCTACATGTCTATACTTGTTGAAGTGCTTGAGCACTTTAATCTCATCCCAATGGTCTGAGATCCATTCTTGGCAGTGACAGAGATTGTGGCGATTTGGTCCACAAAATAACGTGATATCAATTGTTTTCGTTTACAAGGAGATATTTTATTCGTATCTGGTTCGGTGACAGACAACTCAAGATAATTCAGTTAAATCTCGGTCCCAGCATGAAATCTGTGTGAAGAATTCTCTAAGTGTGGTATATCCGTCAGATTGAACGTTAAACAGTGGATCACTTGGTTTACGGTTAGAGAAGGCCACTGCCGACACCGAGTTTCCGGACACCCTCCTTCATGTCCTAAAACATATACTTACTACAACCATCCTCATTTGATGCAAAAGAATTACCTCAGCTTTTTGGCACCTCTTCTCAAAACAATAACGACAGCGATACGCCATTCCAAGCCCTCTTAAAATTACCTCCACGCCTCAAATACGCCTTCGGCCATGCCGATGTTTGGCGAGCGATGAAAATGTGTTAGGCTAAACCTGTAGGGGTGCACTGAAAGCAAACCTTAAACGATGTATTTTTCTTACACTCTGTGTGTAAAAAATAAATTTTTTAAGTTTTTCTTTCATTATGTCACTTTTTCACAAAGTACCGCCTGATTACATTCAATTTACCTGTAGGGGTGTGTGAATGATTATGTCAAAGTTATGGGCTGAAAAACCTGAGATTTTGGGAACCATAGCATTGCACCATAAACGGGTTATATTTTGATGTTTCGGGTTAATGAGAAATGATATCCCATGAGAACCACAGATTCTATAGTTTGTGAAACGCCTGAGGGCTTCCTACTTAGCTCCTTCTGCTCATGGAATCCGTAAAAAACATTAAGTTTGATGTAACCGAACTCCTCTTTCGGAAATAATATGGGAGTGCCTCATAGATAGGGTGAAAGCTGCTAGGTTTTAACTGGAGAGGCTCTTAGAAATTTTATGCCTCCTGAAAAAGCATGGAAACCCAAAATCCAGTTCAAGGATGGCTTTCTCAGATAGAGAAGAAAAAAATTATATGATGTAACGCAACACGTGATCATTACCCTATTGAAAGATCCTTTTTTTACGGTATGCCAATGGCCAGGGTCAATGAAGACTGTGATAAAATTAAATTTATTATTATTGCATTATATTCCCCTGAAGAGAATTCTGAACAATAATTAAAATGTCCAAAATTAGATTTAATCATCGTTTGAATGCGAGGAATGATTTATCTACGGATAAAGATGCAAGTCATTTTTGTAGACCATAATTCTTTTCCTCGGTTATCATAGAGTCATTCATGCAGTGCGGTTTTTCTGCTCATTTTCGACTTCGATTGTATTCTACTCTGAGATATTATTAAATGTCTATTTTATGAGTTCTCAGCCGTTGAGACTGCTGTCTTCTTTGATAAGTGACACAGTGATAACGATCACAACCCCTCAGGCCACTACCCTATAAAATTGGCTTCTTTCTATGAATAAATACATTTATTGTATGTAATGTTCACTGATGCATACGTATACATGCCTATTGAATAGATATGCATCCGATATTGGTTATTAGTTTCATTAGTACCACATTGTTCTCTGATTGTGATATTTATATTTAGAACTGGAGAATATATTTGGAATTCCAATGGGCTCCTGGAGGCAAATCCGTGGCCCAAACGAAAAGTGCATATGGTATATGCTGAAACAGCATTAATGCCTGAGTGTTTTGAGTTTTTACACCTTCGATTGTGCTTCTTTTTCGCATGGAGGCAACAACTCAAAACGTACGGTATTAGAAGTTTAAACGTGCTAATTTTGAGTTTCCTAGTGTGAACGATACACAATGACAGAAGAAAAAAAATTCCCTGGGGTGAAATTTTGCTGTTGAAGTTCCTGGAAGTTGCAGTGAAGCCGAGGACAATTTTATTGAGAGATGAACTTATTTCTGAGTTGGATCAACCGCATGAATCACCCACTTCGTGTCATTGCCTGCGGAGGGTATGTCTGTGTAAGTAACGTTGGTTCACATGTCTGGGAAAGTTGCCGATTCTACCTTTGTCCTCCTTTTTGAAATGACTGCTTGTAGGATATTATTAAATCGGTTTAGTAATCAGCATCCTCATGTTGGTGATATCAATTTCTTAAAATATATGCATAAATATCTAATTACTAGCGCAATGGGTTCATTATTTTTTCTTAACTAAAGATTGGAGGATTTCTGCATTTATTGAAAGAAATGTTTATTGATCTGTGCACGTACTCGTAATACACATTAAATAACCCCAAAAGTGGAACATCACAGCATCAAATTCTGGAGCAATCATTCTTTGTTCATATCTTACATGGGTCCTTGGAAGCATATAGCTATAGTGTGCTTTTCCATCAGTCCTAACAAGGGAATTTGAATCCGATAACAGTTAGAAACGTGGTAGGTATCTTCGATCGATACTCTCCTACACAGAGCAACCTCAATGGCAAGAACAAACTCATGACTTGACGGTTTTGAGGCTTGACGGTGTAAAATTTATTGATTTTCCTTGTAATCTTAATGGCATTCATAAAATATACATCGAAGCCGAAAGTACTACCCTGAAAACAAAATAAGTGCTCCTTAGAGGCGTAACTTGTACAACAAATTTAACGCCGACAGATTTCGTAATCTCGCGGAAAAATCTTGAATTAGCACTTTAGAAGTTCATTTCTCCTTTTAAATCGAGTTCTGTGGATTTCTACGAAAGCCGACGTGAATAAACGCAGGTAATTTCGTAATATTCCAGGAATTCTTTCCAAACAGATGGCAGTAGGTGTAGGAGACTATGGTCCTGTTGATGACGCTGGTTCATGTTTAGGCTGAATTTTTCAGGATTGATAAAGAGTCCTATTTTGGATGAAGCCTAAATATGATATTTCATCACTGAGATTCGAGAAATCTGACTTGTGGTGTGCTGAAATACTGTCCAGTACGATAAAGCTGCTGTTGAATTAATGGGAATGTCGTGTTGATGTAGAGGGTAGTGTACTAGACTCTCACCTGAACCTGGACCTAGCCCGGGTTCAAATCCCGGCCGTGGAATATATTTTTCATCGGTAAACAAGCCCCTACTTGAATATCTTGTGAAGAGCCTTCAAGTACAGTACACCGTCTGTCGGATGGGACGTAAATCCGTGGTCCCATTGGCGCGTTTCGATTAGTGCTGGCTCATGCCGACGCCGGATTTCCTTCCACCCTTCCTCCTCATCCTTGCCCTTCCATCCTTGTACCTTTCCTCCCGGTTTGAAGCGCCTATAAGTACGTGTAAAAACTTGAAAACACATATGGTGAGTTGGATCGATTATCACTATCCACCCATTCGCTCACAAAATTGGAATCTGAGGCCGGAAGTGGAAAATTTTATTTTATTTGTGATCTATTATCTGCATTCATCTGTTAGTCCTTGCCTAATTTAAATTTGAATAAACTGCAGAAAACCTGATCGTATGCATCTACACTTTGTCCTACGAGTCGCAGTAGTGTGTAGCAAGAGGTAGTACGTCACCAGCCGCGAAGCTGAGTTTATCTGAAAAAAACTTTGTTGATTAATAATGAAGTATCGTTTGTCATGTGTTTGAAAAAAGTATACCTTGCTCTCGTTGTAGTCTTGTATTGTGCGCAGGAAAAAATAATTCTTGTATCACTCGGAGCGGCAGTTTATTTCTCCTAATTTGTTTTTTCAGTAGGTAGGTACGTGCTGCTGATGTATTGTGGGGGTGAAAATAGGTCTGAAGGGTCTGATTCGAATTTCTGTCGTGCGTTTTGAATTTTCATGCAACTATAATCTCTATTTTTTATTTAATTTTTAATATTTCATAAAGTTTATTTAAGTTTGATTATTGATTAAACGTCTAACTTAATTTTAAACTGAAGAAAATAAATCATCCATGACAGAGGCGGGATTCGAACCCGCAACACTAGGGTTGCCAGGTCAGTGCGATACTGACTACCCGCACCTACTTTTCCTTCCTGAATATACCCCAGCTAAAAAGCTGATTCTCTGCACATTTAATTTCTGTCTCACTTCGTTCCGTGTTGTGTTCTGGTGTCCTTCCAATTCTAGTCTCGTAAATCTCTCCGAACCCAGAGTTAAAAATCTATCATTTTTGATTCCTCTACTCCAATTCCACAATTATTGGGGTTGATTTCCCCTCATAAAAATTTTAACGTACCGAATCCAATAAGTGGTAGGTATTCAAGTTTGCCAATATTCATTATGGATAGTATGGCGCCGTTTATTTTTTTTCAAAATTAAGATCCTCCCATGGCTTTTAACATAAAATGCCATTTTACCGCTCGGCCACTTTTGGATTTAATGCGAATTAATTTTAAAAAAATGCATGGGCTAATTTTCGGTGACCTGTACAAATCAGCTTTAAAAAAAGTGTAAAGTTTCCAGCCGTGTATACGATTCCGCGCGACTTATGTCGTGGGTGACGTTGCAAAAAGATTTTTTCCCTGTCATTCATATTTGTTTGAATTTAGCTCTTCTTTATTTACAATATTTCTTGACCTTCGCCGTAAAATTGTGTTTTATATTTTATGAGCTCTTCTCAATGCCAAAGCTAGACGAAGGCGAAGCGGCGCGCCATGGAGAGCTGACCCGCATCTGACGTTCAAAACGTTTGGCTTAGCAACTTCCTTGAATTAATGTCCTCGCCTCGTTCGCTAAAACACTTGATATGCATTTTTAATGATTTCCTCAGTATTCATAATATCTTCCCCCATTCCGAGGGCCCGGGTTCGAATCCCGGCTGAAGCATATTTTTCTTGGTATACCGGTCCCAACTTATGTCTGTGTGGAGAGCACTTTTGAGTTCAATACTCCCTCCGTCGGATGAGACTGTGGACCCATTGGCGCTTTTTGTGAAGAGTAAGTTAATGCCGACGCCGGATATCATTCCACCCTCCCCACGTTCCTTCAAAAATTCTTACCCATATCCAATTCTAATGGGAGATGGGTAGGAAAAGGACCCACCATTCCTAAATGGCGCAAACAACCTGAACCCTCGGTCGCCTCCCCCAACTTCTGTTGTATTCCCTTTCATAGTTATCAGAAAGTAAAGAAAATATGGATGCAACCTTGGCCGACTGCTCGTTGTGATCGACCTTTCCTACTCTTATCCAGTTCGATTGATTCCGCAACACTCATAACGTATCCTGAGCTTGCTCCCGTAGGAAATGATATCAATTTTGCAGATTGATCTAATAATAGTATAGATTGAGTAATTTTCCTTTCCTCCATACGCTACCGGTTTCTGCATTTGTGTCGCCGAGGAGAGAGGTAATTATTATTTTGTTAATAGTTTCCTGACCTCTTGTTTTTCGCTGTTGGTGTGGATCTCACAAAATAGCGATGCAGAATGGCCTCAGGGGGTCCGAAAGGAAAACAAAGACTGTCGCGAGTACACGTGGAGAGCTACTGAAATAAAATCTATGGACGGCAAGTTTACTTGGTGGAATTTAGACATAGTAAAAATAAAAGTACTTGGTTAATTCCACAATTTATTTGGAATGACTCTACCGGTTTCAACCTTTACAGGTCATCATCAGGAGTCAGGCAGAGGTCATCATCTACTCCTGATGATGACCTGTAAATGTTGAAACCGGTAGAGTCATTCCAAATAAATTGTGGAATTAACCAAGTACTTTTATTTTTACTATGAGCTACTGAAAGGTAAAAATGCTTGAAGGGAGGAGAACCCAGCTTCGGGGAGCTTCATAACGCGAGAGGTGTAAAAGTTCTGTCTTACGTATCTTATTGGCTTGTTTTATAGGTACTTCTCAAATTCTTCGCTGCCTAAAATAAAAGAAGCATAATAAGGGTAAAATAATGGTGTAAACAAGTGATAATCACTTTTATAAACCTAATATCTCATAATACATCACTATATTATAAATAAGACTAGTTGGTAGACCATCGGCTTATATCAACTCACCGGAGGTCCTGGGTTCCTGTCCAGGAAAGGTTTTTTTGAACACATTCAGCTGAACACAAGCGCAGGTATTTCGGAATCAGATTTTTCTGGAAAACCACAGGTGACACTCAGAAAGGAACCGGTCCCCCTGCCCTGACTAGGTCAAGTAGACTTCCTGCGACCTGTATTTTTTTTATGTATTGCGTTAGTTTTTTTGAGCTTTTCGCCCACAGCTGGTTGCTAAATTTTAAGTTTCGCTATTGCTACTGTCATCTGAACACTCACCTGACCTTTGGATCTCCGATCAGTTTTCGAAAATTTGAATCAATATCTACGCATCTACGTTGTCAATCAATACGGCTACGTCACTCCAATACAATGGGCTATCATTGATTTTTGCTCATGCACATAAGTATACAAAATACCATGTGTTATCAACATTTTTGTATGATCTCATTATTGGTACCAAATTACGGTACTTTCTCTGTGTCCTCCCGATTTTCTGTCATCCCTCCCCACCTATAGTATAACAGCCTAGGACATGCAACTCAAAAGCATGACACGCCTAGCAAGCGATGCACTTGCTGTGTTAGTCAAGTTTCGCTGACCCTTCTCTATTTATAAAATACTAGCGGAAAGTGCCCGATAATTCTCAACGGGAGGGATAAAGTTAGGAAATAATAGAGTAGTTGTGATTTAACAAGAGATAATCTTACACCTGTCATCTTAAATTTATGTACCTTACAAAGTTTAATTTACCCGTACCGTCGCTTTACTTTACGATAAAATAAAGCGATACTTATAGGCACATTTTATGCGAACGCTTTGACTCCTCACGGGTCGAACCCGGGGCTATTATTTAAATAAAAAGTAGCCTATAAACTGCGTAAGGAAGACATTTACTAAATTTCAAACGTTTAATGCCGTATCACGTTTGTTTATTGAGTTTTAGGCAAATGAATATGCCTATAAGCATGCCTTCTATATATATTAACTTTGTAGCGTGTCAGTCAGTCATTCTGTATCCGTTTTGTTTTGCTCTCTCCCAAGTGTTGAGCTAAAAGAGTGAGGTTTGGTGCGTTGAGTGTGGATTCTCTGTCTGTATGATTTGGTATAGTTTTGGATTTTTAGTAGTTTTTGGTGCTGAGAAAAATGCAAAAAACGTGGTTTTTGAGAGTAGGAGACAACATATAATGAAAATATGGCGTAGAAAAAAGTACAAAAACATATAGGGTAATTAGAGTGGGACACATTTCTCTATTTGTAAAATAGCCATTACCTTCTCTCTGTATACGAAGTGTGAAAAGTACCTGCAAGGCAGGCAGCAGGCGTGCTAGTCATTATAATTAATAATGCAACAATCTCTCTAGTCGTCAAAAGAATAGGGCTGTTTAAGCTTAGAAAATTCACTAGAAATAGTCATATTTTACTGAAGTACCAGTAATTTTGATCCGATATCAGAAGTCGATGATGATAATAAGAACACGCATTGAATTATCTTTCGGCTGGTGTGCATCTCAAGTTTGTGCAATAGGATTTCTAATTAAAATTTTCAAATTAAAAAATGACTACAAGCTGTAAGAAAGTCCTTTACATGTATTTCTTATGGGGACTCTTTTGACTCGACTGATGTCGAACCGAGGATCGTTAGTCACAAGAAAAGTAGCCTATTATCTGTCCAAAGATGACATTTAATATACCTTAAAGTTTCAAGTCTGTGCTACACTTGGTTCTCGAGTATTATACGAACGTATTAACATATTTACATACATACATTCTACTTTATGTTAAAAAAGATGGAGGAGTTTCACGTTTAAATTATTCCGACTTCTTGCCATGAACTTTATGTTTGGTTAAAATATTGAAAAAATTCGTTGCTAATTGTGAATTTAAAAATTCTTTCCTCCGTCTTAGAGGACGGAAGTATGAGAGAGGCGACCTTTTAGTGAGATTTCCACATCGAATAGTTTTGGCGTTGTCCCCCTCTCCACCTTTCGCTTCAACGTGTTTCATTAAACGTCTTCGCTTGTCCACTCGGTCGGCGCAACAAAGAGTAATTAAGTTGCCACTTTTGGATCCAATTAGCGATGGCTTTCACTTCACGTCTTATTAATCGAAGAAATCCGAAATCATCTCCGTTGCGTGAAAAGCTTTCATCTATATCCGAGTTCTACTTCCAGGTCTGGCGCGGCTGGATAAACCAAGAGCGAAGGTTTCACTTCATTCATATCGTTAAATCTCTGTGGCTTAGCCGAGAAAAAAACTTAAGCACGAAATCACGCACTTCACGGGCTGAACTTAAAACATAAAGGTTTAAAGAGCGCGTGGGATCAATGCTTTTCCCGTTTTTTTTAAGCGGTCGACTCCACTTTCTTCAAGGTGCCAGAAGCGAAGGAAAACATGCGATATGGATGGATCTATGATATCCTTCTTCCCGCAAATTATAAGAGATCATTATAGGCACCATAATCAACCAAATACGTTGGTTTAACGTTGATATCGATTGATTGATTGTTTAAAGTTGCTTGTTTGCATGTCAATATTGCCGTAAGATATTTAGGTGTAACAATCACTAAAGATTTATCGTGGGGTAGACACATCCGGGAAATATGCGGCCGAGCGAAGAGAAAGCTAGGATTTATAAGAACAGTACTAGGGAAATGTGATGAGAAGACAAAAGAGCGATGCTACTTTTCACTAGTTAGGCCCCACCTTGAGTATGCAGCCAGTGTATGGGATCCTAATGAATTAGGTTTGATTAGAGAACTAGACAGTGTGCAGCGTAGAGCAGCTAGGTTCGTCAAAAGGTGTTACGATAGGTTGAGTAGCGTATCAGAATTAATACAAGAATTAGGGTGGGAATCATTATCAGAGCGTAAGTTAAAGTACAGATTAAATCTATTAGAGAAATTTCAATCGGATAGCTTTACTGAAGATGTTAGGCACATATTAAAAACACCCAAGTATTATGCTAGATTCGACCATATAAATAAAATTAGAGAGATAGATTGTCGTACCGATAGATTCAAAATGGCATTTTTCCCCCGTACTATAAGAGAACAGAATAGGCAGCATAGGAAAGGGATAGGTAGGGGAAATATTGTAGAGTATTCTGTAGTGCATGATGCATGTCTTACCCCTTAAATACTGTAGATATAACAATCAAGTTGCATGAGACAATATAGTTGCTAGTTTGCATGTTAGTAGAGCATGCTTGGTGATCTTCACACCCTGCCACACACCCTCGCGGTGGCTTGCAGGGTATCGTGTAGATGTAGATGTAGATTGCATGCTTGGTGATCTTCACTCCCTGCCACACACCCTCGCGGTGGCTTGCAGGGTAGGTATCGTGTAGATGTAGATATCCTAGCTTACAATATACCTGAAAAAATATTATCAACTCCAAAATGCATGCTAACTGTATGCTCAGTGCAAATAATGTTTGTGAAATCTAACAAGCGCTTAACACTTTAGTGAAAATATATTCCTTCATAGTTTTTAATCATTCCGTAGCTTGTGGAGGGTGAATGCATAACTAACTAAAGCTTTTTGTTTAACACGAGGTAACTTCAGTTTTTGCTGCAAATACCTACTACATTTTTGGAGATGATTCACCACCTGCATCGTGCCCTCAAAGATACTTTCAATGTGGCTCTGTTATGTGTAGATATACTATCATGTGTCACAGAGATCAATGTGAAAGCAAGAAACCGTGCCTCAACTCCTTAGCCGCATAAAAATCACGTACGCTTGACACCAATCATGTTACTGTATCATATCAGTGTTTTGATCTCAATTCAAGGGGAAGAGGTATTCAAGGCAATTATTCCTACAATCAATAGATGAAAATACCATATTTTTTTAAATTTGGATACCTCTGCTTCTGTGAAATACACTAACGTTATGGACATTTGAACATGCCTGTGGCATTTCTCGATGCACGAAATGATAAACAATATTAATGGCTAATGAAGCACGAATAAAATGAATTTGGTGGTTATTTCAACAAACTTTAAGCTGAACTTTCTGTTTTTAAACATAACATTATCACATCCTTTTTATTTTGTTCTTTTGAAGAGTACTACATTTAGCACTGTGGAATAGTATTGCATAGAACAATGGCTTTTCTTTTGCTATAAAAATCATGTTTTGTGCATATGTTGATGCTAAATTTGTGCAATTTGGTGCTATAATTAACAAACAGGACTTGATTAACTATAAAAATGACGTCATTTCCATAATCACTGATTATAGTGCCACCTGTACTTTTTTTTCTCGAAATTCAAACATCTCCAAATATGTCTCCATACTGCTCCATACAGATGAAAGAGGGATCCCAATTCTTTCTTTAAATCCGTTATTGAGAACAATGTAACGGTCGTTCATAGCATTAGGTCCAAAGAAGTCAAACTACCCCTGGGAGGGTGCACGTGCTTCCTCCAGATTTTGAATGTAAAAAACTCGACTCGGTAGACACCCGAACGACCTACTCTTCAGCGTCAACGCGACGCGTGGTGGAATTCGTGGTAAAATTCGTGAAGCTGGACTGTCACCGGTGGTTTTCGGATGAGGTCCATTCTCTTCTGGCATCAGTTGCAGCAATGACTTTGGGTGGGTGAGCCGGGGAAAGCGAGGAAGCTTAGCATTCCCGTAGAAAGTCGAAAACGGACCCCCTGTTTGAAGTTCCTTCCGGGCCGCCTTCTTGAAATGTACACCACGTAACAGACAAGGAGGCCCGTGCGTGCCACTTGAAAAGCCATGCCCGCCTCGAAGATGAGAGTCGGCTCTTCCACAACATAATTCACTTCTTTGGAAAATCTCCTGCGCAATCTATTTTTTTTCCATCACCGCTCTACGGTGCCGCAGTTATTAGGGGAGGCTTCCAACAGCTACGGTCCTCAGCACCATTTAGGAAATACGTGTATTTGGACACAAGCCGCAGAGTCCAAACCGTCTATCAATCTGGTTGGTGGAGGTAGAACGGAATTTTTTTTCTTTGTGCCACCTTAGGTTTCCCATGAAAATGTGGTGCCTCGAAAATCGCACAACTTGTATTTAACGGAGCGTGTTCGAAGAGAAGGCGCTCTCGGATTCGAAATCAGGACCTCAATATATGTACTACCAAATCTGGCCAACGTATGTACTACCCTAAGACTATCACTCGATCTATATTTGGGTATTATAGGCGTTTTTCCTTAGGGTACTGAGGCAGTTTGGAGAGAAACCCGACGTAGGAATAATCCATTATTAATTAAAAAAAACTCTGAAGCGTTCTGTTTAAAGTCATATGTAATGAGCGAAGTCTCGATTCCTGAAAATACTCAAGTGTCCTCCACAAGGCTACCAAGTAGAGACGGGACAAGAAATTCACAAGTGATGTTAACACAAATTTAGTAGTGTCATCGTGACAACATGGATCCTATTAAGTCTGTGAAATTCTGAAAACTGAACTGAACTAGACACATAATTTTCTGATATCGCCAGAATACGAACCTGGGCCGTCGCTATAGGAAGCAAGTATACATGCAACCCCATGTTGACCCCAACACGCATGCAAAAGCATATGACCACGCTCTGCATACTCTGCTAAACGTTAAAATAGAGAAAAAATTGGAGTTTTTCAGCCTCACTGTCTTACCTAAGCTCTTAAAGCAGAGACAAACACAACACCCATGCCCGCGGAGAGATCCGAACCCGCAAACTTTGGGCCGCAGGGCAGGAGCGTTCCTGGCCTCGCTACCGCGTCCAGCCAGTATTTGATGTGTTACGCAAGGATGGCCTCATTAATCATATTTTTCACGGACTCAATAGTATCCATGTTGTCATGATGATACTGCTAAATTTACGATACCATCACTTTTGTGAAGTTCTTGTCCCCATTCGCCAATTCCAAAAGGCTCTGACCTCCACCTTTGTCAAGGGGATGGGTTGGTTCACTGCCTTCTACAGCTTGAGGGTGCAAGCTGTAGAAGGCAGTGGTTAGTGTAGTGATTACACAACCTGTTATGGATCGCGGATCGAATCGGTAGGGGGTTTTCGGCGGAATTTCGGGCTATACTTGGGTACCGTGAGGAGAGCAATTGCCGAACTAACCGATTCTGTCCTTTTCCTCGCATACTTAGAGATATGAATAGCTATATAAATATATCCAATACCTAGCATAAATACGAGTATATCAATGGATATCAAGGTAGGAGAGTGTTGGTAAGCTAACTAACTAACTACCTAACAAACCAACTAACAGCATCATATTGCATGCTTGCTTTGCTATTTTTATCTTTTTTAAATTGTGAAATTTATACTAGTATATTATTACTAATACTATTTTATGCAAGATGTATAACGCATGTTTGTTGTGAATTCATCCCCTGCCACACACCTTTATGGTGGCTTGCAGGGTATGTAGATTTACAGTGCAGTACTCCTTCCGACGGATGGTACGTCAAAACCTCGCGATCCCTCAGCGCCTTTTGTTGAGATCAGGCCGACGTAAGATTTTTTTCTCCATCCATCCTCCGATTCCAAAAATTCCACCCATCAGATTTATTGGAACGACGTCAACCTGGGATTCGATGCTTAGATAAAAATCAAGGCTCTGACGCGATCTACTTGGTAGGTGCATTACAGCCGAATTCGTTGTACAGAGGACAGCAAAGATGACCGAAGGACAGATGCAAAAGATGCCCGCGTCGAAAAGATGACAATGGGAAGTGAATGGACGCAGACCCGCAGCGCCTTTGTGCGCGGAACGGAAATCTGTCACTCGGTTCGTGGAGGGAATTTGATTGACCCGAATGGCTCGGAACGGAATAATGCCCAAGGAGATCGTGGAATACATTGGCAGCCATTGTAACACCTCGCTCGGAAAATTCCCATGAATCACCGACCTCAGGGTCCGGCGACTTTCTTCTAGCGAGACATCGAATGACTTCTCAGGCTCCAATTTTTAAGGAATCTCATATAATTAATCGCTTAGCTATTATTATACCCTCGTCGCAAAATGAAAAGCAGTAACTTGCCGCGCATAGATACGCAATAAGACTTTTCTGAGATGGGATCAGAACGAAGAGAGAACGACGACGTGAACAAAGCCGGTAAACGGTGGTCTTTTCTTCTCCCGTGTTATACAGTTCGCGTGCACGTAAACTTTTCATCGCACGTGCGAGATTTTTACGCTGCCGTGTCAACTGCAATTAAGTGCTTTTAAAATTGTGAGAGGTGAAGGTTCCTTGGACATGGAATCGAACCAATGACCTTGACAATGATCACTACGCAATCAGGGATTCCAAATTATTTTTTAGGTGATTCCTTAGGAATTAAGTTCCCTTTGTCTCGAGGACGAGGAATAGCGTAACGCAGTGGTCCGCGCATTGGCACAGCAAGCCGAGGTATCGTGCTTTTCATTCCAGGCGCAGAATACCTTTTGCCCACAGGCAATTATGAACGCGTTCGTTACATGGGTATGTCCGATACTAAATGAAGCTGGAGAGGAGCTGCGCACCGATAAAAGGACGGAAAAAGTACTAGGAGAAAACTATTCTCAGAATTATTCGTCATGCTGACCGGCAAATAAGCTCGTGAGCCTCGCAGGATTACTTCTTTATGCCTCAAATAGGGTGAACGAAGGCGTTGATGTAGTTTACGCTTGGCTACCGTCATAAAATCCGAGTGGACATTCAAGTGTGGAGCACGACATGATCGGTGTGTAAAGAGACGACGCGAGTGGCCTAAGAGAGGATGGGCTTGTTAAGCTTCTCAGCGGTGGTCCTCCAGCATGATTAGCAAGCCTGTACGTATCATTCCTTCTTTCTAGAGCATACCGAAACAGACTTGAAACATACAGCTATCGATGGGACACGAAATATTCATAAAAGAATTGTTTTTCTTAAAAACAAAGAACTTTTATTGCAAAGGGACGCGAAAGTGGCTCGCACCCTGCCGTGCTTGGCCTCGTACCATAATTCCCATTGTTTCGCAGTTTACGACCACGTGATGCTTTTCGTATTTTTGCCTTCGTACTGTAAACGCGATGGTTGATCCTGATCATCGCTCTGACCACCAGATAAATCAATTTCATTGTTTTTTCACGGTGGCTTTTTTCACGAGTGACTGTTGTTACCACATTTTCATTTTAATACTTGTTCCTATGAGTGGCACGAAGAATGAGGACAAATAGTGGTTCCTTCATCTATGAAAATGTCTGACCAAAATGTATTCCGGTTACTCAACTTCAACGTTCCTCGACCTTTACTATAGGTGGGAAGAGCTTGCGTGTTCCCACTACTCCTACAGTTGGACTGCTGGGAGCAATGAAATTTGATCCTGGGAGGATCAGTCATACCAGATAGATCGAAGTGTATAGAAGACAAACGAAAGTAGTCCTATTAGCGTTCGTTTCTCGGTGAGACGACTAGAAAAGAGTCAGTCTCTACTGGCATGGTGCGACCTATCAAGTAATGGGTTTATGTGAAAAACATTATCGGGGAAGGCAATGAGAAATCATTCCAATTAGGTACCTTCTCCCACGCATTATCACAATCATGGATTATATCTTTCAAGCTGAATGCATGGTTAAAGGTATGGTTATAAATTTCGTATTTAGTTACTTATCTTATGTAGCAGGGGTATTACACTCCATTTTCGACTCGATGGAAGGTTTTTTCCAACATATTTTGCAAAGGATAATCACATCCTGAGCCTATTTTCCACGGCATGCGCTGGTATTGAAGCTGGCATTAATTAGCTCCTAGGTTTATCTCCGCCATCACACCCTTTCCGTTATGCCCTGAAACTAAAATATCCGGGGTGAAATCCGGCTGATTCCTTTCTGCTACTGAATTACCGTCTTTCCTCTTGAAGTCAAACTCAGCTCCTTCCTACGAAATACACATGTTGTCGCGCCTTACTACTGGCTGTAATCTTAGCCTGTTAAATACTATTTTTGGATTCGACTTGAAAATATCTTCCACAATTTGAGCTGAATTGGGTCAACTTCAATGCATTGGTGCGATTCCTTCATTTAAGGGAATCATTTTCGAAAGGATTATTTCCAAAGCAAAATCGCTCAATACACGAACAATTTTATCGCTATATTTCTTATGCATATATGTTTACAGTGGGTGTTATCATGTTAGGCATCAGTAATCTGTGCTATTTATCTCTTAAACCGCATTCGAGCTTTCAAAAAGTCCTCTACACATGACATTCATGGTCTTAAATATTATTGTGACACTCAGTTTACGTGATTAACTTGCATATCATTGACCAAGCCGCATCGAACAATCACTGTTTTGGTGCAATTGTTTTGGTGGAACAATCATTTGGTGACATTGTAGTAAACACTCTTTATCTTAACGTGTTCGATACCACTATTTCGGGGTGTTATTTTTTCAAAATCGATGCCTATCATGAATGATTTCGATTGGGTTCATATCGACAAAATTCTTATTTAGTAATTCCTTTCGTGAAGATTGAGAGAAATGCAACGATTGGAGGGGTACTGAACATAATCACGTCTACTCTAAGATCCTCTTCATACCCAACAGTCGTATGAATTATCACAAAATAATGGCCTCAATACCTAATTGATACACTCGCGAGTGAAGGGTCCAAAATACAAAAAAAAACTATGCTTGGATCGATAGCGGAACTTTACCTGTACTGAATACATCACTGAACATTCATCGAAATCTGACTCGTCATATTTCAAGTATTTGATAAATACAGGTAAAACTGTGGATCATATATTTTTCACGCTAGATGTCTGTTCCTGCGTGTTCAGTGTGTTTCCTACCCTACCAACGTTCTAGCGTTGGTAGGAAAAAAGTTGAGTCATTCTAGTTTTACCTCGAGGGATATAGGGGTGAAATTATTAATTGATCGCAACTCGGTGAATCCGGGACGATGCATGAGTTTGGAGTGGACGAGTAGCAGAAAGAACTCTTCGTCTAGCCTTCCCCTTACATTGATGTTAGACTAGAGTATTCAAGCCGAACGATTAGTTGGCATTGCATCTAAACCGTTGCAAGTATTGTAGTATGACAAGAATCCGCCACCACCATTGAAACCACAGTCTCAGATACCTGGCTTGGGTTCCCTCGTTAGGGATACTGACTGTAAGACTTTCTCGGCCCAGAGATGTTGGTTTGCAATCTTGGGAATTTGACTAGACAGTCTTTTTCTATTGTTACGAAGTTTCGACTGTTTTATAGTAACATATTGATTAAAGCGAAGATGTGACCTCAAATGCCTATCATAAAATGTAATTCATTAGTTATGGATATATAATAAGTATATGCATTGTTTTATGATATTATGTACATACTGTCGTGGTTTACCCACTGTAGGAAGTGTGCCAATGAGTCGAAGTGCTGAACCCTACAAAGTACCTAAAATAGAATATTTGGACGAAGATATTATTTTTTGTTCGATAAAAACGCGTAAAAATTGAATGTATTCATTAAAATCGATATTTTCTGAGGGAATGCTATGCTCTGATGGAATATCTGCTTAGGATAACGTTCAAAGCTTGTCGTTTCGCTCCTATGACTGACCCGGAGAAATTGATCTGAAACCCTGAGCCTAGAGAAAAGTGCTTCACCCGGAGTGTCCAGGTCAATCCCTCAGCCTTAAAAACCTCTCCGATTTTCAAACATCGCGTATGTTTTATCAAAAAGCCAGTTATTTACTTTTTTAATAACTGTTCTAATCTATTTTCGGATGGTAGGCGTACCTTTACGCGAATCCATGTATTTTTCTTGGCTGATAATTATTTATTACAAATTGACAGGTTGTAATCACCGCCCCCAAGCTATCTGAGACCATCCGTTTTGACATCTCGGCCAGTAATTGAGCCGGGGATAAAAGCTACGTTTTGAATCAAGAAAACCTGTCGTGCGTAACGATACGTTAGGAAACAAGAGAATTCTCGTTTAAACTTCCTAGAAATCAAAATGTACGATATGGAGGCTTATTTTGCGGCGATGATCCTTTCAGAAGTCAAGAGATAATAGCAACTGTCTGACGGGAATTGTGCGCAATTCATTTCAAGGCGATAAAATTCTGCCTACCTCATGCCTTTTCCCTAAAATGGAAGTCGCTCGTGACTCGAGACATCGGCTACTCATATCTCAATGGAATATTGTGGCGGCGTACAAAGAAACTTAGCTTTCGTCGGAGGGGGTGGGAGGAGGTTGACGGTTGGCCCTGGGTCCACTAACTCGGCCCGGGGCCATCTGCTCACCTTCATTTCGGATGCTGACACTTAACGCGCCAAGGACCCCACACGTCTCGGGTTCTTGAGAATCCCATCTTCCCTCATCAATATCTGGCGGTCACGCATCCGATAGTTTTCCTCTTTGCAATGATCCCAATTTTTCTCCCGGTTCCCCTCGCCAACCACGAGAGGAGAAACGGGATATCACACCAGGCAACTCCTAGTAAGGGCCAACCATTGTCCTAAAATCATGCGCGTGCGACGAGTGAATCTCGCCCAGATTATTGCACTTGCGGTTGTGTTTGAAACCATCGGGATTTGGTAACCAATGAGTCACGTGGTATAAACACGAATGGTTCGCAAATTTGGTGGGTTAAAACCGCTGATTACAACCTCATTCATTGCTTACACGTGTTTTATCTCATCTGGGCGCTCTATAGTCGATACAGATGAGAGCAACTCGAGTGAGAACAATTAATGATACTGCAACGAGCGATTCAGAGCAGGTCGATGCAGCTCCAATACATAATGCATGATTTTTGAATGATTTGTTCATCTAATGTTCCCTTTCATGGTGAATGAAAAGTGAAATTTGTAGTTTCTGTCATCTTTCATTAGGTACGTACTATATGTGAATATTAATCCACATACATAGTGCATGTTTGGTATTATACGTCGCCCCCTGCCACAAACCTTCGAGGTAGTTTTCAGGATAGTCAGTAGATGTAAAGGACTAATTCAAACCTTGCTAATGTAAGTGGGCCAAGTCATGATGAAGCTTCAATAATTAAAAACTTGTCCTTGCATTTTTATTTTCCGTTCATAGTTTCAGCAGCTGATTGTCATGGAAATTGCAATGCCTTAGAAAAGGTAATCAGTTTCTGTGACTGTGGTCCGTAATACAAGGTGTGGAAAAAGGCGAGGCTTTTCAAAAGAGCTAAAAGTTTTACTTAGGCTGTGCGTGACCAGTTGGACAAGCGCCATTTAATGGAAACTATTTCAACTTCCACCAAATTTTAATAATAAGCGAGCGTAGACAGCCAAAAAGCCGCGTGGATAAGTGACGCCTTTGTTCTAATTATATTCTAGCGCCGCCGACCTAATGAAATAAAATTCGTAGGCTGAAATGATATTCATTTCACGAGGCCCAGCACAAAGGCGTCTCATCAATGGCGCCTTTGTTCTGGGCTCAACCGCACGCGTCAGCCCAGGTGGTGATACGAATGATTTTGCTAGTGTGGTTAAACTCACTGGGCCATCATTTCATTAAATATTTAAGAAAGTACAAAGTTGATATTTTAATAATGGAAAATACATTTACTTAAAATCCTCTATGGGCTTCGAGTCAGATTCGTGGCGTGTGACTGACAAAGAGGCGGGTCATACTTGCCCAAATATGTAAGGATTCGGACAACGCTTAGGTTATTTTTTTTAACTTTTACATTTTAAATGGGTACAATTATTTTTCTAAGCTCAGGCTGATCGCGATCACTTCTTCTGTTCTTCCTCCGTTTTGTAATTGTTCTCTCTTTTCCATTCGCGTTCGTACATCCAAGAAAGTAGTTCTCTCTCTCTGAAATCACCTCATACCAATTAGGAAATGCCGCAGGTCAATCGTCGGTCAGCGCAGAATAAAACGAGCTTTACGATCTTGAAATTCTCGGTTGCCGTTTACGAAATACTGCTTGGAACTCTCGAGTCAATGAGTGCAATGATTGATGGTATATTCGTCCATAGTAGTAAGAAGCTTTCAAAGGATCGCATAGGGTTGGGGGGAGGGGGACGTATTGCGACACTGGTCGCTAAGAAAGTTTGTGGTGTAGCTATATAACGTGCATGATAGTTCCTCCAGTTTGAGTCTCGTAACGACCTTTATGGGGAAATAGGGATTTTCTAGAAAATGAGGACCAGCTAATGGAGCGCCAGGCTGTTGACTTGAAGGTCCTTGGTTCAAAATGTCGGTATTATTTTCTACATACCTTCTAATTCCATGATGTGAGAAAATTTGTGCTCCACTACTCTCTGGGACACATGAGTCAGCACAAGGTGTACATCATCCTATGTGTATTATCCTTCCTAGGTGTACCCCTATCATAAGGTGTAAAAATGATTTCAATGCGTTTGACAAAAGGGTAGGTAACTGTGAATATCTAACAAAATTTATCGAATCGACCGGAGGGTTGAATAATGCTGAATTTTCTATGTTTATCTAATCTTTTAATAAGTTACGAGGAATTTTCTCAACTCTTCGCTGAAATCTCGCAATTTCTATAGTATTCGACGGTAAACCCGTGCTCAATTCATAAACATTTTAATGCACGTCATTAATGGACCTGGGCAGTCGTGAAGTGACGCAGGTTTTACAAGTTGCTCAATAGAATAGGCACTTGAAAGCGAACCTAGTCTCCGATTCCGTAATTCCCTCTCGCATCTCTCATTCGTAGGTTAAGAAATTCATCTTGGTATTTCGAACATCTCAAGTGGCATTGAATGTGGTGGAGTGACGGCGCTCCACTAGGCGGAGGCTACGGAAAGAGAAAACAGAAGTCGCGAAGAGGACGGAAGTTGCGCTACTGGAGCTTCACTTGCGTACATGAGTCCTCCATTTCGCCAATTAGCGTTGGTGGTCGACAGTTGGTCAAGACATATGGGCCAGATATTCTCCTTAGAGCCACATTTTGATGGTGCCCTGGTCATCCCCCTGATATTTTTTTTCAACTGAGTCAGCAAAAACATTTATGGAATCCTATTATGACGAACGCGGAAAACACAGTGTTGATACATGTCTGCAGAGATGTGAGAATTCTGGCAAGTTTATACTCAGAAAATGTCATCGCGAACGATGAGTGTAATCATTTTTCCCTCCGATGCCCACGCGTCCTTAGTCATGACAGGCTGAACTTCGCTCACAATGACTCACTGTCAAAACACGATTTAACTGTCATTGGACTCGCCGAAAGCGAATAGCTAGAAGAAGTCATGGTGCGGGTCTCGGGGGACGAGTACTTGCTGGCTATCATGGTGCAAAAGAACGATCAGGATACAGACATGCGTGAAATGCGGAAATAAATAAGGTGGCACTAGGATTTAACCGGGACAACGAATGGCGAATTTTCTCTAAAGTTTTAAATTATGAGGAGTACCTTGGTAGCCAACGTCAAATCTTGCTCCGAAGCCATACCAAATAAGTAGGTATAACATGAGGGTACCTTTCACATTCATATAATTACAGTGTTTACGCATGTCGAGGTGTGATTTACAATAATAGTTATTAACCTTTATTGACCGTTATAATACCGTTATTAACCTAACACAGCCAAATCTCCGGACACTTCCAAGTAAATAAAGACTGAATTATGGATAGCAATGTGCTAAAGTAAAACACTACGAATCTTATACAAATACGTGGCTTTATCTCAGAGAATTAGCTAGTAGCGAAGGTATATAAGAATTTTATCTTATCAGCCTGGGTGATTGAAGTGGTTGCACGAGAAATATGTGTCTAATGATCAACAGACCTGACCATAACCACAGCCAGGACGTAAAAATTGGCTAGGTTAATTTTGTAGCCAACGGCATATTATCATTCCTGTCTGAGAAGAGGAATATTCCCACCCCGTCTGTAACGTGCCGCATTGGCAACTCGAAAGTCGTTGGTTCAAATGCTGCCTCGGGCATGGATCTCGTGTTTTTCTAATAACTAAGATATGAACTTAGGCGTTGGCGAGCATTTGATACGGAAGAGTCAAAACCTATCGTAAATATTTATAAATTATCCGATAGCCATATACAAGTTTACAAAGAATGGAAATTGAAAATAAGGAACAAATGCACTTTACTGCGTAAAATTCATCTAAACAGTTATTACAAATCGACCTGTTTCGACACTGTGTGTCATGATCAGGTGTCAACCTGTTTTTAGTGCATTGATACATGTGGGTGAGTGCATTCCATCAACAAATATTCAAATATTATTTTGGATATATCCCAATAATTAATCCGGAGATCGATTCTTTTACTAAAATTTAAAGTAATATTAAAGCGAGATATAGTATTAATTTAAACCCTTATCGGCTAGTTTCAGATTAAATCTTTATTAACAGGTTTTTTTAAATTTAAGGCCGGATTCATCAAAATATACTCTAACCGTTTCATTAACAAATGCCAATTAATGCTTTTATATATGGAGCCAAGAACATATATTTTCCATTTTAATTTTAAACCTGAGCCCCACCAATGAACCCAAGGAGCCGCATTTGGGTCACGAGCCGCAGTTTTCCGACTCCTGGGTCAGACGATGCGATATAATCTGAGCAGTTGTGGGATAATCCGAAATCGACCTAAGTGGGAATATCGTCCACTTAGTCCCTCGTTCAGATTCGGGTGTTGTTCTTGGCTCCCAGTCCCAAACCTTGGGATGTATTCGTTAAAACTTTCGGGGAACACCAGGCAGCGAAGAGAAAGCAACCGCCTTTCCGCCCCGAAATGTGTTAATTTCCTTCGCCGCAGGGCTTGGCAAGAGGTGAGCTCTGACCCTCGCCCATTAAAACCTACCTTCGGGTTGTTGACTCTCGATTTGTTTTACTCTCCTCTTCAGGGGATGGAGCCGGGGACTTCTTTTGACCTCGCCGGAACCCATCAATGATCTTGGAACCTGGATTCGAAGCCTTATGTTCTTCGCGCGCGGTGACAGTGCGATCGAACATTGCAAGGTCAGGCCTCAACTTGGCTCCAATGATGCGTAATTTCTTCGTTATTGTCAGTTGACGGAATGCATTCGCGGAAAGTACTGGCATGCATGCATTTTAACCGCCGACTGAGTTGGATCAAGTTCGCCTTCAGCTAATACTCTCTTCACAAGCTGGAGTTCAGTGTGCGGGTCCGACTGGACCGCAATCCGGTAAATCCTGGATTTGAGATAAAGTGATGCTTACGTACTCCTTCGCCTTAAGCCTATCCGGTTCAATATCCTGGATGGAGAACTTCAATTGACACCGCAGTGAGTTGCAGAAGGAATGAAGCCGGTCCCCCACCATTCAAGCAAGAATTTCTACTCCTTGGTGCGTGGGGAAAGCTTATCCTATCCTATCAAAATCGGGAATTGGGTTAATCGAGGTGTGTGAATAATTTTAAAACCGCAACTGATTGATCCCATTATTGCGTTGAGGTGAGAATTCCTCGGTGTACTCTACTGCGCGCTAAACGGCAGTTTACCATCTCTCCATTACTCATCCCACTTCTAACTCGCCCCGTATTTCTCAACCTGACTCCTCAAAAGTTTACAAACACACACGACACCAACGCTGCTGCGCCTTGGCATGACTATCGCCAGTAATGGCAAAGGTTAAGCCCAAGCCGAGGGAGGTCGTCCTCGAATCGTTGACATAGTACTGGAACCACTTGGCTACAACCAAAGATGTAAAAAGAAGTTCGATTCTTTTCCTCTCAAAAATCTACTGCGAGGCGTCATGTGAAAAAAAAACATTTATCGATGCCACCTCGGATGCAGTAGGTTGTGGATGAGGCTTGAAAGAGGTCAGTACGGTACATGCGCGCACAAAGACGCCTTTTATGCTGGTGGTAACATTAGATGCACCCCCGTTGAGAGAGGAGCGAAGAAAGTGTGCATCATTCCTAGGGGGGATTGGGCAACCTTCGGGTTGGAGTTTTAGGAGGAGCCTGCGGGACACAGCTGAACACATTATGATTCTTATTCTTGTGGCGCAACCAACGGGACGGAGGCGCGGCGATCCCTTTGTGAAACTGGAAAGCCCATTCACGCGAAGCGTTCCAAACCACGCGAGACATTCAGCCGGATGAATGGAGCAAATGTGCTTTTGGACGAGGATTACGACGAAGACGATGCGGGGTTATTGTTCTTCGCTGTTTGCGGCAAAGCAGTCACGTTTCTCCCGAGATGAACGCAATAAACTCGCTGCACACGAATGGAAAAAGTCAGTAAATGTTTAGCCATCCAACATTGTTCCGAATGAGCCGACCCTGAAACCAATTATGTACATTGATCGGGTATGACGCCCCATTTGCATGATGATCCGTATGCCTTAGTATACTTTTTCAGTTGACTCCTTCGGTGAAGGAAACGCACTTGATTACTCCTACAACACTCTCGACTTTTCATGCCTTAGGGTCTAAAGAATGACGCCGACCTCAACGATACACATGTATTCAAAATATTGTCGATATACCATCCCGCCGGGTGAAATACCGCTGCGGTTCAGATAAACAGTTTATTTTGGTTAGCGAGAATATTTCGCGCTCCTTCACTTTAAATTTGGTAACACCTTGACGGAGATGAAGCATCAAACTCGATTTCGACACTGTATTGCTGTTTATGGAAACTAGGAAAACAGAAACTGGAAGAGGTGAAAGAGTTCTGTTACCTGGGAAGCAGAGTAACCAACGATGGACGAAGCAAGAAAGAAATAGTGAGTAGAATAGCCCAGGCAAAGAGGGCATTCTATCAAAAGAAGAATCTACTAACAGCTGGAAATACAAGCTTGGAAGTAAGGAAGCAATTCATTAAAACGTATATCTGGAGCATGTTCCTTTATGGCAGTGAGGCATGGACGATGACAGCAGCGGAGAAGAAAAGGGTGGAAGCATTCGAAATATGGTGCTATCGACGAATGATGAAGATAAAATGGATCGACCGAGTGACAAATGAAGAAGTCCTAAGAAGAGTGGGAGAAAAGAGAAGTCTACTGAAAACTATAAAAAGAAGACGGGACAACCTAATCGGCCATATCTTGAGACACGATGGCCTGATGAAGACAATCGTCGAGGGAAAAGTGAACGGGAAAAATGTAAGAGGCAGGCCTCGTATGAGTTACATGGAGCAGGTCGTAAAGGACGTGAAAGAGAGGAACTACGTTGGTATGAAGAGGTTGGCCGATAGAAGAATCGAGTGGAGGGCTGCGTCAAACCAATCCTAGGATTGTTGACCCTTGATGATGATGATGATTGCTGTTTATTTCCATTCTAATTCAACTTGGGTGAATTTATTCTCCGTTATTTTCGGAATTATAAGCCACAAGTGCATTGGATCAGATGTAATCAGAAAGCGTTGAAGGAAGAGCAACAGAGTAGGATCAAGGAATGAAAGCTAAATGAAGCGTGTAAATAAAAAAGAGAGAGCGGTAGGAGATCGAAACGGATACAGGAAGAATATTGAGGGAGAGAGCGAGAGAGAAGGAAATACAAACACGAACGTTGTACATCGTAGATGGGACTCAGAAGCTGTGGACTACGCTCTTCCATGATCCGTTCGAATTTTTCTCGCGTCATATTCGACGTTTTTATACCGTCGTAAAAATTCGAATGATACCGTTAAGTAAATAGAATGATACTCGAAAGGCCTCAGGGTCGCTGCGTATTGTTTCGAGGAAGCAGGGAAAAGGAAAGTCTTCGCGTGGGGGTTGTTGCCTAATATTTTTCGGCGTTTCTTATTCAGCTAATTTACACGTGAATCACGTGCGTATTTACACTGAGCACCCTGGCCCTTTCCTGCGCGTGCGTGCCAACCCGACCGGGTCGAACGCGTCCAGAATGTTTAGACAGACTTCAATCGCGGAAGTAGACGCCAAAAAATTTTTCTCTCGCTCCCCGCTTACATTCTTTAAGGAAGGTCCTTGGTTATTTTCAATGGCGAGGCGACAAAACTCGAGTTTGTTTGAATTTGGGTAATTGCAAAGACGATTTTCAGTTTTCAGCTCTCCGAGATGGTAATGAATCTTTGTTTACTTACGATCGCGGAGTTGCTTTTAATGGTGGGCATTCATCCATTATTGAGAAAAGAATCAGCAAATTTTCCACAAAAAGAAATTAATTTATTCGTTTACATGTCTTTGCAACAGTATGAAGTGAATTTCATGACGTAAAAACATTGACACGCGTCGTGTGATGAAAAGTTTCTTTTTTGAAGAAAATATGGAAATTCTTTAATGTACAGCGAAAGGACAAGTAGAAATCACTAAGGAATTGTTACAACTCCTCCTTATAAATCAAAGTACCCTTGAGGAACGCGTATTTAAATGCATCCAATGAAATTATAATGTGGAAAAAACTTCGCAAATTCGTAATTGGGATCGTATTCGTCATAGGCAGGTGACACACAATATTCGCCTGGTAATATATTTTACGTTGAACAATGGCAAATGTAACACAAAGACTCGTCCATGGTAATCCATTATATTTTTTTAATACGTTTTAATACAAGGTTATCAGTACCAAATGCCGTGAGGAGGAAGATTAGGGGAAAAGTTTCCTTTTGGCACGAAGATCGCCACATGTTTCTTCTTCGGGAAAGATCAGAGAGAGCGGTACTGTATTTCTGGGTCCTGGCTGTCAAGTCTGAAGAGGCCAAATCAGCAGTGTAATTACTACAGAAACCAGGAATGCGTGAAATGAGGGCGCTGCAATAATATTTATCCCGGGGGCCAAAAAGTCTCACCACATCACGGGCTGAAACATCTAATGTCAACCATGTTTTATCTGCGTTTTTAAAGAAATTCCGCCTGTTTGAGTCCATGACCATTGTATAACTCGGCTTCATTGTGCTTAAAATACTATGGATAATTGCATCCGCCCATTGTACGCTTGGCGTCATTAATTTGGAATCACTTTATTACAAGAGTAAGCGGTCATTCAGGCAGTCGAGTGTCTTCTGAGAAATTCTTTTGATGAGACAATGCTTCCAAATTTTCCCTCTATGTACATGCCCATATCGGCGATAGTCGAGAAAATAACTCTATTCTTAGTATTTACTTCATTCATTCCATATTTTCAAACTTTTCGGTGAACCTTTACTAATTCGCGTTTTCGTGGTAGACAGGTTGATGGCGCACTGGCATCACAACCCCAAGGTCGAAGTTTCGAATCCCGCCTCGGATACGGACGTGGTGTTCGTCTAAGGGTTAACTTTATGTTCGATGGTGTGATTCATCCTCAGAAATCGGACCATCTTTGACTTAATTCCACTTCAATTTCATCCTATTTTTTGGCATTTAATTCACCTCAGGTATATAGATAAACCTGTACATGAATTCGAAGCAAATATTCGTTATAAATAACGAAAAGAAATCTTTTATTTTATTTTTATTATTCATTATAATTGTTTTATCTATTGCGTCAAGCTTCCGCTAGTGCATAGCCGATTTGTGCGCGATATTGGATCACGAGTGCACGCGAGATATCACTCATCACCAAATCGCCCAAGGAATGGACTTCTACGGAAGGGCGCACTGGAGCACGAGAGTGCGTGGCTCCTCGGTGCCCACACTTGAACGCTTCCTCAGGCCGCTCGTTGGTTCTCCAAGGGCGACAACCTGGTTTCCTCATCCGCTGGAGGTGGTGCAGGTCGTAGATCCTTGTGGGACTCGTGCGAGATAAGGTGAATGAATGCGATCCTCCTCATTCCGTCGGGTGGCCAGATGCTCTGGCCGATGGCGAATGATCACATTAAATGCAACGCCGCCGCGCGCAACCCGACGACCGAACGAGGCGCACACGTCGTTGAACAAATGCACACTCATCAAGCACTAGCACAAATGGGGATGTCATACTCAAATGAAGAGAGACGCGAATGTTAGGTCAAAGGCTGAAGTGACTGAAAGATTCTCTCACACACCCGTTCCCAGCAAAGTAATATTCTGGAGTTGTGAAGAGAACCAACGAACAAATATCGCCGCCGAATGCCGCGAAGCACTCGTCGGAGAAGGCCGATGTGGAATTGAGAAAGTAAGAATGCTAAACTTCAATAAATACCTTTCTTAATTCCTTATATGGGAAAAAGGTAAGTCAAAAGATATAAATACTGATACAAGGTAAATATTAATAATGTCTCACTGATTTGTTCCACAAAGCTCTGCTTTGATTATTTATTTTCTCTCTGCCAAATACGTCCATTGCTTTACATCGTACCTTAAAGTCATAATATCACTCTTCCTCGGCAATCTCTCATTGACTTCATTCAGCTTTTATTTTCTCCTCCTATGCCTTCCTATCCCGTCATCCACTCCACATATAATACATTCGGCGATTCTTATATCGAGGTTGCCTGGTCGGTAACGCGACAATCTGACCACCCAAAGGTCACGGGTTCGAATCCCGCCCTGGGCATGATTGTTGTGTTTGTCCTAGGATTAAGATCTTAGATTAGACGATTCGATATAACCTTAGTCTTTGGAGCACCTTAAAATCCAGTCCTACTACGATTCTTCTATCATCCTTTGACAATTCTACTTACAGCACGGCCTTGCGGAGGAAGTGACATCTTATCGCGACTGTATAATATTTACTACTGTATCACCCACGCCGCATTTATTCAATAAGGAACCATTCTTCTAGACACACTCCGATTTTTCTGCATATCAAGCATTATATACACATATTCATAATGAAACACAGTAGTAAATTTCCACAATTCATTTACTATCAACCGACCCGGGTTTCGGCAACTCGGTGCCATTTTCTAGGAAAGTCACACCTGAAACTATATCTTATATTATATACACAACGCGGTTATTCGATATTAAGTAACTCTTATCTAGGAATATCCAAGTTACACCTCTAAATTCGATTTGTGGGACAACGTAACTGTATTATCACGTAATAAATTACGGAAAAAGTGTCACCCGTGGACTTGAATCCCGACAAACTAAATGACGAATTTTCTTACAGGCAACTTGATAGATCTCCCAATAACTCCGTGCTTACAGTTTTGCATAATATTCCTAAGTTCTCTTAAATAAATTTGGGCTGATAACAAATTAAGTTTATACCTGGAACCAGCATCTATGTTTAATCAAGGTAAATACTCCGGAATAAGCAATATTTTTGACATGGAAAAAATTAAACAGGCTACGATCATATGAAAGGAACCTAGGGAAAATGATGAAATTGGTCCACTTCCCTATGATATAAGCATTATTGTGCATAAAATATGCAATGGATGGTACTTTGGTGGGACCTCCATACTAAGCACAGTCCAGCGGGTCCTAGAGCAATTTACTCGCCTGATACGGTGGGAAGATTGATCTATGATTTGTTATTACTGTGCACCATCTCTCCGATGGCCAACGAGATGCAGCGCTCTAAAATTTTCGAACGATCAGCTGAATGAAAGTGAAGATGCATCTATGTAGATGTAATATAAATTAAACTAAAACCAAAAATATTGGTAAATGACTTCATTTCTGATACGGGATAAACGCGGATTAAGTATATCCCGCGTTTATGCAGATATTTTTATACGTAAAAAGTATAAACGACGTTACGACCGTCAGCAATGCAGAGCAGCTTCTTAATCGAAGCACGTACACTCTGAATCAGATTTCATGACGGTCAATCATCTCTACCAATCAAGGAGGTCACGTTCCTGGAACGCAGGTACTACGGTTGATCAAGCGTTGACTAGGTCCAAGGTCTCCCGTGACGGAGAGTGGGAAAACGATATGCGAGCGTTACGTGATATCGGCTTAGAGCCAGCTGGTCAAGTACTACACGATTACTCTTGCTGGATGAAAATGAAACGCACAGCATTTACTCTGTGATTTATTGAGGGGTTATTACGTTATAAAAATGTGATTTCATCTGCGATATTTCGCAAGAATAAGCGTTTTCCTGAACAAATCTAGCAAAAAAGGTGTAATTACGGCTTGAATACCGGCTACGAGTAAGCCATCACTTAGTTATGGGTTTTATGCGTCTTGTTGATGCTTGAATGTACGTGAAAATCACTATTTGAAAGCTGTGAAAAATCATTTAAGCAAGGCAATCAAATCGGCGACTTATTTTCTTGTTGGACGTTGGACGAGCGTAATGGTGGTTTAATCTTAGGATGGAATTTCCTAGCCTATTGTTGCTTTTACACTTTTGGGCCTCTAAAAGTTGCGCAACTATAATAATAAGGAACAAAGAAATTTATCACCAGACAAAAACATTTCTCGATTTTCAGAAACGCTCTCCACACCCAATTTCCATCGCAGGATTATCTCATTTCCTGTTTTGGATTCCAGCGCGAATATTAAAGTCAACCCTGAACGTGAAATCACTGACGCCTGAAGTAGAACGAAAATGAATGAAGGAAATAGGACGCTGGGCAAGACCTTCCCCGCTTTGCTCGTCGCGCACAAAGACGCTGACCATAGCGGTGAACTTCCGATGTGTTTACGCACTTCCATCCACGGCTCTAACAGCGAACCGGGGGGGTGTGTGATTGATGGCCATAAGGCTTTCCGTTCCGCCGCGCGGCGGAGTTCCTCGTGCTTTAAAACACGCAAGAGGGGCGGGCGGGTCTCGTTCCGCCGGGCCGAGGTGGGAGCTGCATAGCGGAGGATACGGAGAGGACCGGAAAGCGTGGGAATGGATGGACGGCGTGCAGCTGGCCACGAAATGAACGAGGGTGTCGTCTCAGAGGCTCTAGGAAAAATCAGGTTTGGTGAGCAGGGATTACTTCTTGGAGGGAGGGAGGGGGGAATGGCTTCCGCGGTGCACTCCGAAATTCTAAGTATTGTGGGGTAATGGAAAGTTCCCGATACGGAAGGGAAGGAGGAGTGTGTTCCCTCCCTCGGATCGGAGATTGAACTACGCACGGACTTACGATTACAGATTTGAAGGAACGGACGGATTTCGTCGGATGACACAAGTTTGTCTCAACTGGAGAATCTCTCCGATCGAACACCAAAGGAGTTCACATCTCCTGACGGTGCGTGATAGAGGCCAGTGGTCTCTATCACAAAATAACGAGGGAGTCATCGAGTTTACGTTCTTTTTTAATTACGCTGGGGATAGCGAACATGTGACGCAATTTCCTCCAATTTTGCCCATTTTTCAAAGCATCATCCTTAGTTAGAACGCAAAGCATTTGGATGGTTACTGTGAGCATAGCGTTTTCATATGAGTTTGAGATACTGATAACGATAGCAACAGCGCGAAAGATGTGTCCATGAATGGGACGCAGTCTATACATAAGATATGGAACATTTTAGGGCAAAAAGACGAAGTCCTAGGAGGTGATTCAGAGAAAATCAATAAAATTCTTTGCGTCTATTATGTCGTGTCAATAAGTTCCTAGAAAATTATACACTCAATTACTTTCTGCAGTTATTTTTTATTATTTTTTCATAGAAAATATTTTCGCATGGCGCAATACGAGTATCGCATGAACATTTCTGTCAACGCAGCCCTGAATATCCTATCAACGGAGACCTGTCTTATCAATGGAGTTGATGAGATGAACCTAACTGAAACAAATGGCATGTAATGACGCAAAAAATAACATCTTAATCGTTTATTTTTTCCGACAGCTATTTTTTCAGTGAGCTTTCCATCAGAGACTCGAACAATCACTCATCGTAAGCATTGATATAAAATTAAGAATGGAGCAAAGAGTAACGGCAATAAAACGGAAGTAATGAGATTTTCTTAGAAGCGAGTGAGGTACCCATGAAAGTATTACCATGGGCTTAAGATGGAGCAACTGGTCACTTGGGATGTATCTTGGACGAAGATGGGGATCGGGATTAGGCAGAGAATCGCCTTAGCATAAGGGGCGTTACCCGACAGGAGGGAGCTTGTAATCAGAACCTTGAGTAAAGATGCCGAGACGTGGAAATTTTTGAAAAAAAAAGAATTTGATATATGGCTTGGGGTTTATATAGTCCGGAGACTTGAGGAAAGAGTATGAAAAAAGGTTGGAAAGGAAAAGTTGAAAAAATGGGTTTGGAGGATGGAGAAAGTGCAGTGACCAGAAAGAAAATCGAACAAAGAATTTGTTGAGATGATGGGGGAAGATAGGGAGTTGATGGAGGAAATTGGGAGGAGGCATAGTTCGTGGTTGGAATATGGAAATAGGGGCGATGGGATTCTGAAGGTGGTTACCGAAGTAAGAGGCTGGGACAGCGAGAAAGTGGTAGGATGGAAGAGAATGGGCGTTTTGGACGGAAAGGAGATGGAACGTAAACGAGAGTAGGGAAGGGAGAAGCTAAGGAAAAAAGGGGTGGAAAGAGTAAAGTAATGTATGACTTGGTGCTTTCTCGGCGAGTATTTTTGGTGAAAAATTCTCAGAATGTCCACCCTGTCAGGTTTTTCATTTCCTTCTCCTTAGGAATAATAAATAATTTTATTGATTTTATCAGGATTATCACCTAGAACTTCATCTTCGTGCAATTTCTCACGCACAGTCTGAGGCCCGATCACCTTGATCGGTATCTCTAATGTCTCTAACGCAAGACATTGTTCACAGTAACCGTCCTTATGGCTACGGAGGAAGAAACGCAGAACCTGATCCTGTAGAAATCCCGAGCAATTTTCACCCAAAGTGAGGAGTAGGTACTTCAGCAAAGCACACCTTAATCAATACCTATAAAATCAAATAATAACACTGATAACAAAATTTCACGTTTCCATGAGTTCACTAACCTGCTCTGCCATTTGTCGCAGTCAAGTGGCATAGGGGTGACAGTAGTCCTTTAAATACGGTCGCAAAAACATTATGAAGGTCAAATGAATGGATCGGGTGGGACACATACATACCTTATGTGGACTTTAGAAGGAGTTGGGGGAAAAAGGATGTTCAAGTATTCTAAAAATAAGACGAGAAAGATTTTATCGGACACGTCTTGAGGCTTGGCTGTCTTCATGAAAATAGTGGAAAGAACTGCAGAAACGACAACGGAGGAGATATTTGGAGCAAATAGTGAGGGGTGTGAAAGGAAAGACCTCTGGCAACTGAGTGAAGAGCTGCGTTGAACCATACGTAGGATTAAAGGCCAAAGATGATGATGTCCCTTTACATTTAATTTTAATGGGATGCCTACTCGAAATTATTCTTCAAATAAACTGGCGAGATCATAGCATGCCTTTAGCTCATACTCGGGGGCATTTAACTCCCACCCATGGTCGGCTCCTTAGGCCATGCTGCTTTGAAGCAGAGGGAGAGAGGGAACAAATAAAAGATGTAGTTCATCTTACGGCTTTAAGCCCATGTTCCATTCATGCTGACATTCGATAAGAAGTCGTAATCACCGCATTACAACTAAGCCGCACTCGTCCCAAACTTTTTTTTAAATGTATTTACATTAACGAAGTTATCGATTATATTTCATAATCGACTTATACCTAAATTTGGGCCAATTGGGTGCGTCGACGCCTTGCACAAGTCACTTGCACAACGTCCAATAGACTATCTGTCCTCCCACACTCTGGATAAGGGAAGTAACTATTTTTTCCCTTGTTTTTCGGGTAAAATTAGGCTGCTTTTTGCGTGACGACACACTTCCTGTGACTCCTCCCACCACCCATGTAACACTTTCTTGTCGCGATTTTCCAGTCCCCTCCCTCTCTGCTATTAGTGTGTGACGTAATCAACGAGCAAGCCAGAACTAAAAGTTTGCGAAGTACTCGTGGCCAGGTTTGGCCTTTTAGGTGAATAATATACCCCTGAGGCAAGCACTCGGGAAAGGCACGCAGTCCCCTCTCACCTCTCAAAGTACCATTCGACTAAAAATTGGTGCAATCCAAGGTCCATTCCGGTTGCTTTTCGCAATCTCCGTTTGCAGCTAATAGTAAATTCTTTTATCCTTTCGGAATGAGCGCATTCACTGCATTTTCCGTTTCCCCCACCGTGCTGAGCTACTATACCAACACAATTGAAGTCCGTTGAGTTTAGCAATAATATTAATCCAATGAGATACAACGCGTACTCATTTTTAACGTCCACTATCACATACAAATACTCTGAAAACGCGCGTTCCTTTAAACGCTTTTCGAGGTCCTCGGATAATCTTCATTCCAATCCAATGACCAATAAGTGGACGGTATCCTTTTAAGGGTAAATCCTTTAAGAATATTTAAAAGGTATCAGTTTTGTGTGCAAGAGTGCTGGCCTCCCATTCCGAGGGACCGAACACGGTTCTCGACTGCGGCAGAGACCTAACCGTGGAATCACAATCCTTCCTCGAGCATCGTGGAGAGTATTTCAAGTGTAGAACGCTTTTCGTCAGGTAGGATGTTAAACGGTTGATCAATTGATACTTTCCTTTGAGTATGGTACATCTGTCGACAGGTTTCTCTCCAGCCTTCGTCCATTCCCTATCTACATGTGAATCCTAAATTTTATCTCGACATTTTTCTTCTAAGAATGGTATAATGTAGATGCCGGCCTTTTCTTCATTTTTTTCTCCCCTTCTCATAAGAATCATAATTATTAAACCATCTTGAAAATAAGTATATGGCGTGATCATTCGTCGCTACCGGAATTACAACAACTCCACTAATAGCTATGACACCGCACTCGTGCAATAATCACTAAAAAACGCAGAACCGTAGGAAAGCTGTAAGACGCAACAGAGAATAATATTTGGCAGTGGGGCACTTAAAAGTGTCTTGCTTCCCTTTATTTTACGTAGTCTAACCAGTTCACTTCATCAAGATGTCGAGCACGGTTTCATGAGTTCCAACTGACTCGCGAAGTTAACGCACCAAACCCAAAATAGGCTGCCCAAGAGTTGACTCCCACAATTACATTGTATTCGGTTTTGGGAAAGTGGGACGCGCGGACTTCACGATTAGACCAAATCACATGACGACGAGTTGAAACATAAGATGATCCGCTGAGAACAAGGGTCGACCAAGGAAGTGACTCAAGCCACCAGCAACGATTCCGGCTCAAAAATTGTGGACCCCGTAAGTTAATGACGTTCGTTGTTCGGAGCGGAGACGTACGAGAAACAGTCCGGAGCTTTTCCTCGTGCGACGATTCACTCTAAGTGAGCGAAATTGCGAAAACAGAACTTCAGAACATGCGGCAAGGTTATACTTGACATAAGAAGAGTGGAAGAATCATTCTTTTGCCCTGTTGAGTCAGGTATTACAGGTCGCGAAACTAATATGTTCTATCCCAGGGCGAGGACTCAATGCCTGAGCAAATACGACAGAGAGGCTATGATTCAACAGTACCTATGTACTTTGAGTGGCATGTACATGAATGCATCGCTCTTCGAACGAAAGCGCAAAGACACTTCTTCCTAACTCCAGTTCGTAAAGATAAAAAAAAGAATATTTCCCACAACTACTCCCACGAGTAGTACTAAGCGTGATTTTTACCGCTGTAACCTTGAAAGTTACAATGCTAATGGATTCGTTTAAGATACTAAACTCATGAAGTGGTGCAAAAACTAGCGAAGACTCCTTTAAGTATCCAGGCTATAGATCCATTTCCATTACGAACCGAGAACTTCAACTAAACTTCCACTATGTGAATAAGTATTTTTTTAGACGACTCCTCAGCCTTGTTAACAAGAGACGAGCAAGGAGAGTTGAAATACTGTATCGCCTTCACAATCCACCCTATTTAAAGGAGAGAGAATACCTACAGGAAAACGTATGCACATTCTATGGAGCAATCATAATTTATCATCGTCGTTGCAGGAAAAGACATGGCACTTGTTATTTCAGTTCTGACAGGAAAGGATAGTTAAAAACCCCAAGATATAATACCAAGCTCTAGGAGTGTGAACAATTATGCGGAATAATCTGCTCGACCAAATGGCCCCGCCTAGATTCTCTCCAACCTTCCTCCGATCCCGGAAATATTTATGAATCAGTAATATCCACCAAGAATAGAAAAAATAACGCCTGAAGCGGGTTGTCTCCTGTATTTACTTCATCTGATTCCATGCTTTCACGCGTGGGATTCCATGGCGGTGACTCCTCAATTGAAATTCGTGGGAATCGAGGGTATTTGATGCCCGTTCCAAAATTCAAGAATTTCCGCATCGTCTAGATCTTTGAATACTAAAATGGTCGATATTTCTGCGCATTCAAGTTTTTATACAGGTCTCATATCGCAGCAACATATATGGGTGGTGCAGCGAAATCGTTGGACAGTCGTCCTGATGCTGCCTGGAAACTTCCGTGTTCCATCGTACAATTTTGGGGGTCGGGCATCGGTCTTTAGGCACCACGGGCACCACCGGTTGAAATGAGGATGAGTGATTTTATCGATACTTTCCTGGAAGCCAAGGACGGGAAATTAATTGTACTGCGACCGAATGTTTAACGTGAATTTCACACGTCTGGAGGCGTAGCAGAGGGCGATGTTTGCCTTAACCAATAAAACCGATCATCATCCGGGGTTGAAAAATAGCGTGTTTAAGATAATAGGGCTTACTACCTAAGTTTCCCCGATGATATCTCACCTTGATGGCCCAGTTACTGGAAATTATACCATTTGATAATATAGTGATCCCCATCCACAATTTACAGTTCTGAAGCGCAACAATCACGAAGCAACACGGAAGGGTTCGGGTTGGTTTAGTATGGTGGCTAGAGCTTTGTAGGAGAACTTCAAACTCAGTAGGTACTTCGTCCGTCAGATGGGACGGTAAGCTGTGGCCCAATGGGGGCCTTTGGTTGATAACTGACTAATGCCGTTGTCGGGTTTCTCTATGCCCTTCCTCCTCTCCCAATTAAAATTCTACACCTATCCATTCACCCACGATCGATTCACGATACGATATAAATAACCTAAGCAGCTGGTCGCCTACACTAAACCAATAACACCAATGCGGAGGGATCAAAAGGTGAAATGGAAAATTTGGAAGGCCCTTTGTGATTAAAATGGCTAATCTCAATGAGAAACTTGAGAGCTCGAAGTAGGAACTGTTTCGCAGTACCTTGCGCTGAATATGGAGTTTCTCCGCTCCTTGTATGTGCGAAAGTTTTAGGACAGATGAGAGGTGCACATCAATGGGTACAAAGGCAACAAAACGCATCCGTGCGACCATTACCCTACCATATCTGTAGAATCATCGGCCCCCGAAGGACTCCCGACGAAATATCGCGTGGTATATGACATGATGATAGCGAAAAATTAAATGCTCCTCGGTGGAATTCGTCTTCAGATCATTGGCTTTTCTTCCGAATTTCAATTTATTAGACTTCCTAAAATCCTCGGAATGAAAATACTAGGAACATCCTCAAAATGACAAGACTTCGACGGGAGGCTAAAGGATGGTTGGGGCCGATATCGCAGTAAGCAATAGCGATGCGGTCGTCCACACCACGACACAGATAAGCAGAGGCAGAATAGATTAAACGGATATGCAGGAGCCAGAGATAGTAGAAAGTAGCAGCAGTGGAATTAGGTTTGACAGTGATTCTCCGAATGATAAGGTGATGTTGCACTGCCTAACCTAACTGGAAACAGAGCGAAATTCTAGGACAAAGTAAAAATCCAAGCCAAAGGTGGGATTCGAACTAACCACCGCGGCCTACATTATTAAGGACGTTTTACACGGTGCGATTTTTTGTACAAACTAATATAGGAAACTGAACGAAATTGTATGTTTGTCTGAATGGAATTAGGGCAGGTTCTATTTTCCATTCAGTCACTCAGCCATTCGCACAAGCGTTCACACAATTAGCTGCTTTAACACAGTACAATTTTCCTCATACAAGCCTTTGTACAAGAAATTGTACAAAACCATGTACCGTGTAAAACGGCCTTTAGAGATGGGAAGACAAAGGTGCATTCCCTTACTCTCGATGAAAATCGTCAAGGGTTGACAAAAATCTTTGTTAAAGCTACCCATAATTTATACAACAATGTTATTTTTACATTTTTCATTCATCGATTAAAATGCAGTTCTACCAAGTAACACTTGAGAGAATCAAATTTAATCGCCAAGGCACAGAGTTATCCCCTATTATAAATAAGACATATCTATACACACAACATCTTCCATATAAGAAAACTCGGTGGGACATGGGAATAAGGGACTCAAAAATGGCACGTAGTAAGATGATGAAAACATCGACTAATAATGTTGAGAGTCAGTGCAAAAACACAGTAGAAGAAGAAGCATTTCAGAAGCCTGATACTGCACTAGGTACATGACAGAAGTCAATTCAATTGCTACAATGATTATGGTGGACATATTGCCAGGAGAAACCACATAGACGTGGGATGACTTATGGAAGACACGCACGTAGCCAGGGGGGCTCTGGGGCTTCAGCACCCCCCTCCCTCCCAAAATTTTTTCCCTTGTTGTTCTAATTTTAACTGGGCACGATAATCCAGATTACACAGCATATAATTGAAGTGTTAAGTGTCTATAAACGTGATCACTAGTTTGATGCATGCGTGTGTTAATAATTGTTCTTTTAAATTTGATATGTATGCGTGCATTGAACTTCTGTTCTGGGGCTGGTCAACTTAACTGCTTCATAACAAGGTAAGCAGTGAACTCTTTACCAGTGAGAAGAGATAGGAATGGGCACTGTAAAAGTAAGTACCAAGCACTGAAAATTAAGGGAAGAGATTTGTAACATGTCAGCACTGAATGGGCAAGGCTGATTTGTTTCAAGCTACGCTACACTAGAATTAGACCCCCCGAAGCAAATTTCTGGCTATGTGCCTGATGGAAGAAAAAATGCAAAGGAATGGTTATACATGACAATAGTTGAGATCATGAGTAATGCATTATGTTATTGAGAATATTAGAAGAGGGCTCAAGTTCTACGAAGTACTTGGAATAGAGAAAAATTCCAATCACCAAACAAAGTCGAACCACTGATAGTTAAATAGAACACAGGCTACCGAAAAAGTGTCTCAGCACACATGAGATTGATGATTACCTTGATATTAATGCAGGCAACAAGGTCTGTTTCCCACTTGAGGTGGGAAGTCTGTCAATGGAGTTTTTGCAGCATGCGGTGTTGCGGTTTCCTCATTTAGGCAACAGAATTTGGCAACGTGTCACATGCAGCAGTTTCGCATTTTGTTTCCTCTCGTAGCCTTGGTGTAAAACTGCCTTACTCTGAGGGTTTTGATGGAAAATCGTTTAAAACCAGTGTCTTCTTCTAAAATGTATTCCTTGAAGAGCAGTGCAAATCACTGTAGTGAATGATATTAATTGAGATGATAATGAACTTGAATAGTGCTAAAGAGCTACCACTACCTAAAATTATGTAGTCATCAATGAAAACAAAACAAATTTATTTGCTATGAACCCTTTTGTACATAATGACAATTTACAACTGTCTTCTTGGTAATAAAACAAAAAACTGATTTAAATGTTTAACAAAATTAAGTATGTATTTATAAGATGAAAACTGGAATGAAACCAACTTTAAACATATATATATATATCAACACACAATAGCCATTTCTCTTACCATTCCTTTGATTGCGCTGAATGGTGCTTCAGTGTTTACCAGCACTGAGATGAGTCAACAAATTTATCACATTATTCATTTAAATTCACCATTCATGCCAACTTGAATACTTGTTGACTTCACATTACTAAATCAAGTAAGAAGATAAAGATGCTAGCAAAAATTACAGCCTCAGTCACAGATCAAAGAGTTTTACTCCCTTCTTTCTTGTGTAAAATATAAATAATTTTTTAAGTCCCCTGTAAAAGGCTTATCACTGGATTAAATATATATATTAGCAAAATTAATACATATGAAGTGATATGAATGAGAGCTCATAAATAAACCTAAATGAAACATGCCTCTCACAAGGTAACATAAGAATGCAATGCAACAAATTAAAATATGCCTCACCAGCATGAATACTTCATTAGACCTGAAACAAAACTATGCACTCTGTATAAACTATGACAAGATTAAATATACATATCTCACATGGAACAAAAATAAGACAGCTGATGACTGTCGCGACATGAATTGGGCTAACTATACACTTCATATATAGTTACCCTTTCAATGCCACTCAAAACTTCACCAACCCTATAGAGTACAGCAACTTATACCCCTGTTATTGACCCCATGTCTGTTCATCAAACCCTATTTTTTCCAATCAAAAGTGAACTAAGCACCATTTACAACAACAGCAGATTCAACTCTCCACACCTGAGTGACAGCTTCTTTACCTAAGTGAGTCCTTACATCCAGTGCTCCTATGTCAACTGATCCTTCCATGGGCACTTTTTCACTTTCAAGAGTAATTTGTTGTTTGTCAGAAGACACACCCTTTTCCTTCTTGTCCACACACTGTCTACAGGACACTGATAATCGAGAGGCAAGATTGTAAGTTCCCGGGGCAGGGAAGGCGGCAGTGAGAATTATGGGATCTTGAGAAGGGGCATGTGGCAGTAAATTCACAACTGCAGATACACGACCAACCCACAAAAACTGGCCTGAAGGATGTGGACTGTACATTTGATTCTTGTTGCCAGGATACCTGAAATACAATCTACCATTAATACTTAAGGGTAAGCAGTTTACAGAATTGAGTGAATTGGAATATCTAGTCACAAAGTCATTCATAATTTTTTTTTACTTTTTCATTGAATTTGGAGCCTTTTATACTCTCCCTCCCATTGTTTGTGATGAAAAATTGGATACTGCCCTAGATATTGATTGAAATTTGCAGAATAAAAAAACTTGAGCATCAATTACAATACATAGTAATCACTTGAATGGAATTAAATTAAGTTTATATTATGAAAATGTATGTAGCTTGTTTGCAGAGCATTTACACAAATTCAAATGACATTATCCAGTAGAATTTGGAGTAATTTAGTTGATTCATGAAGTCAGGATGATTGGAGTATGGTCAATTACCTAATTTAGGAAACTTAAAACAACTATAAGAAAAAGCATGGAACTGATAGAATCACTATTATGACACATGAATTATACTATGTCACTCATGAAATAACTGATGTACTTATCTTCAACCTAGCACCAAGTGAACATTAATGATCACTCACTCACTAAAGTTTCAACCCGAAGGTTGGTTCAATAGGTAGAGCTCACCCTGTACCTTATCTTTGCCATGTGAAATTCACATATTCAGGGTAGGGAGCCAGTTCCTTTCTCTGGGCCACCTGTGATTTCCCACGAAGTTCTGACAGAAAATCACACCAAAATGATAGGAAGAAGTGAGGGTGCTCAGAGAGGCTTCACCAGATTTAAACCCAGGCAATCCGGTCCATTGCCCAGTGCCCTCACCGCAACCCTCAACATTAATGATATGGTACAATATGTTAACTTAGGTCTTAAAAAGGAACTGAGATTAGACAGGGTGGCTACTGATAACCAATTTTCAAATTCCCTGACTTTTCCCTGATTTTTCCCTGATGGCTTTACCAAATTCCCTGACCGATCGCCAAAAGGTCTCCTATTATCGGAATATTTTATTTCTGCTGAATTAAATTTTCGTCAAAACTCAGAAAATGTTAAAAGCTGAAATCAATACATTAAAAGTAGGGATGGGTCGGTTCGGTTCTCGGTTCCACTGGTTCTTGAGCTTAGAACCGGAACCGAGGCCAAAAATAATCGGTACCGAAATAATTGGCGCGAAAACCAGTTTGTAACCTACTCACACTCCGAAAGTGGAGACTTCACATTAAAACCTGGTGAAATAGTGTACTTAGATGCTTCAAAGTCGTGAATTATTCTAATACAGTCTCTGAAAATAATTATTGATTACCTTATCTTACCATTGAGCAATTCAAAGTAAGTGGTAAATTAAGAACCGGAACCGAGAATCGGAACCGAGAACCGAAGTTAAGAACCGAACCGGAACCGAAAAAAAGTGGAACCGACCCATCCCTAATTAAAAGGTATAAGAATGAAAAAATGTATGGAACCTCCGCCCTAATGAAAAAATATATTAAACCCTCACAAGTTAAGCCCTCACACAAATAATACACACTTTTAATGCATTTTTCGCGGTCGTGTATCGTATTTCCGTGGCCGTGTATGTTTCCTTCGGTAAAATTACAAATTGTCAATGTCTAATTCTTCAAGGAAGAGGTTCTTGGACTGGATCAAAATCGGATGGCACGAGTTTTAGAAGCGAATAACAATTTGACTACCGTAGTCGCAACCCCTTGATTGTAAGAGGGAACGAAGAATGTATAAACATTAAATGTATAAAATATTTGTATAAACAAACAAAACGTAATCACGCCACTGCAAGCGAAAACAGGAGGCAATTATCAACAGCAGCGTCATATTTAGGAATGTCATATTTGAGGTGGTTTGTGACCTGACTAAATTGCTTTGAGAGGGAGCCATTCAATAATTACGTCGAGCGTGAAAGGCGGGGAGGGGAGGAGGACTCTTCTTATGGTCTTGCGAAGGGGGGTATGGAAATCGAAGACGATCTCACGCAAGATTTTGTTTACACGTGTGATCGCACTTGTATTACCATTTTAATAATCATCATCTCGTATTTTTTGAACTGCAAGCACAAATTTACTACAAGTTAGTGTGCTACAACTACCTCTCGACCTGAGTCTCGGAAGTTAAAAAAAACACGAGGTAAAATCTTCCGAAAAACATAGCCTCGGAATCCTTGTGATGAGTAAAATAATTGGTGATCATGGATTTTAACACTACTAGGTGAATATCGCATTAAGGATATACAAAAGGGATACATTGTACCACTGATTCACAACTAAATAACTAAGATTCACAACTGAATGTTCAACGAATTGACCTTATTCTATGCACTTCGGCAACGGACATTAGTTTTAGTTGATGAAATAAAGGGCAGGAAAGACAGCCCGGTAAACGTAATGGTAGAAAAATAACTAGTATTTCCTATCCCAGTTTCTCCCTGACTGTTACGAGAATTCCCTAACTATTCCCTAACTTTTCCAGATTTCCAAATTTCTCGACAATTCCAGGTTTTCCCGGTTTTCCCTGACAATCGCCACTCTGTCAGAGTATGAAAACTATTAGCCTAAGAAAATGCCAGGCAAAAAATGATATTGAGGATTGGATAAAAAGACCTCGTCTACATTACTACATTCACATGCACTACATTGAACTACACTTAAAAAACTGTACATTAGAGGGGTGGGCGGGGCCCTTCTGGAGCCCCGCCCTTAGCACTTAGACCTCTTTAGATCCATTGTGCCAACCCACATTTTACCTGCCCACCACTTGCAGACAGGGGACAAGAGCACTGTGGTAGAGGTACAGAAGAGGGTCACCCATCCAACCACTGTCGTGACCCAATTTTGCCTAACATCTGATGGGAACTGGTGTTTCAACCCTGGTGTTTGCCCATAAATAACAAACCAGGTTCTTAGATTGAAACAAAATGTGAATTGCCATGGTCCCCATGTCCTCAGCACATTGAAAATTTTGGTGAACTTCGGAATTCATACACACTGAGGTGATGTTGCAATGAGAATTCTATTTGAGTACTATGCATGAACATAAAGTATTTCTAAAATTACTTTGCAAACACCATGACTGCAGAAAAATAACTCTGTAATAATACATCTCAAGGCAAATTCCTATCTTATAATGCATCTGGTTAACTAACAGTGGCCAAAAAATTTTTATTTTTGATTTTCTAGACATTGGAAAAAAATCATTAATGTAAGTTAAGTGGGCTGGAAAATAAAAATACATTACATTTTTTGTTAACCGGAAAGATAATTGATTTTGTAATTATTCATAACACCTAATTAAATACATTTATCTTCTAAATTTCAGAGTGAGTTAGCAGTGAATATTATACTGACAACAGCTCTGATGGCACATGCATGGAAAAATTGAAGCATTTATCATACCCGCCAATACTTGAAGTTTGAACCTCCACTGTCAAATGGTAGCTAGAACAATTCTGGAGAACCAACTTTACAGGCACTAGGCAGAGTCTGGAAAAAAATCCATCATGGATTTAAAAAAATCATTATATCATTGAAATCATTCATTGGCAAAGCAATGGATATAGCCCTAACGTGAACTTAAAGGCTAACACCTAATATAACAACTATAATTCAATGACAATAAAACAAAGGGTATTTCAGATATATTTATAGTACTCATCTAGTTTTCTTACCTACTACATGAAAAATCATGGGTGACTTGAGGAGGATGGTAAATACTGTGGGTGACTAGACGTTGCAATATTTCCAGAGGTGACAACTGAGAAACCAAACTTGGAAGGGTATGGAGAGTAGACTGAGACCATGGCATACTTCCACCTAGGGCAGATTGATTAGTCCCAGGAGTTAAGCTCAAAGCATCAATTGAAACTTGATGCTGCCCATACACCCAGTGCTCCTTTACAATTGCCTCTGTTCCATCAGATATGGCATTCCACTTGACCACAGCCTAGTTTCAAAGGACGTAATAAAAAAATAAAAGGAAAAATATATGAGTGTATGACTAAACCAAGTAAGTACGTAATAGTTTACTGAATATAAATATATAAGTATGGTATAGTTCACCAATTTACTTTTTTTATTCCTAGATTCTAAGGAAAAACTCATTTGCCATTAATTACGTATATAAGGACCAAAGACCTAAATTATATCACCTGCCCAGTAAGGTGGCCAGATCTGACCAAAATATCATGTCATTAAATTTATGCAGGAGAAAGATTTATTTACAAGGCTGATTTAATTAAAATTATCTATTTTCCTCCACATTAGGAAAGAGAAAGCTAAGGATATGGTACATAGCATCATTTTGCTGAACTTACCCTCCACCTGAGAATTAATGTAGCATCTAGACGAGTAGGCATAGGGGATTCATTGGAAGCAGTAGCATCTGACTCTGATTTCCCACCTCCTTTGTCTTCATCTCCGGTTTCATTGGTATTTTTCCCAGACCGGCCCTCCTCTCCAATTTTCGATTGGTAAGAAAAAGGCATGGCAGGCAATGCCCAATGCTGGACATGAGGATCCAAATTAACTTCGGGACTCTACAAAAATAAAATATCAAGGACATACATTTTGCTTTCATAATATTCAGTAATTAATACTTTGAAAGAAAACATTCATTTACTCCAACATTTTAAAACCACACTGTGCTCAAACAGCAACACTATTCACCAAAAAAGTGAGCCACATAACAGGCCGGTCACAGAACACAAATCATCCAAGTCTTATCTTATTAAAGCAAAAAAATTGAATTCATTCAAAGTGAAATAGTAATAATAACAATATATTTTATTTGTCCAAAGACATTGGCACATAAGTCACATGGTTTATGTCACATCAGAACAATACCATTAAATCCAAATATAAGAAAACAAATCTGTTTGATATGTTTAGTTCTAATATTTACGTAATGTATATGACTCTTGCCTCTGGTCAGATACAAGCGATGATCACAATTGAGGAGGAAGTTGTTAATATGTATCAGCTGTTATGTTTAAAATTGTGACCATTACATTAATACAGTAGAGCGCTGATTATCTGTGGTAATGGAGGTGGAAGCCAAATCGAAAGTGATGGAAAATCCAATCATGATCATTTTCCTAGTATTTTTAACCTTGGTTTCAGTGCCAAGTTCTCTCCGAGTCTTTTGCACCTACTCCATTGAAGTACTCATGGTTTTCGTACAATTTTCTTAATCAGCCAATAGTTCATTAAATTTATTTCTCCAAAACATTTCAAAAACTTTTAATAAAATAATAATTGATGTTGATTACTTACATTGAATAAACTCAATCCATTCGCGGAACATTAAATGGTGAATATTAATCTCAGACGTGCAATTAATCCCTTTTTTATACACGTATTTAAGATATTTGATTAGCAGTACGATTTTTAAAGTCATGATTACAATGTATTGTGCTCATCGCGAGTAATGAGGCTATGCCGATCGGAAAAATTTGTGTCATCTTTCTTAAATTCTGAGACTCATATCAAGGTAGCTGACTCATGACCACCATTTGTGTGAGTGGTCTTGAGTCCAACGCCTCCACCCCACGCTATAGCTGACATGAGCAATGATGTCTCTTAGTGGCGATAAGAGGTTTGGGAGTTCAAGGTTCCCTAACCCTTAGGACTTACTTATCCCATTCTCGAAGTAAACAAGTCAAAGTTGCAGACCTGCCCAATGTGTATAAGTGTGGCAGCATATGTGGCATCATGAGTTAACTTCTCGGAAATATCTTGTACAACATGCTTCCTATTTAGCACAGCTTGCAAGAATTTGGGACGAGACGAAAAAATGGTCTCAGAGACAGGATAAAATGTTCGGATGTAAAATTTTACGAGATGAAACAAAAACTTTGGGACAAAGGTATGTTCTCTTTCGTTGCAAGCCCTGCTATTTAGCGAAGAATTTGATACTTCAAATCGATTATAATTATCATGGAAACTTATCAAATATAAAACAGCCACAGAATCAATAAAAACTAGCTTGCCCGGGGAATGCAAATAGTGAGCATTATTAAGGAGGCTCACCATAATACAACGTTGTCATGTTGGATTGGATTCCCTGCTGCAGGAAAACCTTTTGCGTGGGCAAAAGTTAGCAATTTTGTTGACATTTAGCAAAAAAGTTAGCAAGAGTAGGGGCAGGAGAGGGGGCCTGTAGAGCGACTGATAAGACGGATAATCTGACGGTCGGTTAATCGAACGTAGGATAATCAGCACCCTTCTGTACATTGAATTGCTAACAGTCTCAGCTCTTTAAATAGTGGTCCACATGGGTGCAAGTAGGGTGTTCATGATAAGATTCCTATGCCCTTTTTTTGAAGTCTGTAAATATCAGTTGAATGATAGGAGCCCCAAAAGATAATACTGTAGAGAATATGGCAATAGAATTCACCATAGTGGAGATGTAGTAACGTCTCAGTAGTGACTAAGCCACCTTGATAAATAACAGGTGGAGCTAAGTTTAATTATAATTAAACTTAGGTGGAGCTAAGCTAAAATATAATTACATTGGTATGATCAGTATAGATAATTGGATTAATATTATCACTGTAGGATAAAGCGTAAGGCAGGTAATCAACATAAATCAGAAATAACAGAGGCCCAAGGGTTGATCTCAGGGGAAACCTACTGAGGAGTTCTAAAAGTTGGATGAGGAATGGATAGAAAATAATAATCACATCTTAAGTTACAAAACCAAATGGCAAGTTACAGAACTGGACAAAAGTTTCAAATTTTACCACTTACCACTGAGCTATCAAGGACAACATCAGAGAATAAGATTTCTTCTTCAACAGAATCTGATGGAAAAAAGGAATGTAGCTATTAATCATTCAAGGACATGGATTAATCATTCATAATGCTTACTAGGAAAATGATAGTAACATTAACAACAATTAAGCCTATCTAGAATACCAAAAGCATGATTGCTGTGAAATAAAATTGGATATACAAAAGCATACAATCAATTAAATTTTATTCATATTTTCTATCTGACCAGAATATTTTTTGAATGAAAGCCCTATGCTGAAAGAACTCTTAACTCAAACTCCCAGTATGAAAGAAAATCAAATAAGAACTGGATATTCACTGCCAGTGACTTACCACATTTAACACCCAAATTTTGGATCTTATAAAATCAAATGCATTAATATTTGAAGGAACTATGTACAGGCACTTACAAAAAAAAGTTAACACTTCAGAGCCGAAATTTTTCTAAGTCCCGAGTTGACGGTGATTTGACAACGCTGCGTCACGGCTTCCCTCTGGCGGAGCCTCGAGATGCTCTGACCGAAAACAAACCCCTTTCCCTCCTCCCCCCTCCTTTGCCCTTTTAACAATTGGGACAAAGGGATTACTGAACGGTTGGTCTTCTCATATCCTAAAGAAGGGGGCTATGGTGGCACTCTATGGTCATTTTTTCCGACTCGCGCTGAACGACTTTTGAAGTCCTGAACATATCTCTACGCTCGCCACCGTCGCATAGTGGACGGAAATCGGAAAAAAGCTGGACAAAATTCAAAAATAGCTTTCTTTGATATATAACTTGAAACTTCGCACAAATACTCAAAAAAGACTGCTCATTAAGGAATAATACATCATTTGACATGCTTTTCATCTTTTAGTCAGCTACAGGAGCTCGAAAATGACCAAATATCCAAATAAACACCTAAACTAATTTTTCTCCGAATGTATTCCAAGTTAAGTTGATCGTGACGTTATGTGAGGAATTTGATTGAATAAAGAATAGCATGATCTATTAACAATAGACTTTGCCTTTAAATTACCAAAGCTTCAAATATTTTTTTAGTGCAATTTTAGCGCAATTCCGTTAAAAATGCCCCCTTCCTTTTATTCACGTGGTAAAAGATGCACCGACGATTTCAGAGCCTTGGTCTTCGTTTTCCCAGCCACCTTTTCCCCTTTCCTCAAAGGAGAGCTGAATGTCAATGTTCCCTCTGACCAATCTGTTGTGTTCCTGTACTGAGACAATGGGGATGGGGAGGACCGGTCTCTGCGAAGAATAATTTTCCACTGCCCAAAAACCTTACTCCATACGTTTTATTGCATCCACGACCCCTTGCACACGGTATGCCTCGGGTCAACATCCTGAGTTTATGCCCTTGCAGCCCAGTGCCCAGGCATGAGGGGTGTTCCGGAAGCAGGTAAAACATCGCAGACGTCTGTCCATCCACTCTTCCACCTGAGTGCTTTTAAGTTTGTTTCTACTCACATTACCGGGCGAATATTTCAAAACATTTAAATGCCCGTAAATGCTCGTTTAATATATTTAGCGAACAAAGCAACGGATTAGATACAGAGGATTCGTGGAGAGAATTTCTTGAGGACACCCGTAAATAAGTTAATGAATACATTCCAAGTAAATTCATTAGTGATAATACAGAGCCAAGGTGGTATAATGCAGAGGTTAGGAAATCACTAAAGTGACAAAGGGTATGTCACAATAGGATGAAAAATGCAGGACGGGGTCTATCGGTAGAGGAAAAAAATGAGTTAGTTCAAAACTATAAAAAATCGAGAGCATTAGCAAGGAAATAATGTCGGCAAGCGTTATAACATTTCAAGAGCAAGATGTTAGGAGAATATTTAGATAGCAGTCCTAAAGCGTTTTGGTCATATGTGAGAGAGCTTCGGGCAAATAGGTCCACAGTGCACACACTTAAAAACGATAAAGGAATTAGAGTCACCAGCAGTGTAGAAAAAGCCAAAAATTTAAACACCTTCTTCCAAAGCGTTAGATTAGACATTAGACCAGATTTTAGGGAAACGGCTGCGTGGTCAATAACAGATTTGTATTGGTATTATACAAACAATAATCTCATGGGAATTATTATTATTATTATTATTCAAATTAGGACTCCTAAACTATAAATGCTAAGGTTAATTCGTGGAAATGCCACCACAATTGGGAATGTTATTTACTTCATCCTGAAAATCGAGCATTTTACTGCGCCAATACGGCGAAAACGTTAAAATGTTCTTATCAGCCTGCTCCTAGTCTTAAAATTTGGGATCGCATATTTTCAAAGCTTCTGACCACATCGATGTGAGAATTAAATATGCCTATGAACTCACTCTGAAATGGCACGAACGTGAAACAACACGTGAATCAATTATTTAAGGGACACATACTAATTGGAGGGTGATAACTACCAATGATGATATGTGAGTTCCTCTTCAAAGTAAAAAGTCGATTTTTAATGTTATGCAAATGCGTGACGACGGTTTTTTCTGTGACGATGGTGGCGAGCATAGAGATATGTTCGGAACTTCAGACGTCGTGCAGTATGAGTCGAAGAAAACAACAATCTCGGGACACAGGACTGACCCACATTTGTCGGAAATCGAAAAAAGCTGGACAAAAACCTAAAATAACTTTTTTTGAGATTTATATTTAGATATATACTTTTAGAGATATATACGGACACTGTTCTCAGACAAAACTTTTACTCAAAGTAGAGAATATCTAACGTTTTAGGGAGACACTTTTCACACAGATTCTTAGAAAAGTTTGCTACTTAAGGAATAATGAATCACTTGTCATGATTCTCATCCGTTAGTGCGACACAAGGGCTCAACATCACGAAATTTAAAAAAAAATCCTGTAATAACATTTATCCGAATATCTTACAAGTTGATGATGACGTTGTGGGAGGAATTTGATCAAATAAAAATAGCACAATCTATTAACACTATACTTTGCTTTTAATTGCCTGAGCTGCAAATATTTTTTGAATCGATTATTTGCTATTCCATTACTTATAATGGCGGACACTGTTCTCAGACAAAACTTTGCATAAAGTAGAGAATATCTAACGTTTTAGGGAGACACTTGCCAAGTCACTTATATCTGAGAATTCGCTGAAAACTCATATACACGAAGGTGAAGAGGAATTAAAAGTAAGTTTGCGACACCGAAAAATACATATGATTTTCCGACCGCGCGTTTGGAGTTGTGCTCCACGCGTCGGGGGCGGGAATTGACGTGACTCGCTTACATTGCTGAAGTGACATGGACCCTAAGGCTTCCAATTCGTTGTTTTTGAGCTGTACCCATTGTCAGTAACCTCCATCACTCTTATTTGATGAAATCACGAGCATATTGAGCCGTGCGACGGGATAAGATTACGCGGAATCGAGTTATTTTTCTTTCCGTATGCTCCGGGAACATACTTCTTATTCACGCCCTTCAGCCTTTGAAAAGAGTGGAGTCTTTCTAGGGCCCATGTTAACTAGATATACTCTAGTTTTTCTAAGTAATGGAATAGCAATTAAATGATTAAAAAATATTTGTAGCTCAGGCAATTTAAAGGCACAGCAGTGTTAATAGGCAAATGATGCAGGTGTTTATTTGGAAATTTGGTTCTGTTTGAGCCCCTATATCTGGCTAATAGATAAGAATCATGTCAAATGATGCATTATTTATTAATTAGCAATCTTTTCTGAGTAATTATGTGAAGTTTCAAGCCTATATCTCAAAGTAAGCTATTTTGGAAATTAGTCCAGTTTTTTTCGCGACGGTGGCGAGCGTAGAGATGTGTTCAGGACTTCAGTCTCGCAGCGCGAGTCGGAAGAAACAACCATGGAGTGCCCACAATAGCCCCCTTCTTTAGGGCATAACAAGACCGACCGTGCAGTAATCCCTTCTGCTAAACAGGGAAAGGTGTGGACGGGGGAGGAGGGAAGGGGGTTTGTTTTCGGTTAGAACTTCGCGAGGCTCCGCCAGAGGGAAGCCGAGACGCAGGGTTGTCAAATCACTGTCAACTCGAGACTTAGAAAAATTTCGGCTCTGAAGTGTTAACTTTTTTTTGGAAGTGCCTGTACATACAGGAATTACTAACAAGTTAGCCATAAAAAAAGAAAACAACGAAAGAGATATGTCATAGCACAATTATTTGACATATAAATGGTCAAATAATTATATTTTATTTCATTGAAGGAAATACAATCACAAGTCAATGGAATGTGTGAAAATATAATTTTTTATAACTATGTTCACGGATTCTTCTGCCCATTCACTCAAACTACCAAAATATGCATTGGTTAAACTAGCGCTCAAGTGATAATCATTGGCTGAGGAATGATCATTTATACATCTTTGGTAATACTGGAAGTTTGAAATATCGAGTGATTTTTCATCTCCAGAGAGCTCTTGCTAATGGAGCTTATACTGTATTTTCAATCATCACCAAATTTAAATTAGGCCTTACAAAACTACTGGACAGAAATTTAACCACTAAATGCCCATTATCTCCAGTTTGTAGGATAGGAGTGATAAATGTTCCTGAAGCCATTATTTAGCATCTGAACATAGCATTTAAAATAATTGAATGACTGTCTCGTGACTGCCTAGGCAAAGTGGATTTTCTTTTCCTGCCTAAGCAAGATTGATTCTATTATTTTGGTGTTAATAGTACAATATAAAATTACAAATAAGATTAACCTTCATGACATTTCTCACATAAACATTACAGGGTGGGGATGAAATGAATTACAGAAAATTCCTATAGACAGGAGACGAGCAATAATTACCTTCATTATTTGATCTATGTGCCTTGAAAAGTAAGTTGATAGACTCCTGCGCTCCAAGTTTAACTTCTGAAATGCAAGTAAAAGAATACTATCAGACATTTCTTAAGTTATATAAGCTTTACAGTGAAATAAGGTAAATATATTTAGTTTGCACCCAAATGCATTGATTACACTGATAAGTTCATGTACAATACTCTAGCTACTGAGTGCCTCATCTAATTTTATCAATAGGCATGCTTAAACGTATCACATAGATTAAAATATAATTTGAAATACATTTAAAGTTCATAACTGTTCTGAAATTTTACTTGATGCATCTCCTGTGCAATGCCTCAAGCTACAAAATTCTCAACAGGCCACAGAATAAGTTTCCAAATTCAAGGCAATGTCACAAACCATGACTGTTAAACATGTAACTCAATTAGTTGAATAGTTATGAATTTTTTAAGTTTGCATGCTATTAAAGATAGGATATCATTCTTGAGACCATGAAAAAATTAAATTCCTACCAAAAATGTTTTACTCTGAAACTTTCCAGTACACATAAAAATATGATATGAAATGGTTTAAGCAAAATATTGAGGCTTACCCACAAATAAAATTCATTAAAAAAGAATCTATAAGTAAAAGTCAAGCATGAACTAAAGTCATGGCAACATTGCATTCAAAGGCATCCTCAAACTCTTGTATGAAAAAATTTAGTGGTTAGAGTAATAAAAAGTGTTCCAGTGATCTAACACATCATAGCTTCACAGTTCTGATATAAGTTACCATTTTCAAGGTTAAAATACACATTGAGAGAGGTAATCATTGTTGTTACTTAACTGTTATCAATAAAAAATAGTCACCACACAGCTCTGGGGAAGAGCCATAGTTGTAATTTTACATATATCACTGGGACAACTGTGGTTAACCTCATTTAAAAGAACTCATTATGAAATCATTAAACATCAACACCAAAATACAAATGGGATTTTATGGTGCCCCTCATACCTTGCTGCTAGATACCCTGTGAGACAAGGATCCTAACGACTAAAGCTGAGGTCCTAAAGTAATTCTGACACAGCAAGCATTGGACCCTTTTCACAACATGTTAAGGATCTGAAATTCTCAACTTTTTGCTAACTTCACAATTTTGGTTTTCAATGCAAAATTTATCCCATAAATGTAAGTTTGTGAATAATACTGGGCAATTTCAAAGTTCTGACAAACTGGCCGCGAAAACTGTAGCAGTGTTACCCGCTGGTATTGCACAATAGCAGATAAAACATCTACAGAGAAAAAAATCATTCACCTTGGCCGGGACTCAAACCCGGACCCCCTGATATCTGACCAGGAGCTCTACCAGTTGAGCTACCAAGGCATCCTCTTTCTCCGTGGAAAGTTAAAGTAGAGCACCTGGCCGGATATCAGGGGGTCCAGGTTTGAGTCCTGGTCAAGATGAATGATTTTTTTCTCCGTGGAATATCTACTAATACTGGACAAACTGATAACAATGATTTTGGAAAGACCTATGCAAATGCTTTTCTCATTTCCTTTTTAGACTGGATACCCCAAAATACTGCTGTTTACTGGAGTATAATTACATGTTTCCTCATAGTCTAAGGAGTACACGTTCACTTAAGAGGCTACCCATGCAAGGTCATGGGCAATACCAAGACCACCAAACATGAAAACAATGTATGCTGTACATTGATTGCATGCATTCATGTGATTTTGACAGTTGATAAAGAGTTTATTGCATTACTGATTATGATATAATGAACCCAGAATTCAATGAAGTAAAGTGTGATAAAACACATAATCTGAGTATAAATGAAAGTCAAATAATGGAACAGTGTGAGCAGAAGAGGGCCATGAATTTTGTCCTATAGTTCCCCAATATGCAACAACATGACAGAGCGTATCTTATGTAACTAATACAGTAAAACCTCGTATTTTCATTATAGGATTTACATTTTCCCATGATTTACAGCGTTTTTATTGGGTTTCATCTAATTTCCTATACCTCCAACGTATGTAGAACCCTGTATTTACACCACAACTTTTCTGTTTCCCCGCTGTTTGCATTGCATGTGGATTAGGATGTGATAGATTAAAAAAACAAAATTCCCTTCTATGACAGTTAGCCACACATACAGTGTATATAAAACACTTTTTCTTATACATAGCCATAGTGTATATAAAACACTTTTTTACCTCGTTTTGTGCATCTACACTTCAAAAACATGAGAGAGAGCGGTAATGTACTCCATTTTATGGAAGAATTTGAATTTGGTGGCATAATGTGGCAGTACGCAGAGCCACTAGTGACGGAAAGATGAAATTTTCACACTCGCGATCCTTTTGCCAGGAAAAGATTCGTACTATGAATGAATGAGTGTAGGATGCAATTTATAAGTTAGGAACACCTGTGGGAGTATATTTAAACTGTAGCGAATTTCATATTGTGAAAAAGAAAATGAATTTTTAACCAGACATTATGAAATGTTAAAAATACATTAACTGAACTGGTGGACTTTAACATGGGATCATTCGTCAGACCAACTTGCTGCATTCATTCAACAGTTTTACAGGCTACTACCTAACAAAACTTTTTGAAACTTGTTTTATCGCATGAAAACTACATTGAATAAATAGAATTAATTAGTTGAAAAATATTTGAAGCTGGATAAGTGCTTATGCTAGCTGACCAGCAAGGTAACTCAATATTCTCATGTGTTGTTTATGTTATCCTTAATTACTCTGGAATGCAATTTTTTTTACTTGGAAATGGGAAATGGATGCAAATTACAATATTTTCAGATGACTCAAGGGTTTTCGGGTTTCTTTCATTTTGGTTCATCCCTCTAGATGACAGTTTTTCCAGACGCCATCTTAAGGTCCGAAGATCACGTTCCACAAATTTTCTACATCATTTATATATATTTCCTATACATTTCCTACGTCAAATTTCCTATACTTAGGACGTGATCACCATCTGGAATTCTGGCAAAACTGTCGTCCAGTAGGATGAAACTATGTGGAAAATAACCAGAAACCCTAGAGTCATCTTCTAATCACGGCAAAAGCCTTCGCAGCAACTGGAAGATTTTCAATTTACAGATAAATAAAATTTGTGGATTCTCATGATGCAACTGTGACTGATATATCGAACCATCAGATTGCCAGTTTATACAATGGATACAATTATGAAAAATCACAATGTGATTCAGAAACATACTAGCTAGTGCAGACATCTGTTTAAAAAAAATAAATGTCAAGGCATCATGGCATGAAGTATTACCAACTTAAAAAGTGTTATTTAAGTTCTAGATCATCAAATATTGCCGTGAATGGCTTTGTCATAAGAGAAAAGCCATAGTATAGTGTCTAAAGTTTGGGAATTATGGACTTTTCAAAGTGAAATGGTTGGTTAGGTTGGTTGAAACATTGGTAGAAATATATCATACCAAAATAAATCAGGACAGCTCTATACTTAACGAAATAATGAATATTATTGATCTCATTCAGCTTATCAGTGTTTCTTATTTATATATTTACTCAGTATTGTTAAAGTATGCATATAAAACTGAAAATTGTCCTTTTCCCACTACATATGTATTTGCATTTTCCCACAATTTACACTTTTTTCTAACAGTCCCTAGAAAAGTGTAAATAAGGGGTTTTACTGTAGCTTCAAATTCTAAAGTACCATGAATAATGGGAAGTTGAAAGCACAATGGAATGGATTACATCAATAAATGATCAAAATTTGGGGCAGCACAGCACATATATTTCCATTACACAAAAAATAGCAATGATTTATGTGAGCTTGGCATTCTGTATGTTTTGTAATCCATTTAACTATCGATCAGCCCTCTTCCTGGATAGTTCAGTCACAAGGCAACTTTAGAACAGGATCAAATTCAAAGCTTAAGCACTTAAAATTATCAATGCACTTAAGCAAATACAATTTTTCTTAATCTATTACTTTACCATTTCATTAATCACAGTGTAAATGGAATTATTATTATTACATAAATGACCACCAAGTATACAAACTATAATGCTTAGGGATGTGCGAGTAGCACTTTTTGACCTCGAGTCGAGTATCGAGTCGAGTTGTAAAGTACTCGCGAGTATCGAGTCGAGTCGAGTTTGTACATTATTGTACATGAGTGAAGAGACCCAGTTCTTACTTAAGTCATCGCAATTAAAGTTAGTCAGCAATCTGACTATCAAATGGCAGGTCTACCTACCTAATGCATAGTTATAAACAGTCAAATTAATATGGCACGTAGCGCAGGCCAAAAGGCATATTGGAAATTTTCCGATAGCTCTCGAAATAAGAAAATTACCTTCATTCCTATGATTGCTCAAAAATGTATAAATTAGCTTGCAGTGTGGTACTTAGAGTGTACTTAGGCATAATATGAGGCCTATATGAGTGACATGCCCTATTAACTTGTAATGAAAGTAAGCCAGGAAGCAAAATATTTTTTCTTAAGGAATACATAAGCCTAATTAGAAGAGCATTCCTTGTATTTCGCATTCCTATGTATTTCTTTTCAGAGCTAAACGCTTTCTCAGTGATGTCGTGTATGCCGGGGTTAGTCCAACAGTACAGTGAATTTCATACAAAATGCCTTGTTCGTGCAGTAAATATTTGATTAGCTCGCACCTCAAATTTATTAAATGAGTTTGGCAATTTTCCACAAAAAAAAAAAATCTTTACTTCGACCGGTTTCGATGTGATACATCATCATCAGGTGATGATGATGTATCACATCGAAATCCCCGCACAAAGCCAGGATCACCACTTGATGATGATGTATCACATCGAAACCGGTCGAAGTAAAGATTTTTTTTTTTTTGTGGAAAATTGCCAAACTCATTTAATTATGTTATTCCACCATATAACGCCTGAAACGTCTCTTTTTACTCAAATTTATGATTGGCCGTTAATTACATAGTTTTTTAACATATACTTTTCTTCCTCTTCCAATTATTGGCCCCATCTCTTCAAAATCGATGATTTCTGCCTAAACATGATAGAACTTAGAATCATAAAAATGACCTGTGTCAATCACCCCCATTTGCACGATGTATGAACACCCAATATCAGCACGGGTTATTTCCAATATCCATTAATGCAGGTTAATAATGTTTGAACAATGAATTTTCATTCATGGATGAATGTGAGCCGGTATATGAATTTTGTATAGAGTCCTGTGGATAAAAGTTTTCGACTTCTAAGGAAATATATTTGAACAAAAATTTATTATAGATAATTATCTATAGATATTTATAATTATCTATCTTAAGATATGAATAGGAACTTGAAATTAATGATCTGATTAATAATCCTAAATAGGAAATAAAAAATGGAATAGTAAAACTTACAAGTTTTATAAGATACCTATATCATCCGTAATGCCTTTATAATAGGATGCCTACCATCCGTTACAAAATTTCCTTCACCCGTGAGTTTGAAGACCAATATCTCCAAGATGGCTAAAGCGATTTCAAATTAAAGTATATCAAATTAAAGCTTGTTTATTTCTACGTTTACTGGTAGTATTAAACTATTTTTACAATTTTTTTTACTGAAGTACGTGTTTAAGAACGGATTTTTAGCGAATTTTTTTTTTGATACCGGATGGATCCATCGAATTCGGGCATCGTAAGAACAACACAGATCGAGATATCAAACTTCCTTTTCACATATTGTAGCTAAGGGCTTTTTTAATAGTTATACGAAGTTTCATACTATTACGTTCATCAATATTTTTGTTATTGATGAATTTGTCAGACTGCGTTATTTTCCGTCCCGCACGCTTTCCGTTCCGGAAATCACCGTTTGGACCTTTCTCTTGCTCTCGAGTCATTAATATGAATCCACTTATGAAAACTCAGTAGAATTCGTTGATTATTTGATATCGATATATATTTATTTTCGGCTATAAAAGCACGCTCAAATGTCCAGAGCATGCCTGAAAGAGAAAGGTAGCGCGCGCGTGGAATCTTCTGCTGCGAGCAGATCGCCTATCGCTGTGAATGAGTCACGAGGACTCGACAATAGCAGAAAAAAGTATTGCCTTTAAGAATGCAAGTAAGTGTCAGTTTAAGAACTGACGGTATCTTTGGAAGCATACCGTCACTATGCCTCCTCGCGCAAAGATTTTCGAGACTGAGTTGAAGATAATTTAAAATGCAATTTGTTTCTTTCGTCGAGAAGCCGAGAAATGTGGGGACAAAAGCTATCTCTCTTATCGCTGATTTTATTTTGGTGAATACTGCAACTTATAAACTTTTATTCAAGTATAGGCAAGGATATTTTTCCTGTGCATACTAGAGAAATTTTCTCGCGTGGTGTTTGGTGCGCGCGGTACCTACGGTAGCGTATAACTTGGCAACCTCGAACAGCTTATCTCTCCAGGCCAAAAGTCCTGTGGAGCTCGCTTTCCCAAATAAATATATACACGTTGGAAGTATATCTAATTCTCCCAATTCGTTAAGTTATTTTACACCTGCATAGTTTTCAAACACGAAGTATACCATCAAAATGAACTAAATTTCCAACTTCCGCAAGCTGAGATAGCGCATTTTTAAATATTATTCGTAACATAATTAGTAACTGAGTAATCTATTTTAAACTTTGTTTAGTCTAATATAAATATATGTTCCATATCTTATGCGAAGAAAAGAGAAGTGGCTTTTCATGTGTATCCACAAGTGGGCGTCAAACTTGCTTCCCGGAACTTGAATAATATCCGGAGTTTTTATCTGTCTCGGTCGAAAAATTAATTAATATAACCAACTAAAAATATATTTTTGACATTACTAAACGTATAAATAAACAAGATGTAGTTCGATATACTTTATTTTACAATTGAACTACTCATTTATGTGATATAAACCTTCAAACTCATGGGATGGAATTTTACAACGGACATTAGGTGCTTTGAGCTCGAATATAGTCCCCCCCAGCCTTTTTCCGCGAAGATTTCGGCTAAAAAGGGGCTATATTCGGAGGAATACGGTACATATGCGGTTTCATGGACCGTGTAATCACCGATTCATCCATTCGTTCACGCAAACGTACATGAATCCGTTCACGTAAACGTACATGAAACCATTCACGCAAATGTAAATGAACGTACGTAAGTACATGTTCGTACGTGTTATCTATCGTGTAACCAGAGATTTACTCGATTTTGAAGATAGCGCTTCCTGTCAGCAGATTTCTGAACCTATTGGCCTTGGCGGCTCCGTCGACAAAAACTACTCGACTCGACTCGACTTTCGTAAAAATACTCGAGTGCTCGAGTCGAGTACCAACTACTCGACTCGACTCGAATTTTCGAGTACTCGCACATCCCTAATAATGCTATAAATATAATACAAATATGTACATATAACCTAGCATTTTCTAAATGCATATTTCACATTCTGTTTTTATTAAAATTTTATCTGTATAACAGGCTTGTTTTAGAGCTTATCAAATAAATATATCCCATATTATGAATCCTATGGTTGATATGCCATCCAGGCATTTTAATTTAACATGGCACAATAAATAACATATTTGAGCTGTAATAATTGATGCACTTACACCTAATAAATAACAATCACTTACCAAGAGGCAAAATAGGCCTTGTTGGGGCAAAGGTCCAATGAAGACTGGCAAGAGATGCCCTCATTAACCGTACCTCAGAAACCATGCCAACACCAGGCCTCTGTTTAAAGATTAAGCATATTTTATGAGATGAAGATGGAACTACAAAAACGCACATCCAAAATGCATGCCTAATAATTTTGAAACACGATTATTAAATATGTAGTCAAAATACATTAAAAGGCAATGTAATATTGTAACCCTACTTTAAGCAGATCCAACACAACCTGGCCTGTAGCCACAGTGACAAGCTAAACTGAGTATAAAAAAGAAAATTTTTACGCATTACCTTGCCTACTCACACTGATATATATTCCACAGTCCCATGCATAAGTGTAACTTATTTTTTAAGGAAAATGCAGAAGAATATAAAAAAATGTTTCTTGGGCTTTATCAGTTATTTCACATTATTTCACGCAACTGATAAAGTACAAGACATAGTTATTCATAAAATAAGAAAGGCAAGTCCATAAAATTAAAAAGTTATAACTATTTTAAAAAAGTATGTTACAACCAACTGACCCAAATAAACTGCATTCTTGCACACGCAATTGGGAAATGACATCTAATCCATTGAAACAGGATTAACTCACTACTAAAATTTACACTCTTTTACAAGTTGTATTCATCTGGTTGCATACATTCATACATGGATAATTAACTATTTTTCCAAGTAAGTTATCATTATCAAGTATTGCGTGCTTGGTGATGATTCACCCCACTGCCACACACCCTAGAAGTGTTTTGCAGGGTATTTAGAAGATATAAATGAAAATTGTTTATCACAAGAGACTATTAAAACAGACCATAGCACTTTGTAAAATTCCACTGGTTTCCCGTCTAAAATTCCAAGGGATAACTTTGTGGAACAAAGTTAACCTGTGTTCCACAAAGTTAACCTGTCTACAATTACCCTCAGAATGATCAATTTAGCAAAAGAGAACCTCAACAAATTATGCAATTCTAATAAGGGGAGGGGAGAGTTTGGACCGATTGCTACGATTTACTTTCGACAGTGATGGGGGTGAGTCCACTCTTCATTACATTGGAAGAAATATGCATCATATTCATCTTTGTTCAAATAATGTTGATGATACAAATGAAATAACAAGTGAATAAATCAAAGTATTAAGAAATAAACAAAAGAAGGCATTCACAAAGAATGTCTTCTCAATCATTTCCAAAAAAAAAAGAGAGATTCACTGACAGCGTTACCTACGTTAAGGGGGGTAGGTCTTAGAGATTTTTACGAAGCATTATAGGTGAGGAAAAAGTGAGAAATCAGAATTATGTAACATACAGACTGTCCCATTGATTGTGTGTTAATTTTGACGTCTAATTGCAGACATTATCACTTGTGCCATGTTGATGAAATTTGGTAGATGCATAGTAAAAGTTTGCATGTTTTGTTGAGCACAAACTATATTTTAGAAATATAATCTTTTGAGACTATAATAACACCACTGTATTTCCCCTCCTCCAAGGATACAGGAGCACCTAAGTTTCTAGGATGTCATTCTCGTTATCTTGGTGACTTGCTTGATGCCCAACTTTCATTTATTTCTCATCTTCCCTAATTATTTTCCCCTTTAGTGTGTGACTGCCTTACCCACACTTGCCCCTGGGAAGAAGAAAGGATCACAATATGGATGAGCCTAAAAAGAATATTAGTGTGTGTAAATGAAACTTTGTTTTTCTGTGTAAATGAAACTTATCACATGCCCAATAAAATATGTAAGATACATTTCATTGATGCACACTCAATAATTAACTATGATGATAATGACCAAACCACATATTGTATATAAAGTCCATGAAAAAAGAGTAAATTTTAAGGCTTTATACCTCAAAAATGGAAGAAGCAATATTCATAAAGAGCATATCAGCATGTAGATACTTTAGTCTAACATTTAATGCAGACAAAGGACTTTTTTGACAATTACTTTTGAGGCATGTTTTTGAAGTGAGGATGAAAATTAGAACAATTGTTTTTAGAGCCGCAGAGGGTAGCATCACCTTGGTGTTTGTGATAACAATATGAATGGCAGAAATGAAAGGGAATTATGATAGAATACAAGTCATACTTTTGCCATGATAGCCTTTAAGTTTCACTTAAGTTATGCTAGTCAATCTACAAAACAGGGTTTTCTCGGCAGAAATGCTGAACAATGTCTGAGGTGAGCAGAACAAAATTAAGTTTAATACTGATGGTATACCCTTAATTTTTGCCACTACATATTTCAATATGCTTCATACATGGATTTTCATCTTGCACTTATCTCACTTTTATTGCCACAAAGTATTGGCGCTCGTGTGGTTTTGATGTCCAGTTCACAATAGTAAAACAAACGAACATCACAATAAAATTGCAGCTTGTGGGTGCCATTTCTGTTCTTCATAAACCATTTTAACCACAATATACCTATTTAAATATTTTCGTAAGTGAAAACAATCTTTTTAAAGCAAGATTTAAAGATATCTCTTGCGAGATACCTATCGCCAAATCAACCTATATGGTAATTATTTTCCTGATTATTAAATTTGGTTTGGTTAGCCAAACGTGCTATAGAGGTAACCAAAATGAGCTAACCAGAATTATTTACATGCACTGTAACTCAGACCTGAGAAAATGAACCTACAAAGGAGGAAAATGTGCTATCAAGTAACGTCCTAATGAGAGTCCACTGTAACTTCTTATAATTAAGTGCTCAGACTCAAAAATATATTTAAATACATAAAATAATGATATGAATTAGGTAAATAACCATAAGAAATGAGCATACTTGGACAAATGGACTTGCCAGAGCCAGTAAAACAAAAGATATCTCAGGACTTCCAGCAATAATCTACTTTAATGATAAAATAAAGAGTTCAGAATATCATTACATTACTAACCAAATTTGAAGGTGAGCAATTCTTTAGATTTAGGGTGAGGTTGAGAGATTGAGGACTACTACCACATCCTGGCAACACTTCTCCAATGCTCCCACCACCTCTACCTCTTAATTCAACAGCATCCAGCATATCAACCTTCCATGAATGCCTAATCAAACGATGGCATGGTCGACGAGTGCCCCTGCAAAAATGAAAGTGAAATAAAGACGCTGAGAGGGATACCAGTTGCCATATTTTCATATGAACGACGTCAATGAAAAACTTGGCCTCATAATTATAACCAATGAGTTGGCTACTTCTGGTAAACTAGACTCCAAATATCTTTCTGGAGAAGTTCACTCAGATTTCACTTTATTGCCATATTCACTCATTTAAATTGGTTCAAGATCACTTCTGTAATTATCATAGGGTTATTACATATTCATTGCCAAAACTAAGGTGCATTTTATGTTTCCATAGATCTTAAATGCAGTAACTACGATACATTCAGTATGGTTGCAACAATGTATATTTGAGTACATTATCATGGAGGAAGCTCCTGACATAGGTTCCAGGATAGATACCCGCAAAAGACAAGTTTAACTTATAATGAGGAGGCCCCTATGTACATATTCTGTAAAATTTAAGGGTATAGAGATAGGGGAGAATAAGGAGGAGAAGGGGACAGTATAGTTTATAAACTGGGCCAGAGAAAGCATGTTTACTAAGAGGTACAGTGTACTGTTGAGTAGAGATGGGTTGAATAGCAGATTTCTTGAATTTGAATATTAAATCATGACTCGAATACTCAAATATCTCAAATTTTGGTTACCTGGAATACTACTGGAAGTAAAAGTTTATGTAAGGTGACAAAAATTTTATTCATACAAATAATTTTAGAAATGAACATTCTATAAGATACATTTTACTGTATTAAAATTTGTTCTCTCTTTCAGAAGATATAGCTTATTAAACTCGGACATCTCGGCGATGTCTCAATAGAAATTATGTAGTGACAATGGCTCATAGTGATAGGAGAGTAGAGGCATGAGTTCTCAGTAACTCTTATGTAAAATTCATTAGTTGTTTGAAGAAGAGACACATTGTGTGACCTCTAATAAATTAATGATGAATGTGTAACAGGAGTGAGTGAATATTCATGGTGAAAAGACAACAGTTTTGCCGGTATTCCATTTGTTGAAACTGTTATCTTTCTACCTTAATAATACAGAGAAACCCATCAACAGACTTGTACCTCTGCTGTCTTCTTGAGACATATGATGTAGTTCATCAACACACCAAATATAGGTTTATGGTCACCCATTCGTGTATGGTGCAGTATTTGAGGTATTTGAACTTTATCTTTTAGCACGATTATTCCAGATCTTGAATATAGAATAATTTCTCATATTCGCGGATCATCTCTATTACTGAGGCAGGTTTACAGAGCCTGTACTTTGGAATGATCAGTGAAAGCAATGGATCACTTAAATTTTACCCAGTGCATGAATTGATTTAGTTACAGTTTGATGAAGAGCAGATATTTCTACTTCAAATTTTTCACTAAAATTATGAATCTGAGTGCATACGATATAATTCCAACCTCAGTTTTCACATAATTTTTAAATGATAAATATAGCCACTCCTCATCTTAGTGGAATGTTCAGGTATCTGAACACCAGGTTAATGAACATGAATAAGTCAATCAATCCTTGCAGGTGTAGCATAACCTAAACATACCATCCAAATCAAAATCTTTTACAACTTTAAAGACAGATATCATGACGCAGAGTCAGGCAATCATTATTAACTCTGGACTTTTCTTTGCTTCTAAGGTCATAACATCAAGGGAACTACTCTAACAATCAACTGAAATATAAAGCAAACATAAGGTTGAAATGAGATGAATGATGCACATTAGGGCCAATAGAGCAAGTTTACAGACAAATCATGGAATGGGAGGTGGGTCCATCATTTTCTTTCCTATCTGAAAATGCTATAAAATGTACATATGAGCTTTGGATAAATTTATTTTTGGAACTTAAGGCCCCCAGATACCTTGAAGCCGCCGCTCGGCATGAAGGCTGGCGGAGGGAGAGGCGAGCCTAGCGGAAAGATAAGGCGATTGTGGGAGAAGTCCAGAGAGGAGAAGCCCTAGGTCGGGGAGGTGAAGGGAAGGGGAAGCAGAGGGTATGAGAAGTCGACTGTGTTTTTTTTGGGTTGGGTTTTCTAGAGTTTTTGGAGGGTATGGGGTCGACTGTGGGGCCAATGAGTTTTCGGAGGGCTAGACTACAATGCGGAAGCCGCAACATGCGTATTCTATTGTCCTACCTAATGATTTCTAAGACAGGCAGATGCCCTGTACACGTTGCTTATTACTTCAAGTGCCTTAAGCACATCTTGTTTCAGGGGGAGGTTGACCACATCTTCCTCTGGATCCTCTGAATCGGAACTCGATTCCACACTGTCATTGCACACCGCAAGCAGAATTGCATCTTCCGTCAGCTCCTCACAAGCGGGGACAGAGTCGTCAACTTCCACAAAACTTTTACACACAGACCAAAATGACCCTCTATCTCTTCCCAACCTTTGGGGTCCACAGGGTCTTCATCATCTTCAATTTCTTTGTCTTCAGGGACTCCTTGGGCTGAAAAACCAGCGTGTTTAAAGCAAGAGGATATTACCTCAGGTGAAATTTTGACCCAGCTAGAAACTACAGCATGCATGGCGTCCAGTATATTCCAGTATAGTGGTTGTCTGTTGTTTGTTGCTCTCCTGTGTTCTTGAATACGGGTCTTTAAGGCTCTCGAGGTTTTCCCAATGTAGGCCTTGCCAAAATCGCATCGGACCTCGTATATGCCGCTCTGTTCTTCCATCGGCGTAAGGTCTTTACCTCTGCACAAAATGTCCCTTGTCTTAGTGACGCAGGTGTATCTGGTCAGGACGTTACGTTTGGCAAGGGCCCTGGATATTTTTTCCGTGGTTCCGCTAACATATGGTATCACGATGAAAGTGGTATCATTCTTTTCCCTTGTAGTAGTAGTCTCGTCGGTCCTGTTCAAGGCCAAAACTCGTTTATCTTCTGCTCTCTGAGCAACTCATTGGATAGTGTGTCGGTGGAAGCCATTGTCTTGAAAAACCTTAAATAGATGCTGTTTCTCGTTTCCAATAGACGAATCGTCGCAGATGGAAAGGGCTCGGTTGAAAAGAGTAAGGATAACAGCCTACTTTTGTCGAGGGTGGTGGTGCGAGGCAGCGTTCAAATACCGATCAGTGTGCATTTTTTTCCGAAATATTGAATGACCTAGGGTCCCGTCATTATTCCTTTTTACCCGCACATCCAGGAAAGAAAGTTGCCTGTTTTCTTCAACTTCCATCGTAAATTTAATGGCTTCGCTCTGCTGGTTGAGGTGTTTAAGGAATCCATCGAGTTCATTTCGTCCGTGTGGCCATATGATAAATGTGTCATCCACGTATCTCAAGAAAAGTTTTGGTTTTTTCTCATGGGATTGTAGAGCCTTCTCTTCAAATGCCTCCATAAACAGATTGGCGATGACTAGTGATAAGGGGGACCCCATGGCCACGCCTTTGACTTGTTGGTACAATACCCCATTCCAAATGAAATATACATTGTAAAGGCAGAATCTCACCATTTTTGGGATATCCTCTGGCAGTCCTTTTGCGACGAGAGATCCGGTAATCTCGATGGCTTCATTGACAGGTATATTGGTAAATAAGGAGGTGCGCTCGTGAATGCAACAATTTGCCGTTCATTAGGTTTCATAAATTTTTCGTGATTTCTTCTCAATGAGAAATTTTAGGACGAAAGCAACCAATCATCTTCACAGAAATGCAAGAACTGACGACTTTTTTATCAGGGTTGAGCTATGCCAAGAAATAGAGTTACAATGTTAAGATATTTCTATTCAATCGTGGAAATGGTAACCACAGTAAAACTTCACTTTTGTCTCCACACAATTTATGTTTCCTCACTATTTAAAACTTTTTCTTCAACTCCCCATGATTTGCATATCCATGCAATTTCCACTACATCTATCCTTACTTAGGATAACAAAATTTTGATTAGTCCATCATTTACATTTTACTAGATGAATTTGCCATGAATGTTGTCCCAGTTGTATAATATGCATTTGTCAACACTATTTGAAAGACAAAGTTACAACTCAAGCGACAAGTTATCACTATGAAAGAGAAATAAAATTTGCTCAGATACACAACCAGTTATCATGACCTTGCTCATCAGTGGCATTACCATGCCTCAAGTGATTATATTATGACAATTTTGCCGAGATTATCCATCCAGCTGCGCAAGTCGTGGATTGGCTGAAAATATAGTTACGGTGATGATATTTTATTATTTCTTTATGAAGTGTATGATTTTTAGCATATACGTCATCATATTTCTATTTTAGCATAGGCATTATCAGACTTTTTTTAAATCCTCCCCCCAAATTCCACCCTAATGCATCCTACGAACAAACCCATATCTCTCTCTCCTCCTTCTCTTCCTCAATTCTTGAGTAGCTTTGATTGGATATCATTAATCCCTACTGCTTTCCCCACCTTCATTTCTCATAATGTCTACTCCATCTCACCATCAAGAATTCCTGGTCCCAGCTCATCCTTGTCTGCATCATTCTTCTCTTCTACGCCCAAGTAACCTTGCTTATTGTTGGTGCCATGCAGTTCTTCCACGTATTACCTCCGCATAAACTGAATCTCTAATAGTTCCATCAGTAGCTTTCCTGACTTACCCCTCACAGTATCATTTTCCACTTCTTGATGCTGGATAATATTCTAATCATTGAGTACTGGGGGCAGTTTTCTCCTCTCTGGAGCCTCTCAATCTCCTCACATTGACCTTCCTGCCATTTTTCTATCATTCTCTTCATATCCCTCCTAAGTGTATTGCTTATTTCCTTGCATTTTCTTTTTTCTTGCTGTGTTTATATCTTTCTAGTTACATTATTCCTCAATTTCATTCTTCATTTCTGCCATTACCCAATGTTTCTTGATCCCTCTAGTATCTACTGAACCTATCTTTTCATATCCTTCCAATATTGTTTGCCCTTCTTCATCTTCCCCGTACAGCTGTTTACTAATTCCTGATATTCCCTTTGACTTAAAACTGTGCAAGTTTTTCATGCTGTTCCTAAATCTTTCCCCAACCATGATGTAATCTACATACAGTACAACCTCTACTCTACTCTAGTGTACCTCTACATATCGTAAACCTCTGTTTTTCCTCATGACTTAGAGGTCCCGCCAAAATTTGTATGCAATTATATGGAGAAACCTCTTCCTATCGTAACTCAATATTTTCGAAAAACCTCCACACTTCGTACTGAGAATACACCCCCACGACGAGCAAACTACCTACAAGGAGTAAAATATCCGGCTTATTCCACTATTATGCTAGCGAAAATGATAGTAAAACTAACCTCTGGTCTAAATAGAACTTGCAAACCAAAGTAAACCTCTCAGATGAACTCCTTTATACCCACATAGGAGATTACCATCTGATGCAACTATTATACCTGAATCCGAAGATTTGTTATATTTTAGGGTTCAAATGATTTTTAAGGGGCCGTGGGACATAGCTGTTTTTCAGACCTATTTTTCAAGGAAGATTGCTCCAACAGGAAGCTAGATATCGGAATGGGGTTTTCAGTAATTAAAAGAGAAAGTATCAAACTATTACTCTATAATCCTAGATTTTACGTAATAAGCCTTGTTAAAAATATATCTCGATGTAAAAATAGACCTTTTTGTTGCAAATATTGGGAGACAGAGGGGCTATTTTTTTAACTTTCGTTATTATAGAGTACAAGATTCAAGCTTTGTCTGTTGGATCCTTGAAAATTATTGATTTTTATTAAAAGACACGCTGTTGAGATATTCTGAAAGTAATTTATGTTTTTCGCCAACTCCAGCCCAGGGATACGCCTCTGGCAACGTGCAAATCACTAAACAGTTCACACATTCTCCGCCTACTGCGCTACTCAAAAAGTGGCATGGTCCCTCTACCCTATATCCTAAAACGGTAACCTTGAGGTGTTGGAGCTTGGGGGAAGGGAAAGTGAAGGCGGGCGGGAAGCAGAGGCGAGTGAGACGGAGTGTCTGATTTACTGACGGGTTGTTTCTTGAGTCTCTGCTTAGGTTGTCGCTCTCGGGGTGTCTAGTAATAGTCAAACTGACTAATTGTCAAGTCTCGAAATGTCATCGGAAGCGTACCGATATCGGAAAATTAAAGTAGGCAGTCGCTTGACATTTTCGATGGCGAGTAAAAAAAGAAAGGGTGAATTTTTGGCCAAGCGGAGGGAAGAAAAAAGGTAAATATTGTCATTTTTTGTGAAAACACTATCTTAATGTAATTATAAATTCATGTGTAAGTATGCAAATTTCTATTATCCGAAACAGGCGTCTCAAAATAATGGGAACAGAGTCGCACGTAGGAGGAACTTCTTGCGCTATTGAAGAAATCCCGTCCAATATTGACGATTCAGTAGCTGATGAAACTTTGCATGATTCATTTGACGATATGGCAATTGCCGAAGAAGGGAAAAACGAAGGCATATCCGGTGGAGTAACGGGAAGAAGAATTATTGACTTAAAATATGCGACAAATCGGTTTCCAATTTACTGAAAAGGTTTAACCTAAATTTCAACCTGCGTTCTGATAGTAATTCCCAGCCTAGTTCTTCTATTAAACTCGTAACACTTATACAATTTTCATAGCGGCCTTTAACAAATTATGTGGATCTCCTTTGCACACGCTCTAATTCTTTTATCATACCTTCCTCGTACGGATCCCATATACTAGCGGCATATTCTAAATGAGGCCTGACAAGTGTAAAATAGTTTCTAGTACTCTCTCATCGCATTTGCCTAGAACTCTTTTTACGAATCCTGATATATGGTTTGCTACACTAGTTATTTCCCTGATGTGTTTCCCCCACAGCATGTCTTCAATGTTGGTGACGCCTAAGTATTTAATAAATTCTACGTTAGATATTTTCTTTTCTTTGATGCAATAATTTTTCTGGGGAAAGTTATTCTTTTTCCCAAAGTTTTTTATCGCGCATATCTTCAAATTTAATTCTAGCTGCCAACTATCACACCAATCATCAATCGCATATAAATCCTTAGCTATAGAATGACTATCCTCTTAATTTCTTATTTCCTTATACACTACTGCATCAGAAGAAATACGTAAATATGAAGAGATTAGCCGACAGGACTCAGTGGAGAGCTGCGTCAAACCGATCTGAGGATTGATGACCAATGATGACTGCTGCATCATCGGCAAAAAGACGGAGCTTGCTATTTTTAGCTACTGTAATCAAGTCATTTACCGAGAGAAGAAATAAAATTGGGCCTATCACGCTGGGGAACACCCGATGTAACTTTTACTTCGCCTGAGGTGACACCATCTAATACCATTCATTGAACGCGTTCATGTAGGAAATCTCCTATCCAGCCTACCATATTACTGTCTATCCCGTATGATGCTAACTTTGCGAGTAAATTACAGTGGGGAACCTTGTCAAACGCTTTTCTAAATTTAAAAGCGCTGCGTCTACCTGTACGTTACCTTCTCCGGAAACTAAAATATCATGAACGAAAAGACCTAACTGATTTTCGCAAGACCGTCCCTTTCTGGACCCATGCTTATTTGTTATCAATAAATCCTGGCTATCGAGGTGTCCCCTTATTGATGTAACTATCATATGCTGTATAATTTTGCACGACAGTGACGTTATTGATATTGGTTTATAATTCGATGGATGTTCCCTATCGCCACTTCTAAAAATTGGGATCACGTTTGCTATCTTCCAGTCTTTGGGAACCGCGTGTTCTTCGAGGGATTTGTTAAATATTACTTTAAGATACGGTGCCATTTCGAGAGCTATTTCTTTATACACACGAGCAGGAATTTCATCACGACCTGAGCTCTTGTTCGGGCTAACATTTTTAGTAAGGATACGATTCCGTTATAAGATACAATTATCGATCGGGGGCATTATTTGCTGAAATCGGTCTGGTATGGTTTCGAGCAAACTGCGCTTAGATTGATTAAAAACGCTCTGGAAAAATAATTCAACAAATTAGCCTTATCTAAATATTTCACCCCTATACCCTTTCAAGGAATTAACCGTTGAAATTTTAGTTCCCTGTACTTCCCTAACATATGATCAAAATGCTTTCGGATTCCCCTCTAGTTGTTCTCCAAGTACTTTTCTCTTGAAATCACTTTACGCTTTTCTAAGGGCTATTTTTGCGGATGCTTTATATGTAACGTTCGATAATTTTTTTAGATCGCTATTAGCTACATTTTTCTTAGTTTCGTGTGGATAACTCGTTGTCGTTTTAAACATTTTTTTAACCTCAACGTTGTACCACCCTGGTTCCCTATTCTCACTCTTATACTCACTCACCGTTTAATTTGGAGGAACTCTTTCCATGTCTGCATCACTATTTTTTCTGATGTTTAGAATTTTTCAAAAGAAGTCTGCAAGTCACGCCTAAATCCATTAAAATCTGCTTTACTTAAAAGGCAAATCTTTCTTTTTAATTTTACATTTTTGTCAGTATTGAGGGATAATTTAACGTGTACTACCTTGTGGTCTCTTATTCCATCGACATTTTTAACTTTAATAACTTTTTCATGGATGTTTGAGGCAAGTAAATCGAGAACATTCTCCCTTCTATTATGCAAATTTACTATTTGATGTACTGCGTATTATGCGAACAGGTTAAAAAATGACGAGCAGATTTCTTTTTCCCTACCCCCAGACTAATGACTACATGTTTTCCAATCTATCGATGTTGTATTGAAATCTCCACCTTTCAATAATCTGTCGTTCGTTGGTATGAGAATTAATGTGCCTGAACTGTTTCTCGAGTTCTAATACTGAGTGTACATCGGAATGGGGTGGTCTGTAGTAGGCACAAACGTATATTACTTTCAAATTACCACATTTAGACATTAACACGTGCAAGCCAAGCTACCAGCTGAGACCACCTCCTATTTGTTGCAGTTTCTACGGCTAAACTGTTGTCACAACAACCAATCAATGCGGCTACCCTGAAAAATGAAGTCTATTCATGACTTGGACCGCGGACGCGTTCTCCTGCAGCTACGAACCCCACTAGGACCAGACCAGCTCGGTTCTTAGAAAAACGTAGCGAACGCATTTCCGTGAATTCCACGTTGCCACATGGTATAATGTGGAGTCTGCCAAACAGTTTGGTCCCATCGTGTGTTGAAATGGCAACATTGCGTCTCGTGGTCAGCAATGGAAAACTCCGCGGACGGAGGGGTTGAGAGGGAAGGGTCGTTATTGCCTCATCACCTCTGCGCAAAGAATTAAAGCGTAGAGGAGACACTGAACAAAAATATGGCTGGTTGGGTAGGCGCCGACTCTGGTAACTCTACCGGTCGCCGGAAAAACTATCTCCATCATCTCAGCACTCGAAAGCGAAAAAATAATCATGTCCCACGGCCCCTTAAGGGTAATTTAGCCTATTCTGACTTCATTTTATTGTCAGTTCACCAATAAATCTCAGTATTGATGCAACCTTACTCTTAGAAAGTTACATTGCATTTATCCATACTTGCGCCTCGCGGCAGTCATCTGTTTTTCCGGAATATCTTCGCCGCAAATTTTAACTCCACCACTCTTAAACAATTATTGCCATCCTCCCATATGCAACATTATTTGTTATTATAGTCACATTATTGTAGTTGAAGACATCGGTCAGTGAAATACGCCTCACTTCTGTGTTGAAATTACCGTTTATTTATTTGATGGTCTTATAAATATTATGACTGTGCTTATCTATTTTTAATTAGATAATTTTCTATCAATTTATAAATATTTGCTAGTAAAAATGCACACGACATATATTACATCATAAATTTTAGGTCCACGATGGACGTGACAAATTAAAAAAAAAAAGGCAGCTGGAAACAACTGAAACTAAATTAGCAATTTTCCAAGCCATTGGTGACAGAAAGTGAAAAAAAGACGTTGCTTAGGGGTTTAGAATACCACCATCCATCCTGATATCCATTTTTAAAAAATGTTCAGAAACTGAAGAAGCAACATATTGAGGGTTACAAATTAAAAAGTCTTGGGCAGTGAAAAGCAAACAGTTAGATGAGCACATATTTGATTGGTTGATGAAAGGTAGAGCCAGAAATATTCCCATATCTGGGTCCATTCTACAGCAAAGGTGAGAGAAGTAGCAGTAAACATAGGAATTGAAAATTTTCAAAAATCAAATGGATGGCTACCAAAGTTTAAAGTGCGATGCAATCTCAAAAGATGTGTGAGGAAGAAGCTACTGTAAGTTATACAGTGGTAGAAGAGTGAAGAAAAAACTTTGAAGATGATTTTAGTGAAGTATACAGCACGAGATGTTTTTAATGCTGATGAGGCAGAAGTTTTTTCTAACTTGCTTCCTGACAGAACTCTGCCATTTAGAAGCCAATCATACCATGGAGGGGGAAAAAAGTAAAACGAAAAATTCACAGTGCTTTTCTGTGTAAATTTTGATGGCTCAGAAATTGGATCCACTTGTTATTGAGAAATATATTGTAACGTACTCACATAGAAGCAAGATCGCACGTAGAAAACATTTATGTATATTTTTAAACCCCAGCAGCCAAATTGTACAGAAGGTGACGCGGATTGTTCCATTGTATCTATTTTTCATAATTAGGATACCAATATTTCAATTTCAGATCCATTTATTTATGTTCAAAGTTTTTCAATATTGCACATTCCTCCATATTGAACACCACGTGTGGGATTTAACGATCATGTGAAAGTTATAACAATAGGTAAGAACCAGAACCACACTAGTTTTTAGAACATTCCAGATAAATGGGAGGACGACAATGCTTCAGCGATCTACTATATAAGCCAGTGCACAACAAGCGTCCGGACTGCCTAAAAAAACCCCAAGTGCTGCACGTCGTAATGCTGGAGAGCAGATTCATATAAATAGGATACTGCATGACTATCGTGACTGAACGCGGTCTCAACTAGGCCACACCACTAGAGAAGAAGTTTAACTTACACGGTGTGTGCGAAATAAAAGGCAATGTAATTTAATAAAATTGTGCAACGTGCATTGTGAGATCCAGAGGGGCGAGCATTGACTTCAACCAATAGCAGCCAGACGTGTTAGCAGGGAGCAGCCGAATGAATCACCGCTAGGCAGTTGCAGGAGAGAAACAACAAGCGTGGGGTCATGGTGCTAGAAGATCAAGGACACTCACTAACTTACGACACCTGAAGCAAGGTATTCTGAAAACAGCAATTCTTCCGATACTGTGTGTTTTGGATTTATGTTGTGTTACGCCCATATTGAGTGTTATTATGTGTTGGGCAAGTGATTTATAAGTTAAAAGCGTACACACGGAAGTTAATCTGTGTTGGCCATGAATTATATATATATGTGTGACTTAAGTGAAGGGTGTATTAATTTTTTGTGGGGTATATAAAGTTTAATAACTTGTGGAGTCAGGGTGGTAATAAATAAATAGTTCTTTAAATAGCAAACAAGATCGTTATAATTGTGTTTAGTAGGGCTACCTACATTCTCCCGTAGCAGAGCGGATCAGAGTTTAAGGAAAGGTTAGTTACATACTCTGTGTTGTATTAAGGGTAAATGTTACAATATAAAGCCTAGAGGCTTTATTAATGCTCAAAGATGGAAATGAGCAACCTGACAATAGTCCTTTTTATTGACCAGAGTACAGGACATACAATTGTTGGGATTGTGTTACGATACATCAAAATAGAGTATTTTTCTCCAAATGCCACCAGTAAATTGCAACCCCTTGATCAAGGAATATTTCAAATTCCCTACAAAAGTGTAAAAGAGGGGTTTTACTGTATTTTTTCCACCAGAATTATAGTAAAAAAACACATTTTCAATGACAGAGACATGATACAAAGAAATTAAATTCTATATTTTCATTCTGATTTGCCTGGCCCTGAGTGAAAAAAACTGTTAAAGTTCAACAGTTACTGTTTAATTTCAACAGCCAATTTACTGTTGAATATTTATACAGTAACTATTGGAAATGACTGTTGGCCCAAATTAATGTTGAAATTTTCAACAATTTTTTTGCATAGGGGGGTAGAGGCTTTTGTCAAATGATTAAAAAGTACTTTCAATGCAACACTAATTCAGGCCTCAGCCAAGTGTTTAATTCAAGCAATGCCCTGCCAATAGCGGGTTGTAACATTTAGCTGCTGCTACGAGAGAAGAGAGGGTCACATTTTATTCACTGTACTGAAGCTGCCGATTCCCTGGCTACTAGAATTAAATTAAGCTCGATAAGAGTCCATTTTATTTGATTTTGAAGACAAGAATTGAATTTGATTTTGAAAAATCCAATCTATGCTTTCCCTTCAGATATGAATATATATTTGCTGAGGATACATTTTTAAATTCTCTACCTAATGAATATATGCATAAATGATCTCTTAGTGGTGAAAACAGTTCTAATGGCATAGAGTATATAACTGTACTCTCATGTATTGTGAAAACCTTAGCATACTTGTCAAAATCAGCTACAGTAGAACCTCTTTTTTACGAACCTCTAATTTACGAAATGACACCAATTTACGAAGCATTCCGCCGGTCCCGATCTTTGTATATAGGAAAACCATATAAAATGACCTCTATTTTACGAAACCTCGATTTTATTGATTTACGAAGTGAGAGGCCGGTCCCTAGGAGTGATTGACCTCGGTTTTACGAAGTTTTTGAAATGATTTTGTAGCACTAAACTCAGTACAATGGAATAACGATCGCCGTATACCACGACAGGAGCAGCTGAAGCCAGATAGGTAGAGATCCGTGAAATTCGCGAGACGCGATATCGCGAAATAACGCGAAATATCGCGAAATCGGGAAATAAAACGAAATTTCGCCTTTTTCGCGATTTTTACGTGAATTAGCGAAAAAATCACATGTAAAGAGTCATAATCGATTAATGTCTAAGCCTTCATTGTTTAACGCTGATGACGTTCATTCGCTCTATCTCATTACGATTTAAAGAGCAATTGGCTTGTTTTGTCTCGCGCATATCGCATTCGCGTAATATCGCGCACTGTAGTGATGTCTCCGCCGGAATTCGCCGTTAAATTAATCACCGCCTCTCTCTTCGATTCACATTTATCAATCCTGAAATTCTCGGAAATATCTAGAATGATGCGCTTTCTCTCCTGAAGAATTAGATATTCTGAACCAATAATGTGCTGAACACGGCCGCGGAAGATCGGAAATATAAGCTCACGCGCCCGCGCGCACGCGTCAATGCCGAGCAGTAATTCCGGTGACTCACCGCGACGCAGTAGAGAGCGAAATTGGATAACTTGTTGCAGGAAAACCTTTAGTGTGGGCCTAACGTAACAATTTTGTAGAGAACGGAAGCGCTAGCAGCTGAGGCAAGGGGGGAAGTAACAGAAAAGATAGGAGGGGAGGGGGTGCTACTTATTGGCGGTTGATCGTCGGATATTTGGCGCTCCACTGAGCTTCAATGCAAATAAAAAATCATTGCGACACACCCCCAGTTCAAGTTTCCTTGTTTCCGATTGGGTTTAGTTATGCGTGCTTCTTTCACTGCCTTTCTTGTTATGTAAAATGCTTAATAAAAGTATAAGCATTCACAAAATGTGTACCAAAAATAATAAAACGCCTAGAAATGCGCAAAAATTGTAACATTATAATAACACCGCCAAGATTTTCTATAACACCGAAATCACATAGTTTTAAAACGAATTTTAGCAAAAAATAAAACCACTTTCACGGACCTCAACAGATAGGTCATGTTGAGAAGGCCCTCGGTCCAAGTATTTCATATGGGAAAATGTGGAAAAATCGATTCAGCATAGTGCTTTTTGAAGTGCTTAAACTGTAGCAAAAATCCCAGAGATTGATCATCCAAATCGCAATTACATCCTGATTATATGATCCAAGGAAAAAATGTCCAAAGACCCATGGCACGACGCCTACTTCTCAAAAACAATGCCCCAGTTCATAAAATAATCGGATTAGTGCTTGGTAATTTCTATCATTTTGTGTATTGCGAATACCTAACTCGTCGTCACAAAGGATCCATATTTTCTCTGGAATTATATAAAATTAGCTTTAAGGTAGCCACCGCAACCCAAATTCAGATCTTACTTCAGCCTTTCACTTGAAAATGGTATTCCCGTAGGAAGTTCTTTGCTGCAGCTGTCGTGGAGCTTAGTTTCATTAAAAAATACTAATTTTGCAATAATAAATTACATATATTCAAATATTGATGCAATTTGATTATTTAATTTTTCATTTGAAGTGTTTTACGTCGTTAGGTAAGAATTTGCAATCGCAACTTTGAGTTCGCGATCGCTTTCTGTAGCCGCGAGTAAATAGTTCTTGCAAATCACCGCCAGATGTCAGAACTGTAGAACGCATATTATAAAAGAGGGAATTTCAAATTTACTCGACTCAAGTTCTAAAATTGACTTAAATCAGCTGCAAATTATTATTAAATGTATTTCAAACGATACGCTTTCTTCAAAAAAGGCATTTTCTGGTCTTTTCATGGAAATATACTGGGTCAGTGGGAACTTTGTTTTGAAATTTCCTAGTTAAAATGTATCCCTGGCTTTCCCATGTTAAAATGGCTTCTTTAAACACAAATCGACAAGCACTAAATATGCCCCTTTCATCAATTAATGCTTAACTGCATATGCTTAAAATACTCCGCGGGATGAGTTAATTCTCTTATTCCCCTTATTTTGAGATCTACCAACTGAACAGCTACAAGAACTTAATTCAGTTGCAGCAGCCAAGTTCATACCATCATAAATTTATAGAAAAATATTCACCTGTTTTTTTTAATTCATGGATGTTTCATTCTCTTTTACTAAAGTGAGTCTCCTAGCCTTAGGAATAACGCCTATGCTATACAGCAAATCAATACAATTGAGGTGTAATTTTTAAATCCTTTCAATTTCTTGCAAATACACTGCACACAGAGAATTTCATGTAATATCTGTTTTTTTCCCAGAATGAGCAGATGACTATTATTTATTATAGTAATTAGTTTGATTTCAACCCAAACATAACTATTTGACAAGTGCAGCATAATGTGTAATTGCATTTAAAGTATACTCGCATTCTTGTCACCAGAGTTTTAGTAGACGTACATTTGTCGCCTCTAATGTGCAAGATGTGCCTCCATGTATTTTTCTCCATGTTGTGCAAGGTGTTGCCAGAGCATGGGAGTGTCACCGCAAAAACTATTTCCTACTGTTGGAGATCAGCTGGTTTTGGTGACACATCAGTTTCGGAGACAGAGGAGTTAGTGGAAGATAACCTCCAATTTACAAACCCTCTGATTTACAAAGCTCAAATTTTTGGGTCCCTTCAACTTCGTAAAATAGAGGATCTACTGTAATACCTATCTTGACTTTATATAATTTGATTTTACCAAACACTAATAATTCAGGTCCACAGATATTACATGAAATGAAGATTATACTGTATACAGTCATCGAAATTTGACAGTCTCTCAAAGACTTTGGCAGTTAGGTTCAAATAGTGTTAGTTGTGGAGAGGCTCCACTTAGCTACAAAAATATTACTTAATCACAATAAATCAAAATTGTAAACTCATGGTTATGTTAAATTGAATCAATTCTAGAAGACAAGTTTCATCCTAGTTATATGAAAACTGCACTTAAGAGCAGTTTATGCGGAGGCATTTACACCATGTGATTATCAATGTTAAATGTATGTAAGAAATCATGAAATAAGAGGGCCACTAACCTCTGGAAACTACCTTTCTGGACACCCGAAGTTTCAACATGAAGTTCGTCGGCAGCCTCATAATAAAAAAGAAGACTAAGCGATACAGACTTCTCTCCTTGTCCTTCTGGTCCTCGTACCCACATTGGAAGAATGAGACTCTGGCCAGGACCCAAGAGCCCATCCTTATCTAGCGTTTCACCACCTTCTCTTCTTGCTATGCTACTGATGCCTAATCTCCAAACCCCAGGAGGAAGACACCGATTCACATCCTTAGCTGGTCCATCAACTGGGGGAACATTCCTCCACTTCATTATAGTTGAGTCTAGAAAGCATGATGATAAGTTATAAAGTGGGAGAGGCCGAATTCTAATAAATTTTAAAAATCAAGACAATTCTCATCATCAATAGAGAAAAGATTCATTACTAAACATTATGATATTTTTTCAATACTCAAGGAATTAAAACTAGGCAAAATTCTCTAATCAGGCACATATGAATCACAAGTAAACTAAGAAGTTTCACTTTTTAGTGCATTTAATTAGATGAGCTTATCTCTCTTTTTTTTCCACTACCGCCGAAAACAGCACATGTGGCCTTTACATCGGGGTATTTAACAATGTAACAACGGACGAGCACACACAGCCATGTCCTGAGTGGTGAAAAAACCCACTCAGGCGGGACTCGAACCCGCGACCCTGGGGTTAGCAGGCGAGGACTTAACCACGCCACCACCGGGGCCGACGGAAGGCTTCATGAATGGCTCAAGCAAAATTTTGCCAGATTAATGAATTATCTTTCCCAAGAATGTTATGAGCCAAACATAGATAAAAATAGTGATTTTTTGGTACCTTCTATACCAATCTCAACCATTAAAAAAAATGAGAAACTTAATTTTCTATGAAGTGATCATCAAGTTATTGCCTGATGTAAAACTAGGCCACATTAAGGTTAAATAGGAAGCATTACAAATAATTACAAGCAACAAGAATATGATCTTTTAAAACTCTTTGGTCTCATTCATTTCTCTTTTAGTTAAATTGATTCTTGTTATGTTACAAATAATTTATGTATGACCATTAATATAATATGATAGATAACCTACCACCAGTCTTAATTTCACTTCCTTCTTCTACATCAGGAGAAGAAAAACCAAAACAAAATGAATTAGGAGTAGGAGTAGCAACATAAAGTGATTTCAGGGATAGAGATCGAAGTCCAACATTATGGATTTCCAATTCAGTACGCCTTATCTCACCACCAACTAATTCTGTAGGAAGTTCTTTGAAGAGGACCTTGGTAGAAAAAAATATGACAAATGAATTAATGCACCATCAATGCAGAGGAAAATATTATGAGCATCACATAATTTCTTCTAGGATTTTTCACCAACTCAGACTGCCTTTTAAAAACCAGAAGAGACTTCATACACAGCATAAAATCTTTAATTAAGCCGTAGCCATTTTTGGAAACAAAATTATGCCTCAAAAAGTTATGCATTTACTTATTTTCATCGATCAAGGAGACAACAGTGAAAGATGCCAATCCGGAACATTGGCCATTAATGTCATGCCATGAAAATTTTGTTCAATATTAGAGCAAAAATACTTGAAAAATGATTTCATGCTGTAAGTTGCCAGCCTATTTTAACAAAGTAAACAAACAAATAACTGCATAAATGCAGTATTTAAGAATCTAACACACACAATTTCAAGGAATAATAGTTAAAATCGCACTGTTGAGCATTAATCAGAAAAAAAGTTGAAAAAATATTATTCAGAAACCCCAGCACAATGGCTGAATTTTTAAGAACAGTAGGAGTTGATACAGTACTGGTGGTACATGTAATGAGCCCACACCTCCAAAAATATTAAATAAACTGCATATTTCCAGCAGACAATAACTTCAATTAGTCAATTACAGACACAAGAATGGTCAAAATTAGTATCTAATGTCAACCATTGTTTTTGCATGGATCAACTTAATATTTCCTGAGTAAAGAAAATATAATTAAAATGTTCACTGACATCAATTTCCATTTCAAATTTCCTTTGGCTTTAAAGGGAGGCTCATTTGATGTCATTGCAGAGCTTATTGGCTTAAGTAGTCACACAAGAGTGGTGTCATATGTGAGGGTGAATTGTTCATACTAAATGAGAGACTTTAACGAGGCCACAAGTTATGACAACTAAACAAGATAACTTAATTGATTACAACTTCAAATTAAATAAAAATTGGAGATATAAATAATAGAATCCAAGTTTCAACCAACCTGTAACAATGGCATTGGTCTACAAACATTGATGTGAAGTCGTCGATCAACCACTTCCTTTTGAGAATCACTTTTACTGGATCTTGTAACAGAACGCTTAACAATCAGAGGTAGCATACCTAAAGAATGAAAAAAAGAAAGAAAACTTGCTACAGGACTATTTTACCCAAAATCAGTGCTATGAATTGTTAAAGGTCAATTATTGAAAATTTTTTCAATGACTGCTGTGTGATGCCAATCTAGAATCCTTTTCTTTTTCTTTCTTCTTTGTTGGACTCTCTAAATGTGAATACAGTAGAAATTCAAACTAACGAAGTCAACAGGACCGGAAATATGGACACTTCGTAATATCAAATTGTGTATGAACGAGTATCCTTCATCAACAACACTTATGACCTCCCCTGAAACATATGCATTCCCAAATGCACTTGCATGATTTACTGTTATAATTCATGACTGCATCTTTAACTGTGTATACATGCCAACAGGGTTCCTAAAACTAAACACAACTAACTTGCTCCTTTTCTTCAATGAGTCAGAGATTAAGCAATCAAGCATCTTTGCAAAATTTTTGGGCAGTTTGGGCAAGGCCTATGAAGATTCATTATCACATTTTTTGTTATTACTTTCATCTCTACTGAAAAACTCAGAACGTAAACATGAGCAGTATAGGAAGAAGAGTTCTCGGGTTTCCAACCGGGTCCAAGTGTTTTTAGGCACCAACGTTTCGAAGGTTAAGTCCGCCATCGTCTTCAGGGTGAAGATGATTTGGGTGAAGGTGATTCACCCTGAAGACGATGGCGGACTTAGCCTTCGAAACGTTGGTGCCTAAAAACACTTGGACCCGGTTGGAAACCCGAGAACTCTTCTTCCAGTCTATTCGCCGGGAAACACTGAGATCCTTCATGAGCAGTATATTTTTGTATTTTTAAGCTATGTATGCATACACTATGGAAGCGTGCAATTTGCAGGATCATTTACAACTAGATGCTGTTCTGGATAGAGAATTTAGAGGAATAAATTTCCGCTACAAGAAATTCATATGTTCCGCATCAGGCATAATATATTAGACCTAAATTAAGCTAAAACAGTGAAAACATTCTCTCATGAATGCTATTTCAATCATGTATTTCGCATAAATAATCATACGCCCGTTAATTTCGAAAAATAGTAAACGTAATTCTCCCCTTTAATCAGCTTATCTTTGTGTGGTTATTCCCAAGATGAAGGCTCTGAAACAGAAGCTCAAAAAAAGAGTTCAGCTTAATGTTTACCTCCTTTCAAAAGTTTGCACACAAGTTTGTAGATTACACAAGCCACGCACTTCAACTATGAAAGCGTGATAATTTCCTTTACACTTCTTCAGCTACTAACGATGGTAACATCATAAATCAATAAATTACATTTTTCACTATGCTCTCCAAAAGCTTTAGTTGTAGCTCTATTAAAATAAGGTCGCCTCCTCTTCATCCAATAAATTGCAAGCAATCATTGTTCAAAGTTTCGATAGCTAAAAATTGTAGAATATTTTAGCGTATCGTTCTTCCTCTGCTTCCGATCAAGCAGGGGGATTTTCATCTGAGCATTTCAGCTTCAGTTTCGGCCACGCACGAAGATGAATCGGAAGTCTTATCCTCCTTTAGCCATCACTGAGGGGATTACTCCATTCACCCTCAAAAAAAACAGCAACAAGACCCATGGTCTCCGAGTATCTTACGTCACTTGGGAGGTTGATCCAGCTGGGATTCAAGGCCAAGGGATGTGTGCAGGAAATACACATTGAAAGAATCATATCCTTATGTAGTGTAGTCACACCTTATCTTCCTCCTGCTCTGCCTCAGCAGGCTACGCCTGCAGAGAGGGAGGAAGAGACACTGGAGAGTGGGGTCTTTTATCATGAATCATGATATGCCAACAAAACAATATTTGAACATTTTAGACCCCGATTCCTTGCAGAGAGGGGCACTTCAAGGGGACCAAAGGTTGGTTTGAGGGGCCGGCTAAGTTATCAGGGGACACTGCACCCGTTGAGTGGGTGGGAATGAGGGGGCTCAAGAAGGGGCCTTACCCGGGCTGGGTACCCATTAACCCTTCCCACCCCTGATATCCTAAGGGGTGTATAGTCTGATAATGCAAAGGAAAGATGAAAGTGCCTCCGATTGGACTAGGATTCTGACGAGGCTTTCTGCTCCTTTACGATGGTGTGCATTAAGGTCTCTCGTAGAATGGTTCCACTTATCATCTAGTGTTATGTGTAACTTTAACAAGGATTAGGCTACAAAAACCAAATCAGATTTTTTATCACTCCACAGGAACACAGCTGAGAAGCTCTCTTTTAGGATATATTTTTCGATCGCTGGGTTGGAGCGAAAGGCGAGAAAGGTTACACTATTACAGGACAAATATATATGGGCAAATGAACATTTTTACTGTTGATTATGCATGCGCCCAGAACAAGAAAACATTCAGAATGAATGAGCGACAAACTAAGTGATCGTATGAACCAAGTGAACTCATATTTTCTCCGATTTTCTTGCCTGTTGGTGACGGAAGAAGGGAAGAACAATGCTTACTTACGAATAGGATATATTTCCTCGATGACTACATCAAAAAGCTCAATGAGGATGGTAAATGAAACTTGATTCATTTGTATTGTCAACCTAAATAATTAGGCCGTGGAGCAAGATTGGGTAATCAGTCTGAAATATGTATAAAGAAAAAAGCTTCCTAGTGTGATATGCATTAGGTACTAAATTTATCACTCGAATGCCATAGCATCTCTTCCAATGCCTGTCAAAACCTTTTTGAGACCACGCAAGCAGTAAATGATTTCTGTGTTAGGTATACCCATCATGGATTTATGATCAGGGAAAACAGGCAGGAAAAATGCCAGGAACCATGAGAGGAAAATGCTGGTAGTAGCAATTAGTTTCTCGCAGGCGAGTGTATCCTTAGGTACTTGACTAATGTACATTGTTTTGACTTGTTGTTAACTCAGGACTTTTAAACAAAGCCGAATGCATTTTTAGTCTTATTAGTGCCACATTTTAGGTACTACTTCGTCTATGATTCAAAGTCTTTCTTAGTATTTTATCATTGAAAATTATAAGTAGGTATTATCGTCCAAGCAATTCACATTTCATGCTTAAGGTGAATGCCAATGATGACTGAGTAGGATGTAAATGATAAGACTGACTTCGTTGTTCTACACAAAAAAATTTATTGAAATGACTCAGGTTTCGAAGTAAGACTTCATATTCAGGTAAATCCTCTACAGCTACAGCACTTCTTATATACAACCAGGGCAGGGATGGGGTGGTGAGGGTGGGAGGGGCAGCCTGGAGTAAACCTAACAAGGGTGAAGGAATGTGGGGGGTGAGAGGGAAAGGTCAGCTTGCCTACCCCTGGCTCTCATGCAAGTCATGGGGAATAGGAACAAAGTGTAGGACGAAGGGGAGGGGTCTTGCGTCATCGGCCATCATGTTGTTTTGAGAATTGAGGATTTTTAATTTAATGACAAATATTTCAAACAGCCCAATGGCCTAGCCATGGGATGCCCTCTGTCACCTATTCTGGTGGACATTTTAATGGACCGTTTTGAAAATAATTTGTTCTCCTCTAGTAATGAGTTAAGCAAAAATGTTTTGTGTTGGTATCGTATTGTGTTGGTATATGTAGACGATGTGTTTTGTGTGTGGAGAGGCTCCAAAAGGCAGCTTCAGTTGTTTCTTACCCATTTAAATTCTTTAAACAAAAATCTGGAATTCACTTGTGAAGTAGAAGAAAATAATCCACTTAATTTTCTTGATTTGAAAATTGCAAAATTAAACAACAGACTTGATTTTTCCATTTTTCGGAAAAATTTGTACACCAACCAAGTGATACATTTCAACTCAAGGCATTGTTTTTCTCAATGGAAGGCGGAGAGTTAAACTCTCCACCTTCCATTCGATGATCCACAGGTAGGTGAACGTCCCAAAGTCACCAAACAATGTCAAAAAGGAACTTGCTACCATAAAAATCATTGCCAGAAACAACGGTTATGATGAGCAGCTAGTACAGAAACTGTACAGCAAAAAACTAAATAAAATAGCATTAAAAGAAATTTACAATTCCCAACCACCACAGGACTCCACAGCCAAGTGGTGCTGAATCCTTTATCTAGATGATTTTTCACGGAAAATTTGTAAAAACTACTTACAGATAAGATCAAAATAGCTCATTACAATAAATCAAGCCTCAGGAGCCTGCTCTTCCACACAAAGGACAGAATCCCAGACAAAGAAAAAAGTGGAGTGTATAAGTTAAAGTGTGATTGAGGAGCAGTGTACATCGGACAACCAGGGAGAAAATTCGAGGAACGGGTGAAGGAGCACCAAGCCTGTGCAAGAAACCAAAAAATGAACTCACAATTTGCAAAGCATCTGTTAGAAAATAACCATAAAAGTGACTTCAATTTTGAAATTTTACATGTAGAAAGCAAAGGCTATAGACTGGACACCTTAGAACAGTTAGAAATTTTATATAGTGTAAGTTTGAAGGAGAATATCATTAATAGGGATTCCTTGATACCACGATACTTCAGGTATCGAGTATCGAGCGAGTACTAGCAAAATTTTCATAGTATCGAGCAAATGAATACATTGACCAAAAAGATTTATTTTTCACCATTTCGAATCTTTTTCAATTTCATTGACTGCCAAAGGCAATTACTGTATTTCTCCGAATATAGTCCCCCATTTTTGGCTGAAATCCTCGCGGAAAAAGTCTTGGGGGGAATATATTCGAGCTCATGGCACCTAATGTCCATTGTAAAATTCCATCCCTAGTGTTTGAAGGCCAATATCTCAAAAATGGAAATTTTGATTTTAAAATAAATTACATCAAACTAAAGCTTGTTTACTCATACGTTTATTAATGTCAAAAATATGTTAGTTGTATTAATAAATGTTTTGACCGAGACAGCAAAAAGACCAGATTTTTTTCAAGTTCCGGGAAGCAAGTTCAACTTTGACGCCCACTTGAAGATAAACAAGAAAAGCCACTTCTCTTTTCTTCGCATAAGATAGGGAACATATATTTATTTTAGAATAAACAAAGTTTATAACAGATTACTCAGTTAACAATTGCATTACGACAAATTTTAAAAACATGCACTATCTCAGCTTACGGAAGTCGGAAATACATTGTGTTTTGACGGTATTCTTAGTCTTTGAAAACTTATGTAGGATATTTCAATCCTTCCACGTGAACGGCGGTGAAATTTACATTAATTGCCATGCGAAAAAATTCACCTGGACCGGGAATCGAACCACGGACCTTTGGCTTTCCAGGTCACTGCGCAGACCACTACGCTACCCACGATCCCTAATTCGCATGGCAATTTTACTGAGGTTCAAGGTACTAGATGTAGAGCCCTCGCGGTCCATCAAGGATGGCAACGCAAGGGAGAAAAACTTAGAACTTAGCACATGCAAAATGACTCAACAAATCCAGAGAATTAGATATGCTTTCAACGTGTATGTATTTATTTATTTCGGAAAGCGGACTTTCAGCCTGAAGAGATAAGCTGCTCGAGGGTACCAAGTTGTAAGCTACCATAGGTAGCACGCGCCCAAACACCACGCGAGAAAATTTCTCTGGTATGCACAGAAAAAATATCCTTGCCTTGCTTGAATGAAATTTTATAAGTTGCAGTATACACCAAAATAAAATCGGCGATAAGTAGGATAGCTTTTGTCCCTGCATTTCTCGGCTTCTCGACGAAAGAAACAAATTGCACTTTGAATTATCCTCAACTCCTCCTCCAAAAACTTTGCGTGAGGAGGCATAGTGACGGTATGTTTCCAAAGATACCATCAGGTCTAAAACTGACACTGACTTGCATTCTTACAGACGATACTTTTTTCCTATTGTCGATTGTCGCTATTGTCGAGTCCTCCTGACTCATTCACAGTGATAGGCGAGCTGCTTGCAGCAGAAGATTCCACGCGTGCCCGACCTTTCTCTTTCAGGCATGCTCTGGGCAGTTGAACGTGCTTTTGTAGGAAAAATAAATATATATCGATATCAAATAACCAACGAATTCTATTGAGATTTCATAAGTGGATTCGTATTAATGACTCGAGAGCAAGAGAAAGGTCCAAACGGTTATTTTCGGAACAGAAAGGGTGCGGGATGGAAAATAACGCAGTCAGACAAATTCAGCGATTAACAAAAATAATGTTAAACGCAATAGTATGAAACTTTGTACGACTATTAAAAAAGCCCTTGGCTACAACATATGCAAAGGAAAGTTTGATGTCTGGATCGGTGTTGTTCTTATGAGGTCCCAAATTCGATGGATCCATCCGGTACCCAAAAAAATTTGCTAAAAACCCATTCTTAAACAGGTACTTCAGTAAATAAAATTTGTAAAAATATTTTAATGCCATCAATAAACGTAGAAATAAACAAGCTTAAATTTGATAATCTTTAATTTAAAATCGTATAAGCCATCTTGGAGACATTGGTCTTCAAACTCGCGGGTGACGGAAATTTTGCAACAAATAGTAGGCTTCCTAATAAGAGCGTTACGGATGATACATCGCATAAAACTTATGTTTTACTATATCATTTTTTTATTTCCTATTTAGGATTATTAATTACGTCCTTAATTGCCAAGTTCCTAGTCACAGCTTATCTATAATAAATTTGTTATCAAATATTTTTCCTTATAAATGGAAAACTTTAATCCACAGGACTATATACAAAATTCATTTACCTGCGCACATTCATCAGTGAAAGAAAATTAATTGTTCAAACATTATAAACTTGCATTTATGGATATTGGAAATAACCTGTGCTGATTCCGGGTGTTCGTGCATCACACAAGCGGGGTTGAATGACACAGGTCCTTTTTATGATCCCAAGTTCTATCATGTTTAGACAGAAATCATTCGATTTTGAAGAGATGGTGTTTCTAATTGGAAGAGGAAGAAAAGTATACATATGATCTAACTGAGATAGCAGGCATTCAGTCCATTTTTCTCGACGAAATACATCTCGAAATATTATTCGGACCCAAAACAAATAATAGAAGACACAAATTAAATAATCAGAATTAAACAAATACCATCCTGAGCGGAGAAGGTAGTAAACGTATGAAAAATTTGGTAAATGGACCCATGAACACCTGTGAAGATTAAATGTCATACTGCTGCCAAATATGTACTTTTGGACAATGGCTATTATGTGATTTAGTACACAAACGTGGGTATAACGAAGCTTTTATTTGAAAAAAAACTACCCTCAACGTAAAGCATAACTCAATAAAGAAGATAGAGATTTAGGGATGTGTGTCCTTTAGTATTAATGTCTTTCCTTTTTAAAATAATCCTTCACTGCTATCTCAGTAACATTGAATTCTTAAAACCAATGCGAATATACTCATGATAACTACAGAGGGCGGCATTTTAAATGAAAAAACATTTGGTCGCCATGATTCCCAATGTACATAGGGCATTAGGGTGGCCCAAAATAATTTTTTTTTGAAAGTTGGAAGTGCGGATGCATTTTCCGGTGCAATTTTATGAAACAAAACACCTCACAAAATATCAGTTTCATCGCACAATATTTGACCCTGCCGAATCGCGTTAAAAAATTTCCAGCTTTATTGTAGGTCAGATTGCCTACCCCAGAGGGGATTCCATTTGCGTCCTTCTAAGATTGTATGAGAAAACCAAGATAAACAGTAGATATATCGTACGCAGATAGTAGTTTCCACATGCTGGAATGAAAACCCTTCTACCGCATAGTATATTTCGCTTATCTTCACAAATAACATGATGAAATCTAGAATTAACGTTCAAAGTGGTAATGCTATCATTTGGCGACTAAGTAAACTCCGTCCTTGCATTAGCAGGACAAGATGGCATCATGCCCTAAAATAATGCGAGACTGCATCGTTGTCCTGAAATGATGCAAGACTTAATCATTGTCCCATAAGGGCGCAAGACGGTAACAAAAGTTCAAGATAACGACTGTATTGTTGCGCGGATCTCACGGTACGGCTGACTTTAGTGGAAGGAGGCAAGCGGTGACAACGGTGGTGAATTAGTGAATGCAGTTTTTGAGTCAGACAGCTGTGTTTGTGAATTATTTTTCTACAAGGTAGTGTGATTATATTTTGGAACGGCTAAGAAGAGTAATGTGCGTATTACACGGGGGAAAGCGGATGCGTGGCTCGTTGGTGGTTGCTTTGATGAAAACCTGACGAGGAATGGGAAACTACCAACTACCAAAGTTCTTAAGAGTTTCTTCACAAGACTGCACTCCATGCCTGGCACCGCTAATTCCAAAGGCATCGCCAGACACACGGTGAGACACGGTTGATATAAAAAGTATATCGGGCCACTGTGAAATCGTTGGGATTTGAAGAACAAGAGGTACAAATAATTGCTTCCCGTTCACAACTGCAAAGAAAAAGGCCAGAATGTAGAGAAGAAATTGCCCTACTTATAAAACAAGAGCTTGATCCGGACATTCCGTTGGTCGTCCATTGGGATGGAAAGCTACTGCTCAGCAGTGAAGGCATTTATCGTAATTTATTTTTCTTTTCTCTTACTCATGAACAATCTTTTGCATAGTCTGTGGGCATTTTTGACCATGTATTGGATATTAATTCCATCTTTTAGATGCAGAAGCTAATACTGATTGACTGCCAATTTTAGTATCTGGAGAAGGGGTTGAGCAGCTTATTGGCATTCGGGAGTTTAAAGAGGGCACTGACATTCAGGAAGCTATTGCAGTGGTTGAACTTTTGACTAGTTGGGAACTTCAGGAAGGAGTCATAGGCCTTGGCTTCGACACCACAAACGTAAATAGGGGACGAGTAAATGGAGCCTGTGTTCTTATTCAACAGAAATTTGGGAAAGAGCTGCTGGAGCTTGCTTGCAGGCACTATATACTAGAACTTGTCCTCGCTGCAGTATTTGATTCATTAATTGGTGTTTCGAAGAAACCGACTTCACCATTTGTTGATTGCCTACATCATTGGAAAAAATTGGACTAAGGTATGTCACATACTAATACGTTACCACACATTCTGGAACTTACGTGATGCCATGCATTAAACTAAACTTTTATGTGCATGATACTTGCAGTGCATTACCGCACTGTTTCAACAACACTAGGTAGTTTGCGGCATGTCCGAGACGCAGATGGAGTCATTTTGTTTTGCAGCAACCAACTTAAGTTGAGAAACTACCCCACGTTATGAAATCTATTTTCATCTTCGATGATTATTAAATTTTCCTTTTCCAGGTTTTTCACCACATGATGACCAGGGAACTTTTAGAACTGGTTATTGTTTTCTTGGGTGGTTCAGTTCCAGGAACCACTACTTATAAGGTTAAAAAGCCTGGCTCCGTCAACAAGTTGCGGTGGATGGCAAGACGATCTATTCATTCAAGATATGGATGTTTGGAAAGAAATTGGGCCTTTCAACCAAAGAGAGTGACAACATGTTTCAAATATGTAGCTTTGTAGCTTCCATATATATTAAGTTCTGGTACACATGTCCGGTTGCATCTAGTGCACCAGCGCGTGATCTCGAGCTCCTGAAAACCCTGGCCAGCCATAAAGACAAACAGTACCAAGCAACTTTCAACAAATTCTACAACCATTTGTGCTAATTATCAGAAACCTTAGTGTGCTTATCTTGGTTTGACCGAAATGTTTCTTTAGCTGATAAGAGGGCGATGGTTAGCTCTTTTGGAAAGGAAGGGTTGGATGCTTGCAGCCCCCGGGTGCAACTTCCTCCCCGTCATTGTATTAAGGACCTGGAACTCAGCGACTTTGTGTCCAGTAATTCTCGACAATTCTTCGACATTACGGGCTTTGACCAAGGCTTTTTGTCAAAGGACAAAGAAGAATGGCTACAGGATGAAAGGTTTCAAGATCATCAAACATATTAATGTTGTTAATGACACTGCCTAAAGGGGCGTGTCACTTATCAAGGATTATCTTTTGGAGACAAAACTCACTAATGATGGACGTGAGAGACAGCACTTGCTGCTTGTGGTACAGAAATAGGCAAATTTTCGATAAGTACGGAAGAAAAAAGGTTAAGGAAAATGTAAAGTTAATGTAAACCTTAGTCAACCCATTTAAAATTAAGAAACTCATTCAAAATAAAAACCTTTATCGCCACAGATTGTTTTTCTTTCAGATAACCTCTTATTTCTGCGATAGAATCTCGAAAAATAGTAGAAGCTCCCCTGTACGGCAGGCAAATGTGTCTACATCTGAGCAAAAATTTGAAAAAAGCGGTTATGGGTATGGGATTAAGGGTAACCCTTATGCATAGGGCCAGAGTGGTGTGCGAGAACACTGCTCTAAAAGACAAGGAATCACATTTGGTTGCTGCTCTCGTCGGCAATGGGTATTCAGAGTCGTTCGTGAGGAGACATATGAAGATGGAGCCAAGACTGCCCGAAAACAACCGGACGAAACCGAAAGGATATGCTATGATTCCCTACATTGCCGGATCTTCCGAACGCATTTCCCGCATACTTGGGAAAGCAGCCATAGAGACGCGGTTCGGCACGTTGACAAAAACCAAAGACAAATTACCATCCGCGAAGGACCGGCTTCACCCTCTTCACACAGAAGGAGTTTACTAAATACCATGCACTTGCGGTAAAGTGTACATAAGGCAAAGCGGAAGGTCGGTGGCGTGCCGATTAAAGGAACATTGGAGAGCGATCCTGCGCGGCAACAAAAAAGAATCGGCGGTTGCAGACCACGCCCTTTCGGGAGAGGACCACCGGATCTTGACCGAGGAGACGAAGGTCATCTCGAGGGAAAAATCATATTTTCCTCGTTTAATTCGAGAGGCCGTCGAAATTGAGAAGAGGCCGCAAAACTTCAACAGAGATGACGGCATTCGACTCAACGCGGTCTGGAAGAAACTCTTTCTAGGTGAACGACCCGCACCACTCACTGACGTCAGCAGCAGGGGGGTGGGGGGGGGGGGGGGGGGGGAGGGGGGGGGGAGGGGGGGGGGGGGGCGGTGAAAGAGAACGGCAACCAGCCAAGGCCAAGAGACAGGGGACAGGGGGAGGGGGGACACGGCACCCCCCATAATTAGCAGCATCTTTGCTTCTCGATAATTATTTCCCTGATGACGTGCCCTGCAACGGGTATGAAAGCTTGGAGAACGAAAATGCCTGTGACGCAGCAGCCACCGAAAGTGACAACTGGACATCATCCACGCTGCGAAAACCTATGATCAGCTGCACAAGCATTAGTTATGATCAAAAAATATGCATGTGTCACGTAATAAAAAATATGAAAGTCGCACCTTCAATAGTTAAGCTGCTATTTGAAGAGTTTTGGTTGAGTTTTGGTGCTGCTTCTGGCACTCCAGGAGTAGGATTGGAGAGATTGAATGCTATTCCTTGTATCCGCAATTCTCCCATGCATAGAGGTGTCACGGAAAGTACGACCTGTTGGATCAAATGATCAATGATTAACAAATATCAATTCACCATGCAGAAATGTAAAATTTCCAACTTCAAATCAAACAATGAAATGATGGCTTCAGACAATGAAATAATGGCAGAAATAGAGGAGAGAACTTTTTCTATGACGTGAAAATACTTTAATCTATACTACACATATATATGCATTAAGGTAACTGAGAGATTATAACTGCAAACAGGGAGTTAATATTGCAGGCATAAGACTAATTTAAAATTTGAGTGTAAATGAGTTTACACCAATTGAGAAAATTTTATGAAATATGGACTATACCAGCAATTTTCTAAACATTCTATGCATACCAAATGCAATCCAATAACCACACAGTTTTTCAATACGATCTCCTCTGTCGGAAAAAACCTAAGAGGAGAAATATACCAGAAAATATTTTCTATAATTGCCACGTGTCACAGCAATCATCCAGAGTTTTCTGTCATCTCATTCCATCAGTATAGCAGGTGATGTATCGGCCATGCTGAAAATTATGTCTTAGATTCCAATCACAAGATTCAGAAGCTATAAGGATTCTCTTAAGATTTAGATGAATTTCTACATGTATAAGACAAAGATGGACCCTGACCTATTGGGTCATATGATTAGTAAGGTGTAAAAGCAAGATTCCTCATCCACCTCTCCATTCACATTCAATTCAACAATTCAATGATTTGCTGATTTTGCATGCCACTGAAAGATATTTTCAACAGCATATTAATACATACTTACTTCTTGATTAGAAATTGGAGCCAGTATTAAGGAAGCTAAAGATTGTGTCCTAGCAATAACCCCTTCCCTATCTTCTCCCAATGAATCACTTTGAACAACACTGTCTTTCACTAAGTTCCCACTTGGAATATTAGCTGCTGTTTTATGCTCAGCAGGTGGTGTATGAGTCCAAAGGAGTCGTATATCACTAAGAGGGAGAGGAATGCTGAGAGGGTTACACAACTTGATTTGCACCAAAACCGGTTCTGTAAAATAGAGTAAGACAATAAACATGATTATAAAATAATAACCAATGACCACATCATGTCAATAGTAAGATCGGGAGAGTAAAACTTACCACCCATGACACCAACAGGACTAGTGCTATTATCACTTCTGTCTGAATACATTTGTACAGTAGGAATGAATACCATTGGAATAGAACCCTGAGCTGCTAGCAATAAATTTTCTTCCAATTTCGCCCACCTAAAAAATAATGATCATAAATTAATAGCAAAAACTTATATTTTTACAAGCCCTTAGACTTCAGGGGGAAATAACAAAACTTAGCTTTTCAATCTAAAGGGTATAATATCAACAATACATAAGAGTAGCAACCAATATTGCCAAATGAACAAATGTTTAGTCTCCATTTCTATTTTGCAGAACTATTAGCTTCCAGGTCATTAGTTTCTCAGCATGTAGTTATAGAATTGGATTTAAGGTACTCCAGGGACTGAGTTTCAATTATACTGCTTAAGTTAAGAAACTTACATCGCAGTAATTCCTACTGTAATGTCCCGGACGGGCGCATGAATCTTGATAGAATTTTTTTACTCTAAATTTCACTTTCCCAAAAGATATTTGTGTAATGTTAATTGTTTCCTACAGATGATATGCTGGAGTATATCGTAAGAGAAACTAACAAATATGCTGAAGAATTTATAAACTTGCATAATAAAATTGAAGTAGGCACTCCCGAAAACATCAGCAAATTTGGGTACCGGTTAAGCTCGAAGAAATGAATAGATTCATAGGTATTTTACTAATCATGGGTGTTGTTCATATCCCAGAAATTCGTCTGTATTGGTCGAATGACCGAATGTACATAAACACACTTGTAAAAAGTAGTATGCATAGGGATCGCTTCCTAGCCATTCTAAGGTATTGGCACTTTTGCGATAATAATCAAGCGCAATATGAAGATCATTTACATAAGATTAGCTCAATTCTTTATAAAATAAATGAGAATTTCCAAAAACACATGAATCCTGGAAAAGAAGTAGTGATTGATGAAAGCATGGTTCCCTGGCGTGGGCGTCTGATATTTCGCCAATATATGCCGGGGAAACGACATAAATACGGCATCAAACTTTATAAACTTTGTCTTCCTGAAGGCTACACTTATAATGTGATTGTATACTCTGGTAAAAGAGGGTATTCATCTGAAAAGGGACATGCACACGACATTGTAATAAAGCTTATGAATGGACTTTTGCATGAAGGTCGCATATTACACATGGACAGTTTCTATCCAGTGTTCCTCTAGCTAAAGACCTATTAGAGAAAAATACTTATCTGTGTGGTACAGTACGCTCCAATAGAAAGTATGTACCCAAGGCCGCAAAGATCAAACAAAAAAAGGGTGAAATATTAGGCCTAGGAAATTCAGATGGAATCAAATTTGTAAAGTGGACAGACAAAAGGCCTGTACTCATGTTGACAACGTGCAAAACTCATAATGTACTTTAGTTGACATCAGCGCGTCTGTTAGAAAACCAGATGACTCGTGAAGGAAGATTGGCTATTGTGTCAGTCATGGACAATATGGGAAGGTAGACCATAAAAATTCAATCGTGAGTTGAAGATTTAGGTATTGGTGAGTGCTTGTGTCATATTTTAGAACTTTAATTACCCAATAGATCCATCTTCATCCTCATTAGATTCAAATCCAACCCCAGATGCAAACTGAGGAGTAGCACCATTTTTTTTAGGCATTTCCATGCGAGAGGAAGAGGATCCCAATAAGACTTTGACTGAACCTTGTTCAATTGTTGGGATGGGCAAAACAGGTAAACTCTGTTTTCCACCTTCCTCTGATTCCATCATCTTCAATTGCTATAAAAAAAAACATTATATTATTTCCATCAAAACAATTATTATCCCATTATTACATATTACCTCATTCATAATATCCTCAGATCAACTGATCATGAACTCTTCATCTAGTCTTGGACTCTTTGTTATACCACTTTGGTATAAAAGAACAGCTTTCTTTTCTAATTTTTTCCATTGCAAAAATATATATTCATTATCCAGTATTCATGAACAAAACAATTACGAATAGCCTATCTGGTTTCGCTAGCCAAAAGGTAAGAGTTTATGTGCGGAGAGAGAGAGATAAAAAAAATAGCATTTCCACAAAGAAATTGATGGTACATATGGAGATAGTACATACGTACCCAACTCAGCCCATTGTAAAAGAACGCTTAATAATATTAATTATCAACAGCATTTATTTAGCCTAATGCTACCTATAAACAATATATACTACAATGAAGAACCAAATCTTTTTGGACTTATGGCCCAAATACACATATTGTATTCCTCTGAATATAGAATATAGCCCCCCCCCCCCCAATTTTTGAAGTTTCACCTTTTGAAAAAGTTTGAAAAATGCAAAGCAGGACTTACAGATATTATTCTCAGATTAACAACTTGAGCACCTTATGTAATAAAACATTCCACTGTTTCAGAGACCAATTTGGAGAATCAAGTTAATATATTTACCATAATACTCAATATTATTTTGCCTTAGAAAGTTGACCAGTCATTGTATTTAGGGAAACTACACTTCCTTAATTAGGTGGATTGGAAAAGTGAGATATATGAGAAAACTTGAAGTTTAAGTGCTGCAGTATACACATAGGGAATAATGGTGAACAAATGTATTTTCATTGCAAGTCCCATCTGCTTTAGTTGTCAATCAAGTTGGTTGCAAGAAATCAAGGTTACTGAGAGCAGAGTAAAGGATTGTTTCAAAAAGGAATGACAATGAAATTAAAGGACACAAATTCCTAAATCTCTATCTTCATTATTTAGTTTTGATTTATGCCATGGGTCAGGCTTCTTATTTGTGTACATAATCACATTATAACCATTGTCCAAAAGTACATATTTCGCAACAATATGACATTTAATGTTCACAGATGCCCATGGGTTCATTTACCAAATATTTCTTATTATATAATATTATAATATTTTTAAACCAAATTTTAAACTTTGAATAATGACATGTATTTTTATTCCTGTTTCCACTTGGAGTAGTATTTGTTTAATTCTGATTATTTTATTTGAATCTACTATTATTTGTATTGTTGAAAGATAGGAACTGCGTTAATATGAAGAGGTTGGCCGATAGAAGAATCGAGTGGAGGGCTGCGTCAAACCAATCCTAGGATATTTGGCCCATGATGATGATGATGATGATGAGTGGAATAATATTTCAAGAAAAATTTGTTGAAAAAAAAAATTCTGCATGTCTACTATTTCAGTGAAAACATAATTTACCTCCTCTTCCAATTAGTGATACCATCTCTTCAAAATAACATGGATTACTGCCTACACATGATATAACTTAAGATCATAAAAAGGACCGCGGTCAATCGACCCAGTTTAAATGATACATGAACAACCGGAACCAGAGCGTGTTATTTTCGACATCCATTAATGCAAGTTAAGAATGTTTGAACAATGAATTTAAAGTGTCATTTTTAAGAATGCAAGTCAGTGTCAGTTTAAGAACCATGCAGAAACATACCATCACTATGCCTCCTGGCACAAAATCTTCGGAGGTGGAGGATGATTTTAAGTACAATTAGTTTCTCTTTGGCAAGAAGCCAAGAAATGTGGGGACAAAAGATATCCCACTAATCGCCGAGTTTATTTTGGTGAGTACAGCAACTTCTTAACTTTTATTTAAGCATGTAACATAGGCAAGGATATTTTTTCTGTATATACCAGATAAATTTTCTCTGGTATTGTGTTTGGAGTGCACAGTGCGGGAGCATATCACTTGGCAATCGCGAGCAGCTTTTCTTTGTTCTATCCTGGCCAAAAGTGCTGTTGCACGGAACTCACTTTCCGAAATAAATATAATCAGTTTAAAACATATCCAATTCTATCAAGTTATACTCATTTTACATGTGTGTAGTTTTCAAAGATAAAGAAAACCGTCACAATAAATGTATTTCCGACTTCTGCAAGCCAAGGAAACACATGTTTTTAAAATTTGTCATAACGTAATTGTTAACTGAGTAATCCATTTTCAACTTTGTTTAGTCACAGATAAATATATGTTTCATATCTTATCACAGAAAAAAAGTGGCATTTCTTGTTTTCTTCAAATGGGCATTATAGTTGCACTTGCTTCCCTGAACTTGATAACACCGCCCTCTTTAGCTGTCTTAGTCAAATAATTAGTTAATATAGCCAACTTAAAAATATAATTTTGACATTCATAAATGTTGAAATAATGAAATTTCTATGGGTATAATCCCAATGCTTTTCTTGCCTAAATGTACTTACAGCAAAATTTTTTACTCCATACAATATTAACTATCAGTAGATATTGGCACAGATTAACTAAGACTAACAAACTAAGCATGTTTACCTGCAATCAATGGATATATATGTGCTGTGACTTTAAATACTCTAGACTTAGTTTTTAATCATACATCAAAATTAAGTTAGCAGATACTAACCAACTGAGCATTAAGGAATTCCTTTAAAAATATAGCCTGCTGAACTGGTGGTTGGTTTCTTGTAGGGATCAAAGTGGGCCCAGATGCTGGGGGAAGAGCTGGTTGACTGGAGGTAGGAGATGGTGTTAATGCCATGGCATAAAAAGGGGGGCTTAAAGATGGAGAGAGAAGAAGTGAGAAAGAATGAGCAGCATTTTGAGGTCTCTTTAAATGGGAAGCTAGCCTGCCCATTGCAAAGTGAATGTGATCCTCAGCAAGCCGCCAGCCTTTGCCCTCGTAAACCTGATGGATAAAGCAAAAGTACAAATCAAAACTACAAGAATTTTTACAAAATAATATAATATTTATCTACATAAGATTCACAAAAGGTAGCACTCTCAGTTTGGTAACATTGTTCACTGCAGATAGGAATTTAATTAAGCATACCTTGAATGTCTTTCACCAGACCAAGCTCAAGGAAATGCCCTTGAGTGACTAAAGAATGTTACCACTGATCCAGTACATGATTGCCACAGCAGCTATAGATTCACTCAAAAAATTCATATAAAGTCAGCTTGGAGTTGACAGTGATGGATACACCTTGGGCTTGACAGATTACATATCCCTACATGGTCGATAATATCGTTTTCACCTAGTAAAAAAGAATTTCAAGACACCTTGTATAATTTCAAAATACCTTGTAAGCCTGGGCATAACACCTGAGGGCATGAGGACGATGACCAGCCTTTGAATACCGGTGGCCTGCAAGGACAGCATGTAAAGCAGCTTTCCGAGGTAGAGCTTTTGAAGATGCAGAGAGTGCCATGGTCAAAGTATTAGGAGCCACTGCCTGAGACACCTCACTATTTGGAGAAACTGGCTGTATATTGTTTATAGCACTAGCAACAGATGATTTGAGTTTAGATGAGCTTTGATGAGCAAGGCCATGACTTAATAGGCACAAGGAAGCTCGTTCCAGTAACAGGGCACTACGAAGGTCTGAGTCCTCTCCAGCCAATCTAACCAATGATGCAGCAGCATCACCATGTCTGTTTCCAGCCCATGGAGTCAAAAGGACTTCTGATGCTAGGAGAGTTGCTCGGGTGGCTAAATTGTACATTCTGAAAATTGAAAAAAAAGCATTTGATACAGCTGCTAATTTCATAATTCCACAAATGTGAGAATTAAAACACTGCAATTTTTTAATAGTGGTTTTCATTGAGTTTAAAATTCACTAGAGCATCAAATGAAACTCAAGAAGTTAACAGAGATTACACCTCACCTGCAAGTATTTAGGTAAGTCAGCACACTTTGGTCCATATATTCAATGGCTTTTCGAGCAGCCTCTGTCGAAGAAGAGCCTCCTCCTACAACTGAGCCCAAGGGTCCCACACCTGATGCTGAGGTCCCTTGGGGTCCAGATGGATTTTGCCCCAGTGAATTCCAATGCAGGAATGTTGCCAACCCTGCCATTTCTAGAGCACCAGCAAAGTGTGTCCAGGCACCATCAGCAGCAAAGTCCCGCTTTGCAGAACGGTAGGCCTCGGAAGCCATGGAATAGTGGCCAAGTAAAAAGCAAAGATCTGCCAACCGCCTCAGCTGCAGCTCAGGTGAGTCTGATGCATATCTGTGAATGTATGGTCGAGGGAAAATTCACCTCAGCAATAGTGCTGACAAATTCTATTAATTGATCAGTGTTCAACCTGAAGGTTGGTGTTGGAGGTGAGGGAAGAGCTCACCCTGTGCTAAGTTGTTGGCATGTGAAATTCACACATTCAGGGTAGTGGGGCCAATTCCTTTCCCTGGGCCACCTTTGATTTCCCATGAAGTTCTGACACACAAAAAATCGAATGGTGAGGATTTTAGGTGGGGGTGTCCAGAAAGGATTTGAACCTGGTACCCTCTGGTCTGTAGCCCAGCACTCTGCCCACTAGGCCACCATTAAGGACATTATTAGCAACACATTTCTTCAAAATATTTTAATTTTCACTCAACCAGGTTTCACCAAATTCTCAAACTTATACTAGACCTGATGACCATCACCATCACCAGTTCTGATAAATCAGACTACTTGGCCAAAACCTAATCACAAAAAAATTACAACGTTGAAAAGTTACCAGTTTCCTTGCCTTCATTGTAGTGTTTCCAACCCTTAAACTAATCTTCATGAACAAAAGGATATGGTCATATACTTATGGGATCTCATACAATAAGCCTAATATATTTTCTTTGCCAAAAATTATTTTTCCAAGCATTCCACAGCATATCTACTGAGCTACTATTTTCCTCATGAAATGTTATGATTCCTTTAACAAAATATTTTCTGATGTATCAATACAATATCATCATCACTAACTGACATCTAAAAAAGATATATCAGATTAGTTAGCAATCAATCTAATTGTAATAAGACATTAAAACACCTAAAAAAATATGTTGCCTCCCAAACAGCAGACAGTTTTAAAATCTCAATAACTAAAATCTCCAGTCAAATTCTCAATGAGTATATCAGTCAATTCTCAGTCAATTAGACCCCTGCCCTAAAGAAAAAGTATATTAAACCTTCATACGTTAAACCCTCGTCCAAATTATACACACTTTTCATACACATTCCGCGGCCGTGTATCCAAGGCCGTGCATCGTATTTCCGTGGCTGTATATGTTTCCTTCAGTAATATTACGACGACGATGTCTAATTCTTCAAGAAAGCGGTAGCGTGTCATGGTAGATCTGGGAAGTTGAGGATTACTGAAAAGGTATCGAAGGGAAAGCTAATGGCCAATTTACTGGTGGACTATGGTACGGGTATCACGGCAGCATTGTATTCAGGAATACCATATTTGAGGTGGTTTGTTATATGACTAGATTGTTTCGAGATGGAGCTAATGGGACCAATCAATAATTACGTCGAGCATGAAAGGTGGGGAGGGGAGGAGGACTCTTCTTACTGTCTCACGAACGGGGGTATGGGAATCGAAGATGATCTTATGTAAGATTTTGTTTACATGTGTGATCGTACTTGTATAACCATTCTAATAATCATCGTCTCATATTTTTAGAACTGCAAGCAAGTATTTACTACAAGCTAGTGCACTCTAGCTGCCTCTAGGTCCGAGGCTCAGAAGTTAAGAAAAACGCGATGTAAAATTTTCCGACAACTTGCCTCGGATTTCTTGTGATGAGCGGAATGCATGTGATCAGGAATTTTAACACTACTAGGCAAATATCGCATTAAGGCTATCTAAAAGGGATACATTGTGCGTCTGATTCACAGCTAAGTAACTAAGAGACACAACTAATAAGATTCACAACTGAATGTTCCACGAATTGATGGGACTTATCCCATGCACGTCAGTGACGGATATTAGTTTTAGTTGGTGAAATAAAGGGCGGAAGACTGGCCAATAAACGTAATGATAGAAAAATAACTAGAATTTCCAGTCGTTTCTCTCTGACTGTCACGAGAATTCCCTGACTGTCACGAGAATTCCCTGACTTTTCCCTGAATTTTCCAGAAATGTAAAATTCCCTGACAATTCCAGGTTTTCCCGGACGATCGCCACCCTAAGTATGTTTCTAGGTACGTAGTACCCTAGTTGCATGTCAGTAGTGCATGTTTTGTTGGTCTTCACCCCCTGCCACACTCCCTTGTGGTGGCTTGCAGGGTATCCCCTAGATGTAGATGTATACTATGATTTTTGCCCCAATTTGCTTGCCTAGACCTCGTGACCTTTGATCCGGCATAACCATTGAAGTCAGAGAAGGCTGGGAGGTATCTTTGGACATCGATTAGGGAATCCATTTAAACCTATAATAGAACACCCCTGATTTTCCTGTCCATACCTCGTGACCTTTGAAGTCTGGGTAATCCTTGAAGGTCAAGAGATGATTCATGCCATCCACTTTGGCAACCATTTAAACATATTACAGGCTCTTCCTATGATATGACACGTTCGTTCATGGGTTTGTTGCCCCGATTCGCTTTTATCACCTCTGTGACCTTGACTGTGCCCTGCAATTGGTCACGGTTAAAAGTGATTCCATCTTGTTACTCGTGCCCAAAAACCCATCTATTTAAATTTTGGAAAAACAATTATGACCTTCTTGTATCTCGATATTTTTATATTTAAACCTTAAGAGGCAAAATTTGATTTTATTTTGGACCTTCATTCCGGGGTCAAAAATTCAAATTTTGAAAATGATAGGTACTCACACTGCACAAAACATGGGACCATTTTCTATCCATGTATCAAATTTCATCGATGAGTAATAAATAAAAGTGCCTTAAATTCGAGGTCAAAAATGAAACACAATCCATGGAACAGTCTGCATAGAAGCATCGGTTAACCCGTTATTTTTCTTCTTCCACCCTTGAAATAGCAGCCATACACTGAGTAAGTATTAGACATTAGTCAGGTATTAGCCTATGATGAACTGTGTTTTCTCTTCAGCAATAAAACACTATTTTCAGTGAAGCACTCTTCACGCGGAACTGTCGTGGGTAGTGTTAAGATGGCAGCATTGCGCAATATGATTGCGCAATCGATCTGTATTATTGCGTTAATTTTATTTTAGCTTCATCTTACTGTAGATCATCTGCTAAAAATGGAGGAACATGTATATTTATAAGCAAAGGTTTAGCTTTTAAAAAAATGGAAATGGATACATTTAGCAGAGAATTGCATTTTGAAATATCTGCAGTTATGATGTAAGAATATAATGTAGTTATTGCTTCAGTCTATCGTTCCCCTAATGGTTCTCTGGAACATTTTTTTGCTCAGTTGGAACAGGTGTTATCATTTTTTGTCTCTTTGAAGGTAAAAATTATCTTATGTGGTGATTTTAATATTGATATGATTGTGAAATCGTGGGATTCTATGGCACTGGAAAATCTTCTGATATCATTTTATCTTTACTGTGCTAATTATCAACCTACCAGATTAACTTCCTGTCTAGATAATGTAATAACTAACTAAAATCACATTGTGTTTTTAAAACAACAGATTATATGCTATCTGATCACTTGGCTTTAGAATTTACAGTCAGGACAACATCTGAACCCAAAAGCAAGTCTTACATGACAATCTCGTCCATTGTGAGACCAATAACCCTTAGTGGTATTGAGAACTTTAAGGTGCTCCTGTCAGGTATTGATTGGAATTATGGTCTTGAGGGACCAGAGGTCAATAATCTCTTTGTGCCATTCTTTGCAAAATTTTTCAACATTTTTGAACACTTTTTCAAAAAGTTAATGAATGTGTAACCCACTAAAAAAACTAAAAATCATTGGTTTAATGATGAAATATTAGAGCTCTGCCGTAACAAAGACAAAATTGAACCCCACCATCAATCCGGCATATACAAAGTTAATTGAAATACATGCAACATGTGCTACATAGGCCAGACCGGTAGAAACTTTAACACTAGAATGAAAGAACACAAAAGATGTTGGAAAAATTGTGATGACAAGTCACTTCTAGCCAAACATTTATTACAGACTTCTCACTCTTGTCAATTCCATCCAGAAATTCTCCATCTTGAAAATAAGGGCTCCAGGCTAGACATTTTAGAGCAACTTGAAATTCTACAATTAGATTCGAATGTACTCATGAATGATCAAGTGTTTGTCAACCACTCTCCTCTCCTAAACATCCCCTTCCCGAAAACAAACGGCCAAATTCCCACTTCACCCCCCCCCCCCATAGCCAACCTCCTCGGGGTTTTTCTCTTTCTTTTTCTTTTCCGGTCCACTCCCCCCCGCCTTATTTTGACCATTTTTCCGCCGGTAATCCCTTCACCAACCCCTGCTGTTTACCCTTAGATAGATAGATAGATTATTTTTCGGTGGAGTTCCTCCAAGGAGGCCCTGGGGCACTCAGACCTATTGGCCCATTGTGCCAACCACCCTTCTAAGGAAATCACCCATAAATGCCAATCGCCTTGCTAAAGGCCAACAGGTCCCCTATGGGGATTTCCCTTACCTCCCTGGGTTCCAAAAATGGAGACCCCAGGTACCTATTTCGAGTCCTCATCACAGCAGGGCACTCGCATAATATGTGGGATGTGGTTTCATCCCCTTCTTCGCACCACCTGCATCTAGGTGAATCTACAATTCCCAGGAGGTTCAGGTGCCTCATCACCTGGTAGTGCCACGTGAGGAGTCTCACTACCGTTCGTAATTGACCCCTGTTTAGTGACAGGAGTCTTTTGGCAAGCCCAGGCCTAGGTTCTCCTATGTGTAGTTTGGCCTGTCTAAGACTTGGTGTAGTTCGCCAGATCTCAGAATGCCAGGCTAAGCCCCACATTCTAATTTCTGCTATCCCTATTGACGTAGCAATAGGTATGATTGGCTCTGGCCCAATCGGATCTCGGCTGGAACCGGCCCTTGCCAACTCATCAGCCATCTCATTTCCGGATATGCCTGCATGACCAGGCACCCAGAAAAGTTCCACCTTGCCGCATCTACCTATATCATTGAGTGCCTCATGACACTCCTGCAGCAGCTCTGAGTTGCACATGGTGATGTCAGCACCTTCAAAGCTGCCTGACTATGCGTGCATATGTGTATCGGTCTGTTAAACATCCCGATTTCCTTAATAGCATACGCGCAGGTCAGAAGTGCATATACCTCTGCCTCAAACACCGTAGCATATTTTCCCAAAGGGATTGAGAGCTTCCTTGGTGTGCAACAATTGTAGACCCCTACTCTCGCTCTTCCTTCTTTCCTAGAGCCGTCCGTATACCATACCTCGGCCCCAGAATGAAGTTCTTTCCCCTTTCCTCTAGCCCACTGTTCCCTATCCGGGAAGTGGGTTTTGAAGTAGGGGGGTGTTTGGTTGAACCTGGCTATCATTCCATCACTGCCCATCCCGAGGATGGGACTCGACTTCATGAGCTCTGTCCAAACTTGTCTGTGACCATAGGAACTTCCTTTGTCATACCACTGTCCCATACATTTGAGACGATAAGCCGCTGTCCTTGCCTGCACCTCAGCTTCCACATGGAGTGGAGCGAGGTTCAGCAGCGTTTCCAGTGCCGCTGTTTACCCTTACTCCTTTCCCAGTTTCCCTTTTGGGGACTTCCCACACACCTCCTCCTTGCCTCGCTAACTGCCTCCTCGTATCCCTTTCTTTTGACACGCGTCCCTTATTTCACCCCCCTCCCCTCCCCCCCGCCTATCTTCCCCCCTTCCCATTTTTCCAGGTTTTTCCTCACGTCCTCCTCCTACCCCCGATCTTTCCATACCTCCTTGGTTTTTCCGTCTCTCACTGTTTCTCTCTCACTCTCAATGTTGGTGTCTTGTACCAGATGATGGCTCTGTGAGCCGAAACGTATCGTACGCATCAATAAATTAGTTGTGGAAAAGTGCACCTATATTTTATTCTAATATGTCAAACTTCCACTACATCTCGCCTGAATCGGTTGATTTTAATCGGAATAATTTGTGATTGTAAAAGAAACCGTTTGGACCCTGATTGAGTGAAAATGCTTGGATTAAGAGAAAACTTGGATTAAGAGTTTTAAAAAAATTTGTGATTGTAAAAGAAACTGTTTGGACCCTGATGGAGTGAAAATGCTTGATTCTCAATAAAAACTTGGATTAAGTGTTTTTAAAAAAATTAAACAAAGTAAATGTCTTGATTCCTATTTTAAAATCTTCGCATATGCATTCTTATTACCTGTTTTAGGTTTAATATTTGTTCAGATGTTTAATAGATAAGTAATTGTAGAACAAGTGATTGACCCATCTCTAGCCAAAATACCTTGAGCATTGTGTCATACTGCTACTGGCGTGAAACCATTTGTTAAGCACTAGATGTGTAAAAAGAAATGTCCCAAAGTAAAACATAAAATACCAATTTCCAGATATGAGTTCTTCATCAATGACTTTCGGCATCCACAGCTGGCGATTACTATGTGAATAGATCATTCATTTACTCTTGAATTGTTTGAGTATTATGATTAATTTGCTAAATAATATTATATGCGATTAAAAATTGACAACTTATCTTAAAATTATAGTCTTAAATTTGATTGGTGAAAACTGAATGCCTACATTATTCGATATTAAATTCTGATATTCGAGGCAAAATTTTGTATTCGAGCTCAATATTCGAATTTGGAAAAAAATGTATTCGAACCATCTCTAATGCTAACCAATAAGTGAAAGACATTGATTAAATTTTATATTTCATGACATAAAATTATTTCCACATGAGTGGACCACAACTGGAATTCAGCTGCCCAGACTTTTCTTAACACTCAATATGAAATGGTTCTCAAACTTTTGAAAGTTAAATTAGAGAGGGATCAATAACAATTCTGTCTGTTTGCATGTGCTTCAACAAAAAAAACTCATTGGGTTTTTTTATTTTAGAAAATTGATAGTCTCTTCAGCTTGTTAAAGAACTACATATATATTTACACAAAATCTGAAAAGGCCCTGAAAGGAACAAAAAACCTCATACCAGGGAGAACACTGATATTGACAGTTACCACTATATTTACTATGCAACCAGTTCTACCGTCCTGTATACTGGGGTTGCATGTTGTCAAGGATATAAACTTTTCACTCTATTAAGTTCTTCAACATCTAAGCATCTGAGCATATGTGCACATGCCAACACCAGAGCTGGATTAACCATATGGCTCAATAAGCACGTGCTTAGGGCAACAAGCAATGGGGGTCAAAACTTATAAACCTTTCTAACAATTAATAAAGAGAATGCATACAAAAACTTTTCACATATTTCAATATGCATATTTTATTTCATTTTAAAAAATTACCTTTTATTTCCTGGTTTGTTATTGTTTTTATTTTGAATTAGATATTTACTGGGCACCAATAACTTTTCAGGGTTTAGGGCCTCTAAGGGTCTAGTATTTTGTCTTAATCTTGCGATGGCCAACATCAAAGGAAGAACTTTTCACACACAAAAATAGCAATATCCCAAAGATTTCCTTACTCATTTCTTCAAACAAACAAAACTTTTTCAAGGGCTAAAAAATTTTATCATTTATGTATTTTTGATGACTTGTTAACAAAGAAACTGAAATTGATGGAAGTTTTCTACAGTATGCAACTCATTAAAGAAGTACATCAGTTTCTTAGTGATTGGCAGAATTAACAGAACACTAATAGAGATTATAGAGGATACCATATTTACTCGTGTAAGCTGCACACCTTTTTTCCCAAAACACCGGTGAAAAAATGGGGGTGCGTGGCTTACACGTATCCTCTAGATTTTCATGTAAGCATCGCACCATTATTCCTCAAATTCCTGTTGTTTTTTCTCCTAAGTTTCACATTTTGTGAACACATCAATGTTAATTGGTAAGTATGGTCTAGTAGTAAATTGTACATAGTAAATAAATCTGAAATTTTGAAGTAATCAGTGATAAAAATCTGCGTTTAACAAAGTCTGAGCTTACAAAAGTACCTGAAGAAACGCTAGATCAGAAACACCACTTGACAAAGCAATAGACTTATTGTGTATAAATCATACGTAGGATAACACATTGCAGCACTGATACATATTTAAATCTATATTGTATCCTGTAAGCTGCCGCAAGGGGGCGGCGGCGTCTTTCTGTCTTTTCAAAATCGTAAGGTGAGTCTGTTTCGGTATCACGCATCTGTAGCAACATTTTTACGCTCCTTTATTAGATAGCTCCTTTTGCATGTATGCATATACATATTTATATACATATATATACAGATTAAAGCTACATTGCAGAGACACGAAAAAGAATTTGTTACACAGTGGCAAGAGTCGTATGCTCAGAGATTATACCTTCTTACTACCCGTGCTATCCACTCCATGCGTGAGAGTAGTAAATGAGTTCAAATCTATCATTTAGAATTTTAAAATAATTTGCAATCATCACCCTAAAAATGATTAATGTTGTGAAATTGTGATCGTTTCCTGGGCATACAAAACTGCATATTATAAGCGATCCCAAAAAGTACGAAATCGAACAGCAGGAAGGAAATATGGTGTATCTGAATCTAGCAATGGCCAAACTAAAAATGAGAACTGTTATGATATGAATATTCATTAGTGATTTATGATTCTCTTTCTTTGAATGTGTTTTTCTTTAGTTTTATAGGAATTATAATTATTATTACATTGAGCTTAGTTTTTTCCATGTGTTCCCAAGACCTTCCGGTGTTGTTAAATTGTCCCAGTCCACAGCTACTGCGCAGAGAGCAGACAAGACCACCACTATCAGGTACGGCTGGCAATCTGCTTTTATTTGTAGATATGCCAACAGATTTCCATAATAATAGAGTAATCATCATCAATAGGATCACAGAAATATTTTTTTTCCTCACGAGCCTGCCCGAAAATAGGGGTGCGAGGGATACACGAAGGCGCGGCTTACACGATAAAATACGGCAAATTATTTGAAAAATCCAGGCATGACTAGAATAAAAGTAGAAAAGACAACTTCACAAGCTTTTCTAATTTTATAAAAATTTTCTAGCCAATGACTATATCTTATTGCATATGTAATGTTCATTTTCATTTCTTCTAATTGAGACACTTCAAAACAATTCCATTAATTCTAAATTTTTCATTGAATTAACCACAGAGAACCAAGTTCACGATTCATTAAACAGCAAATATTAACCAAAACTTGCTCATTTTCTCTTTCCCCAGCATCATTTCCCTAATAACATTCACATGTAAACATGGGGAAAATATTGAAAATATTAAGAATCCAAAAATATTTCTAAGAATGATGCATAGCAAAATGCATTTCACTCATAGAGTACAATATCAGCAGAGAGTTTAGCAGTGACTCACGTTATGGATTGCACAGGAGGCCCTTGAAGTCCAGGTCGACTGCCACCAAACCATCTTTTGGTTGCACTGAATATAGACCTACTCATCCCTTTGCGGTTAGATATCTAGAAAAAAGTCTTGAATCAGCAAACAGGATCATCAAAATGAGAAATGATACACAAAAGTATAATACATCACTGGATTTTCAAACAAAAAGTTGACACCTAAGTTCTTTCCAGACATTAAAGAGAAGTTATGATTAATTCTAATTAAAGAACCTATTGTTGAACAAAGAATAAATAACATAAGTAATATCAACAATTTTAACAAACCACTAACAGCCAATCATATTTTCTTTTTCGAGTAAATTGAATCAGAGGACTGGTGCAACACAATACCAACAATTAAAGATAAACTGCATAAATATTTTGACAGCAATTAATGATTTTTTGCCATGATTCAGAAATAAATTGCCATAAATTAATATGAAAGTTTACCATCCAGCTGAGCAAATAAATTTTCTCATAAAATTACATATGCATAATTGGGATTTTGAGCTTCATGAGATTCTTCCCCTAAACTGCATCAACCCATTTACTCACAGTGGGCCAATCTAACATCCTCTCTGATCATGCAAAAACTACCAGCAGGCTGATCTATTGGCTGACATATATAACAACATAACATGTTTGCAATTTTTTATTTACATCAACTCAGGGAAAGAATACATGATTTTAGCCATCCTCCTAACTCTCAAACTTATTATCACTGTTGAGATAAATTGCACTCCAAAAATTAAATTAAGTACAGTAAAACCTGTATTAGGCGACCACCGATGGTCCCGCTGGAAAATGGTCTTTGAGAGGGGTGGTCGTTTGATAGGGGTTTAGGAGTCTGGAGGGGTTGTTTCTATGAATATCTGTAATTGCAAATGACCGGGCGGCTAGTTTGAAAAAAATGGGAAAACTACTGAGCTCAGGATTCATTAATAATAATCGAGTTTGTTTCAATATTTTTTACCAACTCATGGCAAAATTGTGATGCATAGGAATTTCATCAACATAAGATATTTTCAAAGCACATAATTACATTATTGCACTGGTTACTAGATGTGAATTACAATATATAGGTAAGTAATTACACTATTGGCGGAAATGCAGCACAAAAAAATATTATACATACATATATTTAAATACATGTATACTTACATCGTTAACATTAAACTGATATTTTACAAGAAATTAAATTGACCAATGAGTTAATCTAAACATAAAGAAAACACTGTGCTTCCAAAAATAATATTTTTTTTCTTTAATTCTCATTCGTCTTAAAATTAGGCGAAAAAAATGGCATGCCGTACACGAAACCGCACAAGTCAGCCATTGCTGGCCATGAAATCTTCATCTCCTAATTTACGAGCAATTTGCAAGGCCTTCTCCTTTATTAATACACCACTAATAGGAATATTTTTCGACCGTGCAACTTTAAACCACTCAAAAACACTCAAATTGATCCCTTCATACTTTTCTTGCTGCTTTCTCTTCACTCCACCGTTCCTGTTACTGTTGTGCCACTCTTTTAAAATGTCACCCCTAGATTTTAAAATTCCATTTATTTGAGTTTTCCCACATTTAAATAAATCTGCTAGCCTTCTCTCAGATGCAACTTTATCTCATTCTTCGATAACTCAAACCCTTTCCTCTAAACTCAAACAAATTCTCTTTGACATCTTCGACTCAGTGGTGGATCGTGTGCCGTCACTAACGAAATTACGGCGTTCCCCACGAAAAGACTCGCTGAATCACTCCTTAGCCCCATTGGTAGCATAATGATATTTTCTTTCACACCAAATTCAAAGGTGTGCTCACTTTGTAATCATTAGTTTCCTTTCCTTCTACATCGCTGACTTTTTATCTCTTCCTATTGACCGACCGTCTCAAAAAGTATAAATGAAGCATCCGCAGCTGTGTAATGATATGTCTGATACCATTGGCTACAAAGAGTGAGACTTTTTCTCATCGCACGACCACTGATGATATTCTCGTGCACATAACTCAGTTGCATCTCTCGCCGTTGCCTCGGCACGGCGCCGGAGAGCCCGGCACGCGGCCTCGAGCCTTCTCCCCGCGCGAGGCTACGATGACTACTATGTTACAAATCACACTTAAATAATCCACACCCGCTGGCAGACTGGCCCTCCTTTGTCTGTGGACTGACCTAATAGGTTGGTATGATTGCCAAAAGCTGGGAAAAACTCAGGTTTACGACAATTTTTTTGCTGAATAGAGGGAACTTCCCTTCAAAGTGGTGGTCTTTGGTCGGGGTGAGGGGTGGTCTTTGAATAAGGGTAATGAATACCATGAACATAGGGGCATTACAATCGGTTCCGGAAAATACTGGTCGTTGAGAGGGGTGGTCGCTTGATAGGAGTGGTCGTTAAGAGAGGTTTTACTGTACTTAAAATAGTGCAAAATAAATAATTTTTACAAAATTCATGGAAATGTGCTGGACAGTTTTTACAGTCTACATGCAAGTGGCTGGCAGTAAAGGGGGCAATGAAAAATTCCTTACATATTTATGTAATAATTCCACAAACAAATTTTGAATTTTTCCCATTTCTGACCATGCTGCTAATATTTATGCATTCTGAGTGGAAGTGGAAAAACTATTTTCCAGACCTTTTTACTCAATTAAAGAGCATTTTGAACTTGATTGTTTGGGTTTATTTCTAATGAACATATACATGGGTAATTATACCATTTAACTAACAATATCTATCACATCCTAGGTAATAAAGAAGAAAAAAGTAAGAATGAAGGTACTTGAGAATGAGTTAACCACAGGACACATTTTAGAATAAATAACATTGCTTTTTTACTTCAAACATCTTGTGACTTTCATTTTGCACTATCATATTAACAATGAGCAGAACTGTAAAAAATCAAATGGAAAATCAATGATAGCATAAAAAATTTATAAGCACCTGTAATTGAACATAGTCAAAATTATTTGTATTAAGGGGATATAAATTCAAAATCTGAAAGTTGAACTGAAAGAAAATGAGTTAAGAATGGTTCCGATTTCCATAATAAAGGAATCCTAAATGAATCATATGATGCATTTGACCCATCAGTACTTCAATATGTACATATATAACTACACATAAAACTTATTACTCACTGCTTCATGCAGGATTTGTATCTGCCTTTCAGCATGAGGGATGAAGATCCGAGTACAGAAGTCGTTGACCATGGACTGAATACGTTCCAGATCTTCATTCAAAAGATGTACACCATGCCTCACCATTTTTTCAGACTTAAATTCTGTATGTTTGTCACCAGGTACTGTTATTGACATATTCATTTCCATGTCACTGATGTTCATTACATTTGAGTTGGCCTAAAAGTTAGAAAATTTCCATATATTCATCTGCACCACATGAGAGACTTACTATTTCATCATGCTCATAATATTAAATTTAAAAAATGTTTCTAGAAATTATCTGCACAATTTGAAACAAAATACCTCTGCATTACTCATCCAAATTTTTATGGAATACCTACTTATTTTCCACTTTGACACAGAATTTCATCCCTCATTCTGTGATTTCAAATAGGTACCACTATCTCACTGAAAGCAACTGTACAACTAAATAGACACCAGTGGGGTAAATAGAAGGATAATTCTTAATCCACAGTTCACCTTGTGGAATGTATCCATTATTGAACAAAGTAAAACTTGTGTATAATTCAACACTGGATTTATTTAAAATGAATGACTGGTTTCAAATACTTATATTTATTTTGCCAGGAGATAAATCGAATCACCAGTAAGATCAAAGTAATTATGGAATAAATTTCTACATAAATCCATTAATATAAATATAAAGAAGGACTTGGACAGAGAAACAGTGATACATAAAACCTTACAAAACATGAAAAACAAAGCAAAATAACTTCAGTGTTAAATCCATACGTTGGTTGATAACAAGTCCTCATTCCTCTTCCTTTCTACATAGCTCTGGTATCCTACATCCATTACTCCAATACACTTCCAATACCTCTAATGTGGTCTCCTATAATCTCTACTCCTCACTATCAACAAAGTCAGATGCCCTTCATAACTTAAAATGAGTAAAACAAGCTGCATTCGTTTCATAGCTAAATTTTCTGCAGCTTTGTATAAATGCAAGAGAGTCAAAAAAAAGACACCACACATCATCGTCAAAAATTTCAAGCTGGTTGAAATTCATGGCCTCGAAACTTTTTAAGCAATGGAAAAAGCTTTTGAGGGGTCCTAGCAATCTAATCTAGTCAATCAATGTTGACTGATTTGAGACTTCATTTTCAACCATTATTGGTTGTGGGGTGATCGTGGTGGGTAGAGTGCTGAGCCCGGGTTCAAATCCTGGGCAAGAGCCTTTTGGACGCCCCCACCTAAAATCCTCATGATTCGATTTTCTGCGAGTCAGAACTTCATAGGAAATCACAGGTGGCCCAGGGAAAGGAAGTGACCCCCCCTACCCTGATGTGTGAATTTTACACACCAATGGCTTAGTATGGGGTGAGCTCTACCCTCACCTATCAAAAACCAACTTTCGGGTTGAACACACCTTTATTGGTTGTGGGAGATGCAGAGTGAAGCATACGACCCCATAGCTTGAGAATTCATAGAGCAAAAGATGATGATTAATAAGGAACCAATGTTTACTCGAGACAAAGAGAGATGAAAAATAACTGATGTTGAAGATTTCTCATGTGAAAGGAGACCCATTTTGACCTTAACTTGGCCCATCCTGATGACTCACCACTTGAATAGACAGCTGTTTTCTCAATGGTAAGAAGAGTAGAGTGTGAGAAATTCGAGGAAAAATTCCATTATACAAAAGCATTGAAAAAAAATCAATAGCAACATAAAAAATAAAACTTAGGTAAGTACCTACCTAAAAGAAAAGGATTAAAAAATGCAGTCTATCATATCTAATATTATGAAGAAAGAAGCATTTTTTCATGAAAAAAAGTAAAGTGATTGATTTAAAAATGTAATTTTATGCTCAGGAAAAATGTATAAATTCAGTAGTTTAGGAAGCATACTGGGTGTGCATGACAGTTGCATACAGCAATTAATTTGGTTTAAATGAGTACACATCACTAGGGAGTTAAAGCTGAAATGCAATAAATATACACTGCTTCACAAAAATCTCTGAAATAAAATAAACAATTCAGAGTTTCACAAGGAAAGAAGGCATATCTTAACAGTAAGGATATTTCCTTGAGATTCTAATTGTTTTTAGAACAAAACCTAACAGAATACCTGACAATGTACAATAGCATGGTAGGTGATAGATGTAGTTTCATTGCGGGTATTTGAGCACCTAGAGTATTTTTAAAAAAGTGTCAACCATTAAAAACTATGGCTTTAGATTTATGGTAATCAAAATTTCATCAATGCAGACAGTAGGCACAAGACTTCCTAAGGCTATCATTAAACATTTAACAGGCCACAGAGTAGAACCCTTTAACCACCATTTTAATCATCCCAACAGTGTACCACTAAAATTTCATTATATATGTTGATGTAGTATACCTTCTCTGTCTCAGGACTCAGGGGGTGATCCTGCACTACATATGATACAGTAACACTGGACGTGTCAGTATCATCTCTATCCATCTCTGGACTTGCTTCTTCCCCAATATCAGCATTCAATCCCTTTTGCAATAATGTGCTATGACTAGTAGGCTCATGTATTTCCTCCTTGAATACAACAATCAGCAATGTTATTGCTACAGCAAAATTAATTCTATTAGTGCTAAGTCATTAGTAGACTACATAGAGCTCCTGATTACTCAGGGAGGTAGGTAAAGTCCCATTCATCAATGGCAGATTTTAACCAATCCACCAAATAATGGCATACATGTAAATAAATTTGAAGGAACAAAGGAATAAGTATAAAAGACAAGGGAAGGCCAAGGGAGTGAATGCAACTAGGAGGAGGAATGACAAAGTAAAATTTTCACATGACTCCCACAAATGTAGGAAAGATTGTAGAGCATTCAAGTACTAATTGAAAACCCACTAGGCTGAATTTGATTTCTCTGGGTCAAGAAGTATGAGTATTGATTGGAATGTTACTAATGAGAAATGTATAAACAGGAAAACTTATGAATCTATTCCCTGATAATCAGGATCCTCCTGTGATACCAAACACACATACAGCATTTTAATAAGAAGTTCAAAAACAAATATTACACCTCAAACACTAAGGGTAAAGTAACTAATTCTACCATTCAATATTAAAACAAATACACAAATATCTGATGGTAAATAAGTAATGTGACTACCTACTGCCTTTCTAAATTGAATAGCCTTCAATACAAAAGGTATTTATGGGTGAGATTCAGATCAATTGAAAAACAACAAAATCTTTATTTAATTTATCTTTGGAGAAATGGAGGGGTTTATTAGTACGTCAGAGTATTTAACACTAATTTTCTTCCACATCATCTCTCTAGTTAACCCATTACAAAATAACAGTTAAATGAAACAAAATAGTGACTTTAATATCAATTACACTACACTTTGAGATGATATCTCCGCTAGAAGTGTGATATCCAATATTTATTTTTATGTCAATTTTCCCCGTCTACTAGAATTGGTTTATTTTCTCATGAAAACTAGTTGTGAGACCAAGCAAATTCCGGAATATAACAAGGCCACTATGGTCTCCACATTCATACAGAATGCCTATGTGGCACAAACAACCATAAATACTGGGATCTATTTTAAATTAGAGTAAAAAGGTTCTTCACAACATTTATATGATACTTGATATCTACATCAAAGACAACTAAGTCCTTACATATTGCACAACCAAAACACTTCAATGAGCTAGTATAAGACACAAAGACAAAAATTCACTCACATGGTGATCACACGAACACTTAGTAACACAAGAGTAGTGTGATAATCCTAATGATATTGCAAATCTATTTGCAAAGTACTTTTCTGGAGTCTAATCATTTGTAGAAAATAATTCTGTTCCCAAGTTTAATTTTAGTCATAGTATTAATATTTCAACACTGTGAATGTCACTGTTGATGAAATTCAAAAAATATTGAGGAAACTGGATATATCAAAAAGTCCCGTGTTCACCCTTTAGATTATTTTTAACAAATCCTTAGACAATGGCATTTTTCCTGATTTTTTTTTAAACCTCCTATTCCTGTGCATAAGAGTGGCAACAAAAATGGTGTGAATAACTACAGACCTATTGTTATCCAATCTGTTTTAGCAAAGGTGCTAGAAAGTTTAGCGACAAATAGACTTACCCCACTTGCTGAAAATGTTTTAGTTAATGAACAACATGGGTTAGGAGTGGTAGGTCTACCGTCAACAACCTATTATCCTTTCAGCACTTTGTCACTGCCTCAGCACAAGATCACCATCAAGTAGATACCATCTACTGTGATTTTACCAAAGCTTTTGATAAGGTATGCCACTCCATGCTTCTAACAAAGCTTAACGCTTATGGTATAAGTGGGAATTTACTGTCCTGGTTAAGCAGTTACTTGTCCAATAGAAAATTAATGGTAAATATCAAAAGTTTCAATTCTTTTTCCTTCGAGGCTGTATCTGGTGTCCCCCAGGGGGCCACCACCTGGGACCAATTCTATTTTTGATTTTTATAAATGATATAGGAACCATAATTAAACCAATTAACTATCTTATGTATGCTGATGACATAAAGTTATTTCATACCATAGACTCATATGCAGATGCTTTTGTACTGCAAAGATGTTTGACAAATATTTCCGAATGGTGCAGAATAAATGCTTTGCATTAAAATGTCAGTAAATGCAATGTTTTAACCTTCTCTAAATCTAAGATTCCTGTACTTATTGACCATTCTCTGTCTGGACAAAATCTTGTTACAGTGAGCCAGAAACTTGACTTTGGTGTATACTTTGATTCTGACTTGACTTTCAACAGACACATTGAAGCTACAATTACAAAAGCCTATAAAACTCTTAGTTTCATTTATAGCAATTCTAGAGACTTCAATAAAATGTCTTGTTATAGATTTCTATATGTCACCCTAGTCAGACCAATTCTTGAATATTGTTCTATAGTGTGGTTTCCTTATTATCATAAATATGACTTAGGCCTAGAGAGGGTTCAAAATAAATTTCTTAGCTTTGTGGCCTTTAAGGCTGGAATTGAAAGGGAAAGTGGAGAATATGAAAAGATATTGAATCTACTCAATGTCCAGACTCTCTCTGCACGTAGGAAACAAATGGGAATAATGTTCTTACACTATTTTATTAAATAATCATATTAAGTGTTCTTATCTTTTATCTTAAATTAATTTAAGGGTTCCAACTGTTTACTCTAGATCTCATTACTTATTTCACATTCCATAAGTACGTACGAATTATATGTATTATCTACCAATTTTTCGAATAATGAGAGATTATAACAGCCTTAGTAAATCAACAGATATTTTTCACTTATCACAAAATGTATTAATAAATTTTGTTCATCAAAATGTCTGATTTTTTTATTTTTATTCACCAATGTAACTATCTGGCCATTGTAATGTTTTGTAAAAAGACATTCAAAGTTATTCACTGCATCCATTCCTGGAGCAGTGAAGTTCTTCTTGCCAGAGAAGGCCTTCTTCACATCACTTTCCATGACTGAGATGGGACAATCCATATCCACTAGGTGGCAGTCACAAAACTCTTTAAAGTGGGCAATAGCTGGAGTACCTTCGTTGAATGGCTTCCTAGTCTCGTAGATGTCCTTCCAGAAACGTTCCACCTCCGGGACAGTTGGTGGTGATTGGACAACAGGTGGAGGGGGTCAGAAGAGGCGGGACGGCTGAAAGGAGAAGGTGGAGTTCTACTTCCTGGCATTGGTCCTCTTGACCAACTTCTTCCTCGCCATTGTAAGTGCCCGCACTCCATCCACCTCGTACTGCATAAGGATAAGCAGCACTCTTTTGTTTAGTGTGTGGTGGTCTCTCCAGATTGCACGTGCTATGTGCTTGACCTTTGGGGTAAAGGCCCTACCGGAGGAAAGGTAATCCATCACACACTGAAATCTCGACACCAGTTGTCTTGCCAGCGTGATTTTGGCATTAGGCTGTTTAAGTCTATTTGCTGCTTTAGTCTCCCAAGTGGCAGACACTCGGGAAGAGGCCAACAGTGTGGCGGCAGCATATGCCATGCAGTCTATTTCCCAGAGGCTGGTCGTTTCGGTCAGGATCATATCTACGATGCCATTCAACTGGGACAGTTGTCGGTCCCGCAGAGAAATTTTATGATGAATATTTCTCTGCCAGGTAGTCGTCTCATCGTAGTTTATCGTGCTTTCCAACTGCTTGAGTAGATCAGAATCGGCTTTCGGCCTGTCTCCCTTCACCGAAAGTTCGGCACCAGCAGTAGGAGGTACATCTGCCTTTGTAGGAGACAGAGCCTTGGCCGGTGGTGTACTACTCTGACCTTGCAGTTGGGGTGTTGTTTTCTTGTGCAGGTGATTGGCGTAGTCGCGCAGATTCTGCTGTGACAGATGGTTATATTCAGGATGCATCTCACACCACAAAGAGTGCATCCTCGCCATGTATCCCCTGTGACTTGGCTCACTGGCAGCATGGCAAGCTAGAAGGTCTCCCCTCAGGGCCTCTGTCCACTCAATACGAGCTACATTCTTAGATGGCATAGATTTACCACACCCAACTTTACTAGGGCCCTCATCTGAGAAGGGCCGGTTGTGGGTGGCTTTCCTGGTACTCTCTTTAGGAACCAGTAGAGCCACGAGTGGGGTGGTTAGCCCCACAAGCAGACGGCCACCATTAGCCGACCGAAGCTGTTACCGGGGATGCCACAAGGAGTCCTGTGGTCTGTTTTTGACCGCTTATTATTATTATTTCATTCATAATATTTTCTTTGAGGATTTTGGCCAATTTTGGTTTATTTCAACAACAGTTTCTCCCTTTATCCTGAGGAAGTCTTCAGGTCAGAAGGACAATTTTGCAATTATTTATTTCGTTGTTATTTACTTTTTTATTGTTTTAGACCAAACAATAGTACTGTTGAGGGAAAATTGCTTCTTTCCCATGCTGATCAGAGAGGCCGTAGAGCTAATAACGCATCCATCAAACTTCAATCAGGAGGATGGATACCCACTCGCCTAGACTTGGGATAACATGTTTGGGCCACAGTGGGGAGCAGCCAATTGGGACACATTTGGAATCAAAGTTCAGCAGCCTAAGAGAACGGTCAGGTGGAATGGCAACCAAGTTTTGAAAGTGTCACAGTGATGTAGTTATGAGATGAGCACCTTGGCAATGATGCAATAGAATTTCTACAAAGTGACAAAATTTTGGTAAAAATTTAAAGAGTACAACAGAAAGCTGGTGGAATATTTTATCGACCATTAAATTTTTATGTCAATATCAATCCAGACCCTATAAAATTTGTAAGTTTCCAGACAATCATGATACCCTCCACGTGGCAAAATCATTTTGCTTGGTTAAACAAGGAGTATAAAGAATAGAAAGAGAAAGTATAGAGAATGCACACTCTTGTTAAATTAAAATAAGAATCACCAACTGCACTTCAAACCAAATATTTTTTTGGCTGGTAATGTGCATCACATATAGCAATAAACATTTATTAAATGTACTTTTTCAGATGCAATAGGCAAATGTATATGCAATATTAAACTAAAACATTTAAAAATCATACAATACTTATATGCTACACTCAGTTCCTGAAAATCTCATAACTCATATTATCAACAATGCATCACAATCAAATGACACGTGGACCAAGCAAAGGAGAATTATTTTCTTACAGGAGTTACTTTACTAGGAGTAACTACTTAGGAGTTATTTTCTCACAGTAAGGAGTTACTAAGAGGAAGGACTAACTCTTACAGTAAGGAGCTACAAAAAGGAAGAGAGAGTGGAAGTCTGCATCGAAGTAATCATATAGTTTTATCAGATGTCAATGACCATGTAACAAATCATTTTGTATTGAAAATTGCTACAAAATATATGCTTAAATTCTGGGGATTACACCTAATGAAAGTAAAAAAGTACACCACAGCAATTGCAGTTTTAGCATAACAAATCATTAGTTATAGAGATTAATTATGAGATATACATAATTGGGAGATTATTAATATCCCAAGGGACATCTGCAGTAAGTTTCACTACCAAACATGGCAGTCTCTGGTTTACAGATCAGGGGTACTTGACTGTGGCATGTTTTAAAAGGAAAAAAATTTATTTTTTCAAAATGTCCTGCCAGCAAGGCCAGAGAGGTGGGCAACATACTCTCCTGCTGACCCATCAGTCACTGCTCACTAGAGTCCCACTTAGGAGATGAGTAGAGTGTATTATGATTATCAATTGGAAGAGAGGGTCATGTTGTCTTCAATTAGTATGCAAAATATAAAAAGTACTAAAATGCAACTATAAATTTGAATTTTTTTTCTATCTTCTTTGAGCTCTCACCACATATATTTCCATTTCATTATCTGTATTGACATTTCCTTAAAAAGGACTCAGACAATAAAATTTAGTCAGGTAGAATTTGAATATAGGAGATTGGGATCAAAGTAGTATGATGAAAAACTACAAATAAAAGACGCCAAAGGTATGGCCTTTTCAATGATTGCACTTCCATCTCAATCCCAGAGAAAACTTTATTGGCGTTTCTGAGAAATTTCAATTTTTTGTTTCACACTTCTAGAACCTTTTACAGCACATCTTTCCTATTATTTTCATTTTCTCTCAAGGCCTTGCTAACATTCCTCCTCTCTGCTAAGGCTTTACCATGCATAGCATGAGCATTTTGGAAACTGAGAATTATGTAATTGTTTTGTAATAGGTATAATTCTAAGGGAAGGAGAAGTTCCCTGGGAGATAATACATGGGATGTAATGTTTACCTTGAGTTGATAAATTCGCTTTGGTTAAATTTACAACCATTTTTACTTTAGCTTCTTGATCCACATCCACATCATCGTCAAACAGTGACAAGACAGAAACTTCATTAGTCAATCACCATAAACGGCTTATCTTCTGTAAAGCTGCTTTTGAGATGATTTTATCAATGTTACGTAAAAACAAGTCATAGACTTACAAAAGCACAATGGTAAGGTGAGTTTACTGCCAAAATACATAGGCTTGGCGTAGGATGTCACGATGAACAGGCAAAAGTCTAACAGTGCCACCTTATCCTTGCTCATACTTTTGGATTGTTCACTAAGTAATGATATTTTTAAAGAAAAAACTGCTCTTGCCATCCATCAAGCTTGGTGCATGGCACCTGGAGGTCGAATTTTAAATTTTATTTGAGTATCTCCGCCTAAAAATATCACAGAAAGCTCTATCAACTCTCTATGGTCACCTTTGACCATTTCTTTGGTCAGTTCAGTTTGGTACAATTCAAGCAGATTTTCAATTTCTGAAACAGTAAGGTGCAATGCAAGTCTTTCTTTATAGCACTGTACTTTATCAGAATCAGCACTTTTCTAGTTATATCGGAACCTTTTGAAGAGTAGAATATCAGGACTTTTTGCCACTTGACTGATTTTTACTTTGAACATGCTTTTCAACACCAATTCACACACGGGATAGTGGAAAGCAAAAAAAGGCATATCTCTATTATGTTTTTGTTCAAGAAGCACACAGGCTCCATTGATATAACTTGTATTTGAAGGCATAGAATCACAACAAAGAATTTGAACTATATCTTTGAGATTCCAGTCTAAAATTGCATTCCAAACAGCCTGCACCTGTCCCCTTCCTGAAGACCCACTTTCCAGGGAGTTGAGGGAGATGCATCATGGGAGGAATCCCATCCGTCCAGCTCGGATGGAATGGAGACTTTCCTCCAGCATCGTGATGTAAACAGTTACAAAATGGGCAATCATGAGTTTTAGCCCCGTTAACACTGCTGGGGAGAATGGGGTATTTCCTGCACTCCTTCAGGAAGGGTAGGATCTGCTCCTCCAGCCATAGGTAAGAATTACTCGCTCCTGTTTGGCTTATGGATATGTTCTAAAAGCCTGGAGAGTCACCAAGGTGGTTTTCATACCTAAACCAGGTAAGACAGACTACACAAGAGCAGACTCTTTTCGAGGAATCAGTCTTATGTCTTTTCTATTGAAGACACTAGAAAAGATAGTGGGCAGGTACATAAGGGATGGGCCATTAAGGGATCACCCCCTGCACCTGTATCAACATGCCTACCAGAAGGGAAAATCCATGGAGACAGCACTCCACAATCTTGTTAGCAGGATTGAGGGAGTGCTGGGACACAGAACGTGCAGACTGGGGGCATTTCTTGATGTTGAGGGGGCATTTAATAACACGTCCTTCGATCAAATCTGCATTGCTGCAGGAAGACATGTTATCCATGTTTACATTGTGAGCTGGATTAGATACCTGTTGGAACAAAGAACTGTCAAAGTAGTCTTGAGAGACAGTTCAATGAAGGTAGCTGTGACTCGAGGCTGCTCTCAGGGGAAGTGTTATCTCCACCCCTCTCGAATATGGTAGTCGACAGTCCTATTTTAAAATTGAATAGGACTGGCGCAAACACTCAAGGGTACGCAGATGATGTGGCTATACTCATCACTGGAAAGTACCTCGACACTGTCTCTGGACTCATGCAGAAAGCCCTGGATAAGGCAATGGGCTGGTGTGCAGAAACAGGGCTGACTGTACATCCGGAGAAAACTAAGCTTATATTGTTTACCAATAGAAGGAAAATGGAGGGCTTCATACCTCCCTCTTTGCAGGGTAAGGTTTTATATCTCTCACCATCGGTTAAGTATCTTGGGGTTATTCTGGACTCCAAGCTTAACTGGGGAGAGCATTTGGAGAACAAGGCAAAGAAAGCCTGTGCCTCCTAATGGATGTGTAGGAGGACCCTTGGCAAAACAGGGGGACTTCAGCCAAAAGCCATTAGATGGATTTATACGGCAGTCATTAAACCTAGTTTCTTGTACTGCTCTATAGTTTGGTGGAAGAGAGTCCAGCTAAACTCTGCTGGGAACAAATTGAACCACCTTCAACGAATGGCCTGCATGGGCATTTCAGGGGCTATGAGAACAACCCCAACTCTGGCACTGTAAACGCTGCTGAACCTCGCTCCACTCCATGTGGAAGCTGAGGTGCAGGCAAGGACAGCGGCTTATCATTTCAAATGTATAGGACAGTGGTATGACAAAAGAAGTTCCTATGGTCACAGACAAGTTTGGACGGAGATCATGTAGTCGAGTCCCATCCTCGGGATGGGCAGTGATGGAATGATAGCCAGGTTCAACCAATCATCCCTCTACTTCAAAACCCACTTCCCAGATAGGGAACAGTGGGCTAGAGGAAAGGGGAAAGAACTTCATTCTGGGGCCGAGGTATGGTTCGAATGGCTCCAGGAAAGAAGGAAGAGCGGGAGCAGGGGTCTACAACTGTAGCAAACCAAGGAAGCTCTCAATTCCTCATGGAAAATATGCTACGGTGTTTGAGGCAGAGGTATATGCACTTCTGACCTGCGCATATGGCATTAAGGAGATGAGGATGTTAAACAGACCGATACACATATGCACGGATAGTCAGGCAGCTCTAAAGGCGCTGACATCACAATGTGCAACTCAGAGCTGCTGCAGGAGTGTTGTGAGGCACTCAATGATATAGGCAAATGCGGCAAGGTGGAACTTTTCTGGGTGCCTGGTCATGCAGGCATATCCGGAAATGAGATGGCTGATGAGTTGGCAAGGGCTGGCTCCAGCCAAGATCCAATTGGACCAGAGGCAATCATACCTATTGCTACGTCAATAGGAATAGCAGAAATTAGAATGTGGCGGTTAGCCTGGCAATCTGAGAGTAGGCGAACTACACCATGTCTTAGACAGGACAAACTACACATAGGAGAACCTAGGCCTGGGCTTGCCAAAAGACTCCTGTCATTAAACAGGGGTCAATTATGAACGGTAGTGGGACTCCTCACAGGTCACAGGCCTGGGAATCATAGATTCACCAAGATGTAGGTGGTGTGAAGAAGAGGATGAAACCACATCCCACATATTATGTGAGTGCCCTGCTGTGATGAGGACTCAAAATAGGTACCTGGGGTCTCCACTTTTGTAACCCAGGGAGGAAGGGGAAATCCCCCATAGGGGACCTGCTGGTCTTTAGCAAGGTGATTGGCCTTTATGGGTGATTTCTTTAAAAGGGTGGTTGGCACAATGGGCCAATGGAGGGCCTAAGTGCCTCAGGGACTCCTTGGAGGAACTCCACCACATAGCAATCTATCTATCTATCTATCCCACCCGAAAAGTGGATGTAGAATATATTGGTGACATGAGGGCCACACTCACACTAATTTATTGCACCCCTTCAGGGAAGGGTGGTTGGTGGCCAGTATCCAAGGTACTAAGAAGAGTCCCGGTTTTCCCATATACCCCTGAGCTCGGGACAGGGCTTTTAGGCTTCAAAGAGTTTTCCCCTCTAGAAAGGCTGCTCTTTCATAAGCATCTGTATAGATTAATAGCATTATTTCCCTTTTGGAAGGAAATTTTCTTTGAATGGAGGTAAGATTGCAGGAAATTGTAAAATCCTTAGCTACTGTTAATATCCAAGTGGGTTTGACTGCCTGAGACCAGAAGAAAGACGCTCATTGTCTCTGGAAATTAAAAACAATAATATGTGCATGGAATGATCGAAATATACAAGGGAAATGACAGATTCCCATGAAATCCACTCCCATTTAAACTTCATGCCATTTGTTTAGCCATGATATTAGGCAACCAAACACAACAATGAATAGTTCATCGGAATAGTTCCAATTAGTGAACTATAGTTCAGTAAACTAATTCCTAAAGAGAACTTTAATGCTCATCAATACTACCTTGTAAATACAACAATTATTTAGGAATAATTTTCAGCGCTACAGGAACAGATAGACGAGAATTGGGGATAAACTGGAGAACAGCATAAATGAATTAAGATGTGGTGCATTCCTGGAATATGAACAACACAAAGTCTTCTCAGGTATTCCATCTAGTCAGGGGTTCCATATTGGCCAACTTCTCGAAGCTTGACTCAAGCATCGTCTTCGGAAGATGATCAGAGATGCTTGAGTAAAGCTTCACAACATCAATAAGAAATCCCTGATCCAGTGGAACACCTGAGAAGTCTTAGCATAAATTAATGAATGAGTGGCATGAAAGAAATTAGTAATGATTATATTGGTACTGATTTAAATTTTATACAAAATTTTATACAAAATTTAAATCAGTACCACATGTTCATATGTTACAATTTGCCAAAAAATGACCCTCCCACCATCACACTGTTAATTTCATATTCATACCTTAGGATTACTTAGACTCTGGGATGGAAGATATTGCACCCAATGATCAATCATTTCACCTTCTTCAGTACCCAGCTCTTTGGAATCTCCCTTCACTACTCTTGAGTTAATCCTTAACAAGTAGCATCCGAGACCAAATACAGACTTCACTTCAGAAAAAGTAGCTTCAGCTCTGTGGAAATTAAAATAACCACATTCTGAACTTATGAGAAACAATGTACATACTTACATGAAACATGGGTCACATAATAAACATATGCATAAAAAAACGTAACTAGATTACAAAAAGTAATTCTTTCCTTTGATAACATTTTGTTTGTGTAGATGTCAACAATGTATACCTCTTAAGAAGTAATACAATATTATTGAAATGGAATGGCATCCATTGAGTATTTCACACATAACAAGCATTTCATTTACTACACATTACAAAAAGAAAAGTCGAGAAGCATGCATCACTGCTAATTAACATTGACAAAAGTGGATTGAGACCTTATGGGTTCTTATGTCACCTTAGATGTTTCACCGACAAAATCCATGGATAAATCTACTGTTTTAGAAATATAGTGGGCCAAATGTTTAATGTAAACAAGAATAGAGGGGGAGCAGTATTTACAACAGATGGTGAACAAACTAATAGCCAAAACAAAGAGTAACAATCACGTGAAATTTATTAGGACTTCCACAAGGTATGATTTGAAAGAATCATCAATTTCCATTCAAAAGGGGAAACTCATTTAACTCTTTCAACACTGAGCTATTTGTTGACCTATCCCTGACTGAAAGCAGTTTTTTGGGCTTTCACTAAAGGCCGTTGTACACGGTACAATTTCTTGTACAAGAACTTGTACAATAAATTGAACGGCGAGATTGGACCAAGATATTGTACAAGAAGTTGGTTCACGGTCATACACGATCAAAGATTTTCATGCAATTTGTGCGCCAATAACATGCGCAGATATCATTTTCTGTCCAACAGCTGAATCGTGATATCCGATGATGATAGTATTTTGAAAATACTGCCATGGGTTACAATGATTTGCTACCATTAATCCTAGCATTAATAATGAAATTTTACGATTGGCTACTTGCACTCTTTCATCGGCTCATGAAACCCATCATTTATCGTCCAAACAGCATGTTTTTGCTCGTTGCATATATTTATTTTTGGTTCAATAACGTCATCTTAATTTTATCGAGGTTTAATGTTTTCCAGTGTGTCCAACTCATCTTTTGAGAAATAGAACACTTCCAACGCGACTGACGAATATCACAATATGGAAGCAACAAAGAATATCACGATATGTACAACAAAAATGGAAGTTTCGCCATAGTTTATGGGAATAAAAGCGATCACAAACAGAACACCAACCTTACGAATACTAAACGAATGCATCACTACCGTCACATGTCATGCGCAGAAGCTACTGAGTGGATCTTGGATGGTTTCATCCAATAATATAGAGCATGATCTACTTTCTTGTACAAGAAATTGTACGAACCCCTCGTACACGATACAATTTGCGCATTGTACAAGTCCTTGTACAAGAAATTGTACCGTATACAACGGCCTTAATACATTAAGATGATAACAAAAACTGACTTTCTCCAAGTGATGGGTATACCCACACTTTATAGATTCTCACTGACGACTGCGAGCCCGAACGTTCTCTTGGGAATGGCTGCGACACAGTGGTACTGTTATGTAAGGAGCTGGCCACTGGACATGAATTCACGTCATGCCATGAGGAAAGGGTTAAGTGATATATTCCTTCCCTAATAACACTAAAGCTAGGAGGTTACTGCAGCTGCAATACCATTTTCTATAGGTGCTAGGTTTAATTAAGTAATACATAGAAGATCTCAAAAGATGACATACATAAATACATGTGCAGATTATGCAAAGTACACAACACATATATGTGTTCAACAACTAAATACCTACGTAGGTATTATGAAATTTACCAACTACAGCAAATTGATTTTATATGATAAGCCCCTTATAGTTGATAGTAAATTAACTTCAGCTGGAGAAAATCTAATAAATATATCTGGTGCATTATAGTGAATGATTAGAATTTGGATCAGCTATTGAGTAAAATAAGAATTTGACCTGTCACTCATGAGGCAAGGTTCACTCCTATGCAAAAAATAAACTGTAGAAAACCTTAACAGTAATTTGGGCCTATAGTTATTTCCAATTATAGTTATGGCATAAATATTCAACAGTGAATAAGGCCAACTGTTGAAATTCAACAGTAACTGTTGAAATCTAACAGTTTTTTCACAAAGGGGGATTCCAAGAATATGTTTATTTTCCACGTCTGCTATGAAATAATTTGAAAATACAGAGGGTGTATTGGGGCAGATTACACTAATTAAAACACATAAGCTCTTGGTGTGGTTCTTTGGATAACAGAGCCGAAGTAAAAAAAAACAAGTGACACACCAGTGTCTCCATGTCATTAATTCAGGCCTTATGTTCATTCTGATATTAAGGTAATATTCTCACCAAAATAGTGAGGTACTGTGGACGAACGATTCCATGGAATAACACCTTACATAACAAAAATAGTGGAATATCATACACATAATGGTCATAACAATTTTCAGATTCAGAGTGCTGGATTCCTCAGGTCCTCCTCTTTCGTCACATGTACATTGTTTCGACTAATTTTAGATTATTCAGGAAGTGGAACTAATCGCCAAATGCACATGTATTACTTCATTTCTCGGTTAATTAGTTCAAGAAAAAATGTTTTCACGAGACCACCATACTTCTACAATACCTTATGTATACTTGTTTCATCGATGCCTGTTGCAATCATCTACCCATAATATAATCATAACTAAATATAATTGAAACATCACTATGGAGGATAAATACTTACTTTTGAATGTCGTCAGTTGACTGATCATGCAATATAATGTAATACTTCAAAATGGCATTTGGAGAGAACCACTTCGGTCCACCACCGCTAGTCTTACTCGACAATTTTTGCACCTCTTTCCACAGCGAGTTAAGTCGCTCAACAGATGACACCTCACCTTCCACTGAGCTGACCACTAAAAAACCTGATAGAAAAGTTAAGGAACTTCAAGCTTAGTGAATGAATTACAGTAAACAGACGATTCCTTCCTCTAATTCTCATTTTAAGTCTTTACACTGAGAACGGAAAAAGTCAGATATGAGTGAAAATAGCAAAGGATACAAGCAACGTAGTGCTTTATGAATTCATGATCAAATACTGGTTGAACTTGAAGAAAAACTTCACGCCATAACTCAAACCAAGGAAGTCTTGTGTCTTCTGTCAACACATCTACAAAAAGAAAATCTGATAAAACATGATAAGAAATTCAACTGAATTGAAAAATTTCTTAGATGGATGAAACAGCACAAAATAAATGTTTTAAGAGAAAAGACAACACATAAATGATGGAGGGACCTTCGCTTAACATAGACCCAGTAGAATCCATGACATTTTGGAGTGTTGAGGGAAGGTTGGGAGGAGTTGAAGAAACAGCATCATCCAACATTCTACGACCAACAGCTGGAGGAGGAGGAACATGATCAACAGACCGCAAAGTAAGCCGCAACCCACGAACCGGAATGACTGCCCCAGATGGATCTCGCATTTGCGCTAAAAGATAGAGTTCAATATTGGTATTGTATTCAATGCTATACTGGTAATTCAAACCTTCTCAAATCAAATACCTTCACAACTTAGTTTGCAGTAAGGTCTCAGTAGATCTATGAATGACAAGTTGCTTTTCTGGCAAATGTTTTCAGCTGATGAACTACTAATCACAGCAATCATAGGGGAAAATGTTTTTTGGATGAACTCCTGAGGTGACTCCTTCATTGTTTCCACTCGATTCCACTGTACAAGGTTTTGCCGAGTTGAATTTGTTAGATTGTTACCACAATGGATAGTGAAGAGATGAGTTCATCCAAATTACGCATTTGCTATCTCATAGTATATCACTTTGGAAAATTTTCATGGGAATTTTTACTATTCACAAAAGATAAAAAACTGTATTATATTTAATTTTTCACGATCTCAGCAAAACAAACGCAATTCTCTACTCCATTTCTTCAGCAAACGGCAAAAACACGGGCATATATCGCAACTCTTTTGTTTTCCCCCAAAAATTGGAATTTTGTAGGACCGTCTAGCAGACGCCCATGTGAAATTTAAATATTTTAATTTGTTCTATGCTGGTTTGATTTCCTTCATCACCATGTGGAGAAAAAAGAACTTTATTTTAAATGGAGTAAAATATTTTTTTCGCGGTAATAAGTAATGAAAATCGTCCATACTTCGTAATTATATTTCGTTTTTATGTAATGAGGTCTGCACAGCAGCTCAAAGCTCATTTGTTACAATTTACCCGCGCTTTTGCTTTGCAACGGATTTTGATTATCGGCATCATAGTCCTCAACGTTTGTTATTTTCTTGTGCAGGTATGTCTTCCAAGACTGATAAACGACCTTTCACTGTGATAGTGGAGGGAAATATTGGGAGTGGGAAAACTACTTTCATTAACCATTTCAAAAGATACGACGATGTTGCTACGTTTGCGGAACCCGTAAATAAATGGCGGGACGTCGATGGACATAACTTATTAGTAAGTGAGATATTTAGCGTTATTTTGCGGTGATACCTAGACAAACATCTAAAATCAAGTACTTCTTCGTAGGAACTACTGTATAGTGACACGAAAAAGGCTGCTTTGACATTTCAATCCTACGTCCAGTTAACAATGGTCGACATACACAAACGCCGTTGCCCCCAGCCAATTAAAGTAATGGAGAGGTCCCTGTTCAGTGCAAGGCAAGTGATTTCATTACTGTCTGGCAGGTGTTCTGCCTCATTGTTAACATTCTTTGAGTAGCAGCTTTTACGGTGGTTGCTCCAAATTTCTCCCACCGTCTATTAAAGGTTTTATTACATATTATATTTTTATGATTGGAGCCATTGCGTCCAGTGGTGTCTTATCCTGAATGCATTGACTCTTAAGGCATCATTTGCTATGTCAGTGATTGTAAATTACAATGAGCTTTGTTTTATATGACTCGTTGAATGTTATTTTTTTGTCTTGGGTAACTTGACAAAGTGGTTTGTCTATCATAATGAGTGCTTATGTTCTTTTTATTCTACTTCAGGCATTGCTTTGTTGAGAATCTCTATCAAAATGGTTTCTTGGATGGCCCAGAGTATGCTGTTCTGGACGGATGGTACAACTGGCTCTGCAAGAAAGTAGATGTGGAAGTTGATATGATAGGTAATGCAATTGATCATGAGTAAATTTTTCCATAAGGAGTGCAAATCTGTTTGGATTGCCCCTTACATAGGTAACCAAAGATGATTCCAGTATTTCAACTTTACACCATGATACATTGTTTTGTGCTGGTGGGATTAGAAATGATTTAATGTTATAACTTATTTTGATAAATGATTTAAATGAGATGAGGCATTGAAATTGTTGAAAAAAGAGTTCACTTCAAATTAATGGAATATTACATGGAATGAAACATATCAATCAATTCCAATATTTATTAATAAATATTAGGAAATGATTAATTCCTCAGTACACTATTTAATAATGAATATAAATAATTTTGAGGCAGAGTTCTGTGGCGATTTAGTAAAATGCCTCTAAAAGCTGTAAACAAGTACACCTTTTCAAATAAGGGTGGGGTAGCAAAATCATTGAACCAAATTCACACCCCTGTAAGAGGTTCTCTATCCAGAAGAAACAGTTACCTAGTAAAAGAGCAGCACTATTGGGTCACATTCGCGTAAGTGGTTTAGGGAGAAGTCAAAGCTGCACCATTGACCAACTTACAATTCACTAACAGGGTGGCGATCATCCGGAAAACCTGGAATTGTCGGAATTTTGGAAATCTGGAAAAGTCAGGGAATTCTCGTAACAGTCAGGGAGAAACTGGGATAGGAAATTCTCGTTATTTTCTACCATTACATTTATCGGGCAGTCTTTCACGCCCTTTATTTCGTGAAATGGCATCATGGAACGTCACAGACGTTCCATGATGCCATCCACCCACCCCCTCCAAACTTCCCCCCTATCCCCAACCGGACCCTTTTCCCCCCACGCACCGTAAACCCAAACTCCTCGGCCGTCAATATCCTTACCCCCACCAACCAGGGTGGCGATCGTCAGGGAAAACCTGGAATTGTCAGGGAATTTTGGAAGTCTGGAAAAGTCAGGGAATTCTCATAACAGTCAGGGAGAAACGGATAGGAAATTCTCATTTTTTTTCTACCATTATATTTATCGGGCAGTCTTTCCCACCCTTTATTTCACCAAAACATTTCACCAACTAAAACTAATGTCCGTCGCCGAAGTGCATAGAATAAGCCCCGTCAATTCGTTGAACATTCAGTGGTGAATCTTAGTTATTTAGCTGTGAATCAGTCATACGATGTATCTCTTTTGTGTATCCTTAATGCGATATTTGCCTAGTAGCGTTATTATTCATGATCACCATGTATTCCGCTCATCACAAGGAATCCGAGGCTATGTTGTTCGGAAGATTTTACATCATGTTTTTTTAACTTCCGAGACTCAGGTCAGGAGGTAGTTGCAGCACACTAGCTTGCAGTAAATACGTGCTTGCAGTTCTAAAAATACGAGACGATGATTATTTAAACTGTAATACAAGTACGATCACAAGTGTAAACAAAATCTTATGGAAGATCATCTTCGATTCCCGTATCCCCCTTCGCGAGACAGTAAGAAGTGTCCTCCTCTCCTCCCCTCCTTTCACTCTCGACGTAATTATTGAATGGCACCCTTAGCTCCGTCTTGAAGCAATTTGGTCAGGTCACAAACCGCCTCAAATATGATTTACCGAATATGATGCTACCATTGCTAATTGCCTCCTGTTTTCGCTCGCAGTGGTACGATTACATTTTGTTTGTTTGTACAAATATTTTTACATTTTTGGTTCCCTCTTACAATCAAGGGGTTATAACCACGTTAATCAAATTGTTATTCGCTTCTTAATGTCACTCGTGCCATCACATTTTGATCAAGTCTAACAACTTGGGCTTGGTTTGTATTTTTTGTGCAACCTGTGCCGGAGTCCGCCAGTAAATTCGCCATTAACTTTCCCTTCGATGCCTTTTCAGTAATCTTAAACTTCCCAGAGCTACTATGATGTGCTACCTCCTTGAAGAATTAGATTGTAATTTTGTCAATTTGTAATTTTACCGAAGGAAACATACACGGCCACAGAAATATGATACACGGCTGCATACCCGTGGCCGCGAAAAATGTATTATAAGTGTGTATAATTTGTGTTAGGGCTTAACTTGTGAAGGTTTAATGTATTTTTTCATTCTTATAGCTTTTAATGTATTGATTTCAGCTTTTAACATTTTCTGAGTTTTGACGAAAATTTAATTCATCAGAAATAAAATATTCCGATAATAGCAGACCTTTTGGCGATCGGTGAGGGAAATCGGTAAGGCCATCAGGGAATAGTCAGGGAATTTGAAAATTGGATATCAGTAGCCACCCTGACTAAAACTCTCACAATCCAAGTAATGCATACACTCTACCTGTTAGAGGCCCTCTATCCATGAGGAAATGCCACCTAGTTTAAGAGATCAGTATTAATGGGTCACATTCACGCATATGATTTCTATAGAAATCAATCCCGTGCCATTGACCAACTTACAATATACACAAAAGAGTCTCCATGAAGTTTGAGGATTTGACTCCTGGATCCTAGGGATAACTTCTTGGAGAAAACACACCGACTTCCAAACAATGAGCACTCAAAGTATGAAATCACATAGGATGCTAGAAGGGCTGGCTAATGCCACAAGTTGTAAGGGTAAGGTGGGAAAAAGGGAAGGAGAATAGGTGAATACGAATACATGTGTTTTGGCCACAAACCCTTAGCAAAATCAACTACAGATGACTACTGAAGAACTACAGGAATTTAACAGTAGTTATTCAAAACTAGTCGCCTTCTGGTGACTACATCCCAGTGGTTGACTACTGATAACATTAATTACTGGGCAAGACAGCCATAATTAGAAATTGAGAATCAATGTCAATGCTGGCATTTTAATGGCAAAGAAAACTAATGTGGGGCGATAAATCAGGAATTAAATGTGGAAAGAAATAATGGCAAAGAAAGGTAATGTGGGACAATAAATCAGGAATTAAATGTAGAAAGAAAACATTTTATCCGGACACATATTAAATACACCATTATGGATATATTCAATGGTTCACAAAAAATCAGCTCTTTTTAATACAACACAATCCAACATGCTAACATGAAGGCATTAAAATTCTTCAGAGTTTAGGCACCTTTGTCCTCGGCACAGCATCCTACATGACACTAAATTAAGTTCCAGTTAGTCATGATTCAGTGTAAGTGAACCATAAATTGAACTTGCCGGTGTCGCATTTCTCAATGTCTAATGTTTCTAGGAATCATATTGAATTCCTGTAATATGACAAAGTAATACGATTTGGAGATAATTTTACTTAAAATGGCTGTAGACTTAAATAGGAATTAAAGCTACTTAGAATTTCAATAATTGCATTCACTTCACGAGGCCACATTTAATATTGCAAGCGTAATCTCAAGAACAGCTAATACAAAATACACCACCATCACACTGCATGAGAATCAATAATAGCGATTGTGCATTCTTGAATTTTGGAAAAGTTGCTCCGGATAATTATGCAGCAAGAAGTGTCTTTTAGGTCCGCTCTCATCTCAATAATACTAATAGATTTCCCTAAGAGGAGGTTCTTGATTTCATATCAATAGAGACATTAAATTCTATTCCAAATGATACAGTATGGCAGAAATTTCATCTAGACAACCCTGATGGCAAGAAAAAGACCAATCATGATACGGCAAAAACACTATCAATTTGTAATGGCATAAATTCAAGTCCCACACCCTAATGTTCATATCTTCATCAGAGTAAGCTTCTGTGTTCATGACCTTGAAATGCATTCAGCAACGTCATCAGTCCCTCAATCATGGATATTATAAAATTAGGAACACTCCCTTCTCTTAATCTAGTTTTATTTCTTAACTGCCATTTGGAGAATATCAACATGAGATTGTATCAATATAAGCAATAACTTTCCACGTACCTCAAATTTTGAGGATTTGGAATTAAATCTGTTCATAGGCACCAAAGTTGTCATTGCCGGTGGTGTTTTATTTCTTAAATAAAAAAATTTCTAAACTTGAGTAATATTAATCAGACAAAAAGTTATCAATAAAAATAATATGTGACTGTAAAAGGGTAGACACTTTTTACCCCTGTAATTTTATTTTCCATTATATGCCCTCAATAAGGAATCATTTAAAGTTTTTTTTTAGAGCTGAAGGTGTCAGCCCAATTAGAATTTTTCATAGTGGTGTGGAAACTTTTGGTGCATCTGAAGCTATTGATATGCTATGCTGTGCATAAAAGAACCCGCTATTAATCTGGGTCTTTTACTAAAGAAAGATTTTTAGTGGTGAAGTGAAGTGGTGATGGTATAGTGAAGTGATGATGTTATAGTTATACATATATGCAAAAGTGGTAAAGAGATCCCAAAGTACTAAGACAGAGTAATGACAGCAAAAAAATGTTGAAGTAAAAGAAGTAGCCAAGCTTGCTAAGGCACCAAATCCGGCACAAAACAAAAATGCCACCACCACCACTAGTTCTAAGAAGAACCAGCCCAAATCATCGGCCGGAGTAGCCCTGAAACAGCAAGAAAAAATGACCTCTCCCGGCCCCTTCAGACTAGCTAAGCTATTACCACCGGTGGATTCAATGGAGGAGGATGACTGTCCCTGGAGCTTTGAGAGCTCTTTGAGAGAGAAAGAAAACGGGCAACAATGCGACGAATTAACAAATTAAAATAACTTTTGTAGGCGTGGAAATAAAAATTCTGGATGTTAAGCGATTCTTCTATAATTTATTCACTCAACTGTCTGCCAAAAATATCAGTTTTCTTACCTTCACAATCAATAAATAGTGACAATAATTGTGATTTTCGGCTCATAAAAACTAACTAAAGTCTTGTTGGGCTTAAAGGTTTCAAGCCTATTTTATACATTATGTTAGTTTCAACTTGTCTTTTACGCGCAGGCCCTTTTTTCAGATATGAACCAGATATAATTATTATTCTTCAATTTTTTTTAAATAACCATTTTCAATTGGTTACTGATATTTTTCAACGAGGTCAGGTCAGGACCTCCAGAACCAACTCAACCTCCGGGCAACTGTTCATCCATTAATAAATTTCTGTCCGTACTACAAAGTGTCAGTGCCACTATTCATACTTTTATTGGTGTAAATAAGATAATGAAGGTTAAAAAATGGTATTGTAGTTATGCATGCATGTGATGAGGTGCATTGTCTGTGAAAAATGAAAACTGTTTTTACATTGACTATATCTCCCAAACCCCTCATATACTAAAAAAATTTCTTCTTGTTTCTGATTCAGGAACATTTAGACTTTCTATCTCAATGATTTTCTAATTTTTAACCCCAATCCCATGAGGATTAATGATAGTTTAAGTATAGTATTGTTGGAATGCAAGTCTGTGTAGGCCCATTGCCTGTGGGAATTGAGCACTCTTTTTACATCAACTATATCTCCCAAACCCCTCATATACTCAAAAAATTTCTTTTTGTACCTGATTTAGTAATATTTAGACTTTCTATCTCAATGATTTTCTAATTTTTAACCCCAAACCAAATGATGGTTAAAGTATAGTATTTTTGGAATGCGAGTCTGTTTAGGCCAATGCATGAGGGAGGTGAGCATTGTTTTTACATATCTTCCAAACCCCTAAAAAACAAAAAGCAATTATTTGTATCTTTTATTTTTGTATCTAAAAGAACATCATTAAGACTTTCTAAAACTATGCTTTTATAATTTTTAAACCCTGGCCCACATAGACTTTTTTAGCTCCGAAAAACCAAATTTCTCAAATTCAAGTGATCTTTTCTCAGTGAGAAATGCTCACATTCCATGTTTATTAATACATTCATAGACTAGTTACGTATGAGTGCTACGGTGAGAAGAACTGGCCAGTTTTCAAAATTATTTCTTGGTGTAATTTTTGGCTAAACTTGTGAAAGTAATGAATTTTGAAAGTTGCATTTACGGCAACAATTGACACCTTTAACAGGTTTATGTAAAGTATAACCAGTCTGCTGCAGCCTGTAGTATAAAAAGACGATTTTCAAGCATTAACGCAATACATGCTTGCCTATAATTCAGGGGCCAATTTTTTTTTCTGCAAAAACAGGAAACTACTTTTGGCTCAGGAAGTTTAACAGTATATATGCACCAATTTTTGTAAAAACCTGAGGTGGTGAAGCAAGATATTTCTGAAAAATTTGTCGATTTAAATGGAATGACCCTCTTGCATCCAGCGATGATATGATCAATGGTAGTCAACCAAAATTGCATCTGATAAACGTAGGATCTGCATCGACACCAAGATATAACTCTACAGCTTTGGATTCAAGAATGCAGTTTGTTTCTTCATTCAGATATTCTGTTGGCTATAGAAAACCTACTCATGCACCATGATGGATTAATTTTCTTAGAATTGACAAGTAGTATGAAAGATGAGCAAAATGGGTGGCAATAGTGTACATTTAAGTGGGTGAAAATGATGTTCGAACTGATGTATCGGAGGCACACACTATTCCTGTCACATGCCTCAAATAATTCAATTATTTTATCTGCAGAGTGTAATGCAGTATTTAGCCATGATCCCCATGATAATCAATACTGGCTGTAAAGGCAGAGTAACTTCAGCCATAACTATCTTTTTAAAGTAAAGCTTAAAATTCTTTAAATAAAGTTTCAAAAACAAGTTTTTCGCAATTTTAACCATTACTTGTACAGATCATGTAAAATTATCATAGTTATTCTCCTACTCTTTATATAATAATACTTTTGGTGATTATTCTTTATGCACGTTTAATGACATTATTTCAACCTTGATTGATTAAAAAATATGGAGAAAAAAACTGTAATAACATACTAGCTCCAGACTAAAGAGAAGTTTGGTAACATTGAGAAGAATAACTTTTTTAGGCCCTTAAATAGGCGATATCAGCAGAAAAAGGAATAAGCAGGTAAAATAGGCATTTTTAGGAAATAAAAAATTTGTCTTAATTTTGCCATTAATGATCCTAAATTAACTTATAACTTCATAAAATTGGTTTCCTGAGTAAAAGAAAAAAATAGGCATTTTAGACAATGTCCTCAGCTTAGTGATCACACACAGAGTTTAATGGATAAAAGTCTACAGGCCAAAAACATTTTAAAGTTTTTAAACCACTCATCTTGGGGTGCCAACCGCAGGTCATTGCTTTTATTGTACTGTGCACTCGTACATTCCAAGTTGGACTATGGGTCATTTATTTACGATCCAGCCGTGATTCCTATTTGAGACCTTGACATCAGTATACAATGCAGGGCTTGGATATCCAGTGGTGCTTTCCGTACCAGTACGGTCCTCAGCATCTATGCTGATGCCGGTGAACCGCCATTGCCACACCGTAGGAACATTTTAATGTGCTCCTATGTGGCCAAGATTTTAGCGACAAAGAACCATCCATGTTTTAACATGATTTTTAACCCTCGTTTTTCAGAACTTTTTAGCAGACAGGCAAGGGCCACCAAGCCACTTGGTGTTTGCTTTAATTTATTTATTCAAGCAGTTGGGTTAAGGCTCCCAGATTTATATCCACTCTAGTTACCCACCTTAGATAATTCCGCTCCCTAAAATCCACATGGGTCTCAGTAGGCACAAGGAAGCCCATACCACTGCTCTAGAATACCAACGTCTTTTTAATGAATTTCTCTTTTGTTACTCCAACTTCATCCCCGTATGCACGGATGGTTCTAAGTCAGATGCAGCTTGTTCATGCGCGGTTACCTCCCCTCACCATGGGGTCATCCAGGCAAGACTCAGCCCGCTGTGTAGCATATACACAGCTGAGCTGCTGGCCATTAGGATGGCTCTTGATGGGATCCGGAAGGATGTGAAGTCATTCGCCATTTGTATGGACTCTTCAGTCCATTACCGGCTTTTTCTCCAATCACCCCATTGTCCAGAGCATACACTCCTGCCTCCTGTGCCTTAATAGAATAGGAATTACTATAAGGTTCTTCTGGGTCCCCAGACATGTGGGAATTGCCAGGAATGAGACGGCCGATGCAGCTGCGAAGAAGGCTCTAAAGATCCCAGAACAGACAACAACTCTGGTCCCTTACCAAGACCTGCAGGCTACTCTTCGTAAAGTAGTGCTGGAGCAATGGAGAACATTTTGGAGAGACGTGTGTAATAACAAACCACACTGCATTAAGCCAGTAACATCAGTGTGACCCACTTCTGTCAGGAGCAGTCGCAGAGAGGAAGTCATCATCACATGGTTGAGAATCGGGCATTGCACCTTGACACACACTTCCTCTTTACAGAAGAGAAGATTACAGCTCGCTGTGATGACTGTGACTGTCATCTTGGTGTTCGACACCTCCTGACAGTGTGACAAATTCTGAATTATGCACAAAAAGCTGGGTATAAGGGAGATCTAGGACAAGTTCTAGGAGACGACCCTGATCGCTTAAGCCACACCATATCTTTTTTAAAAGCAACTGGCATTCTAAATAAGATTTAATATAATATTGTATGTTTTAATACTTTATCACCAATATCTCTTAAGTTTTAATTTTAGTGCATAAAATAGACTGCATGGTGCAAAATAACCTTAGTCGTTGTTGCACCCATAAAAACATACACCTACCTACCTAAATTTTCATGAAATTCATAAGATTATTAATTTCACATTATTTAAAATACTTTATTTTAATTCATGAAACATTGATGGTTTCTGGCGTCACTTTATGGAATTTACTTGTATTCATAATGAATTCTTGAAGCATGTTTTTGTCTGAATGTTGATGATATATTTCAGTTTAGGATGAAGAAATCAGACTAGCTGTCCTTGATTTGAAGGAAATATAGTATTACAAATATCTAATGTAATCAGCAAATATGTATATTGGCCCACTGGCAGTAAGAGGGGTAATACATCAAATGCATTTATGTCATGCAAGTGAATATTTTCCCCACAAATCATCATGCATTAACTATTTATTCCTTTCCACATGTAGCGCAAAAACGTTTTTTTTTCCTTTCAGCTACTGACCTCTCTAGCAATAAGGCAACCTAAGATATACCCTATCTACTTTTCATTTTGTCATAGATAAACCCTCCAAATGTAAATATGTAATTTCTTATTGTTATTTCTTGGTCTTTGTTCTTTTTCATCAGAGATCTCATGTTCCTCTTAGTTGTGACATGATTATTGTGTCTGCTGCATGTACTAATTAAGAAATTCTTCTTTGTAGTGTATCTCCGTACATCCCCTGAGGTGGCATTGGAGCGAATCAAGAAACGTGGTCGCAATGAGGAAAGGGAAGTTCCTTTAAGCTACTTGGAACAGTTGCATGCATTGCATGAGAAATGGCTGTGTGAAGAGAAAAATAACATCTCTGCTATACCGGTATGTACATAATTGTCACTATGAGAATCATTGCTAGTGAAATATGTAATGTACATAATTACATATATTAACAAGAGATTGATGTTTTAGAAAACTGGATGAGTTCTTGATGGTATTTCATCCTAGTGGTGTAGAGTTTGGCGTCAGTGTATACATTCCTATAGCATGATGCATAGAGTTCACCATAGTAATACATTGGTATACATATTTCTATTTGAATAATTGTATGGCATGAAATGCAGGACTGGAGCCATTAGTGTAAATGCTTGCTATTTGACCTCTACATATTGGGACAGAATACTATTACATTGAGTATAGTGTTTTGGTGTGATTTCAGCATTAATTTTCTCTCAACGTGAATTTATAGCTAAGAAGCTACACTGAAAATGCATGTCTGTATTTCTTTATCAGTGTATGTTTTGATTTATTCCATACTAATGAAGTTTTAATAAATTTTCTTTTAAATTCATTCTAGGTTCTTATAATTGATGGTAACCAGATCCTTTCAAAAATGGAGGATGATATTAAAAGATGTGCCCAGTTAATTTTAGACAGTAAAAGCCAAAATGCTTCAAATATTTTAATGCAATCAAATGTCCCCGTCTAGGTGGTGATTATGAAGTATTGTCCTGAAGACTGAATTTTTTTAAAAAGTGATTTCCTTTACTGGTCATACTGAACTGATTTTTAGTATATTGTATTAATTTTGATCAACTGTCTGTATGACTTTTCCAAGGAAAGAAATCAGGGACACAATTAGTTACTGCAATCTAATAAACATTTAGCGTAAATATGAAAGGCTGTTCTGTATTCCCCATTAACATTTCAGGGGTTAGAATAATCTTAAGTGTTTAGTGGTAAAAAATTGTGAAAATGTCTAAATATGGCTGTGGCTTTTGTGTGACTATTGAAAAAGTTATTGAAGCAAATAAGACGATTTGTGTGTGTGGCAAAAATGTTATTATATAAGTTTAGTTATCATTAACTTTAAGAGCTCATGGTATTTAGTATTTTAAGAATTTGAAATTCACCAAACTGGGAGACCCAGGAAGTAGAGAGAGATTTTCAATGAAGTTAAATTTAATTTTAGTAATAATTTTATGGAATATCATATTCGATTCAGCTCTCATCATAAAATATCCTGATTAAATCATGGCAATTAGTGCATCAAACAGCATAAACTTGGTTTATGATGTTTGATGAAAACCCCTAATTTCACTATAATTCTGTGTATCATATTGGTTGAGTTAGTCTCATAGGTTACATACCTGCTTTGTAAACCAAAGACTTAATAATTACGTGAAAACTTTAAAATTTTCATGATATTTATTTACTGAAGAAGTTATTGCCACTAGATATTAATGTAGTATATTCTCCACTGGGAAGGATTATTTTATTTTTGTTCAAGTATTACACTTTGCAATAGCAGAAATTCCACAGAAAAAAATCATTCGCCTTGATCGTGTTCTCACGTCCCTACTATTTATTACACTTAAGTACAGTTTTATGCAAATTATTAGGTCTATGAAAGTGCTCCAGTTGTACGTTTGTTATGGTTCTAAAAATTTAAAAACATTGATAATCAAAGGGGGCCTAAGACTGTTTTGGTATCTCCACTGCAAATGAAGAAAAGCCTCTACAAGGTATAAATTTTACTAATTTTATTCTGCATAATTATGGTGAAATTTTTTTGACATTTTATATTCTTTTATATTATCTTTGTGTATATAAATTTTCTTTTGTACAAGATAATTGAATTATTGCTAGCCTCTTACATGTATGTGAAGTATTCAATATCATATTATAATAAGGTAGAATACCGTAATTCTTTAAGCAAATCAGCTATGTATTATCTGTATATCAAATTAGCCATCTTTCAGTTATGATTTCTCTTGTTGAAAATTTTCAATTTTCTAACCAAAGTGCATTTTCAATTTCTTGTCTTTAGAAAATTCCATACTTCTAAGATGATTTTTCAAGTCGTGTAAATTTAAGGCATCATTCTAATCAGATTGCCAGGATTTATCTTAAAAGATGGTGGACTTAATGAGCCAAGATTGTTAGCATTCCAAGGACACATGCTACACCAGAATTGTCCTGATGGCAAAAAATAAATGTGATCATTGTATAATTTTGTATGAAAATAAATATATTGAGTGAAATTCGATCAATCTCCTTATTGACTAGAATATTAGTCTTCAGTATTTGTAGCCGGCCGCTGTAATCAAGTCATTAACCCCTTAACTGGGGTAAGCGACTATAGTCGCGAGCCATTATCTCATCCCAGTTGGGGTGTGCGACTATAGTCGTGTGCTGCGTTCTTATCTCTATCTTGCTGGGGAAGGTAAATATATTCGCCTGCCGCGTTCCTAATGTATGCTATGAGACTCTGGTCTGTCATCTTTTCCTTTCTTTAACTTATACGCTTATTATGTGAATCTTATATTTCTTTTATGTTGGTTTCCTCATAACATGAATTTATTTTCATTTGAATAGTGTATCGCCATATTTTCGTACTGTTCTGTCATGAGGCTATGAATTGTATTTGATCTCATCACTTGACATTTATTTAAACATATAATTGACACTTGAAAATTTAACTGGCATATAATATTATTTATATTACGAAATAGTTTTATGCTTTTATTTAGTTCTGACAATAAATTCGAATTTCGTAAAATATTTTCTTTCGTATCTTTTACTACTTGCCCATTTATCTCCGTGCTATATAAAACGCTGCAAATGATCATTTCCTTTTTCCTATTATTGCAATAATTATTTGGAATTGTTTTTAAAAAAGACCTATTTTACAGTCTGTTGAATGAAGAAATTCAATTTGTAAATACCTATGGGGAACCTTTTAAAGTTCAGCTTCTTTTTTTTTTCGAATAAACCCCCTTCGTGTAGTTCTTTATCCAAGCCAGATCGTAATCAGACAATAATCACATATAATTATTGTTTTTATCACTATGCACTTATTATTACTGAAGTTTATAATATTCATGGCGATTCTTCTCGTGCAATTCTTTATGATTTTGATATTGAATAATGCAGCGTTGTTCCGAATTCCTGGATGACGCGTACGAGATATTCGTTCATTTCTTATTCCACATTATATCACTTGATAAACTATTGGATCTTCCTTGCTGTTTAGCTTTTTTTGCCGTTCATGGTAAATTCCTCCTGGTTTGTGTTTCAATCGCCGTGAAGTGAGCTTTCAATATTCAAGCGTATTATTTTGCAAACTAGCCTCGTTTTCATCACTCACGGGACAGGGGATGGGGGATGAATGTGTTGAGTTTCCCTTCCCTACTCCACTTCCCTTTTTCCTCCTTCTTGGGGAGGGTGTCACCCAAAAAGTTGTGAGATGGTCGAAGGACTGACGCACGTGTCCCTTCCTCCCCCGCATCCTTTTTATCTCCTTCTAAGGAAGGGTGCCACCGAAAAAGGTGGGAGATGGTCGAGGGACTGACGCACGTGTCTAAGGAAATCCCTCCCTGGTATCTTATGCTTTGGAGGAATGACCAGCGTTGACCGCATGCGGTCCCTTTGCTGCGGTTCTTGGAATATTCGGGGCCTGGTTCATCTCAATGTATGTGCGAATGTGTTCGGCTCTCTTCACTTTGTTTGCGTTGGGAAGGGTGAACCACCCAAGAGTTGGAGTTATTCCGTTATGACCGCTAGCACTCAGTGCCTGCGACTGGGGACCCCAATAAAAGGGAAAGGTTACTTCCGAAAAAGCCCTGGCAGAAAACGATTCTCACCGCTTTTTCTTATCCTCAAACAGTTTGTTTCCTTCCGTGGTCGCGAGCAGACGCATGCGAAACATTTGCTAGTTACCAAGTTCCTTTATTTTCTCGTGAGAATCATAGTTATTCATGGCGAAAAAAGGCTTGCTGAAATTGACATTGCAGAGATGTTAAATCTTAGTGGTGATAGTGATGAGAGTGAGGAAGAGATTTTGGTGTCTGCCGAAGGAGTAGCTGGTCCAAGTAGAGTTGAACCCGCTGTAAGACGGAAGGCAGTGGAGCTGCATGAGTCTTCTGGTGCGGATTCAGAGGAGGAGAGCAGCGATGATGAATTAGTGCAGGAGGAGATTTTGGATCCGGAGTGGAGTGATCAAGGTGGACCTCGACCACAATTTCGGGCAAAATATTCTCCAGGCCTGAGTGATGAACTTTTGAGTAAGAAAAGTCCAATTGATATTTTTGAACACTTTTTTGATGACATTTTATGTAATTCTATTGCCGTACAAACAAATATTTATGCAAATCAGCAAATTGGTGAAAAAAGTAGGAGGAAACAGATGAAAAGAAAAAGTCGTGAACAAGACTGGGTTGAAACTGACAAGGAGGAAGTGAAATTATTTTTTGGCATTCTCCTTTTGCAGGGAATAATACAAAAGCCGAAATTAGGGCAGTATTTTTCTCGCAATAGATTACTGGCTACGCCTATATTTTATGAAATGATTACAGAGAAAAGATTTTTTTTGCTGCTGAAGTTTTTGCACTTTGCCAACAATGAGGAATACCAGTCCAATGCTCAAGTTTCCCCAAAACTTTATAAAATAAAACCTATCATGGACAATTTGGTCTCAAAATTTAAGGAAAGTTGCACTCCTGAGGGGTTGCTATCTGTTGACGAAAGTTTGTTGCTGTGGAAAGGTCGCCTCGGTTGGAAAGTATACATTCCAAAGAAACGGTCAAGATTTGGCATGCAATCCTTTAAATTGTGTGACTCCAAAACCGGGTATGTGTGGAACATGCTTGTGTACACGGGAAGGGACACTGAACTCGCTGAAACAGTGAAAGGCATTGACGTTTCAGGTTTTACAAGACCTTCCAAATTAGAACTCACTCTCTTTCAAGATTTGCTTTCACAAGGGTATACAATAGGAATAAATAATTACTTCAGTAGCCCTGAACTTTATATTTTTTGACAAAATTTGAGACTGACACAATTGGAACAGTACGAAAGAACAGGAAAAACGTCCCAAAAGATGTTATGCAAAAGGTGCTGAAAAAAGGTGAAGTAACTGCAGCCTATCGAGGGAAATTGATGGCAATGAAGTGGCGGGATAAAAGGGATGTGTGCATCTTGAGTACTTTGCATGATACCTCTATGGTAGATGTCCCAAGTAGAGGAGAAGGAACAAAACAAAAACCCCAGGCTTGCGTAGATTACAACGATGCAATGGGAGGAGTGGATTTGTCAGATCAGTGCATAGTAACATACAGTGCGGCCCGAAAGAGACTAAAAAAATATTATCAAAAGATATTTAGGCACCTATTAGATATAACAGTATTCAATTCATTTGTTTTATACAAAAAACAAGGGGGTGGTTTGTCACAACTCGAGTTCAGGATGACACTTATTGAGGACCTGTTCCTGAAATATGGCAAAGCCGCAGCAGAAAAAGAGTCAACGATTAGGGAAAAAAGATCCAAAATACAAACACCTGGAAGACTCACAGGCCGACACTTTCCAAATCTCAACCCACCATCAGGCGCGAGAAAACACGGCGTGAAGAGATGTGTCGTTTGCAAGGCTAAGGGGCTAAGAAAAGAGACAATATTTTATTGCAACGAGTGTGATGCCCCACTATGTGCGGCACCGTGTTTTCGATTGTATCATATATTACCAAATTATTGATTTTTCAATCAATATGAACATTTTTGTGAAAATATTGAGCGTGGCAATAAAATTGTTTAAATTTAAATTTCTTAACATTTAGGGTTAAAATAACTATAGGTTTTTCTAAGTAGCACATCACATATGTTTATGTTACCAAAATTGCATTTGATTCAGCAAAACGTTTTGAAAATGAGCCATAAATACCTTGAGTACTCCATAATATATAGGGTAACAAATTATGCCGCAAAAAAGATGGTTAAAAATGTTAAAATGCATGAACACCCCTAGAAGGACTATATTCACCCATTTTTGTATCCCAACAGTCGAAAAATTAAAAAAAAATGTGTTAAAAAAATATAAACTTTTAAATTTTAAACATTAAAAATTTAAACAATTACATATTTGTATAGTAATTACATTTTAAAATTATAATGCACTTGTAAAATTCATTTTATTTGAATTCAATACGTGTATTTCTAATTTGAAATACCTGGGGTAATAAAATTATCAAATCTGTATTTTATTGCGCTAATTACTGTGAAATGAAAAAACAATCATTGTAAATGCTAGATGAAAAACTTTCTCAAAGTGATAAAGCAAAATTAATGTTAAATAAATGAAATCCAATGTAACTATGACCACATGTATGTTTATTATGTTATGAATAAGCAAAAGTTACGTATTTTTCAGCGTAGAATCTGAATCTGTGAAAAATATGTGCATGTTCTGTTTGAAAAAATGAACTTCCGGTCTGAATAGCTCATTTCCGGTGTAAATCGGAAGTTGATTTTATGACCATTCGATAGAGCATACCCCATTTACTAATGAATGAGCCAACAGTTTCTGAAAAATAATCTTTCCTGGCAACTTTTACGGGGTGGACGGGTGGTTTTGGACACCCTGTATATAAAAACAGCAACAATAGAATTACCAAAAAACAAGTAAATTTATTGCAGAAAAAATAACCTACTATCAATATATGTGGATAACATTTACCTGGATCAACATTTACGGATGCAATAACTACCTATATCTCATTACTTCTAATATAAAGATCACTTTCCTTACCACATACTCATCAAGCAATACATGTTTGAAAACCGTATAACTAGGGACTGGAAAAAATAACATCTATACTTTGCCAAATTAGCATCTATTTTTTTACGAAATCAGCATTTATTTTCCTGAAATTAGAATTATTTTTTATCATCGAATAACATAGAATTAAATATCAACTCTTAAGCTTGTTTGCACAACAAGTAAATATGTATATCATTACTTCAATCAATAAGTTTGTTTAAACTTATGCAACCCCTTTTATGACAAATTAATCTGACACTAACAATTTTTACTAACATGAGAAAATGAGTTTAAAAAAACTGTCATGAAGTTTATAACTAATTTACTTTAGAAAAAAAAGATTATTTAAAAAAATGGTCACCTAGTTTACGCCTGATTTATTTTAGAATGGAACTCGACTTCATGCTAATACCTACTGATCATATCAAAGGTTGTTTCCAGGTTCAAGTACAGTCACTTCCAAAAATAAGTTAACACTTCAAGGCCGAAATTAACTTTTAGTGTGTTTTTTTTTGGAAGTGACTGTACCTGTATAAAAAGCAAGCCAGTCATGGGGAAGGGGAACTTTTGAATGCCTTTTTATTTACAGTTTATGTGGGCTTTGAATCGAATCAAATGACATGCTACAAAAAAAAAGCAATATGATCTTTTAAATTAGCTCTTCTGTCATTCAGAACTGTCTTATAGTGCGAAAAAAAAAAGCTCTCTGTCCACATTATTAGTAGGTGTATGCACTGTTTTGATGGCTTCTCTGGAGAACTTCGCATGTTCATCCTTCATTAAGAGAAGAATTGAAATGAAATTGACTTCTCTGTTGGTAGGTTTCTCTATCTCCTCACGTAACATGTTCTTCAGTGCCCTGTAGCCATGGCAAAATTCTTCTGGTTTAAGGTCTTTACACCTGTTAATATACAAAGCCTTCTCCACAACATTAGAAGGTTTGTTTAATATTATACTTTTGACTGAAAAGACCTCCCAAATATTCACGAAAACTTTTCAATTTGGATAATTTTTCATTAATGCAGAAAGTTTATATTTAAATTTCAGCTTCAGACCTGAATTTATCTTTCATCATTGCACTCTCAATCTCAGAAAAATCTTTCAGAGCAGCTGAAGTCTTCACTCCTAAATGCCATTCAAGAATGACCTAAAGCTCAATTCCAATTGATTTCAGCTTTGCGTACAGGGCGTTCCGTGGGGTAGGATGAATCCTCCAGCAATAATGACAAATCAACAGGTGTCTTAGCATTTTCTGTGACAAACTGAATTAGTGCACTGAGGGCCATTATGTGCTCTTCACTGACTATAGGTATACTTCACAATGTTTTTTTTCTCCAATGCAACTAGTACATTGCAATGCTAACAAATAAGGATTTTACTATAGGAAGTATCAAGTCCATTAACACCACGAGTATGTTTGAGCTCGTTCAAACACAGTAAGGTATTGCGTCCCATCTTCCCCAAGCAAAACTCCCAAATACGTATACAGTAAAAACCCTTAATTACACTTTTATAGGGACTGCTAGAAAAAAGTGTAAATTGCTGGTAAATGCAAATAGTGAGAATGGACAATTTCCAGTTTTACATGCATACCTTAACAATATAGAGTAAATATATGAAGAAGAAACACTGACAAACTGAATCAGAGCAATATTATTAATCATTTCTTTAAGTATTGAGCTGTCCTGATTTATTTTTTACAATATATTTCAACCAATGTTTTAAACAACCATATGGTTGGTTGGGTCTGGGTTGAACTTGGCAACGTCTAATGATGCACATTGTTAGGTCCATAATTCCCAAACTTATAAACTGTGCAATGACAAAGCCATTCACGGTGATGTTTGATGATCTAGATCTTAAAAATCACTTTTCAAGTTTGCATTCCTTCATACGAAGAGATCTTGGCATTTTCTTTTTGTTGACAGATGTCTGCACTGTCATTCATAATTGTCTTATAGAGCGAAAAAAAAAGCTCTCACTGTCCACATTATTAGTAGGTGTACCTATGTCTAGCACGTTTCTGAATCATCATGATTTTTCATAATTGTGTCTATCGTAGAGAACAGTAATCTGATGTTGCCCTACATCAGTGCGAGTTGCATCATGAGAATCCACATATTTTATTTATGCCTAAACAGAAAATATTCTAGTTGCTGCAATAGCTTCCACGGTGATTAGAAGATTACTCAGAGCTTACTTACTTTGGAGCGTAAATATTTCATCTTTCCATTACTAGTGGCTCTGGGTACTGTCCCACTATGCCACTAAGTTCAAATTATTCCATAAAACGGAGCATATTACTTCTCTAGTGTTTTTGAAGTGTACTTATATGCACAAAATGAGGTAAAAAAAAGTGCTTTATACAGAATGGTAGGTATTGCTAAATGTCATTAAAAGTAATTTTGTTTTTTTTTTTATCTATCGCATTCCAACCCGCATATCTAACTCAAACAGTGGGAAAACGGAAAATGCTATAGTGCAAATACATAGTTGTACATATGCTGCAGGTATAGGGAATAGGATGGGACCCTATAAAAATGAGGTAAAAGCGGGAAAACGTAAATTCCGATAACGCAAGTATGAAGTTTTACTGTACATGGTATTTGTCGATAATTGGGATAACCCACTAGCAACTAAGTTTCAAAGCCTGAAACTTCATACTTTCTAAGTCTGATACCTTCTACGAGGAAATGAAAGAAATCATCCGTGGACCAATGTTCAATCGCTCTTAAAGATCGTGAATCACGTTTAAAACCACATTTCAGATGTACTTTTACTCTCATCGATCCTCCTGGCCTTAGATTTTTCCAGCGAGTGCACCCATTTTCTCTAAGTCTGATACCGTCTACGAGGGACTGAGAAAAATCATCCATTCATATCCATTTGAATGGATATGACATTTTAATCCATATGGGATGAATAAAAAATATAATTTTCAGGTCTAGGAGACATATAAGATATTTTCTAGTCATCTTGTAAACATTTAAGATATTTAAAACGTTGAAGATATGCTGTAGATATTTTGTGCTATATGGGTACTAATGATGATAGTGATACACACATAATGCATATACATTAGCACAGTACGTCCGTTGAATGAAACTGAGGTCAGGTAAATGGTAGAATATTAGGTCAACGAGGGAGGAAAGCTATGCAATGGATGGGTAAAATCCAGTAATATAGGATTAATGAAGAGAAAAGTGCGAATAGGTGCATGAAAAAATTATTACTTAAAGGGTCATTATTCAGAGTTGTTCTAGTATACGGATTCACTATATCTTTGCTAAAACTCTTGGATAACAAACCCCATGTAGCTGAGAATGTGCTAAGTGAGATAATATCCAGCTTAACATTTTTATCAGGAACGTTTTTGGTCGTTGTTAAGAACGTAAACTAATTAACTAATGTTATATATAATTTATATTTATGGGTTAGAATGATACGGGTCAGCGGTTATTTGTTGCTAGGAAAGCCGTGTGACATTATCGCAACGAATAGCCGCAGCCCCATCTCACTATGACCCATACAAATATAAACTGATATAAAATTAGTTGATTAAATCACGTTCTTAACAATGATGTATTATAACATTAGGATATCTAAGAATTGCAACGTAATTAAAATAGCATTTGTTGGACCACACAGAGCCAAGAAAAACGTTTCTGATAAAAAAGATTACAGTATCATTTCTTGGGCAGATAAAATTCTGAAAGTTAAAGGAAATGCATAAAACATTTTTCTTTATATGTATTTCGTTAAAATTTTAATAAAATAATTTGAAGGGTATTTGAGAAATGAGCTATTAAGCTCTGTGTAATAGTGGGACACGTAAAAAACAGCCACAAAACTTTAATAAGAAATATAATAAAGAAAATTAAAGTGCACAAAAATTAACGTAGAATTAAACGACAAAAAATATATGATTAAATTTTCTGTAGTTATTTTGTTTACTGCGTAAACACCCTTCAAAATCGAGTGCACATAATATTTTGGTCGACAGTAGGTGTCCACCGCGGCATTCCTCTAGCGTAACTAGCACGCTCCATCAATGTGAATTATCGGCTTACTTTTCCTCCCAAAAACACACACTACACTGCTAACACCACGTGCTCAACTGGGAACGAGATTAATAAATGGGAAGGCATGCACTAGCTCAAATTGGAACGGCGAATTTTAAATGCATAGCAACATCATATGCTCCGCTTTTGTTTCGAGGTAAGGAAACCCACCTCCCTTGTGAGCTTCCAGTCCCCAGTATCAAGTATGACGGGGCTTTGGTTTCACCAGCTCATGTTTCGTTTGGGCATATCCTAACGAGAGAGCCAGTCCAATGCAACTGCATTCGGCAGTCGAATACAGCGACAGTGTTGTTATACAGTAAAAACTCGAAATTACGAAGTCGACGGGACCGGAAAAATCGGAACTTCGTAATATCAAATTTCGTATCAACGAGTATCTTTCAAAAACATCGCGATGAAGCTCTTTTTCGTTTCCTTAAATTAAGATGAACTCTCGTGACGTACTTGCATAATTTGCGAAGTTATAATTCATAAAAGTATACTTAAATGTGTGTTCATGCCCACAAAGTGCAAACAGTTTAACGCAACTTATTTGTCGGAGGTTGATTCTTCCGATTTTCGGGATTTCCACCACATCGTTCCATCTTTTCACGGCGGAAATCCCGCAACTCGGAAGAATAAACTTCCAACTAAGCCCCGCGGAAATTTACATCGCGACAACTAACTTGCCGTTCTTTTTTTTTCCAATGCATGATTAGGCAATTAAGTGTCTTTGCAAAATTTTTGTGCAGTTTGGAATAAGCCTATGAAGCTTCCCCAGCCAGCACAAATAAACATTTTACCTTCAATTTATTTGAAATTTACGTAAATATGTCGTAAACTGTTTATTTGTTTACAAGTTGCTCACGTAAACTTCTAAGATGCATCTCGTAAAAATCGCGGCCACATGTCCTCATCGTGGAGTAAGCAACACAGAAGCGGTTTACCAGAACGACCGCCATAATGCATACGCATCAAATACTTTGTTTGCCATATATATTCCCTCACTACGTATTAAATGTGCAATTAAATCCAGTGTACCACGTTTAAAAATTTTCACAAATAAAAAGGTAAAAAAATAAAATTACATATACATCACTAGCATCGCTTTCGCCCCTAGGTGGCTCAGGGAACCGAACCCGTGTCGTTCATATCTCGGCACGCTACCACCAGGCTAACTGCTTCGTTGATGTGAGTGTTGTCGGATTGCTAGTTGTTGTGACGCAGTTCATGCATGAACTTGCGCCGGTTCATGAATGCGAAGTAAAGTTTCAATAGTTGATTATAACTATAATTCATTACATAACTGTAAGTTAAGACTATCGAATGAACTGTAGTAATGATTTACGATCGAATTTGCTTTCCTAAATTGTCGAACACATGAATCCTTCGTTAATTGTGCTGGAGTGACAACACCCCTTAGAAAAATCTTTGAAGATTAAAAATTAATTTCTCTTCACCAATGGTTATGATTACTGGTGAGCACCAATTAACTACTTGTGAATGATGATTAATTACTAATATTTGCAGTGATTACCTACTTATTTCAAGGGAGCTCAGGGGTGGATTTTGGAACAAATATCAAACTGCTATCTCATATCGGTGATCAGCTTGAAACATATGTACTCCACATTTAATGAAAAAGATACTTGAAACTACTTCATGTATCTACATGTTAACTTTATGAGCCAAATATTTTCATTAAACATACGCGCAGAGTATAATCTATGACATAATGCTGTAAATTTACTAATTTCTTAATGGCCCACACTCGTAAGAATCACGTAAATTCGTTTACGTTAGCGGTTTAAAAACCGTTTACGAGATGCTTACATATGCATTAAGCATTTACGTTTACGTTCATTCTCATAAAATGATTGCTTAGAATTTACGTAAACATGAAATAATACGGGGAGATTATGTTTACGTATACACACGCACATTAAGTTTACGAGGATTTTACGTAAACATGTTACCGTGTGCTGGCTGGGCCATAGCGCATTTTTCTATATTATTTCCTAACTGGAGAACTCTTTAACTGAAGCGTGAGCGATGTTTATTCATCAGTAATACTGATTGATGCATACAATAAGGAAGTGTGTGACTTGCGCGATCATTGGCACCAGATATTGAAATTAGAGGAATAAAATTTCGTTAGAAGATGGTCCTTTCTCCGCGTCAGGCATAATATATGTATCTACCTACGTTAAGCTAAGATAGTGAAATAAGTTTCTCTCGCGGATGCTATAACGTGTATTTCGTATAAATAATGATAAGCCCATTAATTTCCCGAAATAACAATCGTTTTTCTCCCTTGGATTCAGCGTATTTGTGCGTGGTTATTTCCGAGATGATAGAGCTGAAAGAAGAGCTTATAGAAGAGTCCAGCTGTGTACCTCCTTTCAGAAGTAGGGTGTACAAGCCACGCACTTCAACGGTGAAGGTTGATAGTTCCTTTTACACTTCATCGGCTACTAACGATGCTAACATTACAAATCAATAATTTTCGTTTTTCACTCTACTACATGAAAGCTTCAGTTGTGGTTCTATTCAGATTAGGTCTGCCTGCCTGCTCTTCATTCATTATATCTCAGAATTCTTTTAAACATTCGCTATTGAATTGAAATGTGGGATATTTTTGCTAATCGTTTTTCCTTCGCTTACGATCAAGCAAGGAGACATGCGTCCAAGCATTGCAGCTCCAGGTCAGGCCACGCATGAAGCTGGAAGCTGCCTTCGTTCCCTCCTTTCCCCCTCGCTGTGGGTGGGGGTTACTCCATTCGCCCGCTCATAAAAACAGCTGCTAGGCCCATGGTCTCGTAGTGTCTTACGTCTGTTGTGAGGGTGATCCACCTGGGATTCAAGGCCAAGGGCTGCGCGCGAAGAATAAACCTCGAATGAATCATCAGCTTTACGCCGAATAGTCGCATCTTATCTTCCTCCTCCCTTACCTCAATTTGCTGCGTCGGCGGAGAGGGAAGACATGACTCTGGCGAGTGGAGCTTTTACCATGAATCAAGATATGCCCGCCAAACAATATTTACGCTGAGTTAGACCCATCGGCGTGCACAGATTCCTTGAGATTGGGGAGGGAACTTCGTGCTGGTATGGGGGGCCTGCAAGGTCACCGTGGGGCATCTCATGCTAGCCTAGCGTTGAGGGGGTGGGACGGAGGGGCACTCGAAGGGGTCTGATATCCCGGAGGGCGGGCACGGGGGGCTTGGGTGTGAGGGGGATGGCTCGTGCCCACTCATAGAGCGGGAAGGGGGGACACGGAGGGTCAATTGAAGGGGAAATATAGCCAGTGTGGGAGGGATAGGTTAGCCGCAAGTGAGAGAGAAAAAGCACTTTTACTTATTTGATTCAACTTCTTGAATCATTTTCACCTTCTCCTCCAACGATGTTCCCCTTCTCTTTCTCTTTGGTTGTGATGGTTCCATGTCCATGACAGTTAAAACACTTGGAACTCCTTTCCTCAACGCCTCTACCCAAAGATCCTGGCCAATTCGTTTCTTGCTTCCGCACTGGCTAGGTACCAACTAACTCCCACCCCCGATGTCCTCCGGGGGGGTGTCGTCCGATAGCACAAGGAAGAGATGAAAGCGCCTCCAATTGGGCTAGGATGCTGACGAGGCTTTCTGCTCCTTCTCGTGACTTTCGGCATCTCATAGGATGGTTCCACTTACCCTCTTCTTGTTTATATCTCTAATAAGGATAAAGCTACAAAACACTTAAAAGTTTCTTTATCGATCTGCAGGAACGCATCTCTCTTTTAGGATATTTCTTCGATCGCTATGTTTGAGTGAAAGGGGAGGAGGGTACACCATTTTCCGATATAAATATATATATATATGGGCGCTTGAGCGTTTTTTCCCATTGATTATGCATGCGCCCAGAACTAGTCTTCCTTTAGAATTAATGTGCGTTAAACTAAGTGGCCCTATGAACCATGCGAACTCATACTTTCTCTGATTTTCTTTGCTGTTGGCGGTGGAAGAAGGGAAGGGAAATGCGTAGGAAGAGCCTTGCTCGATGACTACATCAAAACGCTCAATGAGGACGGTAAATTAAACATGAGTCCTTCGATGATAACTATTGCCAGCCGGAATAATTATGGCGTCGAGCAAGGTTGAGTGTAATCAGTCTGAAATAGTGAGAAAAAAAGCTTCCTTGGGTTATATTCACGACTGAATCTACCGCTCGAACAACATAGCACCATCTCCGATACATGTCATAGTTATTGCAAACGCGCAGCAAACGATTTCTATACCAGGAATATTCATCATGGATTTATGTTTGGGAAAACTGGTAACAAAAAATGCCATGGATCATGAGAGGAAAATGCTGGTTGTAGCAATTAGTCTCTCGCCGGCGAGTATATCCGTACCTACACGACTACTTTACATTTTTTTACTCGTTGGCAACTCTGTGGACTCGTGGTAACAAAGCAAAACGCATTTTTTGTCCGATTGGTTCCATATTTTATGAGCTACGATTCCTACGATTCAAAGTCGTCCTTAAGGTTTGGTATCACTGGGGCGTCCAGCGGCCACGTCCAACTGTCGCGTCTGGACGTCGCGGCTAACCGACGTGGCCGGGTGGTTTCATTCAGGCGTCTACATCCTGTTTCCGCGGCTGGGCGATGTGGGAGAATGTGTATTTAGTTTAATTACAAATTTATTATCGGTTTGTGTTTACTGAGAGTGAGTTGATTTTACGCTTAAATGGATGGTGACGATTTAGTTTTGTTGGAAGACGAAGAAAAGGACGACCAATGTTGCAAGTAGTTTTACAAAAAAGACCTGGAAAGGACGCGTAGTATAAAATGTGGAGAGAGGAGAGCAGAAAAATCACCGAAAATTGGGACTGCCCGACTAGGTGTCTGCGTCTCGACTGCTCTCGAAACAGTCGATACGCAGACGTCGGGCATCAGCCGTCGAACACGACGGCCGAGACGAATCAGTGAAACCGAACCCGTTTGATATAGATTGGATGAGTAAGGCAGTGGCTTCCGGCTGCTGGACGCGGACGCCGCACGCGGCCGCGGGATGCCCCAGCGAAACCACACCTTTACTATTGTAGCATTGAAAAAAGAGATATCGTTCAGGTAATACATTCAGTGCACAATGTATTCGGCGACGATGATTAATTAGATGTTTAACTCTGACAAGGAGCGCCGGAAAACGTTACTGTGAGCCATCACTATTCGTATAAACGAGTAACTTTTTCACGTCAGGACCAAGATCCGAGGTTCGTAATTTTAAAACTTCGTTATTTCGTAATATCGCGAACAGTTACATACACTTAGATACCCTTTTGGTCGGGACCGAAGATATTGCTTCGTAAAATCAAAATTTCGTAATTTCGAAGTTCGCATTTTCGAGTTTCTACTGTATCACTTATTTTAAAGGCCTGTTGGCCAGGTTGCGTCAGGAAGTGGTACAATTGTTTTTTAAGTAGCTGTACAATGATTCACTTCACCTTAAGCAGAAATGAGAAAGGAAAACACATCAAAAAACACAATTTAAGCTAGGTACTTCATGAAATGTGGTTTTCAAGTTGAACATTTGTTAACATTGAGTTATAATGGATCCCATTTATTTCACATGCCTATTGGCATATAAAATCCACACAAGTTTATAAGTGGGGCCAGTTTCTTTCCTTCTGCTTTTTCAAAATCATCCAACGTCCAGAATGTTATAATGAAATCACAGGGAATTGTCTTGTACTATTTACTATAGAACTTATATTTCCATTCCATGCATAGTAATGTTTGATACTTACATCTAATACTAAGGCAGTAAATTATATCTTTTTGACAAAGATTGTTCTTTCACATGAAAATATATTAGATAACAAAATAGTATTTTGCAACTGAATCCTAAACACTTAGCACCTAAGTGTGTATCAATACAAACTTATATAATTTTTCTTCATAAATTTCACGGATTTTCTCTTAAAATACATATATCTCTTCAAAATAAGCTTAGGAATAATCATAAAAACTAGAACATAGGCAGATTTGGTACTCTGCATTTTACACAGCCAATTAACTTCAAGCACAACTTAACAAATGTCATTATCCCCAAGTAGTATACAACATTGGGGCAATAATGGTCCGATGTTGGCCCAATGTCATATGCTACTTGGGTATCTTTAATCCAAAATGAAGCCGTATCAATAATAGATCCCTGTCATGCAGATGATGGTGGCTCAGGTTTTCCTCTTCTATTAGCCCATCCCTGAACAGCTTCACGCTCTTTTCCTTTCCACAGGGCTTTAGAGAGTATCCCCACAGCAGCTTCCTCTTCCCGTCTTGAGTTCTTCCAGTCCAGTAACATTTGGTAAATGGACTATAATAAAAGAAAAAGTATTATTATGAACAAGCATAATTTAATAATAGTATTATTTATATCTCCTTCGTATCTGGTTCTGGGAACTATTTGTTGTCTAACTCGTCAGCGCTATGGACAGCTGATGCAGAGGTCAGCTCTTTCCCAGACAGCACAGCCACTGGTATACAAATTGTAATTCCCTTGTACAGTTACAAATTGTATAGTTTTCGTAAAAAAATGTGTAATAAAATTGTATTACAGGACATTTCATACAAAGCAATCGTAATACTATTGTATCACAGCATCAAAAATACAAGGAATATACAAATTTGTATAACCATCGTATTACAGTTGTAACACGAAAAATAATACAAACGTTATGTGCGCGCACATACGAAGTTGCCTATGTGGCCAATGGTAAAATGATTGTAAAACATCATTAAAATACCAAGAATATACAAATTTGTATAACCATTGTATTACAATTGTAACACGAAAAATAATACAAACGTCTTGTGCGCGCGCATACGAAAGTGCCTATGTGGCCAATGATAAAATGATTGTGAAACAGCATTGAAATACCAAGAATATACAAATTTGTATAACCATTGTATTACAATTGTAACACAAAAAATAATACAAACGTCTTGTGCGCGCGCATACGAAGGTGGCTATGTGGCCAATGGTAATATGATTGTAAAACAGCACTAAAATACCAAGAATATACAATTCGTAAAGCCAATGTATTACATTTGTATTAATAATAATAGTACAAAAGTATTGTTCGCGCGCTTGCAAAAACTTGGTGTGTTTCTTTAGCGCAGGACACCGCTAGTATCGCCAATTTATGTTTGTTTATTATGAATCCGCCGACCCAAAGCAACGTTAGTAAGCTTTTACTCCTTTTAATTGTGTGCGTACTTAAGTCCTTTACGAGTTGTACTGTTTATGAGACTTAATGGAAAGTGTAAATGCTTTTGAACGTAATTGTTACGATTTAGATCTTGGTAAGAGTATTATGTATTTTTCCTTAATGCCTCTGTGCGTAATAATTTTAATTTCCTCGATTTACGTAGAGCGTAGTTAACTACAAGTTCAGCCATGGTTTATAGGGCCTGGTTACACAATGCATGAACCCGTGTGATTCCATGTTCGTGTGGATGGACGAAATTATAACCGGTTCTATTGCAATGACGAGTACCCATTCATTCACGTAAGTTGTTACATGGTTTCATGGTTTCACGATGATATTTTAATGGAGTGGATGAGGCATCCTTTAGTACATGAACTTGCACAGTTTATGCAATGTGTGACCCGACCTACAAATTGTGCACCCTTTAACTGCGAATGCGGTAAATGTGCATGAGCGTTTCACATAGCGTTTACTTTTCACGCCTTCATTCCTCCACGGGATAGCTGAATTCACGTATCTTTAAAAAATGCCTGAGTTATAAAGATAAATGTTATGTGTAACACTTGTACATTTACCAGCTCGTTAATGAAATTGATTATTTCGTTGAGAATATCGTAGTATTTTTGAAATTGATAGTTTTGTATACGGTTGCTCTGTGTGTTATTTGGTGGAAGTTCACGATAACGAGAGGCATTGAGGAGATACCTGTTTTGCTGTACGTACCACAACTATGTTTGACCACAGTTCTCTTTTGAATAAAAGAAATTTAATGTTACAGAGCAAATACTTTTATTTTTACATGAAAGTCCTGTATTTCCTACAAATTTACAGGGGTAATACGAAATATTGTTTTCGTAAAACAATTGTAATTGATATCTAAATTACAACAATAATACAATTCGTAAAACGATTGTATTTTGTCACTATTATACAATCATTATACAATTTGTAAAATGATTATAAATTGGATCGAAGTTACAAACGTATTACAATTTGTAAATCCCTTGTATTTTGCCTCTGTAATACAACTGTATTACAATGGTATTAGAGGACATTTGACACAGTATTACAACTGTAATACAATTGTAATACAAATAGCCCTCTTTTGTAATATGATTGTAATACAATTGTAAAACTGTAATAATACCAAATCTCTGCTGTCTGGGTTACTGCTCTCTCTCTTGTTTCTGAAGTGTATATGCACAAAACAGGATAAAACAGTGTTTTATATAGGTTGGTATGTATGGCTAAATGTCATAGAAGGGAATTTTGTGTTTCAATCTACCGCATTATTACCCACATCTAATGCAAACAGTGGGAAAACGGAAAAGTCGCGGTGTAAATACTGGGTTCTACATTCATTGGAGATATATGAAATGGGATGGAATCCGATAAAAATGTTGTAAATTGTGGGAAAACGTAAATTCCGATTACGTAAATATGAGGTTTTACTGTAATTCAGAAGAAAATACTTCACCAATGATCATCGAACAGAGAAAAGGGATGGTCCAACAAATAATATTAATGAAGGTAATCAATTTTTACATCATTCAGGGAAAATATCTCATTACATAACTTTCATCAGGATTTGTTCGTACCAAATATAAACTAGACTTCCTATCTACTCCCAGCAATTACAGGGTTTAATATCTTATGGCTATAAATTGCTGCAGTATAAAGTAAATCCTTCCCAACATACCTTTATCCATTAAAGATAACAGACATGTAATACAGGGAAAATCAAAACTAAAACAATATTCCTCAAAGGCAGATATGTGGAAACTTAACCGGGGCATTGAGGAATCAATTACATGAAGTGCTAATGGAAACAAGTTATTGAAATACTAATATGATTATGTACCAACAATTACCATTGTAAGCATTACCTGTTTTACTCCTCTCCTGCTGTAATCTTCCTCAAATTGATCCAGCTGACCATTGTCATATCCTAATAGGATACCGACATCTCGCCAACGTTTTCCTATGTGAGAACTGAGCCAGAATATTTCCTCTTTGGTGACAACATCCTTGTTGGACAATAACTCTAATAAAAAAAAGTTTTTCTTCAGTAAGAAGCTTTTATAAGCCAGCAGTTATATCATTACCCTATTTATTAATTTCAATGATTAAAAAATAAAAACCTGAACATTTTACACAAAATGTGAAATATAAATAAATTGAATACGCGATTAAATTGATACTTAGTTAAAGTAATGAAACCAGCAGAAATAACATAAAATACATTTACCTAGAAAATGCAATTACTAATTAAATAAAGAAATTATATTCTCCTAAAATACATAATAGGAGCTGGGATAAACAAAAAAATCTGTCAGTAAATTCAAATGGAATGCAGATGGAAAAACTGATTGGTTGAATAGGTACAAGATGAGACCACATTTATTCTGCTGATAACTATCCTCCATCTTCCTTGATCTATATTTTCTAATAGGGCCTTTACCTACACTTGCAATTAATGAGGCAATAAGGCTGTCACTTATCATGGCAGTTTAGAATTTATACATCATAACTCACGTCAATCACATTGCTCACACTTGTTTTCCCATTGTAACTCTTATTACCTTGCTCTAACCCTATATGTGAAAAAGTAAAATGGACACATTGGGAATTGAAAAATAAGGAAGAAAAAAGAGAGCATGTTTTTCATTGTTAAAGGAAGGTTATCAATATAACCACCCCAGTGTTTTTGGAAAGGTAGAATAGAAGAGATAGAAGGTTTTTGGAATGCTCTTCTTATCCCTGGAGAAAATAAAGTGTGCACACTTTTTTCATTCTCTTCCATTTTCAGCACACATCTTTGCATGCATACTATACACTCCTCTCACATTTTTTGCCAAATCACACTTTTGGCACACTTCTCTCACAATTTATGTCACACTCTTTCACACTTTCTTCACAATTTAGGTGTTTCAAATAACACGTTTGTCTCACTCTTTTACATATCTTGCACATTTAGTGCAGGATATGTAAAATTTGTAATAGTTGTAAAACTTTATTTTCATCAGGAATGGCACTGGGTCTAGCTTTAATAATGGAATTGTTTTTCACTCAGATGTGAGAAAGAAGTAATGAGAAAATTTTGTATAATATGCATAAAGATATACAATTTGAAATAGGAAAATACCAGCATTATTCCATAATTATGATTATGGGTGGTGGCGGTAAAGTTGAATTGAAAGGAGCTCAAGGATTTACATCTGCAGGAAGATGTTACTCAGATTTTTAGGCATTCAGATTTGACAAAAGAGGCATTGTTCAAGGGATTCAAAGATTTGAATGTCCCATCCCTAATACCTATATGCCCTGCAGGCACGCTCATATTCGTTTATATAAACCTTGTATCAACAACAGGGAAAAGGTTGATGCGCTGGCGTTGATTATGAGTTGAGCTCAATGTTATGTATGCCGTTGAGTCTGGGTTGACTGTCATGAAAATCCCTTTTCATATCGCCCGATTTGTGTAGTTTTGAGCACTCAGTCTTTTGCTAAAAGTTGGTGTTAGGTTATTCTCATAGTGAAGATGTAACAAATGTATGTGTGTCAGCGTCATTACCAACAGTTTTTTCTGAAATTGATTAAATTTCTCAGAATTAATGGATACAGCAAATTGAATGGCATATACCAATGCTTGCCTCTATAAAATATAAATATTCTCTGCGCAATTTGTCATGTTGATTGCATGTTTCTTAAGTATGTAGAATTCAGGGCTAAAAGAACGATTAATTGTGTTCGGCCAATCATTCCCGAGGGATATTTATAATTCCGAGATTGGATCCAATTGGATACTCATATCGCGATATAGCATACGCGTATGCTATAGTAAATTCGTATACGATAAATAGCAATGTGAATGATGAACGTATTTACTCATTAATTTACTAATTTATTTAAGCATCTCTTTGATAAATTCGTATGCTTTTATAGTATTTATTATCGAGGATACGGAGGACAGAAGTGAAACAAATTTTTATTAGATATAGTCAATCGTCTGCATATTCATAAAACCGTGCATTACACGAGCTGAATGCGTGTTGGAATATTATAAAATGCAAACGTCAGCATAGGAAAATGAATCCTATAATATTATATAATTAATGCATTCGTTAAAGTGCGTTATTTATAAACTGCAATATAAATATTTACTTTTGGGTCCTTCGTTTCCATGGATGTCCAAGGTTTGCGGCAAGATTGTTGAGTCTATCAATAGGTCCATATTTTGGTCATTGATCTTTATCTTAATTAAAAGATACCCTGGTAAAAATTTAGCAGGAAATTTTAGCAGGATTAGCAGGAATTTTAGCAGGATTAGCAGGATTGGCAGGAACTTTAGCAGGATTAGCAGGAATTTTAGCAGGATTAGCAAGATTAGCAGGAACTTTAGCAGGAATTTTAGCAGAATTAGCAGGAATTTTAGCAGGATTAGCAGGAACTTTAGCAGGAATTTAAGCAGATTAGCAGGAATTTTCGCAGGATTAGGCAAAATTTTATCGGATTAGCAGGAAATTTAGCAGAAATTTAGCTGAGCCTAGTAGAATTAGAAGGAATATCTGCAGGATCTAGCAGGAATTCTAGCAGGACTCATGTAAATTGCATTCAAGTAAAAATGTAAGCATTTAATTTAAATTTCATTTAAGTCCTACATTAATGTTGTGTAATGTTCATGCCTAGAAAATATGCATCTAGGATAATTACTCTTCAATGGATTTCAAAATAGCATAGCAACAATTGTTTTCTGTTGATAAATTAACTAGAAAACAATTGTTGCTATGCATATAATAATATATTTATTGTGTGTACACTTCTGCAATGCTACATATCATCTATAAAGTAGTGTGAATTGCTAAATATTCTATCATCTCATTCATCTCGTTTAATGTAGAAAATGCAGTCCTTGACTTTGCTGATTAAAATTAGTGATTCTGAATGTTGTTTATTTGAATTCGTAAATGAGGAGGAGGCTGTGTGTGTTGGCTTCTCAGTTTGGGTCTTTCATGATGACGATGAAAGAAATAAGGAAAACTATATAAGAGGATTAGTGGACAGACAACAAAATTGCAGGGTGAACTGGCCTGATTGTGATTATTAAAGTTCATCAGCATTAAAAAAATAGTTGGTGAAAGCAACTTGGAGTGTCGCGCTGGCAAGATTCTTAAGAATCTTGCGTTATTTCTGTGAATAATGTAATTTATTTTCATATTTGTATATAGAACTGTCCTGCTGAATCCTACTATTCCTGCTGAATCCTGCTAAATGTGGGCAACTTCCTGCTTCCTGCTAAATCCTGCTATTCCCGCTAAATGTGGGCAATTTCCTGCTAAATCCTGCTATTCCTGCTAAATCCTGCCATTCCTGCTAAATGTGGGCAATTTCCTGCTATTCCTGCTAAATGTGGGCAATTTCCTGCTATTCCTGCTAAATGTGGGCAATTTCCTTCTAAATCCTGCTATTCCTGCTAAATCCTGCTATTCCTGCTAAATGTGGGCAATTTCCTGCTATTCCTGCTAATACTGCTATTCCTGCTAATCCTGCTATTCCTGCTAAATGTGGGCAATTTCCTGCTAAATTTTTACCAGGGTAACAACTAATAATTTTAAAATAGCTGAGAACATTTGTGGAAAAACGTGTGCCATTTGGAGTGGACATTGAAGATGCATTCATGAAGTACTTGGATATTGAAGACCATTAAAAGAGTCTTTAACCCTTTAAATTTATTGCTTTCTTGTTTCCGGCATTGACGGAAGAGAATTTGTGTATACCTCTTCATGCCGAATTCAAATTTCTTCGAGAAGATTGAAGGTAAGTTCATGCATTTCCTCAGCTTCCCGATCTATTTCTAGCAGAATAAGTAGCATGCATTTGGAGAAAAATTTGGCATATAATAGGAGTTGTAATAAAAACGACTAATGTACTAGTGCATGAGGGTTACGGGTGTTACTTAATTAGTTTCTCGGCATATATTACAGCTTCGTAAGAATCCCGAAAGGTAGTTATAAGCTGTGACAAGGAACCAACGGTGGAGGCTTCTACAAAGGGAAGTGCGGGAACATATGTAATCGGCCGTAATAACGTCGGAGAGGAGGATAGGAAGTATAATGAGCCAATACTGCCAGTCGAAAGAAGCTTGGGGGAATGGTTCCGTGTCTCAAAATCAAGGACTGCTGAAAGGAAAAGACGGAAAAGTGGCAACATGAACCAATTGAGGAAGATAACATAGAATACATAATTGATTTGTGATACTCCTTATTACATAAATAAATGTGTTAAATTGAATAAGTGATTTATTTCATGGATTTCCCTCTGACATTCCCTTAGTCTGTATGCAATAACGAAAATTGCAATGAAGAAAGAATTCTTCCTTCAAAAATAAAATAAAGATTTTAAAATACAGGTATTAAATTACGTATTAGTACGAAGTTCTGCCACTAGATGGAGCCACCACACATTTGGTGGATCTTACTGCCTGGATTTGCCGATAGATGACTCTGTTGCTCGTTTAGATCAATGGTTTACATGAAATTGGTTAAATTTGATGCCATGATTTATATAGAGTTTATATGGAGTTTATATAAAGTTGATATCGACGGTTGTGCACGTTTCCCTGCTGTTGATGTGATTTTTACATGAACGATGTATCAACGGAGGATTATGTGCTTGCTGGGTGTTCCCACGTCTTTCCTAATCTCAGACATTAGGTTGTCCCCCCTTTCTTTCATTGCTATCATGGAAGTTGACTGACAACTAAGGTCATTTGTGCTCTCTTCTCTTCTACTCTTTTTAAAAATGGGAGACAAATATGGTATTTGGAAAATATTTTTTTTGGTTCATTCCATTTGAAATCAACCAAAATTTAATATTTTTTGAGACCTTATTCAATTACTGTGATATTTGGTACAGTTGTTCATACCATAGTAAGTAACAAAAGTAATCTTTTTCGTATTTTTATATTATTCTCTAAGTTCGCTGAAATGTGACCCAAATATTGCGTTCTCCCCGGTGCATTGGGTGCCCATGCAGTTTGTGCATGTACTGTTCACCAGACTTTAAAATTAATGATCGAAGGAGCTAAATTGCCTTCATTAACGATGAACGGAATTCCAGTGGCTACATACCATGACGCTCTAAACATGATCATGTGCAATCCGCCTCATCCTGAATACTTCTTGGGGAAACTTCCGATTACAAAATTATATGGATAAACACACATAGCACACTCATCCGAAAAGATGCCTTTGAGGTGCCTTGAGCCGGCAACAGTGCCTTTTTACCTTTCAAAGCATCTCCTACATACACACCTTCTTGAAGACAAAAACAAGGTGACTTCAAAAGGTGTGCATTGTGCACCCCATTTCAGACACAAGTGGGGCAGCTGAAGATGCAATAAAATTTATCCTACTCCATCTACACGTTAACTCCTACCCAGCTAGCACAAAGGATAACTTATTCGTAAATACCTTTGCAACTCAGGGGTACTAATTACAAATAAAAAATGTAAGAGAAGCAATATTGACACTGTTACTGCTCACAGAGAAGAGAATGGAAAAGAACAAACTGGTGTACATTGCACTTGTGGATTTAGAAAAGGCATTTGACAATGTGGATTGGAATTTAATACTAGGAATTCCGAAAGTAATTGGATTTTCCTACAATGACTAAAGAATTATTCACAGTTTGTAAAAAAACCAAGTAGCAGAAATTAAATCTGGACCCAGCTGTGAAGAAGCAAGAATTTGATAAGGAGTGAGACAAGGCTGTGCACTGTCTCCCATAATTTTTAATGTTCACATCGAGAGAGCCATCAATGAAACCCTACAGAGTTCTTCTTGAGTGAATACCTTCGGAGAAAAAATTAGCATGAGGCAATTCGCCAATGACATAGCACTTATAACAAAGACAGAGGGATCTGGATAAGAGTATAGTAACCATGGAGATGACAATGACCAGATACAAGCTGAAGATTAATAAGAAGATGACTAATATATTGGTATGCAGCAGAAGAGAAGGGACCAAAACCAACATTAAACTAGGAAAACAAAAACTTGAGGAGATGAGAGAGTTCTGTTAACTGGGAAGTTGAGTAACCAACGATGGACGAAACAAGAAAGAAATAGTCAGTAAAATAGCCCAGGCATGGCACAGAGGGCATCTATCTCCTCATTATATCAAACGAAGAATCTACTAACAGCTGGAAGCAAAAGCATATAAATAAGGAAACAATTCATCAGAACATACATCTGGAGTATGTTTCTTTATGGCAGTGAGCATGGATGATGACAGCTGTGGAGAAGAAAAGGATGGAGGCATTCGAAATCTGGTGTTACATAAGAATGATGAAGATTAAATGGATCAGCTGAGTAACTAATGAGGAAGTCCTAAGAAGATTGGGAGAAAAGAGAAGTCTGCTGAAAACTTTAAAAAGAAAACAGGACAATTTAATTGGGAATTTTTTAAAAGAGATGGCCTGATGAAGACAATAATTGACGAAAAGTGAACGGGAAGATTGGAAAAGGCAGGCCTCTTATGAGATATATGGAACAGGTAGTGAAAGATGTAAAAGAGAGGAATTACGTCAATATGAATAGGTTGGCCAATAGAAGAATCGAGTGGAGGGCTGCCTGCCTCAAACCAATCCTAGGATTGTTGACCAGTGAAGACGATTAAAAATGTGTAGAGCTGGTCAGCATAAATTATTTGGGAATTTAATGCATGAATGAGATACCCATTGTAATCCATTTATAGTCCAGTTTGGTTAATAGTTTATATACAAGTCCAATCATTTCCATATTTTCTGTAACAACCCATGCACTCATAAGCTGTAAAACACATGTAACAGCTAAAAATGTTTCAAAGATTCTAACAACCCAACCCAACTTCATGCACGGTAACCAGTGCACTGCTAATTGAATTTGTGTACAAAGTCATACAAAATTGATTTTCATAACGTAATAAAATGTTATCAATTTATTTTAATGCAATACATATACAATTGACACATTGAACACTGCACTTTGTCTTATTACTTTAAATACATCAGAAAATAAGGAAAGTTTCCCTTCAAGCAGAAGGCACTGCGGGGAGACTGGCTAGAATGATGGGAATGCATCGAGAATTATGGAATATGTAGTCTTTTGTTGTGAAGTGCTGGTTATAGTATTGTGATAACCAGCATAACCATATTATTATGAGGTATATTAGTATAATATATGAGTATAATACCAGTATAACGTTATAATTTTTGCCCATGTGCCAGTGATTAACAAATTAGTGAACTTTATTTATTTTTTCATTTAACACTTTGGTGACCCTACTGACAGTGTCATCGAAAATGGAGAGAAACTTCCATTTCTTATGTGTTGGGATGGTGTTGTGAGCATTTTGTATTTCATTCCAAAGACATAGATCACCATTTGTATTGTGTTTCAGAAAAATCAAGGTATTCATAATTATGTTTTATGATACGTTGATGGTTTATGGCAAGACTTGTCACAGCAATTCTTCAACAGGAATTTATGGAGTTACTTAGTTATATCTTTATGGTGCCTTTTTTGGCAGCTGCCAAGGTGCCTTCACCTTTTAGCTCACCTTCACCTTGGAAAGACACATTCACGGCACCTAGGTGCCGTGAATGTGTCTTTCCAAGGCAGTGAATTGCCTTCGAGAAGGCACCTTTTGAGACGAGTGTGCCACATGGGAAGCGGTCAAATATGTTGAAAAAATATGTTTGACCAGAGTAAAGAGGAAATAGGGAGGAAAACCTACTCCCTCTGAAATTTCCTTGGGAGGGTCGTGGGCCTAACCCCAACCTCTTGGTAAAAGAGATTTTTACTTCTTTCTCTTTACTTAAGTCTTTACTCCATTGTTTCAATGACACAGCACATAGAATTTCTTCCTTTCCTCCAAAAACTGTCAAGGAGACCTTGTTATCAGCTATTCCCTCATTCCTTCCACATACTCCTATGCACTACAAAATTTCAATGGTTATCATGACAATTTTTGACTAGATTACAAATGTTATCGAACATCAGACTGAGAATTATACAGATTTCAACATTATAATGTAAAACTGCCCAGATGAAAATAAAGTGTGCAATATTAACTGTAAAAAAATGTACAGGAAATATTTCCTGTACATTTTTTACTGTACAAAAGTGTGATTTGGCAAAAAATGTAAGAGGAGTGTGCAGAAAGTGCAAAAAAAACTGTGCCAAAAGTGGAAGAGCGTGCAAAAGCTGTGAGCATATTTTAGCGCACGCTGTTTACACTTTATTCTCACCATGGTGTAGAGATAGGACTGTAAGTTTTCATTACATACACATTTCACGCGGGGGAATCCTCCCTATCAATCCAAAAATAAACTTTTTTCCACCTGAATATTTGAATTTCTACGTACTAGTGCCATATTCATATTTTATTTACAATCTTAATTTGTCTTCACAATCATCTAATTTTCTAAATGTCAACTCCTCACCTATAAGCTTATAAAGACATGCATATTTCCAAAAATCCTCCACCACCATTTTAATTTTGTAAAATGCAAAGTGCTGAAATACATCGTAGAAAAATGCGTTTAATGACATGACTTATTGTCGCCAGTTGGTGTTGGTGTATGTGGTTGGTTAAAAAATATTACATATCATCCAGACATAACGCGGCAAATAACACGGTCTATGGTTAAAATCACATTATTTTAATAGTTCGGCCGTAACCTACCTTTGATTTCCGCTGTCTTTTTCAACGCCGATGTTGATCGAATTAAGTCTGGAGCGGGAACAAATTGAGGCGTGGCGTAAAACGCAAAGTTGTGCCCGACGTGCACCTCATGCGTATTCACAAAATTCATTTGCACGTTCGAAGCTGGCAACAACACAAGAAAAACACATTTAAAAAAAACAATTTACACGGCAGAAATGGCAATTACCGCCCCCATATATTACTCACTGGAATCGGGCCTTTTAATCTTATCCTTAGGTTTACTTGTAGAAGACTTCCGTCTTTCTTTGGCTTTGGGAGGTGATTCATTCTTCTTATCTTTGGATGATATGTTTAGGTCATGAAAATCACCAGGATCTATACACGTTGCATCCGTTGTTAAGTTCGGTGTTTCTTCAGACACAGATGACATATTGCATTTAATTAGTATTCGACTAATTTCCGAGATGAAGACTCAACAGGTGTTTGCCACCCCCTAATCATCAGTCTCTTGTTTTATTATCAAAGTCAAAAAATTGCGAACAGATGGCACCATACGCCGCAAAGAACCGCGCGGGGTACGATTGTATGGAGAGGGGTAGCAGCAGGCGAACAAATAATAATAATAAACTTTATTCATCTTATCAATGTGTTACACATTACAGATGTTGTCAAAGATAGGAAAACAAGCAGTACAGTATATAAAAACAACAAAGAAAAACAGACAGTAATCATTAAAAAGGAGAGAAGAAAAAGAAACACCCTAGAGTAAAAATTATAAAATTTAAAATATTAAATCATTAAAATTTAGCTCCCAAAATTCCGCTACCGAGTACAAAGCATTGGTAGAAAGCCATGCGTGTAAGACTCGACTAAATTTCGCAATGGGTGCTGACCTGGCTTTCGGCGGAAGTGAATTAACTATGCTGATACCAATGTTTTCATGATACAGAAGGGACTTGCTGAGCCTGCAAAAGGCCAAATCAATTTGGTCTTTACTTCTAGTGTCATACAAATGTACATTTGATCTAGATGAGTATTTATTTAAGTTTTCCTTGATATATATGAGAATCTTGTGTATGAAAATACAGTACACTGTTGGAATGCCTAGCTTAATAAAGAGAGGTCTACAAGGGTCTCTTGGAGGTGAGAAAGTAATGGCTCTAATGGCCTTTTTCTGGAGGATGAATATCTGATGCACATTATGAGCATTTCCCCAGAGTTCTAGTCCATAAGTTATATGGCAGTGGAATAGAGAATAATATGCAGTTGTGAGAAAACTGGTAGGAATGAGCGATCTGAGTTTTCTCAGCATGAACAGGGCCTTGGAAAGTCTCTTTGATGCAACTAGGATATGCTGGGCCCAGGATAGTTTGCTATCGATATGGATTCCCAACAGCTTGACTGATTTACAGTCAACTGATTTACTACTCAGACTACATAGTAAGTGCTGAGTTTTATCAGTGTTTAGCACCAGACCATTAGCCGAAAACCAATTTGAAGCTTGGGACAGGATATTACTTGATTTCTCATTAATATTAGTAGTGTGATTATATCTTTGAATAAAAGTGGTGTCATCTGCATACATAATAATTTTACAATTAACATTGGATGAGATGTCGTTGATCATCAAAAGGAACAGCAGGGGGCCTAGAATAGAACCTTGAGGGACACCATATTTGACTGGCAGTATTTTGGACCTATTTCCATTTCAACAAGTTGTCTGCGATTTTCAAGGTAAGATTTCAACAGATTGAGCTCCTTGCCAAGAATCCCATAATACTCCAGTTTTCTCAGAAGCAGAGGATGTGAGACACAGTCAAAGGCTTTGGTGAGATCCATAAATAAAATTTGTAGTTGACCATTATATTAAATACTAGCCCAAACTATTTCCATTGAAATGCTAAGAAGAATCCCTTCCACATAATTCTAATTCTGAGCCGATGCAAGACATTCCAGTTATTTTATGATATTTTACCTTCTCCTACTGCATTATGCATAGCATGGAACTAGGATCAATTTCGAATTCAGCTGTATACTTAATAACCTTAATAGAGATAACAATGTTGAAATAACTGTAACTTCACCACATTCTTGACTAAGTTTGCTCTAGCTCTAGTTGTATGAGACCCAATAGTTGCTTGTTTGCAGGTCAATAGTGCATGCTTGGTGATCTTTACCCCCTGCCACACACCATCGTGGTGGCTTGCAGGATATCGTGTAGATGTAGATATGGAATTTGGTCACAGAAGATAGGACAGTAATGCAGTAGACAAAGCAGCATCATGAAGGCGTGGCCAAATACAACCAGTGTTCAGAATATCCACACTAGAAATATCTTGATTCACCCATTATTGGTAAATTTACTCATATAGGCAGAGAATTCTCCTAGGCACATGACTTTATAGGGATTATTAGGAAATCAATGGGCAGATCGTATCCTCCAAAAATTTCAGTCAGCTTAAAGTTACATTCAGTTTGTGCTCCTGCATGTTGTAGTCAAATATTGTCCTAGTACCTATAAGATTGAAGCTTCAATTGAAGCTAGCTTTTCTTGCTCCCATCCTCCTTTCTATCACATCATATTTGGCAGCCTCAATTGGCAGGCCTGACCCCTTTGGGGTTCTCCCCACCTTGAAGATTAAGCTCATCAACCATGGATAAAACAAGATAGTGATGAAAGTTGAAAGTAGTCACTGCTTATAACCAAACACCATAATTTGTAAATTTCCAGAGTAAAAATGTTTGCTGGACCGGACTAAATATACCTTTGGCTCACCGGGTCAATACACTGACCATCAAGCTATCCACATCACAAAGGCAATTTTTAGGTATAGGAGCTAGATCTCATAAGGCAGAATTGGACTTCAAGAAAGTCACTGTTCACAAGGAGAGAGGTCCTATACATTATCACAAAGGGTGATTGATATGCCACCACTTTAAGATTTCACTTTGGTGCTATTGCATGGCAATCTCCAGGATGGTTACAATGATAATTATGATATGAAAAGCTATTTTTAAACTTTTCCACTTGGGTGTCGAGTGATACTCAACACAGCATAGCTCACTACCAACTCACATGTCGAGTGTCAATCGACACATGACACGTGTAATCCAGAGGCATTTAAAATTAAATCTGAGTGGACTACTGGCATAGAGGGTGAAAAAATCCAAGTGCAAAGGGTTAAGTACTCCAGCAAGGAGAAATTGGAGAAGGATTAGCATTAATGTTCATCATTTTACTATTACAGTTTCTTTTAACAACTGTAGAAACACTGGTAGCATTTTAAACGAAAGGAGAGTAGAGTACAAACCATGCATGCAGAATTGTATAGGTGACAGGTTTTTACTAACAAAGAGAACTTTTGACAGGAATCCATGGAGAAGATATGTATTATGAAAAGGTAGATAAGGAGTTGGAGGAGCATGCCATTGTATAGTTACAAAACATTGACCTAGAGGAAGGTGGATGACAATTGTCTCTTAAGAGATTGGAGGCATTTGAGATTTGTGTCTGGTGAAGAATGGAGAGGGGACGGAAAGGGAATCGAATGAGGAGGTACTGGACATTGTAGGTAGGAGGGAAAGTTATTGTAGGAAATTAGAAGAAAGCAGAATAGGAGGATGGAGCAAGTAATTCCAGGCAATGATTTCTTATAGTTAGTAATAGAAGGTGAAATACTGGGATATGGAGGAGTATAGAATTTAGAGGAAATATTAAAGGATTTAGAATATTTGCTTAACTAAAGGTTCTTATTAGGAAATTCCTTGGACCTACAAAATCTTAAGCATTGATATGGTCTGGAATCTATAATCATTGATTTGATTTTAGCAGACCAAATATAAGTTATACCAAATAGTTGTACATTTTATACCCTTTTTAGCTGATCAATCTAAAGCAAAGGCATATAAAAATAATTCACCCAATATATATCAGCAGGTACATGTAAAATAGTCATGCCCAACTAACACTTCCATTTAAACATGAGAGAGATAAATCACACATGTATTGTGTTAAAGTGATAGTTTAATAAATGCTGGCCCATAAACATACAATATTATTAAAAAATGATATTTGAGATTATGCACAAACCAAATGGTGTATATTCTTGTATAAAAATTTACATTCCGGTCCGTAATAAAATATGTTGCAAGTTATTGGTTGTACAGTGTTTTAGCTGTTTCAATGGCTCCTGGAAATAAATAATTCAATACCATAACATGCACTTCAAACACAAACATGAACCTTATGTTTGGATGGTACAGTCACTGGATACCAAAAACATACATAAGTTGATACATAAAATGTATCCTCAGAAAATTATAATACAACAACCAAAAAGTTCCTTTCAGATTCCTCAATTCAAAATTCATAACAATGAGGTTTCTTCAACAGAGATTCCAAGGGAAACAATAGAAGCAAAATACACACAATTAGATGAATAGCACACAAAACAGAAATTTTTTGACATTATGAGGAATGAATTAAAGATGAATATGCAATTAATCACAGTTTTCTGAAGGTAAAAATATATGAAAAAGGATAGAGATTAGAATATTGTCAATTTTTACATTCATGTATAAAGGAAAATGTTCACAAAATTTTAGATAAAGACAACTGGACACTGGTGCACATTAAAAAGTTACCCAATCTTTAAATCAGTAAATACATTATCATCCTACCAATTCTAAGAGCAGAAGGAGAAACTCCTCAACATTGCATTTACTTTCTATACCTTCAAGCACTATGTTTAATGATGATATGGCAGAGCAATCTTCAAACAAAAGTTTTAAAACTATTTCTCCATTACAAATATTGTTCCAATTCTATACTTCCACTTTAGCCATTCTAATCAATGGCTAACATGGTCCGTAGATATTAAAAAAAATACTCGAGATCTTGCATAAAACTGTACCACAGCTCAAATCATCACAGCCTATTAAAATGTCTTTTATTAGCTCACTAATTCCAAAGGGTGAGCAACAGGGAACTTGTCAACCAAACATTGAGGCAATCTTTGGCCAGCAATTTACATTTCTCAAATATGATTATCTTCAATTAACAAACTCATCAACCACAACTACAGTTTTCGTTACCTCCAGGAAAAAAATAAATCAACCTTCTTCGCTGAAATAAAATTAAATACTTTCACCACAATATTCCAAAGATAGCCATTTAGCAAGCACCAAGCAGTGAGTTAATGAGAACACACTCCATGCTCATAGGCATGTGCGTGCTTCATACAAACTAAAAATTGATTCCTCATTTCTCTCAAGTATACTGAGAAAAGCTGGTGTGAAGGGCACTCACATTAGTAATGACTAAAACTCCTTCTCCACCAACCCCAACAGCTACCTTAAATTCTTGAAGGGAATGGCTAATTGAAGCTCAATTCATGAGAGTATCCTTCACATCTAGCATAGCTATTATGGACCTAATTAGAGAAAAGTTTATTATGATGAAAATATAGCAGAAGCTGGGTGATTCAAATTACTAGTTAACTTTAACTGTCATTATTATGGTATCCTACTTCATTTATTTCCAAGCAATCTGATTATTTAAATAGCTAAAGATTGAAATTTTTTAATTCCCTCAAGAATTGGACTTTAAAATGTTTTAAGCTATATTGGATATAAATGCTTACGTAGTGTGCCAGAATGTTCACAGAAGAGTTCAAAACAGGTAAATAGTATGCCGGGGTTCTTTTCGGGAATATTTCATGGTACTATCATGAATATGAAACTGGTTCCCTTGCTCCATTAAATGGGTTCTCAGCCTGAGCTGAATTTACTAGAGCCAAGCCTGAGAACATCTGCGGCACAAATAGCAAAAGGCCTCCATCTGCAATATAGAGTAGCAAGAGACCAGAAAAACAACTCTCCAATCCAGAATACCACAAAACCTACTTCAAAAAACTAATGTAGCAAGCACATTAGTTGCACACACTAAATGTTACCTTAATATTATTAGTAGTTACTTTGGGGAGGCGACCAACAGCAAAGTTCATTCACACCATTTAAGATGGCGGTAATTGGGTAGAGGAAGGAGTTTTTCAGGGAACTTAGGAAGGGTGTCGTGAAACCCAGCATTGTCACAAGCCTAATCTTACTGAAAGATGTCAAGGGGTCCACAGTCTAACGTACCATCTGAAGGTGGGAGTGTTGGGCTTCAAGTACTCTCCATATAGCACACACCAATTAAAAATATCTGTCCCTGCCAGGATTCTAATCAAGGCCCTTTGGGTTGGGAGGTCTGTACCTTAACCACCACACAAACCTGAAACCCAATGTGTACTTAATATCCAGGACAGTTCATCTACTGAAAAAAACAGTAAGCAAATTAAAAAATGCACAGAATGTGTCAAACAAATGTGCCTAAACATATTCATACTTTGAAGAGACTTAATTTCGGAGTCTATCCATGTTCTCAGATCAATATTTCACCCGCCTTCCAGCTAGCTGCATCAGGTCAACTAAAGTGTCAATGCAGGTGTTTTCTATCAGTCCCATCACAATATAAGGATAGACAAAACTCAATTACCGAAAACAAAAAACCACTATTGCCCGAGGATTATTAGGGAAGCAATAGAAACAGTCAAAACTCCACGCAACATCAACGCAGAGGATGTATACACACTCACAAGTGTGTACAAATAAACATTCAACCTAATGGACCAATCAAGACGTATATCCCACCTGACGGAGCAGCTACATAAACCCGGAAAACACTTGCATCAACACTTCAGCAGACATGAAGATGCCAACTGGAATGTGGGCGAAATATTTTCCAGAGAAAATGGATAGATGCTGAAGAATATTGGGAAATTAAGTTTCTTCAATACCAGGACTCCAAGGAAGCCATCACAATATTTTCATACTTTTATTGCATGTTTACTTTGATTGAGTTTGACCTGTGGCCCGAGTCTTGAATCTTTCGTTACTCATAGAATAAATATTGACGTTTTCGTTACCAACGAAAATGTCATATTTTGTTATCAAAGTGGATAAACGAATAACTAGAAATGAATGACGTTATCATAACGACAAATTTCATTCGTTATAGCATAACGAAAGATTCAAGACTTGGGCCCCTGGTATTGTTGGTCGTTTTATGATCTCCAGGGTGGAATGCTCAGAATGGAACTTTAAAATCAAATTATCCTAATCTTTTATTTTCCACTGACACAAATAATTGGAAAATCACAGTGCATAGAAAGCACTTGGTCCATACAAAATTATGCAATATTTTCCCAAATCCACAATCCCAGAACATATTCCACAACTGCTGAGCCTAATTCAACTAACTACAAATTTCTGCCATGCTTCCAGTACAATTCCAGCTCTACTACCTTTATTTCTTGCACAACATATTTTCACCAGATTTCAAGAGGTAATAAACCTTAATAATTAATTATTTAAATACTTAATTGTGTATACTGTGACCTATTAATACGGAATAGACGGAACCAGGTGTGGAATCACAGATGCATCTTTTGCATTATCGCTATCATTAACGCTTACCCCTAAAGTATCGCTGGGTTAACAATAACTGCCTATAAATTTTGCTACTCTGATTGTGATAAGCAATTTGAAGTGCTGTGTGAAAAATGAAGAATGGAGATCATGTTCTCTCTGACATAATTTAAATCAAAAAATAACAATAACGCTAGTGCACGCCTTATGGAGATCCATAATCGAGGCCCAGGTCTAACCCAGATAGCTGAAAATCTTAGCTACCAATAAGGAAACATCGTGGGTTCAACAAATTTGGAAATGTGAATGGGGCAAATGAAAAGGTAAAAGTAGCATGGGGGAATTCCCAAGGATGACAATGTATGGTTTGAATGCAGGAACCACATCAGACTTTTTTAAGGTTTAATGGAGCCACATAAAATCCCATCACGCCAAATGAGAACAATAACAAACAAATTTATAAGTCTATGATGTAATTGACCTAAGCATTAATAGGTACCTAAAACATTATCCAATTAAAACTTGCATTATTAGTAAATGATGACATTAACCTAGAAGAGGATCTGAGCAATGAAAGAGACCTTCCAGTTTTAAACACAACCTTGGAAGTAACAATTAAAATTATTTTTATCCACATTATCAAACACTCAAACGAGGAGCATTTCTGGTAAGCCTCGGATGGTTAAGCTGTCATTTCCCAAATTGTCTTTTAAGGATCAGAGTTACTAATCATACCTTCTGTTTTACTTCCAACTATTTTCCTAGCCATTAGGATTTCCTCTAAGCACTCTCCAACCATATCACTGATTAATACCCCTTAATTTCTTTCCTGGTCCATACTCTGGGGATAATGCTGGGACTGTTATTGATACATGAATATAAATACTATTCTACGTTATTTCATTAATTTAAATGTGTAATAAAACAACATGATATAGAAATTTGGATAAAAAGATTAATTTCAGTATCACATGAAGAAGAACAAATGCAATTCTCATGAATCAATAAAGTTAATGAGAGAATTAGTTGAATTATGAGTACCATAGGTATATTTAATCCAAGTTCTTGGTCACGAGACAGACGCTAACATAAATATTGTTTTTATTATTGCACTTAACTCAAGCCTCTAAGGAATGACGTGAAAGTATTCCCAAATATATATAATTTAAAAAAATGAGTTGCAAATAATAAGATATTTAATTACATGAAAACTTTTCTCTCCTCACATAAAAAGGGCTTTCTATGTAGATTCACTAATGAATTTACATCATTGTCATAATTCTCTATAACTACTCTCATGGAAGTAGTGAAATGATAATCAGAAACTTGATTGGATCAATTGTAGACAGATGAATGTAACTATATGGTATCGGCCTCATATTTTCCTCATAACAAACTACTACCCCTATCCATGAACCTTAAAACGGAGGGGGGACAGATTGTTTTCAATAACTTTTCAAACTAAATTTACAGGAGCTATTAGCAATGCCAAAAATGTCAAAGGGTATGAGCTAGATTTAAGGTAACCAGTGTGGAGGCTATTCCTCTAGAATCCTATTATTTATAAGATATCTCACCCCGTGGAAGATGGCGATTGAATTATGGCGTCACATTGAAAATACTAGTGAGGAAAGCATTGGGAAACCAATAACTTTTCCTTCAATTATTCATGAATGTGAATAATAGAGAATTAAATCTTGGCAACTATGAGTTTGAACCCTCCCAGGATGTTATCAACCTAGCAAAGGTGAGGCAAGATCTCTATGACCATCTTAATCTAAAATGCTGCTACATAGAAAGTGAAATATATCTATATACATACAAGATCTACATAGTAAGAAGGAATAAAAAGAGTGCATGATAAAGACGAGGATTGGATCAAAACAGGGACATGGAATGATAAAACTATGCTGAAGACAGGGGAATTTGAAATCTAAAATATTTGATAATAGAATAGAAATAAATCTTGAAATATAGAAATAAATCTTGAAATACTCCTTCTGAAGCACATTAAAGAGCAGCATGGACTACGAGAGCATTGTACAGGTGAATGGCACTTTAACTAACAGGAGGAAACTTATGATGGTGACCCTAATTGAAGTTGTTAAGAAAAGGTATGGAGGAGGTAGAACATGAGCTGAACTGAGAGAAAGATATGTTTTAAGCTTAGAAAATAACAAAGGAGAATAAGTATTCCATAAAAACCTAACTTGGGTAGTTCATCGTTACTGAACTAATAGCAACAGAAGAGCATGACAAGCCCACAGAATCATCTCCAACATAACCATAATCTAAAACCCCAAAATGTCGCAAAATTTTATTCTTGTTAGAATTAATTTCTACTCCTGTAAGTAACAAACTATCAACGATCAATCAATGACATGATGGCCTCTATCACAAATCCATGTGCTTTTAAGAATTAAAATGTTCCACATAAATTGGCAGTAGCCTAAGGTATCAGCAAGAGCAATTGTAACCATATACCTGTCTAATAAGTTAGCATTTGATATTGAAGGATATGTATGGTCGTGTAGAGGTCCATAAAGAAAATCCATGTCTTTTCCATACTCCTCACATATTCCATTGATTCAAATGCAGCAGCATCATAAAGTAATGGACTTCCCCGTTTTCTTTTGATAACTTGGTATTACAATCAAATGGAAAAATTTGTGTAATGAAGGAAAATCCACATGAAAAATAAAATATAAGGTGGAAAACTTGAGAAAAATGATTGGTGCTTGCTTCATTAGTAAGTTCACATTAAGGATAATATTTCACAAGAAGCTGGAGTATAAGTATTCCACCCAATGTACATACATCAGCAAGGAAATTATCAGGCACACAATACCATTATAAAATACATGACACCTATGGGGTGCTTGGTTTCAACCTTATGACTGATGAAATAGAGGAGATTTGGGGAAATTTTATTACACTTAACCACAAGCATTCTTTTAAACCAACCTCACATGAATATTCACTTCTAGACTTTATACTTCCCAGTTAAGCCCCAACCAACTCCAACAACTGACCTATCCTGAATGCTAAGTGCACAAAATGTTTATTGAGCTACACTTCATTACTGGAATTACCCAACAACAGAAATATGCTCGATTCAACACTTAATAGCACCATTTACAATAAATGTGTCCTCCGTCGGACTAGCATATGTATTTCTAACAATCCAAAAAATATATTTCCATTTAGTTAACATTACCTTTAAACAGTTGGATTCTTCTGTCATTACATCCAGCTGCTACAATTTGATAGTTATTTCTCCGATTCCTAAAACCCAGCAGTTTTCAAATGTTTCCCTTCATGGTGCAACCATATTTTTTCACTGTCTTAAATATCCTATATGGATACACATTTTAGGACGGTTTGATTTTTACCTTAAAATCACCGATAGAGGCATATTCCTTTTGTCATAATATTTGATTAAAAACCATGGTGAGCCTACAAAATACATTCATCATTTAATCCTGAGGCTTCTGCAATGATCAATCAAATTTAATGAGCAATTTGATCTGCTTTGTTAATAATAAAATAACACAAAACAATCAATACAGGAAAATGGGAGAATAAAATATGTGATTTATTCTAGCATATCCTATGATTGATTTTGACATCACAAGGTCAACACTCCCATTAAGCCCTGGCATTTTAAGCCTTATGATGCATCTAATGTAAGTAATAAAAGCATGAACATCCAGAGTAAAAAGAATCAAAATGTCCCAACATAAACTTGGCACAGGACTCACAATTAATTTTCTATAGTGCATATTTATTCTTTTACTAAAAGACAAAATATGGATTGTGCTACTTTATAGGAAAATACCTAAAGCAATCTCTGGAAAATTTCCTGCCAAACCCAGTAGTGATAATGGGATCGATATGACATTCCTGGGCAATCTTCCATCAAAATCAGATATCATACAACCTTAAATATGGACATGTCTAGGCCATAAACTACAAGAGAGGGATCATGACATACCTAGCAGTGAATTAGCAATCAGCTGGTGGATTTAATCAAGAAATGCCATGCTTCACTAAAAAAAATTAACTTGAAGAGTTGCTAAGTAGGAATAAGTTGTTAACTGGTACAAATTTAACATTGGGTTCATAAGCAGCTTGGCACTTGTGACTAGAGATATACCAATGATTTATCTCACCACCTATGATAGTGATATACCAATGATTTATCTCACCACCCACGATAACGAAATACATAAGTGAGACTAAATATTAACACATGTTATTCATAGTTGAGCCATGGATTTGATATTACACAGCCTCACCTGAAAGCAACATCTCCATTTCAATCAGAGAGAGAATATTTTGTACTCTCCTTTCCTGATACTGCATCAGCTAACAACGCTGATAAATACCTTTCCCAATGACTTCAGGTGCATTTTGCACTTGAAAATCACTGGTCCATTTGATTACCTGAGTTCTTAGGCATTTATAACTCTGAAATGCATAACAAATCACATGCAGCAAAAAGCATACACATTTTTACACGACTGATGAGTGAGATCATGGCATGCTAAACTAGCATTTATATGGGAGATGTAAAACCATTTTCCCATTCCCATTCATTCCTTAAGACATCAACTTTTTCTTCTCGCCTTCCTCTAGAGTTCTTGATGTCCTCACTGACTGCTCCTTCAGCTGAAAAAAATGTGGAAAGGAATTATGAAAAACATCCATCACAAAGAAATGAAAGGATGAAAATGAAAAAATTACAATCAAATGTTACAGTGCTATTTTAGCAGCATAAATACATCTAAAATTCTTATTTTAAACTATTGGAAAATTGAGTTTACTACAGTAGACTCTCAATAATATGAAGTCAGCGGGACCGGAAAATTGACACTTCGTAATTTCGAACATTTTGAATAAATCGTGTAAAAGATTTTACCTTTGTTTTCTCTAACTTTTGTTGTCTTTGACAGCATTGTGTAACTTTTTTGGTTGTTGTTCATCATAGAAAGTTCCTTCCTCTTCTTCAATCCTGGGGGGTACGTGCAGGCAGTTGATTGGAACTGCTTCGAGTGCAGAGTGGAATGGGGATGGCCAAGGATGTGGCATACTTTGCTTACAGGTGGGTCTTCAAGGGATATAGGGGGGAGGGGAAAGGAAGGGGAGAGTCTAAAGGTGTCAGAGTGCGAGAGGAGTTGAAGACCCACCTGTAAACATAGGATGCTGCATCCCTGACACTCCCCATTCCACTCAGCACCCGAAGTGGCTCCAATCAGCCACTGGCACGTGCCCCCAGGGTTGCCCAGAAGAGGATAAAGGAACATCACAGACATTCCATGACGCCATTCACCACCTACAAACTTTTCACCTCCCCCTCTTCAAGCTCAGCAAGACAAAGATACGCCTGCAACTGGGACCTTACCTCTCCACAACCAGACCCTTTTCCCACCCATGCACTGTAAACTCAAACTACCCAGCCATCATAACCCATACCCCCACACCATCACAACCCGACCAAAGTTCCAAACGGCATCACCCACTCTCACTCACCCCGTCCATGCTACAAGATTTTGGTTCGGACATCTCCTTCACAGATAGCTACGCTAGGAGTGCTTGCCTTAACTGCCATAATTCCAGGCACTCGGCAGCGAGCATGGAATGTGCTAGTAGGTTTTAATCAATAGAGAACAGTGTACATTATGGAAATGCTGGTAACAGTTCAGACAAAAAATAACCACTCTATAGGATAAATAATGGCATTAACTTCAATTTCCACATTACTCAAGGTCTAAATGATATGCGGAATTACATATGGAAAATGATGGGAAGAGACTGGCAAATGTGGGAGATGAATGTGCACTAGTAGTGCACACTACTATTCACACATTTCACCTTTGATGCACCTTAATCGGCAACACTGATTTGTTAGGTGTGTATACCAGCAAAATAGTTTTGCCAAAACAGTTTTTCACCGAGGTATGTAAAAACAAATTCCATTCATTCCTGGGGACCGGGCCTGAAGTTTGTAATTTAAAAAAATTCGTATTTTCGAAACTTCATATTTTCGAATATTGCCATGAGTTTACTATAGGCTTTTCGTCAGGACCAGCAGTTTTGCTTCATATAATCGAAACTTCATATTCTCGTGCTTCGTATTATCTAGAGACTACTGTAACAAGCAGTTCCACCACCTTAATACTGAACCAGTATCATAATAAATGTAACTGCCGTTTATTATACTGCAGATGGAATTGAGGTCTGAGGTGTTCTTACATACATAATTCTTTGGTCACGGCAAAAATATGAATATTTTTGCTAATAATGAAACAATATTAAGAATAATTCATATGAGCAGCAGGATTCAAACTTATGATTAATTAAATCTGCTGAATAGAGAATGGCTAACCCAACACTTACTTCTGAACATAAAGAATACCTTCCATTAACAACTTCACATAAACAATAAAAAATTGCACAGCCATTAGGTGTGTTTGAAAAAATTTTACATATCACAAATTATTTCTTTACCTTACATCATCAACTAATTTTGTTAAGGGATGAAATATCATGCATGCAATAATGCTTAAATCCTAAAAATCAAACCACAACAAATATAATCTAATGGGAGGAAATAACCGAGTACCTACCATATAATTAACACTAAGAAAGTTTCTGTAAAGCACGAAGTTTCTTAGACTCTAGTGTTAATGTATACAACAAATGGAAGAGATCCAGAGTTTTTTTTGAGAAAAACATTTTCAAGCTGTTTTAAAAATAAAAAATGTAAGACTAAAAACATAAAATAGATATGTACCAGATATGCACAAATCTAAGACAAATATTTTTCCCCTCTGCACTTTCAAAAACAAGTGGGTTCATCTTACAATCAGAAGCAAAATCCTCAAATTTAATTACGTATCTAGAAAATTCCACCAATGACGAGGATTCAGTTATGATCCACCACTGCAGTATAGACTGCAACAATGTCAGCTCAAAGGATTTGGAGTATAGCAATCTTAGAACACATCTTTGTTTAATGCCGATTAGAGAGATAAATTCAGTGATGAATATGTGTAGAAATTGTGTGCATGCATGTGCATGTGTAGAAATTGACTGCAAAGCTGACTTGCATTTATGAACACATAAATTGCGATGCCAGTTCAGGTCAATCCTGGACATTTGTCAAACACTTTTAGTACACGTTCAACCCATTAACAAAATAGAAGCTTCAAAATTAATTTTTCCCCTTATGGAGTTCCAAAAATAGGTGGGCGGGAGGTTGCCTTAGAATTGGGTTTTTATAAGATTCATGCAAATATGGTAATTGTGATATTTAAAAAATTTTTAATTAAAGGACCTGGATACTAGACCCAATCTTAAATTGTAGCCATCGGTGCAGGTTAGTTGCGCATTCGGCCGCAGAAGGGTCCCTCCCCTCCTCCGGTGTTTTGAGGGGGGAGGAAGGTCGAAGCCTCTGTTGTAAGTGGCGTCATGTTACATGGACACGAACTTCTGTGAATTTGATGGTGCTCCCCTAGCTGAGTAGACGACCAACAGCATTTAAGGTATATTAGTTTTTCATAGCTTATTTCATTGGATTGTAGTGCATTGAATGTAAATGTTCCATTGATGTAAAAGGCAGTTTGAGGTTACTCGTAATTTACGAGTGAAATGAGGAAAAATTTATGATTGCTAATGCAAAATTTCTGAATGAATTAAGGAGTGAAATGAATATTTTTAACATATTACTATTTATGTTGCTAGATAAGATGGACTATGATGAAACAGGAACACCCCATATCAACTAGTGGCATACATAATTCAAGTACTTGAGCTGCTCCCCAGGTGAAGGGGAGTAGACAATTTAAGACATTAGAAGAAAAAATGTCAGGTAAAGAACAGGTCTGAATTGCGAGATAGTGAAAATAAAGAAGCTGTTTATGAAGAATGTAAAAGACGATGTGCAGGAGGATGCAATCAAAAATCTGCTCATAGAAGGCTAGTAATAATATGTACATACACATATGAAGAAAGGACAATGCATGAACTCTATGTGGAGCCACTTTCAATTTAGTTGATTGTAACATAACGCAAGGCCGCCATAGTAGTTCGCGGTCGCGAGGGGGAGAATCAACAAGAGGCAGTGGAGGAAGAGGACCGGGAGCGGCACGTCGCACGAGTGAGAAGGAGATTGGTGTTGGAATTTTGGCTGTTTTATTGGGGGAAGGAGGAAGTTTTGGAGGTGGGAGTACCAAGTGAGAAGTGCATTGACTGGCAGGAGTGGGAAGGCGAAGTGTGGAACTGTATGGACCGATCGGTGCTGTGGCGGAGCATATGGTATTTGGGTTGATAAAGTGACGTGGATAATTTTGGAGGTATTGAAGATATTTTGCTATGTTCCGCCATCGGAACATGTATTGATTTGTAGCTATATGTTGTTGCATGGATGGGAGAATATATTATATAATTTGAATTTGTGTGTTGAATATCTGTCCTTTTAAATCGTGTTGCATACTTGATTGTATAAATAGGTCCGTGTCCATATGAACTCCGACTAAGATTACATTTTGGCGCTCAACGGGGGCACGATTTATTAAATTAACGTTTGCGAGGAAAATTAATGAGGGAAACGTTAGTAGTATGTACCACGCGGAAGACCTGAGAAAGCGGAATTTATGGAAGCGTTTTAATACGGGAATTTAGCAACCATTAGGCGAGTCAACAATATCGGGACAATTTGCAATAAGGACGCTTAGGTTCGTGCGCGTCCAGTCAACAAAAAATTGCATTCACAACAATTAAAGTAAATTCTCTCGTCGAGGCGTTCGTTTTGGGCAAAATGGCCACGGTTGTTAAATATTTGGGTGAATTAAAGAAGACAGAAATTGTCGAGGAATTAAAACAACTGGGTTTAGATACTGTGGGGATTAAGAAAGAATTAATTAACAGATTACGATCGGCATTTGAGGAGAAGGGAATAAATATCGATACTCATCAATTTAAAATAATGGAGTTTCCCGCAGTCGGATCTAACATTATTGCATGGTTAGAAGAAAAAGAAAGAGTGAGGGAAGAGGAGAGAAAGAAGGAAAGGATGGAGCGAGAAGAGAAAAGAAGAGAGGAGCTAAGAGCCATGTTCGTCGAACAATCCGAACAATTGGGAGAGAGAATAGAAAAAAGGCTAGCAGCTCATTTTGAGGAGAGAATAAAGGAAGCGAAAGCCGAATGGAACGAAAATGTCTACGCTTACATAGCAAGAGTAGAAGAGGGGCAGAGTCAGATTCGCAACAGAAGAGAGAAGAACAGAAGAGAGAAGAACAGAAGAGAGAAGAACAGAAGAGAGAAGAACAGAAGAGAGAAGAACAGAAGAGAGAAGAACAGAAGAGAGAAAAACAGAAGAGAGAAGAACAGAAGAGAGAAGAACAGAAGAGAGAAGAACAGAAGAGAGAAGAACAGAAGAGAGAAGAATAGAAGAGAGAAGAACAGACTCTACCAGTTGAACGAGAAGGAAGAAGAACAGACTATTTATTTCGCAAGTAGATGTTTACGGGGTGCGGAGCTTACATACAGTACTACATTAAAGGAGTTAATAGCAATAACCCATGCTCTAGGAAGGTACAGAAGTTTTTTCTGGGTGCCAAGATCATAGTGATCAGTGATCACAAGTCACTATCATACTTATTTCAATGCAAGTTATTAAATACAACCTTGGCGCGATGGATTCTGAGCATCCAAGAATACAACATTGAGATCCGATACTGCCGGGGAAAAGACAATATAGTGGCGGATATACTCAGTAGACACCCGTATGATGCTCAAGAAAAGGAAGGAATACTTATTGACGAGCCCTTGATTGCGATGATACTCGCGGAAAAACCCTCGAGAGACTTAGAAAATGGTTTGCGGAATATTAAGGAAAGACAGCGGGAGGATCCGAAGCTACGAGATATCATTAACGCATTGGAGAGAGGAGAACAAAGGAATCAAGAATACCGAATGACGGAGGCGGGATTAGTGCGAGAAGAAAGGGGCAAACCGCGGATCTGTGTCCCGGAGGAAATATTCCCGAGATTAATAAAGGAAACACATGAGATGTATGGCCACCTGGGGGCAGCTAAATTATACGCGATGATAAAGGAAAGATTTACTTTCCCCAGATGCCATCGGGAGATAAGAAAATTGACGGCGAAATGTGAAGTTTGTCAGCGTTTGAAGGCACCCACTGTCAGTATTTATACGGATCTGCAGGCAGTAATTCCAGAAAGGAGTAATGACCTCCTCTGTGTTGACTTAGTAGGTCCATTACCGAAAGGCCAATATGGTTATCAATACATATTATCAGCCTTAGATGCATTTTCCAAATACATTAAATTGTACCCGCTAAGAGTTGCGACAACCAAGGGAATTATTAAAGCCATTTTTGAAAAACACATGCCGTGCCTGGGAGCATATAAAAGAATATTGAGCGACAGGGGAGCACAGTTCACTAGTCGGAATTGGGTGAGAAAATTGGAAGAGAACGAGATTAAACCAGTATTCTGCAGCATTCGCCACCCACAAGGAAATCAGGTGGAACGTTACCATCGAACAGTAAAAACGTTGTTGAGGATTTTCTGTCATTGCACACATAATCGCTGGGTAAAATGGTTACCGGCAGTAGAAACATGCATGAACGATTCTATTAACGATACGATAGAAGTAACGCCTACAGAGGCACACTTCAGGAGGAAGCCTGAGCGCGTATGGGATAAGTGGTTGGCCTCGGTGAACATGCGGGAAGAAGAGGACATCCAAAATCTTATTGATTCGATCCGAGACCGTATCACAGCAAAAGGAGAAAAAAGAAGAATGAGGAATGAAAGAAAACAACGAAGAGGGATAATAACCTTAAAAGTAGGGGACAGAGTGTTGGTCCGTACTTGCCCAGTACCACACAAAGAAAATAAAATCTACCACGGTTTCTTACCATTGTATGAAGGACCATATGAGATAAAAGACACACGGGGAAAATTTTCATTTATGTTGCGACATCCGGAGACTGGAGCAGACCGAGGTGTTTTCCGTGTATCTAATCTAAAGCCGCATCGCGGGGAGTTCAATCGCACACACCACACAACACCCAATGCATTTTGAATACTAGCTATTCGCGTGAATACGTCACGATATAGGAAGGGGAAAGACGATAGAGAAAGAAAGAATATAGAAAGAGAAAGAAGATAGTAAGAGGGGCAGGACTTAGGCAGCGAATATGTAGCGGAAGAAATAGTTACAAGGTAATTAGAAATGCCTTTCGAGATATGTTTTAAGATAAGGAGTTCATTTTGGCACGGATAGGAGTTGATGTTGTAAGGGTTGAGACATGTCTTAGAATGTATACATTGTCCTGGCTTACCTCTGAGGCTTGTATGGGTGTATGAACATGTAACTGAGGTTGAGGTGAAATGAAGGAGATTGGTGAACTGTGGTGATAAAAGTGAGGTATGTCAAATGATCAGCTGTACAGTGGACATGAATGAATAGAGCAGGACAAAAGGTTACCTTGGTGACCACTGAAATTTGTGAAAGTAATGATATGTGATGATGATGTTGATAAAATGGAAGTGTTTATTTGGTGTTTGTAAAAATTAGAAAGTAAGGATTTACGTTGCTTGTTATCTGATGTTATCAGTGTATATATATATTTATTTGATGTTATTAGTGTATACCTGTTTGTAAGATGCACAGTCACGGACCATAAGGAGGTTTGATTTATCTATGAAATTTAACTTAAGTCAAAATTAGAGGTGTCGGGGCCACCTTCCATAGATCACTTTAGAGGTTTCGAAAGAGAATTTCTCAATGTTTTCTAAATTTCTTTCGACGGGGCAAATGTAACATAACGCAAGGCCGCCATAGTAGTTCGCGGTCGCGAGGGGGAGAATCAACAAGAGGCAGTGGAGGAAGAGGACCGGGAGCGGCACGTCGCACGAGTGAGAAGGAGATTGGTGTTGGAATTTTGGCTGTTTTATTGGGGGAAGGAGGAAGTTTTGGAGGTGGGAGTACCAAGTGAGAAGTGCATTGACTGGCAGGAGTGGGAAGGCGAAGTGTGGAACTGTATGGACCGATCGGTGCTGTGGCGGAGCATATGGTATTTGGGTTGATAAAGTGACGTGGATAATTTTGGAGGTATTGAAGATATTTTGCTATGTTCCGCCATCGGAACATGTATTGATTTGTAGCTATATGTTGTTGCATGGATGGGAGAATATATTATATAATTTGAATTTGTGTGTTGAATATCTGTCCTTTTAAATCGTGTTGCATACTTGATTGTATAAATAGGTCCGTGTCCATATGAACTCCGACTAAGATTACATGATGTAAATATTTAAAACAAATACACTTGCTTCTTACTAAGAGTCTCATATAAAGCCAGATTTAAAGTAAATCGCTTCTCTTGATGACTCACATCTGCTGTGGTTTCCATCACAGGTGTCCCTTAGGTTTGTGAGAACATAACATCATTAACAATTTTGAACTCAGCGTGTCGCAAAGGATTTAGTATGTTTGGAAAATATTTAACCAGAATTTTCAGAAAATGATTATCCCCGTACTCAAGCCAACGAACTGTAGTGATCCCCCAACGCATGCTTTTCTCAATTTGGAGGCACTATTACATATACTTAGGATAGCTCCTTTTAACAATCTTAGATACTCTTCGCTGTACATCGTCTGATTCTGAGATTAAACCTATTTTCTCTGGACTCATTCCGGCAGCATGTTCCTAGCCCGTGAAAACCAACAGAGTGATTTCACCTTCTGAAGGCATTTCCTGTTATTCACTTGTCCCATTCACATAACCTGTCTACAAACTTCCTCCAATATCTCAGGCATTTCATAGCGCACCTACCTTTCCAATGAGCAAATGCTCGTGATACCCACCACTTGCACTTAAAGATCAATTAAAAGCTATTTTATCCCGTTCTATTCTTTTAAAAATTATTCCCATATGGGACCAAACAATAGAATCGAAATAATTTTGTAGTAAATTTCAATTATTTCTTATCATCCAGCATCAGGGCAATTTATCATATCAATGCAGCCCTGCAATCCATATGAATTCAAAATAACAAAATACTATGAGCCACAGATGATTGTTGGAGCAACCTAAGTTTAAAAATGACAACCACCCTGTTAAATTTTCATCTTGGTAATCTTTTCTACATAAAGAAGTGTCCATGTAAGATAGGTAAGGGATAACATGCAGTGGACTTATACCTCCACCTACGAACAATAACGCACTAAATTCTGGCTATTAATAATATTCATTCCCATCTTTCACACATATACTCAATTCAATACATATATTTATTTCCAGCTTTAAAATATTTTAGATGATAAATTAAATTCTGTTCCTCCACTGTTTATTTAGAGTGCAACCAGTTTCGGCAGTCGATCCCTTCTCAAAAATATAATTGAAGACAGCTTAACAACAATAACATTTCTAATATACTATTATCTGTAGAAGTACTAGCTTTGATTAATAATCATCACATAGTTCCTTCAAGTTAAATTTTGGAAAGTTGAATACAAATCGTTTGAGTTTACATTCATGAAAGGGACCTCAGAGATGAGATAAGTGGAGACGGAAGCATGTGTCATCGATAATGCAATTTAAACATGAAACGAATGCATTTAAATATAATTATAAAAAAGCTTATTTACAACTACGACTAAAATAAGGGGTGTACTGCGTTTTTAGATAGAAATCAAGATAAAGATCTCTCCAATTGAGGACAAATTCCTCTATTTAGCTACATGCATTTTCCGTGGATTCGTATGTAGTACTATCCGATTTTTTCAAACCCGTGTCCTCAGCAAGGGAAGCCACTACTCCAAACTAAACCCCGGAGCAGAGCCGCTTTACTTCCAATTTGAGTACCCACAAATAACATGAATCAAGCCAATAAAAACATAGCATGAAATTTCCAGAGCCATGCACTTTTCTTTTAGCCATTGTATATAATGATCACAACTGTTGAGTTTTATTTCTCCTGGAAATGATAGTTTAACAAAATACTAATTTTGGGATAAAGCAGCAACATGCCAAAATAAATAAGAAAGGTATTAGGAAGTAGATTGGAATAATTATTAACTTAGAATTCGCTGACATTTTGGGCTGAATAATATTAAAATTATTGTAACTTGTCCATTATGTTGTTTTCCCACAGCTATTTTATCCCGTTCTATTCTTTTTAAAATTATTCCCATATGGGACCAAACATAGAATCGAAATAATTTTGTATTAAATTTGCAACTCTCCCTGCATGAAAATGCTATGAATTTTTTCCGCCGGAAACAAAATTTTCCAGTTATTCCTCAGTAAATGTTATCCTTCTCTATGGATTTCTTTTTCAGGAGTAACATCTCTGTAAATAAAGGGGTACGTTATATATATCATCCCATCTCCATCAGAAACTAATCAGTCTGGAGAAGCTGCCAGAAAAGGCAGAATTTTGTCTACGAAGAGATCTGTGGGGAAAACTCGATTTCTGCTACTCTTCTCGCTGTCTGCAATTGAAACCTTTTCGTTGACGTTCCCCAATTCAGTCGCCTTATTTTGATTGCAGGAAGGGAACAGTATATTATCTACCAATATGTCTTTCGGTGTTGTGTTCCCTTAGTTGTATAAACGCCCAAATGTTGATGCGGTCAGTGTCTTGGCGAACCAAGTCCTATTTATAGGTTTGAATCAATTAATTGACAAGTAATCGGTAATCGTTCATATCGACCATTTTGCCATTAATAGGTATTGGCGATTTAACAGATTGATCGTCTTCGATAATCGGTAAATTTTTTATTTTGATATAGTTGTTTGGTACTGAGCTGGAAAGAAGTATCATAGATTCTGGTAAAATATTTATTACTTACATGAAAAAATAAAAATGAACAAAGCACCTTCCTAGCAAGTTATTCCATTGCATATTTTAACCTGTGAAAACAGCACTACTTATTTTTTTAAATATTCATTCCTTTTGAACCATATAAAAATTATTTCTTTTATTTCAACCTACCAAAATAGCAAAAATTAATATTTAAAATTTGAAACTTTTACAATGCAATACAAAAACATGAGAATTTCTCAATTTCCAGGGCTTAGCCTATTTCTTGTCGCTGCATAAATGTTTCCTCCAGTGCTTAAAAGTCTCTCATTTTTCATAGAAGATGCAGGGCCACCTAGATATTTTTACAGCCAGTTTGCTCAAATTTGGAAAAAGCTCTTTTGAACTTCACCACAAAAATGGGGCATTATGTTTTGGATTTTTCATATTTTTGCTGGAAACATTCATTAGTTTATATTTTTCTTTCCTTTGGAAGGCATGCTTTTCTTCATTATTCCATTTACCACAAGCTAATTGATCAAATAACTTGACAATACTTAGATATTCCCCTCTGAGTTCTTCATCTCCAGAACTGGAAGCTTCAGAATTCAATATTTCTTGAGATTTGGAATTGTTAACATTTTCTAGGATATCTCTTGTCCATCTTTTTATTTTCTTTACCATATCCCTCTCCTCTACCTTTACCCCCCTTTACTTCTTTTTGAAATTTCACTTTTAATCTTGGATATTAAAGATGACAAGCATAAATGCTTGTTTTCTAGATATGATGTAAATCTTATCTTCATTGAAACTTATAGTTCTTATACTGTGGCAAAAACTACCCTAAAGGGGCTGCTGCTCTTTGTTTTAGACAAGAATAAATTCAGTCTCTATTACGGGAAAAATTAAAGATAATGTGATTTCCTGTTTACCTACTGGCTTCCACAGTAAATTCCGTGAATGGTTTTAAAAGTAGTACCTAGTATTATTTTTCAACGTGAGACCACTGATAAGAGCACACTGAAGGAATTTTATTATCAATAGCATATGTTAGACTTGGGCTTTTTGTTGTTACAAAATGTTTGGAATTGAATTACCCCTTATCATTTATGTTAATCTTTTTATGTGAATTGATGGCAGACTTGTTTCAATGCTTTCTTTTTTAAAATTACTAGAGATACATTTATTAACCCATGCTCTTCATATGCAGGAACGACTTCCACCAACCCTCCGCTAATAAGCTTTTGGGATAACTTTTACCATCTTTAAAGGAATCTCTCAAATAAATTTTAAAAGTATCGAAGTCTCCTATTTTAATATTATCAATCTTTCTTTTTCGTTCAAATCTGGTTCAAAATTAAAGAGAATTTCGCAGAAGGTACCCTGTGGTCTATACGTCCCACGAAGGTCTCAATATTTGTCGCTTGTTGTGGGATATTAGTTGCCAGAAAGTCAAAAATATTGTCCCCTCTATAGGTGAAGTTGCTGTGAGCTCTTTTAAAAATTCCTTTGCTCCTCATTTGTAAGGTGACAGTTCATACAAACCTACCACTAATAGGGTCTCCCAAAAAACTTGATGACACACGCAACGATTTAAATGTTGCATTAGCATTTCAGGTTCACGACTGGAAAAGCCAATGAAGAAACATGCTAAATAAATGGTAGTGCGATTGTGCAGTACTTATCACCATGCGGTGTTAAAATTTGTATTGAATTGCACTACAATTAATATAATTCAATGCCAGTGTAGGTACACTTCGTGCGGGTTGTTCTTGAACTATGTCATGCAAAGAGATGTTTACATTTACAAATCGCATTTAAATGGATATTCAAACCTGGTTTCCAAGCAAATTTCTATTGTTGAAAAGGAAGAAAGGTTGATAAATATGGAACTAAAAAGGTAGGTTTTAGTCAAAAATGAATCAAATAAGGATATTGAATGAAACAATTAAACACTGAATTCTTTTATCCGTTGAATGATAATTCTATATCTTGAGTGCAACTAATTTTGAAATGCCTAAGAAAAAACACCGACATCTAATTCAATGATTTTCTTGTGGGAGTAATAAAAAATAAATATAAACAACCCAAAAAATTGTTTACGCTAAAATTCTTTTAGGTGTGCCCCTAGACCATGATAGGGATATTTCCTCAAAATTTCACATGTAGTTTGCGCTGTGCGTTGATAAGTGAATGAATCAGTCAGTCTGGAGAGGGAGCTGGCATAAAATATGTCCTCCAATACTTCACAGGTTATATCGGGAAATAGCACTTCATGTTAGGATCCGTTGGACACTCCAAGACGAACATCGGAAGGAAACAAAACAAAATTCACCTGACTGCGACTCACCCCAAGATCTGTTGTTCCTTTCTGAGATAAGGCACAACACTCTCAAGCTCACCAGGAGACCAAACACAATTGTAGACCCATGAAATCCGATCCTCAGAAGACTTGGTTTCAGGCGATAAGAGGGAGGCCAGTGAGAGGGAGTATGAGGAGGGGGGTCCGCTGACACGCCGCTGGCAGTGCCATCTTCCCGCCAGCATTACGTGCAACGGAGCACTGAAAAATGCTCTGAATATACTCGAAAATTTACCGGATTATAGAGAGTAAATGAAATTAACGTTCATGACATGCTCCTACAATACAAAATCTAGGATCTGACTATAACCCAAATGAAGAATCAATTTCGTGTCTCATCTTATGGTGGAGAACCTTTCCAGCAAAAATAGTCTATTTTCAGGTAATTTCTCTAATTTATTTCTACAAGGTGGTTGGTAACAAGTAAATGCGGAAACGTATGTGTTCTAACAACATCTTTCTAGCGTCAAATGGCAAAAACATAATTTTTTCATCTGTTAGCACGTAACCATGTCAAAGGCAGAACCAACGATCTGAAATCGACTTTTCAGGCATGGTATCCAGGCCCCTTAAACTCTAGCATAGGGTAAGTATAGTGTATACTTGCTATACAGCTCTAAGCTGTATTGGTATGGTTGGTGTCTTAAATATCTTCAATTGCACAACAAACTGTATTGATTAAGTTAAACCACAGAAGAAAATTAAATGGATCAAAATACAACAGCATTGAATACAAAAAAGTACTGTATCATGTGATACCATTGCAAGAGATTGTTTTTTTACTTTCCTTGTACCTGTTATAACTGAAAGCAAGCCTGGTACCTGGTATTATCATAGATAATCAACACAGAAAAACAACACTCATACACAGAAAAAAGGAGGCCATTCCACTTTAAGAAATATAGCAGTTAAAAACATAATATGTATCCATAGCATAAAAACCATACCTTCACGTGGGCATAAAGAGTTACACCAGCAACCGTCAATGTTATGCCAATAATTTGATTGAAGTGAAGAGGATCCTCAAACAAAACAAAAGCACCTAGGAGAGTAAGGCAGAATTTCAGATGCCCAACCATATTGTACCTAAGTGATTGGTAAGCAAGTTAAGGAAAAAATAATTTCCCTGCACATAGAGTCAAATATGCAAAGAAAATTATGCAAAAAACAACTATATCACAACTAACATTAATGAATAAAAATACATATTGTGCCTAAATTTTTCACACAAAAACATTTACCACATACATATATACATTCTAAAAACACTTTAAAAAGAAAAACTAGACAATTTTCAAGCAAAAATTAAACATATATGTGATGGTACTTATACTTCTTCCCAGACAAAACTTTCTTGGAGAAATAAGAGATGAGGCAGATTGAAATAAATATTTTGATCGCTCCTTTTCGTGCCAGCATCTATTAACCCCTCAAGCGTGACTATAAATGGAGGTATTTAAACCCTCAGCATGTTCAATGTACCGTATCGTCTACTATAATCCATGTCTCATGCGTGTACGGCACACCGCTTGCGTCCAGGTTTTTCATTGGGAATTCTTATTGCTGATGTTCAAATAAATGTATATTCAGTGAGCATAGTTGGGAAAGTTACTAAAAAAATTTAACTGATTAAAGTTAAAGTTAATCTCTGTAAAAAGTAACTAGTTAAAGTTAAAAGTTACTTTTCGGAAAAAGTAAATGATTAAAGTTAAAAGTTTAAAAACAGTAACTTTAACATTAAAAGTTACTTTGGCAAATATGATGATGCTGTGGCCTTGATGGTTTTTTGTTTTGACAAACAAAGCAAATGCTGAAAACTGTCATTTTGGTTTTTTCCATCCGTAACCATTTGTTTAAAAATATTTGAAGTGGGGATTTTCATTGTAATTCCATTTAGTGTCCAGAGTGTTGTTGGTCAGGTTTCCTAGTGTCTGCTGAAAGGATTCGCCGTTTTTTCTGAGGTGGAGCTCCGATTCCGGGATTTTTAAGTTGTCAAGAATGTAAAATTATCTGACAAACCATGGTGTGTCTGTAATTGGCCGCAATAGATAGTTCTGAGTGGTAGAAAGTGCTTTTCAGTTAGTTTTTGATGTCAATCCCCACATTGCGATGTGAAGCATCCTGACACAATTGTAAAGTTGCAGTGGAAACGGCTTAGTTACATAGATTTACAGCAGATGCTGAGGGTGTGTCTGCGTACCTTTTCTCGTGAATCACTGGGGACTAATATATTGATGAGACAATGTCGCATAGTAAGGCATACGTAGACTGGCACATTGTAACCGATATGCTGGTTCGAATTAAACCCTCCCCTTCATTACCCGTCATAGGTTTTTAGGCGACCCTTCTTTCTCAGCTTCAACTATGTAGCATTGATGACATGATGCCACTGAGTTAAGCATACGAGCCCTCCAGGATTGTCATCACATAGTTTCATATTTTCTCGTCTGAGGGTGCACCCTACGCTAGCGGTCACTCCCCTCAGCCCAGCTTTTGTTTGGATGTATTACATCAAAAATTAATGAAAAACATTAACTGAAGTTAGTTTTGCCCACAGTTAATGCAAAATTTTAACGATTAAAAGTTAACTCTTCTAAAAAGTAATGGGTAAATTAAATAGTAAACCACATTTTTCATGATTAATTTTAATCGTTAATCCAAACTATGTCAGTGAGTATATATATGGTCCAATGCCTCCAGCCCTGGTCCAATGTATCTGTGTTAATGTTAATGCATCTAAAAAAAAATTTCCTTCAACTCATGCCTGGGAAAGGGAAGGCTCTCTCGCAGTCCAGCATCTGGTGTCTGCATACAAACATATTTTCTTCCACTCACGATCTCCTTTATGAGCTTCCAGAGAGATGATACGTGCATGCTGATGCTGAATGCTTTCGTCTGTGGTTCCTTGTTATCTGTTTTTCTGTGTCAATATTTCCTTTCTCTTTCATCCTGGTAATAGCTATGAAGCCAAGGTCCTTCAAGGCATGGTCACTCAATGCTTCTAGGAACTTTGAAGACCTGTCAGCTCTGGTATATAATTTATGATGTTTGAAGATAAGGGTCGAGTTACCCTGATGCCTATGGTTGAGTTGGGAGCTTAGTTTTTATTCTCTGTTGGGACCGTCCTGTCGCTGAACCCCTCTTTAGTTGACAATATTCTATTCTACAATAGAAGTCTCCAGGTCTACAATAGGGATTCTACAATAGAGGTCTCAACGAGGATTTCAAACACTGCCAGGTTTAAAATTAAAGTCGTGGTGGTTCCAGAATTGTATGACAGAGGTTGTAATTCGTGATGGTTCAAGGATTGAACAACAGATATCATTGTAAAAACACCGCCAGATTTAAAATTAAAGTTACAATTGTAAATCATTTATTTACCAGGTTAATATCGCTCAAATGGTTAAAATGTTAAGAACTTTTTTTTACCTTAAAAAAAATTGTCTTTCAAGTGAAATAATCACATTTAATATTGATTGGTAATTAATGGAGATAATTATGCTCTAATCACTTTCGTCTTGGGTTGGGTGGAGTTAAAAATTAACTGTGCCAGAACTCTGTTGCTCAATCTGGATCACTTTCACCTAGGGTTGGGTTGGGCGGAGTCAAAAACTAACTCTGCCAGATCATGTTCACCTTGTAGATGAATGTGGTTGGGTTGGGTTATTAATGACGCAATATGACGTCATAACTGTGCCAGAAGTCCGTTTTTCCCTCTACTCATGGCTTGTAGCTCACGTGAGCTGCCCAATGAGCAAGTGCTTGACGTTCTGGAAGATGAGAGTGCAGTATGTTCAAATACAATTCCTGAGGATTCAATTGGCTACTCTCTTGATTCTAGTTCCGAAGAGGAAGAACCTTCTCAATTGTATGTGAATATTCAAGATAATAATTGGGAAGAGATCGACAGTGCTAATCCTCCAGTGCTTTTTGTGTGTGATTTGCTTGGGAAACAAATAGTGCCTGTTCAGTGTGCTGCTGAACCCCTGGATTATTTTGAGTTATTTATCGATGACGATGATCAAACTGCCATAATAGTGACTGAAACAAACCGCTACGCAGAACAGTTTCTGGCCCGTGAGAAAGAAAAAAATCTTTGCACAAAAAAAATCGCACTTTCAAAAATAGGTTCTTACAACTGCAAGAGAAATAAGGGTATTCCTAGGTTTGCTTATGTTGATGGGAATAATTCAGAGACCAAGCCTCAGAATGTATTTTAGTAGACAACATATATTAGAGACTCCATTTTTTCCTAATGTAATGAGCAAGGAAAGGTTTTCATTACTGACTAAATTTCTCAATTTTGTGGATAACACCAATGAGGAATTGGAAAAAAGGATCAAAAACTGTATAAAATTCTACCAATTAGTGAATACAGTGGACCCCCCTTTTTCCAATGGGTTCAACTTATGAAGGATTCGACTTACGATCTGAGCTGATTTTGTGCACGCTTTTTAACATTTAAATTTCGCCAATTTTGTTTCCACATGCACAATGTGTCATCCATTCATAATTCTAAGTATATTTGAAAACTAAACATTTTTTTTAGCATAGCAACATTTACATATTCAATATTACTAGTAATTAAAAGCTGCCAGCGAGGTTATGACAAATGTTGCGATGCGCTACCACAAATCATCTATGATGAGATATCGCAACATTCATTACATTGTCAGTATCAAATGTATTAGGAAGAAAAATAAGGCTTTCATTAGTCATTATACATAAAAGATTTTACCATTGTGTAATTCTATAAAACGAACACTTCACCCAAAGTGTAACTTCATCTTCGAGCTTGGTAACTACCAACGAAGTGATACGATACCTTAATGGATATACCTGTAGCTAGGATCTGTAGGAAAATCAGGTGAATGAAACGAGTTAAATAATAACTTGCTATGCTATAATGAATGACAGGGTTGTAATGTGATGGCTAATATGTGTGATTATGCTTCGAAATTTAAGTCCCTTATGACTTCCTTCCATTCACTATCAAGAGATGCAGTGGCACACTGCCATCTGGGCCCACGATTGCACTCTACCGTATTGTCAAGGTCCTCCGAGTGTTTCCATGCGAAGTGACGTGGGCGAAGTGCGTGGTTTGTACTGTGACTCTCTTTTCAAACCGGATTTACTCTTCACATTGTGAAAAGTTTGTAGTTAATAGTGAGAAGTCTACTGGTTTTATTTATGGTCTACTGCGGGGAGTTTTTGTAGTGACTATGCCCCCACAGTGCAACCCAAGCAGAATATAACAATTAAAACAAACCAAGAGATTGTGAAAAAATACGATGAGGGTGCTCGGGTTAGCACTTTATCACGCTAGTACGGTTGTTCGCAGTCAATGATATCAATGATAATTAAACAGAAAGAGAGCCTGAGAGAAAATAAAGTGACCGATGAATCCACTTCTTTGCAAAAAGGAAGAGAGTTGATTTCTGAAATGGAAAGCCTTCTGTTACAGTGGATCAGAGAGAAGGAACTGAAAGGTGACACTGTTGCTGGGCAATTTATATTTGAGAAGGCCAAACAAATTTTTGAAGATATCCGATGCAAAACACCTTCAACGACTGCTACACAGTAAGAAGAATTTAGGGCGAGCAAAGGCTGGTACGAACGATTTAACAGAAGAACAGGCATTAAAAGTGTCGTAAGGCATGGTGAAGCTGCGAGTGCAGATACAGAAGCAGCAGAAAAATATGTAGTACATTTCAATGAAATTAAATATTGAAAACGAAGGCTATTGTCCACAGTAGGTGTTCAATGCCAATGAGACGGGCCTCTTCTGGAAAAAATGCCCATGAGGACATACACTACAAAGGAAGAGGCTGCCTTGCCTGGACATAAGCCCATGAAAGACATTCTCACACTTTTGCTGGGAGCTAATGTTTCAAGTGACTTTAAACTGCGACCCAGGCTCGTATACCGCACAGAAAACCCCAGGCTCTTCAAGAAAAACAAATTGGGCAAGTGCAATTTGGGTGTATTTTGGAGTAGAAACAAAAAAGCAAGGGAGACACGCCAAATTTTTAATGAGTGGGTGTTATCGGAGTTCTGCCCTTCCATAAAAAGCTACCTTGAGAGTATCTCTTAAAGCTTTGTTGGTGCTGCATAATTCCCCAGGTCATGACCCGAATCTTGCCGCATCTGTCAAAGCAGAATTCAACATTGTGAAAGTGCTATTCCTTCCTCCCAATACCTCTTCTTTGCTATAACCGATGGATCAAAAAGTAATTGCCAATTACAAAGAAAAATATTTAAAAAAAGGTGTTTGCTAAGTGCTTCAAGGAGACTAGCCGTCCGAATTCCCTCTCTCTGAAAGATTTTTGGAAGTCACACTTCAACATTTTAGAGAGTATTCATTTAATCGTGGAATAAAGTTTTCATCAGATGCCTGAATTCAGTGTGGAGAAAGATTTGACCAGAAGTTGCTAACAATGTTCAAGGCTTTGATGAAAAGCAAGTGATAGGTGAGAAAATTATTGACCTCGGTCTTATATTAGGGCTTGAGGTGGATGAAGATGACATCGAGGAGCTAATCCATGACCACGGAAGAGAGCTGAGCACTGAAGAACTCCAAGAATTGAAGAAAATGGTACATGAAGAAGGTAGCAGCGACGACGATGCCACAAAAGAAGGGAATATGGTAACTTCTGAGGACATTAAAGAATTGCTCGCTGCTTGGGGTATAGTGAATATGATTGTAAAGTAACATCCTGATGTAGAACAGACTGAACTTTCATTGTAAGTCTATGAAGATAAAGTCATTGGACACTTCAAAAGACTTCATCTGAATGGGGTTAAACAAACCAACTTGCATCAATTTTTCAAGTAAAATCTATAATTTTCCTATCAGATTAAGCCTGTATATAAATAACTTTTTACCTATAAATGTGCTTGTATAATTATTGCAATAGAAATTACCATTGCTTTGCATTTTAAGTTCATTTTTTTTAGTGAAGTCTACCTTTAATAGTTATGACCCTTTCTTATGTGTTTCGTGTTTCTTGCTGCATAGATGCCTGAGTCTCCCAACCCCGACGAAAGCAATGCACACATAAATTATTTATGGAAAGGTTTCTACTGAAGCAATTGCGATACACGGATGATTTCATGGGACCAAAAGAAAGTTGCCTTATTGCCAAAGCTAGGAACTTTTTAATCCACGTTATCTACCCATTGCTTCAAAATTTGATAAAATATGAAGTCGCTGAAATTGACTGGTAGGTGGGCGGCACGCCGCCCCATTATAATCCTCGCCACAGCGATGACGGGGATGAGAATGCACATCTTGCAATAGTGTTCATGGAGGGAAATTCAATGTCACAATTTACTGTGTAATTAATGTTAATAAATATTGGTTTAATAATATTTTTAATGATTTTAATCCAAGATGTATCATATGCATAGGCTCTGTTGCGTACACTGAATGAACTGGCGCTGATGATCTTTAAACCAATTCATCGTCAGGAAATTAGGCCAATTCAACATACGATGGAATTCGCTTTATGATCGGTCCCCTGGAACGGATAAATACCGTAAAGCGAGGGTCTACTGTATTTAAAAAATACATTCCAAAAAGTTTATGTGCCAGGAAAGGAAGTCAGTGTTGATGAATCTATGTTATTGTGGAAAGGTAGACTTTCTTGGAAACAGTATATTCCCATGAAAGCTTCTCGGTTTAGGATAAAAATGTTCGAACTTTGTGACTCCATAGAGTATTTATAGAATTTTATTATTTACAGTGGTTCAGGGACCAAGTTAGGGTGCGAAATTACATACGACAAAGACCTTTTTTCAACGAAAGTTGTTTTAACTTTATGCGAGAAACTTTTATGCTCGGGCAGATGTATTATATGGACAATTACCTACTACAGTAGTCCTGATCTTTTTTTGAGATTAGTTCAGAGGACAACAGATGCTGTAGGAACAGTGAAAATCACACGCAAAGGTATACCAGCAAATTTTAAAAGGAAGCTCAAGAAAGGAGAAGTGGTTAGTGCAAAGTGGGGGGAAATTAGTTACATTTAAGTGGAAGGATAAGCGAGATGTGACAATGCTAACTGCTAAAAATTCAGACCAAATGCATCCCGTTAGTCAGAACGGTGAGTTAGAATGTGTTGTCAAACCTGTGTGTGTAAAAGATTACAATATATATATGGGAGGCTTAGAATTGAAAGACCAACTTTTAGAATCATTCTTGCTATAAAGGAAAAGTACAAAAGTGTGGTAAATGAAATTATTCAACCATTTCATCAATATAGCTGTCTTAAATTCTTACATTCTATACTGCAAGGCTGGTAACAAAAAAGACCATCTGTTGTTCAGAGTAGACTTAGTCAATAAAATCAGTCAAGTATCATGGACAGAACATAGAGAAATGCAAAGGGCAGCCCTCAGAAACGGAATGTACACACTTGACAGGCCAGCATTTTATTGAAGAAAATCCAAAAACAGAAACATACAAGATACAGGTGTAAAAACTGCCCTGCCCCGTCACTTAGCTTAGACCCCTGTTTTCAATAATACCACTCAGGTCCACTACTAAATGCTGGATATGGAATGCAAGAAAAAATAAATGGCCCGGAAAAATATCCATTTATAGAAAAGTATCCATTTATAAAAACGTATCCATTTATAATAATAAAATGCAAATATTTTTGCATTGGCTGTAATTTTTAAAAATTTTTTGAAGAGTGACTATTATGTTAAAAATAATTAAGCAAACGTCAGCACAAATGGTCAACACTGCCCAAAAAAAAGCACCCTGAGCGATTTAAATAGCTACAATTAAAGTCATGCTACAGGCATGGAATTCAGTAGACGCAACCGCTAAGTCGCACAAGCTGGAGGGGTTAACTGGTACTAAATTCCAGGGTCTTTTTTACATACAAGTATGTTTTCAGATAGAAAATTTTGTAAAAACTAATAGATATTGATATTTTGAAGCCATTTTTTATGTGAAACCTTTAAAATTGCTTATTATAGAGTAAAATTTAATTATTATGTTTTCACACTATGTAAAGTTAAAAAAAAGAAATATTTTAATTTTTAATTGTATTTAATTCACCTATGTTATTTTTCACTTCTTTCCCAAGGGCTAATTCATTGGCCTAGTGATGGGCATTGTGTGAGTGAGTCAAAAGAGCACCTCTGTAGATTAAGCAGCAAGTCATGAGAGTCATATTAAGTGAGTCACGAATCCCACTGCCATCATTACACACAGCTCGCAACACCCGCTCATAAGTCTTGGGAGCTCACAGCTCATAGGAGTCTCTGAGCTCACAGATCATAAGAGTCTCTGAGCTCACAGCTCTAAAGAGGCTTCAACTAATAGTCATGGCTGTGGTGCGAGTAAAGGGAGTCCTTTGCGATTGAGTAATATGAAATGTTTCCATGAGTTCTACAGGGAATTTGATGTTGAGGCATTATAAAATGAATTGATAATGAAATCTTAAGCAGGCCAAATAGTTACTGATAGGACAAAAATAAACTGGCAGAGAGAAAAGTGTTGAAATTTTATTTTTAAAGCTAATTTGTAAAAAAAAAATTACAATTTCTATGTATGTTGTGCTATTATTCCTAAATAATGTTTGTAGATCATATTGCCGCTAAAAATCCATTTTCATTGTTGCCGCCAATCCCTCTTCACTTTCTTCCCCTCCCACTCTCTCTCCTTTCCTCCCCCGACTCCCCTCCCAATCCAAATTACTAAAAGGGAGTCACTCTGAGCGAGCTGCTGGCTGAAGTGAGCAGTGAGTCATGAGTCAGCTCATCTAAAAGAGTCATATTTCCCATCACTAGATCAGCCTTCTCATGCTGTATGGCTTAAAATGTAATTAAACTGCGCCAAAAATAGTATTTAACATGCCCTTTTGATAGAGTGCAAAAAATGTAAAAAATAAAATTTAAGCATATTATTTCATTTCTCAATTAGTATTAACCAGATATATAAATACAATAGCAATTGTGTTTCAAATTGACTTCATATAGCCATACCTTCAAAAATGATATGGAAATTGTCACAAAAGGATACGTCAATGGAGATGTGTTACCGATGATCCAATAGATTGAGAGGTTGACAAAAAAGGCAATGCAACCTGATGCCAGGACCATCATCTAAAATATAAATACATTAGAATTACCTTCAGATCAATAAATAATAATGTATTCAGTAGTCCAGAGATTTGTTCCACACAATAAAATATAGAAAACAACATGCAGATAATGATAGGAGAATCACGATAAAATGACACATATAAAATGGCCATGGGGTATAAAAATACAACTCAAAATTACAAGTGCATATATACATTTAGAGAATAAAATAGTTTATCTTGCAGAATCTTCGATGACTTTTTCTCAAAGACAAATATTTTATTTCAAATCCAGTATTAGGTGGTACCCTCCTGAATACCATTAAGTCCATAGATTTAGGTTCATGAGCAGTATCATAGGTTCTAATAAGGTTCAATGATGATCATTACATGTCCTTGTAAAGTAACAATGGCAATTATAATTAGTCATAACCTGAGAGAAATTATTATTTTTATACCTGCATTCAGTATAAATACATTCACTCAAACATGAAAACATGCTCAGAGGCAAACACCAATACACTGAGGACAGGGTAAGGAAAATGGACAGGTAACACAAAATGACATACACAAAGTAGGTGGTGAAGATAGAAGTAGGCTAGATCACAACAGAAAAAAGTTTGACTAGGTCAGGATTTGATCCACAGACCTTCAAATTTACAGTTTGGCATGCTGAATGAGGATGCTGTACAGGTTTGTGGTTCAATTCCCAGCTGAGTCAAACTTTTTTCTGTTGTGATATGGCATGATTCCATCTTCCCTACTTACCTTGTGTTCACCATTTTATGAGTTATCTGTCCATTTTCCATATCCTATCCTCAGTGAATTTGCATTCAATATAAATGTTCATATACAAAGTTGCATTCTACATAAATATATGTATGACTATACACACATGGAATTGGCATTATAATTTTAAAATAAGTACACCATCATAAGGGGCATCATAAGGATGATTATTCATCAGCTTTAATCATGTTTTGACATTTTGAAAATGAAATCAGCATAAGCAGAGAAACCCACTAACAAAGTGCTAAATATAACCAAAGGAAAAACATTGCAAATGTAAATAGATATCATAGCATCAGCACTTACAGAATACTTAATACTTCAAATAAGGGAGCATATTAAGCTTATGTTAGGTGAGGTCTAAAAATGATGCAATTGTATTTAGTGTAACATCAAGGAAATGCATGAAAGAAATTTGTGGAGTACATTTATCCTCCACATCTATTAATATTTAAGCAGGAACTTTATATTAGTTTCAGAAGTAAATTATAACAAATTTGTAAAGGACGATTTTGAGGAAATTACAAAGACTGAGGGGGGGTACACCTTTCATGACAAATTTAAGTTACACTGACTACCCTGAGAGGCAGGCTGTTCATTGTTGAGGCTGACAAAATAGAAATACAAATGAATCGTATACCTAACAAAGATAGGTAAAACACATGCCAGCTTCAGCTTGTGTAGCATTTCCATTTTGATTACTTATAATGACACAATGTTAAGTGGATTCTCACAAACTTCTAGCATTATTATTGCATTACCTGCTTTGAAGAGCTATCATCTATGATAACTTTGTTGACTACATAAATATCAAATTATTACTCCTCTATTTGTTATCATGAAAAACCATATTTTACAATGGCATTATAAAAAATTGAATCAAATTAATTAAAATTATAAAATTAACTAGTGGAAATTTCATTAGCAGGTCATAATGGCATGCAGAACATGCATATTATTTCACATTTAAATTATATCCTTCATATCAACTAAGGATACCTTCCACATAAGCAGAAGCTTAGCATAAACATCAATCCCCATAGCACTCACCAACTCAATTGCAGTCCAACTTCGGGACCAAGTTGCTGGAAGAGGCTCCAATATAGGTACGGCAAGGAGAAGTAAAGCGGCAGACAGTGGTGCTTGATAATAGAGTAGCTGCATAGCATCCATTTGCAACTCATGTTGCTTCTGACTAACCCACTGCAAAGAAAAATGGAGAGCTAGTTAAAAAATGAGTGTGTGGTCATAACTTTGATTAAATGAGTAAGATGAATGGCAAAATAAGAGCTCACTGGCTAAAGAAAGCTAACGATTGGTACCCAGAGCAGGATTTATAAGAGATTACTAGGGAAGATTGGTATATTGCTGCATTGAATGCTGATGCAGGGTGGTCATTATGGAGTAAAAATGAAAAAAGGCTGATGTCTGAAGATGTGGGTATGATTGAGAACGGAGGAAGTTGCAACAGGAAATTCGACAGAGGCAGGGTAATTGGCTGGAGCAGGTGATAAAGAGGAATGGAAATGAAGACTGAATGAGAGTACAATGTTACATACACAGAAAAGATAGAGGAAGAGAAGGGTTCAGGGGCTGAAGACAGGTAGAACATAGGCAAAGGTAAAGCTGGACATCGTGTGAAGTGCAGTAACTGCGACAGACGGTTTTTTAAAATGAAGGAGCTATTGAAGCTAGCTGCACACACAGCATTTTGAAAAAATGGATAAATCACGATTTCAATACTCAAAGACATTAATACACTTGAATCACCTTCACCGAAGTTGAATACAATGAGCACGGTCCCTAGATATATAAGGACCGTTACAAAATAGGAAACGCCAGGCCTCCTCAGTTAAGCACGAACGAACATATTATTATATTTACCCTTGTGATTACATACCACTTGGTAGAGAGAGGTGATGATGACCCCCAATGCTGCATAAAAAGTTCCAAGGTAGTTGAACTGAATGTCATAGTAGAAGTTCGTTATCACTCCCAAAGTTATGGGGATCTGAAAGTGAAATATATTCTTTTTACATCTATTCAAATATGATATCCCTACTCATAGCTAATCAAAAATGAAATTACCAAAGTTAGCTTCACTTGTACGGTGAACTTCTTGTCATAAAAATACATCTGCATTAGTATTATGCATGGAGTTGTCATGACCTTCGCAAGCTGGTAGGTTCCAACAGTGTTATTTTGAAGACTTAAATTTGTAAAAACTACAAAACCGCAGAATGTTAAGGCCAATGGCAAAATATCGACCAGAGGTACGGATTTGACTTTGAAAACATTTAAATTCTGACATATGTAAAGACCCAAAAAAGTTATTGTGAAATGTAAAAACGTCAATGTTATGTTCGGAAACCCTACATGAACATACACCCACTTGTTTAACAACACGATAACAATTGAGCAAACGATGTTAAAAAATAAATAAAGAGTTGTTTCCACTTTCCTATCCATTCCATTTGAATTCATCACACAACTCTCCCACGCATAACAATAACGCATGTCTTTTGCTGACAAAAATGAAAGCCGAATTTATATTTATATTCAGTAGCGCCACTTTTAAATATATTTTATATTGAGCTATGAAGGCAACTTTAACTCCCAAAAACTCGGAATACCGAATTTTTTTTATTTGCTGGCTACTATGATATCCTATTATTTTCTCGAAGAAAGGTGATTTGCAAAGTTGGAAAAAACGAGAAATACTCTTGAATCAATTCATAGTGGCAGCGACAACAACTGCATCATTTTATATCATTTTTTTTCTAAATAAACAATCTATTTTAATGTGCAACATAAAAAAATTAAAATAATGGTGAAAGCTGATTGTTTTACTCTGTAATATCAGGAAGTTTCATAATCTTGTGTATTAGTAGCTAATACTGTACTACTATTTCTATTAAATGAAATAATCTAACTTCGATCTAATCTAATGAATATATCATTCTTCAACTTCAAGCTTTTTCTTTCCTTTCCTGCTCACCTATGTCATTTAATTTTCATGGGACCTCACGCTTCTTTCAAGGGGGAGGAGCCATTGCCTCTTGAGGGTTCTCCAGTTCCATCATGGTGGAACCAGAGTTCATCAATGAACTTAGAGATCTTGTAATTAACTCATTATTGCTACGAGGAATTTTGTAATCAGGTCTCTTGAGAAAGGTTTATTAAAATTTTCCCAAGGGATTCCTCTAAATTTTGGAAGCCATGATCATAGATATTGATGTTGTTGAGTAGCTTTGTGTGTCACTTCCCAGGGAGCAACTTATGGTGACTACAAGCCCAAAATCTCGGGGCTGAGCTTAAAGCCACCGACTGCATCCACCGGGTTGCAGATGGTGGGTCAACCTCTAGATACAGAGGTTAGCTAAGAGATAAGCGAGTTTACTCGTCGAATAAGCAGTCGTGGACAAAAAAAATAAGGCATTCTGAGGGAGTATTTGGTCTATACCTGGAAAAGGTAGGCCACTATAAAATAATACAGAACCTATGAAGATTCCGTGACTTGGCGACAGAGGCTGCCAACAATTACCTGGAGGAGAGGGCAGCAGCTCTTCTTCACATGAGTGAAGGTGGAGACCACCGTGACACTCACTTCACTACAGGCGTGGTAACATTTACTTTAACAGCTGTAGTACTGCGATGTGGAAGGCCAGTAGAAACCACCATATTATTATCCTGAGGAGTCGCAGCTAATCCACTCCTTTCTTTCTTATCAAGACATGATGGAACCCTCTCGAGTAAAATATTCCAGAGGTTAAATACTCCCCCATTCGTATCCGGGTGGGGAATACCAGAGAGAGAGAACACCAGTCAAGTGTGGTCGACATTTTAGGGCAGGAACGTGGAACGTTCAATCACTTTGGACCTGCAGAAGACTGGAGAACCTGAAGGTGTCAATGTGGAGAATGGACCTCGATATTAGGAATCAGTGAAATGAGATGGACTGAGGAAGGAGACTTTTGGAGTGGAAGTTATATAATTATTCACACCGGATCACTGAATGGTAACGCTGCAGCATTACCATTCAGTGATCCAGTACCAGCGAAGCCAAGAAAGCTAGAGAAATGTGGATGAAGAATCTATGCGAAGATGTACAAAACAACGGTTCACTTGGAAAGATGGAAGCTGTGTTTAGGATAGTGAGGAACCACTTCAAGGAACCGAGCACAAGATGCAATGCCATAAGGGACAAGAGTGGAAAACTTTTGATTAAAATGAAGACTAAGTGAAGAGATGGAAAGATTACCTGGAAGAGTTATACAATGGAAACAATCTCAGCACAAAAGTGATCGAAGAGGAATGCGATCGAAGAGTGGATGATATGGGAACATCAATACTAAGATCGGAATTTGATGCTGCAGTAAAAAGGACCTTTGCATGAATAAGGCTTCTGGAACTGATGATATTCCTGCAGAACTAATTAAAAATGCAGGAGAGAAGACATTAACCCATCTTCACAAGACCATCTGCGACATGCACTCAACAAGAGAAATACCCAGGGGCTTCGAGAAAAGCATCATAATTCCTATTCCCAAAGAGAAGAGTGGATAAATGCGAATATTTTAGAACTATAAGCCTGACAACATGTGCATCGAAGATATTGACAAGGATCATCTACTAGGAGGAATAGAAAGAAAAGCAGAGGAGTTCCTGGATGAAGATCAATTTGGATCATAGCCCTGATAGCAGAGACAGAGAAGGATCTGAATAAGATGCTAACAACCATGGAAATGACAATGGCCAGATACAAGCTGAAGATTAATAAGAAGATGACTAATATATTGACATGCAGCATGAGAGAAGGGACCAAAACCTAAGTAATACTAGGACAACAGAAACTGGGAAAGGTGAAAGAGTTCTGTTATGTGGGAAGCAGAGTAACCAACTATGGACGAAGCAAGAAAGAAATAGTTAGTAGAATAGCTCAGGCAAAGAGGGCATTCTATCAAAAGAAGAATCTACTTACAGCTGGAAATACAAGCTTAGAATTAAGGAAACAATTCATCAGAACGTATATCTGGAGCATTTATCTTTACGGCAGTGAGGCATGACTATGACAGCAGCGGAGAAGAAAAGGGTGAAAGCATTCGAAATATGGTGCTACCGAAGAATCATACAGATAAAATGGATGGACCAAGTGACAAATGAAGAAGTCCTAAGAAGAGTGGGAGAAAAGAGGAGTCTGCTGAAAACTCTAAAAAGAAGATGGGACAACTTAATCGGCCATATCCTAAGACATGATGGACTGATGAAGACAATTGTCGAAGGAAAAGTGAACGGGAAGAATGGAAAAGGCAGGCCTCGTATGAGTTATATAGAACAGGTCATAAAGGACGTGAAAGAGAGGAACTACATTAATATGAAGAGATTGGCCGATAGAAGAATCGAGTGGAGGGCTGTGTCAAACCAATCCTAGGATTGTTGACCCATGATGATGAAGCCCAACATGTTTTCCTCATTTTTTCTTAAGGCTTAAAGTCCTTATTTTGGAGTTAGAAACAACAGCCAAGCACTCACCTTTCCATTGGCAGAAAATACAATACCTAATACTATGAAATTCAAGCATTACCTCCTTTTTAGTGAACTACTGCTTCAAATATAGATTACTTGTGATGTTGAGTAAAATTTGGATGAAAGGATCAAATATGATCAAATAATAAATAAAATTGTGCGAGTAAAAAAATAATACTTTAGTCCTCTCATCTACCTTGTAGCAATAACTTTATGTGAAAAAGAAAGACACTAATAGATTATTTGCTATTTTTTCCAATTATTTGACAAATATTCTGCTAATTCTGTTTTTTCCAGCAAATACCTTTAAATAAATTGGTAGTAAGGGCTTTCCAACCTTTTTATAATCCTATGTGAGCAAGTAATAGAAAAATACAGAAAATGTTTAAAATGATTACCTACCATGGCCCAGCAGGAACTAAGTAAGGGAGGGACACCTTAAAATATGACATGATCTCAACAGTGGAATCTGGAAAACATTGAGTTCTTTCATGATAATTGGTAATACGTAGCATAAATATCAGATAACTGTGTGTGTGAGAGAGAGTAGTTCAAATCTGGGAGAGACCACTTAGGAAATGTTCAGCTAAACCCAAGTAGTATAATTTTCTGGGAAACCACAGATATTCCGCATAATGATATTCCGCTTTCCAGCACTTGAAAGATTGCCTTACCATAAATTCTGGAATGTGCTTACTTGTTTAACCCCTTACTTGTTTAACACACTCAATGCTGGCCTATTTCATGAAAACTTATTCATGTGCGAATTTTTTTTCTCTTTTATATGAATAAATACATTATTATAAATACTTTAAACATACAATTTTTGATATATAATAATAATTTTTTACTTAGCAACGAACATAACGGGACCTCATGCCTTGACGTCAAGGCATCCGTCTCCCAGGGTAACGAGGCATGCCTTGAATTCAAGGCATCCACGTTGAGTGTGCTAAGCCAAGATTTTTCCATTTTATTATGTGTTAACGTTTTTCCCTCAACAACCATTTTCCCATATTTATGCATTCAAAAACACTGAAAAAAGAATCACCATCAATGGGTGAAATAAATAAATATAATTAGTCAGGTGTACTAAAATACTCTATAGTTTTTATCATATTTATGTATTCATACTCATTTTAGGTATGCTTGAACCCACACCAACAAAGAGAGCATTATTAAATGATAAAATTGCAGATAATCACATCACTTCAATTCTGCATAAAAATTTAGCATTTACTAGGTGTCGTGTCGTAGGGTAGATCATGAAAAATGATGAATAATCACCAACATCAAAACAAGCTTGGCCAAGTCACTTAACATGGATGAAAAATGCTGAATCTAAAGTACAGCTGAAAAAAGGGTACAAAGGGGTTGAAAAATTATAAGTTTTCCTCACCATAGGAAAAATGAATACATAATACAGTAAAAAAAAAACAACAACCACTCCTAGAACTACTTGAATTTTATTCAATAATGTACAAATCTCATACAAAGAGTAATGCAATTCAAAATGATAAAGTAATTCACAACATCTTACATAGGAGTAGAAACCTTTCCCAATCAATAACAGCAAAATACTCAAACATATTTCATTATTCATTTTCTCATGGTTAATAGAAATGAAATCAACACCAAGCTCTCAAAAATGATCAGAATCACCACTCAACATCACCTTAGTTACGAAGAGGCATTGTTTTAAATTATGCTGAGAACATTTAGTAATAGTAATCAGATTTTACTGCCTGAAAAATTAACTGGGCATTTGTCACTATATGCATCACTATTTGGCTTTCAGCTGTAAAGCCATAATCTCAATCTTATGAAAAGTGGCAAGCCTGCTACATTCATTTACAACCCGTTACCCCATAATAAGTATTCTTGAATAACAAGGAGTTTTTAATGATTCAATATTAGCTGGTTAAAATATAAATTAATAGTATACTTTACTGAGACATCCTTTTGTCATCGCATCACTTAGCATTCTTAAGTCACACATTATATTTTCCAAACAAATATACAGCATCACTAGGAATGTTTGTTTAAATGCCCTCAACTAGACATTAAAGTGATTTATTAGATGCCATTTAACTTCATTATGTTGCATAGAAACCATCATCATGAACAAGTACTGATTTATAAAATGAGAAATATGAAAATGCATGGGGGCATTTTAGAATGATAATTAATTATGTTTTTAATAATAATATTAAAATAATTACATGCAAATATGAGGATGAACTTCACTCTATCTCAAAGCACTATTTACCTCTGTTAGGTGAAATGCACTGTGAATGTTCATGCTTCAATTTGCACTAAGTGGATATTTCCATACCTACAAATCTACCTAAAACTTTGTTAAAATTGCAGGCACCAGAGGTAGTTTATATTACATACCATTCAGCAAATAAATTATAAATAAAACTGATGAAAATTCATTAACACGTTCAATTTAAATTGTGCTTCAGAGATATGATGAAAACAAGCATTTTAAGCATGATTCAAATGCTTTCCAAATTTAGGGCTATTAGGTCTAAAATTTGGACAAATATTTATTTTGATTGATAAGGTAATAACTATAGTTTTCATTTTCCCAACTACAAATCTTAGAGATCATATGATATTATTATTCAAAGTAAAATACCCACAATTAAGAATAGTTACTAGACAATAACATCTATTAAAAGTAAATATAATGCAATTAAACACTATTTAGCCACAACCAACAAAGTTAATTAAGAGCAAAAAAATTCTCAACTGAGACCACATAACAACTTGTTGCCATAAAGGTATAAGGTAATTCAAAGTAGACAACAACTTGTGCAATCACATTCATTAAATATTTTTTCACTCAATGATAAATTTTAACACCATTTTCAATATCCTCCTCATTTTATAAAACTGGGTTAATCATACCACATTCATAAGTTAGTACCATCAAAACAACATATATTTAATACAATAATTTATAAATTATCAGAGTAAGTGCTCTCAAAAACTTTGTACTGTAAATCCATCTACCAAAACCTGTTGGTGTGAACACCACTCTAGCTACCTATATCTTCAAATTGTGATCAGAGCACCATTATCTTATAGTGATAGGTTATTTAAGGCATACACAAGTGCAAATTAGTCTTGAATGTTTAGATTTACATCTGAGCGAGAAAAAACTATAAAATAATGAGACCTATAACAAAAATTAATTTAAAGGAATAATTATTTTATCTAGTCCAAAACTATTTATTACCCAATATTTCTCAAGGCAGCATGTATGCGTACATTAAGACGGTTTTCAAAATCATATCCACTGTAGTTGTTCTGAGCTTGAAGTAGTAGGCATTTACCCTCCTCCACAGTCTGCAGAAGAGAAAGATAACTCATTATTTGTGAAGTCTCATGAAGACAAATTTCTTAAACAATGAATACTTCTAAATATTTCAATTAATGAACGGTAGCTTTGAACTGGAGGTTGTAAACAGACATGCAAACATATGAATGAAACAAGGAATTCAAGGGAACTGTGTATTATCATTTTCCAGTTAACACAATTTCTCAGTATACCGATGAATAAGCATAGAAAATTCTATAAAACTCTTGGCAGTAGAAACTTGTTATTATAGTATAGGTTCATAAAAATGAAAATCAGAAGTTTGTAACATAGAATTTCGTAAGAACAAGTTTTTTTACTCCAAGGATTTTTTCTTTTTTTCTCTTTAATTCAAACTTATTTTAGCTCTATGTGAATTTTCTGGCTGTACTCTGTAAAATATTGGTGATACACCTTATAAGAAATATTTATGATAACTGGAGCATTTGGTGAAATATAAACCCACCTTTATGCTGTAAAGCTTACAGTATAACGTACATGCAAAGATATCCAGTGCTGTTCTGATTATATCCGCACTTTACAGGGCTCTTAGTCAGAGTAAGTCATGTTCATGATGTGGACACAACGGTGAATGTTGACAAAGACCCATATAAAATTCATAGATCCTCTTAGCATAATCTGTGCAATTCACTGACAGTCTAGTAAACCAAATTTTGAGTTTCCACCATAATAGTTCAAAAAAATTATGTCAAAGGTTTTTGTCGCTTGAGGGCTTGCAACAAGATAAATCAGTGAAATCGTTCAGCAAGGAGAAATTCAAACCCATGGCAATGAGATTTTCAATGGTGATAGATGGTTATTGACCTGATAACTAGGACTTTTGGTTTTCACTTGCTTTTTAACTAGGAGAAATATAAAATGGATCGACCAAGTGAAAAACGAAGAAGTCTTAAGAAGAGTGGGATAAAAGAAATGTCTACTGTAAACCCTAAAAAAAAGATGGGACAACTTAATCGGCCATATCTTATGAAATGATGGCATAATGAAGACAATGAGGGAAAAGTGAACGGAAAGAATAGAAAAGGCAAGCATTATATGAGATATAAGGAGCAAGTAGTGAAGAATGTAAAAGAGAAGAATTACGTCAATATGAAGAGGTTGCCGGATAGAAGAATCAAGTGGAGGGCTGTGTCAAACCAATCTTAGGATTGTTGATCCATGATGATGATTTAACACTAGAACGCCCATAGGGGTCATTTTGACCCTACCGAGTTTTTAAATTTATTTTTTGATCTCATTTTTTAAGAGAACAGAATTTCTTCTCGTGACTTTTAATAGTTTTAATAGGTGTTTACTTTCATAAATTTTTACCTTCCTAAAATAATCCGTTGAGGAGTTAAGTTATATTTTACCTTGAACGCCCAAATGGGGTCATTTTGACCCAAGCATTCATGTGCGTACTTTATCTCTGCTAAAGGTCCTTTTTTATTTGTATTTACGTAACATTCTGCTGCATATATGTTCACTGCTCTGTCTTATTATCTTTTTCATTCAGTTACTTATCTTCCAAGTTCGTATCAGTTTCCAAAACAGTTTTGTTTCCTTTCCCTCTCTGCCCTCTCTCTTCCTTTCCCCATCCCGTCCTCACTTTTCGTTTTGCTTACATGTAAAATATTTAGTAATTATACTTTGTTGACATCATCATACATTGTCAATCTCTGCGGGGTGAGGAGAATGCAATTTTGATTACCCCTTTCGCACGGAATATATCTACTTAGTTGATTCCAAATCTGATTATCTCTCTTCGGATGACGAGTGGAGAATAAAACTCCTTCTCACATTGGAAAAGAAAAACCACTTTGTACATTCCACAAGGTTTTATCGGTTTCTGCCGTGGTTTCGATAATATATGTCATTATTAGGGATGATAATGACATATGTTGACCTTTTCCAACCGAGTGGTTCCACAAAGTAAAGCCTCAAACTTTGAACTCGTTCTCACAGTTACAGTAAGTGGAGTTCGTGTATTTGTTGTCCATTGTTCGTGGCTTCGCGGGACGAATTTGCGGCGTGATCCTTATTTTGAAGATAGCTGTGATCAAAAATTTCCCAAAGACCAGCGTAATGTTCTGCTGACATTCCTGCGGAGCTGCATAAGATTCAATTAGATGAGTCAGATGGTGGTGAGTGTTCATTAGACAATTCCGACTGCAAGCTCGGCAAGCTGACATTTGAAACTTGTGAAGAATAAACATAGTTTTCAGAATGTGACGATAAGTACACGTTTGATGAACTCAGTAGAGACACTGGCGAGGGGCTAGTAGAGGGGCGGATCTAAAAGTAAGCTCACTATTTGATATAATATTCATTCACTATTTTCAAGGCATTCGGGGCCAAAGCTAAAGATACCCTTAGAATAATCAGAGATAGCTATGACAGTGGAAGGCTAGCAGAGAATTTCCAGAAGAGTGAAATGATCGCAATCCCGAAGAAGCCAAGGACAGAGAAATGCAAAGAACAGAGAACCTTTATCCTGGTGTAACACACATCGAAAATACTAACTAAGATTATTAGCAGAAGAATGGAAGGGAAGATCGAGGGGAATCTTTCAGAAAATCAATTCGGATTCACGAAACACCAAGGAGCTAGGGAGACATACTCAGCTGAAGGATACTGGCCGAGAAAATGATACACGTAAACAAGCCGTTGTATGTGGCATTCGTGAACTTGAAAAGGGCCTTTGACAACGTCGAATGGAAAAAGATGTTCAAGATACTGGAAGCGATTGGAATGATTGGAATGTACTACAAGGATAGAAGAAAAAAATGTATAGTCTCTACAAGATCCAGGTCACCACAATACAAACAAAAGACGGAAGGAAGATAGAAGACAAGATAAATGAAGTAGTCAGACAAGGATGCAACTCCTCCCCAGAGTTATTCAATATATACCTGAAAGAAGCAATAAGAGACACAGAGGAAATTGGTATCATGGGCATCAAGGTGAATGGCGAAGAAATAACATGCCCCGGTTTGCTGATGACATCGCAGTTGTAGCACAAAGTCGAGAGGATCTACAAGCATCCCTCACCACTATGGACCAAGTACTACAATAATATAATATGAGCATCAAGAAGAGGAAAACTAAAATCCTAGTGTGCGGAAGAGAGAAGCTTAGGGCAAATATAACAATTTGAGGAGTGAAATTGGAACAAGTGGAGAACTTCACCTACCTCGGCAGCACTATAACTTGAGATGGAAGGAGTTCAACAGACATCAAGCAAAGAATAGCACAAGCTAAGGAAGGGTTATTGTAGAAGAGACAACTACTATGCTCAAAGAACCTACGGCTACAAACAAGGAAGCCCTTTATCGTATGGAGCATGGCACTCTATGAATTAGAGACATGGAAAATCGGGAAAGCAGACCAGCGAAGAATTGAAGACTTGGAAACATGGTGCTGGAGGAGAATGTTGAAGATTAAATGGACAGATAAAGTGAGGATCGAAGAGGTGTACGGAAGAGCAGATGAAGAAAGGACAATGTGGAAAACCCTACGGCATAGAAGAAACAGATGGATTGGATATACCTTGAGGCACAATGGATTAGTTAGAAATATAATAGACGGGAAGATCGAGGGGAAGGTCCCGCGTGGAAGACCAAGGGGCATGTATATAGAGCAAATTAAGGAGGACGTGAAAGAGGAAACATAACAGAGGGTGAGGGAATTAACACTAAATAGGGCATAATGGAGGGCTGCAGTAAACCTTTCATGGGAGTGAAATACTGATGATGATGAAAACTATTTTCATTAGGCTACTCAATTTTTTTTAGATTTTTTCTGATGGTATTTCTAATTTTGGCAGGACAAATCATTCATAATTTACCAGTTTAAACTGCAAAAACAATAAACAAATGCATTTAAATAAAGTAGATGACATTTGTTGTTTACTGAGTGTCACCATTTTAGGCAAGAAAAAATGAAATTGAAGAAAAACATGAAAATGATTCCAACACTCAAAGTTGGTATTTCAATAAATAGTTATATCAACCAAATTATTACTATAATGAACTGAAATAATTGATGAATGTGAAGAATTAGGACATCATTTAATGAACAAACACTAAAAATGTAAACATATAAATGCCTTGTGATAAATTAACTTATTAATTACCGGGGGTCAAAATGACCCCATTTGGGCGTTGAATGATGTCGAAAAGTCCGGGCGTCCTAGTGTTAATTAGGAAACCAATTTTTCAAAATCTAATAATCCATCTGTGAATCTCTCTAAAGGTGGGTTTATGGAATCAAAATTAGTGCAAAATTAATGTTAGGGTACTCTTAGCAGGAGATTTGAGAACCCTACTGGCAATGGCAGTGTCCATAGAAAAAATTAAGAGTGAAACCAGTCTTACGTTACGGAAAGATTAGTATGGATTGGTCGAATTTGAATTAGTGTGAAATTAACTTAAAAGTCAGTGTCGTAGTCATTTGTTTCAGTATAAAATCAACTGATTCAGGCGAGATGTAGTGGAAGTTTGACATATTAGAATCAAATATCGGTGCACTTTTCCACAAGTAATTTATTAATGCGTACGACGCGTTTCGGCTCACAGAGCCATCATCTGGTACAAGACACCAACATACATGTTAACAGCGTATTTATACATAGGAGAAGGGGTGGGGGGGGAAGTAAGAGGCGGAGGGAGGGGGGGGGGCAAAGGTACGGTTGGGGGAAACAGTGAGAGACGGAAAAACCAAGGAAGTATGGAACGGGGGAGGAGGGGTTCTTGAATGAAGGGACGCGTGTCAAAAGAAAGGGATACGAGGCGGCAGTTAGCGAGGCAAGGAGGAGGTGTGTGGGAAGTCCCCGAAAGGGAAACTGGGAAAGGAGTAAGGGTAAACAGCAGGGGTTGGTGAAGGGATTATTGGCGGTAAAATGGTCAAAATAAGGTGGGGGGAGTGGGTGGGTGGACCGGAAAAAGAAAGAGAAAAACCCGAGGAGGTGGAGTCGGTTGGCTATGGGGGGGGTGAAGTGGGAATTTGGTCGTTGCTTTTCGGGAAGGGGATGTTCAGGAGAGGAGAGTGGTTGACAAACACTTGATCATTCATAAGTACATTCGAATCTGATTGTAGAATTTCAAGTTGCTCCAAAATGTCTAGCCTGGAGCCCTTACTTTCAAGATGAAGAATTTCTGGATGGAGAATCTGGCCACTCTATCTACTCTGTTCCAAAGCAATCCAACACATCTTTTTATCCAAAGCATCAGTCCATTTTCATCGATTACAGTTTAATTTTCAACATTTTCCCTATGTGAAAATCTCACCTCTGAATGTTTGCTGAGCAATGTCCCCAACTCGTACAAGGCAAAGGCTGAAATATGCCTATCTTCTTGAGGCTCTTCCACATTATTCTCTTCCTCATCTTCATTTCCATTACTTCTCCCGGGAAGCGCACCTCTCTGAACTAAGCATGTTCGGAAACATACGGCTGCTTCTTCCAGTCTCCTCTGACAACACCAGGTAGCACCTTTCAGCAGCTGGCTGAGCCCTTGCATGGGCTCCTTGTTGCTTTCATCACATTCTGAGCCAATAAGAACCACAAAAAGCAATTATTAGTAAATATTTTTTGTGATTAGAAATTCATAAAAAAACACAAAACATAAATTAGTCACAAGAAATTTACTAAATTTTTAATGACACTTGGCCTTTTTCAAACAGTCACACCTTGATAGGCCAAAAGTAATGTGGAAAAATTTTTTAATTCTCAGCAATTAAGCATAATAGGGCGAGTACTGGGCAGTATTATTATAGTAAAGGAGATATATATTCATTGATTAGATTCTTAAAAGGTTTAGATCAACATACGAATGTAATGGATGGGCATACTTTACCACATGAAGAAAGCATTTGATATTGTCTATCAAGAAATTTGACAAAAAAACTGAATTTATATGACATCACCTGAATAGCCCATAAAGGAGGTATTTTTATATGAAAGAAACCTTTTTGCATCATTGATCACACATCCAAAACTTTCTAAGGAAATGTTACAATTACAAATGGTGTTGCAGGGCTCCATTCTTAGGGGTTCTGCTTTTTATTTAAACAAATGACCTGCCACTGTGTACTAAAAATGCTGAGGTAATTATGATTGCAAATGATACCAACCCTCTGATTTCATGCAGTGAGGATGTAACATGCAGAGCTCAATGAGAAGTTGATGATATTGTCTCCTGGTTAGTCAGAAATGAGTTGCCTCCCAATAGTCACAATTTTTCACCCACATCAAAGAAACATTCTCAAAAAGATACCAGGGGTTTAATCACTCTGCCTCTGCCACTACCTAACTTTTGGACGTAGCGGAGTCATTTCAGTGGGGAGCACATATTGACTGTGTGTGCTACTGCATGGTTTTTGGCAGTTTTCTTTTCGGAAAAATACTACAACAACAAATTTTCAAATTGCCTAAACTGTTTCTGATGTAATTACAGCTAGTAGATTGAAATATAGTACCTAAATATAGTCAATTTTTACATTTTTATGTCATCCTGTACATTGAAGAGTAGAATCTGGATTTGTAGTGTTAAAAGTTGTTCATCATCATAACAGGAGAAGGAATAGAATGCAGGAATGCCCCCGACAATGTAGGAATGTATTATAAAAGTCCATCCTATGTTGGCAGTTAACTCTTAAACCATCTTCCTAAAGATATTACATCTAATAGCAATGTACCTACTTTTATCGCATAACTAAAATAATTTTTAACAGAAAGACATTATCCATGGAAATTCCACTAATGTGCATTTCACCGAATGACTCAACTATGGTAATCATGGCTAGTTTGCAATCCTTGTATTGGTTTAAGTTCTAACAGGAAATTTATTTTATTCTATTGGTGAATTTATAAGGCATTAATATGTGCGTTTAAACTGCTGTGTGTACTGTTTTGCTCTAACCTTTTTTGTGCATTGTTTATCTTTTACTGTTTCTCTGTTTGCTCATACGAGCCTGTGAATTTAATAACTTTAATATGAATAATTACTGTTTCAGTAACTATAATAGCAACTTACTGCAGATTTTCTGGCAAATGTTAGCAAAGTTTCTACAAAGAAGCTGTCAGTATAGCTGCTAAATTTCGGGAGCATATAATTTTAACTATTGTTTCTAGTCTTCCTAGTAGAGTCAGGGAAATGATAATTACTGGCTTGTACCACACAGCAATAAGTTCTTAATGACTTTTAGTACAATTTGCAACAAGGTAGTGAAAACTGGCCACCCTAGAGCATTCACAATTAGTCAATATTAATGAGTTTAATCTGATAATTAGAATTTTTCAACAAATCTCTATTTGTAGATGCTTATGGCTTGATATAAAAATAAAGATAGTCTAAAATATTTCAGTGACTTCATCCAAAATCACACTTCATGAAATTTTCAACCATAACCAGCATCTAAAGCTAGCATTCATAAATTATTTTGAAAAAAAGGTATGAATGCACCATAATACTTAAATTATGCATTTTAAACAGGAAAGTACAGTACCAATCACAGCCTGAGTAACATTATTGGGCATCATCAAGTCGAATACTAACTGATCCAACAAGGTTTGTTACGTAAAAATAATACAAAATCAGCCTTAAACTTAGAGAGAGAATAAATTAGAGAGGAGGAAAAAAATCCCCAAACTTTCCCTTCAAACTGAAAACTCACCTTGAAGAATGTAGCTTAGTCCTTCAGGGCTGCATGAAGGTAGGGCATTCCAAAGGAAGAGCAGCTCAAAAGCTAAGAGAGTGCACTGATGCCGATCAAGGGTGACCTTTTGATCAGTCTCACATTCTACGGAACTTTGGGGATGGGGAAAACGTTGAACCCTCCTCAAAATGAAGGTTTCCAACTGGGTGCTACGCTGCTGAGTTGCCAAATTTGGGACTTCATGAGCCAAGCTCAATGCCTCGTCTAAATTTCCAGAGGCACCAGCACATACTGGAGGGTAAGAATAAATCATGACAAGATCTATGAAATCAAAGTGATTTACTTGCACAGATTTTCTACCACTACACAAAATCTCCCCAAGACAAGACAAATAATATGAGCATCGATAGCTATTCAAAATTCTTAAATTTGTATTACAATTTATTTTTTCCCTATAGTACATCATATCAAAGTATATCAACAACACACATCAGTTCATTCGAAAGTAGAATTTGAAGTAAGACTTAAAATTTATCATTAATACTATTTACAGAAATTACAGTAATTAAATAAAAGGTTGACATTCCAGTTTTGCCCCAATTTATGGATACTAGTAGATATGGCTAATTAGCTTCTGGCACACCACAAAAGCAATATCATTCCAATGACAAATAAAACTGTACTTGATATTGTTTTCAACAATTTTCCTAATGGGTATCAATTGTCAAATTGAAATATTTTACCATGTCATGCAAATATATATAAAAATAATATATATCCATTATTCTACTTACAAAAGAGAATTTTGCGAACAATTATGTGGAAAACAAGATTCTGCCACACTTTCCCCTTGTTTCTTGAGCTAAAATGACAGCCAATTCATTTCTTGTATTTTTACAAAGTCCTAAAAAACTTTTACATAAGAGGTGGTAATGATGCAAGTTTACTTCCAAAAAATTATTTTTTTTAATTTACGTGGAAAGAATGAATTATTACTACCTAAACCAAACATAACATTATTATAAGATGCTTTCTTTACATTCAGCCAAAAATATTTAATCCCAAATGGTATATAAAAAGAAAAAACATGAAAATTTTTCTAGAGGTTAAAATTGGTTATTTAGCACAAGTGACATACAACTTTTATTTAGTAATCTCCATGTAATTAGTCTTATGCTATATAGGTTATTTCTAAATAATTACCGTATTTACTCGTGTAAGCCGCGCACCTTTTTTCCCGAAACACCGGTGAAAAAATAGGGGTGCGCGGCTTACACGAATCCTCCAGATTTTCGTTTAAACCGCGCACTATTTTTCCTCATATTCCTGTTGTTTTTTTCTCCTAAGTTTCGCATTCTGTAAACATATCGACGTTAATTGGTAAGTATGGTCTAGTAGTAAATCGTACAATGTAAAGTATTCTGAAATTTCGAAGTAATTTGTAATAAAAATCCAAAAGTCTGAGCGTACGACGGTACTAGAAAATGCTAGATCCGAAGAAACGCTAGATCCGAAACACCACTTGACAAATTAATAGATTTATCATGTATAGATCGTACTTAGGACAACACTTTGTAGCACTGATATGTATTTAAATCTACATTGTATCCTGTAAGCTGCCACAAGGGGGGCGGCGTCTTTATGTCTTTTCAAAGTCGTAAGCGGAGTTTGTTTCAGTGTCACGTCTCTGTAGGAACATTTTTAAGCAATAGATAGCTCCTTTTGTGTACACATTAAAGCTACATTGCAAAGACACGACAAATAATTTGTTACATAGTGGCAAGAGTCGTATGCTGAGAGATTATACCTTCTTACTATCCGTGCGTGAGTGTAGTAAACGAGTTCGAATCGATCATTTAGCATTTTAAAATAATTTGCAATTATCACCCTAAAAATGAATTCTCATGTGAAATTGCGATCGTTTCCCGTGAGTACAAAACAACATATTATAAGCGATGCCGAAAAAGTAGAAAATTGAGCTGCAGGAAGGAAATATGGTGTATCTGAATCTAGCAGTGATGAAAACTAAAAATGGGAACTATTATGATATGAATATTCATTAGTGATTTACGATTCTATTTCCGCGAATGTTTTTTCTTAAGTTTTATAAGAAATATAATTGTTATTAAATTGAGCTTAGTTGTTTCGTGTGTTCCCAAGACTTTCCGGTGTTGTTAAATCGTCCAAGTCCACAGCTGCTGCGCAGAGAGCAGACGAGACCACCGCTATGGTACGGATGGTGTTCTGCTTTTATTTGTTGATTTGCCAACGGATTTCCGTAATAATAAAGTAATCACGGGTTGAAATTGTACATATTTCTGCAATTATTCCAGTTAGATGTTATTTTGAAAAGATGCCATTTTTATAGTTGGATGATGTGTCGTATGTAACTGTGATTACTGTGAGATGCTACGAGAAAAAGATGCACAGTAAAAGAGGCCGTGGAGGCCCTGCATCGATGCACGACGCGATGACGATCGTGACGATATTAACACGTAATTACATCAATTAATGAGAAAGACGTACATGTAATATAGGCACAGCCTTCTCTTAAAGAACGTTCATTCATGTTATGACAAAATGGTGCCGATTCAAGAGCAAAAAAAATAATTTTCTGACAAATAATCTTTTTCCTCACGAGCCTTCCCGAAAATAGGGGTGTGCGGGATACACGAGGGCGCGGCTTACACGAGTAAATACGGTAACTTGTTTATGCATTTTGATTGTAAAAATGACCAGATGATATTAAGTAATTAGATGTACGCGTTTTATTATAACATGAGTGGATAAGTCACAATATGTATGTACATATATACAGTGAAACCCCATATTTACACTTTTCTAGGGACTGCAAAAAAAGTGTGAATTGCAGAAAAAGAACAATTTTCAGTTTTTTATGCATACTTTAACAATATAGAATAAATATATGAATAAAAAACATGTATATCACAATTAGAGTAATATTGCTTCTTAAAGTAAAAAGCTGTTCTGATTCATTTTTTGTTCGATATATTTCTACCAATGTTTCAACCAACCCAACCAACCATTGGACGCTGTCAAATCCATAATTCCCAAACTTATACATTATGCAATGCCTACTCTCGCATGAAGAAGACATTCACGGTGATATTAGATGATCTTGAACTTAAAAACCTCTTTTTAAGTTTGTATTCCTCCTTACCATGATTTCTTGACTTTTGTCTTTTTTGACAGGCAACTGCACTAGCTAGCATGTTTCTGAATCACACCGCTATTTTTCATAATTGCATCCATTGTAGAGATGGGTAATCTTACATGTTTCGCTATATCAGTGCGAGCTGCATCATGAGAATCCACAATTTTTATTTATGCCCAAATTAAAAATATTTTAGTAGCTGCGAAGACCTGCGGTGATTAGTAGATGACTCAAGGGTTTCCATTTATTTTCCATGTTGCTTCATCCTACAGGATGGCAGTTTCGTCAGCATTCCAGACGGCATCTTCAGGTCCAAAGTATAGGAAATTTGACATGGGAAATACATAGTACAAAGACATAGGAAGTATTTGAAACGATGATATGTAAAATTTGATGGGATGTGATTTTCGGACCTGAAGATGGCATCTCGAATGCCAACAAAACTGTCGTCCAGAGGGATGAACCAACACGATTATTATCCAACTTTAAAAATTTCTCCACCAAATAATTTTATTTAATCAATGTGGTTTTCACGTGATCAAACAAGTTTCAATAAGTTTTGTTTTGTAGTAACATGTTGTAAAACTGTTGAATCAATGCAGCGCAATGGTCTGAGGAATGATCCCTTTATCGTCCACCAGTTCAGTTAATGTACTTTTAACCTTTCATAGCGTCTGGGTTAAAATTCATTTCTATTCTTCACACTATGAACTTTGGTACAGTTTAAATATGCTCCTGAAGGTGTTACTAAGCAATAAATATCATCCTATACGAATTCATTTCATAGCACAAATCTTTTCCCGTCAAAAGGATCGAGAGTGTAAATATTTCACCATACTATCACTAGTGGCACTGTATACTGCCCTGCTACGCCACTAAGTTCAAATTCTTCCATAGAACGGAGCACATTACTGCTCTCTCATGTTTTTGAAGGAAAATGCACAAAACGAGGTAAAAAAGTGTTTCATATAGACTGGCTAAATGTCATAGAAGGGAATATTGTTTTTTTAATCTATCGCACTCTAACGCAAATGGTGGAAAAATGGAAAAGTCGTGGTGTAAATTCAAGGTTCTACATACACTGGAGATAGAGGAAATTACATAGGACCCGATAAAATCGTTGTAAATCATGGGAAAACGTGAATTCTGATAACGCAAATGAGGTTTCATTGTATAAACAAATGCATATATATGTATATGTTTTTCATGTAGCTATGTGTGGTGAATAATGCAATTATGCTTTTTTATTGTTTTTGCACAGTATATTTTTTCTCTTTTCTCCCATTTTTCTTTTGTTACAGTTAATGTTTTCCTATGAATATTTATTTATGTTGTTTATAATTAACTACTGATAATATCGTCCAACAGATGGTATCCCCACAACAGGTGCACCCTAGAGGCTATCAAAATGCTTCATTTTTGTAAATGTTACTCTTTTGCACTGATTTACTTTGGAAACAATTAAATTTATTATCATTCATAGTTACAACAAGAGTCAGAAGATACCAAACATATTTTATCAACTTTCTTTCATACATATCTGAGCTTCATACAAGAAATCAATCCATCAAATTTACTTTATACTTTGACCCTATTTGAAAACTTCCCACAATCTGATGAATTACAGAATTTTGACAATATTCTACAGTCCATTTGCAGGAGGCACTTATTTTACATTAAAAATCAAAATAATCTAGTATGAAGGCCTTGGAAGCACTGATCTGGTGTACATTTTACAAAGATAGTATCTTTTCCATCACCATTAATTTAAGAAACTAATAATATGAACAGAAAACAGATCTGGAACTACAGATAATCAAAACTTGATATTTAGGTGTCTTGATTGTATGTTTTGATCCCCATATCATTTCATCTAAAAATACCTTATCACACCTGATGAAGATTACAATAAAATAAAAATGATGTACAATAAAAGATTGATAATCCAGAATTCTAAATAAAAAAGATTTTCCAGATTTTTCCAGAGTTTGTCTTTCATGCTGATTGGCCACAATGACGGCTCTGCAGCCATTAGAAAAACCAACTTAAACCAATGTTTTGCTATGTGTCAACCTTAATGGGTATCAGTCCTGCACATTCCGGATTATTGATCTTCTACAGTATAAGTAATAACGATGGAGATCACTGATCCAAATATTATTTGAGGAGTTCAAAGCTAAAAAATTTAAGAATATTACATTAAATAATAACTATAAAATTGTCCATGGATACTTACTTGAGGCAAGATAGGCGTAGAAACTTTTGGACCATCTGGACTCTTGCCTCAGCCTTAAAAAAGATGCATGCGCAGGCTGCCAGCTTAAATGGATTAAGTGGCACCAGCCTACTTCATGAAGGCATAGGAGCTGGACTTCCCGTTGTGCAGATGCTTGTACTGCTGCTTCATATGCTTCTAAAGCACCACTTACATTGGACTGATCATTTTTAAAGGAAAATATGTTCAGATAAATTTTGAAATGAATAATAAAGAATTATTTGTAAAATGAGACACACTTTCAGTATTATTCCATCTGGTCTCACATTACAGCAAATGAATACACTTAGCCATCCATGAGTTTGAAAAACCTTAATTTGTAAAATACTTATACATCTAACATATCTGTACAAAGACTATTACTGCCTGACAATCTTTGACTCATGGGTGGAGCAAAAATGTGATTCAACCCCAGATATGGTACAACAACTCAGTATTAGGAAAGAAGTTATAAAAAGGACAAAATATTAAGTTTATTCTGGGTGCACACATATCACTTGGGTACCTATGGGTAAAAGTCCACTACAAATTTTAGTACCTCTTGAATGACATTAATGACTGATTCCATTTCAATTCAATTTTCCCACTAAGATAACTATTAACCCTTATAGCTTTCCTTTTCCTTCCCATCGTTCCTTTACTTCCATCTTCCACTTTGCAGAGCCTAGATTCCTTGTGATGAGCAGGATACACTGTGATCATGGATACTATGTGAACACTACTACTCAAATATCGCATTAAGGATATACAAAAGGGATACATTGTATGACTGATTCACGACTAAATAACTAAGATGCACAGCGGGGGTAAGGGGTCAGTGACTCCAGGGAGGGACAAGGGCAGAACATGCCTATGGACCACCAAGACCGTCATGCGTGGTGAAGAGCCACATCCTCCTCGAGGTGCCCCTGGTATCACTGAACATGACGGATCTAGACCTGGCGGTCAATAAACAGCTCCCATCACCACGGTGCGTCTCTGTGCTAAGGGTGACCGCATCTGCGGGGCGGAGGGTAAGAAGTCACTAACAGAGAGACTCCGGATACTGGGCGACCTCCGGTTTTATTTAGCCTTACCCATGCATGCGGGGCTCTGCATGGGCGGACACCATATTTCCCTAGCTACTCGTGGGACCAAACATGGAACCCTCAAACAAAACTATGGAGGGCGCTGAGAGGCGCACTCTTCACATGGACTCTTGTAGTCTGTCTTCTTCCTTGGGGGATGCGATACCGGTGGAGAGCCCCGATGGGGATCCCAGTCGGGACGCACCCTCTACTACCTTAACCTTGCCTGTGGGGATTCCTTCTGGGAGACCCACACATCCCAGTTGCCCCTCATACCCTTCGTGGGGAGAGGAGGACGACATTCTTTTCAACCTCTCTGGGCCCACCTTCAAGGAGGCACCAAGCCTGGTCTCCCCCATGGGGGTAGAGTCTGACTCGGGAGCCCCTGTGGGTAGTGGCCTAAGGGAAGGCTCCATACCCCCTCGAAGAGAAGGAGACAAGGGAGGAAGAAGATGTGGGCGGGGCCGAACCATGGCTGGCATAGCCGTGCTTCAGGCCAACCTACAACACAGTAAGGCCGCCTCAGGGGTTCTGCAAAGGATACTCTCTGAAGGTATGGTCAAAATAGCTCTGATTCAGGAACCCTGGGCTTTCCAGGGAAGAGTCAGGGGCCTGAGCATGACAGGCGGAAAAATATATTACTGTACCACTGTTAATAGGCCTAGATCTTGTATCTATGTGAATGGGATAAGTGCCTTGCATCTATCGGAATTTACCACTAGGGATCAGACAGCAGTTCTGCTGACCCTGGGGGAAGGTGAGAACAGGAAGAGGGTGGTCATCTGCTCCTCCTACCTGCCATACGATGCACCGGCTCCTCCACCATCAAATGAGATGGAGAGGCTGGTGAGTCACTGTAAGACCAACAAGTGGGATCTTCTGATCGGTTGTGATGCTAACTCGCACCACATTGTGTGGGGGAGTGGGAGCACCAACGGAAGGGGAGAGGCACTGTTGGAGTATCTTATGTCTACGGAGTTACAAATACTCAATAAAGGATCACAACCTACCTTTGCAAACAGCATTAGGCAGGAGGTGATAGATATTACGCTGTGCACCAGTTCTCTGCTGCACAGGATTGATGGGTGGAGAGTGTCAGGGGAGATAACTTTGTCCGACCACAGACACATACTCTTCACTCTTTTAGAATCCAATTACAGGGAAATAACATATAGAAACCCCAGGACTACCAATTGGGGACTATATTGAGAAAGGCTGGGAGCTGCCCTAGAGGGGGCACCTCAGTGCAAGTTTAGAAATGTGGATGAGGTAGATGCTGCTGTTGATTATCTACAGAGAAGCATCATCACATCCTACGAAGACAGCTGCCCCCTAAGGACCAGGAAGGAAGGGTGTAAATTACCCTGGTGAGGAGCAGAATTAGACGGTCTCCGTAGAGAGACTAGGAAACTCTTTAATAAAGCAAAGAGGACAAGAATGCCTCGGGATTGGGAAAACTTTAAGGTTGCCCAGCGGAGGTACAAAGCAGCAATCAAGCGCTGTAAAAGGGACTCATGGAGGAGCTTCTGTGAGAGCGTAGAGACTGTTCCACAGATGGCAAGACTTCATAAGATCCTATCGAAAGACTCAGAAGCGGGGGTGGGTTCTCTGCTGCTTCCCTCGGGAGACTTCACGTCTTCCGACAAGGAAGCACTAAAGCTAATGCTGGAGACCCACTTTCCAGGCTCCAGGGAGTTGAGGGAGATGCATCATGGGAGGAATCCCATCCGTCCGGCTCGGACGGAATGGAGACTTTCCTCCAGCATCGTGACGTACACAGTTACAAAATGGGCAATCATGAGTTTTAGCCCCTTTAAGGCTGCTGGGGAGGATGGGGTATTTCCTGCACTCCTTCAGGAAGGGCAGGATCTGCTCCTCCTTCCAATGGTAAGAATATTTCACTCCTGCCTGGCTTATGGATATGTTCCAAAAGCCTGGAGGGTCACCAAGGTGGTTTTCATACCTAAACCAGGTAAGACTGACTACACAAGAGCAGACTCCTTTCGAGGAATCAGTCTGATGTCTTTTCTACTGAAGACACTAGAAAAGATAGTGGACAGGTACATAAGGGATGGGCCATTAAGGGATCACCCCCTGCACCTGTATCAACATGCCTACCAGAAGGGAAAATCTGTGGAGACAGCGCTCCACAATCTTGTTAGCAAGATTGAGGGAGTGCTGGAACACGGAATGTATGGACTGGGGGCATTTCTTGATGTCGAGGGAGCATTTAATAACACGTCCTTCGATCAAATATGCATTGCTGCAGGAAGACATGGTATCCATGCTCACATTGTGAGCTGGATTAGATGCATGTTGGAACAAAGAACTGTAAAAGTAGTCTTGAGAGACAGTTCAATGAAGGTAGCTGTGACTCGAGGCTGCCCTCAGGGAGGAGTGTTATCTCCACTCCTCTGGAATATGGTAGTCGACAGTCTTATTTTAGAATTGAATAGGACTGGCGCATACACTCAAGGGTACGCAGATGATGTGGCTATAATCATCACTGGAAAGTACCTTGATACTGTCTCTGGATTCATGCAGAAAGCCCTGGATAAGGCAATGGGGTGGTGTGCAGAAACAGGGCTGACTGTAAATCCGGAGAAAACTAAGCTTGTATTGTTTACCAATAGAAGGAAAATGGAGGGCTTTAGACCTCCCTCTTTGCAGGGAAAGGTTTTATATCCCTCACCATCGGTCAAGTATCTTGGGGTTATTCTGGACTCCAAGCTTAACTGGGGAGAGCATTTGGAGACCAAGGCAAAGAAAGCTTGTGCCTCCTTATGCATGTGCAGGAGGACCCTTGGTAAAACATGGGGACTTCAGCCAAAAGCCATTAGATGGATTTATACGACAGTCATTAAACCTAGTTTCTTGTACTGCTCTATAGTTTGGTGGAAGAGAGTCCGGCTCAAAACCGCTGGGAACAAACTGAACCACCTTCAAAGATTGGCCTGTATGGGCATTTCAGGGGCTATGAGAACAACCCCAACTCTGGCGCTGGAAACGCTGCTGAACCTCGCTCCACTCCATGTGGAAGCTGAGGTGCAGGCAAGGACAGCGGCTTATCGTCTCAAATGTATGGGACAGTGGTATGACAAAGGAAGTTCCTATGGTCACAGGCAAGTTTGGACAGAGCTCATGAAGTCGAGTCCCATCCTCGGGATGGGCAGTGATGGAATGATAGCCAGGTTCAACCAAACACCCCCCTACTTCAAAACCCACTTTCCGGATAGGGAACAGTGGGCTAGAGGAAAGGGGAAAGAACTTCATTCTGGGGCCGAGGTATGGTATACGGACGGCTCTAGGAAAGAAGGAAGAGCGGGAGCAGGGGTCTACAATTGTAGCACACCAAGGAAGCTCTCAATCCCTTTGGGAAAATATGCAACGGTATTCCAGGCAGAGGTATATGCACTTCTGACCTGCGCGTATGCTATTAAGGAAATCGGGATGTTTAACAGACCGATACACATATGCACCGATAGTCAGGCAGCTTTAAAGGCGCTGACATCACCATGGTGCAAATCACAGCTGCTGCAGGAGTGTCGTGAGGCACTCAATGATATAGGCAGATGCGGCAAGGTGGAACTTTTCTGGGTGCCTGGTCATGCAGGCATATCTGGAAATGAGATGGCTGATGAGCTGGCAAGGGCCGGTTCCAGCCGAGATCCGATTGGTCCAGAGCCAATCATACCTATTGCCTCGTCAGTAGGGATGGCGGAAATTAGAATGTGGGGGCTAACCCGACATTCTGAGATCTGGCGAGCTGCACCAGGCCTTAGACAGGCCAAACTACACATTGAAGAGCCTAGGCCTGGGCTTGCCAAAAGACTCCTGTCACTAAACAGGGGTCAACTACGAACGGTAGTGGGACTCCTCACGGGGCACTACCAGGTGATGAGGCACCTGCACCTCCTGGGAATCGTAGATTCCCCCAGATGTAGGTGGTGCGAAGAAGAGGATGAAACCACATCCCACATGTTATGCGAGTGCCCTGCGGTGATGAGGACTCGAAACAGGTACCTGGGTTCCCCATTTTTGGAATCCAGGGAGGTAAGGGAAATCCCCATCGGGGACTTGTTGGCCTTTAGCAGGGCGATCGGCCTTTATGGGTGACTTCTTCAAAAGGGTGGTTAGCACAATGGACCAATGGGTCTAAGTGCCTCAGGGCCTCCGTTGAGAGGAACTCCGCCACTATTACAATCTATCTATCTATCTAAGATGCACAGCCTAATGTTCAACGAATTGACGGGGCTTATTCTATGCACTTTGGCAACGGACATTAGTTTTAGTTGGTGAAATGTTTTGGTGAAATAAAGGGTGGGAAAGACTGCCCAATAAATATAATGGTACAAAAATAAGGAGAATTTCCTATTCCAGTTTCTCCCTGATTGTTACGAGAATTCCTGACTTTTCCAGATTTCCAAAGTTCCCGGACAATTCCAGGTTTTCCCGGTTTTCCCTGACGATCGCCACCCTGATTGGTGGGGGTAAGGATATTGACGGCCAAGGAGTTTGGGTTTACGGTGCGTGGGGGGGAAAAGGGTCCGGTTGGGGATAGGGGGGAAGTTTGGAGGGGGTGGGTGGATGGCATCATGGAACGTCTGTGACGTTCCTTCTTCTTCGGGGCAATACTGGGTGGCACGTGCCGGTGGCTGATTGGAACCGCTTCGGGTGCTGAATGGAATGGGGAGGGTTAGGGATGTGGGGTCCTTTGTTTTTGGGAGGGTCTTCGACCCCTCCTCTCACACTCTGACACCTCTAGAACATCCCTTCCCCTCCCATATCCTTCGAAGACTTACCCGTAGGCAAAGGAAAAAGCATCCCTGACTGTTCCCATCCCACTCAGCATTCAAAGCAGTCCCAGTTAACCACCTGCACGTGACCCCCAGGGTTGACTAGAAGAAGAGGTAGGAACATCACAGACGTACCGCGATGCCATTCACCCACCTCCTCTCCATTTTTCCCTTCCCTCCCTCCAAGCTCAGCAAGACAGATAAAGATACGATAGCAACTGGGATCTGACCTCTCCACAATCAGACCCTTTTCCCCCCACACACAGTAAACCCAAACTCCCCAGCCGTCATATAATCCTTGAGGAGACGATGCGAAATATATGCCCAATCATGCCCAATTTGCCATCAACATCCTGCCCAATTTGCCATCAACATCCAACTAGAAATGAAAAAATATTACCCCAAGATCATTTATTCAGCTGATGATACGGAAGACGCCACAAATGATAACCTGCGAATGATTTTTTTCTGGAAACGGGCTTAGTTCCATGCTTTTTTTAGCTATGATTGGGTGATAGAGGGCAACTAAAGTGTGATTGGGCCAACTGCCATCATAACTGTGTAGAAGTTGGAAGCATATGTCTATTTTTAGCAACCATACGAGTTGCTCATCTCTACTGACTGTGGATTCCGAAAATAAAATTCATCTTACAAAATGTTCAACTTTTGTTTTGTATGCCTTTTTCAATGCTGGAACGAAATTTTGGCAACATGACGATCGCTGACTTTAAACCATTTACATAGGAAATACAAGTAGGTATTTATTTTATGATTTTTAATACAGTGTATACAAAGGTATCTTTTAAGGATGCTTTCATGAACAACGCCCAAAAAACTTATACAATGTCGCTGAAGACAACAAAAGTTAGAGAAAACAAAGACAAAATTTTTTTCATGATTTATTGAAAATGTTGAAAATTACGTGGTTTGAAATTACTAAGTGCCACTTTTCCGGTGCCACTGACTTCGTATTACCGAGATTTTACTGTAGTTATAAAATTTGAAGATGGCATGCATATTACAATGAAACATTAAACAACAATGAGAAATTAATCCACGTGTGTACGCGCAATGCAATAGTTAAATTTTCACTAAACTCTTATTTCTGGGACAGCAATGACTTCCCTTCTTCAATTATAATTTTGTCACTTCATAACAACTCTAATCTTCATAATACATCTCATACATGCTCATTAACACATTCACTGCGGAGCTGTTTAAAGCCCTACCCCTCACAGCGTGGCGTGACCCACCGGTGGGTCATACTCAGTCTTTTGCATGGGCGATGTGACCCACCGGTGGGTCACAGTCCTTCCGAGCTTCTGGCCACTGCCGAGGGATGGTGGTTGAAGTGGCAACACTCAGCTGTTTCCTGAGATTAGAGGAAGGCTGGGGGAGGCTACTCCCAGCTTCGCCCCCAGCCCACCCCTCCACCGGCCACGTGGGGCACGCTATCTTCTAGACCCTGGCGTGGGATGGGGGAAGAGAGGGCCAACAATACAATGCATGTGGTAAAGATTTGCTGATGTTCGGAAAACCCAGGAGACTCCCACCCGTCTCTGTTTATTGCACCTGCCCTTGTTCGCGCCCGTCTGTGAGACGTAGACGCCCGTCCGTGCGTACCGATTCCCCAGCCCTGCTCACACTATGAGAAAAGGGAAGGGGGATCCTTTGGAAAGGGTACATAGTGGTTTGTCTCACTCAGAAAAAAGTAGTGACTGCATTTCGAAAGACCTTCACCCGGCAAGGGCACGGTCACTCATCCACCACTGAGGGATTGGCTCAAGAACGCTACGCGACTCTTTCCCAATTGCCCTTCCGTAGAGGGGATGTAAAGGGATGAGAGAGAGTCAATCTCTCACACAGCCGGGCGAGTGCAGTTCGGACTGTTTAGTTTACGAGCAACTGACGGACAGCCAAGAGGTTGAGGAGAAAAAATTTTCCTAAACATTTTCATTATTTTTAATAAGTTGATATGTTTTACTATATCGAGTATTGTTCATCCTTATGTATAAAAATAGCATAAACATGAAAAAAAAAAAAACAAAAAGAAAGCAAAAAATAAACGTATTTTGGATATGATACGCTAATATGTAAATTTGTTCGTGACCCACCGGTGGGCCACACCGCTCACGCTGAAAAAAGTTTCAGGAGGGGCGGCGTGACCCACCGGTGGGTCACACTAAGTGTCACATAGTAGTCTATTATTTGAACAGTGACTAACCTCTGGGTGAAGTCACTTGAGAAGTTCTCGATTCCTACTCTCACAATACTCCTCGCAAGTTACGACAATTCACAGTATTTTATGGCCGCGACGCTAGACGCATCTGCGTGACCCACCGGTGGGTCACGCCGCAGTGAAGTAGTTAAAGTACCCAATAGAACACATCCATGAATGCTGGGCGATTCAAATTAATCGGGCCTCCGTCTCCTTGCCACAGAGCACCGCAGAGATTCAGCAAGGCTGAATATTTGCGGCAGCCGCTAGCCATTTAAGCACTAGTCAGCAATGTTCAATGGTCTGATGTCATGATTTCCAAAGGTGTGTTTTCATTGGCTGATTTCCGCTGCTGGAGCTCTGCCACAGAGCTATAAAGCCCAAATGGTCCAAAAATGGATAGGTAGGTGTTTTGACTTACGTGGATTTCTACTTCTTTTTTTGCTGTAATTGACAACAGGTGTTATCTATGGAGCGGATAATTAACCACGTGTCGACTTAACGCGGGAAGGTGAAACTATGCCAAAAATGACGTTGATGCCTGATCACATCAGACTTTTTCACCATCATGATGATCAAATATCACCTATCAAACTGCATAATGTCTAAAACTAGAATTGCTGTTCCAAACACCTGTAGTTTGGCATCAACTGTTGCGTGCTTGGCAATTAGTCGCAAGTCATCATGAAGTTGAATCTGTCGCGGCACCAGAAACGTGGAGAAACGCAAGCATGTCACCGGCCTAACTGAACATCCGCTTAACTCAGGATCCATGTAACTCGGATCCACGCAAGTCGAGGACTAACTGTAATTGTTCGTTTTTAGCATTTAAATCGTAAATACCATGGTAGAAAATGTTTAAGCAGCATGTTGTAAACTAATAATTCTTGCCCATGTATGCATTCTTTGAAATTCCCCAATTTGAAATTTCTAACAAAAAAGTTCCTCTGCATTCTTTCAGCAACAGTATTTTCAGATAAAGCCTTCAGCTCTGCTGGAAATTTGGTTGATAAAAAAAGAAATTGATTAGATGCTGTAATAGTGAAAATGCTGCATTTTCTAAACAAAAATTATGTTTTCACTTAATTTTCAATTTTATTTAAAAAAACGAAACTTTGATTTACTTTTGAAATTACACATTCTTTATATTTGCCCTCAAACATATCCTTAATTTCAATGAGTGGGGACTATATGTTCATTATTCATTTATTATTATACGTGATATGAGCACACAACATCCATCTTTGTTTTATGAGCGGGTAGAAGAGGATTCAAAGTGAACAAGTGCCTGACAAAATGCAATTATAATTGGTTTTTGGAGCTTTTTGCGCTTATACAAGTAATTGGCATTCCCAGGGAGTATATATAATCTTATATAATTCTTATAGGTAATTTATATAGGCATTCACCTGGTGAAGTCCTTCAATTAATCACGTTTTGGGCGAAGGTTGAGGTAAAATAATATATTATGCAGGTATTCTAAGATTTTGATATTTCTTGTTACAAGCAGGTATAGAGCAATAAAGTATTGGGACAGAACATGCAAATTATAACTGAAAACAATACATTGAAATATCTCCATCGGCACTTTTCCGTTGTCTCTCACACCTTTCATGAGGATGTCACCTGCTGTTTGTTATCACAGCTACCACGAACTGGGATAAATTAGAACAAATAGCATGTATCTAACCTTTAAATAGTACACTATCTATTCCGATAGATGCTCCTAAGCACTTGATGCATAATTTTACTTATTTTAACCTCATGAATTCTTGCTGAGTAATCAGGGAACGGTATAACCGTATACGGTCATGATACGATTCGCCCATCGCTAAAAAATCTTAGCGTGATAGTCAGCCGGAAACGAATTGAAAAATGTCAATATAATTGTAAACATGTATATCAAAGGTTAAATAAGGATCTCTTGTCACAGTAATTGCTTCTCTTGTCGTCACATCCGATCTTTCATAACCATGTCTGGTGAGATTTAATATAGTATGAAATTGCTCCAGCGTCTTTCTTAATAAATTACGATAGGCCTGACAGTCCTATAATAACAGTTCATTATGAATAAGGCCTAGCATGCCTTAACCTCTATTTCTCTTCTCTCCTTCTAGCTTTCTCCAACAAAATTGTGGCCGCCACCACTGTAATGATCACTTGTAGCAGTAGATGCAAAAATTAAACCATACCGATCCATCATTTAGAGCTCTACTTTACTTCAGATTGACTTAAACCTCAGTGTCTAGAAATCTTCATTTAATGAATATTATAATTACTAAATATACACCATACTTTATTTAATCTATCACGTATATCCGATGATGCAGACGACATAAACAAATCATTCCAACCAATTTCGAACATCGATACAGCTGTGTTGGTCGGAAATCTCCCATGAATCAAAATGTACTATCGATAGGCCTACCACTACACATCCTTTCTGCACATAACATTCAAGGAATTAATTCGAATATTCGTTCACCGTGTAAAACACCCTAAGCGGGAGCAATTTCAGGTCTTCACTTAAATTCATTCGCATGATCATTCACCGTGTAAAGTGGGCTAAAGGAAGATTTGAATCCAAGAAATTGAGGAGAATTAGGATTCAAGATTCGGATTCGATATTTGGATTCGATAAAAAAAACAGGATTCGGATTCGATCAAATTTTGGATTCGCCCCATCACTAGTAATAATTAACTCTTATCATTGCTCCGGGCTAAATAATATTATGATAAGTCTTCAACTCAACAATTGAGATACACCATACATCTTTGCATGAATTATTTACCCGTGCGTATTCACAACTTCAACAACCTTTCAGATATTGTATATCGAGCATCATTTGTTTTCACAACAAGGTGGTTGAAATTTTTTTTGGATTATGCAGTTGAGCCTTTAAATGTTAAAACATGTATTTATTTTAATTTAACATTGTATTCATGAAAATGTGAAAACAATTGAAAGAATCCTTACATTGAAAATCGTTTCAGCTGCTACCCATCCCTGAGGAGGTTGAGACTACATCACGTCTGCCTTAACCAAATAGCTGTGATTTTTTTACGATGATAATGCTAGTTAAAGAAAAATCTTTTCTTTCACCATCAAATTGCTCGGACCTATAATCCTGACTAAATAATTAATAAATAATTTCAAAATGGCTGAATGAATAACAATATCCAACTTCTAATACCAATTGATTTATGATATTAAGTAGAATCTTAAAACTATTTTCAGTTAGATCTCTGTTCGTACCTAGTGATATTCTGTTTTAGAAGAAAACTAGTTGGTAAAGGAAAAAAATTACTTATTATTCATAGTTGATTTTTTAGGACCATACACACTGTTTCTTTCTAGGTAACATGAACGTACATTTATTTGTATACATAGTTGATTTTAATGAAATAAATTATTAAGCTTCATTTGCCTGCATCTAAACATGCTATTGCAACCATGAAACAAAAAAGACTAAATTGGACATTTCAATAGGGTTTCATGCTCCCTTACTATGAAACCTCTGTTATGAAACTTCCTCACTTATGAAACTTTTCTTGGTTGTCCGCAGAAAGTTTTGTAAGTGAGGTTGTAATGTATATCCCTGAATACAACAAATTGTGCACCTTATCCAGTGAAAACGCTCCTGTGGATGTTGCTATCTTTTTCTTACACTTAAACCTATGGATACTCGAGCATTTTAGTGGACACAGATATCACATATGGATTCATTAATAGTGGATTTTTACCCATGGGATACTCATGACTAAAGAACTTAAATACAAAAAGTCATATTTTAATACAAAAAAAGGCAAATGTTTAGTAAGAAGGTTCGGTTGGAAAGAATTTGCCAATGAATTGATAGCTTCACATAGCAAATATAAGCAGTAACAGTTCATGCCTGCAACAGGCTGGTTGTAGCCTAGTTCATACATAATGTTGACTAATATGAACTCAGTGAGATGAAAATTATCACATGTAAAAAATTAAGGAAGATTTAATTGCATAAGGTATGTTATGAACTACAAAAAAGGGGGAAAATGTTAACTCTCTCAGATTGGCTGAGAGAAAAATCTTTAGCTTCTTAGAATTTGATAGAATAGCATTTTAATAAAGAGAAGACATATCTGTAGATACAAAAATGAAATCCATACAGTAAAACATTCTAAATTGGTAAACTCTAGTGAAGAAAATTGTCAGGGAACTATTTATTCTGACAAATTTAAATACAATAACCTTTTTGAGAGAGAAAGACGAAACCATTTACATATGGGTGGCATAATGCCAAGGGGCTATTAAAACCTATAGTTACAGAGTAGGGTAAAAACTACAGTTGCTTTAAAAGATTTATAATTTTTGGGAACATTGTAACAGCATTTGTGGTTATCTTTGTGGTTGGCATATAAAATGTTGGCTTACAAGTATATTTAAATTTATTAGAAAATTTCGTATCAAGTACATTAGCAATCATGAGAAACAAATTTCATGCGTATTACTAGAGATAGGAAGATTATGCCGACCACATAATCACATAATTTTTTAATTTCATCAGAATGCAAATAGTTTGACTTTTTGAGTAACCTTATTTCATCCCTAGTACAAATTTACTGAGCATAATATCGCATAATCTGACCTCTAATGCAGAATACCGCATAATTTGCATTATACGTGCATAATCTGCGTAATTCTCTTGCAGCCGGCTGAATTTTAGTTCTAAAAAGCAGTTTTATGGCCTCTCTCGATACCGGACACATACCCTTCACCTCCAATTCCCGTGCCAGCCTTCCAGCGCCTGTTTTATGTGTAGCCACCGAAATACATTGTAGCCACCAAAATACAATCTCTGTATACAATACAATGTATCTCGGTGGCTACGTCCGATGTCGGTCGTTGGGAGGGTGGGGGGCGGGGGCTTTTGTAACAGGCCTTTTCAAGGAAGTCAGTACGGCTGTGAGCATCGACGGGGAATAACAAGTGTAGGGAGCATCAACATCACATTTGAAAACATGCGAAAACAACAATCAGTGACAGTGTCAACTCGTGCACACTCATATCAACATGAAGGTATGTACGTGTTCGTTCAAACAAACCGAATTATGCATTGTCGTTTCCGTCAAGTTCGCGTCGAGTGGAAGTGAAAGAGTACAGTTGATAACCATGCGAAATCAGCCTCTCACCTCAAAGAAAAGGAAAATTACAAAGATCCAAGCAATGCCAAGAAAAGACAATCTTCTTTAAGTGATAGTTTTGACTGTGCCAAGAAAACGAAAGGGGACAGAGAAGAGTTTATTAAGTCTGTGACGACCGCCTTCATGCAGGCCAACATATCACTGATGAAACTGGACCACGAAGCAGTTCGAAATCTACTAAAGAAGTATATTCCCGGTGAGTACAAAGTCGATATTTTAAGTGCCATTTATTCTTATTCACGCATCGAAATTTATTGAGTGAAGGAACAAAGATCGGCGTCACACATAACCTCAAAATCACTTGTCATAATATCAATGTTTATACATATATATTTTATTTTCAGGTGGAGGGGACTTGCCTAGTGTTAAAACCAGGGTGGCTACTGATAACGAATTTTCAAATTCCCTGACTTTTCCCTGATGGCTTTACGAATTTCCCTGACCAATCGCCAAAAGGTCTCCTATTATCAGAATATTTTATTTCTGCTGAATTAAATTTTCGTCAAAACTTAGAAAATGTTAAAAGCTACAAGTATATCCTAATGAAAAAGTAAAAACCTTTATAAGTTAAACGCTCATGCAAATTATACACCCTTTTCATACACATGTATCGTATTTCCTCGGCCTTATATGTTTCCTTCGGTAAAATTACATTGACGATGTCTAATCCTTCAAGAAAGAGGTGTCATGGTTGTCGTGGGAAGTTGAGGATTACTGGAAAGGCATCGAAGGGAAAGTTAATGGCCGATTTACTGGCGGACTCCGGCACAGGTGTCACTAAGCTACGCGAAAAATACAAACCAAATCCAAGTTCTTGGACTGGATCAAAATCGGATGGCATGAGTTTTAGAAGCGAATAACAATTTTATTAACGTGGTCGTAACCCCTTGATTGTAAGAGGGAACAAAAAAATGTAAAAATATTTGTATAAACAAACAAAATGTAATCACGCCACTGCGAACGAGGCAATTAGCAACGGCAGCGTCATATTCAGGAATATCATATTTGAGGTGGTTTGTGACAGACTAAATTGCTTTGAATGGGAGCTAAGGGGACCATTCAATAATTACGTCGAGCGTGAAAGGTGGGGAGGGGAGGACGACTCTTCTTACTGTCTCATGAACGGGGGTATGGAAATCGAAGACAAGAAGAATGACCATTCTAATAATCATCGTCTCGTATTTTTATAACTGCAAGCAAGTATTTACCACGAGCTAGTGTGCTCTAGCTGCCTCTAGATCCGAGTCTCAGAAGTTAAAAAACAGGAGGCCATTAGCAACGGCAGCGTCATATTTAGGAATGTCATATTTGAGGTGATTTTAAACCTGACTAAATTGCTTCGAGAGGGAGCTAAGGGGGCCATTCAATAATTACGTCGAGCGGAGGGGAGGAGAACTCTTCTTATGGTCTCGCGAAGGGGGGGTATGGAAATCGAAGATGATGTTCGCAAGATTTTGTTTACACGTGTGATCGTACTTGTATTACCGTTTTAATAATCAACGTCTCGTATTTTTAGAAAAGCAAGCACATATTTACTACAAGCTAGTGTGCTATAACTACCTCTCGACCTGAGTCTCGGAAGTTAAAAAAACGCGAGGCAAAATCTTCTGAAAAACAACCTCAAATTCCTTGTGATGAGCAGAATACATGGTGATCATGAATTTTAACACTACTAGGCAAAAATTGCATTAAGGATACACAAAATGGATACATTGTACGACTGATTCACAACTAAATAACTAAGATGCACAGCCTAATGTTCAATGAATTGACGGGGCTTATTCTATGCACTTCGGCGATGGACATTAGTTTTAGTTGGTGCGATGTTTTGGTGAAATAAAGGGTGGGAAAGACTGCCCGGTAAACGTAATGGTAGAAAAATAATGAGAATTTCCTATCTGTTTCTTCCTGACTGTTACGAGAATTCCCTGACTATTCCAGATTTCCAAAATTCCCTGACAATTCCAGGTTTTCCCTGACGATCGACACCCTGTAAAACACTATGAGAAAATTATGTGCATTTACTTAAGAAGGAGAATGAAGATCTCATTAAGTCCAAACTGAAAGGGAGGAAGGTGGTTGTTTTCGGTGACGAAACAACCAACAGGAAAGGAGAGGCTGTTTTCATCACACTTTTGAAAGCGCTTCCTTGAGCTGAATCTCCTGACATTTTTCTGTTTGTTGGCTCAGTGAAGGTCTTAACGGCATACAATGCAGACCAGTGCTGTAAAGCAATTATTCAGGTAATGTTATATATTATATAAAGGTTTAGGATTTTAATTTTGATTTTAGGTTTTGTGAAAATTTTCAGCTTTCTTTTGTTTTATTTTTTAGACTCTCAGCCAGTATGACATATGAAAATTGTGTCCCTGCAGCATCTGATAGTGTGGCATACATGGGTTTATGTGCAAAGTTCTTGCGTGAATTGGTGAATCCGAAACTCATCCATATCCAGTGCTGGGCACATAAAGCTGACAAAGTGGGCAAAGTTTTCCCTGAAAAGCTACCAATGCTGAGTGAATGTGTGTCAAACACTAAAACATTATTTAGGAACACTAGGAAGAGGAAACACAAGTATATGAAGTTCTTGCAAGACTCTTATGCATTCAGTTAAGTAAAGGAGGCAAAACTTTTTCCCCTACCTATTATGACAAGATGGGGATCCTGGAGGAGGTCTGCTGAATACATGTCTGTGTATGTGGAGGATGTTTGGAATTATGCTCAGAGTATCCCTAATTCCGAATCTCCTAAGTCAGCAAAATATTTTAAGAAACTCTCAAAAGAAGATATTTGTATTATTAAAGCTGAGGCTCTCTTTGTAGTGGACTACTGCACACCTATCTGTAATTTAATTTTATTTTTAGAGGGATCATACCCTGTATCACATGTTTTACACTCCAAGGTGAATGAGGTGAGGAAAGTGTTTTCAGTTGTGAAATCTGCTAATGATATAAAGACTGCTTTGTACCCTACAACAAATGCTTTTGTATGTTTGTTTTTCTTTTTCACGTGTATCCCGCGTTCTATACCAGGTGTGACCCTGACATTTCGTGGCCGTTGCTGGTCACTTTATCCAAGGGAATGAGGTGACTGTCGAGATGGAGGAGTTTATACAGGGGATTCAGGGAGGGAAAAGGATGGGAAGGGGAGGCGTGGAAGGAGTAGTCATTGTATTTTTATTTCGGTTCAAAGCTGGGTCCCACGTGTGGCTGACTTTGAGGCCACAGTCCCCATTATAATTTTGCAGCAGCAGTAGTGGAACATGCAGCCTTGGGACACGTGATTGACCTCAAAGAAACAAAGATAATCGCCAAAGTGAAAAACTTCAAACCCCATTCCACGTGCCAATTTCTTAGTACTGCATGGGCTCTTGAGTGATTCTGTCAAGGAATTTACAAAATCCAATGTTCCTTACAAGAAAGGTAAACAATTTGATGTAGTTTATGATGCTCTATTAAGTATGCAAGCAACAAATGCCGCATTTTCTGCTCTTTGTTTGTCTGTTCTTTTTATTCCTGCTGCTAACGTAGATAGTGAGAGAACCTTTTCGGGGTATAATGATATCCTTACACCCAAAAGATACAAGGTTGACTGCAAAAAATACAGAAAGTATGGTATGTATGTATCTTAATTATGGTATGACATTGGCAATGGGATGTGATGATGTTATGAATAACAATAATTCTACAGCAGCCTCTGATTGTGAGACAGAATGCTGCTGGCAGGATTTCAATGATGAAGATCCTGATGACCCCATCCCATGCCCATGATAATTTCTACTTTGCCATAGGTGATATAAATTGATAAATCTCAGGGGTTATAATCAGCATTTACTGTTTTGATTAACCCATTTTCATTGTAGTGTAACTGTTTTTTTGTTACATTTTATCCAGTAAAAATGTCAATCCTTAGCTTCATGGTTTATTTTTCACCATCCAGTTCCTGATTTCTTCAGTAAAAAGTTGGCCTAAAATTGAGTGTGCCTCATGAGATATTTATTTCTAACAGGTATAATTCCCATTTTGCCTAATGAAACTCTAAATTGATTAAATACTTGAGGGTATGTGACGAGAATGCAGTACACCAGATGGGTTTCCATAAAATATGGAGAATAACAAAGGGTATTATACCTGACGGGATTGTATGCGTGATGAAGGCAATATCCAAAATGTTGCATAAACTTCATGAAAATGCATAATTGCAATTTTTAAGCTGCATAATGTCACCATAGATATCATAATTTTGCCGCATAATGGCTGCTTAAATAATCATTATTTGGTTGCATAATAGTGGGCTTCAAAATTCATAATCTTCCTATCTCTACATATTACCCACTGTTGTAACAGCAACCCATAAATGAGCATACATTACAAGGAAGAATGTTCACTTAAAAAAAATAGCCACTACGCTATATCACTATGATGTATTTCATACTAAATGTGTATGAAAAAATACCAATGTTATTTAAAATTTACCTTTAAGCGTTCTACACGTCCTTTGAAAAATAGGAACAATGCTGAGCTTCCATATTCTTCTTGAGACTCTTCAATCAATTTTTGGGCTGCTTCTACACCAGCTCTCACATTGGAACCATCTAAGGCAAAAAATGGGCGGACTATTGTGTGGTACCACAAGAGAGCCAAACTGGAAAATAAATTATGCAAATATCTTGATACACATACTGATGTAAAATAATATTAGTGTCACCCTGAACTCAGATAAAATAAATGCATGATGAGTACTGCCATAAAGTCAATTCCTACTTAATGTTTTTCTATATTTACCTTTTCTATAGAATTACTGTTAAAAACTTATTCGAAAATGATACAAAGCTAGTATATTTAACCATACTAATAAAAAGAAAGTAAAGTATAGTGATACATCAAGACTTGGCTGTCTGGACAATTAAATTAAAAGAGTAATCATGCTTTGAAAATAAAAAAGAAATGCCAATCACATAACAAATAATGATGGTTGGAAAACCATGTCACACAAAATCTATCAGTTTGATTTCATTTAACTATTTCATTTATTAAAATAGTATTTCATAATCAGTACATCATCACACAGTGCATTAAACATTACACCTGAAAACAATACTATGCAGATTTTTACTACTGACATTATAAGATAAGACTAGACTGATCTTCCTATGCCATTTGAACCGTGTCAACTGGAAAAACATCGACTGAAAACATCAAGCTGCATTTAGGTTTAAGTGCTGACTGGCACCAATTGCTTTCTTTCTCTTAGTTTATTGGCAGCTGGGTAAAGGAATAACATGTACCAAAAAAAGTTAGATAAAATTTATAGTTGAATAAATTATCACTAATTGGGATGATATATAATTGTTTCTTGAATTATTACAGTTCTCCTGCATGTATAAATAGAAATATACACATGCACTAAGGACAGTGTAGTGTTTCCTATTACAAAATAGGCAAGGTAACTTTTTTCAGTAAACGTGGTTACCTATTACATACTAAACAAATATATAAGATTTAATACTGAACATTTATGTGATAAATACATACAATAATCATGATTAGACAAGATAATATACCTTTATTCCCTCACAGCACTTAATGAGTCATGATTGAATGATATGGTAGCATAATACTCCACAACCTTCAAAACTAAAATATATTTAGCTACTAAGCTATTTAGTTAAGTCCAATGGAACAATTATCCTCCAACCAAATATATTCACGGTAATGCATGCAATTACCCACCTTATTATACAATGTACATAATGAAATATTCCAAGTGATATTCTAGATAAGAAGCTTAGCAATTGAGTAACTCTATCTATTGAGAAATCAGCCAGCTATATACTTGAAATACATGCTAAGCCATTCTGTTTAAGTACATAATACATTTAAAATTTAAAAGAAAGCCACAGGATACCAATTCATCATGCATTTTAATTTTAAGAATGTAACACTTTGTTTAGTTAAGACGTTTTACAATGATAGATTGAAGTTATATTACTCTCAGAAAATTTAAGGGTTAGAAAATTTTTGATCAAATAAGTTAACGGTACGTTTATTGAAAATGTTTAAGAAGGAGAGTTAAATACAAATAAATTTTTAAACAGCTATTTTGCCATCTCAATTGATAAGAAAGGAAGATGCGAATTATTCGCCCTCACTGCAAAACATTATTCAACATTAACATGACTTTTATATTTCTTACCTTTCCAAAAGTTAGGAGTGCCATGGCCAGATGAGTGCTTATCTGAGAGGTAAAGGTGAAGTCTTCCTCAGCATGAAGTAAATGATGATAAATTGATGAAAGCCTTCATACATTGCAAGAGGAAATGGGAAAATGCATGTGCTCTATGTACACAGATATGCATAAAGCTCATAAATTAAATTACTATTGGTGAGAAGTGGGAATTAACATGTTTTAAGTCATGCAATCTGAATCAATCATTTAACAGAAAATAAATAAGGCACTGATAAGAGAGATCATTTGCCCAAGGTTTCAATTCTCCTAACTGAGAATATGATGACAAAACGTCCAGTTAAATCAAGGCTCCTTTCTGGTTTTGGTGGGTTCACAGGTACGGTGGGAGATACATGTAGAATGAATTCCAAAGGTTCCATTTGGTCACACACAACCTTTAATTGATATTGGGAGGAATATGTACTTAGTGATCATCACTTCCAAGGTTGCAAAGAATAAAACTTGAAATGGCAACAAACAGCTGAAATGTTATAGGCACATAACAGAAAATTCATTTAGTGACTAAAATGCTTTATGCACGCCATAATTTGAATTTGATTGGTTAGTGATATAAATTTTCATGCAGAGGTCTTTCATCTTGGGTGATAATTTAGAAGCAGCTTTAGGAAGCAGTAAAGATGATGCTAGGTGCAGAAACACAAAAGACAACTTTCATACAAAAATTTCTCTAAGTTCACAGGGTAACATAGTTGAGACGAGAACAAACTATGCACTTTTGGTGAGTCAAGGGTCACACCAACGAAAAAAGTACATAATTAACAGACCGAATCCATAAGAGTGGCTACCACTTTGAGTATATAAAGAAGAAAAAGCTTCCCAGTCTTGCATGGAAGCAATGATGAAAGGGGATTTGGAATACACAAAATTCATTCACACACCTGAATATTTTTACCCACAAAAATTTATGATGCATTATGTAAGCTACTTCACTCATTATTTTTTAGTAAAACCAAAATATGAGTCAATGTATCCCAACTCCTTTGCTTGAAGAGGGCTACAGAGTTATTTACATAACTGAGTACAAATATTGCAACTAGCTGACTTCACGTCACTCACCTGTGCATAAATATGAATAATTGATCAACTAATAGAGGGGATTAGTTGGCTGTGGTTAGCTCATACACTGACTTTTGATTCCAAGGACTTAAGTTTAAATCCATTCAGTAGAAGAGATAAACCACAGAAATTAGAGTCTCCTCTACATTAGTGAGTGGAAAACGATTCATGTTCAACACTGTGTCCTTTGGATGCTGCAGATAGACCATAGACCCCTTGGTGTGCCTTTTGTGAAAACTATGCTAATGCAAGGCTGGATTTCTCTCCACCCTTCCTTCACACCCTTAGTACCCTAAACTCCACCATCAGCCTATCATAATGGTGCACTTGACTCAGCTGTTGATTGCCACCCAAAATTATGACCATTAGGAAACTACCTGGGATTGTATAAATAGTTTTATCTAATTCTTTAAAACTGCCCAACTCTTTCCTTCAATGCTAAGATTACAATAATTTGCCACCACTCTTCCAATAAGCTGGAAATGTATTGCCCTTCCACCGGAGTATAAAATAGGAAGACTGAATACATAAGTACAAAGAAATGAAGTTAAGATTTCTTCTGGGATAATTTTTGAGTTACGCCATATAGTTTGGATAATCCAAGCAATAGGGATGTGCGAGTAGCACTTTTTGACCTCGAGTCGAGTATCGAGTCAAGTTGTAAAGTACTCGCGAGTATCGAGTCGAGTCGGTACATTATTGTACATGAGTGAAGAGACCCAGTTCTTACTTAAGTCATCGCAATTAAAGTTAGCCAGCAATCCGACTATCAAATGGCAGGTCTACCTACCTAATGCATAGTTATAAACTGTCAAATTAATATGACACGTAGCGCTGGCCAAAAGACATAATAGAAATTTTCCGGTAGCTCTCGAAATAAGAAAATTACCTTCATTCCTAGGATTACTCAAAATGTGTAAATTAGCTTGCAGTATGGTACCTAGAGTGTACTTGGGCATAATATGAGGCCTATATAAGTGACATGCCCTATTAACTTGTAATGAAAGTAAGCCAGGAAGCAAAATATTTTTTCTTGAGGAATACATAAGCCTAATTAGAAGAGCATTCGTTGTTTCGCATTCCTATGTATTTCTTTTCAGAGCTAAACACTTTCTCAGCGATGTCGTGTATGCCGGGGTTAGTCCAACAGTACAGTGAATTTCATACAAAATGCCTTGTTTGTGCAGTAAATATTTGATAAGCTCGCGCCTCAAATTTATGATTGGCCGTTAATTACATAGTTAGTTTTTTAACATATACTTTTCTTCCTCTTCCAATTATTGGTACCATATCTTCAAAATCGATGATTTCTGCCAAAACATGATAGAACTTAGAATCATAAAAATGACCTGTGTAAATCACCCCCATATGCACGATGCATGAACACCCAATATCAGCATGGGTTATTTCCAATATCCATTAATGAAAGTTAATAATGTTTGAACAATGAATTTTAATTCACGGATGAATGTGAGCAGGTATATGAATTTTGTATAGAGTCCTGTGGATTAAAGTTTTTGATTTCTAAGGAAATATATTTGAACAAAAATTTGTTATAGATAATTATCTATAGATATTTATAATTATCTATCTTAAGATATGACTAGGAACTTGGCAATTAATGATGTAATTAATAATCCTAAATAGGAAATAAAAAATGGAATAGTAAAACTTATAAGTTTTATACGATACCTATATCATCCGTAATGCCCTTATAATAAGATGCCTACCATCCGTTACAAAATTTCCTTCACCCGTGAGTTTGAAGACCAATATCTCCAAGATGGCTAAAGTGATTTTAAATTAAAGTATATCAAATTAAAGCTTGTTTATTTCTTCATGTACTGGTAGTATTAAAATATTTTTACAATTTTTTTTACTGAAGTACATGTTTAAGAACGGATTTTTAGCGAATTTTTTTTGGTACTGGATGGATCCATCGAATTCGGGCATCTTAGAACAACACAGATCGAGATATCAAACTTCCTTTTCACATATTGTAGCTAAGGGCTTTGTTAATAGTTATACGAAGTTTCATACTATTACGTTCATCAATATTTTTGTTACTGATGAATTTGTCAGACTGCGTTATTTTCCGTTCCGGAAACCACTGTTTGGACCTTTCTCTTGCTCTCGAGTCATTAATATGAATCCACTTATGAAATCTCAGTAGAATTCGTTGATTTTTTGATATCGATATATATTTACAACTTGACAACCTCGAGCAGCTTATTATCTCTCCAGGCCAAAAGTCCTGTCTCGTGGAGCTCGCTTTCCGAAATAAATATATACATGTTGAAAACATATCTAATTCTCCCAATTTGTTAAGTCATTTTACAAGCGCATGGTTTTCAAACATGAAGAATACCATCAAAATGAACTAAATTTCCGACTTCCGCAAGCTGAGATATGTAGTGCATTTTTAAATATTATTCGTAACATAATTAGTAACTGAGTAATCTATTTTAAACTTTGTTTAGTCTATGATAAATATATGTTCCATATCTTATGCGAAGAAAAGAGAAATGGCTTTTCATGTGTATCTTCAAGTGGGCATCAAACTTGCTTCCCGGAACTTGAATAATATCCGACGTTTTTATCTGTCTCAGTCGAAAAATTAATTAATATAACCAACTAAAAATATATTTTTGACATTATTAAACATATAAATAAACAAGATTTAGTTCAATATACTTTATTTTAAAATGGAACTATTCATTTTTGTGATATAAACCTTCAAACTCAGGATGGAATTTTACAACAGACATTAGGTGTTTTGAGCTCGAATATAGTCCCCCCCTGACTTTTTCCACGAAGATTACGGCCAAAAAAGGGGGGGGGGGCAAAAAAGGGGGCTATAATCGGAGGAATACGGTACATATGCGGTTTTATGCACCGTGGCCAAAAAGGGGGGGGGACTATATTCGGAGGAATATGGTACATATGCGGTTTCATGTACCGTGTAGCCACCGATTCATCCATTCGTTCACGCAAACGTACAAGAATCCGTTCATGTAAACGTACATGAAACCATTCATGCAAATGTAAATGAACGTACGTAAGTACATGTTCGTACGTGTTATCTACCATGTAACCAGAGATTTACTCGATTTTGATGATAGTGCTTCCTGTCGGCAGATTTCTGAACCTATTGGCCTTGGCGGATCCGTGGACAAAAACTACTCGACTCGACTTTTCGAGTACTCGCTCATCCCTACCAAGCAATTCAGACCAATGGGGAAGACATACATGAATAAATCTAACCCCAGCACATTATCATGGAAGTCTTCACAAGGTATTGACTCTAGGCAATATCAGGTAAGCTGGGAGCAAAGCTAAATGGAATTTTACCCTTGGTTTCCTACTAAATTAATACTAGGGCTGTAGCTTAGGATGGGCCAAATCACATTTATTCCTCTCACCTGATAAACCTTCATTGCAAACACAAGGAATTTGGTAGAATTGTTTTAAATGACAACAATTTCTTTTGATTACAATAAAATATGGGACCATTACCTTGGAAGTGTGATCTAATGAAGAGATATACTTAGTTTTTCTTTTTCTGAATTTCTGGATTATATGCACCGACTAAAATCCTTCTACACATGATATTGGGGTTTAGAGCCTTGAACACTAGGAGCTGATTAAATTGGAGCAGTTGGACTATCAATTGCTATCACAAAAGTTATACAAGGATTGTATCACTGAAATAAATCAAAATTCCCACTTCTTTCCATAGCTCATGTACAACATGCACTATCATCTTCAAAGCAATTTCAAATGAACATGATAAGTATTTGTACAAGTTTAATAAACAGCTTAAACAGAAAAAATACAGTACAAAAAAATATATCATAGTATTGAAAATCAATTCATGCCAACTCCTCTACTGATTTCTGTAAAATTACCTAACATGCATCAAAGAACTTAAGTGGGGACCCAGCAAAATTAGGGAGGCTAAGGTTAATTAAACTTCATGATAAAAAAAAATTAATTTGAAAAAGTCATTGAGAGAAACTTTCCTTATAACTACTGAGCTGATACCAAAGGCAACTTTAAAAATACATTAGCAAATGGTTTAAAATAACTGCCAAGTGAGAATGAATCAAAATTTTACTTCAGACTGAATTAAAGCTTTGATGATGAAGTTTACAGTACAGTTTTAACCTGAAGGTCCACATTTGATAACATGGTTTAAAATTTATAAAAATGCAATTAAGTTCCAATCATCCTTACAGAGGATCAACAATACACAGACATTTATCCTCCAATTACATTTTCTGCCATATTCATGCAAAAAATAACAACAAAAAATTGCATAAAAATGTGATGCAAATGCTTCTGCAAGATCTGGTATTGCCACTCCAAAACACCCCTAATGAATAGTATCTGCTTTCCTACTTTATTCAAATTATTGTTATATTAACGTGACCATCATTACTGATACCATGACAGATGGTGAGGACACACCGACCTAGTAACCATACAGATGTGCGCAACCATAATAATGATCAGCATATATAAGCGGGGATGCCTCTTCAATGGCTGGTGGCTATGCCCGAAAGTACATACATAGAAATTAAAGTTGTCCAGAGTCAACATGAGCTTTGTAAGAGCAAATCCTGGGGTGAAGGTGGTTTTGGTATCACATGATAAAAGTTAAGAGAGGGGGCAGATGGCATCAACTCAATCAGTGAAACTGCATCAGCGCCCTAAGAGATGTCAACAGGGATGGCAGATGCTTGGGGAACATTCTAAAAATGATACCTGTAACACCTGCAACAAACACTCTTCGCGGGAAATGAGTAGAGTAACAGCGTTGTATCATACCAAAAATAATGTATACAGGGTTATCAGAGGAAAGGTTTGTTGATAACTCAATTTGATCTCATTTTGTCATTAATAATTCTATTTAAATTGTGTTATGTGTTGAACAATTTCTTTAGAGGGTAGGTAATTTGTTACAATTACTTTAAATTATTATTGTTCATTTTGATCATGAAAGACCTAATAATTTTATATTCCTGATTTTAACCGGGCATGAAAATCTGGATTACACTGTGTCTAATTCAAGTTTTAAGCATCTTTAAACGTGATCACTAGTTATATGCACCTGTGTGGTTAATAATTTTTCTTTTAAATGTGATATGCATGTATGAATTGAACTTCTGTTCTGGGGCCAGTCAAATTAACTGCTTCATAACAATGTAAGCAGAGGACTTAACCAGTGAGAAGAGATAGGAATGGGCACTGTTAAAGTAAATACTAAGTACTGAAAATTTAAGGAAGAGATTTGTAACATGTTGGCACCAAATGTACAAGGCTGATTTGCTTCAAGTAACGCTACGCTACACTTATCTCCCTCCCCCAAGCAAATTTCTGGCTATGTACCTGCATGATGATCAAATACAATTTATTAAAAAAATGATTTAATTTAATGAGTTGAAAAACAAGGGTGAAAAAAAACTATTTTACACCATAAAAGATATACTTTATCCTCAAATAATTTCGCAGGAAATCACCCTAAGTCTTCCATGGTCAATAGTAATGTCACACTTAGTCTAAAGACATCAGGCTCAAATTGCTACAAGATGTGGAGCTACGAAACAAACTTTCTATGCTATAAACAATGTAGGGTATAAATTTATAGATAATACTTAAGTATTATCTGTCAGATGAATTAGAATAACACTGCAAAAATGCTTGTGTAGGAAACTGATAGCCCTGCAAGTGAGGACATTAGATAGGATACTCATATATGAAATTTTAAAAAAAACTAAATGCTCTTCAAATAGCTTATTTCAGCAAATTGATTTCAATATTAAGGGGTCGCATCATACTCATTCGACCTATCGTATTTTGTCCTGAATTCGAGAACAAATTAATAATTGAAGATTTACATTATTCCATTGAAATTTTCAAAATATAACAAATGAACCATTGCAAAGATAAACCTGCTTCTCAAACATGAAAATTTTATCAGTGCTTGAATAAACTTCCGGGGAGTTGTCAAAACATAAATGATATTTTTACAAAAACCAAGAAATGTATAGAAAAATTGTAAACAGAGAGGCATACATCAATCCTTCTTCTAGGAGAATGCTAAGTAACAGCTATCATGGTTGAGAGGTAAACTCTGTATTGGTCTCTTTTGATGAGTGAACTATATGATTATCAATGATGAAATACTTGGATGATGACAGAAATAGTTCAGCCTTTTCTCACAGACATTTGGTCAGTGTTGCCTGTACCTACAAAATGGAGACATGGTGACATTATACCGCTCTGATGCTGTAAGTGGTAGAGGAAGCATGGGAAAGAGTTGCAGACCCAGTTGTGCAGTCAGGAAGAGTAGGGGAGGGGTAGAGAGAGAACTGCTGAAAATTTATTTTCATGAGTTTGCCCTAAATCACCCAGAGTTACAGTCTCAATGATATTTTATTACCACAAAGTACTAGCTGTGGATTTCATTGTGTTTAGGCTGATTTGACCAATTATTAGACAGCAGGATATTGGTGTGCAAATATGCCAGGTTCCAGTAGCTACTGAAAATGTAATCCTAATTTAAAACTGAAACTCACTGCTTTCCTGCCAAACCAATTATAAATTGAATTTCTTACATCCCTTTGCAATTTTTTTTAAATTTTTGTATCTCCAACATCAATTTCAATACTTCAATTCATAAGTATCAACCTTCAACAAGATGTCCAAAGGAATATAAGAAATTCAATTCATAATCACTTTGGCACAATATATTTTTGTAGTGATATAAGTAAATTCCACCTGAATGGCAAATGAGAAATTTTATCCTTAGTAGGGATGTGTCGATTCTTGATACCTATTCTTGGTACCACCGATTCTCGTGGATTCATATTGGTGTCGAGAATCGATCACCTAAAGACAATACCGTTACCGTCGATACTTTGGATGGTCGGATCGTATATTTTAAATTTTCATGGCATAGCGATTAAAGCATCCCATGAATGGAATATAAGGTGCATTAGATATTGACAAGGAGAAATTGTGTGAATATGGTCACGAAATTAGATGAAAAATTTCTGTACAACTAGACGCAAAATATAGATATATTTTTTCCCCATTACCCCAGCATTGCGAGAAAAAATACTTAGAATGCCACACGGGAGGCCTACATTCGCCGGTATCAGGTGGAAATCGAGAGCTAGTGCCGTACAGGAAGTTCGATCCCCATCTCAGTTTCATATTTTCTTTCATCCATTGCATCAAAAATTTTATCCATCAATTTAATACCCTTACATCTAAATACTCACTTTTTTATACTTTTATTGTTTAAATTAGATTTACGAATATATCACTAAAAAATTAGGGATGGTAGGCTCAGATCCAAAGACCCATGGATCTTTCATTTCATCCGCTACTAAAATCCGATCTGATCAAATCCTTTCAAATTCTTCTTGCTCCAAAAAAGTAAAGTCCACTCTGCTCAATAGGGCAGTAATTAAAAAAATACTGAACATTGGATACCGTAGCTCGATTATATGAATATAAAGATAAAATAAAATTGTACTAAAATCAGTAATTATATTACAATTATAATACAGTTGAAAATTTACAAATAATTTCATGAAAGGGAAAAGCAAAATGTTAAAACTACCCCACTAACCCCAGATTTTACTAGTATTAACTAGAGGCATATATGAAATGAAAACTTTAAGCTCATAAGTTAAAAAAAAAAGTAGTTTTATTTCCACAGGGTTTGTTTTCTTCATTTAATCCTCTACATCAAAACATTATAGGACAATCACTCCACATACAAACAAAGAAAGAAAACATCCACCAATCTAACTAAATTATACATAAGAGAAGATTTGACTCACGTGGCAAGAGGAGCTCTCATATCCTGTCCCTGACGGGCAAACATAAGTGCAGAAATTCCAACTTGGCGGTCCCCTTCAAAACCCAAGAAATGAATCAAGCGCAGCAAAGATGGTGGTAAAAGGGAGATGCATAACTGGAAAATACCATATCCAAAACTAACTGCAGCCATGAGACGGGATACTACATTGGGCGGAATACTGCAAGAATAAACAAGAAATTACACAGGTCATTAATCATTCAAAGTGTATTGATGGATTTTCTAAAGCTTCATGAAATAATTCAGTATTTACTGTGATTAACAATGTAGCATAATCTTTTGAAGGTTTCCCACATTTTGGAGGTTTTTCCATTGTCTAATGGCAACCTGGGACCAACCATAACAATGTACTCAATCCTTTAGGTAACTCAGCATGCAGAGCATTCTCTTTACACCAAGGTAGTGGCAAACCTTTATTAACACATTCAATGCTGCCCTAATAAAATGTTAATTTGATCATTCTGAAGGCACTCATATTTTTGCACAATGTTGCATTTAGTGCTCCTGAAGTGGATTATCATACTTCTTTTTGCATATTCATTTTAATTTTTGTTTAAAAAAATGTTTCATTCATGACGTCATAGGGCGTCATTCATCACCGGGGATAGTCATGGAAAGCAGGTTGCATACTTTCTCAAATTCCTCTGTGGGCTAGCGGTTCATTTAGCCTCATATATTTAAGTATTATGCTTCTTTCAGGAAGTTATTATTCACCATATATATATTCATAATATTATAATCGCTTCCACTGACATCATACCATCTTTTTTGTCGCAAGCATCACAAATATCTGCGAATTACGCTTTCTCCTCAAGTGCATTCTGTTACCTTTATTCGAGCAGAAAATTGGAAATAAAGATATATCAGGGTTGTCTCAAGGTTTTTCGGGTTCCTCCCACATTGGTTCATCCTGCTGGATGACAGTTTCGCCAGCATTCCAGTCGGGATCTTCAGGTCCGAAGTGATTAAAGCAGGAAAATTATCTGTCTTATATAAGGCTCAATTTTAGTCCGGTGCGCTCTGATTGGCTGTTGGGTCTGCTGCGCTCTGCTTGGTGCTAGGCTTGAAAATGCACTTCCAAGCATTAGAGAGTTGGTAGCCATCTTCCCTGTTGAAGCTTTTTGGGTGCTTGGCGATTTCTATTACCTCCCACATCAGCCGTGGAAAATATTTATTTTCCCTAGCAATGATTTTGCTATCATCAAAATTTATGTTGTGTCCAGGAGCTGACCAGGCGTGCACTGCGACAGCGGAGAGGCGGAATTGTTTCTACTTGGTGGCCCTTTGATGTTCCCCCAATCTACATTTCAGGGACCTGGAGGTTTGGCCGATGTACGATTTGCCGCAGTTGCATTTTATCTCGTACACGCCTTCATGGATATCCTTCTGTCGACAATCTTTTTCCATTCTGAGGTGGTCTGAGGTCTTCATGTCACTCTTAAATCTCTTGACAATGCCATGCTTAGAGAGGACTCGGGCGATCTTCTCAGAGGTGCCTGCGGCATATGGCACCAGGGCATAGGTCTTGGCCTCTTGTAGACCTCAGACTCAAAGGTCCTTTTTAGGGCCATCCCTTATTTTTCTTCTTCCTTCCTGGCAGTCTTGAGGATGAGATCCAGATCCCGGCTGTACCCATTTTGTTGGAGCACTGTCAGGAGATGCTGTTTCTCTGTAGTGATGTTTCTCTCCAGGCAGATATCATCTGTAATCCAGACCCTATACCACAGGGTCCACATTATTTCTGATGCAGATTCCAATACTAGAGAGAAATAGCATCTCCTGACAGTTCCTCCAATCTGAAATGCAGATTGGAGGAACATCAAAGGGCCACCAAGAAGAAACAATTCTGCCTCTCCACTGTCGCAGAGCACGCCTGGTCAGCTCCTGGACACAACATAAATTTTGATGATAGCAAAATCATTGCTAGGGAAAATAAATATTCTCCACGGCTGATGTGGGAGGTAATAGAAATCGCCAAGCACCCAAAAAGCTTCAACAGGGAAGATGGCTACCAACTCTCTAATGCTTGGAAGTGCATTTTCAAGCCTAGCACCAAGCAGAGCGCAGCAGACCCAACAGCCAATCAGAGCGCACTGGACTAAAATTGAGCCTTATATAAGACAGATAATTTTCCTGCTTTAATCACTTCGGACCTGAAGATGCTGACTGGAATGCCGGCAAAACTGTTGTCCAGCAGGATGAATCAACGTGGGAGGGACCAGAAAAACCTCGAGACATTACCCGAGCACCGCGGAAGCCTTTGCAACAATATATCAGGGTTTTTTTATCCAGAAAACATAAATAAAGTAATTAAATAAGTTTACCTAAATTACAACCTTTATTTGACAATTTTTTACATAGTAATATAACCTTTTTACACAACAAAAAATGAAAAATTTTACATTATTTTCTGCAGGTAGTGGGCCTTTGAAAATATGGTTCCAGTAATTAAATTGTTTTTATGTGCTTGAAGCATTATTTTCTTTTTTATGGTATTAACCAAAACATTCAGGACAAAGCGGAGGAGCACCCTGGCACTCAGGGCTGGTATACGCCTTCTCCCTTCTACGCCCTTGGGAGTGACAGAGTTTACATCTGTGGTAGGTTTTTCTTTTGCCGCCTTCGAGGAGGATAATTTGAGGGAAATGGGATGAAGGTTGGTGAGGTAACGCAGGTTTGGGATCATGGACATAGGATGGAAGAATGAGGGATTTAATAACCGAGAGCCAGAAATAAAGGATGGGACTTTTTACAGAGTATTTTAGAAATATGAAAAAGCTATTGACTAGGATGAGGTGAAAGATATGATTACCTACCTTTTATGCTATTTGAGGGTCTCCCTCTCAATTGGATAATACGCCATCATTTGATCAAAGCGGTCGATTCCACCCATAGATTCGTTGTACTTGACAATGGCTTCTGGCTTGGAAACGACCCCATCTCCTCTTCGAGAGGGCATGTCAACCACATGACTTCTGAATTCAGAGCTGATCATCAGAACGTCCCTTTTATCCTTACATTTGAAGACACAGACCCCCTCATTAGTATAGGAATCCTCAACTTCAACCTGTCTCAATTTAGCCTTAACCACTTTGGACGGCTTTCCTTTCCGGTTTGATCTGAGAGTCCCAGTGCAATACGTTCTCCTCACAAGAAGAGCATGGGTCAAATTGACACTTGAGTAATAGTTGTCCTTAAACAATGAATGGCCCTTATCTAAATGACCATCCATTAATTTATGGACGATGTTATCAACATGTCCACGCCCTCCAAGTTCAGAGTCTCCTGTCTCCTGCACCAGCATACACAACGAATCACAGAACAAGCCCGGAAGGTTCGGTCAGCATATACAGCTTGATTCCGTATTTATGCTTCTTGGATTTAATATAAATACGGAATCACCACCTCCCCCTCCAAAGAAGCATAGAAGTCAATACAAATAGCATGGGAAGGAATAACAAGGGAGTCCATTATGGAGTGGAAGGAATTCAGAAGTGGTTGTACTTGATAAAGGGTATCATCTGGTGTAGGGTCATCGGGATTGGGGTTAGGTGAAAAGTGCTGGGCTTGAAGGATGGAAAGGAATCGATCACGACTCATGCATTTTCGAAAGCAAGGCAGGTTAAACAGAATATCAACACTCCAGTAATCTGATATTCTGCTTCGAGGAATAGTCCACATGTGGAACAATATTCCTATGAAGGTTAAAAACTCTTCAAAGGTCAACTGTTTCAACTTCCAAATCCTTGCTTTCAGAGACACATATGTCTGAATCAGATGATCAGCGAACTTACTCATCTGATCAACTACTGCATGAACGAGAGAATCGGGGAAGAGAAGGCGAAAGAAATCGATAGGTTCCCTCAAAGACGGCGGGGTGATAAGGCCAGGGTTTGCAATGAAAGGCAGATTTGGTGGGGGCATTGAATTTTGGGACCATCTTGGAGGACGTCGTGGTAAGGAAGGGTCAGTGGGTTCGGGTGCAGGAAGAGAAGGGCTTGGGTCAGGGTGGTTGGTATCGGTCGTAGAAGGAGACAAATGCTGCGTATCCGAATGCCCAGACAAAGGTCGTTCGTCCTCTTCGCTGTCATCAGCACTGTCTCCATACACGGATTCCCCAGAGAAATGAAACTCCTCCAACTCCTCCTCACTCCCCACCAAAATCTCTGCTATGTCCTCCTCTGTGTACTCTTGCCTGGAATAGGCAGAGATTTCAGAGGGGAGTGATCCCATCCCAATGAACAGTAAGAATTGCAGGTATATCATTCTTGAAAGCAGATCTAATTGTTTCAGAACGTTCTCTTCTCTTCTTCTGCCTGATTCAATGAATAAAAGATTTATTAATAGATAGTTCTTCGGTATTATGGCCAAGTGCCTCTGTTGTCACCTGAAAGATGACATACAGAATCTCTTACACTCAGCTGGCATCCTTCCAAGGCAGCCACTAATTTAGGAGTGATAAAATCTTTCATACCATGCCTTGTAGCATTCTGCATTGATGTACTCTCAGAAGTCTCTCCTAAAAATTTACCAACGTTGATTTCACCTGAACTTGGATGCGCATTATCTGAATCTTCAGATGATGAAGAAGGAGGTACAGCAGAAGATGTAAACTCTGTACACAGTTGTTTCTCTTTCCTTTTCTCTTCTTCTAATTTTCTTTGCCTTGCCCTTTCTTCTTTATCCGCGAGCTTTTGGTCTACTCCTGCAAGGTCGCCTTTACGTCCTGGCTCTCGCTGCCGAAGTAAAAACATCCTGTCTTCTTCCAACTTGATCATTTGAAGAGCATTGGTATGTGCAATATCAAATAGATTTTCCAAATTATTTGTAAACTCCTCTTCACGATGCTTAAAAATATCTTCACACTTGTTTGCATTTTTTTTTGCTATTTTCTCCACTCTGAATGCAAGTTAACAAGTTTTTGTGAACAATGCTGAATAGCTCTTTTCGGAATTCTTGCTTTCTCCCAAAATATCATGCACTCACGAACCACAAGATTAGCACTTACACTGACAGTTAATTTTACTTCCCGTAGGTTATAAAAAAAACTTCAAGCATTTGTCTATTTGATGGTAATTTGTGTCCAGTTATTTGGTGTTTAATATCTCCTATAAAAAACACACGTTCCCTGGCACTGCGTAATTGATGTGACATTATGTTAGATTAGCGACCCGAAAACACGTGTGACATGATGGATAACAAATAATGAACTGCCTGTAATGCACGTAAGGGGTCGTGCATAAACTACATTACCGTTATCGGTGACTTTCATCTACTTTGTTCTCTCCCCTCCCCACATTTCTGATTGCTGCCTTGAAAAGTGCTGTCAGGAGGTCGCTATTTAACCCGCAAGAAGAATAAAATGTAAGCAATTTGGTGGTAAGAAGACTTGAAACATTGTAGAGGCAATTGGTTCAGTTACATCAAGTTAATGTAGAAGGTTGGCGTGTAAGAATCACCCCGTGCACCGTTCCCCATGTCCAACTCTGTAGTATTGTTGATGCCATGTTGATGAGTAAGAAATGTAAACAGACACATTGTAACAGCTACGGTATTTTGAGTGAACCCTCCCCATCGTTACCCACCGTAGGTTTTTAGGTGACCCCCTAAGTTGGTATCATAGTTTCTGCACGACACCTAAGGACAAGCTCAGGCCTCAGCGCTGGGTGGAAAATCCAGACTTGTTCTTCATGCGAGTTCGCGCTCAAGTCAGTATGGGTTAGAATGCTCCGATCTCAACAAAATTTTGTAAATGCATGTTTTAGAGTCATTCGAACAAAATTAGAGGGTGAGCATTCAAAAATTTCAATGTCGGAAAATAAGGGACACCCCAATGTCCGTGGTGAAAGACATGAGGAAGTTTAAATGTATGTATTAAAATTTAACTGGAGCTTGGTACACTCTAAGGGCCAGTTTTATTATGCCTCGTTAAATATTTTCAAGGTCAAGAACAAAAGAGGTAACAATCTTACGCATTTAAAGTTGATGTCAGCTATTTTTTTCAACTGATATTCTTTTTGTAACCAGAGGTTCTGACAACTGTAGATATAATTTTATGTCCGTAAGAACTAGCCGTTTATTTTAACCCATCTTATGAAACCAGTATTAAAGGCAGTTTTACATGGTCATTGATACTGCGCAGGCTGTTGCGAGAACACTTGTGCAAGAAATATTGCGCTGCGTAAAGCGACGACTTGCGAGGACAGGCAGCACCACTGCAAGAACACTTGCAAGCAAATTAGAACATGTTCTAATCTGATACATGTGTTCGTGCAAGTTTGAAGATTATTTCTCTCACTGGATGGTGCAAATGTAGTGGCAACGAACTGCCTGGGGAATTCTAGCAATTAAATAAGTTTCGTACGATTGAGTTGGGTGTTTTTGTTTGCACTCAACTCCTTAGATAGTAAATAAAGTGCAATAATGATGAGCTGAGCGATTAATCACGTGGGAGCTAAAATATCGTGCGTAAAGGAAGAACCTGTTACCTTGGACTACATCCGTTCGTTCGTGGTGCAAATTTTGGGCTAAGTATACGGGACTAGGGTCTCCACTACTATGTTTAGACTATGGCTTAAAACATATTTTAAAGTGGTGGTAATTTATTGCATCTTTCACGTGCAATTAATTGCTACTTAACAGATCTTGACGTTATGCAATAAATTGACGGTATTACCACTACTGAATGGTATAGTGTCACTGACATAATGCACCGACGATTGCACCGTGTAAAGCTGTCAAGCAAGCGTCCTCGCAATTTTCTACGTCACGGACTTTCGCAGCCGACTGCTCAAACGGAATCAATATCAACTTGCGCAGTTTCAATGACCGTGTAAAATGGCCTTAAAAGAGTGAGCTTATGAAATTCAATTCCTATTTGTCTCCTTCTACAGACCATTAAAACCAAAACAAAAAAATTAAGGAAAAATATTATGAGAAAGTAAATAGTAAAGAGTTGGTGCCATGATTATTTATTCCCAGCATTTTTTATAATAATTTTTGTCTCTTTTTAAAATAAGGTTTAAAATGATATAACAACAAATTTTAGTAATGTGTTAACCACACCATAACTTAATATCATTCAACATAACCTTCATATTAATAAACAAAAGTCATTAATCTCAGACACAAATGTCAAGGATAGAGTTCAGTACTCGGAGGTTCTAATTATTACCGCCCATGTTCCCTGAGAATAATGTAAATGTACAAATTCACAAAGTATAAGACCTCTTTCTAGGATGTAACATTCTGATTTCCTTCATCACAAATTTACAATCCCACAGAAGTAACAAATTATCATTTCATGCCCTTTCAATACCAAGGGGATAAAACTCCTTCCTTTCATCCCCCTGAAATCAAAACACTGTTCACCAGACACAACTACTGACCAAGGGGGTAAAACACGAAGGGTAAAATTCATGCATATATAACAATATGATAAAAAAATGAGAGATGAAGTTATACTCATTTGTGGTTTCTGCTTGAAATCCAAACGATGCAAAATATGACAATGGGCTGCGCAGCCCATTCATTCCTCCAGACAAAGGACTAGTTGGGGTAGTGGGAGATGTGGCTGATGAACACCCATTGGACGGGACAGACCAGTCAGTTGGACTAAGCAAGTTAGGGTTACTAGGTCTTTTTAAGATGACTTTCCAGGACGGAAATTGAGATCCTAAAAGGAAAGGAGTAAAATATTTATCACTACAGAGGAAATAAAAGTCCACTCCTCAGCAAATATACTCTAAATTCACCTTGGTAATACACAATCTATGAACGGAATTAAACATATATATTTTGAAACGTGCAAAGCAATTTTAACTGCTTTAAAAATAGCAAAAACTCATTTATTTACGAACCAGGCACGTCCTCGGTATTGTTGCACGTTGTCTTATAGAGCTGCAATATCTGTGAGTAAGTGTGCTGGTATACTTTCCATGCCTTCCTCAGAACCCAACCACCTTTCACGTAACCGGACAGGTCTTGCTGAAGGAAAGTTAGTAGAGCAACGCACACTTGCGAATCGGCAAGAATAATTTGTTGTTCAAGATGTTCGGCCACATTTCGGTTCTATAAGAAAATCGAATACGAAGTCAACAGAACAGTATGGTTATTTTGAAGCCATATATTATCCGTCACAATCGTAAGTAACATTTTAATTTACCGAATTATTACTCCCAAAAACTTTGTTTCTCATCACCTTGAGCCAACCAATATCATTAGCGCATCTTTTTTCCATATCCTTCAACGCTTGCAAAGACACTTGGAGCTTTTCTTCCTCAAAGCTCATTAACGCATTCTGAAAGGCGAAACATTTGACAGAAAACTAGGCATATGCTAATCATAGGACAGATGAATAATACTTACCATGAATGTCACGAAACAGTATCCTGCTGCCATTTGAATGTTATCTTTGTGTGTGGAAAAAAGGCCTTCCGCTTCTTCTATCTTATTGTTGAGCAGTAATTTTATCCCTTTTTTGGCGAGAATCCAATCATTCTCTTCCTCTGAAGACTGCATTTTCTTTGCTTGCCGTTGACACATTTACTACCTTACGCGCATTGTGAGCAATGACATCTCAGGAGGGTTTTATTACTTCGAAATACGGAAGGACCGCAGATATAGAATGTTCTTGAAACCATATTTGACATCTACAGTAGGAAAATTACTATTCTTTTTACAATATTTTTCGACTAAATGAGCGACGGAATGGGATCTATGAGCAACAATCAGAATATATACTGATACACTGACAAATTTGAAATATGGATGGAAATTTGAGCAACCAATATCTGACTGGATCCGACATTACAAACTTCGCTGTAATATTCTCAGTTACTCAACTTTTTTCAGAAACGGCGCGATTCTTGTTAAGCGTTGAAATGTGTTAAAAGTGTTAAAAAGCCAAAGAATACGAGGAAAAACTTTGTACCAATGCTTCGTTCTTGCCTGATTTGAAAAATGCATTGATTAATACTGATTTCTGCAATGAAGTTAATCATTTATCCATATGGGTTCTGTACAGAAACAGCACTGTATTCTAAAGTATCTACGAGTGTCAAGGTAATGTAAATAGCTGTAAAAGCATGATTATAATATAACACAATTCTTTAATGATTAATCAGCCTTTTTGAGAATAATTATAGCTAGTTAATAGATAATGCCCTACTCAAGCAATTCACATGTTGTGGAGGAAAAATATTTTTACCGCTATCGCGAACTAAATTGTGCATAAAACGTAGTAAATGTACGCGCATTTCAGACCTTTCATTCACCACACAACTTGCTTGGTCACCTTTAAAAGCTGTGATGTGGAATGTTCATCGAAAAATGTATATACAGCGGTTTTTTATTGAAAATCTCGCATGCTTTTTATTCGTATTCACAAGCATCAACAACGTATCTGCACAAATTAGGAACGTGGTCAATTACGATTGACCACGGGTTTCCTGATCACAATCAGAACGATTTTTTTGATTGCTTGAGTGACCAAAAATTAAATGATCAAATGAGATATTTGCTTAATCCAACGTGGTCCTGGAAGTTCATTTTTTACAGGACCAAAATTTTCATGTATTTCGCTTTGTACTTTTACCTGGTGAAACTGTAGAGGTAATATAATAAATCATTACATATATACGTATTAATTTTAATTTTGCAGTAGGCCTGCACCACGGCCAAAGATGGCCGTGGCTGCACACTTAATAACACGAACATCCATGTTCATGCTTAATAATGTCATGTGGCTTTTTTCATTATTTTTATTTTCCTAATAAGATAAGCCGTCGATGGATACCGAGAGGAATGACACATTTCCTCGGGCATTCCTCAATCCCTCAATGACCGCTACGTGGCGCTGATCAGGCATGCACGTAGCGCACGAAATACTTTCATCCGTTTTCCTAGTCAGCTTGTCAGAATTACGGAAAAGATGGCACGAGAGTCAGGAAATGGTTGTTGACAGGGATCTATTCTGCTTTATTTACGTTTAAATAAGGGAATTGAATTATTTTGGCTAAAATGAATCTCGTTTCTACGAATACCCACGGTAATGGGCTGCTGTATGCTGGGTTTAATCAAGACCAAGGTGAATAATTACTGCGAATTATTTTTGCATCGTTCGAATTATTTGCATTTCTTTTAGTTGCTTAACCTCGCATATGTTTGGGGTGACTCGGAGACAAAAACCGTAATTTTTCATGCACGTTGCTATTATATGAAGTACAATTTCTTTCACACCATAATGAGATTGTTACCATTCTTAGGTTGCTTTGCTTGCGGAATGGAGAATGGATTTCGAGTTTACAATTGTGATCCGCTGAAGGAGAAAGAGAGACAAAATTTTTCCGAAGGAGGTCTAAGCTATGTGGAGATGCTTTTCCGTTGTAACTATTTGGCTTTAGTGGGCGGTGGGCCACGGCCCATGTACCCGACTAATCGCGGTGAGTTATCGAGTTATTTGCGCGACACTAGCATAGAAATTTTATATTGCATTTGGAATTTCGCTTCAATATTATCCCATTGAGTCCTATATGATTGCATTACTAATATGATTTTCCTCGCAGTTATGGTGTGGGATGATCTGAAAAAGAAACCAGTTATTGGATTGGACTTCAACGCCCCTGTCAGAGGAGTTCGCCTAAGAAGAGATCGCATTGTGGTAGTCCTGGAAGGAGTAATTAAAGTGTACACTTTCACCCAAAATCCTCAACAGTTGCACGTTTTTGAAACGAATTCGAATCCCAAAGGTGTCGTATAGTTATGTAATATTTACAGTTTTTTATATTTGGGCGATTTATGCAATTCTAACTAATAACTCGTTTGGTTTGCAGGCCTCTGCGTACTTTGCCCGAGTAGTAATAACTCATTGTTGGCATTTCCTGGAAGGCGTGCCGGGCACGTTCAGGTGGTGGATCTCGCTGATGGTGAAAGAGCGCCGCTTGATATTGCTGCTCATGAGGCACCCTTGTCATGTATAGCACTAAATTTACAAGGAACTAGGTTAGCTACTGCATCCGAAAAGGTACGAATTTGTGAAATACTCTGTCTAGTTTACTGCTCTTATGAATTGACAAATATTTTCGTCTTCCCATTATGGCCTCGGAACATGCTGATGGATTAGACAAAGATGTTTTTGAAAGAAGTGTATAGCCATATGAAGATATGCCACCAAATGAATTTTAGCGCCCTTGACGGCTGCATACGTAATTATTGTTTAATCTCAATTTAAAATCTGTACTTCTAAAGCCATCATTATAGGTCAGAAAAGACTTTTTCAGAATACCTGGGTGAACTCTACAATAATGTAAAAAAAGGGGATTTATCTTGCCTTAATGCCCATCAGTCTGCCATTTAGAAACTCAGTATTTCTGGGTTTTTCCTCAATTTTATGCTTTCTCCTCTTCATGACCTGGAATACTTCATCAATAGCTAAATGTTTATTTCCAGCTGTTCTGCTCAGGCTGTTTCTCTTCAGGCTCTGTGTATCCTTTTGGCTGAAGTTATTGGTCTGAATTTAAGTTTGCTTATCGTAAATGCTTCCTCAAACCTTTTAATGGGGGCCCTTACTCGGAACTTATTTACTCGGAACCGAAATTGAATTTTGTACACGAAATTGTTAGATGGAAACGGAAAAAGAAATTTAGTGAAAAAATTGATCTTCTAACCATAACCATTCACTAATAAATCAAAAATTAAAATAAGCAAAAGGTGACGCCCACCGAAAATGCTGCTGTGATAACATTGATGTCACTTTCCTCCTGTCCTTGACTGCTCATATGGGAAGGGGAGGGAGCGGAGAGGGATTCTCGGAAGGTCTGCTTGCACAGATGCTGTCGTAATCACTCCCATTGCCCGAGTCATTGCGATAAGGCGAAGTAGCTTCACGGGCTCTGTTGTGATTGGACAAAGTCGTTATATGTCAGAGGTTGCACCACACCCACTTTTCCGAAAGGGTTAAAAACATTAGTTTTTCGACGCCTATAACTCGAGAAATAATTGACGGATCAAAAAACGGAAAAATATGGGTCTTTTTATTTTACAAACACTATCATATTCGGCAATTAAAAAAATGGTAAACGACCCCATTGTCAGGACAATTGACCTGAACTTCAAAGAATTCTACAGAACGGTCACAGCCACTTTCACGTTCATCAGAACTGTCGCTATCATTACTATAGTCAATAATTGCTGGTCTCTTCTTAGGAAGGATTATCACGCTTTCATCTGAGTCAGATAAGACTTCTCCTTCAATAGTGTCTCCACGAAAATGGGCTCTGTCTTCTCTTTCCACAGTGTCGTCATCATTACCCAGCAAATTTATGTATTCAACTAATCTGTCATCGTCAACACCAGGTGAAAAGCCATTTCTACAAGTTGATGCCATTTATTAGGCAATAGGGTTATTCCAATTTTGAAAATCTAATAGTGAAATTTCATTGTGTAAACAACAACAAGAGATGGCACACATTGTATTTTTTATGCCCAACATCATCTTTCAATTACTACTGCCTATCTACTATGATAACGAGTCTGACAATCGGGGCCACATTGCTCACTCAACACCCCCTGACCCAACACATCAGCTGCAAGAGAGAGCATGATAGCAATTAGATAGTATCTTTTCTTCTGCATTTGGTAACTAAAATCAATTAGACTTGATCGCAGTGGAACAGTCAGCAACAAATTATCTCATCAGAAGGGACAGAGTAGAGATGTTTGAAACCTAACCTCTTTTTGTTATGTCATGAATCGGTCACCGAAAGACCAAAAATGCGATGTACTTCGCAGAGAATAAAATGTTTCTAAGCATATAAAAAAATAAGAACATGCCAAACATAATATCTCCGACATAAATACAAAGTTCAAAATATTAGAAGAAAGTCAATTGGTTTTAGGCTAACTAGCAATGTCGTTTCTAACGTGTCACACTGGAAGCAGTTTCGTAAGAACCAAATGTGGCGCTCGGAAAATTCAATCCGCAATATAGTTATTTTAATTACGAAAGCCATCGATCATTTCAATTAACCCTTTGAGTGCCACTGATTTTTTGGTGGGTATTCCCAGAAGTGCCACGGGTATTTTGCTAATTTTGTAGGTCTTTATTCAAAAAATCATTATTTGTTGCTATTTTTATATGATTTTTTCTGCATTTGAAAGTGAATACTTTCTTCCAAATTAATATGAAAAAAATCAGCTGATTTTCTCAATGACACGCAATTGTTATAGTTTAATTTGGAATTTACAGATTTGAATTATTTTATTTCTCAATTTTCACCAATAAATCGAGAAATAATATCAACTTTAAAGAAATAAACCATTGATAAATATAAAAGATTATTATTTTTCTAGGAATTGATCATATAATATCCAAGGAATTTTACATGAATTTTCAATATATACTCGATTGAGTAACACATGGCAAATTGCGTAAAATTCAGGGGAAATTATCAAAATTATTGGAGGTATATAATGTGAATATTTTTGCAGACAAGAGAATATTTGGATGTGAAAACGTTATGAAACATGGTATCTGAATAATAATAACAAGAATTTATGTCTGTTATTGCTTACAAAATGTTAACAAGTATGGTACAAATGATTGAAAATGTATACTTATACTTAGAAAACGATGACAACATTAGAAACCCTATTCCAAATCAAATAAATAATGTTCATATTATTCACAAATATGATGAAACACACAAATTCCATGTAGACCTTATTCATTGTTTACGCAGTCCTAGATCTATGGACATGGCCACGTCCTTTCCTACTGCATACAGCACACACTTTTCCCTCTGCCCTTAAAGTTTCCTTATCGCACATATTCCTGGCGATACTGTCCTAGGAGTTCACTGACTGGGATTATTCCATCTAAGTAACCATTCACTCACAATTCTATCTATTATTTCTGAAAAAAAAACTACACTCTTGATATTTTTTCAGGATTGTTTGATTTTGTAAGTAATTTAAGTATTTAGCAACATTTTATAAATTACATTGCAAACCATTTTCTTCCAGTATATCAAATAATCTTCTCCAATCTAAATACACATACAACATAATATCCGAAGAATAAATGCCTCCCATGTATCATTGTACTCATTGTATTGCTCAATGATTTGTGGACTTTCCTATGGAAATACTTGACCCTTGCGAATGATTGAATTGCTTTTGGCTATTGAGTTGGTGGAAAGTAATAAAACTGGATTTTTTTGTGATTTCTTTTCTCGATACCCAAGAATAAGAAGCTCTTCACTTCTAAAACACTTTTTCTTGCCCACAGTAAAGTTTTATTTGAGAGGTTGAGGTACCATGGTCCAGAATGCGTTGGTAAAAAGAGGTTGAAGTACAGGATTGGAGAAGATTTTGGTGGCGTAAGATGGTTGGGACCAGGAGTTTCCAGAAATTCAAAATATGGAGGAGGGAGTGAATCACAATTGTCCTTAACCTCAATGAATTCTGCAGAATGATCACGGCTTCCACTTTCACGTTCATCAGAACTGACGCTATCATTGCTATACTCAATAATTTCCAGTCTCTTCTTAGGAAGGATTATAACGCTTTCATCGTAGTCTGATAACACTTCCCCTTCACTAGTGTCTCGACGAAAATGGGCGCTGTCTTCACTTTCCACAGAATCGTCGTACTTAGAGAATTTATGTATTCAGCTAATCTGTCATCGTCAACATCAGGTGAAAAGCCATTTCTACAAGTTGATGCCATTTATTAGGCAATAGGGTTATTCCAATTTTGAAAATCCAATAGTGAAATTTCATTGTGTAAACAACAACAAGAGATGGCACACATTGTATTTTTTATGCACAGCATCATCTTTCAATTACTACTGCTGCATCTACTATGATAACGAGGCTGACAATCGGAGCCACATTGCTGACTCAGCACCCCAGCTGACTCAACTCACCAGCTGCGAGAGATAGCATGATAGCAGTTACGTAGTATCTTTTCGTCTGCCTTTCGTAGCTAAAAATCAACGACTTGATCGCAGTGAAACAGCAACAAGTTATCTCATCAGAAGCAACATAGCGGTGATGTTTTGAAGCCTAAAGTCTTTTTGCTAAGCCATTAATCGTTCGCAAAACGGACGAGAATGAGATGTACTTCGGAGAGAATAAAATTTTTCTGAGCATATAAAAAAATAAGAACACGACGAACATAATATCTCCGACATAAATACAAAGTTCAAAATATTAGAAGAAAGTTAATTGGTTTTAGGCTAACAAACAATGTAGTTTCCAAAGTGTCGCACCAGAAGCAGTTTCGTGAGAACTAAATGTGGCGATCGGAAAATTCAATCCGACATACAGTTATTTAAATTACCAAAGCTGTTGATCATTTCCTTTAACAATCAAAATTATTGTTCAACGTAGTTATTAAAAGATCATTCTTGTATTATGAACAATTTACAAGAGTTAAAGATTGAGAAAAACATTGTTTTAACAGGTCTCCTCATAGACGAAGATATATCGTCGTGTGGCACTCAAAGGATTAACAATCAAAATTATTGTTCCACATCATTATTAAAAGATCCTTCTTGTATTATGTACAATGTACAATAGTTAAAGATTGAGAAAAACATTATTTAAACTGGTCTCATCATAGATGACGATATATCATCGTGTGGCTCTCAAAGGGTTAAATGTATTTATTGTTTTCACTGATGTATAAAAGCTAAAGACTTCAACTTTTGCCATCCACTGCAGCAGTCAGATGAACCCTAGACCTCAAAAAGTACTTTGCATCCCCGAAAATGCATATTTAAGGAAATATTCAGAAACATTTTATGTATTCTTGTTAAGAAAACAGTCTTTGCCTTGATGTGAGGGAGTTGATTTTTTTCATGAGATATAAAATATTTGACTACATCAATTTGTGAATTTTGAGTTCTTAATAATATATATGTTATGATCTTACTGGCTAAAACTATCCTATCTAAGGGCTATTCTTGTATTTTTGTCTGAGGGCCTAATTTGTTCAATCATAACTTCTATTGTTAGGTTAAATAAGTATTAGTTAAGTGTGTGAATAGCAGGCAGAGATAATGAAGTGGGACAAGAGAGATATCACATATGGTTGAATAGTTAAAACTATGTATTAAAATACCATATTTGTCAATAGATAATGCACACCCCCAGTATTCTCATCACTTCTCTTGTGCAAATAATGAGTCTGCACGGTCTTGTGGTAGAGATAGGAAGTTCAGGTTTAGGGTAGGGTTCTCTAGAAGCATATGAATTTTTGGTAGCTGTGGTTAATATTTTAAATTAAAAAATTAGTGCATACTAATATTTTTTCACCTTTTATTATTATAAATATTTTTTTGAACCCAAGTCTTTCAAATTTATATGATGGATGTTAATTATTTAACTAATTTAGACTTTTTCATGGATAATTAGCGTACTATCTCTCAAAAAACATGATACATACAATTAATTTCACTGCAAATAACTCTGTTTGAAGGCTAGGCAATGTCTAGCAAATAACTCTGTTTGGATGCTGAAACATTGCATACATTGTCATATTCCCTAATGTGTTGCCTATGAACCTGCATATTTCATGTATTCATTTGCACTGAAGGGTTAACCACATTATTAATCTGTAATTTTTTTGTGTGGTTTGGGATTTTTTTGTAATGTTTTAAGAACAGTATTTACTGGTCTGATTTTCAGGGAACACTTATCCGAGTTTTTGACACATCCAATGGAATGATGATTAATGAGCTTAGAAGAGGTGTTAATACAGCTCAGATTTACTGGTAAGGTTTTGCAAGTTGGAAAGATAATATGTATTACTGATGATATATCCAAAGAAATTTTTTGGATGGAGTCCCGAGATCCATCATTGTTTTTTTTTCCTTGGGATAATTGTCATGCTTCTATTAATTTGGAATATTATCTGTAAACTGTTCATTTGAGTTTCATTTGAAGGCAATCAGCTTTATTTTACAGAATCAAGGATACAATTAAGGGTCTTTCCTTGCCATTTTAAATATCTTTATAGCACGGGAGTGAATTTTGCTTTTAATCAGAAGAAAACGAGAGAGTAATAAATTTATGAAGGTAAAACTTCTGGGTTGATGAATGTTCTCAAAGTAAGTTTTACAGTCTCTACAATTCTGTGAATAAAAAATATATTCCTTGCCTTTCACTGTTTAACTCCCACTTGTCTGCATAGCCGGGTGATTCCTTGAAGACCCTGGGTTTGGTCTCTTTCTGCTCTCATACTCTGCAAATTTCTTATCATTTTTTAACTAGTTCAGAGATGCTTCAAAATTGACTTCAAAATAGAAAGTTGTGTGCAACTTGAATTGCTAGGAATGGCAAGGTTATTTACCACGTAATAATTTGTTTTATATTTTCCAGTATAAATTTCAACGGCAATTCTTCACTGCTCTGTGTCTCCAGTGACCATGGTACTATCCACATATTTGCTGTTGAAGACCAGAAGCAGAATAGACAGTCTAGGTAATTGCTGTTTTCAGATATGCATTTAGACCTAGATATTAATTATATTGCTATCTTGCATTTCATTTCATGCTTTGCTATGAGTTACTTTGCAAGCCTTCCACAATACATGTGAAATTTAAGCTAATGTCAAGGAAGTTATAGAATCATAGTTCATTGTGCCTAAGTGAAGGTATTCCAGTTACTTACTTCACATACTATTTATACTACAGTGAACTGTTGTTAGCACATTTTTGAAGGGACCCGAAATTCTGAACGTACTAACCAGGAAAACGTGCTAAAGAGGTTTGGCCTTCCAGGGAATGTTAAAGATGTAATATAATGAGTTGCATAATGTTCAGGGGAATGCTACGTCCGTTTAGTTTATTCTGGTAGATAGCTGCCGTTCATTAATTGTAAAAAAAGTTTCACTTCCAATTATTACGCCTTCCAATGCGTATCCATATATGCGTTATCCATAGTTAATTATGATGATAATGACCAAACAACACGTTTTGTATGTAGTTCCCTTAAGTTCAGCGTCATAGTTAGCGGAGCCAACCGGTGATATTTTTCTTGTACTTTTCACAGTTTTGCTGCCCAGCGAACATTTATAAAACAAACGAACATCGTAATAAAATCGTCTGCTTGTGGGTGCCAAATGCTGAATGGCCAATTTAAATGTTTGTGAATGCCGCATTTTTACTTCTTCATAAACAATTTTTAACTGTAATGTATTTAACAAATTTTATTGTAAACAATAACGATCTTAATGCGAGATTCAAACCTCTTGAGTGATATTCATCGTCATGTTAACCTATAGGGTGGTTATATTGCTGGAACGAACTTGGTTTGGTCCTCCTACGAACGTGCTAAAGAGGTAACCAAAACGTGCTAACCAGGATTATTTACATGCATTGTGACCCGGACCTGAGGAAATGAGCATGCTAACGAGGAAAACGTGCTATCAAGGAATGTACTAACGAGAGTTCACTATATTTGGAATCCACTAATATTTTTAATTAAGTGTAGCTCTCATTGATTCTTTGTTTGGCTTCTTGGTTAACAATGAATAAATTTGAAATATTTTAGTGTTTGTGGTGATTATTTTACTTACTGGGGAATCATATTAATGTAATGGCTGGAGTACTTTTTTGCCATCCCTAGGTCCTGAGTTTGAATCCTGGCAGTGGCAGAGATTTTTCATTGGTAAAATGCATGGTCTTCCTATCATCATTATTTCCAAAACGATTTTCTTTACTGTACAGGATACCATGTGGGCTTGTAATTTTTAGACCTGTTAAATGTAGAAAATATTATGCCATATAAATCATAATGTGTTCTGGATATCTATTATTGGAAAATAAAAAGGTATTCTTGTAAGAAAAGTGGCTAAAATAATCAGTTTTTACTATTTATTTAACTTGGAAACCCACAGTTAAAAAAGGTGGATTCCAAAAATGCTGGTAAATTGGAGGTCAATCAGGAAAATAACTATTTTTCCTCTTAGGGAATGTTTGAAAATAATGCTTTGGAAAAATTGTCCCTTGCAATCACAATGTTTAATAATTCTCAGTTTAATTCCAAGACTAATGGAAAACGTATGGCATTTATTTGTTGTGTGTCCCATTACAGCCTGGCATCTGCAACATTCCTCCCTAAATACTTCAGTTCCAGCTGGAGTTTTTGCAAATTCCTAGTACCTGGAGGGGCCCAGTGTATGTGTGCATTTGGGTCTGATAACAATTCAGTAATAGGTAGGTTGAAATTACTTAGAATTTTAATTTATTTAAAAATATTTTTATTACTTAAGGTAAATTAATGGATGAAGGCAATACTTCGTGGAAATTGTGAACGTTAAACATGGTAAATGAATCAGATTTTGTACTTTCCACGCAGCTTTATATGTTCCCTGATTGATTTCGACAGCCAGGCATCATTTTCAAGGGGGGCCGGTTGCCCCCCCTTGAAAATGATGCCTGGCTGTCGAAATCAATTGGGGAACATATAAAGCTGTGTGGAAAGTACAAAGTCTGTTTCATTTACTTAAGGTAGTCTTAATCTTCTCATCAATTGTTGACATGGATGAAAATACACTGTTGAGTATCCTAATGCGAAATGTATTATGTTTTTCAGTGGTTTGTGCTGATGGAAGTTATTACAAATTTGTTTTTAATAACAAAGGGGAATGGTCCAGAGACGTTTATGCACAGTTTTTGGAAATGACTGATGACAGAGTGTAATTTTTTAAGCCTTATAAAAAATACCTTGAATTAAATCAGGTGATCTCCAATGATACAGGGATAAGTCTTGTGAAATACACCCTTCTGAATGTTCGAATGACAACTGCTGTGACATCCCTGGTGTGTTGGGAGTTTTGGTTCAGGTTGAAGTCACATCTTAAGACCAAATCTGAACTTCTATCTAATAGATCTGCAGCAAGAGCAGTTACGCTGTTGAGGTGCTGATAACTACTGTCAAGCCATGACATTTGTTTAAATCTGTTGTAAATATTGGAGCCTATACGGAGACTGACTTAGAAGCAACACCCAGGTGCAATACCTAGCATTGGGGTCTGCATACTCCTGCCACACTGTGTGATTTCTCTGGTGAAAGTTGTTTTTGTGTGAGTGAATTAAGAATTCATTGTGAAAATATATTTTGTACAAATCATTATTTAGTGATTTTATCCTTTCCCTAAATTGTTTTGTTTATAGTTATTTTAAAGATTTCTATAATCTTAATGTACCGATCTGTCCTATTTTCTTAGTTACTTGCATTTGCATAATTCCTTATTGTTGTTGTCATGTTTCTTTTCTGTTTTTGCCATTGTGGCAGTTGGCATTGTGCTTGGCAGCCAGTGGCTGTGACCTAAATATCTTTTTGCTTCACTCGAATTTTAATGAAAGTAACATGAATTTGAAAAATGTCTTAAATTGGTACAATCAGAGCAATTATGGATGGAATAAGGAAATTGTATTTTTTTTTTTGGGATCTTTATTTCAACAAATATATGTACAATCTGAATTTGAAACTTCAATTGAAGCATTAATAAAGTTAATAATATAAAAGTTAGTTATGTCCATTTTTTATGCAGAGCTTTGATATTGATTAGAATGATTTTAAAATAATGGCAAAACATGCTTAGAATGAAGGAATCAGCCTGTGTAAAGGCGTTGCACTCCACATTGATCTCTAAGCATGAGAAATGGAAATTTATAATTTCCAGGCTACATTTAAAAGGTTCTCATTGTAATAAGAACGTGCCTTGATATTTGTGGATGAAATGTAGTACCGAGAAACTACAATATTACCTTCCTGTCAAATGATACAAATTATACCATGAATGAATTTGAAAAAGCAGTGAATTTTATTAATGCCAGGAACTTCACTCTTCGTGCATAAAATTGAGGGATTTGATCACTTTGCCATCATTCAAGTACTTCAGGGGTTTTTGAAGTACGAATGGTGATACACTGATTGAGAGGATTTATTGGTATCAGTGGAACTTGTTGTAAAATACAGGAGGAAATGTCACATTGTTTTATGACATGCTTTTTCTTCTTAAGTATTTGGTGCTGTGCCATAGTTGCCCTCCTCCAGTTTCATGCTGGTACATGTAACAGTTATTGAATTGAGAACTTTTTATTCTTTCTATTAGCTATAAACTTGTCACAAGTATGAAATGTTGTAATAAACATTGCGTCAAGCAAAACAGCTTATCAGAGGATGAAATTGCTTTCTAGTTTTTTTGTTTTCTACTCTTGGGGAGCTTCATCAAATAATACTTTCTTCTTGAGTATACGCACATTTTGATGGTGAATGGATTTACTCTGCGTTAGTGTGGTCATTGACTTGATGAGTGTTGTGATGTTGATCTGAATGAAATTTTTGAATGAGCTGAAATAATTATAGTCATAATTATATAATATGAGTGGGAGAAAATAGCTTTCCTCTTTCCTATACTTAATGTAATGCCAGTCCTTATTGGCTACATGCTGGACAATGACCTCATATTTTGCTAATTCCTGCAGGCCATACTCTACATTGGTGTGCACATTATGTTGTTCAAGTTAATGTTATTAAAACATTAGAATTCATAAAAATGAGGATGTGGTAATGTTCTATGTATTCAGTGTCATTCCTGCATTCATATAGTGATGGATTTCATGATGTGTGCAACTAAGCACACCAAATTTAACTCACAACTTGACATCTGTGAGAGGCTCTGTAGCCTGTACATGAAGACAACATAAATTGGCTTAAATGAATGAATGGAATAAAAATGTATTAACTTAAGCCTCATTTCAATGAAAAACAGGCTTGAAAGTTGAATTAGCCCTTTTTAGCTTGTGCACCTTAAAACTGGAGCTGAGTTATCAGAGATGCCTAAAAACTTCCTATGATGAAGCTTCCCCAAATTAGGAATGAAAGTTGTAATTACAACCATGCAATTTGGCAAGATATTTTTTACTTTACATTTACTTTCTAATTCTAAGTAAGGCCAATTCACCAGCTGATGCTGCACTGCAACAAAACCATGGCCATGAGCAATAAAATACCTCGCAGGAATTATGGTGTTCTAAATTCGCCCTTCAATTATATGATGAGAGATTTCCCTCTAAATGCTGGAATTACAAACTAGCTGGGAGAAACCTTGTTAAGCCTGAGACGCCACAAAGTGTTGCATTAACTTTGTTAAGCACTGTCCTCGGGGACAATTTTTCCCACATTTTTGGGTAGTTATAGAGAAGTACAAAATGGATAGAAGAGGGTTGAATTGTAACATTGAGATAGATTAGAAATTTGAGATCAAAGGAAAGCTTTCAAGTATATGTACAACTCCAAGAGACATTACGCTATCTCCTAGATAAAAATAATAACATGCAAGTACTCGGCATTGCAGTTACTTTTCAGTGTTTTGATTGCTTTTCAACTTTTAAATTGGTGACTGGGTTTGTCAAATTTTGAAATTTAGCAAAATGACTTCCATAGAATAACATGCTTTGTGGTACTAAAATAAGTTTTTTAAGGAGATGATAAAACCATGATATTATATTCCGAGTCCTGAGTGAATTCATGAATGATTTTCATGGTGCTTCGTGAATTATGACTTTCATATTTTTTGATAGTTAATGCATCTCAATGGGAAAGTAAAATGCATGGATAATAATTCAATATTTTATTCTTGTGTAATGAAAATTGTGCAGTATATTCCTTGAACTAATGATGAGACTTAACCATTCCTTTTACCAGCTATTCAGGATGGGTACTTGGTGACGGAGAATAATTCATGGTTTGTATGATGGTATAGTCCATCTACATGATATTTTCAACAGTTAATTGCAAAACTGAGGTTCCATGAAATGGGAGAAATTTATTTTTTGCTCACATCATGATATGGAATATTATTAATGCTGTATGTTACTTTTAGTTGTGATGTTAAGATAAATTTTATACTAATAAGTTTTTGCAACTAGGTGTTATGCATTACATGAAATATTTGGATAGCATCGCTGATTTGCCTATTGCCATTGACCATGGATGATGAATGCACCCACTGTCACATTATTGCCTTTATTAAGATAGCTTCAATGGTAAAAATAATATATTTTGAAGTTCATCAATTCCCTGCCTAGCTGACAAGTTAAAAGTTGTCAAAACATTGAAGCACCTTATTGTATCACTGAGATGAGCTGATCATTGCATATCATGTGTTTACTATCAATAAATATATCATTTGTTCTTCCTTAATCACATCATGCCAAGGCTTGTCCAAAAGTTAAGTTACTCCTTGCCTACATGAGAGATGCTATGTGCAACATACCGTAATCCATAATAATGGTATCTTTACAATAATTTCATTTCCCTGCCTGTAAGTCAGTTCTTCCCCAAGTCATTTTCTGTCTCCATCTACGGAGTTTATGAATAGGTTAGTGAAATAATGTCAGAGAGATTTCCCCTATTGTATAAAATTGACAATTTCTCAAATGGAAAAATTAATGGAGAGGCTCTGTGCACTCTACAGGCTAGTTGCCATTTACTTATTACGGTAGTTGGTCTTAAATGGGTATGATAAGTTTCAAATTGATATAGGTACTGATGATGGCCAACTTTCTCTTTTTGATAGGAACTGTGAAGGCTCCTCTTCTTTTTGCCCATTTTCATTGACTTTACCATTGTTTATCTATGTGAGAAATAATAGGTTTCATGTGAAGAAACTCCTTTATCCTTGAGAGCGTTATGGAGAGAGGAAATTCACTCCGTAATACCTATGAGCTGAAAATGAGGATTTTGGTTTTACTCATCACTATGAATCTCGTAGGTTGTGCATATTCTAATGTAGAAATTTATTTTCCATATGGCAAACTTTTTTACCATTCATTTAAATGCAAGCTTTTTTTATAAATGTGATACTGTCATGAGTAGCAATGTAAATTGTTTCAAGAAGAGAAGTCATCCTGGCAGTCAATGGTCCTTGTTTGGCTCTAATTGAATGCTTTAATTGGTTGAACAATATAATGGCAGTTTTCTTCATCACTATTCTTTCTTTCTTGGGCAAATTGTATGTTGCTTGAGTGATCTGAAGAGTGTAGTTGAAAATATTTTATTTTTGATTTCATCTGTTTAATCATCTTTCCATGTATCTCTCATCCTTTTCTTGGTAAATAACTTAAATTATTCATACTTCTGATAAATTTTTATTGATGTTTTCTGTGAAGACCCTGCTTATCTTTGTGAAAAGAACACTCTATGATAGGGTAACATAGTAAGCATGGGTCTTAGTTCCTTCCTTATTATTTAGGGGTTGGAGTTTTTATGCTTAAATATGAAGTAATTCTCTTAAATCTTGAATGGCATAAGCATTTTTCAAAATCTTTTTCCATTTGGGTGATGGAAGTGCCCTTATAATTGGAGCTTCATTATAACACAGAAGTGTATCTACCAAGAGTTATTTGATTTTAATTTTTTCACTCCAACCCATCAATTAACAATTTCATAAATATTTTTTATTTATGCCATAAAAATATAATATGTAAAACTTTAATAATGTATTCAGTTTTTCTTGATGGAGATAAGTGAGTTATGTCAGTCAATTGTGATTATATATCTTTGACATACTTGGAAACTCTAGCAATCCACTAAAGCCCTGAAATTATAGGATTTACTGACTTTAAAAAATGTATTTTCTGGCTATTAGTCCCTCACATAGGTCAGATGTGGTACTTTTCGAAGGGAGAAGTCTTCATCATGTTCATTAACCCATCCAAGTGCCTCCCTTCAACCTCCGTGCTATTTAATATTCATTTGATTTCAATACTCAGGTGATTGAATAAGCCTAGAAACAATGAGAAAAAACTTTGATTCCTTATGCATGTGCTGAAATGAAACGCATTTCACCAATGACCGCGCAAACATAAATTCTTAATAAATATACATTTTTGCTAGGGACGGACTCATTGGCTAAAAATCAAAAGCGCGTTTGGTCAGAGACGATCCTAGACATTATACATTTTGCCATTGCTGTTGGGAACAATTTGAATGAATCCATTGAGAGGGTTGGCTCCATTTGCTGGGATAGTTGTAGTGACCTCCTGCATTCCCCATGGCCATCCACGTAGCTGGTGTTGGTGATGGCCGGGAGGGTGACTTAGCACCACCACTGTGTTGCTTCCTAATCCATTAGGGATGACAGTTCCCTCCAAGTTACTTGCTCTCCTGGAGGAGAACATCTCATTTTCAAACAGCTGGCGGTAATAGCTGAACACCACTAGCCAAAGGTAAAAGCCGAACACTGCAAGAAATAGGAAATGAACACTTAACTATTTTATTTGATATCACATTCAAAGCGATGGGTACATGAAATTTCCAAGAAACTTAGTTGAGTCTTTCTTGAAAGGAAATGGAGGTACAGGTCAAGTTATAGGAAACTTTTAAAGAAAAATAGGACAACAGGTGAATTTCTGAAGAGAAATGTACAGCCTATTCTCAAATATTTATAAGCATAGGAAAGATTAGAAGTATTAATGTAATGGTGAATTAAGTATTCTGAGTGATTGTGAATTAAAATATTCTTAAGCTTTGAAGACTTTACCCTAGCAATAACTTTAGAATTATAATGCATATCCATATCTGTATATTCATACGTAATGGTTGGAATATATCATATTATTCTTTGTGTAAGTTTCAACTACTCACTCAATAGAAGGATTCCAGTGGCAAAGATGCTGGTTGCACGCCGTGCTGGACCAAAAAATGCAATAATAAAAATGGCTGTTAAAAAGAAGGCCAATCCCATAAGTACAATGCTTAGCCAAGGTAGCATCAGCTGACGTATTCTCTGTAAAAAAAGGAATTCATTATTTCTACTGTATTTATCTTAAGTTTCAGTACAATTATGTTCTTGGAAACTAGCCTCATTAATATTTTTACCTATCTACGAGAAGATATAGGAATGTGAACATATGTTATGAGAACAAAACGTATAGCATTATAATTTCTTGACTAGTTAAAAAGGTTACTTACAGTGTAGGTGCTATAAAGGAGAAGTATGCAGGATACAAGGTGGATGCTCACCAGTGCGACTGCAGTATACATGGAAATTATTACCACTGAAAATGGAAATGTGGCTAAATATTAAATTTGATGATGCCCTTTTTACATCATGCGTACCAGTAGAGGGGGTCAATCAGGGACTTGCATTGTCATTATTTTTAAAATAAGCATTCAAATGCAAAAAAAAAAAATAATTTCAATTCTTTGAATAGGGTTTTATGCTTCAAATAACCATTTTCGTGCAAGATGTTAGCATGTTACCATTAGCCTTTTGCAGCTAGAAGGGTGTGAGACTTTGATTAATGGCAGCAGCTATGTGAAGAAGAATCTATGATCTGCAGTCATGCTGTGGGTTCTGTTCCATGAGTAGTGAGCAGTTTTGGAAATTTTCAACCCCATCTTCGATTTGTATTTAATCTAATGTAATCTAATTTATATTTAATTTTATCTCTTCATGGTCAAATATTTCATTTTTGCCATTTGTGCCTGTATTACAATGGATATGGTTAATGATGCTTTTGAATAGGTACTTCTGAATAATCATTCATGACAAATCTGATATAATACAGCTATAAATACCACTTTTGCAATACCTGTGAACAAAGATTTTAATATTTAAAATAATTACGATTGTTCATCTTGATCATAAATCTCCTCAAATGAAATCATAGGGCAAAATGCTAAACTGTTCCCTGAGAATAGAGTAATACCCCAGGAAAACTTTGAGTTTAATACAGCAATAGCACATGCTCCTACTTGATTTGTGTATTTAACTTTAGGGAGATACGGAACAAACTAATTGCTCCTTACTCAATTACCTACTTACTAAATAACCAAAGTATCAATAATTCCAGAAAAATGCTCTCAATTTTATCCTTTAAGCATGAATGTAGGGGAAAGACTGCTATTAGGAATGATTTAGGGATCTCACTAAAAGCCAAAATAGTGACTCCAGTCTGTTTTTAACCAATAGTGATCACTATTTTGGCTTATTGTGTCATAGCACAGTCTCTGAATCATTCAGAACATCAGCTTAACTCTTATTTTTGCAATGGCAGCATTTGAATCAAGGCAGGATGTGCAAGGTATTAAAGAACCAAAACCAGTATGACCACTATGCCCTAAAAACCAGGAAGAAACTAGACTACATGTGTATAGTAGTATGGTTATCATGGTTTAATAGACTGTTATATTGAAGGTTAGCAATTTTATAGTAATTGTTATGTGACATTTTAATGCCTATGTGTTTGTAAATGAGTAAAAAATTGAAGTAAAATGTACATTTTGAACTCACGCATTGCAAGATGCTCTGCCCTGTGCAGTTGTCCTTGGTTTGAAATGGATTTAATTATTGCCCCATGTGAATCATAATAGAAATGCCTCATATTGTCGTAGTGCAAATGAGTTGGGCTTGATTCCACGACAACCGTTTTCTCTTCTGGCGGTGGCTTTGGATGAGAATGCTGTTGGCCCTTCCAGTCCAGTCCAACTTCATTTGTCTTTATTTGCTCCTCCACTTCATCATGATGGGCTCCATGGCGAAATGCAGCATCTCCCCATTGTGTTGCAAAGACATGTGGCACTCCATTCACATCCTGCTCTTCCATGTCTGAAGCCAGCAAACTAGTCATTTCCCTGGCATGAGATATTCCTAGCACCAGCAGAAATAGCCCAAATGCTGACAATAGCTGCAGAGAGAGAAGACATACCAATGTTGTGCGCCCTCCGTTAAAATAGTTTGTCAATGGCTCCCTTCTAAGATTCTATTTTGAGGAATTTTGCGGTTTATCATCAAATGCTAGTTAGTTAGTTAGTTTATATTGCCTAGAACACATGTATCTGAAGTGAAGCCATTGCCCAAGGAGGAAGGAAAGTCAACATGACATCACTTTGACCTCAGAATGATCCAGGAAAAGACACTATTCAGTCATGACTCTGACCGAAGAGGTAAGGGAAGTCAACATGACATCACTTTGACCTCAAAATGACACATGAGAAGAGGGTCATTTTGAGGTCCATAAGGGGGGCCAGTTCCTTTCCCTGGGCCAGCTCTACAGAGGATTATTAATTTTGGGGAGTCCAAAGGCTTCACCCGAGATTTGAACCTGGGTCCCTTCGGCCAATAGCCGGTGGCTACATCCATTAGGCCACTCAGTGGCATAGCCAGGTTTTAGGTCTAAATTTACAAGGCGATGCCTCCTAAAAATTCACCCCTCCTGCCCCCCCCCCCTCCTTATCGGCACCTCAAGACCCAAAACCTGACTACTCCACTAGCCCTGGGCGATATATCGTGAAATATCGCGATATTTAATTATATCGGGAATCCTATATTGAGTTTTGAACATCATAGATAAATGGTTGTTCGATAAATTGGGCCCGATAAAAGTATCGGGACTGATAGACTATCGGAACCGATAAAATATTACGATATATCATAAGATATTTCAACAGAGAGAAATTTTGTTTAACGCTCATTTCGATTATCATTATTAATTCCTTTACCTTTCTTGGATTTTCCGGCGAATTCCTCCGGATGTCTTTGGACGCCTCTACCCAAGCAGCATCATGATATCGGCCCAATATCATTTTTACACCGTCACATATCACTTATTGGTCAATCCGATATTGGCTACCGACCAATATCGGCAAATGTCAAAAGTGATAACATTTGCCATTATAAAAATGACATTTGCGGACAATATTGGGCCGATATTAATTTGATGATAAAAATAAATCTTTCACCACTATACAGTGGCATATATGATATTGGGCCAATGTATGTTTGATATTACCATTGACTGGTTTTTCATTAACATGATTTTGGGATGATTTAATAAGTAAGATAGTTAAAATATATCCTGGATAAACATGTTTAAAATATTTATAATGAGGGAACGGTCGTACAATAAAGCAATGTTCATTAGTAGAACAATCAGGTTTGGTCACAAATAGTCAAGGTGAGGTCAAAATGATGGCTAGTCATTTAAGGTCAAGATGACATCATTAGGAGTCACAAAGGATGTCATTTCAAGGGACCATTTTGATGTCACCATGACTACCTAGCTGTGACTTGAAAATGACATCATCCTGATGTCATAATGACTTTTCATTCCTCCTTGGGTGGTGTAAGTATAGGCATCTGAAACTGAAGATGAATACAGTAGAAATAATGAATTCCTTTTTTTTCACAGAGAATACATCAGCTGATACTTCCTTGGCTAAGCATTATACTTATGGGCTTGGCCTTCTTTTTAACAGCCATTTTTATTATTGCATTTTTTGGTCCAGCACGGCATGAAACCAGCATCTTTGCCTACTTAATAATGGTATGGTTAATTGACTAATTTTGAAGGTTAGCAATTCTGTTATAGAATGATGTTAAAGACGAAATGACGATATTCTTCACCACGAGCTAAGCTATGGAGAGAGCCCAGGGAAAAATAGCACTGAGTGATAAGATATGCACCACGTTCTTTAAATATTTTTACAGCTTTTGCTACTTGTGGAAGCCATATAGGACTATTGGGAGTATTATAAAATCATAAGGCCAAAATTAATAGTGAGTTATCTATGGGTTAGGATATGTTTTGATGGAATACCGCCACTTCTCTTGTGTGGCATTATCGGATTGGTTCCTTTCATATACCTACCATTTTTCTCTTGACATCAGTATATTTCCAACCCCTCTTCATCTCATCCTGAATACATTTTCTAAATCTTCCTAGCTTAACTGGTAATCTAAATATGGTAATGTCTTCCAGGATCCTATTACCCTTAATCACTTGCTCCATCCACCACCTCCATCCAATTCATAATTTTTGAAGGATGCATGTGTGAAAAGCTGTATTATATCCAAATTAAATCCTTGAAGGATTTAGAAATGTGGATTGAATGTCATGGAAAATCTAGACTTAATCCTTTCCTGGTTTGTAGGGATGGTATATGGAAGGAACCAGTCAGATAATACCACATAAAGAGAAGTAGTGGTTTTCCATTAAAGCATTTCCTATCCCACAGAAAACACACAATTAATTTTGGCTTTATGATTTTGATTATAATATTTCCAAAAACAAAAAAGTTATGTGGTTTACATGAATAGCAAAAGCTGAAAAAATATTTAAAGAACCCTGGTCAAAAATCCATGTGGCCGTCCACATGGAAATTCCATGTGGCCAATGTGGAACATGGCCATATGGAACCGATGTGGACGGCCATAAGGCGTTTGACACAGTCCATAAGGACGATGTGGAACGAAATTCCCATGCGGACGTCCATATGGAACCACAGATTTTTCCTTATGGCATGTCCACATCAACCATTTATCACAGATTTTTACCATTACTACCAGATCACCATTCACTTTAAGTGAATATACATCAGCAAAAAAAGTTATTTCAATAAAAAATGAATGATATTAAGGAATTAAAAATAATTCCATGCACATAATTCGCCTTACCTCAACCTAATAAAAGTGGTGAGAAATCTCTGAGGGTTTGTAGCCTAGCATGAATCCAGCTTCAATCCTAAATACTATAACCCTGAATACTCCATACAACACCATAATGACACATGATTACATGACAATTGGACCCCATATCAAACACCGCATCCTCCAAAAGGATGCTTAGAAAGGAGGGAATTTCCTTTTTAGGAAAGCCAAAGCCTCAGTTGGTGGATGCTCCTCCTAAAATCCCCGATGGCTATGCATACTATCGAATGTATAAGAATGGGCTGCTTTTCACCAGTGATCAGATAAAGAATGAAAAAACAGACTGCTCTTTTGCTGTTCTTGATTCTGGTCAGCTTGTTAGAATAAGATGGTATGTTCTGACAGCTGACAATGAAGAAAAACTACGATTCTATCCTGCAGGTTGTTAAGGCCTGGTTACATGATACGTTAACACGTATGGGTTCATGTACATTTGTGTGAATGGTTTCTGCTCAACTTGTGCGAATGCATGAACCAAATAGAACAGGTTCTATTTTCTGTTCACGCATTCATTCATTTGTACATTTTGGTGTGGTTACTCGGTGCATTTTTGTGTTCATGCATTTACACATTAACTCGTACATGTTAATGTATCGTGTAACCAGGCCTTTAGCCGTGCTATAAGGTTCCCCCCGGGGTAGGTAATGGTTCCGGGGTGATTTTGGGAGGGGAACCACCCTGGAACCATTCCAGGAGGATCGGTTCCCTGCTGTTCTCTTAAGAGAATTACAAAAATTAATTGTATTTACAAAAAACCCTATAAGCTGTTCCCGGAGATACGTCATGGAACTCCCACCTTCTCCTACTCCAAAAAAGCTGAGGAACTAGAGATAGCTGTAATAACACATAGTACGACCTCGGATCGGATATAGCATATCACATATAATTTGATTCGGCATAATTTGGCACACGCACACTATAAACATAACTACCGACCTAAATCCGTGAACGTCTAGCGCTTCTTGATGTCACATAACGAATTCACAATTTTAATAACACACTTATGCGAGTTAAAATTTTAAACGAACAGGACAGTTTATAAATAAAATATATTATATTTATTGACGATACTTCCAGTTTCAATCATTGCATTCACTTGCCTTTGTAACACCTAAGATTCCAAATCTAAGGCGTAATGTCAAAAATAACCAATGTGACAATAACAATATTAAATATACATGGAACGAGAATCAAAAGCTGTGATCGAGCTTTGTTAATGCATAAGATTTTAATGGTTGATCAAGGTGTTCAACAACCCATAAGTCTTTTTTAAAAAATAACGTTCCTCTTAAAAGTGAAACTATGTACGGGGAGTTCGTTTAAAATATCACCGAAAGTCATCACTTCACTATCACAACACACACAAATTTTCACGTTTATCATGTAACTGAATGATGATCTGAATTGTCCTTGGATCATTCCAAATGTTCCAATTTTTGTATGACTTTAATGTGCCTGAAAAATGAAAAATACCGTTAATGCCTGTGTCAGCAATTCAGAAATCCTGCTTGGGAGGCAGATGAAAACATGACAAATTCGTTCAACACAATCGCTTGTCATTACAATCATTTACTCACCGTAACGTAGTTGTCTATTAGAATTTTAAAGTAAGCTTCCATGATCACTAATTACAAGAAAACGTAATTATTTGAGGAGATAATTCTTTCTCAGGTTTCTCGCCAGGATGACAGCCATTTTGTTTTCGAAGTGGTCTTGCAATTAATCGATAGTAGTCGATTCGATATGGGTCGATACAACTTTCCACTAACCGCGAACTATAAAAATGTGAATATTCACGTTAAAATTACTCGTGGGCACGAAAGTTGTTATTTATATTTTAGTTCTTTTTAAGAAAGATGTTTCCTAAACTTTATTTGAACAGAACGGACTTGGAATTTCATCATTGAAAATTAAAACTCAATTAAGGGCACACTAATTGTAAGACTACTACTACACTACTATTTTTAAGGGCACTAAGAATTTTATTTCCCATTTTCATACTATTAGCGAAAGATTGGTTTTAATTTTAATACAGCTAAATCGTCAGTGCAACCTAACTTTTTAAATGATTATCAGCCAGCCAAAAAGTATAGCGTTTCTCCACGTTTTCAGCTAGTTCTTGACTATAATTATACTTATCAGTGTTTACAATGAAGGTAATTATGGTGGAATAACTATGAGATTTACAGAAAATTTCGAAGTATTAAGGTAAATGACACTTTCGGATGTAATTCCATCGGGATTCTGTACTAAGTTTTTGCCACATTTCACAGGAACCTGCTAGATTCCAGCTACGTTTAGCGGAACCCTGTGAAGTTCCTGCAGGTTTCCTGACAATGGTCTTGCAGGAACTTCATCCAACCTACTGAAACACTGAAAGCTTTTACATAGTTGCATCCATGCATATTCTGCTACAAATTTCAGTATCTGTTGAACATAAAAGCAAGGTAACCAGCTCTTGATTGAGTTTGAATGTGAGATGGAATTGAATTATGGAAAGTATGAGAGATCTCTCATCTCAGTTACGTTTTTTTGTTTAAATTTTGAATAATTTTGCACAAAATGTTATCTTTATAAATGCTCTCCCCTGGTCAAAACGATCCATATCAAAAGTCCATATGGACGATGTGGAACAATGTGGACGATGGGGAACTGAGGGGTGCTAAGAGGGGTTTTCCACATCGTCCACATCATTTTTCCACATCGTCCACATTGCCCACATCATTTTTCCACATCGTCCACATCGCCCATATGGACTTTTGATATGGAACGTTTTGACCAGGGAATGGTATATTTTAGCAAAGTTTTGTGATTCAGAACAGAAAACTATACTCATGATAAGAATTAGATTCTTTTGGCATTCCCTTTCTTGTGGTTCTCATCTGGGGTTTGTAAGTTAATAAATAATATTTTTGATGAATGCAAGGATAGACCCAGTGAGATTATTTTTTAAGAGATACACCAAACCCTAAGTATGACTGGATTGGGGTTGACTTATGGGTGGGGTAATTGGTGGTGAATATCCATACTTTTCTGCATTGTCATAGCCTTAATTCATGGAAAATATTAAAGTTAAATACAAATGAGTAGAATAGGATATTTACCAGTATAATCAAAGAAATATGACCTTACTTTGAAGAAAATTTCCAATATTGGAAATTTTCTTCAAAGCCACATTCGTGAAGATGTGCATATATATTCAAGATATTGGTTGTTGCAATTTTTTCAGGTAATAATTTTTTGTTTGCGTTCATTACTTTTTTGTTATGAAACTTCAAACTCAAGTGTATATACTTTATTTGCCATAAACTAACATTGAAGGGGTTCCTATAGTTACACCCACTTAGTTTTGGAATATTTGGCTACAAGAATGAATGCCTCACCAACAATAATTTTTAGCTGTGAGGAGAATGCCTCTTGATGCTATTATGATCTGTGATACCCTAAAAATTTTAACCAATTTCAACTCTTAGGGTGAAAATATATTATAAGACTTATTTTGAATGAAGATAATCATCTCCAATAGTAACAAAATGTTGCAAGAGATTGTGGATTTTAAAATGAACTTTAAAAAAAGATTCAGGAAAACTGAATGAGAAAGAGGAAAAATTTTAATCACAATATTTTTAAAATTCGGATTAAGATATTATTTTGCCTTGCTCTTCATTGGCCTTTATTGTGATCCTAAGCTAGGTCATCTCTGTTTAGTAAGTTCTTTTTATGAAATTTCCTAGAATGGAATTAGGTACTCTCTTCAATTTAATAAGTTGGGTATATTTACAACTCATTGTGCTCTTAGAAAGCAGACCTGTAGATGGAAAATATTGTGTTGACAGAAATAAGGGATGACTCCCTATACATACTTTTTTGTGTATTTAAACCTATAAAGACTGATGGATACTGACCAAGTGGAGCATGTGGCTCTGAACATAGGACCTGGGTTCAAACTTGGGAGAAACCTTTTATGAAATATCTTGCTGGATCAAAGAATGGGTTTCATGTCTGGGAAACCAGCGTAGAATTCTTTAAATATACCTCGCAAAATACCTCGTAGAATTCTTTGGAAATGAAGTGTTGTACTAGTAGTAGCACTACTCTCACTGCTATAGATTTACAGGAAAATTAATTGGCTCTCCTACCATGGTGAATGAGTTTCATATAATGTTGGGCTTAGTACTCAGCAAAATACCTCGTAGAATTCTTTAGAAATGAAGTGTTTTCTAGCACTACTCTCACTGCTATAGATTTACAGGAAAATTAATTGGCTCTCCTACCATGGTGAATGAGTTTCATATTATGTTGGGCTTAGTACTCAGTGAGCTATATCCTGACAAATGAGATGAACATTTCACTTGATAACTACGGTTGTAAATATCCTCAATGTATCCATGCACAGGTCTATTGATCGTCTACCTATTTTTTCATTCCAAACATATGCATCTTCCCTTATCTATGTGAAACCAGAACTTTTGGCATGTCACTAGCATTTGCTGTATCCATCAATAGGGTGTTCACTCACATTATATCAAATGGTTAAGGCTCATTTTTTTGGCATTCATCTCTTAATTATTTTAAATTTCTTAATTGATAACTTGCAATAAGAAATCTTGACGAAACTTTCCAGTTCTCACATAAAAAGAAATTATAACATTGACGTGAATGGTAGTAAAATTCAAAAATGATGAATTGCTTATAATTACTTAATTTAGCCCGTGCCATGTTGTGGGATGCTTTCCAATGGGTGATACTTTTTGTAATAGCTAAGAAACCTTATAAATATTTTTAATGTCTTTTGCATATGCATGAGCATTTTATGTGGATCTTGTGCATTATTAATTGTTTCTACATCAGAATAGTAATCACTATTATTTATGATCAAGTCTATCATCAATTGTAAAATTCCTAATTCTCTCAGTCTACCTATAAGGGTCATGATTATTTATAAGACTATGACCGAAATTTAGTGGTAAAAAATTGCTGGTTTCTCTGTTATCTATTTACTTTACCTGATAGAATCTCGGTATTTTGAAACCATTGGTCCTTTACCTCTTTCTTATGGCTTTAGACCAAAATATAACTAAACATAAACATTTTATGGGGATTTTTGGTATAAAAGGCTTCTTCTCCGTTGTAAACACTCCAGAAGCCTTCATTAGGTATAGGTAACTTAAAAGAGGTGAAATGCCAAGAAAAACTTAATGCATATCCCAAATAAATATTTTTAAAATATTTTCAATATTATGACTAACCTTTTTTCAAGCACATGTATAAGTACATTAATTTCCTATGATATGACTGAGATTGTCAATTGAGGCAATTAAATGCAATACCTGTCATTTTAGCAACTTGCAAGCACCCTCTGAAACTGCCGTTCCATTAAGGTATGGTCCTTTCTGATAGAATATTAAGCTCAACGAAAATGTATTTTTTATACAATTACTATCTTTATCAAGAGCCATCACTCACCAATTGCACCATGCCAATAAGAATCGTCCCCTGCCTCAGATTAAACAAAATGCAACAGTTCTGTACCGGAACCATTCTGGATCCGTCGTTTTCCTTAATCTGCAGGTCAATGGAAAAAAATCTTGTTCAGACAGCAAAAAGTTTGAGAAGCAATAATTTTTTATTCAAATTTTCGGCTGCTAGCAACCAGTTATTCATAAAAAAATTAGCCTTTCACGAAGCCATTTTAAGAAGCATTCAACTTTGCCTTTAACAATCGTACACTTAGCCTCTGCCGTGACGTGAGTCATGCTTACATGTGCATGGGTGTTTATGAAGCGAAGCATAGTGGGTGCGAGCAAACCATTCAGCCATAGGTCATGGTTGTGTTATGTGGCCCACGAAGGGATCCCTCGGAGGTCGCTTACCAGTGGTTCGGGTACACCTCCCTCCTTATTCCTGTCTCCTCCTGCCCGAAGGGACTCGCTAATCCTCCAAACTCCCTAAGTCTACCATCTTCACCCACTTCCACCCGACCTCCCACCGTTCCGTCGACTCTCGGGAGACTCGTGCCCTATATAATCGCTCCTGAAACGAAGGAGATTCAAAGACGGAGGCGAGGCGCGCGGGCGAACAACTCGGGACGCTTCGACATCGCCATCGCCCAGCGAGCGAAACCCCCTCGCTCGGCACATGCGTCGTGCAGCCTTTTTCCCGCAACGTCGGATCCCTCGCGGCGCGGCGTGAGGAATCAATACGGGATCGGGGAGTGGGTACATGCGGGACGGCGGTGAGAATTGGCGGTGGCAGACCCCCTTAACGTTTCGGTGGATGGGAGGGGTGTGTTCCTTCAGAGTGTGGGTCCCGAGATAACAGCTCGTGCGGACACGCAAAGGGAGCCTTTCATTGTGTACATTTTTTGCCCCTAGTTCTTTTCCTCTCGCCCTCTCTGTATTCCTTCCCACCCAATCCTCAGTGTCGCAGTCCTCCCTCACTTCTTTTCTCTACCACACCCATGCGAAAAGGCGACAAAGACCCCCTCCCCCGAAAGATGAGAGTGGTCGCAAGAATCTTATCTTATGGGATATCTGATTGGTAGTGTAATTCAATCCCATTCTCTACGTTTTTTTCCTGTACGAGGTCATGGTGGCACGAAAGAAAATATAGACCTTTACCCTTCGATTTTGTTTTTTGCTCGTGAAGAAGTCTTGCTTTGAGATGAGAGGACTCCGAATTCATGGGCTAGAGACGCCACGCTTTTTTCGGGTAGCTTCTCAGGCGACTTTTCTCAAGGGTTTTCTTAAGTTTTTTCATTGCGCTGTGTAATGCACGGAGACATTTGCATTCAAAATTACTTCGTGTTAAGCAACGAATTGCCCCGGAAAAATTCCTACATCTGTGAACGTCTGCGCATAAAACAGCACCTATTTATTTTAGTCCATGCTTTCATATATGCTATTTCTGCGATTTTATGTTGCTTCAAACTGCGTATTTTATTACCTGGTATAAAATGACGACGCGTAGGGTCGCATATTTCTCGTCGCTCATTGGAAATTTCGTTCATAAATCATATGTTTTCTTGGCGAGAGTGTATAATAAAAAGTTACGATCTTCGTTTCTTGCCCTGATGCATTAAATTCCTCCTTATTATCCTTCCTAAAAACCTTCACGAACTCTTTAGTTACTGTACTGAGCGTGTTACGCCACCGAAGAAAATTACGCATTTGAGATTAGAAAGGTGGTTTCATCACATAACGAAGTATTATTTTCGAATATTTTAGTTTTTTATTTTCCCATGGTATTTGCCTGTATACTAAAGTTATTTTCTGATGGATTTATGGAGAGAAAATCGTTCACTTGGTCATAGCTTCATCATAAGGTAAGTCATACATTCGGTAGTCCAGCAGCTCCCTTACACGCTCTCTCCCTTTGCGCCTGAAGAGTATTCTTCCCCGCTGCACAGGCATCAATGTAGTCGGTCGTCGGAATCAGCTTAGAGATGGGCGTCAGAGGCGTATCAACATGGTTGGGGGTCTGGGGCGCTGTTCGATATGTGGCCTATTTGGAATTTATAACAAAGATAGTGTCTACGCAAGTATAATAGGAAGATGCCTTTTTCTTGTATTCCTGCAGACCCAAAATCGACTATTTATCAACGGAATACGTCAGGTATCTCAGCATTCACAGTATAGTATGTTAAACATATATGTGTGTGTGTGTGTTCACAGAAAGGACTCACTATGCGGATGCACAATAATTCACACAAAAAGACACTTAACACAAAACATAGATAATGAAAAAAGGAGACACTCACAAAGTAGACTAGGAGACGTTTCGACGCTCATGGCGCCATTCTCGATCCGGAGAGAGTGATGTTCTCCACGGAGAGTGAGGGGGTAGACTGTAGACCCCCCGTGCCAAGTCTGACTCCCCACAAACCCTTAACCTGTTCACAACATACATTCCCGGCGCCCATAGAATTAATAAGATCCTCAAGTACTTGTTCCCTATTATAAAGAGCAACGCTTCCACTTCTCCTCTTCTGCCCACCTGCCCCTCAGTCTGCTTCAAACGCCCGCCTAACTCACGTGATATTTTCAAATCCACTAGGCCCTCCCTTCAACCACCTCCCACCCGCTCTCCTTTGTCATCGCCTTGCCACCGCCCAAGATGTAAATGTTGCCCGCTTCTCCGTCCCACACGTCCCATCAATCGGTCTTCTAACACGGCGACCTGCACCTCCATCAACACCATCTATCGCCTCTCCTGTAATTTTTGTCCATCATTTTATATTGGTGAGACCACCACCCCACTGTCGATCCGTATGAATGGCCATCGTCATTCCACCAAGCCTCCCCCCTTCCTCGATCCCATTCCGAAGCACACCGCTTCCCACGGTCGCCCTTTCGACCAATGCTTTTCCCTTAATATTATTGAAGTCCTCCCTGAATTTGCCGGCAGCATAGAGGTGAGAACCAGAGAATCCGCCCACATATTCGTTTCTAAGGCATGGGAGTTTCCAGGCCTCAATCAGCAACATTGAGAGTCCCTATTGGTCACCTTTTCCTCCCCACCACCAGCCCCTCTTCCCCCCACCCTTTTCCCTTTCCACCCCCTCACTCTCCGCGGAGAACATCACTCTCTCCGGATCGAGAATGGCGCGAAACGTCTCCTAGTCTACTTTGTGAGTGTCTACTTTTTTCATGTATCTATGTTTTGTGTTAAGTGTCTTTTTGTGTGAATTATATATATGTATGTTCACAGGAAATTCGCAGTGCGAGACACAAATAGCTATAAAGCTGGTCACAGGCGTGACAAAAGTATAAAAGCACATAAAAAAGACAAAAATATTTTCCCGATATTTCGGTGGCCACTGTCACCTTTCTCGAAGGAGAGGAGATAACTGACAGGGGGGGAAGGCAGGTTGAGGAAACAAGTTAAGGGTGGAAGTAAGGGAAAGGAGGGGTAAGGAAGAGGGGGAAGGGAAAGGGTATGAGAAGATGAAAGTAAGAAAGACAGACGGCTCCTTTAATGAGCCCTGTTAATTCCCGGTTTGCGGAATGCATGGAAGAGCCAAATTAGAGAATGCTCCAACGTTTTAAGTTGAAGGGGAGACGCTGAAGGTGGGAGGGAGGCCAGTATGCCAACCTTGAAACAGTTGTTAAAGTTGGAATCGTGGGAGGATGTATGGCTACTGGGAGAGAATAAGAGTGGGAGGAGGAATTATTGCAGGAAGAGCGGTGACCATTCATGCGGATGCATAGCGGGGTGGTGGAGAGGCCGATGTAGAAAGCGGGACAGAATTGGCAGAGTAGAAGGTAAACAGTATTTTCAGTGGTGCAGGAAAGTGAAGGCATGGAGGGAAGTGGAAAAGAGAGGAATTGTTTAGGGAGAGGCTCGGTGATAAGGATAGGACAGGTTTTGCATCTAGCGCGATTGCAGGGGGAAGGGGGTGTTTTTGGAAGAAGATGGGATTTGGACAGAGGTCTGGTGGTTCTCAGAATACCCGAGAGGTTGGGGGTACGTTTGAAGGTAAGAGATGGGCATTTAGGGAAAATATTGGTGGTGATAAGTTTATCAGACAGGATAGGGAATAGGTCTTTGAGGATGTGTTTAAGGGACTGAATACCAGGGAAGTAGGTTGTGCACAAGGAGAGGTTGTCTTTGGTTTTGCGAGGAGGGGCTATGGGGGAGTAAGGTTTATTGGAGATTTTTTTGTTCAGGAGGTGCTCAGGGTACCCTCTTCGGAGGAGAGACTGGTGTAGGTTAGTAAGGAATCTATTAAGGGAGTCTGGGTTATTGCATATACGGTGGCCACGAATGGAAAGGGAGTAAGGTAAGGATGTTTTGGTGTGGTAGGGGTGGCAGCTATTGTAGTGGAGGTATAGTTGTTTATTAGTGGGTTTGATGTGAACAGATGTGTTAAATTTGTTATTGGAAAGGGAGATATCGACATCAAGGAAGGTAATGTTAGAAGAGGAGATATGAGAAGTGAAGGAAACTGAGGAGGAAGCGTTGAGAGAGGCGAGGAATGAATTTAGGGAGTCGGTGCCGTGTGGCCAAAGGAGAAAAATATCATCGATATAGCGGAGCCAGAGAAGGGGCTTGAGGGGGCATGTGGATGGAAAGGATTCTTCAAGGAGGCCGAGAAAGGTGGCAGTGGCCACCGAAATATCGGGGAAATATTTTTGTGTCTTTTTTATGTGCTTTTATACTTTTGTCACGCCTGTGACCAAGTTCTATTAGATCCTAGAAATAAACGTACTGCAAATAGGTAGAGGTTTAAAGAATTATAAAATACGATGATGCAGTGGACCATGCAGGTATTAACTTAAAAAAAGCACACTATAATAGGAGCAAATCTTACTTTCGTAGTTCACTGACAGATTTAAAACGTGTAATGAATGAGTAATAACGGGTAACTTATAGCTCATTGGCCATGATTCATAGGCCAAATATTTTCGCTTTTAGAAAATTACTCAATCTGTATGAGGTGATCTTTATTTCCAACAATTTTTTTCCTTTTTCGTCCAGAGTTTTTTCATTTTAATCACACAAATTATCATTAAATAAGGTAATTTTTGGTGCTGATGTTGTATATGTATAATCAGCTGGAGAAAAGTCCGATGAAAAATCATCTTTTTTAAGACCGAATTTTTTCATAATCAGCTAAACACATTCAACACTCAATGTCGTTTTTTTCAATCTTAACTGGACCGTAGGTAACGGGTACTATTGTGGTATTTTGAACTTATGTATTATTTTGTCGGTCATGCCAAATAATTTTCTAGAGGACTAGTAAAATTACTTAATAAATAACCTTCAACGAATTCGTCTCCAGTAGATTATCCTGGCAAAAAACAACGCACTTTTGGAAATAACCGATTATATTTGCTGATCCCTTCATTGATCGAAGTGCGCAATGGTTATACTCTCGCGTTACCTTACAATTAAACGTGAGAACTGAGAATCAGCCACGCGAGAAAATTATTGTTTGCGACTGGATTTGAAAATTGTAGGCTGGAAAATTTCAAACATGTTTGTTACTTTTAGTGAACGCTGATACCAAAATCATTACTCAATTATATACATATACGACAATTTTACAAGTATTAAATGGAAACTGTGAGATTTGTGAGATATAAGGAATGCTTTTGTACCTTAATTTTTTCTAATTGGATAGTTACCTTCTGTTTCGGCCGCTAGACCATTTTCAGGTACATCTTGTACCTGAAGGAGGTATATAGGCCATGATACAGAATGAGGACTACACAAGTATTCCTTATTCTGTTTTATAAAGGAAACATTCCAACAAGTCAACTGCAGTGTATTGTGAGGGCTTACATACGAGTGAATTACCTATCTATTCTTTGAGTTGAAATTAATTTAAAGGTGATTTTGCGTACCTGTGTTAGTTAAAAATTTTCATCTTCGATTTACTTTGCTTATAAAATAGGAAGAAAGTAAATGGTAATTGTGTCTACGTTTAGAGTATCGGCCGGAGTGTTGGTATTGAGAGATATCATTCACGGATACAGATGATAGCTAAATGACTTCCGTAATTGAATTGTGTTTTAGAGAAAGAAGCAGAGAAAGAAAACTTAATCACGCTAATCATAACTTTATTTCTCAGTCATGACCAGTTTCGGTGTATCATCAAGGCACGCAATCCGTGATGTGTAATGTAGGAGTAATAAGTGGTAAAAATCAAGGCCATGTATGGAAATGGGAAAGGAATGAATGGGAAGTTAGTTAAACAAATGCTCTGAAATAAGTTAAAACTCAGAAATGTCAAAGAGGTCGAGTGGGTAAATAGTTTTCTTTGCAGACAACAAACCATTTTTTGACTGAAAACCAAAAGTTCTCATAAAATTAGTTTAAAAAATCAGTTGAATTTGCAGTTCCATTAAAATTTTTATCGAATTAGGACTTACTTACATTATGATAAATCACTTTCATTGCATAAAATTTTAAGTGTGTCGAGAAATATTCCGTTGAGTTCTTGAGAATGGTATAGCCCTCTAACAGGTCTAGGATATGAAAACGTATTAATTGTGGAAGAGTGCGGTCCTTGGTCGCTTCCTGTTAGTACTTGACCCTAACCTCAAGTAGTGTCGGTATCTCTGACCATGGTACTTTGCTCTCTTTTGGTACGAGTATTAAATCATGATTTTTTTCTATCCTTAATGAAGAATGGCTCATTTTATGGGCGTTAAATGCACTGCCGAATCACTTAGTTTTTGAACTCATTAAAATCAAAACTCCTACTGTTATATTGTGCATGTTATCTTTACAATTAACTATTTTAATCACTCCTCTTTTCCAGATTTACCTTACCTTGAATACCATGCTTAAATCGTATTTTATGTAAATGGATTTTCTCTCAGACAGAACCAATGCGTGAATATTGTCGAAAAATCTCTCGCTTCCGCAAGCACTTGCTCCTTTATCTCCGCTACATTTTGCTTATTTTTAAGCCATTATCATGAAGAAATTTATTTGTTTCCACGAATAAACTCATTGACCTCAAGTAATATATCCTTCTGTTTTTTTTCTTGCCATACGTAATGTATAAATAGGACTTAAACTCGCTATTCTTAATGAACTCAGAGAACAAGAAACCCTATCTGGAACTAATCTAGGCTCGTTATAAATGATTTATCCAATCAAGATATCGCAGATTTTCGGGAGCACTTACTTCATGAAATACCACTGATAAAATTTGTCGATAAAAATATAATTTAGCGCAAAAATCGGGTGTGGAATTTTTGAAAAACAATTATCTATCTTGCATTATTGGTATGAAACAGAATTCGGGCATAGTAATCAATGCATTGGTTTTTTTTATGACTACTTAGCCTACCTGCAGAGGAAATGAGAGACGTAGAGAAAAAAATCTAGAGTCGATAGAGAAGGCAAGAGCTGATTCTTTTTCGGAATCGGAGATCGTGTGAAGAAACCGTGTGAAAAATTGGGACTCACATGTGTAAAAATTGAATTTCGATTCAATAAATTCCGAAAGTTGCGTTTTCCTTCATGGGAATATCGATACCACAACCCTCTAAAAGTGTAAATATGAAAACATTTTGGGGAATTTTGTTGTAGTTGGAAGTCTTGGAGAACCATTATCAAAGTTATCTTTTCGCCTTCCTCGCAAGGATTCTCGATTCTGTTCTTTTCGAGGTGTCTTTTTTGATGAGTCAACTAGTGAACAATGGGATCTTGCTTAAAATGCTATCAAAGAGGACATTTTCAAGATTTATGGGAGTCGCTTGAAAAGAAAGGATATCACTTAACCTAGGCGGTGAAGGCTTGATTGTATAAATATTGGATTCGCCTTATTCGTTTAGAAGAAATTAATTTCCCTTTACGTATTTGATGGTTAGACTCCATTCATGTAATTTCTGATGAGTTTAGCATTTGAATAACTATTGAAAATTGGTTTCATTTTGCTAAAAAAATCCAGTTCTCGATCCTAGATCGCTCGCAGTTACTTTTTTATATAAACGGCGTTACCCGGGTCTAATAATTCCCAATGGGTGTAGTTACGTTAAATACACTTCTATTTCGAGAGGTGTATTTTATGCCTGTATGTGGAGGATCGAGGACATATAATTTATCATAGTAGGTAATGGATAAGTTCTGGAAACTCAGAAAATTGAATGGTATCAGAGATGAAATCACCTATTGAATTTTATTGTGACATCAGTAAAATAAGGTACCTTTGTAAGGTCCCAAATATATAATTACATATTATGGATACATCCTTTCAATCGGAGAAAGCACTTCTATCCGCAAAAAAGTCATGGTACTGAATCCAGAATAATGATATCGAGAATGCATTTCTCATTAACACTTCTTCAACAGTGAAGAGTAGTATTGATATCAGCAATAGCGAATTTTTCGCTCGTATACTTTGCCCTTGCCTTGAATGTATGGTTCGTTATTTTATTTTTAAATGAAAAATTATAATTCCAGACTTATCTAGAAGACCTACCTTCTCAACGTTATGTTACGAACAAGTTTTGAGCATACGCGACTTCTGGGCCACATATCCAATCACGTTTGCTTTAGACCTAGGATTTGGAACACATATCTATTTTCATCTAAATATACAAAGTAATCTGCTTGTGTGGCGGGAGGTGAAAAATTATCAAACATGCGTTACGTACATGTATTAATCACTCACTCACTCAGTGTTCAGTCCGAAGGTTGGTTTAATCGGTGGGTTAGAGCTCACTCCCTACCAGTTCATTGGCATATAACGTTCATGGCATGCATTAATAGTTTCAGTATTTAAATTTTAACACGTTCTCATAGAATCTTTCTCAACTTTTTAGTAAACAAGGTTTCACTATCGTTAACCTTGAAAGGCTATTTGCATTCATTTCACCGGTAGATTCTCTCCGATTTCGTCCCAAAGTTTCGTGATCTCATCAAGCCCTCCGCGATCACTAACCGTGAAATTCTCATGACGATTCCCTCTCTCACCCCTCCTCCCCCTCATGAGAATGAACATATTTTCCGTTATTTTGAGAAACATCAAGACGGTCCTTATTTCACCGGTAAGGAAAACTTGACGACGGGTAGTGGGTAGAGCGTTGAGCCAACGGTCGGAGGCACCGGGTTTGAGTGGAGACACCTCTTTGAGCAAGTCCAGCTAAACCTATGCTGCGTGATTTTCTGGTTGCCAAACCTTCCTTGGAAATATCAGATTGGCATGGGGACTGGCCTCCCTGTCGAGATGTGTTAGTGTCACACATCGTTGTTCGAAGTAAGTGGTGAGATTTACCCTCACCCACATTATCGCTCATCGGGTCAATTACTGCGGTGAGGGTGAGTGGATAAATCAGCCCAAAATTCTTCCATACCGATAAGGTAAACCTTAAGAAGTGGTGGAATATTTGAAAAAACTGTGCTGGTCCTATCCAAACCCTGCTCCTTTGAGTGACTGAATCTTCAGAAATGACATTGTCTGCCTCAATTTTGCGCTCACATGCCGGAAAACTGCCAGATATTGGAAGGAATCCATCAAAAGAAGTTTTTTACTCGAAACATAATTATTTTACTATAACAATCAACTTCCTTACTTGCGAAAGACCGAGAAAGCCTGGGTAAAACCAAAAACGCATGTTCAAGTCCCCATTTTCTTTTTCTGAAAATGTTGTGCCTCTAAGCTATATTTGTTTTTATTTTCATACCCAAAACAATGGCAAGCCAGTGTCAGAATTCCAAATTAATGCACTATGAATGAATACATAGCTTTTATAAGACCTTTTTATGCATGTGTATGTATCGTTCATACACAGTTGTGAGCGATATTATTTCCGTCCTTAATACCCCCGTGGTTGCAAAAGAAAACGGTGTCAAAATGATCTAAGTAGTACCTGTGCGACTGGTGATTTTACATTCTTTGGTAGCGTATGCCGTAAATGCCGCTGCTGGTAAGAAACATTCCAAATCACAAATCGCTACTCAAGCGTTGCAAACCTTTCACTCGAACATGTTGTCCATTGTGATTTCAACGCATCAGAGGCATTAGTCATGCCATGAAATTTCTCAATCGATTACTTTGATGACTTCTGTTACTTGAGGATAGCCGTGTGCTGTATATTTGAATTGTCATCTGTACATCCACGTTCCTGATATGATGGCTTTTGTCATACCTGCAATTGGCTTTCGTGAGGTAATTACGGACGTCCTTTCCGGAGTGAACACTTTGCTGCCTCCTGCCCTTCAAAGTTATGCTAGATTGAATGATTCCTTCGTCAAGCGTCGAAAAAGAATTGTTGGAAACAGAATAACTTCCTCAATACATGGCCATTCTTTCCGTAAGACGATCGTGACTGACCTTGAGCAAGATGTGCTGGCGTCGAGGAAAGGACCAGAACAGCTGATTTCCGCGCTTTTGAGACATTATGCTGTTCCTTTAAATATATATCGTTGGATGGCTTTTAGCTTTCATTGCTCCTTAAGTTGCAGCCGTCGTTCTGGAAGGTCGCTCATTCAGAAATAAATAATGGCCTTCTTTTGTGTCTATTCTTTCAATACAATTGCCAGGTGTTACAGTAGTACAATATTGCTTTATTTACTGTAGGAAATGCGAAATAAACAACGGAGAAGTCATTCTTTAGAATTGTATTTAATGTATGAAATTATTTTGTGGGAAAACGGATGCGACTCAACTTTTACCGGAAACAATTAAAAATTTCTATCTCGCCAAAAATGTAGAATCACTTCTTCTATAGTTCTGATATCCTTATCTATTATTTTGTCTTTTCTTGAATCAAGCTGAGAAGTGAAAAATATCTCAATTCATTCGTAAACATCGCCGCGATCTTTTCATTCTTAGATGATTGTTTTTATTTTTTATTATCCTTTTATTTTTAGGTTACTTGTGTGCGCAGTAAATTTATTTCTAGGGTATATTTACCTTGGTATCGTACTGATGTGCTGAAAAATGTGCTCCCAAAAAACTGTTCTTAATAATGATTGTGCTGGTCAAGTAGTCAGTCTTAGGCAGTGAGTGATCTCATTGAGCATCTCGTAATTGGATTGTGTCTTCATGTCACCTTAATATTATAATCGAATCGCTGGGCTAAGATAACTCCAGAACGCCCAGGACATACCAACAAAAAGAAGATTAGGATGAATAGTTGTAACTGGGTGATCAGAGGTCAATCGTCAAGAGTCATAAATCGTCGGAGGTTTATCCATCAGTAAAAGAGGCATTATTTGGAATTAAATTTTAACTTTAAAGTGTTGTTTCGAACAAAATTTGGAGTCACTATTTCGAGAAAAGTGCTGGAGACAGAGTGAGAGAATAAAAGAGGTAATCAAAGGCGATTGTTTATTAAATTCCGTTGTAGAGAGTATAATGCTGAGGAGGAAAACAAGAGGAAGGATAAGGTTTGGTGTGTTTGGTAGGGATTAAGGGTGTAGAACATGTACTGGATTTACGGTTCGAAAGTGGTAAAAGAGGGTAGAAATCGCCATAAAAATCTACCCTAACTGGTAGTACACCTATAATCTAATTTCGGAAGGGATTTGGTAGATGTCGACAGCGTAATCCCTGGAGAAAGGCCACTCTTTCTTAGCTGAACAACCTGTTGGTTGCCGGCTAGCCGTGAGACTTAGGTGAGGGACTTGAGGACGCCGTGAAAAGTAGGTAGCCCTAGCATCGTAGAAATTTTACTCGTAATGTAATTATCTGTTAAGCCTCATTTGCCAAGTTTAACAGATATTCAGAAAAATACTCGTTGTTCTGGATTTACACCCATATTTTAAACGTAGAAATTTAAATCGTAATATATTACTCGAAGGTGCTTGGGTGACGGTAATTCCCCTTCACCCCCTTCCTTAAACTGTATTGAATTGTCGTTTTGCTATGGGGAACGGTGACAGAAATTTGAAGGTATTTGAGCTGTAGAGTAGTTATTTGGGGAACTATAGGAAGATATTTTTAAGGAAACGGAGGAAGGGAGGAGGGAAACCCGGCGCTGGAATTAGCTTGCTCTTAAAGAAAGGCGCTGAGGGGTCCTCGATTTAAAGTTATGTCCGAAGGAGCTCAAAGTGTCCTCCACACAGCACTAAAGTGGAGATCATTAGATCTCTGAAAAATCTGTTACTACTGGAATTCAAACCAGGGCCCTCGGGATAGAAAGCCAGTGCTATAGCCACCACACCAACCCATTCCTCTGTTTTTTCTTCCCGTCAGCAGTGGCTGCTAGTGGTAGAATTAGGTGCTTCCAAGATTATATGGCGGCATCTAACTTTATTCTAGATATAAAAGACATCCGTGCCATTGCCGATTCGAACTCGCGACTACGAGACCGGCGCACTAACAATCTGGCTACCACGGCCGACTGCAGGGACTCTCTTGCAAAATAATTCTCGTGTAGAGATACGATACCAATTTCCTAATGGCGCGAATAAGTTGCTGATAAAGACTCTCTCTATTGTCACTTTATTTGTCCCCTCTCATTTGATTCCGCGATTCTAGAGCTATACGATCAAAAAATTTTCTCATAACCTATGTATAGAGTTCTTGGATGAAGATTCGAATTAGGTTGTGAATGAAACACCGGCATTAGTTGTCTTATCTTGACTCCCTTTACCCAAAAAGAGGCCTGGGATCGTTTTATCTGTTTTTATACGCCACGAGATATCGGGAATGATTCAGGGAGTAATTTAACGAAAAATAAAAGCCAAAATAGCGTAAATGCTTGGGCATATGTTAATCTTGTGGTAGAATCAGGTTTTAAAATTCTCAAACTGTTTATGTTATTTTGCACCGTCTAACCTAACTTTCCCCTGTGAGGGGTTCTTTAGGAGGAGTATGAGGGATTACCTTAGGCGGAGTACAAACCCGCAACCTTTGGGTTATTAGGCCGGGGCTTTTCCTATCTGGACACAACTATTGACGAAAATGTTTAGGCATATTCGAATTTTGAACCAAAACGTTTGCAGGCGAATTTTTTATTTATTTCGCTCAATAAATTTTTAAGTTCCATTTCAAGAATGGGAAAGTAGGGCTGGGCGGTGGTTTGGGAAAATTACAAAAAGTTTTTAAGGAAAAAATGCTTTAATCGTCATATTCTGTATTCCGGTAAAAGGAGTCGTTTGGATAAATATTAATTTTTGGGCGGTAACACTGAGCTGTGGGCTACCCTAACGACGCACACCCCAACAGTCCACTCACAACCCTTCCAATAATTCCTAATATCCCCTACCCACAAAGACCTCTGGTGTGTTTTATGCCAGTAAATCGGATCATGATTACAGTGATGGAATTCACTGAGGGAGGTAAGTGAAAATTATGAAATGGTGATTTGTATGCCAGCCATCGTAGTCGGGTCCGTGTTGCGCAGTCCTGATAACCAAAAGGTCGCCGGTTCAAACCCATCCTGGTGTATAGGTGTTGCGATTGTCCTAGGTTTCAGCTTATATTAACTTGGGTTAAAGGATGAGATATAATCTGAGGAGTTGGACCTAAGCCTACCAATCAAGGAGGTTAGAAGTGCCGTAGGCGGCATGCGCACGCTATCCGACACCGAAACCAGAATGAAGATGCTTGGGAAGTATTGCAAAGGTTGATGGTTACCGGCTTAACTTTATGAAACTTGCTATCCCTCTTGAATAAAAGGTTATGCTTTTTTTCTATAGTACATTTAAATTTCAAACGACCATGGTTTCAGCGGTTACACGAGAACTGAAGATGACGTTAATCGTCGAAACCATTGTAATTTGAAATTAAAATCTACTGTGGAAAAACAAAGTATAACTCTTTATTCAAGAAGTATTGCATAGGAAGAATTATTGCGAAGGAAAAATTATTGCGAAGGAAGAATTATTACCGCCCTTGACTCACCTGATCAGCACAAAACATTGTGTTTTATTCGGTCTCTTATGGAGATTGTATGTGTGTTAAAGCATGCATAAGAACGAAATTGAACCCTAATTTCATTGCAAAAGGATCTGTGAATTTTCCTAAAGCGACTTTAGGGAGATAGTAATGCATTGATTCTTCTGGGGGTTAATTTTATTTCTAAAAAACTGGTTCGAATGTTTAGCCTATTGAAATTACATATTTGGCACTTGTTTGCGTGCTTGAGTATTTTCCCATCTTTATTTGACATATTTTGAAAATGCATTTCATTATTCAAGTTTTACTATGCGCAAAAACATCTTCATTCGTAAGTGGCAAGTCCGTAGGTCGTCCCCTACCATGATGGCCGACCTTGATTCTCAAATAAGCTGCGATGCCACTTCCAGTTCATTTTAACATCCTTGCTACTAATACATCGAATGTCGGCTCTGAAACAGATGCTGTGATTGTCTTAGGATGCAGATTTGGATACATTATGTATATTTAAACAAAGTTACTCTCTGCAATAAAACTGTTTCATTAGGTATATCGTGAAAGATGATGTATACTATTTATCTATGGGTGACCTATGGTATAGTAAAAGTGTTTGGGAATATAGGAAATGTGGATATCAACTTGACTACGCATTATCCTCAATACTCCTTGTACTCCTCATGAAAGACACCAAGATGTCCACTGTCTAGCATTGTTCCGTTCATTCGATTGGCGGAGTGCTACCTGAAACATTCTCTCAAATAGCTGTCACTAAGGAACCAGGATTGAATTGAAAACTTTTATCCACTGCCGGGATTCTATTCCGGGAATGGTCGGCAGTCTTCTCTCCTCAACAATCAAATATCTTCAGCCATCCTGAGGATACTAACACACGGCTTCGGTGTCGGTATTTCATTGCAAAATCTCTATTACATCTGGAATTCGAACCAAGGCACGCAGGATGGGAAGCCGATACTCTAGCCACCTCACCAACCAGATCCTCGTGTGAAGGCAACTGCATTTGAAGGGCTTTTCTCACGGAGATCAAATAGGAGCGGGCATATCACTGATAAACCTGCGGCACCGCCGGGACTTTGAACTGGGATCCTCGGCGTGGGAGGTCCAAAGTGAAGTCTGCACCGCGGAGGTCGACCGCCCTTGGATGAGCGGCCGCGGCGGCTGCGAGCGTCGAGCTCGCCTCGCGTGAAGACGTGCTCTTCACTCCGAGAGGACGCGCTTTGCCTTCCGCCGCTCACCTGCCGCCCTTCGCCGCACGAAGCCCTCCACCTCTCCCTCTCGCTTGACGCCGCCCCTCCCTCTCTCTCCCGCCCTCAGCCCCGCCCCCACTCCCACCAACCGCGACCAACACGCGCCGGGGGATATCTCCCTCACCGTCCCTCCGACTCTCCATTCAGTGCGATTTCGGTCGCTGAACCAGCACGACGACTACCGACGCCGCAGAAGCGACTCTCTAAGGGAAGGAAGGAAGGCAGGAAGCAGACGGCGCGGGAGTTGTTGACTCCCCACTTACGCTTCCCAGTTCGTCACATACTTCCCTCGAAGCTCCCCAACCCCCTCTGATTTCTGCAGTTTGATGCCACGGAGCGACGCCCCCCCTCCGGGATAACGAATCTCGAAGCTGCGCAAAAGTGTTCTGTGGTGTGCGACGACGACAATTTGTCGGTGTGTGTCGGCGACAGTGAGAGCGGTGTGCGTCCACGATGACTGCGGGGTGATAGCGTGCGCATTTGGTGGATACGACCGGAACTCATCGACTCAGCGCTGCACGAGCGCGCGTGTTCACCAAGGGGTTGCCGGAAGTGGTGTTGGGGTGCGTCAAGTGACTCGCTCTGGTGACCGCAGGACCGTCTTGGTAGGAGAGGATGGCCTCAGATCGGTTTCACAAGTGAGTTCCAAACATTTTCAGACTATTTACGCGGGCAAGTGGAGAGGTTCGCGGATGTCAGCGCGATTTGCTGTTTTCTTTGGGAGAATAGTGCTTTGCGCGAGAGCACAGCAAGATAAATAGGAGGGAGTAATATTTTCAGGCGGTCGTGCTCTGATCTCGTTTTCTGCATGTGAGATCTATCTACTTTGTGGGCCTCAAATCGCTCTATCCTTGCATTTGTCAGCACCTTTTATTTCTTTTACGTGGCAATTTTTTCTTACCCTTAAGTGGGAAGCATATCTCATCATCATCGCTGATTATCAGTTGGCTTGACGCAGCACTTTACTCGATCTGAATAACGGCTATTATCTGCTTATTGACATGGATCTTCCCTTCCACATCCATCACTACTTGCTCCGTATATTCTCATCCATCTTCTTCCTTTTCCATTCCTCCCATTCACTTTTCCCTCGACGATTGTCTTCACGAAAGCATCACCTCTCGAGATGTGACAGATAAGGTTTTCCCTTCCTCGTTTCTGAATTTTCATTAGGTTCGCTTTTTTTAATCCTCTTCGCAGAACCTCAACCTGTCCATCGGTTCCCTATTATTCTTGTGTCTTGACATTTCAAATGCATCCTACATCGCGTTTTCTGCGACTTTTATTATCCATGTCTCAGCACTATTAAAGAGGCATGTTCCAGACGTAAGTTCTAATTGAATTTTACCTTACAAGCTATAGTTCGCGGATTCATTAAATTATTGTAATGGTAGAGTCTTTTTGGCATGAGCTGTTTTTTTCTGATTGCTTCCTTTTTATGTCATCCATCGTTTGCTATGCAAAGTGGATTGATACAATGGGCTCAGGAGATGTTTGGCTTTCAACAACCAAACGGTGAATCTACTGATAGTGGTTACGTGATATCTGCCCCATTGCCAAATTCCTCGAATCTAATCGACCCTTCTGTTAGTGGCATTAAGAGGATTAACTTATTTTCATTTTATTGCTTTATCCAGGACTGGATGCTTATAGATTGACGATCATGAATATCCGTTTGCAAAGGAAGAAGGGTTGCAAACTGCATATTCTCTCATAGGAGTGAAATAGTGTCAGGTTCTTTAGATCATAAAAATTGCTCAGTAGCATTATATTAATATCATTGTGTTAACTATTTTATCTGTAAATATCCAGCATGTTTTTCGACGTGAGAGCGTCTCTTGGTAGCAGCCACTCTTTATTTTTAACTCGCTTCATAACTTATTGCCTCAACATTAGTTTTTGTTTACATTTCTTTCCTTTTGTGTTTACCTTTAGCTTCTATATCAACATTACATTATTACGTGCCTCAACATTAGTTTTTGTTTACATTTCTTTCCTTTTGTGTTTACCTTTAGCTTCTTTATCAACATATGCTATGCATTGTGGGAAGAAATCATAGCTATAAACCTAGATTTTCAAAGAAGTGGTTGTTAGAACGTGGAGAATGGTGTTACACTGTTCCAAGGCGTGGATTGATGGAGAGGTGATTAGACTGGATAGTCTCCTTTCGAGATGTTGGTGAAGAGGATATCTGAAAAGGTACACACGATGGTTAGAAAAGAGAATGAGTGAAAATATGTTTACAGGGGGGAAGGAAAGTGTGAATTGTTGAATAGGACAATTGAATCCCGAAGACTGCTACAGAATACTAGATAAGCATTGGGGATTGAGAAACGTAGGACTTTCTAGACGAGATGGAGCGATGGTAGGTACACTTATCTAGGGAAAGAAATATTATGGGAAGGAATTGGCCACAAAGGGCAAATTAGAGTGAATATATATCATCAGCTCATCCTTGATCGGTAGAAAATGAGTAATTATATGCAGAGGTAGTGTTTTTTTTACAGAGAGAACTTGACTGTCTCTTCTAGCGATAGGAGCTTTATATCTAAATATTTAGCACAGATGTTTGAAATTTAAGAGGTAATAAGTCTCCTTGTGATAGGAGCGCGTCGTAACCAGCTGCATATAATGTTCCCCAAGTTGGAAAAGAATCGATGTAGGAAGGTTGAGCCATTGAGGATTTTGTCAAAACAATCTTAATATTAGGAATCAGGTAAAAATGTGTACAGAGCTAATTACTGTGTTAAACATGTTGCTGGTACAACAAACGAAATAATAGTTTTTCTCACAGATTACTCACAAAGGGCATAACTTGGGACACTAGTGCCACTGTTGTGCAGTAATGTTTCGGTGTCTCGTTTTGGATGTGGGATGCTATTCACAAGGATAATGAGAAACGCCACTTTCTTACGTTAAAACAACAACTTGCACATGATTTTCGGATTGAATATTCATTGAATATTCCGCGTTTTTTCTTAAATATGAGCTCTCTTTCAATGATCCGTGAGTATTATTTCTTGAAAGCATATAATCCCGTTTTTTAGTTCACCAAATGTTGCAGAGTAAGCATTTACATAAGTATTCTCCTCGGAATGTGATTATAATTATTTATTGAGGTAAATACAGTAGTTTGAACAATGGAACTCTTTTAGTAAATATATGATTGCAAATGATTGATTGCAACATATACTCTACTTAGACCTGGATTTAATGACTAAATCGGTAGTATTTTAGTTGAAAGACCTGCTTTGTATGATTGAAATGATTGGCAATACTAGTTATATATTTTAAAGTTGATCTATATCAATCCCGGCATTTAACTAAGCAACAAGTCTTGTTTCTGATAAGTAGTTGTGATATTTTCCGCTCAGTTTCTACCCAGGGGTAGATTCCTGTATCACCATGTGTTAAAACCCGACGTTAAGACCCTGAGGGTATCGCAATAATTTGGAAAATTAAAGATTTCCCTAACTGGTCGGAGCGTTAATTGGATTCCAAGGGATTGACGTAATCAATCTATGGCCACTTAATTCCCCCGGCAACTTGGAGAGCTGCAGGAGATAATGGAGAACGCAGCGCAATATTCATCCAACGCTGTGACAGCGCCAAAGAGTGATAAGTGAAGTTAGCCGTTCTGTGTTTCTTGCATTATATTGCATTTCGTGATATCTCATGCACACACACATGAGATGAAATCTCTAGAGATGAAACCGTTGCAACTTTAAGGCCCTGGTTTAGAATGCCTGTCTCGACGTTTTCGCTGTGTCATCAGTCGCTTCACGTCGTAAACGCACACGTTTAATTCTGACAGCCTCATGTGCTAAAATAAAGCTGTCAGTAACCACTCCTTTAATAAAAACTTCCATGTCAAATTATAGCTGAAGTCTTTACCATACATGTTGGATACGGACGGATAAATACATGGATGTTTGTGCCGTCCAACATGTTAATTGGAAGAGAGGACTTTGAGTCCTGAAATTCGTATGTTAAAATAAGACATAAATAAATAAATAAAATAAATAAATACATGGTGGAAACGGATCTAAATATTGGTCTTCAAATCTCCTGGTACCCAGTGCCATTCTCCGAGCGAAATTTGTTAGCATTCTCTTTCATTGCGTCTATGTCCCTCACATTGCGGACTGTGTTATTTGACTGAGGATAACTAAGAAATCAAGACCAGAATGGTGTTTTTAAAACCATTCCTCTGCTTCAATTGATTGGCATAGTGATTTCATTGAGAGAAAATCAGTCAAATTGCATCATTCACGTTACGTTATAACAGTTTACAGTATTCTTACCTTCGGAACAATTTCCATTATCTTCAAATTGGCAAAATGGTGCTAGTCATTTTAGGTCGCAGATGATAAACAATGTACCTATCTTGTGTTATCCATCGGTTGGCGTTCTTTATTTCATGAAATGCGAATTCTACCACTATCAATACGTTCCTCACATCTTAAATGTGGGGGGGGGGGGGGTGTAAAAAAGAAAATATTTTCTCTTGACTCGAGTTTTGACACGCCTTGTATTCCTGGAATATGGGCATTCTCAATCAGGAAAATTCGGAAATAAATAACGCCCGCCATCGCGGTGAAGTGCGATTCATTTTCGCCCGACCTCCTACACGGTCGCTTCCTAGCGAAACAGCCGGCTGTCCTGGGAGGCGCCTGACCGGTGGATTCAAGCGAAACTTCTCACGCTTCGACAGCTTCCGAGTGTTTTATGTCCGTCTTCTTGGCCTGTCCTTGGCCGAATAGGCAGCCCCGAGGGCCTCTTCTCGGTTTTTTTCTCGACTTTCTATTTGATCAAGATTCTGGAGCTGCTAACCATGGTGGAACTTAGTAAATATTTCGTATATAGCATCTTCGATATGATTGTTTTTTTCAAGTTATAGGGGGTTGAATTTAATTCTAAAACGGCTCTAGGGTGTATCCGAGCGTCTCTACAGAAGTGATCAGGATTCCTATCTAATTTCAGGGCGCGTGCGCCGGTGCCAAGAACTCATTTTGACTGTTGGCAGATTTAATTATAATTGAAAGAGGAGCGACGGTGATGGGTAGATTGGGTAGGAAAAATGGGTTACATGGGTAAAATATATTTAAGGGACTCGAAATACTGCGGTTACATTGTTGCGGTTTACTTGCGGCTACCCTGTTTAAGTGAGCATTTGCTTGAACCAGGGGCCTGCTTCCGTATTCAAATTGGTAAAGCGTTATTGGCCTGGCAATCTAGATCCATGCCAATCAAAATTTCGTGGATTCCAATCTTACTTGGGCCATTGAGGTTGCTCTAGTCTTGCATGTACGATGCGATATAACCTTAGGAAGTTGGAGTAACTAAATAGAATTTTACTTCTAAAATCAATAGAAAAAGAAGAAATGCCTTTAGATCCCATTATGAACTACTAAAGCAGAGGAATATAATTGGAAACGCGGTCATTTAAAACTATTCGTGTTTAAGATTCCCGTTGACGGGAGTGGATCCTGTCGCTGACATTGAACAAAATATCTCTTGAGGTAGGAGACAGGACTATTCTGAAACACGAGTTCACTTCCCCATTTTCTCTTTTCCCTTGGAGAAACTTGCCGTCGGTAATTTTATTTTAACTTTCTGGATGTTCAGTTGTAACTATCTCTCGGAACAGGACTGATAATTGCAGATCTTTAAGCGTTGGCATTTCCTCTGAGAGGAGGAAAATCTAAACCAATCTGACTTAACTGGTGCTAAGTGACAGTGAGATCAGTCCAGCCTGAAACCAAACTCCGGGCCTTGCCATACCGAACTCATCATTAGGTTTGGGGAAGAGTTTATTTGTTTGCCAATATTAATGCTGTGAAAATAAGCATGCCTCTGTGTTGAAGCGCTGTCTATACGCTGGAACGCTTTTCATCTAACTCGACGCTCGCGATCGTTTGTTCTTTCCTTCTCACCTATCCGGGGTTTGTACGTATTTACAAAGGAAATATTTGAGTCTTTGCGGTCAACAGCATCTTAAATTTCATTTCGGAGTTGTAGCCTAAGATGGGGGGGGATGATGAGTTGAACGTCGCACTTGTCTATATACCTGAATGGCGGTGCCTGGAAATCGTGTATACAATTTAGTGTAAAACTTCCCATTGCTTGAAGTAGTTCTATCGGATATTATATGTATCTGCGTAAAGTGGGATGACCATGCTCATCTAAAGGAAAAGTCATGTGACTATATTTGAAGATAAATTTTCGCACTAAAGTATGTTGACGATTGCAATCAAATAACATGGACTCATGAAGAAAGGCTAAAGTAGACTGTAATCATCATGCCGAAGAAAAACTCACCCACATGTGTCTTAACTGATAGATTGGGAAGGCAAACATTTCTGCTCTAAAAAGTTTGTGAAACGCATGGCTAGTAAAGATGCTGGTGCATTGGTATTAAGCCGTCCCACATATCCGCTCGCTCGCTAATTCATCCCGAATCTTGGAAGATTTTCAGGGAGCTTTTGGAGCGTTTACGGAAATATAACGCTACTTTAAAACGCTGATGAAAAGCAAAGTTGTGAATTGACTTACTGTCAAGTGTTTTATTTAATAAAAGACAAACGAATAGTAGGCTTACCTTCTGATACGTTACTTGAGTTTTTTTTTAGTTATTTGACGAAAATGCTGGAATAAATATGCTTCGCGTGGTGTCCTGTTTGAAATGTTCTCTCAGTTACACATTGCATTTAATTTTTAGCATTTTTTAATTTTAGCAAATGATGCGTAGATAGTATATAATTTTTAGAAATACTAATGAAGACGTAATGGTGTAATCACGATATTTAAATTGAAATCTTAATAGAGTAATCGTGTATTTTTTATTTTAGCGGTGACCAATGCCATTCAGACTTGAGTATAAATCAAGTCATAGTTTGCGTTTGTGTAATTCAAGGCAAATCGCGTGAAAGTAAAAAAACTATAGAAAGTAAAAAAAAAACTATGAAAGACTCGGAAATTTTGGCAATGCAGATAGTAAGCCCATAAAAAGATAAGCTATGCAATGACAATCATTTAGTGTCCGATTCCAGGGAAAATGGTCAACCTAGAAGAGAGTTTGTGATTGAGGCTGATTTTTTTTAATTAATGCGAAATCCATTTACTTCGATGTATCCAAATACTACCTTGAACTCGAAAATGCTTTTTTTTCCGCGTGACGGGACTCATTTTCTCAAGAGAACACTGCAAAGTAACCTAAATTCACAATTTGTTCCCTATTTCTTCATTGAAGCTTTCGCGGCTCATCGTGAGGCAAAAGAATTTTTGGGTTTTGCCGCGTCTTGTTTGGGAACAGCGCGACGTTTCGTCACCCGTGCTGGTCAATTCTTCAAGGGAATGATTACTTATTCCCTCCGTATTCATTCCCTTTAAGAGGGGATCGGCAAGGATCACGTAACGTTGGGCAGTTACCAGAAAAGACTCAACAAAACCCGAATATTCTTTTGCCTCCCTATTTGATCCTTGTTGGTTATCCGTGATGAACTCGATGGGATGTGTTTCTATCAAATGAAGCTAAAGAACGTTGAAATTAATCTTTAAATTTGAAGTATCAAATTAAAAGTTGGCGCTCCAATGATATATCATCGAACATTGAATCAGTAGGTTCAAACTACTAAAGACTTATGCGCAATTTTTGTTACTTGCAGGTATTCCCGATCCTTATTAAGGCCACTGGACTAGGTGGAAGGTTCAGAAATCACGAGAAGGCTTTTGCATTCGTCACAGCCAACATTTCCGCTCGAATGGCCTTTATATGCGATTGTTGACATTTCACTGAAAAATGCACGTCTTCTTGGCTCTTCCCTTCTCCAGGAAGTGGATTTTCTCCGCGTAATGAGGTTATCAGACCTGCCCCGACTCGCATTGAAATGAAGTGTAATGTGAGGGGCATGGCGAAGGAGGGGGCGACGATCTAGTAAATTTCTTTGAGTACACAGGCGGGAATACGAAATTCACTCACGAGTCGAGAGAAACCTCAAGTCTCCGATAATTGCCAAGTAAGATTCGAGCGCCTCCTTTGCAAGCGGATGATCGAAACTTTTCTAGGTTGTCACGCAACATCGCTCTTTACGCAGAATCACTTTCCACGATCATGCCATACAGAATGGAATCATTGCCGCTCCCTGCCCCAATAAGCCGTTTTCATTTTAATGGATAATATGGAAACTGGACTTTCCTGTGCAAATTTAACGATTATTCTTCCATCAAAAAAAGTTGACGCAAAACTTTTGGAGTTAAGCGCTATTAAAGCCACCTCGTTGTCATGTAGTTTCACACCACTGCAATCGGTAGGCAGTAGCGTACCGAGGGGGGTGCGAACGGAGCGGCCGCCCCGGGCGCCAATATTGAAAAACATTTTTTTTTAGTTTAAGAAAAAATAATATTTTTCTACCATCTATATAGCCCCGGGCGCCAAGTAGCCTTGGTACACCACTGTCGGTAGGTATATGTATTTATTCTTGGTGGTAGAATATGCTAAGGTAACAGTGTAATTTATATTGTACCGTTTAATTTAACTGAATCAGAAATTATTTCAAGGGAATAATGAGACTAACGCAGCGTCTATACCCAAAATGGGATTGGAACTTGCGATCTTTGCATTATTAGGCCGGAATAGGTCATATCTCAAGGTGTAATGGAAAATTTAGGTCACTATGGTCATTGTGGGGGATGCGGTAGACAGCTCAAGTCATTTGCGCGGTTTAGGTTGAGTAGATGTAATAAATTCGAGAGATAGGATAGAGAGGAGTCCGGAATTGGCATGAGGTAGGACTTAAATAAGGGTTCAAATGGGTTTTTCAGCGTCCAACCTGCTCGACGGAGAAATGCGCTTGAGATATTGAGCGTTCAAGGAAGGACTCAACTGAAATCTTTCGACCACTATACGAAATCAAACCCGGGCACTAGAAATGAGTAGATAGTAGATACTCATTATAATTCATGGATTCAGGCATAAAATTGTGGAATTCCAGAGTTATGGCCACGTAATGGCATAGACGTTAGAAAACTTGCTCTTCTCCACAGGTTTATTTCAGCACTATGCGTTTCGCTGTCTATTTGCAGCATCATCAGGTTTTAAACAGTTTTTGTTAATGGATTCCTTCCGAAGGAAATTGTTTCTCAACCTGACGATGTGAACACACATCAAAACGTGCCTTTAACAAATCTGTCGAAAGTTACAAATTGTTTAACACTGTTCCACTGCGATAATACACACATGCAAACACACACCTAATACATGCATGAACTTATTCTCATTTTGGATCAGAAATGATTTCGTGTTTCCGACATCTTCGGCCACAGCACCAACGGATTGGAAACCAAAATTACAACGTACATCTTTTCGTCCTTTTTCTCGCCTGGTTCTTTCTTTCTGTCTCTTTTGTTAAGGTATACAATTCGCCGTCCCTTGACAAATTCCCTTCTAGTGGTTTACATCGTAATGAACATGAACATGTACATCGTGTGAAGAATGAGAGGATAATAATTCGTTTGTCAGAATTTCCTGGAAAATTCACGCATTGTGAAATGAAAAATGCGAGAGGAAGGCATAGGTTGTTTCTGTCCCCAAAGCGCCAGAAGGCACTCGAGACTATTTTTGGCGCACCATAAACCAGACTCCAGACTGCCACCTTGAGGGAGGGAGGGAAACGCTTTCACCGATCGAAACGTACTCTTTCCATGAATCACAGATTTCCAGGGAATACTATATGTAGAGTATACTAAGCTAGTGTGGAATCATTCGTGAAAGATATCCTCGATTTAAGTCCAAGATCTGGTAGAGGAGGAATCCATGGTGTCACGTGGAGTTGCACTTATAGATGCAGTAAAAGCAAATAAGAGTTTCGGTGGCACTGAATATCCAAATAGTTAACTTCATCTACATCAACCTACATTTTATCCTGCGAGCACCGCAAGGATATGCAGCTGGGGGTGGTAGGTCACAAACCGTGAAGATGGAAATAAGCTGAAAAAACTTAATTAATTAATAATGAAGTATGGCGTGCAATGTGTTTGAAAGAATTATATGTACTTTGTTTACGCTGTAGTCATATGTTGTATAAGGGGACTTAAGGCTTTCAATAGAGACATTTGTAACAATGAAAGGTCTTTCTTTTTAGCGTTTCTCGCGAAAAAAGACCTAAATTTCGAACATAATCGTGGAACGCGTTAGCAAAAATTGGCATAATATTCTTATAGCTAATACGACGTCAACAAGTCCAGGACGGTCATGGTAGCCAGATCAGCAACGCATCAGCCTGGCAACCCAAAGCGGTTGGAGCATCTGAAAACAGAGTTTTATACGTCGACACTAGTGGTCCACGGTGTTCTATATTCCAAATGAATTGGAATGGAAAGGGAGAAACGAATGTTCATTCACAAACATTTGCGGCTTTTGATATTAGTCAAAATCAACCTAGATGTCTGCCGAAAAGGAAATATTAGCAAAAATAAAAGAGACCGGGAGAGATAAATGTTCATTAAATCCGTTAAACCGCGAACATGCAGAGTGAATAGGGGGCAGCAAGTATTCTGTAAACAGCGTTTATGGGTTCCAAGGGGGTTGGTAAAATGCACTTCCTGCTATGGTGAGGTGGGGGCGGATGGTCTATGCGGCGGCGTCAATGGTGAGGGTTGCGGGCCATAGGAGTGTGTGTGTGATAAGACTTCTTTTGGAATGAGGAAGACTGCGAGGCACGTGCCCGAGCTCGCCAGGGGATGTTCGGTTCGCCAGTTGTGTGCACTGGAGACTTTAGTATACCGTCGCTATTGATCCAACGCGTCAGTAGGTTGCCTTGGCTCCATTTTTTTCCTATGGAGAAGGGGGAGAGACAAGCAAATCGTTGGCGATGGGATAGATATAGCGGTAGAAATGTGTAAATGGTTGCTTGCTTTGTGTACTTCATTTTAAATCAGAGAAAATCCATGGAGATGCACGAGGTGGAAGACAATAGGTTTTAATGCTCGACGCAACCTTTCCTTAATACGGTTTTTTTGTTACGTTCGAAGGTCTGTTGAAATTAAAGATACCAAACGTACACCAAAGAGTTGTAATATTCCTAGTGACCATTGCTTAAGTGGCTAGAGTAATTGCTTCCCACCCCGAGAGCCCAGGTTCGAATCCCGGAAGTGGAAGATATTTTTTTATTTATAACTGAGCCCCTACTTAAGTACTCTGGTATTGGAGAGCATTCGAGGGCAGAACTGCGTCCGGCGGAGGGTACGTTAATCTGCGGACATGAAATAATATTTTCCAATGTTACTTGATGTATACATTTTATGTCAATCACTCTCGTGTAACTCCATATTTCGGAAATACCCTGTCCTATGATTTTCCGACGGCGGTTGAACTCCATACCCCACAGCTTGGGAGGATCATACACCTGTCCCGGGTTTCAACTGGGGTTCAACCTGGGTTTCCTTACTTGCAAGTTTATGTATATCTTGAGACACGATGGCCTGATGAAGACAATCGTCGAGGGAAAAGTGAACGTGAAGATTGAAAAAGGCAGGCCTCTCATGAGATACATGGAACAGGTTGTGAGGGATGTAAAAGAGAAGAATTACGTCAATATGAAAAGGTTGGCCGATAAAAGAATCGAGTGGAAAGCTGCGTCAAACCAATCCTAGGATTGTTGACCAATGATGATGACAAGTTTATGTTTGTGCCTTTCAACGGAATTTCATCAAAAATATGATATTCATTCTTGAATCGTTCATCTCTGGTTATTTGTCTTTCAGGCATTGTGATCCAGTTTTAATGTCCGTTTAACATTAACCGTTCATTGACGTGCATATTGAATCAGTGAGGTGATTACTAGTATGGAGCATATGTCTGGTGATCGGGCTGAGACGATCTGTGTCAATGAATAATCACATTCATGCTTGTTCACTTACATTGAAAACGGTTGACCACACGTCTCAGAACTCTCATAAAATGACATAAAACGTTATTGTTAATATTGGATCGGAAGATTAAAATGGAAGTGAAATTAATTTTATGATTCTCGGTCATCCACCTATGTTGCTTTCACTCGAGGAGCTTTTACATGTAGGTATCTCTGGATTTTAGTCTTTTAAATTGTGCGACGTTTACTCTTTTGAGGAAGAATAACGATGGGAAAACGAAAAGAAAATTTTCTTTTCGTTCACTCAGGGCTCGGAAAAAATAGTCTACCAGTGTCGAAATTCGAACCCGGGCCCCGAATGCAGGTATTCCGTGTGTCACTCACCGTTTATTCCGAAGGAAACCAGCATTTTTTTCGAACGTCTTTTTGAAATCGTCGCTTTTCTTTTCAAGTTTGTCTCGACAATCAGACGTTCTCTCGATCCATTTTCTTCGCCAATTTTGACTATATGCCTTTGATGTCGATACCCACTTTTTTCATTGTTCACCTGGATGTGAAACCGGAAATAATATGCTCCCCCGCAACCGTTCCTTCCATTATACGTTTGTGTATAGGTGTATTTTTTATTTGTTTCGCCCCACGTGGCCCACGTGAATTCCACGTCGATAGAACGATTCGGGTTGGGGGAAATTTTCTGTCTTCGTGCTCTCTCGTCTGGGGAATGTGGAAGGAGAAACAGTGGCCGTTGTTCCCGCTATTCTCCGAGGGCTTTCTCCGCGCGAGGACCACTGTGCGGGACATTGCCTCTCTCATGGTGTTTTCGAGGGTAATGCAATAAGCCCGAGCGTGAAAGCGAAATAATTGACGAGGTACACGGCCGGTGGCAAGTCGTGGAAGGTTCCTCGCGGCCTTTGTTGTGCTCTCCATTCCGTCATTATCCCCCTCCCATCATGCTTCACGAGAGGCCCGGGGGATGAGGTTCTCAAAGGTTTTCAGGATTGAATTCATGGCGGTTCTTTCTCTACGTTCTCGTTTTCAATTTAACGCCTCAATCGTAGTACAAATATGGCGACTCTTCAGTGCTTACATGTGCTAAAGGCCCTGACGAGTTGTCCCGATAGGTGTGCTCTTCTGGTCTTGCTGCAGAAAACAGCATAAGTGCTACATTCGCAAAATATCTATCATGACAGACATCGGTACATTGATGAAGTAGGCGAAAGGGAGGGACGGCAGTCAATGGAAAGGATGCTCCATGTGTCTCGTATGAGATATGTGGAGCATTTAAATGTGATGTGGAGCATCTAGCAGAGGAGAATTTAAAAGAGAAGACTTGTATCAATATGAAATATATTCATTTTTGGCGACAGCATGCACGTTTATGCGAGTTGGGTATGAACAATCATTATATAATAGCCGATAGGAGAATTGAGAGGAGGGTTGCGCCAAACTAGTCTTAGAATCGTTGACCTATGATGATAATGATTGATATTCCTTTAGCAAAATTTTAAAATAGAAATAAAAAGTACAAAAGTAGCCAAAAGGAGAGTTATATAATGATTGTCCGTACCCAACTCGCATAAACGTGTATGCTGTCGCCAAAAATGAATATATTTAGGATAGCCAAGCCAATCTTAAGACTGATGACTAGGATGAGATTGAAATATGGAAGAAAAATTTTTTCGACCTTCTTAAATGAATTTAATGGGTAAAAATGGAAGGTATTGCTTATTCTACTTCACCATCAGATGTGTAGAATGAATAGGTTGGCGTTTAGAATGATTTTTCGTTATATTTTTGAAATGCAAAAAGGGCCATTTTTCTTTCTGCTGTTCATATGGCATCTCTCAATTTTAAATTTGGACTTATGCTCTTATGTCAATAATTAGCAATTGAGTCTCGGGTATTCACAAAATTTAAATATACATTTTTTTATGAGATGCGATAAAGTTATCCCTACTCTCGGTGTTGCTATATACGAAGCATGAAAATCTTTTGTATTTCTTTAATTCTCTATTGAGAGAATCACTGTACCGAGCAAAAAATATTTATAAACTCACCATATTATTGCTCTAGTGTTTAATCAATTAGGAAACAATTCCCATTTTTTTACATTCAGTGAGTCCCAATCATGTTCAGTGCCAACTGCATCCCTGCGCGGGAAAAGGTTTTATACTCGTATAGATTTAGTTTAAATTATGTTGCGTTGAAAATACTTATGTTTGGCTGGTTTTAAACGTTTTTTATGAATCCAAGAAACGAATATGAAATATTTTTTTACCCAAAAAAATGCAATTGTTGCTATCAGAAGTACTGAGTCGCTGGAATAAAAGTATTCTCGGAAGTGTGTGTGACTATCAAAGGAATAAAATGAACTATGTGGTCCACGGAAGCAACTTTAGCCTTCGTGATTACAAACAAGTCATCCTTTGCTTTGATTTAGCCTTTTTTACTTGAGCCCATGGCAATCCTCGAGCCCATCGTTGTGTGTCGGTTCAATCTTCAGTTTTTCCTTCCACGAAGGGAAATAAACTTTCAAGTAGAAGCTTAGCGGCGATTACACAGTGCCTCCTTGGAAATGCAAATTAATTATGCGTGAATTATTCGAAATTTGCATTTTTAATGCTTGCGTGCTCATTCTCCCAAAATGAGAATCGAGCGAGTCTGTTGAAATTTTTTATGCCGTGAATTCAGCACGCGGGAGTTTCAGAAAGCCTTTTGTTTTCCCTCACGCGTTCGCGACACGACTGAGACTCTTATGGTAGGTACCATCTGTGACTTTGAAGTTCACCGTAAACTGAAGTGTTATTCAAAGAAACTTTGAGTTTTGGCATAAAAAAATAATCAGTGCCAAATTTATATTGAGTCAATATTAAATGAATAATTTTTCATGACGCTGCAACATAAATGTTCAGTTTCGACAAAATATTCTAAAACTATGACGTGTTATGGGTGCATTTTAACAGACGTATTCCATTGTTAACCATCGATTACGACTGGAAATTTATAAAATTGGAGACCATAGCGATAAGATTAATTCCAGTAATTTGTGTGGATAAATATTTTCTATGTATTCAAATATTCTATGAAATATGTTAATATTTTACTCTATCTGGTTTTATCTGGCCATTTTGACTTAATAGACACAAAGTATTTGGGGTGTTTGTTAGTAGCTAAAATAGTTAGTGGCTAAAATCCATGCCCTTAAGGTGCTTTGCATATGTGCTATGCGAGAGTTCTTTAGGCCTTTTACAGCCACTAGATCGATATTAGTGTCCCTAGAGCATAGGTAACCGCTTCGAATGCAGAATAGCAAGAATGGAGAATAGTAGGAATAGAGAGAGTGTGACGGCTTATTGCTCACTCACACACTCAGTGATTCAACCCGAAGGTTGCTTTGGATAGGTGAGGGTATAGCTCACCTCGGACTAAGCCACAGGCATGTGAATTTCACACATTCAGGGTAGGGGGGCCAGTTCCTTTCCCTGGGCCACCTCACACTCCGAGGATTTTTCGTTCGGGAGTGTCCAAAAGGCTTGAACCCGGGACCCTTCGATCAGTAGCTAAGTGCTCTACTCACTAGGCCTCGCTTATTGCTCGTGGTGGAAATTAATCAATTCCTTTTGATTTTGCAATACCTAGGATTGTGCCTGGCGTTCCTCTTGTATGAATAAGGTAGGTGATATATCTTGGCCCGTTTACGACCTTAGGGACAACACACGTAATCTCTTACTATTTTCCCTCGAGTCTAAAAAAAAACTTTATTTCCTAAGCCTCTTTTGTGCAGCTCGTGAAACTCATATAAACCACACTGTCCATAAGAACTGTTCTTCTTGTTACGTGGGTGGCGTTGGTCTCACTTTTCTCGTTTTCTCTTTTTGCCATTGAGGAGTCATTTCACAACTCACAAAGAGATATTACTCTGCCCTTTCTTCTCTTTTTATGTCAACTTTCAATGAGCAGCGGTGAAGCTTCGTGAACGATCCCCCCCCGTTAAGCCTTCAATTATGACCAACCCCTAGTAGAATCGCTTGCATGCACGTTTTTCATTTTGTTTTACTTTCACCTGTATCCTAAGCATTGGGTTTTAATTTATACGATTATCAGAATATAAGGGACCTGAGGTCTTTTAAGAGTGTTCAAGACGAATTTATAAAAATATGCGTGTGCTAAATTTAGCTTCGATTTTCTTAAAAAATTAGGATATGCCAAATTATGACGGAACATCTAGATGATTTCGCACTGTCTCATGCATTTACAGGTACATGTGATTTCACTAATTGGGCGGAGCTTCCCGAACCTTTTAAAGTGTCTACAACGCGCAAACACTTTTGCGGTGTTTGTGGAACTGGAGCGGACATTTATGGAGCAATAAAAAAACCTCTTACATAAGCTGGACTTCAGAATTCGTTGACCCGTGGTCCTCAGGAAATGCGTGGGAATAGGCAACTACAATCAAGGAATGTATCGTGCCATATTAATGAGAACATGCCGACGTGGTTGTAAAATTTTGCGCTGAAGTGGGCGCTTATATCAAAGCTCGTCGTTTTTCCGTCGGGCGCAAATAAAAATTGTAGCAGCCATATATGAGGATCGCGTTTATCACGACATGGGGAAGTGAAAATCATGAAGTACGCTGGCGAAGCTGCCTACGACGTTCCGAGTGATTGCTTTCTTGGCGGAAATACGGGACTCCTGTCTCTCGAAGTATGCAAAGAATGTGTGTATCTTGTGATGGCTGGGACAAGTCTCCGCAGAGAATTAACGACGTGATTTTAATGGTGGAATAAGAAGCTGTTCTTTACTTGTTACTTTGCGATCAATTTCATTCCTTTGCATCCGATGTATTCTGCTCCAGTGCGTTTCCAATTGATAGTCAAAGTTCTGGCAATATTTGATTTGATCTGGAAAGTAATAGCGTATTTGAAATGCAGATAACTGTGAACGAAACTGACGAAATTAAACGTAAATTAACAAAAACAATATAGGTATCATTCAACTCGTTTAAGTGCGATTTTTCGCAGGTTATTTATGTGGAAGGGTTTTTTTAAGCAATTAGTTTTCATCACCAAAAGTTTTTCCTTTCTATGTTGTTCTATAGCGCCCCCATACACTAGCAACCGGTGCGAAGGTCTTCAGTGTTTATTTTATTGATATTTGTTCTTCATTGAATATTGTATGTTTCAAGTCTACTGTTGAAAGTGAGTGGAAAATTGTGCGAAAACTCAGAAATAACTTGTCAAAGAAATTCCGTTTTTTTGTGCTGCAATTTACTTTAGAAAAATGTACATTTAAATAAAACGCCACATCCAGCTTCGTTCATTTCTCGGGGTAAAACAAGTTTTCGCCACAATTATTACTAATTGATAGGATAAAAATTATCTGTGAAAACAGTGGAATTTGAATTTGCTTTCGTTAATCGTACAGGAAGTAAATAGTTTCTAATGTAATATTTTGGAGTCCCTTAGTACTCACTTTTTGTCTCCTAACTTGAGTCTATAGTGAGACAAATTAGTTTCCTCCGCGAGAGAAGATGAGAAAAATGCAAATTAAGGATATAAATAGTACCTATTATTGATATGGAATGTTGTGTTTCATTATAAAAAGTGTAGGTGACAAAGAGTTGGAGAGAATATTACTTATTTCCAACTCGTGGTGAGTGTTGCCTGGGAACGGCTAACACTCCAGCAGCGGGAAGTTCCTGGTAAACATTAACGGATTAATGAAAAATATTAGTTTTTGTTCGTTGTTTCCACGCTGTCCGAAAAATATTTTACGAGGTCAATAACTGCCAAATTAAACGAATTTGGAAACATTTTAATCGAAAGTAACTAGTGATTTACTGCCCCACTCCAAACTTTACTGTTTTATGCCCCTTCACAACACTGCTCGTCTGCGGCACATTCCATGTCCAAACGTTCTTCGATCAAATATTTTCCACTTAATCATTTGTAAAAAAATTAGAGATTAAAACTACACATTCACTTCTCTAAATTATCGTGTGGTAACTTAAAAAAAGGTGGCATTAATTTACCCACCTTCGTCATTTGGTGAAATCATGTTAAAGGGGAAATTTCGATTTATCTTCATTTCGGTGGCAAGTTAGCTTCACTTCGGTGGCAGTGAATTAATGGGTGCATCTGTGTTTATCCTTCCCGGGATAACTGCAGAACATATCCTCCAGTCCTAAATCCGTGCAAAATGAGAGTCAATTAAGGGCGGACATAGTAGCGATCGCACGAAAAGAACCTTTTACCTTGCTGTGCAGAAAGGAATGTATGTGGTTCTCCCAATCAGATTTACATAAAGATTAACTGTTGAAATGTTTGATCTTACAATTTTTACACCTTCTCCGAGACCTCTTAAAAATGTTCCTTTGATAACTTGGTCAACAAACCCTTCCTGGAAGTTCAAAATGAATAAAGATAATGGAAACCCGTGACTTTCGATGTCACCGATCTCTAAATTGCGATTTCTTTGCTAGGATATTTAGGACTTTTTCAGGTATCGATTATAGGTGACATATTGACTCTCAATGTTCTGAAGATGTGTGTTGTTGTTCGTGACACAATACGGAAATGTACTCCAATTCTTGAAGGTAGATAAAAGTATGATTTTCCAAGTTATTTCCACGAAAATGGCTCGTGAAATGAATTTCGTAAGTTAGACGGGAAGTGACAGTATTGACAGTATTAAATGAAGGCTGCCTCCTCTGCATGACGAGGCTTTTGAGCGATCACTTATTTGAACATGCGGGTACCTTAAGAGGATTAGAGAAACGTGTGTGCTTTTAAAGATAAAAGCATGAAATCCTGTTGATAAGGAGGATAAGAGATGATATCTGGGAATGAGGTAACGTGGTGAGCAGGAATGGAGAAGCAGATTAAATGAAGATATTGAGGCGGTGTGGAAACATTAGGAAAGCAGCCGGCAGGCGGTGGAAGTTCTACCACAATGGCGTCGCGGGGCTTAATTTGAAAGAGCTGGCCACGGGAATGGAAAAGTAGGTTGTTGGGTAGAGTTTAGATTCAAAAGGTACGGGTTGAATACCAGTTCTTCACGTGAAACTCTTGATTACATGCATAATTAAGACTCATTCTGATGATGCATTGGGAATTCTGTGAAGCTTAAAGTGAGTCCATTATTCAGCAACCGGTTGCTTTGGATACTTTATAGACGGCGAAAATCTGTTTACGCAAAGTACACCAAACATAGCATATGCAAAACACGATGAAGTACGGCAAGGGAGGCAATGGAAAACGAAACTCTTTCCTCACTGTTCGGGAAATGTTTATATAAATTTTGCTGAAACGGCCAGACGTGGTGTTTATGACAAAATATTTTGAAACTTTTTCAGCGCTTTCGGGTGCAGGGAAACAAAGCGGTTATCGTTGGAAACCCTCAGTATCCTTTTAGTCGGATGAGAGATATAGATGAATTATAAAAGCACTCCAGTGCTGGATTCGTCTTTTCTTTTTATCAAGCTGTCGGTAGCTGCACAATTCCATCGATTTACACTTATCCCTCTTTCTTGTGAGATCTTAAGACCCCTTATCTTCCAACTATTGTATGAGCCCAAATCCCGCATTATATGTGTGTAACGACGAAAGTTTGTACTATAAAAATGTTATGAATCCCCCACCCTATTAAAAGCCTGTGTTTCCGTTTTGCACTCCCTTCGCCGAAATGATCGATTCATAAATACATGGCTGACGGCTTCAATAAACACTCACGGCTGTAATAAACGCATTGTTAGACTCTTTCTAAAATATATGCAAATAAACAATACGAATTCCAATTCAAGGGACAACAAACCATTAGGGCTGGTGACCCTTCCTGTGACATTCAGCCCTGCGCGCAACTGGAAATTGCAAGTTTCATTAATAGTTAGGGCCTATAATTATCCAACTTGAATTTATTAGTCAGTTAATTATTCAGGGGAGGTGAAGTACAACTGCGGTAATTTGCGCCATTTTAGGATAGGTGGGCAATTGGGTAATGGTAGGAGTTTTCAGGGAACGGAGGAAGGGTGGAGAGAAACCCGGTGTCGGCATTGGCCTGATCTTAACGAAAGAAGCCAAGGGGACTACGGCTTAACGTCCTATCTGACGGACGGAGTACTGAACCTTAAATTCCCTCCATTAGCCACTCTAGTGTGGACAGGTTTGCCACTGAAAAATCCGCCAATGCCGGGAATCGAACCCGGCACCTCGGAATGGGAGGCCAGTACTCTAGCCACCACACCAACCCGATCCCACTTGAAGTTATTAGGAGCTCCTTCGCCGAGGATAATAATATCTAATTGTAAGACATAGAGGAGCATGTTATGCTTGCTCAACTGGAGAGGACGTTGGGTATTATTACTAGATGCTTATTAATTTGGTTGACGTACTTCAGATGCAGGGCAAGGCTTAGATTGCTTTTTTTAAGCGAGTTTTGGTCCATTTTGGCTCGCTCCTTAATGTTGGACTTGGGTTGGTATGGTACTGGCTTCTAATCTCTGGTTTACGAATTTGAATCAATGACAGTAGAAATATCTAATGCCATTGATCCAAACCCATTTGTTCATTGATGCCACTGGCAGAGAGTATTCTCACTGGAGTACCGGTCCCTATTGTACCTGTGTAGTAATGTACTCCGTCGTTCGGATGGGACGTGAAATCCCAAACCCTTTGGCGCTTTTCGTATAGAGTAGACTAATGCCTTTTCAGGGTTTTTTTCTAGCCTTCCTTAGTTTTCCGAAAAATTCTTGCTAATAATTAAATTGCTTGCCTTCACCTAATTACCCACTTATCTTTAATAAAGTTTGTGACCTTAGCTGTCGGCCATCTAATTCGAATAGCTAACGTCTTCCACACAAGTATTGTTACCAAGTTTAGAATGCAATATCAGGATGACCCTGCTCCTTCTACCCTTGATTTTTCAGCTTTGAATCAAATTTATCCTCTCTTTGTTGCCTCTCACCCGTACTGGAGAGTTGAGATGATTTTAAATATATATTGACTATCGTAATCGTATTATATAATATTCATAAATCAAATTATTCCCATGGCCTCGCTTCCTAAATATGACTCCTCCTGCGTCGTCTTCTTTTCTGCCCTTCGGGTCGGCCATGACGTAGGATATGGGCACCCTCTTCTGATTCCTGCTGTCAGTTATTTATTTGGAAAATGTGAAATATTTCTTTTGGGGAAGTGCCTTGGGATTAATTGCCCAATCACCTTCAAAACTTACCCGGTTGTACCCTCACTCTTATTTTACCTACCAAGGTTGATCTGTCCAGCACTGCGGCTACTCCGGAGGTTAGAATTCAACCCTCTTGAGGAATTCCTTACTCATAGGCGTCCATAGTGCCTAAGAAAGACAACTGTTACTTCTTTAAATCATCTGAGTACTTTCTACAAACTTCGGAAATTGGCGGAATAGGTCAGTGAGAATTTTCGTGCATAAATGATAATCATGATCTATTTCCTTTCGCATTTCAATGGGATTTATTTCCATGAGGCATTCCAAAAGTGTCTAGAATCGTACTCTTGAAGTGTTTGAAATGCTTTAGTGGATGGGATGTGGTGTGCGGAGTTGGCTTACGATAGCTCCCAATAGAATGCGGCACGTCGGAGGCTTCAACGCCAGGCTCTTCGAGTTTGTTCACCCCCGCTGTCTGTGGGGGACGCTGGCAGACTGCTTCTCGGGTGCTCATTACCCCGCGTCGAACGCAGAGGAGACGGGAACAGCGGGAGTAAAAGGGAGAAAGGAATTTTTTTGTGCACTCAGACACATTGAAAGTCGTGAGCTTGGCAATGAGGTACCCCCAACTCGAAATTACTCCGCCTTCAATACTTACCTACGTCATTTTCTTCTCTCTCTCTCTCTTGATTTATCTTGAGTTTTCCTTTGTTGCACGAGTACCTAGGTCGAGTGCGAGGTCATCAACGATTTTTAGCGTACAATAACAAGTGAGAATCATACTCGTATTCGTAGCATTCAATCACCCAAGTGTTTTTTAAAGTGGAGAATTTAGTATCTGTAACACATTTTTACTCTAGATAATGAAATTTATAGTTTGTAGCAACGAGAAATCGATTAATTTGAACGAATGAACGTATAGAAATAGAAACAGTCCTTTTTCCCGCACACTTCTGATTGTGCGTGGGAAGTTTTCCGCGCCATTCGCTGCTTTATGCGATACAATTTTCGCTGTGCATCTCTCCATGCATCACGATCGCTTTATAGTATGCTTATAATCGCCTAGCCTGATTCATGACGAGTTGACGATTCATGACGATTCCTGAAGTGAAAAATACACCGTGTAAAGTAACGAAATACAGGTAAACCTCTGAAAATGCATCGACGAATATGCAGAAAATGCCTTTTTCTTCTATTTCCACGCGTTCACGCTTGGGGTAAGGTTGTCGAAGCAAAAAGCCAGTGAGAAAGCCCTTATAAAACATTATTAACCATGGCATCTAAAAGATTGACTTCAAAGCCTTTGAATGACAGACTTGATAAGTGTTGGAAGTTTTAATTTCTACTCGATTGTCTTTATGAGCAAATATTCATTCTTCGTAATTCCTCTCCTTACATAGTAGACTGGCCGCGGATATCCTCATCCTATTCAGCACCCAAGCAACATAATATTTGGCAGAGCAAATAAATCGAATAACTTATTCATTCGGGATTCGCCTCTGCCCTCTCGAAAATTCATGAGCGAGGAAAATATGTCTCTTCTAAAAAATGAGTTAAAGTTATTTAATCACCAAAGTGAATAATATCAAACTCCAACTATATCCAGACATTTATTTATCTACTTACACTGCAATTTATTGAAATTTGTGTGTTTACTGTTCGGTACCGTGATGGGTATGATTTATAATTACTAGGCCAGCGTGTGCTTTTAGTAAGAAAATTGGTGTGCCTTACTCTGCTTTCTTGACTTGTCATTAGCCCATGAGATGATAACCTTGTCAGAAAAATTGGGTTATCAATTTATTATACTATTTAAGAAGGATCAGGATTAGGTGAGGGCCTTCTTTGCAGATTTTCTGTGAATATAATTGACTGAGATAGATATTTGTATGAGAAGTAAAGTACATTTTATTATTGATAGCCCATTGTGCCTCTGTTCCAGTATGGAAATGTAAAAAAATTTTACGCAAAAGGTGCTCTGATTTTTGTTCAAAATTAACTAACGCTAAAGCCTATCGCCGGAGAAATGAATAATACACATTTATTCCTGGAATAGTAATTGTTAAGCCATGAACTAAAATTCGTGAATATTTCTTAGGAACTTCCGTCCGAGTTTCTATACAACAGTATTTTGCGATGAAATTTTCCTGCACGATCTAAAATACTAATTTTAGAAAATTACTAATTTATCCAATTTCTGAAACATGCGAGTTCACTGAAGTCAAACCTTTGACTTGTGGTAAGAGTGAATTGAGCTAACCATAAACTTAAGTTGTAAAGAAAAGGGAATAGGGAGGTAATTTAAAATATGAGACGTACAATTCATTTTTTCGCCTCGGAAATCCGAGTCACTCGTACGTACAAATTAGAAAATAAAATCGAGTACTTCGAGTAGTTCATCCACACAATTTATTTGGTAGAACCCGACACGTTTCAACACTGTCGTGTCATTTTCAAGGTTCAAATACTGTATTTATATATTTAGTAGTTGACCCTTGAAAATGACACGACAGTGTTGAAACCGGTCGGGCTCTACCAAATAAATTGTGCGGATGAACTAAGTGCCCTCGATTTTACTCTCGCATTATCACGAAACTCTCGCATTATCACGAAGTAAAATCGCGAACCATTGATGAGTTACAAATTAGAGATTCCTAGCATAGGTATCCAGTTGCTGGAAAGCTACTCTCTTCGTGAATTCTGAAAGATAGGCACGAGTAACCGGGGTATTGGCGATTCTCGGGAAGCAAAACAAATTCCAAATTGAGAGCGTATGGACCAGTGAGTTGGGCAAGAATAAACGAAGAAAATGGAGCAGAACAAGATGTTGTCATGTTTTTGCCCCTCATTCCCTTGAGATGGAGAGCACTGTTCGCTTTCCTTTGTAAAAATGCCTAGTGTATAACCAATGTATCGGTGAAGATTTTGTCGCTATTCGCTTTTTCCGAATAGCACGTTTCAACTAGGCGGGACTCTACCAAAACGGTGCATGCTGCAGGAAAAAACAAAAGCTTTTTTTGTGAAACAAGCATGCCGACGGTTCAAAATATCACTCAGTGTTTTCGTCTCCTCGGATTGGGTGGTATTCCTGTTTTCCTTCAACGAGAAGGTATATTAAACGTAAACAGCCGGAACCGATTCGCCGAAAGTAGATGAAATAATTTTAAGGTTGTGTATTGAATTTCATGGTGGTAGTAATAGAATTAGGCCTTTAAAATACTCCCTATTGTTGAGGTTATATCGGACATTCTAAGCTAATTTCATTATAAGATGAAAACGACATCCATGTCTGAGGTAAGGTTCGAACTCTAAACTATTTGCGTTTGCAGGCTGGCGCGAAATAGTATTTTTTACCTTGACTGGAATAAATTCCGTGATATCTGAATTTAGAACTATAATTGCTCCTTCTATCGATGAGGTCGCGCCTTTGGCGGACCGAGAAACTGCCGGTTTCCCAATTACAATGAAGCTAACCTTTTGTGAGAGTACTAATGTTAATTGTTGACAACTCAGCTAATTACTCAGATTACTTACAATGTATCATTCTCAATTTCCATTCGTAATAGATAACCACAGATAATGCAAGTTCATCTCAGATGCATTGCATGCTCACTCGATCATGTGTGTAGTACGTAGAGGTTTACCTGAAGTTTTTTATTTTATTTTATATAATTTTTAGGTCAACCTCGCTCAGAGGAGAACTAAATTATTATGAATAGTGTTCTACCGGTTAGGGTATGTTTAAAAGAATATGAAATTCTTTATACGCAAAATATCTTTCATAAGATGTCCTTCTTTTGTTCCGCACAATTTCTTCTTTTCATATTCTTATTTTCTATCCACACTGCCAGTATTTCTCCTCCCCTCTATCCAACATTCTTTCCGCTTCTCCCTCGAAATATCCTTGACCCTTATTACTCATCCCATCCTCTCAGGATTCCGTCTCCTAATTCCTTCAGTCAACGTCTTTACCTCGCCCATCATCCCATGAACATACTCATTGGTCTTCCGCTCCACCCACCTTACATTCTCTTTCCTTCTCCACATTCACATCTGTAAATCCAATAGCCAATTTTCATGTAAAAATTAGGCGTTCAGTTAATTGGTACTAATTGTTTTCCCAAGGCCAGGTGGTTTTGTATGAACCTCATATCAATTTAATGAATCCGCAAAGTTTTCATGGGGAAGTTTTCATTGAAACCACATCCGCCATCGAACCCAGTATCCCCCTGTTTTTGTCGTGCGCTCGTTCTGAAAGCTGCTTTGGGACCTTTATTATGCGTATATAATAATTTATGCAAATACTAACGGTTTTTCTTGAAATTACCGTTTTAGGAGCATGCTCATTGATGAGTATAACGCAGAAGGGCAGGGAATAGTGGATGGAAACCCTCCTGGGAGGAAATTGATCCTCGATCGCAGGGAGTTTTGTACACCTGATTTGGGGCGCCCAGAAGACGCAAGTTCTCAAGTTTTATATTGAAGGTATTGAAGATATGTAAATCATGTGATACCGCCAAAAGCACGAGTGATACTGACTAGGCCTCACAAAAAGCAGGCAGGAGCCACGCAATCAACGATTACTAATTGTTAAGGAGTGAGGTTTAAGGACTCGAAAAATGTCAAAGGTATCGGACAACATCGATGTTCACGAGAGCATCGCGCCCACCCCGTATTTCCGGCGAGGAAAGAAGAGGTGCAGACAGGATGCGGTGAAGAAGTCAGCGGGTGGGTGCTACAGAGTAGGGGGGGAGGTTCGGACGTTATACAAGTGGGGGGTCCGCGAGGGTCATCGGAGAGGGGGCGGAGTTGGGGTTTGGGAGGAAGGGGAAGGGTGGCGGAGTCCGTCACGGGATGCTGATTCCGCGGGCAACAAACTAAGAGACCACTCGCTACATCAGCCCCGTCTCTCCGCCTCTATCTCTCGCAAACATTCCATCTCCACTCCTTTCCGACAAAGCTCCGACGATTTCCCCCTCTCCCCTCCTCTGGAATAGCTGAATAAGGAGGGAGGGGGGGGGAGGGGAGAGAACAACCCGATCCGAGGCGCCTCCTCCCCTTCGTCTCTTCTCCCGGCGCCCTTTGTGACTTTCGCTTCGTGAGCGCCCCCTTGGTCGTCTCGTCTTCGTGCCGACGGAGTGCTGTCTTCCACGGGACCCCTCGAGGCCGGCACGTTTCCACCCTTTCCCTCCTTTTACTTTCGCTCCTCTCCGTACCTTCCTCTCCGCGGCTCACTTGTTATTTTCTCATTCTTCTTCTCGTGCCTCGACACTAGTGATGTGCAATATATCGCTAGCTGTGATTGAATCACCGTTGCTGAAAAGTAGCAATCACAGCCTGTGAATAACTAATCTAAATCACTGTGACTGTGAATTCGGTGCATTTAGCTGATTTAGCTCAGGTTGCTACCGCTGCTACCAACTGCACCAGTGCAACCAACGAATACAATGCTACCGCGTATTAACTGTGATTGAACGTGATCGCTACTTCTGTATCGTCTACCACAAACTTGAGGAAGCACATGAATTTCAAACATCCCACTGTGGCCCTGCCATCGTCCTCAAGGCGCAATAGCTGGGGTGCTTATACTTTATGCATACATTTATATCTAAGGCGTGCAAATGAATTAAACAAAGAAGAAAAATTAATGAAATATGGAACTTTTTGTCGTGGTTAATGGAGAAATAGCATCTTGCAACATATTCAATCTTGCGTAGCACACTGTTGTATTCAATAAATGTAGATCGTTTTGTGAAACTATTTGTCTGAAACGAAAAGTAAATTTACTCCTCAACGGTTTCAGCCACCTGTTCTGTATATGTACGTGACGTATAATTACATGTACGTGACATATAATAATACGTAACTTGACTCAGATATAATCTACCGTAAACATTGATTTGACATGTAATTATTCTGAAATCATTTGACCGGGTAGTTGACTAAAAAGCTCTGAATGCTTTCCATCATGAATCTATTGAACACAATTTGCACCTTATTTGAGTTATTTTCTATTTATTTTTCCTAATATCTACTGTAATTAAATTTTCCTATTCTCCGTGAATCGAAGTACGTAAATATTGCTGAATTTCAACATGCTTATTGCAGAATGTTACACTATCCTGTGAAGACGATCCACCGACAGAAATGTCGGAGATTGTGTAAATTCGATGGATAGAGCTACTCCGTCAGCAAGTAATGATGGTAATGATAGCTCCCTTCAAATGCCATCCGTAGTCCCACGTCCATCTTCTTCGACCACAGTCCAACGCCAATTTACAGTTCCTTCTTTTGGTTCCAAAACGCTCTCTTTCAAATGAAAGCAGTACATTGACCAGAAGCTACTGGGATTATTCATAATTGATTTTCAGCCATTCAGCATTGTAGAAGATGTTGGATTTAAAGAATTAATGGAAGTAGCGTTGCCGAATAATGAAATTCCTAGTAGGCATCGCATTTCGAACACCATGATCCCTGCCATGTATGAGGAATGCGAATCTTGCCAACGCCAAAAGTGTGTGTGTAACCACAGACTGTTGGTCATCCTCGAGAAGAAATAGGTTAAGTGATGATAAACTGAACGCCATTCACTTTTTAAATGCGAATTCCAAATGCATGGAAAAAATAGTGACGAGTGCGTTTGGCATGTTTTCTTCCTTAATTGTTTGTTTAATTATTTATTACTTTGTGATTTTACGTAATAAACGTAAATCTTCTATTCTCAAACCAATAGTAACATTTTTTTAATATGCCAAAGTTTTGTGCAATTACCTACTTCAATTTTTTTATGAGAAACTATTTGATTTGATACTCCGATACTAGAACTGAGATGTCTCAGTGCTAAACGTCATCACGCTTGACCCACAATACCAAGTTCCAGCGTATTTTTATAAGTAATCTGTCTTACCGTCATTAAAAACTTGGTCAATAACTCCTTATCTCAACTGTCAAATTCCATTTTGACTCGGCGAAGTTTAAATTACCAAAAGAGCATGTACCTTTGCAGGCGTTGTGCTATTGTGAGAGTGTATTGGTTTTTAGAAAAGCCGCAAAAGGTTGGGCCATGTGAAGGGAAGAAATGATCCTTGTAACATAAAAGCGAAAATTACCCTGGAAATGGCCTATAGCACTTGAGTACGACATTTCAAGGGTGCATTTACCCTGTTCCGTGGCGAGAAAAACGTGACTGACGAGGCTGTTTATGGACGGAAATGCTCGAGGAAATGAAAGTAGTTTTTGCTTCGTGTTTCGTAAAATATAAGCGGACGGTAGATGCGGTTGGGGGCAAAAAAATGAATCCTCACCTGTTAGATGGCTCCCGGCACTTTTTGCTATTTCAATCGATACCGAACGAAAAAAAAGACTCCTACACCCGACGTGTGCTACGACTGCGAATTTGCTCGATTGCTCACTGCGAAGTGAAACTTTCAATTGAACTCATAGTATATGCCGAAGTGCTCTAGCACTTAGAAAAAGCAAATTTCAATACAATTCCTCCTATATTCTAGTATGGTAGGTACCATACGCTGGCTAATTTTCGAGATCATGATGCAGGAAGAATGGCTATGTTAATACGGTGAGTTCATGGTTCTGGGTGGAACTCAATATTTTAAGGCAATTCAAGGTTGATGCACTTTTGGTGATAAACTCGGTGGTGGTTTGTTGAACGAAGTCAACATGCTGGTCTAGACCTTGGGCAGATAAAGGATAATGACACCCGCAGGCATGAAGATACGTGAAGAGGGTGGCCCCCATGGCCAATGATGGATGCGCCAGTGTTTGCGCGCTAGTGATAGGAAATAGAATCCTAGAGGTTTATTTTTTATTTTTATGCCTTCACTGGCATCTCTGCTAAGCACAAATGGTATAGAAGTCCTGCGTGGACCCTAATTTGCTTAACATTGGGGATTAAACGAGAAGTAGTCCTGTCAGCGACGGAATATTCGCGCGTCATTCAATTCGGTAACGCCCCGGCGGCGGGCATCCAAAGGTCGCGGGATCTAATACCTTCTCAGAAATTGGTACCTTGATCAATCAAAGATTACAAAGTTAGATATAGCCTTGACATTTTGAGTAGGTCAAATCCCTATTTGGCTGCTCATATGCTGACGATGTAATCGTTTCTAAACTTTCGTTAACTCTAATGAAGAGTGTTTTAATAGACTTAATAAAAAATATTTTCACTAGAAATTAATAGTTTAAAGTCCACCAAGATTATATTTCTTAATAACTTCTCTCATTGTAGTAGAATTAGAATTTAAGATTCTAAAATTGCTAAGGTCATTATCGCTTCGTCTAGCATTACGTAAATCTAAGCATTCTTTTAAGATCAACACAATGTCAATCCGAGGTGGGATTGAAACCAGTGACCTTTCTAGTGCTAATGCTACTACGATGATCATTTGATCGTTCTATTTCAAGGATTAATATATTTGTTGATACCAGTTCGGACCTCAAAAAGTTAAAATGTTGGAGAAAAAATAGTGATAAACCTAGAGAAAGGAAAAAGGAGAATCTTGCCTCTCGCTGGACGCCTCTATGTGCGCGTGGCGCCAAATAATGCGTATTGTTATCACAGATAAAATACAAATTTTATTCCCATTGTCACGCATATAATATTTTGAAAAGTCGAAATTCGACCGCAAAATGGTCGCTAAGGAATTAGCAACGTGAATTGGAAATCGGAAAATAATCTGCGACCTACGAATGGCAATCTTCTTCTTTGTTTTCGTCAACCCTAGGGTCGGTGTGCAGCTATTTGGTTCGCTCTTGCGACTTCCTCTTCTTTTACTCGCAGGAATTATACGATATTTCGTCAAGATGCATTTAAGTCTTCGTTTTCCTCTCGGTCGTTTCCTCTCCATGCATCCTTTCATGATATATTTAGGATCCCTTCCTGTCGAAGAATGTGGCCGACGAGTACATCTCTTATTAGTGTTATTATCCCATTCTTATGAGGACGCCTTTGACGGCTATGAGCAGTATAATAACATATTTGACATATAATGCTCGCAAGTTCATTTTACGCGAGAGAACAACCCCTGGGGAAAAGACCTTATCTGCCTCCTTTTAGTCCGATCCTGATCATACCCCAGCGGCATTGAAAACTAAGAATTTGAACGCTACAATTAATGTCGGATGATTACATTAGGCACTCTTAAATGCCTGCAAGAGCTCGCAAGATCTTATATTCATAAATTAGGACGACTTTCGGATATACGAAAGAGCGTAAGACGTAGTTCTGTTGGTCACTCCATTATTTTCACTGCGATGTGCAGGCACGTAGCCAGAAATTTGCTTCGGGGAGAGGGAGGAGACTAACAATGGAGACTAACAACGGGACACACTAGACTTGTAAGTCTAGTGTGTCCCGTGTAGCCTAACTTCAAATCAGCCTTCTCCGTTCGGTACCGACATGTTACAAATCTCTTCCTTAATTTTCAGTGCTTGGTATTTGCTTTCACAGTGCCCATTCCAATCTCTTTTCGCTGGTAAAGCTCACTGCTTACCTTGTCACGAAGCAGTTAATTTGACCGGCCCCAGATCAGAAGTTCAACGCATGCCCACGTATCAGATTGAAAAGAACAATTAGTAGCCACACACATGATTCAAACTAGTGATCACGTTTCATGACACTTAGCACTTGAATTATACGCAGCGTAATCCGGATTATGATTCCCAGTTAAAATAAGAACAATAAAATTTCTTGGAAAAGTTTCGGGAGGGAGGGGTCTTAAGCCCCTGAAGCACCCCCCCCCCCTGGCTACGTGCCTGGCGATGTGGGATGTCCTGCAAAAAGTGCATTCGTATGAATTGAATTCCTTTATTAAATATCATCGTCCTACCTCTCGGCTCTCGGGAGATCCAATGTGGCTTGCCCTATGTTCTCGAGGGTGCGAAAATGTTCTCGAGCTTAGCCTGCCCCATCCTGGAACGTTTTCGTTTTTGTCCCCTCCGGCATCCTTTCTCTCCAACGGAGTAATCAATTTTTCAGGACCTCGATTCACAGTCCAGGTGTGGCGTTCTTCTCAAGGCTGCTGCTCCGCTTCACCGTGAGAGAATGTGCTTGTCAGTTTGGGAAACTATTTCCATGGTCTTCATCGTCCGCCTCACAACGTGTGTAGACGCCCTCTCTCTCTCGTAAGCACACTCTCACGTTCGTCTCCGTCAGGAGGGGTCTTAATCATTCCCTGGATAGGTTTCACCGCTCTGTGAATTCAGGACCATTTGGAAAGGAAATTATGCGAGAGGAAAATAATCGCAGGATGAGGATCGTTTTTAATTAGCTTAGAAGATGAACTGGACGAGTTTTCCGCTCGCACACACATTCATTAACATGTTTTCTATCGTATATTTAGAAAGCAGTCATCGCGCTTCATGCAGCAACTTTATTCTATTTTTAAAGAATATCTCAACTATCTTTATTCTCCTATTTTATCTGTGAACAGACTATTGAAAATAATGAGGAGTGTTTACTTACCTACACCTTTTGTTGGCCGTAGACGTACGTAACTTTCCGGCAGTATTATTGGAACTTATGGTGAAATCCTACCTAAAACTCTTTAAAGCCATTTATGTGACAGAAAATTTCTCGAGTTGTGGAAGTAATTGACTCGACAACATATTCCGACGGCTAAAAACTATTTCACCGTGTACTCTACAGCCGAAAACCAATAGCCACACAACAAACCGTACCGTTCCTAAAGGTTACCAAATATTCAACGTAGTGAGTCTCCTAATGTTTATAGCCATACCTTCTATTTTCCGCACAAATTTATCAATTAAATTTTCCTGTAATTCACCTGTTGAAACCTTTACATCACCCCTGGTTCTGAGGTTCATGGTGTATATATTAAAAATATGTATTATTTTATGTATTTTTTACCAAACGAATGACCTTTTAGCTCATCTTATCTAGAGTTCCGTTCAGTCTCCGCCCTTCCCAAGGCTACGTATGAAAACAAAAGATCAGAGAGACGATATCCATGATTTTTTCTTTGGTGAGAATACATTGGATCACAAAGTTTCTTATTTTCGGATCTCCTCTAACTCTCAAAAAATGCGGAAAGCAAGAGACGGAACGGTCAAAAGACGGGAACGAAAGTATTCCTTACAATTTTCTGTTCGAGACTGTACATTTTACACAAACTTCTTTAATCGATTGCGGTCATATAATCCACTCTCCATACCAGGATTTTTCAGTGATAAGCGCTTCGAGCTGTGGGTGATGAATGGCGGCAGCATTTTCCTTGCTTTCCATGCTTTTAAATGTGTCGTGTGATTTTATTTTCAATATTTAAAGCTTGACCATCGGCGCGGGCTGGAAGCTTTCTTTTGAAGTGACGCAGGAAGGGAATCATTTGCTCATTTTTTCCACTTCACTTAATGGGAGAAAATAACACATCTCAGGTCTCCAGTCGAGAGACGATACGATTTCGATGGAAAAAGCGCCATCTGCAATTTTAGCGCCCGATCGTTTCCTTTGCCCATTAGGGTCGCTTTTGTTTTCACTACCCAAGGCGCTAAGAGATAATCATTTCGTTTTTAATCCATTTTTTTCCCGCTCGTAGTTCCCCCTTCCTTCTCTTAGGATGACGTGCCCTTAATGAAAAGTCCGAGGCTCCCGTGCGTTTATTTTTTCCACCTCCCGTGTTTCCCGGAGGGTCTAATGCGCGGAAACGATTACGGGTCTAGCGTCTCATTTTTCTCGCTCGCGTCGAATCCGATGGTCGCCGCCGACGCTCTCCTCCCCGCGGTAATGGGACGGATTCCTCCGCGACCTGTTCCATCCGATCGTCTCTCATCCTCAGTCTCTCTCTTTTTTTCTTCAATATTTCCCCCGCCATCGTTCGCCGCCGGCCGTTCTGATTCGATTGCACGAGGCATCACTCGGTCTTACGATCTCCCGAGCTTCCCACCCGAACGGAATAATACCACCTTACCCTCTGCGGCTTGCCTCGTTAAATTTCCTCACGTGCGTTTGTCTCTCTCCGCTTTCCTGCTTTTCGTCCCCTCACTCCGCCTCCCCTCTTCTCCCTCCCTCTCTCTCTCACACACGCTCTTTCTCTCGGCCTGATACGTTTTGCATCATTCCCGGTCGTCGTCCACCTCGCCGACCCGATCGTATCCTGGGGAAGTCGATGAACGAACGCCCTGGCTGCTCTTCCCACCGTCCCATCCAAGGAGGAGGAGGTATTGGCATGTGCTAGCCTATGAGTGACAATGAAGCCAGAATAGGGGTGCTTGGGAATGATAAGACCCTGCTTCCTCCTCACAAAAACATTGCGATTTACACGGCCTCTTATGTGGACTACATGTGAATTAAAACATAAATAACAATGGATAGATGAAAGAACTTAGTGGACTGCACAGTAATTTTTATCGGGACGACCTAGGTTTCGACACGTAGTGTCATCATCAGGTAACATACACAATTCAGACATCATTTATATACACAATATAATGATACATCACAATATCTCTCAAGATATTGTGTATATAAGTGATGTCCGGATTGTACATGTTACCTGATGATGACACTACGTGGGGGATCGGGTTGGTGTGGTGGCTAGAGTACTGGCCTCCCATCCCGAGGGCCCGGGTTCGATTCCCGGCAGTTTTTCAGTGGAAAACCGGTCCCCACTTGAGTGCCTAGTGGAGGGCAATTCAAGTACAGTACTCCGTCCGTCGGATGGGACGTTAACTCGTGGTCCCCTTGGCGCCTTTCGTTAAGAGTAGGCTAATGCCGACGCCGGGTTTCTCTCCACCCTTCCTCCGTTCCCTAAAAACTCCTACCATTACCCAATTACCCACCTATCCTATATGGCGCAAATGACCTCAGCTGTCGGTCGCCTCCCCTAAATAACCAACCAACCGATGACACTACGTGTCGAAACCTATTTCGTCCCAATAAAACTAACTGTGGAGTCCACTAAGTTCTTTCATTTATCCATAATGGAAAACTTCCTCCATATCTCTCCGGAATTTGTTTCCTCTATAAATAACAAAGATTTTGAATCCTAAATTCATCGCAAGGGCCTCAATTAATCTTCCTTAGGCTATTTGCGAGAGGTATTAGTGCATTTGATTCTTCTGGGAGTTTATTTCATCACTAAAACTGGTTCAAATTTTATCTATTTAATTTACTCGTTGGCACTTATTTGCGTGTTTGAGCACTTACTTCGGTTTCTTTGACGAATTACTAAAAACATACCATTATTCATCTTTCCGCTCTAAATTATACCGAGTGCAAAAATAACTTCATCCGTTCAAGCATCGCGATAGTAAGCCCATATCTCCGTACTTACCAAGGTGGCCGCCGGATTCTCAAATCAGCTGCGATGCCTCTTCCAGTAGGTACGTTCGAACCTCCTTGGTCTCATCACCCTCCCACCCTTCTGCTCCTCCTTCTCAACCCACCCCAGGATTCGTCATCCGAAGCTGCCGTTCTATTCCGCCGCCATGCCACCCCCGGCTCCCTTTCTCTCCGCAGGAGCGGGCATGCACCTCGTTTCCATCATCCCCACCCCCCCACCCTTTATTATTTTCATTCCCTCCAACCCCACCCCCTTCGTCCCGTCTCCTCGGAACGGTGAGAGATTCTTCTTCTTCCCGGGCGAGGGGGGAGAGGGAGGGAGAAGAGCGCGGGCCGCTTGGGAATTCACCCTTGGCGGTGGGAAAAAGATGGGGACTGGCGATACATGCGAGGGAATTACGAGAGCGACGCCATTCCACTGACACACTTTGCGCTTTCCGATGCTCGCTCTCGGTTGTTCATATGCGAGTGGACGAGTGGGGTGGGAAGGAGGGAAGCATGGAGTGGGGAGGAAGATTTTTTTTCTTTTCTGGAAGAGGGTGTGGAAAGAGGACGGGCGTACTTCGCGGCGAATGTGATGATCAAACCTCGAATTCTGACTTTTTTGAGGAAAAGGAAATTTTCGCCTGGATAGAGAGAGGGAATGACAGAAGCAACCTTCGGGGTGATCGCCGAGTGGACGAGCGGAATGAGAGAGTTCGGGGTCTGCAAAACTGTGGGAGCGCACCCTCCTTGTGTAAGGGGTTAGGGGTGCATTATGACGATCCTATTCACTCGTTTCATCGTTGTGGGCATTACCCAGGTAGAATTTTTGAATCGCACCTTTGAGAGTTATTTGGCTGTAACTGTACCGAAACTCGCAAAAAAATGCGCGTGGAACGATTCAAATTGACACGGTACGAAAACGAATCAGTGTCGAGAATGATATTATACCGTAGGAATTTCAACTGGACTCTTGTTTAATCTCTCCTGAACTGTCTCAACATTTTACAGTTTAAGGAAGTTGCGTTCAAGGGGAAGGAATTCCCGGCTTTTTCAAGCTGGGAGGTACAAACTGAAAAAAAATGTGATCGGCTCGTTTCAACTTTTACACAAATCCTGGAGAATGACATTTTGCTTGATTCCATCACATCGTGTTTCAGAGTGTCACTGTGGTTGATCTGACTAAACTGATTATGATATCAAAACGATGAAGCGATTAAAATTATTATCCTCACAAATTTCAGTTTTTTATTATTTCTGTATTTTTATTTTGGAATGCCCACTTTTAAGCCCGTATAAGTGACTCACTGAGATAGAATCCTCTGGGGGAACAACAATGTAGTGTGGTGGTCAGTGGCGCCCCCAGAATTTATGGGGGGGGGGAGGAGGGGGAAAGAGCCGCCATCTGCCCGATCCTTTGCAAAGTGTAACCAAAATGTTATTTTAATCAGTATATTTTGAATGTTTTAGTAGGTCATATTTTCTTATATATAAGAAGTATTCAACAAACATGGCCTTCTTTGGTCTAGTTATACTCGAGTATAATGATGTAAAACGTTTTTCCTATTTTTCCAATTGATGCTACCATGTGACTGTGACTTGTCAATTAAAAATAAATTTGGGTTTCCAGGGCCCCTTTGGTGCACCATTATGGTGGCTGAGTATTTATTCGAATCATCGTGTAAAGAGAGTCATTTAGGTGTGTAGGTACTAGCTCCCGCGAGGTTCAAGTCACGTCTGGTGCACTTCGAGGAGGCGAGATAGTCCTACTTTTATTCCTTCTCGGTATTAATGATTTCATTGCCCCAGTTTACCTGTGTGTCCCTGATGAAGTAATACGGCGTGAAATTCGTCGAGCAAGCGTTAACAAACGGCGTAGAAGTAATTCATTACTATTGCAACACGTGGTGGTTGGAGTAAAATTTTAGAAAATGTTTAGAAATAATCCCTAAAGTTTTCCCAAATACTTGCTCTGTATTAAAAAAATTGATGTAGCGAACGGGAAATCAACCGAATACCTTAGAAATGCGGTTTACCCGCGGGAGAAATAAATTTGCTAAAAAGCGGACAAGCAAACCGGCGATTAGGTTTCTAAAACGAATTGTGGTACTGGGTGACCTCGATGGTGAAATTCGAGAACCATGACTATCTATTTTATAAAGCCTCTCCCAGATTAAGCTGCTAATGTAAGAGTTCGTGTAAGGTAGACATAAGTACTTAATTAGAACGAGGGCAGCGAAGATTGGCGAGGTTTGGAAGAAGATCGTGAGATGGTTTAGTTAATGTCGTAAAATAATCGTAATAACTCCGATATAAGTTATTTCGCTATTTTGAATTAGTTAATTATCTTGAATAGGTAAATGAAAATAGTGGTTATTTTAAGTACACTTGTAGCCGATATCCCAAACACGTCAAAAAAGTCTTCAGGACTCTAATAAGATTAGAGACTGTCGTATGGATTTATTTAAAAGGTCCTTCTTTCCTCCTGAGTGAAAAGGGGTTAGAATATAAATGTTACAGACCGGATGTGTGGATAGTTATGAGGGTAGCTTAACTTTTTTGAATCAGTGTACAGGTCTTCCTTCTTGTACAATAATTGAAATCATCTTTTCCTCATATACTGTTATACTGAAATGAATGTCGGGAGTAACCCTTGGGCACAAATCGTTCCGAATGTTTTCGTTATAGCTGCTGGTGCTTGCCTGGTGATGTTTCACCTCACCTCCTCACACATTCGATATGGTCTGCGGAGTTCATTGCAGCTGTAGATGTGAAAACTCTACCAGGTTCTGAGAAGATTCGTCCAGGTTCGACGGTAGAAGCCGAAAGTCGTCTGTTTTCTCTTTACATTAAATTTCGGCCTTAACCCGTGGGTATCTCTCCTCTTCGTGACTGAAATGGAGACCTTTTCGTGCTTCGCGTTTGACAGGTCACTAGGCGATGGAGAATGAAAAGGACTTTCCGCGCGTTCTTTGTCCTTCAAATATGTGGGCTCCGACGCTCTTGCGAGACTGTTTGATCGATGGTTGCCATTAGATGATTGCCGCGAGGACTGGCTTCGTGAGTTTGAATAGCATCTTATTAGAGATTATTAGATTTCATTGAGGGAAACTACATAACTGGTGATTTTGGTTAAAATTAGAATTATTGGTGATTTTGGTTTAAAAAAAATGCTGTTCTTGGTTCTTGTCTCGTATCCTAACTTTAGATTTACCTATCCGCATATATAAATTTAATATTCATTCAGCCTTTTGCAACTATTTGAAGTGGAATATAGTTAACAGGGAATGGAAGCTTTAATGAAGATTTAAATAAAACTTATTGACGAATAGCTTACGGATGTCCGAGATGGGAATTGTTTTAGGCTCCACTTTTCGAAAAGCACATTTGATTTTTTAACTTAAACACTAAATTAGATATAATAGCATTGAATTTATACTTTAAAAAGTAAGGCAACAAAATATATCACGGTAAAAAGAAAGGGCCCCAATAATCAAATCTTGCTAACCATTTTACATTGTGTGAATAAAGTATTTATGTTAAGTTTCCCTCTCCGTATATCAGGGATGTACTTACATCACCTCTCCGCGTGTAAGACACCCCTGACGTAGGCATTTTTATTTTAAATTGATGAGTATTTTGTTTTTTATTCTATTCTCTCTATATTAGTTAACCGTGGATGTCGCCTATTTCTCTTGGAAATATTTTACCAATTCCTTCAATTAAGCGTAAGTGGTTCTTTTTTTAAACAAAAGATAATTCCCTTGTGTGATCCATTCAAAATGGTTCATGCATCTGAAGGTACCCATATAGTATTCTCTGAAATATATTTATCGTTTATGGTAGAGTTAAATTTTAATGTTCTCTAACTACATAGGTTATATCGCACCGTCGAACCCAACTTGATATTATCTTAATCCAAAGACAAACACAACATCCATGACCAATGTGGGATTGGAACCCGCGACTCTTGGGTTGTGTCGCGTGTGGCCTTTCTCTTTTCCCTTTTTTCATCGGACTTCGATGAGGACTGCTCGTTCGTAGGATATAAAATTGAGCGATCAAGACTCTTTTGACTACTCCGAGCCCTCAAAAAAATCTCCCGGCCTCTACTTCGTTCCGGTGCTTTACTCCTGCCGACCTCGATCGCCAAAACTTGCACTCAGTGCCCTGGAATCGTGTATTCTTTATTGTAGTGGAGGGGGGAAAGTGGTTTTCCTTTTGAGCAAAGCCGCTCTTCCGAGCGCATTCGTCTTTTACAACCTCGACGATTTTGTGAGAAAACATTTCCAGACTAAAATTTAATGGCCTGTGAATATGGCACACAAATTTTGTAGAGAAATCAAAACATTATTCCCCGCAGGCTTTTCATGACGTGATCGATTTTTCGGCATATGGTTTGAATACTGTCTATTATCCGAAAATGGAAGAAATTTTATCGCAGCAAGAAGCAGGGCAATCCGTGCGACCGTTCCTTAATGAGACTTCGTAACGTGGGTATACACTTGATTACTATTGTGGCTACACCTTTTGATTGGGATTACTGTAACCTATATCACCGTCCCTCAGAATCCAGTGGCAAAGACAATTTAATGCATTGCTTCGAACTTGACATTTTCTACCGCCATTCTCAGTTGTATTTTGAATTGAACATCTGTGGAGAAAGCGGAGTTATACGATGCCATTGATAAATATGCTGTATTCCTCCTTAGTTGACCCACAACGAATTTCTCTTAAATCACGGAGCGTTTCAACTAAATGATGGAGAGGTAAAAGCCTCTGACCGTTGTGTCCAAGTTCGAATCCCTGTGATGCTTCTTAGAAGACCATCAACCCGGGGTTCGATTTTATAGGCACCAGGAATTTTAGGGAAATAACATGGAGCACGATGTCTTGTCTATCCCCTGATGTGCTACTATCATAGGTCAGTGAGACTAGCCTTTGGTAAGCTCCATATTTTAATCCAAACCCTTTGATTGAATACACAGTTCTATTAGATACTTCGTGATTAAGCCAACGAAAAACTTGAACATGCACATTCCGGACGCAAGTACATCGGCAAAAGTTTTTGGAATTATCTCTTTCGGTGACTGCGGTGAGGAAATATTAGGGCATTACGCTTCTTAGTATTTATTTTTCGAATTTTGAAGCAGAAGTATTGTCCGGCACTAATGCTTCCGCAGTTAGGTCCGGATTTCTATGAAAATATACTGACAATTATATTTTACGGTGGCTAAAATCAAGAATGAGCCAGATTATTAGTTATTTGGGAAAATCTACCAAAAGATGTCGTCATGTAAATCATTAAGATAGGTGGGTAATAGGACAAAGGTAGAAATGTTTCGAGAAACTTCGGAGGAAGGGTAGAGAGAAACTAGGCATTGACATTAGCCTTCTGTTAACGAATGGATCAAGGTTTTAGCATCCCACCCGACGGGCGGAGTAGCTCACTCAAGTAGGGACCGGTATTTCACTGAAGAATCCAATCATTTCCGGGATTCAAACCCGGACCCCTCGAGATGGGTAGCCTATATTGTTGCACCACACCAACTCGATACCCAGTGAATCGTGTATAGGGTCGGCGTTAGCTATCGAAACGTTGGCATTTTAACTACCAACCTAGTGGAAATACCAAAAGAATTTATTCGAATCCCTTACACCTTCCGTTCGAAGTAGGGTAATTCCAACGCCGGGTTTCTCTCCAACAGTCACCACTCCCTAAAAATTCTAACTATATATATATATATCCCACCAATCACTTGTACTGAGGGGATCGGGTTGTTGTGGTGGCTAGAGACTGGCCTCCCATCCCGAGGGCTCGGGTTCGATTCCCGGCAGTGGCGGATTTTTCAGTGGAAAACCGTTCCCCACTTGAATGCCAGGTGGAAGGCATTTCAGGTTCAGTACTCCGTCCGTCGGATGGGACGTTAAGCCATGGTTTCCTTGGTGCTTGTCGTTAAGAGTAAGCTAATGCCGACACCGGGTTTCTCTCCACCCTTCCTCCGTTCCCTGAAAACTCCTACCATTACCCAATTACCCACCCATCCTAAATGGCGCAAATGATCTCAGCTGTCGGTCGCTTCCCCTGAATAACCAACTAACCACTTGTACTGAATGATGCAAATGACCCTAACTGTCGATTCCCTCCCCTAATAAGAAGAACGGAAACAGCAACAGAAGACAACAGCAAACGGAAAAGAGATATGTTTGACGCAAGAAGAGGCGTGTTGCGTCATCAGGGAATGATTCTGTGCAACTTCGCGGCCATATCAGCTGCGATATCCTTCGTGTGATTTCGTTTTGATATCAAGCATACATCACAGACAATGGAATCAATCGATATTTCCAGGAATTCAGGCCGCAATGCATTGCATTTCCTCCTCCGGCACGCGCTTCTATGGGAATCCTCATACAGAAGAGGACAGACTAGTCGATGAAATAACGTGAACTCTTGTCTGCCTCAGTGAATGTTCGATTGTGACGTGAAATGCGGAATCCTTTCACTGGAGTTACAAGGTTCTTAAACGTCCGGGATCCACTGAGATTTTTCCTCGATGCTTCTCTGGTCGGTCGCGGCCGTCTTCCCTCCTCATTCGACTTTGAGGCAAGGGAGTTGGGGATTGGGTTGATGAGGCGGCTGGAGTACAGGCTGCCCATCCCGAGGGCCCTGGTTCGCATTCCGGAAGTAACAGATTTTTTCAGAATTGTATACCGATCTCTGAATAAGTGCTGACTGGAGAGCTCTTAAAGTGTAGTATGTATTCCGTCAGTCGGATGCGACGTTAAATCGTTGACACTTAAGAGCTTTTCCTGTAGATATAATGCTAATGAAAACGCCGAATTTCTCCTTACACAGCCTACGCTCCTAAACCCCTTTCCTATTCCCATCTACCTACCTTTCCTTAATGTCACAAACGACCTCAGTTGTCCTTTACCTCCACTAACAACAACATAAATAATGAAAAAGGATACGAATGAGACGTACGGTGACGCTGCTGTCCTAGTCCGATGTGGAAGACATCGGGGAAAAAACCTTTTTTAATATGAAATGTTGTGTGATGGAATAACGTAATGATTATATGCTAACGTTTAAGGACGATTTGGATGCAAAATGAATCAGTTCGGCTATTGTACGTTGTAACAAAGGCGATTCATTGTCAAGCATTGTTCATTCAGCTCGGAATAATTCCTACCTTCTTTAATGACATTTAGAATACGGTCATTTTCCTTCCACCTGGCCGCCAAACCAAAATTCTCCTATTCAACTCCCCTTCGTTTAATGACTTTGCTAAAGGTGCTATTAATGTCAAGTGCGGAAATGGGCACAACTGCACATGTTTGTTTCCCATTTGCATATGGCAATATCCTCGAATCGACTATTTCGGTGCCCTCTCTCTCCTAGCATGCGTGTGAGCTTTTACAATAAAGTAAAAAAAAACTAGGTGCAGTAAAATAATTTGAAAACCATTAAAACCTTTTCACATCCCTTGAGAAAATAAGGAATGCCCATTGTGTGATCAAGAAAAAATTAATTATCTGTACAAAGTAGCAAATTATGGTTTAGCACTTTCTCTTCGATGCAATTAAATTCGCTTCGATTTCTGGGAATGGAATGCCATTCAAAAACAGTTTCTAAAAAACCCATGGTGGGGAGAGTCCACACTGCTATGCAAAAAGCCGATGGACGAGTTTTTGCTAACTATTTCCGCTCCATGCGAAGAAGCTTAATTTGTCATAGTTCGCGAGAATTAAAAGGGCCCCATGAGTCTTGTACTGAAATATTTTTCCCTGTTGAGCAAAAAGTATCTTATTAATATCTGCGTAATATATGCAACACCTTAATATTTAGATAAATGAGGCATTACATAAATGTCTCATTCATAGAAGTTCAGTATATTACTCAAATTTCTTAAAAATAATAAAAAAATTCTCCACAATTGAGCACTGCCCGTCATATTGATATTTCCTGCGTTTCGGGTTAACCCATTATTTTTTGTTATCTCCTGAAATAGGATGATTCTCTAGTTATTATGGGAACAGTGGTCGCATTATGTCAGTATAATAGGCTCATCATTTCCATCACTATGCAATCCTATGATTGGTTTGACGTAGTTCTCCACTCGATTTTCCTATCGGCTAACCTCTTCATAGTACATAGGATTCATCTCCTTCACTACTTGGATAATACGATACAATTTATCCTACTAACCACGTATCATGGCTACATGTTGTAAAGGTAATATTTTCTTACTTTAATCATTCATCACATCGTATTCCAATACCCATGAAATTTCAAAAAATAGATCATGATACATAGAAGATATCTAGCGTATATAGATAATTCGGATTCGGTTTTCAGAATTCTCGTTATTTCCTTTGAAACAATGAGTCGTCCCTTATCGGTATCTCACTTATCTTGTGAAGTTCCACAGCACTTCCTTCTTTTAACATATTGCAGGGTGATCACGAGTTTAATCGTGTTTTGCGAGCCGTCTGTTAAGGACGGCTCACGAGTATACTCGTGTTCGCATGTAGTTTGCAATTGGTTGGCAGATGTAGTTTGTGGTAAAATAATTCTGTATATGCCTTTCAAATCATTAGTTAACCATGCATCTCCTGCTTTTTCACATATGCTGAAGCTGTAGGGCTAGCATTTTATGAAGCTGATGAGATATAAATTATTTAATAGTTATGTGCAAAACAGTTTGAGAAAATGCCCAGCCGCTAAGAAAAGATACAAGAGAAATTCCCGGTCTATAGTGTGTTAAGCACTTTCGTATTTCAATACTCGGTTAGTCATTCCCTCAGAGTTACATCATATCTTCTGCCTCGTGCTTCCAGAGCATTAAGTCTCATTGGGAGTGCCCTTCCACTTGTCAACACCTTTGCAGTTATTCTCTATTGTCCGATCCTTACAATGCCACGCTCCGCATGGTTTTTACGTATTCATCTTTGTTTACACACCAGTTTCCTCGAACAATAGATAGGCTTTGATTATCCGTGACCACTTCCTTCACTCCATTTCCTCATTTCCTGGAAGATGTATGTGCAATTGTAGCTTTTACTCGTTCACGAAAAACGCTGTTCCCGTCTTCTAGGTAATGAGTTCGTTTCTTCAACGTCACTTTTCGTGTTAAATTCTTGTAGTAATCTGTTAAAAACTTCCAGTAATTCCCCAACTCGGAAACGTTTCTTCGCGGCTAGTTCAAGTAATCTCGTTTCCTTCTTATTACTATAAACATTCATCACATAATATTCCAACTCCCATGCAATTTCAAATAATATTTTACGATTTGTAGAAAATGTCTGGCGTCCAAAGAAAGTTTTGAAATTAGAAAATGTCCTTCCCATATATCACTACCATGAGGTATCCTCTGGCTGTCCCTTTGATATGGGTCGATATATCGCTTAAGTTTCTAGATAAATTGAGAGCGTTTATTTCTGAGATCTGCGATTGACATCTTTGTCGTGACGTATACGATCTCCGTTTTTACCCAACGCACAAACTGGGTCTGCATAAAAACCGTGCCTTCAATGGAAAATTTTTCATATTCTTGCAAATTAGTGCATCCCCTGGCAATGAGTGCATCCCCTGGCAATGAGTCCATCGCCATTGGCGAAACGGAGTATTTTTGCCATCACTCTATTTACTCGAATGCCTTCCCACGTCATTTCCTTGACTTCTTTTTGCTTCAGGACTTGGAAAGCAGTGCGCCCCGGCCGCTCAGATTTTTCCTTAGCGTGCTTCATTCGAGGGGTGCGACCACCTCTCGGAACGGAAAATGGTTAGGGAGAGAGAAAAAAAAAGTTTGAAGGGGGAAAGAAAGAAAAAATACCGAAGCGCAAGGTCACTCATTCATTTCTGATTGCAGCCACTCCAAAGGACCCGGTTGAATAAAAAAAACGATACTCTGGGCGTATCCGCGGGCACCCTTTCAGAGAGAGAAGAAAGTTGGCGAGAGAGCGGGGAACTGAGGTAAACGTCGCGGCGAGAGGGAAAAGGAGGAAGATATGATGGCAGGGGAGGTGTGGGACGACAAATTGGACGGCTGGAAAACTTGGCTGGGAAATTTATCAGAGTGGAACTCGGAGAAAGAAGCCGGCCGGCTACCCTCTTCTCTGATGGTTAGTGGGAGGGGAGGGATGATGGGCAAGAGAGGGGGAGGGGTGGAGGGGCGGATTTGAGGGAAAGGCGGTGATTTCCGCGCGCGCTTGCCGCCTCCTACTCCTCCTCCTCCCCAGGCGAAATGTGGGACGAGGGCAGGGGTGGAGACGTTTGTTTCGGGGGAGGAAGGCGTGTTTCGCGCTGAATGGAACCCGAAGGGAGGCGAGGATGGAATGGCGAGATGGACATTACGGTCTGAAAAACAACAGAAGGAACGGGAGTAAGTCGAGAGGGGCGGAGGAAGGAGGAGAGATTGGCGTCTCCAGGTGCACCATCGCTCGGAAACTGTTGGTGCCCTCTGGACGAAAGGGCTGTCCGATCGGCCATGGGGTACTTGCCCAAAGTCAAGGTCTTTCCAGCTATAAGGTGGGTTTACGTATCTCTGTCGACGGTCATAAAAGCCGACTTCGAAGCGAGGTTATATTATGCTGGTCATTGAAAGTGTTCCGAGGGATATTGGTGTCGCTGTAAACTGCTTCCCGGAATTGTGTCAATGATATGGAACTTGTTTCAGTAGAATATTGCGTGAAGGTTTGGATAAGAATATTTCTCAGTAGACGAGCGTCTTATGTTCTAGTAGTTCAAAATTGGATCTAAAACGCCCGACCTACGTAGATAATGTCCTAAATCAATCCTTATTTTACATCGGGCATGCTTTCATGCAAAAGTCAATCCAAGGACAGCTAATGCCGATTTAATGAGGCATTGATTAGTCGTTAAAAGCAGAATCATGTTTGGCAATAATGCAGGAAGTTATGTAGTGCAAGAATAAGCCAGTACCGTTGCCCGCTTCTTGTGTGCGAGAAACTTTCGTGCAAATCCTAGGTGAAATAAAATGCCATAGAAAATTGTTTAGTTTTTCAGAGAAAGCAGTGTGCCCACATATGTTATATAGGAAGACTGAATCAAAGAAAGTCGAGGAAATTGAGGAAATGTGTCTAACACTATAGATATAGTACATTTGTTTTCATTGCAATATGTTCCTACCCCATGGGTTAAAGTAATCGAAGCATGAAGTGCGCACACTTCCAACTGAATTATTTGTCACACCTCAATGCTAGACGAACGTTACCATTAATGGCTATTGCAAGTTGTAGTAAAAGTAAAAATTGTGATAACCCCTACATTATGTGGGCAGCGAAAATCATGAAATTTCCTGGGCTAAATTCAAGAATGTGTGGAAAACATTGGCAGTTACACCCGCAGTTTCTCTACTGACTACACTGCGAATCACCTCGAGGGTTAATGGGAGGGGGGAGGAAGAAAATTAAGAAACGTGCATCGTATACATGCATTATTTGATAAATATGAATGAAATTAAGGTTTCAGGTGCTAATTTATGGAATTTGCTTTCATGCATAATGAATGATAGTATGAATGATGATGCAGAATGAATGATAGTATGAGTGATGATGCAGAATGAATGATAGACGCCGGGTTTCACTCCACTCTTCCGCCTTTCCCTGAAGAATGCCTACCTCTGCCTAATTACCAGTTTAGAGTGGTGGGAGGGAGAGGTTTTCTGCTCGTAAACGTGTGAGGGGGGGGGGGGGTGGAAAAGAAGATGGTTAGGTGGGGGGGGCGTGGGGGGAGATGGACGGGGGGGGGGGGGGGGGCGGTGGAAGTAGAGCCGTAGAGAGTAGGAAGTAGAGTGCATTTACTGAAGGCTCTACTTCCACCGCCCCCCCCTCCAATCAACACTCTTCCCCACCCAACCACCTTCTTTTCCACCTCCCCCCCCCCCCCCCCCCACGCCTTAACGAGCAGAAAACCTCTCCTCCCCAACAACCTCAACTGTATATAAGTGACAACATTTCTATAATTTGTACCTGTTGATGACGTTAATCGTCGAAACCATGGTCGTAATGGTGTGAGATTAATAATTGTGGAAATATAAAGTTTATTCTATCATTCATTATGCACAAATATTGAATGATGATTTGATGATCTGCGAGCTTGCAGATAGCATGAGAGAAGATTTAAATACTTCTTTTAGGTGCTGTACAGAGTACTCTACCTGCGGTAGCAAATCATGCGATACAAGATATGCATTTACGCATCTCTTCATGTGTGAATGCGTTGTAGAGTTTAATATAGTGGGAAACAATAACTTTTGAGCCGTTCAGCTTTACCTGAGGACGAATTTCTTGGGTCATTAACAATTTTTCATATTGGATTTTGTGGATTTGATAGTTACAAAACCATGACCCATGAAATTAGCCAGGAAGTTAAGAAAGATCGGATGGTTTCCCGGTGTATGGTTTTGGCGAAGGCTGTTCGAGTACTGCACTGGGTCAAAGTCTGCATTGCTACGACGTTTCGATGGTCGTGTCGTTCCTCTTGAAGACGATGGGCGACTCGATCATCGAAATGTCGGCAGCAATGCAGAATTTGATCCGGTGGTATACCCGAAAGGCCTTTGCCAATAGCAGGGAAGTTCTTCTTTTTGTGAAATTCTATGTATGAAGTGACAAATGAAGAAGTTTTGTGACAAAGTTGACTGAAGTGACAAAGAGGAAGAAGAGTGGGAGAAAAGAGATGTCTACTGGAAACCGTAAAAAGGCGGGGCAATTTAATCGGCCGCATCTTAAGACACAATGGCCTGGTGAAGACAATCGTCGCGGGAAAAGTGAACGGGAAGAATGGAAAAGGCAGGCCTCGTATGAGAGATATGGAGCAAATAGTGAAGGATGCAATAGAGAGTAGCTACGTCAATATGAAGAGGTTGGCCGATAAAAGAATCGAGTGGAGGGCTGTGTCAAGCCAATCCTAGGATTGTTGACCGAAGATGATGTTGTGTGAAGCTGTGATTCTTCATTTCACCCGACTTTAAATTTGCATTTTTTTTTATTTTGAAATAACGTACCTACTTACTTTCACTGTCATGGAATATTTTTTTAATGAGCCGTCCATCGATCGGCCCAGTCTAGGGAGATGAGTCTAAGAAAAATCTGCGCGGGAAAGTAGATACCCGATGGAATCTTCCACACTTCGAAGAGCTGAATCGGTCCCTCGAGGCAGTGGAATTCCCTCGATAACCTCGACTAATGGCCGGAGTACTTCCGCCCCCAACAGGTGGAGAGACAAGCTGACGTCGGTAATCACTGTCTTCGTTCGTGGCTCCGTCGAACTTTATGGGGCAAAACCTGGAGACGAAAGGATGAATCGATGACATTCGCTCCGAAATTTAGTCGGAAAGACCGAAAAACAATACCCAGGTGCTCTAAAAGGCCGAGTTTCACCAAAAACTTTAATAGGCGTCTCACTTGAGAGTAAAACTATTGTGCTCCTCCCTAAGTATTCGTCTTTTGAATGGGGAAGATGATTCTATGCAGGTTGTAAAGAACGGTGTGAATCGTTCGTTCTGCACCGTGAAAATACTACGAAGTACAGCAGGAGTAGAAATAAATTCCACTACTAATTAATATAGACTTGAAAGAAGCGTCGGGAAAGCCATACAAGCATGCTGGTGAACGAGAGTGATGGCACAAGTCCTCGGTCCCCACGAGTGATGTGTGGAGAATACTTCAAGTGTAGTAGAATAGAATAGTATTTTTTTCAAGAACCTCGTCCTTCGAACTTTAGGTTCAAATATGTTACAGTTATGGCATTATTGCCCTCTCCCAGTTACAACATTACACAGTTACAAAGTTTCAAAACATTACAGAAGACCATTACAACAATAATGAGTGACATATATGAAATAATGAGTGAACGGTTGGCCGGGGTACCAAAAAATAACAGTCCTCGTCACCTACCTCAATCGCGCCGACCTCCACCCCAATAAGTATTACTTCCTGGATGCAAGTTTTAAGTTTACACATATTGAAGTAGGTACTCCGTCCGCTGTATGGATCATAAAACGGTGGATCCCTAGGGCTTTTTCGTGGGTTAACGTCGACGCCGGGTTTCACTCCACTCTTCCGCCTCTCCCTGAAGAATGCATACCTCTGCCTAATTACCAACCCACGTAAAGAAATGAGAGTCGCTGTACCGAGCACTGTGGTCATAACCTTCACTCATATGCAGATAACCAGGGCCCTTGTTCCTCCGGGTGATGGGTTGCATAATTGTTGGCGTCCTCCCGTCGCCAAGTCACGGCATCTTCGCTTGTGTCTGAAAAATATTTGAAAGGCTGATGGACAGATTCTACCTCCGAATGCCGCTACTCACTGTCAACGCGACTGCTTATTTGACGAGTAAACTCGCTTATTTCGCAGAAAACCTGTAACTTTAGAGGTTGACCCACAGTACATCTATATCGTAATGGCGCAAATGACCTTAGCTACCGGTTGCCTCCCTATAATGACTACTATTGATGATAAATATATTATTGATAGAAATGGTGAAAGAGAAGAACTTTTGATAACCGTCCCTCTTGGTGTCTTCTCCTCGTTAATTTTTTTTTGCTGCGATAGAGAAAGATTGCAGATGCATGAGATTTCTTATCCCTCCAATGGTGGAAAAATGCTCTGTCCGGTGTCGCTTGCCAAAATACAACCTTGATTTCGTTACATGGTAATAAATGGTTACATATTTCGACGAGAAAAAGTAGTATTATATTGAGAGAAATGGTATAAACCATCCTGATATTTTTCACGTATAAGATCACCACAGAAAAAAATTTGAAACCATAATGACTCTAACAGCATCCAACCTACCACAACGAACTTTTCTGCGAACTGATTCTGGAAAAAATGGGCTAAATATAAGATAAGACCATGCAGTCAAGGGCAGGTAAGCGAACAGCATTGGATGAAATGGACAGGGAGAACCTCGATTACATGGCCTTCATTGCAAGTACAAATTTTTCTTCAACGACGTGCTATATTTTCACTTAATGTAGTCCTGGAAACGCCATTAGTGCAGTAGCTAAAATTTTCGCTGTTACGTACTTGCACAAGTTTCGTAATAGCGCCACCGTGAACTTGAAACACTGCTTACCTAGCCAAGATTAAAGAGATTATTCCAAATATAATTTCTTAGTTTGGGAAATAATCCAATAAATCATGCAGTGGGCAATAATCATGTCATGTTCTTGTACTTACCAAGAGAGACTGGTAATTTTTATGCACTGTAAAAAGTTGATCTGATTTTCAGTTCGATCTGAATTTAAGCGCTGTCTGGTTGTAAGGCAGGAACACGGATGCAAGGTGCGGAAGAGGCAGGAACATGGATGGTTGGTACAGGAGCAGTTGAGCAGGAAGCAGAGGAAGCAGGATTCTGGATGGTCTGATTTTCAGGCGTTCACCTGCCTTATTTTTAGACAAGATATTACTGCTGAAATTCAACATACCCTGTCTTAAAATTGTTGCATCTGAAATTCAGATCGCTTTTGTACCTTAAAATCAGATCTACTTTTTACCGTGTGGCACTGGGATATCCACGAGCCCATTAATGCGATTTAGGTAGGATAAGCAGCAATCCAAATCAATGCAGCGTGAATGATCATGGAAAGTTATCCCAACGTGAAGTTCCTTTCACCGTTGCCAACTTTGAAAATTTGCGGTTAAGTTCCGGGAAAAGCATTCAGTTCATGAGATTCCAGGAATTTGTTTTTGTGGATGGATCATCGCTATTTTTTATCCAGTCGCTGATTTAAGTGTACGTTTTGATCCCTGGGGTTCTCAATTTTTTGTGTAAAAATAGGAATCGCCCCGCAATTTCTTTGAGGCAGTGGAAAAACAAACCCAGTTTCCGATAACTTCTCTTCGCTTTGGACCGGAAAGCAGTGAACCGAGCTCTTCGACTTTCCACGAGACCGGAAAAAATTCTCCCGGGATGGAGGGCGCTCTTGTTTTTCAAGGCCGGAGAATGTGTGACCCACATAAAAAAAGCATTTCTTTTCCTCCTACTGTCTCTTTCTCATCTTGACTTCGTAAAATTGATGTTTCCCAAGGCTCTGGATATGACCCCATCTTCTTTGGGAATATTTTTTACGCGATCCTCTCAAACTGTTGGGGCCTAACACATTTACTTGCACATGTGGAGTTCAAACCTGATATTATCGTTGATGTATGAGACTTGTAGGAATCACTTACCACGTCATTCGATTCTTTAGGCATAACAAGGATGTATTCAATGTTAGCCCTTTTTTCTCTACCACCTGTGGTTAACCACGAAATTCTGTTAGCCAAGATGTTGCTCCCCTTGGAAGGAAGTGGGTGGTTCCCAATGAGGCTTCACCTAGAAATTAACTCTAGTATACTCATAGCCGTATACTTCACCCAATCGGCCACTAGTCCATCCTCATATTCTTTTAATTTTCAATTTTTATGATTATGAGATAAAAAGTGCTTTAGTGTTCGCTTATGGTTAGGTTTGGTTCGGAAAACATTCAGTTCAAAGGGAATATTTTAGCAACCAAATGCATGTTTTAATCCGCTCTCGATTGATTATTTAACATTATAATTACTGATTTTTAACTTTCCCTCAAAAAGTGATGGACTTATACTGCAATTATAATGTTTTTTATTAAATTTATCAGATAGCAATGAAACGTTAAGGAAGCACTAAAATCAAGTGCATGGATTTCCTGTCGCCTGAAAATGACATGAAACATCTCACAGTCAATGATAATTACTGATGGTATAACATTACGATTCGATTTCCTGAGCGGAAATTGAAGATCGATCATCTTCCGTTTAACAATTTCACTAGTGCTTAAGTTCCATCAAATCATTAACTGTAAGGTTTCTTGGAGAATTACATGTTTAAAAAAGAATTTGACACACCAATCATAAGAATGTTGTCTGAATGATGTGGTTCGCAATCATTATATATGCAGAGTGACTAAAGAAATGTGGAGTATATTCACTGATCAGGTGCTTCTGGACGATGAAAAGGTCGTCCTAAATACTTTGACATTTCAAGTACCTGGGGTCAAGGAAACCGATGTGTTGATTTTATTTTTTAAGTTTCGACGTTAATTTATCTTAATGTGGATCTCGATTTTCTCTCTTTCTCTCAAGGGCGGCGAGGGACGGGATCCTGGATATCCTGAAGGAGGCGACGCGGAGGGATGCCAACGCGAAGGACGAGGATGGCATGACTCCGACGCTGTGGGCGGCCTTCGAAGGGAACCTGGACGCTCTCAGGCTACTAGTCGGCAGAGGGTGAGTTCCTTATCCCAACGCTCGTGGGTTCGTGATGCCGCCGCCATCACTCTTGCTCCCTGACCTTTCATCTGCGCATTTATCGACATAGAAGACTGCTAGCCGTGGGGTATGGTTGGCTGAGGGCAACTCTACAACTGGCATGCTTTTACATCCAGTGAAAATTCAAATCCGGATAACCTTCTCGGCAACTTCGATTTCATCCACTATTGTATCTCTAAGCACGCGGGAATAATTACGTTTTAAACCTCACTTTTAGGCACTTCTATCTATCTTTTTAATGTCATCTTTATGATCTAGTCCACCGTAGTGTTATGGAGTCTTTATTATAAATTTAATTGCGTGTCCAGTAAAATCATTCCTCTTTAAATTTCTGGAGGGGACTTAGTCTCCACTGCAAGCTACGATCAGGCAGAGATCCTCAATCGAGTATTCCCTCGCTTTCACCGCAGTGTGCGTGGCGATGAGGTGCACCCTTCTTTACTCTCAACACCCACGACCGGTCAGATTCCGGAGATTGACCTTCAATAGCAAATTTACTCCTGGTATTCTATTCGATCTACATTAGCGAGAAAATAATCCCGTAGAATTCTTAAGTAATGGCTGAAAAGAGTCCTTCATTGCGCCTTGAATAAGTTCAAGAACCTATTACTGCCATGAATACGCGTAAAGCTGTGTCTAATCTTAACCAATTTATGGATATCATTACATCTCGGAGATGTTAGATAGAATTTAAATTTTCGACCGATGGTTGGTTCAATCAAGATAGCTTCGGATTGCTACTGACCAGTGAAGTATTAGAATCAGGGATTAAAGTACTTCACTGCTTAGGCATACTACAAATTATTACCTTAATTTAACAATTAGAAACACGTTTTTTATGTGCCCGAGAAGAGATTCAAACACACGAAATTTAGACCTGCGAGCTATGGATTTGTCCTGCGTTGTGTTGCGAGGATCATATCCTGCATTGTGCCTTCGCTCTCCAAGCATGCGCTTATCGCGAACTGACGTCGAATGAAAAACTGGTCTGCAATGGAATTTGAGTTGATGATTAAGAATGTAAGTTAAAGTTCACCGTTAACTGATGCTACCGTCGTATGGAATTCATGAATTGAGAAGAGTTGGTGCTTTATCTTTTCCACCTCCGTTTCTCCATCGAGTCCTATCATTCAAAATGTCTGTGTAAAGCATGGGCGTAGCTGTAGGTAAACCAAAGGAATCATCCATTTGAATGCGAAAACACAGAGCTTCCGTATATCACACCGAAGCTAAAAAGATGAAAGCGTGCTTCAGTTTGACATATTTTTTTCCGATCCTTGTTCATTGTAGAGCATAGACAGTGAATGGGATTCCGTTTCTCCGCCAAGAATTTTAGATTCTGTTCTTACATATACGTCTCCGCACGTACATTGGTGCTGTACTGTATTTATAAATTCTATCCGCGCCGTTGCAAGCAGAGTGACAGTCCTCTTAGTCAATCACACCAAAGGACTGTGATTCTATTTCGGGTGATGGCAGGGCTATTTCACCCATAATTCATTTATAATAGAGTATTCCTTTATTGTGATACTTTGCTTTGTACTCGAAAGGGAATGATACCATACTTTTGGAATTTTTACGCTGCTTTGGGTTCACAACCCCGTCTCAAAAACGTACTTAGAAACAATCGTTCTTCGAAAAAAGCAAAAATTAAGCTTTAATGAATATCAATCCATATTTTTAAAAAATAAAAGAAATTGGAATACTTTTCTCATTCACGCTAGCACTTTTATGACATTTTTTGTGCTTAGTAAGATATACAGATTACAAAATACCTGGATATTTATATAGATATATATCCACCGAGAAAAAAATGGCCACTGCATTTAAGGTGTAACCTCCATCTTTCGTCTTCACTGCCGTACTCTCGTCTCGAAAGCCAACATCCTACTTTCCATATGTTCCCAAGTCGCGTTCCCCTTTCCAGATAGAGAAGATCTCTATCTACGTTCTTTATAATTATTTATTTTTTTCTCGAGTTATGATCACCTTCCCAGCATACGACAATGTACATCGCCCACAGAATCTACACAGTGATGCTGCTCCCCTCGATTTGGTCGGTATGCCGGAAAGGGAATTCCTTTGGGTAACGAGAGAGTTACACGCTCCGGCAGCTTCGGAAATCATTCTTTGCGGCAAAAAAAGACTAGATAATTCATCTTATCGCTTGACTCAATGAGGACTAAATCGCTCTTCATCAAAACGTCATGCTGATTGCCATAGCTGTATTTTAATAGTATAGGTGTCCGGCATTCTCACTAGTAATTTAAATCCAACAAAATTTTTGGAGGTGAAAGAGTCCAAAGCGTGCAGGGGCTCATGAATTTTTTGTTCGTGAATTTCTTGAGAAACATAATCCTTTGCTTTAATGTTCGTTGTGCCATGTGACTGAAGCCATCTTAACACGTGTTTCCTTTTTCAACCTAGCTGTCTAAGTACAGAATTTCAATTGTGTGAAGACAAAAAATGTTAACTTTTAATTTAAATCTTGAATTTCACAGCCTTCAATCATATACTCGTTTGCATAGAAGTGTGCCTCACCATACGGAATCCAGGGTTGGGAGGACATTACATTTTACTTTATCAACTAACGTATCTCAGACTTATCCCTGACTTCGAATCACTAAATCTTTAAATACGACAAAAAACTGATTTCACTAGGCGATCATGCCACGAATTTAATTCACATGTTGCTTTACTCTAGCAATGACTTGTTTTATCCAGCATTTTATTCTTTGTTTTCTGATTGAATAATGTTAGTATTGAAGTATTTGAACCTTCAATTAAATGGAAATATTGACATAAATAAGGAAGGCAACTGTTTTCAAATGACGCTCTAACTTTTGAGGTTGTATTGTATATTAATAGTCAATTCTCGGTGAATAAAAAATCATGACACCATTGTCACCACAATATATTGCAAGAAATGGTGCATGATGGCACAATATATTACAAGAATATTCATTTACCCTGAGGAAATTACATTTCACTTTATTAACGAACGTTTCTCAGAGACTTACCCCTGACTTCGAATCACTAAATCACATTTATTATGCAGAGCAATATAATTAAATTAAGTTTTGGTGTGGTAATGACCACTCTACCCCCCATACGAATATGTGCCCAAAACATCCTAAGTATAAATTCTGTCCAATTGCAACCACGAAATATTTAGGGTAAGAATATGTGCCATCCCCACGCTATGAAATATATTATTATTTGCATAAATGTTTGACCATGCTGTGGTGAACGCCTCCTAAAGTATATTTTAATTGAAATATCGATATGCAGTTGTTGAGACCCTGACCTTTGTATGAGCCGTCAGATATGTAAAACAGCATTGATGTGCTCCGGTCCCTAAACATATTAGGTTACTCCCTCTCCTTTAAAAGACTAAACATGTGCCAGTCTTTCTAATGCATCAGTCGCACTCACTTTTTAACTCATCCTGACTTACCTAATTTAATCCAGAGCCTTGCGACAACTGCGTTGTCATTGTGCATTCGTGTATTTGGGTCCGGGGTCGACATCCTTAGCTGTGTGTGCGTTTTTTTATCCGCCCCGGATGACGGAATCTTTGGTAGGGAGCGAACTTTTAAGGTGGAGGAGGACCAAGACGAGAGAGTGAGTCACGGTCCAACGGATTCCTATCACTTCCGAAAGCAAGTGCCAAGAAATCGAGTGAAACGTGGGAAATTGTGGAAGGAGTTATTCTTTTCCGCGCGCTGTCGAGGCGTCGGTGACTCGACGTCGTACCTCACGGGGGAAAGGAGACCGTTTTTGGTACGGGAGGCAAGCGGCTTGTGGACGGAAAAAACGTGTGAACATCAGCATCGTGAGAGTCACGAAAGTCCGTTCACGGTGTAGGATTTGAGGGGACTTATTTCCTGGTCACCGTTCTTTGCCGGAAATCGGCATCGGAAGGTAATTCTCTTAGCCTCTAATGTAAGGCAGTATGAAGAATAAGTTATGTATCTGAATACGGCAGCGGCGAAGCTTGCCTCTCATGTTTTGCAGATGTGCCAGATTGATACTTGCTATAATGAAAAAGAGGAGGAAATTTCACTGAACTGAAAAGTGAGAGAAAGTAAGGTAAAATTAATATGTTAATCCAAATAAGGTTAAATTGGCGTTCACAAAGACCAGACTTTTGTTCCGCGACTTACGTTTGCACCGGTGTTCTCAAATATCGATGTGATAAATTACGGGAACTTAAAGGATAACTTCTTACTTAATCAATGCGTTACCGCGTTTTGGAGATTGATTGACAAATTGAGGAGCGATAGTAGTTGTGACGAGAGGATGAACATGTTATTAGTCTTTGTATATATTTTGTGTCCACGGCTGCCATCGTATTTCCAAACTGTTTCTATGTTTCGTATTTTTCGCGGTGATGGTCATTAATTCCGTTTAATAGGTATGAGTGATAATTCGAGAGAAAATTATTACTTATACGCCAGTTTAGTTCGTTACTGTTACTGAATAATGTGAGAAAAATATAATGTCGAAGAATATAATGCAAGAGAAATTATATTTATTAACTGATAGAAACCAAAGGAAAACAAATGTCTCGATGAGGATTGGGAAAGAGCAGTGGGTTATGATATAAATGACAAAGAATATACAGTCATTGACAGAAAACTAGTATTAAAGGCCGTATCAATCAATGTTTCTCATTGGATGAGTTTCGTTAGTACTGATGACATAACGGTATGTAAATATCTAATTCATCAATCAAATCTGCTTTTAGGGAACAAAAGTCGCTAGCTATATCTAACCATTTTCAGCATGGTTTTTAATTTTAAAGTTTTAAATCAAAGAGATTATTCAGTTCCCTAATTTTATATACATCCATTCAACTTTGTAAGTTAGTACTGGCTGGCCTTAATGGCGTGAGATACTGGATGCTTAGTTATTAACATCACGCAGTTTTACTGCAGTATTTGTTATAAAAATGCATCCTGATTAATGATCGGTAATCGTCTCGATTGTAATTACTAGGTTTCATCCAGAGGAAAGGGAAGGTACTTCGTCTCTGATCTGCTGTGATTAGATACGGCCATTTCGAATCAAAATCGCAAGAAAAATAACCCGCAGAAGATGAATTACGCAGCCGGAGGAAACTTTTCATTTCCTTTCTTTCCCGGTGCGAAATTTTAACTTTTCCCAGCACATCTATGGCAACGAAAACGAGGGGGGAGAGCCAAACATCAACATCGAGTGAATCAAACTTCCTATGTTCGTCTAATGTCCGAAACAAAATTCATTCGGCGCAGAGAGAGAGGAAAAGAAAGAAAAAACTATCCTTTTTCCCGTTACCGAAAACGCAAACAGCGTTCCCTCGAAAATGGACGACTCCCATTCTTCTCGATGGACGCGTACCTAAATTATCAATTCAACTTCCCCCGGCGGAAATTACAAAACACGCTCGGTATTTTACTTTCGCGCGCCTTCGGTGATGAATCGGAGGCTTTCTTGTCTCGTGGGTCGAGATGCCCCGTTATAATACGACAACGGTCGAAAGAATCATACTTCCCGTGCTGGGGCATTCATCCGCTCTCGTAATTTCTCATCTCGATCTCGCATTTGCTTATTCCCTGGCAGGAGGGAAAAAAACACTAATAGGTTGGCTTTCTTTTACAGAGCAAGAAACTTGGCTGCAGATCTGAGGCCTGCCGTTTTCCATAAATAATACTAGGTCTTCCCCCAACTTCTAGTCATCTTCTAAAAATGTTCAGTCTACCCTTTGATTTTTTCTCTTTCAGAACAGACTGCTAGGAGATCACATCTTTCCATTGTATCGAATAGTTTCGAGCACAAAAATAGAAATTTGGAGTGTTGGTGGAAAAATCGACCATTTATCAGAATCGGTTGATAATGTTTTTCTTCCCTTACTCACAATTAACTGTATATTTGCGTTTTCTCTGCACCGCTTTCCTTACAGAAAATATATTAACCCCAAAATCATTAATTAAAATTCGAACTAACGTGTTTTTAATGCCCTAACGAGAATCTTCATCAGTGATCCCGAGTTAATTACATTCAACCTGTCTTCAGTCTTCCTTCTTAATTTGTCTTTCATTCGAAGAGGAAATCTCTTCTAGCTTTAGGATTAAAAAGTTGATTATTTATTTTTTAAGGTCGTTAAGAATGTACTTTGGTTAAATTATCTTCTATCCTCCAAAAATCCTAAGGTCGAAAGTGCCAGCGTTTTTTCAGTGCTTTTTGTTTACGGTTAGCACTTAGCATATGCTTTTGGGTTGGACAACAGATGATAGGCAAAGAAGGAATATGATAAAGAGAGTTTAAATTTAAGAGTTTAAAACTCCTGACTACGGAAACAGAGAATGAAAGTATTAAATAAAGGCGGAATTTAATGAGGTAAATTAAAGCACTAGTGGAGAAAAACACCTGGAGAAATAAGGTCATTAAAAATGAAAATACATATTTTCAATTTTTAAATTCACTGGATAATACTACACCGGCATTTTCTTTTGGTTCGTTCGAAGCTTTAAGAAAGAACCGGGTGTCATTGGGATAGGTATCAGTCGTTTGGAAATGGATTTCACTAAGGCATTTTTAATATAAGGTCTAGCTTGTAGATGGAAAAGTGGACTAATTAGTAGGGATCCGATAGTTCCGAGTGAGCTATGATTTCTGTAAGCATTTAAGACATCTTTATTTTGTGACTCACTAATTAATGTATCTGTATACCTCTTTGGAATGTATGCGAATGAGACTTGTAATAAATCCACGTTTATTGATTCATTATCTTGCGCACACAAAATGCTCTATTTTTTTCCTTTCTATTTCTCTCTCCCTCTCTTATCCGATATCTGCATGTCCCTCTATAAACTTCTGCACACCCCCTTTTCCGGTTATTTTTAATTTTTTTCCGTAAATGAAGTCTAGTGAAGATATGATGTTACATTCTAAATCCAATGTTGATGTAATAGAACTTTCAGAGAGCAACGTAGGTATCGTATTGTTGAAGTTAACCTCGTCTTCGGAGATAAGAATTAGGTTTTGAGGTGATCCGACTGCTTAGACTATATATTGCACCTCCTTCGAGAATTTCACCCTAAGATCTCCATGGCCAACTGCGGTAACCAGGTCACTAACGTACCTGGTAACCCAAAGGTCGCGGATATGAATGCCACTTTGGACATAGATGTTGTGTGTATTAGGGTAATTATAGTAGCGTTACATTAGGTACTTAAGTCGGAGAAGAGACAGTTTGGATGGAATGATGAGAGGTTGGAAGTACACTGAGGCGAAGAACAGTAGTATGATAAGGATAGAAGGGTTCTTCTATATGAGAAGGACGAGAGAAATATTTTAGTAGCAGCATTAGGTCCTAAGGTGCTCCTATTTCTGAAGTTAATCTGCACCAAGGTTGGGCGTAATGGGACTAGGGTAATCCTGGCGTACCAGAAGTAGTACCTACTGCTTGGGGATAATTTGAATTGTTTTATAGAGTGGGCTTGCCAATTGCTATTGCAAAATCGTGAATCTTGAAACGATGTAGCTTTAGGCCATGAACCATCCACATCCGAGGGGGGTTTCGAACCCGCGACCTTGGGATTGCCAGACGAACGTGTCATCGACCTGGCTACCGCACGTAGCTTGTGTATGAGGATTAAGAGCTTTGGTTAGAGGATGCGATATATTCGTCACCTTTGGAACACCTGAAACCCAAGTCCACTACCTACTGCTGCGTCTAGGGCTGGGCGGTGCAGGAAATGCTGAACCGGTTCTCGGTTCTGAAAAAAACCGTTTGCGAAGGCGGTGCACCGGTTCAATAGATCGAACCGGTGTTTTCTACTGAACCGGTTTTTTCTACTGAACCGGTGTTTTCTACTGAACCGGTGTGTTCTACTGAACCGGCGTTTTCTACTGAACTGTATATTTTCTAGTGAACCGCGTTTTTCTCATCCAAAATATTTTTTTGGTCAAATTCTTCTAAATAACGCGGGTATGCTTTCCAAAGCTTAACAGTAAAATGTGAGAATTTTAGCGAGAACCAATGGTTTCTGTACGAGGTCTGGGCTACACATACATTGGTTTTCTGAAGTGTTAAAAAATGCACCTAAATTTGTTGATCTGCCGAATTCGAACCTGCCGCGTGAACGGCGATGAAATTCACATTATTTTTTAATGAAGACATTGCAAAATTTCCTCTGATATTTATTTATTTAGCACAACGCGTTTCATTGTTAAAACAACATTAGCAATTGGCTTGATCAGCCTCGATGATATTGCTATTGTAGCAAAAAAAACGCATCGTGCTAAATTAATAACTCATCCTTGGTGAATGAAAAGCTCCCTAGAGGCAGAGCGACTGGTGTCTACGCACGGACGAAATCTTTCCACTTAATGTGATCTGATTTACGTGCCTCCAGAGAGGTGAGATGTGTGGAGAGGCTGATTCCTTCGTCTGTGATTCATAGTTATCTGCCTTTCTTAGTCGACATTTCCTTTCTCTTTCATCGTGGCAACGATTACGAGGCTGACTCTGACGCCTGTGTTTTCTTTGGTGGCTTAATTTTTTTCCGCCTGGGGATCGTCTCTTCGCTGATTCCCTATTTACTTGGCCATGACTTCTAGCTCACGTGAGTTGTCCGACAAGCAAATGTAAGGCGCTCTGATAGAGAGGAGTAAAATCAGTTCAGATACAATTTCCAAGGATTTAATTGGATACCCTCTGGTTTCCTGCTCCTAGCAGGAAGAGGAAAAATTTCTCAGTTAATTTTTAATGCAAGAAAATAATTGGGAAGATATCGATAATGCTTATCATCCTTTGCCTTTCACGTGTGATTTAGTTGGTGAATAAATAGTGCCAGTTCAGTGTTCTGAAATATTTCAAGTTACTTTTCCGTGACAGTTTTATTTCAATTGAGGTTGCTGAAACAAAGTGATCGGAACGGTGGGTATTGGAAAAGCTCAAAGGACAACCCTCGAATATCGAAATTGAATGCAAGAGATTGACAAGCCAACAAGAAAACCCAAAACTGGAAGTCGCAAGAGCCATCGATCCGCTAAGACGTTTACGTCAAAGTCTGCACTAAGTCTTCAATGCCTTCCCCATTAAAGCACCCTGAGCAATTAAAATACCTTCGATTAAAGTTACCCCGAAGGCATGGAATTGAGTGGACGCATATACTGCGTCGCATACTCTTGAGGGGTTAAAACGCAGGCATCCTTTTTTTACTGAACAGTAGTAGAGCATGTTTGGGGAGCCAATGGGTTTTAGGGCGCCGCTTGATTTGGACCGCGCCGAAGGCGCTTCATTCCTTCCGTTCCGGTGAACAAAATTCACCCCAACCGGAATTATACAGAGGTAGCTCGAAAAAATATAAAATTTACTGTTGTTTGCGTTGGTGGTTGTGTGTGTTTTGTTTGTGTGAAATTGAAACTTAAATTTATTTACAATTTTACAACTCCTGCTTTAGAACATTAATTGCAGGAGCGCTAGAATTAGAGAACTAAAACTAATTATATAATGTATATATATTATTTATTTTTTTTATTTTTTATTTTTTCCCTTTTGCTTCCTTTCCTTTTTTTTTTTTTTTTTTTTGACATGAACAAGGAGGAAGTGGTGGGCCTTCTTTTCTGGTTTTGTGTTTACTTTTTTTTCTTATTTTTTCATTTTTTTGTCATTTTCTTTTTTTGGGAATCACCTGCTTCGGAGATTCCGGCCATCTTTTCCAACAACATAACATAATAATAGTAATAATAAATTGTTAAACAATGTAAAAACTGACAAAAACAGTGAATTATATTTTTTGGCACGTATTTATATGATGGACGTGTCCAAACTCCGCTTGGTACTTAAAGCGGCGCAAATCAAAACTCTTTGCTCCGAAACGGTACGACCCCGCTGGGGCCGGTGTGGACCGAGCGGAGTCGCAGCGCTTTTGGAATGACAATTACAGTAAAATGATTATAGGAAGATGAATAAACCCTTTAAAACTTAATGACTAAAAGAGAATAGGATAGACTCATAGACGAGTTATGGTTTGAGGCAGTGTATGTGTGGTTTTGACAGCGGGATCGTAGTCCCAGATGTTTTCAAGAAGTGTGTTCCTAGTGTTTTTAAGTCTGTTTTTGAAGTTAAAACAGAGTTTCGTAATGAAATCATTTATTGGGATTATTTTATGAGCCTGATGAACCTCTGCTATGGGCACCAATCTGGTGAGTCTGAGAAGACTTCGGATGGAATTGTTTTGAAAAATTTCCATTTTTTTCCGGATAGTGATATTTTTTGCGAAAATCTCGCATCCATAGGTTAAAACCGGACGCACGGCTGACACGTACAAACGTATTCTCGTCTGGTGAGAGAGCGGGGAACCTTCGTTGCACAATTTTTGAACGGCTATTTTCGCTCTTAGCGCTTTGAGTTTTGCGTATTTTAAATGTTGCTGGTATGTAAGCTGGCTGTCCAAAATTAATCCTAGAAATTTGTGTGAATTTGCCCTTGGTATTTTTTGTTTGTTGAGTGTTGGGGTGATGTGTGGAGCATGTTTGCGTTTTTTCCCATAGTTGACATGTGTACTTTTTGTAGGGTTGATGTTAATTTTCCATGTTTGTGTCCATTTGTGTAAGAGTTTCAAGTGTTTGTTTAATTTGTTTATGTTCGCGTCGCCGGTGAAGGATGTGGCTGAGATCGCGGTATCATCAGCATACATGTATATGTTTGTGTTTTGTGTTGTTGGAAGATCATTTATGAATATGTTGAATAATAAGGGACTGACCAGAGAGCCCTGTGGAACCCCAGACTCAGCCGGACGAAGCGATGAGAGGGACTTTCCTTCCGCAACGCAGAAAGTTCTGTCCCGTAGGTAACTCCTGATGAGACAGATGACGGCCTCTGGAAAACCGTACGTACCAAGTTTGAAAAGGAGGCCCTGGTGCCAAACTCTATCAAACGCCCGCGCGACGTCTAGGTAAATTGTGTCTGTCACTTTTTTCCTGTTGAAGCCATGCGAGATGGTTTCAACGAGACGTAGAATTTGATGTAGTGCTGAAGTGTTTCGCCGAAACCCAAGCTGTTCTGGTTTGAGAATATTATTGGAATAAGTGTGGGATTCGAGAATTTTAAGGATAAGGCGTTCAAAAATTTTGGAAAGGTTTGATAGGAGGGATATGGGACGGCTGTTTCCTGGAATTGTTGGATTTTTTCCTGGTTTAGGGATGAGACAGATTTTGGCTGATTTCCAGGAAGAAGGATAATGAGAAATACGGAACGAATGGTTTATTGTGTCTGAAAGAAGGGATAGGAATTTGGGAATGTTGGATGCATGTTTTAGCATTTTGTTAGAAATGCCATCAAGCCCTGCGGCTTTCCTGGCAGAAAAGGAATTTATTATGGCACGGATTTCTTCTGGATTGGTTAATGGATAAGGAATTTCCGGAATGGTAAGGTTTTCTAGGAATGATGTGATTTCAGGTTGCTTGGTCGAAGGGGAAGGATCTAATGACATGGTTGACTGAAGGAAATCAGCTTGGATTTCGGCTTTTTGTGTTTCGTTGTATATGTAAGTGTTGTTATGTTTTAACGGAGGATTAGTGATTTTATTAAATGGGTTTTAGGTGAGGCCTGGGCTTATATCTATCTTCACATTTTTAAAGTTCCAAACGATGCTCCTACATGTCTGGTTTTTGTTTCGGAAAACATCCCAGTGACTTCTTCAAAGAAATAAAATGCTGTTACATTAATGACACATGGAGCTGTATTTTATCAATTACTGGCAGGGTGTGCTGAAGGTTGAGAACAAATTGATTGTCAAAATTTACATTTTAATACAAGTCCAGATGCTAAATTACAATTTTCAATTACTACTAATTTAAATCTAGAAATCGGCTGGCACATGGACGGTTCAGAACCGCTTCCCCGGTGCACCGGTTCAGAACCGATTCTCCGGTGCACCGGTTTTTTTACTAAATCTGAACCGGCCTGCCGGTTCTGCAAAAAACCGAACCGCTGAACCGGTGCACCGGAGAACCGCCCAGCCCTAGCTGCGTCGATCGAAATCGACTTGACTACCGAGGCCAGCCACCTTGTCTCCTCGAATTTATCGCATCGTTAAAAGCATGCTCATCATTAGATGCAATGCTAACAGCGTCGATCGTTATTTGACTTGAACTTAGAATTATCGCTCTCCGCCGCCTCGCACAGTATCTGGTATAACAACGAAATATCCTCGCGGGAGTCGAACACGAGACAAGGTAGCCATTTTCGCAACGGTCAGCCGACGCCTCAACGGCGACCTTTCCTCCTCCTCCCCCCCCTCCCCCCCCCCCCCCGCTACCTCTGCAGACCTCCCCACCTCCACTGCGCGAGAGCTTCCGCCGTGACCAACGCGCCAGCAGCGCTCGCACAACACCGAGGTCTCTCGATAAGACCAACAGACCGAGGAGCTCGCACCAACTGACCCCTCGGCGGGAGGAAGTTCCGGCAGAGCGGCCGAAATCGCCCCCCCCCCCCCCTCCTCCCTTCTCTTCCCATAAGCGCCATGCAAGCGCTTTCCCGCTTTTGTAACCACCTGGAGGAGAAGGCGGCCCGGATGCAGTTATGCAAAGGTGCGCGAAGCAGATACGCCTGCATCATTTCATTCCGCGCATCCACCGGTGGACTGAGGGCGTAATGGGACTCTAGGGTAATCGAGGCGTACCAGACGACGTCAGTCTTTTACTATAAGCCGCGTGAAATATTGCTCATTTTTGAGGGTAATTTTGATTTGTATCATTGGTGAGCGTGCCAATTACTATCGTAAAATCGCGAATTCCCAGACCAATACGATATTAGATCGTGGTCATCTATTATGCCCGTTTGCACCATTATTGTTCCTTTTAAATACTTTTGCGGCTGATGATGATTTTCTTAGAACAATGTATACCCACAGCTACTTGACCACCAGTATCTTTTGTCAAATTATGTCGCTAGTTCTTAGTTGTCGTGAAACGGATCATCTCATTCCATCCCAAGTTATAATCTTGGCGTGGAGCTAAGTATACTTTGGTATACTATTTGATTCCTTAATCCGTCATTTTGCCCCTCAGTTTAAAACATGACAGGAAAGACTAGCACCAATGGATATGTAATTACTGATTTTATGATGCACCGAATATTATGCACCAGCTTTGTGGATAAAACATGAGGATCGGATTAACTGCATTCGTGACGGAGGACAAAAATCTTATCTCCTGAGGCACCGCACATGGTATTCAATTTTTTAAGCCTCTACCATTTCTCTCCTCCTATCTCCATTCCTTTTTAATAACTATTTATTCTTGTCAGTTACTATTAGGATCACTGAGTGTAAGGGCATGTAACAGGGCCGAAGGATGGAAATGAGAACTGCAAAGATACGAACAATCAGGATGTTTTCTACAAATTGGCGCTTGAAATAACTGCAATTCTAAGTTGTCTTCACCCGTAACAAAAAGCGAAAGGACTACTTTTTCGATTATTTACCTATGTACTGATCACCCTTGGTCTTCGATCACCACAACATGAACGGAAAACGGAAAGAGAAACCTAATGCTACCGTTGGACTACAATTAATAATAAAATCAACAGTCGGCGAGTTTACTTCGTGGGATTAAGACATAATAAAGATAAAATACTTGGTTGATCCCACGATTTATTTCGACTCTACCGGTTTCAACCTTAACAGGTCCCAAAATTACTCCTGAGGATGATCTGTAAAGGTTGAAACCGGTAGAGTCGTAATAAATTGTGGAATTAACCAAGTATTTTATCTTTACTACTATTAATAAGAGTGATTAACCGGCCGGAAACAAGCGACTTCTCAATGCTCGTGATTTTTAGTATTTCAATGTCATTGCATTATTTATGATCATAGCATGAAGTGACCTCTTGATGTTAGAGCTTAAAAAAAATCGAATACAATCCCCGGAAGAAATAATTAATCAAAGACACGAAACCTTTTCTAATTATTGGATCTGTGGTTCGGTAAAACTTTTTCCTTCAGTGTTGACACGTATTTATGAGATATTTTTAATTGTATCTAGGTATCTTTTCTAGAGATACTTTCGTCATTAGTGTTCAATTGTATAAATCAAGGTTCTCGAAGTCTTAACCTCGGAATTTACTGATGAGAACGCTGGTCAAAACAATAGCTTGTCACATTTCGTTGGTGTGTTGTTGAACCAGCTAAACATTAACATACCACGCGATCCTCGCTTCCGATTGTGCTCTTGTACTCTTTCGAGGTCACTGCTGCTATTATTCTACGAAAGACCCCCTTTTCATCTTGTCTCCCCCTGGATCACATAACCCGTCGGGTGAGGACTATAGAATTCGATTCTAGTGCTGTCACGAGTGAAACAATTGGGCTGGGTGGTGACCTTGTCTTTTCAATAAGAGCCTCTGCCTAAGCGAGACGAGCGGTTGCTGGAATTAATCTGATTACCACAAAATGAGCTTGCTTCATTGTGACTTCTGTGATGTTGTTTACGTTGCGTAACGATCGAACGTAATGAGATATTCGCGTAGATCATCACTCGTCAAATAAATTATATACTTTCCCTCCTTGAATATCTTTTGATAAGACAATGATTTCAGTATTTTTTGCAAATTAATTCTCAAAGACACTGATTTATGAATGAATATAAACTCCCAAAAAGCTAGGGTTCCACCCGAAATCTGTTTGAATTTTCAATGACTTGATAATGTACGAGCCCAAGATAATGTCTCATCCACTATTTATTTTAATAACTCTTTCCTTTTAGTATTTCCTTTCGCCTAAATGCTTCTAGATTCTAATTATTTTTTCCATAAATCAGATACCTGGTTGCATAAGCTTTTAAACTGCATGACATATTCGACAGATTCAGATTTTACCTCATCATGATGAATTCTTTATCAGAACTTATGATAGAAAGAACAAAATATATGTATGTAGTTCCCCTTCGTTTCTTCAGGAATTGAGTCATTGTGATACTATATGTTAGCTACAAATGTGTACACCTTGAACGGTTCAAACAATCTCAGATAATATTACACAAGTTGGAGGTACATTAGTACATTAATACCGAAAGGAGTTTTGTAGCCGTTTGTTGGGAAATATTTATCTCCTGCTTTCTCTCTCATTTGCGCATATATAACAACTTTCATTAGTATGTGTAGCCGACAGGACCCTTTTATTATCGCTGAATACTCTTTAGTTTTTAATTCTGGAGATTATCGAATTACAAAGGTCCTTACGGTTCTTTCTTTCTTCGCCCGAATCTTAGGTATTTTATGTTCTGAAAATACTACCCATCCCTTTTCATTTTTTCATTTAGAATAAGTGTTTGAATTCCATTTGAGGTATTCTCTTCCCACTCTTATTTCCCGCTGATTTTATTAACCTTTCCCTATCACTCTTTTTTTTGCTAAATAAATACTTATCCCTCGAGATAGATGGCCATTTGATCTGTGGATCTGCCTGCAGCACGAAATTTCGATTCTGTGACGTAGTGCCGGGACACGCCCCCTTTTGGTTCGTCTTTTCGTGGCGGTCAAATTTCACTCATTTAGCGAATTTTTACCACTGAAAATAGAAGTCACCTTGAATTCAGGTTTTCAGCATAGTATATGAAAAGATATCGTCTATCACCTCAGTTTTAAAAAATTGGAAAGTTTCTCGTGCCCTCTTCTCTGTTCTGTGGATTCTGATCTGGTGTTGGAATAGTATGTAAATGGCGTCCGTTGAAATAATCTCATCCTAATTTTGCGCCGCTTTAATCTGTAAAGTCTAACCTTATGGAACAATCATCTAATTTCCCCTTCTCTTTTCCTCGCACAAGGAATATGGCGCTAACTTAATTGATTTCCATGTTATATCCTTGGAAGAGCATGATCCATTGAGCTCAAGGATTCGTGTTTATCTTCTCAATTAGGTATCTGGTACATCTGTGACGTGATCTGAGGAGCGGATTATGCTCATTCACCTTAATTGCTTTCATTCACATACCTGTAGATTTTATTTGAGTCTCTTTCAAATAGGTACACACTGAGCACACTGAATAAGAGACTGTAACCTTGCTAAGATCCAGTATTTATTTTAGCATTCATTTTTCTTCCGTTACTTATTCGTATTGCGGTCAGTGGATTCGAGCAGTTGCTGAGTACTGCTCTAATCTATTTAATGTTCTTTCAGCTATCTGTTACCCCCAGTTGAACCATGGAACCTAAGTAGTAGAATCTGGTCTTAAGGTGTTTTAAATACAAATCTTATATCATACCGTATAACCTTACCCTGTTCCTAAGGCAAACACAACATGCATTTCTGGGACGGTTTTCGAACCCTCAATCTTTGTATTTTCAGTTAAAATCCTCCTGTCTATGGAATTTTCACTGTTCTTCTAATAACTCCTTTAGTTCTACCTCCAAATACCTGCTTGCTGATAAAAATAGCTTTTAATTCAAGAATTGTTATGGGCGTAGTACTTATTATAATTTCGCTAACCATTTCAAATTTTGAGGTTTTATTCAGTTTTCGATATACTTTTTCCAAATCTCCTTAATCATCCTTTCTTTGATGTACTTCAGGATGCACATGACCTTAGTCTCAATGTCCTTCTTGGCGTTTATTCGTCCTCCTTATCGCTGCAAGCGAAAAAGTGCCTCTAAGGTATCATTCTACCTCCATTACTACCTTGAGGAAGCAGTAAAAAAGTCTGATTTCTTCGATTAGAAGTGAACTGTTCTGCCTAAAAATACTCGTGTATTGAAAAAAAAGAAGGCGGATGCTCGCGAGAAGCGATTAACCTAACCTTGAGCTTCCTGATTTCTCTTCTCGCTCGGAGCCATGCACCATACGTGTTTGAGACTGATATCCCGCTGTGTTTTTACGATTTCCGGGTCACAACTATGAGATCCATGCTCACAGGTAGCCGCCGCGGCGTCAATCCTTGCGATGGCCGGCCCGTCGTCCGTGAAGTGATAACGACAGCGTCACCGTATCTCTCGTGAAGAAACGAGGACGAGCCGTGGCGCTGGTGTTAATCTTTGCCGGCGTCTTCCATTCCTTAGAATCCGTCGTCGAAAACAAAAGGAATACCTCCTTATCTTCTCTTTACCAGACTCAAAGCTGTTTTCACATCGGCACTTGCTTTTAAGCATTTGCTGTTGAAGGAGAAAAAAACCTAATAGTTTTTAGATGACGCGATCGGCGTGCACGATAGTAGCTTTTAGACTCTCGCGGATGGGAGATATGATAAGGCTTTGTATTTTTTTTGGTGATAGGACTATAGCTTCAGTTCAGAACTATAACGTCAGTTAAATACGACCTAATATTAAATCCCTACCGGTAGCATTAATTTAGATGGTGGCCGAAACCTAAGGTCAATGATGCCATTAAGGTTATTAGGTAAAAGTTAGACTTTTTTGAGGAACGGAGGAAGGGTGGAGTGAACCAAGTGTTGATATAATCCTGATTTTAGCTCGAAGACCTATGGGTCCGCATTTTTACGTCCCATCCGACGGACGGAGGACTAAATGTAAAGTTCTCTCCACCCAGCAATGAAGGTCATTCCTCAGTAAAATCTGTCACTGCCGGAATACGAACCCAAGCTCTCGGATTCGGAATACATTACTCGTTCCATCACTCCAAGAAGAACAAAATTAAAATTATAGCAAGGACAAAATTCCGACAGGGGACAAAAATAATTTCAAAGTGATCCTGTATTAGCAGCCGGGGAACCATGAATTCACCACTGGTCCACCCTTTCCAGACTCGCAGCAGAAAATAATTGGGGATATCCAAGAACGGGCAGGGGAAGGTAATGTCATGAATACTAGTAAACTCGGAATCGATGCTAATTAATATTTTACAGGGCACGGTGCAAGGGTCTATGATCCATTACAGAAAATTTTTATTGAGTTCGATATTCAAATTAATTATATTCACTAGGCTTAAAAATACTATCGCAGCCAGTAAATTGACTGTTTAGGGACAATCGATAGTAAGATTATAAGATATAAAGTATCATTAAAGTTCCTTCATGTAGGAGAGCATCGAAACTAGTTGACTTCCCAAACGAAAAGTTTCAAAAAATCAAAGGTATTTTTTTCCTTGAAAAATTTTCTCAGGTATCATGTTGTGGAAGACGAACATTCATTGCACTTTTTAACTTCTCGACCATTGCTTAAACTAAGCCCTGAACTTCCATCAGTTAAATGATTTTTTTTCATCTCACTCACTGCATTCCCCTTTTTCATCAGGATGGAAATGATGCACTCATAGATGAAGATGAGGATGAAGTAAAAAAAGGCTGAAAAATTATTCCACAAATTTTACAGTGTCGTTGGGGAGAGACTTGGGTGTCTCGACCTGCCTTAACGGTGATATTTCACGTGTTGCGTTTGAGATTCTATAAAAAATAATAGGAAAATTGACCGTTAAAAGGCACGTATGACAAATTTCGTCACCTTTAGGTCTTAACTAAAAGTTTTCCAATTATATCTAGTTTTTGTTGAACTCCATTATTCCCTTGGGACAATCTCGCTTTTGCATGAGAGAAGAAGTTTCGGCCTAGGATATATGTGTCACTTTATACCTTGAAGAAAATAAAATATTTAATCTAAACATCTGGAAGTAACAAGAGAAATACATATTTACTTTTTTGTTACACTTCACACGTATATATTGGCGTTACGTTACACGCAACTCTACAAATACATGCATGCCATTTAACACAAATGAATGACAAATCCCGTGAGCATTCTTTGAAGTTGATGGTGAAACAGCAATCGGCTTTGAAAAAGTACGAAACAACTCCTTTATCATTTAGTCACAACGATCAAAAGCATGTCAGTGATTACGAGTCGCCCATGTTCCGTGAATCCGTTCATTTCGTGTACTTCCTTCATCTGTGCAGTACCAGTTTCTATTGTTTTGCTTAAGAAACCGAAATATACGTACCTAAATACGTCGAAAGCACGATGTAATTTCAGTCGGTGCGCTCGGTAAAGTGCGATGTAATTGTGTCCGTTTTGCGGTTTTTGACGTTTTGTCACCTCTGAAGCTGAAGTTTAAATTCCTGCTCATTGTGTTATTCATTTTAGATATTGAAACGACCATTAAATATGTCCCCCTGGAAAAAAAGCGAAAAGTATTGCAAAATTGATTGCCGAAATTAATCCATTTTTCTGCTTTATAAATCAAGAGTGCTTAGAACTACTACTGGCATGTTGTACTCTATTGTATTTTTCCTGTTTAAAAACTTGATTATTGACCATCTAACCGGTATTCAGAGCTGTTTGCTGTACGAAAGTTTCTTAAATCGAATAACTCATTACATCACGATTCTTTTTCTTTTACATTTCTGTTTTACTTATCCATTGTGATTCTTAGTTTCGGACAGGATGTTACCACTTTTTTCCTGTGTACCTGCTTCATGACGAACGAACATAAGTCAATTTGTGTAAGAAGATGCGTCATCTTAACTGTGGCATTCTCAATATACAATGACTTACGTCTCCTAGAAATCTTGAAACAATGATATGAGGAAAAAAAATTCAAGTGTTATACGACTGGCTATTTTTGCTTCCAGATAAGAATAAAGGTGGCTTATCGGTAGTTAGAATCCTGGGTATAGAAAAAGCGGCCGCTTCCTGATTCCTTCTTCTTACATGAAAGGAAATAACTGCACTTTCATACAGCTTTAATTGAATCTATGCACAGGAATTTTCTTCTCCAACTTCTCTGGAACTATTATCTTGAAAACTATCGTTGCTCACTCCTTACACGTAGGAGATCTTACTTTCCATTTATCTTTAATCATGCCGAACCTTCTTCGCCATCAAAAGGAAAATACTCATTTCCATCCGACTCACATTTATCGTTTCAGGAGATTGAGAGAGCCATTCCATTTATTTCGATAGTGTCATGGAGAAATGATATCATCTCTATTGCCAACCAATGATAAATTTGATGTTATTTTTGTTATTTGTAAAAGAAATGAGTTATGCCCTTTCAGTTCGGTAAGTTTTAAAATTAATTTTCATCAAAATTGAATTATGCCTCCTTCCATTGTGGGAAATGCAAAAATGAGTTTTTGAACACTCCGATTTTGAGTTTTTGAAGTAATTATTTCACCATACGTAAGTCTCATTGAGGAGTGTCCTTATTAATATAAATAGGGAATAACTGTTGTGCTGAAAATGAGTAAATAAACTATTAAACTGTATTACTAGCATCATTTTAACTGCATGGCTTTCAGGTGGTCAACATTGCATTAGTAGTTTTAGAATTTGGTTTTAGGGTACAGTAACTACTACCTACTGTACCTACTTCCTACATCGCAATTTCAAGCCTTTTTTAATACTATGCTTAATACTTATGTTAGAGTGAACTTTATTTTATGCTTAATTCTGAGACTAACGAAACAATTATGCTAGCGACGGGATTCAAGCCTTTTGGGGTTTCCGTACCGGCAGCGGCGCTTTGCCGATGTGACTATCTCGGCTGGCAGCTTGCAGTATTTCGTATGTAATGAGCCATTATTTCTGCCAAACCCTAACTAACGCCACCACTTCCATTCGCGTTGTAACTTCAAGCCCTAAATTCTCTGGAGGATGAACATAAATGGCTAAGCCATTTGCAAAAGTGTATCAGTTTGAGGTTCCTTCACGTTACGTAGCTCGAACCGCGGTGCACGCCTGGAGACGATTAATGGCTTTCTGACTGTTACGTAGATTTCGGCGAATACCGAGTTCGTCAAAATTAATTGAAATGGCTAAACATGGCTCATTACATACGAAATACTGCAAGCTGCCAGCCGAGATAGTCACATCGGCAAAGCGCCGCTGCCGGTACGGAAATGGGGTTCGAAAACGTGATCCAAAGTCCTTTGCGGTTCATCACGACGACTGGACGATTTTTACAGCATCGATGAAGACAGGACAAGTCAGTGCAAAAACGAGCGTGTTTCACCTCTATTGTTAATATTTAAGAATCCTGGTTTTCAGAAGAATTCATCGCAAGCACGCATGGTCCATCTTTCTATTTCCTACGCTCGATTGTGCACAGTGACATGATCTTTCTTGCACGCGGAAAAAGTATGAAAGCCGATTCTGGAAAAAATTTCGTGTAAAGCTTAATTTCCGGCTGAGTTCCATCGAATCGATTCGTCGGAAATGTTGGGTATACGTAAAATGACTCGTTGCAATCGTCTTTCCTCTTCCGGTCTACGAACTGTTGGTTGGGAAATTTTTTTTCAGACTTACTTTAATCGACCGTAACACCTATGAGATTCGTGAGAAATTTAAGAAATTTTCAAAATATTAACCTGTTACCAAATTTTTCCGCGTACATTCCCTTGTCGCACCTCCATCGGACGTACTCATCATTCCGAGCAACTTTAGAAAGTTTTCTTCCTCTTCGTGTGCACCGTGACGGCAGGTTTAATTCACCGCTCGGACGCTATCGTTTCCTTCTCCATGTGAGGTCGTGCATTGAAAATAGTGTCTCGACCGCCTCTTTCTCTCCTTAATTATGCATTTCTGGACTTGGCGCGAGCGCCGTAGCGGGAGCAGTCACTTCCCGACTTCCGGGTGATCGGACCGACCGTACGGTTATCGAGTCTTCGACATTAGTTTAATGGTTGCAACCGGAAGAGAATGAATCCAAATGCATTGTGAAACCTGGTGAGAGGATAGTTGACACTGTGTGCGTTAAAAGCGTCTGCATTTTCGCGAGCAGCCATCCTCGTAGCACACTTCCTGTTCTGTGATTTCTTGCCGTGATTTCAAATATTTGACGCTTTCTCCGACGAAAAGTTATGCGCGTTCGGTAATTTCATGAAAATGTTCGGTAAGGTGTCAAAGTAGTTCATTACTATAAACACGTTATATACATTTTAAACCACGTTTTAATTTTAGGGGGATGGCGAATAAACTCGGATTTGGTGGAACGGGGAGGAGGGTACATCACATGGAGAGTCTAGGAGAGTGTTCACGTTGATTAACAACGAATAAGATGGTCAGTAAGTAATGGTAATTCAAATCGACAAATTTTCGGCTTGTTCAAGGAAGAAGGGAATCAGATGGAGGAATTTCAGATAAGGCAGAAAACATTGATGGAGGAGATATTAGAGTTAATGGGATGTCCAAGGCTATCGCAGAAGTAAGGATTTCTGGTAAGCAGGGAAGAGATAGGATAAGAATACGAATCTTAAGAAGCATTGATGGAGGAAGCCCAAATTATGCGTCAAATGGATGGAACAGTGAAAAACAAACATCCGATAATAAACTAAACTCTGTGGGCTACCATTTTCTGGAATAATTTATAACTTGGATTACTCTTTTCTTTTCGGGTATCCGAATACACGGATTAGACATTAGCGATTAGCCTTGCCCACCACTCCTGCTGTCAGAAGTTGGAACTGGGCGTAATTATGGCCTGATAAATTTATAAACGTTGTTAATAGCAAAGGCCCTCGAGCAAGGAAAAGAAAAGTATGCCAGGTGTAGAGTTGGATTAAAAAATAAGAGTTTATATTTTGATCCATATATTGTAGCATTGTTGTAATTAAGTTTACTTACATGATCTGAAATAAATTTATAAGAAAATGTAATGTCCTCTTCGTTGCTGTTTGGTCGATGATGATATTTGGTGATCAAAATGGAATTTATGCAATATATTTTTTACTTTTGAAGGTGTGTGTTTGAATTTTTTTCAAGGCCTAATTGGTTTCATTTCTCAAAAGTTCCTCAAAAATTTCCTCATTCTAAAATGTCATCTGAAATTTGTGAATTAGGAATGTCCCGGTAACTCTCATCGAACCATAATGAATGTTTGGCGAAGAAGGAAATATCAAGAAATCTTCGCATTTAATTTATCTCGCGTGATCTCGTGCTGTTGCGTGTACTGCAATGTTCTTGTCCTTATTCGTCCCCAACATTCCAGAGAGATTACGGGATTAAATTCGCTGTGCTCCTAATTAGAGGAAATGAGTATCGGGTTCGGAGGGCTAGTAAAATTGCAATTGTGCCCCTAAAATCATAAAGAAACCCATTTTTAAATGAGAGGAAGGATCTTTTAAGTCCCCGACTCTTTTAAATCGTGGCAATATGTTTGGAATCGGTAAAAAGATGAGAATAATAATGCCCGTGCAGTAAGTTGGAGGCAACATACTTGACTTTGTTAAGTTGCAAACAAATTTATCAGGAACCCTCTCTTATTTGTCTTCCTTTTCCTCGACATCGGCCACAGTGTTCAGAGCGATAACTCACCCCTCAGACAACTCTAGATTTGTGGGTTCGAATCCCACCACGGTCGCGTAAGTCAAAATTGCCCTAGGATTAAGTTTCCGTTAAACGGTGCTTAATAACACGAGAATTTACATAACATAAAATCAAATCTAATCACTACAGAACGTGAAAGTTTGACCTGAGGCTATCCGTGATTTATATTTCTCTCTCAATGAAAATATACCTACCAAGTTGTCTCGGATATTCCTGATGTTAATTAAACCGCGGAGCGGGGAATGAATCCTTAAACACCCTTGAATGAGGGTGACGCTACTTCCTTCACCATGAAGACATCTGTCACGCGAGTTGGAGACAGAGGAATCTCATATCCCCCTTAAATTCCTAGAGCCTACATGAACGGAAATGCCTTTGAAATTGCCCTCTTATTTGATTGATTTCCTCCTTTCAAGTAATAAAAAAGCGTTATTGAGCATAGTGACGTAAAAATTCATGAACAACGTTTAAATAGAGTTCATGGTACATAGACCTGCACTAGTTGATGTAACGCCGTTCACCGTGAAAATAATAGACTTGTAATCAGGGCAGGCTCTCGTGAGTCGATCTGGGTTTCCAACCCACTCCCGAGTGACCGTCGTTTATCTAACATGAAAGTTTGGAGACTCAAGTATCTTGAATGTACAACGAAATTATGTAGGGCAACTCACGATAGCGAGAAGGTCAAACTCGAGGAAAGTCAGCCGCGGTAGCCGGGTCGGTAACGAACGGTTACGTTTAAACTCTGTTAAGGTGTCATGGATTTGAATCTCGTCTCTGGCACGTATGTCGCGTGTTTTTCTAAGTTAAATACCGGGAAATATATTTTCAGCCATAATTCCCTATTAAACTTCAGCCTTGGCAGTGTGCACACATTTAAAAAATAGTTCCACTTGTATTATCAGGACTGAATGGGGTTCCTGATTAGCGCGGAGCTGTGCAAGGGCCTGGCGACAGCTTTCTAACCTATACCGTCACTAGTATCTTCCCTTAAACCGAACCGAAGTGTAAAACTAGAAGTTAGTTCAAGTTGGTAAGGATAGATCTGGCTAAGCAATAAGCTCAACTCCGTGCGTCATTTTCATAGATGAGTAATTTAAATGAAGGACATTAAATTAGGGTTCTTCGGACCTATGAGGAAAAATGAAATGTTAAGAAAATGTTTTAATAATTATTCTGGAGTAAGGATTGTTGAAAAAGCCACTTGCTGACGCACTAAGAATCCTTAGGGTCAGCCATTGGACGAAATAAATTAATTCATGCTAAGCGACCACGACTTTTACGCATTTTATATATAGTATCCCTCGATTTTGACGAAACGTCATCATCAAGAATTTTTTCCCTTGAATCCAGCAATCTGCAGTCATCCTCGCAGATAAATACAACGTCTCTTAATGGGCCTCTACCGTGGATTCGAACCCGGGACTTCCGGTCCCCATTGTCCCCATGCTCTCCTCACCGTGCCGCCACACGCTGTCGTCGTCCCCCTCGAACGCGAGTCACGGATACCTATCGCCGACGTGCTTCCGTGCTTCCGATGATCCGTGAGCGGACAATGGAATCGATGCGCGGCGGCCGTGGGTGCTGCGAGGAAGAGGTTCGCGAGGGGCGTCCGCGGAGGCGCCACCTCTCGGCCTCCCTCTTGCATTCGACCAACCCTGCGCTCTCCTCGATGCAGAGGGGAGAGAGACCAAGGGAGAGGAGGGACGTGCGGGCGCGGAAGCCTTTCGGTGAAGCCGGCCGAGAGTCCCCGTTGTCCGTGACGAGGCGAACGAACGATACCCGGAGCGTGAGTCCGGTGTCGCATCGAGGGAGGGGTTGTGGAAAACATCGGGAAAGTAAAATAGAGAGGTGGGAAGGGGGGGAGGATATAGCGGGAAGGGGAGCCAGGTGTCCATCAAGGGCATACGTAACTTTGGCGGGCTTATCCGGGGGCGTGGGTGGTTTTATGGGGGTGCTGGCAAGGGTTGGAGGGTGAGGAAGAATAGGGTCACCCCTCAAGTTGTGTGAGTAAAGCGTTTGGGAGGAGTCAATCAAGGTTTTTTGAGGCGTTTGGGCCAATTCAGGGGGGCAGGAGGGCGTTGTTTGGATAAACACGGAGAAATGACAGCGAATTTTAACGAAATATATTTCGTTACAGGACCAGTTATTAGGTAGTAGTAAGATTGGTTTACTTGGTTGCATGTAAATATGGGTTTCTTTCTACATCTACTTCATTTTCTGTAAGCCTCCTCGAGGGTGTGTGGCAAGGGTTCTTGGATGCTCCAGTGGCTAAGTTCATATTTCACTCTCTAAGCTAAGCTCTCAGCTATAAAACAAGTAAAATACGCACACCCAAAGACGGGTTCGAACCTCGACCTCAGGGTAGCCAAGCCAGCGTGTTACTGACCTGAGGCTTAATTACGGATCATTATAAAGCGTGAGGTAGCATTGTAGTCACTTTTTTGTAGAAAAAAAGAGGAAAATATGATATTTCTTAAAGTTTTTCTTTCTTAACTTGTAACCAAATTCTTCTAGAAATCAACAGTAGTTCATCGGGGGAGTAGGTCAGGGAGGTGACCGATAGCCAAGGTCGTTAGTGACAATTTTAGAATAGGTGGGTTATTGGATACGGGTAGGAATATTTCAGGAAACGGAGGACGGGTGGAGAGTGATCCGGCATCGGTATTAGCTTTTTCTAACGGCAACGGTTTAACGTCTCGTCCGAAGGATAGAGTACTGCATTTAGAAGAGCTCCTCGTAGCACCCAAGCGGGGACCGTAATACCGGCAAACAAAAATCTGAATTAGCCGAGATTCGAATGAGGGCCAACGAGTTGGGAAGACGGTACTCGAGCCACCACACTAACTTATAAAACTAGTGTCAATTGGTAGAGCGAGTCATTAGGACAGTAACTGTGAGTACTACACTTCATTGGGAGTTCGCGTTATTGATAACGAGCGCGTTACATTAGGACGCGCTTGTATTTCATCATGGGTGTTTTCAAGTCTGTTTCCGCACTAATAGGCGCTTCAGACCGGGAGGAAAGGCATAAGGATAGGTATGGAAAGGATGGGGATAGGATATGGTCCGAAGCCCAAGGGATCGGTCGCTTGTATTTGCATCGGCCAGTTGCATCGGCCAGGGACGCAAGTATTATGTTTCTAATTCTATTTGCAATTTGCAATCTGCAATTTTGTTGTATTCGCAAAATTGTCATTTCTGCAAGCTAAGTTATGAAGGGGTTCCACATAGTAGAACCAGGAAACTGTATTTTTGCATAAAATCAGCGTGTTTAGGGTAGAAGGGGGGAGAAGGGGCGGAGGGGGCGCGGATAGTCATGCCGCCGCTTCCTCGACTCTCCTGCCCTCTGCGGACGGGATCGGAACATTTTCTGTTTCCATCCGTGCTCAAGAATGCGATCGTGTCTTCCTAGAAAGAGAATTTCTAATTACCCTTCTGAGTCGTCTTCGTCGTCGTCTATTTTTAAGCGCGAACCTCGCCCGCTTCGTCGAGGGCGTAATTCCGTGCGCAATGAAAAAGAATAGAGTACGGAGGGAGTAGGGTAGGAAGAGACGGACGATGAGTCACTCGGGTGGGAGTAGTCGGGTAGATTCATTAGGAAAACATTCGTTCTGGCAAGCGCCCGTTTCCGATTTACTGCACCGCATAACCGCGGCTGTATCCACCGTTTTGCTCTCGAGGCTTCGGCTGCATAGTATTCCAATATTTCGGACCCCAGTGGGCACATATCCGATATCAACGCTCTTAAATTGCTTTTTCAATTGCTTTATTAATTTTATTTTGAAGAATTGTTTTATTTCCGGTCGAATAGGAAACGTTGTTTGACACGGTAGATGTCTATTCCTTTAATTCCGAAGGTAAAATGTGCATATTGGAACTTTGTTTCCGGCACCAATCTAAATCATGGGGCTGTTGAACGTCGAGGATGGCTGTCATCGGAAAATAAGGTCCTTTATAGCAAGGTCCCGACAATTACTTTTCCTTGGTGAAAATTCAACGGGATGGATACTGGTATATAGCTCATATGTAAGGGTCACAAATGATTCGTCACGATATGGTACAGTTTGCGTCCACCTCCACTGAGGAACTGGTACCTTAAACACCTTGCTAATAAAGTGAACTACGTACGGTTAGAGCCTCCGTAACTTTTTCGAGTTTTGATAAAGGGGCAATCTAATTTCTTGATTGTCCCCTTCCGTAAGCAAACTATTTTCATCTTGGATGGCAACTAGTGTCTTCATTGTCCTCTTTTATAAGCAATCTATTTTTATTTCTGAAAATAAAGAGGTTCCTCGCAAGCTTTCGGAAGGCGAGTGCGAATGGAATCAGATATCATTCTTGAAAACTTGTCTATAGTTATCCTAAAAATGGCTGAATGAATCAGGTAAGCCTTTTCGCAAGTTTAACTCCTCTTTCGCGACAGCAAAGATGTTTGCAAGGACGTAGGTTTTTTGCGAATATCCATTTTCCTAAGCCAATAAAATGACATTTCCACCATGTACGAAGATTGTTGATAGTCCAATCATAAATATGTGCTTGCAAATGGGATAACGATTGCGTTTTTCCTGTTCGTGAAATGGCGCTAATTAGCCTACCGAGGTCAACCGTCGATATACGCGTAAGGGGAAAATTCCGTTTGATGCGCAGCTCTGCTCTGCCGCTATGTGCTGCCTCAACTGTTTCTGTCCGCTCGGGAATATACTTGTATTTATCCGATTAACATTTCCGTTCCATGTTTACCGTCGTGGAATGAATTATTCATTGTAGGGATCATAGAGCCGCTACTTGTTCAGAGTGCATACGGATACTATTCCTCGACGCAGTCGTGGGAGTCGGTGGAAAAGAATCTACAACTAAGCACGTATTCCGAAAGCCGCGAAGTGTATGCAGGAATTGGTTCAACCTTCATTTAAGGTGACTCGAGCGATTTTTGTGGGCGTACATATGTGCATGAAACTTTATATACATGTCCTTATTATTACTAGCGATGGGCAAAAGTGTAAAAATGCTTATATCCGATTGACTTTTCGGTATTTCGACGTTTTATTAATGTGGTCCAAGTATTTTTAGATGTATTTGAAAAATTATTACAATAATCACTCAATGATCCACCGTTACCGCTCCAGCAACCTCGATTCATAATATGTAGCGTTGGTTCTGTAACTTTTTCGTGAATATTTAAAATAATGGTGTCAGCTTTTTTAGTTTTCAAGAAAATAAAACCATAGAGTTGAAACTTTGAAATTAAATCGAAAATAAATGATTCTATTCTGAAAAAAAAGCATTAAAACATTTGAAATTGTTAAATGCTGCAATTCAATAAAAATAATACATTTTGCAATTCATTGATCCATTCGATTAAATTTTATTCAGATGAAAATAACAAACGCAATTAAAATATTCGAGTGGATAACTAAGATGTAAAATGTTAACTTTAGATTCCCTGCAAATGAGAAATCACCCTGTTGCTGGCGTAATCGAAAAAGTAATGAAAAATTTTCGAGTAGGTATATCATCCAAAGCCAAAAAGAAAAACAACTTTCTTTTCTCGCTTTCTTTAAAAATTGAATACCAATAACTATCGTGCAAACGGTAAAAAATGCCACTCAACATAGTAAAAACTTTAACTCAAAAAATTATACGAACAAGAAATGCGGGTGCCTCGACTAATTCTATTGAAATGTAATTTTCATCCCCACGACTGTCACCGCCGGTTATGTGCTTTTAGAAACCGAGGATTTGATGTACCGTCGACGACTGAAGGACCAAGACTCATTCCATCTACATCATAAGCCAATAATCGTAACATGGTTTGACGCAGCTCTCCACTCGATTCTCGTATTAGCTAACCAACCTCTTTATGTTCACATAATTCTCCCCTTTCACGTCCTTCACCGCTTGCTCCATATGCATCTCATGCGAGACCTTCCTTTTCCATTCTCCCCATTCCCTTTTCCCTCTTCGATTGCCTTCATCGAGGCATCTTGTCTCATTGTGTGGCCGATCAAGTTGCCCCTCCTTTTTTTTAGAAGTTTTCAGCAGACTTCTCTTTTCTCCCACGCCTCCTCGTTTATTCGTAATGAATTCGGACCCGAATACAAACCTGCTGCGTGACAGATATGCGCGTGGATAGAAAACGAGAGTGGACGCGCCAGTGTCCTGAAAGGAGAGCAGAAGGCGGGATCGGCGTCTCTCTCCCATCGAATCCTTGTCCGGGGTCGGAATTTTCGACGGCGATAGAAAAAGCATGCGTTGGCGGAAGCGGAACAGTTGATGGAGAGAGAGAGAGAATGTAAAAGTGATGCTGGCAGAAGACAATGCGAATGTGGAAGAAGTCGGCCTAGGGGGAGGGGGAGAGGGCGAGAAAGTGGAGGAATATTGCGGGGAGAGATTTCTGTAATCCCATTATCCAACTCCCCTTGGGTGTGAAGCGTTTGCCGCAGCAGTCCTGCTTCCGGGAGCAGGGTCGACCTAGGGCAATGTTGGCAAAAACGATCGCCTTCGGTGAGGAACAAAGTCGGGTCAATATGGAACAAAGTTGAGGAAGGTGTTGAAAAAAAAACGGTTCATTGTGCCGAGAAACCTGATTTCTCAAGCCCAGTTGAAATAGCGAGGTTGTAATTAGGAAGATTAGATCGCCTTCATGAGTCGTCGTCACTGATCGTAGGAGAGTGTGCCTACTGTTGACATGTGCGTACTAAATGCTGCGTGTGCATGATTCAGAAGTCAGTTCAAAAATAAGTGGGTTTACTTAATGAAGAAACAATGGCAAGGCAGCGGGAAGGATTATTGGGTGAAGCAGGCCACCATTGGTTGAAGCGGGCCACCATTGGTTGAAGCAAGCTTATAATACCAATAAAGTAAAGAGCTGTGTCTCGGCGAATGAGTCCACCTCTTCTAGAGCAGTTTTACGTGAAGTCAGCGACCCTTCCTCAAAGGCGTGCTATCCTCGCGCTCTCTTTCGGATTAAGCAATAGTTCCCAGAGATTTTGAACCCGAGACCCTCAAGCTACACAATGTGTTGAAACCTAGATCATGACAATAAAATCAGTGGAAGGAATTTACAATGTGATTACTCAAATTATCCATAGTATTCAACAATATTATACCCAACTGGGTTCCCTCGGTTACGTACGGTAAGTCATATTCGCTCATTAGCCAATCAAATGGCGAATAATAGACTCTCATCCTCCGTAAGGTTTGTAAAATTACAAAGGATGAAAATGGAGTAGTTACCATTTTTGAAAGAGGGCATGGTGCAAAAATATGTGCCTACTTCTCCGTTGGTATAGTGAAACTAAGGAGACATTTATCTAGTTCTTTTCAGACAAGGCCAATGTTACAGTAAAACAGGGAGGACGAGCATTTGCCGAGCTAGAATGTACTGAGCGTTTTAATGGTGCTCGCACATAGTTACGAGAAAACGCACTCGTACGCACTCTTGAGGGTTTCCGCGGACACCTGGTGCCGCCCCGTCCAAGCGTGAAGGCACAAAGAGATGCGGCCCATTTCCGTTTTTGCCAGCGGAAACAATGACCGCGGGGAAAATAGCCCATGTCGACTACTTATCACGACTAAAGTACGATAGTGGGGAGGAAAGCTGCAGAACGTCTTTTTCCTTTCTATGAGGAAAGGAGCAATTAAACCAAAAAATATTTGAATTATTTTCTCAGTTATTTTCAGCGAGCACTCATAACGATTTCCTTCCGCAGGAGCAATAGGACTTCAAAGAGTTTGGAGTGCAACTGTTACGTTAAAGAGGATGGAACAAACCCATTTCATACACTTCTCTCGCGTGAAGTTCTTAACTGCAAAAAACGAAGCGAAGTCTACTCCTCACCTATTTCCTAGAGCCACCCCCATTAGTTCAAACACACCGACCTTATGCGCCAAGTGCTGTCTTTCTCATGCACTTAAAAATTTCTACTTTCGATTGCATTCATTCGTGCTTCTCGAATTATGGTTAGTATGTGATCTTCGCGAATCTTCACTGAACCTGCCATGCTTATGCAATCAAGTGTATAAATCAAAAAGTTTGTGGGAAATAGTTCCTCTGAAAGCTATAATGTGCCAGCTCAATCTTATTCAGAAAATGCTTTCCTACTTCACAACTAAACACAACCTCACAAAAGAAACATTTGTCATCATTCAATGAAACTGGACCTAATTTATATGCTTCTTTCTCTCCACACTCCGCTTCCAGGATGCAAATGGAGACCATAAGAATATAAGGCCTGAATGACTTCCGATATTGCTATCTTTTAGTACTTTTCTGGATGCACGCTGGAGTTTCACGGAGGCTGTTTTAGTCAGATTCTCCTGGTTTATCTCGAGTAAACTCCTATCGCAAATTTCTCTCACGAATAGAATCCTGCTATTTTAAAAAAGCATTCGTTGAAATCTTGATATTTCTTTTCTAAAACTCATGGGAATTTGGGCGTTCCGGGTATTCTGGTGTAGTGAATTCGTTCACATCCTTCACGGTATCCTTCACTGCAGATTTAGATTTTCGGAGAGTGAGTTGTTGGGGGTAATTCGGCCGATTGTTGGCGAGTGAGTTGCCTACTCTCGCCAAAGAGCATTCTCAAAAAAGAAAAACATCCAGTGATTTCATTCACACTCAAAGTTAGCAGGGTGTAAGAAACCTGCGGAGTCCATATTGTATAACTTTTGCACATCGCTTTCCAAAGACCAGGTAATATTTAAGCTGTTGGAGACGGATTTAATATTCCTTGTAAAGCTTTTCGTCGTTAAATGCTGATTTGACTGTCAAATGTCTTCTGGGTATCTAACGCATAGGTCCATATTGATCGGACAGCAGTTTCGAATTTTATGTTTTTATTTCCTTGTAAATTTCCTCTACATTTGACTAAAAACCTGACTTTTATCGCTTAACAAGCGGAATGCAGACAATACCGGATCGTATTGCACGGAACAGGTTCCACGATTGCCATCAAGTTTGAAACACGAAATGGATGTTTATTTCCACCGCCAAAATTTGTGCATGTGGTTTTATCTCCTCTAAACAGCAATTCGTTTATAAGATATCTCAAGTAGCTATATCTGAATATATTGTTCAAAACAGCTCGAGAGGCGAGTAAATCGTTGTGATGTATAAAAAAACCTAAAAAAAATGCAGAATATTCACCTATCCAAGAGTGCTTTCGATGCTGTTGAAGCTTGAGCATGGATGAAGTGCTCTCTCTCTCTCTCTCTTCTCGAAATTAGAACCTGAAATGCTAGTTGATATGAATGTTCTCAATCGTAGGAGCGCGTACGAAATAATGTCTTACCTTTCTTGAATTCGTAACAGTTGCCCATTGCTTAATTTTTTCTGGGTGTTTCCGCCCTGAAACCGAGATGGGGCAAACATTCAATTCTTCCCCTTAAAATCCAGTGGGAGAAAGTAGGTCGACGTCATCCAAATGGTGGCCGATGTACCCAAAATGCGTTCTTTTACTAGCCCGTATAAAACATTACATTGTAGTGCCAAGGCTCAATTCAATCTGCAAGTGGGTCAAAGTGTAAACATATTATCAAATTATTAATTTGGTTAAATAATTTGAAAAATTATATTTGAACCACAATCTACTGTTCATAATACACATTCTAATAATTATCACCTCTCCAAAACATCTACATGTTGAATATATAGTAAATAAATCGCTATAATTTCAAAGTGATAATTTTCACGAAGGTTGGTAACCATTATATAGCAGCGAGAGCGTTAAAGCCTAGAAAGGGAAATCGTTCCATACGCTGTTTCGGTAAAACGATGAGGGAATGTTCCGTCGCATTCGGTCAAACATATTCGAGTGGTAGTAGTCTTAGGTTTTATGTGCTCCGATGTAGGTAATACTGCACCGTCTAACCAAAGTTAGACGGCGCAGTATTACATAGGAGCATCGGAGTCTTGTAATGTCAATCTTACAATTAATCCTAGGACGAACACAACACACTTTCCCATGGGCGGGATTCGAATCCATGATCTTTTGATTGTCAAGCAATAATGTTTCCAACCTGGCTACCTCAGTCGAGTCAGAAGACGTTTGCAACTTTGCAGACAAATTTGTTTTCAGGAGGAAGGGGTTAATTGTCTTAGTTCGATGGCCTGAATCGCTTGTGATGAGTCTCCCGTCTCAAAATCGGCCCGATTTCCCAACCACGAAGATGGGGATGGGGATCTTCAAGGAGTAGAGCGACTGAGGCCCTTGATCGGCTCTTGGGTGTGGCCCGGGTCGTGGTGCGTGCATCACCCCTCGTCAGCTCCCTTTTGGTTGAGGCCCGAGGGGAATGTCTCCTGAATAAAGAGAGCTGCTTCTGGCGGCGGTGGCGCCCTCCTCAGCACGCTCGGCTGCTTCTTCAAACCCCTCCTTTCTCACCCTCTCGGCCCGCCCATTGCCAGGCGACCTCACCCACGCACGCCCCTGGTGCATCGCGGAGCCCCAAGGCTTCCTCGGCCCCCATCCGCCCTCTCCCTCACCCCCCCCCCCCTCTCAAGCGACATTGCCCTCGTTCACGGCCTTCCGGAGGTTCCCCTCCCACTCGCATCGTTGCATTTCCTCCGCGACGTTTGCACTGAATAGCAATTTGATCTCAGGTTCATCATCACCTCCGGTCTCAGTCCTGAGATTGATTTGACACTCCTCGAATTAAAGGGACCAGGACCGTCTTTTTAAATTCGATAAAGATGTTTTGCAGCGTGCTTTCACGTTGAGAATCCCTTCTTCTTAGTATGAGCGTCAAAGGAAGGCGACTCGATCGAAAGGATAGATCAAGAAATGTTTTTCTTCAATCAACCTCGCGTCATTATTAACGATTACGGAATACCCTCGTTTAGCTACTCGTTATCTCTGCCAATTGTAATCGATGGCGAGAAAACCATAAACAATTAAGTTGTGCAAAAGGTGAGGAAGGGGCTTCATAAAGATTTGTGAAGGCTATTCTGTAATCAGCATTGAGTTGAGATATCGCTATTATCATCACTGCTCGTTCGATCCTTCTATCGAGTAACCTCTTCGTATTCTCGTTATTCATTCTATTCCATCTTTCACCTTTTGGTCCATACATCTTATTCCTTTGGAGTTCTTCCCATTCACTTTTCTCGACGACTCTCTCCTCTAACCTCTTCAATAGTTCATCTTGGTATATCCAATTTATCTCCATCATCATTTGGTCACGCCAAATTTCGAAAGGAAGCTTTGGAAAAACACTCGGGGCAATATTCTTGCCCCAGAGGATGGCGATCAGTTCCTCTTTAATCTGTTCACACTCGTCGGGGATTTGGTGAGTTCATGGCGGGAGCGTTAAGTCATTTATCATTCAGAGACCGCAGGAAATCAATCGGCGTTTCTGATTGAGCTCTCTATTCTACGTTTTACACGTGATTTCTTAAATTAATTGCAGTAGAAATTGTACGGGGGAGGCTACTGATATTTAATGCCATTTTCACGGTTTTTAGAATAGGTAGGTAATTCGGTAGAGGTAGGATTTTTCAGTGAACAGACGAAGGGAGGAGAGAAACCTGGCACCGGTATAAGTGTGCTCAAAACGTAAGGCACCAAGGGGTCCACGGTCCAACGTCCCATCCGCTGGAAGGAGCACTGCATTTGAAGTGTTCTCCTAAAGTAGGGACCGGTTTACCAGCAAAAGTCAATGCCACTGCGGAGATTCGAATCTGTTCTCTCGAGATGGGAGACCAGTAATCTAACTACACCAACCTCACCGAGAAGTTAATTTGAAAAGATACCGCAGCAGGAAGATGAGACAGATAAATTTGCTCCTCTGTGGATTATCCGCTAGATTGCTTTTTATCATTAGTGTTCTATCAATAATGGGTATGTTATTGGACAGATTTTCCTCTTCTGCCCCCTCCTTGCCTCATCTCTGAAATATTCCTATCCCATATTTATTAACCCTATCCCATATTTATCTTAATTTTTTCGTATCGTATCTGCTAAATTGCTAAGTGAAATAAATCAGTTGATGCACCATATTATTCCTCATTTCTTAGATCTTAGAGCATATGTCTCATTATTTGTGTAACTTCGTAATGAAAGAATGAATTCATTCCGCAGGTTCTTTCCAATGCAAACCGTTGATTCACGTCACTTATCCCTGAAGTATTCGTGCCACACAAGTACAGATGGTGTATGAGATAAGGCACAATCTTTTTCTTCCATCTTCACCGATGGTCGAAGAAGGTTGTTCTCTTCGAAGAGCAAACTTAAATCACCACTGTTTCATACCACGGATCCCCCTTCACTGAAATGCGCGTCTAGAAAGGGTATGGGAGAGAAGGGACCTTGGAACGCATCAAAAATGCAGGATAGGGAAGCAACCTGAGGTGAGCTTAGTAACACCGCCACAGGCCGGCACTCTCGCCTCGTATCAAGTTCTTCCACTCCTATGGCGACGAAAACTTCCGACTCGTCATCCATCCCTGCTGGGGCAGTCGGAAGGTAGGCACAAAAAACCAGGGATCGGAAAAAAGGACAAGATCATGGGTATAGCAGCAGCGTAATATGAAGGGAGACCGCCGCTCGCAAGGTCGCAGAACCCCAGAGATGGGAAGAGGAGGCAGGAAAGAGTCGAAGGGAGAGGGAATGCAGCTGGGGGGGGGGGGGATTAGGTGGAGAAGAAGGGAGGCGGGAGTTGGATTTCCTGCCTCAGCCATGTTACAGTGGCGGCGGCAAGTGACGCTCCCAGATGCAGTAGCCATCCCAGTTCCTTGAACCGGCTTCCCCGGCTCTAATCAGCTGATCGAACACAGCTCGCCCCGACGCAACACGGTCGTGAGCGTGGAAAACCCACGCCGTCGGGTAAGGTTCGATGAAATTTTGCTGGCAGGATGGAGAGGAGGAGAAGTAGAATGTATGTAGATCCGAATCGATAAAGGAGGCGAATCCGAACTCTTTATCTCTCTCTCTCGTACTCTCGAGCGTGTATATGTGTGCGTGTCCAGGCAGCTATCCGTGAGTTCCTCCCTCCCTCTACGCCTTCAATTGAATGGTGGGCGTTTGTTCACGAATTCTTGCGCTCTTCTCGAGTATTGAGGAAAAAATTTTCACCCGTTCAATTCGCGGAGGAATTTGAGTCTACTTTATTTCGAGCGGACCCACGAAAAATAGGACTCTAAAGACCTTCGCCCAGAATTCCCAACTCAGCGTGACTTCTCAAACACAGGAAATGTTTTTTAACCTATTGTGTTGAAGTGCTGCGGTCTGGGATAAGCCAGATGTAGCATGTGGTAAGGACAATGAGCCACGCAGTCCTCGATATTCATCAGGGATTAAAACTATGCGTTATTTTCGAAACTCTATATATATTTCACTCTGGAGCCAACGAGGAAATATTTTGCAAAATCCCTTTTCGCACTTTAATTCAAGCAGTAGTAGTCGAGCCAGATTTTAAGGAGCTCCAACAGCTTTGGTTATATGACACCATTTAACCTAACTTAATTTTGACCTTATGGGGGATGGGGTTGGTTTGGAAGCATAGATTTCTTGCCTCTCATCCTGAGGGACCAGTTTTGAGTCCCGGTTGTGGCAGACTTTTCATTGGCATACTCGATTGCTGTGAGCAGGGTACTTGGAGTTCAGCACTCCGTCCGTCGATGGGACGTTAAACCGTGGACCCTTTGACGTCTTTCGCCAAGAGTAGGCTGATGTCAACGTCAGGTTTCTCTTTACCCCTCCTTCGTTACCCGAAAAATGACAGTCCCTACCCATTTACTTACCTCTGTGACATAAAATACCTCAGCTGTCGGTTTGCTCTCCTGATAACAATAACAATTCAATCTTTTGACGAACACAGCATCCATACCAAAGGCGGATTTCGAACACGCGACATAACGATCTTTCGTGTTGAGAAGCGCGCGTCATTAACCTGGCCGCCGTGGCTGCCTTTACTTTTGTAACACTAGGTTGCACTTCGCGTCATCCACCTCGTAATTCGTTGAGTAGTTTTTAATTTTATTTGTTCGTGTGGTCTTGGCATAGGTGCTTAAAGAGTAAAGACAGAACTGGTGATGAATATCCAGGACTGAGTTGCAAGAGGCAAGTTATTTAAGAGATTTGGTAAAGCATTTTTCTGAAGCGGGCATTACCAGTTGCCGCTGTGCAGCATTCATGATCGGATGATTCCGAGGAAATGCAATGTCGTTGAATCCCGTATTTACGTTGTTATTCGTGCATACAGAAGTCATCTTCATTTATGCAATAAGTCGGTTATCTCTGGGTTGTTACGAGAAAGTTTATGTCGGGGTCATTGCGTTGTATTTAAATACAATTGTAGTAAACAATATCTCAAATTAATATGAGAATTTAGAAAAAGTTACAAATAAAATGGAACTCTTCAGTGAAATTGAATCTCAGGATTTATTGAGCTTTCAAAATATTCTATCGATCTATGACTTATCCCAGGTAATAAATACTTCAACTTGGAATTGCGATGGGGGCACTTGTTCCTTCTGCTGACAATAGGTATTGACAAGCGTAATTTTTCTCACGATGTCATGATTTTTTCTGGATTTTTGATGAGTGCGGCTGATTGGTGGATAGGACAAAGACATGATGAGGATTTTACTAAGTCTTCTTTAGCCATTTGATCGAGGATTGGCAAGGTTAGATGGAAATATGATACATGTTGGCGTCCGATTCCATAGTAACTCGTTCAAGGTTCTCCACTCCATTATTCTTGACGCGTGACAATTTGATGTCATTTAAATTATATTTAAATTACATGAGATCTGAACGCCATTTGAGGATAAATTATTGTGTTAGCTCCTAATGATGCATTTTCAATAAGAAAGAGAATGCGTTCAAAATTATATAATGTGTGCATAGATTGTTGTGGTTTCGAAAATCGAAGGAAGTGACTATTCTTCTATTGCCGATAAATGACGTAATAACAACCCGTTGGCTGAGAGTGACTAGAAGGAATATTCAATAGTTACTGTTCTCGTTGGTTTGCCTTGCACAACAGGCATGAATACAAGGCATTTTATATACATGTAGCTCGTCAATTTTAATAGGAGACATTTTTAGCACTGACTGACTGATACGGCTGAAGATGGATTCTGGGTTGACAGTGGACGATGTTTCACGAGAGCCAACTTCTCTCGGCTATCTGCAATCTATTGCTGTTGCTATTTTTTCCGAATCTGTTAAAAGAGGAGAAGCCTCAGCCAAATAGAAGTGCCTTACCCTGCCTTCCAATAAAAGAATTTTGCAGAAGATTGCATAATTACCTTTCTCGCCTCGGGGATATTTTTTATCAACAATTGACTCACATCATCATAATTGTTTAACTCAATGGTTCAGTGTTAATAAGCCTATGTAATGTTCACAAATTTTTGTTGGCGCAAAGGAAGGGAGAAATGCAAGCGATTTATGCACCTTGCACTTAATAACCCGTTCAAAATCGTCGCGTTCACTATACTTTCCTTAAGCTATTTACTCCCTCACGCGTGACTTATTTCACATAAAGTGTTTGACAGTAGAAGCTACATACGCGCTTACCCGACCGCGAACCGGCAACGAGAGAGACTGATGAATTTCATGCATTTCCCTTACAAAACATCTTCAACTGAAAGCCATTTTGCTGCTCGACTTTTCTCTCCCGACAACTTCCTTTGGATTGTGCCGTCCTCTAAGAGAAACGCTGAGTGTTTAATTTTTTTTGTACATTAGCCAACTCCGTTGCGCTATTGTTTTCCCGGGAAGGAGCTCTCCAACCTTGATTCCGAGAACTCACCGCTGCTCCACGGCTCACAGCTGAACACTCTTGCGAGTGAAATGGAAAAAGCATCGATTTTCCGCGGTCGTGCCTAACACGGCTTGAGGTAGGGCAATCGATTAGCAGCGGGCGTGAATAACGAGCGCCCTTTGAAGGTAACGAGAAAAGGCCGCCGAGTGCACTCCGACGATTCTCCCTTTTTGACAAGTGCATATTCCATTCTTCGGTCACACGTGTGTGAGTGCTTCTGCTGCAAGCGGTATTATTTCAGAGAGCATCTGTTTGGAAATATTTGACTTCCCATTTGTTGCATAGCCTTTGCTATTACGGCCTATTTAGTAATTTAATGTCCATTCAATTATTCGTTGTCTTGTGCTCTTATGGGGTTAGGGCGTCAATAAACTTGTAGAATCCTTTAGACAACTTTTTGAAATGACATTGCTCAATACCCAAATTCCCCATGATCGATCGATCGATATATTTCGTGATTCAGGCAGAATGACAAAAATATTTAGGTAAAAATAAAATAATATGTTACGCACACTTTGGGGGAGGGGCGCTTAGAAGCTAATCCAGATGTAGTTTCGTGGGACAGCTATATATGGGTTCAGCGGTTCTCACCCTTTGTGCACTTGCTTACCCCTAGGTAGTCCATTTTCCTCCTCCTTTACCCCTTATCCATGATATAATTGTTACTTATGTAGCTGCTGTTCATTTACATTTGAATCCGTAGCGTAGTCACCAATAATATGCCTGCTTACACGTCGATAATAAAATGCTGGCAGTTAGGCTAAAACTAGATGTAAGCATTCAGATGAACGAATGTACTTACTGTTAATTTCCCTATTATTAAACTTTTTGGCGTATTCCAGGTTGGGAACCTTGGACGATTTTCTGGTTGCTATGTATTCCTGGGAAACCACAAGCGGTGCTGGCTGGCCCCTTAAACAGAATGTCCGATCCTTATCCGATTTTAGAATGCACTTCTTGAGCTCTATTCCCTCTTCTCGGCAATATTTAAGGGTGGAAAACTGAGGCTGGTGGTTTTCTTCCAGAGAAAGGTGACTATGTCGGATGTCGACCATCCAGAACTGCATGAATTTTATATAAATTATTAACTATTGCCTTGCACAGTGGGTAAAACGTGTTGGCGTGAGTACAGGGCTCATTTGCAACGACGCCATTTCAAGTTGTATCATCTCCCTTAATTCCTCGAACACCTGTCACTTTACTTCCTGAAGGCCGGGTGAAGCTCATAATCCGTTGGATTGGCAGATAAAGGCTACCGACAAAACGCTTGGGGAGGCAGGTGTGCCTCGTGAAACCTCTGACCTTAGAGAGAGGTTCTCAATGACACGGACGGAAAATTAACCTGAGACATGTTTGTCACGGACGGTCTAATGTACGAATGTGTAGTTTGGTCAAGTGCTAGGTTTTATTTAAAAAATTTTAATCACAGAAAGAAAAACTTAGCGTGGATCATTACTACATATATATCCAAGGGATTGTTAAAAATTTATTTTACGTCGAGTCAAGTATAATTATACGGGTATATGCATACAAAAAACACAGAAAAGCCTTCTTCTGCATACGGGGGCTCGTGGACCAACATTTGGGGCGAACTTTGAGAGATGCTGTTGTAGTTTCCCCGAATTAGGGATCTAATCGCCTTTTTTTTTATACATACCTGTTTGTGAAATATATGGTGCGTATTTCTAATAAATATATTCCCCCTTTCCTAGTTTCCCAGCGGCACTCGCCTTTAGTTTTCCTTGTTCAGTGATGTTAACTATAGTCGTTTGCCTTTTATTCATTTATTCTCCAAACGATTGAGTTTTTTACGGAGTTAGCTAAGTTTTGTTTTTGAATTGTGCTGAAAAGACTACAAACAAATAAAATATCGCCGAATAATGTTAATGTATGGCATTTTCTTCAAGCAGCCATCGGGTCACGCAAGCGATAATTAGGGTACATTTGACCTATATTACATGAGTCTCGGTCAACTATTACATCAGTGCTGTAAATCAGTCATGAAAAATGCAGGACGGAGCAGAAATTGCCCTTATTTCCTTCGTCACGCTTTTGACGTATTTTTGTCGCTTTTCATAATGTATTCAAATAAACCTTTATACCAATAAGTGCCCCAAAAAACCATCAATACCATCACGATTGATAATTACAGATGCACATAGATGGATGAATTATATTCGCAGTTCTCCTGGCAATCGATGGGCCCTTTAAAACTTTTTGGGTCAAGTAGATGGACTAGCTGACTTGGCCGTGAGAGTGCTAGCCTTCAAGTTTTCGTTCTTAGTCCTTGGTGTGAAAAGTCAAATTCAAGACCGGTGGTAATTTATTTTATGCCTTCAGGTAGTAAATCCACAAATTCTAACTTGCACATGCCGCTCACAATAAGGCATTCTCGCAGTTGTGAAGTCGGAGGTAATAGTGACATCTACAGTTTGCAGATGAAGATGATCGGTGTGGTAATCGACCTCACACGTTTTTTTCTGAGCTTCGAAAATCCTAGGGTCCCTTTAAATGTAAAAGAATGCATACTTAAGTGTCCATCGATTTAGCCAAAAATATATTTAACTTTTTCGTTTATCGGCATTACTTCTGCTCCCATTCGAAATTTTAAAATGATATCATAAGTCGGAGAATAAGGAGTTTCTGTTTTGGACTCTAGCGCAAAGCGCTAAACATGAGAATTTTTAAGTAAAATCCGGGGCCAGATTTTACATCGAAAACAAAATTCGAGCCCAAATGAGAACATTTTAATGCATTCATTTCGTTCGCGTTACAAAAAATACATCATTTTCTGAGACATTCTAATATTTCTCCTCAATGAAAGCTGTGTCATGTCCTCTGATTGAATTTTGATGACTCGCTCAATTTGCACACGGCGGCAGCGGAAGGACATAATTATTATTTTCTGTTTATATCTACCCACGAAGATATGTGTAGAATGAAAGTGCAACATCCACGATGTACATACTTTGAATAATTAATATGTATAAGAGCGTAACGTATTCATAAGATATGTGCGCAGAGAGACAAAGATAATGTTAAGATGGAGGCAGGTCTACTGTTGCTACGTGCTCCTTCACCTTGTTATCGGTAATCGTAATCTCTGTGTACCCGACGACCTGTTTTCGAATTATTGGCCTTAGTTCTACCTTGGAGCAAGGAAAGAATCATCTTTGGAATACTTGGCTTTACGCTCGGCAACATCATATCGCCAATATTTGTTATTTTTTGTCAGTCTATTTCACTGTCAATTTTACTGGGAGATTTTCCAACGCGTAAAAATTCTCACTCGAGCTCAACAGAAAGGCTCTCAAAAGAATTCCAAAAATATCAGAACACTCCAAGCCTATGACTTTCGATTGCCTCTCCCCTCATGACGGAGTTAATGGATATTTTGACGAGGAAAATTCATCCGAACGAAAAGCGTACATCTAATCAGCAAACGGAAAATTCCAATGCGGCGTCAGCCGTACGTACATGCAAGGTGGAGCCTTAGATAAGAACATTGTTTTAATTATCACTCAGGTATAGGTTATTTCAGGGGTGATGATCCTGAGGCCTTTTGCATTATTTTCACGCCATACGGGACATGACGGGAATGGAATATAACATGGAGTCACGTGCCTATCAATGCACTTGAGACAGAGTAATAGATGGTTAAGGTCTCTGTTTCATTAATCTAGCTACTCAGTCTTGGAATACATAGAATCACCAGCAACAAATCGTAAAACTGTCACAGATGCAGCACCTGTATAATGTGACTACACATAATGCAGCGCGTGGTCCATTGACATCTGCTGGGAATAAATTTGGCGTTCCAATTCTAAAAGTTTCCTCATCCCTGGATAAGTTACATCACACTCCTTTCTGGGACGAGCGCACCAAGGTTTTCTCCTCAATTTAAATCTTCCTGTTTGAGAGGACACCAAAACGATAATGAAACGCTGCGTGTTTTCGGAGGGGAAACTAATGCCCCTGATTGGATCCCGACTATTTTTCTCCCTGATTTTTGGAATTGAGACAGCGGCGACGAATTATTTGCCTCGACTCCCATTATGCCCACGCGGAAAGGCAAGCGAAAATTCTCACACAAAATACGGAGGCAGTTTAGAAAGCGAAACGCGCCAACAGTGGGTGCGAAGGCGAGGAAATCCTTCGGGCCGTTGCGAAAACTCTTTGACGGAACCGGCGCACTATGGTGGAAGTATTTCAGAAAAATCTGCCTCCCACCTCTTGACACAATGCTGATCTTTTTTTGGAAAAGAAGAAAGCCGTGCGGAACCCGCGCGGTTCGCCATGGAAATGAGGGAAGGGGGGGAAGGAAACGGTTGCAAATGCAGTTCCGGAAACTTACGTTTGTGGCATTAATTTTCCGGATCTCCACTTCGCTGAAATTTTCCCCCCTTCTTTCTGCAATACGCTGTCTTTTGCCCATACATTTATGTTAGGTCAGATGTGCTTAAAAGGGTCCCACTATGGTTTGATTGTGAAGAACTCGTTGCGCGAGTGGCAAATATGAATCCAAAAGGATGTATACTGTGAGGAAATATCGTAGATATTTCATAAGGCGAGGCTCTATACGATACGGTTCGAGTCTTCACGGGGTGGAACTCCTTCACGACGGATCACGAGAAAAAAATAACTGTGATGTCCCACAAGTAGATTTATTTAACTGCGAATAGTTTTGACACATAATATCATCTTCTGGAAGAGAATGACAATTTTTCAAAGATTATCTAGGGTTCCTCCCCATTCTCTCAAGCCTACTCTAAATAAATCATAATGAGAAAACACAAGTGATAGCACTTATTCCACAGTTTAAATGGTGCACTTCAGCTGCTAAGCCATCATCAGGTAGTGGCAGTTTGGTACCTGATGATGGCTTAGTGGCTGAAATGCATAGTACCACCATTAAAACTGTAGAATAAGTGCTATCACTTGCGCTTTTTCATGAAAACATTACATATGTACCAGCTGGATCGATACCAATTGGGACGTATTCATATTTCCTACGGAAAAAACCTTCATGTTCTCACTCAACTCCCATATCATCATGAAAAATATTTTTTCCCTCCTGAGCATTGGCTACCTTAATTAGTTCTTGGGTAGCTGCTATTTACCTTTGAATAATTATCATTTTCTGCCAAAAGGTGAGTTTCTCTCTCGAAAACCAATCGCTATTGAAAAGAACTGTTGAAAAAAAGATAATTTTGCTGTAAAACACAAAATTATCTTTTTTTGTAATCCATAGCGGCTGCATGCAGTGAGAAAGATGAGCATATTTCGTGAGTGTGAACTTCATCGTATTCCATGGAATTCCCTCAAATTTTCTCGTCAGGCACAATAGTCGGCCTTTCAGGAATCGAGTCTTGGTGACAGGTTTTGGCTTGCGAAAGATTATGCCTCACTGTTAGTTACATGTTCACCACCAATATCATATTTTTATCTACAGTTTTTTTCATTATGTTGTGCTAAGGTATTTTCAAAAATCTCATTCCAGGAATCGCCCAAACGTAGAAAAAATAGGAGGTACTCTTTTGAAAAATTAAGTACTACAATGACAATAAATTACTAAAAAAAAAGCTTGCTTCCTAAATTTGCTCGGTAGTTCCAATGCTAGACACTTTTTTATTCAAATAAACTCCGTGCCGGGTGAGTCGACCAGTTGACCCGCTTTAGCGGAGCACATCGGTATGCCCGTTTGAGTTATTGGACGAGGATAACATTCTAGTTACCTGAGAGCAAGGAGAGTAGAGAACTCTCCTTGCCTGAGAGGATCATCATGTGGCACATCACTCCCTTCATATTCCATGAGGGGAGTGCTTTCTCGCTTCCCTTTCCCTGTTATCCTCTGGAAATTTTTCTTTCCCAGGTCATCATACCGAGATGTTGAGTGGATGCTCACTCATTTGCTCAGGTTTCGCTTTCCCGGCTTAAATTTATTTCCTTATTTTTTAGGTTAGAATAAATGATCAAATGACTGATGAAATACCCTCTTCACCTCATGATTATGAAATGCAATTCATGCATATACTCGGTAGGTACTACATTCACTGACGTGGCTCTAAAACGTTTGTAAGCGTTTCTATGTAAGGAGGTTAAACCCACCTTGTTTATATCAGTTCCTTGACCGTCCATATCTCTTTCATTGTAGTCTGCTGAAGGAATAATACAACTGATATCCCTTATATATTTAAATGTTGCCTCTGATATTAATTTTAAAATTCATGATACCCTCTGGTGGAGTAGAGGCGTCAGTGTTCATTCACTCTGACAACGTTAGTGTTCAATGACTTGTAGGATATTATGGATATTGTGTTCTTTTGCCTTTGCTACACTAAACATTAACTCTGGCATACGATCATTTTCACGATGCATAGTAGTACAACTATCAGGCAAATAATTACGGAAATTATCTTTTTTGTTCCATGTCATCTTCAGAGGGAAACCAGACAAAGCGGATAACTTCGGCAACACAGCCCTGCATTTCGCGGCTGGTAGAGGGTACATGCCATGCGTTACGTTCCTGGTGAACTTTGGCGTGAACTTGTGGGCACTGGACATTGATGGGCACACGCCGAAGGAAGTCTCGGCCATGAACGGGAGGGAAGAGGTCCTGAGATTCCTCGACGCCGCCATCGCCAAGGAGTTGACCAACGACAAGAAAGGGGTGAAGGCGAGGCAGGAGAAGGCAAAGAAGGATGCGGAAAAGAGGGCCAAGCAGCTGGAGAAAATCCAGAAGAAGGCCAGGAAGGCTGTCGAGAAGGAGGAGGTCAACATGAGGAAGGCCCGGAAGAAGATGGTCACCTTGGACAGCACGGTGGTGTCCACGGATGGAGTCATGCCCCACAGGCCCTCCACCATCCTGCTGGGACTCCGGAGAGCCGGGAAGGGGAAGGGCAGCGCGAGTGGCACCAACACCCTCGCCAGCTCCGACGTGTCCTCCAGCCCGAAGTTTTCAGAGATAGTCAACAGGGGCACTTCCAGGCCACCGACGGGTGTCCAGAAGAGGGTGCAGCAGAAGAAGAACCAGATGGTGAGTGGGGCATCCAGGAGGAGCAGCGGAGGGACCTTCAAGATAGGAGAAGTGGAGGAGGGGGGCAAGAGATCGATCAGGAGCCTCACCGGTCTGCAGAGAGACTCGGAGGTGATATATGTGGGATCATACGACACACAAGAAGGTAAGTGGAAATGGTTCAGAAAGGAATCAAACAACTTGTACCCAGCCATGTACACTACATTTGCATTGAGAAGTGTATCCATAGAGACAGTTGAAACATTACATGTAACTGTGTCTGGCGACACGTAGTGGAAGGGTATCATAATGAGAAAACACAAATGATAGCACTTATTCCACAGTTTTAATGATGGTACTATGCATTTCAGCTGCTAAGCCATCATCAGGTAGTGGCAGTTTGGTACCTGATGAAGGCTTACTGGTTGAAATGTGTAGTACCACCATTAAAAGTGTAGAATAAGTGCTATCACTTGCGCTTTTTCATGAAAACATTACATATGTACCAGCTGGATCGATACCCATTGGGACATATTCATATTTCCTATGGAAAAAACCTTCGTGTCCTCACTCAACTCCCATATCATCATGAAAAATATTTTTCTCCCCTGAGCATTGGCTACCATAATTAGTTCTTGAATAGCTGCTTTTTCCCTGCATGCTTTTCCTGAGTTGAATAATAATTAATTCATTGATTTCATTCCAACTATTTGCAATACATTAGAACATGTTAACTTGATTACTAGAATATGCTATTTTGAAAGAACCTTTCTCTCCTGGTGCTGATGAGGGTTACATGATGGAATGTGTACCAAAATATTTAGTTTCCCCTAGTCTGGTAATTCATCACTCATGATCAGAGTGACATTGCTGAGGAAGCTCAACATGAGGTATGGGTACACAAACATCATATGAAGGTTTTTTCATGGGTGGGGTGTAGCTCAACAATGTTAATATCTGGATCATAAAATATTTAAAAAATCATGTGAGGAAACCCATTTCTATTCTTGTGGCATATCAATAATAATACTTTTTAGGACAGTGAAAGTGGCATTGCTGACTCTAGGAGCAGGAAATCAAAAATACATCTTTGTGCTGAATCCAAGGCTTTCTATTTCGGCAGTTGAATACGTAGCTAATGGGGGATTGGGTTGGTATGGTGGCTAGAGTATTGGCCTCCCATCCCAAGGGCCCAGGTTTGATTCCAGGCAGTAGCAGATTTTTCCGTGTCAAACCGGTCCCTACTTGAATGCCGGGTGGAAGGCATTTCAGGTTCAGTACTCTGTCCATCGGATGGGACGTTAAGCCATGCTCCCCTTGGTGCCTGTCGTTAAGAGTAGGCTAATGGTGACACCGGGTATTTCTCCACCCTTCCTCCATTCCCTAAAAACTCCTACATTTACCCAATTACCCACCTATCCTAAAAAATGGTGCAAATGACCTCAGCTGTCGGTCGCCTCCCCTGAATAACTAACTAACTAATACTTAGCTAATGGTATGGTATTTTTTTAATCTATAATCACAGAAAAATGGTCCATTCAGAACTTTTGATAATAATTAGAATAATAACTCAGAATTTAACATCTATAGTGGTATGCACAGAAAAGTTCCAGGCCTTGCTCTACTGCCCAAAATGTTCTATCCTGGAAGATTTCAGTGATCAACTTGGTGTTCAATTTGTTCACTCCCAAAACATTTCCAGACCAACTGAACTAATTTCATAGTAGTTCATTATTATGTCATGATGAATTGATGATAATTGGATTCTTTAATATAATTTCGAGGTGCAAATTTCAATGCTTTTCAAATCTCAACCATAACTTATCTTTTGACTGCATTACCTTCATTATAATAGTATTAGTTCTTATGTCACTTCAATTCCATATTCCACATCCCTCATAAAATAAGAAAAAGCAATTATGTCATCACATACTTTTATTTTAACTTCATAGCATGTGAACTAGGCTAGTAGAATTGGTAGAAGTAAAAGTGTACATAATTAACTTTTCCATTACTCTTAAGATATAGGTACTAACAAAATTATACTCATTGGAAAAGAAGCTTTTCCTTATGCAATGGAATCTAGTTCATCTGCACCATAGTGTCCAAATCTACTTTTAGAACACAATTGGTAATAAGATGTTCAAATCACTACCAATCTTTGTTCTTGTTTTTCCATTGGATGCATTAAGTGTTCATTATACATTAAGAGGCAGCAACTCATGTACCTACACATGGAAGGAAAACTGAGATAATTGGGTGATTATTTCCAGGTTAGATAAATATAATTACTTAACCCTTTCTAATGACTGTTTCAGGAAAAAGAGGGAAAATTACTGATGTGTTTGACACCAAAGGAGAGCTGAACCGATCAATATCCCAGCCTGACTACTTAAATCAACCTCAACATGCTGATTCTGGTTTTGTGGATGACTATCTCATGCATGAAAGGGGAAGCATATTCGAACGACCTGGTTTTGGTAGTGTGGCTTTTAGGTAAGTCTTATGTGATTATTATATTCTTGTACGTCTTGTTTCCACTTTGACAAGCATTCCTTCTGGAACATTAGGTAGGGCAGCCAGTGAGAGAAGGGCCATGCCCAAGTCTTTGAAATAATTACTTCTCTTTCTAAATTACAAAAGTTTTCTTTAAAATATAATAACTTATTACTTATATAGTCAAATGAGTAGGTACTTGTTAAATTAAACCTCTGCTCATCCTTAAAATCAGTGTGAAGAAAATTAACTCTTGGGCTTTATATTCACTTATGCAATCACATTCCTTCTCTATTACTAATAGTTTCCTAATATTCTTGAATACTCTTTTGTCATCACTTCTCTATCTCTAAAATAAACTATTTTAACCATTCTCACATACATCACTTGCTTCTAAATGAGTATTCAAGCTTTCCACATTAGTTTATAGTCTTAGTTATTTGGTGGCACAAAATAAAAACTCCACGCCAATTTTCACAAAGCTATTCCTTACAGCTAAAAAGGGGTGCTCCCTGGTCCATGATAGATGAAATCCAGAAAAATATGGCTTGTTTCTGAATTTTCTAACATAAAAGGGGTGCTCCCTGGTCCATGATAGATGAAATCCAGAAAAATATGGCTTGTTTCTGAATTTTCTAACATAAAAGATATAAGTACCTCTTCAGTACAATAGATAATGAAAAAGAAAGTAAAAACTGTGAACTCATGTGACATTCCTGGGCAAAAAAACTAGCAATGGATGATATTTTACCATGTGTATTTTTAATTAAATGAAGATGTTTACTTCATTGACTTATTCCCACGAGGTATGTACCTATTACTTTAAGGTCATTAGGTAAATCACTCACATCAATGCCAAGTTTCAACGGATATTGTATCGTTAATACATTTAGTATGACCTTCCTTTGTTCGAATTTCTGTCATTGATTCCATCCATAAAAATTGTCTGCTGGAATCCTCTCTAATATAGCATCCCAGCCCTTAACCTCTTGAGTGATATGCCCAGAAAAGTTCCAGGCCTTGCTCTACTGCCCAAAATGTTCTATCCCGGAAGATTTCCGTGATATAATTGGTGTTCAATTTGCTGACTTCCGAACCACATCCAGGCAAACTTTACTAATTTGATAGTACTGCAGTGAATAATGATTATTAGATCCTTCAATATAATTTTGACTTGCAAATTTCAATGACCTACACTTTTTGAAACCCAACCAATTTAAAAATCTACCCTGGGGGCATTACCAGGGAAAAATGAAGTCACAACTGAAGGAGTTAAACTTCAGTTCTCTCAATGGAAATGCTATCATCATCTCTATTACTCTGGTCATTTTCCTTTATATGCAATTAGTCACGGTATGACCTACTACTATCTTCATGCTATTTTACAGCAATTTACTTAGGTTACCTACCATTCATCCTAGTCTGTGGGTTAACCTAGAAATTGGCAAATACAAAATAGGTCATTATATCTGAGAGAATAATGCTGTGCTAATATAAATATTGGTTTTGTGTAAAGTAAGCAATGAAGGTGAAAAGAGAGGTCAGCATTCTTTGAATTCCTAAGACTTGTTGTTTATCTAGGAACTCCATTACAACTACCCTCAATGGAATTCCGCTCTCGAATGGAGGACCAGAGGGCAAAGGGATGAAACCTGATGACCGAGACAGCGCCCACATCAGTGAAGACAGGGTGTCTTCAGCAGGGACAGGAAGAGCAGCAAGCAGTCGAGGAGGAGCCAATGAAGACAGCAGCATAGGCAGCGCAGGGAGCTTGGCTCAACGGCAGAGGAATGCTTTGCAAGGAGGCCCTGAGGGAGGGGGAGTGCCATGGGATGAGGAGGATGTTGCCAGTGGTAAGCGACTGCAGCACCATTACACTTAGCAATGAAGAGAATTTTCAGAGAAATCTCAAAGTGTTCTTTGCATTTTTTCGGGATACGTCCGTGTCATTAGACAGTTGTGACAACAGTTTTGCTGACTTTCCTGTTGGCGTCTTCAGGTTGAAGTGGTTGAGAAGTCGTTTTCATCATTCTTATACAGGCCTGGTCGTATAAGTGCTGCCCTCTGATTGGCCGGATTATTTTTGGTGACCCTTTTCCAAGCAGAATGCAAAGGGTATCTGCCCTCTCTGTTTATGTTCATCAGTGTCTTTATTATTTCTATCGCCTCTCTAATTACCCTCAGAAAGTATTGTGGCTCGCTTCTTATTATTTTGGCGTCTTCAAATTGGATCACGTGTTCTGGCTCACTCCACGCATGTTCGGTGATGGCGGATAGATGGAATTGTTTATTTTTAGTCGCCCTCTGGTGTTCTTTCATGCAATAAACAATTCCATCTATCCGCCATCACCGAACATGCGTGGAGCAAGCTAGGACACATAATCCAATTTGAAGACGACAAAATAATAACAAGGGAGGCACGATACTTTCCGAGGGTAATTAGAGAGGTGATAGAAATAATAAAGACACCGATGAACATAAGCAGAGAGGACGGATACATTTGCATTCTGCATGGAAAAGGGTCATAAAAAAAAATTCTGGCCAATCAGAGGGCAGCACTTACATGACCAGGCCTATATAAGGATGACGAAAATGACTTCTCAACCACTTTGACCAGAAGACGCCAACAGGAAAGTTGGCAAAACTGTTGTCACAACTGTCAAACGATGAGGACGTATCCCGAAAAAATGCAAAGAACATCTAACCAACGCCATGGAAACCTACGAACAAATCTTGAAGTGTTGCTGTAAGAATATTCATCTTGATGATCATCAGCTCTTTCACTCACTATATCAACATGCACCATAATAATATTTAATTTAAGCATGAATTTGTGGAAAGGCATCATAATGTTCAATGAAAATGCCAAAATGGAAATATTTTTATTGGTATTTAATTGGTGAGATACATGCATGTGTATCAACCTTGAATTGCTTGACTGTTGAATATTCAAAACCAAATAACCAACTTCGGGTAAACCTAAAGCTAGTTATTTGCTCACCGGCTAACTGTTTTAATGCTGCACATTATCATCAGGTAGGGTCAACCGATGATGATGTGCAGCATTGAAACCAGCATTATAAAAGCAAGAAGAAAATAATTTTTTCCTGTGGAATTAGTTTTCCCTTACCTTCATCGTGAGCAAATCTATCATGTTAAGTCTGAAACTCTTAACTTCAAAAATCAGCTTCTGCATATTTTAGTTGAGGTTTAATGACAGTGGCATAGTTGATTGCCCAATAAACCCATCTTCAAACAACAACCATAGGAGTGGAGAGATTCACTCTCACTCAGTGATTGAACCCGAAGGTTGGTTAGGATAGGTGATGGTAGAGCTCACCCCGGACTAAGCCACAAGCATGTGAATTTCACACATTCAGGGTAGGGGAGCCAGTTCCTTTCCCTGGGCCACCTCGCACTCCGAGGATTTTTTCATTCGGGGGCATCCAAAGGCTTCAACCGTAGTTGAACCCGGGACCCTTTGATCAGTAGTCAAGCGCTCTACCCACTAGGCCACCATACTCCCAGTGGAGAGATTGCAACTCTTAAAAGTACTGAAACTCGTCTTCTAAAAGTTGATCATTTACAGTTTACTCATCAGGTTGTTGTGTGTACTTGAGGATGAAATTGAGTTAAAATAATCATAGTATCATAGCCAAATAACTATTATAGCATTTTCCATTCCATACAGATGATGAAGAAGAGTCAGAATGGTCACCATTACAGTTATTCCTGTTGGCCTCCGGACTTGGAAGCTATGTTCACAAATTCATTGATGAGAGGATTGACCTAGAGGCACTGATGCTCTTGTCAGAGGAGGATCTTATTTCTATGGGTCTTCCACTTGGACCAAGGCGTAAATTGCTTCGCGCGATCGAGGACAGGAGAGCAGCCCTGACTGACCCAGGAGAAGTTGCAGATAGTCATCTATAATCAGAAATTCTTTCACTACTTTAGAATGTCAAAATGGTATTGAAAAATTTTCAGCAAGGGGTGACCAACAGTACTTGCCTGTGCCATTATGTATGTATTTCAAATTGGTACACAACAATAATGACCCAGTATTAAAAAATATTTTATTACCAAGCATGCCTAGTTTCAAAGCCAGGTTTAGTAAGATAAACACTTTTTGTACAAAGGCTGATCTTGACTTGCGCCAAGGAATTTCCAGTGCTTTTTTTAGCCTTGTCAATGCTTGAGTGGCTGACCTCTCTTGGGCCAGCAGGTTTACAGAGTTACTACTTCAAGTCATAAACTAAGAATGCTGATATACATAATAATGAAAGATTATATGATTAAAGAAGCATGCATATCAGAGCCTGTCACTCAGTTAACCAAGTTGGGAGGCATCACTTCTATATGAGACTGCCCAGGGGAAAAAAATAAGTATCAAGTAACTGAGGGTTTTAAAGGATTTTATAAACTACATACAGTGATTAATTTTTACTTAAAAGATAGATATAATTGTGTATATAATAAATGAAGTACAAAATGTGATTAAAACTTTTGAATGGCATGTATTTTGATAAATTGATCATAATGCAGGATACTGTGCTAAAATTGTATTTAAGTAAAATGTTAATAAAATTATCCACCGTTAGTGCACTTGCACTTTTATCCAAAATACTACCCACAGTGGAACAGAAAATTGGTCTGAACTATAAAAAAAGGTTATTATGATGCTGAAACATAAAAAGAGAAAAATTGATTTGTGATGATACATAAAAAAGAGAACATGCAAGTTTTTTAAAAACCAAATTTAAGAAGTATCTTGTATACACTATCATATGATGATCATGTACTGAAAAAAGAGAATTAGTACTCCCCTTAATGAGATTGTGTCAGCTAATCTACACTTCTTCCTCTTCTATCAACCTTGGCTGGGCAAGACAAGAATCCTGCAGTAGCAAATAGGTACATACATATTTGGTATTGAGATATCTTGCCATCCACATTTTTGTGCAGTTACATTTGGGCTTGATATCTTGCAATAAGTTCATTAAACTCCTCCCTTCAAGTATGCTATACTTTTTAGTCACCAGATTTCTGTTGCTGGGAATTTTTATGCAGAGAGGATGCGATTACGGTTAACCCTAAATGTTTGTGTGCATTGCCTAACCTCCAGAAGACAAAATGCACATTTTGAAAATTGCTTTTACCACTGAAGTGGTTATTTAAGCACTTGATACAATAGAATTCATCACCTAAATATGAAGGGGGTAAAACACAATGTCATTAAAACTGAACATTCATAAGTTCACAGACAAACAACATTCCTCCTTTCCCTTCCTGTAGCTTTTCTCTCAGTCTGAAGTGCGTTAGGGTAGACTTGAAAACACAGATGATGGTTACTAAATGTCATATTTCTTTTTCATGAGCGTAAATAGTAAAAGTGTACCTCATCTAACCACAAAGGTATTCCACCTCACTATTGTGATCTAAGCTTTGAAGCCTGGCATAAAGATGCAGCATTGTTTTGAGTGGCCATAGAAAACTAAATGAGGACATCGTTATTAGTTAGTCACAATAAAAAGGGAGCTATCTTCCTGGATCTGTTTAGTTTGATCCCAACAAGTACCAGATTGTCATCAGTCTCCAGTATTCAAGCCCTGTAAATATGTAGTCCATGAACAGAGGGTTTATTACAGCAATAGCATGTATAAAACCTCATGTTCACAGAAATATTATCCCATCAGTGATTAACTTTGTCTTCAGTGTGTGCAATGAGGACTGTTGTAGTGGGAAAACAAGAGAGAGAACGTATTACATTAAATTTGATCTTTATTTGAAATACATATTATACAAAGAATTCTGGTATTGGCTACCCATGTAAACCAATTAAAAAACAGCTTTAGAGCAGCAAGCTAGAGAAATCCAAGATCAAAAATAGTACTTAACGAAAATTAGGTTTCACATTATCCTGAACATGGGTAAATGAATCCATTTCAACACTTTTATGCCAGATAAATTTTAGACCGTATTCTTTCCCTTACATTGCCTACAACTTGCTGCCCATCATTCACTCACAAGCACACCAAAATGTCATATAAACACACAAAACACACCTGTACATGCTCATACAAATATTTATGAAAACATTATCACTGACTTATAGGAAATAGGGATGCCCAATTTACCAGTGCACATCACTGGATGCCCATGATTAAAAAGTCACTCCTGGACCAGACTGGCTACTCATCCTTTGATGTGCTCTCATTGAGTTTTCCAGATTCAGATTCATTTATTTTAGTTTTAGAACTATAGGGCTTTAGAACACACCATTCCTGAGCTGTTTGAGAGGTAAAGAGTGACTCAATAAAGGTGATGAGGTAATGTGCTGGCAACAGGACTATCCCCTCACTTTCCACGCCACATATATTCAAAAAGGTTGAAAATAGGCTGCATTGACAACACACTGCTTCTGAAGCAAAATGAAAATTAACTTAGTACAACCTCACCATGTCGCTGTGAGATTTTGAAGGAGTACTAATGTATCCACAACCATTTGAGGCACATTTTAGAGAAAATAAACTCCAAAGCCCCCTCAACGCCTTCTATGCTATAAAATATAACCAATAACTTAACAGACATGCCTTTGACATCCAGAAGAACTAGTACGTTCTACGAAGATCTTCTGACCAATTATAAATGTAATATCAAAAATTGTGGAAGGAATTTTGAGTTCAAATAGGAAAGAAAGTCTACATGCGACACTCTTATATTACTCTCAAATTCCATTCAATTCTGCTTAAAAATTACCAATGCAAGGGGGCAGTTTTCATTTCATCGATACATACTTATAATTTAAGTTACAACAGGAAAAATACATGTTTGCTCGCAATGCAAACATCATGGCACAAGCTTGTCATCAATTCATTTTCCAAATTACTAATAATACAGCACTGTAAGAGCATGACCAATTTGCTATTTTGCTAGGACAAAGCCTGTTTTAAATAAAAATAATAATTAACTCATAACATTTAGGGAAAAGGATTTTTTCACAGGGATTAGGAGACTTACATTTTTTCATATTACACTGTATATGAGGCAGAAAATTTCATGGAATAGCTACAGAACAAAGGCTACGATTGGCAACACAAGGCATTTGATGGTGCAGTTTCCATTTGGACACTGGGCTGTCACCTTCATAAGAATCGCCACAGGCCACGTCCCAGATCACTTAATTCTCAAGAAGACTTTCATGATGAACACTTCCATCCTTGGTTAAACCATATCCACATCGAGCCATCAACTTCCTCCTCTATTCCATTGATAATCACTGAATTTCATATTGCTTTTAAATATGTCTTTCATCAATATCACACACATTTCTCAACACAAAACTTCCAATGCTGCCTATCACGTTCCTCTCCTTTAAATGCCAATCTCTTCATATGAGACGGCTACGTTTGTGGGTAGGAGAGTCCATGGTAACATCATGAGTTGGACTTGATGGAGCAGGGTGTTTGCAATGACGTGCAAATTCATTAGTGATGAAAGTACTCAGTTCAGGAACATTGTGTGGGCTTGAACGGCGACGCAGAGGAGAATCTGAAAATACAACACATATGTGATATCAGTATTGAAATACCATTCATATATACAACCTTATTGAACAGAAAGGCAATTAACACAAGGAGTAAAGGGAGAAAAGGGGTATTTTTAATCATTTATAGAGCTAAGGAACATTGATTAAAATACAAAATCCATATCTCATCTTTACCGTAGCACACAATTTATTAACTTGACTGGCCTATACCATGAGACAAGAAGTATTAACTCTTCCATATCTTAACTCTTCAGATACATAAAAGAATCACTACTTTAATTTTATAATGCAATACAGCAAGTGAATCAAGATTTTTTTAATCTTTCAAAACAAATAAGATTTTTTCCAGAAGAAAAAACAAGACGGCAATCACTCATGTTCCAAAATAATAGAAGTCATCCAGTGGATCACCTATTATGAACACAATAACATTTTGGCCAACCAGTTAAAAATATTTTACTTACTTGAAAGTGCTAAGGCTTCCCTAAATGTATGCAGATTATCATCAACAATGATGCCACCAGGATTTTGATGGCTATCATTTTGGTTAGTAGCAGTTGCATGGCAAAGTGAAGTCCGATCGAGTATCATCCTGGGTCTTGGAGAGCCTCTGAAGTACACAATTACACATTTAGACACTCATTCAATTGATTTTGACACCAGATATTACTCGTGAGGTCAAGCACTAGACATGAAATAAGAATTAAATGGCATTTGGGAATCCATCAAGACTTTATGTAGCGATAGTTTTAAAAACTTGTAGGTAATCTTGTACTTTCCTAAAAACTAAGTCTTACCCAGCACAAAGTTAAACATGGCTTTGATCAACATGATAGTTTAACAATACACCAAGGAAAACTAAATGCGAGAACCACAAATTAAGCAATGAATTTCTTGTGGAAATATAATAAACACTGGAAACAATTGTTCTTAAAACACACAAAAAACAGCTTTTTTAATGCCTTAAGCGTCATCTGCTAAAAATACCAACAGCCCTGCAAAAGACTGAAGACATATATTGTTACCATTAGTATTTACAGTTCTGATCACATATTATATCTGGTAGTGCATGTTTGCAGATGATTTACCTCATGCATGCCTCATGAGGTGGCATTTAGTGTACTTAGAAGATGTAGATAAGGTTTAATTTACTCAGAAGGATTTTCTTCAACACAAGGATGATTAGCAAATGTAAAAAAAGAAATTATACTATTCTCAATATTTGCATCATACCCAGGGTCAAATTTGTGAGAATAAAATTCAAATCAAAGGTATGAAGTATGTGAAATAACTATGAAAAGTAAAAGGAGTGGAAGCCTTCAGTGCAATGATAACTCATTTAATATACAATACCTATGATGATGCCCAAAAGGGTGATGACTATGAGGGTGATGTGTGTGGTGAGGTCGAGGCGGGGGCGGTTTACCCGCAAGATATGCTATGAGGTCCTCCCTCCGAATGTGCTTCCGCCGTTTGCGCACCCAATTCAAAATATCACGAGTTCTTTTCTGGTAACCACACTGTTGTCCGATTTCACTAAGGCGTTTCATGGCATCAGAAGATTCTGAAGGCATAAAAGAAAAATCAGTTAATAAAGTTCAAAAATAAAACTATGAGGAAAGAATCCACAGATATAATTATGGAGTATACACTGGTATAATTTGATGAGTTGGTGGCCACTGTTAATTATCACCAAACGTTACCCTATAGTTATGACCTGTAAACCTTTTACATAATCGATTTCAGCAATAAAAATGTGGCTGTACAAACATACAAAATAATGAAAACTTAAGGAGTAAAAATAAATTACATTCAATAATATAGAAAAAAAAGATACAATATTACAAGGGAACGGATGGATTTTTAGCTATTTTACTGTTTTACATGTGCAACAGTGCAACACTAAAACAAAAAAGCATAGAAGGAATACAGATTAGTCAATGAAAAATATGTTATCGACGACATATTAACTACGAAATATAATCAATTTGAAGTTTTAACGACTATTTATTCGAATTGTAAAAATATTTCCCGTTTCAGGCTCATAAAAGTAATTACTAAAACTTGCAGCAAAAATGAGCAAAACTAACTAACAGAAATGACATTCAGACTAATGAAACTAAGATTCAATTTGGTAAACCCAAAACCTAAATGGTATGCCAAGGCGTTTCTCTACTGTATTTCCATTACAGATTTTTTAGTAAGATTGTTAAACACTTTGATTAAAGGTACACAAATGAGACAACCCCAGTGATCACAAAATGGCAGCCTTGTGATTAACACTCACTTTCCGTATATTATGTATAACTTACTCAAATATTACCTCACTGCTGGAATCATAAGCTGCACAATTACGCTAATTTGTTGTTCTATTATCTCTAAACGAAATTGAGGAGAATATAATAGAAAAGAAAGACATTTCAGAACACACTTGAAATAACACATATAACAGCAATGTTTACAGATTTTGAGCTCAATCCTTGAAATAATAATTCATCAACGTGAAAATGTTGCTAATGCGCATTAACACTGAACATTACATAATATAAAATGCTCAACTAATGTATATAACTTACCTTTATACATCGTCGTAACTGTCCCCGCAGCCGTTTGAAAGGGCAGCCACAAAGAAACTCCATGCATGCGATCTATAAAATTTGCATATAAAGCGTCATAAATACAACAATTAGGTTTAATTAATACAATAATCAACCACCGATGTGCGAGATTTACCTTTGTACAGTTGTGCAATGGCAGTGGCAGTATTTTGAAATTGACTCCATACTTTCTGATTCACTAAATCACGTTCACTTTGAAGTTGCACTTCATAGTCTGGTTCATTTTCTAAGTGCTGAAGACACTGCTGTTCCCAGTTGGTAATCCATATATCGAGTAAAGGGTCTTCTTCTCGCTCTCTTTCTTCACTCATTTTAATGCGCTCTGGTAACAAGGCAAATTAACACTTTTGCCTTATTCAGTGAAATCCACAATTAGAAATATATCCTTCCAAAAAACGCGACGTTAATAACCTCCTCCACATGCAGGATGGGACATTACGAATCAGATGCTAGACTTTGGTACTGCCTGGGTACTGCCTTCCCTGTAGAGTGCACTGAGACAACTGAATCAGTGAATCTGTGGCATATGAGATACACGCACCAATGATAATCTGAAAATACTTAACTACTTTATGAAAAGTTCATATTGTTAAAAAATCTTTTAGCGACAGATTTGGTTCCGTTTCACAACATTTTGCTGCCTACAGGGCAAAATGTACGAGAAGATTCTCAACACAAGTCACAAATTTTTTTTATAGATACGGTGCCACCTGACGAACTAAGCAACATTAATTTCAAGTGACAATCGTATCCCGCACTAGCATTTTAACGATTTTAACGAATATTTTTGCTATTGATTTTGAACGCTTACTCTGAACAGTTTTCATGGACTGATTTATTTTAACACATGTCCATCAAGCGAGGATTTTGTTTATAACTAAAAATTAATTATATTTCAATATAATCTTATTGTGATCATGGGAACTTGCATGCTGTTCGGACAGAACCAGTATTAGTAATTTCTAGAGAACAGCATGAGTAATTCATCGTATGGTGAAGGTTGGTAGCTTACTCCGAACGTCTTTAGTTTCTCTGGATTTTGTTAATCGGGGTAACTCCGTTGAATAGTGATTCCAATCTTTCGCTGGGATGCATTATAACCTAAATTTTTAATTGTGTCCAGTGTGACGGCAGAAGCCTCTACCGATGTCAAGCGCTATTCTGGGCGAATTTTATTGAGTGAATATTTTGCATCGTAGTGTTGAAAATTGAGAATTGCGTGATTAATTAAATTGAATGAGATTACTTGGCTGCCCACTAGCACCATTTTCCACGGGTAGTGTTAACATTTAATGGTGTTCGCGTATTAATAATCAGTATTCTTGTAATGACGGACATTAATTCCCAAGAGTGCAGAGAGTTTGTAACAAAATTCACTCTGTTGTTTATAACATTTTTAACTCGTCTGGTAGTGCCTGGACATTCCATTCAGAACCATACTATGTATTGATAGGATCGTTCATGGATCGCGATAGTTTGTGGCAATAGGAAACACGTAATTCCCACCAGCATCATTTCCGGGTGATTGCAAATAAGATGAAAATTTTTCAATTGCGAACTAAATCTTGAAATTACCGCCAATTCATCGACTCTCGGACAGGATGAATAAGTTACCATACAGAGGATCACGGTCACTTTATACCTGTAGTAAGGGACCATGCAGAGGACCATTACTCGGAGATCCGTGGATGATAATCAAGTCCTTGCTGTAAACCACAAATTTTATTCTTTTTTACAGTAAATATCTGTTAATATTCATTCCACTAACAGCAGATAGCAATTTGGCTGGAAGTTGTCGCATTAGCTAGCAAATGTCGCAATATTCCGCACAAATATTAAATCACTCTTGATAAATTATCTCCAAAACAAAAGTCCTACGTTATCGATTTTCCTACGTAGTCCTACATGTGAAGTCCTAAATATAGGTTTTCTGTTAATTATTTCCGCTTTGGTTCAACAATGAACCTTTTTGGTGATGTATAATGCAGTTGATTATACTTACAAATAATGTGTCCAATCAACTGTAATGTAATCCACAGGGTAGAAGGATACCTTTTTAACTTAGCTGGCTAAAGCACGTGGTCCAAATGACAATGGGTCATGGGTTCACGCCCAGGTCATGGTGGTCTGTGGAAATTCTGTTAATATCAGTGGGTACCTACTCCATTGAGTTTTTCACGGCTAATTTCCAATCCTTGGATTTCTTACTGACTTAGACTTCTTTAGTGAGATTATGAATTATCTTTCAGTTTAACATTTCCCTAAAACATTATATTTCAGTTCAATCTAAATCCTATGCATTTTTCCATCCAGCCAGACCTTATGACATTGTAACTGTTGGAGTTCATCCTGTAGTTACAATTACAATGTCATAACGATCTGGCTGGATGGAAAATGCATAAACAGAGGATATATTGTGAGCTTTCTTGCTCAGTGTTTGGAATTTAAACATTTCTAGTAATATTTTATACTATACCGATAGAGTATGCACATGATAGTGAGCAAGATACATAAAACATCTTTTGTACCCTCTCAAAAATGTTGTCATATCTCTTCAAGTGAGGATTCCAAATTACTGAGCAATATTCTAATTTCCCTCCAAAATACATACAAAATATACAAAATTTGAAGTGCAATTTCATCTGTGAAATACTCCCATGAGGGCACAAGTTTGTAGTATACCTAATGTAAACCCTATTTAATGTCTACATCTGGTCTACGTTTGTTGTGTACCATATGCAAACATTGAAATTGGGTTTACATTATGTGTACTGTAAACGTTTTGCTCTTACAGGGTAGTTATAAAATACAGAAAACCAAGTGATTTGCATGCAGACATGGTAGTTCATATAGTGTGATTAATGAAGATCTATTTTAATGCATTGTATCAAGCTCTTTGTTCATTCTTCTTGTCAATTGTTGGGCCAATAGTGATTCTGAGAGCATCAGCCAACCATGGAGACTTATGCAATTGTTTTATGCATTTGCGATGACCTCTGGCGGAGGCTAGTGAGGGTGTGCAAAGGGTGGGGAGGGGTGGTGAACAACAGCAAGCATAAATATTACTAAATAAGGTTTATTAGCTTTGAGCTGCGGATTCTGTGAGAGCAGTTGGGGCAACCCTGAAGGATCAGGATAAGGAAGAGAAAGAAGTGGGAGAAGCAAAAAACAGGGAAGGGTCGGTCTGTTATTGGTTCTTGGATGGTGTTGTCATTATGAAGAGGCATTGGGTCCAAAAAGCTCGTGCCTCTCTCATGGCAACCAGGAAGAAAAAACTCCAGTACCGGCAGTGCAGATGACTTCTATACAGTGCCCCCTTTTGACCTCAGCTCACGAGAGGGATTACAACACTCTCGTTTCTTCATTTAGGTGTTAGGCGCCCCTAGTCGAAAGGGTTGCTCACATTTCTTTTTATGCATAGGCTATTTTTTTATCATTAGGTAGACGGTAAGGATCTTTAACAGAAGGATGAAAGATCACTAGACTTGCTTCATACACTACCAACACCCATCACAGTGGGGGTGTTTACTCAGAACCAAAATCACAATTGTACACAAAATTGTTAGATGGAAACGAAAAAAGAAATTTAGTGAACAAATTAATCTTCTAACCACAACCAGTCTCTCACAAATCAAAAATTAAAATAAGCAAAAGGTGACGCCCACCGAAAAAGCTGCTGTGATAACATTGACGTCATTTTCCTCCCTTCCTTGACTGCTCTTATGGGAAGTGGAGGGGGATTCTTGGAAGGTCTGCTCGCACAGATGCTGTCGCAACTGTCCCAATGGCAGAGTCAGCTGTGTCCCCCCCATTGCGATAAGACAATGTAGCTTCGCTGGCTCAGTTGTTATTGGACGAAGTCGATATACGTCAGAGGTTACACCACGCCCACTTTTCCGAAAGGGTTAAAAACATCAGTTTTTCACCTTTTATAACTCGAGAAATAATTGACGGATCAAAAAATGGAAAAATACGGGTCTTGTTATTTTACAAACTACCATATTCGGCAATAAATAAAATATGGTAAACGACCCCATTCACAAAACATCTTTTAGAAGACATGTATAATAGTGATTTCATGTCAAGAATTTTACATGTAAAAGGTAAAGGGCCCATGTTAGATGCACCAATTTAGATGGAAGAGTTAGAAATTTTGAGTAGTGTAGGTTACAGGATATATTCTTTGTTGAATGAACAGTTGTATCCCTCCCACTCCCCCCTTCTGCACTTACCATATTCCGACACTTAATCTCTTCTGAACTGCATCCAACATTCGTGGCCAACCCACTCAAGGGTATCGGATGTTTTACCCTGAGAGCACAAAGTTTGCCATGTAGGTACCTAATGTAAACTCAATTTAGCATCTACATCTGGTATATAATGTGAACCAATTTTTAGCATCTACATCTGGTATATAACCTATGTAATGTTGAAATAGGGTTTACATTAGGTATACGTCAAACTTTGTTCTCTCAGGGTAGTTTACCTGCCTCCCCCACCCCATTACTGCCTACTTCCTCCTCCTTCCTTCCTGACCTCCTTCCACTTTTCCCCTCCCCTGTATTTTGGTATATACATTGTTTCTCTTTTATTCTGTATACTTGAAGATGCTGACCAGCAGCAAAACCCAGGTTTTTTAATAAATGTTTAGGATGAATGATAAAAAACTTAGTATTCCACAGGTTTAAAGATATTTTAATATGATATGTTTCCCTACACTGTAGCATCTTCAGGTACATGTACAAGAAAAAGAGAAAATGCATGAATATATAGGAGTCCAAAGGGGAGATGGGGTAAGGATCGGGCAGGGAGGAGGTGGTGGGGGGAATGTGGAGGGGAGGGGGAGAAGTCAGGGAGGAATGGGTGCAAGAAGGTGCTAAGGTTGGTCCCTGCAGTGGGTGGGAGCGGTTATCACCACACCCATCACTGACCTCAAGATGCAACAGTGTAGCAAAACTTGACATATTAAAATATCTTTAAACCTGTGGAACTCAGTAAGTTTTAAATTAAGTTTTTAATGAATTTTTTAAATATAAGTTTTTACACATTTACACTCAATTTTTTACATATAATTGTTTACACAAGTTTTTTATCATTCATTCTACATTATGGAATTCCAGAAGGTCTTGGCCTCTACAATCCCCTGTAATAAATATTTTGTGTGGGATTGCAGTATGTCTTTTTGTTATTTCCTAACATATAAAATTCCTACAAAGTGAAGCCGGAAACAGTTGCCCATATTTTATGTGTACTTCTATTTATTTTTTTATTATTATTTTTATTTTGAAACTGTCACTGAAACACTGTTTACTGTTTTTGTACTTTTTTCAGAGATGATTTTTACTGCAGTCCTATGAGTAGGCCTCATAGTATGGGAAATATGCACATCATGGCAAGCAGTTCAGCTCCATCCCTAATGCCTGCCTCACAATTAGGTTCCTGGGGAAATTTTCTCCCAGAAATCATACAACTTGTATGCACTTTGATATGGAATGATGGAAAATTCTCTAAGATAGTATCATTTTACAGTCAATAAAAGGTTAATATTCTTTCTTTTCCCCATTTATATATACATTTTTAAGGAGAAAATTTAGTAATTTTACTGGTCATTGCATGTTTTAAGAGACAGAAGACCAAGCGGGTTGAATTTCAAATCTCTGAATTTCACACTTCCTTACATTAAGCACTTTTATGGTGTTTCAGCTTGGTTCATGTAATACTTTCTTCATAAGAACATTTGATTTTCCAATCTCCAGATCTATAATTTCACTTCATGTGATTGTATCCATTTGTTAGTGGCAATGATTATCTCCTGATTATGCATTTTCTGCAGTTGTATGTATTAAGACAGAAGGATTCTTAAGCTGAGGTTATTCAGAAAAATTACGTTTAGAAAATTTTTAAACTTTACATGAACATTATAATTATGCAGAGAAACACCAAATTGTTTACATATTCAAAATATTGTCTAACCTTTTGCTTTGTGATAGCAGAGCTTAAGAGAAAGACTGTACCCATAGTGTCCATCAGTTCCAAGAACACCTCAGACCATGTGGCTGCAGCTAATTGTTTAAAATATATTTTCCATAGGTACCTATCCTTCAGTCTCTTTTACCCATTTTGCTTAGCTGGAGAGTTTTTTTTAAATCATTAAGAGTTTTTTTAATGATTTAAAGGTAGCTAGGGATTTGAGCCTCTGACATGGTCGGATGATGGCATTGTATATTTTTGTACCCATTGAAATGAGTGCAAAACATGTTGGGAGATTTTATTTGATGTTTTATTTTGGGTGAGATGTAGGTATGTAATGGTGAGTAGTTATTGTGATTAATTATATTAATCCTTCCATAAATGTGGCTTAAAAACATTCTGCCAATAGCCACTTAGTTATGCCATTAAACGTCTTGCTGACATTACATTTATGGTGGCTACACATGGCATGACATACACCTTTATGGTGGCTTGCAGGGTATTATTTAGATGTACATATTAAGTTACTTAGTTTATTATAGGTAATATATATTTCTGTGCTACATTCATTAATGGTTAACTTTCTGTTAATATTTAACTGTTTCACCTAGAGTTATGTAAACACACAAAACTAAAATAAGTAATTCAAACTTTCAGTGATTGTTTTTATTTTGTAAAAATCTAAATGTAAAGTAATTTTTTATGCAAAGTTACAAATTATATTATTTGACTACGTAGCACTGAAGTACCAAAAATATGTTTAGTTTTGGTTGGTTATTTTAATAAAAATATTGATTCCATTCTTCCTTATGTACATAAGGAAGAATGGAATACCACTGGTCTTTGCCAAAATGTTTAAAATGCAATTTTATGTGTCTATCATATTTGCCAAGGCAAGGATAGCAACGATAATTTCTTTATTTTGAAAAATGTTTGTGAAAAGTTCCCTATTTTCACTCTTTATGTTTTTGCTTGAATTATATCTATTTCGGTCTTGACTAGAGATGGGTAAATTACCGTAATTTTAAGTTTTGAGCTGCAAATCCTTATCAGAGGACTCCAAACAAAATCAAACAGCATAGAGATGTAAATGCCGACGTTTATATCAAGCATATCACGATGTTTATCGATAAACTCATTAAAAACTTAAAACAAATTTGGCAGCAACACGCAATTTGCCTCTCTTTTGTCACACTGAGAAATTTTCGTTCCAAAGACATACCTCTGTGCAATGTGCATATGTTATTTTAGTCTGAATTAATTGGAATTAATCATGGAAACAGTGTAAAAAAATCGTTTTAGCTTCTTAATTTATAATATTACCAATTCCAATGGTTTCTTCATGAGGAAAAAATTTTCTGAAAAAGAACTTTTCTGAAAATTACCGTTTATTACGGTAATTTTCAGGGGTGTTGGTAAATTACGAAAAATACCACGGTAATTTACGAAAATTACCACGGTAATTTACGAAAATTACCACGGTAATTTACCAAGTTGCCCATCTCTAGTCTTGACCAACAATTGGTAGCTTAGGGTTGTATTATTTGGTCTAATTTTAATGAGTTTAGTGTTTTATGTATATCCTAAGAAATCGTTTATGTTTTTAATCATGATGATAGGTACTCTGTCCAAATTAAATAAGGCTCCCATCTTTATAAATATCATGGATATAAGTACACTCTTTCCATGTTGCAGACATGGAGGCATTCCTGAGTCATTCTGTCCCTCGTAACAGAGAGTTCTTAGGTGTAGTTATAATATCTCAGATGTAAACTGTTTTCTGTATCAGTTTTATCTTTCCCATTATGCTGAGACTGAATTAGAATTTCTTTTCTTGTAAGCAATGGAAATGTGTGATTTTTTGTGAGCCCATATAATTTAGATAAGGATTCTATGAAAAGAAGAGGATACCTTTTAAGGTTGCAGGAGAAAATTATGTGGCGATTTTCCTCTTTATTTTTGGTGTCATATGATTCCCATTCTAATGGTTTAGAGTTCAAAAATTTGCTTCACACAACCACTTGCCATTTCTTATACTAATGTCAAACCAAGTCTCCTACCATGCCTTTCCTGTGATACTCTTCTTTCCGATTTCCCATGATGCTGTTGTAAACTTGAGAATAATGTTCTGCGATGGCCAAAAACCTGGATCTATGGATTTACTTTCTATAAAATCATTTAAAAATGACTTACAAAAATCCCTAAATGTGTTACAAAAGCAGTGTGAAAAGTATGGATTGAAGAAATAATCTATTTTAAGACTAAAGAAATTTTCCTGAGCGAAATGGGTGAGATTAATTTTAAAAGTAGGAGTTTAGAAGCTAGTGAGGTGGAAAAATGTAGCCACTACATACCTGGGTAGTATGTTTGATACTACTAGCATTGAAGTCCAAAGGAGAATTGTGTTGGTGAAAGAGGAGTTTGCTTATGGAATAGGAATAAAGACAGGGTCGTTGAGCAGCGACTCTGTGACAAGTCTGATCTGAAGTACCTATGGCATGCAAACGGGGCTTTGAGAAAAGGGGATGGAAATAGACTCAGGGATTTTGAGATGTGGGTGTGGAAGAGGGAAGAAGTTGAATGAGGAAATTAGGAGAATAGGGAGGGAATACGTTTTAAGGGGCAAGGGTGTTTTGAAGGCCATGCTAGAGGAAATAATGTTGAGTAAGCCAGATAGAGAGAGGAAAAGAATTGGTGGTTTGGATAGAATGAAGGTGGGCTAGAAGTATTCAAAACTAAAAGGCATCAATGGAGGGATTCTAACAGTATGCTAGGAGTTGTGAGAAGAATTTATTGTCCATCAAAACCTGCCTTAACCTGCAGTATAGGTACTGAAAATAATGAATAATAGAATTTTTTTGAATGTTTCCCCCTGAAGGGGAAAAGTTATCCATCTGCTGTAATATTAGAGCAAAGCAAATAAAATTTAATGAAGTATATGACAAATTCTTTAAAGTCTGACCAAATAGTTTATTATTTGTTGCTCTACATTCCTGCTACTAAAGTGGGCATCGACAAAATTAATATGCTGGAAATATTCGATATGTTTCAATTAAGTATGATGAGGTTCTCTATAAAATTCATCTTATCTCCAAATTTTGGTGATAGAGATTTCTTCCAGTGCAATTTTTTTACTTCATCAAACAATACTACCGTGAAAACATACATTTTGCAAAGTCACCATTTCCTTCGGCTTTTTCATTCTAGGATAATCAGCCTTCTGACTTAGGTGTTTTCACCCCCATAGTTTATGCAGACAAACATTTCCTCAGCAATTAGAGAGAGAAGGAAAGTTTCTTATCTAACTTCAGCTATATTTTCACTGAAAATACAATTTTATACATTTAATTACAGCATGCAAGGAAAATTTGTAACAATCCTTATGCAATATAATTATTGATTATTGAAAAAAAATGAAGCACGAACCACATATTGCACTCTTCTGAAAAGGTGCCTTTCAGGCACATTTTTGTTAAAGTAGGCACAAGTGCCTTTTTAATTTTCAAGACTTCTATTTTGGCTCACAAGGTTCCTTCAAAAGGCATGAATTATGCGCCTTGTTTTAGGCACAAGTGGGGCAGCTGAACAGTCGCTGTAACTTATTCAATCTACCAGTTATCTTCTCTACCCAGCTAATGTAAATAATATGTGTAATATCTGTAAATAACTTTGCAGCGCAGGGGTAATGATTATATTAGCTATTAAAAAAATGTGTAGAAACAAAATGGGTGGAAATCACTTGGGTACCTACTTAATGCATATATGAAATACCCTCCCAATAGTAATCTGAGTCCATTCATTTCCATATATTCCATGACTACCCAGCTAATGTAAATAATATGTGTAATATCTGTAAATAACTTTGCAGCGCAGGGGTAATGATTACAATAGCTATTAAAAAAATGTGTAGAAACTAAATCGGTGTAAATCACTTGGGTACCTACATAATGCATACTTAATGCATAATGTATATGAAATACCCTCCCAATAGTAATCTGAGTCCGTTCATTTCCATATATTCCATGACTCACTAGTAAGCTGAAAAATGCAGGTGACTTCTAAAATATTTCAAAGATTCAAACTACTTTGCGCATGGTGCCCAGTGCACTCCAATATGATTACAGTGCAGTATATTAGATTTTCATGATGTAATAGATTTTTTCAACTTCTTTCAATGGGATGTACAATTTTTGGTGCTTCAAATGATGCATTTTGCCTGATTATTATGAATACATTGGTAGATATGGAAAGTTTCACTTCATGCAGAAGCAATCCACATAGGGACAAGCTAGAACTATGGGAAACAATAGGAATGCAAGGAATCATGCATTATGTAATCTTTTGCTGTGAACTTTGAACTTGTCCATATGCTAGTGATCTAGATATTTTGCAAATAGTGCAATAAGTAATACTGGGGTTGAAATATATCATTGCAGATTTTTTTATAATTGTTAGTTACCTGCAGGTAAATGTACAGTTTCCTTCTGCAATCTTGTTTCCTGCATAGTAATTTGATTGCAGTGCATTCATTCATTGTTTTCTGAGGCTGTACAAACATGTTATGTGTATAATGTTTGAAATTCATGGCTTTAGAAATACATCTGCTAAAGAATCTTATTTTGAAGTAAGTAGTATGGGTGTTTTGTTGCAGATCTGAACCATTGAATGCTCAGTTTTTACTTCAATTTTCTTCTCCATTAATCTGGGTGCATTGCTTCCTGATGTTTCAATATGGGTACCTATGTTCTTTTTGGAAGTACTGTACAGTCGTAGTTAATTGGCTGAAGAATTGACTGGGAATAACACTGCATGCATATAATAGGGTATTTGGAAAATTTCTTTGTAATGTTTGCTCTATATTTGTGTCATTCCATCATAAGTGAAGGGGTTCCATTTTGTTTGTTGATTGGCTTGCATTACCTTACCATCATGTTTGTAATCTAGTTTCACAACATGATGATGTGATATTAGTGACCTTTGTTTTCATTTTGTTTAAAGTTTTAGTGATCCTCTTTAATAGTGTCATTGGAAATGTAGAGGAGTTTCCATTTGTTAAGTGTTAAGATATGCTGTTATGAACATTTTGTATGCATTGTATCCTAAAGTCATTAATCACAATTTGTATTTTGTTTCTGAAAAATAAAGGTCAGAGTTTCAGGCGTAACTCTGTGGAATTATATCCATCATGAAGAAAAGGAAAGAAAATACTGCAATTCCACATGCACATTTGTATGTGGAATTTCTGTATTTTCTTTTCTTATCTTTAAGAAAAATAAAGGTATTTAATGATAAAGCCCAAGGAGGAATGAAAAGTCATTATGACATCAGGATGATGTCATTTTCAAGTCACAGCTAGGTAGTCACGGTGACATCAAAATGGTCCCTTGAAATGACATCCTTTGTGACTCCTAATGATGTCATCTTGACCTTAAATGACTAGCCATCATTTTGACCTCACTTTGACTATTTGTGACCAAAGTTCTACTAATGAACATTGTTTTATTGTACGACCGTTCCCTCATTATAAATATTATAACATGTTTATCCAGGATATATTTTAACTATCTTACTTATTAAATCATCCCAATATCATGTTAATGAAAAATCAGTCAATGGTAATATCAAACATACATCGGCCCAATATCATTTATGCCACTGTATAGTGGCGAAAGATGTCTTTTTATCATAAAATTAACATCGGCCCAATATTGTCAACAAATGTCATTTTTATAATGGCAAATGTTATCACTTTAGACATTTGCCAATATCGGTCATAAGCCAATATCGGATTGACCAATAAGTAATATGTGACGGTGTAAAAATGATATTGGGCCGATATCATGATGCTGCTTGGGTAGAGGCGTCCAAAGACATCCGGAGGAATTCACCGGAAAATCCAAGAAAGGTAAAGGAATTAATAATGATAATCGAAATGAGCGTTAAACAAAATTTCTCTCTGTTGAAATATCTTATGATATATCGTAATATTTTATCGGTTCCGATAGTCTACCGGTCCCGATACTTTTATCGGGCCCGATTTATCGAACAACCATTTATCTATAATGTTCAAAACTCAATATAGGATTCCCGATATAATTAAATATCGCGATATTTCACGATATATCGCCCAGGGCGAGTGGAGTAGTCAGGTTTTGGGTCTTGAGGTGCTGATGGGAAGGGGGGGGGGGGGTCAGGAGGGGGGAATTTTTAGGAGGCATCACCTTGTAAATTTAGACCTAAAACCTGGCTATGCCACTGAGTGGCCTAATGGATGTAGCCACCGGCTATTGGCCGAAGGGACCCAGGTTCAAATCTCGGGTGAAGCCTTTGGACTCCCCAAAATTAATAATCCTCTGTAGAGCTGGCCCAGGGAAAGGAACTGGCCCCCCTTATGGACCTCAAAATGACCCTCTTCTCGTGTGTCATTTTGAGGTCAAAGTGATGTCATGTTGACTTCCCTTACCTCTTCGGTCAGAGTCATGACTGAATAGTGACTTTTCCAGGGTCATTCTGAGGTCAAAGTGATGTCATGTTGACTTTCCTTCCTCCTTGGGAGGTAATTATATTTTTGTGATATGTTGACTGTTTTTGGCATGATCTGTTACAGCAGTTCTTCAGCAGGAATTTATGGAGTGTGTTTATGGTGCCTTGAATGTGCCTTTTCAAGGCAGTGCCTTGCCTTCAAGAAGGCACCTTTTGAGACGAGTGTGCTGCGAGAGAATGTATAAAAAACCATAATGTAGTAAAATTATCATTTACAGTGCTTGAATGTATAACCTCAGTAAAATGGTAGATTTTATTATTCTCATGCTCCAGAAGGTCTACTCTACAAATTGAAACATTTTTTAAAAATTTTCTAACCTAATGAATTGCATAAGAAATTTTTGGTGTAAAAAATTACATTTCACTATAGTCATTGCTGTTCACAAGGGTTCCCTCCACTACTGTTCAAACATGTAGTTTCCTTGCACTCATCTTTTCCCAATAGATGTAAGGTTCACTCTTGTCTGAAACATTTACTTAGACACACATACATTTATATTGCTCCTATCGCCAGAAAATTTTCCATCAAATATAGCTGTTCTTCCTTATTTTTTATCTCCAACTTAATTAATTAATATTGGCTTCAATTTCTTCCAGATTTTTCTGTTCATCAGCCTATCTGTATATTACTGAAGCCAATAAGCAAATGTTCATTGATGAACCAAATTGTGGGGGTCTCAAAAAAGTATAAATGCATTTATACATTTTTGGAGGCAAGGATATCATGCCATAATAATGAAATAGGTACCTGAAATTAGTGGTTTCAACAAAGTGTTTTCCAGAATTTGTACATTACATTCATGAAGAGGAGAATGAATACTTTAATAATATAATACCCGTAAAAATTCTAAAATGAAAAGCTTCCTGCACAAAATTCTACTGTGATTAATTATTTACCCAACAAGCACTACCTACATAAGATTTTACTTCACAGCAATCAACATCTAGAGAATGTGTTGAAAATTGTCAGAGGAAAAATATTTCCTGGGCTGCAAATTTAATCTTTGACTTGCCTGGCCAGTGCACAGACCACCTCATCATCTAGGTGTGCTGTTGTAGTTGTGATTTTTTGGATGATGTAGGATTTCCCTCCTACTACTATAGCAGAAGTCCCCCTCCTGCTGTTAAAGCCCTAGTAGCAGAGGACCTAAATGCAACACTGTGACACTTTTACTACTGGACAAGATAAAATGCCACGAAGTTGACATTTATTGTCACATCGTGCATGCATGTTGCCCCAACATCTGAATTTCTTGCAAAACCATGTTGTAGCAATGTTGGATTAGTGCAGCATTTAAAAAAAATTGCCACAGCTGGTGTTTGCCACCAATGAAATTATCTCATATTTAAGTATTTATGCATTACCTTTCCTCTTAAACGTATTAGATTTATCAGAGAGCTTAAGGATTTTTTTAGTAAGTAGGTACATATTTTAAATGCAACCATATCATTGATGCTAATTAATTATGTATACGTAAAATGCCGTACTATGAAATAAAAAAGAATCTCCAAATTTCAGTCCAGTTCCCTAGTAGAGCAATTAATTAAAAATAAAATATATAGGTATGTTGCCAGCAACATCGGGAGTGGGGGGCAGGAAGGGCCACAAGCCCCCCCAGAAATTGCCCCAGGCCCTTCCGGACACACATTCTTACACCTTTATATGCTCTTTTAGTGAAACTATAGTCTCTACCCTCTCCTATCTGCAGAAAAATGTGAGCCCTTTTCATGGTTGTCCTCCCACTGTGAAAATAGTTCTGAATCCCCTGTATGCTGGATCTAACATTCACATTTGAATCCATAGAGCTGCAGTTTGCAGATGCCTCATATAATTAGATAGAGTATAATTTTAATCTAGCTCGTCCAAAAATTGCATGTGCATTGACTCATACAACTAGATTCATCATTTTTTTCTTTGACTTTCATCGACTTAACATTTTTCATTGACTCTTGAAAACTAGATAATGTTATTGTTAGCCATTGATTCAACACTGTGGCAATTTCCTCTGCTACTAGGGAGTACAGTCCCTAGTCCAGTTGTCATATCTTTGCTGAATTTTCTCAGGACATTTTCAATGGTACATAGGGTTAGTTCTCAAATAATTAGTGAAGAGCACTAGGATGAATTTATTAAATATGTGATCTCTATAAATTCTAATCAGGCTTCGTAGCTTTCCATAGCAACATTTCTTACAACCTTTTCTGTCGACAATAAGAACTCTTGATTTTAACTATGTATTCTCAATTCACTGTCCTCTTTTAAAGGGGATAATAAACATATTAAGGTATATAAAAAAAGAATTTATTGTAATTTAAAAAGTACAATTTCCAGACCTTCAATTAAAATATTTTTTCTTTTACATTTAAGTTCATGAACTGCAGTGTGCATGTAGTGGGAACAACTTGACATGCTATAATTACACAAATTATTAGTACCTATTTCACTCACTCACTGCACTTCTCTCATCACTTTCATACGCACCAGTAATTTGAGTGGTACTTAATTGTTACTGGGAGAACACAATTGGAGGTTATATAATCAGCCATGGTTCTTCACTTATATAACAAACATCCTTTTCTTGGGCATATAAAATCATTTCTCACCCGGTTCTTTATAGGCCTGGTTAAAATTAAAATTTATACTTATGAATGAACTATGTACAAAATGAAAACAATTTTCTTAAAACCTCAATAAGGAGGCATTTATATACAAGTGCTTGAATATGTAAAAAAAAACTTTGTTATTCATGGAGGTTTGATATGCAACCTAGATACGTTTCTGTGATGAAGAATATAGATGTTCTTAGCTCATTAATTCATCACCAGTTCATTATTTCTGTCATCCTTCAACAGATGTTAAGATTTCTCAGCACATAGAACTCAACTGTTGGGAGTCATTGTGATTTGTTCTTTTGTGATGGGTTTCTCTGTTGTAAAACATCTCTAGTAATTGTAGGGTCCATACTGTGAGCCATGGTAATAAGGTCCTGGGTAGGCATAGCTGTACCCATATGCATACTGCTGCTTTTGTGGGTGCACTGAAAATTAAAAGGAAATAAATTTTAATGCTTTATGTATTTTCTTTAAAATGTTTTTATAATTAATGAATTTCTGAGTTAAAATTGGAAATTTTGATGGCTTTTTCCAGCTATATTACAGCATTATTGAATAGTTACATGGTATAAAAATAATTATGACATACCAACTGATTTTTTCCATAGTTTTCAGTGAATCCTGAGAAAATTGAGTTATTGCTTGGAATTAGCTAATCAGGCCATTTAATATAAATGGTAGAGCATTTACATCAAGTGTAAAAAATGGGAATGGATTATATTGTATTTATAACTTTCAACATTATTCAGAATCCTGTAAAATTACCACACTCATAGCCAACACCTTAAAATAACTTGTTGATAACTTTTGAAGAGTAAAATATGTTAGTAGGTATTTATAGAGATTTAATTCCTTCACCAGTAATGGATGTAGCTTAACAAAAGTAAGAGCCCAAAAGTGTGATGGAGGCAGTGGCGGATCTATGGGGGGGCTAAGGGGGCTTTATATTTGGTCGAAATTTTTGGGAGAGGCCCTCCGAATTCCCCTTCGGCTGGGGAGGTTTTCCCTCCAGACCCCCCAGTTTGCCCCCCTCTTGTTCCAAACCTAGATCCGCCACTGGATGGAGGGTTAGAGATAAAAGTGAAATGTCATTTAGTTCTGCATGTATATGATGCCAAATTGTTCATGCTTATTGACTACTGGTTTTAAGCTTTTAATAAGGTCTACATTGCTGGATTTTTTCCAGTCCTATAGAATAATCAAGATAAATATCAGAACTAAATATGAATCTGAACTTTGAATCTTTTTAGTCTTTGGGGTAATAGTCTAGTAAGCTAATATTTATAGTTTCACAGGGCCTTAATCAGTACCTGTCCTGTGAAATAAAAAAATGATTTTGTAGGAGTACCTCAACCTGTAGGTACCTCAACTGCATCAGTATGATGAATTAAAAAAAGAAAGCCTTGATAGATCAATTGGGGCAGAGTTCCTGGCCAGAAATCAAGGCGTTTGGGGTTCGAGTCTCAGTCAAGGTGGATTTTTTTCTCTTTGGAAATCTGCTATTTTGAATTACTTGTTAAGAGCCTAGTAATTGCGAATCCATATTATAATTCTGTGCTGGAACAACATTAGTGTTCTTTAATGAATTTGTAGATTCACCATAAGTTGAAGTCTCTCCTCCCTTTCAAAACAATGGTTTTCTTCTCAAAGTGCTTGAATGGTAAATAAAATTGCATTTAACCTGGATATTGGAGACAAAACCATTTTTCTAGTAAATATGTACCATTGAAACTTTTTCAGTGATTTTGTAATACGTTCACAATATATTTCTGATTAGTGAGCTATAATGAAAGTGAGGGTGAATTGTGATGACAGTGGACCCTTTTTAGAACAGGGTTACCGACCTATAAATTTCTATATGTTCTTCATAATCAGTTAATTTGTAGCTTTAATAATGCCAAATTGTGCCTTTTGTGAACAGGTTGAAAATTTATTATGGGGTATTTGACTAAGTTAATGACAAGGCAAATGAAAAGGTTGTCTTTCCTGCAAATCCACCTCCAAAATCATACTCCTGATAACAAGTAACCCAAGTGAAGTATTTATTATGTATGTATCTATTTCCTGAACCATGTAGCTGAAAGACTGCAAAGCCCTTTGTTATTTCATGAAAGCAGGGATAATGAAGCATTAATCATCTAATTCCACCAAATAAACCATATCTCTATTACCTACACTGCCCTGCCCAAAATCTTACTCTTTTTGTTGAGAGAAGTTTAATAGTGAAATTTAGCAAGAAATGATGCTTTGATTTGCAAAAAATGTTTCGCACCATCCATCGGTGGTTGTCAGTTTTGAAACACCGCAGCCAGACTTGTCACTTTCAAATGTATGGTACGGAATGTGGTAGTAAGAGAGTATGCAGACAATTAGAGTAAGATTGTGCTGTTTGAGAAAAGGAGGTGTGCATATGTTCAAATTTTCCTCTCACTGAAATCCCTTGGAAAGGGCTTACCCGGCATCATATATTGCATGTTCATAGCCTCCTCCTTTTCTCTCTCATTTCTTAAGCAGATGGCAGCTGCTGAAAACATTATTGCAGATACTAGTGCCCAGCCCACACCGATCCAAGCGATTATGTATGACCAATCATATGTTATGTCGGTGTTGTCTCGCAGCACCTGTAAAAATAGAGATATAAGATGGGGTAATGAAACCAATTATTGTTAGTATGAGCATGATGGTGAGCTGACTCCAGGTTGTGGGATTTGTTCCTTTGAAATAATATTTTTTATATCCTCACTGGGCATGATGTACTGCACATTCTTAGCAGTCTCTTCTTCCTTTTCAGAGCGAAGGCAATATGTTGCGCCGAAGAACAAGGTGGATGAGATGAGACTGAATCCAACACTAAGCCAGCCAAGGATGTAAGACCAACCATACCAACTTGTTGCATTGTCTCGAAGAACCTGTAATTTCAAATTCAATTTTTTCCCTTTCCTTAAGTTTAAAAGAGACCTGGATGTTTTTGAAACTGAGCATTCAAATGCTGTGGACAAAAAATCATTAATGGAGATGTAAGTAATATCACTTCTAATTTGAAGACTTACTTAAAAATTTCATTGGTCAGAAAAATTAAATTCTTTCACCAAGAGTGGAGTTAAGAAGGAAAACTGACTCTGTTTATGCCATGAATTGGTTGCATAAAGAATGTTCATGCTCAAAATTGTATAATTATAGTTATAACCATAACCTCTCTGAAGGTTACAAAAGAGTAGGTATTTTTCTTTGTGGACTTATTTCTTAACTTCTATGTCCAGTAGGGCTATTGTATTACTCATATGCCTAAGCTGCAATGGAAAATGATTCTCTAGATATTTAGCAAACTGATTTTCATCATTTAATTTTGCATCAGTAAGTCAATCATATTAACTACTATTGGCCTCATGTGAGACCAAATAAAGCTCTAATGTAATTTTATTAGAATAGCCATATGGGGTTAAAATAAATATTTAGCCTTTGAAACACATGTGGTCCATTGCTGATCCATAAAGTAAAACTTCGTTATCATTTGAAGTTTCTTCTCCAAATATACCATATTACAATCGTACCATCATATAACGTACACCTTTTCCCAAAATTATGACTAAAAAAATCACCCACATCTTATATGTGATGATTTGAATTCTGTGTGTTAATATAGAGTTCAGATCTTCAAACACAATATGTTACAACATATTCTTTAACATTTGGGTGCCAAACTTGTGGTGGATTGGGAGCGTATAATAATTACACTATGAACAATCAACGAGTATATTAGATACTTGATATACAGTGTACAACCGCTCGTAGCCAGGGACGCGTGCGTCGTCCCGGAATACCTAATGCCAACTGATGACATGGCGTCCTGTTAGAGGGCACCACTGAACACGACAGACTTTTGTGCAGATGGTTAAAAATTCTTTTCTTGTGCAGGCCCTAATGAAATGAGGGTGCAGCTTATATGCCGTCAAATATGGTAATAATCAGGTACATTGGAAGGTATTCAGAATTTTCTGGTTTAATTCAGTTTATGTACCTCAATCTTGGAGTTAGCAATTCCCTGAGACATCATGAGCTGGTAATGAAATAGGGATTTTCTGGATGAATTATTCAAAGTATGAGCTAATTTTTACTCATTGTATTTGTTTAGTCTTTTTAACTGATTTTTATCTCTTTTTGGCAGTAAAAATGCATGATGTAAGTTATTACACAAAACTAAAAGGGTAATGTCTTAAAATGTTATGATTGAGTGTTGACACAAAATTTTACGGGTAATTAATACATATTATAAAATCTTTTTGACCATTGAGTGAAACTAAAAATATTTAATTCAAGCCGAGGAGGATCAATTTTACAAAAGTTCTATCATTCGCACCAAGAAAATTCTTAGAGATCAGGAAATTTTGTATCTCATTTCAGTGGTTACTTTGACACTAATATGCTAATTTAATTCCAATTTGAACCTGATTAGTGTGTACTTACATTGTCCCATTGCTGATAGAATTCCTCTCCAATGACCTTCTCCTTTTCGTAGTATTCAACGCCATGCCATAATCCCATACCTCCAGCTGTTAAGAGACCTGAAATATTGTAAATTAGAGTAATTTATAATATAAAAAAATGTCATCATAAGCATTTGAAGGTTTACACTTTAAAAGGATTTGTTTGAATAGTCATCACTAACCATGTTATCTATGGGCATAATTTATATCAAGCACAAGGATAGTTTTATTGGGAATTGAGGCTTTTGGGGCAATAGGTACTGAGCAATATTGCTGTGGAGAGAGATACACGTGAAATAAAATCATTTTGTAGCCTTCATAATTTTGTTGTTCATTCTAAGGATACCTATGTTGATGAGTGCACTGATTTTGTGTTTAACATTAATAGGATGTGAGTGCACTTCATGCTGAGTATAATATTGGTTTTCTAATACTTGCTTGTCTTTCAGTCAATGACAAATTCAAAGAGTGCAAATTAGCTGCAAAAAGCCTAGGCTGATATACTCAATAGCAGAATTTCCACCAAGAAAAATCCTGTTATAACATGGGGCTAAAACATCTCCTGTTCAACAGGGGGTTGCGGGGTTGAGTCCTGGTCATGGTTGATGATCTTTTATAAGTAGAAATTTTACTAGGTATTTCAGTCAAGAATGTTGAAACTAAAGAACTAACAGATTTATATTACATAGTTGATTATTTAGTATGGAAAGAAAACATTCTTGTTTTTGAATATTTATTGTTAAATACTTTATCTGATTTTTAAATGTGATACGTCAGTCTAAGAAGAGTGCTTTAACTTACATGAGAATAGCATGAGAATTGCTGTAGCTGTTATGTTTCCTGGTGATCTTCTCCAGCATCCTGCTACTCCTGTCCAAAAGGCTATAAACACGGTGAAGAATGCAAGGATGAAGAGAGCAATCATGGAGCGCCCCATATCTGCAACATAAGAGATAATTGAAATCATGTCAGTTTCTTTGTAAAATAAAAAGTCATAGATATGAATGTGTATATAATGTCAAAAGAAAGGCAGTTATTTAATTTTATTTTATTAGTACTCTCTGTGAAGAAGCCACCCCATTTTGGTGATGCTATTATCACCAATGATTATTGTGTATGATATGTTTTCTTCAAAACCATTATTTTTTGCTATTTGATATCCTTCAAATTTATTACAAAATCCATATTGTGAATTACATATTATTTTTTTTCTGGTAACTTGCAAACTCGGCTGTAGTTATTATCTGCTATTGATAAAAAAGAGTTTGAAAAAAAAATTGGTCCTCCGGGTCTCTTATATTTCGGTTTCTTGCATAGTTTTATGAGGAGAATTCTAATTACATTCTCCTCCAGGGTAATTATGATTATAATACCTACTTAGGCATTTTTGTTTTGATCCTTCCCAAATAACATAGTGCCATTAAGCGTGCGAAATCATAAATTTCAACGATTCAGATGGCTTAATTAGATGTCTATTTATTAAGAGTGAAATGCCCTCTGGAAATCCACTTAGTCAAACTTTGAATATTACCCAGTTCTTCAAGTGAGGACTCATTCATTGTGATCAGGGATGATGATGTTTTCTGACAACAATGTACAAATTGTCTGCTCCAAAACTGGGTATGATTCAAAGTTGAAGAATTTCCATGAGCATTTCACTGTAAATATATTAGATAATTTTTCTTATTTAATTTAATTGATGTTTTTTTATTCAAGGTGAAGCACTAACAAAGGCCAATATAATGAGCTCAATGGATATGGAAAATGACTGAAACCCTTCACTGAAATCCATGTCCTTGATATTTAAACATGAAAATTAAGTTTGGCATCCACTGTGAGAATACTGGCCTACTTTTCAGAATCTTCAAGTATGTAGTATTTTTCTATTTTTGGCTAAAATTCATCTTATGATGATCATCAAATCCATGGATGCTAATGGCGATGACAATTTGTTATGAAAAATCAGGAATTGATATGCCACATTATGAGATAATATGCCAGCCACTCCTCTAGATCTCTTTGGTGTGTTAAATATGGGTTGGTCACAAGTTTATTCTTGGGCAAGTGCCCTAAATATTTTATTTTCAATTTTCCATTGGCCAGAAAACAACACAGATGGTCTTTACATCGGGCATTTAAACTATTAAAAACTATACAAGCAAAGACATCTAAGCCCCAGGAAGTGAAAATCCTCTCCGGGTGGGATTTGAACCTGCGACCCTGGGATTGATAGACAAGGGATTTACCCCACCACCACTGGGTTCGGTAAATTGTTTTATTGAGATTATTACTACAATGCGTAGATGGACTGATTCAATATTTTGGGCAAGGAAAATGTGTGGCATTGAGGTCACTTTCAAGGTACATATATTTAGGGAGAAGAAAATCCAAGATCTGATTTTATGAGCCTTTTGCTAATTTTTCTCCTAATTAGCCTTATTAACAAAAATTATGAGGGAAGTTGTTTCCAAAGTACAGGCCCGGTGACAGGATTTTCGGGCCCCTGGGCAACTGAGTGGTCCGGGCCCCCTAAATGCCGGCAAACCCCCTCACTCAATTTAGACAAGAACTGCGAACTTCCAGGTTATTTTATAACCAAGATCTGCCTGATTATTAGCTTTTTCTGCAGAAGAAACTTGTACACTCTCATACATAATCTTTTGATTTACTATAAATTGTCCTTTTTTTAAATTAAACACATGTCAGTGGAATGGGATGGGCAACAATTTCAAAATGAAAACTTTTTGACGGTGTAACACACTTTACACTTTCATTTTAAAGTAATCAAAACTAGGACTTACTTGAACTTGAAAATTTTATAAAAATTCATAATAAAACGTACTTTTCTTTTTTACGTAATTAGCATATCCACAATTTCTCCCATCTTTTCGGAGATACGGGGATAATTACATCACTACCAAATGAAATTAAATGCAGAGTATTCACTTCTACTAAGCTTTGCTTTCACTACAACTCATTCAATCAAACATAACAGCAGGGAATGGGTAAAAATAATATAAGTTAAGGGTTTTGACGAATATATTTTTTTGTGCCTCAATATTAAGCTATTTTCGATAATTTGTTTCCTTCCTGTATGCATAATTCAAGTAAAGTAGAAACTAAAGTTTTCCTAGATGAATCAAGTCTAATGTGACCTATAAATCAGGTACTTATATGCATATTGTAACGCAGGTAAAATGAAAAATTTGAGTAGATTTTATCGATGAACAACCAAAATCTCCGCGGTGTCCAAAATGTACGGATAAGCATATTGTAACGGAGGGAAAATGAAAGATTTGAGTAAATTTTCTCAATGAACAACCAAAAGCTCCGCGGTGTCCGAAATGTACCTTTCTGCATGAACCACCTAGGAGGAACAAAGGCTTGGACTGCTGGGGCGAAGGGTCAAATAAACGGAAAGAAGTTCTTAATAGTGTCCCTCTGGAACGTAAAATAATGTTTCATGGGAAAAATACAGGAATTCTAAGGCTTTGAGGGTGTGATTAAGAAGTTTACTTTTGAGAGAAGAAACCTTAAACGCGATTTCGCGTACACTTATAGACCTTAATATTTCTGTATCCCCATGATTTTAAACGTATAGAGCCGGTGGAGATCAATAGCAATGTACACATATTAAAAACGGCGAATGAGAAGCTTTATGTTCCTTATGGCTTGAAAAAACTTACTCGCGTCACGTCATTTCCAGCTCCCGGCGCGTGTCTCAAGCTCCGGACGCGCATACGAAAAATTAAATGTAATTTTTGGCGTCGCAAACGAATTTTCAATTTTTTTTCAGATCTACCTTTAAAAAGCATCAACAATTGATTTAATATGAGTCACTTGATAGGCACTTAACATGCCAGATATTTACTATTTAAATTGAATTTTTGCGTGAAAATAGCGTCCGCCATTTTGTTACGTAATTCACCTACATTTAGGAAAAAATCTCCCAAAGTCAAGAACAGTAAAGTGAAAGTGTGGTTTTAACAGACATACTAGTTTTTTATCCGACCAAATTCCTCCCACAGCGTCACCCTCAACTTAAATAGGAAGGCGTAGAAAACTGAAGTCGGGTGTAATTTTGGAATTTTGGCTATGTTTGAGCCCTGCATCACGGTAACGGCGACAGAACATGACCAATGACATGCCATTCCATGGTTGCCAATCAATTATAAGTATTTGAGCCGAGTTTCATGATTCTATCTCCAAAAAAGTCATTTCGGAATTTTTTAAATTTATTTCGATTTCAGCCTACTGTGCATCGGTTCAAATTTTCCTTCCTCTCCTTTCCATTAACAAAAACCACACAAAATCATGACAGTGCGTGCATGGGCCTTGAACTTATTTAAGTAAAACAAGGAAACAAATTTAGAAAAATTTCACAAGCATAAAGTGTACATCATGTTTAAGAATGAATAACTTTCTGAAATATGTATATATTCACAAAATTTTAAATAATATTTTTTTGCTTCCCTTTTTTATTTTCCCTGGAAGTTAAGGATTGCAATCCCGGAATCTCGGATGAAATGACAATCCCGAAATCCCGGGATTTAGTATAAACGAATCCCGGGATTCACGTACACCTTTTCGCTAACAGGCAGCGCTAATAAATAAGTTTTATTGGACATGAAATTCAACACGGTAGACGTCTAAGTCGATTGACTAATACCTTTTATTGGAATAAGTAATTTGTCATCATTTGTAATACATAAGAAAACGGAAATGAGCTTATGGTGCGCGTGTTAAAGACATGGTGATCGCCAGCATTAAACAAGATGGACTAAATTCCAGAAAATGTTGTCTAACTTTTGATGATGATCCCGTAATCCTGGGATTGAAAAATCTCTCTGGGATTGCAATCCTTACTGGGAGGCTAGGTGGGGGGTCCGCGGTCCCTCCCTACCCCCGTGTATGGGCGCTCACGTACACAAAACCAATAACACAACACTAGAATGTGTAGCTTGCTACTGCTAATCTGTAACTTTGATTGTAGAATGAACGATTATTTACAGTAAACTTACAAGTAAACAATGGACTTTAGACGGGGAATGGGGTTTCTTGTCGTTCAAGTTACAATGTCACTGAGAGAAGAATGTTCGCGGCAAAGGGAGGGAATGTGAGTCACAGCGCCCGCGCTTCTCGATCTATCGTCCCCATCACCCCAAAACCCTCGATGACCACAGCAACAATGCTAACGTCATACTTCTCTATTGCACACTGCAACGTTCTACCTTCATTTGTTTTTTTCACTTTTTAAACAACAAAATGTTGTATTCTTTTTGGCATTTAAATTTATTCATACTTTAAATTTTTATTTTCAATTAATTTAGTTTGGCCCGGGCCCCCTGATGACCCGGGCCCCAGGGCATTTGCCCCCTTTGCCCCCCCTTGTCGCCGGCCCTGCCAAAGTACTGTTCAGCGAAATGATAATGCGATGGACTTAACAGAAAGGATGACTTGATAGGTGTCCAAAATTACCCCTTCCAATTTATAATTTTTCTTTCTTTAATGTACTTCTCTAGTATGAGTAATCAGCAGTACTGAAATCAATTAGTAGTATCTCTCTATTAACCAACATTCTGTTCATTATGCTATGTTTTGGTTGAGATTTTATTATTGCCCTAGAATTTGGCTGTTTGTAAGCTGATGTTGCAGCCATCAAATGAAAGGTAGCATCCTCTATTGTTAAATTGTATTCAGTGATGTTCAATTTTCTGAAACTGTGAATTTTCAGTAATATTTTATTGGTATTGGTCAGCATGTGATGTTAATGGTAGCATTGAGGATAGAAACTGTGAATTTTAATACTTACGCAATCTAGTCATAGCATCCTCTGAAAATTGCTTGGTCTGATTGTCCACATCTGGAATGAAGTAGTCTATATTCATGCAGTGTGTCTCAACTGGACTCAAGTAGAGAGGAACTGAAACGAAAAGGAAATATATTGTTAGATTCATAAACAGTTTATCTAAATATACCGTATTAGCCATTAAACCACATTGGAACTAGAGAGTATTACATTAATATCCATATCGAACTAGCATGACAAACATGTGCAAATATTTGAAAATGGGTCCAGTTTAAAAAAAATTAATTTTATGGTATCCATCCATGTTTGAGTACCCCTGTGCTTAGTTTTTTGTATAATCTATAATCACAATTTACAGTATTTTTTGGTTTGAAGTGCTCTCTCTGCTGAGAGTATTGTAGATATACTTTGAACTGAGAAATTTGTAGTTAGTTTTCCGTACGTATGGTTGGGTTTTGTCGTGGAGAGCAAACAAGCCAATAGTCTTTCAAAAGGAAACAAGAACAAGTTGATCACTCGAGGACCCCAATTAATTAAAATCATCAATAAATCATTTTTTCATTTTGCGAGAATTTTTTATGGAGTACTTTTTTATAGGAAGAAATCTGAGTGATTCTCAACGAAGGGTTTCCAAAAAAGAGTAGGGTCTGGTCTATGACTGCTGGACATAAGACCAGATGTTACCTGCCGTTCTCTGGTAAAGATCTCTTGGAAGAATCCCTTTTCGCCGAAGATTTATAGCATTGCGCCAAAGAATTCATCCACCCCGGTCCTCAAATTCCGCGCTGCCTTCGCTTGCCGCCGTCTGAGGCAAGGTCCGTGCGTGGGAGGGCATCCTGTGTTGTCGTCTCGGCTAGCCGTCCGCACTGTACGCGCCCGAGGCGTACAGTGCGGACAGTGCGGTTCTGAGGTCCGTGACCGCAGAAAAAGGCGAGAGTGCGGTCGGGGGGGGAGGGAGGAGACTTCTGCTATGGCCTAAGAGGTGTTGGCGGCGGTAATGGGCGGAAGTGGGCTGCACACCGTACAGAAGGCAAGGCATCCCCGTGCCCAACAAGGCCGGGGTCTACGGCACCCAAACCATTTTGAGACGCATTGTCGGGTGGGCGTTGCGGAGGGAAGGGAGTTCAATGCGCGAGGGTACGTGTGGTTCGACGGAAGGGGACCGACATGGTGGCGTTTTCGGAGACGACGAGTTCGCGACGCTCATTCGTGATCGAGTGGTATAGCCATTGTCGATTCGCTTCCAACGAAGGTGGACACGTCACGGGTTAATGGAATTTCGGTCGTCCGAGCCGATTTTAGCGGCTAACAATTTGTCTCCTCTGTGCCGTTCTATTCTGCTTGATCGTTCCATTCTCGATGGCTTGGCAGAGCGTCGAGTCATGGAGCCGTTGGGTCGACCGGAAGCGCCGGGTACAAATCCGAGAGAGGCCAATTGGGACACGTCCAGTTTGTACCCAAGAAGAGTGATTTTCTGGGTAAAAGATCTGTCTGGTAAACTTAAGGCGGTGCAAGGAAAGGAGTCGTTCTCATAATGGGAGGCGTCCAATAGCTGAGATCATTTACGCCATGAATGATCGGTGTGGGTTTGGGAAAAGAAAAGAATTTCGGGAGTGGGGGAGGAAGGGTAGAGGGAAACAGCGCAAGTATTAGCGTACTCTTAATTAAGGCGCCTAGAGGTCTGCTGCTTAATGTCTCATCCGAAGTACGGAGTACTGGACTTGAACTGCTCTCTACACGCCTTTCCCTGAAAAAATATGCCTGTCAGGTGTAGAACCTGTGCCCTCGGAATTAGAAGTCGGTACTCCACTGCCGTACCAACATGATCTCTACAAAGAAAGGAAATGGGTCCCCAACCCTGATGTATAAATTTCATGAAGTACTAGGTGAGATTTATCTTCATCAGCCATCTTTCGGGCTGAACACTCTGGCTGGATAGATTCTTCCAATATCATTTATTTCACAGCTTTTAGTGAATGATTTCTCCACACGTACATGTGATGAATATCTGATGATTTAATGAATAGCAGCATGTTCACATTGAGTGGTCCATGACTCCATTGAGACGGGCCATTCGAATTTCCCGCTAATGCGCATACCTTGGAGTGCTACTTCGTCGTTCAGAATTCCTAAGCAGGCAAGGCTTTTTTTACGGTCGTAGAGCGTTCACGTATTTTTATGAGAAAAACTGATAATTTTTGTTAGGTAAAAAAAATTGCTGCACTGGATTTTCTTTCCTACATTTTCTGTAAATTCTCTGTGATCTGATAAACATTCCCATGGCCATTGTATGAGCTGAAGGTGTTTCATTAAGCTTATTTAGTACACTGTTTTCCTGACATTTCCAAATTTCAATGGCTGGAAACAAATTTGCTTGGTAATAAATGTTCCTGCTCAGATTATTGCTTCCTAGCAGTCTTACAGCCGTTAATTGTGTGATTACTCTTTCCTGAACTTGATACCGTGAGAGCGGAGGCATAAAAAGAAACTGCTCGGATATGCGAGAGCGTATGCGTGCATAGTGTAATTTCCTATCCATCTATGATGGTGCCATCTTTGAGTTCCGTAGGGTGTTTCCGGGTATAAGCGATGGGAGTCACCGATCTTTTGTTTCATGACTTATTCTTACACGTGATCAATTTTTTGTACCTTCAGTCGTGCTTTGTTATCGACTCTACTCCCAATTATTATCCTTTTCTCGCCGTGCATCGCTGGAGCCAACCTCTTCACCTGCACCACGCCCCCCCTCCCTCCGATTTAGTCTCCCCATGCACTAATGCACGAAATACACGCTCACACAGACCCCTCTTTGCGGGAGCTCCGATCTCGCCGTTGTCACTGACGTAGGCAACAGGTTGGTTCATCCCTCCCTCCCCCCTCGGCGTCTTTCTTCCCTCTCCCCAGCCCCTTACTCCTCCTCCTTCCGAACTTTTGATTCCACGCGCTCAGTCCTTTCCTCACCTCCTTCTCCCCTCTCCCTCTCCTTCGCTCAGCACTTCACGAGTACCGTTTCTTGACCGTGCGTTCCTCGGCCATCAGTGCCGGTGGGGAGGGCTATCCCTTTTTCTCCACCATCCCTCCCACCATAGTGCCCTCGGCGGCGTCTCAGCGGTCGTTTTCGCCACGCAACTTAATTGCGTTTATTCGTAAGCATTATCTACTTGTGGAACTGTAATTCGACCTACGTAGGTATTGATGGTCCTTCGTGAAAACGGAACGCTGGTGTGAGGGGAGGGGTTTTACATGCCATAACGGACAGGCGATGGTGAATTGAAGCTTCACTTCCAGATAATAAGTTTATAACAGTAGTATTTTAGTAATTTTCAGAATTGTTAGTCCTGGTTAGTAATAGAGCAAAACAGATACCCGATTACTATGACATGTCTCAGTAACTGCGACGAACCACCTGTGATTCCAAGATGATCATCGAATATTAGTTGCCTAACTCATGTTTCCATGTGTGTTTGATGATGAATGCATAAAAAAGGTCCCAGAAATCATTACATTCGTACATCTTGGGCCACAATGATCGCGATTTCCCTGTGACATCTGTGGCTTTAACGAATACTGAACCAGAATAAATGAAAAGAATACTTGTTTAATCTTACGAGAGTCGAGTCAATTCTTCTATTAAATTTCGACCTTTCTAAACTGGCATAGAATGGAATGGAAAACTACCTCTCAGTGTGATTATTAATTGAGTCGCTAATCTCTAAAATGGCAAAAAGAAGCACTGTTCATGCTGCCAATACACCATCAATTTCTGATGTTTTCCTTCTCTCTGGGGTTTTCTGGAGTTTAGTATTCTTCATGTACATATATAGACAACTGGTGTGAAATATTCTTTCGGTCTGGATGTTTTCGAAGACCGAAAGTCTCCACTTGGAGCCTGATTACATTTTTAGTACCTGACAAGGCTATTCAGGTAAGCGCCTGTATGGCAACAAAGCTGTTTATTTTGAAATGCGAACGATAATTATCGAGGCAGAATGTGACGAATATCGTGAACACGAAGTCAGACAAAGCTGACTTTCTCATTAGAGTCAGTTTACATATGTCTCGAGTATCAAGTTAAGATGGCTGTGTGTACATGATGTCCTCGTGGGCAAGCATATTATGTCACATTTTTTTGCCGTCGACGATGTTTCCATTCCGATTTTGAGACTGCATTCGGTAATGCAACAGCCGTGAGGCATGCAAATTCTTTCCCTTCGAAAATAAAGAATGTGCGAGCGAGGAAAAATTGAGAATCCATTGTGCAACACTATATAATTGCTCGAGGGGATCTTAAGACATTGGTTTGACTGTGGGAGGGGAGTCGTCTCATTTTTAATTCATAGAAACTATGAAGGACGTTAAGGCATTGTTTTGCGGAAAGTAGATGTGGGCGCTATAATACCTTTTATTTTCTACAATGTGGGTAGCCCTGTTGATTTTAGTCCCCAGCTGCGAGTGTTTTTAGAATACAAATGTTGCGTTCAGCGTCTTCCCCACTTACTGAGAGTGATGTAATGCACCTCGCTCATCCATCAAAAATGCTTTCTTGCAAATAATAGAAAGTTATCTCTTCTAGGATTTATTTTGATTTCCATTTTTTGATCGAATATCTCACTACAGTATACTGATATTTCGGCCCAGTTATTTCTTTTGGTACTTTATCACCTGATATTTTATTTTATCGTGATGCTTGTAAACGGGGTGCTAGAAAATTGCATTTACGTCTGAAGTTCAAAGCTGACTGCTCCCTCTTATGCATTAAAACTAAATTGCATAATTGAATTTTGAATTACAACTGTCATCCAGGAGTGAAGCGCGCAGGCATCAGAAAAATGCCAAAGCCGCGCGGTTCTTAGGCCTAGGGCACCGACAAATCTAGCGCAATGGTATTATCGATTCATGCGGGCGTAACTTTGCTGAAGAAATAGGAACTGAAGTTGATGAGAAGAATTCCCCTTAACAAGCTACGGCGATAATTTATTGTTAATTACTAAACGCAGTTTCGACTTCACAGCGTTATTTTCTGGAAACAGTTCAGCCATTTAAGGCATTTTACCTTGAAAATGACGCCATGACGTTGTTATCGCGATTGATGTTTGAATAAATTATTGTGGAAGCTTACCAAGGTTATTCCTTCGCATGAACACGAGTTCTTGGGCTTGGTTTTTACCTACTAGGTGGTATTCACACGCAAAGGATCACAAAACATTAAAAGTTTTGAAATTAAACATGTACCTACTTTGCTCAGGACAATATACCGTGACGTACCCTTGAAAAAGTACGAGCCTTCCAAGCATGGAATGCAGGCTCTTGCCGATAGTAAGGAAAGATCATTGTTGGTATTTTTTATGCGCATGGGAAAATCACAGGTTATGTAATAAACATGATCCCGGATCCATCAGTTATGAATGTAACGATAACAATGACTGATAGGGAATATACGTAGATGAATGGATGGAAAAAATTTGTTACTCTTATAGCAGTGACATTGGAGAACGCGTTTATTTTAAGAGAATGAAAAAGTACGCCTCAACATCGTTGTTTTACTGTTTTTTGGACTCTTTTTTTGCCTCGGGGTCGATGTGGATCAGGCCCAAGTTTTCGCAATCGGTGCCAATGTGTTTTTTTTTAAGAGTAAACAGTGCTCATGGTGTCACACGCGTTGGAATCTCTAGCACCCACCTACTTGGATAGCGTTGAGATAAGGCAGAGAGAGAGAGACCCAGTTTCATAATTCTTGTAGGAATGAAACGAGGAGCGTTTAAACATATGTTTAAAAAGGAAGCCCGAACTGGAGACCTTCCCATCACTGGTACGACATGGCTGTTTGTAGACGTTTGACTCGTAAGGTATTAAGATCTCGAGGTAGTTTGAAAGATAAGAATTTTCCTCCTGATGAAGGGGTCAAATGTCCTCCAGAATAAAGGCGTGAGTAAGGGAAGTGAAGGAAGATAAATACTTACAATTTAGCTTTGAACACTATATTAACTTTAAAGAGTTCACAAACATACCGAGCAAATAGCGTACTTACCTGTATGTATGTGCATGCATACGTACACTGTGAAGGTATTGAAAAGGGACGCGAGCATTGCTAAGGTGACTTCTTGACTAGTGGCTGATAATGAGTTCAATCTCCCACTCCAAGGAATAAAAGAATGACGTTAGGAGGAATGCTCTGAATTTATCGTTTCCGAGTTTTTTCCCCTTATATCAACTATGTGATTTGACGGAGGTCGGAGTTGTTGGTTTCGCTTGGATTTCTCCTGAAATTGTTTCAGCGTACGCTCCGTCTAGTTATCCATTTAAGACGACCTAAATTCCTCCGTTACGAGCACAAGCGTCTTCCACTGGTTTCCCTACTTTCTGTGGTATTTTTTTCGTCGTTCTTCATTTGTCGACCACTTGCTTTCAGTGTTTATCGGGTGTCATTTTCATGGATGTTCATAAGGAGAGAAGAACCGTTATCCCGACAACGTACCCATCTTTTGTGCCCGGCTGAAGGGCAATCCCTGGAATGACGTCAAAAGGTGATACAACTAGCCGCGTTTTATAGTGAGAGCAAGTTGAAGATTCCGGCCACAACAATGGAGCGAGAAATTCTTGGATTGATTTTCCGTAAAAATCTCGTCTCACTATATTCTTGTTACGCGTTATCCAATCATAAATTGGCGTTGAATGGCAATGGCAGCCGCGCCACATGCTCAAGGTCTTCATCTCATTTTGCTTGTGTTCAATTACGTAGGTATTAAAAGAGGCTACCGACAACTGAAGTCATTTGCACCATGAAGGACAAGAAATATTACTAGTATTCGAAACTGTGTGAGATTTTTGGGCAGCGGAGGGAGAAATGATACATAGGGATAAGCCCATTCATGAATGAGACGCACAGAATGAACCAAGGGTTCACTGTTTCGTGTATCATCTAACGAGCAGGGGGCTGAATTTGACGCTTTAACCATAAGGCGGAAGGCCTTCTCTCCTTATGACAATGAGGACGGGATTTTTTTCTGAAGTCAAATCAGCTGCAGCCAGGATTTGAACCAGGGCTGTCGACATGATAAACCCCCTGCCGCCATATTCATTACGAAGGCTCCGACTTGTTCATGATATTCGAAACTTCGTTGATGGTAAAGTGCTAAGCTCGGATCGATGTAACCCAAACTTTCCTCAGAGTAATGGGGATAGAAAAAATCAATTTTAGGCGCTGAATCTTCGGTATAGATGATTGCAGAGATGACTGCTATCTTGCGGCACTTGTAGCGGTGTCGAGATGGAGCGATGACGGAGTTGTTACACATTTAAGCACCAGAAAATGGGCAGAATTAAAAGCAAGGATCGAGTATAATGTAAGGCTGCGGCCATTCTTTCCGTTGAGTGCACGCCACCGCGTCATATTCAAGGCTAGTTTTCTTCACAAAACACCTATTGAGCCCACAACCTTGGCTTACACAGGGACAGCTGTAGCAAACTATTTTTTTTTCATAAACAACTTCCAAGGTCTGAGGCTTCATACTCCTGATTATTGAGCGAAGGTCGGTATCTTCATTCAAAACGAGCAATCCACGCGACCATAGGCGTCTATTGTGTATGAATTCCAGGCCATACATAAGCTATGACTCAAGCAAAGTAGCTGACCGTTACGGTGACATCTACGGGAAAAACAGTGGTGTGGAATATATTTGTATGTACGCGAAGTTGAGGGGATTGCAAAGTAGCTCGCCGTATCGGTACGGTATTAATGATATTTCATTTTGTAAAAATTACGTGAGCGATTCTCTGAAAGCTATGCCAAATATTAATAGTTGGTGAGCACGAAGTTTATTGGCAAATTTGACCTCACATTGGGTGACAAGCTTCAATTCAGGTCAAAGATTCAGGGTTCTAGTCCCGCCTCGGACCAATTTATTCCAGATGCGTGTTGTTTTCTCATAAATGGAGTTTGGAGTGTTCCGTTGATTTTAGTTCAGTCTTGAATGGAGGCAAACAGTTGGACGAAAAACCTGTGTTATTGCTCTGGAAAAATTGCCTGGATTTTCTACGATTTTAGAATTAATTACGACTCAGTAGAAACATGCGAAACTGAATGCGATATATCTAATGGATTCACATCTCGTTACAGTATTCACGATGCCTAAATCGGGTCCAACTACAATATCACTACTAAGTCACTAAGTTACATCGTGTTGAGTGTCTCATCAAGTGTAATGCTTTGAAGTGGATTGCGTTTTGGTTGAGGACGCCTTACCCGATGATCCGATACATCCGCTAGAAGACCGTTTAAGATTCAATTTCGACGCTTCGATTTCTTTTCGCTCTGAATACAACGCTAAATCGACTACATCCCCATCGATGTTCATAACTGTTCAACAGCGATCTTACGTACAGCTTCTCTTTGTTCTGGATTCAGAGTGACTTTTTTTAACAAGTGAGTGAACTCGAAAATTCTGACGTAATTAATACATTCTTGCTTCAAAGAGTCCGTTGTTAAACGAATTACGGGAAAACTTAAAGGGCCTTTTTTTAGCATCGCTGGATGGCTTTGCATAACGCAAGCTCTATTACGGAAACAAAATGTGTTTACCTCCTAGCAGGTTCTTTTACTTTAATTCCCTCGGGAAAAAACTAGTTTAATGCGTCGAAAATATTTTGAAAGACAATGTTACGTAGGATTTGGTGCTCTTCTGGTAGAAATTCACGGTGAAAGGCCCTCGGGTCTTTTTCACCATGTTCTCAATTTCTCCAGACGTTTTGGTGGATTACTTTCTCTTCGTCTTAGAGGGTACGAAAATTCAAATATTCAGGGATCTGTAAATCCTAGATAATCTTTAGTTTGTCGCGTATCAGAACCGTACCTGGTGGAAGAACCTAGAGTTGCACTGTAAAAAGTAGATCTGATTTTAAGGTACAAAAGCGATCTGAATTTCAGATGCAACAATTTTAAGACAGGGTATGTTGAATTTCAGCAGTATTATCTTGTCTAAAAATAAGGCAGGTGAACGACTGAAAATCAGACCATCCAGAATCCTGCTCCCTCTGCTTCCTGCTTAACTGCTCCTGCACCAACCATCCATGTTCCTGCCTCTTACGCACCTTGAATCCGTGTTCCTGCCTTACAACCAGACAGCGCTTAAATTCAGATCGCACTGAAAATCAGATCAACTTTTTACAGTGTATTTATCCATCGGAAGTCTGCGAAAACCTCCATTTCCCAATAGTCCTCGGAAGGATCGCGAGTTGGAAGAAATGATATTGCATTACACACTTTTCACTGTCGCGTTGCATGTTCTCTTTTCTTTACGAGTGAACTCACGTGGATGGTTGATTCATTCGCGCATTTTGGTGATGTGTCCGGGCAAAATAAAACCTCAAGACTAAATCTGGCAATGCGGAATGTCAGCCGACGGAAAGCAAGGGACGTGTCGTGAGTGGTGACCTTAAACAGCTGTTTGAGATGCTTTACGATATCTTGTCAATTTTTTTGCTTCGAGATGATGATGCCGTCCATTTAAACTTCTTTGAATATACTCCACATTTCTCGTGGTAGGATGCACGCGTTTGCAAGGGAAGTGAAACAGCGATATCTCGTCGTCATTAATTTTCAGTGCAACCTATTATACTATTTTTGTACTAACTGTCAGGATGCGGATCCTATTCTTCCGAGCGTTCTCGCTGTGTAGCCAATTTTCTCTCGTAAGTCTCGTCACAGTTGTTTAAGCGGTTGTGTCTTCTCCCTCGCTCTCGTCAAGGGCGCTTGGGTCCTGAAAACCTTGAGATGCGGAAGCACCGCGGTAATTGGAATAAGTTTGGAGTGCTCATTGTTAACTTCGTTATTGCCTATTTCTCCGTCATTGTTTCAGAGTTCTTCTCAATCGCGTGCGCAGCCAACTCATTCACATTTCTTTTGACTAAGCGTGGACTGCGAAGCGGAAATACTTAAAAAATCCATGCGGGTATCATACATTTTGGCAAATGCTAAACGGCCGAGACCTAATGTTTCAAGGAAAGGAAATACTGGATGAATATTTGCATATATTCAATTAGCCGCTAATGTCACGTCTGCTGAGCGAAATGAAACAGAATTAAGGAAATGGGATCAGAAGTATTAGGTTTTTGGGAGTGTATCAGAATCAGATCCTTCTTATAGTTTTAGTTCTGTTTTAAAGAAAATTCCGATATCTAGAATCTAAACTAGTGAGTGGGGAAAAGGTATGCGTACCTACATAGTGTGATGTGTTTGTAGTGATTTCTTAGTGATAAGAAGTCTCCGAAGGAAGTATCTGCTCGTATAAATAAACAAGTTAGAAATTGGGGGACTATCGAAATGGAATCTTTTAAGAAATATACCATGTTAGGCTTCATTTCAAGAACGATGACATTTCTCGGTGATTGAGATTAGCTAGAGGGGAAGAGGAAACAAGAAGAAAATAGATGCGCGACTGAAGATGGCTAGATAAATATTCTGGCTCGGAGAACTCCCCGTCATTTGTGAAGCAAGCTGGGCGGAGAAGGGAGGGAATGAACTCAACTCTTCTGAAGCAACACTCATTCAAAACAAAAATTGCGTATTTATATAAGGGAGAGTGGGCGGTTGGGACGCATGTTACAATTTTGTTGTATTTGTCTCCCATCGTCCTTGGAAGCTAATTGAATGGCTATGCCCTCACATCTCCGCACGAGCTGTTATTGAAGCAGATTTCGTGTCCTCCGATCGCGTGATCGCGTATATTTTGCTGTCAACGAGGTGAAATTTAAATTTGGCGATCGTTGTTTTCGCCTCGGACGTTTCTCGCAGATGTTTCCCGAGCTGAAGGACGGTGGAAAACTTGATGTTGCGGAACGTCACCCCACGGTCCCTCGTCCACCCTGCCCCGTGGCACTTCTTAGCGCTGGGTGTGGCTCTCCGTCTCTCCTCGGTTCTCGAGAGAGAGCGAGAGTGAAGCTCGCGTGGGCGTCTGTTCCCCTCCCACGACCCCCCTTCCTCCTCCCCCTCCCTGCTCATTCTCCTTCAAGGCCGGCTCCCCTGTGGAAGACGCTGGGGAGCGAGAGGCGCGCAATGAGGCGCGCCGCGACGGAGGGAGGGCGGTGAGACGGACGGTGTGTCGTACCTTCAGCCCCTTTGTCGCCGTCGACCCTCTCCCCCCGGCTCGTCGAGGTCGGTGACGCACGCTCCGTGAGCGGCAGTGCTCGCTCGTTTCCGGACCTACCATATGGTTGTCCACGGGCCCTGGATATGCGCCGACTCCTTCAGGCGTTTCGGTATTACGTTCCTTTGTCCCTTTCCGGACGAGCATTGGGGTTGGGTGAATCAATACGGGCACGTTAACTGCGTTAACGTGCCCGTATCGATTCAGGGAGCAGAATTTTGCTCATATGTGTTTCGAGTCAAAAATTGTTTTAGCCACGCTTATGCCTGTTGCTAATGAATAATACTGAACTCACCAGGGAAATTCCCTGATTTTAACTGTAGTTTTAATGGTTAAAAAAAAGAAGAAATAATTTTGTTGATATATTTTCTGTACAAATTTTGGAGATGGTAGACTTCCTCAGAGTTATCATTTAAATTTTCTTGGGTCTCCCTGGTTATTCTGCCTCTAACGTGCAGCCCGGTAATTAGGACACTCCGGCAGGAGATGCCTCACTCTAATGAAAGAGTATCCGTCTATGCTTCGCGGTTGGACTTTCTTTCTTTTGTCGCCACCTCCATTTGATAAAATCCCTCCGTGTTTCGCCAGGCTTATTTTAAATCATATGTGAATAAACATTTCAGGGGAAACTCAGGTTTACTTCGATATGATAATTATTGCACAGAAAATCATGATTTCTGAGATGATTCTGCTCACTCTCGGAAGGGGAGATGATCGTCTTACATTTGTCAGGAAATTATGCAGTTGTTTGGAACCCGGTTTTGTCTCTCTAAGCCAAGGCGTTGGATCTTACTACGAGAAAAACATCTATTTTTTGGATTCAGTCCAAGATTCCACTAACTTAATCACATCTTTATTTATGCATCAAGTTGTTCCTGAACATTATTAACACCTTCAACTTTCCCTTTCTTACATAGCTGGAAGTTACTTCGAAACACCCCTTTGAATGACTAGCAGGCTGCAGCCATTCATATGAAGGTTTTCCCCGAAAAATTTCCACTTACGAAAACACGTCCTGGAGTAATCAAGCGATGAAAATCGCTCTATCATCATCGCATTTACTCGGAATCTGGCCAGATACTGCCCTAATAACTTTTCTCTGGAAAATTGTAATCGTCAACGCCATATTCTGACCTCAAAAGAAGTCGGGGAGAGGATACACCACGTGCTACTTTAGAATGGCGTCGGAAAGCAATAATAATTCGATATAAATTTATTGCAATACGTAGTTCTACATTAGGAATCTTCTGAGGTACTTGATGGTTGACCTCAATTCCTAGATGTAGCAGTAGGAATCGTAATAAGTCTTGAGGGAAACATTCACGTGTTTCCGCGTAATTTTAAAATGTCAAGCGATGCAACTTGACCGCGGGGGTATAGGGGACCCTCTTTCGACTCAAATCTGATGACCGTGTCATCCTTCCCGCCCCATTCCCTCGCAACATTCCGCGAATTCGACGATGAGGCGATTTCCCGAGTCATTTCGCAGTAACGCGGCTCATCTCGTCATACTTTCCGCGGGTGCGTCCGTCTCGCGCGGCGAGGGGCATATCTCGTCTCGCTGTGGCCACGAGAGGAGGAAAAGCCGCGTGTCAGGCAGCGCGTGCATGGAACGAACGGGGCACTCTCGCGAGAGAGCGGCCGTACGAGGGAAGACAGGCCTAGAACGTCTCAGGCGTGGACGGAACATCCCCGCTGGAGTGAGCGGCGAGATTTCTAATGGAACGATTTGCGGCGAAGAGTGTGACGGCCTACGGTGGACGATAACGCTGAGGGAATCCTTTCACCCACCTTCCCCTCTGCGAGAGAATCCCCGATTCGCGACGTTCTTGCACCGCCAAAATCGGAGTTCACGAGTCAATCTCTTAAGGGTTGGAAATGCAGAATCGCGGAAAGTGGCGAAAGAAATTTGAATCCTCCGGGCTACATATTCGTGCAATTCGTGCACCATGCATACTTTGTATCCTTTGAAAGCGTAACATTTTCACTCCTTTCGTTCCAAGAGTGGATCTCGGATCATCCTCGCCAAAAAATTTCGCTTTCGAACATGGACGTAAAAATGTGTATATATCATAATTTTTCGAGAAAAGTAACATGTCAGGAGTAGCGCCAGCAATTATGCTTCCGTACGCTGATTAATGCGGTGCACCTCCAGAACCTCGGTGCGAAAACAAAATCCTGAATTAGGGAATCAAATAGTGGGATGCGTTTCCTGTACATATTTATAGCATATCTCATTGGAGAATGTAAAAATGTTTAGAAAAAAGTACGTATCACTTTCAAAATGAGTATCTATTAATACAATTGATGCGATTAAAAGTGTTGCATCTCATCTTATTTTGTCGCAACTGGACTAAATACCTGACTGTGGCATGTTATTCACTAACTAAATGGAGATGAAAACATTTAGACGAATGACCTGAAGATTCTAATTTGTGAATGAGTTCTGCGCATCAGTTGAACGGATATTAAGGCGGATGAAACTCCAGTCATTAACATAACTTTCCTGCCCTGGTTGAGAACTGATTGGGGTCAATGAGATTCACGTGAAATATCGGGTGAGCTTACTCTGAATCACCATTTCGGTTTATCACCGAATATTTCCATCGGTGAGGTAATGTCGGTGGGACGCTAATAAGTGCTGCTGCGAATGTACGTCGGTGCTGGAAGGTGTAATGACACAGACGCGGAAAATTCTCTGGAGATACGTGTCTCAATCAAGAGGTGATCTTTTGCAGGCACCGAGGGCGTGCCTGTACGTGGCAATAAAAACAAAGGCTCCCTCTGTTTCTCATAATGGGGAAGTATTACATTCCTCTCCTTCTCTCTCATCTAACCGCAAATTCCTTTTCCTTCCTTCGTCTCATACTTTCTGGAAAATTCTTTACCGATGGCAACATTACGCGCAATCTCAATGACTCTATTTCTTTTTGTTTTGGATCATTATCGAAAATGCTTCCATCGAAATCTATTCATACCGGTTGTGTGCCAATTTATGATGATTGCATTCACAAAAACAAAGATGAACGAGGCGGTACTTGAGGGATGATGAGGGAAGAAAGGGAGTTGGTGGGGAAAGTTAGGAGGCGGATGGATGGAACAAGATAAGATTCTGAAGGTCGTTATAGAAAGAATGCTATAGAAGCAAGGAAGAGAAAGATCACTTAAGATGGAATGAAAATAGGGAGAAAGCATTCTAATATGAAGAGAGAAGTAGTGCAGGGAATTTTTCGAGAGAAGGAGAGGAGGTAAAAAGCAAGGTTTCATCAAAAATAGCCAAGCAGAACAGGACAATACAGTGACCGAGTATTCCTATCCTTGATCCTCGTTCTGTTCACAAGTTAAGTCAAAATATTTTGCCCTTGGCTAATTCTTGAGCGTTCAACGGTAAGAGTTCACCGCTCCTCCATTTACTACCACTAATATGACGCGGATTTTGAGGCATAATTACGAGTGCCATAACAGACTTAAATGGTCGAAAATATATCGGTGAGATGGCAGAACAGAATAAGTGATCCACTGTGTGACAGGAGTCGTTATGTAACAAAACCACAATATGGAATTATTATAAATTTTTTGAACTGCCACTTCTCCTGTAAATTAGTATTGCTTTGTGAACTCTTTAGAGAATGACTATTTGCTTCTACCTAAAGCACTGACGCTCATTTATGAATCCTGCGTTTTTGATAAGATTCTTCTTTACTGTTGATACTACCCGTAATATTGATTTGAACTGATCAATCGTTTTCTGAACGCGTCAAAATTATTTTTGACCACTTTTGTAAATGGGGCGTCGAGAGGATGTTGTGGTTCCTCTGTTGTGATCAATTCTTTAGGCAGTCCTCAACGGGCGAAGAAATGTATGTGAGGACGAACGGAAAGAGGAAAAACAAATTCGACCAAATGATATCATTCCTGGCTCTCACTAGTAATATCCTACGAGAAAGGAGTGATTTACTGATACCTATGGTGGATATGCATCCCTGAGAGATGGTTTTTCCCTCTACTATGCGATATTTCATGTCATAGGGCATAGTGATTCGTGTGTGGTAAACTGGTAGACAAACGGACCAATCCATTCGCGTCTATCCATTGAGGATGGGATGTAAATGAAAAGCGGCAAAAAATGTTTCTCCGTCTTCTTAAGAGAAAGCAAAAGGTTCTCACGGTGGAAGCTCGATAAACTCGCACTAGTTAAAAAAATACCTTCATAGATATGAATGTAGAAGACGAGTCGTGTATTGGATGACCCCTATTGTAGAGAGTGCGTCAGGGATTCGGAGGTAAGGTTTTTTTTCACGTTGGCATTCTTTAGAGCGAGTCGAGTGGAGGAGAGGTTGAGGAGGAGAGACAGGGAGAGGCAAAGGAAATGGAAGGAAAAAGGTCTGACATCTCTCGTAATCATCGACTATTGTGCGGCGGAGAACAAAGAGGATTGCTGCAATCTAGGGCTAGAAAATTTTTAACCTGTGGACGTACATAACCATAAAAAAGGTCAACCACTTACCCTACGGAATAGCGGTGCCGAAGGTGTGTCCGTATTGGAATAAATGATGGCAAGAATGCCGTGCCGGAAGCATTTATGGCTGTGATATTGGTAGTGGGTAGGTACATAGGAGAAATTTAAAGTTGGCAGGCTAGGCAAGAACGTGACTTTATGTTCTGCCTCGACAAGTTTATTTCGTTCCAACTGGAATCATGACAATGACAAGGTGCTTTTTCTTCAAAGTCTTCTCTCAATATAATGTACTTAGGGTAATGCCATTGGTTCTTAAAAGTATTCAACTGTGACTATTGAAGAGAGATTTTTTTATATAACTTTCCTTTTAAGCTAACAAAAAAGACTGGATATATGACATTTCAATCATTTAAATTGTATATGAGTGCGCAGATTTATTCGAGTGCCTGTTCTTCTATTTCCAAGTGGGAGGACTCATGGGGAACTATTCTTAAAACTTTGAGTAAGAATTTAGTTCGCACGAGTGAATTCCAAATAATGTCTTGTTTACAAGTGAACCAAATCCAGCCAGGATGGACCAATTGGCTCCGAAATGCGAACTCAGACCGACGCGAACAGAACTGTAATGCATTTAGTGCAACTGAAGTACATCTCCAGGAGTGAAATCTGAAATAACTTTTTTCGGAAAACGACGGGTGCTGCGGAGTATAGATCCGCATTTGAGACATTTTTGCGTCGTCGTCCTTTTCTCACGGAATGCACGGAAACGGAGTAAGGAAAGTAGGTGTCGAGGGGACTAGTCTCGATTCAGCGGTCGGCCCTTTTTTTTGGAGTTCAAGCGAATGGAAATTGAAAAAAAACGGATGAACAAAGGCTCAGGTTGGTAGAGAACGACAAAAACACATGCCGTGATTTACGGTCGACGCCGGTGAAGCGTCGCGTGGGGCAAACGAGCCTTATTTCCTATTCAACCCCTTCTCTGCTAGCCTTCGGCACTCCTTCGCCGTTCTTGTCTTTACCTCGCACCCTTCGACGTCGTGCTCGCTGGGGGGCTTCTATCTTAGAGTAATTACGGACTCTTGCTGTCAAAGACGGAAAACGCATGCCCGATTATGCAAGTAGGGCGGGGGCGGGCATCGCCCAGGGTTTTGCCGAATTCTACGCCCCGCTGAACTGTTTTTGGTAACCCTCCCTTCCTTTCCTTTGCCACCTTTGACTCTCTTGACATGTTCATCGAGGCAAGAAAGATTGCGGAGTCAACAACCGAGAGTGAAACTCGAAAACATTGTGGATTGCGCCGACGTCAGATGAAATTGTAGGTTGTACGTGCTTGCGAAATGAGCTTTGTCAATCGTGATTTGAAATGAAACGTGGGCGGATTGCTTTGGCCAAACATACCGCAGACTCATGCTCAGGTGAAGTGACACACAACCACGACCCGACCCAAGTACGCACAGTCGCCATATCACAAAACTGATGGGTATCTGGCGCTACAAGAAAAGCGCAAGCATCGCGTTGCAGAGGGTGGTAATTAGCTGGCTCAGGGAGAGAATTTGATGTATCGTACTTCAAATCTAGGTACCTGTTATGTTCCCAATCAACAATGGTGAATTATAATCGAAGCTTTTGCAGTTTATCACGCAATAAATATCTCATTTCATTGCTTTCCGTGTTTTTCTATAATCAGCCCAAAAAAGTACGGGTCTAGTCAAAATTAGCGTTCTCTGAGGGGAACACATCAAACTTTTTCTGTAGTCGACTACCACCCAAGTACACCAAGAGTCGAGTAATATGCCCGAAAATCACATTATTGTTTCAGTTACGCTACATACTAAATGCTCCTAACTCCGCTAAACATTTCAGTATTTGCTTGTCTCTTGTGTGATGACTTAACTTTACTTAAGTACTTACTATACTTAACATTGTAGCTGGCGTATTGATTTATATGGAAGCATATGTATATTAATTTATTTCAAAGAAAATTATGGGAATTCTATGACTGAAGACAGGTTTTTGTAGCAGTTTGCTTTCACCTTTTTTATGTAATAAGATATAAAAAGAGACTTCTTGCATCCTGTTTCAAAATAAAATCTGATAATTGGATATATGCTTTTCAAATATTTTCCTTTCTAAAGTTACTGAATAAAACTGACTCAGCTGTCTCCTTCTGAGACGATGATTTTTCCTCGATTTCCTCCCTATCCTCCATCGCTTCAACAGCTCACATACTATGGAAGAAATTTATTCCCCAAGTGAGGACCTGTATTTTTGAAACCACTGCCAAGAAACCTTTTACTATGTTGTAAAGACAGCAAGGATGTAGGCTCGAGTGAATAGTCACCATATTCGTGGTGGTGCGTGACACACAAGTAACGAGGGACACTGCTTAATTGGAAAAAAATCCTCTTACCATTGATTAAATACGTTGATGTAAGGTCCTCGACTATAATTTCATCCTCAGTCAAACTCAATCACAATCTGTTGATTTTTTTGCCTATATTTCCGTAATTAATGCATACATTAAGTACCTAATAGCCCTCGTGGAAAATCACGATAAAAGGGATCCTACGCTTTGAGGAAAAAATGCATTCATCTACATCCACACAATATCCTGCGAGTCCCCAGAGGGTGTGTGGCAGGAGATAGAGATCACCAAACATGCACTACTGACATCTACGTAATCAGTTCATTCTCTGCAGCAGATCGGAAATCTTGAACTTTTTCCATCCGAATTCAGATCAACTGTATGGAATATCATGGGTTTCCTGAAGAAAATAGTGAAGCTCTGGTAAAAATGTTAAAGTCGTTAGTTAATGTTTGAAAGCCTACCGTATTACGCTGCGAAGAATCAAATCCCTTTATCATTGATTTATTCGAGCATATGCCCCAATCAAAGGAATTCGAGGAACTACTGCTTCGAGTTGATTTGTTTTAGTGTTGGTTTTAATTTTTTTTACTGCAGTGAGTCCACTCAATCTATCCGATGCTTTTACGGTTGAAAACCGGGGCATCTAGGCTGGTGGGAATATGACGGAACTCGGCAATTAGAAAGGATTATACGACATTACGTGCCACTGTGTTGAGCAAGCGACTTCCTTCCAGCGTCTATTCTCCACCTTTCCATTTAGAGTGGTTTGATTAAAGAGCGTGAAGATAGTTAGACCCTACCGATCATTTCGAATACTTTTAAGGAAACTTACTCGATGCACATCGGTTATTCGATGCACTGATTGCAAGAAACTCGCTCCTTGGGTTCACCATGTTTTATTGCGGAGGCTGGTGGTATTTTACTCAAACTCCTGTAGTTGCTTTTGCTATTAACGCGAGATGGCCGCTGATTATGTGTTGATTACAAGCTTGTCAATCCTCTCCTGACTATTATACTCAGATATAAATTGCCCTCGGTGACGTAAATATCCCCTTAAAATATCCTCTACCAAAACCTCCTATTCTTTTTGTGTGATAAAGGTTAAAAATTGATTTGGGAACATCCTTGGAAAGTTCTAAAATCTCCAAGTCCTTTTTTGGAAACTCGAAGAATCCATTCTCAAGGTGTGCCAGGACATCAATCAGACAGTTGAGAAATATGTTTATTCACAGTTGCTTTCAATAAAAGTGACCAAAGTAAGTGAGACAGAAAATAGCATGTGAAAGTGCATTTCAACGCAAAGATTGTCTGATTTGTGAGGGTATAGCTCATATACTCCCAGTATAGTGTGAAATTCGCAGAAGTGTGGGAGTGCTGGTTTCATTCCAAATGCCGCTAGTGTTTTCCCAGTAACATCTGGCACCCATAAAGTCACATAGCTTGAGTTTAAGTGGATATGTCCAATGGAATCTCATGCATACGAACCTTGGACCTTTGGCCATTGGCCAAACCGCCTACCCCATGGGCTACCATAGTATCAGGATGATAATCACCTAGCCTAATATAACTCTTATGCCATCGACTATAATCTTGCACAGTTTGCGCTGAAGGCTGTCTGTTATGTATGTACATGGAGAGGGAACTAATTTATAAGTATTCAGACGACGTTTGGAGTCTCTCCATCTCGAGGGCCCAGGCTCTAATCTATACAGGGCGGAGATTTTACGCCGGTATCCCGGTTCTATGTTGCATGCTGCGAGGAGAGCACTTCAAGTGTAATACTCCGTTCACCGGACCAGACGTTGAATTGTGGACCTCTTGGCTCAAATATTCACTCAAATTACCTTAGCTGTCGGTAATAACCAGTAACTACCGGAGTTTCCCGGGTGCGAATCCTACGAGTCATTGTTCATTTACTACATCCGATCCGCAACATTTATCCAGCCGCCAGTGAATGAAATCGTTCGATTCTCAAATGTCGCGGGAGGCGGAAACACTGAAGCCGACATCAGCATCCCATCTCGCTTTCACCCCTCGAGACAATTTCGCTTCGCGTGGGAGAGCGGTGCGCACGCATGCCGGGAAACGAAAGAATGGACACCTTGAAAATAAACAAAACTTTCCAGGCGCGGGTTTTATTCCTATGGAGGAGAAGCAGAGAGAGAGAGACAGAGGGAGGAGAAGGTCTTGGAGAGGTGCTCCAAAAGGGGCGAAAGAGAAAGAGATTCTCAGTAATACCGTCATCTACCTGCATGAATCTGGCCTAAGTGTTACATAACTTCCTAATTTTAAGAGCAAAAAAAAGAAGGCGAATTCAAGCATTAAAAGTTACCCTGATTTACCGAGAAAGGTCTAAGTTTTCATTAGGTGGTTACAGTGGTTACAGTTTAACACTGAATGGAGCGGAATGGAGGGCTGCAGTAAACCAATCCTAGGATTGAAATACTAATGATGAGTGGTCTCAGTAGATGGACATCGAAGTAGATATGTACATAACTATAGACGATGAAAAATAATCAAATATTTACGCTGTTAATAATAAAAAATACTTCGATAGAATTTGTTTACATTAATGCCACGCATGCATCAAAGTTAAGCCTTCAAAATAAAATTTTGTATTATAGTTTGTTGCCCTACTTGAATGAAAATGCATTCCGAGGAGAGGCGAGAGTATCAGCGGGCAGGAGGAGTGGAAAGAGACGAGGATTTCGGAGGAGGAGGTTGCTGGAGGCTCACCACGGACGGGGTGCACGAACTCCGAAGGAAAAGATGAAGAGAAGAGAGGAGGGAGGTCAAGGAAGCGAGCGGTGGACTCCCCTTCGCGGGGTGAAGGATTTTTAGATTCCTCCGTTCGCATTTCCAACCTGCTGCGGGTCGGAGTGATGGGCGTAGAAGGCCCCTCTCTCATTTTTCCATTCATTCCTTAAGTTTTTTTTTCGAAAAAGACCGTGCTCTCTCTTCCTTCCTTCCCCAGACTTCTTTTTCCCGTTCCTCAGGGCGACGCGAGTCATTCGGAGGGAGGTGCGGAATGAGATGGGGTGAGGAGTGGGGAGAGGAAAACGGTTCAGGAGATGAGCATTTCGGAGGCGGAACGAAATGTGAGGTCCAGAGGTTGCCATCGTCGGCACCTCTTGCGACGCCACGTTCAAAAGGAACACGGGGAAATAGAAGGTTACGAATTGAATTTTTTCCAGCTGAAAATGCACTCTTTGTCATTTCTGAGGAGAATTTTGAGCCTAAAAACCTGTTTCCATACTATAAGTGGTTGAGCTGACATTTTTAAAAGACGTTTCCGGAGGATGGAAGAAGCTAGACAACAGTTTGACGGTGAGAATAGTTTTAGTGCTCGAGCGCGTAGTATATATCTTTGGGTTCTCTAAAGGCATATCAAGTCGTTGATCTATTGTCCCTTTCAAAGTAGAATAATTGATTTTCCGCTTAGGTGGCGTATTTTTGTCACATTATGCCGTAGGGGGTTAATAAACTTAAGAAGACGTAATTATAAATAATGCATTCTAGCGCTGAACTCAGCCTAAAATCTATAAATACTTTTAAATGGGTAAACCTTCTACAGCATTGATAGTATCATGAGTTTCACTAAATTTTTTCTGTTAATGATCATGCAATAATCTATCAGAGGAAACTACACCCCTAAGTTTTGATTTGGCTTAATAAGCTATATAGAATTCACTGGAACGAATGACCAACCAGTGTGCAACTTTATGAAGATAAAGTATGGGGGTTAGTTCCTTTCCCTGCGTCAACTGTGGTTTCCCAGGAAGATCTTGTTCCCGGAAAATCACACAGCTTGAGTATAGATGGACGTCTTCAAAAGCCTCTTATTAAGGACCTCCGATCAGTAGCACTACGCTCTTCCCACTGGGCTATCACGCCGTATGAAAAGTCATGTTATTAATCAACAAATCATCTGCAAACCACGAAAGAATGTCATTGCGGCGCATCTAGGTTTTGGCATTTTTTTCAGATCATGAATCCTGAGCTGAGAAACACTCAAGAAGTAAATACGCAAAATCCCCATCTTAATTTCTCATTTGAAGCATCCGTAATTGGTAAATGGCGTCGAATAGACTTCGCTCCCGTTGTTACAAGGGCTCACTTCGTCATCGAGATCCGTGTTTGGTCTTCAGCGCCTTTAACCGCTAGTTGTCGGCTGCGATAGTTCATCTACGTATTAGGCGACCTCCTAGCCGACCCAATTGCCTAAGAAAGTGGCGGCTGGGACACCGGGTATTACGCGAAACGGATGGTGACATGGACGACTGTTAAGGTAACCAGAACGTGTGAGGGTGGTGGCTTCCCATCTAGAAACACTGGATCGAATCCCGGCAGTGGCAGATATTTTTTATCAGCATACTGATTTGAATGCTTTTTGTGGCACTTGAAGTTCAGTACTTCGCCCGTAGAATAAGATTTTAATTGCGGACCTCTTGGCTCCTTTAATTAATATCATCCAGAATATTCCGGAATTCGCTTCATCCTCACTCCGTCTTCTGAATAATTTCAACCTCCACCTAATTTCTTTACCTTAAATGAAATTAAGGGACAACTTAATCGGTCATATCGTGAGACAAGACGGCCTAGTGAAGACAAAGGTCGGGGGAAAAGAGAGCGGAAAGAGAAAAGGCAGGCCTCGTATGAGATACATGGAGCAAGTTGTGAAGGATGTAAAAGAGAGGAGCTACGTCAATATGAAGAGGTTGGCCGATAGAAGAATCGAGTGGAAAGCTGCGTCAAACCAATCCTAGGATTGTTGACCAATAATAATGATGAAATGAAATTAGGTCATTTATGATGGTGCTTAGCGCCGAAACCTGGGTCGTGAGCTTTTAATTTTACGGTGGTTTTTAAAAGTTGTGAATAAATCGATTTTCTTTACCTTAAATTACCTTAGCTGTCAGTCACCTTGACTACGGCTTTTTACGGTACTCGGTAGTCTTAAATGCTTAAATTGCGATTTTGAGGGAAGGGCGGAGTACGCGTAATAATCCATGGTGAAGATTTTCTCGATGGCACAAACGGCGTAAATATCACGAGGGAAAGAAAGTAATTAAGTATGGGCAGAAAGTTTGGTAGGTAGAAAAGAGGGGAGGCTGAAGAAAAAAAAGGGGATCAGAGAGAAGGCAGAAAAATCCCTGGAGCGGTGAGGAGGTTGGGCGGATTGAGTGAAAGGGGTCGAGGGAATTCTAAGTACCCTCTGCCCCCACCCGAAAACCCACCCCCTGCTTACCCTGCGGCGGGACATTAGATGCCGAATCCCTGCACGCTTCGGTCTGGGTGAAATGATTCCAGGGCTTACCTCCTGTAGATGGAACGAAGTGAGTCGCCTGTCTCAGCTTGGAGATCGCTCTCTGGGCCCCGCCCCCAGGAGCGAATTAAAAAAAGGGGAGGGTACGTAAGAAGACGTGGGGGAATGGGTGGAAGAGGCAGGGAAGGCATTACATTTCTAATTTGGATGAGACTGTATGTTCGTTGGTAGAAAATGAATTCGGTATACCTAAGTCTCTAAAGGCCTTAGAGGAACGGGTATTGCACAAATATTACTCATATATATATGATTTCATGCTTAACAATCAAATAAATGTTCTAAAATAATTACACTTGAGCCGTGTAACTTTTTTCTCTGGAAGTCGTACAAAAAGCTTAGACGCACCTTATTTATCGTAACTAATTATCTTCCCGTTACATTCGATTACCCCTTTAAGTACATACATTATTATCCCTTATTGCTCGCGGAAAAAATTGAGTTTTAAATCCTCATAACTCACTAGGTATATATTTCATTAGTGCTCTTTATGATCTGACCTACCGAAGTACGCTGAAGAGTTTGACTTATTTTCCCATCTCCTGAAAAGCGCTGCGCCCTGTTATTCTGCTGGAAATTCAACCTGTACTACACGTTCGGAAAACGATGGAGAAAATGTACGTGCGTCCGCCACTCCCCAATCTGGAACGGAAAACACTGCCCATCCCCAACGTGTATCAAACCTCATCCTTCCCTCTCCTCACAGACATCTGAAGGGAGAGAGAGAGCCAAGAGGGGAGAAAAAATTCAGCCCGTGAAAATGCGGGGGATGGAGAGGGGATGCGGGGAGACGTTGGGGATGAGGGCGAGGAGAGCCGGCAACCACGGGGCCGAGTAGGGAGGACAGATCGGAATGCCGCGCGCAGGTGGGTCCCGTGCTTTTTTCGACTGCCCATCCGCCGCCTCCTCTTTCGACCCTTCCCCCACCCCGCATTCCCACCGCGTCCCTCTTTCCTCTCGGGACCTCTTTTCCCTCGTGCGTGCCTCGGACCATCTCGGGCGCAGGCTTTCGCATCCCACCGAAGCGATGGTGGAAAGGAGCGAGGCTGTGCTCGGACGTGTGCCAAACCCGAGCCAGCGGACGCGTCGCGGCGGCGCACGAGTTCGGCTCACCAGTGATTTTTTTAACGTGCTGGGTAAATTAGTACATATTTACGTCCGGAGGAAAAAAAAGAAATCAATTATGCTTGAGACGAAGGTGGGGAATCGCTTCAAGGGGGAGCTCAATCTCTAGCTTGCTGCTGAAGAGACCGCTGCAGATGCGTTCGTGATACGTATTCCCGATGACGGCTCTATCCTTGTTCTCAAACACTTGGCAGCTTTAGAAACTCCTTGCTGCAAAAGAATCGTTTGTTTCACCAGGTGGCACAAAATGGCGAAGCATACCATTTTTGTATGTATGTATTTCGCTGGTCTTTGGGAATCATAGAATGGTAATGGCCTTCCATTCTTAAAAATTATGAATTATTAAGCACTCTTGCAATCAACGTTTATTATCGCAGTTACCGTTATTAAGCTAAAATCATTGTGGATATCGAGCTCATGTTGCGCTCATTAGGGTGAGATCTGTGCCAACTCGCCAGGAATATTTCCTCCGTTGCCGGGGATTTAACTTTGCTGCTGGTCTGACCTGAGTTAAATCAGCAGGTAAAACAAATATGGAATGTTAGTATGTTATGAAACATTCTTGGGAAGGTGATTCAGTATTCCATTAGTTGGCTGGCCTAGATGCCCTAATACTGGGGATCGGTTTACAAAGAGAATGCGAGAATGATTGAAAGTACATTAAATGTACATTAAAGAAATTTTCTTCTTGGAGGAATTTGGCTGAGCAAGGGTAGAGACGTATGCCGAGGCAGCTATTTATTTTCATTACGTCTTCTAGAAATTTATTCGTATTATATGTATTGGTCGAGGCTCGAACTTCAGTACGCGCTTCGGGCTTCAGCGACGCTTGGAGTTACAATTAATTGATTACAGCCAATTTCCTACTTCATGGCGTTTACCATCACACCAGTTTCTTTTTGAAAGCGACAATTGCCTTTGTTTGCGGAACGGTTCGTCTTTTATCAGGAATAAACGCGTTTCAACTTCCTGTGCTCGATGCCGCGACTTCATTATAACTTTTTAACTGAAGGATTTCATGTGGTTACAATCAAAGAATGTTATAGATATGAAATTCATGTGATAATTTACCTCGAAAAGTTTTTAATTTTGGATTTGGGCACCACGAATAGTTTTCACTTAGCTGCTTCATATAATTAGTTTTTTATTGTTTTCTTTAGGATATATTTTTGGAAGTAAAGCATCTGTACTTTTATTAGGTGTAGCGCATGAATATCATTCCGATCCACTGGATGCGTGGCTCAATTCAATTGGGATTCCAAAAGCATTTATTAAGTGACATTCGATACCCATTCTTGTTCTGTGGAACACAACTACTGCTACCACCGCGGTGTAATTTCACATTTTCCTCATGAAAAGTTGATTTGCCTATAGAATAAATATCATCATGTTTCAGAAAAATACACGTTTCACCGACAAAGTACCATCATCAAATTATTACTGTCGTCATCGTATAAAAATCTAGATTGAAATAAATATGGATCCAGTTCTTTGTCTAACAGGTAATCTTCTAATGAATCCATTTGTCTGGAGGTGGGAATGTTGAAGTATTTTTTGGAGCAAGTGTGATCCACTTAAGCGCCTGAGGGGCCAGTGAAGTCAACAAGTGGTGTGGAGAATCGGACAGTGTGGCATTATGAGGAATTTTAATGTCAACGTTAAGAAACGTTGCTGGCACCAGCTTGTCATTGGCTACAACGGGGGAGTAAGGCCTCAACTCGGCGACCTGCTCCACACCCCTTCTACCTCCCTTATATAGCAACAGAATCCTTGTCTCAAGGTTCGGGTAACCAACTGCTTGAGATGGAATCTAGAAGGAGAAGGGAGGATCCTCGCTCACGCAATGAATAACAACGAAGGGAAGAAAATACCCAATGGAGGCGTGGAATGCTTCTCTACCGAGTGCATTTGATTTGTCACGGTTCTATGCTTTCCCGAGGAAGGAATCCGAGGTCTTCGTGGGAAAAATTTTTCGTTTTGCTGGATTGTCGTCGATTCCCCGATTCAGGAAGAGGCAATCGGATCCGCCGGACGCATTAAGTCTTCCAAGGTCGTCCCTCCGCGCTTGCTTTTTTTGTCTCGCTGGTGGGTAAAGAAAGAGTGAGAGAGGAACATGTGCCTCGTCATCCCTGTCCAGTTGAAATTAATGGCAGTACTGGCAACAGCTGTTGGGTCTATTTCTTCCTCTTTCATCCGTGGATGAAATCAAAGGCGGAATATGATTGGAAATCGAACGGCTAAAGAGAATCTCACCTATTAAGAGGATGATTTGCAGAGTAATCTTACAACATATCTAGATATATAAATATTGCAGATATATTGGGATCAAATTCTATTTTCATATCTATCAAAGTTGTTAGAATACTTCACCATCTATCTATTTATATGAATCGGAAAAAATGTAAATCTGCCTTAGGTTACTCCATTTCACGAAATTTGCACGTATGAACTATCTCGAAAAAACGTTTTCTTTTGTTTTGAGGGCAATTATATTTGCCTTTTACAAATGTATGTCCTTATGCACGATATTCCTTTGACTTGATCTCTTCAAATTAATCATTTTTGATTTAATCAATTAAAAGTGATTTATGATTTAATCAATCGTCATTCCCTTTTTGAGTGTCTTAGGAGTCATCTGCTTACATTGGCTTTGCAAGTTGGATGAATTAATTAATTTATGCCTAGTAATTTTTCAATACAGCACATTCTTATAATCACAGTTGATCCATAATGTTATAAAGCGTTCCTGATTTGAAGTCTATGACATTGTAATTTGTCTATTGTCTCTGCTGTCTAGCCTTGGTTCAATCGCTGTCACATTTCATTTCGCGGTCGTAACGAAAGTAATCGTGTATGTCTTTGTCCTCCATTGGAAGGATGAATTTGTGGCACCCTATCTCCCTTTTGCGGCCTTTACTAGCCTCAGCCACCAAATTTTAACTAAAACGTTGAGGAGAACGTTTAATGTTAATTCCATGTCTGCGTTCCTTTGAAAGGGGAACCAAAGTTTCAAAATTTCGCAAATTCAGTGATTAAAGCCTTTCATTAAAATTGCTTCGTAAGTAGTTCATGCTGAGATTTAATTTTCTGATTAGCTGATCACACCCCAAAAACTTCGCTTCCCTAATTACCCCCGTGAACCGGCCATACGATTGGTCGATCGAGTGCACCATATGCTCGACTCTTTATCATTACCTTATATGAGTGAGAACGCGTTATTTAACATGCATTCGTTCTCGAGGAAGCAAGTTTCACCTCGTAATTAGCGAATATTATTGCCGAATGAAATTTCCGTCTCGAAGTGTTTTCACTATTGGATACGCGGTGGGTGAGTGGCTTGTTTGGTTCTTGTGGTGGCCGTGTCTTCGCATATCGCCGGACTCCTCCCGCCGCTCTTCCTCCGCGGGCGACGGAGGGCGTCCGTCCAGCGCAGCGCAGCATTCCTTGCCTTATTTCGCAACCGTATCCCCGTTAAGGAGTTTTTCACATCTCCTGGCCTAAGGGCGCTTGTGAATTCCTCCCTTTCTCCTCATGCACCTCTCTTTCTCACTCCTCCACGACAATATTTTCCTCTTTTCCAGACGCATGACCTTCGGAGTAGGGGAGGGAGGTCGATTTGATGGTGGAAGAACCTCATGCGAGAACGCGTGGATATCGGACGTTTCCTTTGGTCGTCGCTCGAAAATGTATTCCGTGCCGCTCCACCAACATTGGTTCGCTTAAAGTGATCTCAATTCAATGGATGATTCACTTGAGGGAGTGAAAAAAACTTGCGGTCGGCGAAAATGAAAATTCCCCTTACGAAGAATCCAATCCGCTATGCTTCCATAAGTTGATTCCATTGCCTACTTTTAGAGAAAAGGGTACAGTTACCTCCACATTCCATGGGATATGAGTGCATTCGTTTCTCGTGATCCCTGGTTAGTCTGATGGTCCGACGTTTTTTCACCGTTTTTGTACTTTTGAGACCGAGATCAAGAGGAGAATAGCCGTGGCAAACAAAAATTCCAAAACAAAATGAATTTATTATTCAATAATCAAATGATCGCGAAGGTCAGGAGTAAGCTCACAAAAGCGTATGATTAGAGCGGTTGTTTCTTTGTACGAATATGATATATGGATCATCGAAATAAAGGAGAAAGGACAAGCCTTATGGTAATAGAAATGTCGATGGGGAGGAAACTAGTGACAGCAACCAAGCCTATGAAAAAAAAGAATAAACAAGTACTCGGATAAGTGGAAGAAATTATTAACTAGGATGGGACGAAGAAGAGAGTATACAGAAGACATTTCATTAGGTATAATCAGTTCTTAACATGATAACGATATTCGACGGAAAAATAGTGGTGAGGAGACCAATAGAAAATGCCAGAACTGTATTATTCAAGATTATGGAGAAGAAAATGGATTCCGCATCGTAAGACAGCTATGAGGAAGCAGCGGCCGAGTGAAGGATGAGGCATTTCTTTCAGAGGATGATGGTGATTTTCCTTATCCCCCGTGCTGTGAATACTTGAGGAATTCCGATTGAATGCTACAAAATATTGCGTTAACTTCTCACACACTTGAGCAAGCAGGGGAGGGCGCTTTCAACTCTATTGAATACCTTTCTATCAGCAGCTACCTTTTTTCGATATATATGGGTTTATTCGATCCGAGTACAGTTTTCTCTGTCACCACTGCGTACGAGACCCGTGAAAATCGGCAGGTTGCCTCAATATCGAGGATCGTCTCCTCCTACAACCAGCAGAGAAAGCAAACAAAGGCCGGGGAGAATGAATGGAGAAAGCTACTTCCTTCTGGTCAGCCAAAACACCTCGCAACCCGAAAGCCTAAAGATTCCCTCCACTCCGAAACTAGTCTCCCAAAATTCCATTAGCAGCTTCTTGGCCTCACCAGCGAGGCTCCTCTTCCTCCCCGCCGACCTGCGCCCCGCTACCGCCGCGACCACAACACCTCGCATTATCTCTTCTCTCTCCTTCGCCTCCCCATCTCGACCGCTCAGAGACGGTTACCGGAATTCATATGGGTCTCTCCTCCCCTCGCTCCATCACCGCCATCTCCTACGGGAGCTCACGAAACACGTCGAGGTGCCCTCTTCTCCGTCGCCTCCGGGGTAGCGTTGCCCTTCGAAAAAAAATGCCTCAGTCTCCACCCATTGCCCCTTCTCGGAGGGCCGGACTGGAAGAAATCGCATCTCTCCCTACCCACCTTCTTTCCTTCTCACTTCCTTTTCTTCGCGGAGTTCATCGATGAACTCATTCCTCTTCTTGTGCGCCTCAGCCCTTCACCTCCCTCTTTCCTTTTGCCCTCCGGAGACTCTCGCCAGAGAGAGAGAGGTTATCTCCACATCTGCTTCGAGCTTGACTTCGACTCCCTTCCTCCGCTGTCTCTCTACCTCTGTTGCCTTGGTGTCGATTTCTCGACTGCTCTCCGCTAGCATCCTCGATCTCAGTTACCCGCGTCCCGTTGGAAAGTTTTTCCTTATTTAGGACATAGTCGGCATTTTCAAATTGTATATCGTTTATTGAATTTGAGTTTACTTGAAAATTATTTAAAGTTTACGTCACGGCCCCGAAATCCTTAGACAGTGATGGGCAAACTACGGCCCGCGGGCCCGATGCGGCCCCCTGAAACGTTCTTTCCGACCCGCAAGGCTTTATTCCTAATCCCAGTTCGATCCAAATTATGAGAAACTTTTGGAAATGCAGTCACAGTTTCATTCATCACATTCTCCTTCATAACATTTCAGTAATTAATAGGACTTGGTAACACAAAAAGCACAAGAATTTTGTAAAATGTATCATTTTTATTTTTTAAATAAATTATATTGGCCCGCCTAAAGTTTTTTTCCCTTTCCTTTGGCCCCCCTGTTTAAAACGTTTGCCCATCACTGCCCTAGAATCTTCAATTGTAATCTCGGCATTCGTCAAGAATATGAAGTCGCAACCGATGTGCGATAATGTCGAGTCCTTTTCGAGCAAAACGCTTAGACCATGAGTCTTATTCAGAAAGGCTCCAACATTTTTATAAAGGACACTTGGAGTCTGGGGATCCTAAACTCATCGCGTCGGCCGAAGATTTTTAACCTTCGGTCATGACGGTTTCTCTTGCGGTCGGATCCCTTCTCGCCTCGTTGGACTGTCCTATTATGATTCCCCGCCTCCCTGTCGTATCTTACTCGTGTGTCTACTGTTGCGAGCGATTTTCGTTCTGCAACCCCTCGCTAAGGTTATCCTGGAATTCCTGCTCCGTTGTTATTTGCTTCACTGATCTATCCCGCGAGTGATTTCGACGCCTGCAGGGATGAGTCCAATTTTTCTCCCCTACGCTTTTTCATGAGTACTCCCTGTTCTTGTGGTGTGCGCAGGACCTCGAAAAAAGTGAATCGTTCACGGTGGGATGGGTTTGTCATGCTGTTCATCCCTATCTTTCCGCTTGCGACACGCTTCCGTGGCGGGAAGATGAGAGACAACTCCAAGTCCTTTATGATGAAGCGTCCATGTGAAAAAAGTTTCCGTCTCGACTGGTATCGGAAAATGATCGGAATCGATAAGACACGGTTGATATTTCAATGCCAATGTTATGCGCTACTTTATAAGTTTTATGACGACTGAACTGCGTTAAAAACGATTCACGATCACGCTTCAATGCATTGGTTAGCCACTACAATCATCTGTGTCCAGCCCCCAGCTCGGTCTGGTCGGTAGAGCAGAGCTCACCAAGTACTAAGCCCATCGGCGTGTGAAATTCCCTCATCAGGGTAGAGGAACCTTGTGCCATCTGTGGCTTCCTAGAAAGATCTCGTGCGCAGAGGATCACGCAGTTTTAATTTAGCTCGGCGTTTTATGAGTCCTCTCTCGGATTTGAACTCGGGATCTTTGATCAGTTGCCCAACGCTCTATTTACTGGGTTACAGCGCTGGACGCATGATGATGTAATAATGATATAAGTATGACCAAATGGATACGGTTTGAACATATTTTTGGTATAAAATCCATCATCCGAGTCAAACACGACTTTATCAACTTTTAAAAAAAAACTTTTTGAGATCCTATCGATTGAAACACGTGTGCTTTTACTATTTTTCACAGTGAGCTGGATTGCCATAGCGGATAGTTTTTGGGCTTCCCGACGTCTTCCCGAGACTTTGGAAGTTGTTTTCCTCCAGAAGTGACCCGCCTATCCGACGTCTTCGTGGAAATTCCGCCTGAGTATGGTCAACAGTCCTCCCCTCCAGCGGCCGGAAGTGCTCCACTTTCATCGTACCACTTCCATTGGGATTCAAGACGCATTGCAAAAAACCGAATCGGAATCGAGCAGCAGAACTCATGTAAGCTGAAGTTTTTTTTTTACTCTTCTTCTCCCGAGCGGTAATGATCAATTCGCAGCGCTTCTAATTAACCCATTCCGTAATGAATCGAGTGGCAGAATGAGGACGCGCAAGGGTGGCGAATTCATTGGCAGAAAATTTACCATTTCGTCTGAAATATGAGGTACGCTCCCTTCACATCTCTCGATGCTAACGCTCGTAAGCTTTATAAGCCTAATTACCACGTCCTTACGGTGAAAATCGAGTAACCGCCGTATAGTGCTGTGCCACAGTACAGTCAGGCTTTTATGCATCGACCACGGTTTAGGTATTCACTTATTCATATGTATATTCTTTGTATAATTGGGCATTTTACTAGATTCCCGGGATTCATTGCTGGACACGTGGCATTAATATGGGGATTTGACGCAGTTTAGCGCCTAAAATGCATAAAATTTTCCATTATCTGTGTTTACTGCTTTATTCTTATCAGCAAATGACCTATATCCGTATTTTTTCTTCATGCATGAATGTTTTCAAAGTGTAAATTTTGAGCGATTCCACGCGTAGTCCGAGAATATTATCACACACTCAGTCAGCATTGAGCTGTAATTGCGGTTACTGACACGCTATCAGCATTGAATTATAAGTGGTTTATAATTTGACAAAAACATGAACACATGCGAGATTAACATTAGGATCCTGTTTGGTTACAATACAGTGTTTCAAACAAACATCGGACTGGAGCTCCTGCGATTTGTTTGGTGGAAAGCATGTAACGGGATGGCAAAGATTCTTTTCCCTGTTCCTGTTTTGCAGATTCGTAATGAAATGAATGAAGTTACATCCTCTTCTCGGAGGGGAGTGGAGGTTGAAATCTAGTCAGCAGTCGGAAGAGATCGTGGGAATAGCTTTCAGTGGTTTGCTTCAAAAGAGAACGTCGCATTCTTTTAAGAGTCTCATTTTTGAGACGGCAAGTCATGCGGTCGGAATGGTGCGTGAGACGATATTTTTGTTCGTGGGATACGAATCTCTCCCACTGAGTGGACAGTTTTCCTTCATGCGGAGGACATTGGAGGAAGTTTGGGGAAGTTGCAAAACAGTTTTCGAAAATAAGTAACTTGCAATAACCGGGGGTTTCCGGTCACCGGTGAAAAACACCATAATTCAAAGATACATTCGGTGGCGAATCTTTTCTCGCAGCATCCTGAAATGATCTATTTTTCAGAAAATTTAACTGGCTTCCATTGCCTAATATACGACGAATTTGATCCTCGAAAAGTTTTCAATTTTATTTTAATTAAACAACTCGTAGTTCAAATGCAAAAGTACATGCACATGTTACGGAGAAAGCCCTTTTCTTCTCCTTAATCCCTCAATTGAATATTACTTCATTAGACGCCAATACTTTTAATAACTATTTACAAGTTTTTATTGAGGAATTATTTCCATGCATTCCTTGCTTATAAATTTATTAAATAAATAATGCGATAGTATATTATTATCAGAGCAGAAATCAAGGAATATTTGAGTTTGAATTTCATAATGAAAAATTTACAATTCTACCTTAAAGAACGTTTACACCGAATATGATAAAAGCTTAGAATTGATCGTGAGTAAAAAAGAAACGTGGACGAATTGCACTATTCGTCTGTGGACGAATAGTGGAAGACACCGACTGAATATATGACACACAATGTCATGTATTTTTCCATTGAAAGGCTTGGCAGTGACTCTTACGAGTGGTAACAGTTTTCGCGTCACTGAATTAATATTCGACATCATTTTTCCTGGAAAGCTCTCTCCCGGAGGAATGCGGCTGCTTATCACATGGAAAAGAAGGAGAGACCGGAGCTTCTAAACGCAGCAACTAATTGATCTTTCTCGAATAGTGAGGCCGTTCTCTCGGACATGCAGTCGAGCCTCTCGGGGGTGAGCAAACGACTGGGAATTTCGTCGTCTCGGAGGAAACAATAGCTGAATTCGTATGCAGGTACGATTGTGGAAGGGGGTTTATATTTGTGTGCATCTCAGATATGAGACCGAGCATGAAAGGTGGGGGTGTCTCAATTCTAATAATACGGCGAAAGTTTTCGTGTCAAGCTATTTTAGTCCGCATTTCTGCACCACTTCGCCGATATTGCATACGTTTTTGTTGAGTAAGAAAATTGCTATTGGGAAGGTTTTAGACGGGGATAGTAGGAGGAAGGGATACGGGGAAGAAAGGGAATAAAAGCTTGCCTTCGGCACGCTTTGTTTGTTTTTTCCCGTGGATTTGACTAATTGTGATCAAATATTACAAGAGACACTCCATGAGTATTATGTAAGGCTCTCGACATCCAGTTGACGTGTACTAATTCACGACGAGAGTGGTAACAGTTTTCGCCGGACTGGTACCGTAGTCATCAACGTTTTTTTACGTACCTTGATTTCAAGACGTACTTTGGAGTAAGAACACTAAAATTTAAAATGAAAGACTTGGAAGCTCTAAACATTTGATATAACTCAATGCGCACATATAAAAAATATTTCGAGGGGTGAGGTTTTATTTCCATTAGAATACCAGAAAAAAGACTTATAAAACTGGATTAAAAATGATTATCCACCATTTTTTGATTAAGTTAGAAAAATTGTAGTATACGCTTACAGCACGTGGGCAGAATTATGGCCCCAAATTTTCAAGGAAAAATGTGCGTCTAATATGTCGATAAATACGGTACGTTCCATTGTTCTGAAATGTAATTTCCGACAGCATGATGCACACAGAATACGTCACTCTTAAAAACAGTTTCTACTGTGACTGTTTGGAAACAAGAGCTGAATAGAATTCACAGCCTTGTGGTAGATACCATCACCATTCTTGGGCGGAGTGAAAGATTGATGCAACTTGAATTGATACTTGCTGACAAATTACAAAACTGTGTTTTGAATCGAGTGAAAGCGTGGTAACCGGGGACTTACGCCCCGTGCATAATGTGCATTTTGAAGTTTTTGGAAGATAGGGCTCTGCCGTCGTCCACCGTTGTGGTGGTCGGCATTGTATGGTAATGACGGTAATACCTCGGAACGTTACGGCATTTCACTCTCTCCCACTCCAGGGACAAGGGAAGAGCAGAACGCCCCACGGAGAACGTGATGGTGGGACGAGGAGGATCTAGCTAACGGGGGTGGGTGGCGTTCGTGCGCCGGCATTTCGACACTGTTCCCCCTTTCATTATCCTGGAGAGGGAATTTTTAGGGAGCAACGCAGCACGAATCGTTCGTCCTCTCTTCCTCCCTCGCCGTATTCACTCCGCACTCGACCCTTCCCGCTCTACCGTCTCTTATCCCTGCCCACTCTTAATTTAATTCCGTCCTTCTCCACCTCCCTACACCCTCCTCTCTCCCTTCACCAACTTTTGAAGTCTTGAACTCGGATGGGACCTGTGGAGAGATTCGCGGGCTCAGTCCCCAGTGGGTCCGCACGTAAAGTAACGTTACTCGGCCGGTTAACGGTACGCGGCCGGGCCGGGCATGTGAATCCTACGGCAGCGAGGAGGAGAGAATGAATAGTCTCCCCTCCACGGCACCTTCTGTCCCCCCCTCTCCTTTCCTCCCTACCATCTTCTAATCCCTCCATAAAGATGGGACCATCCACGTTACTTTATTTTAAACTTCTCCCTCACAGCCCTTGTGTGTGTGTTTATTTACATCCCAGTGTCCCTGTCCTCGAAACACGCTTCCTCCTTAGCTCCGCAAACTCAAGGTGGAAGGTAAAACGTAGCAGACGAAGAAGAAACTCCCCTTCTTGAATCCACGCATCAACGTGTGAATACATTCTTAAGACTTTTCCATGCGCGGCTTTTGGCCTTAATGAAAAAAGACGCGATCAAAAGCCTGCGTTTCTCAGTTACGTCTCCTACTCGGTGTTAGTTTTTACTCTAATTAATGCCCCTTCAACGCACCGTCGTTGTTGTATATGTAGTTAACTAAAACTTTGATTCAACATACCAGCGCGTTCGCCAAAAATATATATTTAAAACGACTTTAACGCATCCAATGGCCAAAATCACGAACTGATATGTTCAAGATTGACTTAAAATTTTTAACTGTGTCGTATTTTAAATGTATTTCAACCTATTCGAACGATGTAAAATAAATTTTAGACTAACTAAAAGTATGATCAAGTTTCGTCATTGATTTTAAACCGTCACGGTTGTAGTTAATTATGGACTTCAACATTGTGTGTAGATGAGGCATAAGAAAGAGTATTCCGGTGAATTTACTGGGTGAAATTTATGTCAAGGTAAATAAAACTACCTAACATGATATCATTCCTGACTACGTATTTATCCACCCCTCGACAGTTTTCAGCGTTTTCACGTACTTTTTTCAGGTTTTTTTTCTGATCCTCCTTGACAACTACGTGACAGTTTTGGTAAGTAGAGGTGAGGATAAAAGGCTGGGTTATCACTAAGAAAGGGTAGTTTCAAATTCCATTAATGTCAATCGATGTGTCGAATTCAAAGGCCAGGTTATGGAGGTTCGTTTTTTTAAAATGGAAGTCAAGTTTTCGAAATTTTCACATTCTTGAAAAATTGAAATGTTCCCATTAGACAATTTCTTATAATTGATTAATTAGTTTATTGAGGAAATTAGGGGAAAGCAGAGGGCCTGGATGGAGTAGGTAATAAAGGACGAAGGTGTTTTGAAGGACGTGATGGAGGGAAGAATGTTGGAGTAAGCGGAAAGGGAGGGTGGGGAAGAACGGGTAGTTTGGATAGAATAATGGGAGGTGGGAAGCATGCGGAACTAAAGGAGGAAGTCGTATAAAAGATTGGGGTCGGGGTGAGGGTTTTACGTTCATCTAAACCTACATCAACCAGTAAATCACTAATCATTGTAATGGGAATGACAGTTGTTTTCTCGATATCCGAAAGTACATACTATCAGGTAGGAAATTTCATTAGGTTCATTATGACACTTGAAGTGGCAATCAAGTGTCTCCTTATGGAAATGAAGGGACGGTGTACCTTTATTAACCGGGGTTAATTTTGTTTTCGGTGAGGAGTTTAATCTGACTTGCGCGATCTTTAGAGCGCGAGCTACGGAATTAGATGCACTGAGTCGCCTTTCAAGGCTTTTGCGCCGTGAGCGGACGATGAATTCCGTGCGAACGCAATGATGCTCCCTCCTCTCGCCATCTCCCGACCACGTCGTCCTTCTCTGTTTCCCTTGTCCCGATGCAGTCCAAGTCAAGTGTCTTGCAGCGGAAGTGCGCCCGAGTGACCAGAGCCAACGGCAGGAAATTTTCGTACTAACGCATGGCGCCTGGGAACAAAGCGATTCTCTTATTCTTTTTATTTTTCAAGAACTTGTCTGTGATGCCAGTTGCGAAACGAATCGCCCATTCATTCACTCGTCGAGCCGCGCGTGCTCCGTGCTGCTGCATTGTGTTCCGTTTTACAGCGTCGCCGGCTAATTTGCCATTTCCCAGCGTCACTGCGACTTTCATCCACCTTGCGTCTATAATGATATTTTTGCAGGCTTAGTTTTTCAAACTGAATGCTCTCAAGCCAGAGTAGCCACCGTAGCATCGAGATGAATCTCGAAAAACAGCTAGCAGCGTTCATATTTCCCCGTGAGTCTGATGAATGATAAATACATTTTTCCATTTGATTGGCTGTAGGATGTGTTAATGATGTATTTACTCCTTTCTTTTGTCCGTCATTAATTGATATATCTGAATCAAATCTGTATTCCGTCATTTTTCATAACAATCATGCTTTTTATAATTCATTCTACGGTCTGAAGGATTTTTGCAATTATTGCATTGTCTTAAGCCGTTATTAGCTCACGTTTTGTGGAGAGGAGGACATTAACTTAATTATATGTTAGAAATAAAGTTTCTGCAATAAAGGACATTGCGGTAACCTTCCCATTAAAATCTACCTAAGTCACTAAAGTTCGGTTTGCAAGAAATTAGAACTAGAATCTTTGGGAGCGATGTTGACGGTTATTTCTTGAGTCATTTTAAACGAGCTTAGGAAGTAGCATGTGAGAGTTACTGTTAGTGATTTTGAAATACCCGGGAATGATTTCACATTCCAATCGCTAATGCCTGCGTGAAATGGTAAACATGTATGCTTCTATCATCAACTGATAATACCGCTCAGTATATTTTAAATAACGGAAATGAGGAAGATACGCAGTTGTATAACTCACACTCTTTTCAGTGACGGACAACCTCAAACGTGAGAAACGACCATGTTCCTGCAGCACTTGCTCAAATGAAGTCGTCACCTAGAATGAATATCGAAGCTAGAGCCCTGACTCCAAGTCCAATTCTCTCAGTTGAGATTGCAGGCTGCCTTTCTCTTCCAGCTGGCATAGAATGCAATCGTCTCTATATTCTTGAGCACACCTGAGTCAAGAGGCATCCGAGCGACCTTTGGCGCGGTCCAAAACAAGTTTGCATCCAGCACAACTCGCCGCAAGGAATGTCATCATTTGTAAAGGCGAAACCTAGCCATTACAGCCATGATTCCCTTCTTTGCACGACGTAATAATGCATTCACTCATCGTGATGGAAAATCCAACTGCCAAGAGTCGATATATGCATCGTATATTATATTCATATAAGGTAGAGTATTTAAAAGAGTATTTACCCATCAGCTGCTTTTAGACATTTTCTTTCCTTTGTTTGTGTTGCTGAGGTAAAATTTTCTGCCTTACAACTTAATTAATGTTGAGGTTTAACAGTGATTGGCTCGTGGGTAATTGATTTCAACAATTTAGTCGCTTATAGTTTTAAAAGATGATGAGATTGAATTATATGTTTGTGCCCCGGGTAGCTCTACCTTTCCTAGGTAAATGCATGTATCGATATGCTGGGTATCTTTAGAGCTAAGAATGTGTCGCGCAAGGAGAATTTGGTAGCCATGACCCATTTTATCTCATCGTTTTCGGTATATCGTAAGCCACACACCCTCGCGGTGGCTTGCAGGGTATCGTGTAGATGTAGATATCTCATCCAATCACGACGGCGCCGATTTCAAAGTGAGCCACGGAGACCGTTCTATTGAAGATCAAGATCCCACGATATTCTCCCCACCGCCGATATAATCGCGAACTGGGTGCGGCGAAGTATGCAAATCCGAGATATCGTCCCCGAACGTTACGGTTCTTCTGATCTGAGCGATTTCCCCCGGAGGGAATTCCCGGGCCTAAGAGGAACCCAGGGAAATTCTGCTAATTTAGAATTCGGCTATCCAATCTGGGCAGCGGAATACTCGTCCTCTTTCACAGTCCGGCACGTACCATGCCGTGTTCGTCGTCGCCCTCTCCACCTCACGGACGACCCGTGCCACCCAGTGGTCGAGGAGGTTATCGCGTGAATAAATTCCGCCGGGACCCCGTTAACTCTCATTTCGTCCGCGTCGCCTCCCTCTCACCGGCCTCGTCTTCTCTTCACCGCAATGAGCGCCCGAGAGGCATTTAAAGCCATCGGACTACATATGTACTGTTAACTTCACCTTGCGACTCTCTTTGCTCGCGGGAAGAGGAAATCTTCCATCAAGCCCGAAGACATTGATATCACCACGAGACGTGATCCCGCTTGAGGTTTTTGTAACTTGTTATGGTGTAAGTTGTGCCGTTAATTTTTTTAAAGGGCTTATTATTGAGTTTTGTAAAGACGAACCCAATCGCATATCAACTGAATTTAAAATTACTACCTAACGAAAGGCAGTGCGGTGTGGAGTTCCATTTTAAAGTTTCGGCGGAAGCGTCATGAAACAATTTTTTTCACTTTAGCCAAAATTTCTTTGATTGATGTGCCGCTTCTTCACACCCAAATGTTATGCTTACTACAATATTGACTGAAGTGACTTGAAAAAAATGAATGTTGTATCTCCATAATTTTAGTCACTCACTTCTTGAATTCTGGATTTGTGGATACTTACGACTGGCCGGAGAGTTCCTGGTTCACACGACCCGTAAGCAATCGCTGGAAACTCTCTGCTTACTAGGTGTGTTACTGATTAATCTTAGAGGTTAATTGATATATTTGGGTAGTAGAGTATTATTTATTTCTCAGGAAATTTGGGGAAAGGGAATGCTCTCCCAAACCAGTTTGTCAAGTTCAGTCGAAAATACTAAACAAGATTTATCTTGCAGCAATATCATAAATGGAAAACGATCTCACTTTGTGGAATGTTTCCATTATTGAATATACAGGTCCTTGTGATTTTCACACGATTCGTTTAAAAAACAGGTATATTACAAAAACAGTTTCGGCAGTTACGCCATCGTCAGGAACAGTAAAAGTTTTAAAAAATAAACTAGGTTGTAAATCGCTAAGATCTGTGAATTTAATCTTACACAGAATAACAGGCAAGTACTGCCCTCACATAAAAACCAAGGCTCGTGTCGCAGTTTGTAGTTTTGAGTTTTACCGTTGCCGACGAGGACGTATCGGGCACCTCCACTACTATTCATATATGGAATTCCCAGGCTAAGGATATGTTCCGTTTATTGACAGCAGAAGCATATCTCCACGACCACGTCCAAGAATGATGATTTAGAAAATGGGACGGGTTGGTGAAAACCGGGGTCATCTCTCGGCCACTTCATCGTTGTCGAAATACGTTACTCCGTGGAAAAGAACCATGCCCAAAGCATACATAACTTCAAAAAGAGTCTGCAAACATTCGACGTTTAGCCTACAAGGGAGAACTGATAGACGTACTGGGACTGTTCCCCTCAATAATATGTAGTTGAAATGGGGATAAGTACTTGTCGAGGTAAAGGTGGAGAGCTCTTCATTGTAAAACACGACATCGGAAAAACGTATCTTTTTTGTGAGAACGTAGTTTGGTAAGGATAGTTTTCGCTAGGTATGATATGCGAGAGATCATTTTATCTGAGGTGAGGAAACAGCGATTTTTCCCCGGAAGTCGTGAACTCGAGTTACTGGATTTACGCTGGTCCTCAATAGAATCCGAACGTGAAACTGCTTTTCAAAAGTACCTACTTGTTTTTGAAACCCTTGAATGTGATATAACCTCCGTGTGGTAGTTAAAAAGAGGTGTAATGCATGGAATGCTCTTTTCTGAGAGCTAGAGACTGATTTGGAGAATTATTTCTTTTATTTAATTCTATTCCCTTTTGAAGGGTTGAAAGCCATTTTTGCTGTATTTTCAGAGCTTTGAGCCAAACTCAACGGATTGGACGGTGGGTAATTTACATTTTTATATCCCACATTTGGTACTTACTGCGAAGCTTACGCTGTTAGTTTTCTGTATATTTCTTGGAGCATTTCCTCTCCTCGATCGAAACGTAAGTCAAGCTGGTATTGCCGAGAGTGTTGTCGCATTGGCTCACTCATAACCAGTCTATTCCGTCTGCTGCATGGCCGTCCACGGCTCGCGAGTAATTCATTCGAGCTTTTTGTCTTCCCCGCGAGGTTGACTCACGCCGCGAAGGACGCGATGCGCTGGGTGAAGGGAAGGTGCTTCCCCCTGGGAGGCCCCGGAAGTTTTTTCTCGCTCTTTCCCTCTCTAATTTTCATTCGACTTCACGCTCCACAAAGCTTGGAATACTCTCGAACCCAATCGACTCCAACACGTCACCCATTCTAAACTCCTCATTGCTCGATAGAAGTGCGCGGAGGGGTTGCCTGCAGAGAAATCAACCACCCTCGAGGCGGGTGTCAGGATTCCTAGCGTAAAAATTGTGAGAGGCGAATGTCATTAAAAATATGTTCGCCGGTATTAGAGTAGAAAGCGCGTAGTGTGTGAAAGAGAGAGAGAGAGAGAGCGAGGGGGAGAGAGCAGTGCAAAGCATGGCCGCGGGCACAATTGCAACGGTGAGGGGAATCCGAAACCCTTCCAATATCACGGTCCAGTTATCACCAGCGACGTGAAAGAATCTTTCCAAGGATCCGGAAAATGGACGTGGGCCATCAGTGATGGACCATAAAGTACACGTTCATTCAGTTTCCTTTTTTTTATTTAACTCCGCGAGGGTGGAATGGCAAAAGGTGGTATGCAACATTTTTATCGGTCTGCTAATGGGTCACTTGTAAAGAAAATTTAACAATTTTCACCTCGATATCGCAGATTTTCTCATTCAATCCACCCTCAACTTTCGCACAAACACTGAATTTCTAAGGTAGTAGGTAGCTCGCGGAACATCGCTATAGAACCTAACAAGGAAAATCATTCCTTGTCCTCAACCAGGGTTTTCGTAATGAAATAAAATAATTGAAACTTGACATGGTCAAAGGAAATTCTTTCTGGCCTCAGAATACTTTTAACGTGACAGAACTTCATTAAAACTGTAAAAATCTCTGAATATGTTCGGTGCAAGGTCACGAAATATTTGACGAATAAAATGACGAGTCGGCTCAGCAGTGTGTTCATATTTCACCGAATCAGATCCATTGAAGTCATAGAACATAAATGCATACTATTGACTCACTCTCCGTATTGAATAAAATAGCAATGAAATGAACAAATGAAAATTTGACCCCGTAACCAGGAGAGAGTCACGTGGAGTCTCCAAATCCGTAACGGTAGTCACCTTGGCACAACTCACTATCGTGAGATAGCGACGTAGTCCCGCGTCTACTTTTGCCTCGCCTCGTGCGACGTCAATTGGCCTGGCAGTTTCATTGCGTGCTTGTTTGAAAATTTCCCGAAAACAAACGAGCCCCACCTTTCCGGAGAAAATAAGATGCCGATCGCACGCGACTCCTCCCCAGCATCCTCTTTTCCCGTTTCCCCCGAAGGGCCTTCTATCACTTTGTGGGACGCCGCAGCCGGTCCGACTGTTCCTGTATTTGGGGCATGCGTCCACATCTCCTTCGGCCTCTTGAGAGGCCGCCAGCAGACGCCTTCTCGCCGAAAATTCATCTTCAATCGGCCATCCGTCTCCTTCGAAGGCCAAACCTCGATCGGATCCTTCGAAAGAGACGCATCCGCCTTGTGTATCAATTTGGGCGACGCACATTCCTCCGGGCATTTCCGGGGACGGCCAGACGAGGAAACATCGCGACGCATCGGACGTCGGGAGAAAGCTCGACCCTACATCGTCTTCCACTTACTCACCGATGAGAGAGTAAAAATTCTTGTTCTGTCTTTTAGCCTTTCCGAGGCGATATTAGAATGATTTTTTATTCCCTCTTATTCATCTCGCTATCTGGACCTCACAGTTGGGCCCGCGTACCCAAAGTTGAAAAATATTTTGGAGCTCAGGGGAATCAAAAGTACTAAGATTGTTACAGTACCTATAAACAAGCTTGGTACACCAACCTAGGTATCATTTTACTCTTTCATCTTCATGATACTATTCGGGTACCTGTCATTGCCGGTGTTGTTAATGCTACAGAATAATGTGCTTTTATTATTACTGATGAAGTTCAATTCAGTGACGCTTGAAAACATTCAGTTAGTCAATATAAATCTTCAAATTGCACTACTCGTTATGAAGTCTCATATTGATATTAGGGACGGTTTAAATTACTTATAATAGTTGCGGTAGACTTGTGTATTAGATGCTCCATCGGCTTAGGCAATATTCGCCGAGTAGCCTAAGAACTCAATCCTAAGACATAGACTACAGCCATGCCCCAAACGGGATTCGAACTCTCGATACTTGGGATACCAGGCCGTCGTCTTTTTTTTACAGTGGTATGGATAACTATGACTATACTAGTAATTACTTGCGTGCGCATGCCTACATCATACATTGGATGAGTTAAGTTTGAAAAAGTGAAGGAAAGGGAAGAAAAAAAAGGTCTTGTTGTTCATGAGAAGGAAGAAATAATGAACCGTAGACAATTTGAGATAAGTTTGTCACAGAGGTTTATAACGTGAATATTGCAATGGAGTGACAAGAGAGAGTGAAAAACCTTAATATAACCGAATGATATGATTAGTAATAATAATATACAAAGTCGGAGAGAACAGAAATAAATCGAGGAGGCAATGGACGGGTCTACTTTCACATTACCGAGGGATAATTGTGATGGCGCACGCTCAATTATGCACATATGTAGACATGCGTGCATTAGTGCCTCTAAACGTACATCCACGTATATCTATGGATACAAAAATCTCCTCGTTTTTAAACCTTCTTTAGCTTTTAATATTCTTATTTGGAGGATGTAGACTTTCCAGAGCGATAGTTTCTCGGGTCTGCTTACTATGCATGCACTATTTTCCCCTTGCCGGTGATGGTTATGGCTCGAGTATCGTGCATTACGGTATACTGCCGAACAGTTCGTGCATTTTCGGAAATTTCTTGTTTTCACCCTCTTGCGCGCTTCTCATGCGTGCATTCATCTTAATGCATCGGAGTGCCTTCAGTTTCCAAGCAGTTAAGTCCTTCATTTAAGGACCCATGAGAGGTGAAGTCACCCCATGCAGGAAACGCGTCGCCATCCTTCTGTTGGCTCTCCCAAAAGAATACACGCCACCTGCCAAGAGTTATGGTTTGAGATGCGGACTATTTAACACGGTGACGTGGCAGTGGGAACTCATCCCTATACCTTCCCTACACCACTTGCAATAATTTGTGGCTTTTCTCACGCCAATTCCAAGACGATAAATTAAGGTGTCCTTCCATTCATCCCATCTCCCTTTGAGGCCACGTTAAGTGTGCTTGCTGCGTGGTTAACGGTTCACCTTCGTGAAGGTCTCTTAAGCTTATCGGTCTCATCATGGTTGTGGGACTAATGCAGCGTCCTATATCCAACCATCTACAGAAGAGTGTATAATTTGTGTTATCCCCTCAGGTTAAACTACTTGGTAACTCATTCGCAGAATAATCTGTGAGTTAAGGGTACTTGGAATCCCACCGTAGAGCACAATAGGATTAAGGAAGCAGAATTATCGCCATGCAGTTCATTAGTACCCGCCGAATAATCCATGAGTTAAGGGTGCTTGAACTCTCGCCGTAAGACACAACAGGCTTAGGGACTCAGGTGGTGAAGTTGTCGGCGTGCAGTTCATTAGTGCATACCTTAAGAGGTAAGCGTTTAGAAACAATAAACGGTAGCTTTTCTGGTATTTGACAAGCTTTTCGGCGAACGCTGCCGAAGAAAATTCCTACAGAGAACCAAAGGATTCCTAAAAAATTTAAAGTGCCTGTTTCTACTAGTCAACCTCCGTTCACTAAATCACCATTTTCAGAATTTCCAGTACCTACTTCTTGACTTAATGCATAGCTGCCAGCCGCCAGTCTTCATTCTATTCTCCAACATGAGGCATAATAACTATTCGTCAACGTATTTTGTTCCACGGTGCACTTTAGGAAAAGTAGGTGTTGCAGAAGTGGTAATTGTATCGCTCTTTTAACGTATCTACCATGTTTGTCATTAGCGCCACTATCAACTTGCTGAAAGGAATGAGTCTGTCACCTTTCTTGTGCAGTGCATTGCCCAATCAATGTAGAAGTATGATTAAATCTTTGAAAATGACGTATATATAGCTATGGCCAAAGTTAATTTATTATTATATTATTATTATTCATGCAAAGTACCCATTTATACATTTTTGAAAGTTTTGAAATAGTAACATTATCGTAAAGAGGGTTCAAACTGTGGGCACGGCTGTTTTTAGAAAAAAACGGTGTTTCTTGTATCGAAAAACGTCGAGAAGGACGTCCAACAAACGCAGGGGCAGAGCACTGGTAGTGATGCTGCTTGATCTGAGGTAAGAGGAATGCAGTGTGACATGTTTTAAGTGTTCCCTATCCCGTGGGTGCTCAGCGCCGCACAATAGGAATGCTGGTTCCGTAAGTGTGACTCGGTGTCATCTGCAAGCCTAATCTTCTGCCGCCGAACAGTTAGGTGGTTACTGTTACTCGCCACTATGTCAGCGCTGGGGGTGAATTTGGGTCCACCTCGGCGGCGGCGGAATTTGAAACTGTAATCAACGCGTCAACCCGCACGAAAGTGTTTCCGTTCTGACAGTGACGAAAAGTAGATCCCTTATCCCAGACGATGCCCACGTCACTTTGCCAGAAACATTACAAACGTAGAACACTTGCTTTTTGTGTGTTGTAAGTAGGTTTCCTCAATTTCTGCCTCGGCCATCGCAGAGTGAGTGGTTCGCGAATAACCATTATCAACCCGTCAAAGGGCCCTACAATTTTTCCTTCCTGTGAGTGCGAACTTGATCCCTCGTGCCTGCTCTCAAGCACGACCGTGGGTCTTCTCCGTGCAGAAAAGCTTTTACTAGATCGTGTTATTTGCGCTGAAAATACCCCATCGTGACTTCACTCGAGAGCAGTTGGAGGACGAGGAGTTGGGATGTGCTTATCCAAAATCATACGATTTAGGTACGTTCTCTTTGCGATAAACACCTGAAAAGCCATACATTTTCGTGTCCACTTGGGCTCTCAAAGAGATTTTGTTTACCATTTCATTATTCCACCCTTTTAATTGTGAAAAAAATATAACGAATAAATTTCGATGTGGATTAAAAATGAATCCCCCGGCCAATGCACCGAAGCGCGCGAGCAGCCTTAAGTTCCTGTGAAAGTACAAGTGCTCATTCTTTGCTCCACTGTAAGATACAACCCACCTCTTCATTTTTTCATTCATTCCGAAAATACTTTAAAGTAAAGTAAGAAGTAGGCGTGCAAAAATTAAATGGAAATCCCTCGTAACCACAGAGATTAAGGCTCCCTCTTGTGAGTTATTCTGCGACATGACATTGGTCCTTCATACGAAGACATTTTAGGGAACGCTGCCCTTATCAATCCGGGCGACTAGTCCATACCATAGCCTTGTAATGGCTGAAGGCTGTCTCATATTTAATCCTTTCCTCAAGCATGCTTTCTGACCTTGGATGAAGCTAATGAGTTCTTGTCTGAGGACCATGGTCAAAAAGATCGCTTTCTTGTATGATCGAAGAATTATGTCAATTATTATATTTCGCTTGGGAAATGTTTGAGGAAGTTTGGTACAAATGCAATCTGCTACTTCAGGTTCCACTGGGCGGAGGTACTTGATATCCATTGCAAAAGAAAACAATTTTATCTACCGACATGATTGTTGGAAACAACACGTTTCACCGACTATGCGGCATATACAGGTAGCCCCTGTCAGGTACCTGACGATGCCGTATATGTAGTCGGAGAAATGCGTTGTTTATAATAAAAATTATGGTTGAAATATTGAATTTGTTGTTCTTTTGCAACAGTTTAATACAGAAGTGATAATCTGGAGGACGAGCACATTTTCCCGAATGTAGCAAAAAACCTCTCTAGAAATCGCCGCCGGTTTTTTCTTGAACTTGTGCGAACTTCCTCGAGGCTGTGTCTACCGCTGACATTGACGGTTTGGCTTGCAATTAGAGTGGATTGAAATGGACGGCCGAGGAACGATGACGATGTTTCCACTCATAATTGCACGTCTCCCTCGATTCATACTCCCATCTGCGAGTCACCTCTGTCCTCCCTCCACCACCAGCCACCCTTATTCTACTCGCCTCACTCCCCCTACCCTCCTCCACACACTAGCAAGTCATAAAACGCAGAAACTCACCGCCCACCTGACGACTAAGTAAGACGTAGCCTTCTCCGAGGTTTTCCCGTCCTCCTTCATGAAAACTCCTTCTCTCCCTCCGCGTACCCCTATGAGAAGCAGGGCAGTGGAGCTTATCGCGTCCCTTTCCGTCGGAAGCGCCTATTCAATTCAGATAATTAGTCTGCGGGCGGAAAAATAAAATATCGTCGGTTTGTTAATTTTTTTCGTTCTTGCTCCCGTCTCTCACCCAAACTCCCCTTCACCCCTACCTTCCCGGACCATTTATTAACTACTCACTAATCTTTCGGACTGGACGCGGGCGAGCTATAATAAACAAAGATCTCGGATTCGGTTTCTTCGCTCATGGGAAATAATGAGGGTGGAATCGAAATTTCTCCCGAGCGACAATTATTTCGTCACTCCCCATTTTCCTCGTCCGTTAGCTCGCGTGGAAGGCGAACGATGCCCTAGCGAATGAATACAAACTCCGAAGAATGGCGGTTTTCTCCCCGTAGGCTGGGTTGATCTTTTTGCCGTGAAAAACGAGCCGAGGGGAGTGGTAAGCACAGCGCGGGCGACAGAGGTTTGATCAGACGCTGAAGCCGCTGCTGTTATAGTTTCCTAAACCATTAATTATTTTCCCCAGACTCAATCCAATCAAAGAGCAAAAATGAGGGTACGGGTAAGTATAGAAAAAACACTAGGGTTGGTCCCCCACGCTCCCTCGTTTAAAGTGAATTGTCGATGCCACCGAATGCTGCGGGCACTTTTTCACATTTCTGCGAGAGAAATGAACGTATCCAAATTGCCAGTTACATACTAATTATTGTCTTTTAGAAGCGGAAGCGAGCTATTTGATAAGGGTACCATCTTATGCAGTGGCTACCAACTTTTTTTTTACTTCTGGCAGGGGTTGGGTGAAGTTTGAAATATAAATACATCTAGAAAAAATTTCAATGCACGTTGAAAATATTGCAAATTACCATGCACAATTATAGTTAATAATTACAGTACCAGGAAGTGGCCGGAAGAAATAATAAAATGTAATCGAATGATTGAAGCATTCAGACAAATTAAATGATCAACAACTAACAAGCTTTTTGTCACTCTATCAAAAGAGAACTGATGTATCCCAGAAAAATGGCAGGATCAAAATTAACTTTATCACAAATCGTTTATTAATACAATGTCCCTCTTTGATTCTTTAATCCTCAAAACACCAAAAAAAATTCAGTGACAAAGAAAATTTCAGTTCTTCAAATTTCAGTCCTTCGTAACATTTTGGAAGTAAATTTCTGAAAAACTACGAAGCTGTTAAAAATGACATGAAGAAAATTGTTTCTCTGTCTTGTGTTGGACGTTTTGCGAGTTCTCACTATCCAAACCGACCTTCGAGTTGAGCGCTTCGGTTATTGGTTCCTAAATCGTAAGCCAATTGGCTTACGATTCAGGAAACGACCCGTCGACCAACCGTCGAATCACGTCGACCCGTCGAAAACATTATACTTTGGCGAAATGGCAGAGTCCCGCATGTTCCCCAATCACGGGTCGTTCTCTTCGTTTCGTCAAATATTCCTCTTCGCTTCGAGGCACCTGAGGAGGCACAAAATATAGACACAGCTCTTTGAGATTCTCTCGGATGTATTCGAGGCAACGCGAATCAACTTCCTGAAAACATGTCGAATTACGGCCCAGAAAAATTCGGGGACAGTTTACATATACATTTCGGGTCGTACACAAGGCCAAGTGGTGGAAAAGCGTCAACAAACACCTTTATGTTATTTACGCATATGTCTCCAAAAAGGAAACCTTCGACTCTTTCGCGTGTGTCGGGGTTACGGCCGCATGTGTGTGCGTGGAAGAGTGCCATCGTGATCGTTCCATATCCAGTCGCGGGCCCGTCCATTCCCCCGCAATTGCGCCTGGGCCGTGTTGGGCGACAACGTCCTCCGTGCTGGAGAGGGTGAAGGTTTTTCCCCGGGTATGGTAAGGGTGGGAAGATAAACAAAAGGGAGGGAAAAGGGTCGCGTGCCCTCCTGTCCGAGACGCTGAGAAGCTTGATCGCGGACGGGAGTGGGCGACAAGACGACAAGGGCGGACGGTCGTTTTGGAGTGAGGGAGGGGCCGTGCGAACCGGCTCCTGGCGGCGTGAATTTCGCGCGCCGCTGCGTTCGGGGAGGATTTCGAAACGCCGCCTGGGGAACGCGAGCGGGGTCGAGAAGGCGCCGCTTGTCTTTCGCTCGTGCCATTGTTATCCCCTTAATTGCGCCCGTGTTGCGCGGTCGGTCGCTGTCTTACTTACGGATGCGGAATGGGCGGAGTTGGGGTCGGGTGGCAGGGAGCAGGGGGAGGAGGAAAAAAACAGTCCGAGGTCGGAATCACCTCCTTGTATCTGCATCGGTGAGTGGAGGTTGTCGTGTGCGTAAAGAATGGACGCGTATTGTGATTTTTTTATGTGGCTGGATTGGACTCAAAGGAAATTTACGGCCACGAGTGAATGTGTGAATGCAAAAAAATGTGCGCCCAATTTTTTTTAGCCGAAATATTAGGTGTCGTCATTTTGTAGTAGCATATGGACGTAAATCTATCAAGCAGGGGATCGGGTTGGTGTGGTGGCTGGAGTACTGGCCTCCCATCCCGAGGGCCCGGGTTCGATTCCCGGCAATGGCGGATTTTTCAGTGGGAAACCGGTCCCCACTTGAGTGCCTGATGGAGGGCATTTCAAGTCAATACTCCGTCCGTCGGATGGGACGTAAAGCCGTGGTCCCCTTGGCGCCTTTCGCTAAGAGAAGGCTAATGCCGACGCCGGGTTTCTCTCCACCCTTCCTCCGCTTCCTGAAAACTCCCACCATTACCTAATTACTCACCTATCCTATACGGCGCAAATGACCTCAGATGTCGGTCGCCTCCCCTAAATAACCAATCTATCAAGCAGTTTCCTTCTTGTCTTGCTAGTTACCGTATACTTAACGTTATTCAGTGGAACCGCTTCATTATAGAAATGAAACGTAAATTAGATGTTTTCACATTATAATAGGTGGTTATAATAAAAAAAATTAATACACGATCAGGGTTTCGTCGTGGATCGACATCATCAGGTACAACATGTTGTGCAATAATTTTGATGTGGAAAAATCTAAGTTACGCATTATCTCATTATTGCTGATTACCATTCACCTAATACCCTACCTTGCACTCAGTCTCATTCCTTGACTTTCCGGAGAAATTAAAGATTCCCTTCTCATTTCTGAGTCGGAGAAAGTTTAAATTCAAACACGTTATAACTGGGCGCCGTGTCACAAGCATCAATTTTTCGTTCATGCTATGGTAGTCCATATAACTTGCTACATATAAACCAAATAACTTGCTTTGATCCTTGTTTGGTGGTCTTAGATGGTAGGTGAAATTACCTCTGGATTCTTTGAGGTTATCCCGCGTTCACATTGCCTCTTATTGATCCTTGTTATAGTTAAATTGCACATTTTGGAAAACCCCTCAAGTTACATTAGGTTGATTAGTGATTTTGCACGTAGTATATCAGTCTTTTCAATGTGTGATGGTGTTTTCCATGGAATTATCTGCGTAAATAAACAGAGTGCAATTGTGTGACTTATTCTTGGGTCTCCTTCACTACCAAGGAATTTATTATAGCTGCTCGACTTCGGTACAGATGATTCACTCACGACACTGAAGACCATGCCCGAGCCCGGCAACGAAACTTCCGCGTATGGGTAACCCTGAATCCGGAGGAAGGCTGGAGAAGAATCGACTCAGTTCATACCAAAGGAAAGTATCAGGCCGACCTGAATGCCGCGGCCTGCTCTTTTGGATGACGGACCAGAATTTGCCTCCTTTTTAATTTTCCCCAAGTCTTCCTCTTCTGCTCTTCCTAACGTCCTCCATCTTCCTTATTTAGCCTATCCTTCCTGCCTCTTGGGAATCTTTATACTCTTTTATCCCATGATCAATCCTCGTCCAAATCTTCTCACAATCATCCTCTAACTCGGTCAACGGTTATGGAGTGCAATCATTGTTTAGGCGGCGAACATATAAATATTTATTCCCAGTATATTTTAACGGAATTTACTGAAATTGAATTCTTATTACAGTGTGTGAGAATTGAAGTATTGAACGTACATTACCGATCGAAATAATAATAATGACCTCATAGACGTACGCCTTGCAAAGATTTAGCTATAAAAATGATAAAATCATGCATTAAGATGCTCCAGTTGCTTGTATTACCGTCTCATTTAATTGAACTTAAGGCTGAACTCGATCCTTAACCTGATAAACTTGCTTTCCTGCCTCTGAAGGTTCCCATTGCATCTTTCATGCATACAAATCAATTTGAAGTCTCCATATAACCCTCTATGCCTGCATGCAGGTGATGGGGGAGGGGGGGACGAATATTCGTGCCGAATTTTCTTTTTCTGAGATAGTTCCGCACGCTATTCGGAGGAGGGGCCAAGGGGCGGAGCCAATGATCGGATACAACCCGCTCGCTCACGTGAAAAGCGGCCAATGAGGGCGCGGAATAGTTCCTCCGCACGCGTGTTTGTGAATAGTTTCCGTCGCCCGGCGGGTGGGCACGTCGACGACGGGGTGAGACAGATGTGACCCGTGGAGCATGCGGGACCGCGCCCGCCGTGTGTGACGGAATCCTTTTCTGACAGATAAGAGCGCGCTGAGGTACGCGGAGCGCAGGCGTGGCGAGCCGAGGGAAAGTGACCGTGTATGTCTCTCTCGAGTGCAGGGAGAAAGAGAGGACAAGCAGCAACATTCGACGCGGCAGGTCGCGGTGACGAATGGTTTCGGAACTCGTCCCATCACCCGTAAATTTCTCTTAACTTGTCATTTTCCAGCGCGCGTCCGTGGTGTGCGGAATTCTCTAGTAAGAGTATCGAAAGGGAGATGGAATGTTCCTTCTCCCGAATTTATTTTCCTTGGGCCAGGGCCAATTCAGGGGTTTCGCCTTCGGAGCGTAGCGGGTTTCGAGCACGAAGCCGATTCGAAAGTGCGCGGCAAAGTTTCGCCGGATTCGTACGTGGTGGGACTTCATTTTTAACCGACTAGGTTTTAACCGACGTGAGAACTTCTTTTTGGGGCTGAAATTATTGCGCACTCAGAGCCAGAATGGCATCAATACCTGTCCAGGGATATTTAACTTGCATTATTTGGGAACTTGTTTTTGGTTGCAACTACATAATACCCTGCAAAACACCGCAATGATGTATGGCAAGGGAGTTTTATTGGGCTGCGTAGAAAACTAGAAGTACGCCTAAGTTACAAGAGTACAAGTATTCCTGATTTAATTCAGACTAGATTCCATGGAATCTATGCATTTCCTCGAGAAATACAACGACTCTGATACTTTTCTCCCGAATTATGTTTTCCTTATTGGTCTAACTGATATGCTGCAGCTATTTTTTTTGCTAAGCTTTTCGATGCCTTTAATCACCAACGTTGTGATGTTCCTGTGCACTCAGATGTAAGACCGACGAAAAGAAAACACGAGGCTTCACGCTTCAACCATACGATAGCAGAGCAGAGGGGAGGGAAAAGCAAGAGGTTGAAGAATGAGCGAAGGAGGAGCGACGAGGATCAAGGGAAGGGGTAGGACTTGAAAGCACGTGGGGAGAATGAAATACACACGCGGGACCCTCTGCGCTCATTCACTGGCATTCGGCCTAAAGGTGGGGCGAAGGAGGGAGGAGACATGGATGGCATGTGGGTGTCGGATGGAGGAGGATGGAATTTAGATTTGCTAGAAAAGAAGGGAGGTGGAGTGAGAAGGGAAGTGGCGCTGGTTGGACGGCAGAGTAAAGGACAGTGAATAGTTGCGGAATAGTGCTGCTCTTTAAGCGCCATTATTAAGGTTCTACCTACGTAAGTCAAGTCCAGATATAAGTACTTTTACGTGCTGCGATTTACCGCAAGACAAGCGTCCTTCGCACGATTGCATTATTTGGCTGATTATACTCTCCCTTCTCTCTTTATTTCATCCAGATCGGCTAACCTTTTCTTCCCTTCGCTTACCCAATACACTTTCCCTTTATGACTGCTTTTAGAATCACATTATCCCTTATTAATTGTTCCATCCACCTACTCTCCCCTCCTAATAGGGGTTAGATGGAAGACTTTTAATCTCAATATCGCCCCAATAAAGACGCTATCTATATATCTACTTTCGTCAAGCAAATATTCCTTTCTTCCCCAACCACAGCTAACTTTTGTCCTATCTTCTTTTCTTCTCCCCTATCTCATCTTCTTATCTCAGGCGACTGAATCTCCTGTTACAATTTTCTGTTCTGAATGTCCAGATTTCAGAGTCATTCTGGGCAATTTTACATCTTCTCCAGTCTCCTATTTACATCTTTACCTATAATGGATATGTGCTTTCGTGTTAATGAAAATCTCTCACGTAATTCTCTTAATATCATGGCTTCGAGCATATTATCGTCCGAGATACAACACCGGTTACTTGATTGTTGTTCCAACTGCCCCAGTAGTCTTCCTCCACTTCATATGATTAACCTAAATTAGTGAAGACGGGGATATCCGTATCCGCCGCATTTTTAAATAAATATGGTGGACCGGTAACTGCGGTTCTTTCGGAGATTCAATCCCCTCCGGGACCTTTCGCGATTTCGAGAGCGTTCCGTTTCTTCGGACTTCCCCTGCGGGCGAAAATGAATTAGCTGAAGAAGACCTCGATTTCCGTCGAAAAGGCGGATCACCGTGGGAGACGTGGTGTGATTTCCAGCCAAGACTTGTGCTCATTCTCTATTTTCCCATGCATCTCGACGCACAGAGCCTTTTTTGCCTCTTCGGAGTTCCCTCGATCGGTAGGTATCTTAAGTCAAAACTGAACCTAGCCGCTATGGTATGATCACCTAGCTGTAAAAGAGGAACATTCCTTTCCACGTGAAATACAAAATCTGGAGAGAAGACGATATCCCTCTTTGAATTATATCCGTCAAAAGAGATCCATCACTCTATTTGGTCCCTGCCACATGAATAATACTGCAGGGAGCCGTTATGTTAAACCATATTCAAATTGAGGTTCAATTCCGGTGGAAAGCTGTGGCGGCCTATTCATTAAACCGTCAAACTTTCACTCAATTGTTGCTTCACACGCGACTGGCGCTTATGATCGTTTGCATAAACGGTGCATTTCTTTAGTCGCGCACCGTGTCACAAAAAGTGGGCGATTCGAATTCCTCCCATTCCCCGCCATCTGATTTCCAGCTGCAGCTTTCCCTTTCCGTGGTTATTACCACGATTGAAGGACCGAGGTGAATGAAGGGAGGTTAGTTAATTGATTGGGACTGACCATTCGTTTGGCCTTGCGGTTAGCGTGTTCAATTTCTCCACTAGTCTAAAATTCATGTGTCCACTATAGGAGCCAGTCGTGTGTCAGCTAATGCCAACTCCCGCAGATGAGTTATCGCTTCGATGTATCTCTTTATTTTCTACTGGGAAAATTCTGCTGAAAAAAGAAATCGTGAGCACCGTTTTATTATATCAATAGGAACAAATATTCGAGTCTGGTCTTCAGATCATGATGTAACCACGCTTGGAAAAGCTGGTCAGGGAAAAGCTGCATCGTGTAAAAATTGCAATACACAATCTTGTATTTATTCTTATTGCAAGAAGTGATCAAGCTGGTGTGAAGGATGAAGTACTGACCTCTCATGCCGTGGGATCTGTTTGTCATCCTTCAAGAGCTAGTATTCCATCCTTTATACGGGATATCAAGCTGTACTCATCGGTGTATTTGGATTAAGATTAAGGTGATTTCGTTAAGATTATGCTGATACCGATGCCTAGTTCCTCTCTAACCTTCCCTTCATTTAAAGATCCTGCCAGTAGTAAGAACACAAGCTTGCCCGTCGACCTCGCTGCAGAAAAGCTTCTCCGATTTTCCACCGGATCAGATTGTCCATACTGGCCGACCGGCATCATCCTCAAGCCAGTCGAGTGACTCAACTGATGCCCTAGTCGAGCATCGAAACGTTGGCCAGCATGGACAACCTGATCCGGTGGAAAACCTTATTCTGCATCCTACTAGAAACTAAATACCCACCTATGCTTCATAGAAACAAGCGGACTTCGTAGCCGATTGTCCATGTCAATGACCGAAATGGACCAATCTTCTACCTATTCCGTGATGATTTTTATCTGTGGACTCCAGAAAAACGTATGGAACAGTTGGAGATAATACACGCAGTGATTCTGAGAGGGTTGAGAAATCTCTTTCTGGGATGTCCGCGAGGACCATGAGGGTTTGAATTTTGAGTGCTTTGTCTAACAGGCAAGATGTATATTTCCTCCCGGAGGCCTCTTTTTAAGTGGGGTCCATCCCGCACCAATGTTTACTGTGTACCGGACTCGCTTCGGCGCGCCCTCTGCCCCGTCCTCCCCTCTTTGCGACATCCCTGCAGACTTCCTCCGCCCTCTTCCATAGAAAGCTCCCTGCCTTCCCTCTCTCCTAGTCATTCCTCCGTGTCGTGTGCAATCTGCATGTTTTCACGGGTGGCGAGAGAGAGGGAAAGCACGCGTGCATGGGAACGATTCGTGTCCGAGTGTGAGCGTGTACCGCACAAAACGGTCGTTGGGTTCGGTGTATGCAGTGAGGTTGCCCAAGGGTGAGGAGGAGGCTGGAATGCGAGGGGGAGGGGCGGGGGAGATTTTTCCTACGCCTGGATGGCGGCGGTGGGTGAGATGGTCCCCAGCCTTCACTTTTCTCGACCGTCGCATCGGTTTGAAATCCCCCCTTCCCTTCACGCTGCTGTGGATGCTGAATGGGAAATCGCCTCCTTAACGCCCTTCAGACGATTTCAGGCTGTATAAAATGTGGTAGGTGTCGTCACATTGCTGCACAACCAATAACATAACTAATCATGTAGCCATTCAGATTGTTCCATGGGAGCATGAAGGCGTGGGGACTTTCTTGGTATCTTGATGCTCTCTGGTAACTCTGCTTGTTATCCAATTTTTTTAAGTGCAACATTTAATTGAATTGGGGCTGTAGAGCCATATTTTATCGAATTGCCATACACATGATAAACTTTTTATTTGACAATAGGCATATACTCGTGTGTTTAAACCAAAATATGTACCATGGCTACGAAAAAATCCCTACTCATGATGAAAATGATACCTTCACATCTAACAAAAGGTCTTTAATGCCTTCTGTTCACTTTCTCTGGCTTTGCGTTTTCATTCTCTTGAAGATGTGAATACGCTGATGGCTACTAGATCGGTTTCGTAATCACTCCTAAGACTGGTTTGACACCGCTCTGCGCTCGGTTCTCCTTTCTTCATAATTTTATATAATTCTTTGTCTAACAGGCAAGATGCATATGCTCCCGGAAGTCTCTTTTTAAGCGCCATCCATCCCGCACCAATGTCTCTTCATAATTGTATAATTATTCTCTTTTACATTCTTCACCCCTTGCTCCGCACACCTTATACGATGTTTTCCTTTGCTATACTTCCCATTAACATTTGCCACTACGATATAATTCTTCAGACCACCGTGTCTCGAAATAGTTGATTTATAATGTGTAACTTAAAATATCACCGTTCTCAATATAAATTATCGTTAAAGCGACCGGCTTCAGACCACCGTGTCTCGAAATAGTTGATTTATAATGTATAACTTAAAATATCACCGTTCTCAATATAAATTATTGTTAAAGCGACCGGGTGATAATGAATATGATTCCTTACCATCTGTAAAACTGTTATTTTTTTAGCATTTATAATTCCCTCCGCAGTGTGTTTCACCCACCCACCACGTGCAAGCACAAACATACATAATACATGTGGTACTTACGCTTAGGATTCAGGTTTCCCTCGTAAACGAAATGTAATCGACCACTCTTCCGCGTACACAATATTTTTTTGTCTCTCGTGAGTTCTTACGGCTTCTGCTTTCCGGTGATGTCACGTACAGGAGGAGGAGGAAGGCAGGGGAGAGATACGGGAAGAGGGTGTTTGTTTCTTCTGCTTGGTGGACCAGGTGGGGTGCGCGGTGACATGGGTGGCCTCGAAAGCCGCCGCGTGGGGGCGGAAGACGGCATGAATGGGAAGCACATGGGGGTTGGGAGGGATAGAGTGGGGGTGGGAAGGAGTGGCCCACCCCCGCGACGACGCGGTGCCGCCTCCTATGGGAGGTCGACGCGAATCTCCAGACCAGGTTACGAGAGGGGTGTCCGATAAGGCGCATGCGCTGCGGAGAGCGAGTGATATCACCTTCCCCGCCTTCGTGCATCCGTATACGGCCGGTATTCCGGCGTGGGTGGCTTTGCCCCCTTCCACACTTGGCTCTCGCAGCTTTGCTCCGACGCTCTGGATGACAAAACGAGGGAAGGAATTCGGGGTTAAACATCTGCACTGAAAGCAGACGTGGCCCGTCTCGGACAGTAAGTTCATCATCCTTCTTTTCGGAGGGCTCATTTATTTTATGTGAATATATCAAATGTCACAAACAGGAAGGAAGGTGACAAGGGGCTACAATCGATTACCCGTCTATTTTCTCGCCGACGTAGTCAACTAGTGAGTTGCGCAATCCGAGGACGAGAAGATTAATTTGCTAAAGACGGAAATGGAAAGGGCATGGCTTCTACGCTATGTGAGCCTCTATGCTACATTAATTATGTGGGGCTTTTAAAGGCTACTAACTCTGGTATTTCACTGATTTGGAGCATTATGTATTTCAAAGATTAAAGAGTCGACATCAGCAGTTATTGATTCGTTTCAGAATTAGATCAGGCATGCACTAAATTTTTTACACCTTGTCCATACGGCTTGCTCCTGCTATAGTTGAAAGGTTTACTGCACCCTCATTTTTATATCCTCCTCTTATCATTAAAGTGCTCTTCTCGATTGCTGCGAGCAGGCATTGCAATTCTCTGAAAAAAGTATTGCGAGTGATTTTCGCGTCACGCAATGTTTTGCACCAGCAGTTCAAGAATCCAAGACTCAGAAGCCGTCTTTCGGGTGATTTCGGAACTTTTCAAGCATCTCTTGTTCCGTTTTTTTATTCGCCCATGAGAAATGAGGAGGAGTGGAGAAAACTCCGACTCGCATCGTCGTGAGGAACACCCAGCGCGCCATTTCTCAAGAATGATTTGCAGTCCAAAAGTGGGGTGGGAGGGTTATCGGCTGCCTCGCGACCTGGATGACACATTTCCTTGCATCACTTCCGACTCCTTCTCTCAGACCCCCCCTTCCTCCGTACACACCTCCCCCCCTCCTCGAATGACATAGAATTATTTCTGGCCGATCGGAAGGCAGCCAACCCCGATGGCTGCTGCTACGGGCGGATGGCTAAGAGTGGGGACCGGACGGGGACACCAGAGAGAAGAGGGAGGAGATGGGGAACGGATATCCGCCCTTTACCCCGATGGAAGAGGGAGGGATTGCTTGTCTTCCTCTCCCTCCATAAACTCGGCGACGAGAAATTTCTGCGGCCGACTCCGAAAGAGGACGCGGGGAAAGAGCAGCAGCTGCATCCCAAGCTTGTCTGTCTGGCGTTCAAAAAGGCTCCGTCAAGACTGACATGCACCCGCTAAAGTAAATGAATGCATTGTTTTTTTCCCGTGCGCGCTACTCGGTGTTATATGAGAGTATTAACGCAAAAAACAGTTCCCATCATATTGGGTTAGGTTGGGAGAAAGTGGAATGACTGGGAATTTTTCAGCAGGACTCAAATGTGTCAAATTTTATGTGGCGCCTTTGTTTCAGGGTCCCCGAATAGAAAACGATTTTTTGAGGGAAATGGGGAGGAGCAAGATTAAATTATGAAACGATAAGAATTGAGGACTTTCGTTGTCTTAATTTTGGAATTGCTGTTCAAAGGCTTTCCCCCTGTATGAGAGCTCTTTGTCTATGTTGTACCCTAATTCATTTGTATTTCACTCTGAATCTGATAGCACTTAAAAGAGGTTTTGGTAGTGGTTATTTGCTATCCTTCCATGCATATTCATTTAACTAATTTACTTTTTTGCTGATTGAAATTCCAATGAAAATGGCAAATCATTAGTTAAGACACGAATGAATTGCAATATTTACGGAACTAAACATTAATTTCGCTCTAGTACCCGTAATGTATCATGCTAACTTTTTGTGGGACGCACTTGAGTTGTTTAAATTATAAAATAGTATTTTACAAATTTCTTCTTTCTATGAAATTCTGTTGTTTTCAAAAGATTTTTTTAACATCTTTCATTCGTATTTCCCATTCTCTCACATTATATGCGAATACTCCCTGGAAATATTTGCTATGAATGGAATATAATGTCAATTTGTTCCCCAAATTTCGTGAAGTTTACTCACGTGAACGTTTTTAGTTTCCGTCACCTTTATTGATATCAATCAGATGCTGCTCAGAATATATGTAGTGTCCTTCTGTGATGGTACTGTTCAGTTTTTTTTGCTATCTCGATTCGTGAATGCGGTGTTTTTACGCTTTCGCGTTTGCTAGTGTGCGATTCCTCTGAAAGGGCGCCTGCGCAACCGAGTGGCGAAAGGGAAGCTAGTAAAACGTGCAGGCACTAGAGCATCACCGCTTTTTTCATCGCTTAATGAACGCATGCATTAAAGAAGAAGAGAAAAAATCCTGCCAAGGAGGTGGAGTACGGAGCGTGACGACAGGGAGGGTAGGGGAAGTTTTCGGACGGCACGGCATTTGAAGTGACGAAAGGTTTCTCCTCCCGGAAGTAAAGAACGAACGTCCTTCATCATTTCGGGCCGAATGGACGCCACTATATAACGGTACTTCATTGTAGTGCAACCCCATAGATTTACGAAGATGCAAACCAGTTAATCTAAAGTGCTGCATTTCATCTCTTCGCGAAGATAATCAAGTTGGGTATGTGAAATAGCTAATTCGTGGTGGATTCATCCTAGTGCTTGGAGTGAATTTTCATGCCGGGAAGGTTTTCGCGGGTGGAATTTCGTCTTCATTTAAGTACACATAAGTCATTTTTCCCTCACACTATCTAAGATTGCAGTGTATATTCAATACGCGAAATTAACGCGTCTTTCCCTACATCCGGTGCTTCCCGGATTTTTTTCTTGGTCCTTTTTTATCGGCTGGTGACGTAATACCCTTTGCCATGCAACCTTTTGGCGACTTTCAGAATAATATGTTGTTCTCGTGCGTCTGATTTTCTGTGATTTTGTTATAGTGATTAGAGTAATTTATTATCGCCATCTCTCATAGGAAAACAAATTTCATACTCTTGTGACTTCCCTCGGGATGAAAATTTATTTTCTTTCGAAGGGACCAACCATGCTAGCATTATAAATGATTTTACGCACGATCTTGTCGGTCAACCGTTAATTTGATAATGTCTATTCTTTCGCTACCAGGATTTCTCCGTATTTGATATCGTCCAAGGGTGGGTGTGGTTGCTAGAATACACCTCCCGCCCCAAGGGCTAGGGCTAGAGTCCCGGGAGTGGCAGATTTATTCTGCGAGTTACTGCTCACTACTGGAAAACTAGGTGGAGAGCACTTTAAGGCCAGTACTCCATCCGTCGCATAGGGCTTGGGCACCTAGGGGTTATACGTTAAAGGAGAACGTTAATGATACCGATGGCGAGTGACCTTCCATGCTTTTCCCTCCCCTTGATGACATCGATAGCGTCCAGAGTGCATCTATATCAATGTGATACCCTGCGACCCAATTCGGGGAAGGGGGTGAAAGATCACCGTACATACACAACTTACATGCAACTAAGAGGTGCAATGCTACTATTTTAAAATAGTGCATTATCGATAGTCTGCAAATGGAGGGGGAATTGAGAGAGGAAATTTGAGTCCTTGAATGCCTCTAAGCGTAAACCATAGCGGGGAGTAAAAGTCCGATCTCCTCCGCACCCAGATCTATGGGCTTCTAAGAGTTAAAAGTTAATTTACCCAGCACCCAGTTTTAAATGCTCTTTTTCGTCGGGGGCCGAATAGCATTTCCGTCACGTATTTCCCTCTTAGTAATTTGTCAATTAAACCTTTTTCAACTGTCCATGTCGCTTTATGCAATATTTCTACCTCCACTTAGAGTATTTTTATGTAAGATACGAATACAGTATTCATTTCACCCCCCCTTCGCGCGTTATCCGCTGCCGAGTCTGCTGATCCACTGTGGACGTCTCCTCTCGCTAACTTCTCAAAGGTCAACGCCCTGGAGGCGAGGCAGCAGTTCTAACTCTCAAAAATACCTCCAACCTGGCACCTTTGTGGAAGGAATTGAGCGAGGATGGTTGGCGGTGGGGAGGGCAGGAGGGTTTTAGATCCAGCTCCCTGGGGTCGCAAATAGCCTCAGACTTTCTATCTGTCCTCCGGAGTAGGATCCGTTGAAGGCGGGAAAATTTACAGTGGGAAACAATTATTGCCGGAAAAGTTACTTAATTTACGTCTAGCGATTAGAACTATGACGTTGGTTGGGTCATTAACGGAAAATGATCCGTTCATAAGGAGTTTAATGACTTACTTCTAGTGACTAGGAATCCATTTACTGTTAGAATGCGTAAATTAAATCGTCACACTCAATAACCAGTCCGTAAAGGACGGATTTTCTGCCAACATAGTAAGTAATTTTGATGTTCTGAGAGGTTAGTTAGAGCTTTTTCCTATTTAAGCTTGCGGTGCAAAATGACCGGCCAAGTGTGGCCACCTTAAATCGCAATTACGACCGCGAATACGACTGCAACTAACTGGAATTGTTTTCGGCCAGTTGTGGGCGCTCACTCATCTTGAATGCCGGTTCTCTCTAAACACTGAGCCGGGCATGGAAGCAACACGATGCCGATCCGACCCGAAATCGCAAATTCTTTCGGCGGTCTACGTACGTCGGCGTACAGTACGTCTAGAGAGCGCAGCGGAGGTGCGCGTCATCCTAGATTCCGTGCGTCTAAGCGCCATATATTCGCACCGTATTCATTACGGGAGTATAAATATCACTTGATTGGCATGAGGATTTGATAATGAATCATTTCGCTACTGTATTCATTGATGATTCCATTGCCATTGGGATTTAGCGGTTAAAAATATGCTGTTGGAAACCCAAGCTACAGGAAGTCGTACACATTCACGCAGTGTTTAGTTCGCAAACATAGCATTAGATCGTATTTTAGTAGCGAGAAGAAAAGATGAGTGATGAGCATTTCCAAAATTAGAATGATGTAATAGTCAATGTATACTTATTTTTAAAGTTTAGTAAAGTGATTTTCAGTCCCAGTATCCAATTAACCTCTGTGGTAAGGTGTATAATATCTTACTCAGGTAAAGTTTCAAGTTGGGCATTCTTGGCTATAGTTAACTTAATTAATATAATCACAGAGTGTATCCCTGGAGAAAGATAACACCGATTTCTTGGACTGTATATTTTCCAAATATTGCAAAAGAGAACTTTCGTTTCGTGTTTCTACTCACTTCAGCTTCCCGACTCATCCTCCAAGTCAGTCATATTATTGAATAGTCAGTGGAGAAATCGTGGAACTCACCTGAAATGAAAAATAAAAACACGTTTACAATGTGACCAAAGCATTTTAGAGAACACAAACGGAAAACATGATCCGTTGCGGAAATAAATTTTATGACTTCTGAAAATAACTGATGAAATATGGTCCACGGTCAGTGGTCCGTGACACTTGGTTTCAGGTGTACAATACGGGTGCTATGGTAAGAATGCCTGACTAGTCACACAAGTGAATTGTGTATGCCTTTAATCAACCCATGTTATTCTCTTGTAAAATTTAAGCTTGTGCATGTAACTTTGCATGATTATATGGATAATTGGGAAAAAATATCCTCCTCGCCGAAACCGCCCGATCATAGGAAAATGGGTATGATTAGCTTGCTTATAATCAAGCATGCGTCGCGTTAAAAATATATTTAGCTCCCCCACACCGACGTATAACAATACGCGCTTGCAACATCAACTGCACCTTAATTGGGGGTTAATTACCTTCAGTAGCTATAATTAACCTCCATGCGACCACCACCTGTTCATTGATGGTATGCCGCTGCATTCTTGAAAGAAAAGGGTCGAAAAATTCTGTCACGCTCTCTGACAATGAGAGGCGTGCGGGTTCGCCACCGGGGGCGGGGCTTCTGTGATGCTTTCGCGATGTCGGTGGTTGTCGGCGTGTGACGTAACGCCTTGACAATCACCATAATCCATCCCTCCGACCTGCCATCAAAAGGACCCTCAGAAAAAAGAGGACTATCCCGTTTCCGTGTTCGTGTCATGGCCTACTCAAGCTATAGAGGAGGAGTAGGGTCATGTGGGGAAGAAAGGGTAAACAGGGCGAGGGATGGAAAATCGTCCCCGCAAAGACGAATGTGGAAGACGAGGAGAGAACATTTTCTCTCCATCTCAAAAAGTGTGTCGTCCCAATGGTCTCCCATCCCCAGGACGACTGGGAACGCATTCGACGCAGCATTCCGCTCACGCTCTCGGGAGGGACGCGTATTTTCTCTCTCTCTTTCTTGGTGCGTGCGCAAGTAAGAAGCTTCCATTTAATCAGAAGACGCGCGGAGGAGGAGGGGAGGGCTATCATTTCCAATGTTCGGCCGCGGGAATACGGGATCGAGGCGAAAGGAGCCCAGCGGAGCGTTTCTGCAAGTCGGAGAGGCCCCAGGATCGAGCCTTGCGCTACTCCACTGCCGCCTCTCCTTCTCAAAACCGTGCGCCTTTCCTTGCTCGCGCGAAGAAAGATAGTCGCCGAAACCCGCCCGCCGCCGACCTCGTTTCGCTCCTCTCGCCGAGAGAGAGGGGTGAAGCGACGGAGCGCGTAATTCCATTCACCATCTTGAAAAACTTGTCTTTTCGCCGAGCAGCAACTTCCACCGATCGAGCAGGAAGCTTTGTCGTAATGAAAAAATATCGCCATGATTCATCTTATTATTTGAATGACGACGTTCTTACGAAGGCTTACCAGAAATATGCATCATTCGATGGATAAATAGCTGTCTCTTCTTTGTAAAACTTCATGAGACGATGGGTCGACGGTTTTCGATTATGTGGTATCTAAACTACTTGTGGGATAATCAGGGTAATGAAGTATTTTATATTTAACGAAACCTGTTTATAACGTGCTACTTGTTTTTCCGATGCCGATAACGAGTATTGATGAATGAAATTGGCCATGGATACAGTGTTATACACAGTGTTATATACAGTGATATACATGGATACAGTGTTATACACACGGAATTTATAAATAGGCTTGACAAATTAAATAAGAAAATTTTAACTTCTCGCTGAAAAATCGTGAACTGTGGGGTCATTACTATATTAGTAGTATAAATAAGGGCCCGCAACCCAAAGCTTTCAATGACGAAAAATGTCTTGCGACAATTTCAACGTCATAAGTAGCTGTGTCACTTTAATCCATCAGCGAATTACTTGGAATAAACTGAGCGATAAGGGTATTTTTTCACAATTGCTGCCATCGGATTCACGTTGCCTTAGGCCTTTGTCACTTAATTGTGTTCGGTTTATTGTCAGAGCATATCAAAACATGGAATTTGCCTTGATCTACCTCCGCCATCGATAGGAACTCGGCATCGCTGACGTAAGTAATATTTTGTTTCGCGTGCGATGATGATAACAGCATACCGGAGTCACTTTATTCAAGAGGCATTGCAATATTTAGCCGAAATACATTGTATTAAGGGCCTTAAAAGAAATTAATGGCGCATAAATGAGTAGGTAAAGACTCAGTGCTCTTTAAGATGCATGACCAAACCTCGCGTTGTAGTCATTCCCGCGTCATCCCTTTGTTTAAACCTTGACGGAATACGTCTCTCACGCTCTGATGTCATCCAGCCACAATTCAAGGGCAAAAACTCTTCTTAGCTTTGGTGTAATTTTCGAAACGTTGATGATAAATTCGATGAGTGCACTTTTTTATTATTGAACATAGAAAATATTTCCAGATGTATTTCTCTTTCCCTTTGCACACGATTGCTGAAGGTTGCGGCATTTCAATACAGATTACACCCAGCACAGCGATTAAGTGTTGACTGGAATGTTACTTCTTGTTCTCCAAAAATGTCCCAATTTGTATCCATGATCTTCGGAAGAATGTCGTGTTGTATAGTTTTGAAGCAGGCCAAATTAGTCCCTTAGATTCAATGGATATTCAATATTTATGAGCAAAGTGTTACTGTTCTGTTTCGTGGGAATTATGATTTTATTTCTCCCAAAAATTTTCAACCAGGTACCAAAAGAAATAAGGTGAAATGACTTCCTTTACTAGAAGGATAGGGAAAAATTACTCCCACGAAATTTAAATATAGCAATATTGAAGATTTTCATATTTCGGATGCTAATATTGCCCCGCGTGAAAATACGTTCACATCTATAATGCGGCGTTTTCACTTTGAAGCGGATTTGGAAAATATTATCGGCCAGAGGTCACGTCAAATCCGAAGGCGAAGGCTGAGGAATGAGTGGCTTCATGATGAGTGGTGATGATGACGATGCGCAAGGCTTAGCGACTCTCACAAATTGTAATTCCTGTATCCAGATTGCTTTATTTATGGTTAAGAAATTTTGCAGTGATACGTATGAAATATGCTTTTTCTCTTCCCATCAATACGCATGTTTCAACGTGGATTTATATGGTATCTTCAAGAACACATTCTCTTTCAAGTAGAGTGAGGTGAGGGACAAAGCAGAGATACCGCACATGACTGCATTTATCCACTTTCCAAATTCTCGGCTTAATTCTGTGGTATTCCAGAGGATAATTTACACACCTAAATCTTTCGCAATGAAGATAGGGTAAAAAGTTAAATTAGGAACAATATAAATCGGTAGGTAAAATATTCTCTCCTGATAAATCTTTCAAATTCGTAAACTATGTTCTCGCTCGAAGAAGTTTTCAAAGAGACGTAAGTGATGTGTGAGTACCTACACTATTTTAGGAGATCGTTTCTTCATAATTTACAACCTGAAGCCAAGGAATCCTTTGATCGATCTGGGGCTATTATCGAACTTTTTCGGACAATCATTAATTGAAGCTTGACCACTTTTGTATGATTTTTACTTCCACGTTGAATAATAATGGATTTATCGTCAGTTTCAGGAAACTAGGCCTTTCAAAATATAAACAAACAGGCCTGAGAAGTAAACCTGAGGTGATCTACTAATCGATCTCCGCGCAAGTATTTTGCTTTTCAAATTAAGCGATTCATATCTAAATGCGTTATGACCACCTGAAATGAAAATACTTTGTTAAATTATTTAAATCAGGCATAGTGACACTTTTTCCAAATTATCTGAGCAATACTTACGGAATATCTCATTTTTCATTCAATTGATTGGCATTGTTATTCTAATTCTTGCATTTGTTTAAGATTGAAGTTTAATCATTTAAGTTTATTTTGTGATATAATTTTAATAAATTAAGTCCACTGATAATTAAAGGCTACCTACCCCTGCTTCTAATTGAGCCTCCGTTTTGTCTACGTGTACATTTCCTAATGGTAATCCGCCATTTTGGTACTTCGTATATACCTGAATTATTAACAGTTTACTGGCAATAAAACTCTAAGTGTATTGTATACACAGACTAATGTCAATTCTTTATCCTCAATTACTAATTTGGCAGCGTGTTTCTATCAATCGGAATGTGGGGTTGATCACATGGAGGTACCGAGGGCGAACTCGGGCGATTTAAGTTATTTTTCAGTGGTACGTCGGTCCTGACTTACATGCTGTTTGCATAGAATTCCAGTCCTCCGACCGTCGGACGGAATATTAAACATCACACTCATTGGAGCCTTTCTTGAAGAGACGGCTAATTCGACGCCGGGTTCCCCGTCATTTCTTCCGCTTCCTGATAATTTCATTCCTCCACCCAATTGCCACTTATCCTTTATGGCGCAAATTACCGTAGCAGTCGGTCACTATCTTCCTTCTGATTACCATTGAACAGTCACTAACAAAGATATGAGCTGCATTTGAAATCACATGTTTCATGAAACCTGTCTTATGAAATATGGGCTAAGCGTCATATAATTAAATACATACTGCTATCAGCCGTCATCTATACGAATCATTTTTTCACATAAAATGGAGCTACGGCGCATCCTGGATCATTCTGCCATATGCAGAGTAAAAAATGTCCAATGCGGTGTTCCGAAAATGTAATTAATGGAGAGATCACTACCGTAAGTACCAATCTATTGCATCGCTACAGTTGTCATATGTTAACTACATAGCTGGTCATCAATTCTCTCACCTGTTTGACGCAGCTTTCCACTCGATTCCTCTATTGGCCAACCTCTTCACGTTTATATAATTATTCTCGCATCTAACCTTCAATATTTCACATAATTTATGTGAGTTTTTCCTTTGCCAATCTTCTCATTCACTTTTCCCTCGACGAACTTCTTCACAATACCAGCATGTCTCAAGATATGGCCGATTATGTTGTCCCGTCTTCTTAAATTTTTATTGGTATTTATTTGTATGTGTGTATATATATATTGTCTATAATAGCGGTTTCCGCCACTAAAGCCATTCATTTTCTTCGGTTCCCTTTTCCAAATATGCGCTCCGCTGAGCGCGGACTGAGTTAGTGCACATTTGCAGCGGAATGGTTCCTTCGGAACAATCGTGTGTGTGCGCTCACGATCCAGGAAGTTATTCATTCTCCCCCAGTCTCTCTAATCCTCTTCCTTCCTCATCTCCCCACCCCTCTGACGCTTTAACCTCTTTACTGAGCGGAGCGGACAATCACACGGCTCGTGCATATCCGGTTCGCCAGGGAGGAAGGCGTGCCCGCTGCCCAAGGAACGGGCGACTCGCGTCCGCACGTCGGAAAATGAAAGGGATGACGAACTTTATCGCAAGGGATTGTCGCCTGCCATGTGGGGCGGGGGGAGGAGGCTCTCGAGCGGTCACTCACGCCGATGTTACGTCAGCACGGTGACCATCAAGGGCACACGAGATATGACCAACCGGTCTCATTCAGGTCCCGCTGCGAAAGAATTCGCGAGCCCGTAGTAGACGAGCGGGTTCGGACGTTTGTAGGTATGTGCCGAGTAGGTACCCAATTCGAAAGAGCAGCTCGGCTACTGATTGAGTGAAAGCGGGAAATCGGGCTGGCTCATGCGGAGGAAATGGAACAGTTTTGGATACTGGAGTATCGAAACATTAAAGGAAAGCAAGGAGAAATAAGTTTTTAAGTAGGTCGCCGTTGCATTTTACGCACACTCACTCATGCCGAGGCAGTTATGAAAAAAATATCAACCAAACCAACTTAGTAAGCTAATCTCAGAGCCTTTTACGCCTGCAAAAGGTGCTGCATAAAGTGACGGATACGGGGACATTTATGATCTTTCTTGAGCGAAGATTTGTGTTCTTAATTAGCTTCTACGTGGATCGTAATGCCTGAGCGTGGTCCGCAATGGACTTGGCATGACACTGGATTCTGTTGAAATGAGTTGCAAATGCTCAATAAGAGTAAATTATGGAGAAGATTTGGTCCATTTTGGAGCTGGAATATAGAGATCCTCCTCGTTTATGGTCATTTACCTGCTAACATGATCAGTTTTCGGGAATTCACCTTCATTTCTACTTCCAGCATCACTGTTTCCAGGAAAAAATAACGTTGTGAACGCTGTTTTCCATCAACTGGTTGAGCACCATGTGCAAAACACCAAGAAAGTAAAATGTAAACAAGCGTAAGTGTGAATCTGTTTCCCCTTAAGAGGGGCAGTAACCTAGAAAATCTCTCCGTCGGAATAGTATGGGTTGCTTGATCTATTCCATATTAATGACGAGTTAATGTTTAGCCTCCATCCAAGCCATTAAAATTCCCGTTCCGGTTAAAAAGAAATCCATAATTACGCGATCGATGATGGAGCAAAAAATAATATATAGTCAAGTCGGAGAAAATGGGTTATAGACACGATCAGCATGTCAGATTTCTAAATTAAAGTCCCGACTTCCGGCAAAATGTTCTCTCCACACCAATTTTCGGTATTAATTTTCCTGCCATGGCGGCATCCTGGAATCATAATCATTTTGCGCTCTTCATGCAAAAAAAATCAATAATTCCCCCATTACGAAACTACTGTGAGTTTTCACCTTGCCACTTAAATATCCGTTAGCATTTTGATCAATACGATGTGTCATCTTCATTACGCTTTTGTTATAAATTCCTATCGTCGAGTTGTCATTCAGGTGTTGAGGGTGTAGATATTTATGAGGGAAATATGTAACACAAGGAACGGAATATACCTGCTGCAGAATTTATTATTGATTCCATTAACTTTTTCGTTTCTTTACCTATATTTTAATGAATGATTCGAGAGATGCTCTTTCACGAAGTTTAATTTTGGCATTAATATTCCACTTAAAATAGCTCTTTTATCCAGTTGAAATTGACCAGGAAGTATGTAATACTGTTCATAAGGAATAACGATTTACTGGGAAATATGCACGGTAATGCACGAGTTTTGCCGGAGGGTTTGTCTAATTTTCTGAACCAGCGTCTGCATAAAACCATTCAAACAATGTATGATTAGCTATTATTAATAGCGCGGTGAAGGACAGGATAAAATGCAAATGCTGAATTTAAATTGCGAATTGATCAAGATTTTTCATCATGAGGTTTGGAAGATAGAATTGTGTAGCTAATGCCGGTTAGCTACAAGCGATATGTTCAAATATTAATTACGAGTATTTGCACACCTTTGAAGCTATTAGAAAATTTTACAGCCATAAAATCACTTCAAAATTTTTTCCATGGTTTAGAAAATATTTCTCCTAAAATTGAATCATTAGACAACCCTTTGTTAATTCCTCCTATGGGAGATTTTTTCAGTAGAATTGCTCAACATATAAAAAACATAAGAGTTGCAGAGAAAACGAAAACTTGTAACTATGGGAGGAGAAATTAACTTAGGGAATTTTCGTCCCGCAGTTCTAAAGAATTCATAGCATAACTTCGGCCTGACTTTCCACGTTGGAGTATGAGCACCTCCTACATACTTCACCGTCCTCTCCTCAAGAAAAGCACTCTTTGAGAGAGTCACTTACACGCCAGTTGGCTAATGTCATCGGCTTCGCCTTACAAGCCCAGATGTTGGCAGTTTCTGAGAACCGCTTTGCTCTTTTCCCGGCGATCAGTTAAATCCCATTCCTTCCTCTCCTCGTCACCCCCTTCCGCCCCCATATGATACACCTCCACGGTCACCTTGGCAACGTCGCCCTCGTCGCTTGAATTCCTAACCACCTCTATCTCTGCCTCACCCTTCCCCCTCCCACTTGCATCCCGTCCCACTCGTGATACGCGAGAACTCCCCTCACCCTCTTCCTCTATCCACCTCTCGCGGCCACGCCTTCATCATTTTCTTCCCATTTTTCCCCTCTGCTCTTCCAACTGAGTTGAGGGGGAGGAAGGAGGAAAATGCCGTGATGATCGCCTCCGCCCCATTATGCCTTGGCCAAAACTCGTCCTTCTCACATTTCCCGCGAGTTCATAACATTTTTGGGGAAGGGCCGCTTTACTTCTCTCCCTAATCGGCAAGCCACGGAACAGTAGGAAGTGGTGCTCGAATGAGATATGCGGAGCACTATTCGTACGTTACAATCCCATTACGTTGGCATCCTCATACTATCTCCTACTCTGATAACCAACAAGTTGCCGGTACGGAATATTTCCGAACGGAACGTAAAATTATGAGAATGAGTCCTTAGTTAGTCTACGTACCGAAATTAATATCGAAAGATTGAAGCAAGTCCCCCTGGCAATCCAGAGGCCGCAGGTTCAAATCCCACCCAGGGGGTTGACGTTGTGCTTGTCCAAGAATTATCATCTTAGGCCAGGCGTTGCGACATAACCTTACCCTTAGCAACACCTAAAACCCAAGACTGCTGCTACCTCTAATAATAAGTCGCTAGTTTGTGTCCCAGGGGATGTATTTGTGTGTTGGTTAGTGTACTGACATCTGATGCCGAAAGCCCGAGTTCGAATCCCAACATTGGTAGAGATATAGCAGTATTCCTTACCCAACTTTGGAGCAGGGTGAAGAACACATTACGTGCAGAACTCGGTCCGTCGACTCGTGCCCCCCAATTGGCGCCTTATGTTAAGAGTAGGCTGATTCCGTCAACGTTTTTCGCTCGTATACTCCTCCATTTCATATCTATACCCTTATGTCCAGCTATCCTGTGTTTCTCTCCACCCTTCCTCCGCTCTCTACAAATGTTTCATCTCTATCTAATCGTTCACATATGCTTTATGACACAAATAATCTCAGCTGTCGGCCGCCTCCCCGAATGACTAATACTCGTGCTCCTCTCGCGTTAAATACTTCCCGTGCCGTGGGAGCGTGTTTTCATTAATTTAATATAAAAGAGTTGCTCTGATCAAAGTGGAAGGTCCAAGGTCGAAGTAGTGTGTACTGGAGTCGATCAAACTACTCTAGTTAAATATTTCTTTTTTCGGGAATTGTTCCGCATTTGTTCATCTGAATGGCAATATTTCACAAGGATATCTCCGCGGAAGCCTCTATTTACATTGTATTCTTCTACTGTTTGAGTTTCTTTTTACAGCGTTTTTGGGCAGTTTCACATTGTGAAGCACCTGACCGTTGATTTTATTTACTTCTCTTATCGATCAAATTACTCCTTTAGTGATCTCAATGTTTCATTTTTCTTGAAGGTTGACTATCAAAGTGCTCCTAAACATTTACATTTGACGCTTATCAAATCACTGTGGTATAGTCTTGAATGCATTCTTTCTTATATTTTGAAATAAGAATGTTTCCAAGTCGGGCGTTACTAGAGTGGATCTCGGAGCAGCCTTCTTTCAACATTTCTGCTCCACGACAGATTTTCGCATCGAGCACAGCGCGGAACCGCACAATCGTGAGATCCCATCCACCGAATTTCGCAAAGGTGAAGGCGCCCTCTCTAATATTTATTTCCATAACGACTCCAATTGGGGGTTAGTGTAAGAGGGGGGAGAGTGGTTCTAGGGATGGAGGAAACTTTCGAATGAGAGCAGATCTAGACGTTCGCAACCCTATCCTTCGGTTGTTGCCCTTCAACGCTCCCTCAAACCATTCATCATCCCCACCACACTCCCCAAACCCTCACCTCAGCTATACCATACCCGCAACAATGAAAAAATCGCCCCCGCCCGCTCCCATTACTATTCCCTGCGCTTCACCTATCACGTCACGCATCGCGAGAATGATGATTAGACCCCTCTGGCACCCGCACTCGTAATCTGTTTAGCCTGGTGCGTACCGACACACACTTCCTACCTTGATGGGATTAGCGAGGCATTGCCCCTTGACCACGGGGACGGAAATGGTCTCATCTTTCCGCATTCCGGACATCCTTTCCCTGTTTTAAATTGATGAAGCGGCGGCTGTCCTCTTCAGAGGAGATTGACAAAAAGCATCAGCGCGCAGAATGAAATGTTTTTATTTCCAACCTAAGATGTGGGCTTATGGTTTCTTTTTTCGCCATCGCCGTTACTGAGACAAATTCTTCGGGTACCGCAGTGTTTACAGAATCCGTCCCAGCGATTCACTCAACTTATCAAAAATAATCGTCGGAAGCATCAGTCATAATTTGACGAATGGAGAATCACATTTTCGCTCTCCTTAAGAACACTAAAAAATAGCGTCAGCCCGTGCGTACTAAAGATCGACCCCAGTTATTGACACATTTTGGGAAGGAAAATTCCTTTCTAAAGTTCCGCGTTCAAAGCGTAGAAGTTAATCATTGATTTTCATTCCCAAGATGGATATTCATTCCTTCCACGACATGGTGCACAAATTCACGCATTTTGGGGATGGTGCGTTCTTCGGACTCTTCCGACTTGAGGTAAAATAGGGGTAATAGATTTCTGCTTGTGGAAGCAGTGTAGAAATGGCCATCACGTGTCACCGGATGATCATCCTACTATTGAATAATCATGCATGCGGTTCATTTTGCCATTATGCAACTCGGTAACTATGGCTAAACTGAGGGATGGGCTATAAGCTCGAAGCATTAGCGTTTACACAAGCGGTTAACCGAAAGGATGTGAACTTTCAGGCAAGCCCCAATATCCCAAATTTCACATCCCGTCAAGGACCGAAGCTCAGAGATGTCGTTAAAAGATTTACGGACGGGAATGGCGGCGCGAAATAGCGTACATATCTCATCTAATGCCTCAGCAAAACATATGCTATACGCATGGAATTGAACCCAAGGCTATAATGACATCCCAAATTTCACATGTAATCATCTCATGGAATCTTCCCTAATACATTATTTGTACAAGGTTTTAATACTACTTCAGAATAGACTTCTCTATCGGATCGAAGCATTGTAGGGCGTTGAGAATTCTTCAATTGATAGGGAGCGGTTTTGGAATTCGGGCTCATAACTTAATGACGTGAAATTTCTTTGCAAGCCTTAATATGGACCGTCATTCCTTATTAGCGTATTTCCCGTTGCTAAATAATATCAAAATTAATGATTTTTAAAATTTTCATTACCCAGCTACCCAGTAATTTTTGGGAGAGAAATATTAAAATTATCTTCGACGCTTAGACGAATAGATTGTAATTATTCGGCGGATGAGGTTGGTGAAGAACGACAGCTGAGGTATTTAGTTCCGTTGAATACAAGTGGGTATTGAAACATGATAGAAGTTTTTCAGGGAACGTAAAATTGGCAGTGCAAAACGCGGCGTCGGCATTAGCTTATTCATAGCAAAAGGAGCCAAGGGTTCCACAGTTTTACGTGGGACGGAGTGCTGAACTTGGAGTGCTCTCTATACATCATTCAGAAATGTACCGGTATGCCACTAAAAAAATCATATCACTGTTGAGATTCGAACCCGGATCCCCGGGGGTTAGAATCCAGTAATTAAGCCACATTTCTGGCCAAAATGAGTTTTCCTCTTCCTACACGAAGGTGATAGGTGACGCTGAGGTGGCACCGGGTTCTGCTCGCAGTTACTCAAAGATATCATACTTTCTTCGTGCACCCGTGACAAATCCTTTTTTTCCCGTCATCAGTTCCACCACCTCTTGTGCTTGCGGGCTGGGTAACTGAGTGAAGACCGAGAACTCGAGCTAACGGCCTCACCCGAGGCCGAAATTTTTCACAGTTACTGCGAAGACCGCGTCCACGGTGTGGATATAAACCTGCTTGTTTTCGGGGAAGATTCTCATCATTTACTGAGCGATTGCTATCTAAATTTAGATTTGACATAGTAAATGTAAAAAATAGTTTCCCGGTACTGTGTGTTTTGTCTTTTTTGTTATTAATAAATAATCTAAGAGAGAGGATACACCACATACTCCAGTGTTCACTGTTAGGCTTGAGCTTTTACTTTTAAAGTTTTGGAATTAATTAGGTTTACAAAGTAGTTGATGTCTATCTAAATGTCTCCTTACTAAATTCTTACTGATCGTGAAGCAAGGAAAACCAGGAATGGGAGACTACTGTATGAGCTATTAACTCAGATAACCACTCAAAAAAGATTATGGTTGCAGTTCTTTCGATCTCTTGGATTAAGTATGATGAGATTCTTAATCCACATGATCACAAGCATGGAATAAAAACCATGAAGATCACAGAGATTAATGAGAATTTATCAGCGGAATGAATGATTCGGATAATCGGATTTTGTAGTTCCTTTTGCAAGAAAAATTAAATCAGATCGCCCCCGTTCTTCTTATTTTGGAGTTTCCCAACCTCATTTCAGACTATTATAGCCTCTTTAGCAGCCTGGAGAAGCAGTCATTGCACCACTTACCACGAGCTGAATCCGCCATTATCCCGATTGCTGAGTCCCAGCGTTTCATGGTCATTCATCGAAGCAAGGCATCATGAAATTCATGCGTGGGCACGTAAAGCTTTCATTATATTTCGCTACGAGCACCTTGGGCCGCGTGATAAAATCCGAAAAAAGTCCTCCCAGGCGTAATTATTCAATTTTAAGTTTGGGTCTGGGACGATCCATTACATTGAAAATTCCACCGGACGGTGATCTCTCGTCGCCACCATGTGCTCATTCATGCATTCTCATCATCCACTTGTTGCCAATCAAGCTGGGAGAACATGTTTGCCGTGAAGAAAATAGTGGTAGAGGGAGCAATTTACAGTGAAGAGGCACAGTGAAGGCCTTCACAGGAGTGGTTGTAGCGAAGGCCGTTGTTGTTAGGTAAGGTGACCGATCTGAGGTAATTAGTGTCGTTAAGGATGGGTTGGTACATGAGTGGGGATAGGAGATTTTGGAGCGGAGGATGGGTGGGGAGAAACCCAGCGTTGTCATTAACCTGCTAGTTAAGAAGAGAGTCAAAAGGTTCCTGTTTGTCGTCCCATCAAACGGACAGATACTGTACCTACTTGAAGTGCTATCCAAAAGGAAACAAAGTGGAGAAGAGAAATATGTTGAAAAACCTATCTCTGAGATTATATTTCCCAGTTCAATTCATTTTTTCCAAATAAGGACAACTTCCAGAGCCGCCGATCGCCTTCTGTCGTCTGTTGCCTCTGGAGTTTCATTCATAATCTCCGAAAATTCATATAAATTTCCGCACTGAATTCCTGGAGTAATCTATACAATATATTCATCTCTGAATTTTTAAATGTGTCTTATAAAAAATAAAATTATGGTTGTATTATACCATTAATAAAAGTTTTTATGCCTTCCTAGCTCCCTAACAATATTATCTTCGCGGTCTGCGGATAACATACAAATCTAGCGGAATGCTGAATTTGCGATTATAGGCCTATTTTGAAAGAATTACAACATTGTATTCCAGCTACGACGATAATTTTTCTGTTGTTTTCATATGAAAATAGTTGCGAATGATCAAGGTATAATCGTTACTTTGGTACGATAATCATTATCTCATATATAAGAAGCAAATGGGAAAAGGCTTCAATTCAAGCATGTTTCGGAATGTACCATTCATTCTTTGGCCATTCGATTTTTTCCATTCCCGTAGCATGGTCGAACCATTGAAGAATGAATCCTATATCTACTACAAGAGTACGTAATCCACATCCTTTCACGACTCACACATTGCCCATCCTACCCCTCTTACTTCTTTCTCAAACAATGCCCTAGTATCGGCCACGGTAGCCAGGGTGATAACTGGCCATCCTAACGAACTAAGGGTCGCGGATTCCAATCCTGCCTCGAGCATTGAGTTTGTTCTTTTTGTTTTTGAATTGAGTTCAATAGCGGTACAATAACGCCTAAATATCTGGCGCATGATTGATGGAAACCTAGATCTTGAACTTCGAACTCTTCCTTCATAACGTATATTATAAAGTAATTGTATACTTGCTGTGTGCTGATACTCTGCTCAATTACCTGACGAATATGATTATCCGTACACGAGGCATCGTGGAATGAAAATGATGTCATCGCTCGAATCGACTTAATCTCCTGCCCTTGATGATGCGGTTGCGTGTGCGAGAATACATACGCAACTTCTCGCGAAAATGACGGATTGCAAGCTATTAAATGAATAGCTTCATGAATCGTACTCGCTTCGCTTCATTAATTGGATGGCTTTTGTTTTCAACATATATCTTCGCCTCCATCCCCCCAAACCCCCTGTTCTCTGCTTTCGTACCTTCGCCGGGAACTTGGACGCGGTCGCCTCCGTTGGTGCACACTCCTAGGCGACGTAAAACACACGAGCGCGCATATAAATTGGATTCTCGGAACGGAGGGAGGAATGGGGAGGGTGGGTGGTGGGAAAGTGCGGCGTGGGGACCTTGAGATCTTTAAGATGTTGCCGGTCACTCGGACTGCCCACTCTCCTCCCTCCCACCCGAGGTCGCCCACTGTTCTCGCGGTTGCGAACAGAATGGCAAAAGTCCATTCCTTCTCATTCCCCACCCCGCCCTAAAACAGCCGTACCAGCCACCCTACTCGGAGGTTTTTTTAGTGTCTCTTTAAACTGCTCGCCCTTTCTCTCGCTTACACCCCTCATCCTGTATCCCCCCGTCGTCTTTTCCCTCCACCCCCACCCACCTCTTTAAAGTCACGACTCGCGAAAAAAAAGGACGCTCACAGCTGAGAATGATGCTTTCTAAAAAAGAAAAACGTTCTCACGACCGACGCGAAGAGCGGGAGGGGCTCGTGGCGGAGGAGTTTACGCTCAGCGTTCTTCATATTATTCGGCAAAGGGTGTCCTATCCGGGCGTATCGGGAGGAATTGAGACATTTCTTTGGTAAAAATTGCATTCAAAACGCCGACGCATTCCTGTAACGGCTTGCTGTTAGGAATATGACTTAGAAGATTAAGAAGGCTTCCTTCTCCAATCATAGTTGCGGTGCAAGTCAGTTTGTGATTCAGGGGAGGCGACCGACAGCTGTCGTCATTTGCTCCATTTAGGATAGGTGGGTATTTGGGTAGTGGAAGAAACATTTCTGGTAATGGAGGAAGGGTGGACAGAATCCCGGTGTCGGCACTAGATTACCATTAACGACGGGCGCCGAGGGGACCAAGGCTAAACGTCCCATCCGACGGACGGAGTACTTAACCTGAATGCCCTCCATTAGGCACTAAAGTAGGGACCGGTATGCCAATGAAAAATCCGCCACTGTCTGAAATTGAACCCGGTCCCTCGGGATGGGAGGTCAATACCTACTCTAGCCACCACACCTACCCGATTCCTTGGGGCGCAATCTTTGTCAACTAAGACTAAAATCAATCAATAGTCGTGAAATGGTGATGACGTTACCGTATTCAAAGGAACGTTCAATAAACGGTTCAAGCAAAGTTCGGCAAATTATATCCGAACGGTTGGACGGTTCATTGATAGGTGTGCTTTCATGAAACTCTAAACTTAAGTTGTATAGCAATTTTTTAAGAAAACAGCTTCCGTAATTTCTGATTTGTAATATAAGGGCTACAATTATTCTTCCGAGCGTATCATTTGGCTTTTGTTCGATCAACAGATTCGATCGAAGTTCGATCAACACATACTAAAGTCAAAGAAAAAAGTAGCTTTTTTAAAATATAAAGAAAATGAATTTATTATTTCAAACATTCAACGGGGGGTATCAATGCTCATCAATGAATCAAGCCTTCGATTCCGACCCTTGTACTTCTGCACCTCCCGAAGGTATTACATTTCAGTTTAATATGCACAATGCCGTTTGATTAACATGATGCCATTTTTCGATTGTGTGGAGGTCAAACGCAACTCTTGCATGTCAGGAATATCCCGAAAATCACAACATTTCTTAGCTTGACAATAAGCGATTACATTCCTTTCGGCTAATCGGAAGTGATGTCATTTGTAGACGTTACTAAAAAGCATTATTTACCGTCACTGTAGCGTGGAAGCAGCGAAAACATGAGTGATTTTCTCTAGTCAAGAGGTGCGCTTCACTTGTTGTCTCATCTTCCCCATGACTTTCGGCGAGAGATGCATTTCTCAGGGACGAGAGGTATGTGTATCCGTGCGCGTTGCTGGAAGGAAGAGCGGAGTGGGAGACGCGTGTCCATTTCCTAGAACATTCTGAGCAAACAGTGGAGGGAAGAGCATTCCTTTCTTTTTAGGCTAAAGCTTCGAACGTTGAAGACGCTTTCCATTCCTCAACTTCACAGCTTTTTTCCTCTAGGCGCACGCGCATTCGGTGCCCAGGGGAATTCTCGTAGATTATCAGAAAGAATAATCAGTTTACTAAACGTTTTTCTAAGTTTGTAACTTCGCTGTCCAGAATTGATCAGTTTACTTTATTCTATGAAGCAAGTCATAAAACATGTTTGTATATAGTTTTTCGGCTTAAATATTCATTAGCAAAAAGCCCATGCATAACTTCCAAGGACCATAAAGTAATACCTCTGAATAACACTCAGATTTATTTATTTGATATCCTTTCGTGCACGGCAACAATATTCGAGACGGCTATATAAACGGATAACTGGAGCAACGCCCAGCGTATGCGTGTGCGTTGCGTAAGAATCTAGACTGTCACTCCAACAGTCTTAAACTTTAGAGTTTAGAGATTATCACTTCATCTCTTGAAATAATTCACGAGAGTGGAGGCTTTGGGTGGGGGATGGAATGCTACTCCGATGACGTCAGCTCTCTCAGTATTTGCGTGTGTGTGAGTGTATTCGAGGAAATTAAATTTACGATCCCTTTTCTCCTAAAAAGTATCAACCAGCAAGGCGTGAATTCCTTTATTTGTAGACTCGTTCAACCCATCGCATACAACTTACCGATGACTGAAGTTGTTAAGGATAGATTATATATATAAATTTCCATGTTAGTTCTTCGTCTACGATATTCGCTGGATGAATATGTGAACCGTTAATGTCCGAAACAAAAGACCTATCTTTTATTGTCGATATGAAGAAGAGTGACAATACGCATATGGCGACGTCTGAAAAGAATGTTAGAGAGCTGTATATCTGCACTGATTTATATGTGGTACATTCTTAGTCATAGTTTTAGGCATCTTCAAATCTGAAGATGCTTCAGTGTACCGAAACTCGTAATAAATGCCTATTAAAACCAGCGGATCGCTAAGTGTGATTTAATTGCCTTTTCATACTTTTAATTTCCCGAGAAACTGTTGCTCAAACGCGGCCCTGCGAAGTGAATCATTCTTTACAGTAAATTTTAGTGTTACGATGACCCAGGTTCTAGATCGATTACACGGGGATGATCGTATAAAATTCCGCCAATGTATCAGATTATATTCTCGAACACGACTCGGAAATATCTGGCCATCTTCCGAGGTAATTCTCCATTTTGTTCCTGACCGGTAGGAAGTTGCTGCAATGGGATATTTGAGTGTTGAACTGTAATATCCCCTTATGTGAGTAGGAAGCATGAAAATGAAGCATACCAGATTCCATCGTCATTTGAGTTGGACAGGTTTCGGGGTGGCTGTCTTGTGGCGGCACACGGGACCTCAGATATGCTTCTCCCCCACCCAACATAAAACCTGTTCCTTTTAAGAGGCTTCCATAACCGTGCCTTCGGGCTTCGCTTGATTTGCAGGTACAATTGGTATTCCCGTAGTCAACTTGACCGCTTAAATCGACGACCTTCGCTTTATCCCAAGAGTGCTAATGGGCGCGGATATGACCGCCAACCTCTCGTCTCCCAACATGGGCGAAAAAAAATGTGACAAATCGCTTATTTTTTTTGCTCGTCATATGAGATTTAAGAGTCTGTTTTTTAACCGGTTTCTCAACGGTGCCAAGAAAGTCGAGCGCCCATCAAACAGTAGTCAGCAGTCAGGAAATCTTTCCAAATCGCTGGCGATTTGTGAGGAAATATTTTTTATTACCTGGTAATGAATCTTTTTTTATTATTAATTACTCTTAGTTGTGGTACGCGATGTGACGTCTTTTTCCCTAGAGCTGAACGCCGTCGTCACGGTGGAGTTTACGGGCCAACATGAGAGTAGGTTTTGAATTGTTGCTTTCGTCGAAGATGTCTCAATTGGTGGGAGAAGCCTTCGAAAGCAGGCCCGTGCACAGAGAGCCTTCAAGCATTCTGACTACGGTTGTTTACCTTTTATTCTACCGCAAAGCTTGAACGAGATTGGTGCGGAGAAATCGACTTGGGTGTGTTCCCCGTTACAATCATGATTTACTGTTAAACCCTCGCGTTATGACGCTACATGTTCGTAAATACGGTTCTCGGTAACTACGGTGATGAAGTGAGGGAACGATGCCACCTCTCGTCAATCCTCGTTTAGGGCTCGACGCTCGATGTACATACATGGGACGCGCACGAGGCAGGTTTGAATGCGAAGTTGGAACGGGCACAGAGAAGATGAGCGAGGTTGCGAAAGTTTGTTGTGATGACTGCTATTCTCGAGGGCATATAATAAGCTCGAATAGTAATCGCTAATGTAATCATGAAAATTGAATCTTTCGAGAAAATATATTCCGATCTTTCTTTCGATTCGATTAGATTCCGAAGGATTTTGGATCAATTTTTATGGAAGTTAGCGTACAAACGACTATTAAAAGATGTGTCTTTAAGATAGGATGATTAGGTTGATAGTCTGTGGCATATCTGAAAAGAGTTTCTAATTTTACCCATGCGGATTACAACCTACACGAGTGTAGTGTAACTGTAGTGAACGCAAATTAGTGCCTCATCCATTGGTAAAAGATAATTCCTATGCAGCTTTTTGGTGTTGATATTAGGGGCGGCAACTGATAGCTCAAGCCATTTTTGCCCTCAATGATTGGCGGGTATTAGGGAAGTGATAGGAAGTGGAAGAGGAGTGGAAAAAATCGTGGCGGCGATGTTAGCCTGCTCTCGACGACAGACGCCAAGGGCTCCGCTGTAATGTATCTCATCCGATGGACAGAGTTGTGAACATGAAGTGTCCTCTAAACAAATTTCAACTATTCCACGGAAAAATCTGCTACTTCCAGGATTCGAACCCGGTCCCTCGGGATTTGGGGGAGGGGAGAGATATCCTGTTTTTTCTGTTAACTTAGTTTTCCTTTTCCTGATTTTCCTGTTAACTTCATTTTCTTAATTCGTCTCAAAAGTTTTGTGGCATGTTCCAAGTTTATGCCTCGTGACGAGCCTCCCGCTGCCGTGAACTCTCGAGAGAGAGAGAGTTTGCAAGACACTCGTTAGATGTGGACGTATGTCCCATCGTCGTGTTCATATTCCAGCCAATACAGAAACGATGACGAGGCAAGGGCGCGGAGGAACCAATAGTGGAGGGATGAGGTGAGAGACGAAGTGACCTTGTCTCAAACTGCGCGGACCTCCATCGTTCATGCATGACATCCACATACACACTCACGGAGGAAATGTGGCATTTACTATAGGGGCGTGCATAATCACGCCCTGGTGAAACATTTTGATTTACCTTGGATTACTTCTAGAACCGAAGGAGGGCCTGGCAGAGGAAAGATGGGCCTCGCTGGGAATGGGAGGTTTTTTAACTGTCAAAATTTCAAGGAGGTGTGCCGTGATTCCTTCGTAATCCTCCTTTGAAAATGCTGAAAGGCCGTGGAATTCATGTTGATCTGAGAAGAAATTTGTGGGCAGTCTGGCCCAACGATCGAAAACTAATGCTAAAATACAAAGCCACAATCGTGATAGGAAGAAGCGCTTACCCTCGAATTTTTCAGGGTGTGCTCAGGTCGATTCACCAGTAACTGGGTAAATCTGGCCAACTTAATATACGGAAAATCTGGAGCGGATTCACGAATAACTAGGGGACTCATATTTTTACGTACTCCAACGGCCAAGGTTTTATCTCACCTTATAACCTAATAAATCAGTCCTACAACGAACACAACATCCATGCACCTATTGGGACTTATATCACTTTATATTCATCGTTTCATTGCATGTGCTTCCGTAAAGGACGCGTGTGGCCAACTACGTTGCTATACATTTATTATTGTATAAGTGTATGTACGTAAATCATACCAGCTGATGAACCGCCGTCGACACTCATCCTCAATGAGGCTGTTCTGTAGATATAGATATATACACACGGGCATGATTGATGGGCCAATGTTCAGAGTCTACGTACTCTGGAGGAGTTGCAGAAAAATTTCATACTCGCCCCTTGTGTGACGCGCCTTGTCCGGAACATGCCCCCCAATGGGCAGCAACTTGTGCGTCGGTTGGAACGCCTGCCCACCTCTCTCAGTCGCGGTGAGCGAAAAAAAGAAAAAGAATTGATTCCGCACACTCCCGCTGCTATCGAAATACTCTCCCGTTCACCAAAAGCGACGAAGTGCTAAAAATAAAACTCTCAAGACGTGAATAGCGAGGATGAAGATACAAAATTGCTTTCTGGCTACGTCGCTAACGGCACTGAGGTGTTGTTGGTGCAGAAAATGGTTTTTACGTTTTCCTCCCACCCTCTCGGGTTTACGGGAAGTGGAGATTCTCACCCTCTCTCTTCCTTAGGAACGTGGGTGGTGGAAGAATAAAGACGGGATGGGGGGACCGTCTTATTGAAAAAGTACATAATCAGTTTCATGGCTGGGTGAAAGCACTTCAAGAGGACGCTTCAGAAAGGCGACGGGGATGATTCACGGCCACTGTCACAATGGACACTTTTCCCCGCTCGAATTTGTGCTAAATTATAAAAAAACCTGGTGGCGATCTCTATGTCTTTCTCTTTTTCCCGTTCCGGGGCATTTTTACGCGCTTTCCACCGTGGAAATCTCTCACACCCGCGAGGGTGGTTCTCAGGAGATTACAATTCGTGACCAATACGTGTTTAAGGATACTTTTTATCATTGTCAAGCGCGAGGAAAAGCGAAAAGAGTTTTCCTCAGCAGTGAAAGAAATCTGGAGATAAATTATCATCGCTGAGAATCACCGAATGGATACAGATATTTGAAAAAATTCTAAGATTGACTCGGTGGGCTAAAGAATAGATGGATTTTGATGGGAAGACAAGAATGGAGAGCTGAAATCGTGCAGCTACAACGCTTAAGCATTGAGCAAACTACTAAGATCATTTTTGGGAGAAAATATAGATTTTCAGCGACATATTTGTGAGCGTTTTATTCTGATGAATAGGATGATGTATATTTCGCATGTAAATATCTTCTATCGGCTATCGTTGATGAGAATACTATACTTTAGGAGATTGAGAAAAGTGAACAAGATTGCCGTATTCAAGAAAAAATGGATGACAGATGAAGTGTTCAAATCACCTTTTTGCCAGATTTGGACGTCTCATTACATTGAGTGCCTCAGTTTCTCAGCAGTTACGCGGGTGGAGAATACTTTTCGTGTCCTGGTTTGTAGCCATAGTAATCATCCACATTCTCCACGAAGGTGGTAAAAAGTGGCTAAACAGAAATATTGCGCATAAATCATGCTGACGTCGGTCATCGATGGGTAACTTATAGATTCCAGGGAAATGAAAATCTCCAAATTTGGCATGTACATACATACGTATGAACTTGTACATATATTTAACGAGTGGAAAGGCGAGATTATCGGTAAACTCTTATTCTATAGTTACGAAAAGGTTTTGGTATATTTAAAGTTGTTTTCACTTTTTTGTCCACTAGTTACCAATTACACACCCCAAACCTGCCAACAAAGGCACTCAGTGGAGTAAGGAGGAACGCTATTTTGCCAAAGATGTGACGAAAACCTGTCTCCACTTTGAAGGTGCAAGTGTTAGTATCTTCGCCGTGGCCTGATTCCTTCTATTTAAGAACCCGTTATTGCTTTTAACCCAAACGGTATTAGCTGTATTTTTGGATGAGTTTTGCCGCAGATTGGTAATTTCGCTTCATGCTATGCCGAATATCCTATCCTAGTAGGCCATAGCAACTGTGGTGCACATGCCATAGACCATTTCAAACCTTTTTGCTCTCCTTTCATAGGACTCTTTCAACCATTTGGGTCAAATTTGTCGCCATTATATGTATATCTCACCTTTTGCAGGTCTCTCCTTCGGGTAGCAGATTCTGAATAGTCCTTTGGTCCTGGTGAAGTAGATGTACTTCGAGTCTATCGAACTCTTCAGTGAATCATGGCCCGAACGTTGAGCGTACGTCTGAAATTAACATGTGGCTTATTAGCAATTACTATATTAACAAAAAATATAAACATCTATGTAAAAATTAAAATTCGACCCTTAACTTGCTATCAAGTTAAGAGCTTTTTTTAAAAAGAAAGTAGATATTTGATCCCCTTGTTGTATCGTTTTATTATTATGTCTGGATAGTTTTTGAAAAAAAAAACAAACCGGTCTCAGTCGTTAGAGAAAGAGTAAGTTCTTTTTCAAAGGTATAGAAGGTTTTTTAATGGTACACAGGAAGTATTCAATTTAATGATTGTTAGACAAAAAGTCAGAGAAAATTACAGGTTCCATAGCCATTCGTAAATTTAAATATTTTATAATTTGCTTGAGAAGGAAAGAAAGAGTATGAAACCTGTCTTTGATTTCTGGTAGTGTGCAGTGATTCTGATTAGTAAGTATGAGGACTATGGGGCTAGGCCAAACCCCTCGGTATGGATTCCTGAAATAAATTGGGAAATTCAGGCGTTGATTAATCGACTGAAACCATTTATTTCTCGTCGGACTATTTCTTTAACCCACACCTTTCTCGTGTCTGGTGAAAAGTAATGATTGATCTTGATGAATCTAGATGGCATTAATTGCATTGTTCCGATTTTTCGTTACCTCCCCTCTCAGAGATCAGGGGCATAGAATACCAGAAGCAATTAAAGTTTTGCGTTCAGTGCCTGTCTGCTGCTGAGGGTACTTTCCCTCCCATTCTTCGGTATCGCAAAATTTACTTACAAAATTTACAACTCAAGAGAAAACGCGGAAGCTCCCGCAAAAAAAATACTGGCACTTAATTGTACTTTTCTCGTCCTGGATCCATCACGTCAAAATCATTAATCTCGAAAAGCGGCTCTTCCAGGATGGAGTTGAAAATGCATGTTTACTGCAGCACATTTTTGGAAGAGTCCAGGCTCCGAAAAACTATTCTTTAATAAGACCGAGGAGTTGATTTGGTGATTTAACCATGATAGTATTTCATTACCTGACGCGGTAGAATGCTATGCGTTACAGGTGGTCAGGAATCCTTTTAAAGTCCTAATTATGTGTGTATTATTGATAGCGGTTATGTCGTTGCAGTAATGTATGGCACGTAAACCGCTATAGAATCTCCGCATCAGTTGACATTCCATGCATATTAATAAGGTCCAGATGGCGCTGGAAAGGAACTTTCTTCCCCAAAAAAAATTAATGAACCCCCATTTTACTCTTTCCGTCATGCATGAAATAATAGTCCTTTCTCTCTCTCTCTCTCTCTCTGTAACACATGCATTCAACCCTTCGCGCATTTATGTTCGATTTGAGTCACGTAAAGTATTTTATGGCCGGCGTTTGCCTCGATTTTAGAATTTAAATAGACCGTGGCACAAGAACGCTTGTGATACTCTGAAGCATAACGTATACTTTCCCTTAAAACAATTCATTATCTTAAGGGCCACTTCAAATAAAGATTAGTAGGTTTATGCATTCAAAAATTGGCGGGCATGAGATTCCGATCTATTTATGTTTGAAGGTCAACATAATATATCTCTCGTTTTGAAAGATGACCTGAATCATCTGGGTTGACGGAATATTTTATTTACAATGAAATTAGATAAGCTATACACACTAGCTGAGATGCCAAGACCGGATCTTATTTCTCGAGGATCCCTCGGAAATCTTTATAGGGGGTCGAACAAAAAAGACTCGTCGTAAACATGAGATTCGAATGTTTCATCGCCGCGCAATTGATATTGAGTATCATCACGAGCATTGCTCCAACATGGGTAGGTCAATGGATAATCCCATGTCTTCAACCCTAGAAGTAGAATTAAGTTTTAAGGTGCTCCTGCTGAAAGGCTATATTGTACCGATGAATTTTAATTTAATCCAAAATCGATCCCTAAGAGTATGATTTCCACAGATTAAAAAAATCATCTTCACTAGGAATCATACCCGGAACCGTCTGTTTTTTGGTCAAGTGGTTTTAGCCAGTTAAACTACCAAGGCGTTCTTATTCGTGAAGAACAGGAAAACACAATTTAAAAGCTCAGTTGCTAAAGCACCTGGATGTAAGTTAGGGGTTCTTGGAAGGGGGCCGGATTCGAATCCAGGTCAAAATGGATCATTTTTTTCTCTGTGGAAATCTTGCAAATGTGTATGGCAGCGGGTAACTTCGTTAAGGTTTTTCGCGGCTGGTTTGCAATCCTTGAGTTTATTCCTAAGACTAAGGGTACACTCATGCTATAGGCAAGATTGGAACTCGACCTTCCGGGTTATCAGGACGGCGAGTTGTGACGCTAACTAACGCGAGCAGCTTCAGTTCCTCTCCATTCCATTTTTTAATTCGTAAGTTTTTAAATTGATGTTATTGGCCAGGTTTTAAAAATCATTGCAAAAATGTGTTGCCATCGTAAATTGTAGAAAGATCAAGAGAGATCTATAATTGGTTGTGTGCACGCAAAAGTTTAAAGGATAAATGAAAGATATATATTCTTCCGATGCAAAATTTTCAGCAATGCTCCGATGAGCATCAACTTGCATTAATCCGTTGATAATGATGTTTAAGGTGAAGGATTCTTGAGAACCCCTCTGGTTCTTTCCCGGAGACGCGAGGATGACACGACCCGCGCGAAATGCTCCACACGCAGCTGCCTTCGAAAGTTTCCACGGGATCCACACCTTAACATAAAGTTTTTTATCCCTGGATAAGAAAGGGCATACGCCGTACTATTCTCGGAGAACGAACTGTTTTCGTTCCAAGACGTGCTCTCCTCTCGTCGTTGTAGACCTTGGAGTCACATTGATTAGTGAACACGAGAGAAGAATGGATGGGGGAGAGGGTGGGCGGGGTCCGAAGAAGGCCCGAGCGAGAACGGCGTGCGTTTGTCACCGGGGGCCGACGATCTGAGACCGAAATGTCGACGGCTTGATTTTTCCTATCTCGGGAGATGAGGAGCGGTAGGCGTTTCCGAGAGGTTAAGAGAGCGAGACAAAGTCGACTTGCTTTCTAATCGATCGGAGCCGTGAGAGAAATGCACGGAGGATTTCAAAGACAGCGTGTCTTCCCTCAGTGGGACCCGTCGATCCCGCGAGTGCGCGATATTGCGAGCGATTGGTTGCGCAAAGGTCTTCGCAGGATGCCTTGGGATGATGAGGAGCCCCGTCGTGTTTTTAGCTGTCGCTGAGACCTCCACCCCTTCAATCCTCCCCCCATCATCAGGAGCCGAGCTGGATGAATAAGCGAGACTTTCTCTGTGTTCGACGCCGTGGGAACCAGCGATGGAGGAAGGTTTTTCTTTATACCTGCGAACTCCGTGGACAACTTTTACTTTTCATCTTCTCGACAATTGGATTGATTTAATGGAGAACTGAAATTGAGTTTGGACGGAATGATTGCCTTCCATCGTCCTTGCCCATCGGCGAAATACGCGAGAAACATTGTTACGGAGACATCACAGAGTGGGATTTGAAATCTAGGGAATATGGCGGGAGTTGAGTATGAGAAATATGGACGAGTTTCATGGAAGGGATTGAAAAGCGGGTGGTGTTGCGATTCGCGCAAACGGCTCCCTCCCAACGTGAAGACTGAAGGGTCGTGTACTGGTAGACACTGCGTTACAATAAAACACAAATCTTTTCACCGCCCGAAGACATCTACATCTACATAATACCCTGCAAGCCACCACAAAGGTGTGTGGTAGGGGGTGATTTCTCACCAAACATGCACTACATATCATGCATAAAAAAGGAATAGTATTGATATACTAGTCAGAACTTCACTATTTAAAAAATATAGAATTTTCAAAGCAAACATGCATCTACCAATGCTGTCCATTGCTACTCTCCGATTGAACATATTTACTGTTATTCGTATCTCTAATTGTACGAGGGAAAAAGGACATTTTGAATCTATCAGTTCGGGAATCAATTTGTCTAATGTAATGATTATGGCCCAGTCTGCCTTAGTAAGTTGGGGTTCGCAAAATATTTTAACACCATCATTGAAAATATTGTCTTAGAATTTATTTAAGAGATTAAGTCTAAATTTCAACCTGCGATCTGACAATGATTCCCATTTTAATTCATTTATTTTTATTCAAGACATGTTCATTGAAGCAATCTATCGTCACATTTTTGCATTTCAACTTCCGTATTTCCCCACTGCAACCATTCCTAGCGTTTGGATGTGGAACAGCATTTCACTGCACGTCTCATTTCTTAGCAATTGTAGAAAAAACGAATGCACTCTTACCCATATCAGTGTTTACATCCTTCAATATCAGCAGCACATATCGTGAAAGTCTTCCTTGTGTTAAAAAATGTGGAAGAGAAAAGAGATGTAAGTCGATATAACATTTAAGCTTTCTCTGCAAGTTGTTAATCAAACTCGCATTAAGAAGCATCCCATATTCTCTTATTTTACGAAGCCGATAAACGTGTAAAAATTAGGGATCTACTTGCAAAATAATCTTCATCTTGAAATTCTCTTTTATTCCAGGTGGAGTCTCGCCTGGGTAGAGTGAAGAGAAAGAATTTGCACCAGGAAATTCCGTCCGGACCGACTGGAACCGTTGCCTGGAGAACCCCGCTTGTTTGGTATGCCTGAATTATTATTTATTTTGCGTTTTGTATCCAGGAGAAGGGATGATATGTCATGACAGTCATTATTACTATGACAGCTCGAATGAAATCCTTGTCGCGGGAACGAACCCTTCCTGAGGGGAGGATGTCGTGTTTGTCTTGGGATTGAGCTTACTAAATGGTACGAAAAGGGCTTGGCAGCTAGAGGACCACAATATCTTGCACTGATATTCCAACACCCTGAAGTTCTTCATGGTCCGTGCTCAACCACATAGAGCCACTATCATTTTTTTTGCCAGCGATAGCATTGTTTTGCGGAAGCCGCTGTAGCTGTGGGATGAATGCTCTTTGATGGTCTGGGCATTGAAAAGTTACCTAGCAACTTCTTTTGTCTGATGGATTGTGAAACTTATTCTTTTCATAGTAATGCGCAACGTTCGTAGACTACCTAAGCCAGTTGCCTTCCCACGAGGATTTACTGTGAAAATTTTATGACTAGGTTTTTTACTCATTCCCCTATGTGTTACGTACAGTGTTTGCACAACAACGTTTTTTTGCACTTCTTTGACAGTTTTCCAGCATACGTAAGCAACTCGCGAGTAATCATAATAGCTACCGACCTGTGCGTCGGAGAAAGGCATCGGAATGTATCATGTTATAGAAACGTCAAGGACTTGGAAATAATTTAATAAAATCTAAATGGTCATTTCATTATTTCAACTAAATACCACGATTGGTGCGGAAACTCAGCCTTGATTATCTGAGCACCTATTTGCATAAGTCGAGGTAATGTTAGCTGGCAACTCTGTTGCAATAGGATAAATATATGAAAGCGGCAGCCAGTTTATTACCGCCCATTAGTCAACACTATTAGGTATATTTATCTCGGCGCGATTTACTCTTACTTGATCAGCCTATTAGGAGGCCCCTACTCTACCCATATTTCCTGGCTTAATAAACAATGAGACATTGGCATGATCGCTAATTCTGCGTAGCCTTCTCCAAATCAATCCATTATTCTTCCTAGGAAAGGATAACAATATGTGTACACTCAGTTGTTGTAGTTTTCCTGGCGTGAGCCTTAACAATGTTATAATGCAAGCTTAAAAAAAATCTCGGCATAATTCCCATCATATAGAGAATACAGCTGGGAAAATGCTTAAAATTGTAAAAGTAAACCAATGAAGATTGCTGCTGCGTATATGTTAGAGACTACATTAGATATCGCAGCTTTGCACAATGATTAGGCCATTATGTATAATGCCTGAGGTATGATCTATTATCAGGAACTCCATCGCCATAGGTGCTCAAATAGAAAGTTGGGTCGCTCAATTCAACTTGCACTAGAATTGAAACCCGCATTATTTTCTCCCGTCCTGAAAATATTTGATTCACCCGTGATCATTTCTAATCCAATCATCGCCATCTTAACGAGGTTTTCCAGTTCGGCGCGATACTTATTTGGTCAGACTTTCTCGCCAGGAATCCGGGAGCTCAATTGTACTAGCCAAAGAAGACAAAATCATTTGAAAACATAAAACATCAATCGCGTCAGTCGCTTTATGAGTTTCTTGCTGATGTCTTCCCTTCACACAAATTCCCGCGGGAACTATCTCATAATCGGTTGGCCGCCTATTCCCATATCAGCAAGATCATCGATTTAAATCTGGTGGAAAACTATTTCTCCATTAGCTGGGCCTGATGATTGTTCAGCCGAACACGCTGCTTCGTTGTGTATTCCTGCTCGCGAATGATGAGGTGATACGATCGCAAGGAAGCTCTTGGTGACTTATTCGAAGGACCTCTCTCTCTTCATGTTAAGTTAATCCTTTTGTTCCTCATCGATTTTCAAGGCCATGACTATCACTCTCTTATCACTTCGGAGAATAAGGCCATCAGGGTCATGGATAGTATTTAAAAGATCTGCTATTTTAGTTATCATGCAACAATCAATTGTCTCAGATATGTTATTCCTTCATTTATATAATATCATTTCAGTTCTGCAAAAGGTTTACGCGTAATTTTGGTGTTATTGTTTTAACCACAATTACCTAAATGTAGCAGGGGCTGTAAATAAGATGAAATATATGGGTATTCCGAAAGAAAATTGTAATTACCTCGACGTAAAAATGTCATTGCGCGTCGTGAAAAAATCTTCTCAAAACAACTGACAATGACAAAGATTCATCTTTGTGTTTGAGATATTGAATGATATATGAGTGATTCAAAAATTTGAGTATATACAGCAAAAATAAACCATGGGAACAAATTCAGACAATTTTTTCTAAAACGGCGTGCTGTTATTCACCATTTGTTTGCCACATTCACTATGTTTCCTCCTTGAATCAGCCAATCTGACTCCCACGAAAGGAATATTTACGAAGGAATTCACGTTAGTTATTCTCCCGTGTATGCATGTTGTGGCCGATCTGTGAACTCTATTCCGTGTCAATGGGCTTCTAAATGTATTCCAATACGAGCAAGCAATTTGAACGGTTAACTTTTCTTTGAGCTATTTTATTTTCTTGATTCCTATATGCCGAACGAAATTTACATTTCCTCGTCTTTCCCGCCTATCAAACATACTCAACTTTATCAAACCTTCAGTAATCTACTAGCTCTTAACGTCTATTTATTTTCATTTTTCCGCCTTCGTAGGATTTTCCTCATCAACTTCTTATCGTAAACATGCACTCCTTTGAAGACTTTCGGGAGTCTCCTTCTATCTTATTATCAGCTAATTTTCTCAATCTGTATGCAGTTTCTCATCATAATATCTTCTATTATACAGTGAACTTTAAAATTTTTTCTCCGCAATGTGGAGGAATCCATGAATCTATTCTCCGGATGAAAATACAGAGGCAGCAACGGTAAAAGCAAGAAAACAGCGTTTTAAGGTTTCACTCTGAAATTACCAGAGAATATTACTGCGAGTGCTTTCAAATGATCAAGCGCATATCGAGCAAGACACGACCAAATTTTGAAAACAGAGAAGCGGAAGACTTAACATTTTATTTTTTTATTGCGGATTTAATCCTCCTCGAACCTCCTCCAGTAAAGAGGAACGCGAAGGAATGAAGCAACGAGAATCGTAATGGCCTAGATAAATCGGAATTGAGCGCAGTGGCCTGCCCCCAACCTCCCTCTCTTCCCTCACCTATGTGGGACGCAACCGAGTCGATCGAGACTGGAGAGTGAGTGACACACTAAAATTCAAAACAGTCCTAGTTCATTCCCGTCTCGAGATGCTCAACTCTGAATGGTGGAGGTGTGGCCGCTGGAATATGCAGTCGGATAAAACTCATCGACAGTGCCAGAGAAGAGAAAAACCGACGAGCGCAACGCGCACTCGTGGAACTAACGGAAATGGTAGATGCATGGTACTATCAGATAGGACTGAAAGCGTCACTTTGTAGAATTTAGTTATGTTCATGGTAGTTATATTCATGGTATATTATGCACTGCTGCGCAGATATAGTCCACCTTGAGTATGACAATAATTTGTCGAAACCTAGGTCGGTTAATTAAAAAGTTGTGTGGAATAGACCAAAAGTTTTATTTTATTCGTTGCCATGAACGGTAGATGGATTTCAATAAGATTGTTCGAAATGCGGATTGAGATATCGCAATGCGATATCGACCACGTAACGTAGAAGTGTTTATATATCGACTTGTCGATCTGGTAGCAGTGGTGGGTGTTTGTTTGTTTTACGGTGGGCCTATCAAGAACAAATATGTTCATTCAGCACCTTGCCTTGTTTCCTGAAACTGTTTCCTTCGCAGATACTTTGAATACATTTCCCGTCTCAAATTAAATTTGTACGAAACACTTTAAAGAAGCTACATCTACAAAATGCATATACGAGTCACGAGCACTTAAAATATGCACAGTTTGCGAAATATATCGACGTGTTGAACAACATTGCATATCGCTCTCCGGTATTTCGCATTGGCTGCCCTCTCCTTATCATGTTGCGATATCGTATTTATATCGCATATCACAGACCCAGTTTTGAAATGGTTGGGAAAGTTATTTAGAGCGCCTGTCGAGCCGAGCGAAATTTCTCCGATTACTTTTTACGGGTGGAGGTACTTCATGGGCGCGTAAAGTTTCTCCAGCAGGTGGTGCGATTTGCGGCGAGTTAATAAGGACCTATGAAATGGTTTCGGGTTGAGTCTTCCAAGCCGCCCCTTGACTGCACTTGGGAATTAGGGTAAGTACGCCGCATAACCAAGTGAATGGAATTCTTACTGGCTGTCGAAATTAAAGCCCCAACTGCATGTTCGAAAGCGTGGAAGGATCGTTCGAAAGTCGTCTATAAACCCTTCATTTTGGAGGAATCGGAGCAGCATGCATAATTAATCTGAATCATATCGGGGCCATAGAAAGGGTTAAAATTTCACAGATAGTGATTCGTAAATTTTACAAAAGGTGATTTATAAATTGAACAAGAGAAATTAATCATTCGATAGATGCAATTTATTTTCGACAGTAGCAGTGCTGGTTGTTTTTTATTTTCTTGTAATTTCTTACGCTACGACCAAAGTTACTCTGCAGTGCCACCAAACTCACTTTGAACATTGCTTTACCTAAACACGAGCATTTTTCTGAGAAGCATTTGTTCGTGTCTTACTGATGCCTGCAATTTTGAACTCGTTAAAAAGGATGTTACATTTTTCATAAGAACCTTGAGTTAACTGAAGTTTTTCTCTCTTCCGAAAACTTTTAGCCACATCAGTTCGTTCTTGGAAAGGCAAAGGAAGGTATATATTTTGTGTCTGCTCTCAAATTTATTTGCGTAAACACCTCAAAAGCATTTAACTCACGATTAAAAGTGAGGTCGTGCATTAATTAATACTTGGCAATGTTTTCAAGTTTGTTATCCCAACTGTGGAGTATCAAAACGACTGCTCGGGCACATTACAACCATTATGTCAGCAATCTTCTTCGCTACCATTTGGAGCGCAGGTAAAATAACCTGGGATACTAACCACAGGCTACTTTCAATGCATAGAACAGAAATGAATAATCGAATGGAATAATTTTTTCGTGACGGCCTTTTGTTTTGTTTTCGAGGCGATAGAGTTGGAAATTTTTTTTATCGCATTTGACTGCGCAACCCTTCAACGCTTTATCTGTGAATTCTGTCGAGTATGTATTACACCAATTCATCCTCAAGTGCCCTTTCTGGATTATGCGTATATAATCCCTCTGATTACCTCGGCATTGTTTCACCTCCGACGTATTGTGGATCATTAACAACTACCCTTGCCATAAAACGTGATTCTGGAAAATAAATATGTACCGAAGACGGCGGAAAAAAATATTCTTTCCCTACGTGCGTCACGTGGTAGGGGTTGGAAATGTTATTTGATTACCATGGACACTTGCTCCAATCAATGTTCATAATTGCCTTTCTTCCGTATATTGCTGGTGAATCATAAAAATAAAGTTTACTTTTAAATGGCCTCCCAAAACACGGAAGCTGCCATATGAAGGCACGCCGTCTAGGAAGGGCATGGCGAGGCGATTATTGCATAAACACAGCTGCGGCCGTAGTGTAAAAGTAAGGCAGTAAAATGGCAGCGCGTGGAGGGAAAAGGAGGTGGCGGAGCCGCAAGCGGCGAAAAAATGACTTATGACCCTTCTCGCACTGTAGTTGCTCACTTTTTTTGCGGGTTGAAAAAGGAAATTCAGGGACCGGTGGAAAGAGTCCGTGGGCTTCACACCCCTTGACTCGTGGATGTTCCACGCCTTCCCGTTACTACATTACGCCCCTTGTCCATAGATCGAGAGAACCGTCCCTGAGAATGGATCGTGACAGCCAGAATGAGACCATTTTACGAGAGGGCGTGATGGCTACTCTAAGGAACGACCCTTGGTGTAGCCATTCTTCATCCGGGAGCGTCTTGACGAGCTTCGAGTGTTTCCAAGAAAGATCGCTTTCAACGTGTGTCTGTGGCTATTTCTCTCTGACAGTTCCGAAAGAGACGAGGCTCTAGAAAATTAATGACGAGACGTTCATGAAATTTGTTGTCAGCTCTAGTAAGTATTTGGTTCTCCAATGCATTACCTTCGAAGGAAATGCTTAGAACAGAGCAGAATTGGTTGAAAAACATCGAGAAGATGATTGTTATTTTCTTCAATTTATCCCTACGGTGCAACGTATACATTATATTATCCAAGATCAAAATTTATTATATCAAAATAATATGATCCAAGTTTCAATAGGATTTTTCTCAGCAAATAAAGGCCTTCAAAAACAAAAAGTGACTGCCAGCTCTGAATTCACCTTCGGATACTCCATTTGGATTAAAGTTAATTAGTTTTTTAATACTTGGACTCATTACTTGTGAGTTTATCGTATTCGCTGTTTTTAAAATACTTCCTGCCTATTCCTGCTACACAAATCCCATTTTAAATTCTGCTGTAATTATATTATTTTCTTTGGGTATATTCTTTACTTGCGTAAACGCTCAGCACATTTTGAGCATTAGCATATTCACCAACTCTAAAACTAGGAAACGAATCACAGAAACATTTCCACCTATCTTAAAAAAAGCCGATACCTACCGCACAATTGTCTCGCGGTATAAGGCCTATAAAATCTTGATTTGTTTTTCCTAGAATTCACGACGCTGATCAGTACCTACTATATATGGTGAAAAAGTACAGCCTTTTCAAGTGCAAGGAATCTTAATGTCAATCGGACGTTCGGCAATAATGCATCAGGAGTGAGGAGACCGGGTTCCCCTTTTCGTTGTGAACACTTTAGAAATCGTCTTTTCATACCTTGTGATCTCTTCGGCCTATCTTCCTAAGGGAAGATACCTTGATCACTTGGCACCTTGTGCTCTCAGTCATTCCATTATACGTGGCTAACATACCGCGCTGATAGCAAAGGAGAATTTATACGATTCAACAGACACTCTAGCGGTAGATTTGCGTCCCGATGAGCACGAAATGCGATCAAAATATCCTCACACCAGATGATGGTTGGTCGTCAGTCTTTTACTCTATCTTTTCCTCACACTGTCTCTGGAGGTAACTGCCCCGCCTCTCCGTCCGTACCTACTCAGTGCACCGTTCTCAACGAGTTTAGCCCTCTTAGTGACGCCAAAGCCCAATGATTCGGATCTATGCGATCATTTCTGCTTCTACGTTTCGACCTGACCCCATGAAAATGCTCCCGCGCTGAACGAGATCCTCACATTTCCTGCAGAAGCTCAAGTCTCTGAAAACATCGTTGCTTTCAACGCTGGTTCACATCGTGATTGTCGTGCATCGAGACACTGCTGCGCCTCTAGATAACGATACAACGGATTCTCTCTCGGGTAAAATGAAGGATTCTTACATATTTATTGATTGATCACTTCCGCGTGATAAAATCGTGAGCCGTTCTTCTTGTTTTTGTCTATTTTGGACATTTATTTCAGAGATGAGATATCTAGAAACAGAAAGACCACCAAAAATGTTCCATGTGCGGAGTAAAAGCGTGAGGCTAGTTCGCCTCGGATGTAGCAGGTTTCGCGGCGCTCCCACGTGATGCAGATGTGACGTCTTCGTGATAACTGTGGTTGTGCGAGAATTTCGACCTCCGGAGGCAGCTGAGGAATGCGGAATCTTGAGATGCCCGTCGCTTTTAAAAGACACCGGCCGAGGCGACAGGGAGACGAAAGGACAACCGCTGCCTTAGCTACTTGGTACCGTTGTTTGATTTCGGTAAAGGCATTCTCTCGAGCTAGGTCTACTTTCTATGGCACTCTGAATAGTGCGTTTTGAGGAAGTGAATCAGAAAATCTCTGGGCCGAAACTCATGACTGGCCTCAAGACCGAGCAGGAATAAATTTGGCAACTAGCCTTCCTTTTCACTGGAGAAGGAACGCTCGGAGAGATGTCGAGTTGGCACACAGTTCTCTTAGGAACTTTCGAATTCGGCGTTTATAAAGCAATGGGAAACAGAGAGGATATTTGGCATGAGAACGAAGGGGAAGTCCTAATAATTGCCAGCCCCTCTGATTTTGAGAAATGAAAGTAAAGCGAAAAGTAGGATACCTAAATAAATGATTACAGGGACTCAGCCTCCCTCAAGCCCAAAACTTACGTTTTACGATACTGTTCTACATACATACATACTGTTTACATACTTCGAAATGCTATCAAGTTATGTCGTAGTTACAGTATGATATTACACCACCATTAGTAAATACTCGATGCTGCAATATTTCTCAAGACATTATGTTCAGGTTTAGACGTACAAATTCCTCTCATCCCTCTATCGAGATTGTATGTACTATTACTCTTGTATAATGTTGCTCCTAGTGTGATATCGTGGCGCGATTGTCATTAACTATCAAGTGGCATAACTTGCCTCATTTTTGGACGACAAATTCGTTCAGTGTACATATATTCTGTATTATTGCATTGCCCCAATTTGTAAACACGAGCGACATATTAGTAGCTTAAAGTCATAGAGATAACAACTCTTTCTCTGGTTCTCTACCTCACTGCGATTCACTTTTCCCTTGGTATGCTACCCTTTTACAGAACGGAACAGCGCAGAATTTTTTCCCACTCGGTCAATTAATGAACTAACTCTCCCCTTGTACTCCAAAAAAAAATGATTGCATTTTCGTGAGCTTTCGGAGGAGAAACATTAATTTGGTGGGGATCAAGAACGAAGTATCAGGGAAATTTTCTTTGAAAAAAGCCATTAAAAATAAAAGATCTTCATTTCGGGAAGGTGAACCGTTAGAGCACGTGTTAATGCTATGTGGAAGGCACGAACTTCCGGAAAAAAATGACCAACGATTAAGGAGAAGAAGATGGGGGAGGTCTCTTCCCGTACCTTCCCTTTCGACGCCTGGAGGGGAGAAGGAAAAAATATCGGCATTTGGTCGGCCTCCCTTGACGACCCCCGGACAATAGGTCACCGATCTCCCTTTCCGCCTGGCCGCCATCTCTCCTCGGAGGAATGAACGCGCCTCGGAAGAAGACGGACGGAGAGGGTTGACTGTATCGAGAGCGGCGGCGGTCGCCAGCTGGGAAAAAAGGCTGTTGATCTGCCGCCGCGAGTGGGTGGACGGTCGTATTATCCCGAGCGGGCGGACGGAACAAGGCTGCGGCGAGCACGCGGAGCGAGAGGTATCGGATGGAAAATAAAAAAAATAGAAGAATAGTCCCATGGTTGAAGGGATTTTTGCCTACGAGAGCGAAACGGGAGAATATAAATATATATATATATATATATTTTTTTTTTGCAGAGCATATATTTTTTTTTCTTTAATATTTTCCAACTGGTTGTGGAGTGAACGGAAGGGTGATGGAATGAAGAAAGGGGAGGGGACAACTAAGTAGTGCTCCCTTTTTCCTCGGACTCGAGAACGGGGGACGCGTCAGTCAAAAATTGCTCCTTAATTCGCACGCTCAGGCAGAATGCCTCCCGTGACGTCGGGAAACTCGCGTTGATGACGGAAAAAAAATATGTGAACATTTCAGGGACAGGGCAGCTTATTTCTTCCGTACCCCGTCGGAACGTAACGTTTCATTCATTTTGTGCTATTTCTTCCCGTAGTAAACGGCGATCACTACAAGCCAGCTGTTTACCGTCGCCCGAGGACACGGGATCTTTTGCTTCGGTCAATTTCCTGTGGAATTTGAAATAGAAATATTGAAAATGATTCGCACTGTATTATCCGTCGAAGGATGTGCTCCAATGTGACATTTGGCCAGTTAGTTATTCGGGGAAGGCATCCGATAGCTAAGGTCATTTGCGCTATTTTGGATATATGGATAATTGATTAGGGGTAGAAATTTGGTCAAGGAATGGAGGAAGGGTGAGTCAAACACAGTATCTGGATCAGCTTAAGTCCCATCAGACGGAGGGAGTAGAGATACCCTCTACACAACACTGAAGTGGGACCGGTATACCGATGAAAAATCACGACCCCAGCCGAGATTCGAACCTCGGGATGGGAATCCAGTACTCTAGCCACCAAACGTATGACGTATTATTCCTAGGTTATGAATGAGTATATTCACAGCATTGTAACCATGAATGGGTTATTTTCGTCCATTTATTATTCCTATGGAAATCACATCTTATTATCCAACCTACTTTTTCCCGAAGCACGATTAAAGGCAAAAAATGTATGTTAAAAGTCTTCTCAATGATTGTACATACCGCTGCACCTTGGAAGTACCTCTCCGTATCCAGAAAGAGAAAGAAGTAACCAGAAACGGATTCCCGAGCAGATGAAGTGAGATTTTTTTCATTTTATTTGACTTTATTGTATTTATGCAGTTTGACTCTAGCACTGAAAAATAATTCAAAGACTAATTTATGTTGTATTTACTCTGTAGGTTTGGCCTTATTCATGAGAATGTTTTGGAAATGTATTCCCGTTGCAACAATTAATATTTAGTCTTCAAGAATTTACAGGTGACGTTGGCCTTGTTAATCTGATTCTAGTACCTAAGGAAATTACGATTGATAAGCGTCGTGAGTTCACTGACTACGGATTTCGATCTTGTTTAGTTCGTACATCCGAAATTAGTTGGAAAATTACGCAGATTACAGAATGGAAGCGTATCTTGACGCACATATCCAATCACCACCATCTCGAATTTTATTTCTCCTCTTCGTAGTCTTCCTCTAATAAGAAGCGTAATAAGATTCGAAGACATGGCACGATCTGTTCACTCCGCATTCAGCTGGCACGCATGTACCCTCCACCATCTGCTATTAAATATCGTATCTATTTTTCTGAGGGGAGAGGATATACTGTGGCATTAACAATAGCACCCAAAGATTTGAGATCGGGACGCTTAAGTTCCTGGTAAGGTTTCACAGCACTGCAACAATGTATGGCTTTTTTTGGGATTCACCTTTTTATGTCTTAGGTTTTATGGTGTGTATTCCACTCCAAAAATTACGATTAGCTCCGAAGAAGATTAAAAAAATAATCACCTCCCTTTTATATCGAGTCTGATCCTTGTAATTCCAAGGAGAGTGTATAAAACGCAAAGGTTGTCGGTTTGGAGCCACGATATTTTATTAGAAATGTTGGATGAGCTATTGCCTCATTACCTATTGCCTCAGGCTACATATAAAGCAGGTAATACAGGTTTTTAAGTATTTGACAGCTGTTAAAATAGTTGCGGGGGCCAGCATGTAATGGTAGGGGAATTTAACTGTCTTCTTGAATGGCATGGGATAAAAAAGGACTTGAGTGACGGAAAATTTAGGATTCAAGATACACCCATTGAATTATGTTTTCTCCTATCGAAGCAAATTTTGTCTCTATCATTAAATCATGCATTAAATTTATTTGGCCTAGGTACTTTCGAAATTAAATATCTGTGGGAGAAAATACAATCTTAATTACTTAGTCATCTTGAAATTTTTATGATTGAGCTTGGCGTTTCGAGATACCTTCATCAGCATTGTATCCGTCTTCCGTGGCGCCCAAACTCTTCTCATGCAAGTGCATGTCTTGTCGTTTGTTTATGCAAGTTAGCGCTAGGCTCAGGTCCTTGATATTATCTTTAAATCCTTTGAATACGCTTTTATTAAACTCTTTAAATGCTGAATGTGGTAAGCACTTGGTGACGAATCTTTTTTCAGCTAAAAAGGACGAAAGCGAAACGCTTGAAAATCCATGAAAAACAACCGCTCCGAAATGAACGTACATTCACCATAATTTTAATATCAATGATATATTTGTGGATAGTCCCTGGCTGCTATTCCCCAGCTCCATAGGTATCCTCCGTATCTTCCTTCCGAACCTATGTCATTAAACCTCTCTTTAAATCACATCTTTGCCCGCCTTCATATTATCCAGGACACCTATTCTTTCCCTCCCTCTATCGACCTAATCAGTATTTCTTTACTTCTCAACACATTTACTTATGATGCCTTCTAATTTCTCCGATCTTTCCCGCTCATTAAATTGTTCCTCATTCGTTTTCTTCTCCATTCAGCCAGCATTTATCAGTCTTGTGCATCAGAAAAATGCTGCCTAGAAGAGTACCAATATGCTTACTTATCTGCAGTGCATAACCTGTAAACAACAGGGTGAGGTTCTCGTTGGGTTCAAGTAAACATTGCTGTCAAACCGACTTTTGTGTTTAATCGTGTGGTTATCAAGTTTTTTCTTTGACTGTTTGCCCATACTCTTCGCTTCGAAGTTTACGTCTTTTGAAATTTCTGATTAGAATATTTAAGAGTGAAGTCCACATCGCCGTGTATTGTAACTTTACTTCTGACAAACTGACAAAAGATGGGTAAGGAAAATGATCATGAAAATAAATCAAAAGTGCATGTGCAAGTATTCCGAAATTAAAGTGGTTTTGGAAAAATAAATCATCTTATTCAATGGAAGGGCTAAATATATATTTACCATGAGACCACTTGAGCTAGGAGATTCTTGGATATAGCGAGAAATATAGCGCTTCGATAAGTTACCACGTTAAATGAAATTGAGGTATTTAGAGAACGTGTATTCAGATTGACTTAGAATTAGATGCAGTTTTTCAAGAACGATTAAAAAGAAACAAAAATATTTTATCCCCTTAAGATCAACGCCATATGTAATCTCCGGATTAAAGACCCCCCTCCCCCCTCTATTTCATATTATTGATAACTTCATTAATAATTCGGTGGCTCTACTATCTTCTCATGTGCTGGAACGTCCCATGTCATCCATCAGTAATTCCATATCACTACGTAGATATGTTTGGATGATTTTTGCTGCTTTTTGTGAGCTGCGATTATGCACCTTAACATAGCTCAAGTAGTGCTGAAACCTCGGATCTAATCGTTAGTCTTCCTCTCGTTAATATTTCTAGAGGTAGGCGACAGGAGTGTATTGGTTAAGAAAGGTGGGGATTCCAGTATCTCCTCTCCAGTGTCGTTTCGATGAGCATTTTATCGCATGGTAGGCGACAGGTAGCGGCAAAGTAGACAGGTGAGCAATGTGCTTGATAAGTTTTAACACGTGAGTGGTGTGGTTAAAAACACATCACCGACAAACGACAGTAGTTTTTGAAAAGGGGAGTACAAACAAAACGCCGAGGTTTACACCAGCCTGGGAATTTGTTTCCTCCTACGACTTTTTATTACGTTTTATTGTGAGTCGCCGATTTCTAATCGATTTTCCTGCTTTCATTCAGTGTCATATTTTTTCAGACAACCGTACGCTTTGTCTGATTGTTTGCGAGGGGCTTGATGGGGACGAAAAACGTATTGGGGCTTTACCAGCGGCATGAGAAGAGGGCAGCGGAGAAAGCGGAGCATGGCATCCAGCTGCCGCCCATACGCCTGCATCGAGCTCTCTGCACCCGTCAGCCAATACTCGTGCAGGTCAATTACCAAACCCGCCCTTGACACTATTCCACTCTCCTGCTGTTCCGCGTAGACGGCAAAGAGTCCGTGCCATTCGGCTCAAATTTTCGCGCGCCTCCCCCCACTCCTCTCCTCAATGCCTCACCCCTCTCACGCGTCCGTTTTGAGGAATTTCTCCGAGCACTAAAAGTCACGACCGGGCTCGGGCGACGATTGTCTCTTGTCTGTATTCGGTACGTGCGAAATAAAACCTCTTTCAAACGAGTGCGAAACGGATTGGCCCGCGCGCCAGAAGGGAAATTTATTGTCGATAATACCACTCTCTCGCTCTCCCTGTGCTGTTGCGCCTGAAAGAGTCGACACTTCCAATTCAGGGCCTGGTTGCTCAACTCCTGTGTCCTGGTGGAAGAAGTGAGAATGAAAAGATGCGAATTTGTCCTCCGAGTTGAACCATAGTACGATAGAGCAACAGAGGGTGACGTGAAACATTTGGTCCCTGCCACAAACCTTAGATGCAGTTCGCAGGATAATCTGTAATTGTAGATATGTTCGCATTTCTCTAGGATTTCCTTATCATGGTCCAATGTTATTTTCCCTCTGTCTTAAAATATGTCAAAAAATATTACATATCAATGACTAGGGAACAGTCAAAGAGACAGTACTCCGATTTTTCGGTTCCACCACAAACTCTTATGATAAACCTATTTATTGATGGATCGTTTCTTTTGCATTCTTGTACATCAGTGTATTCTTGTCATTAAATTTAATACTAAATGGGGTAATGTATAGGGCTGTGGAAAAGTATTGATTTAAATATTTTTTAATCTGCTAATTTTAAAATTATCTTGGCACAATTCGTACGATACTAGAGAAAATCTTATTATTCTTACAGGACTAGACAGTGTATGCTATTGCTTGAAGAATTTCTAAAAAGCATCAAAATTTATAACTATATATCTCATAAATATATATCATAATTGCAAGTGTATATTTCATCGTACTCGTAAAATGAATTTTCTGCCATATTGGCTCACATTTAAGAAGGGATTTCAATTATCATGAGGAAGATTGAAATTCTTACGGTATGTACTTTTTTCAAACGATAACATCTTAAGACGTGCTTTTTTCAAAGAGTTGTAATGATTTAAAAAAAAATAAGCAAGCACATATGTTTGATCTCTTGAAATTCGAATAGAAAATTTTTGGGTAAACATGCCTATTTTCTACTATCAGTGCAAAGTATGTCATATCTTTGAGTTAATAGTTGCAAAAAGAACAAGAGATAATACAAAATAATAACTTAGGACAATAGATAATACAAAATAATAAGGAATGAATGCTAATATTTTTTAAATAGTGTTCGTTTGAAAATGATTTCCGATCCAAAGCCAATGTCGATTTGAAAATCTCCATGCGTATTCTGTAATTTTCAGAGGCCCTTATATGTCAATGGGTGAATAAAAATGTGATATCATGAAATATTGAATACTTGGCGACTATGCTTTATATTGATGAATATTGGAACCATACTAATGAATTTAAAGCCGAATTTTCATATCTTTGCCTTATTCGTAGGTGGCATTTTGTTTGAGTATCTTGCAAAATAAGAAGTAATTTAAAATTGGAATGAGGAGTAATTTTTAACTAAAGTGATTTAAGGTATGGTGGGAAATAGAGCATGAGGTATGAAAGCGTAAAATTATTTTTGAAAGGATTTCACAATATCTCTCGTGCAAGAGAAAATAAAACATTCCTGGCTTTTGCCATCCAATGCGTGTTTTAACTAATGGTCACCCAAGTGCTTCATATTCGAAGAATACAAGATGCCCTCATGATGAGCACGTTATCAAAAAATATCCCGGATATGAGAGAAAGGTAATGCTTTAAAATTTCTGCTTTTTTTAAAATTAAGTTGATGCAAAGGATTAAATCCTAGCATATGTCATGTCAATGCAGTAATTTTGTTGATTAAACAAGACTTAGGAGAAATAAATCCTCATTCATTCCTACCAGTCAAGTAGTCGCTGTAAAAACAAATGTTTTTCAGGACTAGACCTATTAAAAAGAACAAACCTTGGATGCCAACTGGCTGTGCATGATTTGAAAACAAAATATGAGGTCTGATTGAATAGTTACGTCAACTGTTTATGAGTGATGAGTATATATGTAAGAATCACAATTAGCACAGCATGTTATCTCTAACAATAATTCATGTGTATGCAAATGAAGGAACATCGTACTTTATTATCCAAAACTTAACCAATGCTTCAGCGGATATAATACGTTAGGTGAAAGACGTGCGAGAGCGAGTGAAAATTCCAAACCAATGAAATCACTACGGCTCAACGTTCAAGAGTTTCAAATATTTCCTGCATCCTGTTGGGCCGCCATTTTTGTTTCTCGTGTGGCGGCGAACAGGTGTTTTCAGGGTTGAAAGACTTCCGTCAAGGTGTTTATCTGATTAAGACGTCGATAAGGGTTTAGGTTTTTTTTAAGGTCCCGAAACAAAGATTCAAATTCTGTACATACAATAAACATTTAAAGTGTACAAGCTGCCCTCGTATTTGAAATGATTTTCTTGCAGCCTCAGGCGTTAAATTCGAAACTCTCTTCACAGCATCGCTTGGCGGAATTGCTTACGAGAGAAAATCGGGGCACGGAATATTGAACTGGAGATGAAAAACGTGAGAAAATCTGTCAATTAGGCGCCGTGAACATGCACCCGTGCTCGAAATGCCATGCCGAAGGCAGTCTCGGTCACGTCCTCCGTAGGACAAAGAAAATCTCCACCGCCGAACCGTTGGTCGCGTGGGATATTTCATTCCTCTCCGCACCCCACGCCGGGCCAGCGGGAAAGACAATCCACGTGTATTGTTTTACCTGTATCTTCGACCTCTTCACATCGACGTAGAGCCAATTGTCCGTGGAGAAGGCTATGGCCAGCAGCGCCACGGCTACGATGGCGGCTATCGTGGCCAGGGACAGAGTGACGGCGGAGCACGGCATCTTGCCCGGTTGAAGTAACTCCCTGCTGCTCAAGACGCTCTCACGTACGGCGTACTCCCGGAAGGACCACCTTCGATGAGTTTAACACTCCTGGAGTCTCCGGGGAAGCACTCGAGTAACACACAAATCACGTTTGCCGAAATAAAAAAAAAATTTCGATCGCGGGGTCCTCCGGTTAGTTCAACCTGCTCGTCCTCCCGATGGGTGAAGGAAGGGTCTCAAGGATTCAGGGAGTGGGAGGAGGAGGATGGGAGGAGGTGGTACTGAGAGGGAAAGAGAGAGAGAGAAGGGAATCCTTTATCTCGCCAGCATAGCCCACTGAACTCCGCTCGGTCTTCCGCCACGAACTCCGCTGCTTGTGCCTCACTCTCTACCTGACTGCACGGTGACTGAGAGGCCTGAAGAAACTCGCCGGGCAACCGTGCGCCGACGTCCCCTCTCGTGCCAAGCCTTCGCCCCTCCCCCCTCCCCCCTTCCACCCGGCTGGGGAAGGTCTCCCATCCCTCCGGAGAGCTTCCTGTACACGGCAACCCCCCGCCCCACTCACGAACCACTTCAACCCCCACTCCGAGAATACCTCCCCAACCCACCTCCTCCTCTCTTACCTTCCCTGTCCTCCCTCCCCCTCGCCCACATTCCGCCGCAGACCTCAAACCCCCCCCTCCCCTCATTCTTTCCTCTCTCCGTCCTCCTCGTCATCCATTCCCTCTTTTCCCATCCGAGGAGCCCCCAAGGATCTCCCTCCCTCCACGTTTCTGCACTGGGTGCCACCTCCTTCCTCTTACTCACATGTACCGTGGCCACTGTGGACCTCCTCTCTAACACAGAGCGGACGGACACGCACGTAAGCCCTCCCGGACAGCGTTTCCCCTTTATCGTCGTTCCACGTCATTGGATCGCCCGTTCAGGGGTGGACCTTGGTCAGGACATGTCTTTAGGTATTTTCGCGTACCCTGAGTAACGCACGTTCACGATCTCACTGCATGAGGGTGTTTCAGACGGGCAGGAAAAAGTTGAGCTTCTGCTCAGTAGTTGCAGCTCCGAAGTTTGTTATCCTTGCAACTACATCTGCAGATTTACTTCGGAAGTCACTTGGATGGTGCATGGCTTGGGGTGATTATTCAAGGGTTTCTCCATCTACATCTGTGCCTACGTAATACTCTGTGATCCACAGCGAAGTTGTGTGACAGGGGGTGAAATATCACCCTACATGCACTAAACACAGATCAACACATTGTCCTGCGCGCCACCTTTAAGATGCATGTCAGGGGGTGATCTTACCTTTTTATTATTATTAGTTAAAGAAGGTTGGCAATTTTTTTAAATTATGTTATTCCACCACATCTCGCCTGAAACGACTCTTTTTATGTGATCTTACCAGCTACGAAGAGGTAAAATGTTACTATTTTATGGAAACGTAGATATGCATTAACGATTAAGGTGCCAATAAATGGTTAGCATATTAATTTAGTTAGTAGTGTGTATGTCTATAGTGCATGCATGGTGATCTTCACCCGCACACCCTTGTGGTGGCTTAAATAAATTCCAACATTAATGTTTTCAGTGATGAGGTTAAAAACATTTTGCGAACGCAAACTACTATGGAACATAATCACAAAATTAGAGAAATTGATTTCCAAACTGACAGATTTAAAATGTCCTTTTTTCCTTGTACAATTAGGGATATAAATAGTGGTAAATATGTCCAATACGAGTGTATCAGTGAAGCACAGATTTAGAAACTAAGTGAAGGACTGAAAAAGCTACCCTGGGGCACACATCGACACTGACCATAATTTAGTGATAATGAAATGCCATCTAAAATTCAAGAAATTGAAGAAAACAAAGAAGAATATACATCTACATCTACATAATACCCTGCAAGCCACCACAAGGGTGTGTGGCAGGGGGTGATTGCTCACCAAACATGCACTACATATCATGCATAAAAAAGGAATAGTATTAATATAGTAGTCAGAACTACACTATTTAAAAAAGATAGAAATTGCAAAGCAAACATGCAAAAACATTCTGTTAGTAGGGTTAGCTTTAAGTACTCATACCAACATGCAGCTACCAATGCTATTCATTGCTACTCTCCGATAGGACATATTTACCGTTATTCGTATCTCTTATTGTGCGAGGGAAAAAGGACATTTTGAATCGGTCAGTTCGGCAATCAATTTCTCTAACTTTATGATTATGGTCCAGTCTGCCATAGTAAGTTGGGGTTCGTAAAATATTTTTAACATCATCACTGAAAATATTGCCTTGTAAACGATAAAATATTGTCTTGTAGACGATGCGGTAGTGTATAGGGGTATATCAAAAGAAGAAGACAAGAAATCGCTTCGCAAGAATTTAGATGCAATTCAAGAGTGGTGCGACAAATGGCAGTTAGAATTTAACCTTAAAAAGTGTGTAGCTATCAATTTTTGGAGGAGGAATAATTTGACAGAGCGATCCTATAAAATTAGTAACACGAAGATGAAAAGCGTTGAAACCATGAGGTATTTAGGTGTAACAATCATTAAAGATTTATCGTGGGGAGTACTCATCCGGGAAACATGCGGCCGATCGAAGAGAAAGGGGTAGAGGTAGAGGGGTAGGCAAGGTATCGTGTAGATGTAGATGTATTTTAACTAACGATCTGATAATGATTCCCAACCTAATTCTTGTATTAATTCTGATACACTACTAATCCTATCGTAATACCTTTTAACGAAGAGAAAGCTAGGATTTACATCTACATCTACATCTACATCTACACGATACCCTGCAAGCCACCGCGAGGGTGTGTGGCAGGGGGTGAAGGTCACCAAGCATTCACTACTAGCATGCAAGCAAGCAACTAAAGGGTCTCATGCAACTAGATTGTTAGTATCTATAGTATTTGAGGGGTTAATACATGCATCATGCACTACAGAATACTCTAAAATATTTCCCCTACCTATCCCTTTCCTATGCTGCCTATTCTGTTCTCTTATAGTACGGGGGAAAAATGCCATTTTGAATCTATCTGTACGACAATCTATCTCTCTAATCTTATTTATCTGGTCGAATCTAGCATAATACGCTGGTGTTTTCAATATGTGCCTAACATCTTCAGTAAAGCTATCCGATTGAAATTTCTGCAATAGATTAAATCTGAACTTTAATCTACGCTCTGATAATGATTCCCACCCTAATTCTTGTATTAATTCTGATACACTACTCAACCTATCGTAACACCTTTTGACGAACCTAGCTGCTCTACGCTGCACACTGTCTAGTTCTCTCATCAAACCTAATTCATTAGGATCCCATACACTGGCTGCATACTCAAGGTGGGGCCTAACTAGTGAAAAGTAGCATCGCTCTTTTGTCTTCTCATCACATTTCCCAAGTACTCTTTTTATAAATCCTAGCTTTCTCTTCGCTCGGCCGCATATTTCCCTTATGTGTCTTCCCCACGATAAATCTTTAGTGATTGTTACACCTAAATATCTTACGGTTTCAACGTTTTCGATCTTCGTGTTATTAATTCTATAGGATCGCTCTATCGAATTATTCCTCCTCCAAAAATTGATAGCTACACACTTTTTAAGGTTGAGTTCTAACTGCCATTTGTCGCACCACTCTTCAATTGCATCTAAATCCTTGCTAAGTGATTTCATGTCCTCTTCGTTTGATATACCCCTGTACACCACCGCATCGTCTGCAAAAAGTCTAAGGTTACTACTAACTACGGTACCCAAATCGTTTATGTATAAAAGAAATAGAAGCGGACCTACTACGCTACCCTGGGGAACTCCCGATGTGACTTCGATTGTGTCCGACATGATACCATCTATGACAACCCTCTGCTCTCGCCCACTTAAGAATTCTTTTACCCAACATACAACGTCTTTATTTATACCAAAACTCTCTAACTTCAAGATTAATTTGTCATGAGGAACTTTATCGAAAGCCTTTTTAAAATCTAAAAATATCGCATCAACTTCAGTACTGCTTTCGCCGTGGACTAAAATATCGTGTACGAATAAAGCTAATTGTGTCTCGCAAGATCTACCTTTCCGGAACCCATGCTGGCTGTTTATGAGTAATCCCTGACTATCCAAATGCCCCATGATCGAACTGACTACTATGTGCTCAAATATCTTACAAGAGATTGACGTGAGTGAAATGGGTCTGTAGTTACTAGGTTCTTCCCTATCACCGCTTTTAAATATAGGTGTAATGTTAGCTACTTTCCAATCCTTGGGTACTGTGTGGTTCTTTAGTGTTTTATTGAATATTATTTCTAGATAGGGGGCTATTTCAGAAGCTAATGTTTTATAAACTCTGGAAGGAATTTGATCGGGACCTGGTGCTTTGTTTTTACTTATGCTTTTTAACTGCTGCTCTATTCCGCGACATGAAATTTTTATTTCGGGCATTTGCTCACTGAAAGTGTTCGGCGGTGGTTCCACTGCGTTTTGTGACGATGAGTTGAATACACTTTGGAAGAAGGTGTTTAAAGTGTTGGCTTTTTCTACACTGCTGGTGACTCTGATTCCTTTATCATTTTTAAGTGTGTGCACTGTGGACTTATTTCCCTGAAGCTCTCTCACATATGACCAAAACGCTTTAGGATTGCTATCTAAATATTCTCCTAACATCTTGCTCTTGAAATGTGATAACGCTTGCCGACATGATTTCCTTGCTAATGCTCTCGATTTTTTATAGTTTTGAACTAGCTCATTTTTTTCCTCTACCGATAGACCCCGTCTGGCATTTTTCATCTTAGCGTGGCATACCCTTTGTCGCTTTAGTGATTTCCTAACCTCCGCGTTATACCACCTTGGCTCTGTATTATCACTAATATATTTACTTGGTATGTATTTATGAACTGCGTTACGGGTGACCTCAAGAAATTCTCTCCACGAATCCTCTGTATTTAATCCTTTGCTTTGTTCGCTGAATACATTAAACGCTTCCCTTAATTCCTCTTTCATACCGTCGTAATTTGCCTTGCCAAATAAGTACACCCTCCTCCTTGGTTTATAATGTCTTTCAACGCCTACAATAAATTTCGCATGCACTATTTTATGGTCACTAATTCCTGTGTCTGTAACTGTATTTAGAACTCTCTCGGGTATATTTGTTGCTAATAAGTCTAGAATGTTGTTACCCCTGGTCGGCTCTGTTACTAGCTGTTGTAGAGAATGTGTCGTAAAGGTGTTCAACAGTGATTCGCAATGTTCCTTATCCTTACCTCCTGCAATGAAACTACACGTATTCCAGTCTATCGAGGGGAGATTGAAATCTCCGCCTACTATTATTCCTCTATCATTCTTCCCAGAAAGTAATGTGCGTATCTCTGACTCTAGCTCTATTATAGAATTGACGTCTGCGTCCGGTGGCCTGTAATATGCACCTACATATATCTTTTTTGCGTTACTACTTTTACTTTTAACGGAACACCAAATACTTTCTACATTTCGCTCTGAAATAAGTTCTCTTCTACTGACATACGGGTCCTTCACAGCTATGAAAACTCCTCCTCCGTTTCTGCTTACTCTATCCTTTCTGTATACTGTAAAACACTTCGGAAATACTTCATGATCTGATATGTCCTTCGAAAGCCAGCTTTCTGTACCTACGATTATATCTGCATTAGTACTCTTAATGAGGTGGTGAAATTCTGCTACTTTATTTCTTATACTACGACAATTCACTACTATCACTGAAATTTTTTCTTCCAATCTGTTTCTCTCTTGGTGCTCCTTTCCAACTAAAATTTTCCTCGATAATTTTTTGACGGACAAACTATTTGGTCTACCTCTTACCTTTGATGAATTATCATGTTCGTTCTCTCCATGTGTTTTTCTCTGACCTTCTAAAACTACTCTGCATGTTCTGTCAAATTCTTGCACGATTTTTCCCCCGCGGATTGACCTGCACTCTGGGCTACCACCTGAGCTAAACCCTACGTGTATGCTCCAGTATCCTACTCGCTACCTTAGACGATGCCTCGTCCGTGTAGTGGACACCCGAGCGATTCAGGGGCACCCGACACGTTTCCAGCTCCGGCCCGAGGTCCAAAAACTCAGCTCCCTCGCTCCCACAGACTTCACGGAGTCTCCGGTTTATGCCTAAAACTCGGCTCCAAACCATCAACCCCCGATCCGTCCTAGGTACCAAGCTACATATAGTCAGCCTCATATCGATACCCAGACCTCCACGAACACGGTGGAACTCGGTGCATAGATCCCTTACGGAATCCATTACATCCTCGGACCCCCGTTTCGCGGCGTCGTTAGTGCCGACATGGGCGACTACGTGCAGCTTGGAGCAGTTAGTGGCACTGACCGTTGCTTTCAACGCCTTCGTCACCTGGGGCACCGTACCTCCTGGTATACACCAGGAACGTACCCGTTCTTCGTCACCTTTCCCTCGGGATTCACCACCTCCTTCCCGACGGGCCCTGGCACGCATCGAGTCCGCTACTCGGCGGACATTGGAGCTACCTATCACTAATACTCCCTCCCTTCCCTCCCGACTCCCAGTCGGCGAAGTCTCCGGAGGCGGAGCGTTCGATGCGCCGACCTCCGCCAGCCCATCGAACCTATTACTAACGGGGAAAGGCTCAGCCTCTGCCTCTGCATTTCCCCGTTTGTGTAGTGTGACCCCACGACTCCTCCTACGGACCACTTCCCACTCTCCCCCGGATTCGGAGGTAGGCTCCGCTAGAGGCTCGGGTGTGCGGGGAACGTCCTCAACCCTCCAACCCACGCCAGTGTAAGGGCTCGCCCCCGCACCAACGCGTGCGGAAGGCCTTGGCCGACCCCCACTCCCCCTCGACCGTTCCAACGTAGTCACCAGCCGTTTCACGAGAGAGCGAAGACTATCCACCGTCTTCTCGAGCTCATCGACTCGAGCCCGCAAGGGCTCGCTATCGGGTGAGTCACGGAAGAGGTTGACAATTGACCTAATGGGAGTCATCCTAATCTAACTCTAACTATCTCTCTCCCTTAGACTCGCAGCGGAGCTATCTGGTAAAAGAATCTACTATTTACTACACACTAATAAATAACTAACAAGGCTCTTGAAGAAACGAGCAAGCAAGCAAATACAGACCACAGATTATCACCAGAAAACAATTAACCCAAAGGGGACAGGGACTAGGAGTAAACTACACAGGTAGAAAAACTACACGGGTGAGTGGTTGCAAGGGTAGCGCTCGGTAGGGAGTCGCGATGGGAGGTGGGTCACGGTTGACCTTGGTTAGGCTGAGGTTTGGGAAGGGAACCACGGGGGGGGAGAGGGGGGGGAGCTCTGGAATGTATACGAGAGGAATGTAGGCTGTAGGATGCGCAAGACCAGCGATTACGAAGAGATGAAGCAAAAAGTGTCAACAGTAAAGCTAAAGTAAATGTATTAAAAATCTACTACTAAAAGAAGCAACGAAAAAGACGAGCTAAATTAGCACTAATCTAGGAAATATAAATATATCTATAAAAAAAAACACTATTACCGAATTATTTCAATGACAATAAGCGATTAAAAAAAACTGTATAATCTACTAGGTTAAAAAATAAGTTACGCAAACTGCAGAGATAGTATAAACTATAAATGTATAAATAAAACTTTATGTGTATAAAGCTAAAGTAAATGTATTAAATATCTACTACTAAAGGAGCAACGAAAAAGACGAACTAGATTAAGCACTAGTCAAGGAAATATAAATATATCTAAAAAAAACTATTATCAACTAAGTTCAATAACAATAAGCGATAAAAAAGATCAACTATATGAATCTACTAGGTTAAAATAAGTTACGCAAACTACAGAGTTACTATAAACTGTATATGAATAATAACACAAGTGCAAATTACACCTTACACGTTAGGATGGATTATACGGTACGGATTTATAAAAAGAGTACTTGGGAAATGTGATGAGAAGACAAAGGAGCGATGTTACTTTTCACTAGTTAGGCCCCACCTTGAGTATGCAGCCAGTGTATGGGATCCGAATGAATTAGGTTTGATCAGAGAACTAGACAGTGTGCAGCGTAGAGCAACTAGGTTCGTTAAAAGGTGTTGCGATAGGTTGAGTCACGTTTCAGAATTAATAAAAGAATTAGGGTGGGAGTCATTATCAGAGCGTAGGTTAAAGTACAGATCAAATCTATTACAGAAATTTCAATCGGATAGCTTTACTGACGATGTTAGGCACATATTGAAAACACCATCGTATTATGCTAGATTCGACCAGATATATAAGATTAGAGAGATAGATTATCGTACTGATAGATTCAAAATGGCATTTTTCCCCCGTATACTATAAGAGAACAAAATAGGCAGCATAGCAAGGGATAAATAGGTAGGTGAAATATTTTAGTGTAGTCTATAGTGCATGATGCATGTATTAATCCCTTAAATACTATAGATACTAACAATCTAGTTGCATGAGACCCAATAGTTCTGGCTTGTATGTTAGTAGTATATGCTTGGTGATCTTCACCCCCTGCCACACACCCTCGCGGTGGCTTGCAGAGTATTGTGTAGATGTTGATGTAACAAACCTAGCTGCTCTACGCTGCACACTGTCTCTCTGATCAAACCTATTTCATTCGCATCCCATACGCTGGCTATATATTCAAGGTGGGGCCTAAATAGTGAAATGTAACATCGCTTTTTGTCTTCTCATCACATTTCCCAAATACTCTTTTAATAAATCCTAGCTTTCATTTGGCTCGGCCGCTTATTTCCCGGATGTGCCTTCCCCACGATAAATCTCAAGCGATTGGTACACCAAAATATCTAATGGTTTTAATGCTATAGAATTTTTTTTTCTTCTACATCTACATAATACCCTGCAAGCCACCATAAAGGTGTGTGACAGGGGGTGAATTCTCACCAAACATGCACTATACATAGTGCATAAAAAAGGATTGGTATCTATTAATATACTAGTCAGAACTTCACTATTTAAAAAAGATAGAAATAGCAATGCAAGCATGCCAATACATGCTGTTAGTTTGGTTATCTTAAATTCCTTATACCATCATGCAACTACCTACTATCCATTCACTTGAATATATACTATTGGATATATTTACGGCTATTCATATCCCTACATATCCCTAACTGTACGAGGAAAGAAGGACATCATTTTGAATCTGTCGGTTCGGCAATCAATTTCTCCAATTTTGTGTTTATGTTCCAGTCTACCATAGTAAGTTGGGGTCCGCAAAATATTTTTAACATCATCACTGAAAATATTGTCTTGGAATTTATTTAATAGATTAAATCTAAATTTCAACCTGCGATCTGACAATAATTCCCATTTTAATTCATTTAATAGACTGGTTATGCTAATATAATTATCGTACCGTCCCTTTACAAATCTTGCCGTTCTTCGCTGCACACGTTCAAGTTCATAATATAGGCCGATTTCGTAGGGATCCCATATATTGGCAGCATATTCCAAATGAGGTCTAACAAGGGAAAAGTAGCTGATTTCTCGTACATAATCGTCACATTAACCCAATCCTCTTTTGATGAATCCCAGTTTACGATTAGCTTGACCCTTTATTTCACGTTTGTGTTTACCCCAGGAAAGATCATGTGTCAGTCTTATTCCAAGATATTTAATGGATTCCACGTTTGTTAATTCATTAGTACTTATTTTGTAAGTGCTAGGGGGAGAACTATTGATAGGTATTTATGTAGTATTTACTAGTTTAAAAAACAAACAGATTGTTCAGCTAATATTAATATTGCAATTGCGCAACTTAACATTATCTAGTTTGTCAATCTTTATTACTTGGCGTACTCACTTCACCTTACACTGAATATCCTGCCTACGTTTATGTATCTACTTATGACGTTACCTTTTTTTCGTGTCACTAATGCTATATAATCGCTCTATCGAATTATTCCTCTTCCAAAAAGTAATAGTTACGCACTTTTTAAGGCTAAGTTCTAACTGCCATTTGTTGCACCACTCTTGAATTGCATCTAAATCCTTACTAAGCGATTTCCTATCTTCTTCTTTTGATATACCCCTATACACTACCGCATCGTCTACAAGAAGTCTAAGCTTACTACTAACTACGGCACCCGAATCGTTTATGTATAAAAGAAATAGAAGCGGATCTACTACACTACCCTGGGGAACTTCCGATGTGACTTTGATTGTGTCCGACATGATACTATCTATAACAACCCTCTGCTCTCGGCCATCTACATCTACACGATACCCCGCAGGCCACCGCGAGGGTGTGAGGCAGGGGGTGAAGATCACCAAGAATTTACTACCGACATACAAACAAGCAACTATAGGGTCTCATGCAACTAGATTGTTAGTAACTATAGTATTTAAGGGATTAATACATGCATCATGCACTACAGACTACTCTAAAATATTTCCCCTACCTATCCCTTTGTTATGCTGCTTATTCTGTTCTCTTATAGTACGGGGGAAAAATGCCATTTTGAATCTATCAGTACGACAATCTATCTCTCTAATCTTATATATGTGGTCGAATCTAGCATAATACGATGGTGTTTTTAATATGTGCCTAACATCTTCAGTAAAGCTATCCGATTGAAATTTCTGCAATAGATTTGATCTGTACCTTAACCTACGCTCTGATAATGACTCCCACCCTAATTCTTGTATTCATTCTGAAACGTGACTCAACCTATCGCAACACCTTTTAACGAACCTAGTTGCTCTACTCTGCACACTGTCTAGTTCTCTGATCAAACCTAATTCATTCGGATCCCATACACTGGCTGCATACTCAAGGTGGGGCCTACCTAGTGAAAAGTAACATCGCTCCTTTGTCTTCTCATCACATTTCCCAAGTACTCTTTTTATAAATCCTAGCTTTCTCTTCGTTAAAAGGTATTACGATAGGATTAGTAGTGTATCAGAATTAATACAAGAATTAGGTTGGGAATCATTATCAGATCGTTAGTTAAAATACATCTACATCTACACGATACCTTGCCAGTCTACCATAGTAAGCTGGAGTTTGATAATAATTTTTAATGCCATCTGTGAAAATATTGTCTTTGAATTTAGTTAAGAGGTTATGTCTAAGTTTCAACCTACAGTTTGACAATGATTCCCATTTTAGTTCATCTAATAGACTGGTTACGTTAATATAGTTATCGTTACGTCCCTTTACAAATCTTGCCGACCTTTGCTGTACACGTTCAAGCCTTAAGTTTTAAGCCTATTTCGTAAGGATCCCTTATAATGGCAGTGTATTCCAAATGAGGTATCCCTCGCGGTGGCTTGCATGGTATTACGTAGATTTAGATGTAAAAGTGTGGCAGGGGGTGAACCATCACCAGGCATGCATTAACAAATTTTAGTTACTAAATGTACTACAGACTACTATAAAAATATTTAAATGCCTACTTATGCTTTTACGACGCTGCCTATCTTAATATACGCGGGAAAAATGACGTTTTAAATCTATCGGTACGACAACCTATCTGTCTAATCTTGTTTTTCGAATCAAATACAGCGTAATACGCGGAAGTTTTCAATATATTTCTCGTCATTGGCAAACATATTTGCTTTAAGTTTAAGTTAAAGATTTAGTCTACATATTAGATTCACGAGACACGTGAACTGAATGGGCTGTATTTGAAACAAAGTTCATTGTCTCAAATGCATTCCAGAGGGTTTATTTCTGACCTCAAGGTTTCCGGAAATTCCATTTGAGGTTGATTGATCATGTAAACCTTAAACGTGAAAATTAGAGCATATTAAACTAATTTGTTTGCCCATGGCGTCCGAAAACAACTAGAGTACCATTTATGTTATTACTCCCTCTAAGGGCTACACCTTCTTCTTAACTTTAGAACCTAGGAATATTGGTAAACTAGTTGACATTCTTGGTGTGGTGTAATCTCCTACCACACACCGATCTACATTTATACAATAACCTGCAAGCCATTGGGTGTATGGCAGAGGGTGAACCATCACCAGGCATGCATTGATGTCACCCACGTACAACTTACTTTGATTACTACAAAATGGTTTCTACAGCTAAATTTAAATTCTACCTTAAATGAGATCCAACTAAAAATAAAGCATTTTTTATGCAATACTGCTTATAATGAAAAGTCATCAACTTCTAGGGTTGCACGCCGCACGTATAAAAGTATTTGGTGTATTTTGACTACCGTGAAAAGCAATGATCTTGCATTAAGAATCATGCAGGCACGCAAAAACTCAAAAATCTACAACACGTGTGCTATTTTCTCCTTGGTAGTCTCGTGTTAATCTATTATTGTATCCAATCGAACGAGTGAAAAATGAATTTCTGACCATGTTGCACCCAACGTTGTGTTTCCTAGCACGGTTCAAAGTATGTAGATGTAGATGACGAGTAATATTCGAGACACTTGTAGAGATGACGCTGCCTCGCGCTAAGTTTTGATTTCTTGGCCCATCTTTGCTCATCCAAGGTCGACTTTGGCTCGCATCACTCCCGCTGAGAGGGATGATGAACATCTGGAATGTCACCCACTTGGCCCGGGCTGGCCCTGTTGATCGACCCCTTCCGACGTCCCCATCCATTATATCCCTTTGCAGCTTCGTCCATTTCCTTTGTGTACACGTTTTCCTCCCCCCTCATTCTGATTTCATCTCTTATCTCCTGATTCGCTCCTCTGTACCACCGACATCCCTTCCCTCCTCTCCATCCCTTTCTCTCACTCCTTACCCCTGTCTCCATTCTCTTTCTTACGTTAAGTAGAGTGTGATTATTTATAGGTTGCGGTTGCACCCTGTATGTCTGCTGCAATATATCTATCTAAATATACTCAGTACCTAGCCTAGCTAGCCATCTCCAAGGGGTATGGTAAGGCAAAATATAGTAATGCAAAATTCATTGTCTTCTATCATCGCGTGGCATATACCTTTAGGAATGAAGATGTCATTCAGTCTTTAGCAAAGGATTTAGATGCGATTGATGATTAGCTGTTACTTGGCAGCTACAATTAAATTTGAATAAATATATATCTACACCCATAATACCCTTAGGCAGCAGAGAAATAGCACCATAGCAAAGGGACAGGAAGGGGAATTATTTTAGAGTAGTCTGTATGGCATGATGCATGTATGAACAACCAATCCCTTAATTACTATGTAGATACTTACAATCTAGTTGCCTGAGACCCTATAGTAGCATGTTTCATGTCTATAGTGCATGCTTAGTGATCTTCACCCCCTGCCACACACCTTCGCAGTGGCTTGCAGGGTATCACGTAGATGTAGATGTACCCTGCAAGCCACCATAATGGTGTGTGGTAGGGGGTGAATTCACAGCAAACATGCACTACATATCGTGCATTTAAAGGATTTTTTCTTAACTTAGCAATTTAAAAAAAGATAAAAATAGCAATGTAAGCATGCCAATACATGCTGTTAGTTTGGTTATCTTAAATTCCTTATACCATCATGCAACTACCTATACTATCCATTCACTTGAATGTATACTATTGGATATATTTACGGCTATTCATATGCCTAACTGTACGAGGAAAGAAGGACATCATTTTGAATCTGTCAGTTCGGCAATCAATTTCTCTAATTTTATGATTATTTTCCAGTACATCTACATCTACATCTACACGATATAGTATAACATGGTAAGTTGGAGTTCGCAAAACATTTTTAACGTCATCAGTGAAAATATTGTCTTGGAATTTATTTAAGCGATTAAGCTTAAATGTTAATCTACTTTCTGGTAATAATGCCCATTTTAATTCATTTAATAGACTGGCTACACTAATATAGTTATCATACCGTCCCTTTACAAATCTTTCCGATCTTCGCTGCACACGCCTCAGTTCATTATTTAAGCGTATATCGTTATGATCCCATATACTGGGAGTGTGTTCCAATTGAGATGTAACTTGGGAAAAGTAGCTAATTTCTCGTATATGATGGTTATATTTTCGGTGGATCCGTGACCGTCGGCCGACTTCCAACGGCGGGCGCCGCTTGAATCCGGAAGGGAGCCAGGAGGATGAGACGGAAATTAAAGATGGGAAAGGGCACACAAATTCAACGCCCCACCAGTACCCTGATCTATTCCTGTCCATTCCTTTCCTCCTTCACTCCTGATCTTCTTTTCTCTCTTCGTCCAGCCTCGAACTAATCCCTTTGCGGCCTTTTAACCGCGATTTCATGATTCCTTTTTCTTAGGCGGTGGATTTATTGCAACTGTACCGATGACCGCCGTCGTAATGTGATACTTTAGGTATCAAATATAAAGTTTAAGACATATTTAGTGAAGTAGAAGCGTTTTAGAAATCATTTTCCGAATTCAATAAGAAAAAATCATACACATGATCGAAATTACGGTGAAGATACCTAGTTATTTAGGATGTACAGTATATCTTTTAGTATTCTTTTTCACGCCTGCATGAAACTCTTAAGCTCATATCGTATAAGTGTGATTGCTGTAGACATTCCCTCGCATACTTACGTGTATCCGCAAATATTCGTGTAAGATACGAGTGGCGTGTGTCTCGCATTGTAATAAAATGAAAATACCCGTATCGTATGTATACCTAACTGCCTTGTTTCTGTGGTGAAATTGGTTAGCTCAACAGTAAAACCAGTATTGGAGTCACTAACAATGGGATTCAGGAGCTGCATTTTACGCGAAGCTGGTTTGATTCCTTCGTGAATTGATTGGTTGAATTGAATCGTGATTCGTGAATTTGGTTGGCTTACGATCGACACAAATAATTTAGTTGCTAATTACAAAACTGCGTTCCTGACTGCATGCGCGCTGGGTATGGAGTCGCCCACTGCCACACACCTATACGGTTGTTTGTAGGGAATATGTGGATAGAGGTGAGTGTTTATGGATAAATAGTTTGGTTTCAAAATCTCCCGCTTCTGAGGACGTTTTCAGACTGTCGAGAGGGAAAGATTTGAGAAGGGAAAGGAAGGAGGGAGGCGAGAAATTCGGTGTCGGCATTACAGCCAGCCGGCTCTCAACGGAACGCGCCACAGCTTTACCGACCCACCCTACGGACGACTGGTGAACTTGGTGTGCTCTCCTCGTGGCACCAAGTTAAAGACCGGATTCTGTTGAAAAGATTTCTGTCGCACCTGGGAATAATATCTGGGGTCATGAAGAGCGATTGTTGCACTCGCCTCAGTCCGATTCTCGATTGAGATATTGGCATGCATCGGCTGCAAAGAGTAGAGTCACCAAACCAGGAAATGCGATGCAATTTCTTTTCGTGAACGTGCGATAATTTCTTTTCAATTTTCGAACTCAGGTAAAAAAATAGCGAGGTAATTTTATATATGTCGCGTTGTTATTCTCTTAAGTACCGCAACGAAGAGAGACTAGTCTAGAAAAGAAACTACGTAGTGTGATCTAATAATGACGGGAATTTTCGTTTTTCTTAAATAATATTTATTTATTAATCAGCATAAATTTTATCCCCTTCAAAGTAATCCCCCTTAAATATAATACACTTGTGCCAGCGTTATTTCCAATCTTGGAAGAACTTCTGTAACTCACTTACCATATGATAGAGTTCAGATCCTTCAGCGTTTCTGTTTTTATCTCATCAATGGTGGCAAAACTTCGTCCTTTCATGGTTCTCTTCTGTCTCGGGAATAGAAGTAAGTCACAGGGGGCCATGTCAGGCAAAGACGGTGGCTGAGGCAAAATAACGGTTTGTTTTTTTACCAAAAATCACGAACAAGCAGTGAGGTATGAGCGAGAGCATTATCATGGTGCAATTTCTACGAGTTGTTTTCACCTACATCTACACGATACCCTGCAAGCCACCGCGAGGGTGTGTGGCAGAGGGTGAAGATCACCAAGCATGCACCACTAGCATACAAACAAGCAACTATAGGGTCTCATGCAACTAGATTGTTAGTATCTATAGAATTTAAGGGCTTAATACATGCATCATGCACTACAGACTACTCTAAAATATTTCCCCTACCTATCCGTTTGCTATGCTGCCTATTCTGTTCTCTTATAGTACGGGGGAAAATGCCATTTTGAATCTATCAGTACGACAATCTATTTCTCAAATTTATTTATCTGATCGAATCTAGCATAATACGCTGGTGTTTTCAATATGTGCCTAACATCTTCAGTAAAGCTATACGATTGAAATTACTGTAATAGAGTTAATCTGTACTTTAACCTACGCTCTGATAATGATTCCCACCCTAATTCTTTTATTAATTCTGAAACGCTACTCAACCTATCGTAACATCTTTTAACGAACCTAGCTGCTCCACGCTGCACACTGTCTAGTTCTCTGATCAAGCCTAATTCATTCGGATCCCATACACTGGCCGTATACTCAAGGTGGGGCCTAACTTGTGAAAAGTAACATCGCTCTTTTGTCTTCTCATCACATTTCCCAAGTACTTTTTTCGTAAATCTTAGCTTAACTTTGCTACAATTCTAGGCGTTTTTGACGGATTGGTTCACGCAATCGGCGCATAACTTTCAGGTATTACACCTTATTGACCGTATGACCATATGGCAGCAACTAATGATGCTTTACGCAAATGAAATCGAAGAAAACAGTGAGAAGTTATTCCTGTTGTTATTTTTAATACACCAATATAATGAATTTAACACTTTGTCCGAATTGTTAGGGTAATTAGCTTGGAAATCACCATCAGATATAAGATTTGTGATACTGGCTAATTCCCCTGCAAAAATAAGGTGTGCAACCTGTCAGAAGGTGTTGAAAAGCCTTACTCACTATTAGACATTTGGTGATAAGCATAAAATTAGAGAGATTGCAAGACAGAATATACACATTGGTTTCTTCCACGTACAATACCTTGGACTATAGTGAATGCCATTGAAATTATCCTGAAGATAAATAATCGGAATAGATGATGTAGTTTGTAGAATTATTATGTACGTACGAAGAGACTATTTATGTATAACACATAGGGGTAGTTATTTCTGACAATCCCTCGCACGTCTGGTATGCGACCACTTATGTATTGAGTAGGAGCCCACCGAGCCGTGTCTGCCCCGCACGAATGTGACTATAACTTTTGATATAAGAAATGTCATTTCCCAAACCATTGATTTTACTCAACAGTACAACTAGACAATCAGTAATGTAGTTACTAACAACACGATTGTGTGCATGACGGTTGCGTACGCCTGGTGATTGGTCGCCCCTTGTCACATATTCTCACGCTGGCTTACGTGGTGCTATAGCACACGATACAACGTCGTATCATGTGCCATTCCAAGTATATTCCTATCATTTAAAAAGAAGGGCGTGTGCACTTTGACCAGATAAATATGCCGTGTATTTCCCTGTCATATCAGCACGATGGGCCGTATGAAATACGATGTCACCATTCACATTGGGATCACGATACATCTAGATTAGGGATGGGTCGGTTCCACTTTTTTTCGGTTCCGGTTCGGTTCTTAACTTCGGTGTTCGGTTCCGATTCTCGGTTCCGGTTCTTAATTTACCACTTACTTTGCATTGGTACATTGCAATGGTAAGATAAGATAATCAATAATCATTTTCAGAGACATACTGCTTGAAAAAGAATACTTCGTTATATTTTTGTGTTTATGTAATTTTAATCCATTTTTACCCTTTATGTGAAAATATTTGTAGAACTCAAGCACTTTTGGTTCTGTACTCGTTGCCATTAACTTCTCCTGTACACAAAAATAAACACCTCATAATATTAAGGGAATAAACTCCATTAAATAAATCTTTTGCTTAAATATTGCACAAATTAATAAATGTATACTTGAATAATATGGGAAAAGTGGTACTCATTTCAAATTTTTGTTCAAAAACACCAGCATTTTCACTATTTCTGGATCAAGTCTGTTTCTTTTTTTGTCACATATATTGCCAGCTGTACTAAACAGCCTCTCACTAAAAACAGTTGCAGGAGGAACACAGAGATACTTCATTGCTAAGCATTTCAGTCTTTTGAAGTTAGTAGAGAACCAGTACTGACTGATAATGACTGCATCGCTATCAGGACTAATGGTTTTCTCTGAGAGATACAAATTTAGCTCATCTTCAGCACTGATATTGTCTTGTGAAGGTCCTACCAAAGGAATCGAAAAAGCATTTTTATATTTCACCCAGATATTATGTGACGTAGATGGAACACGTGATGTTACTCTACGTTCCTCATTGGCAGGGCCCTGACAAGGAAAATTGGCCATTTGATCCAAAAGATTTTGTCTAGCTGAGGTTAGAGATTCCATATTCTTAAATGGTGTAGTCTTGAATCTAGGATCCAGAAGGGTGGCCATGGATATGATGTCATCATTCTCTACATTGGTAAATCTGAGCTTAATGGAGGCTAGGAGGTCAGTTTTCAACCCCTGCATACCAGAGCCCTTAGGGGCAGGAGCTTCCAAATGGTGTGTAATTAAGTTCAATAGAGGGATTACCTAAAAAAAAATACACCTTCAGTCAGAACATATGGCAGTCAGTACAACCCTTTTGTAAAATAATTTGGTCTTTTGGCATTTTACAAAATGTATTTCTTTAAACCATTTATCAACATTTTTAAATAATTAACTAAATAAATTACCTCTGAAACAGATGATGTTTCTTTGCTAAGTTGCAATGTGGCCGTTTCAAATATTTCTAATATATCTACTGCCACTTCAATTGTCCTCCATTCATCCGTAGTTAATTCAGAAGCCAGCCTGATGTCACATGAATTTGTGATTAGCACAATAGCATTTTTTTGTTCATGCATTCTTTTTAACATATGGAAAGAACTGTTCCATCGTGTGGGTTCATCCTGTATCATGCGATGCTCTGGTAGTCCCAGCTGTCTCTGACATTGCCGCAACATTTTAGTATTTTTCACAGAATGTTTAAAACTTCCTACTATTTTTCTGCACTTTTGAATGACATTGGTGACTTTAGGATTATCCATAAAACCATCCTTAATAACTAATTGTAAGGTGTGGGCCATACAAGATATGCTGTGGAACTTAGATTTATTCAAAGCAGCGGTTATGTCCCTCCCATTATCTCTCACCACAGCAACAGTTTTACTGTAGAGTCCCCAATCACTTAACACCTGGCTTAAAAAGGCTAGGAGGTCATTTGCTGAATGGCTGATTGCCACAAATGGAATAACCTCCAAGCTCTTATGCTGAAGATGGAAACCTAGAACTGAATCTTCAAAGAAGTGAACTGTCACAGCTAAGTAATCACTGTTACTCACAGATGTCCACAAATCCGTAGTCACAGCTATAAATTTAACATCTTCCAATTTTGCTCTCAAATTCTTCACTGTTGTTTCATACATCTCTGGAATCATTTTATTTGAAATAGTTTTTCTGGAAGGGATTGTGTAACGAGGCTCTAAGTGAGTAATCAACCTCCTGAAGCCTATGTTTTCCACTAGACTAAATGGCTGCAAATCCAAGCATATCATTTCTGCAATTAATCGTGTAATTGCTAGAGCTCGTTGATCTTGGTGTTTAAATTTTTTTACTTTATCGAAGACCTCTGACAAAGTGAGCTGGTGGTATGATGTTGACTTAGGCCTAGGTTTGTTGTATTTAGGATAATTAGCAGCCGATGTGGAAGCAGTTGGTAAAGACAGACTTTCAAGAGAGCTGCTGGTACAATGGACTTCAAGACTAGAGACTGGAGCTATTTCAAGTGGAAGTGTTTCAGCCGTAGTTGTAACTTTACCAGTTGAAAGATCCCTTTCATCTTCACTCAATTCTTCCTCAGTGAATCCTCAGGCACTACCTTGCGTGATTGATTTTTTTCACCATTCCTTCCACTCGCCTTAGGTTGGGTAGTCACAAACATTTTCATCGTAGTTACTGAAGTATCCCGTCTCTTAGGAGACAAGATTGGACTCTTCCCGCGAAAATTTATTTTATGCTTCTTTTCCGCATGCTTTTTCAGGTTAGAAGTGGATTTACATGCACCCCTGGAAATCAGGGAATGACAAATATTACACTTTGCAAAATTTTCATTTGCTGCATCAACCGTGAAGTATTTCCACACTTCGGAAGACATTGCGAAGGATTGAACCGCGTGAGTAAATACAGGCGTAATTTCACCAGCTATCGATATTTTTAAAATATCGATAGGTATGATAGAATATATCGATAGGTATGCCGTATTTCGATAGCACTTCATTTATCGACATGTGACTAAGGAAGCATTCATCTGAGCATATACGAAGTGCTAACAGTGCTGATTCGTACGCCATGGCTCTTGATGGTAACTTGGCACTACCTTGCGTGATTGATTTTTTTCACCATTGGCTTACAGCTCAGTTAGACCATCTGTGCGACATGCGTTGACATAAATTTACGTGTAACATTTCCGTCGTTTCAAAAGATTCTGCTTTCCTATTTCGTTTCGGAATCTTTCCGGTATCTCCAATGCCGTGATTTTATTTAACGGCGATACGTTTGTTAAGTATGATCCACGTAAGATAAACCGCGTGTGTACTTTCGACCACGGTTTTGTCATTACCAACACATTTCTCATAAACTTAAATATTTAAATTCGTATGTTACTGCAAATACTTAGTTGCACTCTCCCGTTGGAAGATAATACCAATATCAGCTTTTATATCCGACACGTGCATTTTTCTTCACGTTTCAATGCACAAAATTTTTTTAAAGTTAAAAATGACCAGTTAGTCCAACGTTTCTGTGATGATCTCCCATTTATAGTCGAGTAATCAAGAAAGCAGAATGGTCAACGGCAAACGGTTTTTGGTTACTTGGCTGAACACGACCCTTGCATCAAGGGAAGAAGCAACTTGATAAAACAATTTATTTGTAATTGACCGCATACCTGCAATTGCGGGCGCCTTTCATATCCGGCTATCTTTGCGCTGTCCATTTTTCAAATAGTCGATTGTCGTCTGCTATTTACTGCGCGGCGAAGTAGACAGCGTTCTCTTGCATGAGCAAAGTTAATGCTATTGTACACATGACTAATAATTTGCTGACTTAACGAAAGCGATGTCCTAAGTATGAATGAAATCTTATAAAACCTATACACTCTATATTATATAATTTACGAAAATGATATCAGGACTCGCACCTCCATAGGAGATGGACGTAACACATACCTATCAATCAGAATATCCTTATTACGGCGGTATTTCATCACTTACTAGAATTGGATGTAATAAAATAAATCGTATAGTCATTTTAACGACTGAATTAGAATAATTCGCGGCAACTTTGAAGCATCTAAGTACACTATTTCACCAGGTTTTAATGTGAAGCCTCCACTTTCAGAGTGTGTGCAGGTTTCAAATTGGTTTTCGCGCCAATTATTTCGGTACCGATTCTTTTTGGCCTCGGTTCCGGTTCTAAGCTCAAGAACCGGTGGAACCGAGAACCGAAGAACCGAACCGACCCATCCCTAATCTAGATCTACATAATACCCTGCTAGCTACCGCAAAGATGTGTTGTAGGGGGTGAACAATCACTTGACATGCATTATAAATTAGAGAGAATAAGTTTAATGAGATATTTCGAAAGTGATGCGATTGTCTTTCAAAAAAGGTTGTGCGATACCATTTAAATCGTATAGCTGTTTTCAACAATGCATTGAGATTTTGAGTGGATGAGGTAATCGGATTCCGAGGAGAAACATAAAAATTCCGCGAATGGAGATAATTTTCTCTTCAAGGTTTTCATCCCCTCCTTCCTTGACAAATGAGGATGCGTGGTAGAGGTGAGGGGGAATTTTATCATTATTATTTTTTTTTGGAGCTCAAGGTGTTGTGGTCCGGCATTGTCCCACGGCGCGACCTTCCCTGGGATATCCGCCTCGAATCTCTTTCTTCCGAGGGAATTCTTTTGTGGGGCGGTCGAATATCTTTGTTCGCTGAGTGGGACGGCGCTCACGCATTTTTGGGAATAAAGAGCTACGAAGTGGATTAACTGCGCGGAGGAAATGTTAATAATTCTTCCCTCACCCACAGTTTTCCCTGCTCCGAAAGGAATAGACTAGCTTTTTTTTGGCGGTGGGCCATTGTTCGCCCGTCGAACCCATTGCTTCCATTGTACCGAACTGGAAACGGATTAAATATAGTTCTCGCCTTCTATAGCCAACGTGTGTAATTTATTATTGCATTCGCTGGGGGTAGAACAGAGGTTGGGTTTAGAAAGATCGTGTGAAGCTGTAGTGTGATGTGTATCCCGAATTATATTTGTGGTAATCTCGTATTTAGGAATAATGTTTACATTAGAGCGTGTTTGGCAATAACTCACCCCCTACCACACACCTCGGGAGTTTTCGGCACGCGTTCGGCACTGAGCGGAAAAATGTTTGGATATCCAGTGGATGCAGACAACAGAAATCGATGTCCCAGCGATGTGCTCAGTATTGTAAATCTGCTCAGCTTCAGATTTTTTTGTGGAGATTATGACCCCTTGCATTTTCGGTGCATTGAGATACATGGAACAGGTTGTGAAGGATGTAAAAGAGAAGAATTACGTCACAATGAAAAGGTTGGCCGATAGAAGAATCGAGTGGAAAGCTGCGTCAAACCAATCCTAGGATTGTTGACCACTGATGATGATGATTAACCATGTCCGTAATGAATCTGCTTTACTCGACGTACTTAATGCCGCACTTAGAAGCAGCGTCAATACGTGCAATCATGTGATCATCTTAATGAAAATAATGAATTTCTAGCATGCGTGAAATAATAAATCGCGGGAATTAATGTCAACTGCCTTACCCGCCACATTTGAGCATGCCACTCTCTGTAGGGATTATATGATGGCAACTCATCACAGAATCATTGTGCCGTAGGCAAACGTTTTATTCTTGCTGAGAAAAGTCCGTGAGCAACGATGTTCCGCAGGAATAGGCTCTGCACTCGACATGAGAATAAGTTATCAGAGATGATGCATTTGGACGCGAGAGTGAATTCGGAGGAGAGAGAAGGTTTTGAGTCTTTTAAATATGGCACATCAACAGTATATAGTTCCTATCTTGACATTTAATACAATAGTGCCCTGGTACAAAAGCTGATGGGAGTTAACGTTTACGGATAAGTTGTCGAAGTACTTATACTTACGTTGTCGTCACTTTCCTCCCATTTGGAAATATTCAATCGTGGGAGTAGTATGTATGAATGCATGGGAATGGAGAAGGAGTTGTTTCCTGCGAATATCTTAACTGATTTTCTATGGCACCTTAATCCTTACGCGATGCACTTTTTTGCGCATTTCTCCTTGGATCAGCAAGCGCAATAACACACCTCGTGTAAAATTTCCTTTGGGCTTTGCTCGTTAGAAAATACTTTGAAGGCCGCGCTAATATGCTGAGAATTTGTGTAATAATACTTAATAGATAATACTTACATATAATTTCTCGCTAACAAGTACGTATTATCTGGAGTTCGGATTCACTTATAAATGATAACATTCTATTTCCTATCGGACGGCAATTGTTGATTCAAAGTTTAGCTTAAATTGATTTTTTGAGTTCCGTCATCATTTTTAGTCCATAATTTTTATACGTGGTGTTATAGCATTGCAATGAACTGAAATGTTTTGTTACTAAACATTTTGGACATTATTTAATAAGGTTCGATGAATTAATCAATATGTAGTGAGCGAGAAGGTCTAGTACAATGTTTTCCATTGACAAGAGCCAATGAAAAATATTTACGTATTTTTACACTAGTACAGGAGTTTATTTCAATAACTAGTTATGAAAAGGAGAAAACTGACAAGAGATATCGTAAATGTAAATAATAAAGTAGGAATAGGTGAGATGGCAGGGCAAACTTCGCAGGATGATGTCCTAGGCTGCCAGAATATTTTTGAGTGATAGGTAACTTCTTTTTAGGCTATCGAAATGATATCACCCACGTTCTCCCTTTGGAGAAGTATATAGATATTTGCTCTAAAGTAGAAGTCATTTCTCTTGATAATTTCTAAGCAGTAAAACTTATCCTCGTAAAATGATATGTAAAATAAGTATTTATATTCGTTGCAATTCGTTGCGGCGCTCGATATTTTGCAACGTAAAATTCTTAATGACAAAATAAAAAATATAAAAACATAAACTTCATAATGACAAAAATATATTCATATTGTCGTGTGATGTTAATATGAAAATTTCAACCTTTCAATTGTGCTTTGCATAAAATACTAATGACATAATTTTTGACAGTCAATATAATTACTTTTCGGTGTCACTTAAGAAACAAAGGTTTCGTACAAAATCCTTTGAAAAGGGAAATTACGCATCTCGCCTAATGTCTTTAATTTTTACGTACTCGTAAAATTTATGCACAGGCATGCTGAATGATTTTATGACCAACAAAAGTATCGATGACTTCGGCAGTTATATATCATCAAATCATCATAACAATCAACCATTGATCGACGTTATGTTTCGCTATGCAATCCACGAAAGAGGCCTTTAGTAATAGGAAATGAAACAGGATTTGGAGGCAATTCCTACCTATTAAAAGTGGCAATAAAAATTGAGTAGTAATTGGTGAATCATGATTCTGCGAACAATCCTATTGCCAAATTGTGTTTTATGTCCTCTGAATTTTAAGGTCAATTCCCATCGTTAACACAAACCCAGGGGAAAACGGTTGCATGAGAGCGCAAGATTCGTGCAGGTAGCTGACGGAAATCCAGCCGATGGAACTTTGGCTCTGTTGGAGAACTGCTACATATTTACTGGAGTTATAAGGTATCCCTTAAAAAGCTGCGCTAATGCGAAACTAAATCAAATACTATTTTACTCGATCATTAACTGCTGTGATTAATTTAAGGTTAACGATAAATTTTTCTAAGTTGCTAACATTTTGATTTATACTCACTGTAGTGTTCAGTCATCATTGTAGTCGTCATGCCGTGGTTCAAGACATGCCAAGGCGAGGATGCATTTCAGGGTTAATTGATCGCATAGGTACTAAATAAACTCTTGGTAAATGCAAGCAAACGTTTCATTACTAAATTGTAGCGTAATACATGAATCATTTATGCCTACCAAATGATTATAAACTACGAAGGAAAATAATTTTTAGAATTGATTGTTAGATATTTACAAAATGTAAGCTTCAAAGGAACACATCGATAGAGTTCTTGTAATAATGGGGGACCAAATGTGTAGGTGGCTGCAGTACAACCTCTGGTGAAACCCAAAAGAATCGCTTCGCTCGCCGGGACCAATTTTTAACTCTGTGTCGTTTATCATCCAGTTTTTACAGACAGTATTCGGAACAGCGATATATGAAGCATTCTGTGAAACCTGAGAGACTAAGGCAGTCAAACCGAGGGCGCCAAGCGATTACTCTGCGTGAAAAAGTGGCAAGACCTTCACGTGTCTGGTTGCCCGAATCACCTGAGGCACTCAGACCGAACTCGGAAGATCTCTGGACCACCCATTGAGCGAGGACTGAGACGCCGCCATCGCTGCAGCGATCCGTATAGTTCTTAATTGCAGTGAAGCCGGAGCCGATAACGCGGAAAACTCAAAAGCATCGAATTAGGAGGTGAGTGGAGCTCTTAAGGGAAAAATATGAAAACAACTGGTGTTTGATTTCATGAAGTTTTCAACATCACTCAGTTAAACTCATTTACCGAAAAACTTCTCTCGACTTTTGGATATTTCTAACTGCTTTCCGAGTGTAATCGGTGGGATTTCAGTCGAACGATGACTATAATTTCTTAGCAATTATAATTCTCAGTGCTTGTGCAGAGCAGGACGTAGTTTTTACTGAGGCACACTCTCAGCTGTAATTACCATTAGTCACCAATGTTCATTAGGATAGCTTTCTCCCTCTCGTTGTCTAGAAGTTTCCCATATTTTTCCGCTTTCTTCCTAAGTCAATGACATTTTTCTTGCTAATGTGCTAGACACTTCATTTTGATCGCAACCATTACTGGGTCATAGCATCAATACTCTCTTTTTTTAATAAGAGAAAGAACGAATCGGTGGCTTCTCTCGTCTGAACCGTGAATCAAAATAGGCATATTCGATTGAATCTACGTGGAAGGCAACTTACTTCGTTGACTTATTTCATTTGTCCTCGTCCAAAACTCGACAACTGTAAAACTTTGTGAAATATCAAACATAATTTGACATCTCGGTATTCTATTGGTCATTAACTTCATTGCTGGCTAATCTCGTTAGATATAACATTTCACTAATACCCCGTGGAAGTAAAGGTCATGTAAGAGTACCGGCGTATTCCTCAATGAAACATAGCCATAGATTGGTCGGTGAGGGGAATTGGAAAGGGGAGACCATCTAATTTTGAGTGGAACGCCTACCTTCACGGTACCCCTAATTTTCTTGTCTCATGTTAAAATACATGAGTCAAGTTCTGAACGTTAAGAAATGTTAATTTTATTTGAAAATGTGATTTATTTTCCCTCTCTGTCCAAGCAGTTACATATTAGCATATCCTAAATAATGATCGTAGGATTTCTCCTAACCCTTATCTACGCGTATGTTTCTGTAGTGACTCCTACTCCCCGTAGACCTCGCTCCGATTCGATATTTCTCTGTCATTCTTCCATATCAGTTTTCGTTCCATTATTGTTTTTCACAGCCAGTGGGGCCTCAACGTACGCTCGACATTTCTTTTGAGCGTGCCCTTCAGGACGCTAACTTCTCCCATTCAAGCGCAATTTCTTCTTCAATTACTCCACCCGTCCGTTTCGCCTACTTCATCACTACATTCAATGAAGTGATGGCAGATATTGATTGATTCTTAGTCATTATCAATGATTCATTTTCACTCATTTCATCCAACAGGTACCTAAAATTTCTCAAACGCTTTTCAATTCGAGCTGCGGATCTTCTCTGGAAGCTTCTAGCTATGATGAAAAAATATGGATAGTCACGAATTTGTAAGCATTCTTGAAACGAAGTTCAGTATTTAAAAAACCTTCTTTTTAATGCAAAAAACCTATATCTTTTGATTACTCCCATTGCCCTATCCGGTTCATTTCCTCACTTTCTGCTGACGGCAAAGAACACCGTCAAATATACACCATATGAATCTTGATTTGGTACCTTGCAGGCCACATGTGAGGGTTTGAATATTATATACGTTCAACGCTCATTTTATTGCATGAAACTCAAGAATCGGTTACGTGAAGGAATTCATGGTATGTAGTAGTTACTCGGTAGAGTCGACCGACAGCTAAGGCCGTATGCCTGATAAGAAAGGTGGGTATTTCGTTAGGGGATGGGGTTTTCAGGGAACGGTGGAGAGAAACTTGACGCCTGCTCGCGGCGAAAGGAGGCGCTAAGGGGTCCAGGGTCTCTTACGCTCTCACAACATTACGTTTTCCCCCTAGAAAGGTCACGAGTACCTATATCTCGAAAATATTATCTCTTTGTTTAAACTTTTTTTTGCAAATTTAACATTTGACTTTGAGGTTTGATATTTTCAACATATTTCAACCTGTTAATCTTTTTCCGTGATGCAAAGAAATTTAGTTTTTTCCATAACACTTTTAAGAAAAAGGATTTTTTTCCTTCGCCGAGATATCGGCTCACTGGGCGTTTATAGGCAAATATAGGGAACCGATATATCGGCACCTTGAGAGTCTAAGGGTTTTCGTCAAGTATAGGGACCGGTTTGCCAACGTAAAATCTCTGTCTCTACTGGGATATGGAGCGAGGCCTTCGGGATTAGAAACCACCCCACTAACACCCCAGGAATTCTTTTACGTTTCCTATCAGGGCCATTTAAATCACTTTCGGAAGACAGTAGGTAGCCGTGAGCAATAAAGTAGGTGATGTATTTAAGTATGATGTCATTACAAGATTCAGTTGATTGATTTAACGAAGCACTGTGCGGGCACGCATCCCCTCGGTTGTCGGGGGATATCAAAAGTTAAGAAAACGAATTTTCGGAAGAAACAAGCGAGAAATGAGTGATGGAAATCCTTGCGAAAAGGAAAAGATAAAATAGCGACACGATAAGGCATGAGATTAGTAAGTGCTAAGAGAACAAAGATTCGGAAAAAGGAGCACATGCTACGTGTTGAAATGCCATCCATCTATTCAAATTAACTTTAACCCGGGGAAGTTGAAAGCATGATTTTTCACTCGAAAACTTAATAAGGAAGACTGATCCGGCCAGAACTTCAACAATAAGCTTTTATCTTAAGCATCATTTCAATCTTGACATTATTTTAAATATTTTATCACTTTGTTTCTATAGGCTACGGGGACGAGGTCGATTCAAATATTCCTTTGTCTTGCGGTGTTTCGCACGCTAATTTTCTTTTTAGGTTATGAGGATATTTTATCTCGCCGAGGGTTTTAATAATTAATTTTAATTTCTTGAAACGGCGGAATTCAGGAAACGCGCTTTAATATTACTCTTCAAATCGTCACTTGACAGATATGAGTCACCTCACGAGAGGAGACCCAAAAAACCAATAAAATATTTTTCGAAATTCATATTTGATTGCAAAAATTTCAGGGGAACGGTTGCGCGGGCTAACAGAAGAAGTATCACATACCTGCGCTTTTCATTCTGCTCGTGGGGGATTAGGTTGATATGGGGGATGGAGTGTTGGACCCCCCATCTCAAAGGCTTGGTTCGAATTGCGTCGAGATTTTTCAGTGGAGTCCTGGTCTGTCCGTGAGAGCTATGTGTAGAATACTTCAGGTTTAAGTCACCCTTTTTTTAATTACCAGTTGGATGTGACGCAAACGTCTGTGTCCGGACCCCTAAGCGCCTTTCGCTAAGGGAAGGCTAATGCCCACAATGGGTTAGTTTTCACCCTTCCTCCAAATCCTAAAAATTCCTACCTTTACTACCACCCCCATCTACTTTTTATGGTGCAAATGATCTCAACTGTAGGCTGCCTCCCATAATGTCTATAATAGTAAATCATCTTTTTTCGTATTTATTCTGGAAAGACGACCAAAAGCTTAGGTCTTTTGTGCCATTCAGGATAGGTGAGTTATTAGGTAGAGGTTAGGAATATTTTACGGACTGGGGTAATGGATGATAACCTCTCATTGGCATTTGCCTACTATTAACGACAGATGTCAAGGGTTCCATGGTTAAATATTCCATCCAGCAGACAGAGTAAGTGTTCTCCACTCAACACTGGTATACCACTGAAAAATATCGTATAATCTCAGAATTCAAAACCGAGACTTCAAGTGGCTTACCAGTAATCTAATCACCACACCAACCTAATATTACAATTGCTACAGAGCTTTTTCTTTTTGTGTTCATCCTTCCTCATAAATTTTCTGATTTCTTGTAGTTCTTTATGGTGTTTAATTTTGGTAGGCTCTTCATATGTCAGGGCTGAACTTAATGGCACCAGGTGCACCCCACTTGGTTTCATATTGTGGGCCAATCTTTAGATACATATTAGTCCAAGTAGCACTCAGCTGAACAATAATCAAGTTGATTTTGGTAATTTTTTCAGCATTTGGTCAGCTATTGCCACATTTTCTAACACACATTAGCCCATTATCACCAAATTTCCATTCGCTAACACTATTCTCAATACTCCATTTCATCATTTTCTTCCTTTTACCAATTCTTCTGGATATGTGGTTGATGCAGTCTTGCAAACCTGTACCAAGATTGCGGCCATTGGATATTCTAGTAGTTTGATCAGTGGGTATTTCTTGTTGTGCAATCAACAATTCTTTAGTCTACTTCCCAGTCCTTTCTAGGAGATAATATAATTTCTCACTATGGTGTGATAATATCAGCAGTGTAAGACATGTTGCTCCAGAAGTCACCTGCCCCCAGCCATTTTTTTTCACACAAGTTTAGACCTACCTGACCATAATATATATATTTGTAAAGCAGCACTTCCCCGAATGTGGCTTCCTGCAATGCAAATTCTAATTTACGTGATTTCCCTATTTGCACCAAGCTTCGCCAAACACGATATGAAGCTTCGATTTTATGCAGTTTGTGTTGAATTTTTTTTACAATTATTCCCGAGTAAAATCAAAACCTGATAAAAATGAGTAAACAACCTTAACAAATGATTTTACATCACCATGGAGATTTAAGTTTTTTTACTGCATGCTCAAACTGACCCTCAACCACCAGCACAACATCAACATTTAGTTGTTTATTACTCTCTTCTTGATATTGATAAAATTTCCTTTCGATGCAAAAAAAGGGTCTTTGACAGATTAAAATTACATTAGTATTTTGGTGTGAAGCATTACCATTTCATCAGTTTAATGTTTTAGACTAATCTATAATGTACCAGTCTTGTATTCTTCCTATGCACCTATTACGAAGTGTGTGCTTTTCTCCTAGTTAATTTATCAAAAGGGGTTCACAAAGACTAGGTGAAAAACTGCTGATGAAAATGCTCTTGGGATGAAAAGGAAAGTGTTATTTTTCCATGCTAAACTTACATTATTGAATAAACTTTGAGAAAAAAGTTCAGCCTCATGGACGCTATGGTGTCAGAAAATCGATTATAAGGACTATGAAGAAGACAAAAGAAAAATTCGTACCACTGTTAGTTAGAGTGCATCTGCTAATACCTCCTATGTCAGCAGGCGAGGAGACAATGGAATACTTTTAAAAATTTGGATAGAAGGTCAGGCAAAAAGTATACTTCTTCTGAAGAACCTATTATTAGAAGTAAAGTACTTTTTATATACATAGATTTATAGCCATTTGGAACTGCAATATGGAAATCAAGAACTAGAAGGATTTTGATAACAGAAAGAAAAACATGAGCCAAATCCACAAAAATAAACTTTATTACGACCTGGGTTTCACTGTATTACAGCATCGTCAGGTAGCATATATCTAAGATGCACCAACACATATATGAAAAAACCAAATTGGTGGGGGGGAAAGGGAGGGAGGAAAGGGGAGGAGCGTGGGAGTGGACGGTTATTGGTGGTCAACAGAAGTAACCAATGTGGGGAAAAAAAGTGTGGGAGACGTGGGCAGGAGTGGGTAACAGGGGGTGAGGTGGTCACAAAAGAGTGGCAAATATAAAAACAAAAGTCTCGAAAGGTTCCTTTGAAGACAAGATCTTCCCAAGAAGGTGGTTGCAGCACCGGAACCCGTCCGTTGGGTGCTCCATTGAGAAGTCGTAAATGTGGGAGGGGCAGACCCTGGGTGATGCCCCTTTACAAAGGGTGTGGAATGCGATGACTCCCTTCCTTGCTGTGGGTTGAGTGGTGCCGATGATGGGAGGCCTCCGTTTGTTTGCCCCCTTGGTGAAGGAGCTACAATTGAGTGGGGCTCCCCCACCCCTGTTGGTGGAATTCGGAGCAGCTCCTTGTCAGTCAGATGTCCGTCCCGTGGAGGAGTCGCAAAAGATGGGCCCAGAGAGGGGGAGGTGGCTGGGGCCCCCCTAATTTGGTTCTTTCATATTTATTTTGGTGCATCTTAGATATACCCTACCTGACGATGCTGTAACACAGTGAAACCCGGGCCGTAGTAAAGTTTAGTTTTGTGGATTTGGCTCGTGTTTTTCTGTGTTATCATGTTTCACTTCCACTTCATATCGCCTGAATCTTCAGAATTTGTTAGAAGGATTTTCTATTGAAAGTAGCCAATGGTAGTTGATAAATTTAAAAACAATTTTAGCTCCATTATTTGAGGATTGTTGGAGAATTTGTGTCTACTGATCGTGAAGTAGCCCCTAAATTCCCAGCTTTATTCTTAAAACCTTATCGGAAGATGTGATAATTGACCTCAACAAGCCTTTAAAATCCATGTAATTAACCTATTTTGGAAAAAATGCCACTTCGAACATGGATTGCCAAAGGCCAGTGGTTGACACCTCCGTTAAGGTAGTTCAGGACAGAGTTACTTTTCTCTTTTGCACCAACATGGCCATGGGCTTTAGAAGTAAACAAATGTTGGTGCATAGAGGTGAAGAGGGCTTTTAAGGGCAAGACCTTGTCATTGACTGCATTTTGGATGAACAACTGGTTGGCCTAGGTCACAGCTAGACTATTTGAGGTCAGGTTTGATCATTCCTTTGTTTGGTATGTGAAAAAATACTTGAAAGAAAAAATCCTACATTTAACTCCTGCTGGTGGATAATGCACTATGCCACAAATTATCCCTTGCTGCGGGTCACAGTAAAATTAAGGTGAAGTTCTGGCCAAGTATTACTACTTCTGTTTTGCAACCCATGGATCATTGGACTGGATCATGGATCTTTGCTGCATTTAAATTGTATCTAATCAGCAGATGTTTTGTCAACATTCTTTCCATGTCGGAGATGAATTTTTCCCTTTCAGTGAGTGACTGCTGAAAAAAATTAAAATAATTAAATATATGTGTCTGGGACGAAGTGTATAAGAAACAGGGAACTCTTGGTAGAAAAACCTTTGGTGTGATGTTGTGCACGACTTCATAGGGTTTCCTGATAATGCCAAGGAGTTAAGAGAATTTGGGGAGGGAGACATTTCAACTTCTTGATGCAATTGCAGTAGAAAAATTACTAGCCTAATGAAAAGGAACTGATTGCTGGTGAATTGTATGTGCTGGTGCAGTTGCCAAGCAAAGATGGTGATTCGGAGCCTGAAAAGTCCTCATAACTGATACTCTTCTAGAAAAATTATGAAACAGTTACCGTTTGAGTTCAATCCATCAATTGAAAAATACCTTGCGTTCAAAGGTGCCTCAAGAGAATTCAAGTCTAAAGCGAATTGTTATCGGTATTTACGAGTGGAAAAAACATATTTTTCACTTTTAAAAATTGAGTCGGCTTCACGTAAAATTACATGGCTTCTTAAACTTTTGATTCTGTTTCGTAGTTAAATGTGTTTTTGTTTACCAGAATATACTGTTTAAATTGTTTGAGGAATGTGAATTACTGTTTTTTAAAGAAACAAGAACATAGGTACTCATGAAAATTATGGATAACAGGCCCTTAAGGAATATTTTTTTCCACCTTAGAATGGAAACTCCTTATTCCCTATTGGTCAATCCAGATTTGCATAATTTGGCATAACTGCAGAGCGTAACTCCAGAATTTGAGGAAATTTCCATGTAATTCCCTTCATAATTCCAAAGCCTTCCCACTTTTCACTTGTTGATGTTGTTCCTACATGGTATGAACCAAAAGCTGAGGTAATGTGCTCCATTAAGGATAAATAAGAAATTAGGAAGGGGTACAAATTTTTCTGTGACCAGAGATAAGATTCCCAATGGCAATAAAAAAGAAGCCACAGATTAGTACCTTAGAAGCTTAGGCATGTTTAAATTTAAATATGTATTTATTGAAATGCACTTAGATAATATGACAAGAATTTGGATATTTTTTACAAAAATATAAAATGAAGTGACAATAATTTAAGAGGAAGGTTTTTTTTAGAATGAAATAATGATTTTGGCATGATTACATTCACCTCTAACTGGGCATGTCCTGATTAGGAATAAAGTTTCCATCAAAGTTTATCATGCTCGGGTTATATTCCATTCCTTTAAAGGGAGAGCCTTCTTGGTTCCAAGCTTTCTTTAACATTTCCGCAACAGGCTGTGAATAAAACAGGCAAATTAAAATTTGCATGGAAGAAAATTCAATCATTATTTATAATAAATAATAATACATAAATTTTTATCTTATGCCAAGGATGCCACATTTGCAAAACCCTTAAAGCATTCTTGACCAAGGTAAAATTAATTACCAATAACTGAGTAGCACACAGATAATTAACTGAATTTCAAGGTATTTCTCCTCTTCAGCAATTTGAAAATTGTATACCAAACCTAAAGACATTGATGATGGATACAGTGTCAACAGTAAAAACAGCAACTGAATTCAAGATATACCAGTGTTACTAGCAGAATTAGGTTTTATTAGGTGAAATGGTTGAGATTTTTTTCTGAACTGGGAATTGGTTTGAGGTTTGCAGGAGCCACCACATACATATTTTGCCAGGGACGTCAAAAGGCTTTTCCAGCCTGAGCCAGGTTTACTTGATCTGATAACATCAGTGAAAAAAACTATTTCCTATTTGAGATAGCTGTAAAGATTTTACTTCATGCTAATGATTTAAACCATAAAAGTCTTTTTCTACTTCAAACTGATGAAACCTTATTTGAATGAGGGAAATGAATCTATTCACTATTTTCCACAATTCTAACATCACTCTTTGGAATGAAATGTCTGTGACTTGCCTACATGAAGGAGCTCTGTGATCAAAAAAATGAGGCTGATAGAATAAAATGACAAGGGCTATTTTAAGTTTCAATAAACACTTTGAATGCGGATGGCATAACATTGATGCCCAGGGTATATTCCGACAACAGGCGTATAGCATCATATTGACGCCACACCATTATATCTCTTTCCTCCACCTCAATCGTGATTCCGCTCAATTCTATCTTTTCTTTTGATGGTTCTCCACCCATGCACAGGATTAAGGGAACTTAACATGCTTTCTGTTTTAGAATGCACTCTTATTTTTTTGTTTTATGTTTAATTGAGTATTTATTGAAATTGGAATTGTTACAAGGTTAATGAGGAACTAAGACACTTTGAAAATTTGCATTCACGAATCAGAGGATACAGCATATAGGATACCATATGAACAAGAGCAATGAATGAACAACATGATGCTTAAACTTAAAAAATTGAAAAACCTAACTAAAGAAAAAGGAATAATTTCTTTCACTCTGACTTGATAAAATTGATATAATATATATGTATGCACTTGAGGGACAGAGACAAAAATTTTTCTATCCCAACAACACTTTTTAAACCACAAGGCAACCCAAATGTTAAGTGTCATTTACTTGATGACGAGGATCCAGCTCCCCATTTCTTTTCCTTTGCTCCGCCCACATAAGCTCCTGAATTTTCATTTGCTCTTCCTGTGGTAAGTCATCCATTGGCCTTGTTGCATCAATGTTCTGCAGGTTAATTTTTTCTTCACCAATCAATAGTGCATCCCACCAGCGCTCTTGGCATTTTTCTAAATGTATCTGAAATTTTAGCATTTGAAGTCATGATTTTCAAGAGAGTATTAGCATGACAGAAGTATTGAATTATCCTGTAAATGTTAAAGTTAATTGTTGCATTCCTGAGAATAGAGCCATTTGCATTCATGATATGAATCAGAACTCCTGCACTTACAAATTTTTTTAATGATTATCATGGCACTTTAATTTGTTTTGCCCTTTTTAAGAAGTACAAGACTTTGATGAAATGTAATTTTAATACATATGTTACATTCAAATCTGCACAGTATAAGATACACTATGGCAAATGAACCAACAAACAGCTGAATTAACTTGAGGGACTATATTGTACATCTGTCAATTATACATAACTTTCATTCCTATTTATTTTTTAGCTAGGGGGGCTATGTGGAATACTTAATTGTAGTACCAATCAAAAACTATACCATCCCATTTAAATGGGAAAAAAATAAAAAAAACTGCTTCTATTTCTACTTTGGCACAATTTATTAGCAATTTTTTTACATAGCACACAATAAGGGAACTTGTATTGATAGTAAGGCTAAGTCAATTTGTAAAAAATTTAGAGGAGGCAACTGACAGTGAATGTTGTTTATGCCCTTTAGGATAGGTGAGTGATTGGATGAGGGTAGGAATTTTGCAGGAAATGGAAGAAGAGTGGAGTGAAATAGAGTGGAGTGAAATAGAGTGGAGTGAAATCAGCATTACCCTACTCTTAATGAAAGGCACCAAGGGGACCAGGTTTAACATCCCATCTGACGGATGAAATACTTAACCTGACACATTCTCAACCCAGCATCCAAATGGTAACCAGAATACCAATGAAAAATCGACCTTAGCTGGGATTGAAACCCAGTCCCTCAGGATAGGAAGCCAGTACTATTGCCATTTCACTAACCAGGTTCCTTTTTTTTAAATATACCCTGATCCTTATTTTTAGTAGACAAATTCCTTACTAATGCAATAAACAGAATCTTGATTCTATAAGGCGTTTCATCTAAAGACTAGTTGAAGGTATCCACAGTACTCAAAGGGGAGATAATAATTATTAATTACTTTAAAGTCACTATTAATAGTTATGCAAGTTAGATACATTCCTATTCAAAGTCTATGATGTATGCGACAATCTGTGATCTCCTACTTCAATTGCAAATGTTCTATAAAAATGGCTACTCAAATAACCAATATGAAAACACTTTCTGTAGATATTAATGACTACTTCCCATGATCACCTCAGTGCAGTATGAGAAATTTTCAGAAACTGCATACTTCATATCAATCCACTCTTGACATTGACATGGAATTCATGAGCATGGTCACTACACACTGGTTGCTCAACTGTAAAACTTTTGCATGATAATCGTGGGGGGGTGCTGTTGTCGCAACCTTCCCCATCCTAAAGTTCATTTTGTAACTAGTGGTGCTGCTAGTGTGCACAAAGTATCATTGTTCCCTTGAAAATAAGCTGCAAAAGATAGGCGTAAACTCAACCATGAGGCACAAATTTGTTTTTCACAGTAAGGAAACATTTTGGTTTCCCGGAACCCGATTTTTCTATCTTAATATAATTAGGCATTAGTGAAAACATGGAGCTATTAGCACAGAAGAATCACATGTGAGAACATTGTAATGACTTAAAAGAAATTCTGTGCTGTCATCCATTGTGGTCTGTTGTCCATCTAGCACTACTGTGAGTTTACGACAGCAGGACTTGTTTTGTGCCTGGGTGCAAGATGGGATATAGGATGATGAGGAAAAAGAATTCCAAACTGGGCAGGCATGAGAAATCCCCACTAGCTCAATTTGTTTGCCTTGGACAAATTACCGTGCCTTACCATCACAGCAATAAATACACTAGATGTGCAGCAATTATCACATATTTAGGTCTTTGGCAAGAATCTTAGCCACTATTACGATGAAGTGTCTTTTAATGTTTCTAACAAATATTTGGAACATAATATGATCGTTGCAGCTGAGATTTTGAATACTAGATCTGGTGTGTGTCCCACTCAAGGTGTGTAGAATATATCTAGTTCCCACTCACAATTTTCACTTCGGGACTTTTTTCATATTGGCCGATGGTGGCTTGCTCTGCTTTGTGATGAGTGTTGTCCACCGGGCACCTCATCATAGTTGTGATTGCAATGGGCCAGTTACTGAAGTAATTTAGAGTGGAGCTGAGAAGTTTAGTTCATGAAGAAAGGTGAGAACCAACATGACATCCCATTAGCAGCAAAATTTCTTGAATAAAAAAAACCTTCGACTCAATGTCCCATAGCAAGTTGCTTGTAAATTAAAATTGTATGAGTTGCACGATAATTAACACTATTAACACTAGAAGGATGGGAGGGGTCATTTGACCCATTTTTTTGAAATTCAACTTAACTTTTCTCTATGTAAAATATTTTTAATTTATCTGAAACTTTTTTACTTTGTTCATTTTGGTCTGAAATTTTATAAAACAGCATTAAAATTACTCTAACATTATACCTTAATTTTTTACAAGAGGTTATACCTAGGACAGCTAGGAGTCATTTGTCCCATATCTTGTTTTCGTAGTATATCTTCATATTCCTCTTACTCTTGTCTCACAATCTTTTATGAATATCCCTTTACTCAGCAGCGAGGTGGCCCAGATGGTTAGTGCTTGAGTTATGGACCAAGCGGTACCTGGGTTTGATTCCAGGTGATGCCTCTGAACACCCACAGCAAAATCCAAGCTCAATAATTTTCTCTGTACCAGATCCTTTTGGGAAACCACACGTGGGAGGGAAAATAAATGTCCCCCTGTATTAAGTTCACTTTCTGATGGTACTTGTGTGTAGGTAATTTTCTTATTATGCAAATCTTATATTTTTATTGCACCTGAGAAATCACATGCATTCGCATGGATGTGTATCTTAATCCAAGAATGGTTTAGAAGGATTTGAGAACTGGTATGAAATATTATGGATCGTCAACCCCTCATCCTCTTTTTCAAATGGTTATTTTTTCCCAGCCCGGATAGCATATGCACTCGTCATTGCTCTTTTTTCCGGTTTTTCGCACCTCCGCCGTGTGTATGGGACACACCCTCAGTAGTGTGTACCATATAGCACCAAGTCCTATATCGTATGCCAAAATGAATATTCAACATTCGGCAATATTGATCGTGCACCTCTTGTTGGTGAGTGACAGTATTGTAAAATATAATGAGGAGCATGGGAAGTTTCATAATCACAATTGGTTTTTGTCGAAAGAGGATCTTCTTATAATTATTGCACTGACAATACTGTCTTGGGACAGCAGAATTTGGCTATAAAAAGATGGATGAAAACTGGGGCCAAATAGGTATATTCTCTAGTGCAACACCTTGGGATTGAGTTTTGAATATAATGAAACATTTACTTTTCAAATCAAATCGTTGTAGGAAGCTAAGGGTTGATGAATTTTGTTTGGCTTCTGCACCTTGGAACTAGTTGGTTACAAATTTCGAGCTGGCTCCATGCCTCTGGACATCGACTGCAAAATCCAAACTGAGTGACTTTTTCTGCACCAAATCTTTTACGGAAACCACAAGCAGCACAGGGAAAGTATATGCCCCCCCCCCCTCCCCAACCCCTCTATGAATTTCACATTCCAATTGTATTTTTGCATGTGTAATTTTCTTACCATGTAAATCTTTTATTTGTATCGTACTTCCGAAATCATATTCACTCCCATGGATTATCTTTATTCAGGAATGGTTTTGAGGGATTAGAGAACTGGTACAAAATATTATGGACCGTCGACCTCCATCTTCTTTTTTGAATGGCTGTATTCGTTCCTGCCTGAATTGCAAACTCACGCGCCCTTGCTCTTTTTGTTCAGCCCTCCACCGCATGACTGGGACACTGTCAATAGTCATTTACTTCCAAGGTCTTTGCCGCATGCCAAAACGAATATTCAAGAGGAGGCGATATTGAGCATGTTCCACTTGGTGGTGAATGACAGTTTTGTAAAATGTACTGTGGAGCATGGGAAGTTTCATAATCCTAATTGGTGTTAGTCAAGAGAGGATGCTCTTATAATTATCGCACTGATGTATGGATGCGGTTTGTTGGGATGGTGACATTTGCAAAAAACAGTTGGAATAAAACCTGGGGCTAAATATATTATCTAGCACAATGCCTTGGGATCGATTATAGAATATAATGAAGCATTCACAACTCAAATGGAGGAGGACTCGTAGTCTAGTGCTAAAGAGAGATAATTTTTTTTGGCATCTGCACCTTAGAAACATTTTCTTGCTAACCTACATGCTGCTGCATTGAAATGCAGGTGACCTTTTATGCAGTATTCGCGGAACAAACTGTGCAATATGACATGTAGGTGGCTGATTCATGTTTTTTCCAATACATTGGATATGACCTCGATTAATAGTTCAGTACTGTAGAAGGAAACAATAAATTCTAACCTTAGTAATGAAAAGATAACCAAAACAATAGTAGAAAACGTGTGAGGAATCTTTTCTGATGGAAACTCCACCATCATGCACCAATCCAAAACGCAAAACTTCATTAGATATCACTTTCACGTCTCTATAAAGAGCACAAAATAGAAAATGGTGCCAAAAATATTTTGATGAATGTATGCAAAAAGAAAACCATGTGCCTAAAATGTGATGATAACTAATATTTTGGTATTTTTATATCAGTGAATCCTAAATCTTCATATTATTCTCAAAAATGTTTGAAGTGAAACTTTAATAACTATAAATAATTGCAGTCTGTATGATTTTATTGACTATAAAACTGAAACCATTGAAACCTGATGCCCATTGACTATAAATTAGATTAAGATTTACATAAGCGATTACATATATATGTATAACCACCAGAATACCTCATTAAATGCCTCGTGGTATAAGTATTACATAAACACCAACACCGCTACAAGAAAACAATCCATGGGAATGCATAAAAGATTATAATTTGGTAAAACGAAGTTAGGGTCAAATGATCCCTTGCCATCCTTCTAGGTAAAGCGATACTCCCATCCTATGTGTTAACAGGGCTAGGACCTAGCCACGTTGACACACCAGTTCCTGTGAGATCACCAAAGCAACGTAGGGCCCGGACAGAGGCTGAATGAGTGACCCTCCTCCACACCTCTACCACGGTGCTTATGTCCCCTGTCTGCACGTGGCAGGTACGTTAAATGTGGGTTGTCACAATGGATCTAAAGAGGTCTAAGTGCCAGGGCTCCAGAAGGTCCCCGCCCACCCCTCCAATTTATTTTCTTAATTATAACACTATTAACACAAAAATTCAAATGTAACAATTCTCTTCCAATCCTGATGGGGACCCTTGTAGCAAATGGAAAAATGTGCAGTTGATGGATAGTTTTACGAAGACAAACCATGAAAAAAGGCTAATGGTAGCTCTAAATGGATTTTCCTTGATGAAAATATTCTATTTAGTCAACCACTTTTTTCCAGCATTATTTATATGCTAAGCCATTCACATTCAGATATTTTCAAATGGTTGCCATCTAGCTCTAGTTCCATTTTTTCCCGAGTGGCAGTGAGCTGTAGGTGAAAACAATCTCACTACATGCAGAATGTTTTGGCAACACTTCTGAGGTAGAGTCAAGCGACCAGTATCTAGTTACCATGTTCTTGAGCATCAATGGAAACTTCTCTAAATCAACCAAGTAGATGTTGAGAAATAGTTCAACTAGTAGGGCACAAGACAAATAGGCTACATTGATATGCATTACAATGAATCACACAACTAAAATATGTATTTTTATTTTCATATATGAAGCCATATGAAGCCATAAAACACTGAAAATTCCTATGTCGCATGAGATAAATGTAATGCCATTTCTTAGAAACGTTAATGTTCTTAACTTATGTTCAATGAAATTTGTACCTATTAGGACTAACATAAAGAATATAATAGCTAAGGAGAAGGTGAGGAAAACAAAGGGAAGAAATGAAGTTATGTAAAAAAATTAGAGGAACCAATAAAAGTAAATGGTTCATGGATTAAGACATAGGGGATTGTGAAGATGGTGTCTATTAAAGTAGGAATACATTGCCATCTATAAAGTATGATACAATGACTTCTGCCTAAGAGTGAGATTGAATTGAAATTTTCAGACGAAAAAGTGAATTCACAAGAAATGTTAGGCGAAGACTAAAACTAATGTGTCTTCCACAATCTGAAAGCAAAATTTGAATTTTGAAACTATGTACATAGCAAAACTCAGCATCACAACCAATGATTTTTCTAAGGAACGAAATTGGGGTTCCATAAATTTTTTCATCATCACTAGTAATACCTGAACAGATGAGCTATATCAATGACATCTTCCTTAACCCATTCGCCTCTTAATTTTCCATGGATTTTCTGCCCTTTAAACTCTATTTAATTTTCTGAAAAATTTCACGGAATTTTTAAATTTTTTTTTGGAAATTAAAATTATTTACTAATTAAATATTTCACAATTTATTTTCACCGAATAAAAAAGAAGACTTGTGGTACATAAAATCGGGAAAAAAGAATAGCATTAGAACATTGAATTCCATCACGTGACCAGCGAATCACCGGCTCTTTACCTTAAGGCAAAATAAGGTAGACCGGCGAATCGCCGGCGCTTTACCCCAATGGGTTAAGGAAAGTTAGGTAAAAAAATATGGATAGGGTGTATGTTCTCCTCACTGCAGAGGAAACCTCAGTATTTCTCCTAAGACCATATTAATCTTTTCCTGACACAAACAAATAGATCTATAGCCAATAATGTTTTATTTAGTCCCCAAGTAAAATCAAATGTCCCTTAACATGATTTTCAACTGATTGGCCTTAAAATATCCTTCAAAACTTGCTTTGAGAATGCAGGCAGAAACCAAGTATCCCTTCCTTTTATCACATTGCTCCTCAAAATGCTGACATTTCTGCTCAGGAAGTTCACCCACAAGAATAGAGAAAAATGATTTGCAAAGGTAATTTCATAGAAGTTGTTTTCCTGAAAATGTATTGAATGTTCTACATTTGATGAATATGATACATATAAAGAAAACTAATGCAAGAATTTTCGAAATATTTGTCCTGTCATGGTACATCTATATTTTGTAGTTTTGGCACATGAGAATGGACGAGTGGAAGTGGGCGGAGCATAGAGCTTCCTTTTTAACGCTGTAGGTGGCAGTGTTAGATTTGTGGGAAACGTGGGAAACGTCCCGAGCCCTTTCTGGTAGTAACAGTAGTACAAAACGGTACAAAACGTGTAATAACATGGATAGCCTCGTGGGGTAAAGTGCTAAAAGAGTAACAAAACTTTAGTTTAGGTTCATGTTTGACTAATATCGGAATGAATGGAAGCCCACGCATGATAATGGAAGGTTTTCGTCTTATTATATGCGGCTACATGAAAGTTGTTGGGACGGGGATTCTCTACGAGGACGTCGTTGTAAAAGCGAGACAAGAAAGTTATGCCTTAATGGAAATAAATGATCTTAAGGCATGATTAGAATTAGTGTATGCAAGGTATGTATTATTCCATTCGAAATGTCGTTGACTTTCACTAAAGATATAAATCATTTTCAGTTGTTACCCGACGCAAATATTAGGCTTAACACAGGCTGATATACACAGCCACAATACAAAATCAAAGTTCACTCTAAATGTGACGCAATTTTGAATGAATAAAGCTCATAAACCTTTGAATGTGGTTGTGAAGTTTTAAAATAATGATGCCAGGCTCCCTACAAATGGCCAAAAACAAAGGAAAATGCAGGCCTCGTATGAGATACGTGGAACAGGTTGTGAAGTATGTAAAGGAGAGGAGTTACGTCATAATGAAGAGGCAGGCATATAGAAGAATCGAGTGAAGGGCCTTTTCAAACCAATTCTATGATTGCTGACTGATAATGATGTTTGTTTTTGTATTGCTTTGAGATTCCTTTTTAAATTCTGCTTGTGTTTCCGTAATCTTCCTTAACGAAGCCCATCACTTCATTGTTCCCGGGATGAATAAATATATTTTATCATTATCATCAAAGAATTGTAACACTTGCATAAATGAACACTTATAGCGTTTGATCTTTACCAGTGTAAAATACCACATAATTTGCTGGATTTGTCTTTTTGTAATGAGTAATATGAACTTGGTCACGTAGGAGACACCAAGGTAGCCTAAAACAACTAAATGAATGTTCAACTACGGCAAAGAAAATGAAATTAAATTCTAGCTGTCGTACAAATAAAACCAAACGATGCACCCATGCTTTCAGATGGGTGCAATGCTCTTTTTTAGTTAGCCGATGTATTAAAATGTTCAAGGAATCCCTGAAAAATTTTGAAATGCTGCTTCATTGGCTAGTACTATTCTATACTGATCATTCGCAGAGGCTAGGATTTCATCCCTAAGAATTTATTACTTAAGATTTATAACTTCAATGGGTGAAAAAATAGTTGCTGCATGCACCTAACTCGCACAAAAGTCGCATCAAAATTTTCAAAGTAGATTTACAGAGCATATAATCACAGAAAACATCTCACAAAAAAGAGAAAGTTAACATTGGAGTTCCACTGAGTTTCATTAACTCATTGTCGGTAAAATTTGCAAGTTAATTTCTTTTTTCTGCATTATATAGCAATTTCACTTAATAAATTCTGAAGCTGCACGTTTAGCAAAAATCTCTATTCAAAACGGATACGTACACAAACGTGCGCGCAAAAATTGTTGTAAAGTTTACAAACGCAGTGATGGGACGAAATTTCGATTGCGTTGCCCTAAAATTTCCTCACGGAAATCCTCCTCTCTGAAATGGAGTGAACATACCCTCATGTGCTGGGATATTTTTGTTGTCACGCCGTATCTTCACATCGCAAAGTTTTTTTAAAGGTTCTTCCTTTGAAAACGAGTGAAACGAAACCTTAGGCGTAAATGCACTACTCTTGCACCCGAGCACGGGATAATACTGCACAATCACAAAGCAACGCGCTTTCTCAACCAAGAAAGAACAAGTGCTTCAAACACAAACGGACGATAAACAGAAGAGTCCGGGCAGGAAGGGTAGGTAAGCCCGTTAGCATGTTTCCCACAAATATGCTGCATCGGTCACGTGACCTTCGCTGTGACGTTTATGGGCGGAGCCAAGTCCAGTCGTCCATTATTGGTAATAGTATTTCAGTTTCAGTTATCTCCACCATGCCTGAAAGCTTAGGATAACGTCGTTCACCCTATCACACTTTTCAGCTTTTAGTAAATAAGTGAAATACAAAACATGACTGTTTATCAAGTCCACTGCTGTTTTCAGCCATTTCAGACAATTTGCTAAAAAACATAAATTTTCAAATGAGTCAACAAACTGACTTTAAAGAGTAATTTTAAAGTAATTTCTCCCCTGATCATAAATATTGATGGCTTGAAGGATATAGTTGTCCCATTGCCTGCACTTTGTAGCATGAGTCATACTTATGTTTTGTTTCTATGAGCATGTGGTGTATGAAAGTTTTAATAGCAAAAGCATCGCATTAACATTTTATGTAATTTAAAAAAAAATCTTTTATATTACATATGCTAATCTTGAGCTCATATAATTTACCAAATGTTTTAGCACCTTCATTCCAAATAACATAATACTATTCTTAGTGGCATGGACGAGGTCTGATACCAATAAGGAGTGAACTATATTCTGAAATAGCACAGGATAAATTGTCACCATATATTAGTCCAGGAGGAGCAATCCATGGTGGCCCAAGTGAAAAACTAAAGAACTTGGGGTAGAGCCATGCCTTCTTATCATGCTTTTGTATTTAATTAAAACTACATCCATACATAACTTGTAATCAAGAACCCTCTTCACTGGTATCAAGGTAAAATTACCAGTTTAAGAAAGGATATAAATAAGACCTGGGGAGTGTGCTTGAAATGTTCGACATTAACCGTTTACAGCCCAATGCTCCCATTTGGGAACAGATTTTGAAAAATTCATGAAAATTATATTTTACATCTGTAATTGCTTTTATGCCTTTTCTTATGTAGAAAATATATTCAAGTAATTTTCAAATGAAACGCATGACTTCTGTATGTATAGGTCATTAATTGTATATTTTTGAAAAAGGGCTAATTTCAAACATTGCAGTGAACACGCGATTTGTTCAATATTTTTTTCCACGTTAACTATTATGGGCTAAATGCTCATTATTACAATACTATACAGTCTCCTACATTGTTATGTAGCTTATTTGGTGATTTGATTGCATTAGTTTTTTAGTTATAACAAAATTTATTTATGTGTTCCCATTTGGGAACATTGGACTGTAGGCACATCTTAGCCTGCGATTCTTGATGGACTCCGATTGTGCTTCTCCGACCTCTGGTGGTTTCATATTTTACCTTTTCACCTCATCCGAGGGCATTGGTAAACTTTGTCGTTACTGTTTCCTAATCATATCTAAGCTCTGAACTTGTGACATATTTGAAACTCTCTACCATATTGTAGTACATTTTACTAAACATTTGATAAGGGTGAGTTGTCACAGGTTTCCTTACGCTAAACGTTTGGCTGAGGTTAGTCTGTCAACGCACTCTGTTCCTTCAGTTTTAAATTGAAATTTGAAGCTTTCACGTAGTGGAAGGATTCCATAATAGCAATGAAAAACGTTGTGACTTCCACAATTTTATTAAACGAACTACCGGTTTCGGCTGTCAAGCCATCCTCAGGTACATCCTAATGTACCTGTTTCGAGTTCCTGTAACGAGTAGGTTCCAAATGTACCTGAGGATGGCTTGACAGCCGAAACCGGTAGTTCGTTTAATAAAATTGTGGAAGTCACAACGTTTTTCATTGCTATTATTCCTTCAGTTTGTTGCATCTCAAGTGTTCTGCTCCGTTTAGTCATTCAGCAAGTCCAGATTGTGTTCACATTCTTTGAGTTTCAAATTTCATTTTTTCAGTGTTCCAAAAAATATGCTCAAAGTAGAGTCTTACGATAGAAGAAATAGTGGAGTATTTGGATGTAATAAGTGATGATGAACTGAACTATCAAAAAGAGACTTCTTCTGAGCCAATGCTGAGTTTAGCCAATCATCTGGAGAATCTGATTGCTTATAACCGATTGAACTCTTTATGAAGTATTTACCAGAGATTTGGGTCATGTTGCTGAGATACCCTCTCTATATGCTCGACAAAAGGTTCATCTCTTGATATGACATAGGAAGAGATTGGTCACTTTTTTGGAATCCATTTGTTTAGTGGATACCACATAGCCCTCCCACGAAAATCTGTACTGGTGCTCTGCAGAAGATACCTATATCAATTCCCATAAACCCTTATTGATACCGAGGAATTGTTTCAAGGAGATAAAACCGTAGTTTCACTTGTCAGACAACAAAAATTTGCAGAAAGGTGGCCAATACGAAAAATTTCACCGTTGGGACAAAGAACTAGGAAAAAATCATATGCAATTTCGCATCTTTCATAATGCCTTGGATGAGTCCATGGTTCCATAAAACGGTCATCATTCAAGTAAAATGCTTATCGAAGGGAAACCCATTTATTTTGGATAAAAAGTCTGGATGCTATGCTCATCTTCAGGGTATCCATATGCAATGCAGATACCTATATGTGGGGAAGGAAAAGCATTCCACTGGTCTGATAGGAAGTACGTTAGTATTTATCTGATCTTTTGGCAATCATACAGCATCCTGAGCAGGTTGAGGCATATTTTGCAATATCTTTTCTTTGTATTCAATGCTGCTAGAGTGGAAATAGAAGAGCATAAAAGCAACAGGTATTATTCAGGAAGGAAAGATAGGCGAATGTCTGCTAAAGCCTTCATAGGTAATGAAAAAATCTATCCAAAGTGATTTTTACATTCAGTATGACGGAATGGTATTTATGTGCCGATAGAATGATAATTCAGTAGTGACATAAGCATCCAACTGCTACACTCGTGAACCACTATAAACTGTAAAGAGATTTTCTAATGTCCTAAATATGAGTTCTATAAGTGCATGGCTTGTAGGTACATTGGGAAATCCATGGGAAGGGGGCAAAAACTGACTTTGAATTCCTAAGTGATGTAGTGTTGAGTTTCATGCGACCACACCCCAAATATTGACTCTTCCAGGGCCTAAGACACATGTTTCAGAATACAGGGGGGGCACATTTTAGATATAGCATCCCAAGATAGATGTGTAGTCTGCAGAAAAAATACTAGACTCCAGCGTTCCGAGAGGGAGAAAAACATGTATCCTCAAGGTTTTCCATGTATCACGAGTAATTATTTATCCAGAATAGGCAATAATATTCTTTAACCCTTAACTACTGACATGCAATTTCTGTTACACAACCAGTGACGTGCGGTCTGGGAGACCGCAATAAATAAAATATTCATAAAATGTTGCAACGCCATTTTTAATGCTTAGTTTAATGTTCCTTTATCTGCTTAACTATTCTAAAACTTATATTTAATTTTATGCATTACCAATACAAACCAATTTTTCGGTAAAAATAGTTATGTGAAACAGGGTCAAAAAACTTATGTCAAAAACACTTGAGTTATAATTATCGTTTTTATGTATCAATATTTGGTCAGATTTAAAAATAAGGCCTTAAATGTTAAAGTACGTCGGCTAAATAATAAGAAACAATTGAATTTATCTTGTTTATTCCTTTTTTTGATGCATTCTGCAGGTGATTAAAATTACATTTTTTCACAATGGCTCTCATATCTCCGTTTTCACACATTGTTTACGAATTTTCGTAATGCATTCCAAATACACAGGCTTTTTGCACTGGAAACATAAGAAAGAGGTTTTCCATTTTTTTTATGGCGGGCACAGTCTACATGTTGTCCGCTTCCTGAGCCTTTCTACTTCTTCAGCCTCTTCCAACAATAGATGGAGAATTTGCGCAATACTTAATCGTACCTGTCTCGGGAGTCTAAGATTCGACATTCTCCATCTTATATGGGGTCTAACAAGATATGCAGCTATCGATTTAATGATTTAAATCGTGTCATATCTTTCTTATCTTTCGTAGACTGCTGAAGCACAAAAGAGTTGACAAAGGAAATGCCTAATATTCTGAAAAATACTGCCATTGGCCACCTCCTTGTCCTTCGGCCGGATGTGTAGCTACAGCACATTTTGTCTAAAGTATCTACGCCACCCTTAGTCGCATTGTGAAATGCAATAACCTCTGGTTTCGCTGACTCTATATCGTCACTCACCCTGTAGTGCATCGATGAAACTAAGCAAACAACCTTATTTCTTTTGGGGACATGGGATACTAGAGTCATGTTGGTCGAGAATCCGTAAAGTGAAGAGCCCACTTTGCGCCCTTTGGATGGCGCAAAATCATTAGGTATTTCCCTTTTATTTTTTCTGGTTGTACCAACATACGTCAGCTATTTTTCTTTTAATTTTTGTACCAGTTCAATAGATGTGAACCAATTATCCGCTGTGATATTCCTGTGGGACCCCATGATTGGCTCAGAGAGACGAAGAACTGGCTGCGTTGATTTTGATAGCTTTTTGTCTTTCTCTGACAAACCTATCCCATCTGTGTCTTTCCATGTGTACAAATATGCATTAAACAGGTAACTGTTTCGGCATCAGTCAAACACATCATTTTCAAACCACACTTGGCGGGCGTGCTAGGAATATACATTTTGAAACGGCATCGGTCCCTTTATTTCTTCTGCCGGTAAAACTCGATGCTTAGATGTTCTGTCCCCAAATACTGAAAGGGAGACCGACAGCCAAAAGAAAGGCACAAATGAATGTTGCACTCCAGGCGTGGGCGCGCGAAATTTCGGGGTTCAATGGGTTCCGTCATTTTTAGTAAATACATTACATGCGTACTGCCTGCAAGGGGTAGAGAAATTAACCACTGTTTTATTGTAATTATTTATAAAATCTATAAGAAGCTTAACATTTAAAGAACAAAATATGTAATATTTCCAATAAAAACCGTATTTCATTTGTTTTGCGTTCGCCTTCAGCAACGACTTGAATAGTCATTTATTCTTACTCAACGTATTTTAGAAAAATTAGGTACTTTATTATCCACGTTGTGCAACAAAAAATGCTTCCTAACAAATTATTAATTATTCTTATACTTGAAAAATCACTACGAATTGTTTTAACAACTTTTTGAATCATGTCCACCAGCATTAGGTTTACTGATTTTTTCCAATTTAGTGACGTGCGGTCTCTCAGACCGCTAATCGAATTCAGTTGCAAATTTACAGAATTAAATAATACAAACGTTAAATTTTAAGAGTGTTATATCCTTATTATACAAAAATATGAAGCTAACGAAAATTATAGACATTTTAAAATAGTCATTTTGAAAATATTCATAATTTTAAAAACGCAGCGGTCTCTCAGACCGCACGTCACCGGTTAAGGGTTAAAATCAAACATCTATTGCTCTTTAATCATGAAATCATATACTATATACAGCATTGATGCTATTTTTGAAAAATATGGAAACCTTGTCAAAAAAGAAATTTTCAGCATTTTACCTATTCACTTAAATGCCCAATGTTCCCTTTTGGAAACATGCTCCAAAACACTTATAAAAATTTTTGCCTGCATTTTCCTTTTAAATATATCTTGATTGGCTATTAAACTATACAGAAAAGCAAAAGTAATCATTAAAATCGGTTCAGAAATGAATTTGTTCTGTAAAGGGTTAATTTTGGTAAGTAACTAAGGATTCACTTGTGTGATATTGCATTTTGTTTGCAATTATTCCACAACAAATTAATCTCAAGCATTTCAAGTGGAAGGGCAGTTTTTCATACTTCTCAAAGACAATTATCAAATTTAAAATTCTTTACATGGGGTTTGGAAAGACTGATCTGTGGTAGGCTACCTGAATTAAGTCATATCTATTTTTTTAATGTTACGATTAGAGGCCATATATTCCTTTAGTACATATTTCATTCTCTAGCCCAAAAATGCATAACCATAAGTAATGCTGACATTAATGACAATAGAATGCCAACTAGTGAATGTTTTGCTCAGAAGTTTCCTTATTAAATAGTTATAGCATTTAGTAGAAATGGAACCTAAGAGATTTCAACACAATGAAAAACAAGAGTACTCCCTACTGCAATCTATAATTTGAGGTTAAGGATTACTATGTGAAATCATTAAAGCCACAAAACATATAAAAATTGTAAGTAATCCATCATAGAATTTTTTCTGCCTGTATTCCATTCAAGGTCGACGATTTGCACAATAAGATAATACTACCATGTTTCCGTGAATCTACGATGTTTTTTTCTTTCCGTAGTTCCCAAAAAAGTTGGTTCGTCTCACAATCAGAAGCATTTCTATTGGATTTCATTACCTACAGATTTCTACCCATTAGAGAGACTTAGTGACAATGTACCTTCAGGGTATGAATTGCAACAATATCAGTGCATTGGATTTGGAGCCATGTTTCAAATCTCACCTTAGTTTTCCACTGATTAGAGATATAAATTTAGTAAGTAATGTTGTGTTTACGCATAGTAATGACTGTGAATCTCGATATGCATCTGTGATCACATACAAGGATGCCTGTTCCTGTTGATACCGGAGATTTGTTAAACACTTTCGGTTCTCGTTTGTAGTATGATGGGCTTCAAAATAAATCTTGCCCCTTGTGAAGTTCCAAAAAAAGGGGGGGGGGGGTCATCTTAGATTTTTCCAAATATGATATAGCAATATTTTTCTTAGAGCTAAAATTTACCCTAAGTATTAGTAAAATTGCATGGTTGCATGAAACTGAACATGCAACTAGTAAATTTAAATGAGCTACCTGTACTTCTTTTCCAGGTATTAAGGTCCATGTTGATTCCTCTTTCTTTGTTTTATAGCATAAATCTCCCTTCAGTAATGGGGCTGTGGCCTTTTCTGGATTTTCAGCTTGGTATTCTTCAGGTACATTATGAAGCTGCACACAAAGTTTCTCTGCATCAATGTTTACTTTCAGCTGCTTTGCTTTGGTAACAAAGGGTGGCACAGTAACCTAATAAATACATCAGAGAGATAAATGAAACTAATGACCTTGTTTGAAAAATTACGTGCTCCATTAACATTTTAGCAACATCCATTTAGCAGTGGATACTCAGTTAAATTTATAAGCATCCCTAAGATAAAAGGATTAATTTTAATAGCATTATTTAATTCTCTTTTGGTTCTTCAGAAACAATGTGTTCAATCTCCATCTTTATCCACATTTGCTCTCTGAGTACATGCTCATATCTCTAAATCTCATGGTATGTAAAATGTCAATGCCATCATCAACAAACATGGGAATGCTAAGGGATGTATTACTCAATGGTGTAAATCAATTAAAAATGCCTTACACCTTATAGGTGCTGATTAACGAAGCGTAATAATGTTTGCATCATCCCAGTTAGTCATTATAAGCAAATGATCAGGCTTAAAAAATATTGTGAAGTGCTGTTAATTTACCACTAAGTATATATGATTAGAAGTAAGAATTCACACAAAAAAACACTTAAGTCGATAGAATTATGATTTTAATTTAAGCTATGAAAACTTGGCCCAATTATTTCATGTTGCCATGGTTCTCAGGAGAAAGATATTTCACAAAGCATCTAAAACAATTTTAATGCAACGGACTTTGACTTAGGAGACCTTAGGATACAAAATACTATTGGGCACAAAAGAACAAAATGACATTGAAAAAGTTGTAACTGGCTATGATCAAAGCACTCTCCTCCATTGCAATACATACTTACTTCTCCATTCTTAATCACAACATATCAATGCCTTAATTGTAAATGAGACTTAAATTGATGGTTAAATAAAAAAGCAAATTACTTAAATTAGCTTCAATGGGTGAATGATAGAGGGATCCATTAAAATAATAATTGAAACACTTCTTTCAATAGATTGTTTTCTAAAATATTAATAAAGATAATCTTCATTCTAGGCACTAAATGCACAAGTAAGGCTGATTTCGTCGTTATTTGCTTCCAGCTTTCACTTTTTGAGTAAAAATTCTAAATTCGGATTGGGACGCATATAGTACAGAGCCATAAAAAATCCTTAATGCCATACCTGTACATCTAGATCTGCTATAGTTTGAGACCATTGATATCCACTCCTCACGGCACCATTGTAGCTGTCACTTGCACTCTTTGCTTTGGACTCACCGTTTGAACTGGAAACAATCGATGTTAGTACGGTGGATTTTGGTGTTATCAGAAAGATAATTATTACTGCTTGCATACCTTTTCGATTTCACTTCTTTACCGCTGCAGGATACCTGTACTTCCGTTTCTATTTCTGATGGTTCTGTTTCCACCACTTCCTCACGAATAGGGTAAGGTTCTTCCTCAACAGAAGAATTTCTACTGATCAATATTTTAGACAACAGTGAGCGATATTATTTAAACCACGAAATTTTCGCGAATCCCACAGCGAAAAATTACCTTAACCGATAATACTTTTCATCATCCAGTCGGGCTTGTGTTTGCCATTTTCGTAATACTTTAAACACAATTTGTTCTGCAACTCCAGGTGGAAAACCTAATTTAGTGCTGGAATCACTTTGTAGTCTAAAAAAATCAGTGCTGCAAGCAGTGGAGGCAGAATGATTAAACTTTGATTGTAACACATTACTTTATTTTAACATTCAGAGAGCAAGCATTACAGTACGAAATAAATATTACCATCTGTATAGAAAGCCAAACAGAGAGTCCAGAAAAGGGATTACTTGCCCCTCATCATGCAAAATTCCCATTAATGTTTGGTCGTGTTTGCTATCCATCACGGAACTCAAAATAAACAGGCTGCAACGTTCATTTGTTATTGCTGGTGTTTCCTTGGCTTCATAGATGGCACCATTTTCTAAAATTCGCAGTCAACACTTGGCCTCTTTGGGGCGGGAAATTTTTCCGTCTTCGTCAGTAGTACGAATATCATTTACGCTATTTTTCAATGCTTTTTTTAAAGATTCACTTTTCCGATTATTCCAAAGTATTCTGCAAGAATTGGCCATCTCACACCATAAACTCCATTCCTCTGCTATGTTGTGAAAATAAAGAGATTCTGATAGTAACGACTTATGGGTGCCGAAGAAGAATTCGACTTTGGTTGCAACACGGGCAATAACTTGTTCACGAAATAAGACTTACCATAAAGGAAGGCAGATAAAATCAAAAAAAGGATGGCTGAAATATTTTCTACAGGGAGAGCTGCGTATCCAAACCTAGCGATCGAAGGACCTTGCGTGATAAGGAGACTCCTTAAGGAAAGATAGAGCCAAGGGAAATAACCAGATGGCTTTCCCTGCAATAAAGGATAAGTTTTTTATTTTATTTTTGATGGCGATTATGGTTTACAACTATAATAATTTTGTAGGTAGTTTTGATGGTATGTAAGGTATACCTACATTTTCTTCCCCGATGACCAAAAGGATGGATGCCAAAACTCCGGCCAAAATATCTGTTATGGTTCCCTTCATAATGAAACCTGGTGAAAAAAGTAAAAATTTTTCATACTGATGAAAATAAGGCATGACGGTGTTATTCTATTGTTTGTAAAAATTTGCACCGTTACATCATGTATGATTGATTTCTTAATTCGGTGATGCTGAGTGGAGTCCACTCCAGAGCAAAGATGCCTCTAATTTCTGTAAAACTGTATTAGAATCTAGCTAAAATTACTATTGCCAAAATCCATAAATGTTTTTGGGAAGAGATCTTATCCTTATACCAAATTCGACGTTATTTGATACGTTGCTCATGCTGAGATTTCACAGCGTCAGAGATCCAGCGTAATGGTTACAGATTGTTTCGGTATGTCTGTTTTCTAATTTCGATTGGTTCTCAATGAAAATTGACTGGAATCAAGGCTCTTTCGTGTCATTGAGAAGGGAGACCTTTTCCCCCTTGACTTTTTAGACCTATGCACATTTAGCATAATAATAGCGCAAATATAACGTCGTAGGTTATATTTCTGTAGACTGATTTAAATCCTCATTTGCTATCGATGCTAACGAAAACTTGTGCGTGGGTGGAAGTGAATCGTCGGTGAACCTACTTTGTAAAAGTTTTCTATGATAATAATGAGTGGAGTAACTTTGTAACTCATCAGTTTAGCCGCAGAATAAAGAATGAGTCAACGTACTGTTACTGTATTTATAATTATTGTGCAATGAAGCACTCGAAAAATAACCAACCCATAGTATTCTAGCCGTAAGAATCTAAGAATTTCTTTCTATATGAAACGCTTTCGTATAGCGATCAAGAAATGGTTGCACACGCTCACTATGTATGAAAAAAAGCAGCTAGAAAATTTTGTACCAATGTTCTGGTATTTTACGATTGGCAATTACAAATGGAGAGAGAGTTGTAGCCGAGAAACTGTTAACTTGTCATCGGAGAGCAAAATTCAGAAAGTACTCAAAGGTCATTTAGAAAGATAGTGAAGATTATACTAGCTAGATGAAACGAGTTTAGGATGTTGGAAATACCCATATTTGGTATTCAGTTAGAGTGTAAACGTTACCATTATAGGAACGCTGCAACAGAGTTCATCAAAGCGTCTATGTAAAGCAGCATTTACGCTATGTAGCAAAACCTGCTATATAGCAAATTTGTATAGCATGTAGCAAGTTTATATAACATTTGCTAAAAATTAAAAAACTCACTTCTGAAAAGTGCTATATAATATTGCTGTGTGTAGCAGATTCTGCTATATAGGTATAGCAAAAATTGTGCTATCCATTGGGGGTCGGAAAAGATCAAAATAAATCCGTGCTATATCTAATTTTGCTACAGTGTTTACACGGTGCAATTTTGATGGTGAGTGTGTTCACGCATCTACCCGCGCGCAGAAATGCATCGTGCAAACTCGGCTTAAGAATGGAGTTAAACAGCTGTATAAATACCGCTTACATAATACGAAAAATCATTTGCTTGCTTTGAAGTAGAAAAACGTTGACCAATCTTGAACGTGACTTCAGCTTAGATTGGTAATGGCGTTAATTTTTTAAAAGTGTGTGGTGGGGATATTGAAATATATAAAATATTCCTACCATATAAGGACCGCGGAAGAGTAACGTGGGCGTTGCTACGAGTAAAAAGTAAAAAGACAGTAATAGAAATAAAGGCTAATTCCATCGTTACGTTTTGAAATTAAAAATATGAAAATTAATCGTACACGCTTCGTCCATGTTCCCTTTGTTATTTCTCCAAGCCATATCATTTTTCCTAGGTATTACATTGTCTTCCCTTCACTTATAGGCATTGTTTTAAAATATTTTTAACTCAGGAATTGAGATGGACTTACTTAATTCAGTTGTAACTAATTCCGTTGTCCAGTAACATTTTCCTTTTTTTGGGCAATTTAATTTGCTCACTCGGTCAGTCCGTGGAACCTCTCCTATCTCTAGAGTGATGTTACTCACGATTGCGGAAATCTGTTGATATTGAGGAGTGGAATTATCTCGATCTTTTTCATTTGTCGTTTATGTATTATAAATTGAATTATGGTTTTAAAAATACGGCCCACTTACCGAGCAAATTAGAAAGAGTAATAATATGTTCTTCTTGTTTTTACGCTTACAAATGTTTCCAATCATGATGGCTGTGGTCAAAAGCTGAAGTTTAATCTCAAATTATACTTTTAATTTTAAGTTCTTCAACCACATTTGTAGTTTTTGTATCCTTTGGTATGTTTTTTTGTAAACATGCGTTTGGAGTAACTCTAAAGTGGAACGCTAGAAATTTGGCATAGTGGGTGTAGTGGCACATGTCAGCTATTATTATTTATGTCTTCAACAATGGAGTTTAGCCTGGAAATGCCATAAACTTTCAAATGTTTTGATAGATCCTTATATTCATTCCACAAATGAAACGAAATAGTGCTAATTGTGATGAAGTATGTTCGGTTGTCATTCAAGTACTGAATCGGCTCCAAAGGTTAGTAGTCTTCTATTGCAGTCTCTGTTTGAAGTATAAAAAACGGTGTTTAGGAAATAATTGTGTCCGCCAATGGGCTTTGGTAAATTTAGTTTATATGCTAGATGATTGCACGTAATTTGGCTTGTTCTCTCTTGCTTCAGGTAGCACCCGAAAGTTCGCTGGGAAAATTATGTGCATCGAAGTACTTGGGATGCGAGTCTTTTGTTATTTTCTTTGGGGTTATTGGGACTGTGAGTACAGTTATTTGAAATATTTCAAATTTAAAGGCCTCCAGGAAGTTTATGTGAGCTCTTGCTTTCCATTTAGTTGTTGACTGTGACGGATATTTTCTGGATCATGCGTGGGGGCATGGTCCTGGACGAGGAAATTTGGAGGAGAAGGTATTCAAGAGGTGATGCAGGTACATGCATTTCTGTTAATTCGTATAATTGTTTTTGATAATTTTGCAAGTAATTCTAGACAATACTGTTCGTGGATTCATGATCGTACCGATACTAAAAACTATAGAATAATTCGTGGAAACAAATCGAAGACTGGATTGGGCTGCACAAGTTTCGCTCATCTGAAAGTTTCTATCCTCCATGCGTAGGAGTAGAGTGTTTCCAACTTAAAGAATGGACAAATGATATTTAGTAAATGGTAGGAAAATATTTTTAGAAATGATATCAATGATTTTCTTCTATGTTTTTAAAAATTTGACGCCCGCGGGCAACGTTTAGTAGTTTTTTTAAACGAAGATGCGTATTAAAATCATGGAAATAGTATATTTTCTGGCCAATGAGGTACTAAATATTATTATGCATTGGGAATATTTTTGCGTAAATTAACGGCAGAGGACACATAGACTTTGTACTTTTACACCACTTTAATAATGGAAAGCACAATAAGCAATGAGTTTTTCTCATTACCAAATAAAAAAACATCATATTTGGCGGACATAACATTTGGCGGAGTAATCCTTCAAAATTTCATGGTAAACAAGTAACTTCGAGTAAGTCAAAAGATAAAGCTTTAAAGGGCTCCATTACGTATATTAATCCTTAGGTTTATCAATGCATTTCATTCAAAAGCAACGCTAAGTTATGAAATGAAATGCCACTTTCAACATTATTGCTAGTGATATATTTCCTTGAAACATATGAAATAAAGTTTGTTTTACAGTTAATCCACTTATGAAAAGAGATCTTAAGCTTATATCGTCTGTTCTGGGAGCAGAACATTATATACTACTCGTGCTGGGATCTGTATTCGTGAGTAAAATGATGCATTGGGAATTCAAGTAATCATTAAGTGTTCAAATTTAACAGTTGGTTTCATTTTCTCAGGGAAGGCCCACATTTCTCATTCCATGGCTGGTTCTTCAAGGATTTGTTATTATCATGCAATTATTGATATTTTTCTTGAGACTGATTTCCGGCGGTGTCCATTTATTCAAAGGGGAAGTGATAGTCTACGGTAACGCGATTAGTTGTAGCGTGAAATCAAACACTGCAACGAAAAATATTCATGGAGTCTATTAAACTATAATTACATTTCTTGCAGCATTTCTAGTGCATAACTGGATGCAAGTTCTTTGTTACTTTAATAACAGCACATAATTACGTACATCACTGTGTGATGAACTACCGAAGATTCACCCAAATAATTTGCCGCAGTCTCCAGTGTCATGACTATTGCAAATTTCACTGCTTTCCCGGTCTGCGTCAGCGCACTGTATGTTTAATTTTAATGTTTCGTCGTTGTTCTTATAAATGTCTATACTCTCTGTCAAACCAAAACGTTTCAATTTATTTTAATTTTTTCCCTCTTAGAATATTGCTGGGTGAATTTAAGTGCCGTAAAAATGAAATTGCATGCTTCATTTTTATTTGTCAGCGTCATATCGCCGTAATTGGAACAATCTTTCTTATTTTACCGGAAACTAATTTATCTGTCAGCAGAATTAAAGTTATTCATTGAAATGGCCTCAGTAGGGACGTTTTATTAATTTTTTTAGTTCAGAAAAAATGGACTAAAACTATCGAAGGTGCATGCGTGAATATTACCCTTTGTAGAATAATTTTGGTTGAGTATTAAAAACGATGTCACGTTATGAACCTTATTTGGAGTTTGTGTATAATTATTTTACAATCTTAGGGCCCGTAAAGTGCTGAATTATAACTGTAAATATTAGAGGAGAACATATGTAAATGTTTAGAAAAATATTAAGGTGTAATGAATTAAGAATAAATTATTAAGAATGCGGTAAAATTATTTTCTATGTAAATGCAATAGTGCAGTTGGAGGAGCTGTGTCATTGGGCGAAAGACGATTGGTCGTAACTTAGCAACTAGCGGTATATTAAATATTTTGGATACTTTTTAATTGAAGATGTGTATATTCTATTGCCAATGAAACATGGAAACATGAAGACTCCCTTAAAAGAAAATTTCGATTGCTGCTTAAATACATATTCATATTTTTCGAGACATGGGGTTTAAACATGAATGATGAAAGTGATTGAATTTCGTGCTTTTTTTCTTGGATTTGTAGGATTGGTAAGTTTCTAATGCCTTTATACAATTTTATTTATTCGTCATTTAAAATTGAATTATCTTTTAAATTTTGTTACTTCATATTTGGAACTGTAAAAACCAGCTTTTTACGACCTAATGTATTTTAATAGGCTCTAAGTTTCTACAGTTTGACAAATGGGCAATCAGAGTGGACGGTAGGAGTGAACGGCCTATTCGGTTCCCCAGATGTCGTGACCAGTCACTCTTATTCATTACCCAGTGGTAGGTTGGAGTTTACGCATGGATTGAAATGAAGTATATTGGCTATAGGTTATGTCGTCAACTCTTTCCATCATGAGTAAAAATTTTTCTAATAAGATTTTAAATTTGTACGTTACAATTAGGCGGAAAAATAATTGTTGGTCTTGGGGTTATACCATCCATCATCAGCGGAGTTCTTTCAGCATGCCTCATAGTGGGCGTATTGACCGTAAGTCCCCTTTTACATTAGTACAGAAATCGGAAACCATGCGTATTTAAATATTTCGTTTATTTTCCTAAATGATCTTGACAGTCGAGTAAAGTGCTGCTGCTGCCGCCACTCATACACACGATTTCGGAACTGGTGAAGGACGTTGCAACAAGTATTATTACTTCTATCCTGGTCTACGCGAGATTCGGCAATCCCCCTACTCTGATCTTCATTGTAATCAATTCTGCAGTCATAGGTAGGTGAAAGCACTGTACGCGAGAGATACTTAAAAAAAATTAAGTAACCAGAGACACACTCTTATGCAAAACATAGCTTGCTCTCATTTTCTTTCTTCGGATATGTCTTATTTTTTCTGGTTTATCGAATTTGGAGAAATAGTTAATTTGTGTTGTAGTTGAATTACCATTTTAATGTGCTAGAGAAGTGAAGTTGCTCGTTTCTTTGCTTGCAAACTTCGAAAGTTACGAAATATTTTTGGTTTTTGAGCAATTTTAAATTTGACCTCCTAGCGAACTGAAAAGGGGTACTTTTAAAATGTCATGCTGGCCTCAAAGTCGTCCGTTAAAAAGAAAGTGTTAGTGCGTTTTTATGGGAATATTTTGCATTGTCTCTCCACTCATGAAATTATCTCTAGAACTCCAGGAGAATAGACATTTTGATGCGAACCGCAGAGCCAAAGGCCAGGAGAAATTCCAAAACTTATAACTTTCTGTAACCTCGATCTTGAATAAGAGGCTTGAATGAACGGAATAACATTTTGGCACTGGTTAATATGAAGTCATTGAGACTTTCTATGGAATTCAATTAATCAACATTGGAGGCTTGTCGATATTATATTATTTCCGTTTAATCTTAGAAAATTGTTGCGGAAGTAAATGGGAGTATATCATGCTATGTAAGCGAGAGTAGTAGCTCCGATACAACATTATTTAACGGTTCGTGATCATTACCTTTTTAGATACCTTTGATAGCCAGTCTTATAAAAATTTTATTGGTTATTCTATTTGGTTTCAATAGTTTGTCAAATAAAACTTTTTAGGTGCAAAGCGTATTGATACAGTTGTATTATTTTCCAGCGTTAAATTCGTATTTGTGGTATGGCGCTCAACAGTTATACGAATATATATCCTTAATGGAGGATCTTGCCGATTACGAAAGAGGGATGAAGCATCCTGAAGAATTGCGGAAGAGGAATCGTGAGCGATTGGAACCAAAGACGGTTAAGTTTTCGGACACGTATAACTTGTCATTTTTGGAATCGAATAAAACCATAGCGGAAGAATTTGAAGAATTCAAGCGCAAGGAAAGAGAAAATGAAAAGTATAAAATTGAATATAACAAAAATTCCTTTATTGAGTCGCTCAAGGACATTGATTTGGATCTCCTTAAGAATGAATAAACAATGGAGTGTTTAAAGGAGAAAAACGCTTAAAAGTGATCATTTGTTGTTAATGCTTCAAGGCAGCGCCTAACTCGTGGGATCATAAATTTTACTGGCCGGTTTTGGTTATCCATCCAAGCGTTTTTGGAATCATCTGGTCGTTAAAGCCACCTGACTATTAATATACTCCAACCTAAAATTTCCGGATATCGTTAATGGACAATTTCCGCGGTGGGTGTCGTACCAGTCAGTGGGGAGTGGAGCAGCGCTGTGATGAGTGCAGTTGTACACTTGCATTTCGTGACATAATTCTGGTTTCTCCTTTAGTTCATTCGCGCTTGGGCAGATCTGTCGTAAGATTTGAATGAAAATTTTCTCCGCGTCAACGTTCCTTCCCCTTTCAAGTTCGTTCTTGGTTTTCACCAGAAGCTGTTCCATCAGCACGTGGCAATTCTCTAGCCTTAGGAATGCTGTGGCGTGAGCGTCGACTCGATTGTAAGGTGCTCCGTCCACCCCAAGGCAGTCTTCGTCGTCCGCCATCTTCCAGTCCAGTGAAAGTGTGATGCCTCCATACTTCCACAGAGCTAGAGATCTTGCGATCATCTCCCGGGATCGCGAAGGGCTGCTCAGCAGGCTGAGCCACACCGCAGCCACGTTATTTAGCAGGGGTTCCATCGGAGTGCCCTTCATGTTAGGAGCCCAGGACCATTTTCGAAGGTACAGGTTCGGGTATGCATCCGCCAGTCTTGTTAACAGCGGGGTTGAGTCGGATGTGAGGTACAGGTAGCACGGGACGTCTGGATATCGCCTGACCACGGACTCGGCCACGCACACTCTTTCAGGTGTGATTTGCGCCGTCGCGTCGACTAGGATGATGTGCCGGGGAACATCTAATTCGGCGGATGCACTCCTCATCTGGTAAATGGCGATGAACGTCATGGAGATGATCACAGCGACCAAACCGGAAGCGAAGACTTTAATCAGGTTCCCTGTCCAGGTAGCCATAATATTTGAGGCTCCAAGAATGGCTGCTTTCTGGGGCGTGATCAATGGTACGAAATCACCTTGCTCGGAATCGGAGAGCTCTACACTGGAATGGAGTGGAGAGTATTTTAAGTTTTTATTAGGATGAATCTCATTGGCGACGTAAGCGTATTATTTGTCTATTTGTCGAATTCTCATGTCTGTAACTCTGTGTTTGTTATCTCCCATCAGATAGCCAAAAGGTACTACGTCCTTCAACGCGTTTATTATTCTCCATATGTATGTCTATCTTTATGAAATAGGGCACATGTGAAAAATTGTGAAATAAAGTGGATATTCATTGTTACTTACAGCTGACTTTATTAAACTTGCTTTACTTTTGAATTGACGTTCTAATAATCCAAATTAAAAAAAGAAATAATTTCCATATCCCTTGCTTAGGGAATTTTGATGAAATCAGTTGCGAAATATGACGTAATTCGTGGGTAATGTGATAAGAATCATCTTTACTCACAGTTAGTCTTAAATTACATTTGAATTCCCTTGATAAAAGTGGTTTTTAGGAATGTTACCGTTCCGCGAAATATTTAATTATACGACACCATCTACATTTATATGCCTTTCCTAGTGCTTCATTACAGAATTGGAGAGAGATTGGCGAAACAATCCCAAACTGGAGCCGGTTGAACGGTCGTGTGTGGCCATGTATTTCCCAAATGAATCTATTGTTGTATCCGTAGTTGCAATCGACAAAAAAGACGAAAAAGGGAATAATTTAAGACAAAATTTGGAAAATATTAATGGGATTTGAGCAGACACGAGGAAATCAACATTATGTATAGCATAACATGATTCGATATTATCGCAACCTTGCCTCTAATGTTTCCCGATTTCTCTTCCTACACTAGGGAATTGTTTATATATGTTGCCGATCATTTAGCAAGTCTAATTGTACTACTTTTAAAATATTAAACATTCTTCGTGCACACACCATGGAATATAAATTACCGTTAGCACCTCGACACATTAACCCTAACACCATATGATATTCGACAAATTAGCAGTGATTGGTCAGATTGAAACTGAAATTTGAGAGATCGCGCGGTATTGAATCGGAAGGTAACGGCTCGGAGTAGTTACTATGAGCTACATCTTACCTTATTGCGGTCATGTCGTTCACATTAGACCTAACCTCCTCCTGTCGGCTCACCCGAGTGAAGGACACCTTCAGCTCTTCCCTTTGCTGCTCGAACTTTTTCACTTACCGTCGCATTAAAAAAAAACAAGAATGTGATGCAACGAAGAATTCCAGGCGCTCGTTCAAGTGCGGCATTACCGAAGTAGGCTCATTTTCCATTACTTAGCTCTTCGTCGTTCCGAGAAGGATTGCTGAGTAACATAATTCTCGGCAAATTCAAACCATGGCAGCAGAAATCACACATGACGACTGGGAAACTATTTCATTCTCATGAGTGAAGGGTTTGGAAAGGGGTAAAAGAATAGTCCGTAGGTTTATTTTTTATAAATAAACACGTTTATTTAATTTTCTCTCGCTCTCCATTCATTCCACATGCATTCAAGCGTCGATCACGCGGCAATTTGTTTATAAAAAGTGTTTCTATGTACATGTTTTCGTGGACGGAACGTTTCGGACGTGTTTACACCGTCACATAAAACTCATTATTAGTCCCCCATACCCATACCCACCCACGCCATGCAATGAAAAGGGTTCGCGATTCATTTTTGCACCCTTCGCCGTGTTTCTAAAACCTCACGATTTTGCATACCTCCAGCATGGGAGAATTAGGAAAATCGTGGGGTTTTTTCACCATCTGAAGGGGGAAAAATGCAAAAGATAATATTTCTTAGCTTCGAGAACCCGTAAAATTACTATCATCAATTTCATCGATCTCTTTCGCTTTTCGCTATATATCCCTGAGGTTTCCCTACTGTAGATTAATTTAGGTGGTCCTTTGGCACGTCTATCGTTGTATACCTACCTCACTGCGAGAAACTTGTGTCGGAGACATTCAGAATTTGGTTTGTGTAGGGTCACTTGGGAATTTGACGGCACTCGATGATTTTTCACGTATTTCGACGAGCTCTGCACTGAATATTGGGAAATAAATTAACGTTCTCTTATGCGTCACACATAAGGGAAGCACCACCACAAGTCTGTGTTCTCGATATGCAATGTCTGACTCTTCATTATTTTGATCACCACCAATAAACTGGAGCCTCGGGAATCCTTTGGAGAAGTCGGTAACTCAGCGACCTCATTCCTCTCTTTCTGCACTTCGGGACTCTGTTGATTGCCTCACACTTCTTGGATATGTCCCAGAAGACAAATCCCTCTGGGCACCTCAGTACGGAGCCTGGAATGGAACAAAGAAGGCTTTATAGTAATAACAGGTTCAGAGTAAGTCGCGGAGGTAAGGTCGGAAACGCTGGCCTCAAAACCCTACTTAAATGCTAAGTTTGATTCCCGCCTTTGTCATGGATGTTGTATTGTCATAGAATGTTTCTAAGGATTAAGCTAGGTTTAACGGTGCGATGCGACCTTTACATTTGGTGTACCTTAAAATCTATCTCTACTGCTTATAGCTAATTTAGAATATAAAATGATTGTACACGTTGGCCCCTAGGATAGTATACATTTCTGAGGATTCTCTGAGCTCTTCAAGGCTAGTTTTCACGTTTCCTCTGTGTTGTCAAGTTGAATGGTAACATTTCGCCGGTGAATCGTTTTGAGGGAGAATGTCCTTAGGACGAGGGAATTGTCGTATTCCTTAAGACAAGTCTTTAAGGCCAGGCTGAATTGTCTACTAAGTGACGCGGTGAGACGTCAAAGAGGGGGAAACCCCGGAAATTAGCTGTTGATTTCAGCTTGTTCTCTACTATAGCGTTCTACTTTTTACACAGTGATCGTCCATCAGGGAAAAAATGGGGTAGTAATCTATACCGCAGAACTTCCTCATCAATTCTAAAACAGGAGTCTCAACCTGGAATCAACGTTAATTCATCCTTTTCCATCGCATGAAGGACTATGCCAATAGAGATGGAGAATGGTCTTGTTATCCGCGTTGGCTCTATCTAATAGGGTGTAGTAAATGTGAGGAAAGTGTGATGTCTTTTACTTTACGTTTGCAGTAAGGACAGAGACAATATACCTCTCATTGCTGGATGAAGTGAATGAAATAGGCAGGTATTATGAGAGCCACATTCTGTATTCCGCTCTCTGTTTAAACCCTGCAGGTTTTCCCTGATATCAGCTGTTATTGAAATGGCCATTCTTTCACTCGTAGTGTATGTACTTGGCAAAGAATATCTAGCTCTTGGAAAGACCCTCTGCATCAGGAAATACACCAGAATATCGCTGTGGATAGCTCTGTTCTTTAAAGGGGACATACAGCTAGAGTTAGTTGCTTCCGTCAGCAATATTTCTCCACCTATTCAAAATAAATTTATGGCATTGGATTTATATGAATATAAATAATTTTACTTGACACTCACTGTAAAGTGTGTTGAATATGAATTGGTATTTATTTGACATTAAATTGACGGGGAAATTACTAATCAAAGGAAATAAAATGTCTGTCAATGTTGGAAGTTTCTATATTTCATTAGCAAGGATGTAAAGAAAAAAAAATTATATGGGACTCTGTCTACCGTTTCATAAGTTTAACGTCAGTATCCTTGCTGTAGTTGAGCAGTCTTTTATGTCAATGAAATATTATTCTAACCTGTAAGATGTCGGCTTGAATCTCTGGAACATTGATAGAATAGACGGCAGTCATCTTCATACGGGAAGTTTCCGGGTCCTGGACAAAGCTGCTCGGTATCAACCTGAAGAAAAATGCTAATTATTGAAAGGGATAAAACATTTTATAAAATGTATAAGTATTGCCAATAATGTATTACCAAATCCCGATGTGATCGAGTGATACAAAACTCATCGTAAATATTTTGTTGTGAACGAGGAATCCAGATGCGAAACCATAACATTATACATATTTCTCCTAATTTATTTATCTTTAAATTCAATTAAAGAGTTTAATAACCCTAGCTTCTAGCAAAGCCATGCGTCTTCGGAGAGCGAAAATCCTAAGTTTTTCACTTACGTGGTACCTACGATCAAGAATTTTAGTTGAAATCTAAATAATTCGATGGTGGCATTATTTCCTTATGTCCTACCCATCCGCAACCTACCCGTGGAATACTGAGACAATGTTTGCAAGAATTGAAGTGATGTACATTCAAGCTATATGCCTGTTAACCATTTAATGATCTTCACACAAACTCTCACACGCGACAAGTACTATTATTAATTATGCCAAATCAGTTGCTGAACTGCAAAGTTGAAAGCCAAACTGAGTCTCGGTCAAATCTGAAAAGCTAGAATCAATGTGTGTCTCTATCATAATCGTCCTCATTTCCTATATATGAGTATTAAAGCATATAAGTAAAAAATGTGAATTAAGTTTAACTTCGGCCATGTTGAAAATATATCTGTGGTCCTTTTTTATCTAATATCTGGCCACAAATTTCCATAGCTTGAATGTCGTTGTGGATAGGCATTTCCGTCGTATATGTCCACTTCAACTTATAGTCAATCTGACGTTCTTTGTAAAATAATAAGTTTCGGCCGTCATCGTGTCAACGTAGTGACCACGTAATTAACGTCTTGCGTGCACTGGTATTGATAAAATTATCATTCTTATGCTCTGCTCTCACTGAGCATAAGAACATAACGCTAGAAATCCCTTTATGCATAGAGTAAGCTTTGATTTTCTCTACATCTACATTGTACCCTGCAAGCCATAACAAGTTACAGTTGCTAGAGAATAGGCATTTCTCGTAGCGACGGCAATGTATATCAGCTCAATAGTAATTTTAATCTCTGTAATTTTCTCCAGAATTGCAATCATAGTAACAGCCACGACTATTGATCCATTCAACGATATAATTCTTATCAACGTGGGGAGTTAACAGCGAAAAACACTAAAAGAATATTTTGTTTTAATCCACCGTTCAATGCCGCTCGTCTGTTTTTGAAAATGGAAATTCTTTCGCTGCTGTGAACGTACCTAGTACGATCGCACGGTAGGCTGCTGTCAACGTACTTTTTCGTTCTCACTGTAGCGCTTTCACTTTTCCGCCGCATGTGACGAGTAGGTGTCCGGAGTGTATGCAGCAGCAAAAGGGTTAAGACGGATGTTGTACAGTGATTAAAACTATAATGAATTGATCGAGCGACAACCAAAGAAGTTCTAAGAGGAGTGGGAGAATAGAGAAGTCAGCTGAAAACTTCGAAAAATAAGATGGGATAACATAATCGGCTATATCTTGAGACATGACCTGATGAAAACAATCGTCGAGCGAAAGGTGAATGGGAAGAATGGGAAACGAAGGTCTCAGATGAGTTCGATTCATGGAGCAAGTACACTGCATGCGAAAGAGAAGAAATATGTGAGTACGAAGAGGCTAGCCGATCGGAGAATAGAATGGAGAGCTGTACTCTGATAATGATGTTGTATAGTTCGCTACTTCATCCACATATGCATCTACGCGATACCCTGCAAGCCACCGCGAGGGTGTGTGGCAGGGGGTGAAGATCACCAAACATGCACCATTGACGTGGAAACAAGCTACTAAATGGAAGCATTATAGGGTCACATGCAACTAGATGGCTAGTATCTACATAACATTGAGATACATAATCAATACAAATTGACTAAATTATTTTCAACATCTTCTCTGAACGTTATTTAGGCTATTTTTCAATACGTTTCTTGATTCTGATGTACACATCTATATTTTTTTTGATCTTGAAAAACCCTCTTTTCCGTTTACTAGAAAAGGCTTTACATAGATATTTTCTTATCTGTTCATTATTTTCAGTGAATTATCATTGATTTTTCTTCTTTTTTCCATTTGCTAAAACTACCGGTATGTCAGCTCAGTTATAGCTGTTCCATTATGAAAGCTAGTTATAAATTCACTTATTTACTATCACTAGTAAGTATTTCTCGGCTTATGTATTATTCATTGTTATTGACCACATAACACACTAGTTGTTTTAACTTCTGCCTTTCTCTTGTATATTTGCTGCACTCGAATAGTCAATGTTCTAAGCCATCAGTTCCTTACATGCAGGGGCAGTTCAGAGGTTGATGATGGGAGAAGAGAGGAAATAACGAGAGTGGAGAGGCGGAAAGGAGGGACCTATGCTGGAGACGCTCGAGAGAACAAGAAATAAACAGGGTCTCAGGAAATAATCTTCCCCTTCGAACTGAAACCGGTGAACACCTCGAAATGTATCTTCATCCACCCTTAACTACGTAAAGCCCCACTCCAGAGTTCTGCGAGAGGTGCTAAAGAACGTACAGGGGGAGTGAGGAACCAATTTGATGGCGCGACAATGCGAGAGCCCTTTGTCGCTCGGTGGCAGGAACACCAGTGATGGAAGTAACAAGAAGGAAGTAATCAGTTGAATAGCTCGGGCCGGTAAGGCATTCTAAAGGGAAAAAAATACCTACGAGCAACTTCTACTTCGGGGCCTCTAAGATTTTTATCAATGCAAGTCACTAAATTACTCTTTGAACTTAGCTCAGCAAAAAATCCGTTATGTATACGAGCGCATTGACTGAAAATTATACTCGTAGAGACATTAGTCCTGCTAGATTAGACAACATATGATGATTATTATTGCTTATGATTAGTACACTTAGCAGCTTAAGAATGAAATATCAGCTAGAACCATTTTCTGCTGTATTCATCGTCGTTAGAATGAAGGTAAATATGACCTCTCAGATCCGCAAAACAAAATGGTCTCGCAATTCCACATGGTCTACGCATGGTATTAGGTCCCAAGACACGATTACGGTCTTATGCTTGGACTCACATTGGGATGAGGGATGTTGCCACCAAATAAATACTTTAGTATTCATAATGACTCCCTATTGATAGGTTGACATTTAAAATATAAACATCAGTATGGTGTGGATTTCCACTCACAAAGAGACTGGCTATGGAGGGGTATTTTAATGACTAATTGTATGATTTATGCAATAATACCTCTAACGTTACTTCCCGCGACAACAAACTTCTGCTCGTTCCTTTGCTCTTGCAGGGAGAAGATTTTTCTGCAAAGAAAAATAGTGTATTAGATTTCATAGCGGAAATAATTAAGTGAAAAATTCCACTTACAAGTTAGTCAAATTACCTGGCTTAAGACATTTCAGTTGTTTCTCGTCGTAAACTGTACCATTAGGACATTTCAGTACTAGCATCTTGATGTCGCCATTTTCGTCATCACACTGATAGAATTGGCTGCAATCCTTTGGATGCCTGCGGAATCCAGTCGGACAAACGAAGCTGTACTGTCCTTCTTTGAGGTCCGGGCAAGATGAAGCGCTTCCATTCCCCCCCCCTCCACTGCTGGGGGCACTTGTTGAGGACGCCGTCGTGGAGTCCGTCGAGGAGCCCGTTGTGGTATCAGTCGAGGAGCCAGTCGTTGAATCTGTCGAGGAGGCAGTCGTGGAGTCTGTCGAGGAGGCAGTAGTGGTATCCGCCGAGGAGCTAGTCGTAGAGTTAGTCGACGAGGCGGTCGTGGAGCCAGTCGTGGAATCCGTCGAGGAGCTAGTCATAGAGTCAGTCGAGGAGGCAGTCGTGGTATCCGTCGAGGAGCTAGTCGTAGAGTTAGTCGACGAGGCGGTCGTGGAGCCAGTCGTGGAATCCGTCGAGGAGCTAGTCATAGAGTCAGTCGAGGAGCCAGTCGTGGAGTCTGTCGAGGAGGCAGTCGTGGTATCCGTCGAGGAGCTAGTCATAGAGTCAGTCGTGGAGTTTGTCGAAGAGGCAGTTGATGAGCCAGTTGTGGAGTCTGTAGGGGAGGCGGTCGTAGTATCTCCTCCCCCTGTCGTCGTAGTAGGTGCGCCTGTCGGTCCGGGGGCGTCAGTGGCCGACGACGCAGTCGTGGTTGCGTTGTCACCAGAACTGGTCGTTGTATCTGGTGGACTACTCGTAGTGTCTTTAGTTGTAGTCTCTCCAGATGGCATTGTTGTTGACTCGGCGGTTGTAGAAGCATCTGGCGCTTTGGTTGTGGTTCCTGGTGGGCTTGTTGAGGAATCCGGAGCTGCTGTTGTTGACTTTTGGGCTGCAGTAGTTGACTCTGCCGCCGCAGTTGTGGATTCATGCACAGTCGTGGTGGTTTCATCTTTTGTTGTTGACTCGATGGTTGTAGAAGCATCTGGCGCTTTGGTTGTGGTTCCTGGTGGGATCGTTGAGGAATCCGGAGCTGCTGTTGTTGACTTTTGGGCTGCAGTAGTTGTCTCAGCCGCCGCAGTTGTGGATTCATGCACAGTCGTGGTGGTTTCATCTTTACCAGCCGTCGTGGCCTGTGTTGCTGCTGTAGTTGTATCTAGACCGCCAGTTGTTGTTTCGGAAGAAGCTGTGGTTGTTTCTGGAGATCCTCCGGTGGTTGTTTCATGAGTACTCGGGTTTTCCGTGGGCGCGGAGCTACTGCCTACCGTTGTGGTTATCGCTTCCGTCGTAGTTTGTTGACCAGCCTGAGTGGTATTTCCTCCTGGGCTTTTGGTAGACTGCTCTCCACATTCTCGTGGGGGATATACGGATTCTTCATGGTTGCAAGTGCTCAGGGCTGGGTCAAAAATTGTACCCTGCGGGCAGTCAAATACATAGAGAGAAAATCTTTCTCCTTTGTCTCCGTCCCAGTCAACGCAGCGATAAAACTTTTTGCAGTCATCCGGATGAGGATAGAAGCCAGCCTTTTTGCATTCGAGCTTAGTCTTTGATTTATCCCCTTCACCACCTCCGGATGGTGCTTTGGAGGAGGATTGAGAGGAAGGAGTTGTGGATGTGTTTGGCTTGTCAGTGGAGGATGAGGATGACGAAACGGTGGACGAAGGCGACGTATGTTCCCCGGTTCCCGAAGATGCTGTTGTAGAGGAAGATGTTGTTGACGCTTCTGTGGTTGTTTTTACGTCAGTTGTTGTAGATGACGGCGTGGAAGTGGATTCTGTTGTCATTGGTTGTCCCATTCCTGAAGATGTTGTTGTAGAGGAAGATGCTGTTGACGCTTCTGTGGTTGTTTTTACGTCAGCTGTTGTAGATGACGGCATGGAAGTGGATTCTGTTGTCATTGGGTGCCCCGTTGCTGAAGATGTCGTAGTTGGAGCGTCGGTGGCAGACGATGATGGAGGAATAGAGGATAATGGAGTGGTTGAGGCTTCCGTGGAACTTTCAGAACTCGTGGCCGATGTTTGGGCTTCTTTCCCATCCTCGGTCGATGATGGCTTCATATCGCTTCCTGTGGAGGTTGAGGAGCTGAGTTCAGTGGTTGAGGATTCGGTGGTGCTCGAGGATCCCTCGGATGGCGAAACCTCTGATCCTGCGCCAGCCTTGCAGTCTTTCTTAACTGCCCATTCATGATTGCAAGTCGATGCTTCCGTATCCCATACTGTTCCCTCTCCGCAAGTAAATTCATATTTTAGGTAACCACCTTTTCCATCACCCACACACCTGTAGAATTTTTTACAATCTTTGGGGTTGGGGAAAAATCCTTCAGACTTGCATTGCACTCCGTCTTGACCAGCAGGTTGGGAGCCTCCACTGCCTCCTTCAGTTTGCCCAGGCTCTTTTCCACCTGGTGGCACACTGGTTGCTGATGATTCATCTGGTTTTCCTTCTTGTGATCCACTGGTTGCTGATGTCTCATCTGGCTTCGTTGCCGCTGTTGTTAGCTGTGGTGCACTCGTTGAAGTAGTAGTTTGCAAAACACTTGTGCTCGAGCTTTCTCCGCTAGATTGAGAACTGCTTGCAGCACTCTCTGTCGTCATGCCCCCAGTAGTGGTCTCGGAAGATGGAGAACCGCTGCTTGATGGGTGAGACGGAGCACTCGTAGCACCTCCCTCCGAGCCAGTGCCTCCTCCGTTATCCTTATCTCCAGAACCATTTTCACCTCCGGAAGCGCATTCGGGGCCAACTGCATCTGCATAATTGCAAGTTTTCAGAGTTGTATCCCATGCAGTGCCCTCTGCGCATTCAAACTCATATTTCTGATACCCTCCGTCTCCGTTTCCTACGCAGCGGTAGAATTTCTTACAGTTTCCTTTTACTGGGAAAAATCCCTCTGAGGTGCATTTACCATCAGAACCACCAGGAGAACCACCTTCTCCAGCAGGGCCTCCTGAAGAGGAGGGTGTGGTGGTATGCGATTCACTGCTGGATGGAGTTTCCGTGGTGGACGAAGATCCGGTTCCAGTTGGTTGACTTGGCTCCTTCCCTTCTCCTGATCCGCTTTCTGTAGGGGATGGCTGGGTTGATTGAGCGGGAACTTGAGTACTATCTTCTCCCCCTGGCTGTCCTTGGCTTCCAGACCCAGAACCAACGCTGTCTGTTGGTTTACTCCCAGAACTGCTACCACTAGAGGTTTCACCAGGTGAACTCGAAGATGAAGTTGTTTCCGTGGCTGTGGGAGGAGACTCAGATGTTCCCGTAGCAGAGCCAGACCCTTGTCCGCTGCCGGTACCAGTTCCTTGTCCTGGTGCTGCATTGCAGTCCCTCGTGACTGCCCATTCATGATTACAGGTACTTGCGTCTGTGTCCCAAACTGTACCTTGTCCACACTCGAATTGATATTTAATATACCCCCCTTGTCCATCGCCCACGCAGCGGTAAAATTTTTTGCAGTCACCCTTAACGGGAAAAAATCCTTCAGAGGAGCATTTATCATCTGAAGAGCTTCCACCGGACTCGGAGCTTCCTGATGAGGGTGTAGTTCCGGAACCTGAGCTTGGAGTTCCCTGAGTAGTTGAACTCGGAGCTTCTGCTCCCTCCCCTCCTGGGCCTTTGTCTCCTCCACTTCCGATCCCAGAAGATGGGGAATCTGTCGTGGGCATTGAGCTGCTGCTTTGAAGGCTCGGCATAGTGGAGCTGCTTTCAGAAGGAGACGGTTTCTCGGTCGTGATTTCACTTGAGGACTCAGGTGCCTTTCCTTCAGTTGATGAACCTCCTGGCAGGTTTCCAATCGTTGACGATGTAGTGGAATCAGAACCTGCTGGTGATGTATCTTGCCCTTGGTCAACTCCACCTACTTGGCTACCACCTGAACCTGACTCCGGCGCAGGTGCGTTGCAATCTCTTGTTACGGCCCATTCATGATTACAGGTATCGGAATCCGTGTCCCAAACCGTCCCATCCCCGCATTCAAAATCGTAACGGCTGTAGCCACCTTTTCCGTCAGAGACACATCGATAGAACTTCTTGCAGTTTCCGGGGAAGGGTTTAAATCCTTCTGAAGAACATCCTTTGTTTGAGGTGCCACTGGTTCCAGGATCTGTTCCTCCAACGCCAGATACCGTGCCACTTCCCGCTGGCTCGCTTGATCCAGGTTTCTCGGTTGATGGTTCTGGCGAGCTAGCTTCGGTGGAGGTCGATGTTGTGGTAGCTGGCGTAGATGGAGAAGCAGCCTCGGTGGTTTGGGTAGCGGATGTGCTCGGAGGCGGTGAAGTGGGAGGTTGCGTCATTTCTGAAGGATGAGTTTGGCTACCTTGCGTTGTAGACTCCGGTGTTGCTCCACCCTGACTCGGACTTTCAGCCGGGCTGGACCCTTGGGAGGCGGAGCTGTCGCCTCCTTGCGCCCCATTCTCCACTTCCTTATTTCCGGAGTCGCCGTCAGAGGTGCCCCCGCTCTCTCCACTACCCCCCTGGCCACCTGTTCCCGTACCACCCCCTCCGCTTCCTGCCCCTCCTCCACCGCCTGTACCGCAAGGTCCTGATATGGCGTAGGGGTGATTGCAGCCAGATATCTCCTCGTCGAAAACGGTCCCTTCCCCGCATTCAAAATTGAACACGTCGAACGTACCCCCGCTCTGAACGCAACGATAAAATTTCCTGCAGTCGTTGGGGTCGCTGAAGAACCCTTCAGCGGTACACTTTGGCCTCGTACTTTTGGGGACAACTTCGTTGTTTTCCCAAGGCGAAGGCCTCCTCCGGGATACTGATGCCTGTGGTTGAATCTTGGTCTGAACGTGTGGGGCGTACTGAATTTTAGGGGCTGGGTCTTTGATCGCGTGAACTTTGTTTGAGTTCGGAGCACCAATTTCTGATTTTGTCGAATAATGGGGAGGCTGCACTTGTACGTGCGATCTTATCGGGACGATCTGTGCAAATTGGTTGCCTCCTCTTTCAACGTCGTTCACCACAGTCAAACAGCCGACTCTCTTCAGCGTTCCGGCGTGGTTGCAGACCTTGAGCTCCGGATCGAATGCTGTGCCTCCGCTACATTGAAACTGGTATGGTGTGAACCTAGGCGCGTTGGAGCCACTCCGCCGATTCCATGGGGCCTGAGGCTGTCCATTGCTCACACACCGGTAGAAAATTTGGCAGTCATAAGGATCTGCGTGAAATCCTTCGGATGGGCAGTCAAACTTGTGCACGCTTGCTCGGTGTCTTCTCCCTGAAATATAAAGGATTCATACTTAATCCTCGACACATGATTAAGGGAAACGCCTATTGGAGCGATATTAATGCATATTAGGTTTCAATTGATACTACTGGAAAGTGTTTATTATACGGTATATTCTACGCATAATCGATAGGAAGGCTCGTGATTCATGGCTGACGCAGGATCTGACTGAAACCTTTGGAGACACTAATGGCGTTTTACATCCCTGGTTACGGAATACTTCTTTAATGTTGGAATTAATGTGAATGCTAAAAATACTTAAAATATTTCTATACTTAAAATATTTCTTTAATCTTGGATGCAGTAAAGATGTATTATTTAACTCAGCTCTAATGAAAAATTCCTACCTTGAACTTCATTGATGCACAGCACCCCTCCGGCAACTATTAAGACGGTTAACATTAACGGTGATGCCATCCCTGAGGATCACTGCTGTCGACTCATCCGCTATGAAATACTGAAAAGAGACATTTATTTGTATATAATTTACTCTTGCTTTAAATATTAATGTAAGGATTTGCATTGTGAAATGGACTGGTTTTAATATAATGATTAAATTACTAAAACCTAATTTTTATACAGGTGGAATAGCCTTATGTACATTATTTATACATTTGTGGTGCTTTAAGCTTCGATTTTATTCTACGAAGAATACTTCATAATCCATTTTTTTTCTTAAAACCACAATTCTCCATTAATATAGGTCCCATTCTACATCAAATTTGCTTAATTTATTATGGAATCATATTTCCCTTGAAAAAAAAAGAAATTTAATTTATATTCGTTTATTTTTAATTTCTTAAAATAATTAAAGTGGCGATTTAAACCTGCATTCTATGCTAGAGTATCATTTTTTTCTTGTTAATGAGATTGTGAACTTAAAGTTGTCAATGTTGGACAAGGACTGCGAAATGAAACCATTTGAGTGATTGGAATGTAATTAAATTGATTGAGTTCTCTAAGGCGATGTTTATTATGTGAATTAAACCTCTATAAAATTGAACTACAACAAACTTCGACCTCATGATATTTATGCAGTTTTGAAATTTTATTTCTTGAATTATTGATCTTTACGTGCACATTGAGCGGCGGTTTACATCAATGGATGATTGCTCTTTTATTTAGTGGCTACCTTTCGCGTAAGGAAAAGAGTTTCCTTGTATGAATTGGACTCGCGTACGATTCCTCTTCACTGTTGACAAGCTCTTCTGACATTGAAACGAGTTTAATGTCCGCGGGCTCCCTGACTGGAATACTCGTGCCACCACCATCTTCAACTCAATGGAAGGCAGCGACCGATGCCTTCAGTTCGATAACCTTTCATTATCCTTCCGTATTTCTTCCATGGGAATCGACAACTGCCTAAGAATGTTTGCACTCTTTCGTTTTTCATAAAATGCTGCTGATTATCAATTCCAAATTCAGTGCGTCTTTATTGTGATGAATGCCATATTATCTAACTTTCTTGGCAAAAAATTGGTTGTGGCTAAAAATATGTTGTTTGGACCAAGGTTCAATATTTGGACGAGTTCTCAAAGCAGTCATTTAAAGATAATATTAGTTTTTAACGACCCACAAACGTTTGAGTATGAAGTAACTGCAATCTCGTTGTACCCCTCAGGCTTATTATTTTCCTTTTGAAAGGGTTGCGTATCTCAAGTCTAGAGGGGTTTCCCGAATGCTTATTTTCGAAACCATCTCTTCCACCGCACGCATAATAAAATGTTTCAGATTTTAATCCGCATACCATCCCGTAGGAATGTAATCCTTGCCCGACGGTTTGTTCCACCAATTACCTCCTCCCTATCACTCCCCCCTTCGCCTTTTCCTCCCCAAGGGTTGATCTTATGTTGGACGAAATCGCTGTTTTGCTTGGAACACGGGAAGCCATTGCAGTGAAGCAGCCCAATTCATTTTATTTCCCCACCGTCGAGTGGAGGGTACATGCCCGAGCTCTTCATATTCCCTCGTCCCTTTAAAGCACCCATATCTTTCCGGCTTAGCTGCGAGGAGTGATTTCTCAGGCGCCACTCGAGCGCCGATCGCCCGCCTCTTCATCATCCAATTTTCTGCATATACCCTCCTGCCCACAGCTCCCTTGGAAACGTTCCAACTTCCTCAAGTAGGTATCCCACTTCGCGATCCGTGGAGGACGGCAAACTGGTGTTTATCGCATTACGGGGCCGTTTTATGCGGAGAATCCCCCTTAACATCTCCTTTCTCTCCCTCTCTTCCCTTCTACTGATCGAAACCCCCCACACCTCACCCCAAGGCGTCGCGAAATGGAGCGGGAGGGAGAGGGACGAAATGGGGAACGGGTGAAGGGACTCCGCGTGTTAAAAACTACACAAGCCGATGCCGCGACGATCATAAAAATATCCCCCTACAGCCCCTCCCTCCCGCTGCCCCTGGGGGACTGACAAATTGGAGACGGGTTATGGTGAAGATGAGGGGAACTGTTTCACTATCATTCCGTTACTTTGGCCTTGGGAAGAAGGATCGGGAGAGCATGTGTTATGATTTTTGATCAAGCCACGGTTCGAACTCCGTAGGGTGAAATAAGCTCTCCCATCGGTAATTCGAACCATTAATCTATTGATATTTTGGATGTGGGTATAATTTCTGATTTTGCCGCGTTAAATTCATGTAGCCGAAACTTGGAGGAATTGCGCACGTTGCTATTCTCGCCTTGGTTTCTACGTCTCATAAAACTATTTTCTCGCAAAAAGGTCTAGGTAAATCGTGGATATGTTCTCGTAAACAAATATTGACCATTAGTATACATCCTGGAGGATCTAAAACAATTTAAAACTTGCGTTCGGTTATAAGTTTGATAATTCATAGGGACTGTTTTACATTGAATTATTAACTTGTGTACTGAACGATTTTGGGTTGACTGCTTCGAGCAAGAACATTTTTATATACTTTTTTATATTTTATAATAAATTATAAAATATAAAAAATAAAATAAATAACATAAAAATAATATATTAGAGAAATTTTGGCTTTTTAGTACCCTGCTCTACTAGTGGACTGGCTCCTTCCAATTTAAACGGATCATTCGAATATATGACGTAACGTTGCTCTGCGGTAATTTGCATTCAGTTGGCTTCAAAATATGTCCCTTCCTACACCAATGTTGATGGGATTGTTCGATCGGCGGTGATATTCGGAACGTGGTGACAATCCCAAGCGGCTAAGCAACGGAAGATTCGGATGCTCAACTTCCACGCGCCGCACGTATTGGCACCGTCTTCCTTCGGAGTAAAACCCTCTCCGTGTCCCGTGGCCACCTTCTTCGTATTTTCCCGCCGATCTGGCGTGAGCCGGACCGCATTTCCGCGAAAAGCGCTCGTCGTGGTTGAGAGGAGGAGGAGACGAGGAAGTTGGGCTGTTGGAGGAGGAAGGGAGGTTTAAAAGATGTTGACGGGTGCGTGGGCCCGGGACATAACGGTGCGATCGCATTCGTTATAGGCCCCGCCGGGGAGCTCCCGGTGACTCGGAGGACGATCCCACCACGCCACCCTACCTCATTCCATTCCTCCCGCCATTTCTTATTCCCTCGTATAATATGGGACGACTCTATCTTCTTTCCCTTCCGTCTTTCCTTCCTCCGCATTCTGCCTCTCCCCATTATTCGCAACAATCTGGCCTCGATCCCCACACACCTCCCGAGCTCTACCACCTGCTTCGTTAGACTGCTCCACTCCTTCCACCCTCCTATCGTCTTCTTTCCACAACACGCCTAACCTGTCCAGCCATCTCCTTCTTCTTCCTTCCTTCCTTTAAAATAAGAAAAAACGGGATTTACCGAAAGTGCCATCCATCCCGGATGGATAAAACCAGCCTACTTCGGGTTGCCCGACGCCTAATAAGCCCCTTAGTCGCGCAGGCAGATACATGAGTAGAGATAGGGTTGAGAGATAACGCGGGCGTGAGCAGCAAATGCTAGTGCTGTGATAGCATGAGGAGGGAAGACGGCGAGGGCGTGCGGGAATAAATCTGCCAGTCCTTCTGGCGAATTCCGAAGCCGTAATCCGAGAGGATCGTGGACAATTCTCCGGGGATTGGATCACTCTCATTTCGCACGGAACGGCGACTGCTCACGTCATGCCTCCTCAAGCGTTGCCGTTGATATGCTGCATTTCTGATTTAGAAGTGTTTGTTGATATCTTCCTCGCAAAAAAAAACTTCCTTGAATCCCATCGCGCGGCGTACCGGACATTCAGTTCTTCATTCCTCGAGAGCACGAGGGGGGAGGATATATGTATTCAGAGATGACGCTCCCGTCTCGTGGGCAAATATTTCCTCCAAGAGTACGAGTGAAGCAGGTTTAAATGAAATCCTTTACGTTTCGGGAAGTAATTAATTATCCGCGGAACCCCACTGGTGGGTTTGTAGAGGGTCAAAATGTGAGTACAAAAGCGTGTTTTTATCGTGCAGAGAAGGGCTGGTGGTGGGGTCGGAGGGTGGAAACGTTTATCATAGGCGTTTCAGGCTGTAGTAAAGGGCATCATAACTCATCTTGGGGCAAGTGACCTTGGTCCTCTGGAATTCTGACCCCTATGGAGGAGGAGCTGTGCAAAAGAAGAGTCCATTTCGCAGCCGCACCATTGGGCCGCAGGAGATGTCCCACGACGGGCCGCTTCTCTCCTCGGGTCGTTACGCGATTTTATGGCTTGCACGTTGCTCCCAAACCCAACGGTTTTCCCGGAGGAGGAGGTCACCTCCTGTCTCCCTCAAACGCTGCTCCTTTTTTATTCTCGTCCATTAAAATTTCACTTTAATGCCCATGTAATGAGAGGTTTCCCGTTTGGTAGAGTGTTAAAAAATATATAGAGCCCGACCTGTCAGTTTCATGCAAAACAGTTCACTGACCGCGTCCATTAGATTTTTCAGCTTTTCCAAGCTCTCCCAAGCTCCGAAATCCGCCTCATCGTAAATATATTATCACACATTAATATATAGATCGAGCGTGTCATGAAGCGGTGTTGGCTCTGTAACGGGTTTCGGTTTTATGCAAATTATTTGTTCCTTGAATCATTTTGCTCAAGTGTGGTGAATAATCAGAGTTAGCGATTGGTCTTGGAATTAACAGAGTGTCTAGCACATTTTTTTTGCTCAATTGATTCCGAAGATAATCGAATTTCTTATTTGCTAACATTCACGCTTGGAGAAAGGCATGCATACCAGAAATCTCAACATTTTGTTGGGACCCCCCCCCTCTCCGAAATTTTTTCCCAGTAATTTTGTTGTTCTGATTTTAGCAGTGAACTTTACCAGTGAGAAGAGATAAGTATGGGAACCGTAAAGGTAAATACCAAGCACTGAAAATTAAGGGAAGAGATTTGTAACATGTCGGAACCGAATGGGCAAGGCTGATTTCATCAAGTTACGCAAGACTTCGCCCCACCCCCCGAGTCAAATTTCTGGCTACGTGCCTGAAAGGGGGGGACTGAGTAGGTGGTGAAATTAAATTAAAATGTTACTCTTCAGTGACCTTTGGTAGCTTTTCCTCATTCTTGCGCTTTTGCGTGATTTCTGTGCGGCAAAATTGTCCGAGATCAGCATCTCTCTCACATTTACTCACGTAAACTCCATCTTATATTAGTTGTGAAGTAAGCGAGCAATCCAATTCGTCAGCTTAAGTGCTAATATATTTCGATAAGACCGGCACATATGCATAGATAGCACCGCAAGAATAAACCGGGAGCGCGTAATGAGATTTCTACATCTCAGATGCATCCGAGTGTATATTTATTCCGGCCGCTCTAATGCCCACCTGTGCTGGGTGTATAATCGGACATCCTCGCGGAGTTGCTTCTCATCACATACCCACGGAGAGTTCCACTGAGATAATCCCACACCGATGGTCGTTCCGGCCTCTTGATCCCTTCGCTTCTTATTTAGTATCCGGTCCCCGAGCCGTAAGTTCCATCCAACGCCCATCGCGAGCGCAAGATACATCCGATAGAGAGTGTCCGCTGTGCGAATAAGGAGGGAGAGAACCTCGGATTTCCCCCCTCATGGAGAGATAAAAAGGCGACGAGAGACGTGGATTGAGCGCGTTCAATCCTTCTCGCCAAATGGAATGGAGAGCGGAGATACTAAAAGATGTCGCGGGGCGATCATATGGTCTCTCCTCACGCTGAAATGACCTTGACCTCGGGAAAATATTCGCGCTCTTTCGCGAAACCTCGCGGGTACCAAAACGCTTCCAATCCCCTCTCGAAATATGAGAATATGGTGTTTTACATCCCCTCACTTTGTTCTACCGCGGCTGACGCAAGTGCAGCGGCATAAACATGCCGTGCGTCACCTCCCTCGGGGATGGGTATGTGACCGGTTAAATCTAGGTGGCGGTGAAGGTGGTGGGTGCATCGCTGCCGTCACCCTTTGCCCGCCCGCGCTAGGGGTCGTTCTCCATGCTGGCACCTGTGACTCGACTCGGGAGGGAAGATTCATTGCGTGCTCCAGGAGAGAAAGGAAGGGGTGGTGGAAAGCGGCTGAGATAATCCCGGCGCGGCGTCGGGGTGTGGGCTGGGTGGAGGACTGAGAGGGCTTTCTCTTGCTTCGGTCGAAGCTTCTGGGTGCGGTTCGGCATTCCCGCGACGGAAACATTCCTCACCCCCGTTCTGATTGATGGCAATAAGCGTGAGCTATAGGGCTGGCCCATGGTGCACTGAAATCGACGAGGACGTCTTTAATTTTTGGTGCGTGGATAGGGGATGAATCGCGTGGTTTAGTTGCTGTGATTCCGGGTCAAGAACACGCGAGAGCAATTATATTCGTGGTCTTCTGTCATTTTTCTCGAATTCAGGAAGGTATGACGAGGCACGCAATGGGTTATGCCGTAGGAAGTGGTGGTGTGCATTGCGGAATTCATCGACCTATACGTATTGTGTGATACATTGTGCACTGTTGTAGGTTTCTACTGGAAACTACGATCTGTCACTCAAGATATGCACCATAAGTTACGGCATCTGGCAACATTGTACGCAATTTCGCTTGATGACACTTTCGATAGAAAAGTTGCGTAGTAATACCAAAATATCGCCCAACTGCGTGGCCCTTCCATCTGGCATTGGGTGGTTGGTCTCCTAGCGGTGGTTGGAACAGCGTAATTTTCCCGTCAGCTGCGCGAGGCCCAGCGCGCGTCCGCCAGAAGAAGTATCCCGAGCCGCAAATCATTCCTTATATCTCCAGGCTGCTGCATTCTTTCTCGGCCAGCATGGAACCCGTCGGGGTCCACCATTGACGTGCTGGGTTTCGATTTGATGCATTATGTATGAGTAACTCGAAGCGAAAAAAAGCGACAGCTTCTTTGTTGCCTTTCACAGATTACAAATGAGCAAACCTTATGGTTCATCAAGCATGTCACGAAAACTCTCTCGAGATTACCCACTGATGTCATATTACACGGAACTGCGGGATGAGGGGAAGAACAAATATCTTCTCCATAAGAGATGAAAAAAGAAAGAGTTATGAAGATTAGAGAGCAAAAGTGGGATATGCTCTGGGATGTTGGGAATAAAAATTATCAAACTATATTCGTTTTGATATAAATTACGATTTAGTTTGCTCTTCCGCAAGCACAATGTTCCCCGACGTTTTTAGTTTTTCCTACGGTATGGAATTTATTCTGCGTCCAAAATTACAGGATGCTTCGTATATAAGATGATAATATATTGTAATTATAATTTGCCCACGGATATCGACTTCGTCCTAAAATCGTATTGTCCTACAATAAGTCAAAGTTAACATTAATCCTCGCTCGGCTGTGCTTCTTATGTGGCCTGAGAAGGCTTACATAAAACATACAATTGAAAAGTTCCCTACTTTCAGTTGAGAGCCAACCGAAGTTCTGTTATTTAATGGGTAACTTATGACTGAACGTATTATAAAATTTAAGTGCAGAAAAAATTCAGTGAAAAAAAATATCTTGGAGGGAATATGTTGGAGAAGAGGTCCTCATATGATGGAGTGGTTCATAAAGAGGCATATACAGTGATTATTCTGAGTGCTGTAAATGGTGAATTCCATTCAAAGGAAAGATTAAAGGTATAAGGAGATATCTCTGTTGCATACCAATAGTAATTCAGTATTATAGGAAACAATTTCAATGTCACTACTTGCAGGGTTCAACTTTTTGCTTAAAATTTCCAGTATTTTTTGGTCAATTTTTCGCATAGCATTATTTTAATTGCCAAAAGGTAAAAACACAACGTAACAACATGCACAACAAGTTGAGAGAGAGGAAGCCAAACGAAAATGAAGCAACATTTTCCGATAAAACTAAAATTTTAATGCAGCTAAAAATAAAATTTAAGTTATGTGCTGAAAACGAAGTATCAAAAGAATAAATATTTGGCCTAAAACAGGAGATATACAGAAATACACAAGCAGGGGGAGTGGGTTTAAAAATTTGACGTAATGCAGCTCGACGATTCTTGTACCGTTTCATGAGATCTCCAAAAAAATCCTCCCGACATTACTCACTGTGTGCTCCTAGAAGATAAATTCTGTTCGTCCAAAGTATCATTAATCATTTAGGATGAATAATAAGCCATCCAGTCACTCTGGAGAAAAAAGGGTAGTGCATGATAATGATCGGTGCCCATACTCGTTTCAAAGTGAAGTGATAATTTTGATGCCAACCCTTACGGATATTTCTGAACAATGGTTGGAATCAATCCAAGGGAAGTGAGGAATAAAATAGCAGCCTCTTATTAAGTATTTAAACGGGGCCGGGTAATGGCATATCAGCCCTTCTAACTATCGCACCTTAATGGTAACAGTATCTGACTGACAGGTGACTCACCAAAATCCCTCTGAGTTAATTACTTACTTAATCTTCGGCTGGATGAACGCAGCCCGATCAAATTAAGCCCAGAAAACACCCGACGTCGGAGCGGTTGAGGGAAACGCCCTCGCACTCAATGGCGGGCGTTCATGCTCCTGAGACGAGCGATGAAAAGCCGGAATGCCTCACGTTATAGCCTGAAATAGATCAGGTGCTCGAGTGGGGCTATTTCTGAAGCTTTCATTGTGCATTTCTGGAAGAGGATCCAATGGATCAGCGGTGAATTTTATTTAGGTGTCTGCCTTTTAAAAATCGCAGCAACAACGGCCCGATGTAGTAGCTAAGAAAATGGTACACATGAAATTAATTTATAGAGTAAATGGCTGAAGGCTTTCCTTCTGTAACAAGACCGCTTACGACAAAAACGCTTTAGGATTGCTATCTAAATATTCTCCTAACATCTTGTTCTTGAAATGTGATAACGCTAGCCGACATGATTTCCTTGCTAATGCTCTCGATTTTTTATAGTTTTGAACTAACTCATTTTTTTTCCTCTACCGATAGACCCTGTCCTGCATTATTCATCCTAGCGTGGCATACCCTTTGTCGCATTAGTGATTTCCTAACCTCCGCGTTAAATATCGTATTATCACATCAATTTACTTGGTATGTATTTGTCAACTGCTTTACGGGTGACCTCAAGAAATGCTTTCCTCGAATCCTCTGTATCTTATCCTTTTCCTTGTTCGCTAAATACACTAAACGATTCCCTTAACTCATCTTTCTTGCCGTCGTAATTAACCCTGCCAAATAATTATACCCTCCCCTTTGGTTTATAAAACCTAGAATAAATTTCGCATGCACTATTTTATGATCACCAATTCCGGTGTCTGTAACTATATTTAGGGCTGTTTCGGGTATATTTGTAGCTAATATCTCTAGAATATTGTATTCTCTGGTTGGTTCTGCTACGAACTGTTGAAAGGAATATGACGTAAAAGTGTTCAACAGTGATTCGTTGAGTTCCTTATCCTTACCTCCTATTACAAAACTACACGAATTACAGTCTATTCAGGGAAGATTGAAGTCCCCACCTACTATTATTCCACTATCGTTGTTCTGAGAAAGCAATGCTTGTTTGATGATTTTCGCCCCCTGCCACACACCTTCATAGTGGCTCGCTGGGTATTACGTATATGTAGAAGACCATGTTCGTAGCACACACATGCGTTCTTCGTGGTAATAAATAAATAAACATTCATTATAATTGTTCAACTGAGGGTATAAAATGTTTATAGTTGTAGTAGTAGCGGTGGAATTCGGATATTAGCTGCTGCTGCTGTTATATCTAGTAATCTTGGCGTGATAATAATTTCCGGTTATTCATGCGAAAACAAATTAACAAATATCCCCTAGCTACCTTTTCCGTCCCGCGACATAAAACATTTCGCAAGAAAAATTTAGACTGGAATAATGTCTTTAACGTAAATGTCCCATAATGGAGAACTGTTGAAAATGTTTTTTAATACAGGAATTATATGGGGAAGATGTTTACATGTGGTGAGGTTACTGCTTTTGCCAAAGTACCCACTCCGAGAGTCTGGGTTCCAATCACGAAAGTTGGAAATGTTTTTAAGTGAAATCTCGGTCGCTACCTAGGGTTCAGGAACGGAAGTACTTGAAGTACAATACTTCGTCTGACGGATTAAATGCTATACTGTGGACCCATTAGCCTCTCTCTAGACGAGTAGATGGGTGCCGGGTTCTTTCACCCTTCCTCCGCACCAAAAAAGTTCTACACCAACCAATTTTCCATACTTAATCGTGTCTATTGCCTCATCTTTTGCCCGCATCTACTAATAGCTTATTCTGTTCTAAATTTAACGGTCACTCGCTATTTTAAAGATATATTTCGGCTGTCATTAATGCGAAGCAGAACGTAAATTGAATAAGTGGTTTATTTCTCTAGATGGAGGTCTTAATACATGTTTGTTTTTTCTTACGTTTACCGTATTGATTGCTCGGCTTGATTCTCCGTTATTTTTCGGCAGCTTTAATGTAACTTTGATCATCTTCTTCAGACCATTAGGGGTCGAAATATTTTCGCAATTTCATGGCTTCGATGCTCACTCGCGAAATAATCAAATGCCATCAGTCAAGAAGACGGGATCTCGAGGATTTTCCTCAAGCCGACTGTCGCTCCTCTGTTCCGCCTGCCGAAGGTGATTTGACTGCTGCCATGGAGCGCTGCGTGCGATTTAAATATGGATGTTCCCGTCTACGCATCGCAATCCATCTGTGCGACGTCCAACGCTCCGAGTACATCCAGTCGGCATTCCAATCCGTCACTGCTTGAGCGAAAACACCGTTATGCTTTGGATCAACATGTGCTCGGATCCAATTCGAATCCAATAATTCCTTTTCAGCCATGACTCACCGCTTTCGGTGAAGTAAACTCGCTTCCCTTTTATCCCTCCCGAGGAAAAGAACTCGCACCGGACTGTGCGCGAAGATCGGTAAGGAAAACGCTCAAAGGAAAAGGGCAGGAGAAATAGACAGGAAGTGAATTGACTGTGTATGAACGATTTGTTTCGCGTCGTCCAGGAGGTTGACGCGCGAGTTCGCGGCCGCTTCATTTCTCAGCGGAAAGCGAAAATGAGTTTCAAGGGAAATAAAAATTACGCGTTCACTTCTCTCGCAGCTCTATAACTGCTCGGCTCTAACAACTTAATACGAATCGGACTCCCAATTTGCGTGGGATAATCCACCGCCGTGATGCTCTCGCGCCCGCTAGCATGCCGCTAGAGTCCTTATAAGATCGTCTAGAGTCCTTATAAGATGGTCTAAGTCTTGTCCATGCGGGATGAATATTCATTCTCGCCGAGCGAGCAATAAATAACTTTCTCAACTGGATGTGGTTCTCGGAGTGGATTCTGCTCACGATAAGGGACGTGATTCATTTCGCGGTACGACGCGCGCATTCACGGGAACGTACGCACGTTTTTCACCCGCGGGAACACCCTGCCATCGGTGCATTCGTGAAAAGGGGGATGAGAATCTCGTCGATTTGCTCGATTTAGGTGAGAAGGCCCGAGAGAAATTATGATGATGATGTTTTGCACTGCAGCGTGACATCAGGGAATCCGTTTCTCACCACGCATAATTGTGCAATCTATTACTTATGAATTTTATCACCCACAATTGTTTGCTGAACACAATTTTTATTCGGCTCATCAGGAGGTGAGTATGTGCACGTAAAGTATCATCGGGTGAGGATTTTCATCGCTCACGTCGTGTATTACCCTTCACCTAATGCATAAGATGATAGGTTTCCCCCCTACCTCTTGACATAAAATGATAGCATTATGTCAAAACGCTGCTCATAAGCCAGTAAAAATTTTTCCGAATAGCCAGTAATGAAAGCGCTTCAATCAGACAACCGTTGGTCAGTTATTATTGTACTCTAAAAGAATGCTCCTGCATGCTTGCTGCAAATTGGGAGGGTTAATCACCTTCGTGACCTTATATACCTGTATATACGGTCACGTATCTATTATATATACATATACTATATATAAGACCTGAAGTCTTTGACCTTGAATTAATTTTTTTATGGACTGCAATTATGCTTTGAAGCGAATTAACAAAGTTCAGCGTTTTCATTGTTCAGCGTTCAGCGTAAAATTGTTGAAATCATTGAAAGTGCTGTTTTAAATGGGGATTTCATGACGCCTATCCCGAGGATCCGGGTTCAAATCTTGACTGTACCAGAGACTTTTTAACAGTTTGCCAGTCCATGCTCGAGCGCTATGCGGAGAACAATCCCAATGCAGTACTCTGCCCATCGAGTGGGTGGCCGTTAAACCGTGGACCACTAGGCGCTTTCCGTGAAGAGAGAGCTAATACGGTATGGTTTCTCTCCACCCTTCTTTAGTCCCTAAATTCCTACCGCTTCCCAAACCTCACCTAACATAAATAGAAAAACTGATCTTATTTGTTGTCTGCCACCCCTTACAACAGTTGCAACACCAATATTCATGATTTATGATCTATTCGTAGGCTGTAGAACAATTGTTAGCAGGTGTAAAATTTAAAGGTACACACTTTCAACCCGAAATACCTTCTCGAAGTCAAGCATTTTTATCAATTCTTTAAACTTATTTACTAAAGCCATTCTCTCTATTATCAATGTACGGCTAGAGAATAATCTTCTTTATTAACGAAGGAAAAAATCCTTTATTCTTCTTGTTTTTCCTCAATCTGCCTTTGTTTACACATTTTCTCACCGGAATTTTAATCATCTTATCTTTCTGATTGACTCGGGGAGTTGAAAACGTTGTGGAATGGGGGCGTTCACTCGGAACCGAAATCGCAATTTTTTGCACGAAATTGTTAGATGGAAACGAAAAAAGAATTTTAGTGAAAAAATTAATCTTCTAACAACAACCATTCACTAATAAATCAAAAATCAAAATAAGCAAAAGGTGACGCCCACCTAAAGAGCTGCTGTGATAACATTGACGTCATTTTCCTCCTGTCCTTGACTGCTTTCAGGGGAGGGGGAAGGGAGTGGAGGGGGGTTCTCGGAAGGTCTGCTCGCACAGATGCTGTCGAAATCGCTCCCATTGGGAGAGCCAGCTGTGTCCCCCCCCTTTGCGATAAGGCGAAGTAGCTTCGCGGGCTCAGTTGTGATTGGACGAAGTCGATATACGTCAGAGGTTGCACCACACCCACTTTTCCGAAAGGGTTAAAAACATCAGTTTTTCGCCGCTTATAACTCGCGAAATAATTGACGGATCAAAAAACGGAAAAATACGGGTCTTTTTATTTTACAAACTCTATCATATTCGGCAATAAAAAAATTATGGTAAACGTCCCCATTGAAAGGTATGCTGATGAAGATTTCCATCTGAGATAAGAGAACTTGATGTATCCACCGTTGTCCAAAGGACATAGCCCTACTGTCATTAAGGATGGGTCAGAATAGAGTAAATATCTCCTAAGATTTGTCGGTAACTTCTTAACTGGATAGTTATTTAAACCACTGATTCCTTGGATTATGGTATTCTTGGAAATAGTAAGTAATCCTGGTAAAATCACTAAAATTTATTGAAATTTATCGTGATGGATCCTTGAGACGTGTCGTTGAAGAATTGATTTGAATTCGCATGTGCAAATAATATCTTTGCTCTATAATTTTTTCCTATTTCAAAATAAATAGCATTCAATAGCAAACAACGCACTGGAAGGTTGGCGTTAATTATGAATGTAAAAAATCTATTTTTGGATAAATGAAAGTTTGTCGCTCTCGTGGTGACAGTTAATTTGCAGTTATGCTGTGGACGGGATAAAACTTCAAGAGCAACTGATATAAGCATTATCATGCAATTTATGGCATTTTTTATAGCAGGGTATTTCATTCATTAATCAGATGCCTTCCTAATGTTTTAAATTCGCCCTTTCCGATAGATAAATCACCTGCTCGACGAAATTCGGAAAAAGATGTCGCCAGTGAAAAAAAGTAAGAGATATCACTGATGCCACACAATATCACGGCCTGCTTAGAAAGTAAAAGCCGGGAGACCTCGACACTGGCGCCGTGTTGCCACTGCATCATTCATTGATTCCCTACCGCGCCGTCCTGGGCTTGGCTGGGAGCGCTTCTCCAATGGGGATTCCTTTTGAGTGCACGCTCCCTTTCGACAATAGAACCTGGCCGGTGCATCCCCCATCTCTCGTTCGCGTTTTCCCTCTACTCCATAGGACTCAATACGTCAAGGGCGAATCAGGAGGTGCTGACAAGACTGGTCTCCCCATTAATCAGTCAACAATATGTCTCCGCGGATCGTCAGATAATGGCATCCCTTTCTAAGATCGAACCTCTGTGCGAAGTCTTTTGCATGGCGGCTCCCCTTTCAACTGCCCATCTCCTTCCCTTAACCCTTGGCCTCCCTTCGTCTCGCGGAGAGGCGGCTTCTTGCTCTCTTCCATTCCTACAAGACCTGGCGGTGTCTCGTTTCGCCTTTTACCCCTCGAACGAGTCTAGTGAGACATAATGCGGCATCCGTAGCCATCCCCTTTCTTTCTTTCCCTCACCAGTTATGTAAGGGCGGGGGTTGGGAGAATACGCCCTCCTTCGGGGGAGATTTCTCCCGACCGCCTAGGGGGGCGAATGTGGTGGCGGCGCGAAGGAAGTGCTAGGCTAAGGAGGCAAGAGGGTGGCATGGCGGTGGGTGGGACGGAACGAAGAGGGACGGGTGGAACTCTAGTGGGAGCCTCATCACACTGTGAGGGTCCTTTTCCGAGGCGAGGCCGCCTGACGGAGGGGTCGGGGAGGAAATGCGAAGGCGAGCGGCGAGTGTCAGACGATCGAGTCGAGCGAGAGTCGAGAGGGGGCGAATGAAAGGGAGGTGGCTGAAAGGGAGGGATGGAGAAATTCTCTAGCTACTCTGCAGAGGTTGAGAATAGGAGATAATGAGGACAATGTGGAGGATAACATCGATTTTTAACGGTCGTAGGTAGAACTAGGTTTTTAAGGTGCTCCAACTACCAAGGTTATATCGCACCGTCTCACCAAAAGTTGCTCCTAAATCTAATCCTAAGGCAAAACATAAGGTGGTCGCAACAGTCTTAATTTGACTTTTGTATACATTTTACTAGACTCAATCGTTGACAGAAGGACTTCATGGCATTTTTAGATCCGTTAACTATTTACATATTATACGTTCAAGTTGTGAAGGATGTAAGGAAGAAGAATTGCGTTCATATGAAGAAGTTGGCCGATAGAAAGATTGAGTGGAGGGCTACGTCTAACCAATCTCTGGATTGTTGGCCGGTGATGAGGATGATTATACACCCATTATCTACATAAAGTAGTGAAATGTTTTTTTTTTTTTTAATTTCCGCAGAACCCTCTATTTGTGACCGTTAGGTCGAGACCATTCACCTGATTATACTGCGACTCAAGGCCGAAAAGTCGTTGCTTGGATTTCCCAGAATTATTGTGACTTATTAGATTGGCGTTCTGCGGTTGAAGAATAACTTGTGAACATTCTTGTACAACCTTGGCATTGATTTTCTCAAGGAAAACAATGGGACAACATTCTCACGCCGGAATTTCTTACCCGGTATTTTGCATAGACACCCGAAAGCAAAGTAAGTGGCAAATCATGCAAAAGGTGTTTGTTTTTGGAAATACTTTATTCTTTAGTTTAATTTAGTTTCATTCGCACGCTACCTCTTTGAGGATAAGGAAGTTATTTAGCTTGTCGTAGTTAGGCTACTGAAGCCTTTAAACACAATACCCAGGTATGTGGTCTGTGGTGTTTTGGACTTTGTGAAATACATAAAATATTAGTAAAAGGCTTAAAAGTTAGCCTAACAAATAACTTCATTGTCAATAATCCACGATATGTCACTACATTCTCACTTTGTTACGCGAATCACATAAACATAGGGAGCTATTGTCTTCTGTCTTCTACGGGCCAAGGAAACCAAGCCCATGGTTTCGCCGCTAGAATTGGTATCGGCAGGCTTGATAGGTTTAGGAGAAATCCTGTCTTGTGGTTTCTTTTGATCTACTCTTCTCATATGTTTATCATTTATTCATTCCGATCCAATAAATACAATCAGCTACCGTGCCTCTTAAGGGTGCTGTTAAATGTAACGGATAATATGATTACTTCAAGGATGCCGTAACCAACGTGCTTGAAATAAACGCTATATAGTGTTACACTTACCAACGAAAATCCACTATTTTTATGGACTTCACTGTAAAATGTAAATCGTTTTCCTCATAGATCATGTGAGGTAGTGTAACTTCATTAGAGGCTTCGAGGGGCTATTTTATGGAAAAAGTATCTTCGTAAAAAGTCACACATATGTTATTAACATTCTGAAGAGCATCATGCGAGGTGGAAGATTGCCTGTAGAACGAACACATTTTAGGCCCAGGGTAGTAGTTATTTCCCCTCCTTCTTCTCTTTCCTTTTGCACTGACGTGCTACCTGGGCTATTTGGCACAGCGCGAAATTTCCGCATGCCCTTCTATGAAACCTCGCGCCAAGATTTTCCGGTCCCCGAGAATAGCGAATAGAATTGGGAGTGGAGAACAGTTATCGAGTGCTATTAGTCCTCGAATGGTAGTTCTCGTGGACAACAAAAAGTTAGTTATCTCTGCTGTTTACGGCATGAAAGCCTATGCCGTTTGGGAAACGAAACATTGCCAAAAACAGGAAGCCATCAAAATCAGCGCATTAACCTAACGCCGTTCCTCAGTTTGCGAGCGTCTTATTGCTGCTGGAGAATTAATAATCACTTTCGTGTGAGCGTTTTTTGCGAAAGCGACCGATGAAAAACACTGTGATCGTTAAATGAATGAATTTTCAAAGTTCGTGCCTGAGTGGAAAAAATATAAGGGGGGAAAGGCTAATGAAATGGGTGGTGGAAGCAAGAATAAAGAAGGTTTAGCGCACTCGGGCAGGGCAGGATGAAGCCTTTCTTTTTATCTTTTTCTTTACCCTCCGCTTCCCGCGAGCCGACCACCGATTCGGGGATTTTTAATGAACGACGACCTTCCTCCATTCCTCCTCGCGCTGCTGCCCCGTTCCGCACGCCACGCAATCCCTAAAACTTCTTAAAAGCTCTTCTTCCCTTCCTCGATGGGTGGATTGACGACCTTTTTAATTTTCTATCCCCTCTGAATCCCCCTCTCTCTCTCTCTCTCTCTCTCTCTCTCTCTCTCTCTCTCTCTCTCTCCTCTTCCCTCTACCATCCCTCCATCTCATTCCTCCCAATGAGCCGAAGTCCCGGACGATTTAGGAGAAAGATATAGAGAGAGAGAGAGGAAAAAATAAGACTGATGCGCGTTCGCGAGTCACTCGGGGTCGCTGGCTGCTGAGGCATTTCCGTCCTTGCGCCTCTCGCCAAGGAACGCGTGAGATGTTCCCGCGGGATGGATAGAGGAGGGGGAAGGATAGTTTCGTTGGGGAAGGGGGGGGGGAGAGGAGAGGCGGCTGACGAGAAGGAGGAGTAGGAGATGATTAAAAGAAGAATAGAGCGAGAGGAGGTCTCCCGATCCCTCAGATTAATTGCTCCTTATCCCCTTCCGACCGTCTGAGAATCGGAATTTACGCGATTGTTATTTTTTTTTGATCGCCCGGCGACAGAAGAGAATCCGATGGAGAAAACGAGACTAAAAAGAATGCGAGCGGAAGTTGAGGAGGAAGACTACAGTGTAGTTGTACGCCGGAGGGTTTTTATTTTCGGTTTTTTTGTTTCCTGCTCACCGCCGCTTGTTGAGCATAAGCTTTAAAAAAGAAAATGATGCACACATCTTCTGAAGGACCGCGAGGTGAATTACACCTCGAGGATGGATGCACGAGGAATGAGGTGAAGATAGTATGGAATGGCACCGAATGCGGGAAAAACGCGTGAGCTGTGAGTGCGAAGACCATAATGAATCCCTTGAAAAGAGCATAGAATGTATCTCATGGTTGAGCGACGTGTTAAAATTCGAATTTTGGCGCTTTTTTATTTCTCCTACCTCCCAATGCTTTGGCTATTGAGTATAAAATTAACAATTACTTAAATTAATCTTTTCTATAACGTCATGATAAAGTAAATGTGCTGAACCTCTCAAAAAGTTAACGACCACATTTTATTCCATGGCCCGATGTTTTGCTTGGCATGAGGATTGGACTTGAGTATGTATATTTTTCCAGATTAACTTCCTCAAAATTATTAAGTATATTTTAAATCGCATTTATATATCCCTGAGCGTCACAGAAGTTCTTATGGCGACGCTTCAGAGTCATAGCTTCTCTTTCATCTTGAGCTTCTGCAAGATTGAATAGCTCTATTTATTAAATTAGTTCAGCCCTTCTTAATTGCTCACTCATGCTAATGTACACACTGTTGTTACTCTAAATTAAGTATGCAATAGGTGATATTTACTCCTAATTAATTAGTTCAATTATAATATTAATGACTAATTTTTATTATAATAAGGCTATATTTCTGATTCAAACTATTATTATTTGTTTAACTTAGACTGCATTCATCTGCTTTCTTTGAATTTTAAGCTATGTATTTCGCTTTTATTATCATATACATAAATTATCTTCATCCGTTATTTTTCAATTACACCTCTTCATTCGGGCTATATCATCTCCCTTTACTGTTAATAAGGCAAATTACGCGGCCATTCTTCCAAGATAAATATTCATATAAATATTAACGACATTTAGGGTCCCAACCTTTATATTATTATAAATCTCCTTTTACCTGATTTAACGATACGCGTTTCTCTACGCTTTAAGTGGTAAGTTATTTCTTCCTGGGTATGAATATTGGAAGAGTGGCTGAAGAATGAAGAAAAGTGGGGACAAGCTCAACCGAATTTCACGGAGCATAATTGTTAAGTGTGGGGGGCCGTGCGCGAAGAACAAATTCGAATAACATGGTCCGAAAAAAATGAGCTCACGAGACGCGTGAGAGAATTGCGGTGTGTTGGTTACCGTGGAGTCGCACGAGCCGCTCCAGACGAAGGCAAGTTCAAGGACATGTGGTGTTCTCGTGAAGACCGCGAAGAGACTGAATTCTTCAGTAGTAATCATTCCGTGACTCCCTGGGGGGCGTGCTACGACAAGTTCGGAGCGTCCGTTTTTCGGTAGATCCGAATGGTAGGCAATCGGGAGATGGGTAAATCGACCTGTGTAATTTTCGCCGCATATCGTCACGGCGGAAGAGAACTTGTGGAGGCATTTGTGATGGAAGGTGTTTCCCCTCTCGAAACAACAAGCCGCAATGGGTTTATTGCTTCAGGCTGGGCTTTTTTCACAGCGTTGATTTCAAGGTATTTAGACTTTCTCGCTTTCAGGAAGAATTTCCTGAGTCATCGCGAGCGCGATAAACTCGTCGGGCCTGTTTTTCGTGAATTGATTTCGGAAGGTATATTTTACTTGAACAGCCATGATTTTTGGGCGATATTCACCGAATCATCCCTCCCCTAGAGCTTTTTTCACTAGAGATTGGTCAACCACTCATCAAGAGGGCTGGTATAGTGCATTGGAAGAAGTTTTCCGGATCTTGAGGATTGAGTGATAATTGGACTCTTTGGAAAATGGTTATAAGGTTTAATATTCATATTTGATGGGCATTGAAAAGGATTTGAATCGAGAAATCCACCCTTATCTCTTTCGCTTCCGGCTTTACCATAATTTCAAGGGAAATATACCTATGATGGATTTCAATGCTACTGACGTTCTTCCCTGATCTTAGACTTTTATTTAACAGCTGACACGTGTTTTTCATATCCCGCCTTTATCATGGCTTTTCTACACATGACTTTTTTACACGTTCTCCTCTCCTACTTGGTGAAAATGGTAAAGTCCACCCGTTGACCGTATCTGACCTTTCTCAAATCTGTGACTTATCGTTTGTTATTTTTTAAGGTTTTTATATTTTTTAGTTCGATGTAAGTTCGAGTTTAGTTCAGTTTACATAAGTTTTTCGTTTGTAAAAAGTGAGTGCGTTGTGATTCAATTAAAGATTCTCTTAGAAATTGTTTTCATTCTTCCTCGCTTTTTCTTAGCATAGGATCTGGCGATCTTATATTTGATTGCGAATGAGCAAAATAGCGCAGTGTTCATCAAAAGTCGACTCTTCCGACTCAACTCTTTAGCCGCCCCGATATGAGCCAACTGTTTGAATATTCGACAGTACGTGATTGTGAGCGATGAATTTGAAACATTTTGCCGATGATTCCTCTCATGCCCGCACATCGGCACCGCCTCCCTCTCTCTCGGTCCAGGGATGCTGCGGCCGGCCGTGCGGCGCCGAGATAATAGGGTGGAAGTCGCGGGGAGGGGAAGAAAGGCAGAAAAAGGGGCAAGGTAAAGGATGAAACGAAGGGGCGGTGGTGGAAGTTCTCAACCTCTGGCGACTTTGATGATGGGGATGGAGGCGGGCGGTAGGAGCCCCCTATCCCTCCCTACTCCTCCCCCTCCCCCCTTACACCTTCCCTCTCTCCGCGGCAAAGCTTTCCATGCGATGCGGCCGAGGACGAAATTCCGAGCAAGTGATGCAACCGATTCCTTGCGTCTCTCTCTCTCACTCTCTCTCTCTCTCATCTTTTCCCAACGCTTTTTTCCCCACTTCATATCGTCGCGCAGTATGTTTCAGGTAGGAAAAGCAAAGATTGGAGGGATACGGTCGTGAGGAGAGATAGGGAAGGAGCGACAGAAATAAATGTGAAGGAAATTGGAGAAGGTGACACCATGTTCGTGAAACGGATTATTTCTAGATTAAGATGGTTTCTAACGCTAGGCTCCTCTTCGGTTGTGACGGTGTCGATTAAATGTTATGATTGTTTTCCTACCTAAAGGTGGACTTGATTTTCCTTTATGTATCATTGTGAGGATGGCAGGAGCTTGTTTTTGTAAAATATTCATATTTATCGACGTTTGAATCGCCGTCGCTTTAAAAATTCCATCTAACTAGTTCGATTTCCTTGGTCCATTTAGTCGTGATGCTAGTTCTCCATGCACCCTTTATTGTGAGCACTTTACTCATTTTGTGAGTCACTAATCACTGCGAGAACAAGAGAATCCTGCTGTATTACAGCCTGATACTTGTTGAGAACGTTTGTATTACGACAGCGATCTGAAGGCTCCGGCTAGTCACAGCGCTATCGTTCCTGATGACGTACACTAATATACACTTCCATCATCATCTATCATTTTGTCTCAAGTGTGAGCAATTTCAGAAGATGTAAGATACTAAATAACGTTGGTATTGAGTGAATACTTAATTAATTTTTTATTACACTGAGGTAAGCTTGTTGTTGACGGAAAGGTATTGAGAAAGAATGATTCAGACGAACGGACGAGGTATGAGTGAATTCTTGGGTTTTGAGCCGTCATCGGATTTTAAAGCTCCGCCATTTGAGGATACGACTGGATACTTCTCTCTTTTCCTTTCAAAAAAGAGGAAAGCTCGTTAGGTGATTTCATGCTGATATTTAAATGATTAGACGGCTAATACTTACGGAAACTGACTCTTCGGAACTTCCCAGTCTGGTTCAACGCAAAACTAATTAATTATTTGTTAAATCTTAAAAACGTTTTCTACTTTAATTTTGGGGTAGGTGTTTCTTCATGTTCACTTCTATCTAATCGCTCAGCTGAGAACATAATGTTTTTTTTAATTAAAATAATATAACATTACTGTGAATTGAGCTCAATGCTCAATTTGTGAGAGTATAATACATGATCTCTTTGACTCATTAACTTGTAGATGTGTAATCTGAATGATGGCATATTCTTGCTTTCGTGCTTTATATTTTCCTCAATTTGAATTATAGGAGAATGCAGATGCGATCCCTTTGGAGGCAACGCATCGAATGGTGTTGATAAAGGAAGGCGCACCTAATTGACGAGAGTGCTAAAAAAAATGGAGCCCTCCCCTCCCATGGCTTCCCAGAACAAGGTAAGAACATTCCGAAACAGAGCAGGGCACGTTTGCCGTCCTCGGACGTTCCGTGTCGCAATGAATGATTGTGAACGATCATGACCATGTTCCCAGTACATCCCAGATGGAATTAAAAGCAATAGCTCATCCTTCAACAGTTTATTATCCTCACGAAACCTCGAGACGTTTCATTCGGTCGGAGCGTGCGGCTTGAACGACCTTCGATTCATTGATGCGATGCTCTATGATGAAATTCAAGGGAAGCGGATGCCGGCGCAATTCCTCGCGGGAATATCATTTCACACCATCTCATCATCATCATCATCTCGGCTTGGAGGTGAATCCCCGCCGCAATCAGTTCTTCGCATAAGAGATACACCGCGGGGACTCGAGATGAAACGCCTGCGGTCGAGATGGAACCTCGCATCGCGATGAATTGGTTATCGCGAGAATCTCTGCGTCTCCTTGTAACGCATCACTAGGCACCGAACTCGCATGAGCGACTCTGGAGAATCTGGACGAAAGAGGGAATGCCACAGAGATGCATCTTCCATCGTCAGGGATCTCCATCGCGTTCAACTGGACAAGGATCTGTCCTCGTATTATTTTCGCCCCAAGAGCGGTCTTTCGCTTGTTTTGGTCGAAGAGCTACGTTACCGCACGCAATTCGATACTTCTTAATCTTTCTCTTACGTTACTTCGTTTGCATCATATTCGTTTATATTTTTGTCGCTGGATGAAAGTCTAGGAGGGAAATGTCTCGGGCAAATTTCACGATCCAGCCTGCGGCTCGTCGAGAAAAAAAAACGTTCATGGGAATACAATCCAACAGAAATGGCCATCAGTATCGTTTTATAGACACGGCTATCCTCGCTATCCCTAGGGAATCTGTTCTTAGTGTGAGAACAAAATTGAACATCATCTCCCGTAGCTCATCAGGAAAGAGAAACGGAACGAATCTTCGTTTTGAGTTCCGGCTTGGCTTGCACATTGGATCGCGGACGAAGGCCCTCACAAAAGCGCAGCGGACTTCGATGGCGAGTTCTAGGAGGTGGGTCTACGAGTTGGTGCAGACCGTTAACAAAAGAAGGAGGTGGAAGCGCATCCGAAGATCATTTAGGTCCCATCCCGCCCACCGATATCCTCAGATCCCTCCCCTCCCTCCGCTGCGCGGCTCCACGTGGGAGAGGAGGGGTCAAGGCTTGTTGTTGGGCCGCGTGGCCGATCGGAATGAGGAAGTCCCTGCTTCCCCGACGCCCTTACCTCTTACGAAATGCACGCGGTGATGCGAAGGGGGAGAGAGAGACGAAAAAAGATAATAATGTAAGGTCGTCTCTCTCCTTTCGGGAGTGAGCGAGCGCCCTACTTAAAAAGCACATTCGTCCTCTCTCATCCCGTCCTTTTCCCACCTGACGTGCCCAGCTTGTCCCCATTTCGGGATCCTCAACGACTGCGATACGCAATGCCGTTCGCTTATTGAGTCACCGACTCCGCACGGAAAAAAAAACAAAATATCATAACGCCTTTCGAGGCGGCTCCGATCCATTTTCCCGTCCGTATTCCTATTCGAGTCGTCTGAATTTCCCGGCTGGGCGCGGCGCGAGTGGGTGACCCCACTACCACCGCCCATCGCACGACCCCGAAGTCGGCGTTTTGTGTTCTCGCCGAGGAGGACCTGGCCGCAGCCGACTATCCGATGAGAAGGGTAGAGGAAGAATTGTGCCGAGCATTTGCATATGGCTTCGCGAATGTCTTTCGTCTGCCTCCCTTTCTTTCTCTCCCTCTGTCGCTCGAACTAGGCATTGTTCTCGTCCTCACCTGAGCTGGCAGGGCTCGTTAACCTGGAGGGAGCGGAACTAGTTCGGCGAACGCGCTACAGAGGGAGGAAATTGGTTGACAAAAGAACGCGTGGGTGACGGAGAAGCGACATGTGGAATTCTTTTTCCGTAGACGGCCCTGAGGAGTGTGAGACAGGTGATCCAATTATGCGTATCCATTTACGTATGTGTTGCGAGTTTGGAGAATGGGCCAGAACAACAGTTAGCCACTTTAGGTCTCTTGGGTCCCTCTCCATATTCAAGGTTTGACAGATGTAGTTCGGATCCTTGCCCTTGGGTTTTTCTGTCTTCATCTCTGAGGTCACGGAGAGTTTATTGATCACTTCCCCTTAGTAGTCCCCTTTGCGGCCTGTTGGTTCTCAGCGATTATTAAGGTTAAAACACCCTATACATTTTAATTCCTTCTCCCCTTATGTGGTGTACGATCCCAGATGTTTCTGCGTTCAACCTTCTTAAATAATTTCGCTCTGGGTGGATTTCAGCATGTCATACATTGCTGGAAACACCAAAGAACCACATTTAATTGTGTAGCCGAACCATGTTGCCCAATTATATATGGGTGAAGCTTTTTCTAATAATGTCCAAAAGTTAGTAGATAACCTGTTCTCTGCTTCTTCATATAGTTGCCATGAATCGTACGCTATTCCACGGGGAAATCAAGCACTCTTTTGAGTTCCTCGACCTCTCAGAATTTTGAATAATCTGTCATTGCACCGAATGTTTAACTTTTTTTCCGCAGCCGTTGGTCAATACAAAGAGTAAGATAAGATGTTTGAGAAAGCAGTCGTCTGAGAGGAGCAGTTTTTCAACGTTTTCTTCGAATTTTTTAAATGTGTGGAAGGGATTCGGAAAATATGAGATGTCACGATCAAAATCTCTCTTGTGAAAAATATCATCGTTAATCGTGAATGTATTCGTCTTTGAAACATCACTGCATAATTTTCGAGGCGAAGAAGTTCGGAAGAGGAATAATTTTAGAGCGGGGTAGATTTAATTGCCTCTCCCCAAAGTTCCTCTACTCAACCGCCTTTTATTTTTTTTGCTACGCACGAACTTGCCCTGTTGCTTTGAATTTCCAATTCCGCGAAATCTAATTTGCTCCTAAACGCTCTTCCCAAGGAAAAAATGACCGTGGCCCTCACAAAACGAACCGAGAAGTTTAGGGGTGCTTGTTGAGAAAGGACTTTTGCTTTTCGTGAAGGGAATGAAAAAAAAGAACACTTTCACGGGGGCAAGAGCCCCGGCGGGTTGTGGTGTAGCATTTTATCGGCCGATGCATCCGTTTGCCCTCGGAAGGATGGAAGATAGATTCCTGGGAGAAGACGACGTTGGTTCTTCACGCTCAGAGTTTCACTGGGAACGACCTTGAGAATATCTCTGATTACATGTCCGAAGCCATAATTTCCTGGAATGGAAACGAAAGCGCAAGGGGAGGATTCTCGTTTATGACGATTTTTTTCATCGGCTTCTTTTCTTATTATTTTCTCCCGGCATGTGAGGCGCAAAGCAATCTTCACGGCTTGCATATTTCTCCACAGCAGAAGGCAAGGGAGTTCCCTCCCCATTTCTACACCCACCCCTTTCCCGCTTCCAATCCTACCATTGCATCCTCGTGACTGCCCCCTCGCCCCGTCTGAAACAATGGGTTGACTGCAGAGGGCGTGGACCAGCCAGCACGTGTTTTTATAGCACGAAAACACACGTCTTGAAGCATTTCGAAGACGTGAGGTTTCCATCCTCGGGAGGAAAGGTTTGCCGGAATGGTGCGTGCTGTCTCACTCTTGTATGCGTTCAGTTTTTGCGTGCATTCCCTTGTAGAAACCTCATAAAATACAGGATATTATTGCCGTGTAAAAGACAACATGGTTCAAATTGCCTGTGCTTCGTAGCCTCTGACATCGGGTTTACAAAACTTCAGGTATTGAAATTGCATTATTTTAAAGAAGAATGTACGTGCGTGCAGGATTTTTATGTAATTTAATAAAATTTTAGCATTTCCTCTTCGTGTGGGATAACGCTTGTTAGTGAACATAGAGCTCGCCAAATTTGATGAATTGTTTTAAGCATCGTTATTACACGTACATATGGAACTGTAGAACAAATAGGAACAATATATAAATAAATAAAGGGTATCCCTATTAAAATACAATGATCAATCGGAAAAGCGATGTGGACTGTCGGCGACTGCTTTAAAATATAATGATTATTCTACAAAATGGTATTAGTAATTTTTTAGGAATGACAATTTAACCTCGGCTTTGAATTATTGGTACAACTCTTAGAACTACAGTTACATTATCGCCACAGAATTAGTATCTGAAGGCGTTTGCTATGTTATTCAAATTCTATTTACTGATTTACGTTTACGCAATTCCCCGACTCAATATAATTCCTTTCCAAGTAAAATAGTAACCATCGAAGAATATTTCTTCAACTAGGTTCAGAAGGATCTTTTATTATTCGAAAGGTATGAATAAAACGAGAAAATGTTTCCGATTTCTTATGGATGAAGTGCGGAAGAAAAGCGAAGGAATGGTAATATGTAACGGTGAAAGAAGGAGAACAGAGAGTGCTTAATCTGCATGTGTCGTGTACCCATGCATTCCTCTGTAAGGAACTTTTTTTGACCGCATTCGTCAGCCGTCATCTCATGTTTTTCTCCGTTATACTTCTATGATATCCACTAGGATCAGATTCCACGCCGAAAAAGGAGGGAATCATTTGACCGTTCTTATGTTTGCACGAGCGTTTTACGCCTCGCTGGCCTCAGGCGGGTGAGTTTTAAGGTAGTGGATCGTGTGATAGTTGACCACGACGAGAATTAGTGCCGGAAATCCTCGGAGCTCACTCGCTTATTGTCCCGTCAACACCATAGCTTTAACAACCCATCGTGCAGTAACGTCACGCTCGCTACTAGCTACTGACTCACCTATCGAGGCGAGCACTATTAGGGAAATTACTAGAGGGAGAGTTTTGAGCGTTGGAACGGCCGCTGTATCGAGTTGTGATGAGCCGGCGACATTGAAACGAGAAACTTGAGGGAGTGGACAGTGTGGACTGAAAAATGTGAGTGGGAAACCCTCCAACACCCCGAGTTCATCGGGCGTTTAAGCTAATGAAGTATTTCCTTAATTTCATTGCCACTTTAATATTAACCGTCTTTATCATTAGTTTTTTTGCGGTGGATATATTTCAATTGATTCTCTCGAACTATTTTGATGTGGGGATCGTTTTCCCTTTATCCCTATAAGCACGATTAGCCGTTAATATCGTGAGTCAGAGAAGATCACAAAAAAATTAATATGATTCCGCCACTTTCCCTCTTTCTCCTCCGTGAATCTCCGAATCTATTGTCATTTCTCTCCTGAACCCGTGGCAGTAGTCGCAGATATTTGAGTTAGCAACAATTTACGCCTTTAGGATAGTTGAGATTTGGGTAGAGATCGGACTTTTTCAGGAAATGGAGTAAGGGTGGAGAGAAATCTGGCGTCGGCATTAGCCTACTTTTCAAAGTAATGGGCCAAGGGGTCCACGGCTTGATATCCCTTTCGAGGGATCGAGTACTGATCTAGTAGAAGTGCTCTCCTAACAGCGCTCAAGTAGGGACCGGTATAACAACGAGAAATCTCTACCGCTGCCGTGACTCGAACCCGGGCTCTCGAGGTGGGAAGCCAATCCTTTGCTGTCGAGCCAGTCGAGCTCTGCCGTCGAACACCTCTCAGCGGCACCTTTCAACGCTCGAATCTCCAGTTTCCCCCCTCCCACCAATATCTCGTTCTCAAAACTCCTCCTCTCCGCGCGTGAATGTGTGTGGTCTCTGAGAGAAGCAGGATTCGGCGTTCCTTTACCTCACCGGGTCGAGCGCTCCAGAGACGATTATCCTCCGTTTTCCCTGATTTTCTTTCGCTCCTCATCCCCAGCCTCTTCCGTCGTCTTCACCTCCTCCTCTTCCTCGTTCCTTTTCTTCCGTTTTCGGCAATCCAGGAAGGACTCAAGGAGAGGGGGGAGAGGGACTTGCTGTGGAGGATGGAGGCGGATGAGGGTGAGAAAAAAAGTTCGTAATCCGATCTTTTTTTACGCCCGCGCCCGCTTTTGCGAAAGCAACCGAATATGCACAAAAAATATAAACGAACCTCGTTTACGTATTCTTTTTAAATCCCGCGCCTCCTTCAGGCGTCGGACGAGTGTCGGTCCATTTACCTTTTTACGACGGTGATGCAATAAATTTCTGGCCAGGAGCGAGGAATTCAGGGGCCTCGCGAGGAATCGGAGCCGATGGGTTGGGGTTGAATTTGCATATTCAAAATCGCCAATCCCCTTGACCTGTTAAAGAGTTGTTTTTGGTGTGGTAAAGGAACGAAATGGCATAATCAAGGGGCGAAATCCTCCCAGACCTAACAGTAAAGGTGGCCATGTTGGGACTTTAATTACCTAATGAATTTTCTCATTCCGTGGGCCATCCATTCGTTCAAACTTACGTCACGTGAATTGCCCGGGGCTGTTTATTGATTGAATACCGTTCGGAATCCGTTCGCTGGATGAGATGATGGCTTAATCTGCTTACGGTTTTAGCCAATGCCACCAAAACGCAGGCTGTAATCCCTCTAAGATTTGATAGGTAATAGATCTCTGGTAATTCATGTCTTGCATTATTTTGCAGTTTTTTTATCTGCGATTCGTGATTACTGTCTGTCACCGAGATGGTCGCACCTTTTGAATATTTCTTGTAGTTTTCACGGGCACCAATGTTGATAGTAGTCTTGGTTAGGTCGGCGAGCGCTCCACCTTCCAGTCTCCTCAATCACAGTTTTAAGCTATCAATAGTTCAACACCGATCAAGGTCAGCTTCGACGCACATTAAACACTTCTATCTTCTGAATAATCTCATACAGCTGGTAACAAATATATTTTGCAGTTGTTCATCCTAACCTCCGTTTACTTCCTACCTCTCATCTTGCCATCATAACAGCTTTAATTCCTTTGCCCTCGGCTTACCTAACTACCTTCTCCGCTCTACCATACTTTCCTTTGAAAGAGAAATCTAGATAAAAATCAAGCGAATTTAAGGACAAGAAAACTATGATCTTCATACAGTGATCGGAGAATAAAACACTTAATTAGTTCATGCATATTGTTACAACATCCGCGTGCGGATCTGTTCACTCAGTGAGTCATCACTTCGAATCGTCGTCGCATTGTCTGGTGTTACAGATGAGTAGTAGCGACTGGCTCTGTGTGGTCAGGGAATTTCCAAGGGAAGATATCTATTGGATTCCGAGGGAATTCAATAGATATCCTTCCCATTCACGGTCTCTCCATACCGATACACCTGACATGCAAGTTCGACTGACATCTGGCCGCAGGGTCGACTACCCTCTCGGGGATGAGTGTAAAGATGGAAGGGGAAAGCTGGAAGATGCGTTTGCACACTCATTTTTCATTCACGGGTAAATATAGTTTGTATTTTTTTTCAATCGTGCCATCTCCGATAGAACGCGACAAAGGGACGAGGCGTGGCAGCGGCCGTGAGAAGCTGTTGCTCGTGCGCCATCGCCGTCTTCCTGCTCCTGACTTCCGCAAAGCGTGCGCCGCGCCTCCCCGTTCGACAGCACCACGTGCGGCCTCCCCGTTTCTCCCCTGTTTGCGTACGTCTGCAACCCTTCGCCTCGCCTCGCCTTCGGCTTCTCTTTGTTCGGAACTGCAACGGGAAAACGGCTTCCTCGCCAGCACGATCACGCGAAGGTTTGGTGCATCCGCGGAGGAATCCGCGATGCACGTGTTGCGAAGGCATCGGAAGCGGCCGTATTTTCCCTCTTTTCTCCTCCTCCGAAGCCCTCCATTCCGGTTGTCTTTTAAGGCCGCTTTACACGATACAATTTTTTGTACAATTTCTTGTACAAACGCTTGTATAAACTGAGCGAAATTGTATGTATGTCTGAATGGAATTAGAACAGGTTCTATTTCCCGTTCAGTCATTCAGACAATCGCACAAGCGTTCGTACAATTTGCCGCTTTACACGCTACAATTTCCTCATACAAGAGTTTGTACAAGAAATTGTACAAAAAATTGTATCGTGTAAAGCGGCCTTTGGTCGATTTGGAACCAGAGTGTTAACCTGAAAGGAGCGATCTTTTCTTTGGTGGCACCGTATTCGGGGTGCTCTCAGAGTTCCAAAACACAACTTTCCTCCACTATTTGTTCGTAACGTGAATAATCTTTCATCGTTAATCGAAAAACGCGAATACTTTCCAATATTCCCTTTTATTAACCACGTGTTTTGCGTGCGGTGGGGAACATATGCGAGGTTAAATTAATCATCGGAAATTGATTTGCCGTGGAATCGAAATAGATTTGTCGGTGGCTCTACGTATCTTCGAAATGAAATGCCTCTGTGCATCAGGGACTTCGTAAATGCAAATCTCCACGTTGGTGTGAGTGATTTTTGTTTCCTCTCGTGCTGGACAGGGATTCCCAACCCGCGGTTTTACGCACCGGTGCCGGTATGCGAAATTTCAGCTATCTCTACGCACTCAATGTTTGGTGCGAAGAAGGTTGGGAACCCCTGCTCTAGAATAAATTACAGATGACGTGAAGCTAAATATGACGCTTCAGTACCTAAACACTTAGCATTATACCATAGCTAGAGAAAAAGAGTAGCTTTGTAATATAGTTTTGCTTAATAAATGGATCTTTGTTGAATACTCTGTCCACGGGTACTGAGTAGTATGAGCTGCTGTTTTAATGCATTAGACAGTGTGAATGCAATATGTATGTACATTATATTTATTTATATTCATTAAGCCTATAGTCGAGCAGAGTTACTGTCAGGTGACTTCGAGCTGTTTTTTGTCGTATCAGAGTTCACTTCGAAAAATTACTCTTCGCCTCGATAATTGAGGCGACAGAAGATTTTCGCGAATCAGGCAAAAAAATTCTACACTTTTTTTTCGCAAATGTTCTCTGATCGTGAGCTCACCATCTGGTTTTCTGGCAAATAACTGCCTCGTTAAAATAAGAAACAGCTGAAAAAATCCCCGTGAGGCCATCAAACTTGCGCCTTTTACACTCTTTTAATGGATTCTGTACCATTCTCAAGGGCAGTAAAGGAGATAAACGTGAACTTGGGTCCAGGATAGTTACCGTGTGCGCCTCCGTGGCGAATCAAGCTTCAAGGCAATAAATGCAATACCAATGGTTGGATTATTCTTTTCTTACGATCTAAATTAAAATAAAATGATGGAGATCGATTGTAAGATGATCGCATGTTTCCTGAGAGATATTTTAGCATACGGAACTCACATACTCGAGGATAATGTTTCTGTGGAGTCCTAGCAAGTAATAACTGCCGCAATTTTAATTTTAGGTGTAGTAGAGATTTTACGAGTATTCCTAGGGAAAAATTGACGTCAATTAAAATATCTAGGCTACAAAAACGCACGTTCCAGATTGAATTCATTTAAGCCGTAGTTTGCAGCTTCTCATCAGCTTCACTGTTGCCTTTCTATTCGGAAAATTCAAATTTTCTCTGCGGTACTGTTTTATGAATTCCAGATTCTTATTAGTTTTTTACGATTTTACTGGCAAAAGTCAGACATTAAATTAATTTAACGCCCAGTTTTAAGGTCAGTGGTGGCCTAACGACATTTAATAAACCTGTAATGCTTAGCTGATTACTTTTTTTCCACTTGCTTCTTCACGGTGTAAGGAATTGATGATAGAGTTGCGGAGGTGTGCTAATGAAGGCGGGGCGATGCTGGTCACGTCCGCGCGCCTATTTAACCTCCGTATGAGTCTTAGAGACAGGTGCCTCTGGGTATAGCATGATGTCGTTAAGATCACTTCCCTTTCATCGTGAGGATTTACAGAGCCACGGTGACTATTACGCCGAGGCTTTTACGAGATGGTTTGTCTCTATCAAACCTTCTGTGAACTAAATCCGTAACGCGCTGTGAATAGAGAACGAATCATTTAATTTTTTAAAATCTCTAGATCAAGAGTGCAAAGACCTTTTATGTGTTCAGATCCTGCAAAGAAAATGCCATTTTTTCTATCAATACTAGACTAATTTTTCCATTACTCAACTATTTTCCACGCATGTAGGATATTTCGGAATCAGATGATTTTTTATACTATTAAGAAGTCCGCTCCGCTTATTAGTTTAGAAGTAATCCAATCCCAATAGCGGTGAAAAAGTTTTTTTGAAAAAAATTATTCCCTGGAGAACCCACTTGGTTTTATTATAACTTGGTTTCGCTTACCGTCAAAATAAATAACTGAAGAAGTTTAAATATTAAATCTCATGATATCCGTAATCATCTGATAGTTAAATTAAATTATAAATTAGTGTTGTCTTGTTAAGTGATGGGCGGCACTTTATTATTTCTCTAAAGCAGGTGCTAGATTTTTTCCTACGGTTCCTTTCCACAAAATTTGCATCATTCTGTATTCCCGAGGCTAAATAATGCCAAAGTCCTATAGCTAAGGCGTCACTTGATGTTATTGCTAAAAACCTACTTTGAAATAATATTTATAAGGACGCAGCTTCATATTTTAGATTGAAACGTGATCGTGTGAAATTAAATTTCATGAGTGAGCTCATGACGCTACTAATCCTTGGATACACTATGTATTGAAAAAAGTGTAGTTGTTGATTATTGACCTCGGTATGCAAATTTCTCTTCGTCTTAATCAGTTTAGTTATTTCGCCTGTTGAGCGATCATCTCATCTAATTTCTCATCTCATAAATCAAAGTGAATGAACTATCTGATTTTCTGCAAGACAATAGACTCACATCTATAGATAAATCTCAGCCAACAAGATCCTTCGAAGAGCTTAATTCGAGGGCGTTTTCAACCCGAGATTTGAACCAGCGACCTCGTCGTTGGAAAGGTTCCATGCTTACCCACTTGGCCGTTGCCATTGGCAATGTTTCCTGGCAGTAGTCATCGGGTTTCCACCATTTCCTCGGGACTGCATTCGCTTGCTTTTAATGCCATTCAAATGTATGCTAACTGAAAAAAAGCCTTTGGCGGTTAATGCTCTGGAGAAGGCGAGGATCAAGGCATTGGAATGGCGCAATATAACCGGGAGGGCCTTGACATTGAGAGTGGCTTTTGGTCTCTTAAATAACAATGCATGAATGAAATTTGAATCGGCGACATTAAATCCTGATTACAAATGATCCAGAATCCTATACTTGGTGTTGCATCTATTTATTTGGCGCAAAAGAAAATTCTGCTATAGGTCGTGTATTGTTTTTTGTACATTTTTCTTCTCAGTATTTGTTTGAAGGTGTGCACATTGGACTTTACCGACGCTAAGAGAAATTTTAGCATTCATACGGTGCTTCATAAAATGCAAAAAATCACATAAAGTAAGGCATGATCTTAAAAGAATGAATAAATTGCTAACGTCAATAATAAAGATGAAATTTTGACGGGGTAAGTAACTGTCTCTCGGTAATGCCACAGATTAAATATAAGTCCCAAGGGAACTTCGCTATTTCCTCACATATATCAGGTGCAGAAGTTTGATAATGATGTTGAATGGAAACATTGATAATACTACGGAAAGATTGACATCCATCTCGGGATAATGGTAAGCGAACTGCGGAAACTAACCAGATGTTATCTTAAAAGGATACATAGTTAGTTGAATTATCCTTCGTCAGTAATAAAAAATGATAATATTGCGATTTATGTCTTGAAGTCAATATGTAAATAGAAGGACATGGCTCCAGAGGGGTATACAAAATTGCATATATAGGCTTGGCGCCATGTTTTCCACGACTTATCACGAATTCATGCCTCTCAGCAAACATAATATGAAAGTGACCCCCCCTGCGCAAAAGGAAAGAAAAGGCGAACCTTTCTGATGTCCTATTCTTTCGACTACGTCGAGGTTGCTGTCTTCTGATAGCGTTGGACGCAACCATCGATGAAAAATTTATTCGAGGGAAAATGGCAAGCTGATTCTCCCGCGACCATCTCACATAGGAGGCAGTCGATGCTCCTCTCCCACACCCGCCTCTCCCCTCGCCTCCCTGGGAAAGAAAACCGCATTGCACCGAGCTCCCATCTCGTCACGCAATCCTCGTCCTTTGCAGACGTCCATCAGAGAAAGAGAGAGAAAGAAGGGTTTACGGGGAAAGGAGAAATGCATTTGAGATGCAGACTCGACGCCTACCGATATCAAGAAAAGGGGACGTTAGCTGCGGGCAAAATACACTCAAGAAAAGCGACAAGGTGAGAAACGCAAGGTGACGTTGCCCTCGGTACTGATAGACATTCGTTTTTAAGATACTTCGAAGACTACGTTCATAACGTTCCTAACCTCTTAATCATAAGACGCAAAAAACATGTATCCACACTCACGGCGAGCTGAGAACGCTCAATCTTTGGGTGAAGAAGCACTAAGACGATGTAGGTTGGATTTTGAAATGCTGTGCGGTAAGATCAAACTAGGTTTGGAACATGAAGCTACGGTTTAGTTATGTCACCAAATTGTTTTAAATTTAGGTAGTGAATCACTATCAGTAGATCCTAGTACAGGTTGTATATTCTGGAGGAGTTTAAGACGTATTATATGAAGCAGAACATAAAACTATAGCAAAAAAACTCCGTCGTAGTCCTGCTGTTAGGATATCGAGGTAAAATTAGATATGAAGATGGAGAAATTTAAATTTTTCTTTCGCGTACAAAAAGGGTCAATAATAGAAGTTGACGAGAAGATAAATACTTAGAATATTTAGGGTAGCTATTTTGGCGTGTCTGCATGGGACTATATGCACAACGTACTGAAGAAATTTTGTAGAAAATTGCACGTGTACCTATTACTTCAGAGTGTGCAAATTCCACTCGATTTCGCGAGAATTCTCTGATTTTATACATGAACAACGTATTATATCCTCGCTGTAACTGCATGTCACCAGAAATATTTGTATAAGATTTGTACGTATATGATTGAGGTCTCCATTCCTCCTAGTAATAGTTTGTCGATAGGAGTTACATAGCACGAAGTGCTAATTACCTTGGCAAATCTAATTCTTTTAAGCTAATATCAAAAAAACATGATTTAGTTAATGACAGTAGGATTGTTTACTTGATAGTTATGAATGCGTAATGTGGAGTCTATCCTTGCCACACAGCCTTGCGATAATCCTCAGCGTGCTTAAGTAGATACGTAAATGTATATTTATTGCATAGACTTCGACCTAAAAGCGGCAACCTCCTTCAAAGTTAAATTCTGTTCTAGAAGACGCTGTTGCTTTTTTCATCAGGCGCGCATTTCTTCCCGCGACTGCCTCGGGTCGGCTCTCGTTCACCTCACGCCTCGCCCATTCTCTCTCTCTCTCTCTCTCTCTCTCTCTCGGCATTTGAATGTCTCAGGCTCTTGGAAAATGCAAGCAGTCCCGAGTTTTAACCCTTGTAGAGGGTGTTGAATTATAAATGCTCCCGGAAGGTCACCTTGTGGATGGCTTCCCTCCTTTTTACGTTTTTCTCCCTTTATTTCAAATATTATGATAATAATGTGCTAATCTGCATCGTGAATACGCTACGCGAATACCTGCGAATAATTATCGAACATATCGAATATTTCGGCTTATGAAAACGTAATAAGGCTGAACCATTCAAAACAATGAAATGAAGTATAAATTATTTTATACAAAGCTGAGGCTGTAAAATATTGATGAACATTATTTTCTTGGTGTGGAAATAATCATTCATGCCACCACATCGGATTTTTATCCAAATCACTACCCATTAAATATGACTTGGAGCAATACTTTTTGATCCGTCGACCATTGTTTTATTTTCTGCGCATAAATTTTTCCGCTAGCCATTTTTTTCGTTATCTTATTTGGCCATGATAATGTCCGAAATAGGAAAAATATGATGGCATCATATTTTTCCTATTTCAGTCTCAATGCCCCGGAGCAAAATTAAAATTTTTGAACGTGATATGAATTCCACTCAACACCAACCGGACGTTTACGAACTATAAATGTCGTGAAAGATTAAATATTCTTGCATCACGTGAGACTGACTTCCTCTTCGGTGGCTAATTTTAATTATTATGGGGCAATTATACATATAATTTAGTATGCACGGATGTGGGCGAGCCATCTCTCTAAGGATTATGCTAATCCTTGAGAGAAAGAATGAGAGGAAATTCTGTATGATCATCTCCCTCTCTCTAACATATTTCGCGTTCCCTCATTGTTGCTTTACCCTGTTCCGAAAGAGCATGACCAGAACCGGTTGCATGAGCAGGGAGAGACTTGAATCTTCCCACACTTTATGAGCTACGTGTTTTCCACTCCCATTTTTTTACCAAAACATCTTCCATCTTACCTCCCCCCTATCCCACTCTCTTTGAGTGTTTTCCATCTCGACGCAAGGGAGATACGAGGAGGAGCAAATAATGGGGAATAGATCTGCAGATGAAGAAGAGAGAGAGGAGTCAAAAGTTCGCAAACAAAAGAGGAACAGATCCCGCTCCTTAAGCCACTTCCCTCCTCATCTTCCTCACCTCTCGACGACTCTTTCGAGTGAGGACTCTCTCTTGACTCCGTGCGAGCGGAGGGAGGATTCTCTCTCTCCTCCAGATACATCTTTTTTCTCTTTCTCCTCTTTTTCTTTTGGTGTTGTCGCTCTCGTCATTCTTCCCCGCCGTCACTCTCAATTCAATCCGCTTCGCGGCGGACGGGAGAAGGGGATTGTGGGAGGGAGAGAGAGAGATGTGGGAGAAAGGAAGATGGCCGTCCAATTGTTAAGCACGCCCTTGCTAGGTTGCGCGAGGGAATATTGCTGCGGGGTTGGCGGACTGGGAAAGAAACGTATGTGTACGTCCGGAGGGAGGAGAATGAAGGAAGAGAGGAACGGATGAGAGGGAAAGAGGAAATTATATGTATCGCACCAAACGCTCCGGGGGAAGTTTTGATCAATATTGTTATGTCTCAGGAACGATTCGTTTTTTATTCAAAGCTGACTTGGTTTGGATAGCTATCTCCAGAGAGGTAGAATCCGCGAATTGTTTTTGTAGAGAATGCTTTCGCTCACAGCTTGGGTGCGGCCTTTGAAGGAGTAGTATGTGGTCTACCGGAAATCATGTACCTATTTAATTTGTTTTACCGTATGACGTGAATAGTCACTATGACGTTTGACGCTTATTGTACTTTATTCATCTTCATCATCGATCAACAATCCTAGGATTGGTCTGAAGCAGCCCTCCACTTGATTCGTGTGTTGGCCAACCTCTTCATATCAACGTAATATTTCTCTTTTAAATTCTCCACAACTTGTTCCGTGCGTCTCATACGAGGCCTGCCTTTTCCATTCTTCCCGTTCACATTTCCCTCTGCAATTGTCTTCATCAGGCCATGGCGTTTTAAGATACCTATGGACTTGATTACTGCATACATCTACAATATATGTTTTGGGTACTGGCAAATTATCAGAAATAGATGTTATGATTATTGCTCTTACTGCCTCAACAACTATTTTTTATTTTAACGAAATTAAGTTGAAGAATAATGAGATGTTAGCCATATGTGCAAAGTACCGACATCAATTTCAAAGATCGATCTTTGACTTCATTTTGCCATTTTTTGCTTTGAAAAAAATGTTCACGTAATGGTCATTTACTTATGCTCCGCTTGAGTGAGCATGTCTATTTTTGGCAATGGGAGAATATTTTTTTCGTCAATAAAGGGCATTAGGGCGTATTCTATATCTGCATATGCTTTAATAAATTTTCCATTCGATGTGTTTTCGGAGAATCGCATGTAATTTTGTAGCCTAGCCAAAGTAAAAAGATTGAATGAGAGACCTATTTCCGGATATGACGAAAAACCAGGACAATGGTGCAAGCGGCCAAGCCTTCCAAAGAAAGACCCTATTTCTCAAACCAGCTTGACCTCAGAAATAGTTTTTAAAATTGCGTTTTCGGAAATGCGTCGTGTAATCTTCCGGAAATCGGAAATGGACGGGTGGAAGTCCTGGTGTAAAAATCTAGCTGATATTGGTTTTATGAACTGAAAAATCCAATGAATAAAATCACAGGAATATGGAAAAGCCTTATCTTTGGTTTTGCCATAAAGACATTCGCTTAGTCACTTACTATGATGTGGAGCCATGAAAATTATTTCCTGAGTTTTCAACCGACGCTCCATGGCGGGCATCAGCATAGAGGCATTGAAAGTAAATTATGGAACGCACGCAATATTTTACATCATTTACAAACCGATTCGGGGATGGAAATGAAAACATTGGGCTAAATGACAAAGCATGTTTTGTGTTTTTAAAAGTTACCTGAAGATTAGATATGACTGATAGGAGGGGACTTTTGAGATAAATGAGCATTGATGTATGAGACTTTTAAATGTTCAAATTCAGTTTTTCATAGTTTTTCGGCTCGTGATTTCTCCGAATAAAGTACTCTTACGATTGGAGTCTTTCGAAATGATTTCAGTGTAGGTACTCTTTTGTTACTGATACATAGTTTATGGCTTGTGGTGCATTCGTCATAATAAAGCAGTTGATTCTGAACTCCGAGTAGCAACGTCCATTTGTATGTGCCTTTGTGCCATACATGCAATGCCTTTTTTTGCATGTATGAGTATCTATGAAATTGGTGTCGGGTTTCAAGGCATGCATGGTATTCATGGGTGTGTCCTACATGATTGGGATTTGGTAGTTTTTCTTCTTTTTTCCCCAATTACTTTTAAAGGTGTAGTGCTTGCTTTGTGGTGTTCATTTTTGTTTGTTGTGTCATTGTTCCTGGTGTGGATCAACCCCCTGCCACACACCCTCGAATTGGCTTGCAGGGTATGTCGTAGATATAGATAGATATAGATATGTTTTTTTCATGAGATGGTTTAGTGTTAAGTTAATTTCAAGTCTGTAACGGTGCCTACATTACTAATGACATTAAAATGAATTTCCCGACAAAAAAGAAAAGTAAGGTATTTTCTAGGAATAACAAATGACCAATATTGGTAGTACTTATAGCTTGAGGGTGAGTACCCATGAATTCAAAATAACGCTCGCATACTTTTTAGTGTACCTTTTCTCCCGACTGTCTTGACTTTTCGCTAATCCTGCTGACCACCACCATTATTATGGATCACATTTTGTAAGAACAGCCAATTATTTTGAGTGTCACGAACAAGGAATGCGTAATGTCTCGCGTTCGAAAAATGCGCCACCTTCGGTCGCTGATTAGCGGGCGCTCATACTTTTATAACCGCAGATTGAGATGGAACTTGGCATGGTTAAGTTGTACAGCGACTACCAAGCGAGAGAAACCACGCATAAAACAGGATTTTTTTGCTTGAATAGGAAGCCTGAAAGGAGCGGGGACTAACAAAAAACGGAGGTAGTCGGAGGCGAATCTAACACCGTCATTAGCTCTTTTTCAAGACACTTTAACCGTTTCGCGGTTTAATGTGCCCACTCTGGGTTACTTCTCGGTACATTCACCCGCGAATGGGACGGGAGAAGATTATAATGATGAATGATCATCCGCGGGGAACCTGATATTGGCATTAAGTGCAGATTCCATGTCTACAAAGTTAAGACGCGAGCCGTATGCAAGTTCAGTCGACCAATGTCCGGAATCATAGAGGTAGATATTGTGATCGTAGTTTACTGAGAATCGTTTATTTGAAGGGCCGAGGGAAGCTTTAATTCAACCGCAGGAGTCAGTCGGAAATGGAAGCTTTTATTCTTCGTTTTGACCAGTATTAGTGATATGCAATTTGGTATAATTTGAAGAAAGTTTAACTAGAAGGTTGAGGAAATCCGGAGTAACAAACATTAGTATACACGCAGGGGAGCACTTATGGACGCATTAAAGATTAAGAAATTATTGTGGGGAAAAATAGCTATTTCTCAAATCATATTAAATGCTTAGTACTTTTTGGGATTATTCCGGCTTATTTGAACTGCCCGCATAAGGTTCTCTCAACCACGATTTCAATGGCTAACTTCTATTCTTCGCCACTGTTTCGGAACGAGTTCTCAATTCTACTTTATATCATTAATCATTGGTACTAGAATGTAGAATTCTGGATGGGACAAAGATAAATACATTAGCGAAGTTCAGTGATTCCATTTCTTGTAAATTTTTTCCATCCTGCAGCCACTTTTGCGTACAGCACTAACTTTGCTATAACCCTCGTTACATATTTTTAATCCAGCCTGAATGGTATCGGAGGCGAACTGGATTGCGTTCTGACAAAAGAAAAGAAAGGTCGCCAAGGGAGTTGAGTGCACTGTAAGCATGAGGATAGCGAAATCGAATTGGGTGGTCAAGGTAAGAGAGGCAAGGAGAACTCTAGGGATAGCTAGGCCAGGGGAAGAAAGACGCGGCCATTTAGATAGAAGGAGGATGGGAGAGAAAGAAAAAGGGAAAGACAGCCATTAATCTGAGCAATGGTCACGTTCATGCCCCTCCGTTTAGCCGCGAACCTCAAATAGGGAGGAGGAGGTTGTCGGATTGATTGCCAGGCAGGGAAAGAGCTAAGAACGAGGGAGCGGTCCGCACGGCGAAAATGCAAATTAAAATGCAAACGAAGCCGGGCTTTTCTTCTCTCTTTTCTTTCGCCGTGGCCGTCCCTCTTCTCCTAACCAGACGTTTCTTGCCCCTCCTCTCATTCTCCGGCCTGCCCCCCACCCCACATCCTGACCGCTCCGTCGTTGAAGGATGTGCCCTGCTCGCTCTGAGCGCAGTGCTCCTGGTGATGCTCATTCGCGGAAAAGGCGGACAGTGGTAGCGAGCAACTCCAGCGCGAAACGACTCTGGTACCGATCGACTTTGGGACCACCTCCGGTCGCCTTATGATGCTTTTTTATATATTCTCTGCGTCCGCCTCGTGTTCCTATAAATTATTCCCTTCTTAATACCGCCCTGGAATGATGCATAAATTCCGAGATTTTGGGCGGAAGTGCTTAATTGAATTAAATATTTATTTATGGCTGTCACGCGCGGAAGGGTGGGTCCCCGAGCTCTTGTACTGTGAGGAAACTTTGAAGGAAGATATTTTGTTGCTCGCGAAAATGTTGTGTTCCTCGTTATCTGGTTCTTCGGATCGAGTCGCAACGCTGTGCTTAGTAATCTTGTATTCCCTGCGAGGTAGAGGTGAAAATAATTGAGTTATGGAAGATAACGAGCTTGGAAAATAATGGCTTCATTTATTTCGCACGGGAGGATAGGATAACCTGTGCTGTGATAATCGATTTCCATGCTTTCTCCCTGTCATCGACCAATTGCTTTGTCTGTCATGGCCTTCCGCTGGCAATTAGTGGTATCAGGTGATTTTAATTGTGAAGAAATTGTGTTAAATTTTCCATGATTTCTAGATTTTATTAACTACGGTACTCTTTCAACGCTTAGCGTGGGGATTCAGCAGTGAAATTTTATCCTGGCGGAATTATCGAAACAAGAGGGAGGGGGATTTGAAGATGAACATTTTCAATAGGTTTTCCCCCGACGTATTTCCAAGGAGAAATTTCCTCAGGTATTTGTAGTAGATTGGTGTAAACACAAGTAATTTCTTTTAGAGGCAGGTTTTACGTTTATTTCTCAGGTGACCTTTTTACTGTTCCATTTTTAAAAACGACTACATTAAATCCTGAGTGGAATTTTTTCGAGCGTTAGGAACGCATAGCCTTAACATCTTTTTAAACTTAACTCTTCATTGCGCCGTCAGCAGTATAATAAACTTGCTCTAACTTGGTACATAATTTATTCTTCTTCTGAGGTTTAATGATAAATCTCGTTCAATATTTCTCCCGATGCTGTAATTATAAATACGTCAACAAAATAAGCTCCGCTATAAAAGGCCTCTTGACGGAAAGGAATTAGTTACTTTTTGAAGACCGGTTGGCAGCAATCTCGTCTAAATTAATCTATCTCTTTCCCCGTGATTTTGATCGATCGTTGAGAAATCACGTCCAGCATGCTGCGTCGAGTAATGGGGTTCGGAAATGTGATCCGGAAAGTGGAAGCTCGTAGATCGGACCCGGTTGCATTCTCCCTCCCTCTCTCTTTCTCTCTCTCTATTTTCGCCTATGACCGCGACGCGAGTCGAATTTCAAGGATGGCATAACGGTCCAGTCGAGGAAACGCATCCATCATCGGACCACAAGGAAGCGGGATGAGGTTTAAAAATAAACACGCCGACCGCCCTGCTGTGATGAACTCGGAAGACTCTTTCTAGGAAGAACTCGCCACGCTCGCTCGGGCGAAGCCGTAAACGTCTCCGGCGCTCCTACTACTACTGGGGTGTGGAGACGGTAGGGATGCATAGGGGATACGGGGGGGAGGGAGTGTGTCCGCACACGCGCTGCCTGACCTATCGGGGAAGACCGATCTCCACTGGGCTGTCGTCGGTGCACTTCTCAAGAGTTCGCTCGGAATGCCGTCTAACCCCGCACTCTTTCCCGCGAAGGGCTGAGGGAATCCTCCCGTCCTCGCTGGAACATCTCGGGGTCTCCGCTCCGGGCTAATCTTCGAGCATAGCGAGAGAGTGAGAGGGCATTTCCGGCTTTTTAAATGGAAATGCGTACCTTTGAGGTGGTGAGTAGGGGGAAAAGGAGGTGGAGGGAATTGAGGAACGGGGGAGGGAAAGGAAGGTTGAGGGAAGTGGAGGATGAGTCGGGAGACGGAAGGAGCCCTGCGCAAAGAAAGTGGTTTGCACTGTTGTGAGATGATCGGGGGATGGATATAGGAGAGTCAAAAAAAGAGATAGGATTGATGGACTAGGAAATGAAGCGGGTTAAGTATAGGGGGTATAGGGTAAGTAAAAGGGTTGTGTAATATTCAGTATTCATTGTCAGCACTCTTAAGGAGAAAAATATAGCGACGGAAAACGGCCGTGGCGGTTATTTTCGGGTACGTATATAGATTAATAGGGGCAATATTTAGCACATTATCCCCAATATCTAGCAAGATTGTTTACATTTCTATGATAACATTCGAATACAGATATCGCAAAAGTGGCCAATAATAAATTGTAACTCATACATCTTCCATTTTACACTATGGTAATTGATCATCAATGTATTCTAAATTGGTGATCATTATCAACGATGTTCTTCGTATCGACAGTGACAACTTTCAAAAGATATCTTCCACATTGACAGCAATGGTCACTATATCCTTTTTATAGTTGATTCATTTATGTCCATGAAATCATTTTAACATTTATGATTGTTCATCGATATTATAAATTCTTCAGATAATAATGTGTTGTGAGTCGATATTACAATACCCTAATCGTCGTAGATTAATATTCAAATTGTACCGTCACAGGCAAGGGATGGAAGGGGGAGGGGAGATAAGGGAAAGTGGGCTTTTTTGCATGGCTACTCCCTCCAAGGCGGTCATTGTCCCGGCGATAGTCGAGTAGCATCGGTGCTCTGGTTAGTATTCATCGCGGAGTGGAGGTAAATCGAAAGGAGCAGGTGAGACGAGGCGTGATAAAGGAAGCGGCAGGGGTCGAAATTTTCATGTAACGAGGCTGGGAAGTGAGCGTGACGAGGGTGTCCTGGGTGGATTTCGTGGCAGTGTTGCGCATTCCGACCTTCGGGAAGATGTCAGTATCAATCGCGTCTTTGAGAAAAAGGTGCAGACAAGAGTCTGTGCCCTCGGAGAAGGGACAAGAATTTCCCTGCTAGCGCTCACGTTATCCTTGGGTAATGCCTCCTAGGTGTCTTGTGCCTTTACATTCATTCCCTTTGAATTTTCTTGCAGGTCCCACTTACTGTGCTCATATGAGAGAATTGTGAAGTTAGATATCGCAAGCGTGAGATAAGATATTGCGTCCTAGTAGAATGCAAGATAGTGCCACTGCTAATGTATTTGAGTGCGTTAAAAATTGCCATAGGAAAAAGGTCTCCTGGACCGGGAATCGAACAGAATTTTGGTTACCTAGTCCAGTGCACGGACCATTATTCTATCAGGGATTTTTAGGATAAGAAATCTTAGGAGTGTTTTAGTTTGCACCATGGTCGGTGAACCAAAGGTCCCTGGTTTGATTCCCGGTCAAAGAGATATTTTTTCTTCCTAAAATTTCAGCACATTCGTGATTGAAGTCCAACGGTAATGAACATGATCCAAAAGACGTATCTGCTGGGGGAAAATAAGAGATAAAAATATGTGGCTAATAGCACTGCTGTAATTAAGACGCTTGAAACCGTTTCCGGTATTATTATGCATTCTAGGTAAAAAAGAAGAACCCACATAAATTCTGGATCGCGACTAAAAATACCACCATCTCCCGTTAAGTTTCTGGTCAAACCTGTATGTGATCAAACTGTAGCCGAACATTAAGACATTTTTGGCACAGCATAAAAATTGACGTGGGTCGAAATGTTTATATCCATGTTCGGCTAAGAATTTGTGCTTGCTACCACCAAGATATATTTGTGTGAAGACTACGACGACGAAATTTCGGCGCGCCGAGAATGACGATGCGGGAAAAGACCCGAGTTTCTACGGTTTTATGAGAAACTGGTTTTGGTCTCCTTTGTCTGAGTAAATGAGCGATTTCGTTTCCAATGAAAACCAGGTACTTAATGAGGGATTCTTTTATGGACGAAATTCGTAATCATGGCCGAGAACGATGATATAAACCATTCGGTTGCGTGATGAGGAATGGTCCAAGAATGTGAGAAAAAAAAAGGAATTGTTTTCCAACGGATGGGAACACGTTTGTTGCGAGGACATTGAACGCTTGCGGAAGAATTAGGGAAAACCCTTGTGCCGGCGAGTGTCGAGGGTGGGGGGGAAGAGTGGAATTACACACTCTAAGGAGGTGGGTTGGGCGAATAGGAAGGGATAAGCAGGTGGGACGGCGATTGTTGGGAGAGAAGAGGGTTGCATGCGGTTGTTCAAGGAGAGAGGCGGGGGAGAGGGTGGATGTTTATGGATGAGGGTGAGGAGAAATAGCTGGGAGAGGGGAGACAGAGAGAGAGGGTTCGGGAGCGGGTAGGTGGTTGGGAGGAAGGGGAATGTTGGGTTGAGGTGCTCGCGGGGCGGGGGTTAGGGGGGGCGATGGGGACGCGATGGAACCGGTCCCCCAGTCCGTCTTCCGCTGCCCCCAGGGGCGAAGTACGAGGCGCAGGAGTCGGAGCGGCGAGGAGGGGGAGCGGCAAGGAGGAAGGTTAGTGGAGTCGGGGGAGGCATCGCAACGGGGCGTGCCTACCACCCGCCCCCCCCCCCCCCACCTCTCGCATTAGCGGGCGTCCCTTCTTGCCCCCGCCCCCTCGAGGCGCCTCACGTCTTCCATTTCGCGGTCCTCCTCCTTCCAGGCCCCAAATCTACCTATCCTTCTCTCCCTCTCGCGAGATCGCCATTTTGTGGGGGAGGGGTATCCTCGCGAAAATCATTTCGGCGCACCTCGCGCTGAGAGGAGAGGGAGGTCAGTTTGACAGAAGGATGGATGGAAATGGATTAGCGGATGATGAGATGGGGAGAGAGAGGGGTTTCGCGGAGGAAGCGGGGAGGAGGAGGAAGATCATGATGAAGGAATAGGAGAGGAAGAGAGAGAAAAACAAGGAGTGGAGGAAGAATGGAATAAAATTTCACGCGTCCATTAACGTTATTAAGTCGTTTGCGTGAAATTATTTTTTCTCGGGCGATCTCGCGATTCTCCTCCCCGTTTTTCTTTCTTTTCATTAAGTGCTCTCGCATGTCCGGAAGGGAAGAGGTTTCCTTCGGTGGCGGCGTGAAGGAACGGGACGTTGGTGAGAGCGTGTTCGGGCCCGGGTGGGAATTTCGGGAGGGGGGAGGAGGAAAGGACACGGAGAGGTCGCCGCACCTTCCCAGAGGGCATTGTCAAAAATAGGATTGCATTCCCGAGAGCGGAAACATCTGGGCGGTTTTAATGGGAGAGAATGGTGTGGAATGAGAGGAAAAAAATCTTGGTCCTTCTCGGACGAAGTGACCAGGACGCCATTTGAAGAGAAAAAAAAACAAAGCGAGGACAAAAAATAAAGAAAATTGTTTTCGGCAGTGGGAGTCAAATGCATCTATTTATAAATTGTTTGGGCAAAAAGAAGTCAGGGGCCCTTGAATAGGAGAGTGTGGCAAGATTGACACGAATTTGAGGAAATAGAAAAGCCCCCGAATTAACACTCATCTAAGGAATTTACACCCAGTATTCTAAGCCCATATTTTGCATTAGTGTCCTAACAACAGCTGAGAATTAAACGCAGAAAAAGGTACACGAAAATTAATCTCGTGGTTTTCCGAGATTCTCTTTCCATGGCTACGCATGGTTGGAATCTCCAAATCGCGCCGAAACGCGCGCTCTCTCCCAAACGGCCGAAACAACCGCCGGTGATCATTGATAGGGAGCTAGTTCTGGGGTCCGTTGGAACAAAGGTGGAGATAAAGAGGCGGAAAAAGTGAGATAAGAGTGGGCTGGGTCCGAAGGAGGAATGGATAAAAGTGCTCGGGGGGACGGGATGGTATCGGTGGACGAGGAGATGGGAAGAAGGGATGCGGACGGTGTGTAGGGGATGGTGGGGAGGAAGAGATTCTCGGGAGGTGTTCCGTCTTCCTCTTTGCATCTGCTTTGCTCAGGCGTGGCCGTGGAGCCTAGCGGTCCGGGTGGGGGAGGACTCTCCCTTCCAACGGTCAACGGAATTGGCCTACGGTACGAACCGGTGTCTCTTCGTGGTCACCAGCGATATTTTCTTCTTCGTTTTTGGGAGTTGAATCAGAGATCCCTCGATAGGTTGGCGCTCCTAAGTGTGGTGTAATCATTGGGACGTGGCGTTAGCTCATCGCCAGAGACTGTTTAAAATTCTTTCCGCGTGTACTTGTACCTCGACTTTCGAACATGTGGTGAGGACATTTAACGAAAAGTTATTTCCTGTGCCTTCCACTAATCTCGTTCTCTCCCTAAAAACATATAAGCACTTTGGATCGAATGAATGGTTTTAAACTAATAAATGAATCTATTTTATGCTTATATATTTTTGTTTTGTACATGATATGTATTTCTTCATGTTAGTATTTTCGAAATATTGTTTAGTTTATTTCAGTCACCACTTAATGCTTATCCATTATTTCTAAATGCTTCATAATTTATCTCATTTTTCATCATTATCATATTATTCCTAAGATTAGTTTCACACAGCTCTCTACTGGATTCTTCTATCGGCAAACCTTTTAATATTAACAAAAGTTTTAATCTTAATTTTGTAGTAGTTTTGTGTAGTTGTAATTCTAAGGCATGTGTAGTGTATACCTATCATGTAATGAATTTTTTCTATTGGATACCTTAGGTGAAAATTCCCACAAAATAATTGAACTGTGATACTATTTGATATATTCGTCAAGTATCTCCTAGTCCCTAGATTATGCCCCCTCATCTCTTGGGGTTCCGTAGGTTCAAATGAAAAGGAGTTTTTCTTTATACATCTACATCTACATAATACCCTGCAAACCACCATAAAGGTGTGTGGCAGGGGGTGAATTCTCACCAAACATGCACTGCATATCATGCATTTAAAAGGATTAGTTAATATAGTAGTCTAGAATTCACTGTTCAAAAAGATAAAAATATCAAAGTAAGCATAGGGGGTATATAGGGTTTTTGTCACTAAATATTTTGGCTGCTCTCCAAATATCTCTCGTAAACTTTCTACGAGGGATACATGAAGATAACTATTTACGCTGGCCTTTTATTTTCATGACATAAATTTGAGAAGGCTTATTCAAAGCTTCTCGGTATAATTGTAGCATCGTTTGGCTTTCGGCATTTCTCTCGCTTTCGTTCGTTCACTTTTATCTTGTTTACTACGGCTTACAACGAGTAGATGATGATAGAACCTATGCATGTAAGAATGCTGTTTATACATCCGTGCAGGGCGTAACAAGAAACCGTTCAAAGAGCAGCTGCCAGAATACTGAAACTTAATAACTTGTCAACGATTGCCAACTTCTCTAAGGATGGCCTCACGGTACGCGAATGAAGAAGCAGGAATGGAACTGTGCAAATTGTGTGGAATTCTTTTGACGGATGAAAGAATATACCTAAGCTTAGAAGAACGTCGGGCGTGACTGAAGAACCTTCCGTCCTGGGGTGCGCTCATTATCATACCCGGATTAAAAAGAACTTTTCGCGTCGCTGGCCGGGAAACTAGAAGTCGTGCCGGGTGTTATGTTCTCTCGCCATGTGTGCTGCGGTGGACGAGGTTCTCAAAAGGTTCAACTCGTGAGTGGCATTTCATTAATCCGTGATTTTGCGCTTTTTCGTGCGGCCGCTCTAAAGAGTGGGAGTATTCGGGAAGGATTTCGCCTCGGCCCTAGGGTATGTTCCGTGGCTGCGACTTAATGACGAGCAGGGTTCTCAGAAATATTTTTTTACTCGCAAAAGAAAAAGAGAGGGGAAGGAACATTTGGGCACTGGAGGTGACTTGACAAGTTGAGGGTCGTAATGAAACAAGGAGTGAGGCCGAAGAAAATTTCGCGAGGAATGAACGGAGGAATGAAATGCCGGAGGGATTGAGAGAGAGACAGATGACTGGTGGGAGTAGAGGAGAAGAACGAGGTGATGTGGAAGGTTAGTTGCTCTTAAGGTGTAAATTTCGACATCACTGCACACTCGCACGAATAGCATATTCTCATCACTCCATCCGCTCAATCTTTACGGTCATTACAATCAATACCATCTCCTACTCTCGTTGATTACTATGTTCTGTAGGCGTAATGTACGGTAATTTATCCAATGTGAACAGATTGCATGACTGTCTGGTCTTTGATCTTTCAAGGATGTGTGGTTTAAGATATAGACACAGGTTCTATGGACATATTTTCTCAAGTCAAACAGAGAACACTTTAGGTTGAACGAAGAGAACAGAGTTCGTCATTCTCCTATTTTTGTTCTTCTCTCCCAGATCTACAACAAAATAGTGAGTGCTTCTAATTAAAAGTAGCAAAAAGAGTAATTTTATATTTTTCATGAGGATTGTACGAGCAGTATTTATTTCTCACGAATTCTTGAACTCGTGTATTTATTGACAGCAAGTAAGAGAGGTTTCAGTATCTCATCGGATTAAGCTCTTTGGTCACCTGTAGGTGCCTCATGTGCATTGAATTAAGGTTCAGCTAAAATTTATCTTTGATATTTTCAATTACCAAAACCTATCGCAGCAAAAAACTAACCTGCTACAAAAATGGTTGATTACGTTATGGACATGCACTAATGAATGAGATTCCCCAATTCATAGCTATATGAATGGTCATTTCTTGGATTTCTTCAGTGTCATGGGCACGTGAATTATGAATTGTTTTATAAATTATGAAATCTTTAAAGACAAAGTTGTTTACTTATTATATTTAGGTCCCAAATTTACTTCGAAAAATCTCCATAGTAGTATATTTTATATGAAAAGCTTCTTGCATTAAATTTTCATTTTTCGCTCTGAACTGGTAATTGAAGGGTCCATGATAATATCATTTGGGTAATTTTTGGTTGCTGGTTAACGTGTGGTAGGTATATCAATAATTAAAAAACGGCATGCTGAAAATTAAGCGTGAAGCGATTGTATAATATTAAGAATATGCAATTTTTTCTAAATTGTTTTATGCAATTAGGAATTTATTTTGGCTCCAAATTCTTACCGAGTAACAACTTTCACTATCTTGATACAGTTACGGAGATGACTTTGGCTCCATTAAATATTACCCGTGTATGTCCTTTCTAGCGATTTATTTCCATCGACATAAAATTAATCGTAACTTGTGATCTGATTTGCTAAATGTAGCGTTCATGTGCATAAAAAGCATTTTAATTTTGCATTGTACAGAGAGTTAAGGATGACGGAGCGAGATAATGTTTACTCTCTGCGTTGTGAAGACATGTAACGTTAGGAGTTTAGTGTACAAGGACATGATAATTTCAATCCAGCCATTTCTGTAACATTAGGAATGCATCTTTTACTGAATCGCCGTTAGGAATCATTATGATGATAAGTGTTGCATGGTACATCAGGAATGATTTAAAACTGGTTTTTTGAACCGAAATATGTTCACAATTTCCTTTAGGGTGTTTCCAATGGTGAACAGGATCGTTGGGGCAGGCAAGCAATGCCCAAGCCTTTAATCTGATCCTGTTGGCATTGGAGAACGAATAGCGCTTCGACGGTGAATGTAACCGCGTGTTTCAGAAGCATCCCATTCGTTATTGTGCTTACCACGTGGGTTTCAAACTCGCTAGCTCCGAATTTTTCACCCCTGTGCAGATCCATCGTCTCATGTGGTTTCCCTCGTGAGCCGTCGAGTGAAAAAAAACGGACGAGGATCGGTTTTGACAGACAGCTGGATCGGATTGGACTATCCACGCGTCTCCTCCCTCTCTCACGAGCCATTTATCATCTCGACCACCCCTGTCCAATGCCTCGTCTCCTTGCTGTCCCCCCGCGTCGAAATCTTTCTCCGTTCTCGCACCTCGTGGATCTACACGGATCGGAACATGCCTCGAATCTCGACGAAGAGACGATATCATAACTCGTCCCGATTCCCGTCATCTTGTTTTTTTTCCTATTTTATTTATTCATTTCGCTCCACGATAGAGATTCCCCGCATGCCAATATTTTATCTTTGGCGTTGCTCCCCTGGATGCGATGAGATAAGAACAACTCCGACGAGAGAAAACGAAGGGAAAATGAGCTGTGTGGTCTGGGGATTTGGAGACGAAACAATTCACGCTCAACCCTTCCCTTTGCCGTCGATTTTTTATCGGAAAAACTGACATCTCCGCCTTGGCGGTTTGTTTTATTCGTTCAGGAGAGGCTCAAGGGACTTGACAGTTTCTTTTTTCATCCGCTACGACCAGCTTATTAAAGCGCTAATCCGCTCGGAAGGCAAACAGCGAATGGGAGGGAGAGTGGTAAGTGGAGTTGCGAAAATTATGAGAAAAAAACTGCGAGGAAGAAAAAAAAAAACAAGTCGGCTGCCGGTTTCCCGCGCGGAACTACCTAGCGATAGAGATCGGAAGGAAGAGGAAGGTTTGAAAGTTTGAGAATGAGGGAACGGAGAGAAAGAGAGAGGAAGGCGGGTCGAGGTGAAGAAAGAGGCCGGGGAGGGGGAGAAGTTGATCCTTGGCTCGTGTTTGGTTGAGTGAAAAAAACCGCTAAGGCGATCGCCAGATATCCGTCTTCAGCGTGGAGAGGAGGAGAGGCCGAGCGACGGGAGGAGTAATATCGGAGGGAGGACGAAAATGAGAACCGAGCGCGAGTGCTTCCGCGCGTTGTGCGTACAATCGGGAGCACGCACACACGCACGCACGCCCTCTCGGCTCGGTCCGGTGGGAGGTGGTGGTGCTTCGCCGCTGTCGCCGCGGCGCATGAGGGCGGTGACCTTTTTGAAGACGGTGGGGAAGGGATAAACAAAACTGTTATCTCTCTCCCCCTTTCCCCAATACCCCCGTTGTTCTCTTTCTTCCTATTTTGGCCAATGTCTTCTGATTTTTATTTTTTCCCCGAGGAGTTCGCCAGTTTTTGCTCCGATTCCATTCTTACCGTCTGTCTCTTTATCAATTCATCCCTGTCTCGTTTTTAAGGGATCCTTCGGTGTCCTCGGGGCGTAATCAAGGTGGTCGGAATAACATAAAAAGGTCCAGTCGGGCGTCTCTCGAAAGTGTTGAATTAGGGGTAATACAGTGGCGATATTTATCTGATGCCAGCTCTTCCGATCCTTGATTGAATATTATGTTACGATGACTCACGGCGATTCCGGAATATTTGAGTGAGCTGTTATTCCTGCAGCGGAATAAGTCCTTAGGTTTGCTGACGACAGATATTTTTTCATCGAATGTCAAAATGCCTCCACGACAACTTGAAGCCAATTAGTCTCAGTCGCGATTTTATCGCTCACTCATTTTTGTCATTTTCCTACTCCGAGACAGTTTTAAAAACATATTTTTGAAGCACTATGGTTTTCTTAAATTTTTTTGGATGATGAATACTAATATTCATTAATAACTCTTGATATGATGCTTAAGAAACTGCGAGATGAAGCATTTTATTCTTGGTACTATATGTCAAGATGCACAATATTCAAAATCTCCTGCGTTATAAGCTAATTCTCGGATCTTTCTTGTATTAGTTAGGACTTTATTAGGAGTTAGGAGTTATTAGTTTGTATCTTATTTTGATGCAATTTGTGTACCTATTAAGCTGCTCGTTCAAAACTAGAAAAACGATACTCTGTTTTTTAATATTGGACCAACAATATTTAATATTGGGACATTGAAACAAGAATGGTATTTCTGATTGTATTGATCGGATGTTATAATTACCCTCAAAAATCAGTGAAAATTGATTTGAATGTATCTAAAGATCAGTTGTGTGTGTTTTTTTAAATTTGATGTACCTACTATCTGTGACATTATATTGATTTACCTTAGCAATTGATAGGAAAATGAGTTATTTATTCCATATGACATATATTCACTCAGTAGGTCTTGGTTATCTAAGCATTAAATTCGAAGATAATTGATTAACATTCCCATTGACGCTGACATTTCTTCGTTTTCCTAGCGGTGAATGTTTACAGTTGGTTATTAAAGTTAATATCCGTTTTCCTCATGCATGCCTCACCGCCCTTCTTGGTTTTGTGGTTATCACTATTAGCAGACTCATTTTCTCAGCGCGCCAGGCACGCAATGCTTCCTGATCTTACATTTAAGGCGACTCCTATCTCCAAATCGCATAATTTGACCACCCATCAAGTACGGCATTTCTCCGGGAGGCGATAGGCCCACCTGACTTTCAAGGCGCGGTTATAACGCTGCGTTTAATTATTTATTTTTTCCAAGCCAAATAAACCGGAGCCACATAACCCGAGCCATGAGCCGTGCTCCTAGTAGCACTTGGGTGAGGGCCAATAAGTGTCAACCCTTGCGAAATTTTACTTCGCCAAACAATGCGTGTTAAGTCGAGGCCAACACCGTATCTTGCATTCTTAATGCGACATTTTTGGGGCAGGTGGAACATTAAGGGAACGAGAAGGAAAAAAATCTCACCTTCCGCCAAAAACCTTGTCTCGACCGGAGACATCTCAAGTTTTTCAATTCGAAAGGAAGAATAATTTGCGTTATATAAATGAGCGAATGGTCAATATGCTTTCGGATCGCGTAGCGTGTCGCCTCTTGGAAGGGACAGGACTGTGCCAAAAAATCAGTGAAAACGTCAATTGGGCATCCGGCATGCAGCTTAAAAGGACACGCCAGGGCTTGAATCTCAAATGGCTCCTCAACCTTGGATATTTGGACCCGCGTCCGAAAATCGATTCACAAGTTGATTTCGGAGGACAATGAGATCATGTTTCTTTATACTCTTCCGTGAGGGACAAGGACAGATAGACATACCTATTCGGTTCATTATGTCATTTAAGTGGAATCACGTTTTGTTCATGTACGTAATGTAGCATTAGTAGTCTTGAGTTTTCGGTTCTCCGTCCGCTAAGGTCATAACGAACGCTATGTGCGATCTAAGATCTTAATCCTTGGATGAACACAAAATTCATGCCCTAGTGGGATTCGAACCCACGACCATCGGGTTGCCGACCTGGCTACCACGGCTGGATATTCAAGTAGGTGTCGTTTTAACATACATGTGAGACAATATTTTAGAGTGCTTGTAGACAAATATTGTGATTTCATTTTTCCATTTGCCACGAGAAATATTTTTTATCCAAGCAAGCTATTCTGTGCAAGTATAGAGGGAGAACTTTGACACTAGTCTTATTATCTGCCGAAATTAATTCCGATTAACGCGCTCCTCAGTTACTCAGGTAAATTTCATAGCGTAGGTATTCTATCACATCAAATTGAGTTCGGACAATTTCGAGTGCTGTAATTTCACTTTAGTATTAGTGGGTAATTGCTGAATGAACTCCTATTAAATCAAACACTGATTAAGGTTGACTCTCATGAGGAAATTTTACAAATATCCTTCATTCAATGTGATAATAAGGCATGTGGGCAATAAATGTGATCACGTGAGATTATTCGTTAAGTAATTATATTACTGATTGTCCGTGATTTTGTTGCGAAAACTAGTCATAGAGAACAACTGCATTCGTCGAGTATCTCGGAATATCTATTCTGTTCAAAAGAATGACCTTAGTTGTTGAATGTAATAAATACAAAACAGTTCATCCTGGATGTATATTGAGTTCATTGCTATGGGTAATAAGCATGGTTATTTACTGGAGACTATCCAAGGGCCGAATGAATAATCGTTCTCGCTTGACTACCAGAACAAGGGAATTAATCCAATCCAAGACGTGTGCTTAGATGATGTTTATTGAATACTATGAGATGATGCCAGTTCACTCGAACGCTTGGTTCTTTTTAAGTTTTAAGCTTTATTTTGTCTAAAAAATGTATCCATGTATGGTTTGATGAAGGAAAACCATTTGAATATACCCGTACACGGGAATTGCTATGAGTTCCTTACTACTCCTGTAATTATCTGGATTAGTGCGCTCGAAGTGCAGGGCGAAATTGTTAGCGACTGAATTAGTCATGCGCATGAACTTACTTATTACTCCAGGTTGGAGTGGAAGGGCTTGCGGCTACAAGCGCCATCGATAAAGGAGAGTTATATTCAAATTGGAAACAATCACTTATTGCAGCCGAGAAGGGACTTTAATTTTCTGCGACTAACTTGATTTAAGAGTCGTAGTTAGGGGCGATTAAACGAATAGCTTTTCCCCATCCGGACTCTTGTTTTCTACGGGCGCCGCAGTGAGAATGCACGGTAGGAAACGAGAGAGGAGGAAAAAATACCCTACCTCGCTTCACTCTCGCTAATGAGTCGCTACTTAAAGACTTTTCGCCTCGACACGCTCCGGGGGCTCTAGCCTCACTTGGGCCTCCTCCTGCGAGTATAATGGCGCGCAGTGCTCGCGGGAACTTCTCTTGCTTAGGAGGCAACAAATCACCAAATATGCCGGTCAAGGACAAAATGAGTTGAAACAAAGGGTTGGCATCCATGCGCAGTCCCCTCGCGGGTATATCGCTGGCTGGATGCTGCTTGCATCGTTATGGGTTATTTTTTGATCAGATTTAGGATATAGTTCATTTCATTCTCTAAATGAAAACTCACCATAAACTCCTGGAAAAATTTTAGCATTTATTATTTTCCTCCGACGATTAGTTTGAATTCAAGGTAATCAACCATACAGTAATGCATATTGAGTGTAGTCCTTTCTTGCAAACTACCAGGTAAGAGCATTTTTAATGCATGGTTTACCCGAGACCATTTCAATCATATTATACGCCTAGAAAACTTTCTTCAATATTAAATGTTTGGCCATGATTGGCCTCTAGGGTTTCTGGAACTTGCTTTTTCACTTGATGCATAACCCATGGAGTGTCTGTCATACGAGAAGGCTTTAGTACATGTCATTGCGCTTTAAGGGAGTTATTATTCTTCAACATAAACATAACCTTATGGGTATTTTTTGTTCTGCTATCGAAGCAATTCATAGGTACTTATGAATGATTTATGCTGAAATTCAACGACAGTGAACGGTTTCCTGAGTCAGATTTTTTCCTCTAACTCCGCAGTGAATTAAGTAAGCAGGGGATTAAAGCTTAGATTGCTTCTCTCCTGACGCGATGATGTGGCTTGACGTATACTCGAAAATGGTAATACATGTCGCAGAATTTGTTGTGAAATGGTAAATATGAATTTTAACCTCTAGCCTTTCAACTGTGGAGCAAAATCTACTTTTAGTATATAGAGTTACTTGTCTCCATTGATTAGTAAGAAGGTTGTGAGAGTGATGGAGGAAATCTCTTCCTTACCATGCAGTGCTGAGTGAGGAAATTATTAATGTTGGATCCAATCCATCAGATTTATAGCCGATAAATGCCCGCGGAGAAGCGCATTATGTAAAACATATGAATGGAAAGGGCATTCACTTCATCCGAGCGTCAGGTCGTTCCAAGAACTCCTGAGAAAGTAGCGTGGCCGTGATCTTGACTCGCCGTCCGAAGGACGAACTCAAGCAAAACACTGCAGCGGACGCCTGTCCAGAATGCGCTCGCATTTTACGAGTCTGCATTTCTTGGCGCACTTTTATCTCTTATCCATTCTTTGAAGAGAGCTTGTGGGATATGCAATTCATTGACCATTATCCCTAACGGTTGTTTTGCGTTAATTTGAGAGAAAGAAACAAATTGCTTTCTAATTACTTAAAGAGACGCTAATATTTTTTCGTCACGCGTTCGATGCTTTCTGTTTAGTTCACTTACGCATTGTAACTAATCACTTCGCTTGCTTTGTCTAGAGATTTTACCCTCTAGCGAAGGATTATCTGTAATTACCGCCTGGGTTCAGGATGTGACGTTTTTCCTTTCATGACTTGTGCGCTTCGAGACACGTAACTCAAATTCTTAGCTCTCGCTTGCCGTTCACGGTTCATGCCATTCAATAAAGGTCCAAAATATCCAACACGTATCCGTCTAATTAGTCTTCCGTTCACCGTTGAATTGTTATGAAATTGTAAAATACTAACTTGCGTTGGCGAACTGTTTTGAATGCAGATAACGATTGCGACGACTCAAAAAAATCAACAAACAATGATGGAGAACTCGCACCGGCACATTAAGCAATGAAGATAGGTGATTTTTATGTGCATAGGGGGTTTAATATTTTCCAAAAAGATACTGGGAATAGAAGAAAGAAAGGGGACCACTTCACTCTGTATCAGCGTGGGGCCTAAGAAAGTGGGAATCGCCATCGGTCAATGAAATCCCGCGGAGAACTCTCTTGCATCACTAACATTCGGAACGGGAACACATATCAAAGTCGGGAACTCGACGAATTTCGCGCGCAAACCATGGAGCGATCGTCCATCGTTCACTCCCTACTGAACGGGCGGAAAATTCGGCCCATGGTGGAGGTACTCACTTTTGTTCCCGCGTTCCCCGGGTCCGATACACCGCCGCACTCCTTTCTCCCTGCTGGCTCGGCTCTTGTAGCGATCGAAGAGAGAGAGAAGGAATAGCACACTTCACGGGAGGTAAGAAGGATCTCTCTTCTCCGTCGTGCGTCCTTCTCCAGGGGATCACTGCGGTACCCTCGTCGAAGTCTCCAGACTCCTTCCCCGGGCCATTCACCGTCGGTGCCAGGCGCCAAAATCAAATCGACATCCCCGCGTCCGGGGGGAGATACTTATAACCGCGCGAAGTGGGGAGGGGTTGCTTGAGGAGGAGAGGAGAGGCTCCCTATCTATCTCTCCCGCTGGAAGAAAAGGAGGAGGAGGAAGGAGAAAGAGGAAGAGTAGATGCGTGCATAGGCGAAGGAGGACGTGGTGGATGGAGGAGAGGAGTGGTGGTGGGGAGTGTGTGTGTGTGTGGTTGGGGGGTGGATGAGAGAGAGGGCGTAAGGAGAGCCTCCATGGCGATTCCCTCGAGGGGGTGATTCGCCAATGACGTCACTCCCGTGTTCCTCCAACCCCCATGGACTCCACTTCCTTCTTCTCTCCCTCTTTGTCCCTCACACACTCGTCTCTCTCTGCACTTCTCCCACTTTTCTCCTCCCCCACCTCTCTCAACCACGCATCCAACCACCAATCCGGGATCATCCCGCGCCGACCCACCTCTCCCCACCTCCGTCCCCGCCTCGTCCCCTGCTCCTCACCTCCGCGTATCATCCCAACTGTAACTCCGCCTCCCTCACCTCCTCTTGCACACTCCTTCTTCCTCTTTGTCTTCTTCCCTTCGACCGTCCGACTCCGAAACTCCTCTCCCCCCCTTCCCCTCCCATCCTCTCTTGATGCCTTCATTTTTCGCGGGACCATTGTGCCCGCATCTCCTCTCTTCTTCCTCTTGGTGGGACGACTGTGCCTCTCTTCTTTTCCCAAGGTCCACGGGGGCTGCACTCGTCGTTCGCAGACATGGCGTCGGCGCCCGAGGCGGGATGCGAACGCACGAACCCTTCCGTGGCGGGCGGACCAGCAGGTGGGGAGCCCTGGGAACACGTAATTTCCTCCCGGGGGACGGTTGGAAAAACAACCCGGAAGAGAGTCCTTTCGGTGGCGCCTATAATCATTTTTATCCAGCTAAGAGAAAGAAATCGCGTAAACAAATTGTGGACAAATGAGAGCTTCGATCTCCCCTGGCCGAGCGAACTTGGGATTTCCTCTATCCGAAATCCAGTCCACAGCGAATGAGTCTGCGTCAAAGTCATGAAATTTCGAAAACCCGGTAGTCTCATCTGTATGTAGTGGGAAGGGGGAGGAGGGAAGGAATTTTAAATTCCGGAAGCCGTAATTTGGCCGTTGGGATGGCTATACGACGGCTAATGGCCATCGGTTCGTCTCAGAGCACTCTTATCTCAGTCCTTTTCTCTATCCGTTGCAACACGAGCTCATCGGCGTGGAGGACTTTTGAGAAAGATTGACGTAATTGAGGAGTGTTTTATGGTGCTGCTGTATTAAAGTGTTGAGCGCAGCCTTTGGTGATTAAAGGCCGATAAACTAAACTCTCTCCTGGAAGCACGGACGACATGATGTCTCCAGGTACCAGCTTGGGTCAACTCAAAGTTAGCCGCGAAAGTCGCCACTTATATACATGTGCTCTCACATTTTTATTGCTAGGGTCGATTACTTTTGGGGACACGATTATTTTACATTGTGTAAAAAATATTGGCGAACATATTAACCGGCGCATTTGCAAGTGGGCTGAACTCGGCGGATGGGTTGCCGGAGTTTTGCCCTAGTGGAAGATAGAGTTGGTGTTTCCCAGCGATTCCTGCGCGGTGCGGCGCGGGTGTGATCTGGAGTGCCTCGAACAGCCGCCACCGTCGGGGGCAAGGTGACTAACCGGTGTGATTCGGGAAAGAGTAGGGACTGGTTGAGAGGGCGAGGTCAAGGGAACGAGGGGGGAGGGGGCAGAGACGTTCGCCCTTGCTTCCTTTCCCCGGCCGTGCGACTTGAGCCTCGTTCGCGCTCATTCTTTCCGCCGTTTCGCCTATCGGTTGTCATATACTGCGAGCGACTTCTCCAGTGACCCACCGCTGTGCGCCGCGGCCCATTCATCCCGAGCGGGCTAAGAAGAGAAGTCACAGCAGGAATTTGGCACGGTTTTTGCGGGATTTATTGTCTTTCGTGGCGAGCGCTGCCAAAAAAAATCCGAGTGGAGGAAGTTTGAGAGGACCTTTCTGAGTACTCCGAGACGTTTTCATTTCTCCACTTCACTGGAGTTTTGTCGACGGACGTATAGCGTTCGAGACTTAGTTCCATGAGAGGGAATACCAAAAGAAAAACCTCCTGCCCTTTTAGCTTGGCTCAAGAATGGAAACAGTTAATGAGGCGATTTTCCCTCTTATCTTCGTTTATCATTATCAAACTAAATTTAATATTCCTCCTCTTTATTTTCTTAAATGCGTGTGCAAATGGGACAAAACTTCTGTTGAGGCACTGCTTTATCTGCATTAATGCCTTTAATCGTAATAAAACGTTAGAAATCTTCACTCATCGGAAATCGTGCACTTTATTTACTTCATCATAGCACGGTTTTGAGTTTTTATTATGGACATGATGATCTGCGAAGATGAAATTGTTATCTGAGCTTCAAAGTAAGTGTTAATAGGTCGCTTTTGACGTTTTCATCATGGAATTATATCAAATGGAACTTGTCTAAGGTATACTGGTGGGATCATCACGATAATTACTAATTACAGAGTCGAGCTTGAAAGTGAATAGAATCTTGTGAGCTTTTAATTATGATTCTCCAACTTCAACGGTAAAAAATCTTTTGTGGGTGCTATTATGCTCATGAAAACTTCCCTCAAGGGCATGCTGGAGGTGGGATACGAGTGTAATTTACATCTTTTATATAGGCCGCTCGTACTCTTTCACTTTCCTCTTCCTTCACATATTCCTCCTTGGTTTCGTCATTCGACCGTAATTAGGAGAGCGGATGAGTTCAGTTTCATCCCCATCGCTCTTCAACATCCGACCGTAAAGAGAGCAGATTTATCATTCCGATTGTGAAAACCGGCTTCATTTATGGTGCTATTAAAAGATCCTTCGGGAAAAATCTCCCCTAGATAAAAGAGTGATGAGTAGTTGGATAAAATTTCCTTAAATCTAAAGTTTGTATGCCATTTTCATCAATTTTTATTGAAAGCGTATAAGATATAGGTGTGGAAGTGGTTGTTGGAGGTTTTCACTGATTTGAATGGGTTTTCGTTATTCACAGCAGTTTCTTATATCGACTGACATTCATTGAATTCATATTTAAGGCCGAAAAGGTAACATATATTCACTAGTTTTCATTTTAAGAGGTGATTATTACATAAGGCAATGCCTAACATAATGGTACATTTCTACACATTTAATAGAGGATTATTTCATTGAGAAATTAGACTGGTGGCGAAAATAGTATATAAAATTCCGATGGATGTCAATGCATGTAAAAATGTTGCAATTTAATCACTATTTCTTAGCAAGGTTTCTGACCAGACTAGTTAATGTGATTATAACCAATGTCCTGAACTTGCGAGTTTTGCAGGCAATGCACCTAACAGAGAACTGTTCAAGCATCACAATTTCATTATCTCCAGTTAAAAAACGAAGGAAGGCCTTCTCCATTAAATCCGACGTAAAATTTCCAATATGGAACCAATACCGAGAACTGTGTCCACCAGTGCACAAAATAAGCTAAATACTGTATGAAAAAAGGATTATTTATAAAATTGAGTGGTATGCATTCATTTGAATCATAAAACAAATACGAATTCGATGAAATGTATCGATTTGTTTTTTAATAGTGTCGTAAGTCTGATGGCAGAGAACCAAATGTATTCTCTTAAAAGAATTTCCCATCGGTATGCGCACCTGATAGTGGCATATGGACAACATTTAGCCTTGAAGGGAACGAGTGTGAATCACCTCTTTCTCCGCGGGCATCGCCACACGATGGGAATACGTTCAGATATTCGTGTAACGCGCGTCGCTCCTATCCCACGGCCACTGAATTAGCATTTTATTTCGCTGTGAATCCGAATTCATTATCCCGGAATTCTTTGCTTGATAAATAAGAGAATGCATTACCTTATGGAGCTTATAGTTTTTATCAAGGCATTGGAAAATTTGTAGTGTCTTTACGAGTGTTTCACGAGTGGTTGTGCATAGTTAACATTCTTTTATTGGAGTTATTTCTTAATTTCGTGCTGCCACTCCCATCATGTTACGCAATTATTGATGTAGACATTGATTACAAGCTCATCCTTTTCATGAATAATCACGAAGGAACACAGTATCTGAGGGGAAGTATTAGGCTACATGACGATAATGATGATGTATTGCATTGAGACTATGTTCGTGTTTATTAATGTCGTCTTGGTATGTTAGTTTTCCCTTTTTTGAGGTAAAATAATTCTACCTAGTCGGGCCTCAAACAGTATCTTAGACCGAAAGAATTATATTGAGAGCGCATTTAGTTTTAAAAGGTTTGCTAATGTGACGAGAAAAGTAGGTGTGACATTGCGGAGATTGAACTAATTCTACGTATGACATTATTCCTTGTGTACATTTCTTGAGCTACCTCACACCCTGCACAATTAAGTAAACTCAATGATACGACATATTGCCGATGCTAAGAAAATTGAAATGATCCAAATCCATTGCCCAGTTGGCCATTAAATCAATCCCATTATATCCGAGGACCAGCGGAAAGGACGAAGACAATATTTATCAAATCAATTTCCCTTTGCCCGGCAATTATTTGGATCCGTGAGCGAGTGTTTGAGGAAGACAAATGAGCCTATTACAATCATTACCTTGCATAATCCTCGTAATGATGCATGCTGGTTAAATTGGTTTTCTTTTCGTAACATTTGAGTGCGTTGATGAAGATGCAAAATCTAGTTCTGTCGCGCTACCTCTCGAAATATGTTCCGCTCTAAGGATTTCCAGATGGGTTCCGCGTAGAATTAGTGAAGAATGCATTAATTATTTGGTGTAGACCTTGATATTTTCATTCAGAGAGGGAATATGGTTTAAAATTCAAATGGCGTCGTGAGCTATTCCATGTACTTTTTCCCTCTATCTTTTTTTTGATGCTGCCAAAAATACGTTTTCAATAGCCTCAAGAACCTTTTTTGCCTCAATTTAGTTGGAGTTTGATTTAATTTATTTATTATACGTTGCATCTATTTAGGACTGAAAGTCCTCTTTTGAATTATAAAACAAAGGGTATATTATGTGCAACCTTACAGCTCTATATTTTCCTTAAAACCAAAGATAATAAAAATATTTATACGTATCTTGTTTGACAAATAATACCTTAAACAACCTATTAATTTGTTCTCCATGGTGGTTACTTATTTGCATTAACACTGTAGAAAAGTGAGCTAAAGGAGTCACTTTTTTAAAAACTTTCTTTAAAATTCCCTTTTTTTGCATACATTGAGGTTCCGTTTCAAATGGAGAAATATTTATCGATCGTATTGAGCAATAAGAAATCACAGCGTGAATACAAAAGTCGATTATTTATTGCCTTTCAATTAGCATTGTCACCGTATTTAACAACAAGATAATCACGGCTAACTTAATCTATTGCCTCTATTTCTCCTTTTTAAAGGAATTTTTATTATCTGTGGTTGTGAGAAGAAGAGCGTTGCGATAAATGTGACAAATACGTACCTTTTGAAAAAATGAATCACCAAGTAGTTGACCGACTTTTCAATGTTTGTTCTTATGTACATACTTTCTATTATCTGATCTTCACGGTGATACCTAGGTAGTGAGGAAAAAAGAACCGTTCCGCTACACGTATTTCACTTTACTTGCTTGATCCGATGACTTGTTTTTTTTTGCCATGGTTTTTTGTTGCTGCACCTCACCACCGCCGTTCTCGTCAAAACTCTCGCTATCATTTAGAATTACATTTTTTCCTTCGGGTAGAAGGACGTGCGGTGAACGACTTTTCAGCGAGGTAAATGCTCTTTATTCTGACTCTGATTTCTTGTTCCTCGCCTCTGCAGAGACTTTATCTTCATCTGCTGTGCATCTTTCGAGCCACGTTGATGGCGTGTAAGTGATGGGAGGTCAATCCTTACAAAATGTGCAGTGTGAAAATGCAGTCAAAGCTCATGCTGCAACGATGGAAAAAAATTGTTTTAATTATATAAGTTCCTGGTTATTATATAAGTAGATAATTAAAAACTACTAAGGGATCCGGATTTTAGTACCTATCCGCTATTTCAATGAAAGTTCGGAGCCTTTATTTCTCTCGGAAAATATAGCTATTATATATCTATTTTTAAGGCTCTTTGTCCTTCTTAAGTTCGCAAATGAATTTTCCGTTATGGGATGAATTTATGAAAATATTTATTACCTCACTGTAAAACAGAGTTTCCAATTTCTCCTTAACAATAAATAATTTCTCTTGTAGCCCACAATAATTCAATTGAAGCATACAATATGACTAATTCCAGACGAATTCCTGTATTACGCCAGTTGAACTTACACAATTATTGAAGATATTTTCAGACTGCAGTAGTCCTCGTCAAAAGAAGTGGAGAGTAAATTAAAAAGTCTTCCAAGCACTTCGATTAAAATTTTAATATCTCTTAACCAGGGATTTGTGAAGTTGAAAGTTCTTGGCTCTCCAGCGCTTATATCAATTGATATCTTACGCTGTACCATATTACGAGCTTAAATTCATTTCATAATTTCCATCCATAAAAGAGGCTCGTATATACTTAGCCTCTTTTATGGATGGAAATCATCATGCATCTAATCTACATCTACATTTACATAATACCCTGCAAGCCACCATAAAGGTGTGTGGCAGGGGGTGAACTCTCACCAAACATCCACTACATATCGTGCATAAAAAAGATTAGTACTTGTATATGTACTGACAAAACTACGATATTTAAAAAAAGGTAAAAATAGCAAAGCATACATGCAAAAACATGCTGTTAGTTGGTTTAGCTTTAAGTCCTTATACCAACATGCAGCTACTAATGTTATCCATTGCTACACTCGTACTGGATATATTTACCGTTATTCATGTCCCTAATAGTATGAGGAAAAAAGGACATTTTGAATCTGTCAGTTCGGCAATCAATTTCTCTAATTTTGTGATTATGGTCCAGTCTACCATAGTAAGTTGGGGTCCGCAAAATATTTTTAACATCATCACTGAAAATATGGTCTTGGAATTTATTTAAGAGATTAAGTCTTAATTTCAACCTGCGATCTGACAATGATTCCCAATTTAATTCATTTAATAGACTGGTTACGCTAATAAGGTTATCGTACCGTCCATTTACAAATCTTGCCGATCTTCGCTGCACACGTTCAAGTTCCTTATTTAGACCGATTTCGTAGGGATCCCATACACTGGCAGCATATTCCAAATTTGGTCTTACAGGGGAAAAGTAGCTGATTTCTCGTACATGATCGTCACATTTACCCAGTACTCTTTTGTCAAATCCCAGTTAACGATTCGCTTAACCCATTATTTCACGTATGTGTTTACCCCAGGAAAGATCATTTGTCAGTCTTATTCCAAGATATTTAATTGATTCCACGTTTGTTATTTCATTATTACTTATTTTGTAAATGGTAGGAGGAGAGCTATTCATTTTCCAAAAATTCATTACAAGACATTTTTTAAAATTCAATTCTAACTGCCATGTATCACACCAAGTTTCAATTGCTTGTAGGTCAATATTTAAACATTCTTTATCATTTGGGCACAGAATTTCCCTGTACACTACTGCGTCATCGGCAAACTGACGAAGCTTACTTTTTACCACCTTATAAATATCATTTATGTACAATTATGTACAAAAGGAATAGGAGTGGACCTATCACACTACTTTGTGGGACACCCGAAAATGCTAAGCTAATGCTAAGATATAGGTCATATTATATACGCTTGAAATTTACTGTATTAGGTATTTATTGCTTTTGGCAATAAGTATTTTTGGCACATCAACAAAGTTACTCTTAAGAGTAGCACACATTCTTCCTCCGTGATTTTATACTAGAACAGAGGGTGCCATAGTGTATTACAACGCTGTATTCGTGAAAATACTAAAAATTCTTCAACTTCAAAGTAACCCAGAAATATATGACGACTCTAGGCCAAATACACTGGTTATGCAATGGATAGGATGAGTGTAAAACATAGATATCATAAAAACTAACGTACAAGATAATTATTTATCAACGTACTATTGCAATAGGACGGAAGATGTGGTACACCTTTCAGTTAAGATCAATGTGCGTAAAGAAAATAGCATAACTTAATAATGACACGACGTTCTTGTGTTAAGCCACCAATTTATTCGGTACTTCCTCAAATTGTATTTTGAAATCTTTCATTGAGATTCATTTTTGTCAGCAACATTTCATTACGCAACGCTCTTTCATTACCTTTCAAAGCTCTAGTATCATTTCTGAAAAGGTGACTCATCTCATATTTTTCATTTATCGAACTAAAACTAGCTGAAATATGTTTGGCATCATACTATACGATAACCAACGGAATGGAAACTAAACTTGCTAGGTTTCTCAGGATTTATCAACCAAAGGACCGGCTTCGTGAAATAACGGCAAATAATAAATCCTATGAAACTTAAGATTTTCGTGTTCCTTATTTAGCACGAAGCCGCGATAATTCGCGCCTGGAATTGCAGGATGAAAAACAGGCTTTTCTTAATGTTAAAATGTGTTATTTAAAAAAACTAGACTATCGTAAACTTTCTTGTTTAATCAATAGATGTGAGCCTTCCTTAATCTAAGAAATAAGATTGATATAATTGTTTGCATGCATTAATACACACGTAATTAATACACTACAGAAACACCCGATTTATAATTATTTTAGCCGAAACACTGTCTCTCATTCAACAACTGAAAGGAAAGTTATGCGTTGAGTCCTGAAACATTTTAATTTCCCACTCACTTAACGTTTTCATATTATTTGACTCCGAAGAAATTTCGATAAAGTACCTAACTGTCTGAAGACCTAACTTACATGAAGATAGAAGAATTATTAGAATCGGAAGATTAGCCGATAGAAGAACTCAGTGCAAAGCTGCGTCAAACCAATCTAAGGATTGATGACTTACGATGATGATGACCCTACTGAGATTTTTTACATAATCATGGATTAATAAAATTAGAGCCATATTAATAATAAATTAGTGTTCCGTCTTCTTGCATGTACACAAAGCTTGATTTGTTTTACACAAAAGGATATTCGAAACCATCGCCAAATTATTTGCCAAAATTGTAACTTCTTCATCCAATTACATCCTGGCTCTCTCTCTCATCCCCCTTGCGTCTTATGCTCATCGCATCTTGCTTCTACCATTTGCCTCTGGGCCGTAGATTTTTCCTCACCTACATCTACGCGATACCCTGCAGCCACCGCGAGGGTGAGTGGCAGGGGGTGAAGATCACCAAGCATGCACTACCGACATGCAGACAAGCAACTATAGGGTCTCATGCAACTAGATTGTTAGTATATATAGTATTTAAGGGATTAATACATGCATCATGCACCACAGACTACTCTAAAATATTTCCCCTACTTATCCCTTTGTTATGCTGCCTATTCTGTTCTCTTATAGTACGGGGGAAAAATACCATTTTGAATCTATCAGTACGATAATCTATCTCTCTAATCTTATTTAGCTGGTCGAATCTAGCATAATACGCTGGTGTTTTTAATATGTGCCTAACATCTTCAGTAAAGTTATACGATTGAAATTTCTGCAATAGATTTAATCTGTACTTTAACCTACGCTCTGATAATGATTCCCACCCGAATTCTTTTATTAATTCTGAAACGCTACTCAACCTATCGTAAGAGCTTTTGACGAACCTAGCTGCTCTATGCTGCACATTTTCTAGTTCTCTGATCTAACGTAATTCATCGGATCCCATACACTTGCTAGATACTCAAGGTGGGGCATAACTAGTTTTCTTCCGTAGGCTACTCAATATTTCATTAAAAATTGTATACCCTCATTACTTGCGTAATGTGGGTATACAATTGCGTAATACCCACATTGTTAGCGTAACCAGTCTATTAAATGAATTGAAATGGGAATCATTGTCAGATCGCAGGTTGAAATTTAGACTTAATCTCTTAAACAAATTCCGAGGCAATATTTTCAGTGATGATGTTAAAAATATTTTACGAACCCCAACTTACTATGGCAGACTGGACCATATTCATAAAATTAGAGAAATTGATTGCCGAACTGACCGATTCAAAATGTCCTTTTTCCCTCGAACAATTAGAGATACGAATAACGGTAAATATGTCCGATCGGAGAGTAGCAATGAATAGCATTGGTAGCTGCATGTTGGTATGAGTACTTAAAGCTAACCCTACTAACAGAATGTTTTTGCATGTTTGCTTAGCAATTTGTATCTTTTTTTTTAGTAGTGTAGTTCTGACTACTATATTAATACTATTCCTTTTTAATGCATGATATGTAGTGCATGTTTGGTGAGAAATTACCCCCTGTCACACACACTCGTGGTGGCTTGCAGGGTATTATGTAGATGTAGATTACCTCTCTTTTATTGTCCGCAGTTCCTGCCAGTCTCTTGCTTCCTGACTTTAATCTTGTTCATTTCTTGAACAGGTCTTGGAAAAATATTTTGTTATTCAATATTACAGTCTCCCCACAAGTCAGTATGCTGGGCATGATTCCATAAACACATAAATATGCTATTTGGTGACACGAAGGAACAACTTTCTTGCTTTATAGGACATGATAACATGACGAATATTTGGTAGACGGGTGAAATGTCTACCTCTTGGGAAATGGATATCACGACGAAATTCCTTTAACGACACTAAAGAAATCGAGATTTCTTTCCTTCGCCGCGCTCAGAATGAAAAACTAGCTCATTTTCTCAATAGCATCACGGAGGGAGACGTCTGGGTTGCTCCTACTCCGTATTCAATTCGGAGGCGAACATCACCTCCTCACCCTTCTCCGCGGGGACTATCCACGAGCGAAGGTCAGGGTCTGCATTTCGTGTTTCCACGGGAAGGCCGGCAAATGACGGAGGGGACGTGGCACGCGTGCGTCGAATAATGGCCCCAAATGCGAGAGCGCCCGGCCGCAGATAGCGTCAGTGCCTGGAGAGGGCATATGCTGAATACGACATCGGAGGTGGGAATGGTTAACGTAGGCATTGTTTTTCGGGCGTTGGGGATCGCCCGGCGGCGGAGCTGGCGTGGGTGTATCTGCGGGGGAAAACAACTTGGGCGAGTGAGTTAGTTCTCTTTGGAAGTGGATGCTTCGGAATGGAATGAGGCGGGGCCGGTTGTGTGACGTTCGAGAGTCCCAGTTTTGGGCGATTATGCGCTTCCATTTCCAAAGCCGGCGGAGGCGGGCCGAGGTTGGCGTCAGTCACTCACCATGAGGTAAGCCCTGCCTTCCGGTGACTTCGGGAAACACTTCTAATCCTAAGCGCGGGACTTGATTTTATTTTTTATTCGGTGGCTCCGTGAAACCTGTGGGGTAGATCACGTTGATCTCCGTGTCGTCATAGTTGGCCATAGACGCGGTGATGTCACGGAGTGGAAGTGGCGTCATCTTGTGCGTTAGTCACGGAGTTTTTTTAATTGGAGTTTCACCTTTGTGTCGTGTTTCCCTGGGAAAATATTTGCTGCCCGCGTCTCATCATTTCTAATCGTGAAAACAATCAGCTTTGTAATGGCAGCATCAATGGGCTTTATGATTCGGGGAAGTCGGTGAGGTGATCACAGAAAAATCCTGTTTGTCTCATGATCCGGAAACTTTCCTCGCAAAACCGGAAAATATACAGTTTTTAAGAATGACAAGCAAAGCCTGAAAACTGTGTCATCATGATCCCATTGAGATGCTCATATATTTCACATTTTTTAGTTAACTTCGTTTCTGCCAGCATTGCCAGCAGAATAAAACTGTGATTTGGCAGAAGATCTCTTCCGCACTAGTGAAGAAATCATGCATTAAGTTCTATTACAACGGGTGCACTTCCCAGCCTAAATTTAACTTTCAGCTAATACGAAATCCATGAGCGAGACGGGATTTGAAACTGCAACCCGTTGTTTTCCAGGTCGGTTAATTTTTTATTTGGTGGCAGCATCCAATTTGTGCCTCTCTTATTGAAAACTTATATCTAAATCAGCTTTGGAAGGCTATAAAAATGGGCAGAAAGTAGCATTAATGAAAGCATACTGGTAAAAATATTCGGTTATTATTTAATTCATACCGCCAAGTGTGTTGAATCTTCTTGGTTATGCAGATTGTTTCACAATTCTTTAGGCCAGAATTTAAAAGCATTATTGCTGCCGTTCTTTGGTAGATCTTAAACAAAGTGTTATTTGATATTCTTTATCTTTTCGCTTTATTTCCTGTTTTTGGTGTTTTCAATGCGTAGTGCACTCGCCTTCACGTTTTCATTCCATTTCATAGTTCTTATGATTCAGCTTAATAGATCTCGTAGCAATTCCTGGGCACTTGAAACCTTGCATCATTGCGTTTTTATTCTGTTCAGCTATTTCATGAGATAATTCTCAATTTACAGAGATAAATCCACGGGTTGATGGAGCATCATGTTTCTTTCAAGTAGTATATCTTCTTCATTGATTCGCAAGCCGCAGATCTCCATTCCAACTCCTAATGGCGAAAGAACCTCCTTGCTCTCTGCAATTGACTTGCAACCAGCAATCATTCTCTCGAGGTAATTCTTAAGTTCCGGTCATTATTTTAGTTGTATTTTCCTTCACACTAGGTATAAAGAGTGCTTATCGAAGCTAAATAGGTGCACTGATCATTCGGTACATACGTTTCGATGGTTCGCCAGAGCGAGAGTTTCGCAGTCGATGACTCATCCACAAAGGAAGGAACGACTTTGATTCCCCGATTCAGCCGCACTCCATAATTTCCGTACCTGCCTCGTGGAACCAGAAATTTCTCATTTTTCGTACTCACGTACCAGCTCTCGATAATTGGAACCCAAGTTCCCCTTGACGGCCGAACGTTGGCGACCGAGAAAATAAAAAAAAAAGATCACCTCCCGAAATAACGCCATTACATCTGTAATCCCTCCATCTCCTTCGCTCAACCTCGATACCATCGCTGAGATAAGATATTCGCGATGACGACGTGAGTCCCAAGGAGCTTGGGAGACGTGAGGGGGCCGAATGATGTCTCACACGCCCTCTCGATGGGCCAGCTTTCCCGCCGTGGATCGGCTCATGTTTACTCATGGGGGAGGTGTCATCCTGTCATCTATAGGCAGTGATGCTCCTCCGTCCGATGGCGGTCCTGCGTCGATATCCATTCCGCGAACCCCGAATTATGTTGTCAAGGACTACCGTCAACGATTATTGAGTCATGAGATTCCGCGACCACACAATGGGATGAATGGCTGAGGAGATGTTGGGCGGTGTCGCAGCCGTGTTTTTCGAAACTTCCTTGAATCGGAAGGCGAGAGGAGTGCGTGAGCAGAACGCAGAGGGATAGAGGTCGGGTTGGAGGAAGTAGCCTTCCCTGCTGAGGGCGCGGTCCCAGGACAAGAGTATGGGAGGAAGAGAGGGAGGGAAGCTGCAGCCTCCGTGCTCGTGAGTAATGTAACTCGAATGCGTGCGTGCGTCAAGAGAACGGGGTTGAGCAGGAACCGAACTGAGGCGCGTGGGAAGGGTGACTCGAAGAGGGAATGTAGTGGTGACATGGAACAAACGACGGAGATAATGTGAGCTAGGTTAAGAAAAACTGGAATATCCGCGGCAGCAATTGGTTACGAGAATGGGAGAGATGAACGCGCGAATTTAAACCTCTCTCCTTGCCGATGAGGTGACTTCTGCAAACTAGATCATCACATTTCATCTACAAGGCCCCGCAAGGGTACGTGGGCATGGGATGACCGATTTGAATTAAATACGGGAATACGGTGGCTCCCCATTCAATAGAGCTTTAACCTAGGATGATACGGGATAGGCACGGGACAAATCTTGTAAGAATATTTGTAGCTGCAAGCCATGCATGCAAGATGTTCTAGTAGGAGTAGTTATTCGGGTGAGGTGACCGACAATTTATGCCATTTGTTCCGTTATCATAGGTGGGTACCCGGATAAGAGAAGTAGGGATTTTCAGGGAACCGGGAAGGGTGGAAACCCGGCGTCGGGTTAGCCTACTGTTGATGAAAGGGGCCAAAGTGTCCTCAATTCAACGACTCATTCGACAGATGGAGCTGCACCTCAAGTACCTACTCTCCACATGGCACTCAAGTTGAGATATTTCACCGGTAAATCTGACAGAGCCGGAGCTCAAACCCAAGCCCTTGAAACAGAAAGTCAGGAATATACCCATCACAGCACCCCAGTCACCATTTTGAATGTTTATGAAAGAAAAAGTGGAATTATTAACATTCTTGTTCTTCACACTGCTCTCAAGTAGCGACCGGTGTAACGCAGGAAAATCTCTGGCACTACCGGGGATTGAACCTCGTCGGGATTGGGTTATAATAATCTAGCCACCACACTTTCCCGATCATCAGGAGATATTTAAAAAGTATGTAGAAATATATTTCGAGGAGAATAAGTGCATTTAAACGAACCATGAAATGCACTCACAAATCTATCATTATAATCTTCCTCCTAACTTCACTTCCATCTATTATTATTATTATTTATTAATCGCATTAATCACTTATTATCCCTTATTCTAAGCAAACAATGGTGTTGAAAACCTGTCTTGCTACCATTTCGGTAATATTGTTTTTGTGATATAGCCTACTATAGTAGGTACGGTGAAGTTTTAAATTTATTTTTAAAATCCACAGAAAATGCTCGATTTCTTAAATTTCTGCTGGAGGTTTATTCTGTACCTCAGCCTTCGATCTGGTTATGATTCCCAGCCTCGTTCTTCTAACTATTTGGGCACGCCGATATCCCAATTATAACTCCTTTTTACAAACCTGACTACTGCCTACTACGCAATGTCCAATAAATAATTCAGTCCATTTAATGACACCAATATTTCCCTACCTTTCTATTACCATGAACACCTTCGCGAGGGTATGTTGCAGAGGTTAATGACGATGTGGATGTGAGCGGAATGAGCTGAATGTCGCAAATATTCCATTTTGAAAACCTCCAAGAAAGAGTTTACATCACGTAACGCATTAATTTTAAATTTCGTTTTTTTTCGTAATTAAGTGGTTGTTGTGAGAGCTAACGGTATTCATGAAATTTACACCCCTAATTCCCCTTATCTCATTCTCTCAGATGGACGAACGTATACTCTCGTTACACTCTGTTAATCCTCATAGGTTTTTTAGATTTCCAATCTCTAATTAGCGCTTACTAATGAACATTTTAGCTACCTTGTGGGTCTGTCTTCCTATGTCTGTTGCTAGTCGTTGTGCATACATTGTGATTAATTTATGGCACGGTTGCGATTCTTTTTCACCATTCTACTCCGCCGTCTGTCATTTATGGAATATCATTTAATAATGAGTAATTGTAGTTTGATTTATCAGTAATTATCACATTACTTTGCTGAGGCTAACAATTTAGTTACACTACATCTCTTGAATGCATATCTAACATGTTATCTTAAAGTAGTAGCATTTTATCTCTCAGTTGTAAGTAGCGCATGTACGGACTAATATTTTGCACACCTGCAAGATAGTAGGTGTAAATTTAATTCTGTTTTTATTTAAATTCATGCCTTTTGATGATTCACCCCTTGCTGTACACCCTTGCAGTGGCTTGCAGGGTATGCATGATTCAGGTGTAGATAATAAAACATATTTGGCTCTGTTAATACGAAATTATATTTGAAGCTCATATTAACATCAATCCCGGGTTCAAATCTCGGGCAAGACACCCCCATCTAAAATCCTCGCGATTCGATTTTCTGCGTGTCAGAACAAAGGAACTGGCCCCCTTACCCTGAATGTGTGAATTTCACACGCCATTGGCTTTGTACGGGGTGAGCTCTACTCTCACCTATCAAAACCAACCTTCGGGTTGGTCCACTAAGTGATTAACATCACGCTTTTTAAGCTCCTATACTAATTTGTTTTAGATCGTCTAGAAGTGTAATAGCTCATGGTAAAGAATTAAAAAATATCTTTACCAGAGAATTTTTTTTCCGTTTGAAGTTTCACTACCGGATCGTTGCTGAAAATTAAGCATGCACATTTTTCACGTAGCTATTGGAGTTCACTGTGTAACCGCACTAGGAAATAAAGTTCACATTGGTCGATCGTCATGAAAAAAATGATGATGGATTGAACCACCTGCCCAAACTTCGTGAATATAAACAAATCTCGATGCTTGCCTACATTGATGTAGGCATGAAAGAACGATAGTCCAGCTGTATATGTTATAGAGACCCCCTGCCACACACCGTCGCGGTGGCTTGCAGGGAATCGTGTAGATGTAGATGAGACGCAAGTGCTACTGAGAAAAATGACATCTCAGTGCTATTTAGCGTTTTTACATCGACTTCGAGTATGTCATGCTTCTGCAATAACATTTGCCACAGTTGAGGGACCTGCGAAGGCGTGGCAGTCGTTCGCCGCACATTATCCCTGCGACTGGACGTGGGTGCAACCCTGAGGAGCAAACACAACACCGGTCTCGGACGAGAACGCGTGAGAGCGTTCTGAGGTCAGAGCCCACGCACTCAAGCCTCGGGCTCCGTCCGCTTCTTACCGAACCACTGACCCGATGGCCAATACGCCCACTGCTCCCAACGAAATTTCTTCCGTAACGTCGTCCGCAGCACTCAATCTCCATTTCCCTCCCTCCCTCTCTCTCCCTCACTCAACTCTTGCCTACAGGAAAATAAGGCGAGACCTCATTTGCCATAACCAGTCCCGAAAAACTGAACATCCAGAAGAAAAAGAAGAGTCGCCTTCCATTACGCAGGGTTGTCAGGATTTCGTCATCAAGACCTTACGGTCAAGGTCGTCAGGGGTGTTCCACTTTTTTTATTTGGTTGCTAAGGTTGATTATTCATGAAAAAAGAAAAGCGGAGGCTGTTAAAACATAAGTGCAGCGACCGAGATACGACCGAAGAAAATCTGATGGAGATGAATTCCTGGAACCATCCATCCATCCGTTTCCCTCGCCTTTAATTTTCGTTTACATTGCTACCTTTTTGGAGATATAATTCTCGTTGAGACATCCTATGCCATTTTCTTGAAAAAATAATTATTTTTAACCATGAATTTTGGAATATTGTCATTATTTCCGTTATATTTTGGAAAGTAAAAGCGATCCAAAAGATATGGTTTGCAGGATAGCGATGGTTTGCCGTTAGGTCAACGTAAACGTTCATTGTATTCAACCTGACTTAGATGGGTCCTTTTTTGTTAATACTTATTATTTGCATTATAATATCAAAATGAGGTTTAAAATGGTCGCAGTTTCTTGAATAATAACAATCGCATTTTGAATGTTTATAGTCACATACCAGTTATGTAATTTATTTTCAAGGTCTTCCTCTTCGTTTTTTATCACGCTAATCTGTATCGAATTAATGAGTGTGCCATGAGGGGCTTCAGGAGAAATGGTGCCGCACAAAATGAGTGTTTTGAGGTTGGAAATAGGACACGTCTAGAAAATACTTTAGGATAAAATCATTTTTCTGAAAAACCTACCTATGACCGATAAGTTATTTACTTTCAAGATTATTTTATTTGTTAGTTTGTCATTCATCACCTTTGCTAATTATTCATTATACGTTTACAGTAGCATGCTGCTGAATATCTTATCAAGACAATAGTCCTCTTACAATATGTGCACCGCGTATGCGTAATTCGTAATGACAGATCGCGAAAAAGATAAATCCCTGCTGTTTTTCTATTCAAACACGTTAATTTCCAAATTGGTGTACAATCATAATCACTGCTTATTTGAAGTTGCATTGTGGTAGACGGAATCGTACAAAGGGACAATATTTATGCAAAGAATTCCCATGCATGCATAATTGTTCCTTTCACGCTTGAGGAAAGCAATTTAAATTAATTATCCTAGCAGCAAGCGTGGCGCACGCCCTCTGTAATTATCGAATTGTTTTGGAAGTCATTTTTAATTTGCCAAGGGTGTATGTTGGAATATTTAGGGTGAAAATGTTGCCCTGAATTCAAGTCTCGTAGAAGGAACAGATTATGAAATACAGTCTCCAAATTCAGGCCTCTCTGACAATGGGATGAGACAGGCAAAGATAAGAGCGTACCCAGTCTCTAAGAGTCCCTATGGTGTTGTTCTCGTGTGCTAACATTAGTAGTTCCGTTCCCCGTGCTGTTCTCGGTTTCTCAGGAAGATTTTGTTCTAAAATAAATCTTGGGCCCACTAGGTTTATCCCGGAGGATGCGTTTCCGATTTTGACCATCAAAAAATACTGCCACAAGCTTGCGGAATAATTGCAAAAACTGTCCTACATGTATTACACGAACTACCATTCAATCCAGTTTTTCATGCTCACGAATCAGCATAATATAATCGCCAAGTCTGATTCTGAATTTGTTTCCCCTGAGTATTTTATTCATACTGAGTGCAATATTTTTAAAGTTATAAATACGCCCAAGTCGGACTGTCAGCCTTCCATCTACATACATAATACCCTGCAAGCCACCATAAAGGTATGTGGAATACACCATAAAGGTGTGTCAAGGTGTTCCATGTTAATCGTCAAAGAACGCTGAAGTTCATTTATGAAAAAATCATCTTCATTTTGGATGATTTTTGAAGGTCTTATTCCTTTACTTTAGCATGTACTTTTGAATTATTTATAGCCCTTGTATTTGTGCCATTGGTGAGCCCTTCAAACGTAATACTCTGTCTGCCGGATGGGACGTTAAACCGTGTGGGCTTCTTGGCGCCTTTCCTAAATAGTAAGGCTATGACGACGCATTGTTTCTCACCACCGCTCCTATCACAAAAAACCTTCCCAACATATACCATCTACCTCCAACAGGTAAGGTTAGTTATTTAGATGATCTCCCTAATAAATGCTACAACCACCCATCGCTGTAGTGTACAAGATAATATGTAACCCGCGGATTCATAATTGAAAACTCAGAAAGAATGTTCATACCCCGGTAAAATGAGGTCTCTTTAATTTGACGGAAGGGTTGTGATGGCCAGAATAGACAATGAAACAAAATTCTCTTGATTGGGAAGAGAACGATGCCGTCGGTGTCAAGGAAGCGATATAGAATGAGAAATGACATAGGGACTTGATGATTCGGTTACGCGGCTTTTTTATTGAAGAATCTGGGAGGAGACAGGTATTTATCGACTAATTTATATGAAAGAGTACCACAACAACTTTTATTGATTGCCCTTTTTGCGCGCGTATCTGTGAAGGAGTCAAGCAGAAAAAAAGAGACGATTGGCGACAAAACATCCACAAGTCGTGAATGACGTAGAGGAGGTGAGGGCCAACTTGGGAAAGAGGAATTTAAAATAACCTTCGATAAAATTAACCTTTGATGTATGAAAAGACAAGAGTGAGTGAATGCAAAACTTATGTAAATAAGGGAGAGACTTCCAGTCCCTGGCTTAGTTAAAGTGGCTAATGGAACTGCTTGTTGCGGCCAAAAGGATACTTGAAGAATCACTTAAATCGGCCAAAGAATGTGCTGTTCCTGTAGGATAAATATATAAGACCTACCTATCTAAAGTCTTTATAGATAAGAATCCAAGATACTGCTGGTCTTGAGTATTAAGACAGAAAGATTGTGGTACCGATAGTTTTAAAATGCTATTTTTTCCGCGTACCATAAGAGAGAATAATGGGCAGCATAGCAAAGGGATATGTAGGTGAAATATTGTTAGAGTAGTCTGTAGTGCATAATGAGTGTATTAACAACCAATCCCTTTATTACTATGTAGATAATAACCACCTAGCTCCATGTGACCCTATTATCCAGCATGTCTTCATGTAGTAACCTAGTTGCATGTCAATATTGCATGATTTGTGATCTTCACCCCCTGCCACACACCCTCGAGGTGGCTCGCTGGGTATTCATCTACATCTACATAATACTCTGCAAGCCACCATAAAGGTGTGTGGCAGGGTTGTCAATTCTCACTAAACATGCACTACATATCATGCATAAAAAATGATTAGCATTTATATAGGTACTGTTCAAAACTACACTATTTAAAAACAAGATAAAAATAGCAAATGATACATGCAAAAACATGCTGTTAGTTGGGTTAGCTTTAAGTCCTTATACCAACATGCAGCTACCAATGTTATCCATTGCTACACTCGTACTGGATATATTTACCGCTATTCATATCCCTAATAATACGAGAAAAAAAGGACATTTTGAATCTGTCAGTTCGGCAATCAATTTCTCTAATTTTGTGATTATGGTCCAGTCTACCATAGTATTACGTAGATGTAGATGACTAGATATTTAATTTGCTTAAAATTTTTATGCCGGATTGATTATTTTCGGTAAACCAATGGAATAATCCTTTATGGACTATATCCCTTACGACTCATTGGAAGCGGATTTGCATGTTGGAAAAATCGACCAGTTCAACTCATGAATGTTAAACAATGGCAGAGGGCCTCTAAAGAACTTGATTTTCTCTGTTTCTTTCATCAAGGAAACACAGGAATTACGGGAAACGCTTTCAAAACTTGAGGCGATTTATTAGAAGACACTTGAGATTAATGACGACATAATACTAACGTAACATTTAATTTACCTATGTAGTTAACTCAGGCCCTATAGAAATCATTCTAGCTAATTTAAAATTTGGGCAGCAGAGGAATAAAAGTTGTAGCGTGAGGGAGTATGCGAAGCACACTACCGAGTGATCTCAAAAATAAAGAAACAGATTTCTGAATATTTACTACGTGGCGTGGATGTAATTACTAGATATATAGTGATTCTGATATCTGTGTAAAATATCATTTCCAATTAGCAATTGCCCTTTTTGCGAGGTAATGGCAGACGTGGGAGTGAGTCTTCCCACTCTAATCTTGGGAAAATTCTATGAATTATTCATTACAGAGAAGTTTATATCAGTCTAGAATCAGCATCGCATTGAGAGCTAAGAAGCATGTTTGCATGATTTTGGTACTAATTTTCCTTTGAGATCATTACGGGGAAGATGTCTAGACAAGCAATGTGAAGTGAAGCACTTATTTACGGAAAATGCGCCACTCAAATGCGTTTATTGTAACATTACATAATTGGTAAAATTAGAGTACAATTGGCTGTTAGGAAGACCTTTTTGTTAGCTGATTTAATGACATGTAACCCGGTGAAATATTTTTAAGGGGCCTACATTTTCCAACACACACCTACGAACCTTTTCCATCAATTCTTTGGGGGCGTGAATACACTGCACTAAAAAATTGTGTTTAGCTGTTGCTCAGTATTTTAGACATCTTTACCGATACAACTATCTGGGTATTGATTAGTATGTGTTCTTTTGGCCTTAATGAATCATGATTGTGTAAGAAGTGGAATAATGTTGATGTAAAAGTAATTAAAAATACTTTATAATTAATAATTAGTTGTGATAAATGTAGCCTGCAATTACTTTTTCTGAATGAATAAAAAACCATTTACCTCAAATATACCGCTATGCATGGTCGTATCCGATGAATATTTATGCTGCAGTCCTCTTCCGCTTCGATCTAAATTCTTGAAAAACGTTTTTTCTTTCTTGAAAAATACTTTTTTGTATATTACTGAAATTCTCGCTCAGTTCTGTGAAGCAGTTGCCGGGCCACGAATATTCCCGTGTTCTGAACTGTGCCACGCCCGTGTATAAGTCCAGTTTCAGTTCAAATTCAAATTTATGGCAGGGGATTCTCTCCGAAGCTTCCATCCAGCATCAAAAATCAGAGCTGTGGAATGAGGCGAAAAGAATTCTGGGCCGCGGGAATTATTTTAAACTCATACACCTGGAAAAGGTCTACTGTTCCTCTGGTGGGCGAGTTAGCCACTAACACGTGGAGTCGTAAAAGTTTCCACGGGAGATTTCATGGGCAGCGGTCCTTCGTCACTGCCGTTGCATAATGCCACGGAAGACTCGCTTGTCTTTTTTATTTACGCCCGCGGGATTTTTTGGCCGTGGAGATAGGAAATGACTTTGGGCAGCAATTACTGTCGTATCTAACTTCCACTCAATCTCAACTTATTAACTTTTCTCGTGGACATTTGAATTTTGAAGCAACGGTGGAGGAATTTATATGCCTTGAAAAGACACGTGGACGAATTTTACAAGATTTCTGAATCGAAATCTTTGTTGTGGGTAGGAATGTCTTTCGGGCTTTGGCGTATTTTTATCTTTAATTTAGACGTTGAGCTATTCTGTTAAAAAAACTAAATTTATCTTGCATTAAAGAAAATTGGTCATCCCAGAGCAATGGACCTGTGGATAATAAAATCAGTGATGATAGAACCATCTCTCATTTCTACCACAGAAATGATTTTGTTATACTTTTATTCTTTTTCAAAAGTGACGAGTTAATCATATGCTTTAATATAAAATTGAAAAGTAGGAAAACATAGGGATAAAGTCTTCTTCCCTTGATGATTTTCTCTTTAGGGTGCTAGAATTATATTTAGCGTTTTTAACTGTGTGAATTCTGATGTATAAGCTCGTGACTAATTTTATCTCTTTGGTTGGCCCAAAGTATTGTTTTAGTAAATTAATAAAAACGTCGTCATATCCACGCACGTGTTAAAAAAAATTAGCTTGCCTGTGAAAGTAGCTGTAAGTCGGACAAGAATATGCACAAATATGTATTTTCCAATATGGCAGGCAAAACTTAGAGAATAGAGATTTCGCGACAAAAGCAAAATGAAAACATCCTGGTATGTCGGCAGCGAAAGATAAAATCATAGTTTATTGTATGCCTCAAGTAATCAACTTAAATGAAAAACGCTATCGAAATTGAACCAGAAATCACTGCTACTACTTATTATTCTCGACTGCTACCACTGGTGGCTCTCCTCGCAATTTTCCATCTAAAATTTGAGGAAGTGAAACAAGCCTACAGAGACTATTTGGAATCCAGTCATTTCATCCCAGATATCTGAGTACCTGACCCGCCGAAAGTTGCAATTTCTCCTTTTGTGAATAGAGGAGTCGGAATGTTGTCTGATTTTCGCTGCGCTGTGAATCATCAATATTTCCGAGCACACCCTCGTACGTGATCTTACGGATTCATGTGTTCATGTAATTATTTTCAAGATAGATTCGGAAAGTTTTCCTTTGATCGCCATCTCCATTTATATCCACTCGTCATACTTTTTTTATAGCTCAGCATCGGAATATTTTTCATAATCACTCCTTCCTTTGAAGAATATGCGCATCAGGGAAAACAATTGTGCCAGTTTAAGATAGAATTTGAAGGTAGTATCTCTTTCATTGGATTGAAATTAATCAAGTTTCAACAAATTTATGTCATCATCATTGTTTTTGAATTCTTAAACTGTTTGACTGCAGCTATTTATTGTTTCATGATTGTTTCTAGCTCTGTTACATACTGTTACTTCTGCCATCATAAATCCCTGTTTAACTGGCCAATGTACATCCCTTCCCTTGGTCTTCCATGTTGGGTCTTTCTTTCTCTTTTTCCCTAAATATTGTTCTTGACAAAATCGCAATACCTTGGGTGTGCCTAGTCCATCTGGTCCTTTTCTGTCGTATTTTTCTACGTATAGACCTTTAAGAGTACTACTTCATTTTTCATTTTATTCATCCCTTTAGTCTTCAGTATCCTTCGCGAACACCAAGTTTCAAAAGCTCCTATCCATTTCTGATCAGTAGATGTACCAATGGAGCAATTGGGAGATCAGCAAGTTTGCATTCGAAGAAGTAATTCTTATAAGCGAATGTGGATGAATTAAAACAGTAAGGACAGAAGTCAATGCCAGCCAAGGCCAAGGCATTTCGTTCAGTTGGAGGAATAGAGTCATGAAGTCAGTTCGTGTGCTTTTTAATCCTATTAACCGGCATTAGAGCGCAATTGTTCCCGGCGTCTCCTCAGGGCAAACGCAAATGCCACAGCGGACGTGCGCTCTTTAATTCTTTGATTGCTGCCATTGTCCCAGTAGGCAGCAATGAAGCCCTCCCAGTGAAATTGGAACAAACCAGGTGTGTCCATTCATCGCCGCCCTCCAACGCCCGTCGTGGCAGATGTTTAGGCCGATTCCTGGTTTGTATTTATGCAGGGCGGTGTGCAAATGCCGTTAGGAAGGACCGCTTCTTCTGCTTCGCCCGCCTTACGTTTGCGACTTCATGAGTTGGAATGCTGTGATCTCATTTCTTTCTTCACCTCAGTCTTAAACACTGCGTGGCCTCAAAATAAGCCAAGGTCATTTGAAAATCATATGGATACCTAGGGTGAGACATTCCCAATGGAACCGAATGATAAAAATGTGACTTGATCTACCTTTAACAATGACCAAGTTAGTTAATATTCAGGATGTGGACTTCCTACTTTCCTCTTGATCTTAAAATGGGAAAAATAGTTGGATCTACGATGCAGCGTAAAAATATTCCCATGGCTATATATCCGTTTCTCTTGAGATGATAGTGATTGTTAAAATTAATTTATGATTTTAATTGACATTCGGGCTTTCCCCTCTAAAGAACCTTGGATGAGGTCTTTTCAAGCTTAATATCTCTCATTCTGTACCTATTCCCTGTACTATTTGCCGTTGCCGAATTTGATTTGTAGGTGTTTTGGACATGCTAATATAGCATTGGAAGATTATAAACACCTCAATAATGGATAATGGAATGTGGCAAGTTCCTGTTGTTGAACCACTATTAGTAAAATAATTAAGAAGTATGATTGCGTTGGAGTTCAAGCTATTTATATACGTATTTCTTTATCATTATATTTCACCGCTCACTATGAAGTACGTCTACATCTGTGTGATACCCTGCGAGCCACCGCGGTGGGCGACAGGGGTTGAAAATCACTCAACATGCAGTAGGTACCCTCATGCGACTTAAGGCCGTTCTACACGGTACATTTTTTTGTAAAATTTCTTGTACAAACGCTTGTACGAGGAAAATTGCACCCTGTAAAGCGGAAAATTGTGTGAAACCTTGTGCAAATGTCTAAATGACTGAGCGGAAAATAGAACCTGTTCTAAATACATCCAGACAAACATACAATTTCGTTCAGTATCATGCTATCGTTTGTACAATAAAACGTACCGTGCAAACCGGCCTTAAGAACCTCAATGCTACTGCTACATGGAAACATGTTCTACATAATAGTCATGTGCAACTACATGGTTATAATATACGAATTAAAGAAGGGATTGCTGGCTATAAAGGAAATTTTCTCCATATATTTAATTGTATTTTTCTAGCCTGCATTTATAAGTAATGTTAAAGCATTCATCATGCGCTACAGACTACCTTAATAATATTTCAGTTACCTATCCCTTTGTGATGCTGCCTATTACACGAAATGTAGTAATGTACGAAAATATAAGAAGTTTTGTTACGATTGATAAATTGCAGTTGACTTGGATTTTAGTTGTCCCAGCGGCTAAGGTGATATAGTATCATCTAATGCCGTAACCCTAAGACAAACACGAAATCAATTTCCTCTGTGAGATTCACAGCTACCACCTGTCGTTTACCCGGCCTGATACATAAAATTGATATATTTATCTCATCTATGTGTATTTCCTGTGGTTGCTATGCTATTGAATTTCTATGCTATTTGTAGTGATCTTTCCTCAGTCAGCTCCGTGATTGGATCACTTTCTTGTCCTCGGTCCCTGCATCACAGCAAAATTTCGTCGGGTATACTTCCGGAATCGCCTCATTTGCGTCTTACTCACTACCTGTGGATTTGTTTTGAATGCGGCTTTTGTCATAATCCGATCCACCCTCCTGTAATTTTCTCCCCTATACCCCTTCCACCTGGCTCATTGTGATAAATAGTAATTGCCGGGAAGGTCAAGGATCCGCCGCGGAAACCCCCGCGTGTTGTCCTTCTTATTACTTCTTCAAATCCGATATATGATTTCGAAATGATCAGAATCCGCACTATGGTGTCTAGTCCTGTCATTACGCCTCGGTGAATCTTTCAAGGGATGGAGTTGAAAAAAGAACGTTTGGAATGAATGAAAACATGGACAGTAATACTTCAAAACCGGTTTCCTCTCCCGGTATATAATGCGCAGCTCTTCCCGGGGGAAAGAACGAGCCCAGGATATAACCGCGGACAAGGATTTGCACTACGCATGGTCGTCCCCCGACGTCATATCGGAAGGATAATGCTTTTTATCTCTCGAAATAAAGCATGCGGAATGAAGCGGTGAGATGGGTCGGAGAGGAACACGAGGGGGTATAAGGCTCAGCCGTCGATAAACATTGCCGCACGTTGGGAATTTAACGGCGACCACTCGTCGATAGCATCGCGTTAGCCGGGGCTCATATGGGGTCGTGGGGGCACCGAGGCCCTAGGTGCGGGCCCGATGGCAGGGGGCCACGGAGAAGGGCCTCCCTGGAATCCTTAACTCATTTGCATTGGTAGCCGAGGAGGGCATCGCCACCGCCGGGAGACGCGGGTGTACGGGGTCGTGTAAATCTTTTTTTTTTCATTTCAATCCTTCATATTCCGCGGCCATTTTCCCCGCGATGCCTCCTTCGTCGTCGCGGCGAATCGTCGTCCCTCCGACTTGGCGATGGCAATCGTGATTGGTGGCGTCCTAATCCGCGAGTCTTAATGCCCTCCGCGGAACGGTAAGGGTGGGGCAATTCTCTGGCACGGAGCACCTTATCTTAATCTTTCCCGCGGGTAGTCAGCTGCGCTGAATACCGGAAAATCTAATTTCCATTCCGCATTGAAACTTATGGATCTTGGCTCGCAGATCCTGTTATTGTTGCTGTAATTGTCATGGGGGGCGACCGGCAGCTATATTATTTGTGCCCGTTAGGTCACGTGGATGGTTGGATTTTCGGGATGGGAGGGGGAGGAAAAAAAATTGATCCCAGTTTTAAGGTGATCTAAGAGGGAGGAATTAAGTGTTAAATGTATATGCATACCATGCGATGCATTGAGTGTTTAATTTTAAGTTTTCTCTTCATGGTACCAAATGGGGGCAGTATTTCACTGGAGAATCGGGATTTAAACGTAAGACTTTATTATTTGCACGTTTCCATGTAGTACCCTAGTTACATGTCAATAGTACATACATATATCGAAATAAATTGTCTCCACAAGCCGTAATAGGTAATCCTTTCGTTCGTGGTTCTAGGGGAACGAAAGGATTACTTATTACGTGGAGACAATTTATTTCAATAGATGCTTTTAGCCATAACAGCTCACTGTTTCATTTGATCAATAGTGCATGTTTGGTTATCTTCACCCCATGCCACACACCCTCGCGTGGCTCTATTGAAATAAATTGTCTCCACAAGCCGTAAAAGATATCCTTTAGTGCGTGGTACTAGGGGAACGAAAGGATCACCTATTACGGCTTGTGGAGACAATTTATTTCAATATATACTTTTAGCCGTTACAGCTCACTGTTTCATTTGATCAATAGTGCATGTTTGGTGATCTTCACCCTATGCCACACACCCTCGCGGTGGCTTACAGTGTATCGCGTAAATGTAGATGTATACGTACGACCTTGGAGTTCGAGTCCAGTACCCCGACCATTTAACCAACTCGATCTCTTGATTTAATAAGGATGATAGTTTTTGATTGATTGTGCCTCAAATGCTCCAGAATCATTCAAAAGAAGCTGGCAATCATAAATTCTACGGCGATCGTGAACGTTCGGAAATATGAGTGGCTGAGGAGGATTACTGGTGGAGAAATAGAGTGAATTGCTGAGTTAAGCGATTTAGCGTAGGCAAAGTACATTCATGCGGTGAGAAAGGAGTCGTGAAAATAAACGGAAATTAATTCATCTACATGAAGCAAGCCTTTCCTTGCCCTTCCCCTCCCCACTAGTTGTGATGGCTGAAAATACCATATCATGACCAAATGCTTGCGACCAGGTGACTGAATCAGACAGGTGATGGCACTTTATTTTGCATTTCACTTTTGACAGATTGCATAAGAAGACCAATGTGATGAGATTTGCAAGGAATTGAAACTCTATAACTACATTAAGGTCAGTGACACCAACTAAAGAAGTTTCATTTATTCCTCTTCACGGTAAATGGTAACACTTTTCTTGGCGGCAGATGGGAATCAACTTGGTGTTTTCTCTCTCTTTAAATTTATCAACGGTAAAAAAATGTACTGTGATATAAAAGACTTTGCAAATAAATTCCTTATGAAAACACCTAATCTCTGGCTTCTTGTGATGTTTTACCGGGAATACATGCCCGTTTTCACCGAATTAAGCTGCGATTCTGAATAAAATTTGTTTGCCGAGAGAAATACGACGTTGAACGGACATATGTATATTCCTCGCGGCCCACACTTTCTTTCGCACCTAAAGAAATTCACGAGCAGTGGCACCGAGAGAGGTTCGTTCATCGTTCTGGGCCGTGAGCAGCGGGGAACATCTTTATTGGAAGGTGGGAGGCGGTGAATGACTTTTTCGCGTGGTTTCAAGGGGAAGTGAGAAATGTTTTGCGGAGCGTAAAATGTCCTGCGGGACCCTCTTGTTCTTCCTTTTTGACTTTGATGCCCTTAACAGGCTGTAAAACGAGAAAGAAAATGCCAGTAGATTTTTGGACCCTGCCATGTATACCCACTACTAGCGTCAAATTGCGCAAGGGGAACTGCCGTAAATATTATGTCAGGATGTCGTAACGTCTCAATTTGCTTGCGTGTTTTCACTGTTTTTAGGCAAAGGAAAAAGGATGCATAAAGTTTAACTTCTAGTTCATGATAGAATTAGCTTAGATTTCGGAGAATCGAAGAGCTGCATAGAATGAATGAAAATTGAGTTTGAAAACATTATTTCTATGAATAATTTTGGTATGGGTTTGTTGGCATCTAGATTACTACCAGGTATCGTAATTAAATATTTATTTAGCGTCCCATACGCACAAGCTATTCACTATTGTCGTTAATTTATTGGAGTATATCCATGTAGATATTGTTATCAAAATACATAGTACTGATGCGAATTTTTTGAGTTGTGCAAACATTACCTTTGACGTAATCACTTCTTTGCTTTCATACCCAATGCGTAACTATTATTGGAAATTATTTTTAGTTAGCGATAAACCAGTATAGGAGTTGAAATTTTCAATGATTGATAGTAAATGCAAAATAACTAAAATATATTGCTAATGTAACATATATGTTCGATTGATCAAGAAGTATATCGTTAGCAAGGCACTTTCCAATGGGATTATTCACTACGAATATCATCTATTGATATTCGTGTTTAATCCATACTTAATATTTATTCCTGCGGAGCAGGAAGACATCTCATTGCTTATTGTTTATATGTAAGACAAGGCTATCCCACCCATGGGACTCGACCTCGTGCGTTGCAGAAGTATCTCGATGGGATTGAAGTGGAGTGGAATTAATCGATTGATACATCTACATCTACATAATACCCTTCAAGCTACCATAAAGGTGTGTGGCAGGGGGTGAATTCTCACTAAACATGCACTACATATCATGCATAACATAGGATTAGTATTAATATATTAGTCTAAACTTCACTATTTAAAAAGATAAAAATAGCAAAGTAAGCTTACAAAAACATGCTGTTAGTTGGGTTATCTTCAAGTCCTTATACCAACATGCAACTACCTATGCTATACATTGATTTACACATATTGCACATATTTACCGCTATTCATATGCCCAATTGTACGAGGAAAAAAGGACATTTTGAGTCTGTCAGTTCGGCAATCAATTTCTCTAATTTTGTAATTATGGTCCAGTCTACCATAGTAAGTTGGGGTTCGCAAAATATTTTTAACGTCATCACTGAAAATATTATGCTGGAATTTATTTAAGATATTAAGTCTAATTTCAACCTGCGATCTGACAATGATTCCCATTTTAAGTCATGTAATAGACTGGTTACGCTAATATAGTTATCGTATCTTAACTAATCTTGCCGATCTTCGCTGCACACGTTCAAGTTCATTATTTAGACCGATTTCTTAGGGATCCCATATACTGGCAGCATATTCGAAATGAGGTCTAACAAGGGAAAAGTAGCTGATTTCTCGTACATTATTGTCACATTTACCCAGTACTCTTTTGATGAATCCTAGTTTACGATTCGCTTGACCTATTATTTCACGTATTTGTTTACACCAGGAAAGATCATGTTTCAGTCTTATTCCAAGATATTTAATTGATTCCACGTTTGCTAATTCATCATCACTTATTTTGTACGTGCTAGGAGGAGAACAATTATTTTTCCAAAAATTCATTACAAGACATTTTTTAAAGTTTAATTCTAACTGCCATGTATCACACCAGTTTTCAATTGCCTGTAGGTCATCATTTAAATATTCTTTATCATTTGGGCTTAGAATTTCCCTGTACACAACTGCGTCATCGGCAAATAGACGAACCTTACTTTTTACCACCTTATTGATATTATTAATGTAAAGAAGGAACAGGAGTGGACCTATCACACTACCTTGTGGGACACCTGAAGTGAACTAGTGAGTCTAACTTGTAATATTACTGTCTAACCCATAAGATTTTAATTTAAAAATTAGTTTGTTATGAGATACCTTGTCAAAAGCTTTCTTGAAATCGAGAAATATTACATCCACTGGAATATTATTTTCGCCAGAAACTAAAATATCGTGGGAAGAGAGTGCAAGTTCAGTTTCACTTGATCTACTTTTCCGTAAGCCATGTTGAACCTTGTACAATAAATTCTGGCTATCTAGATCTCCCATGACTGAACTGACAATTATATGTTCCAGAACTTTGCATGAAATGGATGCGAGGGATATAGGTCGGTAGTTAGATGGCTGCTCCCTATCACCACTTTTAAAAATGGGTGTTACATCGGCTGCATTCCAATCCATCGGTACGACGTGTTCGGCCAGGGATTTATTAATACTATTTCAAGGTAGTGTAAAATTTCTGAAGCTCTCTATATACGCGGGAGGGAATTTGATCAGGGCCAGGAGATTTGTTGGGGCTTATATCTTTAAGTAACTTTTCAATATCATTACAGGAATATTCAATTGGTTACAGGCATATTCAATACCTGACCTCTTTCAGCGGCATCAACCGCTGAAAGAGGTCAGGTAACACGACAGTTAAATCTCCATAAGGTGGGTTAAAAACAGTGGGTTAAATCCTTATTATTTTTAAGTGAATGGACGGCAGACTTATGGCCTTGCACTTCCCTCACGTACGACCAGAAGACTTGGATTTTCTTTCATTTGTTCCTCAAGTGTTTTTCTTTTGAATTCTGCAAATGCATTACGAAGAGCTGTCTTTGCAGTGGATTTCGAAACTTTATAGTTTTCAATTATTACATTACGCTCATCACTGGGCATATATTTACTAATTCTTTTCATTTTTGCATGGCATATTCGCTGCTGTCTCAGGGATTTTCTCACTTCGAAATTGTACCACCTACTAGTAGGTTCAGTGCTTTCTTTTTTAAATTTACTAGGGATATATCTATTGATACTTTAGTCACTACAGTATAGGTACTAAATGTTAAACATACGGGGTCGCGAGTGATCATCACCCATGATTTTGGAGTCGCAAATAAAAGAAGGTTGTGTACTCTTGATATATAGGATAAGATAAAACAAAAATTTGTATTATTTAATTTGGTGCCTAATTAAGTGGGTAAATAAACAACTATGAATATGTTTCGATGCTGTGTTTTTCTTAGCAATCTATTCTTTCGAGGCAGAAGGATCTGACACTAATGAACGGTCGAGGAGGCGTCCTTTCGGCGCAAAACAGGTTTATCAGCCCATCAAACTCGTGGAGAATGTCAAAGCATTTGCAAAAGCGGTTCGTCGTTTTTTTATGCTGTCGGCGAAATTACTTCACGTTCTCGACCCCGCGGTTACATTTTTCCTAGTCTCGTCCTGAGGCGTTATCTGCCAGCTGCCATGAAATTTGATAAAACTTTAATGGTGGACGTATGCACTTACATTTTTCAATAAATGAACATTGCCCAAGTTGTATAAGGATTCACCGCCTCTGTCATAGACGAGGGTTTACGTTGACAGGCATGAAAAAAGACGCTAAATGGTTTCATAGCTCATATATCTTTCCGTCGTTGCCTTCTTACGTTTTCGGTCTCGCCCATTCTTTAGCTCAAGTAGTGTTTCGATGAGAGGTGACTTCATATTTCATGCTAGGCAATTTATCATAGGTATTTTTATGAACTACGTGATGTGTATAGGATTAAAATGAAGTATAACTTGGAGGGTCTATTTGACCCTGGGTCAGTGTTGTACCTTGTTGGGAGATGCGTATTCCTTTCTGTCCATCAAGTGCTGGAGGATGAAAAGACATGCAAAATAAACCAAATCAAGGCCGTCAAGGGAGTCAAATCAAGGCAGAGGAAATACAGGTCTGAAAAGCAGTGTGAGAAGAGAAGTATGTTGAAGATTAAAAAAATGCTGTGTGCACGTGATGTTAAAATGACTTAGCAGAAGTGATGGGCATTCGGACATGAACTCATGAGTCTATTCCTTATCCCACTTTTCCACATTCTATTGGAGCGTGAGAAAATGTGGCGCTGGATCTAAAGTTTTGATTCAGTCAAGTGATATAATCAGTGTTAATAAGGGAGTGAATACTTTTCGCCATATACTTGTTGTTAGTTATCACTTACCATCCCATGGCTGAAGCACTTTATCTCAGCACCTCGTTCTGATCACAATTGATTTTCTTTTTTATTCCCGGAATGTTAAGTAATTAGTCTTTTGGGAGTTGTATCGCTTTTAATAACAATCTGTTGTGATGTAATACATGTTACTCAATGTAAATGCGGAGTACCTAAAAGTTTAACGTGGTATCGACCTTTTTTGTCTGACGTTTGCTATATGCTACCCAATGCCAATTAGGTATTGCTAGCCAAAATGCTGCCCATTGTTTTTATTTTTTTAATATAGTTTGAAGTCATTAGTTAAATTGCCCCAGCGCACATCAGGTTTTATTTTGGCTAGGGTAATATTGTTCTTTTTTGAGTCACTCTTCATAAACATTGTTAACATTCAACAAGGCTACCTCATTAGATCGGTGAATATTTTAGGATTCTTTACAAAATGTGTACTTAATATTGCCGTTTATGGCAGGTGATTCCTCAGGATTAGGTACCTATTTTAAATAATATTAAAGTGGTGAAAACTATTATATATATACAACATACACAAAAAACTGTTTACTTCATAACATACACAAAAATACTCCGTTTCACATTATTTTTCCATCTTTAACGATGAAGGCTATCATTCGGACGGAACAATGGACTGCTAATATTCTGGATTTTGCGAGCGATAGATTCATCTCAGTATATTTTCACGACCGCTTCTAAGTTGTGATTGTTCACGTATCTGGTTTCATTCACCTCCAAATTTTCATTCTGAGACGCATTCTTGTCGCCAAGACTGGTGGGAAGGACTTGGCTTCGACTGCAACGACCATTTTCTATTTTTTTCCTCCCCATTCGTAGGTCAATTTTTTTGGTCATTCGCAAGGTCGCAGATCTAGGAAAAGACGCTATCCAACCGTTCAATAACTAAGGTCAAGGACTGGGTTTCATCCTCTCCTCTTCAGAGGGCGCGTATACATTGGTAGGCGTACGCTTGAAATCGCGTCCTATTTGGCAGGCGTTTCCATTTGCGAATACCGCAGTTCCCTCACACTCTTCCTCCCTCCCCCTCCCTCTCGCACCGCACGTCCAACCCCCAATCCATTCTCCACTCCACTCCCTCCCCTCCTCTCGCCGTATTCTCTGAGTCCCATGTCATGTTTTCCCCTCGCCACCTAATATCTCATTCCTTTTCCACCTTCCTTACTCCTCAGGCATCCCTGTCGGTGTTTTTTTTAATGCCGTTTCCTTTCTTTTTTTTGCAAGTCGGAGGGAATTATTCCTCTCTTATTTTTTTGCGCGAGTACCTTCTCCTTCCGAGCCAATGACATTCCCGGGCTGGAGATGACGAGGCGACATGGCAGTGGTTGCGAACTGGTCTCCGGTGGGGGTAGGGGAGAGGGGGTAGATCCGATGCCAAAATGTTGTTGACCTCGTCCGTTCGCCCTCCTACCCCTCCTCCGCGTCATCACACCATCCGCTGCTATGTTTACGTATAAATTGCACCTCAACCACAAGGCACCCCCCTTCTCCGCCACCCTCCTGTCTTGCATACACCCTCCTGGACCGACCTCCGCCATTCTCTCCTCAACCGATGGGCACTGTGGGAAATTTCCCCGTTTCACGACCCCCGACGATTCCCGATGTCCTTCGCCTTCCTTCCGAGCCCCTTTGGCGAGCGACTCCACCCTCGGATAAGGAGAGGCCTTCCACGGAGTTTTTTTATTCAGTTGGTCTCCCCTTCGTATTTTTTTCTCCCGCTCGCGTTCAATTACTCGGATTACGTTCTGCAAAGGTGGTTCCGAGGGAGTGGTGGGAAAAAAATAAGAATTGGACCAGGCGGTCACTCTCGTGGAACCCGCGGCTTGCGGTCTGTCTCTCCCCTCGGGTCTTCGAATGACCTTCCGAAAATCCCTTCGGCCCATCCTCTTGTTTCACTTTCTTTCTCACCGTCGCGTCTTTCGTCAATTCTCTCTGTGACTGCACCATCCCATGGTAGAAGCTATCCTAAACCGTGTCCTTGCGCGGCGATGGAAGTGGAGGGTGACGTCGCTGTCTTTGAAAGTGATCCGGCTTACATATAAATAGCACCGTTTAACCTTACTTAGCCTTAAGACGAACAAAATATATGCCAGGGAACGAGTTGTAGTGGTGCTTAGAAAGAAGGCTACTACACCAATATGAGAGGCAGAGGCTGAAAGGTATTAAACGGAATTACCAGCCATCACCGCGGGCTATACTATTTTTAGAAAGAGTTCGAGATACGGTAGCAGCCGTGGGCATGGTATGAGTTACTACGCACTCAAAGGCTTAATAATATCACCATCGAAGTTTACTACCTCATTGCAATCACCCTCGCATAAAATAACTTATCAGACAATGTGCAAAATAAAAATCACGGGGTATTGGGTTAGTATGATGGCCTAAGTACTGTCTTCTTATCCCGATGGCTCGGGCTTTAGTGTAGTCAGCGGCGGAGATTTTTCATCAGTATACTTGTCTCAAATTGAGAGCATAGAGGAGAGCACTTAACGTGCAGTACTATATTCATCGGAAGGGACATTATCCCATGGACCCCTTAGCGTCTTAGGATAGGAGCAGGCTATCGTTGACGCTGGGTTTCTCTCCACCCTTCTTCCATTCTCTGAAGAATTCCTACCTTACCAATCTATCCTAAATGATGCAAAAGAACTTGGCCTTCGGTCGCCTCGTTTAAATTCCTACATCTTCATTCATGCCCGAGGTGGGATTCGGTTCTGCGACCTTTGGTTTGTCTGGGCCACGCGTAACCAACGTGGCTACTAGCACGGCGGCAACGTCGGTAGAGATTTAGAAGCCACTTCACCGCCATCCAAAATCCAAAATCTCAGCCTTCATTTCCTCAATTTTGACCCATTTGCCCCGGGTTGGTTTGTTGGCTGGAGTACTGACTTCCCATTCCGAAGACCGGGGGTCAAATCCTAGTGTAGGCAGCGATTTAGTAATAGAATGTCCGTTCCTACGTTGAGTTACGTGTATAGATCATAACAAAGCTTGTAGTCGGTTCCTCGGATTAGACATTAACAGAGGTGTTATTCATGAAAAGTATGTTTATGTCTGCGCCGGATTTCTCTCCGCTCCTTCTCGTATTATTATTACTCGTATTATTCTAGTATTACCGCTCACCTGAAGGCGTAAATGATTCTCGGATGCACTCCCATAATAGTATCAAAAATTTGCGGTCCTATCGTTTCGGAGTGATTAGGAAAAATGCTCAAATCAAATATCACTCCCCACCACCTTTAGCAACAAAACTCCACGTGGGGTGTCATGAAGATGTGACCACAACGGACCCAGTTTCATTCGATAGCGCTGGGCCAAAATCGTTCTGGAACCACTCCCAAATTATTTTTCCAGACGTAATTGAATAAACTCAGCTCTGAGCGTTTCTTTGCCTCGTGCGTTTTCGCTCGTACCTGCCTGTTTACGGAGGAGCATTCGCCTCTTACGTCGAGGTCATGGCCACCCATATTCAACCATCCCTCGTTGCTTCTGCGATTCCTCTTTTACCGCTATCCAGGAGGCCTCATCTTACCGGAATCGCTAAGATTTACGCCTTGTTTTTGACCGGTTTTCTAAATGCTTACGTCCGCTCGCAAAATTATTCGCGACATTTGACTGGTCTCTTAAGTCATAGACCAAGGGTTTCTCCCTGTGGTCGAGTTTGTGTATTTTTCGCAAATTTGAATTTTATGTTTCAAATTTTAATACATTCTAGGGAATTAGCCGGGAATTTTAACATCGTTTACGCTGAACGTTTTTCTATGCCTAGGCAATGACTCACGATCAACTAAATATTCAAATGGCATGGTAGCGCATTTTTTATGGAGGCACTTGAGCAAAAGCCGACTGTTAGTGGTATAGGGCCTGTGGGCTTTCCGGCATCCTGAGTGGGCCTACTGTCCACGGGGCAATTCTTTACATTTTTTATGCATTTGTAATGAAGTCATAAATCCAATTTCTGCTTTAACCCTACGATTTATATTCATTACTAATTTTAAGTTGCCTACATATTATATTTTCCACTCTTTAAATTTTTTTACATAATTCTTGTCCGTTAGCTTTAAAGAAAGAGGTCAGTGCAATACATCTTTAATATTAAAATGGCTAAAGATCATAAAATTATAGAGTGAAATGGAATTTCAGTACATATGACTATATACAAAAAGAGTACTTGGGAAATGTGATGAGATGACAAAAGAGTTATGTTACTTTTCACTAGTTAGGCCCCACCTTGAATATGTACATCTACATCTACATAATACCCTGCAAGCCACCATAAAGGTAACAAATAACCATTGGTACAAATAACCAAAGGTAACCAAATAACATTGGTAGCTGCATGTTGGTATAAGGACTTAAAGCTAACCCAACTAACAGCATGTTTTTGCATGTATGCTTTGCTATTTTTATCTTTTTTTAAATAGCGTCGTTTTGAACAGTACCTATATAAATGCTAATCCTTTTTTATGCATGATATTAGTGCATGTTTCGTGAGAATTCACCCCCTGCCACACACCTTTATGGTGGCTTGCAGGGTATTATGTAGATGTAGATAAAGGTGTGTGGCAGGGATGGTATCTAGTCAGTGTATGGGATCCGAATGAATTAGGTTTGATCAGAGATCTAGACAGCGTGCACGGTTGAGCATCTAGGCTCGTTAAAAGGTGTTACGATAGGTTGAGTAGTGTATTAGAATTAATACAAGAATTAGGGTGGGAATCATTATCAGAGCGTAGGTTAAAGTACAGATTAAATCTATTACAGAAATTTCTATTGGATAGCTTTACTGAAGATGTTAGGCATATAGGTATTAAAAACACCAGCGTATTATGCTAGATTCGACCAGATAAATAAGATTAGAGAGATAGATTGTCGTATTGATGGATTCAAAATGGCATTTTTCCCCAGTACTATAAGAGAACAGAATAGGCAGCATACCAAAGGGATAGGTAGGGGAAATATTTTAGAGTAGTCTGTAGTGCATGATGCATTCCCCTTATTAATCCCTTAAATACTATATATACTAACAATCTAGTTGCATGAGACCCTATAGTTGCTTGTCTGCATGTCGGTAGTGCATGCTTGGTGATCTTCACCCCCTGCCACACACCCTCAGGGTGGCTTGCAGGGTATCGCGTAGATATAGATGTAGATGACTCAAACATGAAAGCTGGCACAGGGAAGTATCTAAGTCGTTGAATCATTTGTTTTTCTCGAACGGACAAAATTGAAAATCTCATCTGAGAACTCTTGGAAAGGTTTACTTGCGCGTGAACAATTCATATTTACTTTCAAGTTGAACAAATCTCCATTATTGTAACCCACTACTAAAAATAAATATGTGAAATCTCCGACCTTTTGTAACTGATATGAGAGTACATACCGACTGCGTGGCTTGAGTATGAGGATTGGGTTGGAGTTCTGGCTTCCAATCCCCAGTGATTTCAAATCCCGGTAGTGGCAGATATATTAGTTCATACCCGCCAGTCCCCACTTGAGTATTCTGTGGAGAGCTTTCCAAGTTTAGCAATCCATTCGTTGAACGGGACGTCGATACGTGGTTCTCTTGAAGTATTATGTTAAGAGTAGGCTAATGCCGAAGACGTGTGTTTTCCAACCGTCCTTCCTTCCTAAAAGTCATGCGTACGCCAAATTACCCACCTTTCCGTAATGGCGTTAATCTGTCGGTCGCCTCCTTCGAATACTTACTACTTCATGGCATAATTATTGAATAAATTGGCAAGGAATCCCTCAGATCGCGGAAATTGCGGACAAGAGAAATAAGTGCCCTAGCGTTACGCTAAAACCGGCAGTATAATTGTGACACCGAGGAAGAAATTAGTCAAAACTGTCGAACGAGCTGAATTAATTTTCTCTCCAACAGGTTGGGACTGAGTGTGGAAGGCGTGAGTCGTAGCTATTTGGTTTACGTAATCCCCATGAAATAAATGTTCCTGTGGCACAACCTTCCATTAGCTCCTGTGGAATTCTCAAAGAAATAAGTAGATAAAAATACAGGACGAAGATTTTTTAGGTTGTTTAGATGGTATGAGATTTTTAAAATTCAATAGAAAAAGTAACTGATCTTGTACTTCTTTATAAATATGCCTTTTTTGCGGCACGGTAATGGCGTGAAATGCCATTGTTGCCTGAAAACTCTCTCATTTTTATTGACCTTGAGTTTTAAATCATCATCTTCAAGTATAAATGCCTTAGCCGCAGTTCCAAATGCTCTGCATCTCGTTATGGATTTCTTAATTTTATATTATATCGATCATTTTTGTTTTTCGTGATACCCTCCCCTTTTAGAAGACGCTGCACAACCACTTACTTTTTTCCTCTTCCGTTCCATTTCTCGGAGGAAACCTTTCTTTCCTTACGTTTGAACTGTTGCAGCTTGTCTGGAATCCGTAAAATGTCTGGTCCATTCGTCATTGTATCCGCAATGGGAAGAAAATAGCCGGGGAAGGTAAATAGTGCAAACGAGTGTGGATAAAAAAACTCAAGTGACGAAAACTGAAGGCGTGATTTAGCACGCTACCAACGAGGAAAACCGTGACCGTGTATACCCCGTTCGTATGATGAGGTAGGCAGGAAGGGAGGAAGAAAGAGAAAAATCACTTCGTGATGAAACTCCAGCTCGCTACTGGTCATTGGAGCTCCTTTCAGGACTGACTGCGGGTCTGATTCTCTTCGCCAATAAGAAAATGAACGGCGGGACAAATTTGAAATACAATTATTTACTTGGAGAGGAATCGGAGAAACCTTCAGCCGGTAATAGCTTTTCCCTTGGCCGGCTTGGTCTCCATCCCTGCTGTCGCCATATATCTTCTGCCTCCGGGGAGAGGTTGGGCCGGCTTCCTTTGGAATCTTCCGCCGCTTAATTGCTCCTCGACCCCTCCCACATCCTCTCTCTCTCCTTCCCCGTCACTCTCAGTACTCTGCTCCCGCTTTGCCTTCCTGAAACCTCACCTCTCTGGGCCGTCTCTTTTTTTTATCTTTATAAGATTCCAAAGTCTTTTGTCTGACTCCTTGAAATTATTTTTGTCTTGAAATAGAGACGCTGAATCATTTCCACCCGTCGCGGTCGGATAAATAGCGCTTCTTGCCTCGGTTGGGCCTCTTGGGGAATTTTGTGCTCGTTGCTTCAGACGTTAATACCTCTTTAATTCGGCGTGTTTTATCCAGGGAGGTTTTTCTCCATGCCCAAATCATTATGCGCGTTGATTTGTTTTGTTTATCTACATTGTATTATCGTAATAGTTCAGAAATTTGTATTTGTAATACAGTAGAATCGTGACGTATGCACACAACACTAAACATGATGAAAAACACATTGTACAATTCCATAATCGTTTTATTAGCCTATCGATTTCGATATCTCAATAGCGTCATTTTCAAGGCACAAGTTATGTCTTTTACCTTGAAAATGACGCTGTGAGACGTCAAAATAAATTTGGTAATAAAACCATTGTGGAATTGTATCATGTGTTTTTCATCATGTTTAATGTGCGCTTATTGCACAAATTGACGTCTAACTCCAAATAGTAGAAGTAGTAGTAGTAGTTATTAACATGGTACAACCTGTAGTAGTCTACTACTTGATGCCTAATTGGGAGGATGAGTGATCGACAGCTATGGTTATTTTCACCGTTAAGGTTATTGGTAGAACTTTTTCTAGGAACGAAATAATGGTGAAGTGAAACACGGTGTCAGAATAAGCCCGCTCTTTACAAAAGACGCTAAGAGGTCTGCAGTTTAACGTCCCATCCGAAGGATGGATTACTGAACTTGAAATTTTCTTCACTGAGCATTAAAATAGGAGCCGATATAACAATAACAACCTGCTGATCTGGAAATTGAAGCAGGGCATTTAGGATATAAAACTTTATAAATAATATTAATTCAAAAAGAAGATCAAACTGTACACTGTATTTATTTTTCAGTCGTACTTTGATGGTTATTTGGAATTCATTTAAACGGATTCAGTTTTCACAAAATTATTTATAAACGTTGATAACATTTCGTTATTGCTCATCTTTTATAATTATGTACTCTATGTCCATAGACTGTGACTACCAATACGTTGGATCTTTCTCAATAAATCAGAGTAAGTTTTATTGCTTTAGTGCTGTTAACAGTAAGGTTATAAATATTTATTTAATGGCTTCCAATTCTCTTCCTTTTTGTCCGTTCAATGTTGGGTGTAATGCACAGTTTAGTCTAAATTGGTGTAGGTGTTGGTAAACCAATGCTCATATCTCTTACATACCCGATCCCCGTATGTGTACAAAATAGTGGTACTATTTTTACTCTTATAGAAGACTTGAATGATCAGTTTATTGAGTCAAAAATAAATACCGGTCGTCTTAGAGGTATAATTTTTGAAAATGTATTTTTAAAATGTTTTATTGTCCGTTTTTTATTTTCCTAATCCTGCTGTATAAGCTTCACGCCTGAGTTGTGCGTCCGAACCTTCTCTTGTCAATCGTTGTGGTGAAAGAGTCATAGTTGACAGCTGGAGCTTTAGAATGATGGGCGCTGAAATAGAGTCAACCGGTAAAAGATCGCCGATTACTTGAGGAAATATTCGTAACATGGAATGTCATGGAAATCTAACGGCATTAACGGACAAAATAAGCACAGCCCCCCTGCCACACACCGTCACGATGGCTCACAGGGTATCACGTAGATGAGAATGTGGGTGAAATAGGCTAGCGTGTAAAAAATTGCTGCTTGCCTGCAATCTATTCGTAAGGTAGTGGTTTATATTTGTACCAAATGTTTCTGCTAAAAATAGTTTTACAATTTTTACATTTACCAATTAATGAGCGTATAATGTGAAATTAATGTAATTGTCAATCAAGTGAATAATCAAAGATTGAAGAGTGCATTAGATAATTAGGTGTGAAAAGCTCATTCGATTATGTTTTGCAACTCTCTCCAATTTAAATTCATTCATGTATTTATTAGTTCGCATTTTCATCAAATTGGCTATTTTTCCAGTTACTGTCTTTCCTTCTACCTAAAATTCTGAAAACGTGATGTTTCACGATGCTTGACCAATCCTTCGAGGGGTGTTCCAAATGGGTCTTTCCTTTCATAAAACTCCCGGTATGCTTTCTCGTTTTTCAATTTATCTTCCCTCTTAATTTTCAGCATCCGGAGGCTTGTATTTTTTGCGGTTTGCTATTCCAGTGGCCACATTTTTTATGCATGCAGTGATAAACGTCAAACAATTATTATGAAGATACGGTCTTCTGTTTGGAATGACATTCCCTTTGATGACATTTGCTTCTTCATAAAGTGGATCAGAATCAATTTAAAAATGTTCTGTGCGCGAGTGAAATTGCAATTTGCCCACATGACCTTCTGCAAGTTTTAAATAGGTTGAGTTGCAATCAATTCATTTCCTGCTTGTTTACTCCGGAGGAAATAGTTATTTGTTAAGGAAAAGAATTTCATGCGTCCTTATTGAAGTGGAATATCGTGGGTAATCAGAAAAATTTAATTTATTACTTTTTAGCACAAGGTGTTCATTGAAAATGTGAAGGATAATTACGGTGTGCAGAGGAGAATTTCAGAGTTAATCGCATTGAATCCAGTCGGAAAAAGTTTCACACACCGGTAGAAAATACACCAGTTAAATGAAATATCTAAAAAAGAATTAATGAACAAACGACAGGGAAGTGTTGGAATGTTGGAGGAAATATGTTCGGATTCTTATCTCAGTTCTTAATATATCTCAGAGTAGGAGAGAACGAGTCGGACAAAAGAGGAGAAAATATAAAAGCTTGTTCGTTGTAGCCATGGAGAGGAGGAAGTTTCTGTGTGAAATTCAAAGACAGGCAAAAAGAATGTGGGATTTGAGGTAAGAGGTCTCCCATAAACACATCATGCGATTATTTTACCCCGCCTCGAGCCTTCTCTGTTATTTATTAACAAGTAGACTTGTGAATAATGAGTTAACTCATTTTTCAAATGATTTTTGCCTTCTCTTTTGAATTTATTCGCAAGAGGATTGTCTAAACCTTCATTAATTTCGTGGGTGATCTCATTTTTCCAACGAATCGTAATTTGAATAATTTTAAAGCAAGTGAAAATGTGAGAGGCAAGCTTCATGAAATAGATCAGTTATTCGGGAAATGGTCGATTTGAATGACAGAATGAATGAAAGATGGGCATGCTTTTACTCAGCCGAAAATGAGTGAAATAAGTAATTGTAAAAATGTACAGGGGGAAATAGGGATGCGTTGATTAATATAGTAGCAATATTTAGGAATAATAAGTAATGAAGATTCTTGTAGGAGTTGTTCCCTTTACTTCATTTAACCGTATTCTTGTTATGTTAACCTACACCTAATATTACACCATTTAAAAAGTATTTTCAGCTGGAAATAAGAAACTTTGATGGCTTAGGTAATGCTGCATGTTTGGTGATCTTTTGTGTAAATAAATAGGAATTAATCTATGTTCCCTGACGGAGAACACAGCTTACAACCCATGAGATGCCAAGTAAGTGGACTAATATTTACGCTTACATATTTTCGCGGGTGAACTTTAATGAAAAACATTTATCTCCGAAATTGAACGAGCGGTAGTCCATTTCATTAGATGGAATTCGTGGAAAATAATTGCATTAGAAGAAGATTTATTACAGGCACTTATATATATATTATACTTTAGAAGATATGGTAGCCCATGTGTTAGTGTTGAGCCGCTGACCAGAGGTCCTGGGTTCGAATACTTTTTTCACGTACAGTTAAACCCAAGATGTGTGAAAAAACGGGTAACAGATCTTCCAGGAAAGCCACGGGTTGTATCAGGAAAGTAACTGGGTATCATTCTCTGATATTCACCCGCCGTTTGACTTGGTACTTACTGATCTCTGCCCTCACCGACCAAACCAACCTTTTGGTCTAGCATTGTTCTCTTTGCTATTCTGTGAACGTAGTGCATTCTGGAGTACGTATTATTTGTATCTGGTATTTTAAATTATACAAGAACTTAAGATGCATGTATTGTTGGTCCCAAGTGGTATGTGCCACGTGGTTATTTGAAACATCGCCAGCTGTCCTGTATTTCCCCTCCGTGAAATCTGCGCAGTAAATCATCCGTCGGTCGTTTCACAAATTTCCTCGTGGGCTTGGCCACCTCCTGCTCCGGATTTTTGCGTCTCGAGTTTGCTGACAAGATGGCGTCTCAGGTCATCATTTAACTCCGGAAATTCCAGAGCGAAAAGCGCTCTTTGCCGAATGCTTAACCAGGAGATGAACCATTTTTGAGCAAGGTTATCTCCAGACTATGGAATATGATCCCTAGTATATGGGACACTTTTGAGAAAGAGGAAGTTAGAAGTTATATTGTCGTTTTTCTAGGTATTATTTTGTTTATTTTTTTACTCTTTTGAAAAGTTTTGACTTTTCTCGTCTTTGCGACTCATCATCTCAATGGAACGTCACTATTCAGTCTCTACCGGATGGATTCTCTCATTTCCTCGATTTGAAATCAGCTTGTTTCTCTATGAATCACGTATTTTTTAACCCTGTTATTACACTATCGTCATTCGTTATATATTGAATTATCTCATCTCGGTTGGCCTTTTGCTTCTCGGAATAATTAAATATCAAGCCCAATATGAATATCTGCCGTCATCTTACTAAGCCTGAGATGAAATTTTGCGACTCATTGGATCAAGAGCCGTCATTCTTAAGGGCATGAATAATTACTTCAAGTGTCTGAAATCACGACCCACCTATGAAACTCGTTTTTGGCGAATGAATAAAGATCAGGAGCAGCACTTAATTATTATTTTTTACTCTTGTTAGTGAGATCACTAAATGTGAGAAAGAGCTCAAGTATGTGGATCGCATAAAAGTAGCGTTAGTTGAGGTTTAGCACTTTTTAGGGTTAAGCTACTCTTCCCGCTGGTTGTATTTCGTCGTAGCTGGTTGTCACTTAAGCTTCTCCAGCTTGGTATTAAATTTTCATGTTTATTAATTGTCATCCATTGCTGGTTAGAAGGTATTTCAACGTCTGCATCAATGATGTAGAAGCTATTTTTCAAATAGGTCACTTTCTTGTTTTAATGCTTTCGTAAAAAAAACATTTCCCTACAATACCGTTCATTCCTTGCGGTACTTTCTCTGTTTTGAGTTGAAGAGGAGTGAGGTCAGGGTCAGGGAACCGCAAAATTTTCCGACGATCCGGAAAATGCGAAGTCTTTTAACCCACCATCCTGCGATAGTTCACTCCGTCCTCCCACCGTCTATTAACCCTGGAAAGAAGGCTAGTCCGGCAAATGAACGGTTTAGTTTCGCCTCGCTTTATGAGACCCAATATTTCGTTTTTCCCAGAAATCCCGCCGATTTTCCTCCCCGGGGACCGTCCGAACTTCGCGCGCTCGAAAAAAATTGATTTGAAATGGTAATCGGAGCCCGAAAATTCTTCCGCGGCACACCTCCACGTTATGCGTACCCTTCCATGGAAACGAAGACGGTAGCGATTCGCCCCCACCCTCCATCAAGGCGGAATGAAATTTCTCTTTTCCGAGAAATGTTTACGTCGATCCACGAACGCGCATCAAGGGTGGCGGCGGCGGACGGGCGGCCGTCCCTCGCGGAAGAATTCCTCTCGCAAAACTCATAACGGTCCGAAGAGGGTTGGAGGCGATTATATTGGGGAGGGCGGCACGCCCTTTTTTCCACTCCCTCCCTCCCCCGGAGGTTGCTGCCTTCCCGCACAACCTCTCCCCTCACTCACCACACGCACACCCATCCTACCTCCCCCTCGCACACGAACACGCCAATGCAGAACTCCATAGTCCTTAGATTTACATTCCCATTGTGCGTCCCATTGCGGACTCCTCCCCTCCGCCCGCCATAAGTATCTCTCCCCCATTCCATGACAAAGCTCCCCTCCATTTCTTTTCCGTGCTTTCCATCTCTCCCTCTTGAGTTTGTTTCTGCCCCCTTAGTCTTCATCGGGATCCGACGAGGAAGGAGCTGGAAGAGAGGCCCTGGGGGCCATTCTCCGGTCCGGTTCTCTGGGACCTGCCGGCGAACATCAGTGCGACTTTTCGGCGATATTTTTTATTAATGTTTGTGGTGGGGAGAGGATCGGGGATGGAGGGGGAGGGATGCTCGGCACTTCCCACTCTAAGGAAAGGTGAGACAAGCGATTAATTGGTCCCGTTTATGTAATAGCTCAAGCTGGCGTGAGTCGGAAAGGGGTCAGAGTTAGGAGGCGGAAAGGAAAAGATTATGCGACGCTAATGAAACGGAAGATTGCTTTTTCCTCGCCGATTTCATCTCGTGATTTTGCATCCCCTATCCTAGATTAATTAAAAACGTTTATTTTATTGAATTAACGACAATTAGGCCGGTACTTTGCGAATTTGAAAAGCATTATTAAGGAGATATGGTTCATCAATCATGGGGCTCATGTGCGGAAAGCCATTAGCCAATCTAAAGGCAAGCAATGGAGCATAGACGATGACAACGCTGGTTGAAATAGCTTGAGCAATTAGCAGTAGATGCTCCTAGTGGCTGAAATTGGTACATCCCAGGGACATGAGAGCCGTAAGTTACTTACCGGCATTTTTAGGGCACTATTTTGAAGAAAAATCAAATTGGTTGCATAAAGTTAGACAGAGCTATGCTCAAAATCAACTTCTAATTGGAAGATATCCATACTTACAGGTGCTAAAAGCCAAGGCAACCATTGCTTTCAGTCGTGGTGGGGAAATTTGATGCATGTTCATTCGATTTTCGATCATAATAAATGATTAAAAGGTGAACCAGAAAGATAAACCATGTTATATGATATCCTCATCTTGCTTGAAAAGTATTACATCGAAACTAATGAAACGTTTAATTGTGACTGTAAAGCAATGAATGTAAATACTTCATTCTCTAATTTCTACTAAACAATTGTCTGTCTACAAGGATACCTGGCTGTTTTTTCTTCGCTGCTGTTCAATAGAAGGGACAAAAAGAAACACGCAGTAAGCCGACTTGAAGTCGCGAAGTACAGAGGACGATAGATTTCTTTAGCGTATATTTTACTCTCCACTATTCCTAGCAGATGAAAACTTTTCATTTACATTCAATCCATTCCAACAAAGGAATTAAGGTGATTTCTTGGACGGAAGAAGCCTATAGATGAGGAGAAAATCCTTGAGAAACACTCACACAGTATCCTTATTGCATATAATACCATATCATATTATTCGTGTTACAAATGAATATAATATGCTTGGGATATTAAAAATTTACTGTAGGAATTTTACCCATGAGCTTTGCTAGCGGCACGGCTACCTGCAAGAAACCTCGCCCTTTATTTCTTTGCCATGAATGAAGACTGACGCTTTTCCTATCACTCTCTGTGCTCCTTTGTTATTTATTTTGCGTTAGTGCGTTTCACTGAGGGGGGGGGGGGGGGGGCATACGCTCTTCGTTGAGGAGTGGTAAAGTGGTGGAGTGATGTCAGAGAGGACGTTAAACCTTAGACCCCTTGGCATCCTTTATTGGGAGTCGGCTAATATTGATGCCTCGGTTCTCTTTATTCTTCATCCAATTTCCCCATTTCATCTTTCCCCTAAGTTTCTACATCAAGTAGTAACAAAATCGTCGTTACCCCTCAAATGTAATGTTAATGTTACTTCAACGACATGCAACGTGAACGTCAATATGTAAATATATATTGAAATATTTACTTCCACATGAAATTAATTATGAATTGCCTATAAATTAACCATCCCTACGTGTACGCTATAAATTCTTTTCTTACTTAAAGCCACGTAGGATACAAAGCATTTCGTCTCCTCTGACGGACGGAGAACTGAAATTGAAATACTCTCCTGTCAGCATCAAAGTAGGGATCGGAAATATCCAAACTACCACTGTCGGTATGAAACTCAGGCTCTCACAAAGGGAATCCAGCACTCTTCTGACACACCCCTTCAAAGATATGCCTTCTGCAACTTCGTTTCTCAGATCCTTTTCATTCGGATCAATATCCATTACGATCATTGTCTGAGGACGAAAGAACCTCAAGGTTCTTTTAATCCTTGGAGGATGAAATGAGCGATGTGTGGAAGTTACCACCTCCTGTCGGTCAACAACGCGGATACGCCCAACATAAGCGAAGGGAAGGAGATTTGCACGCGAGGGCAACGTCAGGGGCAAATACTTTGCGAGCGGAGTAAGTGATGGATGAACGCCATCTGTCGTTGATTGCGGAATGCGAGGCACTTGACCGGAGGACGCCTGAAGGAAAGATTTTCGGATGATAAAAGGACAATGCCGTGTAATCTTATTGTATTTGGATCGCCTTTTTATCTCTCGGATGACGCGCGACGCAGAGAGATATGAGTAATGAGAAATCGAGCGATGCGATATTCGCTAGAGAGGCATTACGCGTTCGTAAATGGACTCCACTTGATATGATGCCTTGCCTGAATCATTTCTCTCTCTTAGTCGCAGCGAGAGGCAGGCATGAGTTTAGCCTCAGAGGCTTTGTCATTATTTTGCTAGCCCAGCAGAAAAATCTGTTGGAACATTCACATGTAGTGATTGCACTTGTTTCGTACCTTTCAAGCATAAACTTTACCGCATGTTTAACAACCGGAAAATATTTACTCACTATTGAAGCAAGTCATATTGATGATCTAATGTCTAACTAATTCCTCCTACGCTCTGTAAAATAGACTTTTCGTAATGTATCATTATTCTGTGGAAACTTGGTGGAATCCACCATTGGTAAACAGAACGAAAAATAAACTTTATGACCAACTTTTTCAGACATCTAATTTCTGAAGCCGAGTGTACGGTCCATATAAAATGTTGAACTCACAAAGTTTATATATATCCTATTTTATCCTCATCATGTCACTGGAATGGTTTATTTAAAATTTGTGGTAAGCGATGATGCCCTCATCGCTGGTTCTATATTGTTTTTATATATGAAAGAGAGATTCAGATGCAAGTGAAATGTCAATGCCTCTGCTATGACGGAACCCAATCACAGAAACGCATTTCTTTGTGACCAAGAATTTTGGGTAGTCGACTGTCAGAAATTTCCCTTGTACCTATAACTGCCCACCAGTACCGCTTTCCACCACTTTCATATATAAGTCAAATTTGTTAATGAGTGAGAAGTGAATAGTACTGAGAGCTACTTCCAGCCAACTTTCGGTGTATTTTAAGTTTAAACATGAAACAGTTGATATATTTTTATCAATGTATCAGCGTAAGTTGTTTTCCGAACATTTATGGTGAAATTTTTCCTATAAAAGTTGGGTTGAAATTTTTGCACAGCAATCCATGTTTGATCTTTATATTGCTTCTTTTTGGATATAATACGTGCGCATTGTCGACTCTTTCGCTGAATGGACAATCAATGTGCAACGTCGCCGCAGGGGGATTCTCGCACTCTCGCCATCGGTAGCCAAAATGCCTTTTACATTGAGGTTTCCGGAAACCCATTTATCGGAGAATGCGCGTGGAAACTTCCTGAAAAGAATATTCCCATCGATCCCCGTCTCGAGCATCGGCCAAACCTTCTCCTTACGTTGCCTCCCATCCGTCCGTGGGATGCGCGCATGGATCCGGAAAGGAAATAAAAACGGATGGGTGGGAAGGAAACTTTTTGCTATATCCTCTCGAGACCTTCGGAAAATTCACCACCAGAAAGGGGTTGGGTTCAAGTGAGAGGGAGTCAAAGGACGCGACGGCCATTATCCCTCCTGCCAACTTCGTCAACACCTGGACTCCGCTGCCGGTCAATGGTCTCTGAAAGAATTCAAGCCTACGCTTTCATCACATCGTTGCTCTCGGGCTTCAAGTTGGCTCGGACGCTATTTTAGAAAAAAATAACAAAGGCAATACATGAGATGTTATAGGAGTCGAGGCTGAACCAAAGATGGCAGGGATGAATAAATCATGACTCGGAAATGAACCAGATTTGACGGTAACGAGCGCTGTTGACCAGTGCAAGGCGGTCCGATTTTCGTGGATAGGACGCTAATGACCACCAAGTCAGTGATAATTAATACTTAAACATCTAATCGCGCGAGTCGCAATACCTCGGCAGGTTGACAGTCGTGTTCCAGGTGAGATCATTCATTGTCGTTGTTGTCATTGCGTTCGTTACGTCTCATTGATGTGAGCGTGAGAATTAGAACCTAGTTGACATTATTTCAAGAGCATATTGCAACCATAAAAAAACCGCAAAAATACTCATGTTGACGTATATCACGCCTTTTTTAATCGACATTGCTGTTATATAAACAAACTTACTGCGATTTTTTGGTGAAATAGTAGTAGTAGTAGACTTTAGTTAAAGGATTTCCAATCGGCAAAGTTATATTGTACCTTCTAAACAAATCGTATGACTGATACGGGAAGTATGTCCAGAGTAGGAATTGAACCCAGTGAACTCAGGCTGCTAGGGGCAACTTCGTAATCCGCAATGGACTCGGTATTATCGGACCTCCGATGCACCGAGGAATATGACGTCAGAGTCTATGTGTTTGATCGACAAATACGGAATATTTATCGAGACAGTGACATCGATTGTAGTCCTCTCCGAGGCATGATATGTCAAGTCTTAATAGAACAAGTCTTACTGAGATCGCTGCTTACGGCATTGTACGTGTACCCGACGATTCCGTAACCGGTCCGGAAAAACTTACCAAACACCGTTGTTGTATTGAACATTAGATATAGCACTGGAATTTTTTAGGCGCCGCTTAGGGTTCCATATAGAATGTTCAATTAACTTTTATAAGCTTGTTTACACCTATTGTTGCCTGATTTATTCATTTCAGTAACAGTTCAGATCAATAGTTTTCGAGCATATATTCAATTTATTTACTAATTCCTTGGTGAGTGACGTCAGTGGAATATGGTCGACTTGGGAAGAAATATTCTCTTTGGTAACATGTTTCATGAATTTCATCGCAAAATACCATCTTCATTACAGCACAGATTTTTGATAATTTTCTAACGCTTCCCGAAAATGCTTTTTTACTGCGTATTCAGCGCTGACTACATCTTTGTAATCCTCTCGAGCCACCAAAAGGGTGTGTGGCAGGAGGCGAAAGTTCACTAAACATTTACTACTTAAATATATCTATATCTACGACATACCCTGCAAGCCACCTTGAGGGTGTGTGGAACAATGGCATAACAAAGAAAAATGAACAACATAAACAAACACCACCCCTTTAAAAGTAATTTGGAAAAAATAAAAAAACTACCAAATCCTATCATGCAGGACACACCCACGAATACCATGCATGACTTGAAATCCGACACCAATTTAATAGATTCTTATGCACGCAAAAAAATTAAATCAAGGGAATGATAAGAGCAATGCATACGAGTAACACATTGATTTGAACATGCAGGAAAATAAAAAATGCTATCGACCTACTGTAAATATTACCTCTATAATTATTACCGATTTACGCGATGTCTACCGTTCTGATCTCGAAACGTACGTGGAGAAAACGACATTTTAAACCTGTCGTCCTGCAATCTATCTCCTTAATTTTATTAGAAGCCTACCATAATAAGTCGGAGCCAGCAATATATAATTATCGTCATTAATGAAATGTCCCTCCTTAAATTTTTCCAGAAGATTAAGTCTATAATTCAGCCTGCGTTGTGACAGCGATTCCCATCCCAATTCGGCTAGCATACCAGACACTGCTTTCTCTATCGTAACACTCTTTTACATATCTCGCTGCTCTTCGTTGTACTCGATCTAATTCGTAAATTGAGCCTGCTTCATAAGGGTCCCATATGCTCGTAGTATATTCTAAGTGTGGTCTAACAATTGAAAAATAGCAACGTTCCTTCACCCTCTCCTCACTTTTCCCTAATATTCTTTTAATAACACCAACTTTCTATTTGCCTGACTGCATATTTCCCTGATATGTTTCCCCCATGATAGATCCTGAGTAAGTGTTACCCCTAAGTACTTAACTGATTCCACGTTTACTATTTCCGTACCTTGGATCATATAGTTTCTTTCTATCGAGTTTTTCCTTTTCCAAAAATTTACTGTCACGCATTTTTTTATGTTCAGTTCTAATTTCCATTTTTCGCGCCACGCCTGAATTGCTACGAGGTCTTTTTCTAACGATGCCTTGTCTTATGGACTGCTAATTTCTCTATACACTACTGCGTCATCTGCGAAAAGCCGAATGCTACTGGTTACTACAACACTGCAGAGGTCATTGATATATAAAAGAAATAAAAGTGGGCCTATCACACTTCCCTGGGGAACACCTGATGTGACACTAACTATATTGGACATGATACCGTCTATAGTAACTCTCTGTTCGCGGCCAACTAAGAATTGATTAATCCAGCATACTACGTGTTTATCTATACCGTAACTTTCTAGCTTTAAGAGAAATCTGTCATGAGGTACTCTATCAAAGGCTTTTTTATAAATCGGGGTTTATCGCATCAACCTGAGCATTATTTTCTCCCGAAACTAATAAGTCGTGAACAAAGAGTGCCAATTGCGTTTCGCATGATCTAAATTTTCGGAAACCGTGTTGGTTATTTAATAACAAATTTCTCTATCCAAGTGTCTTATAATCGAACTAACTATTAAATGTTCCATTATCTTACACGATATCGACGTAAGTGAGATAGGTCTGTTTAAATGTTTAAATGATAGGTCTGTAATAGGATCTTCTCTATCGCCGGATTTGGATAAAGGTGTAATATTAGCCATTTTCCAGTCCTTGGGAACCACGCGCTCAGACAACGATTGACGAAATATTATTTCCAAGTAAGGTGAGAGCTTACATGCAACTAAGAGCTACAATACTACTACTTTATGGAGACTAGCTGGATCGCTAGAAAGGAGTGACAGGGGGGATTGAAGAATGAATATGAAATGCGAAGGAATGCAAAAGGAGTCGGTGAGGGCGAGAGAGAGAGGGGAGGAGAGAGCGAGAGGCAGAAAACGGGAGAGAGGGTGGCATTCGGAGAGGTGCATCACGTACTGTGAATATTTCCCTCGGCAGTTCTGCTCAACACCTCAACGGTCGTTTATGCGTGCGCGCGCCCCGTCTGAGCCAGCCTCAGTAGTCTCAACCACGGCCAACCCGGACGTCTCCGCTCAGAAATTACGTGTCCAAGTGCTGAAGAACGCCTCCACTCCTTCCCCCTCCTCCTTTTTCACGGGCCTCCCTCTCTCGACGGGCAAGGATGCCTGCTCTTTGACACGTCAGTGCCAAAGCGCCGCATATCTCTCAGACGACGCTTTCATTTTCAGACGAACAAGTAATGGGATTGTGGACAAGGAAAATTACATTTCACCGTCGGGAAGATAAGAGAGAGAAAAGGAGGGGTAGTTGTTCATCGTTTCTATGTTTTAAGATTTTCGTGGTACTCATATTTCCTTCGAGTTTCCATCATCTGGCATACTCAGGATCTGTATTATTGACCACACTAGTAACATTTTTAGAGTGTAATGCTATATGAACTTTGTGGGGCTGAACATTCGTTGCAGTAATTATTCACAGTTCCAAAAATATCTCATTTTCAGATAGCCTGTCTCAAAAGACCTTACTTCCATGAGTCTCTATATTTTCTTCATGGTCTATGCTTAGATGAAATGACTTAATTTTCTGGAAGTGTATAATTTTCTACTGAGAATTTTCTTATTTTACTCTTTCCAGAGAGATTTTTAGTTATGCGTTGCGGTAGGAGTGGCGTTATACTGATTTTCACGATGTTATTTTGTTATAAAAGATGAGTGTGCAAATACTGAGGAGAAAGGATTAAAATACAGTAGCGGCTTTTATGATGTGTGCATAGGGAAGGTTGAAGAAGCGAAGGTGGATGTAAGACAAACGACAAAGTATTGGTCATGATAAGAAAGGAAAGGTGGCTTATGGTGGCTTGCAGGGTATTATGTAGATGTAGATGAAAGGAAGTTCGTTGCGGAGATTAGGGACCATATATTCTACATCTACATAATACCCTGCAAGCCACCATAAAGGTGTGTGGCAGGGGGCTACTTATTAAGACCAAACGAATAAATGAGACGGTTTCTTAGGCGCGATTGCTTTTAGTGAATATTTAGAGTGTAGAGAAATTGCAAGTGGGTAGGCCAACGAGGAGAATAGGATGCCTGGATGGAATGTTGAGTGATGAGCAAAATGCGGAGCCAAGGAAGAACATTAGGTGCATCGGAATATTTGCAAGCATTGCGTATTCATCGTAACGTAACTTTGCCGTTAGAATACTACTGGTAATGTATGTGAACGCGTTTTGCAAGTATGAGTTGGAAAAATACCTGTACATTCAGACCTGATTGTAGATTGGTCGTCGCTGTGACTGAAACGCCGTGAGTACAATATATCTATCTACTGTCGCTGATTCTCATTTGAGCTGACTGTAATATGATTGGAATTTAAAAATTCTGTCTTAAAATATTTTAATTATTTAATATCACGCAAATAAACTATTAATATTAATCATACATGAATTATAAAACCGGATGAGAGAAATTTGTTTTAAGGTTTCATTTTTCAGCAAGCTATCTTTGTACTTTAGACAAATTCAAATGGATTGAATGAGGTATAATTATTGTGGATCTTGTGGGATTGCTTATTGTTTAGAGTAAATTGCTGCTAATTTAGCCATTGGTAATGAATAATTTTCATCATTTATCATTTTTATCATTTATCTCGATTGATTTGTAATAATACGTTTTGATAGTGTTACATCACAAGACCTGTGATTTCAACCATGTTTAGAGAGGTGTTTTCTTTACTGAATTAATTATTACTAGTGTAATTTATTTTTATTTCGTGAAACTATTTTTCACTTTGCTCGATCATGGGTTTAGTTTGAGATTTATTGCTACTATCGCTGTAGGTACTACCCACTGATTTAATGCTACTTACGTACGTAATTTCTGGTTGTTGGAGTCTTTGACATATGATGAAATCTTAATTTCATTTTTCCGAGGTGTACGTTGTTAACTCATTATAATTCTCCTTTTTGGGTAGAGTTGTCATTGGTAATTAGTAATGATGATAAATTTGGACTGAATTGCAATGAAATAGTAACTGTACAGGCGTCCATTACAATCGCAGATTTGAAAATAAGTATTTGTTTATGATGTACCTTTTTCCTCCAAGTTATTCACTTGATACTTTACTTATCTTTGCTCATCTTAGCTTGATACTCTGACGTACCTTATCTTGGATGAAAATCTGTCCGGCAGAATAAACTGTATTTCCTTCTTTTCAAGGCAAAAAACAAACGTCAGCGTGAAACGAAGTGATGTTGGCAGGTTTTAGGGAGTGTACCGCTTTGAGCGATGCCTAACCAAAACAGTGTCATAAAATTTTTTTTATCAATACGATTAAAGGAAATGGGTTAAGAAAAAAAAATTGTATTAATGTCCATAATTTTATCGTCTCAACGACATCAGGTAGTGTTACTTTTACGACATTAAGAATATGTTGCTTCTGGTCCCTAAATTTATGAAAGGGGGAAATTCACGTGTTACCCTTCGCTTTACTGAGTAATTTTCATATTTTTCCTACTTATACATTTTGTGAACTCTGCGTTTCGTGGCATAAAGTTCAGGGTATTTGGATTTCATGTTAAAATGGCGGATTCTTAATAGTTTTTCGGAATGAAATGAGAAAGATAGTTAATTAGAAAAAGGATGGACATAATATGGATTACAAATAAAAGGGTGTAGCATAAATAAAAAGTTGCATAGAAACGTGATGATTCGTGCAATAAGTGTCCATAGTCGAAATATGCTTTCTTCCCATGGTGACGATCTGAAATTTTGATTTTGGTGAAAAATATTTTTATTCTCGTTTATTTTAATTAATTGTGATATATCTCCTTCCTAAAGCTAAAATAATACATGAGTTAATTGAGTTTATATTTTGGTAATGTTTTCCCCTAATTACTTTTAGAATTTTCAGGGCATGTAACCAGTCTTGTCTTAATTCGTTTTTGACCATTGTTGAAAGTATATTTTGCTCCATATCGCATTTGAAGCAAGAGAAACAATTTTTATTTTCTCATCAATGTGTGTACATGCAAAAGTGACTTTGACTTTTGTTAATTCGCGCCATGAGGTTTGCAGAGAGAGTTCAATTGTGATGGATATGCTATTTCCTTTCACGTATTTATCTCTCTTGCGCTGGAAAACATTTTCAGCATCGTGAGCTGAAAGAGCTACATATATTCCCCATACCATTTGCACTTAGATCGGTTTTTAAAATGTTGCTGTTTAGGTGTACAGCAAGAAATTGGTTTAAAACATAGGGCAAATTGACTGAGAACTGTGAAGCATTTATCCTGAAGAGGTATTGCTTCGTTTACATCCGAAGGAAATTTGTTGAATTGCTTTACATTTTATTCAGTCAAAAACTTAAATTGCATATTTTTACACGGTCGATGTGCTTTTTTACCGGCAAATATGTAGTGCAATCTAAATTTATGAATTCATTACTGAAAGTAGTTGTGAATGGTTGCCGACTTCGGTTCATGATGATCTTCTCTGATGTATGTGTAGAACGTGAATAATAATGGGGTGTATAATAATGAAATAATGCCACCAAATGTAATGTTTTATTCATTTTGCATTAAGTTACCTCAGAAATAGCGGAATTTTGTCAAAGTAGATGTTTAGACTTGAGTGAGTGGAGCATTGCTGTTTATTATGTTATTGACGACAGTTATTTTTAAATTGTAGTGGCTGTGAAAACATAAACTGAACTTTCGGATCCTTGAGGGCAGGAGTCGCCTGCGAATCACTCTCCTGAGATTTTCTCTGACTCCGCGCATGCCTTTGAGGCCCCATCGTCAACGAGATTCGTGAATGAGCAGATATTTCTTTTTTATGATCGCGCAGAAATTATTTTAACCCATCAATAAACGCAATCGAGCCGAATGAGCACATTAGGTGAATGCCAAGCATTCGGCTCGGCTAGCCTTAACCCGACAGGGCATGTGCGAGTAACGGCCGCGTTATAAAACTGCCGCAAGCGGATTTCGTCTCGACTGCGTAAGGGACGAATATGTTTCATCACCGCCACCACCAACGTTTCCGGCGGCAATTGCGCGCCGTTTTACATCTGCAACCGCCTAAAAGCGTCGTGCGGTGGGCAATTTGTTTTGTCGGGCCGAAAGACGAGGGTATTTAAGCACGCTCACGGCGGAAGACGAGATGTGGAAATGAGGAGGAATTTTCTGCCTCGCAAGTGCGCAGATCGGTGGCGGCCCTGAATTCGGAAATCGCGATGGGTAATTACGGATCTTCCCGTGCTCCCTTATACCCTGGGGATGCTCTCCGCCACTAACCCACCTTTCCACCCCTTCTCTCACTCCCCTCCTGGCTTAATTTGCGCCGGAATCCCTCCACCGGCTCTACGCCGCTGTCGAGAGAGGTTCCGCAGGGGACATGTCGGTGGTGGTGTTTAAGTGGAGAAGGGTTCCTAGCTAGTTTCTCGCTCGGTAGTTTCGTTGCCGGGGGTGACGCGGATCGGAAACACCCACATCCCACCGAAAACAACAAGCTAGCGTTTGTGTCTTACAAGCGACCCCTTTCCTTCTCCCCCCACATCCAGAGGGAAGGAAAAGAGGGAAAAAAATGACTGAGGGAACCTGGCGATTCTCCAACTGGTCGGACCAATGGGGTGGGCGGATTCACAACCGTTGGTCGACGCGACCTCTCCCCTCTCGTTCCTCCGGGGGAGGAAAAAAAAAGGTCCTTCCTACGCGCTCTCCGTGGAGGCTTCGTCGCAGGAGCCGGGGTTCGTGTTGGAGGGCCCGAGGAGTGGTGAATCGCAAACGGTGGAGGTGGGCCCGCTGGGAGTGTTCCCTTCCCTCCCTCCTCGCCCACTCGCTCGGGAAACCCGGCAGTCGCCTTCCCGGAGGGTCGCATAAATAAAAAGAAAAATAAAATCACGCTCACGCAGCGGGCGCCGCGAGACAAGAGATCTATCTTTGGTCCCCCACTGAACTTTTGGCCTACTCTCGCCCTCTCCTCACGCCCTTCCCCGTCCCAATGTCAAGGCTCGCTCAGCCCAAGTCGAACGGATCGGATTCCACGGGAAAGATCATCGCCCACCCTTCATAATTCGGTTTTCGAGGTGTTGCATTTCCATCGAAGCCGAGGCGAATTTGACGGAAGGACGGGCTCTCGTTTTTTTTTTGCATTCCTCACGGCGCCTGTGCGAGCAGGGATTCTTCTTATTAGAGGTGAGCTGTCAAGAAATTCCTTCCGGACGACCCAGTTCTCAAGGTTATCGGATATGTCAGTGTCACTGACCTTGTCTATTTGGGAAGAGCTCAATACTGAAATGCGTCAGAGGCGAATCTCTTTAATCCTCCTGGGAATAGCCGTTGGCTGAAGTCGAAGGTGATATCATCATTGGGCATAAATTTTCTTCGTGATATGTCGATCATGTAAGGCAATGCTGTGATAACTCACAAGTCATCGTTTGAATTAGTTAAAACCACGTGGATAATAGTTGTACACCGGCATTATTGGCTAGAAAAAATCTTCTGGAGTAATTCATTGTATGCATATGGATTGGCCATGCACATGGTATTGAATCAAAGAATACTTTATCTTACATTGCATAATTCACCACCAGAAATAGCTGAAATAATTCCTCTTCCAATTAAATATACCTACATGTTTCGTTTGATCAGTTCTGCGTACATAGAAAAATGGTGATTTTTAAATAATGAGTCATTACACTGAGCGGTTTGAACACTTTGGGCATACCTGTAGATAATTCGGCTGAAAGTTTTGAGATTTAAGAAGTAATCGGAAAAACATTGCCTACATGCTCTTGTTATTAATCTGTAAATGAAAACAGGTAAGCCGATTTGATAGAAGAATAGATAACACTCGTGAAGCAGATTTTTGTTGTCAAAAAAAATGGTGAACTTTATTTTCCAATTTCTGGGGAACATTTGATTTCGTTTCGTCATACTTTCTGGGGTTTTGGATGAAAGATATTGATTGTTGTGTTCCAAATAGATTTAATACGTCCAAATGTATTACTGCCTCATTCGTTCACGATTTTATCAACGAGATTTTTTTACGCGTTATATTATGCCTCTATGAAAAACATTAAGGAAGAGAGCATTTACTTAAAACAATATGATTTTTGCGATAAATTCCAAGAGGAATAAAAGTTAAATGAATTAATAAAAGTTAAATTAATAAAAGTTCATTAATTTTGGTTTATTACGATCGATGATATTCTTGTCTAGTCACGATTATGGAGCCATATACCTGGGTGCTAAAAAATATGCTATTATATTTCAAGGATAGTTTTTTAAACTAACTATTTTTGAACAAACTATGTGAGCCCTTGATTTATAGATGAAAAAGGCTGAGAAATGAATTAATGGCCAACCTTGAATGCCAAAATATGTACACTAGACGAGTTGAGGGTGACACTACTTGGGCCAGTTTTTAATCGGGGAAGGTTTTTTGGCGAAAAAGGAATAGGATCGTGCTTGAATTCGAGATAAATCTATGAAGAATAATACGAAAACACGGACTAAGAAAAAGGAAACGAGAAGAGATTTCAAGTCTTCAAGAATGGACTTTAGGTTCCGATGGGAAGGGTGGTAATAGATAATCGAAGACCGTGCCCAGAATGAAAATCTAGAGCCAATATGCCAAGGCAATGAAGGATTGAATGATATACAGTAATATGAATTAATGTGCTTTAATATAAGTACGTAGCGAATATGCATAAATAAAATATAAAAATTAGTTTGTGAATCATTATGAACAAATACTTCATTGTGAAAATAACCATTCCATTCTCCAGTATTCCACTGATTAAATATGTAACCTGGGTCTATCCCTGCTGTAACTAGGTCCAGAGGCATGTGACTCTATTATCTAAAATGTTTCCATGCAAAGTCCTAGTTGCATGCCAAGAGTGCATGTTTGGTGATCTTCACCCCCTTCCACATTCTCTCACGGTGGCTTTCAGGACATTGTATTGATGTAGATATGTGGAGAATCTGTTGAATCCTGGTGGAAATATTTTTGTTGCGAAAAATCGGTTAAGGCGAAGAATTATGTTTCGAATGTATTCGTAATAAAAGTGTTCCTTCACCCTCATCAGGGTTAAGCGACCTAGCTGGTGTATCCATGGCTCGATGAAGGGATCGGGTCGCCCATTTGTTCCAACCAAGGAGAGAGAATGTGCCGTGGAAACATTAAAAATATGTCACACACTAATAAAATTTCTGGTGTCAAACTGGAAATAAGGATCGTCAGCTCAGTCGAAACAATTATTGAATTGGTATCATTTTAGACTTAATGCGTCTAGTATCTGATGAAAAACCTTTAGGAGACTGATAAGTTTAATAATTGCAGCTAAAAATATCTCGATGCCTGTCAAATTTAAGTGCTCTCTACCAAGAACTCAAGGGGGGACCAGTATTCTACTCGCTGCCGCTTTTAGTAATTGATATTCGGATCCCCGGGATGAGCATCCGATGTTATAGCCATCACTTCAATCCTATTGATTGTTGATTAGAGCGTATTAGCCATTTACGGGTTGTGATTATGTAAACGGACCAATGACAACAATGAAGGAGAGATCAGTGAAATGTGAAATGGAATGTCATAATTATTAGCAACGTGAACTGACCTGGGTTGATTCCTATTTAATTCTAAAAACAGCTCCCGGTGATAATTTGTCATTACATAACAATGATAAACCCGCAGCAAATATATTAATGACCTAGAATTGTTATATTCGACCAGTTTTCGCTTTTCTTCCTATTTTAGGATAAGTATTGGTTTAGTAGCTATCAATCGAAGGTGGGCTTTTAAAAACTCAATAGGAGTAAAGTGGTAGTTGTGGTAATGTTCAAGTAGATGCTACTAATTTTGGTTAATCGTCAGTTTTTCAGAATTTTTTGGGTCAAAGAGGAATCAGCCCAAGCAGTTACTCTTTATAACTGTAAAGAGATGCTCACTGTCGAATGAAAAGAATTATGTGCCATTTTTGCCATTAATTTCCCTCAGCGACCTCCATCGCCTTAATTTGGACCGATCCACGTATGTAATCATCCTGTCCGAAATCCATGCAAATTTTCTGTAGACATGATAGGAAAAATGGCAGTCGGTTATGTTTTTTTTTCCGCGGGGGAATGGTTGGCGGTCACTCAAAAATCTTCCTCACTCTTCTCTCCACCGAAGCGAATCCATATTTCTTGTCCCGCCTCCCAAGAGAGGAGGGACGCACTTCTCTCCCCCCCCCCCCTCTTTCGCATCGCTCGAAACCTCCACACCCAAGATTCTCTGCCCCGCCTTCCCGTCGTCTTATCTACATCTCGGGCATTCTCCCAAGAAGGCGCACCAGATACAAAGGCGGAAAGAAAAATGAGGCGGATTGAAATCAAAGTCTGGGGAATTGCCGGTGTTCACCTTACTTGGGGATGGAAATGTTGGGGAAGTGCCCTCGGCCCGGGCCTTGCGAATAACGTCAATGAGCTCCCGCCAAAACAAACGAGGATTGAAGCGTGGATTTCCTTACAAAAGTCCTTGCCTCTTCAACCCATATAACACGAATATGCCATTTATTTTGTTAATTAGGAGCTGAGCTATAAATTTTAATTACTACTTAATCCTTCATTATCTTTACCTCAGTGCTTTGAGTTGTCTAACAAGTCAATTAAGAGTCACCTCCTGTGTACATCTACGTAACACCCTGCGAGTCACCATGAGGGTGTGTGGCAGGGGGTGAAAATCAACAATCATACACTATTGACATGCAACAAGAATACTAGATGGAGACATGCTAGATACATCTACATAATACCCTGCAAGCCACCACAAGGGAGTGTGGCAGGGGGTGATTGCTCACCAAACATGCACTAGATAATAGGGTCACATGCAGCTAGATGGTTAGTATCTACACAGTAATAATGGGATTGGTTGTTAATACATCCATAATGCACTACAGACTACTCTAACAATATTTCACATACCTATTCCTTTGCTATGCTGCCTATTGTGCTCTCCTGTGGTACGCGGGAAAAAAATTTTAATCTAGCGGTGTAGAGTAATGGGATGTCATAGACGACGCTATATCTGCAGGATACCCTGAAAGCTACCATAAATGTGTGTGGTAGAGAGTTTACCTAATCATCATGCATAATGAGGACCAGTAGCTATACTTAAGTCGAATTATAACAATAAAAAAAAATTAAACGCAAGCATGCATAAATGTTATGTTAGTTGGGTTATCTAAATGCATTTATAACTACCTAGGCTATCTATCGATCCGTTATACAGTTCGTTATTTAGACCTACCTCGTAAAAACCCCGCCGTCACACTTGCTCATTAACGTCTTGATAAATACCAATCTACAATTAGATTACCTATAGAGTTCGCTACTGGTTAGTGACCCGTCGCCTAAGAGTCTTTAACCAGTACGCGATCGGTTTTCCATGTTTCAGCAGCAGGACACCTGGACTACCAGTTACTGACCCTTCTAGAGGCTGTCAATTATTTTTCAGACCTAGGTAATACTATTTTTAAGGCACTACCACTACTAGCAGGAGCTTGAAAGACTCTTATAACGTTCGGTATCAGGATACAAACTTAGCATCAAATTGATACAGCAGCTCTGCAGCTACTGAAAGTCTACAGTTATGTTCGTGTCAGTTTATGTGTATATTCAGAAATGCCTTCTTTCCCTTTTTTATTTTAGTATGTTAGTACAGAGCCACATTCTCCTCAATAAAGTTAGAAGCCATTTTACTGCTAAGAAAAGAAATGAAGTGCGTAAGCCAGCTGACGGCCAATGCAAATTTGGCCTCTTTTCTGGCCACTCTTCAAGTGCCACTCTAAATCAGCAACTATTCGTGATTAGTAATGGAAGTCAGGAACCAGTTTACTTTATGTTGAGTAGCTCCGTGCGCAAAAGGCCTACGCAACAATATATGCATATTGTTTTTCCTACCACAGTAGGAAAAACAATATGCATATACTTAGTGGGTGCACATAATTTTTTTAAGGTAAATTCTTTTTTTTGCATTGCGTTTAGTAAAAGTTTTGCATTTAAAAGTGGTGATATTTTGGAATTTTTGCCTGGTACACGGAATACCATACATTTTTAATGATTGCCGATTTTTGTTTAAAAACTTTGAATTTATAGCATGCTAAGATCAAAAACATGGATTTAGTTTATGTTACCTCGCAAAGTTTTTTTGAAATTATCCATGAGATCTTCGGTGACATTCTTGAAAAGCGAATATATATCATTATTTGACGATATAAATATTATTTATATTTTAATATAAAGAATATTCCATACCTAATTATTTATAAAGTTAGTGAAGTTTGAGTTTATTCGTTCTTCATCGTCACAATCATCAGTCCTAAGATTGGTTTGACGCAGCACTCCACTCAACATTCCTAATGATTTAGCTTCTTCATATTTGTTTTCTCTTTCACATTCTTCATTATTTCCTCCATATGAAGCCTACGTTCGCCATTCTCTCCGTTCGCTTTTTCCGTCGTTTATTTTCTACATTAGACTATCATGTCTCGAGACATGGCTGATTAGGTTTAACTGTCTTCTCCTTAAAGTTTTCATCAGACTTCTATTTGCTTCTACTCTTGTAAGGACTCATTTTTTATTCCGTTGATCCATTTTATCTTCATCATTCTTCTCCATTTTTGGAATGCCTCCAACGTTGATTTCTTGACGGCTTTTATCGTCCATGCCTCACTACCATTACATACTTAAGAGGTAAGTTCTTATAAAGTTCTTCCTTCCTTACAAGATTATCGAGAATTTCTATATTTGTAAGTATCTCTTCTTTTGGTAGAATGCTATCTTCGCCTAGGCTTATCTGCTGACTCCTTCTTCTTGCTTCCTCTGTCGTTGTTTACTCGGCTTCCCAGATAGTAATACCTCTTCAAGTTTTTGTTTCCTTGTTCTAACTTTGATCTTATCTCTTTCTGTGTACCTCTTATCTCCTTCTGTATATCTCTTCTGTATTCTGTATTCTCTTATCGCCTTGGCATTCTTTTTATTGACCATTGAGCGTATGGTTGAAAGAAAACTAAGATAATGGCATGCAATACAAGAGAAGAGGCTATGGGGGAACATTTATTTTTTCCTCGATCAAAACTTTCAATTTTTACCAAGAATGGAAATTATGTCATTCCACGAATGGCATAATTCAAACTGCGTAGTTCATTAAGTCGCGCGAAACAGCTTTGAGCAATATCGCACTGATACAAATGGAATTCGGAAGAGCCTCTTAAATTTAAGTTGCCTGCGTGGTACTATTTTCATATTTAATTCATCTGAAAGTAACACATATACTTTTCAGCATAAGGTATATAATACCGAGGATATTGTACAAAAACAGTGTCAATGAAGATACCCGTGATGTAATGGTAGGAGTTAAAGATTAAATTGAATAAAAATTTTTGTCTTATACTGAAGCCATTTTGCCTTCGGGTTGCTCTAAAGAGGGTAGGCCAAAAAAACTATTATTTTAAAAATAAATTTTTTTAGAAGTGATAAATGGGATCGAATACTCTGAGCTCCTTTTCCTACGAAACACTTTTATTTTAGCCTATGAAGATGATTACTGTGAGTTTTGCACCATATAACTGCATTCTGAAGATATTCAATTATCCAAACATTGTAATGTTTTAAAGTGGCCATTTTTCCTAATATTTCTTACTTTCCACACGTTCGAAGATCCAACTGGTGTTGAGTAGAACTCTATGGAGGATAGTATGATGTTCCCGAGAGAGCAACGTAACAACCATTTCCTTAAAGGGATCTGATCCAGAACTCGCCAATCTGGTTTTTATCGTTGTGTCTCGAGTCCTTCCTACTCATTAATCTCTGCGTTCTTAGTTGGAATCTCCATGCGATATGTACCATGTTGCCCCCTTAGGTCTTTTGTAATTCTACATTCTTTTTCTGCATGTGCTTGGTATACCTGAACATAGTGGCATAATGGTACAGAAATGTTTCATTGATAACTACGGTTATTATAATTTTCATTATTTTCTGATGGATAATTTTTCTAGATTTGATTGGAATTCCGTATGGAATTTTAATATGTAAAAATTCCATGCCCATCGCATCCTAGGCGGCTTCATTTTGGTGACTTTCATATTATTCTATTGCGCCGGTTTTGTATTTGTATTCCTTGCCTGCGTTGTAATAAGTATCTTTATATTGTCCTTTCAAATGCGCGTTGCGTTTATGTCAACATTTTCGTGTTCATTTAAGCCTCCTTTTTGTCTTTGAGAGTCATTTAAAAAAAGAGTATAGAATTGAATCTAATATCTGACCATTTTCATTTTCTATTCTAACAGACAAGCCTTCTGCACGAGGAGGAAAAGAAAATATTGTCCGCTCTGGAAGGTGCTTTATTATGGGAAACGGCAATTGAGAAACCATTGCCATCTGCTACGGAACTGCGCTTTAGCATGATTCTGCCGAATGTAAGTATCAGCAATTTGATTTGATTCAGTCATCTGACTGAGATATTTAAAAAACTTTTATTATCAGCATCGGAAATATAAAGCCCAACTTTAGCGAAAACATAGCTCAATATTGTAATTATTTCATTCGATTAGGCCTTATAGATGATATTTTTCTTTATAATCATGTTATTTGCAAGCATCATGTATAGAAGAATATAACGAAAAGCTGAGGAGTTCCTGGATGAGGACCAATTTGGGTTCAGAAAAAAAAGGGCACAAGAGAAGTGAATTTGGCCCTCGGGCTTCTTATAGAGAAGAATCTACCGTCGTTTGATGCATTTGTAGATTTGGAGAAGGCGTTTGACAACGTGGATTGGAACTTGATGCTAAGGATTCTGAAAGAAATTGGAGTATAAACAATGAACGAAGAGTTATCGACAGACATCTGGAGCATTCTACCATATGGCAGCGAAGCATGGACAATAACATCAGCAGATAAGTCCAGGCTGGAAGCAGTTGAAATGTGGTGCTACCGAAGAATGATGAAGATAAAATGGATCGATCGAGTGACAAACGAAGAAGTCTTAAAGGAGTGGGAGAGAAGAGATGTCTACTGAAAACCTTAAAAAGAAGACGGGACATCTTAAGATACGATGGCCTGATGAACACAATAGTCGAGGGAAAATTGAACGGGAAGAATGGAAAAGGCAGGCCTCGTATAAGGTATATGGAGAAAGCTATGAAAGATGTAAAAGAGAGGAGCTACGTCAATATGAAGAGGTTGGCCGATAGAAGAATTGAGTGAAGGGCTGCGTCAAACCAATCCTGGGATTGTTGACCGATGATAATGACTATCTCAAATGGAAAATTTTCTTACTATCTCAAATCCACAAGAAGGGATTTATCGGAAACCTTAAATTCAGACATTTACTAATATTTCTACGATGTAGCTCAAAATGGAGGTACTCGACAGTGAACACATTCATGAGAGAATGAAAAGTTATTCGCAAGGGCTCGAGCCCCGATAACCAGGGTCCTTATTCTCGTTCTGAACCTCTAGTGGTATCCAAGGGATAACATAGGTTTTTCGGGACTCACGTTAACTTTTTGTAAACATTCTAATGAGGAAATCAATGAAACGCAACCTCGGTTTCGTTGCTGGGGAGATAACCGAGGTTGCGTTTCAAACGAGAATACGGGCCCAGGTATCGCGCTGCATGATTTAACTTTTAAGGTCATGATAAATCAGATGTTAAGGTCGCCACGGAACCTTAACTGGCCAAATCACTCTGCGTAATTATAAATCCACTAAGAAGGTCACCTCGTTTGTTTAACTGGCATGTCACATTGGGGAATCGGGGTTCAATTACTCGCCTTCGTGATTAATATTTTCGCAGCGATATTCAAGTTAATTTGTGATGTATTTATTTAAATATTATTCCATACGTTTTTCCTGCTTTACATCACTTATATTTGTTCAAAAATGCCCAAGACTTTGCATCCATTTTAACTAATTTGACCTTCCACCTTCTGACCAATGAAGAATAACTTGTCATTTTAAAATTACGATAAGCGTATCTACATTTTTTTATCAGACATCTTAGGATGTTTATGCAAATGATACCTACAATGACGTCTTATAGCAAGAATAAAGTGATTGGTATAACTCTATGCTAATTTATCACAATCCTGTTTCCTAAGTTTAAACTCAAACCGTCTCTTACTTGGTGAATTCAGGCAATGAATCAACGTCAGATATTTTTGTTCTCTTTAGTCTTGTTCGTTATCCCTGGCAGTGGGAATGTTCCTAAGCCCTTACTATGGCTTTATAAATTCTTACTTCAAGGCCATCTAATTCACATGGTAATAACTTTCACTGGATTGTTAGTTCTTTTTCCCATTGATCTTCAGCAGTGGTTGGTGAAATACACGTGAACACTCTTAAAAGGGTGATAACGTTAGTTTATCACCTTTGAGCGAGTTACATTATACTTTCTTCCCATAAATAAACCTGTTTGTCACCTTCCTAGAAAGGAGATCATATATATTCCTCTCTATTTATGGAGATTACAATAACAGTAATTCAATAAAAACTACCTCAACTTCTTTAACAATGTTTTTAAAGTAGGGTTTGAATTAATTTAGTGTACTTTTATGATTCTTCTGATGCTTCATGCGGAGAAGTAAATGCAAATTGATGTGCTATTTTTTCTCTGGCATTATTACCAATAAAGTGTCCTTTATATCTTGCACAGTTATAAGCACGCAGTATATAAAGTTTGATTCTAAAAAAGTCTTTTGTCACTTGCCTGTTTTTTTCCTTTCATTCAATTATAACATATTAACTCATTATTATGAACTGGATTACTCGTCTATTGATTCCTGGAAAATATCCAAAGACGGTTCTTCTTCTTTTTTATATTCCCATTTTTGGGTTTGTGATGGGATTTTTATGTCCATTCTCGGAAGCCGAGATTTCTTACTAATAGGAATTAAAGATGATGCAATATTCCTCTTTTAATAGCTTTCAACCTTTTAATTTTATGTGGTACTGGTATTAATTTCCTTTGATATTCTTTCACTGGTTTCTAAGGATGCTTAAAATTCATAATTTTCGAAGGGATGCATGTAAGATGAGTTTTATTTCTTCGTGTATGTGACGTTTCGCTTGCCCAGAAAGAAGTCACCGAGTTTATTATTGTACATTCCACTAGAATTCGAATTCCCCCCAATACAGGCAACTGCCCTTTATTTATCTCGTCAAAATATAAACACTGGTAAGAGCAGATTTTTCTGTCCCTGACTAGCTTACCATATAATTTTACAAATCTCCTCCATCGTTCACTTAGCATAGGGCGTGTCAATTCTTTGCAAAGGAAAGGAATTTTTAATCGAGTCCGAACCAAATTTGAGCATAACTACGAATTAGACGGTCATCTTCCGGATTCCTTCACGGCATAAGTCGTGTTTCTTATTTAAGGAGGTGGGATCCATCAAAAGATTGCCTCCCTGTATTAATTCTTTGATCGGAGACGTGCTGCACTAAATTAATAGATAAGGATTTAATGATTAGATATAATCCGTTGCAGTCACATTCCTCCTCGATCGAAGTTGATCCGTCACCTTCTTTGAGGGGCGCCTTAAAATCGACCCGATTCTACCGTAAATATAACGGAGTCCGTTCGTGAGGGGGGAGAGTAGGGAAACCTTTCCTCAGTTTTGGTGAGGAAATTAAAAGAAAAAGAGAAGAGCACAAAACAAAAGAACATCCGACCTGTAGTGGCGGAGTGGCGTAGTTTTCCATCCATTTCCTGCAAACTGGATCAAAAACCTGCCCGACGCCTTCCGCGTTGCTATTTTTTTATTATTCTTTCGTCGCCTCATCGCGACGTCACCGCGTGCCTTTATAGCAACACAAGCGCCCTCTTTCTCCGCTTTTCCCAATGCCGCCCGCCTTCTTGCCGCCTCCATCGGCTCCTCCATTGGTAATAGTGCTCTCTCTCTCTCGCTGTTTCACATTCGCGTGCTGTCTTCTTGCGGTCGACAAGGTTCATGGTGAGGGGGTTGGTCGGTTGTTGCTTTTACTTTTGTCCGAGGAAGTGGGAATAGGATGGCAGGGATCGGGAAAGGAAGAGAGGAATGCAGTGTGATCTTGTGTGTAAGAATGCTGGCTGACCGCTTCGTGTTTACGTTCCAAGTTCGATCCATGTCTGTTTTCTCGTCCCTCGTGTCCAAGTTCAAAAGCTGGAGAACGAAGTCCGAGGTTGCTGCTTTTTTATTGTCTTTGATTAACGAACGGTGAAACTAGCGGAACCAGATGGATATAGCGCCGCAAATTTTCCTCTTTTCTACTCTTTTAAATTAATGCACAACGTTTATCATAAATAATTGCACCTTTTAAGGTTTGTGTCTCTCCAAATCAGCCACCGTTTCTATCTGTTTCGCCTGTTCTATCACTCGTTAGCACCCTCTTCAATCTTTGTATTCAAATGTGCCTTGGTAGCGTCTAATTTTCGGCTTGACGCGAAATGAGAATTCGCCAGCCATCGCAGTAAATGGCGCAGTACTGTATTTGGAATATATGTGCAAGCGCTTTTATAGCCTGCGCTACTACTCCCTTCCTCAGACTAAAGGGTTGAAGTGAGCCGTTATAGTTAACATTGCTAGTTCAAAATATGACCCCTTGTGGTGCATGTTCATGGAATAGACAGCAAACCTACCATGAGCTATACCCTACTGATCAACTGCAGGAAAGCCCACATTGCCACGGGAATTCGTGATGTATAATGTATTCCAATGAGATACTTGTGTATGGAGTTTGTCTTGCCTACAGTATTAAATCAACTCGTTAACCGCATGTGGCAAATTTTACCATATGTCAGACAAACAAGAATATATTGCTCGGTAAGATATTTCACTTTTTTAATGGAGCAGTAGATTCCGGCTTTTAAGCAACTGCTACTGTGAAGATTATATCGTACATACGACCAATCCTGAGACAAAAACGACATCCTTAATCGATGCGGGATTCGAAACCGCGACCTTTGAGATTTCATGCCGATTCTTTGCAGGTAAAAAAAAATATTCGGGTAGTGCCTAAGGTAATTTCCACGCTGTAAATATGAGCAGGTACTTCTAGTAGAGTTTAAGGCTCTAGTGCATTTAAACCATTACATCACCCATAGTTTTGAGTTTCAACATAGTGTGCGAAAAAAACCAAAGAAAAAACTAACTTTGGATGGAGTAGAAGGATATTTTAATACCTCCAATAAACTGCGATTACACTTTAAGAGAGAGAGACTTGAAACGCCCTCGTGAAAGTACATACTTTACGACAGAGCACATCTACACACCGTCTTTTTTCTTTCGCTGCATTTGATTTAGGGAGCACTCTTCGAGGAAATAGGAGGGGTCTGTAGCTTCCTTGCTCCTTACGTCCGCTCCGAAGCTATGGATCATGCTTTGTTTACACCAGCAATAGGTACTGCTCTCGACTGCGAGGCGAATCGATCTAGCATTCCCTATTCCCGGACGATTTAGGGGTTTCATGACGTCTACGAGGCATACCTGTACGCAATAAAACTGGGGACGCGTTTAGTACTCCTTGACTTTAGTACTGGAATAACTCCTGAGATGCGCTGCGGTCAATTTCTTGTTTCTTCGCTCTTCATCGGCGTAAAAATATGCTTTCGAGAGAAGCCTGACTCGACCATAACTTGCGAGGAAAGTGCTAGTCGTTTTGATGAAAGCGAATGAATGGGTGAAGGCAAACACATACAACAGGTGAGTGGCCTGAGCAGTTGGCTGCTTCAGGAGATCACATTAAAACTGCGACCATGTGCATTACTATTGGTTCGGAAGAAAGCGTGATCATATTTCATTCTCTGCTGAGAAATAATTTAATAATGCAATATTAAACGTGCTGTCTACTGCTGGCTACCCGAAAATGGATATAAGCCGGTGAACCTTTTGGAGATGAATATATAAGCCTTAAATAAAAATTATCTCATTTTTTTTACCATTTCTTAGAAAACCTCATAATGCCTTTGTCTCCATGCATCATTATTTTCTCAAAAGATATTATTCTTTGCTATGCTAGATATGTTTAAAGTTTACGAGCGCAAATATTAAACCAGGGAATGCATAACTTGGACGTTGGTAGATACAGGTGCTGAGTTTGAGACTTGAAGTGAAGAACATTTTCTACATCGCCTTTGAAAAACAAACCAAAAATGTAAAATTGCCGAAAGCTCAATCACTTTTATTTACATGCCACCCTTACTCCTCACCCTCCCATTGCCACCCTTATACCTTTTCTCCCGGTCTGAAGCGCCTATTAGTGCGAATACAGACTTGAAAACACACGAAACCATGGTCAGTGAGGCAATAGTTTTAGGTTGATGATTGGATAAACGGGAATACGCAGTGACTCCCTCGAGGGAAGTAATACTGCTTTTAAATTACTCCCAGATCACCTATCCCGAAAAAAGAAGCTGATAAATCGCTCTAAGTGGCCGAGAACATCTTAGCCATCATCCACAACATTGAAGGCGAAGCGATCTTTAAAATAGGACCCTTGCTTGGTTCCCGCATCGTACTCTCTCATTACGCCGGTAGTTAATTAGCTTTTTAAGAGGGTTTTTTGGGAGAGGGAAAGGTGGAAGGGAAGGAAATAGGGATGGAGAAGGCGCACAGGTGGGGGAGAACGATTGGGGCTGCGTCTTGTCCTTGAACCCTTCCTCGTTCTTCTTTCCGCAGGCGCCGCTCTATCCTTCCCCTCGGTCGCCGCGAACACCATCCTCCCCCCCCTCCCCAACCCTCCCGTGCCTCCTCCCATCCCGGCCACCTTCCTCCGGGAGCAAGCATCCCCCTCCATCCGCATCTTCCTCCCGGGACCCCCGCGCGTCTTAGATGCGAGGCCTTTATCCTCTCTTTTATCCTCTCCCCTCCTCTTCTTCTTCCTCAAGAGTCAGTGAACTCGTTAATAATCTCTCTAACCCGTAGTTTCTGTCTCTCTGCCGGCCACTCGCAATCGATTCAATAGCTTCAATGTGTGCCCGCCCCTTCGGGCGACCCTCTTTATCAACTGGACGGAGCGATTGGCGTTCAGATTGAGGACCCGTGGTATTTGGTGGTATTTGCGTAGAGCAAGGGAACTTTTGCGTGGGCCCATGTGGTGAACATCTTCCGGGGAACGGACTGGAGCAGTCGGCGTCGTGGGTGGCGAACCCCATTATGGCGAACCCTAACCGAGCATTTATCGAATTGGCTAACTTAGAGGGTCGCGAATAGGTATGAGTATTTTACTCCCGTGGGGTGGTTGACTTTTTAAAAAAATTACTTTCTTCTTTTCCATTTTCGGTGAAGAACGACCCCTGTTTTGAATACTGAATTCTGAACTCTTTTTTTCACTATAGGTGTTAGAAATAAACTTTAATATTAAACACTACGTGCTATTATTTTGGATGAGATTGATCTTTGACGGCTTCACTTTGTGGAACTGCGACATGAAACAAAAAACAAAATAATCGAACTTTGCTAAATACTGTTTCGTTTTATTTATTATTTTGGCCCAGAAATTTGGCATTGTTGCAAATGATGATTACTACAGGTATGAAATGTAAAGGAGGGTATTGTATTTAGAACTTATTATTTATATCATTAAATCGATTTGAATATTGTTATTGATTTTATGCCAAGCTGCTTTGGCTTTTAAGGCTAATATATTTGAGACAAATTTCTATTATAATATTTACTTCCTCTTTCGACATTACTCCAACCATGGTTCATTTTATTTCTCAACTTTGTTTTGTCTTGAAAGCTGGCATGAAAATCGAACAAGATGCAAAAGATAGGCAAATCTGGCAAAATTTAATGCTAAAATTAAATTGAAGCGTGAGTTATGCCCATTTTATATTTCTCACTTCACTCCACAAAAATACAGTTTTTACAGTATTATAATCCTCACATCAATCCTTTTAAAGCTTCCAGAAATAAGAAGGCAGAGTAGATCTAGCATGTACTAAGGGAAAATGGAATGCTGGTTAAGCAAGAAAGAGGAAGAAAGAGAATAGGGATATGGATTGTATGAAGAGAGGTAGGAAATCGAAAGAGATAAATAGGGTATAGGTGTAGTCGATAGATAAATGAAATGCAAAGTTGAGTAGAGACTTACAATCAAAGCCTATCCTTACCGGTAGATTATCTAGCAGTGCCTTTCAAAAAATGTATGGACTTGGTAATGTTGAGGGTCTCCAATGTCGCTATAAAAACTTGCGATGCCTTTCCCGTTCCGCAAATAATTCTGCGGGTTATTATTACGTAATCAAATGAGAAATGTAAATGAGTACCCCCATCACTTATTATTGAGTATACTTATGGATTGATAGTAAGCATTTATTACCATATGATTCTTGAAGTGACGAAGTGACAGCATTTATCGGACTTCACTTGATTTGGATGGTCTCATGACGACTGTCTTCAATGGAAGGTTAATGGAAATAACTATAAGGATCATTAACAGATGAGATATATAGAGGAAGGAATGCAATATGTGATTAAGTTCTGTGTTAATAGCAAGAGGTTAGCTGATATGTGAGTCTAGTGAAAAATTGCATCAAATTGATCTTCAGATGATTTCCGGTGATTATGATGTTAGTGAAGATTTATTGTCTTGTTCTTGTTGATAATGCCAAATTATCAGCCAGCCTTCCAAGGAATAATGAAGTGTACTCAGTAGCTTAAACATACATTATCGGCATAGTGATCTGTGCCATGGGGATTGTCAATTTTGCATGAATTTCAATCTCAAGTGTCTTAAGAAATGTTCACTCATATTGCACTCATAGTACCACACAAGGAACTTTAATTTATGCGCTTCCATAGTAGCTTCTTAACAGTATAATTAGGTACGTTAAGGTACCCCAACTTTTAATGCTCTATCGCCCACCTAACCTAACTAAATCCTGAGCCTAATCCCATTTGGTATTCCTTCGGAAACATGCCAACTTCCTCTGTTATCTTCTTTCGCTATTAATCCCTTTAGCGCATTAATTTGTTCCGCTGTCTTGGCGATGGTTTTTTTATTTCAAGACCCATGTTTGTCATTTATTATTTTGTACGATGATGCTGTAAAAAATGACTATAAATTACGCTTTCGAAATAAATACCCCTTTACTAGTCGTTGGCTCATGAATTTAACCGGCACGTGTTGATCGAAGGTATACAACTTTTTTTACCTTTATGGTGAGGTAGCCGACGTGTTTTAGGGAATAATACACCTTTGATCCGTTAATGAAAGAGGATGAGTCTTTGGTGTCAAGAGATATCGTCTCCTCTTATCGATCGTTGAAATCTCCAGCACGTGATTCGGCGCTGGTATGTAATTTTTCGGCCTGGCGGATGCATTGAGGAACCCAAGGGATATTTTTGCGGCTGGATTCCGACAGAGTTGTGAATCATCCCAACCCATACGTTCGATTGTTTTCGTTGCTTGATCATTATCTAAACCTCTATCGAAATGAGCAAAAGAAATTTTCAAAGGTGCCGTAAGGCATTTGCAAGTTTGAACTGCGGCCCAGATTTCATCTATCCTATATAAATCAAGCTGTCATCAGGCTCAAAATTTTCGAAAGAAAAACTCTTGGGTGCATTATTACGTGTCATGTGCTCTTCTCTGGAATGATATTGAAGCTTCCAGACTTTGGAGCACTTAATTGTGCTCCAGAGATTTGGATATTTATCTTGCCTAGAATGCGGCGTAGTCTCCTCTTCTTTGTCCAAAACCACAACTTGCTTTTTTAAAGTATTGCTAAGTGTGACTTGCACTAAAATTTTTCGTGGATTTCAAAATCAAGCACCGCAAGACTGGTTATAATTTTGATTATTTCTCTCATAGGTTGACACAAATGGAATTCAAATCTACGGACTTAGGGTTGCCCGGTTGCCACGTTATAGACCTGAGTACGGCGTAGGGCGATATATTCCATTACTCTATTGAGTATCTGAGGTTTTTCTGCATATTAATACAGGATGTTGATGAATAAAAGCCTTTCTACTTAACCAGAGGAAAAGTGCGATGATAGAAGCTGTTTACATTACGAATAACTATTAGATCTCATCTGTGTTTTCAAGTCTGTATCTGCACTTGTAGACGCTTCAGACCGGAAGGATGTACACAGCCCATAGTTAACAGCGATATCGGGATGTTAAAAACATTTTAGTTTCGTTTCAAGTTTACCCCATAACGTTGGCAGACGTTCGCAAGTTAAAAGCATAGAAGGCGTGCAATTTTCATGTACATTTCTGCATCTACATTGAAAGATTATCCTGCTCGCCACCTCTAAGGTTTTTAGCAAGAGGGGCGAATCATCACTAATTATACGCGACATCAACTTCATCTACCTACACGCATTAAGGAACATTATAAAAATATATACCTAATGAAATAGGTGTTGGTTTTGCATGCACAAGTTGGTATGGGTTAGTAGACTGTGCTCATACACTTCAAACTACGTCACCTACATTACACCCACCAAACCTCTTATTATGTTGCCTATCATATTCTTTGAGCGCTAGCGGGAAGAAAATATTTTAAATCTATTGGTACGGCAATTTAGCTCCATGTTCTTTCTTTAGAGGTCGAATTTAGCGTAATACACGTGTGCTCTCAACATATTTATACCGTATTCGGTAAAAAAAATCGGCTTCAAATTTCATATGAAAGCCTCTGGGTGCTGCTAGCTTGAAGATGTTTGTGTTTCGGGTGTCCTAAATTGTTGTCTTGACTAATGGACAAACGCGGCAGGAGGTCCGGAAGACAAACTTCTCCTCAGTTTCAAATTTACGCACAATTATCAGTCTAAATTTTAACCTCGCTATGTGAAAATGATTCCCATCTGAGCTCTTTAATAAATTAGTGACATGAACATTTTCATCATAACGACATTTCACAAGCCTCTTCGATGTACACAACCAAATTCCATGACTAACCTCATGTCTCGCAAGTATGCTATCGGCGTATTTCTGAGGCCTGACGAGTGAAAACTATCATTTCTCTCTTACTTTCTCATCGCATTAACCCTTGCACCCTTTTCACGAAGCATAATCGAAGGTTTGCTAGCCCAGGTATTTTACGGATGTACTTCCTCCCAAAAGGGTCCCACATTTCAGGGTAGCTGTATGTTATTGATTAAGTGTACGCGGGCGCATGCTCTAAATTGGTATTTAGAGTCAAATTACCCATGGGGATTATAATCCTCATTTTAATTTATTTGCATCGATTTCATTTTAAAATGGAAAATGCATGCTCGAATAGTCAGTCTTTTACAGAAAGATTATTGAAATATTAGAAGAAAAACAGTTTTATACCCTTACTCTTTATCGGCGCCCTTACAATAATTATATACGAGCCAGGCGATGACATTGCAATGGCGAATATAAACTATTTACTCTCATAAAGGTTACGTTTTCTGGCGTCACTGTGAAACTACAGTTTTGAAGAAATAAGTACCTAATAGAACTTGGTGTAGTCCACACCCGAATGTATTCATATGGACCCGCGTTTCTGCATGTAGAGTCATTTTCAAGGTGCACAAGTACGACTCGCTTAGCTGTTGTATATATGCGTAATAAACATATAAATAAAGTCGCACGAGGCCTCAAGGTATGGATAAGTTTCCTTTTCATGTCCAGTAATTTCCCTTTTTTTGTATGAATATTGTAGCAGAATATTTCTAATGTTTTATAGCCCTGGAACATTAATTCATGTGAAACCATATCACGTTCATTACGGATTCACATTATTTGCCATTATGATTGCTCTCAAAATTATAAGATGACTATTATAGATCCCTTCTCACCACTCGATAATATTTTCAGTGTTGTACTATCGGAAAACAGGCATGGACTACTTTTTTTCTATATAACTACCGCCCTTTTTTCAGCTGTTACTGCTCATTTTGCTGAGTGAGGAATGAAATGCTCTTGTTTCACCCCAATTATTGGAAATATTATTTGTATCTGAGATTACGTTCTCATTTGATGTGAAAATACCGAGCTCTTTATTGGATTTAACTTCTTCTTTGTGATCATTGGCCCATGATCCGGTACTTTTTTCATGGGCCATACCAATTTTATTTCTAGCGTCAGTAAGGCGCGAGGTAGGTCCCGATTCTCACATCTCGCTTCCTATACCCTCCCTACGATCTCCATCTCCGGCAATGGCCATTCTTCGCCAACACCCACTCTTACCTTCCAATGATTCGAACGAGGGCTCCACCTCCGTTTGCCCGGCGGCGAAAACGAGTCCTCTTGGATGCTGGAGACACCCTCCGACCTTCTCTCTCCCGACCAGGGACGCCCATCGTTTCCCCCTTTTCGCCAACCACTACTCTCGTCGCAGAACGAAGGCGGTGGCCGACGAGGAAGGGTGTATCCTTCCTTAGTGGAGACGTCACAAACATTTTTACAGTTAATCTCTATCCTCAGGGAGAATGCTTTCACACAAGTTTTGAAAAATTAAAGGGGTTCACCCTTGGCAAAAATTTACAGCTGCTGCGTGTCGGGGAAAAATATGCCTGCCAAGCTTTGATATTTTAATTATGTTTCTTGTAACCGGCTCTTCCCGTTTTGTGCTGTGCTGGCGATGAACTATCTTTCAAAACGGAATATTAACCCAATCTGGTATAGACGTCGAAGCCAAAGCTTGAGTTGACAAAGCAAAGAATTGGCCATTCAATTTCTAAGTACCACTAACTCAACTTTTACGTGAATTATTCATCGATACCTGGTATAATCATGATAATATCACTCTTCATGAAGTGATCATGAGTTTGTTATGTATTATATTATGTTTTCAAGTTAATTGATGCAGTATTAATCGATCTGAACGATGCATTTATCTATAATACAATATTTCGATCGGATATACTTTTTCGAAACTTCATGGAAAGAGTGTTTCAAGATATCTCTTTTTAATGGGGTGAGTCTGATATTGTTTTAAGGAGTAACCAAATTTTGAAATTGTAAAAGGAATACATTTCTATTCCATCAATAAGTAGAAGAGGTGGCTTCCATTATAAATATTGCATTCGATTCCCTGTTAGTCACAGCTTTATTGCGATGCCAAAGACGAATAACGACGATAAATTCGATTTAATACCTTGCCATAGATAAGAGATTCCCTTATTAAAAGTGTGGAGAGAGAAATGTACCTTTTGATAAAATTTTCAATTGATCAAATTCAAATTGATCAAAGGTACCTAATTTGAAGCGTGGCTCTGTATGGCTCAGAAACTTAGCCCTTACGGAAGGAGCACGGATGGAAATAATAGCTCTTTGAAATGTGGGTGTGAGATTAACATGTAAGGCTGGGAGGACGAATAAGTGGATGAATGAGAGAATGATAAATACGGGAGGAGAGGAAAGGTATTTGGTCGTAGAAATACGAATATGGCAACTTAAGTGGATGTGGGTCGTTTTGAGAGGTAACGGAATTTTGAGGAGGGCGAGGGAGGGGAGAATGTTTGGTAGGCGCGAAAGGGGAAGGAAAAGATATTGATGCTCTAAGTGGAATGAAGAGGGACAAAAGATGTGAAGGTTCAATGAGAGTTCTTAAATTTGGAAAACATGGATTAGCTATGAGTGTAGGAGACCACAAGCTTCGGTGAAGTTTTGCAGGATGAACCGTATCGACGTTTACCATGATGCCTCCCACCAAACATCATTGGCAATTATAGTTATTTTCTCCCGGTAAGTATGCCAATAGACTTCCCTCGTAGATGTGAGACACGGTAACTTCCATTTTATTTTTTCTCTAGTTTGTTTAAAATATCATAATTATCAGTTTTGGAAATTAAACAATGTATTATTTTAAAGTTAATCATTGGTAATATTATTGTGAGATTCGGTGTAAAAATGAAGTTTACAATTGTGATAAACATTTTGCTGTACTCTAATGGACATTTTACACGAAGCAACAAATTAAACTACTTGAAGCCGCATCAAGTAGCATAAATTGAGTTACCGTAACATTCAACTTTATGTGATATAGTACCTGTTCATCTAGACCTAATGAGGCTGATAACCGTGGCAAAGAAGAATTTTAGCTCCTTACAAGCCCTAGTGCAACGATATGTATGTACATAAGTAACTACTGTTTTTTTAGGAAAATTTCCTTTATTTGAGATTTGTTTCCATTGATTCTATTTTTTCTGTGAACTCTTTTGTGAAAGACTTGCACCCAGAGTGTGATTGCTGATGCAAATTGCTCGGTGTGACATTCTAATGAAATCATTTCGAAAGCCCCTTGGCTGACAATTTACAAAGTACGGTTGTCTTCATTTAAGCACAATAGTGTATTTATTTACATCTTTGATATACATCCACTCTTTACGTGTATTTCACAATAATGCGTTGCGAAAAAACAATATTTATATAAAACATTAAATAACAGGAACATTAAGAAATACAAAATACAGATCAAGTTGTCTCGCAAATATTCACAAATCAAAATTAAGAACAATACTAACCTTAGCATAAACTAATACAGGGAAAAGGTCCAAACACACACAGAATGACTAGAAGTTAGAGAGTTCGCAAAAATTGTTCGCGTTTGACTCCTTGAAGATGCGGAATGGAGGGAAAACGAGTGGAAGGACCTCTGAGTGGCATTTTTTCGAACTGTTACGACTCAACCCGCTCGGAATGGCAAATTTTGAATCGGTTAAAGCTCACAGCTTATGGTAGAATATCATAAAATTCTGAATGGAATGGTACAAATGAGTCATATCATGTTAGTAATTAATATTTCCATGAGGTGTGAAGGAATTTCGCAAGGAATTGGCATAATTTACAAATGCATAAAATGCGTTTGCGGCGTTTGTAAAGGTGATTTGACACTTACCTACATACAAATACGCTCTCCGCAAATAAGTATATATATTACACATAATGCTTTAAAAATAACATAAACGAGAATTTTAACGAAGCAATACATTTTGTATCACTTCTCAGTGGAGATCTTTTGAGATCTACTCTTTGCAGGTCAAGAGATATTTCCTCCATTGGCAGTTAAGAAGAGAATCTATCGAGAAGATATTGCGAATTTATGAAATATTTAAAGTATAAATGTAGTCGCTGATTTGGAACAGTGATCCACTTTTATCTCACTCTTTCAATGATGTTTCATCACGCTGTAGCCCTCGTGTTGCTTTTAAACTCTAGGAACTCCATTGATTGGTGTGCTGGTCAAGAGGTTTCCTGTTACCTGAGTAAAAAATAAAAACGAGCCATTAGATATGTATATGTAAATATTAAAATGCTTGCCTGGGTTAAACGCTTAATTCTCTCACTATACCAAGATCTTTTTACTTCACAAGGACACTACGATGTCATTTTATCGGTTTGTGTGGCGAAATATATTTTTTTAATTTCCTTAAAATTAAAAATCCTAAGTACCATGATGTTAAATACATGGGAAACCAAGTTTTTTAATGCTCATTTTAACTCACTGTATAAGAATCTGTCGGCTAAATCACATATTGAAAATGCTGTCCAAGTATTGGATTTATCACAACTCTCACATGAAAATAACATTGCCCTTATCTTAATATTTGAGGGAACATAAAGTAAATACACTCTTTTGCTATTTTTACACGGAAGGACAGTAAAGTGGTAGTATCATTTATCACATATAAACAGGAGTAATCAGAGCTTTGCTACTCATTAGAGAGGATTATATGCTGAGCCGGATAATAGACCTAGGGAGCGTATAAGAGCCCTACAGTCACCATAAATAGAACTTTAAATGCTCGAGATTTTCATTTCAGTCTTATAAAAGTACTATGAAATGCATCACACTGTCCTTCAATATATTTTTAAGAAAGATTATTAATACACTAGAGATAGAGAAAATATATTTCCACCCTTTTATGCTATGATTACTTCTGCTCTTGAAAATATGGCTGATGCAGAAACCTGAATATGCAACGACATACGATATAACTAATGTGAAATGTCTTTCATCAATGTAATTCGTATATTATAATGATAAGCCCAAAATTAAAATGCACGAATCGTTATATCTCAATGACGTTACTTATTACCTGTAAACTTTCCGTCACTGTGAAATCTGTAGGACCAGGAGGCCGGAGAACAGGATTCGGGCCCCCAGGCAGATTGCATATCTCTACATCTGAAGAATTGGGCATAGAAGTCGAGGTAGTCCTCGAGCTTCTGCTTTGTGTTTTTTCGCGCGGAGAGAACTTCCCCAGTGCGCTCCCGGCGTAGTCTGTGTTCTTCCTATTCCTTGCCCTCCTTCCCCAAGACATCGTGCTCCTGAAAATCGGCCACTTGGTCGAACTCGAACTGGAACTCGCCCAGTCCGGCTTATTCCCCGTGATCCTCTCCACAATCATTCCCACAACCTTCCACTTGACGTCAAACATGAAGAAGATGAAGGCTCCCTGCAGTCCGTTAAGGAGGATGAACGGGTACCACAGCTCCTTTATGTCGGCGAGCGCTGCCACGAACCCGCAGATCCAACTGAGGCCCATTATGGTCGCCAGTTTCACGTACAGGTATAGGCGCGATTTGTCCTTCCCGGAAATGCACGAGGAAGCCTTGTCCGGACGACGGAAAGGTCTCTTCGGGACGATACCGTGGACTTCGGCAGTTTCAGTCGTGGCTTCGCTCTCTGCGACCTTGGAGACACGCTGGTTGCAGAGGGTCTCCTCCTCCATGGCCTTCTTCCTCATGTACCTCCTGCTCTCCTGGTTTTCGTGTATCTTAAACACGGAGCGGGCGAAGAGGCCCGCGTTCGCTAGGAGCAGGATGATGGTCGGGACGGTGAAGAATATGGCCGCCCCGACACTACCGCTCAGCCAGCACATATCCTCCGACGTCCGTCCGTAAGCGGGCTGCACCAGCGACAGAGTGGAGCCGGGGCTGGAGGGCACCATGTCGATCGCGAGGCTCAGCACCGTCAGCACGAGGGGTACTCCCCAGGCGTAGGCCGAGTACCTGGCATGCAGGCGCCTGGAGGAATCCCGGTTGCCGACTCGGTGGTGCCGCGAGGACGAGGAGGAAAACGTGCGCCAGACGTCCACGCTCATCACGTTCATCCAGAAGACGGCAGAGAGGTAGAAGTAGTGTATGACTACCGCAGCGGAGAAACAGATCCAGTGCGCCGCTGGTCCCTCCATTTTGTTTCCGGATAGCAGTACGACAAACTGGAAAAATAGAGTAAAAATGGTTTAAATCTAAAACATTAGTGAGGATTAGATGGATGATAATGGTTCACATCCTTGTTGTATTGAAAATCATTAGCTTAACAAGGTCCAAGATACAACGCGTTTCAATACTTCAATGCATGAATGAGTCAACAGCGATGATGATGGAAAATCCACGTCGAAGACTTGTTCCTTCTCAATGATTTTGATTTTACCTCCCTTTCCCCGCTGGTGTCAGTAATGTTACCGCACAAACACCTACGCCACGGAGTACTATATTCATATATTCAGTGATAACGCCTCAGACTTCATATTCCTTTCTTCCTCTCCAAATACTTGCGACTCATGGACGCACCAAAATAATTCCTGAGGTGCAGAATTGAAATCTATCCCTCTCCCGTCACCTGAATGTACATTTCTTCGCATTATTTTCTGATGAATCTTATGACGCAAAAAACCACTAGTTCAGCATACTTGATGATTTCCCAAGGACTGAAACCATTAGTACGCTAGCAATAAACCATATAAGTTGAAAAGTTACATTGTTTTGTTTCAACTGATTCGAACTTTTAATTTCGGTAAGGAATCGAACCTCGAGGGATTTTGAGTTTTTGCCACCGTCTGTAGTTGAGTGGCTTAATTCGTTTCGCTATCAACTTCCAAAGCTACCGCTAGTGAATTGGTCATTCTTAAGAGGAGGGAAGCACATTGATCCGTTGCCTTATTTTCTCATTGAAATTGAAATTTAGTTTTTGCTTTGAGTATTGCTATTCGTAGGGGCGATTCGGCTCAGAGGTAGTTGGAGATTTATCAATGATTATAATGGTGAATGATATAGTTTTAAGTTAAAAGCCCCCTTTTAGGAGGGAACGTCTCCGCCAACGCTGTCTAGTCAATAACACGAGGAAAAGCCTTTAGTTAGGAGGACGAGGATGTAAGTACCAACTCCGTTCAGTTGGAATTCACTAGGGACTAGTGTATGAGAATTCCAATTATTTTTTTGCAGTTGAATCTCTATTGATATTCGGTCGATCAGCCAGATAATGGCAAGCAAGCATGTCAACTACTTCAGGGCTGTAATGAAGAGAACAAGGATTGCTATGGAAGAATGCGGTCTGTTGCAATACAATTACAGTGGGTAGTGAAAGTAAGAGTGAAAATGCATTCGCTAATGGTTTAATATACTTACGTGAAATACCAAAAAAAAAGACTAAGTGTTATTACAACTCTCGTAGCAGAGAAGCAAATTCTATGTTGCTGCTCAAAGATATAGCGTTGTGTCTACTTGCCTCCGCGTTCTTAACTTGTGTGCAAAAGTTACATCAGCGTGTTCGATAGAAGTCCACAATCCTGATGACGTAAGTGAAAGTAAATTCGGGGACTGCAGGAGCAAGAGGTCATAAGGAAATATCAGATGGTGGTGCCTTAATGACAAAACCCAATTTACCAATATTTTAAAATGGACACCATGACACTGTATATAGAAAAGTGGTCACTTTGTAAACGGCACCAAATATTTTTTATTGTATGACCCGGGTTTTGACACGTGTAGGTGAATAAGTTACCTGACGATGGCATTCAGTGCCGAAACCCGGGTCGTATGGTAAAATATTTTGAGTGAAATTCAGAAAGTGACTGCGTTGTTTTTACAGCGTTATCTGGAAATGGATAAATTATTGAGAAGTTCTTAAGGGTAAGAAGATTAGAACTCAAATAGAGCTGCTGAAATTGAAAGTGAAAAGTGGAGTCAGTTGGATAGAGTAAGGGGAGGAGCTAGGATATTTCTTTCGAAGAGAAATTATTTTGAGTAACCATTCACAGAAATGTTTCAGAGGAAGACTTTCTATCGAAAGGACTTTATCAGGTTAAAGAGTTAAGAAACAAATCCTAAAAATCTTTCTGACGTATGAGCTTAACGGAAAAGTAAATTTGAGCGATGCAAGGCAACTTGTATTGCTTCAACACCTGTAATGTTGCAGGATCGTGGTCTCTGGATTGAAGGCTGCCAGGAGTTGAATTTTTGGAGAACGGGGTTGTTGGTCATGACCCCCGTGAGCTGAAAATCTTTTGAAAGTAAAAGTACGATGAGGATCTTTCCCTGCGTTCATCCGACTCGCAGATTTGACTCCCTCATGCGACATCCGACGCCCTCCTCCTCGCCCCCTGTTCGAATTCACTCTTACTTACTCTTAACTGTTTGAATTCGCCAAATGCTGGCCGAGGCTCGAATTAACTCGGGGGAATGGGGGCCGAATGTATGTTACCCCCGGGTCACCACGCTTGGCGAGGTTACTCCCCGCGCCTTTATCGCACCTCTCGAACTAGGTCGCGGCTGGAAATCGATGTTAGGTGGAATTGTGCCGCATTCAAGTGCAACTATTGCGGTAAAACTGTCGCACGTACTAACAACGCGGAGAGGGAAAGGAAGTGAGTGGGTCCTCAAGGGTGTGTGGGTGAGGGATGTGAGGTGGGTGAAAAAATTATTTTCCCGATCGTCGTTTCATGAATCTCGGAATCATCTCAGGGATAGGAAACGAGATACATCTCAGATCAAACCGAGGAGTTATTGGTCGACTTCCTTGTGGTATTCCTATTCTTCTACCTGCACTCGCAGAGGAAGGTCGCGTGGTGAGAGCTCCCGTCTTGAGTTGTGACTTTCACTTTTTTACCTGGTCGCCAGTAGCAGCTTTAACGTTGCCTAGCTGGGTCCGTAGTTTTAGCTCTAAAATTGTGTCGTCCTAGGCTATCCCCTATTTCATAGTGTAGTGGTGTATTTAGTAGTGAGTGTTTAGTTAGTTAGTAAGTGAGTGTGTTAGTGTGTGAGTTTTCTGTGCCTGCTGTGGCTGTAGTCCCTGCCATCCCGCGAGCGTCTGCCGAGAGTGTGTGCCGATAGCGATAAGTAGAACTAAACCAGTATCTTTATTACTTGTATATACTGAGATAAATACAAATCTTCCACTATTGTTTAACATCGTTGTGGCTATTCCATAGTTAGCGTATTTACGTTTCTTATTTATATTTTATCATCACCATAGTTTTGTTTTTCTAAGTATTTCTCAGTTATAGAACCGTTCATTATAATCTATTGTTAACAATATATTTCTAGACTTCACTCGGCTTTAATTTAACTTTATTCGTTATAGCTACACTGCATTAGTTATTGTTTCATAATATCCGTGCTTCCGTACCGCTGTTTAATCTCCGTGATATATATAGACTTGTTCTCCTACAAGTGAATTTCTAATTTAATATTATCTTATTGTTATTTATTCATAGTCCTGTGTAGAACCGTATAATCCATCCTAACGTGTAAGGTGTAATTTGCACTTGTGTTATTATTCATATACAGTTTATAATAACTCTGTAGTTTGCGTAACTTATTTTAACCTAGTAGATTCATATAGTTGATCTTTTTTATCGCTTATTGTTATTGAACTTAGTTGATAATAGTTTTTTTTAGACATATTTATATTTCCTTGACTAGTGCTTAATCTAGTTCGTCTTTCGTTGATTTTTAGTAGTAGATATTTAATACATTTACTTTAGCTTTATACACATAAATTTTATTTATACATATATAGTTTATACTAACTCTGTAGTTTGCGTAACTTATTTTAACCTAGTAGATTCATATAGTTGATTTTTTTATCGCTTATTGTTATTGAAGTTAGTTGGTGATAGTTTTTTTTAGATATATTTATATTTCCTTGACTAGTGCTTAATCTAGTTCGTCTTTTTCGTTGCTCCTTTAGTAGTAGATATTTAATACATTTACTTTAGCTTTATACACATAAAGTTTTATTTATACATTTATAGTTTATACTATCTCTGCAGTTTGCGTAACTTATTTTTTAACCTAGTAGATTATACAGTTTTTTTTAATCGCTTATTGTCATTGAAATAATTCGGTAATAGTGTTTTTTTTTTATAGATATAATTATATTTCCTAGATTAGTGCTTAATTTAGCTCGTCTTTTTCGTTGCTTCTTTTAGTAGTAGATTTTTAATACATTTACTTTAGCTTTACTGTTGACACTTTTTGCTTCATCTCTTCGTAATCGCTGGTCTTGCGCATCCTACAGCCTACATTCCTCTCGTATACATTCCAGAGTTCCCCCCCCCCCCCCGTGGTTCCCTTCCCAAACCTCAGCCTAACCAAGGTCAACCGTGACCCACCTCCCATCGCGACTCCCTACCGAGCGCTACCCTTGCAACCACTCACCCGTGTAGTTTTTCTACCTGTGTAGTTTACTCCTAGTCCCTGTCCCCTTTGGGTTAATTGTTTTCTGGTGATAATCTGTGGTCTGTATTTGCTTGCTTGCTCGTTTCTTCAAGAGCCTTGTTAGTTATTTATTAGTGTGTAGTAAATAGTAGATTCTTTTACCAGATAGCTCCGCTGCGAGTCTAAGGGAGAGAGATAGTTAGAGTTAGATTAGGATGACTCCCATTAGGTCAATTGTCAACCTCTTCCGTGACTCACCCGATAGCGAGCCCTTGCGGGCTCGAGTCGATGAGCTCGAGAAGACGGTGGATAGTCTTCGCTCTCTCGTGAAACGGCTGGTGACTACGTTGGAACGGTCGAGGGGGAGTGGGGGTCGGCCAAGGCCTTCCGCACGCGTTGGTGCGGGGGCGAGCCCTTACACTGGCGTGGGTTGGAGGGTTGAGGACGTTCCCCGCACACCCGAGCCTCTAGCGGAGCCTACCTCCGAATCCGGGGGAGAGTGGGAAGTGGTCCGTAGGAGGAGTCGTGGGGTCACACTACACAAACGGGGAAATGCAGAGGCAGAGGCTGAGCCTTTCCCCGTTAGTAATAGGTTCGATGGGCTGGCGGAGGTCGGCGCATCGAACGCTCCGCCTCCGGAGACTTCGCCGACTGGGAGTCGGGAGGGAAGGGAGGGAGTATTAGTGATAGGTAGCTCCAATGTCCGCCGAGTAGCGGACTCGATGCGTGCCAGGGCCCGTCGGGAAGGAGGTGGTGAATCCCGAGGGAAAGGTGACGAAGAACGGGTACGTTCCTGGTGTATACCAGGAGGTACGGTGCCCCAGGTGACGAAGGCGTTGAAAGCAACGGTCAGTGCCACTAACTGCTCCAAGCTGCACGTAGTCGCCCATGTCGGCACTAACGACGCCGCGAAACGGGGGTCCGAGGATGTAATGGATTCCGTAAGGGATCTATGCACCGAGTTCCACCGTGTTCGTGGAGGTCTGGGTATCGATATGAGGCTGACTATATGTAGCTTGGTACCTAGGACGGATCGGGGGTCGATGGTTTGGAGCCGAGTTTTAGGCATAAACCGGAGACTCCGTGAAGTCTGTGGGAGCGAGGGAGCTGAGTTTTTGGACCTCGGGCCGGAGCTGGAAACGTGTCGGGTGCCCCTGAATCGCTCGGGTGTCCACTACACGGACGAGGCATCGTCTAAGGTAGCGAGTAGGATACTGGAGCATACACGTAGGGTTTAGCTCAGGTGGTAGCCCAGAGTGCAGGTCAATCCGCGGGGGAAAAATCGTGCAAGAATTTGACAGAACATGCAGAGTAGTTTTAGAAGGTCAGAGAAAAACACATGGAGAGAACGAACATTATAATTCATCAAAGGTAAGAGGTAGACCAAATAGTTTGTCCGTCAAAAAATTATCGAGGAAAATTTTAGTTGGAAAGGAGCACCAAGAGAGAAACAGATTGGAAGAAAAAATTTCAGTGATAGTAGTGAATTGTCGTAGTATAAGAAATAAAGTAGCAGAATTTCACCACCTCATTAAGAGTACTAATGCAGATATAATCGTAGGTACAGAAAGCTGGCTTTCGAAGGACATATCAGATCATGAAGTATTTCCGAAGTGTTTTACAGTATACAGAAAGGATAGAGTAAGCAGAAACGGAGGAGGAGTTTTCATAGCTGTGAAGGACCTGTATGTCAGTAGAAGAGAACTTATTTCAGAGCGAAATGTAGAAAGTATTTGGTGTTCCGTTAAAAGTAAAAGTAGTAACGCAAAAAAGATATATGTAGGTGCATATTACAGGCCACCGGACGCAGACGTCAATTCTATAATAGAGCTAGAGTCAGAGATACGCACATTACTTTCTGGGAAGAATGATAGAGGAATAATAGTAGGCGGAGATTTCAATCTCCCCTCGATAGACTGGAATACGTGTAGTTTCATTGCAGGAGGTAAGGATAAGGAACATTGCGAATCACTGTTGAACACCTTTACGACACATTCTCTACAACAGCTAGTAACAGAGCCGACCAGGGGTAACAACATTCTAGACTTATTAGCAACAAATATACCCGAGAGAGTTCTAAATACAGTTACAGACACAGGAATTAGTGACCATAAAATAGTGCATGCGAAATTTATTGTAGGCGTTGAAAGACATTATAAACCAAGGAGGAGGGTGTACTTATTTGGCAAGGCAAATTACGACGGTATGAAAGAGGAATTAAGGGAAGCGTTTAATGTATTCAGCGAACAAAGCAAAGGATTAAATACAGAGGATTCGTGGAGAGAATTTCTTGAGGTCACCCGTAACGCAGTTCATAAATACATACCAAGTAAATATATTAGTGATAATACAGAGCCAAGGTGGTATAACGCGGAGGTTAGGAAATCACTAAAGCGACAAAGGGTATGCCACGCTAAGATGAAAAATGCCAGACGGGGTCTATCGGTAGAGGAAAAAAATGAGCTAGTTCAAAACTATAAAAAATCGAGAGCATTAGCAAGGAAATCATGTCGGCAAGCGTTATCACATTTCAAGAGCAAGATGTTAGGAGAATATTTAGATAGCAATCCTAAAGCGTTTTGGTCATATGTGAGAGAGCTTCAGGGAAATAAGTCCACAGTGCACACACTTAAAAATGATAAAGGAATCAGAGTCACCAGCAGTGTAGAAAAAGCCAACACTTTAAACACCTTCTTCCAAAGTGTATTCAACTCATCGTCACAAAACGCAGTGGAACCACCGCCGAACACTTTCAGTGAGCAAATGCCCGAAATAAACATTTCATGTCGCGGAATAGAGCAGCAGTTAAAAAGCATAAGTAAAAACAAAGCACCAGGTCCCGATCAAATTCCTTCCAGAGTTTATAAAACATTAGCTTCTGAAATAGCCCCCTATCTAGAAATAATATTCAATAAAACACTAAAGAACCACACAGTACCCAAGGATTGGAAAGTAGCTAACATTACACCTATATTTAAAAGCGGTGATAGGGAAGAACCTAGTAACTACAGACCCATTTCACTCACGTCAATCTCTTGTAAGATATTTGAGCACATAGTAGTCAGTTCGATCATGGGGCATTTGGATAGTCAGGGATTACTCATAAACAGCCAGCATGGGTTCCGGAAAGGTAGATCTTGCGAGACACAATTAGCTTTATTCGTACACGATATTTTAGTCCACGGCGAAAGCAGTACTGAAGTTGATGCGATATTTTTAGATTTTAAAAAGGCTTTCGATAAAGTTCCTCATGACAAATTAATCTTGAAGTTAGAGAGTTTTGGTATAAATAAAGACGTTGTATGTTGGGTAAAAGAATTCTTAAGTGGGCGAGAGCAGAGGGTTGTCATAGATGGTATCATGTCGGACACAATCGAAGTCACATCGGGAGTTCCCCAGGGTAGCGTAGTAGGTCCGCTTCTATTTCTTTTATACATAAACGATTTGGGTACCGTAGTTAGTAGTAACCTTAGACTTTTTGCAGACGATGCGGTGGTGTACAGGGGTATATCAAACGAAGAGGACATGAAATCACTTAGCAAGGATTTAGATGCAATTGAAGAGTGGTGCGACAAATGGCAGTTAGAACTCAACCTTAAAAAGTGTGTAGCTATCAATTTTTGGAGGAGGAATAATTCGATAGAGCGATCCTATAGAATTAATAACACGAAGATCGAAAACGTTGAAACCGTAAGATATTTAGGTGTAACAATCACTAAAGATTTATCGTGGGGAAGACACATAAGGGAAATATGCGGCCGAGCGAAGAGAAAGCTAGGATTTATAAAAAGAGTACTTGGGAAATGTGATGAGAAGACAAAAGAGCGATGCTACTTTTCACTAGTTAGGCCCCACCTTGAGTATGCAGCCAGTGTATGGGATCCTAATGAATTAGGTTTGATGAGAGAACTAGACAGTGTGCAGCGTAGAGCAGCTAGGTTCGTCAAAAGGTGTTACGATAGGTTGAGTAGTGTATCAGAATTAATACAAGAATTAGGGTGGGAATCATTATCAGAGCGTAGATTAAAGTTCAGATTTAATCTATTGCAGAAATTTCAATCGGATAGCTTTACTGAAGATGTTAGGCACATATTGAAAACACCAGCGTATTATGCTAGATTCGACCAGATAAATAAGATTAGAGAGATAGATTGTCGTACAGATAGATTCAAAATGGCATTTTTCCCCCGTACTATAAGAGAACAGAATAGGCAGCATAGGAAAGGGATAGGTAGGGGAAATATTTTAGAGTATTCTGTAGTGCATGATGCATGTATTAACCCCTCAAATACTATAGATACTAACAATCTAGTTGCATGAGACCCTTTAGTTGCTTGCTTGCATGCTAGTAGTGAATGCTTGGTGACCTTCACCCCCTGCCACACACCCTCGCGGTGGCTTGCAGGGTATCGTGTAGATGTAGATGTAGATGTAGATGTAGATGGTATTTCCCAAAGTTGTACATGTTGTTTTTATTAGTAAATAATTTGCCGATGAATATAGGTATAAATTGAAAAGAAATATTATAAACAATTCTAAAAATTCCCATGCGGTAGGATCAACATATCGTTCATGTATTGCCCTTATTTAGTTTCTCATACGTCCTACCTCTTATAAGTATAAATTCGCATGAGGTGAATGTGTGGAATGCAGTTTTGTCATATATAAAACAACGAAAGCATGCCAGCCAGATCGTTTGTCTGATGTATCTCCGACTTCTATCTGTTCATACCTTATTTATTTTCACTTTAAAGTTATTTTACTATTTCAGGAAATATCATCGTTATGACCTCTTGAGATGTCTTAGCCACACGAAAATTATGTTGTTAGATTACAACTAAGGCATATTTCATTTTATGCCCCCTTCTCCCGATTATTGTTCCAAAATCCTTTAGAGAATATTTTTAATAAATGTATTTTTTGTGTGATTACTCGTGCAATGCAGGTCTTCTGGACTGTTCAGCTCTTTTTACAGCGATAATTACTTATATTTCCTTCCATTGTGCCAACTTACAGCAAAGTTGGACTGACACCGTTGTCTCACTGAAAAACTTCATTTTGTAAATGGTAACTTACATTTACCTTCACAGGGAGAGTTGCATAAAGTGGACTTAATCGTTTTTATAGTACTCTTATATTTCTACAATATTTGGAACATTTTTCGCTATCTACTTATTTTAGAAAGTGTGTAGTGTCGAAAACTGAAACTTTAGAAAATATTATTCTTATATAATGGGTATCTCTCCATGTGATTTCAGTCATAAATATATGTATGATATGACTATATTTATGAGGCAATTTCAAGTCTTGATCATTTTCATGGAATATTTCAGGGGTGATACTTTTATCCCAGAATCCGAAATAGAGGATGGAATCGTTGATTAATATAGTGGTGGTGGTAGTAGTTAGGGTGGTAGAAGGTAGGGGTAGACCAACAGCTGAATTTATTTGAGCCATATTGGGACATGAGGGTAATTGAACTATATTTTTTCGGGGAACAGAGGAAGGGTGGAGAGAAACTTGGCATTAGCTTGCCCTTAACAAAAAGCGCCGAGGAGACGATGGTTCAACGCCCCATCCAACAGATGGAGTACTGCACTCGTTGTGCTCTCCATACAGTACTCAAGTAGAGTCCGGTATTCCAATCAAAATTATCTCCTTGGCCGGGATCCGAACCTGAGCCTTCGGGATGGTAAGCCAGTAGTACTGTAGCCGTTACATCAACCTGACACCCTGAATGAGAGAGACAATGAGGGAATCCGTATCTACGTAGGGGCGACCATGATACTGACCTGTGCCAACAGCAGTGCCCAAGATAGAGCCAGCAAATTTCTCCCCGGAAGATTCCTCAGCTTCGGGACGAAGGAGTATATGATGATGTGGATGATGAGGAAAAATACAGAAAGCGACATGCACGTCATCATCAAGTAACCCTGGATGACGGAGTGGATATCCGGGGGAGGCGAGGCTGCTTCGGTCATGTTACCTCCTTCGCCTCCTGGATCTCTGCCCGAGGAATTTCCACCGTCGGAAGTCGCGTCCCAAGGATACGCCTCCGAAGTATGCTCAACTTTGGCCTTGAAGGGAATGGAATTCGTTTAGCAGGAATGATATCAGATCGGAATTCTAAGAGTAATTTTTGTCTCAGTTACTTTCGTCATTCTCGTGGCGTATGGGTAGACCATAAATACATGCGTGACGAGTTAAAAAATCTGCCTTTTCCGGAGTTTTATATCGTTGAGAGGGGAGTGCGACCGCGCATCTGGTAGTCATACCGTGGCAGGTGGCTGGAGAGAGGTAGGTTGAAGTGGGGTGATCATTCGATGAAGATTCAATGCCCCTGTGGATCGAATTTTTCAAGCAGTTCAAACGAGCGTCAGACCTAATAATGCAAAAAATAGTACTCGAAGGAATGCCGCCTGCTTTATCTCGTCGCACATTATTGATGCTGTTTTCCCCCCAGGATAGCTGAGTTAACTAATGTCATTTTCTTCCCTCCAAAAATTACTTTAGTTTCGCCCCAGTGTGTCAATATTTTCCACGAACCATTCCATTGTTTACGCCGGATAATCTTTGATGACCAGTGAGAAGTGATTTCATACGGGTTTTAAGATCCTTTAATTTTAATACATAGATACTCCCTACGCCAACGATGAGTAATAATGGTTATTTTTGGAATGTGAGCTTATCGCCGCGGTGCATTTTCAGGGAAGCCATTTCTGTTTTTTACCTTAGATTTCTGGGAAGTTGCCATGGAAGAAAAGACTTTTAAGTATGCATGCGGGTTTATCATCACAGATCACCCCGGAAAACATCGAAATTTGGTGTTAGAAAGAAGGATGAAGATCAAGTGGATAGATTAATTGGCAAGCGTAAACGCCTGAAGAAGAGTGGGAGAGGAGAGAAATATGATAAACTCTTTACAAAGGAGATAGGACAGCTTAATCGGCCATAACTCGGTCATGCTCGATGGCATGATGAAGACATGTCATTCGGGGGATAGCGAATTTAAAGAGTGGAAAAGAAAGGCCTCGAGTACGATGTATAGAATAAGTTGTGAAAGACTTATATAGAATAATCATTTAAATGTGAAGAGATTAGTAGACAGATTAATCGTGAATAGCTGCCTCAAGCCAATCTTAAGTTTGATGAGTTGGGATATGACAGTATCAAAAGAACACATCTTGTTTGTTTTTTATCACGATTTGTCTCAAATGGTACTATTTTATGCTAGAAACCTTTATTAGCCTTTGATTTAGCTTGGGCTACCATTAGCCGACCCTCCTCTTCCTCTACGTTGTTTTTGCAATGGGGAAATCTAGGAAGGGGGTTGTTAGACTGGAGATCAGCCACCAATTACCTCGCACCTTCCTCCGGAGAGCACCTCTCCTCTCCTGCACGCGAACGCCACGCATCTCTTCTCCACAACGTCCCACATGTGGTGCAGGGAGCATCTCTTACGGGATCCTTCGTTCAGGATGGCGCCACCGTCCCATCTTATCTCGAAAATTGTCTTGATCTTCGGCATATTGTACTTAAAGACTGGCCTGATCGAAATAGTAGTGCACTTCAAATCTTCCCGCCGCCTCCCGTGGCAAAAGGCGCAGTGGGGGTTCTTGTAAACCTGCGGAGAAATTTGCGTGTTGCTTACAGTGCCATAATGCAGTATTTACAGAGATCTTTTTGCGGTGGACTTGAGGAAGTGCAGTGTTACAGCTCTGTCCGTCTTTACCTCTCTACTTTGCTTGAGAAAGTTGTAAATTAGGATTGAATGAATAAATAAATACTATTGGTAAGCAGTTCATTGGTGATTGACCACCGTTGAAGCTGACGCACGAAAATTAGTGTATTTATATTCTTAGGATAATTTTATCTGTTTCTTACGTATTTTATGTGAAAAATGTACTGAAGTCTCTGGAAGCATATGCATTGTGGAAGCCCCAATGGCCCAGCTGAATAAGCTTGACTTTTGAACAGGATATGGAGTGCTATTGCTATGCTGGTGAAACCAAGGATGACATTCATGAAATAAATCATTAGTGAGTCAGTAAATGTTGTGGTCGATTGCGATACTTAAACATTTAAATCGCTAAAAACTAGGAAAAATGAAGGCACGAAAGAGATACTATACCTGACAAATCCTGAATAAGAAAGCGACAAACTGATCTTGGGTGAGAATAATGAGTTTGATGTTTACGATATTTGATCATTAATTAATTATAATGAATTAAATAACTAATTATGTTATTTATGCATAAAGTCTTTACTTAATATAAATAACTCAATGGGGCTGGTTTTAATTGTTCGTATTTTATACGTGGACAATACTAACTAAGTCTTAACACGAATTAATGCTTAATCATAGCTGGAATTGAAAATTACGGAAACTTGGGTCTAAAAAGTCCTAAATAATCATTTAAACGCCATTTCTAAAATAAATCGTTGTTGGTTAGGGCACTCCTTATTTTTATTTCACATCAAGGGCCAAATTGAAAATCAACTTTTGGATGTTATTTTCCTGTTTCTGTGACACTATTTCATGTGAAAATGTCTCACCACCCCTGTATGAAATTGCTAGACTTGAATTGATTGTACCAAGGGCACTGTAGTTAGTGAATACCTTGAGTCCCCTTGATGTCTGTGCTTGCACGTGGAGGTCGTACATTGAACACAACTTGCTCAATGCCTCGTTGCTGCACGTGTCCACCGATTGTACACATCTCCTCGTGTAATTCCCTGGCCTCTCCGGATCCAAATCCTTTCCTGTACCGAAGAACACCTTTTCGGGATCAACGATTTCCAGGGAACAGTTTTGACCATCAACCAACCACATTCTTTGATCCTTGAGGTACACAGACTCTCGACCGGTGTGTTCTTCCTTCGCATTATTTTCTGTACAAGTAAACTTCAGCTTCATCTGGTAGAAGGGAGACTCGACGCTGTGCGCTTCATCTTCGTTACACGTCATGCAGAAAGAATTAACGTACGGCACACCCGTCGTCGAGCTGATAACTGGAAGGTCGAGGAGATAGGAGTACTCTTCCGACGGAATTTCCTCCCGGCGAGAGCACATAGTGACAACATTTGTGTCCCAGTAATCTTCCGGGCACGATTCGACCATGTAGGCCCATTTCTGCAAAAGAAAAATCAGCGACAGTGAAGGACTCATTCAAATACCCCCTCAAACCACTTCCAACCATTTTAGGTTGGTGCTATTTTAAGTCTTTCAATCTAAACATAGAAATCTTCCACGGACCACGAGGCCAATGTTTCGTTTCAGAAAAGCAACATTAAAATTACTTTAACAATAGATATTCAGAAATCGTATTATTGATTTCAACTATTATTGATGTTTTTGATTGATAAACTATCATTATAGATAGGGGACATCGATACATTTAGAAAAAAAAACTGAAATTATGCTTGATTCTTGGTATTAGGGATAAAAATGTATCAAAAGGCCATCTTATTGAGGATTAATAGGAACAGGTTGTACTAATTTATTTAAAGTATTACATATTACTCCATTTTAGATTCATTTTTGCATCAAGAAGTTCAAGTTTCAATCATGCTTCTTGCCACTAAACTCCTGAAGGTTTTAAAACACTTTCTAAGTAAAATTATTGTTCTTTACAGGAATGAATGACTGTAATAAAATGTACCATTTGATTCAGATTTTCTCTTATACTGATTGAATGGCATTAATCGTGAGAACTATCCAGAGTACTCCTATTAAGCAGGTGAACTGTTTCTCCATTCTGTACCTCTGAATGAAGGTTTCGGAGCTAAAGAAGATTCGAAATTCCTGGAAGTTTGACGCGTTAAAAAGGCTGAGATAGCTAGAAAACCCGTGGAAGTAGTTTCACCATGTAAGTACAACGCTACGGTAAATAATGAAGTATTCCAAACGACAGATGAGAAAATGGAAATGCAAACGGCGAGATGCTCCGTGAAAAAGCTATTGGAAAATAATTTGGAATAGGACTCGCACAAACGTCATTCATGGAAAAAAATAAAATTGATGTAGTTTGGCGATACACCTTGGAACCATGAGACAAATATAATGAAAATCACACCTAGAATAGTGTAAAACACAAAGATTTCAAGCCGAATTTTGACCAGCATCTTAAAGAAACGAGACATCAATGTGATTTCAATGCTGGCTTTTACGTATTTGTGATAAAATTTTTAAACAGCAAATATTTATCAACCTTAAAATCACTACACACCCTTTCAACTAATGTCAATATTTTAAATATTTTAACTGAATTCATTTTGGACAGGTATTTGTATACTGTTTCAACCTCTGACCTCTTTCTTCCCAAACCACCCACAAACGTGATCACCTCCTGATCTTACTCTGCCCTCCATCCTGCCTTTTTAACATTTCCCTGCTCCCTATCTCACAGCTCTTAATCCTCCAGCCAACCCTAGATCCCATCCCCTTCTCACATCCCTCCCTTAGTCCCTTTGTATTTAAGGTTCTCGTAAGCAGTAATTCTTTCACTTTTATGGAACTTGAATGTAAACGACTATAGCCGTCTAAATCGATTTGGTTTAATGAAAGTTCTGTGGAGCTGTTGAAAGTGTGTTTTTCATTATGTTTCCAATTCACCGAGCCCAGATTGTGCAGGAATGTCATATCCGTTCATCCCGTCGCATCTCTTTCCTCCATTACGTCTGAAATAAAGTTCCGTGGCGTGACAAATAATAATATAAAATTTCTCCCCAAGCCTTATAACAAGGTTAGCTGATGTGGGTATTATCACTCTTCCTTGGTGAGAGGTTAGGAATCGCATGTATAGGAAAAGAGGCGTTACGGTGCACGTATACCTACACCTTCAATAGGAAATTTTAGAGTTAGCCTGAAGGATTCTAGAAAGTAAAGACATGTATAGATAAAGTGAAATAACCTAGTATTCCCACAAAATTACGATAGGAACGCAATCGTCAAGGGAAGAAATAGCAAAGAAAAATTAACATATCTTTGGTAGATGGGGAGAGAGTGAGTGGTGGTGAGGGAGAAGTCGGGACGAAAATATTTTGTATCTTGGAAAACTACTTTTTAAAAAATTCACGTAATGCATATGGACATCGAAGATGATATCGATAGTAGGTTTTGTGAAGCAGAGCCTCTGCTAATAAGTGAACATTATACCCCAGAAAAATAAACATCTCTCGGGCGTTTAATATCCAAATTTTATTCTAACCCCATTTTTCTCACTCTTCTCCCGGCCTTCTGTCTACGCACACTTTGCGAATCCCCACTATCGTCGTATGGCTGGTTTTAATGTTTGTTTACTTATTTTTTATCGTTGAATGTTTATGATAGGAAAAATAAGAGCCAAGAAATTAATACACACCTTGATACCTATTCTTGGTTTCTTCACTTCGTGGCACCCCCATTGGTGAACCGGGATTCCCATAAATTTCTTCACCTTTTCGTCAGCAGAGATAATATCTTCTGGGGTGACACCGCTGTTATCACGAGGGTCAGAGTGGTGAACATGAGTTGAAGATGAGTCGGCTCCTACGATGTCCGCGCAGCAGTCGCTGAAGAGGTGGCAGTCCTCGTCACAGTAGCATTTAAATCTACTAAACCTAATAATAGAAGAACAACAGAGAATGCCTATTCACTTCGCCACCTAGAGCTTTCAGCTTTACATGACAAGTTCAGCGATACTCTTTGCTCTTTACCACTGGGCCAAAAAGGTGACTGTGACTTACATGCTATACTGCGAGGCTGGAAACAATCTTGCACGTAATGGTCGATTTGTAGATTACAGCCCAGTACCCAGGAGGAGAAGACGCCACGCAATCGGAGTATGTTAGGGAGCTAAGTAAGGGTGCATCTGAACACAGTTGCGGTAATTAGTCTACTCATAACGGATGACACCAAGAGCTTCACGGTTTTACGTCCCATGTGGAGGACGGAGCATTGAACTTGAAGCGTCCTCCGCATAGCACCCACGTAGGGACGTTAGCTATATATTATGAACCCCTGCGTATTGTGCTAGATTTGATCAGATAAACAAGATTAGAGAGATAGAGTGTCTTACCGAAATATTTAAAATGTCATTTTTCCCGCGTGCTATGAAAGAACATAATAGATAAAGAATATAATTCAAAAATTAATAAAAGAATTAGGGTGGGAATCATTATCAGAGCTTAGGTTAAAGTACAGATTAAATCTATTAGAGAAATTTCTATTGGATAGCTTTACTGAAGATGTTAGGTACATACATATTAAAAGCACGTGCGTATTATGCTAGATTCAACCAGATAAATAAGATTAGAGAGATAGATTGTCGTACTGATAGATTCAAAATGGCATTTTCCCCCGTACTATAAGAGAACAGAATAGGCAGCATAGCAAAGGGATAAGTACGGGAAATATTTTAGAGTTGTCTGTAGTGCATGATGCATGTATTAATCCCTTCAATGCTATAGATACTAACAATCTAGTTGCATGAGACCCTATAGTTGATTGTTTGCATGTCAATATTGCATGCTTGGTGATCTTCACCCCCTGCCACACACCCTCGCGGTGGCTGGCAGGGTATCGTGTAGATGTATATGAATAGGCCGCTTAGTAAAGGGATAGGTAGATTTAAAAAATTGTTGGAATAGTCTGTAGCGCATTAAGCATGTTTAAACATTACTAATCTATGCTCGGAAAGTACATTTAAATTTATTTAGATAAAGGCTTTAGAACCTGTAAAAACTTCGTTACTATGTAGATACTAACCATCTAGCTGCACGTGACTCGTATAACTAATTTTTTTCCATGAAGAAAGAATAGTGTAGCTCATAGTTGCATTTAAGTATTATCTTAAATTGGCAATCATTGTCAGATCGCATAAATTCCAAGACCATATTTTCAGTGGTCATGTTAAAAATATTTTGCGGTCCCCAACTTACTATGGTAGACTGGACCATAATCACAAAATTAGAGAAATAGATTGCTGAACTGACATATTCAAAATGTCCTTTTTTCCTCGTACTATTAGGGATATGAATAACGGTAAATGTATCCAGTACGAGTGTAGCAATGGATAACATTGGTAGCTGCATGTTGGTATAAGGACTTAAAGCTAACCCTACTAACAGCATGTTTTAACGTATGCTTTGCTATGTTCAATTTTAATTACAAATTTTATGCATGATATGTAGTGCATGTTTGGTGAGAGTTCACCCCCTGGCACACACCTTTATGGTGGATTGCAGGGTATTATGTAGATGTAGATGTAAGTAGTGCAACTTTGGTGATCCCCACCTCCTGCCCCACACCCTCATGGTGGCTCGCTGAGTATTAGATGTAGGGATTAGTAGTCCTCCGAAAAATCTGTACCATGCGAGGGATTTGAACTATGCCCGATGTATGAAAGGGAGATGTGATTTTAGCCCGCACACCAACCCGATCCCCCGCGACATTGATGCCGGTACTCACTTTAGTTCGTCAAGTTTCTCTGGCGGCAAGCGTTCCTCCTGCGTCCTTCCCCTGCACGGCTTCGAGCATGTGAAGTTCTTCGCCATTTCCGTCGCTTCCTTCACGAGATCGGACGTCCAGAAGGGAGCGTACTCGGAGAATCCTTCGTCGCCCAGCGGTGCTTCCTCAGCATTCGCCGCAATGAGTGATGCGGCCAGGGCGGCGATGGCGACGAGCCGCCTTAAACCACCCCTCGATCCTCTCAGGTCAGTGGGGGCGCTGGCGAGGTTCCTGTCATGCCCCCTTCTCTGCTGTTGAGTTTTGTCATTCTTCTTCCTTGTACAGGAAACAAAAGATATTAACCAAGGGTCGTCCACGTCAGCCAGTTCGGTAACGCGCCGAACCCAGAGGTTGCGGGTTCGAATCCCGCACAGGGCATTCATTTCGTGTTTGTCTTAGGATCATGATCTTAGGTTAAACATTGCGATGTAATCTTGGCCCATGCAGTACCTGAAAACAAAAGTCTATATTAACCAATGTGTTTCCGTTTTCATCTCAAGTAGTAGTTATTGGAGGGATACCGAGAGCTTAGATTACTTGCGTCATTAATGATAGGCTGGTGACTTGGCTAAGAAGGGAGTATATTCGGGAGCTTTGGGAGGGTGGAGCGATACTTGGCGTTGACATTAGCGCTCTCTCAACGAAAGTCGCGAATGAGGTCAATAGTTTTACATTCCATCCGACGGACGGAGTATCTGAACTTGAAATCTTATCGATTTACCACATAAGGAGTGACTGGCATGCCGAAAAAAATTCTGCAACCATATGGAATTGATCTCGGTACCTCTTGAGTGTCTCAGCACTCTATTCAAGAAACCATCCCAATATCCATGAAAACTTAGGCACCTAAAAATTAATATTAGCTATTTTTTAGTGCAGCTTTAATCTGTACCAATATAATAACCTGCAAGCAAATTTGTGTGCTGGGGTAACCATCACCAGGCACGCATTTCAAATGAGAGAGAATTAAATTTAAAATTACTATAATGCAAGACTGCGAAAGTACTAGTTGCATGCACAACTTACATGCAACTGAGAGGTATAATTTTAGGAACAAACTTCATTTCGGAAAATGTTATGAATTCACGAGACACGCGTAGATAGATAGTTTATATTTGAAAATTAATGCAATTATTATAGATTAGTCAGACATTTCTAGAAATGTATTTAGAAATTAATATACTGATAAAATAATTAATTTCCAGAAGCATTCAAGAGCTAGTAATTTTAAGACGTGGGCATGTTGAAAAAAATCCCAGCAGAAAACTATTCTGCATAAAATCTAAAAAACTTATTCTAATTCCTCCATGGTTCCTTCGCTGCAATCTATTACCTACTGTACCTACTTAATTGTGCGCGTAAAAATATTTTTCGAACTTCTCTGTCTGTCTCTCCAATTTCATTTTTATGATCTAGTCTGCCATAGTACGCTGCGTTTTTAATATATTTGTAACATCTTCAGAGAACCGCATTATTACAACTTCAAGTTACGAGTAGTGGACAGTGAAGCGCAATCACGGCAATATCCGGGTTTGCTGTATACTTCAGGTTTCCTTGTCAATAGGACAAGTAGATCCTTACTAATAATCTCCCAGCAAAGTTAATATTTTTTCATCGACTGTTGCCTAAAAATCGCTCATAAAATATTATCTTAACATTTCTGTTCATTAATTCTGAAAGCATCTGTCAAGTTAACAAAATATATCTTCAATAATACGCCAAAAATTAGTATGTTTATAAGTATGCTTGTGATAATAATGTCAATTGTAGAAATAATGGATTCTTTTAATTTTCTGCGAAAGAGCCGCCGATTAAAACCATGTTTGTACATAAAACCATGTTTACGAAGTATATTCATTGATAAGTGTCTCGCAAGGTAATATGCTTCACAAAGATTATAGTGCGTGATTATCAAATTTATTAAATGATACGGTGCACTTAGGATTTACAGGTTATTAGGCTCCACTTATCAGAGTATCAAGCGAAATAGTGCTGAGTAATCCTGTTGAACATTGGCTACTACCGACTTCACAGGTGCTTGACTTGGTGGGGAAAGGTTGGGTGAATGAGGATGACGGGCGAGTTTCTTTCTTCGACTCTTGACTTCGATGGCAGGAACGGATCCGTATCTTAGTCACGGAAGGAAAGAAGAGTCCATAGAGTAAACAGTTTGCAATGATTCAGCGCGATTTATCCTCTGCATATTTTTTTGCAGTTCAGAAGGAAAGGGAAATGGATTTTGGTCCACAATAATATTTTCAGACCCAGGTACGACTACATTTGTTTTTTGGAAATGTTTTCCACTCATTTTGCTTTAAATTGCTCAACATGGAAACGGAGTTTTAGAAACCGAAATATATGGCGGACGTAATGGAAAACTGGTTGCCATAATGATTACGAAAGTGGTATGTTTTTGTATATGCTAGTGTGAAGTACTCTTCGTGTTACTTGCGAAGTAAAGCAAGTGGGTGTGCAGTGAATGTCGGTGTTTAGCCCTGTGGATTAAAGACTGGAAAATTTAATAAAACGGGAATAAGAAACACCTGTACAGAAAATATTACGTTTGTGTAACGAAAATGTATCAGTGCTCTGCGGATAAAATTTATGTAGGGATGTTATTGGAAAATGTGTGTCGTGTAAGACACCCATCCAATATAACTGATGTACGCTGAAGTCAGTCATTATTATCCAAATATTCAATGTTGGTATATTTTAGGCAAAATAAGAAGTGGAGTCGGAGAAGGAGTTACAATTTCTCGAAAAACAACACAGTCATCAGTTAAAAGATCCCGTTCCTGAATGTCATTAGAGTGTCCCTAATATAAATAAATGTATAGTCGGTGTCTAACTCAAAATCATTCACCTAAAATTTAGCTCGATACTCGCTAAAATTTTGTGCAGAACCTCCGCGCCATTACTTACCATTGCTTCTTTGATTTCACTCTTTAAGCGGTGATGTCATAACTCAGCAACTACCATTTTATCCACTGAGATAACGAGATTACAAGAAATGAGGAAAATGCCTTGGGATTAGAAATTTTCCCGGACATTTTGATGAAATGTACAAGATCTGTGATAAAATTATTATCGATATAAAAATATGATAAGCCATTTCCTACTGTTCGATTGACTTAGAAATAATTATCTTTACCGTCATTCACCTCGCGGCCTTTAATGAGCATGCAATGGCGTTTTCTTCTATCGTCTTAAAACAAATTGATGGTGAATACCAAGCAAAATTATGAAGTAGGTTTAAGAAATGAGAAATTTTGCGTGGGTGTGTAAAAACATTTTTAAAACATGAATGAATGTTTCTTGGGCTTGCCACCGGTTAATAGGCTCCATTTCTGCCAACGTTTCAAAAAGCCAGTCACTTTATGAAACGTTGGCTTAAATGGAGCCTATTAACCGGTGGCAAGCCCGATAAACATTCATTCATAGTATTCGCCGGGAAAATACAAGATCACATATTTTTGAAAAATGATTGAATGAACATATTTCAGATAATTTTATTGCGTTATTGTGAGCAGAATTTCCTGGTAGGAGAGAATCAATAATTGGGATCATGAAACAGGACGTTAGGACAAGAATGGTGAAGCGTTGTACGGTGTGTGTACGGTATGAAATAGTTGCAAGATTAACTGAATGCATTATTTGCATACCAATTTTTGTGTAATCTGCTAGTTTTTATGATGAATGCCATACAGCTATTAAACAAACTCTATTAGTTGCCGGTTATAATATAAAAATGCATTTAAGTGATGAAAACTTCCAAGAGAAAACGGGAGAACCTACTATGCGGTCATGTCTTGAAGTATGATGATTTTTTCTTGGAACAAAACGCTGGTTTTAAGAGGTGCATAGAGGCATGTAGGAAATGGGAAGGCAGGAAATAGATGCACTGTAGGAAAACTTTAAAATGCAGAAGTGACACCACCATGGGTTTCCAAGATGGAACGCAATCCAGGTCCCAAACGCCGTGGATAGAGGAGAGGGGAAGGGCACAGATGAGGGAATGAAGGAGTGCTGGGTGAAAATCGTGGCTGGAGCTGTTGATTCTAATTAACATGGCCCAAAATAGGTCAAAACTTGGGAGAATAATTATGCCAATATGACGCGATTAGCCGTTTGATGACTCGAGTAGGGAGCTGCGTCAAAACTGCAAGGATGAAAAACTAGTAATCATTATTGGTAGTGATTTTGTTAATGACATATAGTCATATCAATTCATGATGCATTTAGTTAAGGTATACTGTTTTGGTTATCTGCCTCATAAATAAGAACACGCTAAAAATTATGCCCTCCAAGTTTATCACTTAAATCGAAAACGAATGGTTCATTAACAACATACGTTTTTGTTGTTGCCTCCTTACCTCCTGTCTCGCCTCCAAAATTTATTATCACTGATGTAGACCCAACCTAAATATCTGAAGGTACTCAGGGATAAACTTGGGAATCTATTCCTAATCGTGATTTCCGATGGAGAGGATTAATTCCACCGTTGTAGGCGCTTCATCAATCCCTTGCCCTCCATTTCCCTCTACGCACTAGTATTGACGCCTTCAACCACTGCATGCTAATTACTCGACTGAATGCTTTACTGCAAGTCACTGCACGGAGGTGGTGCATTTTTTGTCTGCTCAATAATGGATCGACAGTATCGACGTTCCATACCGAGGGGGACCTCCGATTTCCTGCGGTACCTCGCCCTTCCATTTCCACGGGGACCTGCGTCGCGTGTCTTCCGGCTGGCGAATCGTCGTACCTCCGTCCCAAAACCCCTCCAGATATCCCTCCCAGACCCAAAATCGCTCGACTTCGCTCCACCCTTCCCATTCGATACTTCCCTCTGACTGAGCGCCGTGACGGTCTCCCTTAAAGTAAACACCCAGTCCAATTCATGAGCATGGACTCGCTTCCTCCTCTGCCCTCACCCGTCCCCCTAATCAACGCTCTATTGATTCTCCCTTTTCACCTCATTCTCTCCCTCCTTTCCCTCAAATATTTATCCATCCCTTCCTCTACTTTATCCCACGGACGGACGCATAGTCTTTATATCTTTCAGGCCAATCGGAAAAGAATGCCAAGGTTTAGGCTCCACTTGGTCCCTCCTCATGTTTTCATCCCAAATCTCTCTTTTCTACTGATCTCTTTAAGTGAAGACTACAATTATGATGATTCTTCTAAAAATTATATACTTATTCGGCATTTACTATTTATAATCATTAAGGCTACTCGTAAATATTTTTCTTGTCTTGGTTCATTATAAAATATTATAATCCTGGACACATAACATTTATCCTGTGGGTAAATAGCTAAATGTTCACCTCCTTAGTTGTCCTGTGGATTGCGACATCAAAAATATATGTTATATGTACAATAGGATGTAACCTGTCACCAGCACTCTTCAATATGTACATAGAGGAAGTGATGAAAGAAATAGAAGAACAAGGTACCAAAGGAATCCAAGTGAATGGAGAAGAAATCAACATCTACATCTACATCTACATAATACCCTGCAAGCCACCACAAGGGTGTGTGGCTACATGCTACGCTTCGCTGATGATATCGCTATCGTAGCAGGAAACGAGGAAGAGCTACAGAACTCACTGAACATAATTGAAAAAATGTTCCAGGAATACAACATGAAAGTCAATAAGAAGAAAACCTAGATACTTGTGTGCGGAAGAGAGAAATCAGTGGCCGACGTCCGCCTCAAAGGAGAAAGATTGGAGCAAGTGGAATCATTCACCTACCTCGGGAGCACCATTACCTAGGATGGAAAAAGCACGACAGACATCAAGCGTCGAATAGCCCAAGCTAAGACGGCATTCATTCGAGCAGAGTAGTGGCCAAAATGCCACTACTCTGCTCGAATTCGTGAAAACATTCGTGCGGGCAGTGGCACTCTACAGATCAGAAGCATGGACCATTGGAAAAACTGACCAGAAAAGAATAGAAGCCTTCGAGACCTGGTGCTGGAGAAGGATGCTGAAGATCAAATGGACGGATAGGGTGAGAAACGAGGAGGTATACAAAAGAATTGGAGAAGGAAGAGCACTGTGGAGCACCATACACCAAATAAGAACACGGTGGGTTGGCCATGTCATGAGACACAACAATTACGTGGGAAGCATAATGGAGGGAAAAATTGAAGGGAAAGTCCCCAGAGAAAGACGAAGAGACAATTACTTGTGGCAAGTCAAGAAGGATACGGGGAAGAAGGGACCATAGGGAAATGAAGGAACTGGTATGGGAAAGGGAGAAATGGAGGGCTGCAGCATACCAATCCTAGGATTGAAATACTATGCATTTATGTATGCACAACAGAAGAAAAGAAGTGAATGATCATTCCGATGATTGTAAATATCCAAATAAAACCTTCATGGATTTCATTTGGATTTTTAGAAGCATTTACCTCAAGGTTTTTGCATTTGAACACTGAACGACAAAGGTTTTCAACTGTGTATTCCTGTTGCATTCTTCTTTTCATTTTCGGACTCCGCCAACAACCTACTCTCATCTATATCGTTGTCTTACCTAACTTGTTGTAAGCATATTATCCCGGAAGTCTCCTTTCTTATTCATCCTCTGTTAAAGGTTTTTTGAAATGCAATATGCTCTAATATGCTGATGGGAAATCAAGGTCACACTGCTGTTTTATGGAATTATATCTTTAAACAGCAGTGATTTTGACCTTAATCTACCTGAGCACTTAGAAATACAAACACGCAACACTGCCTAGCACATATGGCTAAAAATGCGCTGATGCTAACTTTGGTGTGATTAATATGTTTGCATATTTAGCGAGTCATTGGCATTTATTTTTAGTCTCACCGAAGGGTTCGTTCTTACTAAGGTGTGTTTAGATATTTACTCCTCCCACACTTTGCTTGTAGCATATTTACCTTGGGGTCATGAAAATCCCCTCTCCCCCAAAGTTTTAAAAGTAGCGTTCATATTTGCCTTCATACCCAAGTCATAAAATTAACCAGTTTGCATTACTATTCCCGATTAAGGAAATCCATCCGTTGAAATAACTCGCAGAGTGCCTACCCGTTAATACTTCCAAAACCATAATGTAGCCTTAAAAATTAGTTTCCAGTTTACAGTTTCCAATTCATTAATTAAATTTTCGAACATTCGTTGAATTTATGCTTTAAATGTATTAGGAAATAACTTTAATTTTATCCAATCATTTTGCCTCACTTGCGCTTCTCAATCGATTCTTGAAGTTCACCATGAGAGCCGGTAGTATTACTGAACAAGTGTTAAGTCTCTATCAGTGGACCAAGAGCACAAATGTGAGGCTGATGAATGGTGAAAATCTCACTCAATGGGGCGACTGCTGGTTCATCCAGGACCGTAAAATTACGATATCATTATCCAAAGGGACTGGGCGTGATTGATGAACGAACTGGCTCGGGATTCAAATAGGATTTCCGATTAACGGCTTTAACGACTAGGCGGATGAAGATCATTTCTTCTATCGGATTCCGATTAACCGACGTACCAGTGGATACGGATCTGATTAGCCTACGCCTCTCAAGCACTGGCTAACCAATTTCAATCGCTTTAATTAATTTGAATGCTTTCGTTTCATAAGAAGTCTTCATTATTTTATTCAAAGAGGAAGGTATCTAAGTCTACACACACAAGCATTAATTTTAGCTCGTATTATCTTCTCAGCCCTTCTTCAGCTCATATCATTTTAACTTTGCTCCTTATGCTTCACGGATTACATTGTTACCGCCCCATTGGTACTTATAAGCAACATTTTCGGCGCACGGAGCATCCTTTGACGCACGCGTAACTAGCGACTAGAAATGATAATATAATAATAATAATATTTATTTACTGTTCTTGGACTGGTCCATTAAGAACATAATTGAGTTATACAATACAATAGAGCTCATAACAGACAAATAACAAAATTGATATGGGGAAAATATGGGGATGGGGGGATACATTATAGTGAAAATAACATGAGAATATAAGAGAGAAGAAATAACAACAGAAGTTATACACTTTCGAAGGTTTGTATGTAGCGAAAAAATCTTTGCTTAAAAACAGACAAAGAGATAGAATCCTTCACATTCTTTGGAACACTGTTCCATAATCGTGCTCCGACCACAGAGAAAGATTTTTCATAAGTCGTCGTTCTATGTTGAGGGGTGATGAGAAAATCAGGGGCCATTCTAGTCAAAATGTTGGACTTATTATTTCTGACAGAAAAAAATTGCTTCAGGTAACTAGGTTGTTCATTTTTGAAAAGACAGTAGAGGTATGCACCAAGCAAGTATTTTCTCTTGTTTTTTGCCTTTAACCATGCAAGACGGGTAAAATAAGGGGAAATATGTTCATCCTTACTTATGTTGAAAATAAACCTAACACACATATTTAATAGGCGTTGAAGCTTAACATTGAGCTCTTCAGTTAGATCCTGGTAAACCAGGCAGCAGTAATCGATGTGAGGGAAAATGAATGTAGATACTAGATGCTTGCGAGTGTGAGGTGGCAGAAGCCTTTGTAGTATTTCCACGAGTTAACCTTAGGATTTATGGAATGGGACTCGTAATTTCAATAATAATAATACCCATGAGATTTTTGCTTGTATAATACCATGTATGATGGGGAATGAATCGTCGGATTATCAAATAAAATTGTATCTAGTTCTTCTCTTTGTGAGAAAAAATTACCAGTGTTAAATCAGTGAAACTACAAGACAGTATCCCCTTGTCTATTTATAACTCTGAGCGTATATTTAGTTAAACAATCAATATATAAGGACTTTTCGTTTACTGTCACTGGTGGCTGATTGGATTACTTAATAGAATATACCTATTGATGGCTAATCGATTGGTGCTGCTAGTATTTTATTACTGGAAGAGAGCGTACGAGATTGGTGGTCACCGTCATCTTTATTAAACTACACCCAACCCTGCAAGTAAAAACCCTGCAACGGTCGCTTTGACCCTGGTTATCACATTTGTCATTAAGTCGCTCGGAAAAGAAGTCAAGATTAATTCTTCCCTCAGGCTCCAGAGTCAGCATATGGATATGAATTTTTGATAGCTGATCGTCAAGAATTAAATTCGCCAATACCAAATTTTTTCTCAATCCCTTCATGATTTCTAAAGAAAATATGTATTTTGGACGGAATCTTACATATAGAATTTTCTCCGTTTAGAATTATTTCTCTTTGCATAGGAGTACATATAACCCTTTCCCAAGGAATTTGCTATTCAAGTGTTTTGCGTCAAATTACCGGAACAAATTCAACCACGGTTATTGGATTTTTGTCAGTAACTAAATGTAAACTCTTTACTTATTTTGTAACATAATTGTTTTCGGTGAAGTACGGATCTTTTTGTTCTCCCAATAAAGTTCCGAACAACAATTTGTATTTGGCGTCTCTGAGATAAATAACTAGCTCTATTTATTACCAACTCCCAATCACACTTGTTGTTTCAAACGCTGGTAGAAATTATCCAGAATATTTTGGTAATATGTTCCGGAAATGCAAAAGCATGCGTTTACGTTAAAACAAGAAGCGGAACTATCCACGTAAGTGCAATATTTTCTCCTCCAGTTAAAGTATGTCTTTAATTTATAGCCCCTTTCATTTTCACTCATAATTCCGATAAAAGTACTTGTGTGGTGTGGTCTCCGAAGTTGAGAAGAATACGAACGTTCTCAGGGTCGCCTAAATATTCCAGTGACCTCGCCGCCTTCTCTCCCTCTCACGTATGGCTCGATTGATTTATTTCTATGTGGGTCGAAACTTGAGCTCGAAAGTAAATACTCGCGTTCGGGTGTGACTGTGTGTTTGTGGCCTTCCATAAATATTTTTGCATCGATGAAGGGCCATTAAGTGAAAGTGGATGTGGGGAGGGCAGTGATGGTCTGAACCACCTCCTCTGGCGACGACGACAAAGACGCCACAGACGTCCCCTTCCCCCCTCTCTCCCTCCCTCCGCTCGTCCCCACAACGCTTCCCACCCCTTCTTGCTCGAGCCATAAGGGGATCGATCCCGTGGATACTGAGTGCCAAATGAAAGGAACTTCGTCCTTCCCAATTCCATGCCCAATGAATGATTTTCTTATGTTAAGGGTGAGCATTAACGTTTAGAAAAGAGTGATAAGGAGTAAATCTAGACCATTACAGTAGACCATTACAGTACAGGTAACCCATTTTGTGCTTCGAATCCCACTTAGCAAATTGTTGCTTTGCTTGCCTCAGGACTAACATCTTCAGACTGTGGAATAATTATATCTAAATAATACCATTGCAAGCCACTGCAAGGGTGTGCGGCAGAGGGTATGCCATCGCCAGGTATGTATTATAAATCACTGTGAACAATTATATTAGGGGGTCATTCGAAATTCTAAAGCCTAGTGTTTCTTCAGCCAGTGATCAGAACACAACTTATGTGGTTCGTGTGGTTTCATTTGGTATGAGGCTAGGGCGAATGAAAAAATCCCATTTATAGTATTTATTTGACATATTTTGCATTCATTTTGAACCTTGTAAAACATTACAATACTGTATAACAAATTGAAGGTTCGCGAACTAGCCGCGAAGACCTTAACGGCGTTACCCGCTGAAAATGCACAATAGCAGAAATTCCACAGAGAAAAAAATCATTCGCCTTGACCGGGATTCGAACCCGGATCCCCTGATTTCCGGCTAGGTGCTTTACCAGTTAAGCTACCGAAGCGTCATTTTTCCCTGTGGAATATTAGAGGCCTTAAAGGAGCTACTCTTTATTACAATACTCTTTATTTATCATATTCATAGACATAAGGTTGAGGACCTTGATTTATGCTCATTTGTAGGTATATATTAGGGTTTTTTACTTTTTCAATAGCCTTTTTAACAAAGAATACCGGTGGTACTCGAAAATAACGGAAGAAAGCTATGGATACTTCATAAAAGAGCTGGCTAAAATGTCAGCATCTCATCATAACAGATAAAAAGGCTGTTTTAATGGCACTCTAACGACACCATTTTCATGGGACAAAAAAATACGAATTTGAAAGCAGCGTCAAATCATGGACATGGCAAGGATAAAAGCATGGAAACAGAATGGGATTTTAAAGGGCAGTCGTTCATTTCATTTGGGAATGTTTCCATAGATTAGAACATTTTCAAAATGTAATTTTCAAAGCCCATCACTCCATGCATCAGACTGAGAAATGAAAACCATCCCGTAAAACGGACTTTGCACCTAGTTTGCTATAATTTTTGCTGATCGAAAAAAGGTGGAGTGGATATATGTTGCCTGAAGGTGCTATAAAAAGCGAAACTCGTTCGCTATAAACTTTTTCACATCGGAAGTTGCTCTTGATTCAAATGCATTTGTGGAGTGGGTATTGTTGTGCCTTCAAAATGTCACCAAATATGCGGAGGGGAGGACTCAACTTCGGAGCGGGGAATGGCACTCATTCTCCCTCGCAGTTTCCCACTTTTAGGGGTAACCAGTTCATTTACCCTCTGATTCGATGGATGGTTGTGAAATAAAAATGGGCGCTGTGTGACCTTCCGAGAGGAGGCGGGTTTGAAGGGCGAGGCGAATGTTTCCTTATCTTCACACTTTCGATGGTTGGCGCCAGGGGCGCCGCACACATTGTGGAGCGTTATCGCCATGACCGTGGAGAGAAGCCCTCAGGTCCTCCAACCCGCTCTCTTTCTCTCGAATTATCCTTATCTGGATGATCGGATCACGAATCCCTTTCCAAACCCCATCAGACGTCTCACCCTGTCCACTCGCGCGGAATGTCAAGGCGTCACGCGCCGCTCATTACCGATAAGGACTGAGACATCCCATCGATATGTGTTTCCGTCTTCATCCACTCCGAAGGGAGAGAGGGTGGATTTTTGCTGTAAATCAAGAGGATGTGGGGTGAAGGTGGGGTGCGGAAAGAGATTGGTCTCGATGATTTAGGGTTGAGAAAGCCCCTCGCGGAAGACGTGCGGGCAAACAGGGATCAGTTCAGATGGGTGAGTTATCCAGGGGATCGCTGAGAGGTTTTTCGATTGGTGTCCGCCCCTTTCTCTACAAGGCCTCAGCTTCCCTCAGCCTGCATCCTGCTCCGTAAGCTGTATTCCTGACATTAGTAGAATTACTTCTTATGGTGCAAAGGTTATATAGCGGCTTATAAACCAGCTTTAATCCTAAGCCTGATCCTAAGAGAAAAATAAAACCAATGCTGGAGAAGGTATTCAGACCGGTGGGTTACCAACATGACTACCGCTTGATAATTTCTCAGTTTTAATCTCTTCAGAAAGAGTTTTTCACAGAGCCATTGAAAATCCTACAGATAGATACTTTATTTGATATTTTCTGCTATATCCAGAGAGCTTTTCACCAAACTTGGAGGTCGATTGACCGAAAGTTTTGGATAAATTTAAAAGACCAATAACAGGGACAGGCGATGACATAGATCAACCAACGAAGAGAAGGCACTCGCTGAACCAAAACAAATAAGAGCTACAAGGCTCAGTCAAAGCTGTGAGTCACTAGAGCTGGTATTAACTGTGGAGATGCTTTAAGTTACCCAAGCCTCTGCTGACTGACGAAAATCTCTACCTAATAGTCTCTTTTCCCTTCTGGCGCGGATCCTTAGTAATTCTTGAAGTCCAATAATTTCCTAAACACCACTCAACGAGATAGCCTCACGTCCGAAAAGGAATGAAATTTCGATGCATTTGTAATTTTTCATTTCCTGTTAATATTTACTGTTTAGTGTCCTATCCATGCCATTTGCGATACTGGAGTTATATTTGAAGGAATCTTGTCGATATCGCAGTTGTATTAAGTTCATCTTGGAGTGACTTCTTTGAGTTTCACTTTTTATCCATTTTACGTCAAATTACTTGCCACTAATTTATTTACCATTATTATTACTTTTTATCCTAATTTTGAAAGACAATGCTTTGATAACTCTCAAATTCATGATTTAATAGGTTTTTTCACGGGGTACGCATATTATGGACCACGTAAAACTTTAAATGGAAAATCTTATACTTAAAAGAACTACATCGCATGTAGGGGTTTTTTCACAGATAAATCGAAAATTATATCTCGGCGCAGCCGAAGAAATCTTGCTCTTTGATCTTGAACAGTGAACTTATTATCTACCATTAAGCATGATAATTCATTCATTTGACGAGACTATTCATTCATTTCTACGAGAATGTATATATGTCCAGAATTTTGGCATGAATGTTACGTGAATTTATTTTCCGTCTTAGAAAGTAAAGTACGTCACTTTGACGTGATGAAGTCACACTATGCAATCACTGTGGATGCTCACAAACACAAGATAATATATCTCATGATTCAAGATCTTTAGGGATTCAATGACTAACCAGATAATTTATGGCGCGAATTGAAACTAAATTTGATGATCGAGCTGTGACATTGAATGAAATCCATTGTGCCCTCCAATTATTTAATATCTAAATTAGGTTGATATGAAAAGATTTAAGGAATAAAATCACATTAAGTCAAATAATGGGAACGTCAAGAAACATCTGCATAGAAAATTATGCCTGCAATGAAGCTAATTGCGAACACAGTTGTTTGTGTGAGGAGTTGTCGTTATTGGCGAAAAAGAAAATTAATCGGCTGATGCATTAAAATAACCCTTTATTTCAGGTCTCCAAAATATAATTATTAAAGGCGTTATAATTCTTTAAATATACCTGTTACTTTATGGTGAAATATCTCTCCGTTTACTTACTAATGCATACGAATTACGAATCCTTTTGAAAAATCTATTTCACACTTCGTCAAAACTATTTACACTCACTAGTGAAAAGGCATACTGCGTGAGAAGATGTTAATAAAACATTCTTGCCACGGCTACATCTGTTGTGCTTGTTCGCAGCCTCTCTGAAGGGAACACGCTGAATGTGCATCCGATGGGGGATACGTTTTTTTGTAATGGAATAACCAACACTGTTATTTGCAAGCCTCATTCCATAAATCTCTGCTCTTTAGCTTTGCTCGCCTTTTTTCTCCTCGTTGTGCGCGAGAATATTTTTTCGAGTGTTTATGTGTGTGGGTGGGTCGAGCAAACAATTTAAACGTCACTTTCGTACGCGTCAACGTTGGAGTGTTTGCGGTGTCACGACTGGGGACGATATCTTAATCAAACAGCGAGAGACGCCTGTACAAATTTCATCGGACACTCATCGGGGGTCTATTCGTGAATGGAACGGGAGATGATTCAATGCTGAGCCAATCGCGGAGGGCAGCGGGGCCAGGGAGAGAAGGGGCAAACGCCGAGAGAGATAATGGCCTCCAGTGGAGCAAATAAAGGTTTCCATTTCTGGGCACCCTGCAGCGAGACCGGAATTGGCGGGTATCAAGCAATCATCACGTGATCATGGATGGCCCTTATGTTCTGTTTCATGAGAGTTCTTTATACTCGGACCTTTGGGCTAAAATAGTTAGCGTGCCCGGAGCCCATATGCCGAGAATCGTGTGCTCGAATCCATTATACAACTAATTGGTGACAAGCGTGATCCAAGCATGGGGTAAAGTTTCTTCTAGTGGGCATAAAAATGACGTGTCTCTAATGAGGAGTCTTACATTCATTTTAATTTTTCATGAGGACTCGAACGAGAACTTATAATTTGGTACGTGGTTGAGTATATGATTGAAAAATCATTTATTACTCCTAATATTGGGCTGTACTATTGCATAATTGTTGACCCCTGAGGTTGGAATGCTTTTAACACAACCACTACTGTTCCCTGCGAATTCTGTTTCTCATATCCCAATCCGCCAATCTCCCGATTCCCGCTATCTATAGGCACTTAAAAAACAATAAAAATCACGAATAATTGCCTGAAACTGTATACACTACATCGCATGCATGTGGTAGCCACTAGCAAAGTTAAACGTCACGGTTATATTTTGCCATACTATTGGCATGTTGAGAGCTATGAAAAATGGACGAAGAGTACTTACTATCGTTATCAATGTTTAATGCCCTCATCGGTAGAAACCAATGTAAATGTCACATAGTTAACGTATAAAACTGTATGACATCTGTGTTTTCCAAATTAGGTACACTATGCATATACCACACACTTTTTTGGTGGCTTGCAGGGTATTATGTAGATATGTAGATTATTTATATGTAGATATATTTACGTTGAATTAAAATGAAAGACAGAAAAACTGGAAAGTAAATATTCGATCATGATTCAATTTTCGGGTATATCGGGATTAAATTATTCATCATATAATAACGTATTGGTGATTTGTTTCGCCTAATGAAGTATGTTCTCTTGTACTCAATGATATAGATTTGACATTTTCAGCAATGAAAATATTTCGAATTCATTTTTGCTTTCTTTTGAGATTCCCCTCATAACTGTGAAAAGAAGTTTCGTAGGGGTAAATATTTGGATGCATATGATATGGAGATTGGGAGCGATCCCAAGATGGGATAAAAATAACATTTTGGAGGAATGGAATGCTGAAGACCACGAAAGATGGAAGACATGAGCAGCGGAAGAGCAGGAAAAATGAGTTTCATTACTCAGAGTATGATCAAAACATTCACAGGAGAACTCAAATCGGGAATTTTTCAAAACCGTACATTTTCAATTATTTACGTATGCTACAAAAGATCACCCTGCGAACCACCTCAAAGGTATCTATAAGTGAGTGAACCATTATCAAAATTGCTTGGCTTTCCATGCTAATAATGAAATAGTACCTACCTACTTATGTCATTGTGAGCTATTGTTGATGACTTACGCTATCACTTGCTTTCGCTGCAATATTCAAGCTTCAACATTACAGCTGGCATGCAATTCGTATACATAGACACAATTGAGGCTTATATCTACATCTACACGATACCCTGCAAGCCACCGCGAGGGTGTGTGGCAGGGGGTAAAGATCACCAAACATGCACTATTGACATGCAAACAAGCAACTATAGGGTCTCATTCAACTAGATTGTTAGTATCTAGAGTATTTAAGGGATTAATACATGCATGATTCACTACAGACTACTCTAAAATATTTCCCCTACCTATATCTATATCTACGACATACCCCGCAAGCCACCTCAAGGGTGTGTGGCAGGGGGTGCATCCACACCAGGGAAAATTACACAAGAAACAAAAATGAACAACACAAAACCAACACCACACCTATCCCTTTGATATGCTGCCTACTCTGTTCTCTTATAGTACGGGGGAAAAATGCCATTTTGAATCTATCAGTACGATAATCTATCTCTCTAATCTTATTTATCTGGTCGAATCTAGCATAATACGCTGGTGTTTTCAATATGTGCCTAACATGTTCAGTAAAGCTATCCGATTGAAATTTCTCTAATAGATTTCATCTGTACCTTAACCTACGCTCTGATAATGACTCACACCCTAATTCTTATTAATTATGAAACGCTACTCAACCTATCGTAACACCTTTTAACGAACGTAACTGCTCTACACTGCACACTGTCTAGTTCTCTGATCAAACCTAATTCATTAGGATCCCATTCACTGGCTGTTTACTCAATGTGGGGCTTAATTAGTGAAAAGTAACATCGCTCTTTTGTCTTCTCATCACATTTCCCAAGTACTCTTTTTATAAATCCTATAAATAAATGGTCTCTCCGCTCGGTCGCATATTTCCCTGATGTGTCTACCCCACGATATATCTTTAGTGATTGTTGCACCTAAATACCTTATGGTTTCAACGCTATCTTCGTGTTATTAATTTGATAGAATCGCTCTAATGAATTATTCCTCCTGCAAAAATTGATACCTACACACTCTTTTAGGTTTAGTTCTAACTGCCATTTGTCGCGCCACTCTTGAATGGCATCTAAATCCATGCTAAGCGATTTCCTGTCTTCTTCTTTTAATATACCCCTATACACTACCGCATCGTCTGCAAAAAGTCTAAGCTTACTACTAACTACGGTACCCAAATCGTTTATGTATAAAAGAAATAGAAGCGGACCTACTACGCTACCCTGGGGAACTCCCGATATGACTTTGATTGTGTCCGACATGATAACATCTATGAAAACGCTCTGCTCTCTCCCACTTAAGAATTCTTTTACCCAACATACAACGTCTTTATTTATACCAAAACTCTCTAACTTCAAGATTAATTTATCATGAGGAACTTTATCGAATCCCTTCTTAAAATCTAAAAATATCGCATCAACTTCAGTACTATTTTCGCCGTATATTAAATATCGTGTACGAATAAAGCTAATTGTGTCTCGCAAGATCTATCTTTCCGGAACCCATGTTGGCTGTTTATGAGTAATCGCTGACTATCCAAATGCCCCATGATCGAACTCATTATCAGAGCGTAGGTTAAAGTTCAGATTAAATCTATTGGATAAATTTCAATCGGATAGCTTTACTGAAGATGTTAGGCACATATTAAAAAAACCAGCGTATTATGCTAGATTCGACCAGATAAATAAGATTAGAGATAAGATTGTCGTACAGATAGATTCAAAATGGCATTTTTCCCCCGTACTATAAGAGAACAGAATAGGCAGCATAGGAAAGGGATAGGTAGGGGAAATATTTTAGAGTATTCTGTAGTGCATGATGCATGTATTAACCCCTCAAATACTATAGATACTAACAATCTAGTTGCGTGTGACCCTTTAGTTGCTTGCTTGCATGTTAGTAGTGCATGCTTTGTGATCTTCACCCCCTGCCACACACCCTCGCGGTGGCTTGCAGGGTATCGTGTAGATGTAGATGTAGATGAACTGACTACAATGTGCTCAAATATCTTACAAGAGATTGACGTGAGAAAAACGGGTCTGTAGTTACTAGGTTCTTCCCTTTCTCCGCTTTTAAAAATATGTGTAATGTTAGCTACTTTCCAATCCTTGGGTACTCTGTGGTTCTTTAGTGTTTTATTGAATATTATTTCTAGATAGGGGGTTATTTCAGAAGCTAATGTTTTATATACTCTGGAAGGAATTTGATCGGGACCTGGTGATTTGTTTTTGCTAATGTTTTTTAACTGCTGCTCTATTCCGCGACATGAAATTTTTATTTCGGCCATTACCCATTGAGAGTGTTCGGCGGTGATTCCACTGCGTTGTGTGGCGATGAGTTGTATACGCTTTGGAAGAATGTGTTTAAAGTATTGGTTTTTTTACACTGCTGGTGACTCTAATTCCTTTATCGTATTTAAATGTGTGCACTGCGGACCTATTTCCCCGAAGCTCTCTCACATATGACCAAAACACTTTATGATTGCTATCTAAATATTCTCCTAGCATCTTGCTCTTGAAATATGATAACGCTTGCCGACACGATTTCCTTGCTAATGCTCTCGATTTTTTATAGTTTTGGACTAACTCATTTTTTTCCTCTACCGATAGACCCCGTTCTGAATTTTTCATCCTAGCCTGGCATACCCTTAGTCGCTTTAATAATTTCCTAACCTCCGCGTTATACCACCTTGGCTCTTTAATATCACTAATGAATTTACTTTGTATGTATTTATTAATTGCTTTACTGGTCACCTCAAGAAATTCTCTCCACGAATCCTCTGTATCTTATCCTTTGCTTTGTTCGCTAAATACATTAAACGATTCCCTTAATTCCTCTTTCATGCCATCGTAATAGCCTTGCCAAATAATCATACCCTCTTCCTTGGTTTATAATGTCTTTCAACGCCTACAATAAATTTCGCATGCACTATTTTATGATAACTAATTCCTGTGCCTATAACTGTATTTAGAACTCTTTCAGGTATATTTGTTGCTAATAAATGTAGAATGTTGTTTCCCCTGGTCGGTTCTTTCACTAGCTGTTGTAAAGAATGTGACTTAAAGGTGTTCAATAATGATTCTCAAAGTTCCGTATCCTTATCTCCTGTTATAAAACTACACGTATTCCAGTCTATCGAAGGGAGATTGAAATCTCCGTCTACTATTATTCCTCTATCATTGTTCCGAGAAATTATTGTACCTATCTCTGACTCTAGTTCCATTATAGAATTGACGTCTGCATCCGGTGGCATGTAATATGCACCTATATACATCTTTTTTGCTCTACTACTTTTAGTTTTAACGGAACACCAAATACTTTCTACATTTCGCTCTGAAATAAGTTCTCTCCTACTGACATACGGGTCCTTCACAGCTATAAATACTCCTCCGGTTCTGCTTACTCTATCCTTTCTGTATACGGTAAAACACATCGGGAATACTTCATAATCTGATATGTCCTTCGAAAGCCAACTTTCTGTACCTACGATTATATCTGCATTAGTACTTTTTATGAGGTGGTGAAATTCTGCTACTTTATTTCTTAAACTACGACAATTCACTACTATCATTGAAATTTTTTCTCCCAATCTGTTTCTCTCTTGGATTTGAAGATGAATAGACTTCTACAGCAAGTGCTAACTTCCTATCTCCTTTTTGTTCTTTCACGCTCACTTGCGGTAGGAAAACCGCTTATCCCGTGTGAAAATGGAGTGTTAACGGAATTATATAAATTCAGAGTTAGTCAGCCAGATTGCTACTATAAGGGGTAAGTGTAACTTCTTTGCTGGAAACAATGGGAGTGGGAATCCTTCAAACGCGAGCCAGGCTAAGGCTTCTGCATAGGTACCTACTAGAAGGACGAGTGTATCGACTCTAAGAGAATTATAAAATCCCCACACTACGCCAGTCGACACAATCACCCATAAAAGATTAGAAAAATAAACAGTCTTGTACATGGAGTCAAATATTCGTTGTCCTAGAAAAAATCGTCATCATAATAATATCAAAACTTCTCACGCCATTATGTCTTCATAAAATACATTTTCCCTGACATGAGCGTACAATCGCATATAAATACAAAAAAAAGATCAGGAGAGTTCAAACAAAATTACAGCGATAAGATTACATGGTGGTTTTAAAGAATAAGCATATATATAACGCGTGTCCGTTGTTTTGACCAAATTTTTCCTTGTATTTCATTAGTCAGTTTGAGTTAACATTGCACGCGCGTAGGGTTTGTTTTGTTATAACACACCACCTGCTTGACACTCTCGAGGTGGCTTGCTGGGAAGTCAGTAGACGATCTTGTGTTCCTATACCTCCATTTAACAAGCGAGGAAAATTTTCTTATCGGTAGATCGTCTCTATGCCTGTCTGAAATCAAGTAGATACGTTGTTGGGAGCTTGAGTCATGGCTGAATGAGGAAGGAGGCGGGTTTAAGTGAAATGACGTAAAGGGATAACTTTGACTCTTTGTTCGGAGGTTAACGCTGGGGATTCAAAACTTTAAGACGGAGGTGGAAAGAGAAATGAGCGTGCATCGTTTTTGCAAATGTTACAAAAGGTGAAAGATCAGGGGAGTTTCGATCTTTTTGCATGTAATTCCACAGTTTGAACTTGCAGGCGCTATTGAGCAATCAATAACAGTATTTTAAAAAAGTGAAACTGTTTGAGTTATTGTCCTGTGTTGGTCGACTGGGTCATGACTTTTATCAGATTTGGGACAGAATTTACTCACTGCTGTGCTCGAAGCGACGATGAACAAAGATTCATTGGACGATCTCGAGGGGTGAGGATGGGATGAAAGTCTCATTCGAATGGCAAATTATTTCCTGCCACCTTTCACACGCAATAGAGCGACTGGGAGAAACCAAATAGATTCCGCGTTTTCGTTGAAGTCTTGTTTTTGAACTGCCAGCGAACACTTGATGATTCCCACCACACGTAATCCTTCATTCGCACCTTTAGGCCAGCAACCACTTGAGAGAGAGAGAGAGAGAGATTTTGACCTCCCATTATCCAGTCAAATTTTAATTTTAACCTCCACATCCCCTTTTCTCTTCGTCTCCGTACCCGAATCCATTCTCTTTTTGTCTGGTCTTTGAAGAAGTTGTGGGGTGGCTTTTTTCGTGAACAATATGGCACATTGGTGAGTTAAATGTGTTTTTGGCTGCATTTAAATGGCAATAAAATGATCCATCTTTCAAAAGACTTTGCTAATGTAATGAAATATTTATTATTGATGCTCTTACGAATGTAATTTTTCGTGAAATGCGTGTAGGAGTTCTCTTATCCGGTTTCGAAATTATGATCTGAATTTAGTAATATCCCCTAAGCCATAATTCAAGAATAATAATTGGATGTTATCTTTCTAGGTTTCACCATGACGCCCAATTGAACAGCTGTGAATACAACTGCCCAATCGTCGTGTAAGGTGATGGCGACACACCTAGTCCTTACTTATCGTAAGTTACTTTCGGGTATTCCCTTGAGATTGATGAGTTGAAAGTGTTCTGAAATGCTTTCTCTTAAAATCATAGATCACGAGGCAATAGCGACTTACGGAAAGCTCTATTTTTTGTTCGTAAGTGAAGTCCTGTAAGATAGAAATACATTTTGGAACAGTTTGTCTCATGATTTGGAATTACTAAATTTCTCTTGTCAATTTCAATTCTTGATATTTTGCAATGAAACGATCGGGAATGTTGATCGGGAATGCAAATATGTGTTGATAGAATTTGCGATGGAAAGAATCGCTTGCACTTAGCCCTTTGCCCGGGCCTATTTTTAAACCATAAACCACGGGATGCGCGTAGTTGGAAATATTATCTTTCGTTGTAAATCTGATACCCAATATTCTTTCAAATACAATTTTAGGGATTTTAACGTGGCAAATGCACTTGAAAAGGCCATGAAGTTGTAACTCCACATTGCACACATTTGTGCATAGACACTTACCTGCCCAGAATGTGATCCGTGAGACGCATAGCACGCTGGGGTCCTCTCATTGGGAGCTCCTTCCTGATTAGGTCCGACCGTTCCCTTGGAGTCGCCGGTGCTTGTAATTCCTTGCTCGGAGGACACTTCTGGATGGGCCCTCTCTTTCGATTCCTTTTCGAGCACTACCCGCTCGGGTGAACCAACTACGTGGCCCGAGTGCTTAGCGCGCCCCGCGGGGAGGTCGAGCGAGATCTGACTTCACGGTTCGACCCGAGGACGGGGAGCGTCGAGGGATGGCCAGGGCGTAAACATGCGAGGAGGATACAACCTCCCTCCTGCCCTTTCTTTCATCGGCAACCCGTTGAGAACATGTGTGCGGAGGCCCCGGTCTCGTCAGCCTGCCGTCAGCGGCTCCGGGGATAACTCCCCTCAAGCCGGGAACATCGTTCCCCCGGCCACTGAACCCTGAGTGTTCTATCCGAGCGCTGCGAAGTAAAAGAGAGAGAGAGGGTGATTTCTCCTAATACGAAGTTGTTTTTGTGGGGGAAGAAATTGAAAGCGCGTCTCTACAACCTTGCTTTCGACTTCTCGAAGCGATCAGTTTCAAGGCTATCGAATGCTGTTGTTTTTCTTCCTTCAACTTTTTGCTACGATTCCGTGTTGGGTTTTGGCCCTTTGGGGGGCAGGGGGATTCCTTCCGGAATATTCGTATTCGGTGTAGAATTGCCCGCAATTTCTTTCAGAAAAGTCGATCTGACATCAAACGAAGGCCTGTGCTTGTGGAAAGTTAAGGTGTTAACTAGGGCCCTAACCTGTATTTTTTTTGCGGCAAGGACGCCGAAATGGGTTTTGGGGAAAGCTACTGTGGGGACGTGATCCTCAGACGATGGGAAGGCGAGCGAAAGTTTATCCTGTCCACTCGAGGAGAAACATACGAGTGAGGACAGCGCAAGACGAGCGGTATCAGGGTTCTCTCCTTTTTCCTCGCGCGCACACGCGAGTGAGTCATCTCGGGAGAGAGAGGAAGAGGAGTACAGGGGAGGGGGTCAGGCTGCGGTGAGATAAAGCGCTGAGAGGAGCGGAGACCAAAGACGTCGAGGAAGAAGGGACGGACTTAAAAGTCTTTCGCGAGAAGTCGAGATTATCGGGAAGAGGCGTGCTCGACTTTTTTTTCGTGGGAGGATGTGTGCCCACGTGGAAGAAGAGTGTGCGGTTTTACGGGACGAGGGTGAGGACACCGGGAAGGGAGGGAGAGAGAATGGAGAGGGGGAATTGAGTGTATGTACAGAGGGGGAGGAAGGTGTGTGGGTGGGGTGACTCTCGGACCCCCCCCCCCTTCTCCCCACGCGTCGATTTGCGCGGAGAAGAAGTACTCCAACTTAATTACGCCGTTTCGCTATCTTAATTCACTTCCACAAGTACGTTTCTAAATGAAGGATCATAATTTTGGAAGGAATAATCAGCAGGAATATGGACATTTTCGGCCCCCGTAGCCAGGTCGTGCCGGCGTGGTAACAAAGTTTTGAATACCGCCTCGGGAGTGGGTTAAGGTTAAAGGGCCAGTTTGCCTTCACAGTGCAATGTAACCTGAAGCTGGAGCACCTGAATCCAATTAATCTACTACAGCCTGTCGAGTTCACCAGGTCGGTAACGCGTCGATCTGATATCCCAAAGGTCGCAGGCTCGAAATCCGTCCAGGGCAATGTTATGTGTTTGTATGTACTAGATTATCTTAGGTTATTCGATGCAATGAACCCTAGCCGTTGCAGCAGCTAAAACCCAAGGCTACTGCTAACAATACCATATTTTAACAATAATGTTTGTTTCTGGTCGCATTATTAAAATGTAAAACCTTCACGGCGGTGGTTGCGAGACTTGAAACTTAACTCGCGTCTAATTTCTTCAGTCGTTAGAAATTAGTCCTGTTCCGTTTACTATTCTAGAAACTCAAATTGAGCGATGGCAAAATGTAAACCAGTGACAACAACTATAAGGTTAGAAATGAACTTTTTTGCGAAGAAGAGTGGAAACCATAATCTTAGAATACAGGTCTGACAACTCTGCTGTTGTGGCCGTTCCCTTAATGAGGCTGTTGTTTCTCGGTTGGCCGCTAGAGGTGCTAGTAGTCCTTTAGGCTGAATAACTCGAGGAAACGGATTGCCCTGCCTGAGGCTTGCCCTTATATGATGTTTTCGGGTGTCATACTTTGTTTCCCATGCATAAATTTTAATGATAGGTGGATAATTTCCGTACAATTCGAATGAAGGAGCTTTCAATACTGAACTGAATCGGATGAATTTGCTCTAATAGTTTTCAATTATACGTCCGACTAGCGAAAGTTATACATTATTTTCTACATCTACATCTATATAATACCCTGCAATCCACCTTAAGGGTGTGTGGCAGGGGGTGATTTCTCACCAAACATGCACTACATATCATGCATAAAAAAGGAATAGTATTAATATAGTAGTCAGAACTACGCTATTTAAAAAAGATAGAAATTGCAAAGCAAACATGCAAAAACATTCTGTTAGTAGGGTTAGCTTTAAGTACTCATACCAACATGCAGTTACCAATGCTATTCATTGCTACTCTCCGATAGGACATATTTACCGTAATTCGTATCTCTAATTGTTCGAGGGAAAAATGACATTTTGAATCGTTCGGTTCGGCAATCAATTTCTCTAATTTTATGATTATGGTCCAGTCTGCCATAGTAAGTTGGGGTTCGTAAAATATTTTTAACATCATCACTGAAAATAATGCCTTGGAATTTGTTTAAGAGATTAAGTCTAAATTTGAACCTGCGATCTGACAATGATTCCCATTTCAATTCATTTAATAGACTGGTTACGCTAATATAATTATCGTATCGTCCCTTTACAAATCTTGCCGATCTTCGCTGCACACGTTCAAGTTCATTACTTACAATTAGACCGATTTCGTAGGGATCCCATACACTGGCAGCATATTCCAAATGAGGTCTAACAAGGAAAAAGTAGCTGATTTCTCGTACATAATCGTCACATTTACCCAATACTCTTTTGATGAAACCCAGTTTACGATTAGCTTGACCCATTATTTCACGTATATGTTTACCCCAGGAAAGATCATGTGTCAGTCTTATTCCAAGATATTTAATTGATTCCACGTTTGTTATTTCATTATTACTTATTTTGTATGTGCTAGGAGGAGAACTATTCTTTTTCCGAAAATTCTCTTTCCAATTTTGCAATTCCAACTTTTGCTTAAACTGTACCTACTCTTCCTTCTATTGCACCAGCAAGATTTGAGAAATCCCGGCGTTTACTCCTTTTGTGCTCTCTTTTCGGTATTTTACCCTAGGGGGTTTGTACGCCACAAATTTCCGCCAGCGTAGAATGCGCGATAGGAGTCTCAAGATTTTTTAACCCTTACCCACTATCACAAAATAAATGTGCAACTAATATTGTAGGGTCAATTCTGAATCTAACTTATAGCAAGAAAACAGATTACATGTTTAAATTTCAAATTCTACTTTCATAGGCCTAAGAGTTGAGAGGACTTGAATGATATATTATATATATGAAATAAACAATTATTTATTTAAAGGGATCGACTTGAAAAACATTATGAGGACGGTTTAGCATTAATGTAATTATCCAAAAAAATACCCGTCAGTAATATAATGTATTTTAAATTCTGTAAAATAATAAAATTTCTATTGAATAACACTTGGCTTCTATGGAGGAGAATCTTTGATTTATAGCTTGAAGGTAAGGGGTCACTTTATCAGACAATATTGAACACACTGAAAAAGCCGCCCTCGAACCAATCTCATCTAATTGTAGCATACCATGAACTTTCCTACCACTGTTGGAGCTAAAATGATTTTCATGAACTTCAAAACACTTCTCATCATGTCCATGCTTCCTGTTCACCATCGCCAGATTCCTCTTAATAATTCAAAGTGATGAAAATTAGAGGATTTTATTACCTCTTAGAATTTGGTGGTGCCCTGGAGACCAAATATGCATTAGTATAAAAAAATTATCCAGTCATATATGTATATACCTTATGGGTATAGTACTTTACCCCTTTGATGCGACAATTATCTCATTGACAAAATTATCTGAGCTGAAGAGAAATTCTATTTTCGGAGTTTTTCCTCTATTTCATTTCCCTTTATTCTCTCGCTGCAATAGCATCCTTTTCTAATTGTGGTCTAACTTTTTTTTGCATTCATTTACCGTCGACGGAATAGGTTCAAGATGGTATTCCTTCCCAGGTGTATGGCAACTTTCCCTGGTTTACTCTCATTCACCGTCAGAGTTACCCTGTGAACAACTGTTTTCCTTTTTAGTTGCAGATTCCTCTATATAATGTTGCACTTAGACCGAGCAAAAGGCCGTAGACGGGTACTATTAGGAAAAGGCTGCAGTTTTTAAGATATCTCAGGCCGATGTCATCTTTCCAGATGATATCTAAACTCAAAACAGCCTGTGAGTCTTCAATTAGAGCCCCACTGAACACCCTCACGTTATTTAATATTTTGATCGCCTCTTCCATATTCAAGACGTCAAGAATAAAACTAAGAATGGGTAATAAGGAGTATTAAATAATGGCTTAATACGAGATTCATCGACCCTAGCTACAATGTTATCCTCTTTCCGTGACTCCTTGCCGCGTAGAATGTAGCACATGTGAAAATGTTTTTCACAAACAAAATGCTTCAGCGAAAGGACAAAATCAAGACTCTCTTTCATTTCAGCCGTAATGCTTCATTTTTAGGAATGTCAAATATCGAAACTTTTTCAACACACGTATCGTATCCACTCTTGCACCCAGGAGAAATGCAATTATTCAGCATTTTCATAGATTATTCACGATACGTAATTGAAAGTTATAATGATTTATTGCTCCAAAAGATAGTAGGAAAAAAATTTCACAAGCAACTTGCTCTACTATCACAAAAACTAATCTTACCTGAACTGGCACAATGTAACTTTAAGCTCAAAGATGTAGGCTGACCTTGTGGAAAAGCGACGAACTAGAGACTCACTAAGAGGTAATTCGCTCCATAGGTAATTCGTGCTAAGTGTCCAGACCTATATTCTAACAATAAGATAGTGGTGGAAACATTAACTTTAAGCTGTTTAAAGTGTCTTGTTTCCGCATTAAGTTTCTTTTATCTATCGTTTTATGGTATTTGTGTAGGAATGCCTGGCAGCATACTTTTTTTCCTTTACAAAAATGGTAGTGTCTTTTATCGTGAATTCCAAATGGGTGTCGCAATTAGTTTAACACGTTGGTGCTTTCTACAACATACATGACTTATGACTATGATATGACTAGTACCTCGCAGACAGAATTGATGCGTTTAGAATCCAGATATTCGAACATCCCTGCTGTGTAATATGCAGTCTTTATTTTTTTGCATTAAATAATTTTCAATTCAACTAAGTAAGCCTCCCATTAAATGTATACCTAATTTTAAAGATTCTAGCGTGATGCAGTGGAAATTAAGCATAATTTTCTTTAAATTAATTGCATTTTTCAGAGGAAATTGCAAATATTTCAGGCATATCTCATTCATGATGGTTCACTTGGTTAAGTTATCTAATGATACAATTATTTCTTTTCGTTTCATATCCTAATCGTTTTTAATCGACGACCTTTGCTCAGCATTTTTGTAGTCAAAGGGGGAAAAGACAATACGGTGCCAATTCCAATGCTATTTTACTGGATACACACTGAAGAGGTTTATGTCGTGCGGGTGTTAATGAGAAAATCTTCCTAATGGATATTGAAGGATCATTTGTTATTCCCAGTATGGGGTGTGATAAGACCATTTGTAAAAGTGAAGTCACGTAATAATGTACTTAGCGAGCCAGCCATCCGTTGATGAAGCTTTATCTTTCCATTTTTATTACTCTGATTCCCAACGCGATATCCAAGTTCCCTACTGCTGTAAATTAGTCACTCTTACTTGGTTGCGTGAGTGATAAAAAAACTAACAACATTTCCTTTTAATTCTTAACGATGCAAATTTTTCATATCAAAGCTCTTAATTTATTGGGATATTGGATCCGGAAACTTTATTTCTTCATTAGCGGTGGGCGATGAAAATGTTACTATGAAATTCGCCGCGTAAATTCGAATGATGCGAAAATATTTTTTTTTGCATTGAGCGTAATAAATATCGTTGATATATTTCTGCTGCATACATATTTCATAATCTCTATGCCTGTAGACTATCTGTCACGAATCAAAAGAATTATCTTTGTATTCTACCCTAAATTTGCGATAAACTCACATCTATTATCCTGCGAATACCAAACACTTAGTCTTTTTAAATACAAGGATACTACTATTGGAACTATGTGCAGTGTACGTTTAGGTTAACCATGAGGAAACCTCGTATTGTGGTGAATATGGTGAGTTGTGAGATATTATTGAAATACGAGTACATACTGTGTATTTATTAACATCCCTCATTATATAATGCGGACGTGGGATACATGAGGTACATGGGATAAATGTTCAGAATGCATCGAAATGATAAGTTTGGACATGAAACGTGATTTGTTTTTCTGGTTTGGAGAATGCTTATTAAAAACAATGGATGGGAATTAGAGGACTTGCTCACGACCGAGAAGAAATTATCTATGGAGAGTAATAGGGGTAGCAGTTAAATGTTTGATTATCCGCTGGGTTTGATTATTCCCTGGGCACCATGGTCTTGATGGCGGGTCGCGAGTGGAAGTGGGTGTGGCCTCAAGGGCGGAGGAAGGCCAAGGCCCTCACCCTCCCTCTCCCCACGTTTATTTGTTTTCGCCTGCCGATACGAATACATAGCACTCTTCGGGTCGCACCCCTCTCACGCAGAAAGTAATTCCGACGACGCCGTCTGCGCATCCCCTCCGCGCAGGTGTTTGAAGTGTTGTTTTTCTTTTCCTTTCTCACTTCCGCACTGGGGCAGCGGAGGAAGAATGCGAGGCGAAAATATTATCTTAGCCGTCCTCTGTATGTCTTACCCGAGTTGCATCGTAAAGCAACAGAGACGGAGACGGCCTTTCCTACGCACGCCGCGCGTCTTCGACCTTTTCCGCTCGAGGATTGACGCTTCATTTCCGAGAAAGCCTTACTCGCAAAAACCGGATGCTCTAATTTCGATTATGCTCTTTTTTCTAGCTTCTTTCGTCCTTGCTTACGCAAATGGACGTGAAGGCCCCACCCACCATGAATTTCCATCAAAAAACAGAGCGGTTAATGCTTTAGAAAATTCATTCATTCCAGTTTTTTTTTTTAATCGATCCGTGTTCCTTAAAGTAATTCATCTTCCATGGCGTTAATAATTTGGTTTATTTAAATGTTTATTGATTCTATAAAATGGACATTAGAACGAGAACAATTTAACGGTCTGACGGACTGACGGCCAGAACCTATAGTACGTATATGAAATCCAGTGGAAGTTTTTCCGTAAATTCTTGTATGCTTTGTTCTTACAGTAGACAAATTCCAACACTTGTGTACGGAGTCACTAGATATTTAATCGATTGTTTTTATCTTTGATGGTAATTAAATTTTTGCTGGGCTTGCTGGCCTACTGGTGGGGGATCAAAGCCCTGGAACTAGGGTCAATTCCTGGAATCAGAAGTAGTGTTGCCTGAAATTTGTGATACCCTAGCGACCTGGTTTTGAATATTTTCACTCATGCGTGACGCTGCCGATTGAAATTGTCGTGGACTGATTGCTGTCGCAATGTAGGTATCTTGGCGAGAAGATGTTTCCTATGGCGACCAAGTTAGCTGGGGACATGGAAGACTACTGAGAACTGTGTCTTCTTAGATGTTACTAGTACTCACGATCTGCATAATGAATATTTCTGTCATGTAGAAAGAAGTTATCAAATCCGTTTTTAGGTGTAAGGAAGAATTTGTTTGTTGGAATATTCCGGATAGTTCGTCACATTTGCTGAATAGGTCCGATTTTTTATTGCCAGGAAGTGATTCCCTAAACGGGCAGTCTGGAAATCTCGTTTTTGCTAAAATTGAGCTAATAAGGTGGTTTAGTAAATGGCCATGGTGTGAGTTTGAAGCTTGTGAGGGGAGAATATGAAAAACATGCACTCGAAATGCTCAAGAAACCCTACTTTCGTGAAACAACGGTGGTAATGACAGTGTTTAGGAGGATTTTTTTGTCAGCGAATTGTCCAGTTAAGTCATCAATATGTAGGCCTCTACCGGTATGTAGTGTGTGGCTAATAACTTCTTAATATCAATTCAGCAGCAGATTTCCAATTAAGCAAAATTTAATGAAGACTGGTATAAAAAAATTAAAAATATAAATTTTCTAATCATAAATATATTTTTCATTTTTTCCGTTTACCATAAAAGACGTATTACACCTATAAAAATAATTTTATACTTTCGCTAATGGATTGTTTAAAAAATTGAAAAAGAAAATTTAACGTGAAAGCTGATCGAATGTTAAAAAAATTTTGTTCGTTATCTGGGACAAAAAAACGAATCAGATATAGTTCTAGTTAACACATCTGTCAATCTACCGGAGATACCGTGACTGGGACTGGCGCATACAAATGCAAATACTTAATACACTTTTTATGTAATAATACATTTGTACGCTCTACTTCTCTCGTAGATCATGAGTCAAAGTTCGTTTTTAGTAACATATTACGAATATATATTACTTCTCTTATAGCTCATCAATTTCTCATAGTGTATTTGGCTTGTTATGTCAACTGTTTTATATCTATACCCTATGCATATGTGGGTGTGCCTTAAGCTTGAGTGAAAACCCAGCGCTATCTGTATATTGAGCGTATGTTATGATGGACACCTTAAAAGATGTGAAATGCCTATTTTGTATGCCGAACTACCCCATTTCAAATATTTAATATCCCACCCCTTCACGTATAGGGCTCGTTTACCCATTGGAAGAAGCCCTTGACCTTTTCAATCTTAAGAGGCCGGCAGTCCGACTGCCCAAGGAGAGCCCATCCAGATGGAGTGAGCGGAGAAGGGTGTTTTTTTTGTTTTTTTTTTGTTTTGCCGCGAAGGCAAAAAAAACTACGCTTTTTTGCCTTCTCGGCATAAAGTTGATACTTTTTTGGAAAATGTGTTTCCAACTTTTTTGAAAAATGTGTTTGCCTTCTACTGCCTTACTACATACTGTTAAAAGGATTGATTGTCTTTGCTATGTGTAAAATGATCTACAGATTTAAAGCTATAACCATTAACCATATATTATTGCCTGAGATGATGAAGAGGAAAAAAGGGTGAGTTCACCCCGAAGGTTGGTCTTTGATAGGTGAGAGTAGAGCTGACCCCGTATTAACACAATGGCGTGTGAAATTCACACATTCAGGGTAGGGGGGACCCTGGGCCACCTGCGATTTCCTACGAAGTTCTGACACGCAGAAAATCGAATCGCGAGGATTTCATGTGGGGTTGTCAGGAAGGCTCTTGCCCGGGATTTTGGACCCGGGACCCTCCGGTCAGTAGCTCAGCGCTCTACCCATCAGACCACCAGAGAGACAACGTAAAATAGACGACTCTTAGGGGACGCAAAGTCGTTATGGAATTTAACTAGCACTTTTTCACTTTTTGCCGCATGCATTGAAATTGGAATTTAAGAAAACATTTTCTATAATACGTTAGCTTTACGAAGAAGCTTTAAGAAGATGTTAGGCATATATTAAAAATAACACCAGCGTATTATGCTAGATTCGACTAGATAAATAAGATTAGCGAGATAGATTGTCGTACTGTTAGATTCAAAACGTCTTTTTTCCCCCGTACTATAAGAGAACCCAATAGGCAGCATAGCAAAGGGATAGGTAGATGAAATATTTTAGAGTAGTCTGTAGTGCATGATGCATGTATTAATCCCTTAAATAGTATAGTTACTAACAATCTAGTTGCATGAGACCCTATAGTTGCTTGTTAGCTTGCCAATAGTGCATGCTTGATGATCTTCACCCCCTGCCACTCACCCTCGCGGTGGCTTACAGGGTATCGAGTAGATGTAGATGTAGCTTTGTTTCAATTCAAATTATCAATGAGATTAGTTCTTTTGGGAAAAAATCTTTACTTTTGCTTATTTTATATTGGTGTCTCATCATTTTTTTAGAAAATGAATCATTACATTCATTTTTTTAAGTCTAATGTTTCAGTTCGTGGCTACCTTACTCAGTCAATAAACTTTACTGCACTTCTATCGCACTCGATGAGCTAACTTATGTTGTCAAGGAACCTGAGACCTGGAAGCATGCAGCTGAGATTCAACGAATCAAACTCTCATCAACTAGCTTGGTCGATGCCGCACTCTATAGACAGAGAATCAGTTCAAGGTTAGCCGTCCATCGAAATAGGCGCTAATTTAAGTTCAACAGAATACCAGCGTCGAGTGCTGAGTAATATTAGCCTGCCTCTGTGGTATATCTCTGGTCTCTAGTGTGTGAGTCGAAAAAGTCGACGACGTGTCGAAAATCTTTCCCGCGTGATAATTACCAAGCGCGATTTGATTGTTATTAGGAGAGAAAACCGACGGCTAAGGTCATATGTGCTTTAAGTTTTGGTAGATATTCTCGAAGAGAAAGGCACTTTCATGTGGATAAATGGTGGAAAGAAATCCGACGTCTTTGTAAGCCTACCGATAGCGAAAGGCGTCAAGGGACCACGGTTTAACGTCCCATCCGACGGACGGTCTACTAGCAGTGTCCATACATCATTTAAGTAGGTACCGTTAAAGCACTTAAAATTCACCCCGGTCAGGATTCGACTCTGGGCCCCAGTGCTTAAGGCAAAACAGCAACGCGGCCTTCTTTATTTGGATGCATGAATGAATATGAGTGAAGACTGTGTCGTCTTCGTATATCGTCAACCCACTAATTAGTATCTTCGGCTCCACTAACGCCCTTGATTGGCAAGGTTAATGCAGGTTACTGCACTTTTTGCCCATCAACGAAAAAGTATACCTCCTAATAGTCCATGTAAAACAATTTTCTGATCAATTGTCGTTGTATTGGATTTTAGGTGTTTCAATAGCCAAAATGATATTGCGCCGACTAACCTAAGATATTAATCGTAAGAAAAATACATCAATTACTGTACAACATCAACGGGTACAACATCAACACCTTGGGTAGAATTCTAACCGGCTACGTTTGGGCTGCCAAGCCAGTGCGTTACCGGCTACCGCGGTCGGCATTTAAATTCTCACGAATTGTTTCTTCCTTTACCGCCAACGTCAGTAATCAGGTCAATAACACATCGGAATGGCACTCAAAAGTTCGTGAATACACATCTTGCTGTGAACATGGATTATTTTTTGTCGTTGGGGTGATTTCGCGTGGTATGTTGCGGTTTGACTTTTGCAGTTGGAGCCCCGCAAACAAAGTCCCGCAATTATTTACGTCATGTTCTTTTGGTAATTTCTCGTAATTAATGGAGGTGATGTCCAGTATACTGACTCGAGTCCAAAACTCCCGTCGCGAGGCCGAGTTCGAATACCGTGAAGAGTGTTCTGTGCTGATGTCCCTGGTACTGGTCCCTATTTGGATACGATTTGCTGTTGACATAGTGGTAATGGCAGAGACGGAAAAGTATTCAAAGACGACTAGTTAACATAGAAAAGCATTGACCAAATATAGCCTGAAGACCAATATAAAGAAGTCAACGGTGTATTCAAAGATATAAATGATATGCAGTAGAAGAGGCCAATACCTATGCTCGGGAATCAATTAGGAAAGGTGAAAGAATATTGATATCTGGGAAGCCGAGTATCCAGCGACGGATGAAGCAAGAAGGAAATAGTCAGTAGAATAGCAAAGGCGAAGGGCATACTCTCCCGTGAGAATAATCTACGTACATTTGTAATTACTAGCGTGAAAGAAAGGAATCGATTCATCAGATCATGCTTCTTGAGCACGCTTCTTTATTGCAGTGAAGAATGGGAGCAGAGAGAGCAAGGCTGGAAGCGTTCGAAATGTGGTGCTACAGAAGAATGATGATGATAAAATAGATCGACCGTGTAACCGACGATGAAGCCCTGAGAAGAGTGGGAGAATGAAGAAGTCATCTGAAAACCTTAAAAAGAAGACGGAACAACTCTACCAGATATATTATAAGCCGTGATGGTCTGATGAAGATTGCTGTCGAGGAAAAGTTAATGGAAACAATGATCTACATATACGTCTACATCTACACGATACCCTGCAAGCCACCGCGATGGTGTGTTGCAGGGAGTGAAGATCACCAAGCGTGCAGTATAAACAAAATGCTACTATAGGGTCTCAACTCTCAAGTCTCAAAATGATAAAGGAAGTCCTATCATGAGATAAATAGAGTTTGTGGTGAACGATGGTAAAGAGAAGAATTTAAGTAAGTATGAAGAAGCTAGTTCATAGAATCGGGTGGAGAGCTGCGTCAATCTTAGGGATGTTTACGCAAGATGATGATTTTCTACGCCTTTCTTACTTTGTGTTTCTGGGCATGTTGCAATAACTCTACAATGCTACATCATCAATAATTCTAGGTATTTTGACGAATAAAAACCTCTTTTCGATATTAAATAGTCTTCTATTAATATTTAGACAATAGTCTTATGAAGTCCTAAAATAGAGGCCGGGACAACTATACGGCCGTATCATGAGAAATGAAGACAATTATCAAGGCACAAGTAAATGGAAAGAATAGCAAAGGTAGGCCTCGCATATTATGCAGGACAAGTAGTGAAGAATGTGAAAGACAAGAATGACGTATATATGAAGATGTTAAGTGAAGGGAGAATTGAGTGGAGAGTAGTTTCTAATGATATTCTTAAAGCCGAAAATATGCCAATTGAAAATTTTGTGCTAAATTGGCGCAAAAAACTAACTGGTCGGACACCTCCCCCGAATAACTACTGGATAGTCCTTATGCTCTGCATTGTAAATTGTGTAGTCCGTAATATGTATGTCAGTATGTGCGTACATCATGGCCAGTCGAATTTCGGGGCAAGGAGAGCTGGCTCGTAGTGCTCTCGAAGCAATTGATCAGTCTTTCCTCTTTCAGCCTCGTCTTTTTTGCCGCTGCTTTCTGGGAAGGGAAGCCCTCACTGTTGGTGCAAACGGCGGCGGCCATGTGCGCGAGTTTAAAAACGGCGATTCCCGAGGCGGACGCCATCCCCTCCCCCGTGCGTTGTTTGTTTCCTCCGTTTTTCCCCGTCGAAAGCGAGGCTTTTGTTGCGCGTCAGATTTGAGGGAGATCTTGCTCCGTTTGGGATGGGAGACGGGGCTTACTTAGGACGGGGGATTTTGGGGCAAAGAAAACGTTTGAGGAAGAGAGTAGAGGCGGCAAGGGAGGGAGAGAGAATCCCTACGATACGCCGTGGTGCGCTTGAGTCGAGGGTCTCCCTTTGGTTTTGCTCTCTTTATCGTTCCCTAACTTGTCATCTACATCATCTACATAATACCCTGCAAGCCACCATAAAGGTGTGTGGCAGGGGGTGAACTCTCACCAAAATTGTCCTCATCGTCCATCACTTCAAATAATCCATTCTGTCCCTACCGTTAAGTCCCTGCCTACGTACGAAGAATATTACAATTCACGGTCATTTGAAATGAATCGGGCCTCATCAAAACGGCAGCGAAACTAGTTTTAAATATAAATAGTTGAATCGTATTAATTTTGGGGATCGGTTTGATGTCGCGACTGGTGTATTGGCCGTCCATTCTGAGAGTTAGGGCTTGAGGGCTTGAATACCGGGTGTGGAAGAGATTTTTTCAGTAGCATACCGGCCCATATTCGTCTGCAGCGCGGAGAAATGCTAAATTGGCGAAAAAAAATTCTATTTACCTATTTCCCAATGATTGTTAAGTTTCGTAATAAAACGTTTCCAATTCTACAAATGAGTAATATCTTTTACTATTTGTAGACCCTCGCATTTTCTTTCGGTATTTTACTGGGTTCCTGCAACACTTTTCTTGTTTATGTATGGGTTGGGAGCAAATTACCATAGCCTTCGATAACCTACCTCGAATAAACTACTCCTGCTACTGTGTGTCATATTTGATACGTTACTTGAAATTTGCTCAAAGAAAATTTCCCTGTGAAGCAAAATGCTTCAAATCATAAACAGGTAGTAAATTTGAGTTTTTGAAAATTATTTTGGAACTAATTACACTTCAAGGCATGTCGGTGTGATTATCTGTGATCAAGAAATTGCTCTGATAATTTAGATCTTCTTAGAAAAGGGTTTATTTCCTTATCTGTAAGGAACCAATTTAACGTGCATTTGGGTCATGAGCTACAATTCCTTATGACGAAGATAACTTCTAGACTCTTTTTATTCAAGATTCATTTCAATAATATCGTCTCTTTTGGAAATTGTTATCCTCGATCAATTACTTCATCGTCTCCTTGACACGCCTACAAGCTGGGTTACATTCTTTCATTCAGTCCTCGTCTCGAAGCTACGTTTACAGTACCTCCCTGCCCCTGGTTCACTTAGCAGGATGAGAAAGAAAAGAGAGAGGGAGAGCGATCCAAGGTGGTGCAAGGGTGAATCGACTCCTCTCGAATATTTTCCAACATCCCCCGACGCTTTGCCGAGGATCTTTGCTTGTTCAGCAACGCTGAACAGCATTACCCTAGTTCTTTGTGCTGTCGTGCCCTCATCTAGCCAAGAATCCCCGTCCCCTCATCCTTTCACATCCATACGCAACCACTGGCCATTAACGTCAAGTTACGCCCTCGATGTGGAGTTTTTCTTCCGTCGTCTCATTCTCCTTGATAAGTGCGTGTCAGCCTTGATTGTATTTTCCTTTCCTTCAATGCTCATCCATGTCATGTCCAGTTTCTACTTATCTATGCTGAAATCTGTTCCTATGGTGTACTATTTACCTATTTCCCAATGATTGTTAAGTTTCGCAATAAAACGTTTCCAATTCTACAAATGAGTAATATCTTTTACCAGTTGTAGACCCTCGCATTTCCTTTCAGTATTTTACTGGGTTCCTGCAACCCTTTTCTTTTTTATCTATATGTTTATTACATAATTATACCCTTGGCGATACGCATATTTTCATCGGAAACACCACCCAAATGAACATTATGTTTGACCTTCTGTAATTGGCTCATCTTGCTGTGATATTTTACGTAACATATGTATTGAGGACATAAAATGTAAATTGGAGGTTTGGGCGGGAGCGTTCTGGAACCTCCCTGGCACATACAATTAGACCCCTTTATATACACGTTCCCTGAAATATTCTTACCCTAAAATATCTACTAAAATTCCTCCCCTTTCCAAATAACCTATTTACCTACCTACTAGTAAATGGCGCAAATGTACTAAGCTGTCAGTCACCTCCCCCGAAAAGCAACTGAGACAATCACTGTCGTGGCTCTACCGTTTTGGCACCCACCTCAACACACCTAAGCTCCACTTTTCGAGTTCATTTAGCTACGAGACTAAAAGCGAAATTAATAAAATCATCAGCGCTGTTGAAACGCTAAGAAGTGATCACCTTGGTTTTGAATATCAATTATTTACATAGGTTTTTAGTGTTTCTTCCACTGGCCATCAGTTAGCGATCATTTTTCTCTTTGCAAGTTTTCCCCGCAATACTCTCGCCTCGACTCCTTTCTTCAGTTTTCATTTACTCCTTTAGTATATCTCCCATTTGTTTTCTCCAATATTGATTCCATATATACGTTTTCCTCGTACACGGTGCCTGTTTTTACTTTTGCAACTTTTGAAATCCCTCACTTTAAGATTAACCCCATATGCCCCCTACTGGTACCCGACTCTCCCTCATGGTTTAATTGTTATTTTCCAAACGATTCTTTATTAATGTTTCATTTAAATTTTTACGGCATATTTTTTGACCGGCTAATTTTTAATCAATATAAACAGACAGAGTTCGGCTTGTGTAAGGTATAACTGCATATGTTAGATTGCTCTATCTAACCAAACATCAAGCCTTTATGGCATCCTTGACATCCATTAATGACATCCTTAAATATGACATCCTTCCTTGAGTCGGGATTCCATCTCGTGACCCTTGTTTCTAGGCTGGGACATCCACGGACAGGCTAGAACAATCGGCTTCTTTTCAATCATCTTGGATTTCGAGAAATGAATTATATCCGAAAATATTGTTACTGATCCGTTATCAATAACTCCTTTTATGTCTCCCATGATTACCCTAATGATTCAGATGTTTCCTCCAGGTGCCGGTTAATACTGAAAAAAAAATTCTCCTTCAAAATTCTTCGGTTCATCGTAGTAAAACTGTACATCATGTCCATTTCAGCGACTCGAGGTTGCGGGAATAAACTGGCATGACGCGTGAACTATTAGGGTAAAAACGCTTCCCTCCCACCGCAATGTTGACGCCATCAACTCGAATTCAGTGCAAGGCGAGAATAGTGATGACCTGCATGCTCACATCCGTCCGAGGCTGCATTCCTTCTTCCCATCCCTCCCTGCGTGGCGTCTGATAGCAAGAGTTGGCGATATGCATCCAGAAATATCGTCGCTAGTGAGCTCAAGGTGAGTGTTGTCGGCTCCGAGTTACAATTGAAGAAACTGTCAAGGGATGCAATCAAAAAATAGCAATTTGCCTACACCAATCTTAAAGATATGATAAAAGACTGGAATGAGTCGATATCTACTGTTCCGATTTCAAAGTTGGGACTACACAGTTGGAGTATTATGAAAAACTACGATAGAATAGACGCATTTATGAAAAATCCTGTCTTTTATGCCATATTGAATCCATATGGCATAGAGTTTATTTACAATTATGGCTTTCTTATGAAAGATGTAAGCGTAAAACACGAGTGTACGCTAGCAAATATTCCACAGAGAAAAAATTCCTTGATAGGGACTCGAACCAGTTGAGCTAAAAGACGTCCTGTTCCTTTGTGGAAATGATGGAGGCTTTAAAGGAACAAGATGTTACCGGACTGCTGGACATATTAGGTCACAAACCAGCCGAAGTCGTGCGCTTGGTGCCACTGTCCACGGGATTAAAGCCAACATTAAACACTAAGGTGCTTACTTATAACAATGTCAAAGTTCTGACGAACTGGTCGTGAAAAAATTAGCGGCGTTACCCGCTGAAATTGCACAATAGCAAATATTCCACAGAGAAAAAAATCATTCGCCTTGACCGGGACTCGAACCCGGACCCCCTCTATCATTTCCATAGAGGAAGAGGATGCCTTGGTAGCTCTACTGGTAGAGCACCTGGCCGGAAGTCAGGGGGTCCGGGTTCGATTTGATTGATGACGAATGATTTTTTTCTCTGTGGAATATTTGCTATTGTGCAATTTTAGCGGGTAACGCCGCTAAAGTTTTCACGGCCAGTTCGTCAGAACTTTGAATGATTGTACGCATTCGTTTTTTCGTAGTTTAATGGAAAGAATATTCCTCCTTCTATGCTCTCTAAGGTGAAATTTTGAATTGGTAATGTGTAATATAAACCAGAGAAAATCATTTTCGTAAAGTCTTCTCGGGCTTTCCACCGGGTTAAATATTGGTATAACACCAACGTTTCAACGGACGACTCGTCCATCGTCTTCAGGGTGAGTGAGAGAAAGAATTAAATCCTATTTCAGAGAAAATCACTTTTACATTATCTTCCACGAATTCATGATGTGGAAAATACTGAACTGGGTTCTAAAGTCAACTAACCAAGTATAACCGACTAGGCTCTTCATAAATCAGGTAATTACCGCTGTAAGTTTACAACCATCGAAAATAGCAGTTAGTTCACGTCACTCTAATGTTTTGAAATCAGATTTCAATCTGGCGAGCATTGGAGCATTCATCAGCTCAAATGAATATCACCGCATGGCCGTTGATCAGTTTTTGTGTCTCACTACCTGGCTATTGCAATAGTAAACTTGATAAATTTAATTTATATATTTATTATATATTAATATAATTAGACATGTAATAGTGGTTTAAAGCGGATCCTTGTTGCTCGTTGACTATGTAAGGTGTTCTCAAGCTGTAATTTTCTACGACGTCAGTGACTATTGATTCGTCTTTTAATACGTTTAATGTTTAAAGTTCGGGTTAGATAACTCCTCGAAGAAAATTTTGAGTGTGAATTACAACGTAAAAGGTATATTTTTCGTAGTACGAGTTATTTATTACGAGTTATCACCGAGTAAAATAACAATCGCGCATTAATAGTTGGCGTGGCGATTACAGTTAAAGAGCTTCCATTTCAAGGGTTCGAATCCTGGTAGTAGGGAGTTTTTTTTAGATATGGGCTGACTAGCTCCCACCTAGGTACTGTATGGAGAGCACATCGAGTTCTGGTCTTCGTCCGTCGGATGGGACTTTGTGCTGTGGACCCCTCGGCGCCTATCGTTAAGAGCAGGCTAATGCCGTCGCCGAGTTTCTCTCCATTCTTTCTCCCTACCCTTCCAGCCCTGTCTTTGTACATACCATTCCTCGCAGTCAGAAGCGCCTTTCAGTGCGGGTCAGACTTGAAACTTCAGATGAGGATCAATAGGAGTTATTAGTTGTAAATCTCTGTCAGGTCTGAGTAGGGTATCCAGGATTCCACCTAAAATAAGCAATATAAAGCTATAACGCTTGAGTTGCATAAGTATGCACGGCAATCTCCTGATATTATCAAATTTTTAATGGTTTGATCCTAGGGAAGTACTATTCATCGTTTTGAAAACAATTAATTTGTGGCAAATTCGAGTTTCGTCACACCTGGCTATGAACAGCACGGTGCGATTTAATTTGGTGAAACTTGAAGAAAATCGAATCTTCATGAGAGAAATTGAAATATTTTCCAAGCAATCAGTGCTTTTACATCCGTCTTCCCCCTTGACGAGTAAACCTCGCGGTTGGAAAATAGATGAAGTTTTAAGAAGAAACGATGTATACTCTTACATTATAAGTGATTACTTATGTTCATGCAAGCTAATTTCATGCCAATATCTTACCTTGAGAAGTCACTTGAGGAAGAGACCACAGCTTAACAATTACTGGGAGTGTGATTGTTGTTTCACTTACGTTGCTTGGAGAGGAGCTTTCTGCAAACTTTCGTCTAGTCTTACATTTTGCGAAACTCTCAATTGAGGGAATTTCTCATTTACCGGCCAATCCATCAAAATTATTCGTTGTATCAGATTAATAATGGCGCTTCAGATAGTAACGTAATATCGAGTCTGTTCTTCTGCAAACAAAAAAACTGCAATACGGAATGAATGCCGTCTATAGTCATTCTACGGATTTGTTTGGAGATCTTGCGAGACCTGAGAAGAATTTAGAGCCAGGTAAATTGGTATTAAGTTTCAAGTAAATGACTAACTTTATTTTATAAATGGGAAAATTAGAAGGGGTAATGAGGTTAAATATATTTCCCCGACTAAATTTTCTGAGCGCGATGAATATTTTGCAAGTAGCGTATTTTTATTCTTGCTGCAGTTTTGATTTTAATGTGTAAAACTGATGTGATTGCGTATCAACATCTGCATGACATCCAGAAAGCCAACGCAAGGGTATGCAGTTTAAATTTAATTGTATCTTGAAAGTATAATGACATTTACTGGTCGTAATTATTCGCAATTTGTTTTAATTCCCTGGAACATTTCAACTGAACTTTCCGGGAGATATAATTAGCATTCATTCATATTTGAAAATAATTCTTTGCTGAAAATCGTATAATTATGATCGTGGGTAAACGTGGGCCAGTATTTTATGATTGAGTTATTTCTTCTTCGATATAGTTTTATTTTAAGCGATAAACATATTTGCTAGCTCAAAATACCGCAAACCAGATGGTCGGTACAAACCATTCGGAGCAGAAATTTCCTCACGTTCATTCGTTATCAATTGTAATAAAACGCGGAGAAGTCAAATGAAATAATGTTTAAGTGGAACCAGAGTTGCTTCCCTAGTATAGAATCATTTATGCATATTATTTTGTGGCTTATATAAGACAATTTGAAATTGGTAGAATTATTTGTTTATGATGTGCTAAGTTTTTCTCTGTGTCCTCCCAACAAGTTGATTTATAGCCATTTGCATATACTACGTGAATACACATGGCACATAAGCCATACATATATCATGATGTTTATACTTCACGGCAACAATTCGATATGCGTTGCCAAACCTCAATAAGTTTATTGTCTCCATAAATCGTGAAAACATATCAGTTTTGATTGGCGTTGTTGAATATTTATAAGTTCCATTAAGTATGAAGCTCACATTTGTCAGCTACGTGCGAGAATTTTGAAACACGTGCGCCATTAGTCGGGTATTACATGACAATGGTTGTATTTTAAGCGATATTACAATCTTTGCCCGTTATACGTTCCCTATCCGGTTTCCAACTGAAGCTATTTTAGAGTTCATTTTAGCTAGGGGATCGGGTTGGAGTACTGGCTTCCTATCTAGAAGGCCCAGGTTCGGATCCAGACGATGGCAGAGATTATTCATCGATCTTCCGGTCTCCACTTGAGTGCATTGAGGTAAGCCCTTCAAGTGCAATACTCCGTCCATCGGATGGGTCGTAATGTCGTGGTCCCCTTGAAGCCTTTCGTTATGAGCAGGCTAATTGCGACTCCGGGTTTCTATCAACCCTTCTTACGTTCTCTGAAACGTTTCTGCCTCAAGCTAGTTACCCATTTACCCTTAATGGCCCAATGACCTTGCTGACTTCATTTTAGTGTCTGGACCTTGGCATGTTACGTTAAATTAGGAAAAGTTTTTTCACTCCAAGATTCGTAGTGAGTGATGAATATCAACTCTCGCTGAAAGAATTGCGGCATCCCTAAGAGGCGGCTGCATTTTGTCATTCTAGTGAGATCCTATCTAATTTGGTACTTGATGGTATTTGCACGCAATGTACATCGATTCGGTCCATGACAAGAAGAGCTGTCGTAAAAGGATTCATAGTAGTACGTCGAACCTGGATAAGCGAGAGTTGATGGGACAAGGATCTCCTTTTCGCTTGTAGAGGTTTCTCACTTATTGTGATTTTGGGCGGCTTCTCTCACTTACAGAGGAATAATAAAAAAATGTGAGGAGTATGTGGGGAGTAAACATAATAATCACGTTATGTAATTATCTAAATATCAGTCAGTTAGTATCTTAACAAATCATCCAATTTTTTTTCTATTTTTGTATTTTGAACATGTTTTTTGTCTCATAAATTTTATTAGAAATTTATGAGAATATTTATTTATATGTGAAAAGTTCTATGTTGAAGTCCTTAACTCTTTCCTTCTGCAGTGGTCCATCAATGGGAATGTTTTCAGGTCTTTTTGATCCACTCAACGTGGTACTTTTCGACGATTGGAAAATCAACATACCTTTCTTCTTTATATTTCCGTGTCCCTCAGAGCACTGCGACTGAATGGAGTCTTTGTCTATTATGATCTTCTGAACGGTAGACTCCAACAACCCAAACTCACTCAGTATCTCGCTAGTGACTAGCCTCCCTCGAACGCAGTCACATTTTTCAGGTTGTTAGTCAATGAAAACACTTTAATTTATCGCCTAGACATTCAGAGTAGTCGACAAGCATCCCTAGGCTATGACGCTCCTCAGTTAATTTTCCTCTGTGTACAAGTACAAACCTGACACCTTTCGGGGGAACAGAAATCCTCGCGTTACCTGTCAAAACTCGCACAGGGTCTTGCATTTCCCAGAGGACATTCTCGCTTATAGGGGCTTAGAGCGAAGCGGTCTCACTGATAGAGGTCCAATCGTGAAAGAGGTCGTCTCATAAAGAGGTTTTCGAGGTAAAATGAAAGGATCTAGAGAATAGTCTTAATTAGAGAGGTTTCTAACTTATCAAGTTCTCGCTTATCGAGGTTCGACTATAGTAGCCATTCGAGGGTGTCTACCGGCAGCTGTGGTAATTTGAACCATTTTTAGGGCGGTGGATGTTCCAGTAGGGGTTTCAGTGGGCATTTTCCAGGGAACGGAAGAAGAGAGGAGAGAAACCCGGCGTCGGCATTGTATTACCCTTAAGGCTGCTTAAATCTGAACCCGAACCCTCGTAAGAGGCGACCAGTTATCTAGCCACCACACCAACCCGATCCCCAAGAGGTTTCATATTTTCCGCTGCAAATTAGAAGACTGTGTCGTAGGTAGTTGGAAGAGATGACCTCAGAGCTGTCGGTCGCCTCCCACTGATAAACACTTCTCCCTCATAGGAAGGTGGTTGTAGGAGCCTGATGTGAGAATTCGGACGCGCCCTTCATTCTCCCGCCCCGCCTCCTCCCCAGGTTCAGCGGAAGATGATGCGTCCCACTGGCCGACGCCGGCTGCGCCGACACCTCATGGAACGGGGGACGGTGCTCGCGTATCCCGGACAGCACCTCCGCCGGCGGTGGCCGCTGCCTCCTATCATGACCCGGCGACACACCAACGGACGGGAGCCCACCTCACTCTCTCGCTTGCTGTGGCTCTCGCAGCCAATCCGATGCGTGAGTGTCCATGCACCACAGCTCTCTCTCCTTCTCATCTTTATCTGACCGCGCGTGCAGACTGGTGTATACCAAGTCTCGACAGGAGTGTCTGAGGGTAACTCGTTAATACCTATGTGAGCTGTTGGCCGAAATGTGTTCGCTGCGGAATCCAGATCGGTGGCGGATATTGGGAGATAGAAAGGATCACATCACCGTCTATACCTATTTTTCAGTGAATCGTGAAGTTTGGATGGTGTACAGAATAGAATAAGTTTTATTTATACTCTGGGTACAACACCCCTTAGGGAAAGACAAAAGTTACAAAAGTGGTGTGCATTTATCTTTATATTGAAGGTGACAGAGGAAAACAAAAAGCATATAGATAAGTAGATACATCAATGGACCCCGAGACCCCAGTCTCTATTTTTCGTGCAATATAATGGCAGGTGTCTCAATCAGAAACCAAAGTACAATTGCAAAAATATCAACAATCTATAGCCAGTAAACTTCACAGTTTCAGGCGCAACTTGGTGGAACTGCATATTTACGTAAAAATGCTTTTTATATTCCACACAATGAAATTTTAATCCACCGACTCCGTAGACAATTTATTGGCTCCGTAAACAATTTATTTATGTAATATTATTAAATATTGGTAATTTCTCACGAATTACACGACATAAAATATTCCACGACAAATTTCGTGGGCAAACCAAAAGACATGTCGAGCAGGATCAGACCTCTGGCTTTAGTTAAAGGTGCATAGATTTCGGGAGAACACTACGTATTTGGTGCAGGTGACAAAGACGATAAGAGGTTCTGCTATATGGGTAATCCTTTTGTATTCAGTGATAAAATCTGGATCTGAATATGATAGCGCACCCCACAATGTGAAAACACTATTGGGAAGAACCGTGGTCTATCAAAACTCAAGAGTTTTATGAAAAATTCTCATTATTGTTTCATATTATTTTCAGGACCTATATGAAGTATGGTCGGTGCCCCTTCCATTTCCCACTGTTCTCAAGGCACTTCTGACTTCGTCCCTCATTTTCATCATGATACTTCCGTTCTTGTACATCGCGAATCTCTTCTTTGGGTCTTTATTCGTCCTCCACTGGTTACTGTGTCCACTATTCATAGATGATTGCGTTCTACCGTTTACGCATGTATGGATTGCCTTCAACAGGCCGTTTACTCCCCAAGAGGAACGAAGGCTTCCGTTGGAGATACAGCAATTTGTGGAAGACTGTTTCCTACTGTTTGGATCGTTATTTTCAGCGATCGACATCGTCCGGATGAGGGAAAGTGATATGGATAACCTTTAAAAGGGATGTCCTGAAGAGAGAAGGATTGTTTCCATCGAAATACATGATATATGTATGAATACGAAGCAAATCCAAGTCAATAGTTAGAATGTCTATGATTATAATTGAAAAATGTAACTACTTAATAAATAGTTTAAATATGTTCAACGTGTGCAGTTCCTGCTTGACTAACTAATATAATCAACATGTGAAGTTCAGTTGATTCAGTGATTCGCCAATTCATTGCTCGTGAGCCTAAGAAAACAACTGATTCATAAAAGTGCGTCTTCGTTACACTCGATTGATTCTATCTGCACGACAGATCCAAATGTAAGGGTGAAATTGGTGTAATATCTCATCCAAATATACCTATAATTCTGTTGCTATGGTGAGTATTTACTCAATGAGACGCCTGTAAATACAAAACATAGCGGGAGCTAGAGAAATATTGCAAAATGCAGCTGTGATTGCCATCCATCCGGAGAGTAAACCGTGAGTGAATGAAGTTTTCTTAACATATATTTAATAATTTATGTTCTCAGTGGATCACTTCAGGATTTAAAATCTCATTAACTGGACTCTCATATAGCCTGCGACAGGAAATATTTGCAATTTAGCTCGTATTCGTATACCATGTGTTGTGTTTACCTCCCTCCATCCAGTGGCTAAAAATATTGATTTTAATAAGGACATAAACTGCAAGAATTTTTAGAAAAGTAAGCTATTATTAACGAAGTATTTTTACTACCTTTTGTCGATGTATGAACGAAGAAAAAAATGTTAACTTTTATTTATGCCTAACACTATGAAAGCTGAACGTTATTACGGTAACTAAGTCATAAAAGAACAGAAATTAATTGATTACTGCGCGTAGATGAGAATCTAAGGAGCTTGTGAATTCATCTGTAGTAAATCATTTTTGGAAGTGACTGAATTCAATGTTGCACGTGGAAAACATCATCGTGATCATTTTTACGACGATATACCGCGTCTTATGCCATCAGAGGAAAAACAAAGATACCTGCTTAGCGTGAATTGGAAATAGAACTGATTGCATTGAAAATAAAAAGATGTTACATATAGTCTTCATATTAACTGGACTCACTACTGATTAAATCTAATGGCATGAAAAGATTTCAGCAAATGGCTCCATTTCTTCATTTTTCTACTGAATTAATCAAAATTCAATAAATATGAGGTATTAAAATAGTGCATTTTAACCCAATACCGATAGCAATTGACGCATTTTGGGAGTTTAATCAAAGATACACTGTGTATACACGCTTCGTGATCAAAGATACACTGTGAATGAGTTTTTGTGGAAGTGTTATTTTTTTTAAGCGTATGGCATTCACATATCAGGGCGCAGATTAATCATCATCATTCTTAATTTGTTTCTTCGTATTAAGTTTTAAAATAAAATTTTATTGAAAATGCCTTCGTCGTGCTTTTCATGCGTTGGAGAGATAAATCATTAAGTATATGTTAGTATTGGTGGTGGACTCCATTTTAAGCTTTTAGGCCGTTTTAGATTGATATATTTGGAAAGTCGTGCACCCATTATTTTCGTTTACTTTTGTAAAAAATATATTTCTCAAGTTTTTGAAAGTTGCTAAAGGATATATTTCTTAAATACCCACCGGTTATCGATGTTGCATGTTGTCACAAATCGATCATAGTGCGGAGCACAAATCAAGATGTTCTTACGTTTATCTGCTTTATAGAATACATGAATCTATTCTCTATACTTCAAATCTATACTTCAAATTGATTTTTCACGAGAATTATTCGCTGTAGTCTCGACGCCTTCTGTGGTCACATCACAATACTCTTTGAGATTTCTAGCACTATTATGCAATAGGCACGACTGCTAACATTGTTTATCACGGATAATGCAGTATGATATATCACGGTGAGGATGCAAAGGCATATTTTGTGCTATTTCTGGTGAGCATGCTTGTACGTCAGTGAGGTCTATGGCTGATGCAAGTATAAGTTGCTACCTATGTTATTCATCGCGTGGGCGTTTGGCCTTTAGTAGTATCTCGAGATGATTCCTCTTCGATGATGATTCCACACCAGGCGCGCACTCCTCACATTATATATGCACCCGTGCATGGAACTTGTAATGAACTTTTATGAATATGTTCAAGGATAATTGAGAATACCATGTAGAGTTAGAGATGAAAAAAATCATTCGGTTACTGCGATACGAGATGTTAGTAGACATTATCATAAAAGAAGCTCTGCTGAGATTACTATAAACTAAGATGCATATATTAGCGAGTTATCCATCAAGGTATATGGCGAAAGTTATCATGGAATCCCTTTGATCAAGAATAGGTACCTGATGGAAAAAATTATATCTAGTTTTTATTTAACATAATGGTGTTTCCACACCCCAATAATTATTTGAATATTTTTCTTCTAACTAGCGCAATATAGTGAGTTTGACAGTCGACTCCAAAGCAGATGACTCACAAAAGATCGGTAAAGACATGAATAGGAAATCCTCCACGTCTCCTCATCGAAATGAGACCACGCAAGGGAAGCCTCGGAAGGAAATAAAGTGTGCCAAGGCTAGGACTCGAGTGGGGGTCTGTCAGAATTGCTTCAGAAATTGAGCCTCTTCGTTCCAGAAAAAAAAACACCTTTTCGAAAGGGCAAACCTTTCAAGCCTTTTTATGTCGTCGTCTTGATAGGGAGTTACTTCAATCGTCTGGACTGCGCATTGCCATACCTTACAAAGCAAGCCTGAGGAAATAATGAAAAGAAACTAGGAAGATAAGAAATGCAGGCTAATTCCGATTCTATCATTCTCAGTTCTAGACCTCTCTCCCTTAAGCCTGCATCTTTCCCTCTCTCCTCGCCAATTCCTGCCTGTCTGTGTTTCATAATAAGACAGGAATAGAGCGAGTTAGCCGCTGTCAACATGTTAGTTTATTAAACCGCTACTTAACATCATTCCTTGGGAATATATCGAGTGCGGTGATCGGATTAGCGCATTTGCATTCGTAGCCAAAATATTTTAGACCATCTTGAGATTATTTTATTCGTAAATATTTCATATCTATTGAATTTTTTGGTATTATAGGAGTTTAGTCTTCCTAATGTAATGGATTTCACACATAGGTTCTAATTAATACGTTGAGCACTCTTATATGCGATTCGGTATTTTTTTCCAAACTTTTTGGGATTTTAAGTTTCAGGTTGGGTTGTTATATTTTCATTTGGAGTTAAAATCTTTCTTTTCTTTGGTGGTATTTTATGAAGTAGGTATTTGCCTATTTTTAACGAGATATGCCGCTGATTCTGGTATATTTAAGGAAATTTAAATTAAACACTACTTTATTCAAGGAAGTTGCACTAATGATGCTCAGAAAATAAGAACTAATTGAACTGAAATGTGATCGAGAAAGTAAACAAACCGTACTCTATGGTCGAATAGTATTCGAAAGTATACAGTCGTACTCGTGAATCGTTCTCCTTTTAAAATTCTCTTTTACATAAATACGATCGTAGTACCAACGGGCATAGTACCTAATGGAATCTTAATTGAGAATATCCCGGAGTTTTATAACTGTGTTCGTAGATGAAGGAATAAAACAGTTTGGCAAATTTAAATTCTTAGGCTGATGGTGCATGCTGTATTTCACATGAGCATTGAGTAGTTTGTGGTAGCATTTTTCGAGGGAGGGGACTGACGGCTTAGCCATATGCACTATATTTGGTTACAGGTAGAAATTTTAAAAGTAATGAAAAGGAGTGCTGAATTTGAAGTGGGATTCGTTATACCACCGAAATTCCATTTCTGCAATGATACTAACCCCTCCGGTATAGAAAATCTGTAGCAAAGATGCACCAACCCAATCCCTTTAAGCAAGTTACTACATGAAGTTCTAGAGTGACATTTACTCTTATATCGTAATAAGAGAACGCAAAGAACTTTTAGTTTTCACTAGGTAACGTGCTTTATTCATACAAAATGGTTAACTAATTGGATCATTTATTATTAAGATCCACATCAATGTTTAGTGCCATTCAATCATTTATGTTTCACCACCGTTCATTTATCCGCAGCTTGCCTTTTACTTTGACATTTTGAATGTGTTGAACTTTTGGATTCGTTTTGAGGGTTCTAGATAAATTCGGCATGAAATAAGGGAACAGTGCCACTTCCTCCTTGTCAGAATTCATGTAAAGTACGATGCTAGAATAGGTGATCCATGCTAGCTAGGTTTAATAATGGTGGTGTAATGGCTACAGGGAATAAGACCGAGGCTTTCGAATAAATATTTAATAATGTTGATGGTGTATCAGGGTCTATTAAAAGAAGTTGGATATGAAGAACTATCCATTTCAATTTAGGCTCCTTGTTTTAATTAAATCGTGCCCGATCTATTTCTAGATGATGTTGTGAAAAGTTTGAGAGCTCTTTCGTATTCCGGTTGATTCCATCGCGAAAATATTTCTACAGATATAGTTTTCCACTAGAATAGATTTGAAGTACCATTCATGTCGCGAGCAATAAGAGAATAAAATAAGTGTCTTAAAGGCCAGATAAGTAGCCAATAACTGGAAGTACCCATATCTGAAACTCTAAAAAACTAAACTCTACTATCGTATACTAACTGTTTGCACCTTAGATGCCTAATGTAATGAATGTCGTAGTGAGGGCAAACAATTTTTAAACCCGTTTATAAAACTGTATTCATTAGCAGTTTCTAAGTGTTTAGTTGTCTATGACTAGTGCATGTCTAGATGATGCAGTTTTTTACTGTGTATCGAATATAGCTTTTGGCTGCAGTCACGAAGTTTAATATCTATTTTGTGTTGATTCATACCCTGGGTAATGATTCACCCAACCTACTCATGAAGTAGCTCATTGTCCTATGAGAGTGTTATATGTAGATGGACATCGTTGTTGTCACGTAATAAAATGATACGCAAATGGCAAATATAGAAAATTTGATCGCTACTTTTTGGGTGATTTTTTCAATTTCATTTTTTTTGGTTAAGTGTTTTTCATGGAAAAGGTCTGGATTCTAGAACAGAGCTGCAGTTTAGAATGGTCAATTCCCTCAGCGCTGCTATGGAAAGCATATTATTGTGCATTTTTGGATTTTGAAATTTCTCTGGCATTTTTTTTCGCATGCACTCATTTCAGGTGTGATCAGTCAGGCTCACTATTCCCCTAGAGAGTGGCTGACGGAGATCTCCCAGAGGCAACATTGACTGAACCTTCAGATTGTGTTGCTCCAGAGAAATTTTCTCTCTGTTCACATCCGTCCTTCGTTTAATTATTGTGGTTGGAGAATTTAATGTTTCTTCTTAGAACCAATTCAGTTTTCCTTCTGTGAGAATGAAATTTTCATCTGGAACTCTACGTTACTCACTCGATCTGCTTCAGGTGCAAATAGTTGTGGGTGATAGGTCACCAACTGTTGACAGTGATATACCCTCGGTCATGGCTAAAATAATTAAGGCCTCCTTTTCCCTTGCCATAAGCGGCAGGGATAGTAAAGCTTAGGGGCTCCTGCTGTGCGTCGTCGACCGCGGGTTGAAAATCAATCGTAATTGCCGCTATCTTTGCCCTGTATACAATATCATAATATGTTCATTGTGGAGACGGATGTCCGCCCTGGTTAATCGTTATATTATGCATAGTGTATATTGCTGGTCGCCTACCATCAGGGAAGTATACAATGTTTTTTTCTCCATGACTCCATATTTGAGCCTGTCACTTAAATTATGGATTTGAAATAATGTGAATTAAGTAAAAAAAATCCCTCTGTCCTTAATCTCCTCCCAAATTCATAACCTCTAGTTCATTGACACCCCGTTTTGTGATTTGGAAAAAACAGCAGTTTTTCCTATGAAAAATGTCCATGCGTTCGGAAAATAAGAAGCTGTTATGGAACTTCAGCTACTTCCATGAATAGCAAAAGGACTATTAACAGTGTGAGAACTTCAATTTCGATTTGCCATGTTATAGATGATATCATTATTAGGGTACACTAAGACATAAATTTGACGCTCGTTCTTTCTACGAATCTGGTGTGGATTTTATGCATTAAGCTCGTAAAGGAAATGACTCACGAAAAAGATATAATTTTTCCTTTAATGTGACTTAATTTAGTTTGTGACAAATATATGATATATTAGCATATGGGCAGGTTATTTTTTAAAGAGTGTGTTTTTGTGAGTTCCCAGGACATATCGGCTTATCTATCTAAGATTTTAGACGTCAATTCTATAGTAAAAATAAAAGTACTTAGTTAATTCCACAATTTATTATGAATGACTCGACCGGTTTCAATCTTTACAGGTCATCATCAGGAGTGATGATGATGACCTGCGAAGGTTGAAACCGGTCGAGTCATTCAAAATAAATTGTGGAATTAACGAAGTACTTTTATTTTTACTATGTCTAAATTCCACCAAGTAAACTTGCCGACCATCTATTTATTCTTCGATTCTATGCGTCTTAGCCGCGCACACTTCAAATACATTTAAGGACTTAGGAATTAGGGTTATCGTTAATTTTCAAATTCCAAAAACATAGAGGCATCAAGATCGTAAAAGTCTACAGTAGCTAAGATGAACGGAAATGGCTTCTCAAGGAAATATATTGTTTGAGATATGACGAGAAGAGAAGAGCACATCATAATAGCTCCCGAGTCTCTCTTAAATTAAAGACTTCTTAAAGAGATCAATTTCAAATGATATTTGGGACAATGCTCTAGCAGCTTTAATGTTTCCGGCAACGGAAATGAGTCGGCGGATTCACTGAAACCAGATTTTTAACATTTTGCATCATTTAAGTTTGTTGCATCAAAAAAACTCCTTACTTAGATGTCCACAGCTACCTCAATAATAAAAATATCGCGGCGAATCAGGGACACACTCTTTTGAACGAGGACTGAAGGAGGCAAAATGGAAGGTTGAGCTGCCCTTCTTCGTCCTCTCGGGGTTCCGATGTTATCCCTTTTAACACTTTTTTTTAAATGCTTCCCAACCCTCACTCTCGACTTAGCCTCCCCCTGCCATCCTCTCTCATCTTCTCCTCCCAAGACCTCGAACACGATCCCCTTTGCCTCCCCCAAACCCTCATCGCTACTCTCCGCTACCATACCCAACCCTCTCCCCAGACTCGTTAAGTTGGCCCCCGTCATCGACAAATCTCATCGTTCCACTGCCGGATACCAAAGCGGGGGGGGAGGAGGAATGGGAGGAACTGGCTGCTGTCTCTCTCTCTCTCCCTCCCATCTTTCTTCTCGGCCTCCTCCCACTGCAATTTCGTCCCTCCATCATCTGACCTCTCCAACCTACGCCGCCGCCTATGGGACGTTCGTCCCCGTTTGCGCGGGTAGGGAGTGACTGAATGGAGAGGGCGAGATGGAAGCGTGGGGTGAGGGAGGAACGAGGGGGCGGTTCGAGGAGGAGAAGGGGTAGGCCCGCCGTGGAAAGGGGTCGGTGTGTATGGAGAGGGGGGGGTGGGTGGAGTCCCCCGCGGATCGATTGCGTCGGGGCCGGCACACAGAGAGTTAGGGAGATAGGGAGGTGAGGAAGGTCGCTTGGCGAAAAGAGCAAAGGGGGAGGAGGAGGGTGGCGGATGGTGGTAAAAAGGGCGGAGGAAGGAAGAGTGGCGGCCCCTGGGGAGAAAGGAGTGGGTGGCGGCGAGGAAATAGCTGAGCGCGACGTGGAAGTGAAGTGGAGTGGGTGCGACTGACCATTTTGGGGGAGGGAGAGGGGAGCTGTTGGGATGGGGTGGTGGTCCAAGTGGTTTCGGAATGGGCAATTGTCACAGGGGAAGGCTCTCGTCTTCGCCGGCGAGGACTCCGTCTTCGGGCATCCGAATCGGTGGGGATCAATTTGTCGGATGGATTGGTTCGCTCCGTCGATTTCCATCGTCGGATGGCAATTAATCACTTATCGGCGTGCTGCCTCGGGGAATAAGCTTTCGGCAAATATTCGTTCCCGGCCTAGTGAGGCTTAACCTCCTGGGCGGTCCTCACTTAAAGGAATTGCCTTGTGATCAACCTTACGGTGTATCTGGGCTGGGTGGCCTTCGAGGAGATATTAAACTGCAAAATTATGTCATTACCCTGAGTATATTTACATGGAGCTGATTATATGTGCCATGAGACACAAAATGAACTTGTATTTTGTCCTCGTTAATATCAGCTTTTGCGGGAAACTTAAAACAGCATTTTCGAACCTAAAAAGTGTGTATTAATCCCGAGGATTTGTTGATTTCTACATAGAAAAATTAATATTACAAGAGCCTAATTTAAGGTAAAAGAAGGCGTAATTTAACTATCCTCTATGGGTATAGTTTACGGTCATTGGCTGAGAAGTTCCGATTTAGCTTTCAGGTTATGCTTTCAACCGCAAGCTGTCTCAAACCGGTAGACTTAAAAGTTAGAGCTCCAGAACAGCCGGCGAGAGTATTTTTGTTTGAGACGTAGATTTTACTCCTTATCAATAGTGTGTTAACTTCATAGGACCTAGTTATTATGAGTTTTCGATCCCCATATATTAAACTGCTTCAGAATTAAAGACTGGCTTGACATGCCATCATCACTGATCATTAGTTCCATGATTGATCGGACACTGCTCTCCATTCGATTCTTTCATTAGCTACCCTCTTCACATTTACAATTTATTCTTTTGCTTATTTCACCACTCGCTATCCCTTAAATCTCTGGGATTTTAACATATTCTATCTTCTTAGAGCCTGTTCATCATTAAATTCATTGATGACTTTGGGCTTCATTCTCAATTATCACCATAATTCATTCGCTATGCTAACTAGTAATGTCTAGTAAATAACTAACTAGTAAAGGAGCTATGTGCCTGGGTCTATTTTTTCTTGCCTAAATCTTGGTTATTTTTCTATTCCCTAAGAAGGATATAATATGTAAGGAAAGAAGCCGCGTATAGAAAAACGGCCTGACTCGATACCAATACACTTGATATACCTATGTTCAGTTCAAGTGGGATGAAGTCTTCAAAGGCAAAAAGAACTTGTAGAATAAAATATTAATTTGTTCAAGGCAGAAGAAGTCGGTCGGTTTAGCAAGGTTGTTACCATTTGACCATTTTGACCATTTCATCAATCCCTATCGCTTATTGAGTAATTGAACCTTATGAGGCCAAATCTGGCCCCAAAAATGGCCCGCTTGCCATTTCACGGCCCCTGATTCTCATCCTCAAAGGTTTATTTGATTTCCTACAAAGAGGAGTACATTGAAGAAATCACTCTTCCCTAACAGGAAGTTCATCATCACAAAATATCCCTTGTACAACGTCCTCTGTGTCACTGATCCGCCAATCCTTGTTTGACGTTTTCCAGAGTGTGTATTTGTTTTTTAACTATCATAGAATGCTTCTAGTTCATCATTTATGATGAACTTGAAGCAATATGAATTATCTGGGTGGAGTTTCTTTTGTACTTTCCGAGCTAATTATTGATAATCCTGTGAGTTGATTCATGCCACGGTTCATCATTTGTTCTTACATTTTTATTTAAATCTCGGCTTCAAACTTCTACGGCATTTTCTGCACTGCTTTCATTTATGAAAGAACCCTATGTTCAACTGAATATATTAATTATCTTTTTTGATTATCAGTTGATGAGTTTCTCATTCTTTATGAATAACTAAAGATTTCATATAGCCGGCCACGACAACGCGCCAGCATGACAGTACCCCAAGGTTTGAATACCACCTCCGGCTTAGGTGCTATGATTGTCTTAACATAAAGCTTAGGTCACACAGGGCGATAAAACCTTAGCAATCGGAATAACTTAAAGCCCGATTGTACCAGCACTAAGATTTCAATTATCCTCTGACTCTCTGTAATACTCCAACCGTGCTTTTGATCTTTACCTCCGTGGAAATGTGTGCCGAAACCATTTCAGGATCTTACACTGGGGCTTTCATCCTCTTTCATTTGAGAAAGATCCGTGATGGGAACCTACCTTCCCATCTAAGCAAGAGCAGTGTGGATGTGGGGAGGGTGTAATTTAACGAACAAATCGGTTAAACATGCGTCCTCCCGGACGGGCGTTCCGCCTTTCGCGGCTTTGATCTCGCTCCGCCCTCCCCCCTCGCCCCCGGTGGGCGGCGGCGGCGGGTCGGGCTTCGACCGCGCTCGGGCGAGCCTTTTGTCGCCGCCCCCCGCGTGCACTTGGCCAGCTTCGCGGGGGCATGCGCCCCGTGACCGGTGTCGGACGCAAATTAGTGCGACTCAGCTTCGGAACCCGCCGCCGCCGCCCCTTTAAGCCCGGTCAGTGAGGCGATGCGGGGGGGTGGTCGGATGCCCCATCCTCTTTCCCTCCCCACTCGCATTCACTCCATCTGCCCTCGCGGAGGGCCACAGTAGGTCAGCGCATTATGAGAATGGCTTGGGCCGAAACTTGGGGCAGCGGCAGGCGTTTCAGAACTGGCGTTCGATGCATTTCGAACCGTAATATGCGAGGCGGAGATGTATGGTTATATCTAGCACTGCAGCTGATGACGCGCGGGGGCAGTTTGCTTGCTGGAGGGAGGACGGCAAGATTTGTGCATCGAAATTTCAATGATCGTTATAACTCTGAAAACGCATGTTAGCATAATGTTTCCTCTAGTCGTGGCGAACCCACGACCTTTCGAGTAGTTGACGAGAGTACGATTAATCTAGTTACCCGTGCTCACGTTCATAAATGCGTTGTAAATTTTAACTTTGAAGTTGGCTAGAGTAAATAAATTCCAATTCTTCTAAGAGACGAGAATTATATCGCTAGTTTTATGTCATAAGTACTCTGATCTGACTTTCACAGCTTTTAATACGCTTCGAATCGTAATTAGTATGATTGCCATTTGTTTGTATTTAATCCTTTTATCTTTTATGTGGAATATGTACGAGTGAGTGAGGAAACTGTTAAAATATGCATAATATGACATCGGATTGCAATTAAATAGGCGTTGTTCTTAGCCTTTTTATGAGAATGGAATGAAATTTAATCGCTTAAGAAAATATCATTCATGTAATAAATAGGGTGAATAGATGTAAAAGTTAAAGCAGATTGGATTATTAGTGCGAGAATGTGATCGAGAATAAATTCACTCATATAGGGTGATACTATAAGTCGCAAGAGGCCGAGTGTGAATGCGGCATGAATAATATGAGTACTGAGGAACGGGAATATCATATAGCTTTCATCATCAATGAGGGATCTAGTATCTTATATCTTTAATTGGCTTATCATTTGTGCCACCTTACAAGGTCATGTTTTATGAGTAATTTTGCTAAATTTGGTTATTGTTTTGTCGTTGTTCTCTTAAACTTTTCCACCTGAATTTGTTTTCATGGGTGTTTTAAAGTCTGTTTCCGCACTAATAGGCGCTTCAGACCGGGAGGAAAGGTATTAGGATAGGAATGGAAGGGATGGGGTAGTGTACACAAAACACGAGATATAGGTCATAATTAGACTATGGGGATCGAGAATGTGGAGCTCTTGAATTTAGATTCGATGACCTCCATCAGAATATGCTTTGTAGCCGGTCAATGTTGCAGCAATGCTAATTCCGCTTCGGGAAAAATTATGGAAACGCACCTGATGATGGGAAAAGAGTCAAACGGTGGCAATACGGTTTGCCGAGAAGGAAAGCATTATGTGAGCGCCACCTTTTGCGGCTTACAAGTAAGAGGCGGGCGGCGGGAATGACTTAATCAATGGCTTGGGAAACAAGGGCATTTACTATTCAACGGTCTTCGTGGGAATTTACGGTAACCCAAGGCCTTCGGTTTCAACTTACCTTACCCCTAATTTGCATCAAGCGGAGAAGAACTTTCTTTGTGACTTTGTGGCGTTGTTTACTCATATTGCGCTCCTCTGGTGCGAAATAAAAGGATATATTTAAATGTGGAAGAGCCGTGAGACTAAAGGAAAGAAGAACTTGACGAGTGAATGGTGGAAAAATACCGCCCAATATGGTACGATAAGAAAGTGCCTATGTAATAGGAATAACTTAAGGGAGAATCGCAGTTTTTATGTGGTCATTATGCACTTATTGTCATGTAATTGACATAATTTTTATGAAAGTAATAATAATTTTCATAATTTATCTTCATAAATAAATCTTCATAAATAATCTTCATTAATAAATCTTCATAATTTTTATTCTCGCTAGACATAAAATAGTACGCACATTATTTGATTAAGAGACAGGTGTTCCGGGAGCACTCTGTATGCATTAATGTTTCTTGTTTACAGTTGTCATCATCAAAATCAGTGATTTTTTTCAGTCATAAAAGCACCTTGGACATAAGGTATTAATTTTAAGTGAGATAGTTGAATTATGGGAAAAGGGCAATGAGAAAAAAGAATGCCTAAATTATTCACCACGATAAAAATAGATGCAAAAGGCTTTCTATACTTTTATTCTTCAGGAATTAAGTATGAGAGTGACAACGCGGCCATTTAGTTACCGTGATGTTTGGAAGCCGTGCGTAAAGTCCTGTTTTCCTTCAAGAAATCTATAGCTTAAGCATAAATTTTTGTAAATCTTTAGTACACTTTCAACAATGGAGAAATGGCATATTTCAATGAAAATGTCTAACTGCGATATACAAATCTATTTTAGAAAACCTTTCGTTCGATTTGGGCCGTTTTTCGTCGAATTAAACGAGGATCACCTTCGACAATCCCGGAAGTCGACGCCACCTGCAGAATTGCAGTACATCTGTCTCCCGTTTATTTTTTCAGACTTCCATTTCCCCCATGAAGTTCTTATCGCGAGAAGCGAATTATGACTCGATACGTATGTGATCATCGCAATGAATTGCAGTGAAGATGTTAGCGAAGGCTAGTGCGACTGATTATCTAAGATTGTGTCATCCCTATCGTATCGACTTCTCATGCAGTTCCTTATCGGCGGCCATTTCTCCGAATCAAAGCATTCGTTTATCGAAGTGGCTAGTAGCTGAGGTGCCCAATCCAGAGCCAACCGATAATAACGTACTATCGGCATCGCTGCAGCAATATCGGTCATCTCAAGGCAAAGTGGCACGCTCTTACAAAGATTTCTTTCCGAGTGAATATCAATGCGAGCATATGGGCCGCATTCCAAGAAATCGCCTAAGTTTCCAACTTTTACCACTATGGTGGCGATTTGGCCGAAGAAAAATCATTGGAATTACTAAATTGGGAAATAAATCCCATCTCCCGTAGTGGAGCATTTAAATTATATGATGAGGCAACCAAAGGAATTATATTGTAGTATTCCATTGATTTCCGAAGGAATGCTTTTTTCGCTAATTCGTTGATTGGTGAAAAAACTAAAGAAAGCATTTTGTTTGAAAACTGCGAGTCAGTCTTGAATTTGAGCCAATGACCTTAGGCATGTTACAGTTTATTAATTTTCTATCCAAAATATTCTTCACTCATCCTTTTAATAATGCTGTGATGGACTTAATTAGCTGTTATACAACCTTCCATTCCCATGACTAGCAGTTTTACTTATAGGTATGTTAGAAGTTCGTAGTCCGATTTCCTATGTGAAGAGCAAAAACCGGAAAAAATACGGTCGTAGGTGAGAGAAGGCGTGGTTATGCATAAGGAAAGTAATACGTGTGGAACGTCGGAGGCATAGCATGATTCAAGCGTGATTGGTAGTTTAACTCAGGTTTCGTTAGTATTTGATGAAATGTCACTACTCGAGTTGGAATGTCATTTATCTATCGTCTCCTTCCTTACGCTACTTCTCTCTTCAAGTTGGTATGTTTCTCACCTCTCTTCATACTCTCCATAATAACTTTTCTCTTCTCTCCTCGCTCTCGCTTACCCAGGATTCCACCTTCGATAGCGACCTTCATAATTCCCTTAAATGGGAGAAAAAAGGTGGTAGGCCTTAAGCTCATAAATAATGCGTCACGCCCAACTTTTGCCTCGAAATAGAGTGGACGGAAAGAGTCATCGTTGAAGCAGAGAAGACGGAAATTGGACGTGAATGGTGATTTCGCCGCTTCCAATTGGGAACATGCACTATTTTTTATAACTGTTTGAATGTGAAGTTCATTAGCTAAAGTATGCTTTGCGAAAATTTTGCTGAAAAATTAAGTTGCATTACAAAGATATTACTCTTTGCTAATTGTACTTTTTCGGCAGCTTAAAAACACGTCATCGCATGACGTCACGGCACGGTATCACTAAGGGCGTTGTTTATCTGTTTATGCGTGGAGGTAAGTTGTTAAATGAATACTTGGCGAAAACGTATGTATTTTTCTCATTTGTTTAATGCAATAAACGATTGTATTTCGATTTTTTATATAAGTAGTATGGATGGTAACGAGCAAATCGTCCATAAATTATATAATGCCTGTATAGTGCCCAAGAATTTCAGCTACGTTTATGCAATCATTAGTTTTTTTAAGAAGAACGCCACCGGGAGTCAACCAAAGAAAATTGTCGGAATGCGCTTTTTTCAGTATTTTTTCAGTCATCGTTTCTTTCGAGAAACGGCTAAAAAACTCAAAACAATATAGTCACTTCATTTTATTTTAAAAATAAATGTTGTCTCCGTAGCAATATGGAACTTATACCGTGCAGTGACGTCAGAAGGCGTTTCAGGTCACGTGACTTTCGTCAATTTTCGGGAACATTTTAATTGCATTTAATAATCTTTGTGTCTGGCATAGAAAATTTTGGCTTATATATTTGAATTCGTGAGAAAATTTCGCATCTAGTGCATCATTAAACTTCGAGAAACAAATTTCATGCATATTCCCCATTGTGCCTCCCCTGATTCTAGTCCCACAAAATCCCGCAGCTGCTGCTAGGTTATCGTCTGCCAATTAGGAGCGGAAGGGTGGAGATGTTCATTCGATGGACTTAAAGTCGCGATGAGCGTTAGGACGCAGGCTCTCCTTCAGAGATGGAAATTACGCAAATCGGTTCGTGGGCTGCCTATGGTCCGATATACGTGTACTTTCTTTGCAGCGTTTCTCGTTCACTAAATGTGTGGGAAATGCAGAATAAAACTGTTTTAGAAATTACCCATTCCATTCAAGACGTCAATATCTGTAGATAATTTTTACGATCGTACTCACTGATCAGGTTGCTGTAATAGCCCGTGGAAAATGCGAGGTAGCTCTTACAAATCCATGATCGAGCGTGGATCCGGTACGTAGAACAGTTTTTCTGGTATTGCTTCTGAAAGAGATTGATAGAAAAAGGTACCTACTGATATTTTGGATTAGGTTAAGAGAAATCTCGAGCATTGTGGAATTATAACTTGATATTTTGTATATATTCTTCGCGGCAAATAGTGCTTCTCGTGTGAAAACAAGCAAAGTAAGTAGCAGTTTTTAATTTATTACAGTCTGATTGATTACATTATCTTATACTCGCTTTTATAACTTAGGCATTATTTACGTTAGTAAAATACGGCTATGGTTACTGTCGTTTCTATTTCCGAGACGTTATGGTGGGCGCAGCCTCTCGCTTCCGTCAAAAGAAGGTTGCGTATTTGGAAACCTCTTCAAAGGAGAGAATCGCTTTAAAGCAGGGCTCTTCGATCCGGCGAATCTGCGTCGCTGATTGCATGAACTCTCTTTCCAAAGCAGACGCGGAGGGGGAGAGCTGGACCGCCAACATTTAATTGATCCACCGATCGAACTCATGTACGCAGGGCTATAATTGCGAATGTATTCACCTAATAACAATCTATGATGCCGATGGGATATTTCATTTTTTCGTCTAAGGGTTTCACCTAGTAGAAGTTACTATCAATTTTTAAGTTTATTTTTAATGTCATGCGTGAGTGTTGATATAATGCTCCCGAGATTTCATATTATTTTATGCCCTAATTTATCTTTTACTCTTGCTAGCGAAATAGGAGCCCCATACGCTCGACTAGAGCGCTTTAGTGGGTATTATTCCATCCCCAACATCCTGGATTATAGATGAGTATCCTGTAAACAGCAAATATAGATAACCTGGCACTTCAAAGTTCCTACATAATCATAACAGGCATTCATTTTATGCTAAGCAATGAAAACTCGTTCACAAGGAAGAAGAACCCACTTTTCCAAAAATTATAATCAAATGTAAAATTTCTCAAAATCAAAAGAAACGAGCGTACTTTAATGTAAGGTACTTTTGGTAGTAGAGCAGGGATTTAAAAACATTTCAATTAAGCCTGCATCATATATGCTCCGTGGAAAATGAATGTCATACTTATCATTAGATTAGGGGACTCAACATATTAAAATTCCATTTACGTAACAATACCACTGTGATAGAAATTTTTTGTGAGTACATTTAATCTACGTTAGCATTGCATCCATCTGTTAACTTTCTGCTTCCTTCGTTTGTGAAAAACCATGATGTTGATTAAATAGACTTATTAGAATTACGTGCAACAGCGTACCATCATCCTTGCAGGTGGTGAGGTTATTCATTATTGGTGAGGTAAGGAATTTAATTGTTCGAAAAAAGAATCGCATTTATCACAAGGATAAGGATACTCAGCAAGAAATCAAATTCATTAAAAGTGAGAAATTTACATTGAAATTTGGATTATACTATGAATATATTTTCAAATGTTATCAATGAAAATATGAGAGAAAATTAAATATAACTATTAATAATCGGATTGAACTGTTTTATATTTTTTACACATTTACATCCTTAGAACTACCCTGAAATAATTAGTCCTTTATTTTCAAGGGGGAATATGGCGGCTTAGCTCAAAAGAAGAAAGCAAACCATTTTGGCATTTCATCATCGAAATTTCAGTTCTCCATGATTTCAGGTGGGTGGCATTGTTCACGCTTCTTAAATATGGCTCATGACTCACTAATAAATAAAGGTATGCATTTTTCGTATCCAACATCGCAGGATCTTAGGTAAAGTTTCGGAAATTAATGTGTGAATGGTTTGATAGAGTTTTAGTTGAATATTTTTTTTCAGAAATCAAGGTGAATTTTAAATATGTGGTGTTTGTTAACATATGTTGATCCTACATTTAAGATCAGTAGATTTAACATTTATTTGTAAATAATCACTCAGATGCTTAACTTATTTTTCTTTAGTTAGAATATAATAGATATATTCATGGCTCTTTCAAAAACTTCCATCGATTTTGGTGCATAACCATCATAACTGGACAAAAAATTTACCCAAATCAAATAATAACATGTTTGAATGATGCCCTAGCTGGCAATCTCGAATGCCGGCATTATTTATCATGTATGCATGGTATTCAACGTGAACGAGATGTGCTCATTTGGATCTTGGGCTCAAAGGATAATGAAATGAGAGGCACTAGATGATAGCGCTGCATAACATACATCACAGGGGCGACCTTAAATTCCCAAAGTGGCCTTGAATGCTTATTTGCGTTCAAATGCAACTTGAGGCATCTTGTCAGAAGCATGTCGCCGCCGCTGATTTAAAATTGTGAATTTCAATTTGGAAGTCTATGAGGATTTTCACTGGATATTCTATGAGGTTTTATATTTACTACCTAATGGGAACATTTTGACGAGACTGAGGCTTGTGCGTCATATCTGATGGAAGTGAGTGATGGACACACCACAAGTAAAGCAGAGGGAGATTACTTTGCTAAGGATCACTGGTATCCATCCGAGCATTGACAGATGGTTGAGCATCCTCTGCTTTACTAACCATTATTCGTAACCGGGGCAAGCCGCAGTATTATTGTCTTCTTTTATTGTGATACATTATTCCCCTAACCAACTTTTCCCTACATCTGGCTCACTTTTTGACGTCAGAAATGGAAATTTTTTCGCCTCGTTCTCTTTCTAGCCGCTCTCTTTTGTCACCACCGTCTACGTTCTAATTACCGCTTGATACGTACGTACTCTCTCATAATGTCTCCTTTTTTTCTCCTTCATTTTCCTCTGCCATATCTAAATCCCTCGCCTTTGAATATGACTGTCCCTGGCGTAATCTATTGTTAACTCTCACTCTTTTATGTCATCCCCTTCTTCGGATTTTTTCATACTTGATGCTTTCTAAATCAATCGCATTTTTCACTGAAAATTTTTTAAAATTTAATTCGACGTTGAGATACTGCATCAGATATTATCTCTCTGACTGAGGTAGTCACCTCTTGATGAAGTAATATTTAAAAACATATGTTGAGTTAAAATATTACTCTGGAGGAATATTGGATTCCTTTCTACAGTATCATATTCAAATTCCGACACACAATGCCTAATTTCTCAATAGGTATTGGCTCTATATCCTTCTTTAAATCCACCTTTGCAAAGCCCTCCGTCTACACCAAACCCCTTCCTCAACGCTGAATCTCTCCAATTAAAATAACTTTTAGGCGTCAAATAATGGCCTCGGTTATAATCACTTGTTACGAATCCTAAGTTGGTTTGATGCCACTCTCCACTACATTCTTCGATTGGCTTACCCCTGCATTCTGATTTTATTCTTTTCTGTTTTATGTATCACTGTTTCTTTCCATTTATCCCATCTGAGATTATCGTTTTCTATTCTTGCCATTTACTATTCCCTCGAGAAATATCCTCATTTTACCATCATATTTGCTAATTATATCTCATTTTTATTTATTATTATTCTTTTTTTATTCTCTTTTTAAGTTCTCAGCAGACTGTTTCTCTTTCTTTTCTAAGAGCTTCTTATTTTGTCTCTCGGCCCACCGATTGTACTGTCATAATTCTTCTCTAACATCACGATTCAAATACTTTCCCGTCTTGACTTATTTGCCGATTTTATCATCCATGACTCATTGTCATAAAGGAGAATACCTCAGATGTACGTCTTAAAAAAGTATTTCCGAACATCCAAGCTTATACTTCTAACTGTAAGTAGATTCTTCTTGAAGTAGAATACCCTCTTCCCCTCATTATATCCACAGACTATCCATTTTACTTATGCCATTACTGGTTATTCTGCTAATGAAGTAGGTAGTGATGCCCTCTCGCCTCTTCTATATTTTTGTTACCTAATTAAGTTGATTTAGTAAAACCTATTGATCTAGACCGTTTCTCTTCTGTTGCATACCATTACTTTTGTTTTATTTCTAATGAACTACAGGCGATACAACGCCAGTATTTTTTTTGCTAATTAGCGTATTCCTTAAATCCATCCCTTCCCATCCCTGTCATTACCGCTATGTCACCGGTTGGGCATAATGATGTTCACCCCATGATTATAGACCCAATAGCATATTTAGATGTGTATTTACTTACTTTCAGATATTACCTTATTGAAATATGTTGTAAACTCACCTATGAAGCACGTACTAGGTGTATAAGGCTCACATACAAATGGGCATTGTATCGTAGTACCACATGTGTTTTTTGTTTTCATCCTCGGCTCTGACCCTCATGAATGAATCCTCACTACTTTTCCCTTTATCCCTAGTCTGACATTTGGCGAGGATGAGGGGGTGAATTCAGCTCGAATGTGGCGCTCATATCCGCTCCGCTCTGCGTTGTTATTAGGAACGTAATTTATTCACCGTGTCGCCCTCCAACGTGACAGCGTTGGGAATACGAACGGAAATGAGAGAAGGAACGAGGTCCCGGGGGTTAGACGATTGCCGAAGCGATACTCCGCGTACTGAACACGCGAGATGAGCGTTACGCGGCTCCCCCATCCCTCCCTGGGAGCGAAAATAAACACATGTCGCACCTCACACCTTCCGAGAAAACTACGAAAATTAAATATTGCTGATTTCGCGTCCCGTGACAGGGAAATCGGTGAGTTGTTTACCTCCAACTGTCACGGTGTAAAAACAGCATTGAAATCATTGTAGGTTCTTCATGGTGAAATAATTCATATCTCCTTGATTAGATTAGCTCGTGGCTTCCCAGAAGTCGTGTCGGGTGTTACTGACTCAGTCTTCTTTTACTCTTTACTTGTCCAGAATAACATTTTTAACCTATCATTAGGTATTATTCGGGAAGATATTCTTCTTCTGGGAAAATAATTGGTTCATTTTTTTTGGTGTCCCATAAAGAGTACGAACAAGAAGTTTACATGCATTTCAGTATTTCGGATCACGGCTGATAAACTTCGAGTTGGAAGCACAAACTAATTTTACCAGCAATTTCCCGCGTTTCATTTGATCAACCTGAATGCGTGCAGATTTTTTTTATTCTTGCATTGACCATTTTCAATAAAAAATAGACCTTAATTTCCCTTTCAAGCATCAAAACATGCATCCAGGGTAATAAACTTGCTTATACTTAGTCAGACTTAACGTTATAAATCCGCTGGTTTGGTCTGACCCATTATACATATATAATTTGGAATGCTAGTCCGTAAAAAATGTGGAAGAAAATTCTTTGTGGACAATGTTTTAACTCATTTCATTTTCTTTCCCATAAAATTTCTTCAGCTCCTTTGCAGTGAGAACTATCCAATTCAAAAAGTTGACGGGGACTCTTTTTAATCGCACATAAATATCGTTCTTCTCAAAATATTGCTTATTTGTCCTTTATTAAAGCAGTTGCCCTGCAGGTCGGATAATTTTTGCGGATGCCAAACTTAGGATGTAAATTGAGCCTTTCATGATCCCGTTGGTATCGCTCTGATTTGGACAAATATGAGCTCGGGTCGCGAGCATTAGTGAGCGGCATGTGCATCTTCGCAGTCATAAATGTTTTAGTTATTAGAAAGATGTGAACTGCCCTTACATTGTTCATACTGCGTCATTCATTCATTCTCCAATTCATGCTCCATTTACAGCGATCCACGCTCCTCTGGTGTAATGGCAATTTCTTTCATTTAGCGACGAAAGGAAAATTCTTCTGGATCGACAAAGGAATTCTCCGGGGGGAGAAGGTCTGCTTAATGTGGATGGAACAAGGAGAGGGAGGGATGGAAAAGACTCGGGTCAACCGGAAAAATAAAAACTTCCGTGGTAATTGGGCCATCGCGTCGACCTGCGTCAGTTTTAATAGGAGGTCCCCACAGTTCCTGCTATAATCCTCTCTCTCTCTCTGTCTTTCTCGTCCCCTTATTTCATTTCACCCGGCTGCACTATTCTTCGCCCCGGGATAATTATCATCCACGGCGCATAATAAAAGCACCCGTCACTCACAACGGTACAGAAAAACAAAGAACGTGAGTGACGGTGTTGTCTGGGAAACGAAGCGACGATCCTGCCCCCTCGCCCCGCGCCGACAAGCGATTTACTTCAGAGTCGGATGCAGAAAAGATGAAAGAACTTCGCCACTGGAGTCCAGAGTTTTTTTATGTTTCCATCTCATGGCACCCCTGCGAGCTTGTAATTTTTTCTCCCGAGATATATTTGTTTTTTTTTCTTGCGAGAGCGCGCAAAGAGCTGCTGAAATGATTACCTTCCGAGAGAGAACGATCACAGCAACAGGTTTTCCACTTTTTATTGCCGGAAGGGATATATCTTTTATGCCTTATAAATCAGACTTTTGCGAGACAATGCCGCTTTCTTAATCATTTGTTATTTCTCTTGTCACGGAGTTCAAATTTCTTTGAGGGAGTAATACGAGTGTAATTATCAAGAAATCACTATTTTTCACGGAGCGAAATGTTAAGCGCGATTGTATTTAATTATAAAATACGGAATACAACTTTTGTTTCGCCATAAAATCATAAAAGGGCATAATGGTTCATAGGTTCCGGTAAGGTTTCCGATTAAATGTTGCGAGTCGTATTATCCTTATATTCAAGTAAATCTTACTCGTATCACTGCATGATATTGAAGTTGGGAAAATTCATATGCTGTTAGATACTTACATACCTACCACATACTTTTTTTGTTTTTGAATCTTTTCTTTTCAATGCAAAATTCAATGCGATACGACGTGATTACGCTTCATCATCGTGGGTCAAAAATCCTAAGATTGTTTTGACGTATCTTTCCACTGTATTCTATTATCAGCTAACCTCTTCATATTTTCGTAACTCCTCTCTTTCATATCTTAACAACTTGCTCCATACATATCTCTTGTGAGTCCTTAATTTTCCATTCTAGCCATTCGCATATCCCTCGACGATTGTCGTCATGAGGTGATCATGCCTCAAGATGTGGCCTATTAAGTTGCCCTTAAGTCTTATTTTGGCCTAATGATTATTTATTATGATAGAGAAAGAGTAGGGAAATAACACGCCTTCTAATTTCGTTGTTATATAATTTTTTAAAGCATGCTGACGAATAATTTTCGTAAAATACGTAGCCTTCGTTTAGTCTACTCAAATAGTATCAGTGTGTTATGCATGAGAAGGTTTGGGAGATTTTCACACTAGCTTAGAAAGTTATTTTCAATTTCTACCCTGTTTGTTTCGATTAAGGCATTTTGGGAAAATTGGAAATTGAACTTATTGATGTTATTTTATACATTTCCTTTCCTTCAGTTTTTTTAATTTGTTAAATTCACAAAAAAGTGTACCCAGCATTAATGGGAAGCCGTCAAATTTAGCTCCTTTGATATAACTCGTCATCAAAGGAACTAAATCACCTCCAGCATGATAGATAAAGCTTTCCTTTTTTTTCTTCAAAGTAGAATGCTTTCTGATAAATGAAACCTCTCGAGTGATTATTGCCATTTATTTTCACTTCAGGCGGAAAAATGTTTCCTTTGCATCCAAGAAGAATTTGTGGGAGTGGAAGAGCTAAGCGGCACGATCTCTCCGTACATAATGAATGCTTGTAAAGGTAATGAACATGACGTTTGATTTCAAATGTGGTTATATCTGAAGACGTGGTTAGGTCTAATACTTCTGTAAATCCATCGAATGCTAAGTTAATATTTTCCCCAGCAGCTAGCTATGGCGCTCTAGCAGGTGACTTTAGCTTAATATTTATTTGCACCCTCTCTTTTGCATTTTTGAGAAGATTGATTCATGTTAAAATTTGATGAATATTTAAACTGAGTAGAGAGTTATTTTGGGGCGTGACGGGGACACGTTTGGGTTCCCTTAGATGGTTTTGGTTCCTAATAGATTCCTTGTGGTTGAGACATCGCAGTTCAAGCGTTCTCCGAGATATGACTCTGCCTCGGTATTACTCAGATTTCATGATGCTCGAAGGATGTTACGAACAATCCAGTCATCGTGAAAATAGTAATACGTTTTCACTAATTTTATCCACAGGGATAATTACAACTACAATCTAGAATCGGTAAAATGTTATGCAAGGAGAGTGAGAAGAGACCTTTATTAAGTCTCAATTAATTTTCAGCCCATATTTGAAACGCCTACCTCTTCCTTGGCATTTCGCAATAATATTCGTTATTAACAGTCTGTTAGGCATTAGTTCTAATGAAAATAACCGCGTGTAAATCAATTTATAGAATCTTAAACACATAACGCAAATGTCAATATCTGAAATAAATTAAGAACGCATGTTAATATCGCCAACTTAAAAATATGTTATCAGCGCGATAGTTATTTATTTGATGGAGAGATTTAATGATGGCATTTACATAGTGGAGAATGTAAATTTTTACATAATTCGTCCATTTTTATGCGTGATGAATAATAAATAGTATAGTTGTGAAGTATAACTTTTGTAGTGTTTTCGGCAATCTTGAAGTTGAAAGAGATATTTTATATGATGTTCCTCATAAAATGCATTATATTTAAATGGAAACATACTTGTGCATCTTAAATATATTTTTAGGTATCGCTTTGGAGTCGTTAGCTTCCTTTTTGAGTAAAGATGAGGGTAGAACTCAGTAAGAGTCAATAGTCGTCGTATCCATTGCGATGCATCAGGGTGAATTGGCTGGAAAGTCATTGATAGAATCGCTGGTAATTAAACCATTTGATAGTGGCCTAAAAACACTAATCCCTTACTTTTCAGGTGTTAGTTTGAGATAAATCCGTTGATGTCAGTGACGATCGGTATCATCACATATTTGTAAGAGTTGCAGCAAAATGAAAAGGTATTAGCTAATGACACTCAAAAGTAACCATTTCTAAAATCGCATTTAGCGTAATGATGAATAAAATATTAGAATTTCAGCCAGCATATAGCATTATAACTGGGATAAGTATGCAAGTGTATATGTGTCATGTAATTGCAGTCGCTCCCGGAAGAGACTTTTATTCTCATGAATAAATCTTGTCTTTCTTCGTTCGGCAAGATACCTTAGCACCGCGTTCCTCGGTACTAAGGTATCTTGCAACCAACATTTACTATTTTTTTCCGTTCATAATCGATTGTTGATCGATATAATAAGACCTAAGGTTTTTCTTTTTTCTGTTTTACTTTAAGAAGCTGTTATCTACTTCAGCACTAGGTCAATGATAGCTGAAATAGCTGCATGCAATAGTGCGTGTTTGGTGATATTCACCCCCTGCCACACACCCTCACGGTGGCTTGCAGGGTGTCGCGTAGATGTAGATGAAATATTTCGCCTGACTATGGGTGCGTCACCCGCTGCACAAGACCTCCGCCCTTCAGTCAGGATACTCATGTTCCGATTGGTTTATGTGAGCATTCTTTCGATTATCCACGCAGGCATTCCTTCCTCGTCCACGATGAGGGAGGAATAATTCGAGGTGTCCACTCTCAGCTCCTTCAGATTCGGGCAACAGTCATGCGGCCTTACAGGAGGAAAATGCACCGCAGTTGGCGGAGGAGAAGCTCCGGTTTCTTCGCCCGCATCTACGACTACCTGCTTCCGTTTGCCTGTCATCTCTACTACTTCTGGTGCTACGAAAGACCTCTCCACAACATATTGACGAAAATAATTGTGACCATGATTTGCATTATCATGCTCTTACTGCCGCTTCTGTACCTGCTCATCGTGCCCTTGGTCACGTTATCGGCCTTTCAGCACGTTCTGATGGGGCTTGTGGGTATCCCACCCCCTAGTATCTCGACACCAACTACAGCGTTGACGTCGGCAACGAACGAAAGTATGAATTCTTCTTACGTTCTGCCGTTCTCCCCGGCCGCCATGGGGCTACCTCCGAGAAATGATCTGATATCCGCGTTTGTCGAATTGTTGAAGCTCAACATGTCAGATAGTGAAAAAAGAATGGTGGCCCTCGCAGTCAAGGAAAAGCTTAATAATTTTTGTATCCAACTTTCCATTTTGATTATTACGCAGGAATATATCGCGGCAACTCGGAATTTGATCGCCCATAGACTCGAAATACATGCCGATGTCTTGGATGAAGACATTTTAGCCGCCTAAGTTTGCGTACATGAGCTGGAAAGGAAAAAGAACGATCAGTAATTTCTCTTTTATCAACAACAATTCAAGCAATTTCTTTCTTTGAAAGAAGAAGTTGTTTGGTGACGGTTGACGTTATGTAACACTGTGATATACTAAAGTAACTATGAATAAAGCATTCCTACTGTAAATTTCTATTCCATATTATTTCTAAGGTCTAAATGAACAGAAAAATATGGTAATGAATTCATAATTATTTCCTGTTCCATTTATAAATCCCCTAAGCAAATCCTCGGGACTCTTTAGTCATTCCTTAAACTATAATACTGCGCAAAGGGAATTATATTATTAGTAGTTATACGAAGTAAGCGACCTACAGCTTCGGTCAACTGTGCCAGTTAAAATCATTAGGTAATTGGACATGGGTAGAAATTCATCAGGAACAGAGGAAGGGTGGATTAAAACCCGGCGTGGGCATTAGCCAACTCTTAACGGAAAGCGTCCCATCCGACGGACGAATTACTGAACAAGTAGTGTTCCTCAAACCGATCCAAGTGTGGCTCGATATGACATTGAAAAATCGCCCTTAGCTGGGACTCGTAACCGCGGGATTAGAAGCAAGGACTCTATCCACTACACCATCTTAATCAACAAGGAAATACTGTAAAATACAAAATTTTCTTTATCTCACCTTCTAAGGGGTCCTTCTGACTCATCAATATCTTCATTTTGGATTTCTTTCCCAGGGTTGAAGATTTATCAACTTTCCGGTTGAAGCTATTCCCTCAGAATTAGTGGTTATGTTTATTTTTTTCTGAAGAATGTGTAATGATAAGGGAAAGAAAACTTGCTTGAAGTTGATTTATTCACGTCGTTGACTAGCCTTAGGTTGATGCTATTTTCAATTCGCTCTGCATTGAAAGCAAAGGTGGAACGCTACCGGAATATTTAACGTTCTGCCATCATTTGAAGTTCGCTCCGTTTTTGAGAATCAGCCTCCTCGTCGAAAAGAGACATTCTCCAGGAGGCCGAAGAAGGCGTTGATAGTTTACGCTACCTCGTTAAACTTTTTCTTTTCAGCGACGACCTTGGGTCTGTGGACCGGCAATTTTCAAAACCACTCTCCCACTTTTGTGAGAGCATAGGATTTTGAAATTACGCAAGTATTTGCCCTGCGGCGCACCCGTGACTGCAGCGGATAATCGGCCGCTTTAAGAAACAAACCATTTTTTTTAAACTAATCTGTTAGCCGAGCCATAAATTTTTCCCCGCGAGCCAAACTATTTGAGCGTTTCGACGTCGCGCTAACCTCGGAGGTGTACGTGGAAATGGATGAGCGGAGCCGGAGAAAGTAAAAAAAAAATCGTCTCTGGTCGGACGCGCGGGGATCGGTTCGTGGAAGGAAAAATATCGCATGAAAGCGAAGAAACGAGCGAGGGTTTGGGTGGGGTGGATCTGTGAAGATGAAGAAAAGCCGACCCTCTCCCCCCTTCGTTTACTCCTTTCTTTTTTTTTTAATGGCTCCATTTGCTTCGGAATCTGTTGAGGCGAGCGGAAGGCAGTGGCGTGGGAGGGGCGTTAAATGTGTGGTGAGGTGCTGGACGCGATCGCACGAGCATCTCACCCGTCTTGGAGAGCGGAGGAAAGGCTTGTTGGGCGGCCGCTGCCTCCACCGGAGAGAGGGTAGAAGGGTTGGGGGTGCAGGGCATGAGCGTGGGAGAGGGAAAGAGTGTGTGAGCGCAAAATCTCTATCTGACTGTTGGAGTTGGGGACGAGGAAATCTCCCTTACTCCGGATTGCCATCTCCAACCACTGATGCCCCCAATTCCTCGTGAAGTGTACGCGCCCTGTGGAGAGAATAGTGCTAGGCATTTTGTGAAATCAATGATCGGCGACTAATGAGGAGACTCGCCCGAGTAGCCAGGTAGTTAACGTACTAACTATTAGGCAACCCAAGGGACCAAGAGCTCGAAATTCACCTCGGAAATGGATTTTGTGATTGTGTTAGGATTAAAATTGGTGATCACTGAGGTTAGATAATGCGATATAACCTTAGAAGTCAAAGTACCTTAAAAAGCTAATTCAACGACTACTACTGCAAACGGATAATCCTTTGGTTGGTTATTTAGGGGAGGCGACCGACAGCTGAGGTCATTTGCGCCATGTAGGATAGGTGAGTAATTGGGTAATGGTAGGAGTTTTCAGGGAACGGAGGAAGGGTGGAGAGAAACCCGGCGTCGGCATTAGCCTACTCTTAACGAAAGAGCGCCAAGGGGACCACGGCTTAACGTCCCATCCGACGGACGGAGTACTGTACTTGAAATGCCTTCCACTAGGCACTCAAGTAGGGACCGGTTTTCCACTGAAAAATCCGCCACTGCCGGGAATCGAACCCGGGCCCTCGGGATGGGAGGCCAGTACTCTAGCCACCACACCAACTCGATCCCCACGGATAATCCTTGGGAATCATCATAATCTCTTCATTCTTCCTCATTTTTCTCCGTGTCTGTTGATTGTGGAACAACTGTTTCGCTGGCTGTCCTTCTGGCCTCCTTAGGTCAAGGGTGCTGGGAAGGGGTTTTTGTCATGTTTATATAGCGTTAGCTGCCTCGTCAATGCTCTTAAATTGATTGAGAGGCGGATGGAAGTTTTCCAGACGCCCTATTGGGTATATGTAGCCCGTCCTCTCTATAGTGGATCATCGGCGTTTTCGTTATTTTGATAGTTTCTCTAATTTGTCTGGGAAAAATCGGCTTTTTCCTGTGTCTTCAAATATTATTGCGTGTTTTGGTGCATAACATGTGTGCACGGAGATAGCTGAAAGGCTAATTTTAATTATCGTCGCTCCCTAATGTCAACTGTGGAAGGCCAACGCAATGCAAATACGGAAAATAATAGCTTCACACCACTTTCCACCTAAAGAGGCTAGAGAGACAGCAAGCTAAACTGCTGCTAAAAAAAGTTAGTAACTTGAAAAACCCAGCTTAAGCGGTAGAAAACCCGAAAGAAATGCATAGACTATGTACTGTCAGGTGGGGTAACCTATTAGTAAATATCATGGAAGCATCGAAATATATTGGATCGATGTGATCAATGGTTTATTTATCATTTGAATGGTTTTTCATACGACGTTTTTCAAGTCGGGATATCGTTCGTAAGGCAGACGGTATTATTAATGGTATTATTTGTTGTGTCCTCTGGGTTTCATGGAGTTTACCGACTCTCCCTAAAAAGAGTAGAATGATTGACAAACTATTTTAACGAAAAAGATTGGTAATCAGGGAACAAAATTACCAAGGCATCGCCGCACCTTATGCTACTACTTAGATTGCCTCTTATTAATTTTTAGGGTATATTGCAGTGGTCGGGCTAAATGCCCTCGGTCACTTTCGGTGTATTTTCTTAGAGTTTTAACGGAATTCGACCGCAACCTTTTCTCCGCCGGGAGTCTTTAACTCAATTCGCTCCCTTTGCTCAATCGCTCACGTTTTTGACACATTCCCACGATCGAGTACGCGTGCTCTCCCTCCCCGTGTTCCCAATCATTCCTCCTCCGCTTACCACCTCCACCCAACCCGTCTCCATCCCCCTCGAGACAGAGAGAGAGAGAGAGTGTGTGTGCAGTCGGTCTCGGAAAGTAAATCCCTTCCTCCCCCGCCCCGCCACTGGACCCCCGGTTTGTTTTCACTCGCCGCTATTTTCGGGGAGGGGAGACGGCGGAGTTGCAAGGTGAGAGAGAGGGAATCAAGGGCTCACAGCGCTGTTTGTCGGCCAACACAGCCACCTCCGCCCGCCCTCCACCTACGAAGGCGTTGGGTCTGTTATAGGTTTCGATTTCCTCCGGTGGCGTGTGGGCCGAGGGGGTGCGGGGGATATCCCAGGATTCCCCAGGGGGAGGAGGCGTGGTGGGGCGGGGGAGGGCTGAGGGCCTTCCCGCGAGATTAGCGCTCAACATCACCTCGCGCGAATGCAAGCGCACCATAATCCTCATGCGTCCGCGTGCAGGGCGTGATTCCGAGCGATCCTCTCTTCCCTCTCCCTCCGGTTTGCTGCACCCGTTCTAGTGGCTGCCCGCGATCCTTACTTCATCGGTTTACGCCGCTTACATTTTCGCTGATATTCGTCCCTTAGGATGTTTACCCACCATCTTGCTCCTGCTCCAGCGAGTTAACCGTCTTCGCATGGTTGTTTGCCGTTGAACGAGAGACTTAGGGCAGAGGGCCTTGGAGAACGTCGCGACTGCTCGTTATTTCGAACCGCAAAGGTGACTATAATTCATTTTCCAAGCATGAATCGCACCCGCAAAAAATATCTAAACGACGAATCGGAGCTCTTTTTTCTGTTGCGCTGTTCTTGTCTTCGTTCGCCTTTTTGTATTCGATAAGACTATTAACTGATATTTTTTTATGACGGATTTTTCTATTCTCCCATTTATCAACATTAACAATGAACATTTGCTAGCAAATAATGGTAATGTGAATTATTTAGAATAATATTTACTCTTTTGACAATTCTACTAACTGAGGTATACATTGATGTAAATACTGCAGAACCTTATAAAAAATCTGAGCCAAAATGAGAATAGTTAAGTTCTTATTACCTTAAGTTTAATTAATTTCAAATGTTTCTGAAGAGCATTAATGATTGTTGTGAACTTGAAAGCTGAAATTATTTCACTGAATGAACGTTAATAATTGGTATGGATATTTGAAGGTATGCATCGTATTTAACAATGGAAGTTGGCAATTTCCCTTGAACCAAATTATATTCTAAATATAGCAATGATTACTGGAGGAATTTTTTTAACTCATTTCTCAGGAAATATGCATACCTACCTTCAAAATATTTCTACCAATTTTGAAATTAATATCTTTCAGTTGCTTATTATTATCTAGTTTTGTATTTTCGGAGAAAAAGCATCTACTTAACCATATTAATTGAAGCTACAACAGCCTAGTAGTAATTCTTGATTTCTTTGAGTGAACTGAAATTTCCTAAATAATGGGCTTCATTAAAGCTTGTTAGTTGATTGGCTCACGCTGATCAATAGCATGTGAATTTTTGAAGTCGAATTGTGAATAAGAAATTGTAATTAACTAAAATAATTTTCATTTTTCGAAACCAACTTTTCTGTCGGTAGGTAAATATTTCCAGCATATAATTTGCACGACCTACCTATAATGTCAATATAATCGTGGGAACTCTTGTTTTACTTATTAAATGTTTTTATTCTCCATTTTTATTAAAACCTTTTCCCGCTCAGATTAGTATCAATTTCTTAAATTAGTTTGGTATTCTGCGATGGAAAATGTTAAATTTGTTGGTAGGGTAAAATCTGGTATTTTACGATAGCTCTTTCTGTTTCAATTATTTCTGTATCTTAATTGTATAACATCACAGTCAATTATTAAAGTAATTTTGCAACATAATAACCATCTTCCTTTTACTGTAGAATAATGCCTGAAATAATGTTCAAACATATGACGTGAGTCCAATATTAGGAGAAAACAAGGTTTGAAAGAATAATGTTTCAAAGCATTGAAATGGCCATATCTAAAGAAAAAGTGGGGTACACATGTCGTTAGCTCTCACGCAAGAGTGCATAGAACTTGTAGGATTAGCTCTTTATCAGAAGAAAAGGCTTTTAAGTTGTTAAGATTATCGTCTAATGGTCTTAAGGGACGAAATATGGTTTTCGTCACAAATTTATGAAACCTGATTTCCTACGTAAGTGTTTTTGGTCTTGGATATTCCGTCATCCAGATTATCTGGAAAAATGGTTACAAGCCAATGCGGAGATATTCTCTTTAGCCTGAAAAATAAAAAGTAATGTGTAGTGGATTTAGAAACCAGAATTCACTCCAGTTACAGGAAGCAATTTCTTCGATGCATAATTTTGCTCTTTTAGAGACGATTCTGCCGATGATAATTCTATTCAATTAATTCCTTAAGCATGATATCTTTAATACGTTATATAGACTACGTTATTCGTATTGAATGGCCTCAAAAAATAACGAAATAACTAGGACTCATTAAGATAGCAGTTTATCTTAAGTGTTGCATAACTTAAGTGGGTATATTTTTTTAAACAGTTCATTTAGGTTCTCTGCACCCCGTAGCACCATGCTTCCATGTTCTTATGTAGCAATGCATTCACCCTACATTTCTTTCTACCCATACAAAGAGTTCCTACCTCTACCACGCCTACCAAATAAACTCCTGGACGCCCTGAAAAACAGCTTATCACCTACTGTAGTCACTTCTTCTACGTCATTACCCTCTCACCAATCTCTCAAATTATTTCCTCTCTTACGGAATTGCTAGGCTGAGAGATTTCAATTTTTAGAGGTTGATGTAGCAAAATGCCCTCGATTAACTCATTGAAGTTGTGGATTTCACTGGTTTCCCTTTTTCTTCCTTGGTGTTGAAGGAATTGTCTCTTTCCGACTTACATTTAACAGCGATTACGTCATTATAAATTTACATTCCTATCCTCTAACTGTGCTGAACTTCCGAGGGTAGATTAAGATTGGCATTGGAGCCGTGAGCATGATTGAAAACAGGGTGACATTTTAATCGAAATAATACATGTTTTTTTCTGAGGCAATGGCAATATAATTTCATTAATCGTAGAGTTCAAATGACTTGAGATAAAAATACTCGAAAATTGGTTTTTTAGTAACAATTATCTCCCGATTGGAGAGATTTTACGACATAATCAGTCAAGGTAGGTACAACATGCACCTCGCGGTCGTGCGTTTTTTATTGCAAAAGCAATAAGTATTTATTTGTAGAATATGACATCAGTCTCAAACTCACTCCAATACAAAGAATGTCCAAATTTCATTCAATGCCTGGAAATATTTCAGTTATTACGTGGATTTACGTTTCTCAAATTTGGTAGATTTCTAAGAGCCTGTGCTTTCTGAGGAACTGTTGCTTCTGTGGGCGAAGTATAATGGGGAAAAATTGTTGGAGAAGAATATATTAGAAGGATTCTAATATCTTTAAAGCGTGATCTGTGCAAATTCCTTTATAAATGTATAATAATGTCACTTAGATAGAACGTCGTAGTCAAGATATTTATTTATTCACTTCCATACCTCTCATTACGGGATATTTCTTTTGTTTTTTAAAATATACCTCCGTTGGTTGACGTTATTTTTAAGTGGAAGCTACCTGGAAATAATTTGCTTACATATTTTTCATATACCTGCTTACTATGCATCAACTTGCGCCTCTGGCGTAAATATGAATGAAGTAATCATACATGCCATCTATTATTTACAATAAACTCAAAGAATTGAGAGTGAGTGGAATAAAGCAATTTAAGATTTTTTATTAGTTAATATATTGGCAAAAAGGTTTCATTTTTTCTCTTATTTTTCTTTGATAGTGACAGCAGTCCGGAATGAAATATTATTCGGAATGTGTTACGATAATTCTCATTTTTATGATCAGCACAATAACTTCATCCAACTGTGCAGCAGTTTCCTCGGGAACCAAGACATCGACTCAAGATCCCACCGACGCTTTTTGCTCTTCCGAACTTTGCAGTTACTCTTCGGCGACAGTTATAAATACTGATAGGTGAGTTCTTATATCTTAATAATTCCCAAATGGTAGTAGCCCAATCCTTTTTGGGAAAATGCATGCACATTTTCAGATTGATTCACCAATGCGAACAGCATTTTTATTCATTTGAATTTTCTTTCTCTAAATCTTAACGTCTTTTTTGTGATGCTGGAGTTGGTAGTCTTTGACTAAAATTTAAAAAAAAACTTCATTATCTCAGTAGTGCTTTAAGTGAGAATCCAATAACTCCTAAAACAATACATTCGCTGGCCTATCCTATGTCAGGAACTCATCTAAGCATTAAAGGAAAATTGTGATTCTTTGGCGTGCTTAGTTATGCAATTTCGTCAAAGCCCATTTGCGAGCTCGTAATTTTAAATAATATCGTACATAAGTTTCTACATTTCAACGCCTCCAATGCATGGCCTCAATTTTTATAACTCTATGACTTATTTACGAATATATCCGCTTCAGCATCCCATTTAAGTGTGCTTATGTGTTTTCCCTTTCCAATAATTGGTCAAATGTTTCTTATATTATATATATTGTCCCTACCGCTCTTATGTCCCGTCACACTTTTTTTCCGGAATATGTACTTTTTTTAATTCTCTCCCGGTCCCGGCCTTCTTAAGTGTTTCCCTGCAACTGTTTCTATGCTCTTCTTAGAACTGCAATCCTTTGTTTCTCTCATAATTCATCATTCTTTCACTTCTCCCCTCGTTCACTGGGTCCAATCCCGTTGTTGCTTTTGCTAGCCTTTTCTCATATCCGTAGATGAGTATACTATACTCTTGCGTTGATGAGGTGTTTCATTTATTTGGGAATCATTTCTTGCGCGGAGGGTTCATTGCCTAGGATCCATATTGTATTCCACATTTCCACCTTCCCCGCCGTCTTCATTTCTTTATCTTCGTAAACAAATAAAAAAGATGTTTACAAAGTAAAAAAAGCTTTCCACAGGCCCCTATTTTTCAACTGAGCTATCCTCATTGTAGTCCAAACTTTAATTCTTGATTTGCCTTTCTTTGACTTCACTTCTTACTTTCTCACTGCCTTATTTACTTGAAAAGCCGTCCTTTTTGGCCTTCTTCCTTTCTTTGCCATTGATTCCATGGCACATCGTGGAGATGACACATAGTAATGCTAAATTGTTTTTGTAGTAGTAGTAATCAGTAGTTATCCTGAACGGCGACTGACAGCTAAGATCTGTTGCAGCTCATTTAGGATTGGTGCGTCGTGGGGTAGAGGAAAGAATATTTTATGGAACGGAGGCATGAGGGAGAGAAACCTGACGCCAGCATTTGCCCCAAGGAGTCCGCGGTTTAACATCCAATCAAACGGACGGAGCACTGAACTACTAGTAGGAGTACTTTCAACTTAACTCTCAAGTGTACCGCCAAATAAAACCTCCTCTGCCGGGACACAAACCTGGGCTTCCGAAATTTGAGGCCAGTACCCTAACCATCACCACTAAACCCAGTCCTCTAGAAATGTTTCATTCGTGTTCAACATGAATCTCCTTGCCTAAGATGAGACAAAGTGTGCGTTCATGATTGTTCATTTCTTCGCTCTTTCTTTCGGACAGATAAATCGTAAAACACTTCGACTGTTCTACGTGCTGATGGGCGCTTTTGGTCAACTAAATATTCTACTATGCACTTATATCGTGGAGTCATCCGATGGATTAGGATGCCTGTGATTGCTTTCCCTGAATCCACAAGTGAAGGGAACATTTGCTGCCATCTCTTCTCATCTTTTCTTCACAGCCAGAATGGATCATGTTCCTGGTTTTCCTGAATGCAACATTTCCTATAACGAAGAATTTTTGTGCTTTGCTTATCAATATTTTTGAATGATTCTTATCAAGAATTTTAATGGATGTGCCGTCAGCCTTACGAGCCGAAAACGCTCCCATTTATCTATTGTCTTGCTGCAGGGGAGAGTAGCTACTTCGTTGGTAACGAGTCCATCGGTGTTTTCCCGTTGCTTCATGTCACAAATTAGTTTTAAAAGCTTGGTAACAGCCTTCTCTTTAGATTTTTCAGATACTTCGAAGGTGAATCATCGAAGCATTAGGCATTGTTACTCGAAAGTTCTTAATTGCCTTTGTTGTGTCCAATCTTGACGTCAACAAAGTCATTTTTATCTTCAAATGTTGTTGTATTAGACTCTCTTCCGTCCAACAAAGGTAATCGTTGGCGTCTTGAAGTGAGTGAAAATTCGTGGCCATACTGTGAGAAAAACACTTGGTAATATTTCACAATATTTATTTAATACGCGATGTTCTTGAATATAATCTTAAAGATGTAACAATTGGAGTGGAGTTGAACAGCGTATTTAGAAGCACCTATCTGGGATAGGGATGGGGAGGATATGCGTGATGGGACAGTTCAAAAAGGGTGACGAATCTGGAGGAGGGCCTCCTTTGCCATGTTTCCTTGGAGTCTGCCGTAGGAGGAAATTTCTAAGTTTTCTTCAAAAAAATCCAGGTTAGCACCGTTGTCACAGTAACACAAATTTGTTGGGCCAAAATCTGAAGAGAGGGAATTGTCCGACAAATAATTAGTAAAATTTGATTGATCGTCGTGATAAAAAAGGGTCACTTCATGAATTAAGTTACGCTAAAGGGTAGAAGGGGTCGGACCAGCAATTACGATGCTTGATCGACATGGAGAGGGGGAGGGTCCACCTTCCGCGACGTTGAGAGAAAGATGCACTATAAATTCATTCTTTCTTCGCATAATAATAATGATTCTCATGGAAATTAGCGAAAAATAAGAGTATTCAGATATAAGGAGGTATCATTTGAAGAATAAAATTCATCAGAACGTGCATTTGGAGCATGTTTCTTTACGTCAGTGAGGCATGGATGATGACAGCAGCGGAGAAGAAAAGAGTGGAAGCATTCGAAATATGGTGCTACCAAAGAATGATGAAGATTAAATGGATCGACCGAGTGACAAACGAAGGAGTCGGAAGAAGAGTGGGAGAAAAGAGAAGCGTGCCGAAAACTTTAAAAAGAAGACGGGACAATTTAATCAGCCATATCTTGAGACACGATGGCATGATGAACACAATCGTCGAGGGAAAAGTGAACGAGAAGAACGGCAAAGGAAGGCCTCGTATAAGATATATGGAACAGGCCGTGAAGGATGTGAAAGAGAGGATTTACGTTATTATGAAGAGGCTGGCCGATGTAAGAATCGAGTGGAGGGCTGCCTCAAACTCAAGCTTCCCATGATGGGAGTTTACACCAATTCTTCAGTTTTTCCATTTGAGATCAGATGGAGGTTGGAGGATGGAGGGGTAGTATTCTTTCGTCAATGAAGCAATTTAGCGGTCCTCGGTGTAACCGTCGTTGCCTTGCGTTGACCGTGTTTAGCTCCGACTGAAATTCACCCTCAGCGGGAGACTGGTAAGGCGATGAACCATAAAATGCCATGAAGATTCAGCCGTGAACGTTGGTTGCCTGCTTGCATGTAATATTTCCCCTTAAAATTATGCAAAATAATGTCGAAAAGAGTCTGGTATCAAAAAACATTTTGAAAAAGTATCTAGTGTTTTTGTCGCAGTGTGTCTTCCGTCCGTCGTAAGATTCCTCTGTTACGTCTTCCTGTACTTGATCTCCTCCTTTCGCCAATCTTCCAAATAGAATTTTTATTTTTTGTCCTGGATAGCAACCTTTTATGACATTTTGTGTGTTTTCCTTGTGGTTTTTTATTTTTTCTCTGACATTCACGTGAGGAAGAGCTCCTACTCTCTCTGCCAGGTGATAGGAGGTGTTATATGGGCTGTCGGCACTCCTTTGGCAGTTTTGACGCCATCATCGAAGATTTCATTCATCGATGTCCTATACCTATTAATCATGTTTGAGACTACACCTGCCGCCTACTTCACCAACACGTCTTTTACGAGAGAGTATTGAGTCCTGATGATTCATTAAGAAATTGCCTTTAAAAATTGATCAATGGAAGAAGAAATGTTAGTAATTTAAATCATCAAGGCCCAATGAAATACTGAATTTTTAACCTTTTCAGGTGGTGCCGCTGTGATCCGAAATGTGATGAATCCAAAGACTGCTGCTTTGATTATGGCGATGTTAAGAAAAGCATCTCTGCTACTGGATTTGAGAAGCCATTTCCAAAAGCAGAATTCAAGTGCACCAATGTTCCAACCCTGGTAAACAATTGATTGCGCATCCTTGAGAGAGCTCCGGGGTTTTTCATTTTTTTTAAATTTGAAATACTTATTTCAACATAAGAGTACTTGCTTGGAATATGATATTTAAAAAAATTGTGAATCACCTCGAACCAGTACGTGCCTTTTTTTGCGATGATTTAAACAGCACATTTTAAAAATATTTTAACATATTGACTCTCATGTCTGTCTGGGATATTCTTATCTCTAATTACTCTATCTAGTCATAATTAAATAGCCACTTCTGTGTTACTGTGAGGTACGCGACACTTGGCAGTTAAGGTGTAACCTGGATTTAGGACAGGCCATTAATTTCCCACCGAAAAGTTGAATGAATTTCTTGGATGCCATTGTGTGACTCTTTGAGCTAGTCTTCGGGCTCAATTCTTGATTAAGAGGAATTTATTTTATGATGCGTGGCCATCAGTTTTGCAGGCAAAGAGTGAACTCACTAAATGGCTTTCATCGGACACTATGTAATGAGATTTTCTAACGAATGCAAGGGCCACGAACTTGCCGGGAAAACCTTAAGGAGAGACCTGGCCGGAAATCAGGGGGTTTTGGGTTCGAGTCTCGGTCAAGGCAAATAATTTATTTCCCGGTGTAAATTCTGATTTTGAGAGTTTTGAAGTTTACTACGAGACAAAAATGTCTTAGCGCCATTTAAGGCTTTTACCACCGCGTTGTAAGTGTTCATTCTTTGACCTCAATGAATGAACACAACCTACCGGTAGGCAGGTGTAATAAAGGCTCGCATAGTAAGTACTACAATATCTGACCTAGGGCGACTTTATTTATTTTATTATGGGGTGGGGTAATATTTAATAATAGATTTAAATATTATTCCGCCACCGATTTCCTACCATTAACTCTTCAAAATATTAACGTGGTCGACGGACTTAATAACGAGCCTTGCCTCACTCATATCACCTTAGATGCATTTTAAAAGGGACCGTATCACCATCATTTGCTCCATTAAGTCTTTCTTATTGCTGTAATTGGAGGATTTAATGACAGCTTTTTATTACCTGCCTTTTATTTTGAATTGACTGCCGCAGTTATTCATTTTTAACTGGTACGGCTAAAATAGAAACTCCGAAATCTCTTTTTGAAGAGGGTTTGTAGCCGTCGCCGCTGTGAGATACCTTGAAGAGTTTGGAAACTCCGGTGAAAAAATATTTTCTTGCAACAAGTTTTTTCATCTGCGACAATGCCCTCAACCTTCTCGCCCCTCAGCATTATCTGACATAGGTATGTCATATGAGCCTAATCCAAATATTGCGTGTTATTCCACGGACTGCCAGTCGCTTCTGTAATCGCTGTAACTTCTCCTTAAGTAGGTATTTGAGCAATAACTCGTTTCCCTGACCCGATTGTGGTTAGAGTACTTTCAACTTTCTCAAGATAAAATTTTAAGTGATGGAGTCTCAGGTATCCTACTCGTAGATGCCGATAGCGCCTTTTTTCTTCTTCGACGGTCTGGTTTAAGGTGTAAGCTTTCTTTTATCAACTTTGTGCTCCGGATATATCCTACAATATCCCCTCTCCTTTTAATCAATTCCCCTAGTTCCTGAGTGAATATCCACTCTCTTTTTAGCCTAATGTAGCCTGCGGAGGACTCCCCATATGCTTGTGTGCTACTGGAATATTTTGGCCATAAAATATAGTCGCATACATATATTTACTTATTCGGAAACCAAGTTTGTCACAGTACTCACCAATTTGCTTTAGCTCCACGTATTTCATGGGAGTTAAATCATTCGTTATTTTAAAAAATCCGCCGCATAAATATAAAATATTGACAGACGGAAGATTGCCTGAAATAGCCTTCACCCAACCACCACTTTCATTTTCAACTACATCGACCATTTCAAAAGAATAATTTTCATTACCTCGCGTATTCTTCGGAGTACACCCTATTTCACAGCTGGCAGGAAGAAAATCTGTAACAATAAAAATCGAGTGTCATTTCTTGTCCCCCCATCCGTCCATCTGTGCGTCCGTTCCCCCTTCTGCCTCGATTCGGTTCGTTCTAGAGAGATGCCGTGTATTCCATTGTGTTATTAGCTGCTTCAAAGACCTGGGGAAAAAATACTCATTTTTAAAGTTCCAGGTTCGATACTTGGCTTGAATAATGGGTTTACATTTTTTTAAATTAGGTTTACCAATTTTAGGGAGTACAAGACTTGTGACTTTTACTGAGGAAGATATTTAAATTTTAATCGTATCCTTTCTTTTTTTATTTAACGATCAAAGCTTTCAACTCCTTATTCCTGAATTCATCTTACGTTTTTCATTCGAGAATTTACTAAATGTGTAGTTTATCTCGAAATTTGTTGATGTTTTTCGATTCTTTTCCGATCATTGGCCATTGTCGTTTTTACCTCCGAATGAAGACATAAATGATGGTTAAACAGTTTGTGCTAGTATGGTCGTAAACTACATTGTATTTTTGGGAGTAATGTTAGAAGGTGCATACATACGGGCTTGCTGCTCGCGCTACTCACGGATGAAGTGGTTTTTTATCTTGGTTAAAACTAAGAATAGTACGATGAATAATGGAAATTATAAAAAAGCACGAACGCGAAAATAAATGCAAAACATTCCATCAAAATTGGAGGTGAGGTGATAGATGAATTGTGCTTCCGAAAATGCTTAAAATCAACGGTGAGAAATGTGCAAATACGCAAACAAATGTCGTGTACCTATGTAATTTAAATATGTTACATTTTTATTAGCATTTTGGAACAGAAAAAACTCCATAATGAATAAAATGCACTATTCCTTATCTTCAATAACCTTTATGTAGTCACTGCCGATGAATTGAGGGCATCAATGCATAGGCAAACTTCATAAGAGGCTTTAGAAAATGAAGCGTTTCGTGCCAAGGAGGCGGGAACCTTTCCTTACCAGGTATTCCCCATTCTGGCTTCATTGACTGCATGCCCCCTCCTGTACCTTCTAGCATACTAGGTTACCTTCATTATGCTGCAGGCTCCGAAAAACTATTCCCGTTTTTGTAAAGGCCCGCACTCAAGAGTACATCAGCAGTGCCGGCTTAAGACAAAATTTTTTCACTCGGGAGGAGTGTGTTTCAGCGCCCTCCCCCCACTTCTCAAACCCTGTTCGCACGCATATTCACCAGTTAGACGTAGTGGTATGTACAAAGTAAGTAGTAAATTAGCTTGTCAGACATGAATTGAGTTATCAATCCCCGAATAAATAAAAGCTTTTTCCATTCCCACGGCACCCGGGCCTGTGCATCAACATAAATTGGATTTAAGATTTCTAAGTATAATTTTAACAAATGATAGCTGAAGAGCAATAGATTGACTTAGTCACGGCATAGAGAGTTTCAAAATTATTTAATATCATGTGTATTCATAATTTTTCTCCCTCCCGTTGAATTTCAATGGGCACCTTCAGCTAGTCGGCAATAATGGTACGGGCGTGTGACGTCATCAGCCGTTTTTGGCGGCATTAAAAATTTTCGAATTTTGATTCCACATAGCTCGGAAATTCTTTGTTTTTCGTTAATTTTATGCATTCCAATTAAATAGATATAGAATACAAAGTGATATAATAGCATTTAATATGCCAATTTTGATAGGTGTGAACAACCCTATTACTATTGAGTAGTGTAATGAAGTTTCTTTTTGTTACTAGATTTTTCTATCTCAAAATGCGTCTTTCCGCATGACTCAAAACCTTTTATATATTTTTTTACCTAGTGGACAATTAAGATAGGTTCCCATACGTGTAGTTAATATCATCATTTTCTGCTTCTCATGGTTGTCATTGTCTCTGGGCCTAGGCATCCGCGCATTATTTAGCAATGTTTGAATGGCAACTGGGTGGCCCAGTTTTAATCGGAGTACCTGACCGGTGGCATCGACCAGACCTGAACCTGGAAGAGGCCTTTTGAAAAGTACAGAAAACCAAACTTGCGAGATTTTCTGGCTACCATACACTTCTGAGGAACCACAGATGACACAGAGAGGAACGGAGACCCCTATCCGAATCTGTGAATTTCAGATGCAGTTGAGCTCTGTGGACCTCGCTAAGTGTAGTAAACTCTTATCCTCATAAATACCTTTGGGCTGAAATCTTTTGGAGTTTCTATAAGCATCTAACAATAGTTCTTCGTAATTGTTTACGTCGATTAATTTATAATGTAATTTTCAAATATTCACGCTGAAGGCGATGGCGGACTTAGCCTTCAAAATGTCGCTTCAGAGCTAAACTACACAGAGACTCGGAGGAAAACCCGAGAACTCATTTTCCAGTATAGTTTTCAAAGATTTTCACCATTCTGAAGGCTGAAGTTAGGAAAGCCTATCTTTAGGAGTACCTACACAGGCCACCAAAATATTTCGTATCAAGGGTTAACACCATCTCCTACAAACTTCAGCTAAAATTGGAGAAGTAATATTGTGGCCAAACGATTCTTATTTTCAAGGGTAAAATCAAATTCAAATAGCTTGTGAGCCAGCCATGTTTTACTCTTATGATGGATCGAGCAATGCAGTGGGTTTTAAAAAAGCCAAGCTAGGTGAATTGCCTTTAAATATAAAAAAATATTCCTTTTTCTTTGTGAAGTAAACTCCTCATTTTAGACTTGATCTTTCATTTATTTTTTCATACAAAAGAGAGCACTTAGTTGCTTATCAACCTTCTTCCTGAATTTCCCACCTATTCCAAATGCCTATGGCACAAATTATGGCTGTTGGATTTCTCCCCTAATTACAGCTTTTTTATGTCATTATCATCACCTATACTTGGCATTAATAAGTCACCAAAGGTCTCTCTAAGATTTAATAGTTGATGGAGTCATGCTGTGACTTATTACTTTGTTTCTTATTCACAGGGATTGAACTTTATTGTGTCATCATGTGCAGCAAAGTCAGCTCATAGTCCGAATGTTTCCAGCATAAGTACCATACTCTGCAATGGCAAATTTGATGAGCAGTCCCACATTCTTGACATCCCAGTTACATCTGGTGCCACTGGGATAACTTATAAGAATGTCCACTGTGCCATTTGCAATGAAGATGCTGATGACCTCCTGCCAAGGAAGGCAGCATTATATGGTGAACTGCCCTTAGAAGGAGCTATGTATGTGGATGGTACCCTCTCTTGGGTACAGTCTTTAGATAACATTTCAGGTAGACTGCATCAGAAGGAAAGACTAGTGAATAACTCTGTTCTGATGGCGAACGAGACAAAATTTAGGCTATTCCTGGATAGTGAATTTATACAACCTTGTCCCAGATTTTTAAATTCATGCCTCCCAAATTGGGAGGTAGAGAATTATGACACATATAAGTTATGCCTTGCTTATTCCATGCCAGTTTACATGAAAACAGGGGGAACAAAGGGGCAAATATTCAAAAATCCACACTGTGCTCTGTGCAATAATGTAGCTTTCAGTGACCTTGATTGCCATGGGGTACAACAAGGTGTAATTAATGGAATCGTAGATGGTGTAATGCTGCCACAAATAAGTTTTAATTTTGGTAATGTTACCGCAGGGCATGAAAACTGTGGTATGAAGTCAGTCTGGGATCCTTTGTTCAACAAATGCTACCAACTTAATGTTGCAGAAGAGTTTGGTAACTACAATACAACTCCAGAATCAATTTCTGATCCCATGAATGAAGTGTCCACAAAGCTGGGACAGACAGACTCTCTCCAAGAAGGCAATACTAAACAGGAGAATGGTAATTGTAAAGATACCTCATTATTAACAATGAGCAAAGTTCAGTGGTACTTAGCCTATGCAGTGTTTAGCATCTCTATCACATGCCTTTGTTTGCATGTGGTGTCATATGCATATCCAAGGGAGCTATCAGAATCTTCTCCGAGAGAACCCTCAAATATGACCCTTTCATCTCGTTTGTCACTGGAATACAAGCAAATTACTGGGCATTCCTTTATAATGCTGTCATGGCTACTTCTTATTGGCCAATTACTGTTTGTTGTTGGTGCACTCCGAACAGAAGTAAGAGCCATTTGCATATCTGTAGCTGTTCTCCATAATTTTCTTTCTCTTGCTGCAATTTCTTGGCTCTCTGTTTTTTGTCTTCAAGTGTTCAAATCTCATTTTTCTCTCAGATCGTTTAAATCAATGCATTCACTGGAATCAGGGTCTGATGTGCCACCTTTAAAACTCAGTCTCATTGCATGGATAATTCCAACAGTATTTTCTAGCTTATGTTTAACGCTAGAATTAGTTCCTGGTGATCTTAGGCCATGTCTAGCTAGAGGAGGAGCTTGCTGGTATGGTGAAACTGTTAGTTTTAGGATATTTTTTGTACTTCCAGCTTTGCTAATGCTAGCTGGAGATGGTTGTATTTTTACAGCAATTATTTTTGGCATTAATGATAAGAAGGACCAGAAAATCTCAACCTCCTCCAGGGGAAGAAACAACTCACTTCATAGAAGATGCAGTAGCATTGTCACAAATTATGATCATCGCTGCTTTAGGCTTTGTGCAAGACTGGGGATCATAATGACTCTCTCGTGGTCTTGTGCAGCTGCAGCTTCACTTGCAAACCTACCTTCATTGTGGTATGGATATGTGCTGTTCTCTGGTTTTCAAGGAATATATGTATTTGTGGCTTCTGGAACTAAATCTATAGTGACTAACTTGATTTGGTTTAGAGCTAAAGGACAACCAGGGCATGTGCGAAGAGAAAGAAGCATAAAAAATAACTCAAAAAGTGCTGCAAACAGTTAAAAAACTGCAATGGGTATCCCTCATTAACAGATATTGTGTCACAGGAATTTGTAAAATAAAGGTTCATCATTATTTACTGTCATAAACTTGACTTACTTGAATAATAATGAATCATGAAAGAACATGAATAATACTCCTTCTTGATTTAAAAATAATTATAATTTCGAAGTGAACAAGTTATACCAGTATTTGCAATGTATACTCATTTACTGACTGAAAATGTATTCTCACTTGTGCACTGGCTGAAAATGTTTTTACCATTGCTTGTTTGTTGTGAACATTATTTTCCCATTTTTAAAAATGCTGTTTATTATCTTTTATTGTAATGTATGTGAGTATGTGCAATAAATTTGTAAAAATAGGAACTTTATCTTTGTTCATTTATTTCCCACAGCTCTCTCACATATCCCGCATTCAAACGTAAAACTCAATTTTTACTACATTTTCTGTTTTCGGAATAAATTATAAAATATATAAAATCACAGTGAATATGCAGAAATTCACGTAATTCCATTAGTTTTAATTAGTTATTTACAGCTATATTTTCATATTCCTGTCGGTGATATTGTTTATACGGTAAACATTTGATAGAGATACGTTGCCAAAATTGTAAAATTAGCTACAGAGGGGAGAGAAAGTGTCTTATAACTCAGAGTGGGAAGGGAGGGGAAAAGTGACCTATAGAGACCAGAATAAGATGGGGAGAGGGGAAGCCTGTTGGGTTAGGTTCGAAAAAGCATAAGGGGGTGGGATTAGAGAGGAGGGGAAAAGTGTCCTAAAGGAACCAGTAGTCTACTAGTTAAGTTCGAAGATCATATGTATGCATATGTTCTTCAAACTTAACCCCATCCAGTATTTACCTGGCCGAATGCCCAGGATTCAAATCCAGCCAAGTCTGTGATAATTCAAATACAATATGTGTGATTTTTTTGGGTACCAGATCTTTTAAGGAAACCACAGACAGCAACGGGAAATATATTATGGAGGTCACCTCCTTTGATGCATGCATTTCATGCACTTTTGGCTTAGTTCTTTTTGAGTTCTTCAGTCATGAACCTGACTCACCTTCAGGTGCAGCTCAGTGGTGATTGCTATAATATAGCAATTTTGCACTGAAGGATAGGTAATACATGAATTTATTTATAAATTATAATTATACCTACATGATTTATAAATTATAATTATACCTACATTATACCTACCCCTCTGCCACATATCATAATGATATAACATACTTTTAGTGATACTTAAAAGTATGATAGCAGAAAGATGTATTCTCTACCAAATTGAAAGCTCCCAACCCCTCCAATTATTATATCTTCGATAATGATAAACAATTATAATTATTTAAATATTTGTTGTAAAAATTTTAATTTTAAGAGGAATTCTCTGTTATCATTAATGATTTTAAATACTGCTAACCATGCATTATTACATTATTTTATTTTTCATCCACAAGAAACTGTTTCCCGAGTATAGAATTGCATCAATTGTATGTATGCATTTTAAAATACATAAACTTATAAATCCTAATTTCAAATTGCATAGTTGTGTTAATTTTAAACTAGCGTCTAAGAGATGTAGGTGATCCTCTCCAAATGAAAGCAATGAGCTTTTATATGTCAAGCTACAAGTGCTGTTTTTTTAATGACTTTTTGTAAACGAAACTCTTTTCATAAAGCATTTGATTAAAACAGTTACTAGGGTCCTTATCGTTCCTCTTTGCAGTTATATTAAAAGAGTTCCAGCTTAATGATAGATTGATGCCCCTTTAAAAGAATGGTTTGATCAGTCATTGATTCTATTGTGTGCCCCCAATAAATATACATATTTTACTCTGAGAACCTAATGCTTCATTTCATTTTGCTTTCGAAAAATGTGCAAAACTCAAAATCGCCAAATGAAATCTTATAATTATAAATTGAATTTTATTGCAAAGTATTAATGAACCAATAATTTTAAAATATAAACATACAATTTTTCATGCATTGATATTAGTGTTCGATGAAAAACTAGTAATTCAAAAACTGGAGATATACTTTGATTTACTTCCGGTCTGTTGGCTGCGAACAACATGGCTGCGGAGTACCAGTATTTTTATGAAGACGAAGTTTACAGAATTAATAAAAGGGGAAATGTGGAATTTGGAATGGTTTTGGAAAATGCTGAGCTTGTCAGTGGTGATGAAAATTCAGACGTTGAGGAGGGAGGCCGGATGAAGAAGGGACATATACGAGTTGCGTGGCATCCCAAAGGAATAGAAGAAGTTATCCCCGAGAGAAAAGTGAGAGCATTTTCCATTTGGCTGCTACTAAGTATTCTGTGTGCAGATAGCGTCATTCTAGTAGTATAAGAGCATATGTTATATTTAAAATTATTTTTGCTTACTTTTTGGTGCTCGCGAATATTACGAGGAATCGCAATTGCAATGATGTATCGCACTAGGCATCAAATGTTGTGAGTGCAATCTTGAGCTGATTGTTTTAGATCATTATCGTCGTTCTCCACTGAAAGCATGCATTTGGCAATATATTTCTTTTTTACTACCAATATGTATTTTTTGTGGTTAATTCAAAGGAACTGATCGAAAATGTAACTGATGAATATCTCGTACTTAGGTGGGCCTAGCCGATAGATCCCTAATGCCTGGTGATGTCGTTCGAAGAATGATTAAGGGTAAAGATACGCAGCGAGGATACTGCAGAAACATTAATGTACTTGCCAGTGTTCAAAATGTTGGGTCGAAACAAGTGATAATTAACGTCAAAAGTGCCGACCTCACCCCGTTAGAGGTACGTGTATGTCGTGTGTTGTGGAAATAAATTTAGTGATTCGCTATGATCAAGGTTTATGTATTCATAAGTCATTAATGTTTTCATTTGACGTTTGAGCATGGGGAGGTAATGGTTCAGTACAAAGTAATGGGTTATTTTTTGTTTTAGGAATTCTCTGCTGATATGGCTGTTTGTCTAGATTCTTGGGTGGGTGGGGTGAAATCTGTGCATTCGAAGATATACCTTCAATGGCCTGATGGTTCGCGATGTGTTCTTGATGACCTTGATGCATGCGGCCTAGAAGATGTGGAAGAAAAGAAGGAGAAGGTAGATGTGTGTATCTCTTAGTGCTGTAACTAAAATACTCCTCTGTATTTGTTCATAATGCTTGGTTTTGTTCTAGTATTTATGTTACCCTTGGTATGGTACATGGCGTAACTTTTTACCAGACTAATTTTTAAGGTTTTCAGTGAATTTGTGTAGATGAAGACCGTCTAGTGTCACTGTCCCTTTTTCAGATGATAGGGTTGTGAAAAAAGATTTACGTCAATCTTAATAATTATAAAAGATCTTTATCGGGACGAAATTCTATCATGTTCTTGATGTTAGTTTCGCTCGCCGATAAATATTTGTGTAGCAATTCACGCCTGGTAATGTAATGTAATTTAAGTTTTTTTTTTAGAAACTCCTGTCCTAAGAGTATTGGTAATGTTCAAGGAATTTTCTTCGCATTTTTATGCCTGAACTCGATGATAAGTGATACGCTAGGTGATAGATGAACATTGTGGTATTTCTATCAATAGGGCGAGGCAAACACATACTAAGAAACATTAGTCAAGATCGTGTATATGTATCGATGAGAGTGTTGATGGTGTAACCCAAAGGAATTTTATATCAGAATTCTAATGATAGGTTGTTTGATATTTTATGAGAAACTTTGAGGTCTACATTTTGTGGAACAAATGTCTGTAACTCTTATGACTTCATTTGCATGCATGCATTAACCACTTAATTTTAAGTGAAGTATTGATTAAGATGTGCTTCGTCACTTCAGCTTCTTAAATGATTTAGAATTTAATAAATTTATCTGATAATAAAGAAATACGAGAGGATATGTTGTGTGCTCGGCTATGTCCATGTACTGTATCATTTTGAGAGTTATTAATGTCACTTTTGTAGTTTTGTATTAGTACAGTTAAAAAGTTGTTGAGCTTTTTGTGTATGTACTTCTAGTTTCAATTTTCAAGCTTGCTAATAAAGTGGTATGTTAGGAATGAATGTATAGTTGAGGGAGATAGTGTTCCAGGGGCACATCAATGATTTAAATCAGATTCTGGATATGTGTCTGGTGTGTCATAAGTTAAATTTTGGGTGATCTCCTGTTATAGGTATTAAAAATCTCTTAAAGATTCCCATGGTTTGATATAGAGCCAGTAAGGTGCTGTGCATGCAATCCTAAAGCCAAGAGATGGGAGAGGTATGAACTTGCACCTTTTTTTCTATTTATTAATAGAATCTTTTGTATGAATGATTTTATTTGTTTCTTTGATAGTTCTCATTCTGCTTTATAGCATATTCCATTATTTTTATCCCCCCTCTGAAAAGGCAATAATTTGGAATCTACTGGAATTTAGAAATGGAATTGTTTGCCTTAATACTTAGGTAATGGTGCAATGTGATATAATTTGAGGGGGTGGTAGATCAAGTAAGTGTACAGTTAAAGTATGAGAGTGATTCCATCCATTCTGAGGAGAGTTATGCTGTAGAACCCATTGATATATAAGTGTGTGTCAGTGACAGTTTGTTGTTTTTATGAATTGTCCACATCTGCTATTCAATGCAGCAAAATTAGCATGTGAATGTGTTTGCCTCAGCTCAGTCATTTAATACTCAGTAGCTGGCTGAATTTTTTGCATTTTCCCTTGGATGAGCAGCTCTTTGCCAAGCAGCTTTGCTACCAGGCATCACATGTCAACGGGCATCAATTTACTCCTTAGGATAATGGAGATTCCATTTTGCATCATCTGCAGTTAATGGTTTATTTGGGGTCATGAAATTATTCAATAAAATAGTCTAGATACTGGTGATATTAAGTGTGGTTACTAAGTAATGATGTTGCTGAAGAATAAGTTTCCTTTCTCTCAGATATTCAGACATTGAAGATGAAGTAAACATAAACATTGGTGGTGATTCTTGTGTGATTTTAATCAAAACTGTTGCTTTTGTACAATTTATTGCTATTGTTTTTGCAAACATCACTTACAGGACTCTGAATTCCAGAATGGGGATTTTTATCCGGGACAAATTCTCTGTGGCCCAATGCACTGTCTAGCGGAAGCTAAATGGGTCACTTGTACAAAAGAAATGAAAGCCTTGAGACAGAAGCTGAATAAAAATGTCCGTGCTGTGGTTGAGCAAGTGAAAGTTGATTCTGTTGGTGTCCATTGGCAGTGCCGTGCTTACTCTAAAGATGGGGCTTGCTTGGAGAAGGAGCAACCAAAATTTCTTGTTCAAGGAGAAGATTTAAAAAAGTGAGTTTGTGGAAAAGATTTTTTTTAATTCCATCTACCCATCTTGGGTGTTTTGTAATCCTGGTGAAAATGTTTGAAAGGTTTATTTTATTGACTGTACTACTCTGTTCTCTTCAGGTTGAAACTGTTAAATGTTTTTGAGCCGTGTGCTCTTCAAGTTGGTGACCGAAATTATTACACATTCCAAGAAGGTGATGTGATAATGATGAAGGACCAGTGGCAGAAAATGAAACGTGATTATATGCTCTCTATAGGAAATAGTCCTCTGAGGCCAAAGCCAAATTTAAGGCATCACCAATCAGATAAAAAAGGTATGTGCTTGATTTTATAGGTTTAACCTTTTGTGCTGTTGTGCTTCATATAAATTGTTTTTAGGTAGGTAGTGGAAATTATTGTTATTTTACGGCATTCATATAATCCTAAGGCTGATTTTAGGGAATTTGAAATTATAGTGTTAATATCTTCACTATTGTCTTCAGGCTGGAAATGTACTTCTCATAGAGACATATGAAGTAATTTTCATAGTATTCACTCAGTAGTAGGTTATATTTTTTGTAGAAATTAAGGACAAAGGTAATCTCTCGATGTTTAAAAACTAGTATTATCTGTGCCTTGTAAAGGCTTCTTTGTTGAAATGTTGAAGCTGAATATTTTTCTGGGGTATATTCTGATATGGTCCCTATTGTGCCATGTGCTTTAAGCCCTCTGAGCCAGGTCTATTCTAAGGGCTATTTCCTTACTGATTTGCCCATTGCTGGTTATTTGGCTTCATTTTTCACTGTATAATATTTCCAGAAGTTTTCTTCTTTTTCTTTATAAACTGAAATAACTTCTTAGTAGTGCTCATTCTTTTTGTGGAGTTCCTTATATTAAAGATGTATTATATGTGGCTGTTTTGTGTGCATCATGCTCCCAGTTTGTACTTTTATATTATAATGATTATGTAGCTTTCTTAAGATCTGTGATGTAATTTGTTCCCTTTTCCTCCAAACTTGACCCCTGTCATACTAAGTTACCCATTAGGCCTTCATAAATGTTATCATCTATCATGTCCTTTGTAATTTTTTGATTAATTTTAGTTATTTATATTTCTTTGTGAAAATTGCTAATATTTCCTGTCTTTGTTGACATAGAAATAAGTTCCTTCAACTTCTTCCTAGATTGATATTTGTGTTTGTTGATATTTAATTGTTTTGCTGGAAGGTTTTCAAGTGATCAAGGTCCGGTTCCTACTTTTCATTTCAGGTCCACAGCTGTGGCCAGCTGACTCAACAGAAGTTTCCAATACTGAAGCAAATGGCACTGCTTCAGCATCTCGCAATGCAATACCCCCTATTCCTCTTCCAAACAACCACACAACTCCAGTGTCTAATAGTCCAGTTCCTCTGGTCGTTGTTGATGGTGGTGTTGGAGCTGATGGCAATAACAGTGATCAGTATGTAGATAATGACTCAGACGAAACTGCCAGCCAGTCTGATACTGCCTCTGCTAGTAGTGGTTGCAGCACAGGTTCTTTTGGTGAGTTGTGGATTTCATTTCTGTCCATCTAACTTCATATTACAGTAGAATTCCATTATAGTAAGTATGGCAAATAGCGAGAATCTTGCAATAATGAGTGATTGGCAATGTGCCATCAAAAGAACCATGATTAACATGTAAAAGAAAATGGATATAGCGAGGCCAAGAATCTCCTGCCACGGTATACACTCGGTATTATGAGTGATATTTCTTGAGGGCGATGCACTGCAAAGTACAAATTAATTCAGTAGCATCATTAGTCAACTACAACTTAGAATACAAGATTTGTGCCATTTCTACATTATTTAAAGTCCAATCAAATCCAGGCACTGACCATTTACGGCCCGCCCTGGCATATCTTGCGCATGCTCACACTTCTTAGTTGCTCTTTAGTTAAGCCAAGTTCACATACGAGCAGATGTGCAGAAGATGGACAAGCGGAAAAGCATCTAGCCTATCACACGACAGCAGAGAGTGGTGGTGTGGGTAAGGGGTGGAGTTTAGCCAGCCTGTCTCTTCGCCCTCCCGCCTCCACCCACTCGTTTCGGCCACTCCGCCCGCCTGCTCATTCCTGCCCTGCCAAGAAATATTTTCGACTGCTGAAAAATGCCATATTTCGGCGAATCATTACAACTTTCCTAAAATAGACGTACTGGTTAACACTCAACTCTTGAGCAAAGGGTAAATTATTGTTTTGGAAGATATAATTAGCAAAATCATCGATGAATATGTGGTTGTGCACGGCTCTTCTACCGGTTTCTAATAGTATGGTAACGAAAGTCAAATGGAAAGTAAGAACTGTGGGAATATAGAGGTTTAATCCAGCACCTTCGGATATAATGAGTGCTCGCTATAGCCAGTGGTTTCCCAGCCATTGTGAGCACTCATTATACCGAGCTTCCACTGTATTTTCAACATGCCTCTTATTCAACAAACAAGATTCAACTTAGGATCAAGTATTTGGTTGTAATGTGGATGTTTCTGCATAGATAGGGCACTAAAAAGTTTCTGGATAGTGAAAAGGATGTGAAATAATTTATAGAATGGGGAATATGCATGAAATTTGTTTCTCAAAGATTAATGATGTAGTTGATGTGAAATTTTCTCACCAATTTAAATATATAAGCCAAATTTTTCTACACCCACCACTAAGATTATTAAATGATATTAAAATGTTCCCGAAAATCGACGAAAGTCACGTGACCTGAACGACATTCTGACGTCACTGCACGGTATAGGTTCCATATTGCTACAGAGATAGACATTTATATTTAAAAGAAAACGGAGTGAATATATTGTTTTAGGATTTTAGCCATTTCTCGAAAGAAACAATGACCGAAAAAATACTTAAAAAAGCACATATCGACAATTTTCTTTGGTTGACTCCCTTATGGCGGCATTCTTCTTTAAAAAAACCAGCGATTTCATAGACATAGTAGAAATTCTTGGGCACTAAACAGGCATTATATAATAAATGGACGATTTGCTCGTTACCATCCATACTACGTAAATAAAAAATCGAAATACAATCGTTTATTGGGTTAAACAAATGAGATAAATACATACGTTATTGCCAAGTATTCATTTAACAACTAACCTCCACACATAAACAGATAAACAACTCCCTTAGTGATACCATGCCGTGACGTCATGCGATGAGGTCATGTTTTTAAGCTGCCGAAAAAGTACAATTTTCAAAGAGTAATATCTTTGTAATGCAACTTAATTCTTCAGCAAAATTTTCGCCAAGAACATTTTAGCTAATAAAATTCACGTTCAAAGAGTTATAAAAAATTGTGCATGTTCCCCATTGGAAAATAAATTCTGTATACAATATTAATGAAGTTAAGAATACTTTAAAACTATTTCAAGTCCTACCTTATACCTATAACATTAGAAAATATGTAGAATGTGTGTGTGGGGGAATCCTGTGGGAAAATACCAAAAATTTTATGAAAATCAAACTTTCATCTAAATTGACGTACAACCTGACTCAGAACCAAGCATAGTCACAAATTGACAACTAGCTGTAATAATTTAATTTTGGGGCTCAGGTTAAAGCAGCCAATTGCATTGACCTGGTTACGGTTGGTGGGTTGATCTCTAGATGTAGCAGTTCTCTGAGAAATAAGTAAGTTTACTCACCGAATAAGCGGTTGTGGGGAAATGGAGGTGATATTGGTCTGTCTGGGGTAAAATAGGGCTTTCAAATTATCAGAAATCTGTGTAGACTTGTGACAGGAAGCTGGTAACAATTATGCATCCCATCACTCAAAGGAGAGGGTAGTAGCTCTTCTACGTATGAGTGAAGATGGAGATAACAGTGCATGGAACAGTAACATCCCTTTCACTATAAGCATGGTTGGAATTTAATGTTTTTAAGGCCTATGGTACTGTGATGGAACATGAGATCAATTTGAACCTGCTGGGAGAAATGCAAAGAATGGACTTCAGCCTATTAGGAATCAGTGAAATGATGTGGCCTGAAGGAGACTTCTAGTGTGGAATCCACAGGATCATGTTCAACGGATCTTTGAATGGTAATACTGGAATAGGCCAATTGCATAGGAAGAGTGATAGAATGGGTGTTACTAGCTTCCAGTAATATTGTGAATGGATAACAATGGTGAAGATCAAGACCAAGCCTACAATTACCATTGTGGTGATAAATAGAATAAACTTGGTTATATTCCACAAATATATATTAACCGACCTGTTTCAACCTTCTCAGGTCATCGTCAGCAGTTTAACAAATGTGAGATTGGTTAGGCGGTATATACATACAGTCTCACCAGTGAAAATAGAGGAGGAGGGAGAATGAGGCGGTCATGAAAGGGAGGTGAGATGGCGGGAGGGGGGGGGTTCAGGGGCTGCTTATCAGCCTATGGGGGTGGGTTGAATGGGGAGAGGTTGGAAGGGAATAGGTCATTTAAAACATCATTCTTATATACATTAAAATATGATACAATTACAAAATTCTCCATAAAATCAAGTTCCCTCCCCTTATCACAAACATGTACCTCCTTAGGGGTAAAATCCTTTGGGAAATCGTTTGGTTGATTAATATTTGTGGAATATAATCAAGTTTATTCTATTCATCATGCATTTATTCCACAATGTGAACTCGCCAACCATCGATTTCATACCATTGTGGTGCAGGTTTATATACCTTGGATACATTGGACTATGAAGAGGAAGATGTCTATGATGCTATCACAGAATTAATAAAACAGTTAAGAAGAGAAGAAAAAATACTTATTTCAGGAGATTGGAACACTATTTAGTGAAGGTCATCTATCTTTGGTGAAGGTCAAGTTGGAAAATTAATTGGGAATAATGGATTGGGACATTGGAATGATACAGAAGAAGAAAGATTAGTAGACTTTAGCACACATCACAACTTAGTGGTGACACAGATAAAGAACTATGAATTAATAATGCCAGAAGATGAATTTCCAAATAAACTAAACTCTTCGAAACCAGAGATCTTGAGAGCCAGGTGAAAGACTCCAAAAGCTACCCGTAGGCTGACATAGATGGTGACCACAACTTGACGATGAACGAATGCCATAAAAAATTGAAGAAACAGAAAAAAATGAAAATATATGATGAATCAAAAATTTGAAGAAGGCTCAACTTTGGTTGGCCTTTTGGAGGGCTGTGGACAACAAATTGGGAGAGCATGTGTGAGCATTAGAAGAGATATGGGAAATCATTACGAATAAACTCTTGGAATCTGCAAAGGAAGTTCTTGAGAGGAGTAACATTATTAAAGAGAAGCCCTGATTTACAGAAGTCGTAGAACTAATGGAATAGAGAAGAAAATATAAGAATATGAAAACTGAAGAATGGCAGCCACTACAAAAGAGTTAGGAATAAAATAAATCTTAAAGAAAGAAAAGCTAAAGGAATGCAAATTATTATGGTAAAGATGTAGGAAACAACCTCAATCGTGGAAATGTGGAAGTTACCTGCAGGATGGTGAATAACTTAATGAAAGGGACCCCAAAATACAATGCCATAATAGACAAGAATGGAGAGGTTTCAGTTGAATATGAAGATAAAGTGCAAAGATGGGAGGAATATTTGGGAAACCTAATAGGCTATATCTTGAGGCATGATAGTCTGATCAAGACAATCATCAAGTGAAAAGTGTATGGGAAAAAGATCTCATATGAGATATATTCAGGAAGGAATGAAGTATGTGAATAAAAAGAATTATGTAAGTTTGATGAGAGCTGATTGGAGACTAGTGGAAAGCTGCACCAAACCAACATAACCCTTCAAGCCCGCAGGAGATTTATATGTTTTGATGATTTATGAAGACATGGGATTAATGAGTTATTTTTATTTACTATTAGTTACTGAGAGGTTTTTAGTAATGGTCGCAAAACTGTCTATATTTTGTATACAGTTGAAAAATATTTGAAAACTCAATTAATTCGGGTGTTAGGCACTTTAAAAGGCATTTAAAATAAACAAATAATTGGCCGGGTAGAAAGCTTTCTCAAAAGAAATTATGTCAAAACTGCAGACTAACACCAGCACAGATAATTCATTATACAATAGTTGTCACTATAATAGCATTGTTTGAAAGACGTAGAAGGTCAATGTCAACACTTTGCAGCAGATGTTTATTTGAGTCATTTCCAAGGCCACATTAGAGCTGTCATCGTCAAACAAAATCATATCAGTTTTTTGTTTTATAATAATGCCCATTCCAAATTATTTCGGAACAAAAAATTAATATTGGAAATCTTTTAAGTGGTAGAATATATGTATAAACAAATTACTTCACGTTTAAAACTCGGCTTGGTGTGGTAATCCTCAAAGCAATCAATGCATGGTCCGGTGTCACAAGGTTCGCAACAGTCTCTTTCCTCTTTCAATGTTTGGTTCAGGCTGCTCAGCATCTTTGAGGTCTGGCCTTATTACCTTTAGGAGATATTCTTTTTATGAAATGCATTTCAGTTAGTCTTGTTAGCCTATTGTCTGCCTGACACACTTTGCTGTACAGCACTGCCATATTTTAGAAATAAACATTCTACTAATTGGACTCAAACAATGAATTATCCATCCTTTTCCTTTAATTATCATGATATATTATCATAGAATTTAGTATTGTTCTATTTAAAAGTTGCGAAAAATTTATATATACCATTTGAGTAGATGCTTCTTCTCTATTAGATATGCTTGAAGGAGCAGATCTTGTAGATCAATTCCTCTCATTTGCTTATTATAATCAACCACACAGGTTGGTTTCTTTATTTCCTTTCCCCTGATGTTGATAATCTCTGTTTTGGAATCATGAAACGTGGATATCATGGCAACAGATTTTTTTAATCCTGCCACTTGATCACTGATACAGGGCCAGTGGTAGGGCCAGGGCCCTACCACTTCCCCTTTCTTCAACTTCTTTTCCTTTCCTAATTTCAGTTTATTTTTCTGACCTAATCACAGTGTACCTACACAATCCATTTAATATGAAGTCTTTAGATGCCTCGCTAAATCAGGAGAAAAGACTATTATTTTTTATTGTTGTGATAGAGAGGTACGTACATACTTTGGAGTACATATTTTAAACCTTTCGATTTTAAAATGACAAAAAATTTTCCTCGTTGATTAATATGTGAAAAAAGTCAGCTACATGAAAACACAACTGCAAACCACTGCATGCTGGTAAATTATGTGTAAAGAATTCTTGAGTATCTCCCTACAATTTCTTTCCCATGCATCTTTTCACACCGACCTTCTTTGATGCCCTAATCTTTCATGATGAGTGCTTGGGTGTTGGGTCCAGCAGTCATTCTTAAGCTATGGAAAAAGTGCACATGGCCCCCCCTAGATAACATGCTGGGATAAATGAAAGGGAAGTGAAAACATCGTAACCCTCAATGCCCTTATCTATATGTCTCGTTGTCTCTCTAAATGGAAATTATGACACTCATACCAATGGGGACCCTGGAGAAACCAGGCATCAGTGACAGGATATAATTACACTGATATTAAGGTCGTTGAATTTTCATCTAATCTTCGAATATACTCTCCCTTATATTCTCAAGTGGATGTAAACTCGCTCTCCTTATTATTTCAAGAGATTTAGATGAAAGTCGATTGCGTATTTTAAGAAAAAAGGTGGAATGGATGTTCCAAATAAGGAAATGATACAGCGATTTTATATTGACCTTTTTGATACTTAGTTAAATGTAAAGGGTTAATTTTACTACTCTCACTCGCTTAATATGTAGGATATAGTTTCATCTTCCTCACACCAACTGCATCTAGGTGAATCTGTGGACCCAAGAGGAGTAGGTGCCTTATTACTTGATTGTGCCCACTAAGGTGCCCTACTACCATTTGTAATTGAATCCTATTAAGTAAAAGGAGTCTTTTGGTGAGCCCAGGCTTATGTTATCCTATGTATAATTTGGCCTGTCGTAGAATCAGTATAGTTCACCAGATCTCAGAATGCTGGGATAAGCCTCATACTCCGATTTCTGTCATCCTATTGAGGTAGCAATAGGGGTGATTGGCTGTGGTCTAATGAGATTGTAGCTGGATCCAAACTTTGTCAGCTCATCCGTCATTTTGTGTCCGAATATGCCTGCATGGCGCGGCACCCAGAAAATGTCCATCTTACCGCTTCTGCTTGTCTCATTGAGTGCCTCACGACACACCTGCAGCAGCAGTGATTTCCACCATGGTGATGTCATGGCTTCTAGACCTGCCTGACTATCAGTGAATATGTGTATTGGTCTGTTAAACATCCCAGCCTCATGGATAGCATAACACTGAGTGTATACACCTGTGCGTGGAACACTGTAGCATATTTTTCCAGAGGGATTGAGAGCTTCCTTAGTGTGCTACAGTTGTAGATCCCTGCTCCCACTCTTCCTTCTTTTCTGGAGCCATCTGTACATACATCGGCCCCCATATGAAGTTCCTTCACCTCTTTTTCAGCCCACGGTTCCCTATCAGGGAAGCAGGTCTTGAAATGAAGGGGTAATTGGTTGAACCGTCGCTGCCCATCTCAAGGATGGTTTTGATTGATTACTGAGGAAATTATTTTGAAGAAAAGTGAAGAGAAAAAATACATGTTGATAAAAGGTATAATTATTACAATTATAGTATAATTTTTTTTTCATTTTATTTTCAAAAGTACTCCAAGATGAGGGGTCGTTTAGACTCAGGTGAATGTGGTACTTACCACAGTTATAAAAACCAGTCTATGGCTTGGGTTTGTATTGTGGTTGACACAAAAAATTGCTGGAAATATGTACAGTAGAACCTCTAAATAACGAAATCCAAGGGACCGAATAATTACCAGTTCGTTGATTGGGAGTTCGTTGGTCAAGAGGATGTTAGCACCTTGCATCACACAAGGGGCGCACAAAGTAATCTTATTATTATTGTACTTAGTATTGCGAATTACAGGGAAAATGTCAAGCAAAACAAAATAAAATAATAAATTTCACAGTGGACTGAACACTTCTTAATACTGTGCCTTTACCTGAAAAGATACCATGAAATGTCAACCAACGTACTCGAGAATCAGATGGTTTTCATGGAAGGCGCTGCTAATTATACCATCTACAGCGGCTTTTAACTTGCCATGCAGTGCATCACAGACACATGCTAAATTATTACTTGGCGATTATCCTTCCTCCGCTCACCTTTTACGAGAATGATTTCAATATGATCACCTCCCGGTTTTAGACAGAATTGTCCTGTAAATTTTTATTGAAATCAGTTAAGTCTCTGTAGAGATTTAAAAAAATCAAATGCTTGCGGTTATCTGCGTAAATTTAATGAAATAAATGCTCTAAGGAAATACCTAGTTTCACTTAGTGTAAAATGAACTTTGCCTAAGCAGACTTCAGTTTTAATTCATGAGAAATGTTCTTTAAGAAGGCAAATGCAATGAAACTCAGTCGTATAACACCATGGAGATGATTACTGTCAGATTTATAAAATTGCATGACAAATAGCAAACTGATGCGTATTATTAAACTATGTTAAACTCAATACAGACTGCAAGAAAAATAAAGTAACATATCTGAATAACAATCAATCCTTCGATATGGAAATTATTGAGTTATAAATTGCACTGCCCTATTACTTACCTCACTGCTGCGAAATATGCCGAGCACCCAAAGAAAATTTAGTTTTTATGAACATGAGCTTGAAATGAACATGAACACCTTTTAAAACAAATACAACTTTATTTCAGTTACTTTTCGGTATATTAGGAAAATAAAGTAGTTTGCATTGACCTCCCTCTCATTTCCTTAATTATAGCCATTTCAAACTTTCGAAAAGAAGTTCGAAAAGAAGTAACTTCCTGGCACCCTCCCGAACATAAAATATATTTCTCTATAGTGTCCAGTGCTGCATTCACCAAGATGGAGTTGGGTCACTCCATCTCTTCCTCTTCCTCCACGGTGGAAGAGGAAGGCACTTCATCCTCTGACACGCAATCTTCATTGGAAACTGTTTCTAGGTTATTGTCCACTTCAACGTACTCATCAAATGATGTTTTAAATCCCATCATCTCCTACAAACCTGCCCAGAACTTGCATGCACCCTGTGCCATATCGTACCCACAGTAAGAAATTTAAATCTGGCCTTACAAAAACAATTGGAAATTGTAAGTGGTGTAACATTTTTCCAGGCCTCACACAGGCACTGCATTGCCTGAAGCCAATTCCATTTCAGGAACTTTGCGTTCATCCACCCTGCGCACAAGGAACTCCACCATCATCCTGTGGTACTGCCTCTTAACCGCAGAAATCTCACCTTGGTGAAGGGGCTGTAGCCTGCTAGTGCAGTTAGGAGGAAAGAAGATAACTTACACATTTCTAAGGACTAATCCTTCAACATTCTGTGCAGAGCACTTGTCGAGGAAAATCACAATTTTCCTATTTTTCCCTCCCATGCGGGCATCCTCTCCCGCTAACCACTGCTGGAAGAGAGAGGCAGTCATCCAGGCATTCTTGCTGCTTGCATAGGGGCAAGGCATATGCTTCACATTCTTGAAACACCGTGGTTTGGCATATTTTCCCACTACCAAGGGGGGCGACTTCTTATCACAGTTGGCACAAAGTAGCACCGTAAAACGCTCCTTACTCATCTTCCCCCCATGACAGGCCTCTCCTTTCACATTTAATGTCTGGTCTGGCAGCAGATTATAGAAAAACCGGCATTGGCAGCAATATAAATGTCTTTTGGACTGTAGCCCTCCCCAATCAAAAATGGTAGCTTCTCTGTCCAGCTCTCCACCACATCAGGATTAACCGCAGCCTCCTCCCCCGAGATTTTTAATGTTGTGAGGTTCCAGCGTTTTTTGAACTTTTTGAGTCATCCTTTGGAAGCCGTGAAGTTCTCCAGTCCTTACTTCAGGGCTTCCATTCTCGCCTGCTCCTGAAGGATAGTACCTGAAATAGTACCTAAAGATAGTACCTGAAATGGGTATCAACTTTGCCCGTGAATGAGAGAGCCAGTTGAATATGGCCTGATCTAGGTCCTCGTTAACGTTAGTGCATAACCTTTTTCTGTCAGGTCCCTGCAAAGCTGCATTACTGATGTCCGACCACTGAGAAAGGATGGTGGATAACGTTTGACAGCCGTATATTGAATCTTTGGGAAACTTCTCCCTTCTTCGTCCCCTGGTCCACCACCTGGAGAATGGCTATGTTCTCCTCCAGGGAAAATCACTGTCGCTTCATTCCACAATCAGACATGGCCTAAAAAATTAAGTGTAATTAAGTGATGAGCGTTACGAACCATTTTTATAAATCATGAAGATTATTTATGGGAAAACTTAGTGAATAAATAATGAACTTACCTTGAAAAGAAACAGATGAATAACCCAGGATAATAGCTGCTGTTAACAGGCAAAGGCAGATTTCCCTTGAACAGCCTAAAATCAAAGCGATTGCAAAATTGAACGGCAGTAAAGCTTCACAGCACCGAGAATTTGCACGAGATCACCAAACTAACCACCACTAACCATGCCGTCAGAAAGAGTGACGCTTGTTGATGTGCGTTAACCAGAAATGTCATGATAATTTCACTCCAAGAATGAGTTTTCTGATTGGCTTATTACTACCACATCTCTGATTGGCCCTCTTAATTTTTAACTCACACATATTCTGCGAAGATTACTTTTAAAATGACTTTTTTTTAAAGTAATGTCGTTTCCAAGAGGTATATTTTATAGGACAGGGTCAATATTTTATTTCGTTAATCGGGAGTTTTTGCAAAGTAGGTGTTCGTTCATAACAGGAATTTAGTAATGCATGAACATAGGAAGTTGGTGGGACCAATGGGATTTGTTCTTTAATTGAGGTTTTCGTTGAGCGGGAGTTCGTAAGGTAGAGGTTTTACTGTATTTGTTGTACTGTATATTTGTTTACTGTACTGTTTTGCAACTGAAGGTATCTATACAGATCAATGGTCTTGAGCATTATATTGTAGATATTATATCTGTGGCAGTTCTCATAGCAAATAAAAATTGAAAGACAATATACCTAGATGTGTAGTACCTCTGTTTATTTGTCTAGTCAATCAGAAGGCATACCTATCAAAACACTATAATGTGATTTACTCCTTATGCCAAAGCCAGCGCATGGGTGGACTCCTTGTTCTTTCTGATTGGCCCTCTTAATTGGGAGTTTTAGCAAAGTAGGTGTTCGTTCATAAGAGGAATTTACTAATGCATTAACATAGGAAGTTGGTGGGACCAATGGGATTTGTTCTTTAATTGAGGTTAGGCTATATTTAGCCTAGGGATGAAATTGTATTATTTATTTTGGTACCTACCTACTAATCAATAGTATTTTCTTAATACTTAAGAATAAATTTGGTGGACAAAACTTTTCAATGACAATGGGAGAAAAGGGATAAGTGCAGTGAATGATAGTTCTTTCTGAAATGCAAGCCAGATTCCCTTTGCTTAATCATCTTTCTCTTTAGTTAACTGGGGAAACATTTTATTCTTATCTTGCAGGAAAAAAGAAGAAAGGTCCTGCACTGATGACTAAAGTTTTGAAAAAGAAAAAGTTGAGAAGGGCAAGAAAACGAGCCCCAGCAGTGGTGGTTAAGCCAGGTGATCGGTTGGTGGTGGAAACCTTGTCTACAACCTCGCAGGCTGATGTTGTTTGGCAAGTAAGTAATTTTGTGTCATCTAACTTTCTCTTATTGGGAATCTTGTAATTTACTAATCACTCTGAAATATAATGCTTTTGTTTGTTGTTGTAGGATGGCTCTGTTGAGTATGGAATACCATCTACACAGCTGTATCCAATCCATCACTTGGATGATCAAGAGTTCTTCCCTGGAGATTTTGTGATAGAAAGCAAAGAAGACTCATCTATGAGGGTCTATGGTGTAGTGCAAAGTGTTGATCATGCTGGTCGTACTGCTCGTGTGAAGTGGTTCAGAACTTATACTTCAACTGATGAGCCTCAGTGAGTAGTTATTATTTCTCTTGATTTACTTTTCTTTTGTGCCCAGAAAGTTTTACATTCATCAGTTTTCCAGGGTGGCGATCGTCAGGGAAAACCTGGAATTGTCAGGGAATTTTGTAAATCTGGGAATAGTCAGGGAATTTTGTAAATCTGGGAATGGTCAGGGAATTCTAGTAACAGTCCGGGAGAAACTGGGATAGGAAATTCTCGTTATTTTTCTGCCATTACGTTTACCGGGCAGTCTTTCCCGCCCAATTATTTCACCAACTAAAACTAATGTCCATCGCCGAAGTGCATAGAATAAGCCCCGTCAATTCGTTGAACATTCAGTTGTGAATCAGTCGAACAATGTATCCCTTTTGTATATCCTTAATGCAATGTTGGACTAGTAGTGTTAAAATTCAGGATCACCGTGTATTCTCCTCACCACAAGGAATCCAAGACTAGGTTGTTCAGAAGATTTTACCTCGTGTTCTTTTTAAATTCCGAGACTCAGGTCGAGAGGTAGTTGGAGCACACTAGCTATTAGTAAAGAAGTGCTTGCAGTTCGAAAAATACGTGACGATGATTATTAAAACGGTAATACAAGTACGATCACACGTGTAAACAAAATCGTACGTAAGATCATCCTCGATTTCCTTACCCCCCATCGCGAGACCATAAGAAGAGTCCTCCTCCCCTTCCCACCTTTCACGCTCGACGTAATTATTGAATGGCTCCCTTAGCTCCCTCTCGAAGCAATATAGTCAGGTCGCGAACCACCTCAAATATGATATTCTAAATATGATGCTGCCGTTGCTAATTGCCTCCTGTTTTCGCTCGTAGTGGCGCGATTACGTTTTGTTTGTAGATACAAATATTTTTACATTTTTGGTTCCCCCTTGCAATCAAGGGGTAATGACCACGTTAATCAAATGGTTATTCCCTTCTAAAAGTCACTCGTGCCATCCGATTTTGATCCAGTCCAAGAACCTGGCTTTGGTTTGTATTTTTCGCGCAGCTTAGTGATACCTGTGCTGGAGTCCGCCAGTAAATTGGCCATTAACTTTCCCTTCGATGCCTTTTCAGTAATCTTCAACTTCCCAGAACTACAACGACACGCCAACTCTTTCTTGAAGAATTAAACATTGTCAATTTGTAATTTTACCGAAGGACACATACACGGCCGCATATCCGTGGCCGCGAAAAATTTATTAAAAGTGTGTACAATTTGTGTGAAGGCTTAACTTGTGAAGGTTTAACATATTTTTTCATTAGGGCTGAGGTTCAATATATTTTTTCATTCTTATAGCTTTTAATGTATTGATTTCAGCTTTAAACATTTTCTGAGTTTGACGAAAATTTAATTCAGCAGAAATAAAATATTCCGATAATAGGAGACCTTTTGGCGATCGGTCAGGGAAATTAGTAAATCCATCAGGGAAAAATCAGGGAAAAGTCAGGGAATTTGAAACTTGGTTATCAGTAGCCACCCTGGTTTTCCCTCTATCGTAGATTTGCCTGTAGATGCCATTCAGAATGACATAATTTATCTAGAATAGCTGGCCTAGTATTCCCCTTGAAAGTGAAAGAAATAAGTTGATTCTCATGTTTAACTGAAAGTCATCATTTTTGTATGAAATACAGTAGAACCTCTTTTTTACGAACCTCTAATTTACGAAATGACACCAATTTACGTACCATTCCGCCGGTCCCGATCTTTGTACATAGGAAAACCATGTAAAATGACCTCTATTTTACGAAACCTCGATTTTATTGATTTACGAAGTGAGAGGCCGGTCCCTTGGAGTGATTGACCTCTGTTTTACGAAGTTTTTGAAATGATTTTGTAGCACTGAACTCTGTACAACGGAATAACAATCGCTGTATACCGCGAGAGGAGCAGCTGAAGCCAGATAGGTCATGCTGAGAGGGCCCTAGGTACAAGTATTTCATATGGGAAAATGTGGGAAAATCGAACGTGAGCATAGTGCTTTTTGAAGTGCATAAACTGCAGCAAAAATCCCAGAGATTGATCATCCAAATCGCAATTCAATACTAATTACATGATCCAAGGAAAAAATGTTCAAAGATGCATGGCACGACGCCTACTTCTCGAAAACAATGTCCCAGTTCATAAAATAATCGGATTAGTGCTTGGTAATTTCTGTTCCTTTTCTATCATTTTGTGTATTGTGAATACTAGTCATCGCAAAGGATCCATATTTTCTCTGGAATTATTTAAAATTAGCTTTAAGGTAGCCGCCGCAACACCAATTCAGAGCTTACTTCAGCCTAGGCTTTCACTTGAAAGCTTTGTGACCCGACCCGAAGATGACTCCGGGTCCCTCATCCCTTCCATTGCTATCCTTATACCTTTCCTCCCGGTCTGAAGCACCTATTAGTGCGGAAACAGACTTGAAAACACCCATGACTGAAAGCTTTCACTTGAAAATAGCATTCCCGTAGGAAGTTCGTTGCTGCAGCTGTCGTGGAGTTTAGTTTCATTAAAAAATACTAATTTTGCAATAATAATTTACTTATATTCAAATATTGATGCAATTTGATTATTTAATTTTTCATTTGAAGTGTTTTACGTCGTTAGGTAAGAATTCGCGATCGCTTTCTGTAGCCGCGAGTAAATAGTTCTCGCAAATCACCGCTAGATGTCAGCACTGTAGCAAGCATATTATAATAGAGGGAATTTCAAATTTACTCGAGTGAAGTTCTAAAATTGAGTTAAATCAGCTGCGAAATATTATTAAATGCATTTAAAACAATGCGTTTTCTTCAAAAAAGGCATTTTCTGGTCTTTTCATGGAAATATACTGGGTTAGTTGGAACTTTGTTTAGAAATTTCCTAGTTAAAATGTATCCCTGGCTTTCCCATGTTAAAATGGCTTCTTTAAACAAAAATTGACTAGCACAAAATATACCCCTTTCGTTAACTAATGTATAACTGCATATGCTTAAAATACACTGCGGAATGAGTTAATTCTCTTATTCCCCTTATTTTGAGATTTACCAACCAGCTACAAGACCTTAATTCAGTTGCAGCAGCCAAGTTCATACCATTATAATTTTCTAGAAAAATATCCACCTGTTTTTTTTAATTCATGGCTGTTTCATTCTCTTTTACTAAAGTGAGTGTCCTAGCCTTAGGAATAACGCCTATGCTATACAGCGAATCAATACAATTGAGGTGTAATTTTTAAATCCTTTCAATTTATTGCAAATACACTGCACACACAGAATTTCACGTAATATTTGTTGTTTTTCCCTGAATGAGCAGATGACTATTATTTGTTATAGTAATTAGTTTGATTTCAACCCTAACATAACTATTTGACAAGTTAAGTGCAGCATAGTGTTTAATTGCATTGAAAGTATACTCGCATTCTTGTCAGCAGAGTTTTAGTAGACATACATTTGTCGCAGATCAAGCCTCTTATGTGCATGATGTGCCTCCATGCTGTGGGAGGTGTTGCCAGAGCATGGGAGTGTCACCGCAATAACTATTTCCTACTGTTGGAGATCAGCTGGTTTTGGTGACACATCAGTTCCGGAGACAGAGGAGTTAGTGGAAGATAACCTCCATTTTACAAACCCTCTGATTTACAAAGCTCAAATTTTTGGGTCCCTTCAACTTCGTAAAATAGAGGTTCTACTGTATACCATATTATTGCATTCTCTCTTCCTTGATTTGTTTGCAGTAAATTTTACATGTTAAGAATTATATCTCCCCTTTTTTAACTTAACCCTGTTCATTTCATACTGCAATAATCATCCAAAACTGGATGGTGGTCTCAGTTTAAATGTGAACTGACCATTATTTGAATGAATTCAAGGATTATGAACTTGCCACAAATACCTTAGTGGAGTCACCCTCTGAAAGGCACAATAGCAGAATTTCTACAAGGAAAAAATCCACCTCGACCAGGGCTGGAACCCAGAACATTTTTTTTCGTTGTGGAAATTCTGCTGGTGAACATTTCAGTGGTTGGCTCTGTATAGGTATTTTCAGCAAGTTGCATTCCTTGAATTCGTCTAAGTAAGCACTTCAGTGTTTGAAGTCGACCTTACCCTTTTGAAGGATGGTGCTATGTGCAAGGCTCGGCTTGTCTGTGGCATTTAATGTATGGCAGGCCGGTAACGTCTTGTCCTTTAGGTATCTTAGAGTTCAGTAGGGTAGAAGGAAACCTCAGTAGCTCAATTTGCTGAGCACCTGGCCAGAAGTTGGGAGGTTCCAGGTTCGAGTCCCAGTCGAGGTGGATTTTTTGCTTGTGGAAATTCTGCTGTTATTTGAATGCTTTGGGTTTAATGGGGAATGCATAATGACCAGGAATATTGTTGGGCCTGTGCTGATTAGATTTTTAATTTTGTGAGAAATGATGATAAAAGCATTCTGAAAGTGCTAGGATTTCTGAAGCCCAGTCATTTGATTGTTGTTACTTGGGGATTTTTGCTTGCTTTATGTATTTGCATTTCGCAGTATGCATTTTATTTTAAAATGCACTCTCATTGAATTTTGGGTATTCTATTTTGTTTCAAAAATATTATTTTCTAGTGTATCTATTGTTTGTCTATGCTAAAAGACTTTCGAGCTTAGTTTGAACGGAATTGTCCTTGGAAAATTATTTTTCACCATTTTTCGGTTTTCAACTAGCTTTTTAGCCAAATTGTGATGTCACCTTTAGGGATAGGCGGATTCAGGTTTTTTAAAGATGATAAAATTTTTGATTCAATGGCTGAAAGAAAAATTTTTAACTTAAATTTAAAGTATATATTGACTCCTCAATTGGTGTGTATAGGAAGTTCCTATGCACTCTTATTTTGCTTTTGGCATAGTAACTTGAGTAAATGCCAATTTTTGATATAAATAATATGATATTTGCTGTGCATGAAGTAATTTAGGGATCCTTAAAAACTTCATTGAAGGTAAATGATTATCAAATTTCCAGGCCTAAGTTTCTTGAAGAAAATGAAGTTAGTGTGTATGATTTGAAGGATCACCCTGATTTCCAGTATAGACCAGGAACTGTTGTCATCAGGGTGGCCAATTTTGAGGGAGAAGATGCTAATTGCACTGGTGGTCAAGTACTGGATAACTATCCTGAAGGCAGAGTAAGTAAATATATTTGAGTCTTTTTTTATGGGAATAGTATTGACATTGTCTAAATAATACAGTCAAGCCCACTTATATCAAACCTGTTTATAACGAAGTTCCGGTTATAACGAAGTGAAGGCTATTCACCGTCAAAGAGAGGCTCTGAAAAACTGGTTCACATAACGAAGTTCGGTTATTATGAAGTAAATATTTGGCCCCTTCAACTTCGTTATAAACGGGCTTGACTGTACTTATTTGAACGGGCTTGACTGTATTGAGATTCAAGGTGCATGGCATACTGCTTAGTGTTTGTTCTTATAACCACTTTCGCTCCTATTAGAAATGATAGAAATACGCTTAGTTTTAAGGTATTTTGACTGCTCTGGTCATATGTACCTAAACTGAATCTTAATATAATCCAAATACACATGCTTTATATTAATATTATAGATGGCTGATTTTGTGGTCCCATGAATTATGATATGCAGGTCAAGCATTGATTTTCCTGCATTTGCTGGCCCAGAACCCCTTTTAATTGGAACAAAATAACAATTGGATATTTAAAATTCCTGCCACAATGAGACAAGATTCCGTGGTGGCTGATAGATGTCACTGAGTGTTTCAGCACTCATTGTGTTTGCCTACCTTCTCAATTCTTTGAAATTTTTATATATTATAATTTGGAAGGTATTTTTACTAATAACTGTGTGCATACTGAATTCCATTGAATTTGTCACCATTTGAATTGCAGCTAAGTACTGGACTTGACAATTGATAATTCCTTCATTCAATAAAAAAAAGGTTGCTGTAATGAGGGGAAGTTTAGCTTAATGCTGTATTTGGCGATGGCACCAAAAATAGGTGGCCACCCTAACCATCACTGGTCCATAAAAATTAATAGCCCTGCCATAACCAAGCCCTTGTAACCAGGCCATTAACGGTTTGTTCCATATTTAGTTTCTAGGGTAATTATGGATAGTATGGTAGTCCAGTGGGTAAAGTATGGGGCTGATGTCTATATGCCTACGGTTCAAATCCTGGGAGTGGCCTTTGGACATGTCCAGTCATAATCCAAGTGGGGTTATCATTTGGATGCCAAATGTTTCTGCGAAACTACATATAGCACAGGGAGAGGAACTGGTCCCCCTACCCTGATGTGTGAATTTCACTCACCATTTGTCTTAGTAATTGGTGGGCTCTACTCTTACCAACCAGCCATCATTCGGGTTGAACACAGGTTATTCAAGTTTTATAATGTGCTGGTTTTCTTTGTTTTATCAGTTTTCATCAGGTTGTGCAAATTAGTATCTGGGTGATCAAAGTAGTATCTTCTGGCCTATATATGCCCTCTAAACCATGCTAATTAGAGTAGCCGAATAAAGACCTGTTTGGAATACCTTTAAGCTGCATTTTCATGTGGCCGTTTTTGCATTGATGCACACTGCGCCACCAATCAGAAGCGAGCACGCCAACGCAGCCTGCATTGCCGTCCGAGTTGGTTATCTTTCATCTTTCTGCGTTGATGCAGTTGCGTAAGAGCGAGGAACAACGCATTCAACCTGTCATTTATTCGTCACGTTATTCTTTCGCTACAAACCACGATTTACCACCGTCATATGTTTTGGTGCGTTGCTGCTGGTGCTGCTGGTGACATGAAAACAGTGTATTCTCCTGATGCACAACGCAGCGTCAACGCAAAAACGGCCACATGAAAACGTTGCTTTAGTTGTTCTCAGTAAGACTCATTACATTGGATGTACTGGATACAGATTTTAACCAATCAGGCTTGGGGTTTTGATTTTAAATAGAGTGGAAGAATATTGCATAAACCCATTTATTGTGCTCAATCTCTTACAAAAGAAAGAGGATCATCTCAACTGATTTTGGATCTTCCTGAATCTGTACTTGGAATGTATGCAAGTGCGTGAGCATCATTCCGCAAGAGCATAGTAAGGAAATGAAATTCCAGAGTAAGAGAATTAACTTCCACTCTTAAAGCTAACATTATTGTCATGTATCCATGATCTGTGGCAATTGTGCTGAATATACTAGTTGCACTGATAATACTTCAAAATAAATTTTGGAGTCCTCTGTATTTAAGGATTCAATAGCCATAAGCAAATATAATCTAATGCATGTGTTTGCATAATATTTATTAGTAATATAAATACTTATCCTTGCCATAGGTGCAAGTTTGGTGGGTAGATGGGCACATTTCCATGTGCTGGCCTCAGGACTTGTATAAAGTGGGCGAGTATGACAGTGATGAAGGAGAACTTTGGGATGATAATAGCAGTGATGCATCTTGGGAAACTGAATCAGAAGACTGTTTTGTAGCAGATGTAAGGTATGACATTTATATGTTGAAAACCAATTTTTTGAAATTGTTTAAAATGTTAAGTGAGGTTTTTTTGCCTCTCTTATGACACTGAATGTTATGATGGCTATCAGGATCATATTTGGAGTCCTAAAAAAATTATATTTTTATTATTCTCGGTGGAAAAATAGCAAATGTATTCCTTGCAATTTTGTGCTTATGTTAAGTCCCTTGTGTAGAATGGCACTGAAACAGTTTTCAGTCCTTAGACCCGAAAACCAAGAATGCTTTATATTGAGATGGTCGGTGGTAAGGAGTGACTCAAAGAAGTTTTGGCAACACTATCAACCACTGGGCATAACAAAACACAATAGAGGGCAACATTTTTCAAACATTTTGATCAGGGAAAGAGAGTGGCTAAGTGTTGGAAGCATCATTAATATTGTTACAATTGTTCTTTGCTACAATTCTCTTACTTCATCTACAGTTGTATTACGTACAGCAATAATATTTGTTACAATTGCAAGTAAAGATTTCTTGAAAGCAGGGATGTTGAAAGTGAGGACTTAATTGTGTATGCTGTGCAGGAGTGGGAAATACAGCTTTTATGCAAATTTGTTCTATGATGTCAAAACCATTGCAATATAAAAATACATATATGATCCGAATAGAGCTTCCGAAATATTGACCGAGGGCAGCACTGTTTCACAGAATGATCAAAGACATAGTTCTAAGGTGTTTGTTCTCCTGAGTCCTGGTTTCCCAATATACAAAACACTTCCTTCGTTCACCCTTCTGCAGTCCGTGTCCCTTCCCACCCCTCCTCCTGAGGTGTTTTCCTTAATTCACTGCTCATCAGCATTTTTTGCCTTCCTATTGGTGACACAAGATCATATAGTTAGTCTTCAATGTGCCCAACGGAGAATTTCTCACAAATGGGCAAGCCCCCTGCCTATGTTAACTCCCCCTCACTCCAAGGAGGAAGAGGACAGTGGACACCGCAGGTCTCCCGTGACTTCAGACACTCAGCTGCATTTCCTGCCACTATCTAATACTTTCCCTAAGACTTAGCAGGACATTTTAGGAAAAAATAAGTATTTGGTTATTCCAAACTCTGGTAATATCAATTTTGTGCTTACCCCATAAAAGTTTGCAATGCACTAAGTTGTGCTGTGACCATTAGCTGAGGATGTACTTTGATGAGCTATTTGAGCTCATGAAAAAAATAGTTTTTGCCGTGGTTAATAGGTGAAGTTAATATAAGATCTTGATGTTTTTCTATCCATAACTGTCATTATTTATTGTACCTGTAAGTGTAATCTGTATGACTTGAAATGATTAAAAGAGGGGAAAAGCAAGTAAATTATAATTTTTGTAATGATTATTAAGATAATGTGTTTCAAAAGAGTGGATGTGTTACTGATAATTTGACATGTTGGATAGGTATATTCTATTCCTAGGTGCATTTTTCTTGAGCTTAGGGAATATTTTATGCAGGAAAGCAATTTATCAAGAAGGGCATCGTCATTTTTATTTTTTATTTTTTGGTCATCAATGAATATTTTAGTATTCTATTTTATGACAGGAATGTTTTTGCATACTTGTATACATCCCAACTACTTTTCTTTAATTATAGTGGCACAGAAGAAGATATGGATGAAGCACTGAAACCTAAACTTGCTGCTAATATTGAGAAAGCAAGAATTGCCATGTCAAGACTAGAAGAAATTTTTACTCAAAATCCTTCCTTGCAAACTACTGGTGTGATGAGGCAGTTACTAGAAGTGTATAAAGATTGTAGGTGAGTAATCTTGTGAGGTCCACTTCTAAGATCAGTGGGCCAAAGAGCAATTCAATGCATCATTATCCTCAGTATAGTTGGTTTATCTTACAAGTAACCCTTTTGCTTTCTTTATCACTCATTATTTTCACTCAGAAAGAGAGATTCGCTCTGTTTTTGGAAGATTCTGAGGAAATTCTTTGATATGGTTAACTAAATTAAGTTTTATTGTTACTTCATCTTTATTTTTAAAAAGCAAATGTCTTTGAGCATTGGTTATTCATTCGATCAATTGTGTCATTTTAGGTGATATTTATATTGCTTGTGATTCATGAGTAGGTGGGAGGTACACAATATAGGGGTGATTACAGAATTGGAACTTTTCATAGTATCGACAGTCTTAATTGATTCTTGCTTTGAATCCAGTACAAAGAACAAAAATTTTGGACTCGATCTGGCAAAATTTAGGGGTCTTGCAGGAACTACAAATTAAGAAAAGTAACAATTTTCCTTTAAAAAATACATAATTATCTAACTTCCAAGGGCTTATGGGTTGGGTGGGTGGGTGTTTCACATGGGAGGTGAGTCTGCAGTGTTCCAAAAGTGGAAGGTGGCAATAAAATTTTTGCCCGATGGTGATTGCCTCAGGGGGAGCAGTAATAAGGAAGTTTTGGTCTTCCTTGTAGCAGGTAGACACACTGTGCATTGGGAGCAGGGGAATAGCAATGAAAATCCTCATATTGAAATATAAAATATTGACATTTTCGAAAACTATGACCATGCAGACCAAATGTTACTTTGACCTCCCTACAGTGTTTTCACCATATGCATTTCTAAGCTCTTGAGACAACTGCCAACAAATACTGCCTTTGCTGTTCATCTTTGGTTGAGTTATTACACTCAAACTTTGTGGTCTCTGTAACCCTAGGGTGGTCTTTGTTTTAAAATTTTCGAATTTCTTTTGGGACACCCCTCACATTTGTTCTGTATGATTAGAAAATAAATCATGAGAAATTATTATTGCAATCGGATAATGGGAAAATGTGCCGCATCGCTCTTAAAATTTTGAAATTTTGGTATTTTTTGGCTGCTTTTGGACATAACTGACGATAATGGAACTCTCGGATTTTTCTGTTGCTTTTATGTTATTTACAACGACTCAAGACATTTCTAGTGTATCATCTAAAATATCTTAAAAATCTGTCCGTTAGTTCCCGAGATACAGCCCCAAGAGTGAGCTTGCGCCACCCCACCTCTCAGGCTAATGCTAGATGCACTAAGTGCCTGCTGTGAGTCACGTGTTGCTTCACTTTTCTTCTTTAAAGAACAATGAAATGCATATAGTCTATTCTGGAAGATATTTTACACTGTTTACTTTGTGAACTTAAAATCTGGGCAAGTTTATAGTAATTCAATCTATTGATACGTTATAAATCCTTGGAAACCTTTTTTTGAGGTATGAATAATCAGCTTCTGTATTTGAACTCAGATTACAAGGTCAAATCAAATTATTTTGTAAGGAAAACAGGAAGTTTTTTTAAATTTTGCTTTTAATAATCCATATAATGCATTTGCAATTTTTATTAATTCAGCAATTTTCATATTTATCCCACATATACCATATGAAAAGATTTTTCCTATCACAATATTACACTCGCGGAAAGAATACTCTCGCTTACTGTTGTACGATAGAAAGATATTATTCGTTATAAAGTATTATTCGTTTACAACACTTTCCAAGTTTCTTAAAATTCTTTTAAGTAGCTTTATTACAGTCTGGAAATTTTCGCCTGAAGTCAGTCACAACCTTCAACAAAAATTGTTTCTGCTTTTCATTTTTTGTCAGTCTTGCATTAAACTCTTCCATCTATTTCACTCATCTTTCAGCAGTATCATTGACTACTCTCAAATGTGTGACTACCTTTAATTCTTATTTATATGCCTCGTCACTTCTCCACTCAACCGGATCCTTGGAGAGAATGTCAGAGGAATATTATATCTTTTGAAGAGATTTTTAGACTATCTAAATATAAGGTCTTCAATTCCTTTGCCGCTGAAATGGTCAATACTCTTCGGTGGAACAGAAAATTGTTTTAATGACTTGTAAGTGTTATTGGTGATGTCTGATTCTAAAGCTTCTACCATTCGATTTTTCGTCTCTGATGGTATATTTTTATTGAAAATCCAAGAGCTGCAGCTTCCGGGATACTACAGTTGGTTACGAAAGTTTAGTGCCGCACCACTAACAACACAGTTGGATTTTCTGTATTTATGAAGATTTTTGAAAGATAATGAATCTCACCTAGGTGCCTAATCTGCATTTTGTGCAGTAATCCAGGCCTCCACGTAAAGACACCCAACAAATAGGCACATGTCGTGGATTACGGTCTCCTCCACTGCCGATAAAGGGAACGCCTTGCGGAAAAGAAATATTTTCAGGCAATATAGAGCTTTGGACATCCACCTAGCATGATGCAAAGCTCCGGGAACGCGAAACTATATCCCTTGTGGAGGAACGCCACCTAACAAATTAAATGGTCTATTCAAGGAGTTTTCTGTTGTCCTCTCTGGGGTGATTTTCCTGTAATTGCTGCAATGCAAATTTGAGAATATCACTGACTGCGTCCTGCAGCTCTTCTCGAGAACTCCTGTCCTGCATGCCTGATTTCTAGTTTTCCATATTCATAACAGGCCATGCTTCCTGGAAACTTTTGAAAAGTGGAACATTTGGGGCTGATGATTTTCCAAATTTTTCGTCGGAAACACCTCTTAGAATTAGTTTATAAATGTGGTGTCTGCAATGTTAGAACGGGATATTTTTTTTTAAGCAGCTGTTCTAACAAACCACAGGCCCCATTCAGTCTCCCTGTGCTTGCTGCTGGCGGACCACAGCAGAATGCTTGATCTTTTCATCCAGGTCCCATTCATCCAGCATCCGATGCACAGATTAGTCTAAGTTTGCAAAGCAATGTTTTCGCTGCTGACACTATAAAATCTCAGCACGTACTGGCTCTCCAGGAGTGTGTGTGAAGACTTAATACTAAGGGTCGAGCTTCAACTAGTGTAACTTTAATGCAATGAAGGAAAATCTTCGTTAAAGATAAAATATACGACTGAGAGCTTGTATAATGAAAAGAAATAATTGCAAGAAGAAACCTCTTCACCTTCCATTTAGTGGTATAGCTCTCTGAAAGGGCATTTTGGATGAAAATTGTATGGGATACAACAAAAGTCTGTCAGATTAATTCTTATTCACTAGTTATCTAATGATGTTAAGTGAATACAATGAAACACAAATTATTTTCACTCTCTTCTTGCTGAGTGTGATGCACATGAATGTCGGAGATGAACGTATTGGCGAGACTAAAGCTTTCGTATTGTATCTAAGGCTCCCAAAAACCGAAGGCTTGCCATGCTTTCTATGATTTTACAACAATGTGAATGTTGATTGCATGGATAGTAAACAGTTAAAATATCTTCCAGAATAGACTATATTGGTTTCATTGTTCTCTAAAGAAGAAATGCTATGTAAAACGTGACTCACGGCAGGCACTTAGTCCATCGAGCATTGACGTGAGAGGTGGGGTGGTGCGAGCTCACTCTTGGGGCTGTATCTCGGGAACCAGCGGACAGAATTTAAAGACATTTTAGATGATACACCGCAAATGTCTAAAAAAGTCATTGTAAATAACAGAAAAGCAACAGAAAAATCTGAGAGTTCCATTATTGTCAGTTATGTCCGAATAAAAAAGTCATTGTAAATAACAGAAAAGCAACAGAAAAATCTGAGAGTTCCATTATCGTCAGTTATGTCCGAAAACAGCCAAAAATACCAAAATTTCAAAATTTTAAGTGCGATGTGGCACGTTTTCCCATTATCTGATTGCAATAATATTTCTCACGATGTATTTTCAAACCATATGGAACAAATGTGGGGGGTGTGCCAAAAGAATTTAACGAAAAAATATTTTTACTAAAAATAAGGACCACACTAATGTAACCCATCTTTCAGCCATGTCATTTTCTACTCTGTTGATAATTTGCAATCCTGTCTGATAATTATCATTCTTGATCCACTAATCAGGATCTAGTACTAAACATGATTTGTTGATATAAAGGGAATAAAATTTTTTTTCCAAAGAAGCCACTTTTAGCACTAGGTAGAGGCTATACCTTAGCTTGGGGACTCTGCTCTCTTTCCTTCTCATTCATATTTGTCATCATTTCTCATTTTCATGTGATGAAACATTTGGATTCAAAGGCGAGCCCCATAAGAACTTCTAACAAGTATCACAAATGTTCTACAAATTTGTCATAGGCTGCCTTCCAGTGGTTGCCACATTTTTCTTCTGAGCTAAAACTTAAAGGAACTGAAGGTCAATTCTGTAAAAGGCACTCGACACGAAACTGACCCATAGTAAGTAATGAAAATGCACACGTGGGAGATGCTCTTGAGCTCAGCTGTCAAATTGAAGTGTTTGCTGAACATTCTAATTTTGATGCAGTATTATGAATGCCTTTGCTATCTACTGAGCTTTATGGATTGCACCTGGTTTCTTGAATGTGTTTTCCCAGTAACGATACACTGCCAAGAACACGATGGCCAGCTTCAGGATCTCCTTCTAACCCTGCTTGGTGGTTTGATCTGAAAAAAATTAGCCTGAATAAACAATTCAATAAATGGGAGATGAAATGAGCATGACAGTGCAAACTTAGTTCGACCATGCTGTTCGACCTGAACTTCTTTGATGCATAATTTAAGAACTTCGTGGCACTGGGAATATTCCTCATTCAGAATTTAGATGCAGCAATGTCGTAGGCTCCTGTAATATTTGAGAAATGAATTGAATTGATGTAATAGGGGCAATTTATTTTTGCATACATGTTTTTTTACTTCAAAATCTGTAATTAGTGAGATGAAAAGTAATTGTATCAGGTAGTAAAATAAGAATGACTACATTTTATGTGTCTATATTTTCAAGATAAAATTAAGTATAAGTGGATATAGGATGATGTGCAGGCCAATTAAGCCTATCAAAATATCCACAAGTCCCAATTTTTGAATATCCTAATGTAAGATATAGATAGTATGATCATCCTATTTGATACCCATTGATACCCATTCAGGGTATCAATGGGTATCAAATGCGATACGTTATTCCAAATGGCTTACGAGAAATGTCACGAAGAACGTGAATATACTGATCATAAAAATTAAGACCTACCAAGGGAAAGTGTGAAGGCTAGTAATAAAGGCGATACAATTTTGATTTATCAGTTATGGTTTAAATTTTCCCGAAACTAATCAAAATTATGGAATGAGCATTAGAAAATGGAACGAGCCTTAGAAAAGAGTAGCTTGGACAGTTGTCCATTGGAGAAAATGGTCGGCAATTCGAGGCTTTTTGCATTTTTTGGAGCAGGTACGTTGCTTTTTGATCTAATGGTAAGTTGGTAAATTAAGTAGGGATATGAATTACTGCTAAAACGTTCCCCTTCTTTTGGGATTTGTGCTCAGACTCTCCGGATGGAAATACTTCCGCCACCACACCAACCCGATTCCTAGAAAATTGTTGACAATAGGTTTCACGGCAATTATTTACACCAACCTTGGAAAGACGATACTTCACTATAGTGAGGGTTTTCTTGGGCACCGTGAGGTCTCGTTTTAAAGAGGTTTCACTGTATTAAGTAGAATTGCCCAGGGATTTACAGTTTAATATCGCACCTGGTTGTAGTTCGGTTGAAAGTTCCTGGCACTTCAATATGACACAAAGAAGAAGGAAAAGCAGTGAGAATTGAAGAGATCACTATTAGTTCGAGTGAAGTCATAGAAGAAAATCATTTTTTTTTCAATCAAACCTATTTTTAGCTGCAATTTATCAAAATAAGATACATCCAGGCCAAAAATGGGTTCGGGCAAAAGTGCCAGCAACTTTCAACCAAGCTCTAATAGATTACTGTACTTTTAGTGCTCTTCACACAATACTTAAGTGAAGATTGGTAAACCAACGATAAGTCTCTGTTATGCTGGGATTGGAACCTGGACTATTAGGACAGTAAGCCAGTAGCATAGTGATCATACCAACTTGAATCCCATCGCTTAAAGATTTACTTGAATTTTCTCTTAGTGTTGGTCTTGTGTTTTCTCAAAATAACAGCTGTTATTATGAGGAGTCACCTTACTTATTTAGTTTGTGTAATGTTAGCTATTGAAACATTTTTGTTCTTAAATGTTGATGCAAAACTTTTGCAGGTATCTGGACAAGTTAATGGGAACCTCATTCTTTCATGAGAGTCATTTCCAAGGCTTGTTGGAGAGGGTGCGAGAGAGGGGAAGGGTAAATGCAGCTCAAAGGGTGGCAGATCAAGTTAGCCGCTTGTTCCACTCAAGTCAAAATGAGGGTACAGATGCAGACGCATCAAAGTCAAAGACTGGAGAAGAATCCAAGGGAGATGATGCAAATCAACGAACTTGGGCTTCTGTGGTCAAATTTGGTGCCGAAGACAACTCCCTTCCACCTCCGACCCCAGAGGGAAGTGAGACCCTTCCAACTCCCTCTCCTGATGTGAATACATCAGTTGGTCCCATGTCAGTGGACGATTCGGGATTGTTTTCGATCTCAGCCAAAGACAGTGCCGGCAGCAGCAGTGCAGGGGACTCGTTTGCCTCAGGCGAGTTCCTTCTGAGTGAAAACCTAGCCAGCCTGGAGAGGAGAGTGACAACAGCTGCCATTAATGTGCGAAACTTGGAGGAAACATCAGCAGCAGCGTCCGTGCCTGCTTCAGGGGAGACAATTGAACAAGTGGCCAGCAGGGAGCGTTCAACTTCAGGAAGTGTGGGAGGGAAGTCTTCATCAGCTCGTGGTTCAGGAGGAGGTGCGAGGGCTGTTAGTGAAGAGGAGGTGAATTCATCTCATGTTTGTGTGCGACTCTGTTCTCTGATTAAAGCTCAGCTGGTCAGGGCGCATGCAGAAGTGACGAAACGCTTTGGAGGGCGAAGGGTTAGGTTCAGTGAAGTTGAAATGATAGTTGATTCTCCAGAAAATGGAGAGGAGGCTGATGATGAAGGAGATGAGGTAGATGAAGGGGAGAGGCCTAAGCAGCCTAAATCTTCAAAGGCTGTGAAGAAGGAAGGGCCTGCAGTGGAGGCGGCTAGTGAAGCATGCAATGGAGGAGTTGAAGAAGAGGTAGCAGAACCAAAAGAGGCCTTGAATAAAGCACTGCCTGCTGCAACGGCTAAGAGGAAAACTCCGGAGTTGCCACCTACTGATCCAGTGGAGGAAGTGACAGGAAAGGAAGGTGGCTCAATGGAAGGTGTGTATTTATTTGTCCTTTTTAATAATCTATTGTTGATTGGTTGTTGTTTGTTGCCCAGAACTTTTTCTGATTAATGTCTTTTGGCAATTCATTTAATTCTCTGAACAGGTTTCTCTATTGTTGAGACTGCACCAGACAGCCATAAGTTTAAACTTACAATGTTCCTGCCAACCGATTCCAAGTCTTTCTACAAAACTGTCCGGAAGGAATTAAAGCTATTGAGAAATTCTCTTCCCTCTGGAATTTGGGTAAAAGGATTTGAAGACAGAATGGTAATTAAAGACTGAAGTGAAATCTGTGTTTTTTGTATTCAAGTATGATTTTCATAAATTAGATCATTCTTAACATGTTTTCTGTTCATTTTAGGATCTTTACTCAGTGATGATAAGAGGACCAGAGAAGACACCCTATGAGGATGGTCTCTTTTTCTTTGACTTTCAATTGTCAGCTGATTACCCTAAGGCTCCTCCAGTTTGTCATTACATCAGCTATTGCAGTGATCGCCTTAATCCAAATCTTTATGAGGATGGAAAAGTTTGTGTCAGTCTTTTAGGCACCTGGAGTGGAAAGGGAACTGAAGTTTGGACATCTAATTCAAACCTCTTACAAGTTATTGTTTCTATTCAAGGTAAATACTCTAGATTTAGCATAGTTGGTGAAGCCAATGGCTATGAATATCTTTTATGTATACAATGGGATATTGAGGTTGTGAAAAAGGTAACAAATGAAGATTAATATCCACAAAGCTCTAACCATAAGGGGACAGAGGAATAAAAAAAGGGGGGGAGAGGGGAAAGGAAGGAGTATATGCAAAGTAAGGGAGCTCTCAATCACACGCACAAAAGCAAGCATACAGAGAAATTGAAGTGGCAGTAAATGACACATTCGCACACTCACTCACATGTTACAAACAACCGCCACACTCAAAATTAAGGGAATCAAGGTAAAAATAAAAATGAACAGTGACTCAGACAATAACTCACACAGATTTGTATACAAAATACAGTCACCTTCATGAGTTCAATCACACACAAGCAGTGTTTACGAGGGATCGCCTTCGCCAGTGACCCGTCACACTCCCAGGGAAAGGAGTAAGGATGGGGAAAGGATGCCCAGCGTCAAAAACTGACACCTGGTGTTTCTCCCACCAAGCAGGCCTTGTCAGAGGAGAATGTCAATCTTGGAGAGGAATAGGAAATATGCAGAATTAAAAGGGGAAGCTAGAAGGAGGGGGTAGTATGTTATGATTGGCTGGGTGATCAGGAGGCAGATAATAGAGGTGTGGGGGGTTTAGGTGAGGGAACGGGGGACACTTGGTTACTTTGTGCACAAAGAGAAATTAAGCAGGAGGAAATTGGCCCTTGGTCACTATTCATGGAGTTGCTGCAACTCTTCTGTATATGAATACTTTCGTATGCGTCTAACAAATGGTGTGGGACATGTTTCAAGAGTTTTACATTGTCAACAGTGATGCAATGTGCTTCTGAATGCATATGTTGGGCTACTGATGATTGTTGGAAATGGCCTAGCCTAAAGGAGGCTGCATGCTCCTTGAATCTAATGTTGAGGTTCCTGTGGGTTTGGCCAATGTAAGATGCACTGCATTCTGGGCAAGAGATTTGGTATATACCTGACTTGTGAAGGGGTTCTATGGGATCTTTGGGGTTATGAAGGTTATATTTAAGTTTATTGGTGGACACAAATATGGGTTTGAAATTATGTGTTTTGAAAATATATCCAAGGCCTTTCGTTAATTTGGGATGAAAAGAGAGTTTTACATATTTCTCATCTTTAGAAGGGATGAGAGTGGTGTTTTCTCTAAGTAGTCTTCTTTTCTTTTGTCAAATGAGGATTCTTTCTATTATTTCTTCAGTGTTGCCATTGGATGTAGCAATCTTTTTAATGTATGATTTTTAATTAGTTCTTTATGAAATTCTGAACTGCGCATGGGAATATTCAGAAGTCTGTTGATTAGGAAATGGAATGCAGTGTGTTGGTGAGCATGGTGGTCAAAGGAGTAACTATGAATATAGTTGTTTGTATATGTTGGCTTCCTGTAAATGCCAAATACAATTTCATTGTTGGACTGTTTGATTACGAGGTCAAGGAAGGGGAGGAATTTATTACTCTCAACTTAGCAGGTGAAGTTGATGGAGGGGTATTTGAGATCTTGGAGGAAACTGTCGATAGAACAAGCATTTGTGTCGAAGATAGCAAATATGTTGTCAACATATCTGTGCCAGGTTTTGGGGAAATATTGGAATTTTTCCCGGCACTGTAGTTCGAAATTAGTCATGAAAAAGTCAGCCAGGAAGGGTGAAAGGGGATTTCCCATTGTTGCGCCAAAATCTTGCTTGTAGAAGGAGTTACTAAAACGGAAATAGTAATGGTTCATGACAAGGGTTAATAATAGAGTGTATTCTTTGGTGATATTTTGTGGGATATTATTGGACAAGAGCAAATGTTGTAGAAAATTCAAGGTTTCTGGGATGGGAACGTTGGGGAAAAGTGATTCGACATCAAAGGAAACCAGTACATCCGAGTCTTGTAGGGTGATGTTTTTGATTTTGTTGATGAGGTCTGTGGAATTTTTGAGGCTGGAATCCTTGTGAAAGGGCAGTTTTGAGAATTCTTGTCTCAACCAAGTAGATAACTGGTGTGTGAGAGAGTTTAGGGCTGACATGATAGGTTGCATAGGACAATCTTTTTTGTGAATTTTGGGGAGGCTGTAAATGCGGGGCAGATGAGGATTAGAAACGTTTAGTTTGAATTTAAGGGATTTGTTAATCAGATTTTTGCAGTTGAAAATAGCTGACTTGGTGTCCTGGACCATGTGGCTTAGAGGGCATTTAGAAATCTTGGTGTAAGGTCACCACTGATGAGGGCTGTCATTTTTTGGTAGTAAGTGTCTTTGTCTAGGATGTGTTATGTGAAATAAGTGTTGATGTAGAAATCAGTTAGACAATGCATATGCATTTGAAGCAATACCTAGTATACTCTGTGTATTGGAATGGTATTCCTGTTTACTGCAGTGTGGAATACATTTTGGCACAGTGGTAGTCTAGTTTGAGTGAATATTTTACCTCATTTTATATAAAAGAATGAATGTGTCCCTACATATCCCTATCACTTTGTATTTATTCATGTAATCTGCACATTTTTTTTTCTCAAAACCCCTGTGAAGAGAAGAGGGCGAACGGCTTGCACAAATCTTTAAATTTTCTTGCTAGCTGCACACCAGTTTTCTTCAAATACCTATTGTTTGCATCACACAATTTTTCCCGACATTTTCCAATTCCTTGTTTTTACCCTATTAACATTTCTTTAATTTGTATTGCCAGGTATACTTTCTTTAAAACAAAAGTGATAGGCTCAAGGGCAAAAAATTAATTTTTACCAAAAATATTATTTGCTTGCAAAGCTGCCCAAAAAATTGGGATGCGCTGTATACATGAGGGTGTGGCATGCATGCCTAAGTACAGCATATAAATGCCAAAGCCACCATATCATTGCCTTGATTATTTTGCTTATAACATTTACTATACGTACACTTTTATTTTATTTTTTGATCATCCCTTAATTCTCTGTCATTCAAAACTTTTGAGTTGCCAGAGCACATTGTAATTTGGAAATCTGCTTTGATCTGTTTTCACCAATGGTAATTTCTTTTATTTGGCAGGTTTAATTCTAGTGAGTGAGCCATATTTCAATGAAGCTGGATATGAAAAGCAGAAAGGGTCTCAGCAAGGGAAAGAGAATTCAAGAATGTACAATGAGATGGTTGTCCTAAAACAGGTTCAAGCTCTTACAAAAATTATTCTCAATCCACCTCCTGTATTTAAAGAAGAAATATTTGAGCATTTCCGGCTGCATGCATACAAGTAAGTAATATATCTGCATTTGAGAGGCATTTCTGTGCGGTGCTTCATGTAAGTTTCTGATACTTACATTTAGGACTTAAAATGTTATTTTGAGTGGATCAGGTGGTGAAAATGGTCAGTGTCGCTATTCTTTTACCCTGAGATTGGTTTGACACAGCTCTTCATTCAGTTCTTCTATCATATAACCTTTTCATACTTACAGTTTTCTTTTGATTCATAGCGTAAACTTCCTGCTCCATGTATGTATTTCACATGAGGCTTTTTTTGGTCATATTTTCCATTCTCTTTTCCCCCACGTACTGAATGCTTTCACTATATGACTTTTCTGCTACTGTTATCATCTATGCCCTAATAGCATTAAGAACAATGCTCCAGATGTATGTGCTAATGAATGTTTCTTTAATTCCAAGCTTGTATGTATTTCCAACAGTAAGTAAATTCTTTTGGTAGAATGCCTTCTTTGCTCGGGATATTCTACGGTTTGATTTTTACTTCATCTATCGCTGGTAATTTGCTCCCCAAACAGCTATTCCCTTTCTGTTTTAAGTTTTTGTTTAATTTTGGTATTCATCTTGGCTCATAAAATGCATACCTGTTTTCATACTGGCCCACAGATAGTATCTTATCAATTTTCTTTTTCATGTTAAATAGAGCCTTTCTTATAGCTCTTTCTTCTGAGCCATGGCAACTATGAAATTAGCTTGCTTATTTTAACCATTATGAAAGGGAAGTAAAAATGAAGATATAGGCCAATAGGAGAATGCGTTTACTCGGACGTTTGCATACTTGGAGCTGAAATTGATATTTTATGCACGAAATGGATAGATGGAAATGAAAAATGAATTTTAGTGGAAAAATTAACGTTCTAACCATTCTTTCGTAAATTTAAAATCAAAATATGCAAAAGTTGATCCCCACCAAACAAGTTGCACTAAAGACTTCTGCGTCATCCACCTCCTGTCTTTGGCTGTTTTGGGGAAGAATGGGAGGGGAGTTGAAGTGGGGATGGGAGGTCTGCCTGCACAGATCCTATCGCATCCCGTAAATAACTCAAAACAACTGAACATCAAAGTGTTTTCGTATACATTTTGTGGTGATAAAAGTGTGCATAAGTTTATTTACTCATTCACAAATTACGATGTAGTCTAATATGTAGGGACCCTGAAAAGTGGTAAATAAACTCCAGGGAAAGCGGTGTAAAAATCATAGTCCCGACATTGCAAAAATCGCAAATTTCATGCTCCGGCGGTGAAAAAAATATTTACACATTTCTCAATAAAAACAAACAAAGAATTGTATTTGAGACATAAATTGATATGAACTTAATAGCCACTCAATAGCCACCTAGCCTAAGGGTTGTTGTGTGGGTTGCCTACGGCCAATTTCCTTGGTACTGATTCTATGCATATTCAAAATTGCGTCTAATATACATAAACCTTGTTTCATATAATGTATATAAATATCGCTTTCAAACTCCTTTTGGTGATCAAATATGCTGACAATTTTCGTTATTAGGGTCCACAGGGATACTTTTTCTGATCAACACTAGCTCCGATCGAACTATAAACTTGTGGTGACATTAGTTTATCGAGAGATACTGAGAATCAGAAATATCTGCCTGCCCAGACTTGTCTTTTGTAGGTACCTCCCTGCCGTGGCTTATTCAAAATGACAATGCCGGCTTGCCTTGACTTGGGTCGGGTCGGGACTTACAACTCGCCTCGAGGTTAAAAAGTACTACTCATACATCCCTAGTGTCTTTACATACATATCAAAATAAAACTTGAAGCATTTCATGTTTTTTTTCGCAGAATATCTTACGATAGATTTAAAAAATACAAAATTTCATGCAAAATATCACACTAACAGCCAAATACTGCTAAATTTCATGAATAAACAGCTATTCGTGAAATTTCTGTGAATTTTGCTAACGTTAAATTGGCAAATTTTAACTTATTGGGGCTTTAAATATCCAAATAACAGCTTTTGTGCACTTAAAAATAAATTCGCGAAAAAACCCATTCACGAAATTTTAGGGTCCCTACTAATATGCAATGCCCGAAATACTCTTCTTGGAGTCTAACAACCACTTCCATTGTCAGAATCAGCTGTGTGTCCCCATATTGTGATTGGGAAAAGGAGCCTTGCAGTTCTTCTGATTGGACGAAGAAATGATGTACAAGTCTTTCCGACTTTTCTGGGTTATAAGGGTTAAAAACATTTTTTTAACCACTTATACTCATGAATTATGTAACAAAAAGAAGAATGGAAAAATATGGGTCTTTATTTTACAAATTATCGGATTCGGCAATAAAAAAATATGGCACATGTCACTATTGAGTGGAGAGCTGCATCAAACCAATATTTGGATTGATGAAAGTGGTAGTTGTCCATATTTCTTGCATGCTCTTCTTTTGCCCATGGATATTGATGAGCATGCATTGATGAAAGCTGGTACGTGTACCATGCCATGGTTTTCTGCTACTTTGGTGCATGTGAACTCTGCATAAAACTTATTTTAAGATTAAAAAACGAATATAACTTTGTACGTTCCACAGTAGAATTTATTGTCAATGTAGGTTTCGCCAGTTACGGCATCATCAGGAGTACTCCTGGCGAAACCTGGGTCAACAATGAATTATACTGTGGAACATACAAAGTTATTTTTGTTATTTAATTATGCAGTGGTTCCAGCAAATTACGCTGGAAAGTATTGATTACTGTTAAGAATTAATATTGTTTTCATTCCCCATTCAATAGTAAAAAAATTATGTATTTGCTGTGATGTGCTCATAGAGTTAATGAAACATGTGCCCATGCTGATGTCTATCCAGGCAAGCTTTTCGTAAGAATAGTATTTTTGAAATAGTGTGTAAGAACTCAGTGGATTTTTTTAAAGAAGTAAAAGCTTGGTATTTCATGCTGGCATTAATCATTCTATATTTGAGCTCAGAAGTCGATTAGATCAGATGTGATTACAAACGTGAATTTCAGCTTTGGTACATTTTACAAGCAACTTGTGAAAATCCATAATTAATTCAGATTTACTCCACATTGACATCACTGGTCAATAAAATTTTTCATTTGTTTCAAAAATGCCATTTTTTTCATTTTTGAAATGTTGATTGAAAGAATGTTTTTTTTTCACAATTATATTCAGAGAATTAATTATATTTAAAAACTCTGTGTGTGTTACAGGTTGATGAACCGTTTAGAGACCTGGCTTCAAATTTCTGAAAGATATAATAACTCTCATCCTCTCTCTCCTACAACACCAACTTCATTCCGAGAACTTCATGGTGAAGGTGAGTAGAGAAAAATAAACATTTTAAGGGTAAAATTCACTTTCAAACCTATGTTCATATGTTTTTATTTAATGTGGTAAAGTTAAGGTAATATATATAATTTTTTTCATTACTTGTGATTACACACGACTTCATCAAAATCCATCCTGGTTACTGTACATAGAATGCTGTGTTTTATTTTCTTCTAGAGAGTACTGCATCCTTCAGGCAATCTACTTCTCTGTTTGGCAATAATTGTAAATGTGCAGGGAGGAATGGTACCTTCTTGAAAAGTTAGGGATCCCATGTGATTTTTGTAGCAATGCCCATCAATTGGTTTACCTGATCCTCTAATTCACCTCCGTATTCAAATGTTCTCCAAATTACTGTTAGAATCGATTCCGTAATATCAGAAGATAAGCCCAAGACTGACACGTTTTTGTGCATTGTTTTTATGCAACACTCTATTTGTTTAGAGAACCATGAGTTGAACAAAATCAAAAGTTCAATTATGGTCAAACTGTTTTTAAATTGTCAATGGAATGACCCTACCCCATGGAGTAAGGTTACTTTTTGTTTGCCGACTAATTCCTGATTTCAGCTTCACCCACTTGACCATTTTCCATTACTGCGTGCATAATTTTCTTTTTTTTATTTAATTATTATTTATTATACTAGAAACACAGAACATAAACTACAAGGAATATCTTAAAGAATCTAATTTTTATCATGGAATATATGTTCTAAATCATAAAACCTTTGTTGAAGGATACTGATATTTATTGAATTGTTGTAGTTTGGAGAAAACTTCATTATGATGGCCCCCCATGTCATTATTAAAGTTCACTCTCATTCAAATGCATGGAGAAGATATGCCTATAAGAAAGGGTGGGGGAAACATTGCTATCATACAGGGAAAAGAAAATATTGGTAAATAGTAAATTAATGGTGGAGCAAGTGAAGCTGGTAGGGAGTTGGACCACCAGAGGTTGACAGGGAAGCATAGCCCTATTAGTTTGACATGTACTATTTTCCATGGCTACCATGTAAAACCACTGGAATGCTGGTAACTTGCAAAGTGATGACCATGTATGAGAAAATAGCTACTTTTTTCTTGTTAGACCTTGTTAAACCATTTGGTATACGCTGCCAGTATATGCAATCCTTATGAAATTGGCTTAACACTTTCACTGCAGGCCCCAAGCATAAAGTGTGTATGCCGTGAGCGGCAGTAAATTTTTTTCATGAATAGGATTCATGGGTGCGTCCTCCGCTTAAGGGGCTAGATTTAGGTGGGTGCACTGGTGCATCCTCTGCAGCAAAAGAGTTAAATGATGAACTGGATTGTGTTCAGCGAACATCAGCAACATTTCAAAAGGGACAGTGTGATAACTATAATAGTGCAACCAGTCTATGAAATTAAAATGGGATTCATTATCAGACTGTTGGTTGAAATTCAGACAATATCTTAACTCATTTTCAAGACATTATTTTCAGTGATGACGTTAAAAATATTTTGCAAACCTCATCTTACTATGGGAGACTGGACCACAATCATAAAATTAGAGAAATTGATTGCAGAACTGACAGATTCAAATGTCCTTCTTTTTATGCATGATATGCATGCATAAAAATAATGACATGAATATGCATGATGTAATGCATGTTTGGTATGAATTCACTCCCCCTGCCACATCTTTATGGTGGTTTGCAGAATTTTATGTAGATGTATATGTACCAGTAAGTTTCTGCAGGATGACCTTTTTATCATTCATTTTGCAGTATTCAGTGAAGTTTTATGTTGAGTGTGATGCAGCTGTAATTTTCTTTGCATTCTTTATGTAACATAATGATTATTTAAAATTTCTCTTTCACTTGCAGCCATTTCCAGTGCCATTAATGTTCAGCTTCCTGAATTTCCTCTGATACCAGCATCTAAAGGATTCTGCTTGACTCTACGTAAGACACTAGTCTCCTTCAGGGAAGTTTTAACCTCTCTAGGAATATCTGATGCTACAAAAGGTGAAGAGACAAAGCATGTAGAACCAGGCCAGTTAGGGAATGAACAACAGCAGCTTATTTCTAAGCCATCGGAGGAAAAGGATTGCTTCAAGAGTTAGTTGTAGGGGTTACTAGCAGTGGAGGTATGCATCCAGCTCACTAATGATGATGCATGTCCCAGCATTATCTCCATGACTCTCAAGAAAATATTTTGTGGGTTATTTGGTGGGTCTCCAGATTTTGCTTGGGAATTTACTTCCTCAGTGGCCAATGGAATTCATTGAGGTGGCATCCAGTGAAATATGCAAGTATAAAGAGATTGGGAAATAAAATGGTGTGTCGTGTGGAAGTGTGTGTTTGTGTGCATGAATGATCGTGAGAAAGTGGTACCCTCAGTTACTATAAAACCCAGTGGAGGTACAGGCTGATTTTTTTAAACTTTTTTTGTTCCCAAGTGGTGATTTATGTTTTTTAGGGCTTAGGGAGAATGATATTAATTGACTCATTCCCAAACCCATGGCAGTGTGCTTACCAACCCAAGAAATATATGTATACCATACTTTGCGTAAAGTTTACAGTTTTTGATAATATGTTTTACTGCACTTAGAATGCCATCCAGTACTAAACAAGATTGATAATCTAGTTGTTGGAGTCTTTGCATTTCCATAAAAGAGCAGTCAGTCAGTAATTAAATCCTCTTTAATGTGTCCAGTACATATTGTAAATCCTATTAATATGTAAACAATACTATTACCAGCTGAGCTAGGCTGTGTATTTAAAAATATAAATACTTGATGGTTATATTTTTTGTAGTTGCATACATTTTTGCTTTAATGTGCTCTGACCCTCAAAGTGCAATCAGAGATCTGATGCCAGTATTTTATGCTATTTACAATGTAATAATGTCATTATAGTTCTGTTAAGATTGGCCATAGTACAATATTTTTCTTGCCTTCATAAGTATATGAGTTTCTCGAATAGTGTGATTGGGTGTCAGTTTCCTCTTTTATTTATTTAGACTGGAAATAGCTTGATATTTATTTAGCATTATCTTAGTGGCATTAGTTCTCTTTATTCCAGTGGTTAATTATGTAGTGTATGTTTTCCCCACATTTTAATGTGATCGTTGTTAAGTTATTATGGCAGTTAAGTTAATTATTATCAAATATGCAGTGATTAAATAATTTGTCTATGATTGATATTATGGTAATTATTGAATTACTGTTTAATTTGCATCTTTAAATACAACCTCACATTCCATCATGCCACTTGGTAGGATGCCAAGTAAGCATTTTACGTGTCATTATCAGAGCGCCAATTGATTACCATTCTAATTGAAATAGCATTGCACACATTCTTTATCTGCTCATTACTTTACCTTATACTAAAGAGTAGAATTTCGCTGTTCTTGCTTTTTACAGGGTGCAGTGTGGGCACTTAAGACATGTTTGCCCTCTAAATAAAAAGATGTCTTCAAATTTGATTAAAATTTCTGATTTTTAGGAAATTTTTTGACCTTACTTAATAACTTTTTGCGTGGATTTGAGGATATTTCTGAGTTTTCAGGAAGTAGTATGACTCACATATGAGACAGTTTTTAAAACTTTCTTGATGATTACAATGTAAGTATGTTATCACAAGCTGCGTAACAACAGATTTCTTGTTTACAAGCATTGATTATGTGACCTCAGAATTGAACTAATAGAGAAAATAGGATTTAAATTATGATAAAGATCAATCTTCAGAAAAATATAAGGACAAATATGGGCCCCTAAGTGATAGCTGAACTTTTTTTTCCAAATTCTTCTTTAATTATGTGTTATCCTTGTAAAGGGCCATAACGAAATTGGGCAATAAATTATGAGTAATCTCCTAACATTTATTTGCCTTTTCACCATAGATTCAAGGCTCCTTCCTTCTGCTAATTCTGTGATCCAGCTACTGCCTTCTTAATATTTCCGCACTTTTCAATTGGACTTGGTCTCTTTCATGCAATAAGTGTCTTTATATTGTGTCTTCATCCACTTCATGGTCAATTTTTTTGCTCATGTGAAGTTTGTAAATGCATCTTACTTCAGTGTTGTGTTGATTGTCAATGAGTATGTGTTGTGTGAAATTTTAGTTGGCTGCATGAAAATTTGGAAACCGTCTGAAACATAAGCAAATGGCACGTGTTGTGGTTTAAAACCAATCCTTATGTACATAATTCTTCAAGTGTACCAAGCGTGGTTGATTTGATTGGCTTGGAATGTTTGGCTGGTGTCATGCTAAAGACTTAATAATGTGTTGTTTTGGTAAATGAATACATTGTGGGGAGCTGTACTTATTGTTGCATGCATTCATTTCTCTCAGGGATTGCCTATAACTTCGTATTAAGTTTCACTTTGTTTTTGTTGTTTGATTGAAATATCTATGTATAAATATATCACTTATATGTGTGTATATGTATGCAAGTACACTTCAATGATCTTATTGGAAAGTTTGTACATGCTGCTTATGAACAGAGAATGTAGTGTGTTGCGTCCTCCAATTTGTTCTACATGTGGTTCTACCATTTGCATTATCACAGTTTCTAAATTTTCTTTAAGGGTGGTCCAGAAGACATGTAGTTAACAGCTGCAATGATTAACTGTTATAAAGAATGAATGAGGAAAGAATGGAAGATTTGCCTGTACAACAACCTGTTCACTTCAGGTGTGTACAGAAAAAAGTGGTGCTCTTCTTTGAAAAATATCAGTATACATACACTGCTGTTTGGACTCGTTTATTTTCTTGTTGAGTCAACAAAGGGTGTAAATTATTTAAAAAATTGTATGTAAATCCAAGTATCAGAGCTGTAAAATTACCTTACAATTACGTTTACCCTGTATGCTCAGTGTAACTGCTTGTAAATTGAGATCTTTGCTTCAGTCATCATGTAAACTTTGTGTGTTGTACATCATTTTTGAGTTGTACATGTAGTATCATTTCAAAGAAGCTGTCTTGATGCAGTTATGTAGTTTTATTTAGCATTTTGTTTTATTACAGATGGGTAAATATTGTAAGACTGCATAGAAATATCAGATTTAAATATCTTTGGTGTTATTTATCCATTACACCTTCATATCCAACAAGCCAAATAAAACTACAGTTGTTTTCAACCATTGTAATTTATGATTATCGACAGATTGTGGTTTATGTTGTGAAAGACGTTGCTCAGTTAATTACCTCTATTATTTGTAGATTTTATTCACCTATTTTTCCTGTGCCCTGTTATGTATTAAACATGCACAATAAATATTGGTTGATATAATTAAAGTTTTTTTCTTGCCTCATCTCATAGGTAGATTTCCAATCCACCAATTGCGAGACTCATCTTTGCATGTCTGCATCCTGTTAGCTGCCTTTTGTGTATTTGCCAGGGAGTTGAACACTCAAATGTACTTCAGCTATTCATTATCAGGAACTTCGGTTGTTGTTATTATTAAGTCAACCTACACCTGAGCACCATAGAGGGTGAGTTGGTATCGGGGAAGAGGTATGAATCCTTTTTTTGGGGAGCGGAGAAAAAAGGGAATGAAACTCATCACTGGCATTAGCACAGTCTTAACACTTAGAGTGCAGATGGCACTACTGTTGTGCCAAGCGAATGCCCCGACACCAGGCAGATGGCATCACTGTTGTGCCACGCAGCCCTACCTTATTCGATCTTCTCAAGAAATATGCCACACAGCCTTGTAGATATTTTAATGATCTTATGAACAAAGAAGGTACGCACAAAAAATACGAGTATGGTGACCTATATCGTGGAGTAATATAATGAATTTAGTAAAACAATGCAAATGAATTAAAAAAGGATACCCACAAAATTGATAGTAGAGGTTCGAAGTACTCGCCGATTAATTCCTTCAGGCTAGTCACTAGAAATAAGTTAACTGAATTGTAACACACGATAATGAAGCTTCTTTTTCATTCCACGGACCACTAGCAGCACTTACAACTTCATGGCCTCCTAATGGGATCATTAGTGGAGCCCATTGCGCTGGGAGTCTGTAAATTTGACTTCCTCGATTATAAGCTCGCATCACCACCTTAGATATAAAAATACATAAAGCAGACCCTTGTCCTTGCAGTAATTGAACCTATAAGGGAGTGACTGGCTTATACATACTAGGGTATTTCCTGGAGGTAACTCCCTTCATTAGCATTCCCAGGTCAAAATTAGGGGACTGTTTGATGATTTAAGCTCTTCACAGAAGAGTGGGTTTCTGGCGAAGGAGTTTCATATGAATTCTGGAGAATGAGAGGGTATATGTTGAGTGTTCAACTACGATTCTGATTATTTGACAGCCTTGATTTAATGGGTGAGTTTTTCAAGTCAGCTTGGTCAGCTGACCACTTCAGTGTGGCTTGCGTACCTACTAAAAAAAATTGGTAATAATTAGATTTGTACCGACACCACTTTTTCCGATACCGATAGTATTATTTCCCGATACCTTACTTATTTTTCTAAAAAAATTTGGCAAGTGCCTTCTCGTGAAGTCAACTCAGAAATCAAAAGTGTTATAAAAGAGTACCTAGACATTGAGAGAAATGGCATTGTGACAACTTTTATTTTGCTACTCTTACAATTATCACTGGAATTGGATTTTATACACTGCCCTCATGCATTTGTAAATACTGAAAATTCTTTTTAAGAAATAAGAGCTGCTGAACATCCTCAGTAAGTTAAAGAGGGTTCTTCTATCTGGACCATAGCACTAGTTTCTGAAGCCATTTGCTGAGGAAACTCTAAACCTGCAGGTACACCCAAATACAGTGGACTCTCGACAGCACGTTTTTGTAGGGACCCGAAATCCTGAACATGTTAACGAGGAAAACTTGCTGAACAGGTTAGGCCTTCTCGGGTTACGTTGAAGATGTGTGCGCGGGTTGCATAACCTCCAGGGGACCATTCCGCGTGCTATCAAGTTAGTTCATTGCCGAGTTAATTTATTGTAACAAAGTTTCATCATCAATTATTACGCCTCCCAAAAGATACGTACGATACCTTGCGTTGATGTGTACTCAATAATTAATTATGACTATATGACCAAATAGCACGTTTTGTGTATATTGTTCACGCTAAAAAGTATATATGTATAGACTGGACTTTGAGGCTTGATGTCCCAAAAAAGGAAGAAGCGAAATTCATAGAGAGCATATCAGGGAGTAGATAATTTAGCCTTTCGTTTAATGCAGGTGCCAGACTTTTTTTAATAATTACTTTTGAGACATGTTTTTGCAGTGAGGATGAAAAATGGCACATTTTTTAGAGTTGCAGAGGGTAGTGTCACTTTGGAGATTGTCATAACAATATGAAATGCACAAATGAAAGGAAATTTTGATAGAATATGAATCGTACTTTTGCCATTACGTCCGATAAGTTTCAAATATTTACCTATATTCGTTTTAAGTTTTTCTATTAAAAATACTAAACCGGGTTTTCTCCGTAAGTATGGAACATTGGAGGCACGCGAGCACCTTCGTCTTCATTTTAAATTTTCAAATGCGAATTCATTGACGTCGTAACACTTGACTATGCCACAATACTTTATTTGCATTTCATATTTTTTTTAATCGAGTTCGGAATGTAGGTGGAAACGCGGAACAAGGAATACGTTGAGCTGAACGAACTTGAGTTGACGGCAGAAGTTTAATTTTTGCCGCTATTTCAGCAAACTTTCTCTGAATGTGGATTTTCGTCTACTTTTCAGAGGAGGTTGAGCTTTTCTCCTCAGGCTTTCTCATAGTCAATTCTGAGCACTTGCCTCACTTTTACTGTCACGAAGATCGCAGCTAAGTAAACATACGCGAAACGTTGGTAAGTCAGTTGAAGAAGGTGGGATTTCAAAATGATGTTTTTAGATGATTTTCACCGAACGAATATTTTCGAGTAAAAGTATCCGAAAAAAACGAATACTCGAAAGTATCGAAGTATCGGGAAAATGGCCGATACTCGGTATCGGCCCAAGTCTAGCAATAATTGGTACGAGCTCATAATCGAAAACTTCGGTTGGTCAAAGAAGAGGAGCTTCCCACCTTGGCAGATGCAACTTCAGTCACTTCAGTTTTCAAGTGTAATCAATCACAAGGCTGCTCGAAAGGAAAAGGTTGAATGCCGTTTCGGCTGCGGTAATTTGCGGTAGTCCGACTCCATCGTTTTTCATTTGTTGCCTTCATTGAAAGGTCGGCTGAAAGTGACAATGCATCCGACTATTCATATTCGCCATTACTGTGACCATGAATAATTCAGGCATTGAAGATTGTTCTAAGCATTAGCATAAGCCAATTACTTCCATAAAAGTGTATTTTCTCTGGTATCTTTAAATTTCTTTTCCATGAAAGCATATCATTTTTTTCTTGTTTTTCAAATTTAATTCTGCTTTTATATTTGACAAAGGCTTAAATTCTGGAAAACCACCATAATTGTAAATACTTCCTCGATCGGCTGCGAACGATAGCCGAATAATTAGCCTGGACTATTAAGGCCGCTTTACACGATACAATTTTTGTACAATTTCTTGTACAAACGCTTGTATAAACTTAGCGAAATTGTATGTTTGTCTGAATCGAATTAGAACAGGTTCTATTTTCCGTCCATTCATTCAGACATTCGCACAAGCGTTCACACAATTTGCCGCTTTACACGGTACAATTTCCTCATATAAGCGTTTGTACAAAAAATTGTATCGTGTAAAGCGGCCTTTATACAAGTTGCATGTGGGGGCGGTCGTCCCTCCCCTCCCCTCCTAAGCCTTGGAGAACTGAACTAGATAGACTATCTTTTGATTGGAGGGGTGGGGATAAGGAGGAGGACAACAATGATGACATCCCCCCTCCCAAACTCGACGTCTGTGTCCGTCCCCACTTGCCCTTCAGATGGGATTTAAGGCTCCGTGCGAGTGAACTCCGATACGGCTTTCCTCGTGGGGCATTTGATAGTTCCCCGCCTCCTTAGCAAAGGAGGCTTTTCTTGGAGAGGTATTTCCCCTCCCAGAGAAAAAAATACAGCCAAAAAGTACGTCGCGCCACCTGGGGATATTTGGACGAAACATTCAGTTGCATGGGGACTTGGTGTGGAGAAAAATCGTAAGCTTGGAAAGCTAAGGAGTTGATTTAGATATTACTGTTCATCTTGTTGAAGAATGTATTTTTGTAGGTATTAATTTCAATGTTATTGCTTTCTTTATTGAGCTACATTCTGTGTCATGAGTAACACAAATTTACCGATCTCCATGTGCATACCAAGGTATGCGTCTCTCAGGCGTGATATTTCGCTCTTATCTTCTTTTTTGGCATTTTCAAGGAAATCCTGGCTCATACCAACGCAGGCATTGGGACTACCACGCATGACGAATAATTTGGAGCACCCAGCGTCTCCATATCACTCAGGTGAGTATGTATGTAATTGGGTTCTTTTCAATAATTTTTTCTGTACCTTGTTTGGAGAATATATCACATCGCCTTGCTATTATACGCGAGAGGGGAGTGGAGCCCGCAAAGGAGTCCCTCAATAATGGCGGAAAAAACCAGGAATGGTGCCGATTAGATGGATAGTATTGTTGACGCAAACGCCCAGGGGTCCGGGTTCAAATTTCGGGCAATCTCTCGGGCGAGTCTCAGAGGTGGAGTTTCAAAGAAACATTTTTGAAATGAGTAAAATATTATGTAGTATAGACAGGTAATTCGAACGATTAGGCCAATCATTTTACCTTGGCGGCAGCCTTCATATTGAAGTTACTATTTTACCGCACCCTTCCTAGATTTCTTAATTTTTCCGATTAGGCTTTCCTCTCCTTTACGAAGAATAACACTTTAGAGTAAATGGTAGGTTGGAAGAAAGGATTCGATTTATTTCACCATCTTTCGGCCGTGAGGGTAAAAAAATTCAGAATTTGGTCCTGCTAAACATTTTTCGTTCTCGAGCAATAACCTCGCGTTACCCCTGTTTCCTCGGCACCAAAGTACCGCGGAACACCGATTGGGAAACGCTGGTATAGACACTATTTCCTGCTTTAATAGTGTATTGCTAGTGTTTTACCTGCAGCACGCAGTCCGACTGGTGAGACGTGAAACTGTGGGTCCTCATACATTGAAGACGGTACTTGACGTTGGTGAATATATTCGGTTCCTTTCTCTCCTCCTGAAAAAACCGTTTTCTTCTAAACAAGGTTACGAAGCAAGTGCCTTATCTCTCGGTCGCCTTTTGTAAGAACAAGAACATCTTATAACTTCTCCACATTTCGTTTAATGAATTTTAAACCTCTGCAAGAGGAGTATACTCTCTTTGGGCATGCTATGCAATTTAGATTTTTACGCAAATTGTTAAAAGGCTATTCTCCCACTTATTTTGAGGGCATGACAAAGCTTTTTATGCCCAATTTCTAGCTCTGGTCTTATTCTTTTGAATCTAATGCTCCCTAAGCCGAGGAACTCCTAATGAAATGCATTTGATGAAATCCATATTTTCTCCGGGAATGACTTCATTTGTAGCTCAGCACGGTGGGCTGCTAGTATTGCTCAGACCCTTCCGTGACACGGCTTCTGATTTCTAGTCAAATACGCGAATGGAGACCATGTATAAAACGTCCGTGATGTCCAAGTTTGCTTGTGCCCTTACCTATCTCGTGGAACGTTGCAACACTCGAATCTCTTTTGATTCTTTTCCCCTGACCCTCTTCCAACCCTCCCCATCACCCTCAACCTTCACCTGGCATTATTCGAATATTTTACTTCCCTTTGCCCTAGCTCTTCACCAAGGAGGTTAGAATTTACTGAAGGAGGCATCGGTATGCTATCCTATGCGTGACAATGAAGCCAGAATGGGGGTATTCGGGAAGGATTAAGCACCGCTTACATCATATAAAACATTGCGTTTTATACGGCCTATTACAGAGACTGCACATGTATTAAAACATAAATAACAATGGCATCATACCTATATTTCATGGTGGCGGTGTCAGTATGTCTTCTTGTGGCTATTAATAAATATGGAGGGAGGTTATGTTGGGTTTTATTCCTCTAGGAGTTAATTTTATTGTTAAAACTTATTCGAAATTAACCTATTAAAACTATATATATTTGACGCTTGTTTGCATGTTAGCGCTCTTTCCTCTGTTTGGACAAATAAAAATGCATGCATTATTCATCTTGCCACTCAGTTTAGGAAAGATAATAATTTATATAACTACTCTCGTCAAGTTTTACCGCGTGTAAAAACAACTTCATCCGTACGAGTGTCGTGAGCAGCAAGCCCGTATGTCTGTGCCTACCAAGATGGCCACTGCCTTCTCAAATCAGCTGCGATGCCTCTTGGAGTACATTTTAACCTCCTTGGTCTTCGCCGTTCCTCGATATTCTCAAAGCTTCCCGGCGCCCTGTTTTTGTTGCTCGTTCAAGAGATGATATTTTGGCTGGGGATAATATTTTTACGCTTTAAATGACATCCACTTAGTTTGCACAAAGGTAACTTAAGATTTTAGGAAAATGGGATTACTATTAAGTTTGAAATTCCTTAACTGCGGAGAAATAACGCCGAACTTCTCACCCGCCGGTGGACTACCTTTGAAATACTTTTTTATCCGTCATCGCACCATTTGGGGCGACTGGGTAACCCATTGCAAGGTGAGTTCGGCTCTGAGCCCAAAGGTCACGAGGTAAAATCTAGGTCTACTATCTAGGAGGGCACCTATTTGGTAACGCTGCTACCGAGGTGGTAACTTTGAGAAAAGTTGTTTCTTTTAATGGTATGTAGGTATATATGTATTTAATATCCCGTCATCCGAAAATGCAGTTTCAGAAGTTAATATGGACCTTATTTTGTTAACAAGATATATGAAAGTTATCTTATTGAGTTTAATAGCAAAAAAATATGCAATAGTTTTAAAGCTTACATGTACATTTAATTTTTGCCTCTGAAATTTTGGGAAGGTAGGCAAAATTTAGGCCAGCTTGACATAGGTCAATTTTAGTTGAAATCTGAGGTGGTGATGCAAGATATTTCTGAAAAAGTTTTCGATTTAAAATGGAATACCCTTTGTTGTTAGTTGAGAGACCGAAATTTAAAGTCGCTTGCACAATTCTTACTGTTGTTGCCATGTCAGTAACGCAATGCATCCAAAGGTCTCGGATTCGAATCCTGTCCCGAAAATGTCTTTTATATGTCATAGTATTAAGAGCTGTGGTTCAATGGTGCGATATAATCTTATTCGTTGAGGTGCCTAAAACAAACACATCAAATACTCATTGCGCTAGTTAGGATAGAGCGTAGGTAGGATTTTCAATGGGAAACGAGAAATGAAAGGAGAAACCTGACAACCGCTTCAGTGTACTTTTAATGGAATGCTCCATGGGGATTGCCGTTTGATATTCCGTCCGACGGACCAAAAATGCACTTTTTGTTCTATTCACGAAATACTCAAGGAGGGACTGGGCTAAAATATCAGTCACTCCTAAGAGTCGATCCCGGTATCTAGGGAAGGTATCCAGTATTCTGGCTAGCACACCACCCGTAGGTGAGACCCTGCCATAAGCAGGAACCACAGCCTTACTTTGTTTTGCTACAAGCATATTGTTCTCTTTTTCCCTCCGGAGGCAATACGCTTGTCCGTAATTTTATCATATGCCATCAACTCTAACTTATCTTATTCACCTCGAAGTGTTTACTGATTTATTTTTAAGAACCCCTCTACTTTTTCACCGCAATTATTTCGTTCGCATGCTTCATGTCCTCCCCTCTCCTCCCCGACAACTGCGTTCCATTTTCCTATTACTAGGCGTTTTCTTCCGTGTACCTTTTTAATCTATCTATTCGTACATTTCGTCAAATTCTTCCTCTCCATACATCCCTGTTGAAATTTTCATCTGGTTAGTTAGGCACTAGGTTAGTTGGCAAATTTTCATCTGGTTAGTTAGGCACTAGGTTAGTTGGCACCACTTTTACTTCAGTTTTAATTTTACCCACTATACATTCTCTACCAATCTGTCGAATTCGATGGTACCGACTTTTATTACTTACTAACAATATACTCCCTCCATTACCTATTAATTACTAATTTTACCCACTCTACATTCACTACCACTGTTCCTACACAATACCACACAATAGGTGTACAGTAAATGCATGCTGAGATTTCTCGGTTATTGTGGATTTAATTCCATAAATACATCGCTATGGAGTCCGTCATACAGAAAATTAATTTATTCATTTTTTTATGGTGTTGCGAATAATACTGCTCATAATAATAAAGGGATATAAACATATGTATTCCACTGATTTAATGTCGCTACTACCGGTTTCAGCCGTTGGGCCATCATGTACAGAATGTATCAGAGCCACCATCAGGTACATTCTGTACAGACTGTACCATGGCCAATACGAGCTCACCTCGCGGTCTCGAGCTGTGTATGTTTACATATCGCGATAATTTCATTGCTACCATTTGAACTACGTCCTAAACCTTAAAAATCTACAGAACCCAATGTAAACAGCATTTAACTCGCTTGCGTCATATATTGTTTGTGAAGGATGTATTATAATAGCATGCATTTTATCAAGGTGAGATTAAATGTACTTAATTGATTTGTTTCTTCTTTTTGAGGCATAAATGCTGCATTTGGGGCAGCATTGGAACAAAATGTAAACAGAAACAGCACGTGGCCGTGAGGCGAGATCCTATTGGCTGCGATTGCACAACCGGCCGGTTATATAAGCGGTCAGTGTGATTGGAACAGTCTCCCTCCACGGAAAGTTCGGTCGCAGAGACTGCGAATGTGACGTCCCGGTGTTATGCGGGTTGCATTTTAGCCTATTTTTTAATCGCTAATATCTCGACTCATGGGTCACGAGGGCACGTAAAATTTCACGGAATTCATTTTTTCACTGTAACCTACGAGCCTGCCAAATTTTATTCAAATCGGGGTTAACTTCGTTAATGTTCCTTGTAAGTAGTTCCTTCTTTCCTCGCCCGTTCGCAGGTTACTCGGCGGTAGCAATATCTCTTCTATCATTTACTTCCAGAGTTTAACATTGGTCTTGGACTCTTCTTTTCTGCTTCGTATGATTATCCTTTCTATTCTTGTTATCCCTTTTATTTATCTTTGGATGATAGTTGACCAATGGCATCCAGGTCACGTCAGTCTTCAATAAACCTCTAGCCGCGTTTACACCATGTAGCAAAACTTGCTATATAACTTCTGCTTTATAACATTGTTATGTAACTTTTGCTACATAGAGCGAATTTAGATATAGCACGGATTTCTTTTGATCTTCACCGACTCCCTATGGATAGCACAATTTTTGCTATATATAGCAGAATCTGCTACATATAGCAATTTTATATAGCACTTTTCAGAGGTGACTTTTTCTACTTTTAGCAAATGTTGTATAAACTTGGTATATGTTATACAAATTTGCTACTCGTATATAGCAGGTTTTGCTACATAGTGTGAACGCGGCTTAGTCTGCCACAACCGCTATGTCATCAGCGAAACGCAACATATTTATTTTTTCCATTGGATATTTTATTCTAAAGTCATCTCTTTGATTTCTTAAATGACTTACTCAGTGTAAATATTATGTATTACGGGAGACAGTGCACAGCCTTGACTTATTCCTTTATTTATCCTCGAATCTTAACTGCTGGGTCCAAATTTGATTACAGCCATCAGATCTTTATACAAACTGTGAATAATTCTTCAGTCAATGTATAACAATATTTTCTCCCTGAATTCCTATCCACATTTCCAGTTGTCTCTTTCGGGAGCCGCCGCGTGTGGAACTTTGTCGTCTGAACTTTCGCGTCCATTGTAGGCCACATCATAAGGGTGAAATACCTACGAAGAAGTAGCATCTTGGCTCTTTATTGGGAAGACATGCCCCCTCCCTTAACCTTATTTTGCATTCTCTCTCGCGTCCCCTCTTTCCCCGCTTGCGTCATAAGGTGGTGACTCATCTTGGACCCTCGGTGTTTGGAGGGCTCTCCCCCTTGTGTGGCGGACGAAGAATCCTCTTCCATGCGGCGTAGAGTTTAATGCCGTCCTCACGGTTGAAGTTGTTCGGCCGTTTTCCTATTTCGACTGCTTCCCGTATTAATCTTGGGTAATAGCGCGGTTCTTTCGCTATTACCCATGTCTTGTTCGATAAAATATTATGCTTGATGCCAGGACCTCCGGAGGCTGCCGGAGGTATTTCACCCTGATGATGCGCGAATGGACGCGAAAGCTCGGACGACAAAGCTCCACACGCGGCGGCTCCTGAAAGAGGCAACTGGAAATTCTCCACGCTGCAAAAACCTACGCTCAACTCCTATTGTCCAAATTATTTCTCGAAACCCTCAAATACTACGAAACGCAATTTGTATTTCTCCGTTCTTCTATCTTTGAGTGGCCTAAGAGCCAAAATCATTTCTCTTTACCCCTTGCTTGTTCTGAATCCGAAATGAACCTCACTGAGGAACTCTTCAGCTTTTTGTTGTTTTATCTAATTGCGCTCATATTATCCTATATTGTGCTCATTGCTGGACATCGAGCGTTGAGATAACTTGGTCTTCTGCAAATCTGATAGACTTCCAGACTTAATCCACTCTCACCTATCTTCACTCCTGCATCTAGCTTTTCTTACGCTACCCGCATTATTTCTTCAGCATATAAAAGTTAGGAAATATGGGTGACAGCGCGTAACCCTGCATCACTACAGCTCTTACTGCTGCCAATTGGATTCTCTTTCAGCTATAGTGGCCTGTGCGGTGGGTCCTAGATATACGTTTTGAATGAGCCCTTAATGCTTCCTGACGAACGACTCCGAGCTTTAGCGCATAATTAACTTTCCCTAATTTAAGTTGTCGTCTTCTTGTAGTCAATAAAACAAACACATCTGGTTTTTATTACGCATTTTCATTAATAATATTATCCTATAACACAGTAGTATTCAGAGTCGCCCTTTTCTTCCTAAAATTAAAGGAACTTCACCTAAGAAGCCATTCATCCTGTTCTCTGCCCCACTGTATACCTATATAACGACACCACGGCTACTTCGTCCGGGCAACAAATTAAGTTCATCGTACTATAATCTTATTTGAATAATACTTTTCCGGAACACAGAAGCTGGTGTTATCGTGTCCTCAAGCCAGACTACTTCATCATAGAGCATACGGATAATTCAGGAAAATATTTTTCGTCTGGATTCTTTTCTTGTATCTTCAGCGGTTCAACCATGAATATCGTCTATTCTTACAGCCCTTTTTGTCTTCATATTCTGCTGAGCTCTTTCCATCTCACAATCATATTACTTGATTTGTAGAGTATCCGTAAATACGTAACATTTTCTTACCCGCCAATATCCAGAAGTCGTCATCTCTGTTGTAAAGTTCCTCACGTTTTTTCTCCATCTATTACATTGTCTCCATTTTCCGTTTCCACTAGTACTTCTTCTGCCTTTCATTATAACTTTGTTTATTAATGCAACCTGAAATAATGTCCTTTTTGGCATATAGCGCATCAATTTCTCTTTCTTGCAATGATATTTAAATTTCGACGCACTCTCTTCTCCGCCATGCTCCCATTGCCCTTTTAGTTTCTATGTCGGATTTTTGTTTACTTTCTTGAACATTTTTACGTAGATATATATTTTTTCTCCCTCTACCTTTCAACTAATTTCTTCAGAGATCCACGGCATCCTCACAGGTCATACCAATCATATTGCTTTTTCTGTCGCTTCCTTCATCCCCGTTTCTAACTCTCTTCACTATGTATTTATCGACTTTAATGTGTTTTCATACCCAGGGATTTACGTCAGCTAATATCAGAGAGTTGTTCGTTTCAACCTTATCTGTTTCTTGGTCATACTGAGATGTGGGTGTGAAAAAAGAACGGAGAAGGTAAGGTGGGTGGGAAGGAGTACATATGAGGAAGTGCTGGAAGGGCAGGGAGGGAGTTGATTTCAGCAAGTACGAGAAGATAGTGAGTGAATGGGATGGGTTTTTAAGACTGTGGTAGAGGGCGGAAGGTTGCGTAAAAGGAATAGATAGAAGAGAAGGGTTGGCAGTTTTGGTGAAAAGATAAGCGGTAAGAAGTACTAGGATATAAATAAAAACATATTTGAAAAATAAGATGATCCTAATTCACGAAAATGTTGCTAATTATGTAGCAAATGTCTTGTCCATCCAAATCTACCTTAAACGCTGTTTCACTACTAATAACAATTGCTCTTTTCATTCTAAAATAGAATTTCATCCCTTCCATGTTGTGGTTGGAATTTATTTCGGTAAAAGCTATTTGAATTGATGAAACTGGTGATAAAACTATATGTAATCAGTAAATGACCCAATTATTATCTCCTGGGTTCATTTGGCATCATTGGAATGTAAATAACTCTCTGTTGGTATTTAAACTCCAGCTTCGTCACAGAAAACTGTTACTTCTGCTGCATTTGACTGCTTTCTCACCGCATTTATTTCTTCTTCCGATCCAATTGTCATCCTACCTCGCTAACATCTCTCTCTGTTTTCATCAGCCACCATGTTCCAGTCAATCATTATAACTAAATGTTTTCTCACTGGTATGTTATACATTATTCCTCCGTGATTTTGTGCACGTAATCTACCGCATCTACCACATGGCTTCTGGAAGTCGACATGTATATTTGAGTAAAAGCTTAATTTGTCGGAAGTACTTTAGGCTTCACATTTAGTGCCATACTCAGAATCTCAACTACAGTCATGCATCTACTGTTCACTTCTTAAAATCGAGCGAGTTCAATTGGTGCACAGATTCTACATACAGAGGTGATATTGCTTCTCAGTGTGAAGCTGAGAAATATCTGTACACTACTTCAAACCATATCGAGGTGATTCTGCATACCACATGTTTTGAGATTGTAATAGAAACTTTATGATCTATGCAGTAGAAGTGAGACTCTCCTTGAGATGCTGAAGAGTCCTATCTCACATCTCCCATGCATTCACTATCCTTATGCCAAATTTTTTGTCCATTGAAAAGGCTACCCTTCGTTGACCTTTCTCCCTTCCAATAAAGTTATCCGGTAGTCGTCGCTTTTGTAATGCCTCCATCTAAACTCGCAAATATGTACCTTCCTTATCAGAACCTTCCCAAATCATTTCTTGTTCAGTGTTTGCTCAGAGGAACAGGTGATGTGTCTCTTCCTGCCATTCAACACATGTATCTGGCATCGATATCCCTACGTGTAGCAATTTCATATATCTCCTCTTAACCCTGACCTCAGGGTCATGAGATCTCTCAAATACTCCTCACCGTGACAAGGTTATGGTCCATGGTCAGGGAATCCCATGCCAGTATTCTTTCAATAAGTGATTGTTTTTCGGATAGCACTGCTTGAGTGTCTCTCTTCGAAATATAGTTTATGTTTCTCTCACTTTTAGACTCTTCGCCGCTTCCTTCTTGCCACCTGGTATCAATTCCCCTTTTCCCCAATTACTCATCATTCTTTACTCTTTTGCAGTCTCCGGAGCCCCGGTACTGGAATTCATTCATCTCATTTAGTTTCCTTCAAATTTCCCTTCTTATAAATTCCTTTCTTCCAACACAACCACATACAACACCTATTTTCTTCCTCTTCTTATATCATACTCTTTCCTTCTTCCCTCACACCTGAATTCAAATGGCAGTGAACTACAAGTATCCTCCTACCTCGAAACTAACCACCAAGACATGTATTCATTTGCTTCCCCTATTATTATTTCTTTTTCTCACATCTTTAATTGGAGTTTCGCCAATTTACTCTTTTTGTTAATTCCTCTTTTTGTGAATGTAATTATTTTCTTTCTGATGCTGCCACTAACCTTGTCGATCAAAAAATGCAAACAAGTGTGCAAAAAACCTGCTCAATCTACTAAAGTTAATTTTGTTTACCGTTCATATTTACTTAATGTTCATCCCATATCTCTCAGAGTAGTCCTTTATTGCACTTAAAAATTGCAGTAGAGCCTTTTGGATAAAATTCCAGATGTCGTTCAGTCAGCAGCAAATTTGATTGATAGTGCTTTTGTCAGGAGGGGCGCCCATTACTTTGCCCATTACTTCTTCTCCACCTCTTTGACTGTATATTTTGCTTGTAAGGTAAATAAGGAAAATATTTTTCGTGAGCCTTCTATCCCTCCAGTGAACTCCAAACTCCTCTGATTTCCCCGATGATATTGGTTAGACTACCCCAAGGTGAGTAAAAGGAAACTCACTCTACTCACTCACCTCACTTTACTCACCTTGAGACTACCCTACCACCATCATCAGCAATCCTGGGATTTGTTAAGCCCGTTTCCCACGATACTTGATCCAGTACAAGGTCTAGTATACTCGCTAGTATGCTAGCTTTCCAGTATCGTGTGAACAGAATCAATATACTGGCTGGCAAGCATGCTAGCTGGTATACTCGCTGAGCTACTAGATTTCATACTTGATGCGGTAATAGATTTCCAGTTGGACCTATTAGCCCAGTAGCAATCGACCAATCACGTCACGTACAGACGCTGTGCGAACTTCTCTTTTTTTAATTAGTATGGAATCATATGGAATAACCAATTCATAGCCAGCACAAGGTCGATGATCGTGTGAAACCTCCCAGGACGGTTCCAATCATACTAGATTCCGTCCTCAATATCAAGTAGCGGCTAGCACACTACGTCTTGTGCTGGATATCGTGTGAAACGGGCTTTAGACGCAATTCCGCTGAAATTCCGCTCTCCGCTGAATTCTTCTATCAGCTAATCTCTTCATATTTACGTATTTCTTCTCTTTCACATCCTTCATCACTTGTTCTATATATCGCGTACGAGGCTTTCTTTGCAGTTCTTCTCATCCACTTGTCCTTCACGAATGTCTTCATCAGTCCATCATGTATCATGCTTTGGCCAAATAAGTTCTCCTTTTTCTTCTTAGGGTTTTCATAAGACTTCTCTTTTCTCCCACTCTTCTTAGGACGACATTGCTTACTCGGTCGATCTATTCAGTCTTCATCATTCTTCTGTAGCACCATATTTCGAATGGTTCCACCCTGACTTCTCCACTACTGTCATCGTCCATGCCTCACTGACATAAAGAAACATGCTCCAGATGTAAGTTCTAATGAATTGTTTCCTTACTTCTACGCTTGTATTTCCAGCTGTAAGAAAATTCTTCTTATAGTAGAGTGCCCTTTTTGCCTGGGTTACTAACTATTTCTTTCTTGATTCGTCCGTCGTTGGTTATTCGGCTTCCCAAGTGACAGAACTCTTTCACCTCTTCCAGTTTTTGTTTTCCTAGTTTAGCGTTGGTTTTGGCCTCTTCTCTCCTGTTGCATACATATGTCTTAGTCTTCTTCTTTTTGATCTTCAACTGATACCTGGTCATTGTCCTTTCCTTGGTTATTAGAATGTTATTCAGATCCCTCTCTGTCACTGCTATTAGCGCTATGTCATCGGCAATTTTTACCATGCTAATTTTTTCTCTGTAAGCATTCACTCCAGAAGACTACTCATTGACTTCATTGAAGGCTCTCTCGATGTAAACATTATAAATTACGGTAGACAGTGCTCAGCGTTGTCACACTTATTTCCTTATTTCTGCTTTTTACAGCTGGGTCCAGAATTAATTACTACTACTTGGTTTTTATTCAAACTCTGGATAATTCGTCGGTCATTACAGAACACTCCGATTCCTTTCAGAATTCCAAGCATTGATTTCCAATCCACGTTGTCAAAAGCCCTCTGAAGATCCACAAATTCCATAAACCATAATGTTTGATACATGTGTCGCCAGGTTTATGGTCCTAAAATTTTAACAGTTCACTACTCTCTTCTTTTTGGGAATAGGAATGATGATATTTTATCGAAGTCCTTTGGTATTTCTCCTGTTGAGTTCATGTCGCAGATGGTTTTGTTAAGATGGGTTAATGTCTTCTCTCATGATTTTTAATTAGCTCTGCAGTAATATCATCAATTCCAGATGCCTTATTCATCCGAGGGTCCTTCACTGCTGCGTCAATTGCTGATCTTAATATTGATGTACCATATCATCCTTTCCGAATTCGCTTTCCTTTTCGATCACTATGCTGAGATTGTTTCCGTTGTATAATTTTTCCAGTATTCTCTCAATCTCTTCACTTTGTATTTATTTTCAATCAAATGTTCTCCATTCTTGTCCCTAATGGCATTGCATATTGCGCCCCGTTCATTGGAGTGGTTTCTCACTATCCTTTAGGCAGCTCCACCTTTCCAAGGGTAAAGTATTTTTGTACACCCTTGTATAGATCCTTCATCCACATTTCTCTGGCTTTCCTCGCTCTGCAACTTATTTTATTCCTTATTCGATTGTGACGAAGCTTCCCTCTTCAGTTTTCGTATCCTTGTACTTTCTTCTTTCTTCAAAGGTCTAAGACTTCTTCCATGATCCATGGTTTCTTGTAGCACACATCAAATATTTTCCCAACCCTCTTCCACTGATTTCTCAGTCAGGCCCTCTCCTATGTTGTTTTCCACTGCTTTTTGAAATGCCAGCTGATGTTGAGTCTTTGTTAGTTTTTCTACATGCCATATGTTTTTCACTGTTTTCTTCAATTTCTTCAATTTTAGGTGGCATTTCATCATCACTATATTATGGTCACTGTCGATGTCTGCCCCAGGATAGCTTTCGCATTCCTTCACCTGATTCCTAAATTTCTGCTTCATTAAAATATAATCTAGTAGAAATCTCCCTCAGTCTCCTTGCATTTTCTATGTGTACCTTCCTCGATTGTGATTTTTAAAGAATGTGCTGGCAACCACTAACTTATACTGTGTGCAGAACTTCAGCAGTCTTTCTTCCCTTTTGTTTCGGTTTCCCAGTCCATATTATTAAGTTATTCTTCCATCTTAACCTTCAGCATTCCAGTCTACTAAAATAATTGTTTTTCTTCTCCTCTTAGCTGTTTTATTACTTTCGTGATATTTTCGTAGACGTCTTCCTCTTCTTCATCTTCATAGTCTGTCGTAGGCATGTAAACCAGTGCCACTACGGTATCTACAGGTTTGGTCTCTATATTCATCAATATTATCCTTTCATTATACTGCTGGAAGCTCTTCACATGCATTCCGGCGCTCTTTCTGAGACCAGACTACCTAGGCAATAATATTACTGGAATGCTAAAAACAATCCAATGGGTCATTTCAATATCCCACCTCCCTACATTGCTTTGTATCACTCCTAACCTCAATCACTATAATGAACGAAAGCTGTTCTTTTATGAAGGAATCCTGTATTCTCAAATAATCCATTATGTACTCCCAGGACTTTATCCACCGCTAGAGTAATTACGCACATTATTCCCGTTCTTATTGAAATGCCTTTTTAAAACCCATTATCATCCCAAATCCTTCGCAGATATGTAAATTTATGCTTCACCACCTGCTTTAAAAAATGTTCCCACAGTTAATATTTTCCAATAACTTGAATGATTTTATCAGCTTATTTTATATCCCCATACTTCTCATAATGATCCCGTGACTTGGTGAACAATTATTACCGAGCCTCGACTGGCTGGTCAACTCCCGTTCATCAGAAAATCAATCGGGCCAAATAAACTTTCCGCAAACTTATCTCCCACATCTAGCTCCATGAATGCCTTCCTCAGTATTTCTTCCTCAAATTGGCGGAGTATTGTGGCCATAAGGTGAAACCTTGCTTTACTCCTACACATACAGCTTCTGAGTCCACATCCATTACCGTTACTTTCGTGTTTCGTCCTTCAAGCCGTGCGTAAGTTTTCATTCAGAGGCCTCTATCTTGTTTCCACTTATTTCAACAAACACACATTTTCATTGACTTCATCTGGACTTATCCTACCTAAAATTGTCTCTAAACAAGTACATTTTATGCTCTTGTATATTGTTTGACCCCTTTCTCTACAGGTCAAAAACGGACCACGGACCTCGTGGCGTCCCCGGTAACGGCTTCGGTCGGCTAATGGTAGCCGTCTGCTTGGGGGGTTAAGCACCCCACTCGCAGTTTTACTGGTTCCTAGAGAGAGTACCAGGAAAACCACCCATAACCAGCTAGTTCTCCTAGTTCTCGGATGAGGGCCCTAGTAGAGGTGGGTGTGGCAAATCTATTCCATCTAAGAAGGGAGCTCGCATGGAGTGGACAGAGACCCAGAGGGGAGACCTTCTAGCTTGCCATGCTGCCAGTGAGCCAAGTCGCAGGGGATACATGGTGAGCATGCACCCTTTGTGGTGTGAGATGCATCCTGAATATAACCATCTGTCGCAGCAGAATCTGCGCTACTACGCCAATCACCTACGCAAGAAAATGACACCCCAACCGCAAGGTCAGAGTATTACACCACCGGCCAAGGTTCTATCTCCTACATAGGCAGATGAACCTCCTACTGCCGGGGCTTCCGCCGATCTTTCGGTGAAGGGAGACGAGCCGAAGGCCGATTCTGATCTACTCAAGCGGTTGGAAATCACGATAAACTACGATGAGACGACTACCAGGCAGAGAAATATTCATCATAAAATTTCTCTGCGGGACCAACAGCTGTCCCAGTTGAATGGCATCGTACATATGATCCTGACGGAAACCACCAGCATCTGGGAAATAGACTGCGTGGTATATGCCGCCGCCACACTGTTGGCCTCTCCCCGAGTGTCTGCCACTTGGGAGACTAAAGCAGCAAATAGGCTAAATGCTAAAATCACACTGGCAAGACAGCAGATGTCGAGATTTCAGTGCGTGATAGATTACATTTCCTCCGGTCGGGCCTTTACGCCGAAGATCAAGCGCATTGCGCGTGCAATCCGGAAAGACGACCACACAAGAGCAAAGAGTGCTGCTCAACTGAACAAAAGAGTGCTGCTTATCCTTAAGCAGCACGAGGTTGATAGAGTGCGGGCACTTAAAACAGCACGGAGAAAGTTGGTCAAGAGGACCAACGCCAGGAAAAGAACTCCACCCTCTCCTTTCACCCGTCCCGTCTCTTCCGACCCCCACCACCTGTTGTCCAAACACCACCAACTGTCCCGGAGGTGGAATGTTTCTGGAAGGACATCTACGAGACCAGGAAGCCTTTCAACGAAGGTACTCCAGCTATTGCCCGCTTTAAAGACTTTTGTGACCGCCACCTAGCGGATATGGATCGTCCCATCTCAGACACGGAAAGTGATGTGAAGAAGGCCTTCTCTGGCAAGAAGAACTTCACTGCTCCAGGAATGGACGCAGTGAATAACTTCTGGTGGAAAAAGTTCTCTTCCACGCACAAACACCTTGCCTGAATCTTCACATCCTTCCTGTCAGGGACGGAGCCAATTCCATCCTGGCTGACTGAGGGGCGAATGGTTTTAATGCCGAAAAAGGGAGACTTGTCCGATCCGAAGTACTACCGCCCTATAACCTGTCTCAACACTGTACATAAGGCGTTCACTTCCATCTTGAACGACCTTATCCTCCGCCACGTCCAACCGGAATGGGAGGAAGTGTACGGTCAGAGGGGCTCGAAGAAAGGCATCGCGGGATGCAAGGACAACCTGCTCATTGATAGGTTTGTGAGCCAGGATGCTTGTCAATACAAGCGTAACCTGTCAATGGGCTGAGTGGACTATAAGAAGGCTTTTGATACCACCTCTCATGAGCTGATTATAGCCATGCTGAGGGACATGAAAGTCCACCCAGAGGTTGTGTCCTGCATCGAACGCCTGTTACCACTGTGGAAGACGCGCTTCGCCATACCATCTGACAAGGAGACCGTCTACACGGATTTGGTAACATATCACCATGGTGTTTTTCAAGTCGATAGCCTTAGTCCCCCTCCTGTTCAGTTTATCTCTCCTCCCACTGTCCGTTCAGTTGAGACGAGGAAGGGGATATATGTGCGGTGTCCCGTCAAAAATGGAGCATAAGGTCACCCATCTTTTCTGTATGGATGACCTGAAACTTTATGCTTCAAGCGCGAAAGACCTGCGCCTGGCGTTGGACACCATACGCAGATACAGTGAGGATATAGGGATGGAATTCGGATTGGACTAGTGCGCAACCATCCATCTGGCGAAAGGAAAGATTTCGGAAAACCAGGAAGACGTGCAGCTCGTTGACGGAAACGCTATTCGTCATCTTGATGATGACGAAGCGTATGAATACCTCTGCGTCCCCCAGCGCCGGATGCAGAAGGTGACAGCAGTGAAGGAAAGGCTTACAGTGAAATACAGGCAGACTCTCAGGCGAATCTGGAGCTCTAATCTGTCTGGCAAGAACAAGGTTCTTGCGACCAACACTTCTGCGGTTCCAACACTGCTCCACACGTACGGTTGCATCAAACGGAATGTCAACGAGCTGCAAAACCACGACAGGGGCACGAGGAAAATGATGACCATGTATCGTAGTCTTCATCCGAAGTCTTCCGTCGCTAGATTGTATCTCCCGAGAAGGCTAGGTGGTAGAGGGCTGATAAGCCTGGAGTGCCTTCATGACAGAATAGTCCTCAATACGTCTTGCCGCGTGTTCCACAGCACGGAACCCCTTATGCTGCTCGTAAAGAAACACGAGAGTGTCGGCAAAGGGGCGTTCCTATTCCAGGCGGGGAAAAGGGCAGCAGACGGCCTCGGTTTGGACTTGGGACCTTACTTCCGGCGGAGAAGCGTGCGACAAATCAATCTTGTCGCTGAAGGTGGATGTGTTAGAGCTCGAAATAAAGAATGCGGAGCAAAAGATCCTGCTCCGCAAGCATACCGAGAATCCCATGCATGGAAGTTTCTATCGAAACTTGGAAACGCATGGGCTATCGATGAGCTCACGTTCGCCTTCCTGCGCTCCGAGGTCCGAAGGTCTGAGGTCCGAAACCGAGGGATTCGTACTCGCGTGCCAAGATGGTGTCATCAACACCCTAGTGTACCGTCACCTCATCTTTGGGGCAAACGTGACGGACACGAGATGCAGAGCGTACCGAAAGCAGCCGGAGACTTTAGGTCATCTACTCTCCGGTTGCAGCTTTTATGCGAAGAACGCATGTATAAACCGGCACAACTCTGCTCTACGGGTGTTGTATTACCATCTAAGAAACCATTACGGTATAGACGCCTGCCTTACGTCCCTGGAGACATCGAGTCCGTCGTGGAGAACGATAGGTGTAAGATCTGGTGGAATTATTCCTTCTCTACCACCAGGCAGTTGGAGGCGACGACGCCCGATATCGTTCTCCTCCACAATCTCTCGCATGCCATGTTGCGCATGTTATTTCTCGCATGCCATCTTCTTAGCTGTTGTTCGTGCCATATTTAATTATTGTTTGACATATTTAATTAATTTATATCTGATCGGTAACAACCATATCTTCTTGGCTGTTGTTAATGCAACAATTAACATATCTATATCAGTTCTTTTTATACATGGGATCGTCTAAAAACAATATAGGTACCACTTCTTAGGACACCCTAATTTCCAGTTTTTCGTCGTTCCAGTAGAAAGAAAGTCATTAATCACTTGAGCCGAGTTATCTTGTTTTCTTTTTAGCCAACTGCATTGTCTACTCTTATCATCTTATGTTCATCTTCATCTCGATTTTTCGATCAATTACTGTAATCGATCTATTTTGTGTCGAAGCTAAACATTTATTTTATAATGACCAAATATTTCCATTCATTTTCTTTTCCCAGCCATTGACAGATCAGATATCCCATACCCCACATTTATGCAATTACTTTAAAATACACACATTGTTCAACTTGCTTTTTATACCATTCCAGTTACATAAGAGCGAATTCAATTGAGAGAAGTCATTTCCTCCCCCTGCCACATACTTTCATGTGTGTTCTTGTCCCTTAATGTTGGTCTTATCGGTACACATCATCTCTCATTTTAACAACCATCATTGCTCTAGCACACTTGACTTTCTCCTACCAGTAAGGTGTGAATTCTCTTGAACTATCTCCATTTTTGCTATATTCTTGTTATCCCAACAGATTATGTTCCTTGCAGATTTTCTCATATTTTCAGAATTTATGGATTCTGCACTAAAAGACTTCAGTTTAACCATTATAGAAATTGGAAGTGATGGCAGGGGATGAGAAGGATGTCCTGTGCGGGTCTGGGAGTCCCTACCTAGAGATTCTCCTTCCTCTCCTTCAAGAACACACCCCTGAGGGTGTGTATTTGAAACCATTGGGTATATCTCTGATGGGTAAACAAGAAGTCAGGTGGTACAAGCACAAGTGGTTCGTAAATTTGGTGTTTGAATCGCTCGTTATGATCTTGCCAATTGTTTTTACACAAGTTTTTATCATTCGTCATGGGCATAGAGCCCCAGGATGAGAAAAACTCAAGTGAAAGCAATGAGTGAGATTGTAATGAGTGATTTAAATAGCAAAATTTTCGACCCATTCTGTTTGTGCAATGTGACCTCTTGGTTACCAATTAGAGATAATTCCAACGGCTTCAAACACAACCACCCTAGTCTGCCATAAGTGTGGTACCTGGACCGGGAGCCCAGCTGCTGGACCTTGCTTAGCTGCTCTTGTCATCACCGTTCTTCAAGGGCTGCACTCCCTCAAATGCAGAGGACATAGGGAGTCTGCAGTGTCTGGAATCTTTGTCTCGATGCTCGGCAGCACCTAGTGTGTTGCAGGGCGTTAGGACTTTGACTCCAGACACGGCATACTCCCTATGCCCTCCGCATTTGAGGGAGTGCAGCCCTTTGATAAAACTGATGTACTCATTGCAACTCAATAAATTTTTGAAAGACCCTACCCAGATTTTATTTATCAAAGTCTCGACGCTGAACAGAGACTAATTATTTTTTGCGTTGGAATTTTTCCTACCATTGTGAAGGCTACTTGTTATAATGGTATGCTTGAATCTGTTAGTATTTTGCAAGATTGAGCATTGACATGCTATCTAGGCACTTAAAAGTTGCTATATCTCATTTTATCTTCTGACCAAACAAGGTTAGTGCTCATCTTCAATATTCTCTGTTCTATGGTATTCCCAACTCATCAAATGATATTTTTTTTTGTTTATAATATTCGCCAATGAGTACTATGATAAAAGTGCATCTAGTGGTCCAGACACACGAAACCAGTTTTTCTTCAACTGACTTTCGTCCCTGGCACATCTAGTCATTTGAAGAAGTCGATACAAAGAGGTTCCACTTAAAAATTTTCATAATAATTATTTTATGAATATTTTTATGTGTTCATTTGCAAATTGTTATTCCATGAATTAATAATTTGGAAAAAATTCATATTTTCTTACAGCTTTATTATTATTGCGTGTGTAACATATTTGATCAACTGCTCACGGCCTATATTTCCCTCATATTTCAATAATGGGGCATCTCTGTAGGGAAAAATTATCATCCTTTTTGTGTACTCTTATCTCCTTTTTACTTTTCCCCTACTATTTTTTTTATTTTCATTGTTGGTCTGCACTTCCATTAAACTTACCCCCTCCGCATCTACATATCAGAAACTGTGTCCATTTTTGTCTTTTATCATTGATGTTTTTTCATGAAAGTCAGTTTTTGTGCAATAAAATACCTATCTCTATCAGATTCTACAGTAGTTTTTTTCTTGACACATCTGCTGTATTCTATTATTGGGGTTCATCCATGCATGCTGTAAAGATCATCAAATTACGGAAAAGATTATGACGAAAAAGTCATACTGTTCCCCATCCAGACCAATCTTTGCAAATCTAAACATTCTTCCTTTCCCCTGTGTATACATCATTTTCTCAGTGGTATATGTTTGACAAAACCTGTCCAAATTCTCCATAAATGCTGACTTCCATCAATATGAGACTCTAAGATCAAAATACCTCCATCAAGGTAGAGTTAGGACTAGTGAACCCAGCTCTGGCCCTAAAGAAATGGGCATCAAACTTTTTAACAAGCTACCCAATCGGATAAAAAACATTAAATCTTTGTGTGCTTTTAAACATAATGTTCAAAGTTTTCTTCGGGAGAAAATGTTCTACTCTGTTAACGAATATTCATATGACTAATCAAACTGAGTGATTATCAGCTTTGTGCTCCTTATACTTAATTTGACATTCATTATTTTTTGCTTTGTTTTTTCATTGCTTCTGTATTTTTATTGTACATACATTTCTTAACATGTCTTATATCATGTAAAAATGTGATATTTGGACAAATAAACTATAATTGTTATTATAATTATTAACTGTAGTGCTCACCTGACAGTTGATAGAACTGTCACCTTACAGCCGACAGTTCTATCTGCTGGGCGATTCTCCTCTGATCTTTGCTGTAGCTGTACCCTTATTCATATAACATGTGTTCTTTTCTGTTTTACAGCAGGTTCACCTGCTTCATGTTGACCTCATCTCCATCTAAAGGCTCCATTGTTCTTTTTATTATTATTACAACTGATAGTGTCCTTTGCCATGTTAATGGCTAGTAATCATGGTACCTTATGGCATGGAAGGTGACGTAACTTTTCTTTCATCTCATAACTTTCCCCAATGTTTATTACTATGTAATGTATAATTTATGAAATCGTTGTTTTTTCCTCTCACTTTTCTTATCAGGAGTAGAGTAAGTTTAGTTTTCTACCAGTGAAGGTAGGTCTAAATGGACATTAATTATTCCAATGATGACTGCATTTCATACCATATTTTCAATCATTCCATTTCGATAATCATAATCCCTTTTCTGTACTTATAATGACATTGTTGCCTATATTCGTAGAATAATGAGGGGACCATATGTTCATAGAAGTTGCAGATACAGAATTTCCTTCTCTTTCCTTCCTCATTACAGGCGAATGCCCAATTGCTGTTCCTTGCCATTGCCAAGGTGCTTGCTTGGCATGAATACTTTGGTGGTAGTCATCGTAGTCAGTAACTAATAATGTGCAATTGTATGATTTTTTGTATTTTTTAATGATACCAAGAATATAATATTATGAATAATTTTGCATTGGTTTCCGTTGGCTGTATATATGGATCTTAATTTTGCAACTATTAGATGGGCAAATGTTATTAAAATACTTTTGGTCTAAGGCTCATATTTTTGCTTTTTCATCCCTCAGGTCCATGCTGATCAGCTGTTGATCCTGTTTTGATGTGGGAACTTTGGCACCAGCAGGGTGTTGTGTGAGGAAGGCCGAGATTAGGGAACTTTGTTCTTCATTGTGTTGTTGAGTAATTTTTTTCTATTCTCAAATTAGAAACCATTTTACAGCATTTAAGGTAAATTTGACAGGAGGAATACTGTGGTATAGCCAACTAGGTGGCACATCCATTTGGAAAGTGAATGTGGTAAAGTGCTGTGGTGTAATGGAGGAAACATTATGCTGGAAATTTAGTTGCTCCTGATCATCAATTACTTGAACGATTAGTTGGTTGGTTGGTTATTCAGGGGAGGCGACCGACAGCTGAGGTCATTTGCGCCATTTAGGATAGGTGGGTGATTGGGTAATGGTAGGAGTTTTCAGGAAACAGAAGAAGGGTGGAGAGAAACCCAGCATCGGCATTAGCCTACTCTTAACGAAAGGTGCCAAGGGGACCATGGCTTAATGTCCCATCTGATGGATGGAGTACTGAGCTTGAAATGCCCTCCACTAGGCACACAAGTGGGGACCAGTTTTCCACTGAAAAATCCGCCCCTGCCAGGAATCAAACCCGGGCACTCGGGATGGGAGGTCAGTACTCTAGCCACCACACCAACCCGATCCCCTTTTACTTGAATAAATATGGTTTTAAAAGTTATTCTCAACTTCAGGATTCCCCTTGGTTTTCCCATCTCATGTAACTTAATACCAACGAATTCTCTTTGCCATTTCATGCTTAGTATTATTCCCTGTTCTTAGCATTGTTGTAATTTTCCATGCCCCAATTGTTAGTGTTTTATTTCTCTGTCTGATTTCTTCACCTCTGTCATTGATGTTGCCACCCTTTCCATGCCAATGTTTTCATTAGAAGACATCCTTAGTCCTTGCTTCCCCTGATGTCGGGTTTGAGACCCAACCACATTTCTGACTGGGCCGCGTAGTTGCCAGGATTCAAATCTTTTATACTTAAGGAGTTATGTTCTTGGGAGGGTTTAATTGATTTGTTTTCCCATTGCTTGCCTCAATAGTGTGTTAAAGTGACAAGACCAGGATCAGATACAATATCACAGCTGCCTCACTGAGGAACAGACACTGCAAGTATGGTATTTGGACTTCCTTTCACCGGGCTCTTACCCTTGGAACTATCTGGCATGGGTGACCCTAACAGGAGCAACATTCAATGCACTCGCACATCATTTACAATTTATAATGAGATTAAGTGAAAACTATGCCTTTCCATCAAACCCTTTAATTCAAGGAACTTCGCCAGAATGATTTCTTGCTCTTTCATGTTGACAATTTTGTTTTTGAAATGCCACAGATTTTGCACCAATCTATTAAGGGGTACATATCTAAATAAACTACTCAATACTATTTACCAGGTTAGTATTATTCGGCTAAATGATATTTCATGGAGCTCATTCCAAGGGCTTTCATGAGACCTTCGCTTGCTTGAAAATGAAAGTTAAGGGGCAGGCTCGTCACATTTTTACACATTTGAGGATTCCCCATAACGACAGTCATCTTTGTATCACTCAAGACTTAATGTCTTTCTTACCTAAGAAGTTTATTAGTTAGGAGACTGCTCAGTTACCTTAGTCCCAATTAATTGCAGTTCATGAAAACCATGTGATAAGTGTTGTATCATGTAGAGTCAGAATTTTCCAGTTCTTTTATTAAAGTTAGGGGATGGCAAGAGCCAAAACCAGTTATGTTATCAATACCAGAGCAGAACAATACCTAAAGATATCTTTTCATGAAGATATTCAAAGGTTCAAAAAATAGGTATCGCAGCTAATTCTTGAATCTAGAATGGCCATTTCATTCTGAAAAATCATACGAACTTACTTTTCACATTACTCCCAGATCAAATAGTTTTGCATTTGGTAAAAGTATTTAAGTGAAAGATTCTGCGGGGTTCAAAAGGTGAATATTTTATTGATTTTTACCTAATTCCAAAGCTTTCAAAATTGTTGTCTATTGAGACACAAGGAAGTGATAAAAAAATTTAATGAAGTCTTATCAAAAATAAGAGTAGCAAGATGAAAAAAATTGTAACGTTATAGTTATAGGTCAAATATACAATAGAAGGTTTAAATATATGCAACCGAGCGACAAGTACCTGGTTTAAGTAGGCTATATCTGTACTAGATAATAAGAATAAAATTTACTCTAATTGGAATAATTTTTAATTAATTTTTTCATAAAATTGAAAGGAATCTTCAACATTTTATTTATCTGAAGATAAATGACTAAGGATGTTAGAAAGGAATTTAGCACATTCGTAAGTAGGGCTCTTACTAAGTAAAACTTAATACTGGTCTTAAAGTATTATCTGCTTATTGATTATAACTAACCCGTAGAGTTTTGGTGGAGTGCTATTGATTGTGGATGGATATCATTTTGTAAAATTGATTTTATTTTCTTTGCAAAGTTTTATGACTAGAGAATTTACTCTGGTTTGAAGCGATGTCGTTAAATTTTTGTTTTTAGGAATTTCACCATAAATTTCCATATCCTTCAGTAGTTCGTCAATTTTCCGGTCATATTATTGTTTATACATAACTGCTGTCTTGTTTGATTTATCTGTTACTATTTTAGAACAGTTTAACCATTTCCATCCTAAATTACAATTTTCAATAGAATACAAAAAGAATAATAAACTCCATTTCCTGGATATGATGACTAAAAGGAATTTCGATGGTTCATTAAAACTAGATTGATGGAAAAAATCACAGAAAACAGATAGGTATATCTATACCTAAATTTCCAATCCCACCACCCTATGAAACATAAATTAAATACAGCTGATGCAATAAAATTCAAAGCCCTTAATGTAAGTCATAGGGTTTTCCAAGAAAAAAATTTAAAAATTGTAGAAGGAATTTTAGAGAAAAACAATTTTCCCAAAAAACATTCAATGGATTGAATACTATATTAATTGGGATGTAACATGGTAGAGAAAGCAAAATGTTTTATTGGAAAGCTGTGGGAAAAGTGTTTAATTCTTTCCCAATTAGGTTCAGTTCTCCATTGTTCAAGGGAACTCATTATTTCAAGTGTTGTAGGTTGTAGTGGACTTGTAAAATGAAATTATACTGCATATGCATATGTAGTGTAAAATATTGTAGTGAGGATGATTCATGGCCTGCTGAGATATCAAATCTGAGATGGTTGCAATGGTTTGAGGTGAAAACTGTGGGAGAAAAAGATTAAACGATAAATTGAATATTGATAGAGCTCATTGGAATGCATGACGGCTGAAACAGTTATGATATTCTGGATGCAAATTACGTTCTTGGGTAAGACTGATGGAAAAATATTTTGATTTCAGGTGTTGCTGAGCATAGGAGATCGGCAGCAAAAGGCTGGATTTTAGTCCTGATTTGGTTACAAAAACATCAGCAGCAGATTTTGTTGTTGATGTAATGAAAGCAATTATGAAATTGATATTATCAATGATGCATGTGAAACCCTTGGTATTGTAGTGATAAAAGTTGATTGGAATTGTAATATTTTGAAATGGAAATAAAAAGTAAATAGCAGTGGTGTTGTGTTAACATTTAATGTTTACCCTTGCCGTGCAAGTGTGTAATATTCGGAGGTAAAGCTGCGAATGAAGGTAGAATTATGTTGTTGAATGATGGAATTCCTTCACAAATCCATCATTTATTTTGCAGCACTCAAAAAGGGTAATAATGGCACGATTGGTGATAATAATATGAATAAGGTATGAATTTGTAGAGTAATATTTGGGAAGAAAATTAAAGGATGGGGGCACCTGGCGGTGCATGGTAGAAGTCGGCCGTGACTGTGTTCCCTGTAGCGTAACGCAGCGTTACAGGAGGGGGGCACGAGTAGGTTAATAAGTATTGATGTTGGGGAACAAGTATGAATGATAATGCAATTAATTGTAATGGTATGGTGGGGTAAAATAAGAGGATTGTAACGGAAGAAACTCCGATTGGATTCAGCCATAATTAAGTGAGTAAATGAGGAAAGTAAATAATCAGTAATCAATATGTAGAAAGAGGAAGACATGAAGTAGAGGGAGCTTGTTCCCGGGGGACTGGGGGTGGGGTTTTAAGGTGGACACTTTCATAACCCAAGTTTCTTACCTTACATTCTTAAATTCATTTCGAAGAAATGGTATAAGAAAGTAGTGTTTCTTTGGGTATTGAGACAATATTAGAGAGTGAAGAAATAACCGACATAGCCCCCCCCTCTGAGCAATTTTCCACCCCAAGGCAAGGGGGCGTCTCCCCTCCGGGAAACTCCCCCCGCCCATGAGGGACCCGCCATCAACCACGACTGGTCCCTCTGCAAAGGAGCCGTCATCTCCACGACAGACTCCCCCTCCCTTAAGTCCCCTCTCTCAAGCTAACCCACAGAGCGGAGAACCGCATACACCTACTATATGCCGAGTGAGCCACGCCACCTCAAGAGGATCGGCTTCATGGATGCAAAGCCTCGCGGCGTCAATTACGACCAGCTACAAGGGTGGGCCATAGTGGCGGCCTCACCGGGCCAATAAAGGACATTGCAAAGGCAGTGAACCAATCATGCTCTGTCGGCAATCGAAAACTGCACGTCCGGCCTACTTCATTACTATTTACGCAATACCTGATCGTGAGAGCTCATTTTAAATATTCATAACACCTGCTCCTTGATATAACAATGGTTTTTGAACGTTTTGTTTGTTAACTGACTTTTTGTTCTTTTCCATTCATACTTTATTGACCACCAAAACATTATAAATTATCCCCTATGAATGACATAAACTGTTCAGGAGTAAACTTTCTTGCCATTGCCATCTATTGCTGAACTTTGAATTTACTTTCCTACATACTTGCCCCCTCTCGGTGAAACAAGCGCCGGGATTTTCGAAGCCGTCACTACGCTAATGATAGTCAACATTTAGTCAATACGTTCCTTCATATGCAAACAATATCGATAATTAAGGTACCGTTTTAAGGAGTAAGATCTCCGCTTCTGGAAAATCCTTAATTTACAGTTGCACTATGTGTTATTTGTGTGAAAATCGAAGTTGAAATTATTTGTTAAGTTTTTTCGCGGGAGCATTGTTGGTTGCATATACACCAGGATGACCAGGAACCTTTAAAGGGACGCACCGTAGTTATAATAATAAGTTCTCCGCCTATATTATTTTTGAAAGACTTTCCTCCGTAGTCGTAAATATACAAAAATTGATTTGATGAATTTTGTTTTGTTAACTACGTTATTGCCATAAATGTGCACAGGTAGTCGGCCTAATCATAGTATCTACCAGGAATCCAGGAAGAAATTGGTGTGTATTGTAGCATTCCAATAGCATAGCAATATTACAATAGCAAATGGTATTATAACATATATTATTTAACATTCTTCAGTTCTATTTTTTCATTAATATTAACGACAAGGGTGGAAAGCCTTTCATAAGGAAATGTAATAAGTATAGGCTTGAGAGTATCCCTGAAATAACCAATGTATTTATCCCGGAAAAGTATCCTTGTTTATAGGCAACTAACAGTACTCCCGCGAAAAAAAATATCCTTCAACTTCGATTTCACACAAATAATATACAGTGCAACTGTAAATTAAGGATTTGACAGAAGCGGAGAGCTTACTCCTTAAAACGTTACCTTAGTTATCGATATGATATTGTTTGCGTATGAAGGAACGTATTGACTAAATTTTGACTATCGTTAGCGTAGTGACGGCTTCGAAAATCACGGCGCCTGTTTCACCGAGAGGGGGCAGGCATGTAGGAAAGTAAATTCCAAGTTCAGCAATAGATGGCAATGGCAAGAAAGTTAATTCCTGAACAGCTTATGTTATTCATAGGAATAGTTTATAATAAATTAGGGACCAACCTGAGTGTTTAACTAGTGAGTGAGTGACAAAAAATTTGGAGTAGGTATATTTTTTCATAGCAAGCTGAATGAAGAGAAATATCACCATTCCAAATCCAGGGATGCCTAAAAAATTACCACAAGTTCATAAAAAATGAACATACACCCTCCAAAAATTTTTTTCCCTGGCTGTTTAATTTAACCCATTACCGGCCAATGGCCCATTTTTGGGAAGCAGGTTACAATTGCAACAAAAGCGAGGTGTTTGGCACTTGGCCATTGATTCTATTCTCTGTGCTTATGAAATTGACCATTTAGTTAAGATCGGTCCTTCACAAGTGGGTGAAGATTTCTAATTTCCACGCGATCAACAGGAGAGAAATTTTTCAGCGGTGTACTACAACAGAAAGATGTGGAATGGTGAGGAAGTAAATTGCATGTGGAAATCGTATATTCAAAATATAAAAATATGGTATATTGTTTCTGTTGTCAACTCTTCAATTCAAAGTATAGGAAAGAATGGCCCTCTGATAGGACTAATGATTGGAGACGCTTGTCTCATAAACTTAAAGTTCATGATGCATCACCTGACCATATCCGGTCCCGGTCAAGGCGAATAATTTTTTTCTCTGTGGAATATTTGCTACAGTGCAATTTCAGCGGGTAACGCCGCTAAAGTTTTCACGGCTAGTACGTGATCTTTGAATTCGCTATAAGTAAGCACCTTAGTGTTTCAACGTCGACTTTAATCTCGTGGACGGTGGCGCCATGCGCACGACTTCGGCTGCTTTGTGGCATTGCTATATGTCTAGCAGTCCGTGAACATCTTGTTCCTTTAGAGCTCTAAAATATCCACAGGGAAAGAGGACGCCTTGGTAGCTCAACTGGTAGAGCACCTGGCACAATCATGGGATACGGGTTCGTGTCCCGGTCAAGGCCAATGATTTTTTCTGTGGAATATTTGCTATAGTGCAATTTCAGCTGGTAACGCCGCTAAAGTTTTCGCGGCTAGTACGTGATCCTTGAATTGTCTATCTTACTCTTTTTTTGCTAATATTTCTCGAGTGAGAAGTGGTCAAAAAAATTTGTCCAAAATAAAAAGTCCAAAGTGTAAACGATGAAAAAAATGACTCAAGTCCAAAAGGTAAACAAATGAAATATGCTAAGTCCAGAGGATAAACAAGGCATTGGCAGTTGACAATTATTTTTTGGAGCAGAAAAGCAAGGCATGAAAAAGAACTATTTCTAGAACGTAAGTAGTACATAAAAGTTTAGGTACACATAAGAAAATTCATGCAGCCACACTAACCAACTCTTTATTGGCATGGCTGCATGCAGTACATGATATTTATGGTGGTCAATGCAACTAGGTTCTCTTGAAGCATCACAAGCAGCTGGAATTCTAGAGGCTATCCTGTAGTTTCAGTGGTCCAAGCACTTGAGTGATACAGTCTTCCAATTTAATCAGCTGGAGAGTCAAGTTTCTTCAACCAATCCAGGAGCACAAATGTACTGCAAGTACAACAGCAAGCTGGCAGCATGAAGAAACCTCAGCAATGTCTGTCCAGGAAAACAGCAAGTATGGATGCAGAACACCTGAAAGATGAGATAGTTGAGAGTAAATATTGCTAAGGATGAAAAAGTAATTCAGGAAAAAATTCTTTAACAAAAATGTTCAGTTATCTCACATCCATGTTCCAAAACAGATATTTTAGCCTCAGTGCCATTGTAATGACATTCACAATCAAGGATGAAATATACTTCCAAGTCTGTATAAATTCCACAGAATAAGCTAACAAGTTTTGGAGGAATAATAACTAACCATGAACTTGCTGATTTAAAGTTTGTAACTAAACTATTAACAATTTGAAACCTATGGGAGCTTAAGTAGTGATAGTGATCACGTTACATGCATGAAACTATCCGAATACGTACCACCATGCGAGATATTTTCAATCTCTAGTTTCAAACATTTTCTCTGAACCTCAAAACTGTCTTAATTGATGCATTTCACATTAGCTGTACTTATTTACTAGTACATTGCCTGATGAGAGTGAAGGCAATATTCATTCCGCAAAAAAACGTTCAGAAAGCTCAATATTGAGCGATCTGGACAATTCTGGACAAGCCACTTTTTTTTGCTCGAAAATTGGCCAAAAAGTGCCTACTTATATGGCTTTGATAGAGCTATTTCTCTCATTTTTGCTCATATTTATCAAATTTTCTCAATGTTGAGTGAGAAGTGAGCAAAAATAATTTAAGTCCAAAGTGTAAACAATGAAAAAATGACTAGTCCAAAAGGTAAACGAAGGAAATTGGCTAAGTCCAGAGTATAAACAATGCATTGAGAGTTGACAAACTGTTTATTGCATATAGAAAAGCAAGTACAAGTCAATACAGTAAGCATGTATCAAAAAGCAAAGCATAAAAAAAGGACAAGTATTTTGTCTGATGAAATGCTAGCAACCATGCTAACCAACTATTTATTGGCATGGCTGCATGCAGTACAGGAGAATTATGGTGGGCAATGGAACAAAGTTCTCTTGATGTATCACAAGTTGCTAGAATTCCTCAGCCCATATTGTGGCTGTGGAGGTAAAAGCATTTGAGTGATGCCCTCTGCCAATTCTGCTGTGGTGTTTAAGGTCTTGTGAACTCCAGTTACCGCAGGTACAACAGCATCAAGTAGTGATAGTAAGTTGAAATATCTGCTAATTTCCAGTATGGCGAGGTGTATGCAGAGCACCTGAAAGATAAAGAGTTGAGAATAAATAATTACCAAAGTCCATTAGTAATAAAAGAAAAATTTTTTTTCAGTATTTCCAGAAGATGATCAGTAATCTCACACCATTGTTCCAAAACCGATATGTAAGCTTAGGTGCCACTTGAGTAACTTACTCATTACAAAAAATGAAATATGCTTCAAAGTTGTTAACTCCACAGAATCAGCTAACAAGTTATTATAATGAATAATAACTAACCAGGACCTTGCTCTGGGTTGATGTTTGAAAATAAATGAGTAATTAGTCCTAGGGTAGTTCCAAATTGTGATCTTTCAACCGTATACTCATTTACTTTATCCAAAGTTATACTGCACTGAAATATTCACTACAGTATTTTTCTAAACTTTGACATTTTAGTTTTAAACTCCATTCTGAACTTCGAGTGCACTTTTAAACTATTTGTCATAACTGATTTTTTTAAGTGATTTAATCAAGAAATTCAAATTGAATATTTATTTTAAAAGGAGGATTCACTTGACATCAGCAGAGAAAATACAGATACAGAAATGGACATTATGATGAATGAGCAATTAATGGTGAGACCGATACTCAAATCTTAAAGGAATAAAATTTATGAGCATTAGTCTAAAAACTGTTGTAAGCAGAATGAAGCCTTGAAAATGAAGTCATATTTTCAAAATATATGGTACTGGCAGAAATTTAGGACATACTACACCTACACTCAACCCCTACATAGTCATTACGGTTTTTACTCCCAGCAAAGGCCAAAAGATCCAACAAGTTCAATATTTATCGACGGTAATAAGAATAATACCAACTTAAAACTTAGTATTATTTAAACTTAGTATTATTTAATTTTGCATTATCCTCTGACAAAAAATTCCAATAAATCTGATCTTAACTAATGGATCCTCCCTAAGATTCTCCATGTCTACATAATTGGAATAGTGAAGGATAGATTGATGATCAGTGGAAACAAATGAAAAACGGAACAGAATGGTATGCATGGAGAGTGGTTCCAAATCAGATGTCATTCTGCCATACTAAGCCAAGATTATCGACATTCTGGTCTCTTTAGAGTAATAGAAAACAAAGGCACTGAAAAAATTAAGTTTGCAGACATCTCAGATACATAACTGAGAAAAAGCTGGCTGTAGAATGAATTAATATGATTCCTTCCAAAAGAATTTTCAGAAAAGATCGATTAAACAGAGAAAGTGGATGAGTTTCCATTCATTGATGTAATCAAGGTAAAAATGAATGGACAGACCCGAGGGAGAAAAAGGTGTACGTGGACGAAATAAAGAGTAAGGAAGCAGAAGTACCAAAGTGTAACTGAGCTAGCAATGAATAATAATAGAACATCTTCATTTGGGGTGATATCAGGATTAAAGTTCATCTTCTTCCACCAACCTCTTAAAAAGTGAACAGCAGCCATCACCCAAAGGTTGAAATACAACCTTGCAATACAGATTTTCATTGCAGTCAAATATTGACATGTCAATTGTATGTGGCAAGATCTATGTATTTAGAAAATTCATATGGCATTAAAAGTAAGAAAATATGAGAATCAAATTAATCTTAAAATATTCCTCCCAAGATACACTAGAATATACTGTACAACATCTGAAGAACTAGGTACAGAAATCAGCTAAGTTACTTCACTAAACAATGATCATTGTAAAATGGGGAGGGGATCTAAATCTACCTCTGACTGGATAATGTATCTATAGTTTTGTATCAGGAGGCAAGGATAAAAAACTCAGGGCATCACTATTGAGCAGTTATGTATGCATTCTCTCCACAACTTGTGTACTTCACCAGAGGAATTAGAATTCTCAATTTCTTAACAATACGTAATTACTCTGGGTCGACTAAATATAGTTACTTTTAACGTAACTCATATTAAAATAGAGGCAAGCTAGTACATTCTCTGGATAAAGGAAAACATGCCAAATTAAGAAGGAAATAATTGAAGTACTAGTACTTGTCAAATGCCAATGTAAAAAAAAATAATACGGAGAAGAATTTAAGTGAGAATTCCAAATTATTTTGATAAAAGTCTGAAGAACTCTTAAAGAAACCATAAAAGAAATTTTTAGAAATTTTCGAAGTTGAATCTGGCTTAACATTAAATAATAATTCGTTTTGGTGATATGCTCAAGTTAAGGAAATATAGCAGAAGTGCTTTCACTCAAAAGTGAAATAGGATCCCTAATATTTTATGACACACGATCCACTGAATGCCTTTTCTCAAAATCCTCGTTTTCAGTCCATTAAACCACAATGTCCAAGTGTCCACTCATGATCCTCCATCAACGTATATCCGTAATTTTATATTATGGAGTGAAATAAAGAGAAAAACAAAATGAACAACTACCATAAAATTGAACTGAACAAATTGCCAAACTCATCAAGTGCCTGATTCACATCTTAATTGTAAACCACCCATAAAAAAGACTAATGCATCGAACTCCTTTTCCCAAGATCCTCTGCTCACTTAATTAAACTATAATGGCCGAGTGTCCAATAATGTCCAAAATTGTACATCATGCCATGAAGTAAAGAGGTTAATAGCATTAAACCTAACTAATTACCAAGCTCAAATGAAATGCCTGCTTCAAATCTCTGAGGTGAATTTTGAGTACCTACTTTGTAGTTGCAGATAATATCCAATTCCACTCAACTACTCAATTTAGTACAACAATTGTAAACCAAGCTAACATAAACCAAGACGACAACCCATACTCGATATTAGTATGATAAACTCAGAAGCCACCAAACTGAAACCATTTAACATAATTAACACCAAATTAATAAGAAACAAACAGCAGGAGACTTGGGAATATGTACTAATAGCAATGTAAGGACCTCAGGGGATAATCTCATCACAGATCATCACTCGACAACACTCACTGTAGCTACAGTTATGTAGTGATAAAATGCAGAAGAACAAAACACGGGACTTGGGAGATGGGGTGACTAAAATGATTGTTATGAATAAAGAACTTTGGAGGATCAGATATCTGATTAATCACATCTTTTAAAATTTTTTTAAATTTAATGTAACATTTGATCACGTTAAACAGGTATATTGAAATTTATTGCTCTTATCATAACAAACTGCTTTTCAGACAATCTGTATATCCATTCAATGAGCCAAATGAACTTAACCATATTAACTAAAGTGCATAATTACATTAACTGACACCAAACTCGTGGATATATTAGCTCTGATGTTTAACATGTAATACCTTAAATCTTACCTTGAGGTACCTTATGAGGTACCTTAAATCTTCAGTCCAGTGTACAAAAAGGGGGAAAGAAAATCCAGAAAATATGGTGGATTTTATTTCCTTAACATTGCGAAAAAATTGTGACAAGGATCATCACAAAACAAAGAACAGAATTAGGTGAAGTGATGAATAAGAAGGATTCATAAGCGGGTGATTGTTGAATAATGCAATTTCATCATTAATGCATTTCATTCAAAAGGAGCATTAAGGAACCAAAACAATAACATCCTAGGAGGCAATCTTAGAAGAAATCAAAATAAGAAACTGCATTACTGAAGGGGACTCACTCAACCTACTATATTTCAACCAAATAATGAATGAAAAAATAGGAGAAATATAAGGAATGAAAGGATATTGCATGCATGCTTGCGATATCCGCACAATCTGCTATGCAATTTTCGTCAAGCTAGTTGCTGAAAGTGAAGGTCAACTACAAAGGATTATTTTTAAATTTTATGAAAAATATATAAATGTTTACATCCATTAACTGAGAAAACTAAATGCATGACAATATTATTCTATCCATTGAGATAAAGCAGAAGTAGCCAATAAAATTGAATAACCAGTAGGAAAATAAGTATGTGGGAAATTCTAAGTGGAAATATCAAACCGGGAAATGTTATAATGAATTGGTGAAGCTAATAAAATATCTGACTGGCAGTAGCATAGGTTATGTAAAATTTAACATTCCAAAGCTAACATAAGGAAAAAATCATCTGCATTCAACGTTGACTTGGCAATCTAAACTAACGGCAATCAATTTAAGGACCTCAGGGGAGAATCGCATCACAGAGATTGTCATGCAATACTTTCAGTGAAGCTCTAGTTATGTAAGACTGGGGTATCATTAAGACTGATGCTAGCATGCGCAGAAATAAAACTAAACTTCAAAGATGAAAAAAATGAAAGCTGCAAAATTGAAATTACATATATAGGGTACCATTTATAAATCTGGGGAATTGGTGAATAGGATAAAATTGATGGTTTCAGCCGTTACTTTATGGAATTCACTTTCACACACAATGAATGAAGAATAAACTTGGGAGGGTAATTTTTTCCTCCAAGCTACCAAGGTTTTCCGTACCTTAGCATCATACCCACCTTTTACAATAAATGTAACCTGAAAAATCTATTTTTCAAATCCAAAGACAAATTAAACTAAAACTTTGCCAAGCATCTTTTGGACAATGCTCATGAAAGTGATTTTTCCCCAGACTTGTTGCATTTTGAAAGGAAAGGTCCCTGGCTAGATGCTCTAGAGCAAGTGGAAATTCTAAAATGTGTGCATGCTGCTTGCAACATTTTGTATGCCTCCCGCTCCCCCCTCCTCAACCTCTGTTCCATTAGCCCCCCACCTCCATACCTCTGTGTTACACTATCTTCAACCTGAAGCTGAATCCTTTCCTACCACCCACTGGTAATTGCAATGAAGGCTCTACTTCCACCCCTCCCCTCCCCCATCTCCCTCCCTACATACATTGTTTGAATATTATGGGATACAAACTCTGTCGTTGAATTTCAATGAAATTTGGGCAGGGGTTTTTATATTTGACTTAAGCCGTCTCATCATGACTTACTTACTCCAGGGCCTCAGACAGTACTCAGTTCATACAGGTAAGTGTATCCCAAGTATACACCTACCTAGATTATTCAATGCTATTGTCATTCAATCATTCTTTATAGACTTACTACTATGGGTTCCAAAGGGAGGATAGTGAATCTGTTCATTTGTTACATCCTGCAAGCCTCCCCGAAGGCACGGAAGATAGGTGACTTCGGCCTTTCATGTGCATTTGGGAACGTCCTCACTATGTCAGTCAAGGTCATCAAACTCAGTCTAGCAACTCAGAACTTGGCATTCATCTGGTTCCTTCAGGATTCCGAGCTCAGGAGGCTATGAGGTTAGCGATATTGATGCGAGAATCATGTGAACCGCAGTGGTCGAATTAAAACAGTGGTAGGTATTCGTTGTGATAGAGAACTTATTCAAATATTTGCGTAGGCGCTGAGGCTGCTACCCTTATATTCATTCGATGACTCATCCACCCTGAGGTATTCATGCACTCATCAAGGTACATTCGTCAGGACCCTGTGTATTTATTTGGGTTGTTTACTGCAGTCAGTTTACACAAAGTGATTTCCAGGGCCTTAATTGAGAAAATTCTTTGTCAAAGTACAATTAATATGTTATTAATGACTACAGTCATTAATAACACCTTAGAATCAAATATTTGTTCTAATTACATTGGGGATATCCAATGATGGAAAACATTTTTCTATCCCCTTAGAGTAAATTTTAATGGGATGGGAATATTCTTTGGCCTCTTAATTTACTCTTCGCCATGGTATACAATAATAAGGTATCGTGTGTCCAAATATTTTGAACAGTTTCCATAAAAAGTTATCAACAATCAGAGAACTAATTCAACGAAAGTACATTCTCCCTTGAATTAAATGAGAACTCTCAATCCAGTCAATGACTGAAGGTTTTCCCACTTTAAAAAGGGTTATCGCAGCCCATACTATTCTAATTGGGAGACGTTTTTATAAAGAAAAGTGGGTAATATAATACGACTAACCCTCATTACTACCTATTAATTCTAAATCCTTAAACTTGTCAATTAATTTTTAATTGCAACTAGGGAAACAACGCTCAACTTGGAAACACATTAGTTTTGGTTTACACTGGTTTACTAATCTGATAATGTAGAAGTGATATTGACAAAAAATACAGAATAATTAAGTCAAAGCTTTGAAAGCCTAACGCCATTGTGCAAGATTATAGAGTATCACGAGGCTTCCGTCCTTTTTCACTCATAAGTAGCTGAAAGGCGCATAAGAAAACTCAGATCCACTAAAGTTACCAATATACTAAGGTGATGTTACGATTACGAGTAGATAGGTAGATATGCCGACAAAATCTTTCGAGTACCCTGCGAATTACTTCAAGGGTGTGCACGCTAGGGATTGAATCATCAAAATGCACCTGGTGAAAAATCTTCAAAAGATTAGGTTTAACGTAGTAAAGAAAATCTGCATTTTTAGACGTACCTAAGGTACATGATGCAGCAAGGAGAGCAAACTTTTGTAGAATTAACTACAGAGTTTTCGCTTTGATATGCATTCCCTGTGGTACGACTTCCAGGAGCCATTCAAGGCAGGTAAGCAGTGTTATACAACAAGCCATACGTTGAGGCATGCAAATTGGGTAGCTGCATTGAAAATTAGGCAATGTCTTTATGACGCATGTTTTTCCGAAATTTATGCGCAAAAAAAGTAAATCTACCTACTGTCTTTTTCTTTGATGTTCTGTATGTAATGTTTTAACACGTTAATGTAATATATATTTTGATTATATTGAGCGTAAATACTAACTTTGCCATTAATTTTTTTGATGGTAAATATTCATGGATATTTATTAAAAACCGAATATAAGGTGATCGGGTTGATGTGGTGGTCAGAGGCCTCCCATTCCGAGGGCCCAGGTTCGATTCCCGGCAGTGGCGGATTTTTCCGTGGAAAAACGGTCCCCATTGAGTGCCTAGTGGAGTACATTTCAAGATCAGTACTCAGTCCATCGACTGGGACTTTAAGCCGTGGTCCCCGGTTGGCTCCTTTCGTTAAGAGTAGGCTAATGCCGACACCGGGTTTCTCTCCACCCTTCCTCCTTTCCCTGAAAACTCCTACCATTAACCAACCACCCACCTATCCTAAATGGCGCAAACGACGTCAGCTGTCGGTCGCCTACCCTGAATAACCGAACCAACCGAATATAATCCCCCCATTTCTTTACATGCTTCGTTATAAGAAACAATGCATTTCAATGCAAAACAAAATACGTAAGGTAGTTGTTAACGGATCATAATTGCAATTGCGACTGGCAAGAGTTCCCCTATGAAAAAATTGTATACAAAATGTATGATTTGTATACAGCGGATTGTATACAGAAAGCCTGCAGGCTGTATACAGAGAATACAAATTTGGCCCAAAACAATTTTTACACAAAATGTATACCATGTATGCAATAAGTATACAAAACGTATTAATTGTGTACTTTTAATGCAAGATGTATAGAAAGCAAACAAAATGTATGCAAAGCATTCAAAATGTATACAAAGCATACAATACCCATACAAATTTGGCCCTAAACAATTTGTGTAAAACATTTACACTTTCTACCCATACAAAATTTGTGAATAAAATTAAAAGGACTTTTAAGGAAAAAAATGACTCCAATGCAAATGAGTGATTTAATTGAAAAAATTATTGAAACAATATTGTTTTCTTCCACAAAGTGACGGCTACAAACAATAACCGTCATAATATAACTTTCACGAACAAAGCACCGCGTACGATTTTAAACAAAAACAGCTTTATACCTATTTTAATATTTATTGGCACTACTTCAAATTTCAATGATTGCATTCACTTGCCTATGTAACACACATTTGAAATAACATTCCACATTTCAGGCACTATCCAACGCGACTTAAGTCACACCACATGGCATATGGGAATCAACAGCTGCAATCGAGCTTGCTTCTTGCACAACACTAATTTTTCAAAGGTTTATCTGGGCATTCAGTAACCAAGGGTCTTTTAAAAGAATAATGGTCCACTGAAAATTAAAAGTAGATATTTTGAAGAGGGAGTTCTTTGAAATCTCATCGAAAGTCGTGACTGCACTGAGGTAGACACAAATACACAAAAGGTTTCACATTCATTACTAAGTTGATTTGAATCTTCATTAGGTCATTCCTAATGTCCCAATACGTTAATGGTATAACTCGTGCCTGTAAAAATAAATAAAGTCACTACTTGTGTTAAGAATTCAATCAAGACTACACGGAAGACAGATCAAAACTGACAAAGTCGTGAATTTTCTTCAGCAGTCTCGCTTTGTAAAGACAAAATTACTCACCGTACATTATTCGTCCATTCCAGTTTTAAACTAAGCTTCTTTGGTGACGAACTTCATAAAAACGCTATGCTTCGAGATCAATTTCATTCCAGTTGCTTGCCTCCGAGTTGACTTTACATGATCAATTAATAATACTTCACAACTACGAACCGAAAAACGCAAATCACAACCGCCATTTTGAATGTAGAATTCGATTGGATTAGCATTTCGATTATATCGATATAGTCGATACCTATCATAGCCGCGAACTATGAAATGAATATTCCGGTTAAAGTTATTCGTGTGCACCAAAGTTGTAATTTATCGTTAATGATAGTGCTCTAATTAAAAAACACAAGTTTTCTAAACTGTAGTGCGTTTGAACGTATATACTTTGAATTTCATCATTGGAAATTAAAACGCAATAGTTAACTTGTTGAGTTGACATGGAGTTTTTGATCCTAGAATTTTACTTCTCATATTAATATACTAAGTAAGCAATGGTTTTAAGTTTAACTAGAACTGAATTGCCAGTCCGTACTGAATTTTTATAATGATTGTCACGGAGGTGAAAATTTAGTCTTTTGGCACATCGGCAAGTCACCCCGCTCATGTGGCCATTATATGATTTCCAAGAACTCAAAATGAAACATCGGGCCACCATCGTACCGATGTCGGCAAGTGGTGTCGGCAATGCTACTTGAAGCTGGTGTTGGCCCAATGTCGGCAAACCATAGCCGATGTCGGCTCGGAGTCGGCTTAGGTTGGCCGACTTTGCCGACACAAAGCCAACATTGGGCCAACACCGGGCCGGTAGTTGATGATGCCTGGGAATACAAAATGAACACAATAAGACAGCACTATACAATTCTTATGCGGTATTAAACCCCTCTGCATTTACAATGGCCTTCAACTTTCGTATTTCGTTTAACCTACGGCCTATGGCCGAAACAAGCTAGGCAGGTCTTGTTATTGGCCGCCCTTTCTCCACATTGACTAGGAGCACAATAACATAAATTACATGAAAGAGAATGTATAAATTTTTCATACAAGGAGCATATTTAATTCTCTGTATAAATTCTGTTTACAATGTTTACATTTTATACTGAGCATGAATTTTGTGTACAGAGTATATTTTCAATACATTTTCTATACAATGTGCACATTCTTAAAAGAAATTGTATGCATTGTATAAAATGTACAGAATGTATACAGCCCTATGAAATGCATACAACAGTATGAAATATGTATACATTGTATACAACCCGTGTGCTTTCTGTACACAATATTTTCGTATGGGTTTCAAATAGGAAATAGCATCCTTCCCAAATATAATATATCACATTATCTACCAATAGCAGTTTTTACCATTCCTAGTCTACTAACTCCCGCATAGGTTATCTCCATAATGAATCTTAAGCGAGCTACGACAATATTTCATCAGTACTTAAGACAATTTTTCCTGATAAGTAAAATAAAGGGGATAATATCTTAAAAAAATATTAAACAATAATTCAAATTAACTACAGATGCCAAATAACGAAACAAAACTGCTTCGGCCTCGTACCCAGAGGCGTATCTATTGTTGACAATTCATTCTTACATTACTGCCTAATCGGAAAAATATCGAGCTACCTAATCGACTGAATTAATTTACACCGAGTAAGAATAATAGGGTGCTTCTCCAATGAGGTATTTCATATATAACTTACGTCATAAGAAATTGAACACAGAACTCGATAGCTCAGCTTATCTCTCACAAAAATACCTACCCCCAGGGTTACTTGGAAGAAGGCAACGTATCAGAAGTTAAGTATTAATTTAAGGAAGGAAGACGAATGCAGGAAACGCCACTGATGAACAAAAATTATGAACAAAAAGCGCGGGTTAAGACACGCAAAACATACCCTTCTGAGTTCATGCTAGTTCCTCGTTTGAAATCTTCACTATCCCGAGTTCCACCGTCAGAGCAGCTGCTTCCTGCAGATTCCTGACGATATGGTTACAAATTTGGTGATACTGCTACCGACATTCCAGCGATGGCTTAGTGTCGGACATTCCACCGAAGATTTCTCCAGCGTCGAGTATTCCATCGTTGGCCTCTCCAGCGACGGGTATTCCATCGTTGGGATCTCCATCGGTAGATGTTCATTCGTTGGGCGGATTCATTCGTTGGGCCTTCAGTGACGGGTGTTCCAGCGAGTTCTCCAGCGACGGATTCTTCTCCGGCAGCGAGCGTTCTAACGAAGAATAGTCCAACGCCGCAGCTCTCCTAGGAATCTGCGGACGTTTTCCATGGCAAGATCGACAGAATTTTATAATAGCATTTGATCAATCATTGGACCTGCAAACGCAAACAGAACTCATGTGAGATCAAAAAATTACCAAAGGACAGCAAGGATAATGCGTATATTGTACAATTAACATAAATTAATCCTCGACCCTAAAGTATTTACTAGCCATAGCTAATAAAATTAGGGAACCCTTCACAGTGGATACTGGAACCAATTAACATCTGGTTAGTCAGGAGCTAGAGCCTCGAATATGATTCAGTATAAGTTTCTACACTCTAGCCCATCTGCTAACTTATAAATCAACGGAATTTAAATATAAAAACAAAATAAGTGGCCTTATAATAACAGTCAATCGTGAGACCCTAACGCAATGTAAACAACATTTCAAGTCAAATATTCATTACTAATTCTTACTTCTAACAAAATTACTTCAAACTACCACACAACAAAGTAGGCTTCGGCCACACGTTCGTTTTTTCTCGCGGTAGAGGTAGCTCGTTTTCCTGCTGCATGAATACCCACTGTGGTCTCGGCCACAGAGCGCGTGAAAAGCGCTGTCTTCCCTAATCATTGCTAGTGAGCGCAGGTAGCAAACCTGAACCAGTTCCATACAAGTTTGGATGAAAGGGCAGTAAATGCCATTTGTGCGTTGTTAGTTTTTCGTCGTCAACGCCAGAAGAAATGCTGGATTCATCCTATTGTGACAGGTTAATGAAGGAGACAATTCTGCTTTTACATGATACCCTCAAAAAATATCCAGACCAGAATTTTTCAAAATCTAGGTGATCTGCAACAAGCAACAATAGAGTATCAAAAGTGGACAGAACGAGCAGCTTAGCTGTCCTCCGCAGAAATTTGCTTCGGAGGGGGGGGCTAAGTAGCAACTTTTAACAAATCAGCCTTGCCCGTTCGGCACAGACATGTTTTAAATCTCTCCCTTAATTTTCAGTGCTTTATAGTATCCGCTTTCACAGTGCCCATTCCTATCTCTTCCCACTGGTAAAGCTCACTGCTTACCTTGCCATGAAGCAGTTAATTTGACCGACCCTAGAACAGAAGTTTACGAATGCATTCATATCAGATTGAAAAGAAAAATTATTAACCACATACATTCATCAAACTAGTGATCACGTTTCAAGACAATTAGCACTTGAATTATACGCAATTTAGTCCGGATTATTCTGCCCAGTTAAAATCAGAACTACAGAATTTCTTGGAAAACATTTTTGAGGGGGAGAAGGGGGCAAAGCACCAGAAGCCCCCCACCTAGCTACGTGCCTGCTCCACAGCGATGTGAACGCGGTGTTTTCGCGCTCGTGTGACCAGGGAAGGAGCGTGAAAGAAAACTGCTCTCCGGCGGGCGACCTAGACGCCGGCTACGACCCCAAGCTGCGCGAAACACGCTTCTTGTGATGTACCCCATTATATTTAACACTGCTCATATTTTGAGCGTGATTTTACGCTGCATATCGGCGTGGAAAAACGCACGTGTGGCCGTAGCTTTAAGCTGCTCCGAAAAATATTGATCTAGGTCATTCAATGAACCAGTTACCATTTGACAAATCTTTTCACTTACATTAGATCGGGCGCAAAATATTTCCTGATCAGTAATTACGGGTTAGAACGAAGAGCCTACATCCCAAAACGCGTAAATATTAATTGCATTTGAAGCTCGAGGTTATGTTTTTGGATTACAATAACAATCCGTTGAGAAGTCGATAGAGGAATCCGTAGTCTGATTTCCTCGGTCAGCCGCCGTGATTAAATCCGCATAAGGTAATGTTAACTTATAAATAGGACTTGGCGTTAATTGTGATTATTTTTTATCTTCACTTTCACGGGTTCCAACTTCCATCCCCCATTAAACAACCGACGCCATTCTCACTGAGCAACCACGCAGTTTTTTAAACCGGTTTCTCTGCAGCGCAACGCCTTCGACGCGAATCGAGCTTCACTCGTTCAATATCATAAGATTAGAAAATGAAGTACACGTAGGTAAAAATTAAGTCAATCTCACAAATTTGGTATATACTGAAAATAAGTTGCTCAAAAAAGCTAATAGACACGCTAATAAACATTCACCACGAAATCATCTACCCTGATCTTCGTAGATTATCGGTGCCTACGATTATTCTCAAATAACTACACCTTTCAAAAAGAAAATTTGTTTTCAGGTAAGTGACGATGCACAGGAGACCTGGAAAGCTGGGCACGTGGTCAGGCTTAAGTCAAGATTTTCGAAACCAACATAAATTCGGAGGATTATTCACGGAAGGACGCGGAAAAATCATGGAAATAATATTTCATCAGCTTACGTGATTACCATTGGAATACAGTCCTCACTCGTGAGTGTCCGTTGCTGTGGCCAAGCTGTCGTGAACCGCACGTAGAGAAGCCAGCAGAGCACCTAAGACCAGCGTCCACAACCTCAGGAGTCGGAAAGATAAAGAAATAGCTAAGCTGAGGGGAGAAGCAAGAAGACTCGTTACGTCGCTGGAGGGGTAGAATACTTGGTTGACTTGAGGATTTGGAGGGGAAGTGAGAATGGAGGGAGGAAAAGAGGAGGAAGAAGTAGAGTCAGAGAAAGGATTCTCAAATTTTGCCCTCCGAGAACAAGGCTTTGCTCCTCCCCTTCCTCCCCTCTTTTCCCCCTCCCTACTCCTATCCTTTCAAGGGGAAGTGAGAGACGAGTTTACAGTTGACTAACCTTAATCAAATCGCACCAAGGCCGGCAGACGTTTTACTCGGTATTGAAAATAGACTTAACGCCCTCAAATGCCAGAAAATGTTAAGTAGGAGAAAAATGAATTGTACTCTACGCTAAGAACACCTAGGTATGCCTTCAGCAACTTCTCACGCGTCTCCCATTTTAATTATTGACTCATTTCTCTCTATTTCTAGCAATAAAATAAAAAACAATAATTACCTTCCACGTTCAAACCATCACATAATATCGTTTTGCTAAATACAACGGCAATTTGAAGCTAGAGAAAATTAACATGCAAAACTATCTTGTGCTAACGTGTCCCACTGACGAATGAATACCTAATCATTAGTCGAGGATGTCCCTCTTCATTAAGGACTAGCCATAGTAGGAAGGGCCTGTGTACGACCCCTGGAACTACACTGGCGAAAGCAATGAAAATGGGGATCGGGTTGGTGTTGTGGCTCGAGTCCTAGTCTCCCATCCTGAGAGATCGGGTTCAATCCCGACACTGGCGGATTTTTGATTTGCATACCGCACCCTACTTGAGAGCCTCGTGGAGAGCACTTCGATTCCAGTATTCTGTCCGTCCAATGGGACGGTAGGACCTTATACCCTTGGCCCCTTTCGTCAAAAGCAGGCCAATGACGTCGCCGTGGTTCCATCCACTCTTCTTCCTTCTTCCGTTCCTTGAGAACTTCTACCCTTACCCACTTAACCACCTATCCTCTCTGATGCAAATGACCTCAGTTGTCCGTCGCCTCCCCCAAATATTATTAATTCTACATAATACTACCAATGAGTAAGTACTTGCACTATGATACTACCAATAATGAGTTCTAATTTAATCACAATCATCATTTGATATTGCAGTAAGACTGAAACGTGCTTCGTATAATATGACTTTCGCTGTTGGCTCACCCGGAAATAAAATCCTACCTACCTACCAAAATACAACTACCAGCAATGAAAAGTTTCTCTTTTTAGGGCTACCCATGACAGATAGGTTCAATTGAAGCATGAAATGGGAAACCACTTCAATTGAACTTCCCCATAAACATAATCGACTGGAGAATAGAGATTTTAATCCTGGCCACTATGGTGCCTGTAATTAACCGCAAACGATCATCATCTAGGAAAACCCTTGCGTGGAAAGAGACTACAGCAAAAGTAGCGGCGAAGTAGAAACCAGAGTAGAGATCATCTTTGAGAATCAGAATATGGAAATATGGAACAATGTTAAGTGTAGGGGGTAACAGGAGTGTAGCGAGGGAGGGGTTTTGGGGGTTAAAACCTGTCCCACTGAACCAAAAAAATGGTGATGAACTTGATGAAAAATCATGTAATTTAACATTTCTTTGTAACTGTAAATAAACAGATTTTATTTAAACAGATATTTGAATAACTTATGTTTTTGTGCCTACCTACAGCTTGAGTATTCAAATACCACCTAGTGTTTGATATTGATAAATTATACATGCATCATATAAATTTTCTCAGTGTGATAGACTTGCATTCCTTCAAGGTATGTTTGAAGCTTGTTTGACATGAGTATTAAGAATCTTCTTGCAATATGATCTTCTTCAAGTTCAAAATAAAACACTCTTTTTTAAAGAACTATATTTTAAGTTTTTCTAAATTTAAAAATAAAAACCACTCGAAAAATAATATTTTATTTTGAAATGTTAAAAAGTATAGCAACATTAATAATATTAATGTGATAAAATGTCCACTAAATACAAAATAAATGTGCAAGACACATAATAACCCTATGTAGAGGTAGACCACTTGCACCTATTATCCAATCCCGTGAACCCCCCACAAAAGATATTCCTGGCCGTGCCTCTGGGGGGTAATACCTTCATCATGTGATGTAGGTAGGTGATCCCCCCATCTCCAGTTGCCATTTTTGTGGAAACAAGAGAAAATGGTGAAAAGAGCACAGAGAACAACAACATTAAGAATTTGAAATTTTAGAACAATACTATAGCCAGTGAAACTAGAAAACACCAAACATGAAAGTGCAAAGGGAGAAAGCAATTGTTGGGATTAGGTGAAGTAACAAGGAGGGAGCAGGTGACTTCTGGAATTTAAGTTACAGATGATATACAGTTGAGGGGAAGAGGGAGTAGGATTATCATTGACTACAACACTTGGGAAAATGGTGATGAATAGGAGTAGGTAAGTGACAGAACATTGGTAATCAAATCCAAAGCCATGCCTACGCACCTACGCACAGTTTTCATTAATTTGACTGGAAACACAAAGAGGACAAAGTATAAGTATATGATCAGCAAGAAAAAACAATTGGGAAAGTTAAGGGTCAGGAGAATCTAATAGCAATGGGAGATTAGAACTCTGTAGTTTGGAAAAGGAGGGATGGGAGTAAAGTAGGGGAGTATGGGCTGGGAGTAAGGAATAACTGCAGCAAGAAAGCAGTGTAGTTATTTAGAAGGAATAATATTGAGGTTCCCCGCACATGTTTTAAACATCATCCCAGGAGTAGGTACACTTATAAAATGCCTGGTGACACTAGAAGATACCAACTAGATTATTTCATAGCTAGATAAAAATTTTACCGATATTAATTTGAAATTTCCTATCCAACAAGTAAGTGATAATTCTTAATAAAATTATTTTTCTCAAACTTGATCGAAAGTTTTTTACTTAGCTTTTATTTTTAGCACACATGAGAGCTGATATATCAGACTATAGAACATTTTGCCAAAAAAGCAAAAGCACATATGTATATTGACTTTTGGCATTGAGAGGGTTAAATCTATGGGCATGCCTCATGGACAGGACACAGGCTGAGAAGTGTTGAAATACATGAATCAAAATACTGTTCCAAATATATTTGCAGTACAACAGAACAGTACTTTTTTAAAATATGAAGTGCATTTGTAGGAAACAAAGAGGTATTTTTACACTTATAATTTTGTTTATGCATTCAAACACAATAAGGACCGTAATAAACATTACATGAGAAAATCAGAATTAAACAATCTAATTTTCTTACATTCTTTGTGGTAAGACTTATCAAGTGACATTCTCTCTGAATGAATTGTTCCCCTAGAGATTTAACACGTGTCTTGGGGCCTTTAACTTTAACATGTCATGATTATCTTAAAAAGTAGTGGGACAACTTCAATTTGATGCATAATTCATTCTCCTGAGAGAGGATGTCTGTCTGAAGATAATTATCAACTGGTCTGCAATAAAAATCTTCAATATCTTATAAATATTAGGATATTTTTGCAAGTCTGGTACAGATTTATTTCTTTCATTAAAATAACTGATTGCCTCAAACTCAATTTGGGATTTTGGCTTTCTTTCACTAATAATCGAAAAAACTTAAAAGTCATCATCCTTTTCACTCATAGTGCCACATATATCATCACACTTACCTGCAATGTATGAGGCTAAGGAATAAATACAGATATTTTAGATGCATTTCTGTTTAAAGTACAAAATATGGTTTGAGAGCCACTGCAATATGAATTTTGGGTGAATGCATGAAGGCAAAATTGCCTCATTCACTTCATAAGATAAATTAAAAAAAAATAATTATTATCCCTGAATGAATTTTAAGATATAGATCTTCAAAATACAAGCACTGCATGCAGTTATCAGTCACAGAGCATGTCTTCTCCAATCTGGGACATAATAGTAATGATCAATGATGCACGAGTTTTAGCCATGGAAAAGATTTATTTTCCTTGACTCATTTGAGAGGTTATTAAAATAGAAAAAGTAGAGGCAAATTTCTCTAGAGATGATGGGCACAGACTCCACAACACCTGGAAGAGACCCCTGAGAAGAAACGCACCAAAACTAGAGTGCTCAATGCTTATTGGCTGCTCTACGGGAGCTAAGACTCTAAGACCACCTCGAAGATGGTATAGTTACAGGCCAACTTCGCCCATTTGGCATTTGGACCTAATCTGAGCGACATTTGTGTAGTTCGTAATTTTCCATAATAACAGTTTTTCTGGCCCCAAAGGTAATCTAAGGCAGTGGAGATTAGTTTCATTATGATAAATTACTGTTCTAAATACTCAATTACAAGTCGTTTAAATGTATTCATTCAACTGAGTTTCTCAAAACTAAATTCACCTTATCATAATGCTTCATTAATTGACTAATAGAGTCATATCATGAATTCCACCTCAGGGGACAAAGCCAAAATAACTAATATCCTTATAAATCTTTAATAACTTCAGATGATTTTGGTTGACAAGATACATTCCATTAGGTGGAAATTTCAACTCAATTTGTCACTTCAGCTTCTCTCAATATCTTACTTTAATTAAAGTCAAGATATGACAAAAACAGCAGCTTGATGAATTTGATTTACACACTACATTCACTTGTTGATAAAATAATTTTTGAATTTTAATTTTAAAAAAGCGATAAAACCTACATGAAAAGTATTAAGAAATTGTATTTTCTATGTTAGAATGCAAAAATACTAAACATTAGTACTTGAAGTACAGAATACATAATTCATTCTGGTCATGTATTTGAAATGCAAAATACAAGATATTTTCTGGCCAAGTATTTGAAACTAAATACAATGAACAAATGTATTTCAGATATGCATTTTAATTGCAAATTTCAAATATGAATTTGAATAATTGTATTTGAAATACCATCCTGCCCTGTTGAGTTCAAATACGTCATTGTCTGAGGCTAAGAATTATGAGATTGAGTAACTTTTATGCTAAACATTACTTATAATGCAGTCTTTATGGAAGAAAAATAAGATTAATTACAGATGTTTCTGGGTGGTGCTTCTGTCAGACAATCTCACCATAATGGCCACCCGGCACTGGAAGGATCACACATCCAGCATGGATGATGTGTTTATCTTAGGACCAATTACAGAACCTAAATGACATACACTATACGAATTATATGTGAACTACATGTGTTGATTGAATTGATCATTTGTTAAGTGGGATAAAAAATTTGGTTCTTGAATTTTGTAATTCACCATGGAATTTCAAAGGGCATCAACCTTCACCATCACTCAGATCTAACCCAAGTAGCCAAACAATATTGGCCAATATCGGGGATTCATTGGCACCCTATTCTGGCTGAATGTTGGTGATGAGATAAAACCAATGAATAGCCATTATTGGCCAGCCCCCTAGCTGCCAATATTGGCAACCCCTTGTAGACCCACCTTGACTACCTCTCAAAATACAATCCAGGCAAAACCATCATCTGCATTGATGCCTCAATACTGCTAAAACAATAAAAAAACTACAACACACACCATGCATGGATGCACTGATTACAAATTAATCGATAGAGATTATACTACACTGGAATGGAGAACACAGAGTGTTTTTACCTTCCATCTGGCGGTGATACAAACGTGAACTTTTGATTTAAAATCCCTTTGTGGTGAGGGGCACCCTAAGAAAGGATTTTTGCATAATCAACTGGATGAGTTGTTTTTAACCTTTTATTCTAAACTTTTACTCTATAGGAATAAATTTGAATTCGGTGTATAAGCTCTTTTATTACCTTATTTAAATTAGTTGTTGAAGAACTTTGGATTGATAATGTTCTCCCTTATCTATTTTTGCATGACATAGTTCAAAAATGACTAGCATCAAGTGTGCCTTGAAATTATTATAAAAGTTTTGATAATCAATAGAAATTTTTTAGCACTGGGTTAACTTGCTGTACCATTACTGGCTTTTATTTTGTGTATATCTGCATTAGCTGTGCCAGTGGTGAATTTTATTTGCTAATACATGATTGGGACTATGTGCACAGATATGGAAATTAAAATTCATAAATAGTTGGTTACACTGGAATGAAGAACTCTGTGTTTTCACCTCTAGCCTGTGGTTAATTTAATAACATTTCCCAGTGCTATGAGTTGCTTGATATCTGGTCATATATTTTAAAGAGCGAATAGTTTATTGGTTTAATTTATTTTACTTTGTTCAATGATTTTCACCCCCTCCCCCCCATTGAAAGTCAACGTGCCCCTTCCGCTAGTTCGCTAGTTTTATATATATATATATATATATATATATATATATATATATATATATATATATATATATATATATATATATATATATACTGCAGAAGAATTTTGTATGCTACCTGCGTAAGAAGCACACTTATGTGATGATTGCTCAAATGCCATGATTGAACCTTTGCTAACAAAGTACTTAAAACATATGCCCCATTCTTCTACTTTTCTTTCATAGCTAGGTTATGCTGTTAGATGCATCATAAGATTGTCACTCACCTGGATTGTAGAAAAATATTTTCTGATTGTTTATTTTGAATGTTTACATTTAATTCAGTCTCTGAAAGTGATCCATTAACCTTATGCATCATTATTTGTGGTGCATATTCTTCTTCTGATGCATATGTAAAGATGCCTCAGGAATTGCTGAAACAAAATACTCACTATGTTCAATATTTCAAATGATAATAGACTATCAAGCATTTTACAGGTTAAAGGCTGCTTACCAAATAAACATTCATTATGGTGACTTTTCTCTCATTGATTTTCTCATTCATTTTCTCAAATGAATTCCATGAAGGAAATCTACTCGATTGGAATGGATAAAACAATTTCTGGTAAGGTAGCATGCACGTTGGTGACCACCTGTAACTGGAAATATATATTTATTTTTCTTACTCATTTACAATGATTGTGCTGAAAATATCTATGAAGATATGAGAACCCATAATTTTAAGAGTATTCTGCCACTCCTGTGGTATTTCTGGAAAGTATATGTCACTCGGAGGTGTAAATGGATGGAAAGAAATGTGAAACTGAGTGTGCATATTGAAAATAATTTTTATTATAGGTAGTCTCCAATTTTCATTGGTCCATTTTTCATCAGTTTAATCATATCAGGTGCATTATGACACCTTTATCACCTGCCTAATTGTTGTATCGACACTTGGCATCTCCATTTATGAGTGATGAATTCATGACAATAGTGCATCACCCTAATAGGATCACACTTAAGTAAATGGTTAAAGAAAGGATTGATGAAGTTGCAATATATTTTAGAATGGAAAGATTTCACATCAGTGTACCCAAGAGAAAAATTTTCTCAATTAACTATATGGAGATTTCAGATACTTGTTCCCTCTGCCTCTGTTTTTATCAACTTTTGGGAAACGGTAACCCAATACATAATGCTGGAAATCTCCAAATGCTCGAGATTTGAATGTCTGGAGAAAAAATATGATAACATTTCAAATTATAAATTTATTATTATGCTCAGGAGTGAAAGGTGGATGCTGAATTAAAATTTCCATTTAGAGTGTGCATAAATGCCCTCTGAATTTCTATTATGTAATGAAATTATGAATTATCAGATAGATATGAATGAGGATGTATATTATGTTAATGAATAGTTTAAAATAAAATGTCAATACATATGAATATGCATGCCTTAAACTATGCAGAAGAAGCAAGGGAACATTATTGTTTTCTCTTCCCCATCACATTGGGAAATGGCAGGGTTGTGAGAAACAATAAACCAGAGGATAGAAAGGCCTTCAGAAGAATTAAAGTAATATGGCTAAAATATGCTATTGGGCATTAATTGATTTTCTTGCCATGATGAGGATATTCCTACATGAAACTGTGTACATGTGTTGCCTTTGCAAAGCTATCATATGTTCCAAACTCAATGTTTATTAAATTATTTTAGAAAGGTTAGAATGAAAATGTATTTTAGGATGAACTATCAACTAGGCACTATATCTTCAAAGCATACTTTGGATATGTTTCTTTTAGCCAAACAAGAAATAATTTAACTTGAGAAATACTCTTACATCATAAATGGGGACTTCATAAAAAGGCTGCTCACTAATTTTGCTATAAGTCCTATTTTACGATTTCATATTAAAATCCTCTATATCTAAAAATAGTCTTTGTAATGGTTTTAATGGTTTAGGCAGTTCATTTTGGAGAAGAGGTAACAGCGAAGCCCTCCAAAAGTCAATTGACTAAAAGCAAAGGCCAAATGTTAAAAATCATGCTATGGAAGAACGTTAATACTCTTGCCGAACAGAGTCAGTCAGGAATGTCAACCATTCTTATAACGATGACACTGATATCATAATCAATGAGAAAATCCTTTGTCATTAATTCATATATTATGATCGTATTTCTTCTTGGAGAACTTCCTCTCACTTGGATTAAGTATCCAGCACCACATGCATTTTCTCACTTAGTTGGGCTATCGTCAGAGGAAAGTGGCACTTAACAACCACGTCACCATGCTTCTTTCGGAACCCCACAGCCCTGGAAACAATTATAGCTAGTGCGTAAGAAAAAAGTCCGTAGCAAAAGAACGTCGGCGAACATTAATCATATCCACAGCCACCCATAACTGGAAAAACGGAAGGGTCATCGGTGCAGTCCTTCCGATTTTTTCCCGTCCATTTTTTCGTCGTGTTCCCCGAAGCACATAATGCTCCCCACATCCAAGCACGATTTCGCCATCGTGTCCCGCAGACGCATCGATGCATTCGTCTCTTCCACGAGAGTCGGTTCACGGGATTCGATCGGTTCGCAACCCGCCGCCATCGCACTCAAAGTCCCGTCAAAGATCGGGCGAGTACGGCGCTGGGGCGACGGCCGAGTCCTTGGCGGGCCATCGCGAGCGCGTGGGTCTCCGCTGCCTGGAGTGCGGGGTCCCTGAGGCGGCGGGGGCTGCCTGCTACGAGGTCGGGAAGGACAGCGGGCTGTATCGCATGATCTTCGATAGGAGGATCCAGAGGGCGCTGGCGAGCACGCAGAGCACCACGCCCCCCCAGCCGAGGTCGAGGCTCCAACCGGTCGAGAAGACGCGCGCCGCGGCGTACTCCGAGGGCGCCGAGTCCGCCGCCGCGCCGTCCGGCCCCGACTCCACCACCGGCACCGCGCACTCCCCCTTCTTGGAACGCCGCTTGAAGTGCATGATGGTTAGCGTGAACGTGGCGAACGTGGCTGGAAGCGTGAGAAAGAGAGGGGGGAGGAGTGTGGTTAGTGCAGGAGGGCGACTCTTTAAGGCTAAAGCCTAGTTTACGCTGGTCAAGTATTATGGCAAGTGATTGGTCCTCGAGACTTGACCTATGTTAGCGGTCATTTCAGTCGAGTGACTAGGCAAGTGGTGAGTAAGCAGTCGAGATAAGTGGTAAAGTACTCGATCACCCCCACCGCCAAATTTATTATGCAATAGCTGAGATTCCCCAGAGAAAAAATCATTCGCTTCGACCGGGATATTAAATTCAAAAATTTCCGTTCAAAAATAGATAAGCTTATTAGCTTAACTGTTAAAGCACCTGGTAGAACGTCAGGAGATCCGAGTTCTAGTCTCGGTCAGGGCGAAAGTTTTTTTCTCTAATGAATTTCTACTATTGTGCAATTTCAGCGGGAAACGCGTTTCGGTTTTCGCGGCAAGTTCGCGATCCTTTAAATTTATTATACTTGACTGCTGGCTCGACCTATATTAACAGGATCGTTTAAGTTAAGATGATGAATAAAATAAACTTGGTTATATTCCACAAATATTTATTAACCGACCAGTTGCGACCATCTCAGGTCATCCTCAGGGGTTTAACAAATGTGAGATTGGTTATGCGGTATATACATACAGTCACACCAGTGAAAATAGGGGAGGAGGGAGAATGAGGCGGTCATGGAAGGGAGGTGAGCAAACGACTGGTGTTCAAGGTGGACTTCAAGGGCAGCTTATCTGCCTATGGGGGTGGTGGTGGGGGGACAGGCACTTAGTAGAATGGGGAGAGGTTGGAAGGGAATAGGTCATCTGTAACATCACTCTTATATACATTTAAAATGTGATACAATTTCAAAATTCTCTATAAATCAAGTTTCATCCTCTTATCACAAACATGTAAAACCTTAGGGGTAAAATCTGAGGAGTGGTCATTTTCATTTAAATGAGTGGAAAACACAGACTTGTTATTACCATTTATAATAGAATTAAAATGTTCGGATTTACGTAGGCTTACTTTTATACCAGGTTGCCCGACATAAAACCAAAAAAATATGGGCAGTGTGTCACTCACTCAGTGAACCAACCCGAAGATTGGTTTTGATAGGTGAGAGTAGGGCTCACCCCGTACTAAGCCAATGGCGAGTGAAATTCACACATTCAGGGTAGGGGGCCAGTTCCTTTCCCTGAGCCACCTGCGATTTCCTACGAAGTTCTGACGCGCATCGTTTTAGATGGGGGTGTCCTTTGGACACCCCCATCTAAAACGACCCCCTGTTCGTGGTAAAAAAATATGCCTGCCAAAAATACACAAGAAAGAGCATCGGCCCTTTGAGGCCCATTGTGAGTGCCATTGACTCTCCCACTTACAACCTAGCCAAAGATCTCACCGGGGTATTAGATCCCTACGTGGGGAACATGTGAGCATCACGTAAAGAACTCGGCACAGTTTATGAAGCCACTATAAGATTTCCACCTGGCTCAAACGGACATCACGGTCAATTTCGATGTCGTGTCCTTATTCACTCGTGTTCCATTGAAAGAAACGTTTCAGCTCCTGGAAGCCCGTTTTGACCAAAAGACAGTCTATTTCATCATGTGCTGACCTCTACGTATTTCCACCTCAATGGAAAATATTACGAGCCAGTAGATTTTGTTCCAATGGGATCACCACTCTCTCCTGCCATTGCGAGCTTCTATATGGAAGACTTTGAAGAAAGAGCCCTGGCATCAGCCACGATTAAGCCGAAGCACTACTTCCGCTACGTGGACGACACTTTTATTGTTTGGTCACATGGGCCCAAGGAACTAGAGAACTTCCTTAAACACATGAATGAACAGCACCCAAGCATTCAGTTTACGATGGTGATGGAGAAAAATAATAGCTTACCATTTCTCGATATTTTAATCCAACGGGAGGAGGACGGTACTTTGGGTCACCGAGTGTATCGAAAACCTACACACACGGACTTGTACCATGGCCAAAGTCACCACCATCCGTCCCAAAAAATAGCTGTTATATCTACGCTCCTGCATCGTGCAGACACTGTAGCAGCAAAGAAAGCCTGCCAATGGAAATAAAATACCTAGGGGAAACATTTCACCAAAATGGGTATACGGAGAGAGAGAGATTTCACTGGGCCTAAAAAGAGCAAGTCGCGATTACAAGAAAAGCCGCGTTGATAGTCTCCTCAGTCCTGAAATGTCTCCCAAAGAGAAAAAATCCGCTGCGAGAGCTTGTCTGCCATATGTTTCAACCGTCGCCGGAAAAATCTCTAGGATCCTAGAGAAATGGAACATAGAAGCAATTCATAAACCACCGAAAAAACTGCGTGGCGATTTAGTGCAGTGCGAGTAAAGGATGAATTGGGACTCAAAACACCTGGAGTTTACCGTATCCCATGTCAGTGTGGAAAAATATACATCGAAGAGACCCGATATAGACCCGAATAAAAGAGCACAGGAGGTGTATTAGGTTGTTCCACCCAGAAAAATCTGCCTTGGCTGAATATAGCTTATCGGAAGATCACATCATCTTCTTCGATGAGGCTTTCTTGGTTTCCAAATCAAATGGGTATTGGGATCGTCTCCTTAAAGAGGCCGTTGAAATCAGGCTGGAAGGTAACACATTAAATCGAGACTCTGGGTACATCCTCAGCAGAGAATGGAAACCGTTAATTGGAAAAAATAACGGAAAGAAAGAGACAACAATGTCTCTCGGATGAGATGGCTATGTAAGCGCAGGCGGAATGCCCTGCAAGCTTTATTGCTCTGAGGACAATGGAGGAGTATTCCATCGAAACGTCAGCAACCCAAAATCTTACTCGGCTGGAAACCCGAGTATTATTTATTGATTTAATAGGGTGTCTATCAAGTAAACGTGAAAACTATTGTTCCTGGCGATACGTTTAATGAAAGAAAGCTTATTAGAAAAATTATTGGATGAAAGGGGACGGATACAAACCGAAGATATAAAGTTAATTCAAACCTGATGCTGGGAAATGCGCAGAAAGACAGAAATTGAATAAGTTTTATTTGCAAAATTACATCTACTTCCATTTTTATCAATTATTTTGAATCGAAAGTATTTTTCCTTGCCTGCTAGCAGGTACATGACTCCAGTGACGAGGACAGCGCTGATCTGGTGCTGTAAAACTCCAAAAGCGCCGACCAAAGCCGAAGAACCAAGGATGATGAGGCACACCAAAGCACAAGAGATAGACAGATTCTGCATTCCTGCGAACAAAAGAGTTAACCCTTATTATTTAAATCATTAGGTTTAGTATTTTTGAAGAAAAGATTTTTTAAAAGAATTTATGGCCTGCTGTTTGGCCTTCAATTTTTATTCAAGTTTATTTAATATAATTTTCCGGTGTGAAGCAAAGTTATACCTATTTTTATATATAAGTACTATATGTTTTTGCTTGCAATCATCGTTCATAGATTGCGTCTATATAAAATTATTACATCAGAATTGAATTATGATTTTTTTTTAAGTTTTGGGGCTGTTCTATCGCCCGTCTCAAATTTTTAGTTTGACAACATTCAAAGGTGGAACTTTTAGCTGCATTACAGATCTGAAAAGAGTGTCATAAGGCATGAAATAAAGTGCATTTCCTCACCCATTCGTAATAAATTAATCCTGTGATATCCTAATTTAAGAGATACCATTAACTACGTCAATTAATTGTCTCCTTTGTACTCAACAGTTACTACATTGGGTGTATTCTCCACTAATGGTAACGCATGCAAATAATCTTGTTTGTCACTCCCGTGTATCATACATTTCAGCATGTTTTGAGTTACTTTATTTTACCTACATGAGTCTACAAGAGTTCTAAAGGGCATAGTTAATGAGGGGGAGAAGTCCGATTTCGAACCAAAGTATCGCGATTTTATCTGGCTGAAATGAAACGTATTTCACTGTGGGCGTCTAGGCTTGCGAAGCCCGAGGGTAGCCTGATCCCATCTCTCATGTACCTCAATGCATGCATCATAAATTTCTTCCACAAACATGAGGAAATCCATGACCGATTTCCTCGCCGCTCATCGCAGCCGGTATTAATATTTCTTGAGCCCAGATTTCTATGCCTTTTAATATGCGGTACTTGACTGCCTAGCTACCACGTTTGCGTTGGTAAAATATCATCTCAGGTTAGTTGGAAGAAAATGAATTTATGAGTTCTCTGATGGAAAGAACATCATGCCGTAGCCTCTAATCTTAATTCTGCGTTCTCTTTAAAAGATACACGTGGGCGATGGCATACTTTGTATTTTTTAGGAATCTGCATTATTTTCATTCTAAGTTATAAAAAAATATTTTCAATGACGTAATCGTTATTAATTTTTTGTCTTTTCGTTTGAAATTATGATGTCATGTTAAATTTACATTATAATTGGTATTTATTTGTGCGAACAGATCAGAAGGTAGGTTTGCAGCGTTGATTCTTTTGACAAATTAACTGTAAGGTACACTTAAAAACATTAGTAATAGTAAAAATTACGTACTTAGTTAATTTATAAGAGTAATAGTAGCTTAGTTGATGAAAAATATCACCTTTGTTTGGCTAAAAAACATTTTACACGAAATTACTGCTGTCAACTTCGAGTTTAGGTTTAATGGGTAAAGGGAAAAGAAATAGCCATTTTGAATGATAATAGCTCAAAATAGGTATTCTCTTAAGTCTATAATAGAAGGAGACCCTTGTGATGTCAGCTTAGGATGTTGTTCAGAGTGTCGTTCATCTTAGTCCCTGCCTCCGATTCTTAGAATTACTTCGTCAGGATTTATTTACATCACAAAATCCTGCGTTAATGAGGTAGAAAAAATTATTTGACTCAATATTGGTGGATTGACCAACCATTGGGCCGCCAGGATTGGCGGGGATATTTAGGCCTGGTTGGTGTCCTAGTCAAGTTTATTTTTTCCTCAGCGATTAGCCGCACGTTATTTTTTTCATGTGTTATTGTATACGTCCCTTCCCCATGGACTACGCCTTGTCGTGGTGGGATTGGGTCTTGCGTGTTCCCGTGACCCCTAGAGCTACACTGGCGGGAGTAACTAATATTGCTCCTGGTAGGGTCACCCATGCCAGACAGGTCGAAGGGTAGGAGCCTGACGAAAGGTAGTCCACGTACCGTACTCGCAGCGTCTGTTCCTCAGTGAGGCGGCTGTGAGAAGGCGTCTGACCCCAGTGGGGCGGCCTAACAAGTGATGGTGTCACGTTAAAAACACTATTGAGGCAGGCAACGGGAAACACCTCAATTAAACTCTCCCAAGATCACAATGGACTTGAACAATAGAGAATTGAATCCTGGCCACTACGGGGCCCGGGACCAAATTAGTGGAACGGGTGTCGTGCCCGGCAGCAGGGTAAGCAAGGACTCTGCGGTCGTCATCTCAAAAAACCCTTGCACGAAGAGGAAGACAGCAGCAGCGGCGGCGAAGAATAAATCAGAGAAGAGAGCAACAATGCTAAGAATCGGGACATGGAACGTTAGGACTATGTTAAGGGCAGGAAAACTAGAGAACATTAAGCGTGAAATGGAGAGGGGAAAGATCGATTTGTTGGGACTAAGCGAAGTAAGATGGAGAGATCAGGGGGACTTCTGGAGTAAAAAGCACACGGGTTATATACAGTGGAGGGGAAGAGAGCCAGCGGGGAGTAGCAGTCGTATTGAATGCAACATTAGGAAAAAGGGTGTTGAATGTGGAACAGGTAAGCGATAGAATACTAGCTATCGAAATCAAAGCTAAGCCGGAAAATGTAGTCGTAGTACAGGTTTACATGCCGACAGGGGGGCATAGAGAAGAGGAAGTGGACGAAGTATATGACCAGTTGGAAGAATTAATGGGAAAAGTAAAGGGCAGGAAGAACCTAATAGTTATGGGAGATTGGAACGCTGTAGTAGGGGAAGGGAGGGACGGAAGTGAAGTCGGGGAGTATGGTCTGGGTGTAAGGAATGACCGGGGCGAGAAAGCAGTGGAGTTCTGTAGAAGGAATAATTTAGTGATTACAAATACGTGGTTTAAACACCACCCAAGGCATAGGTACACGTGGAAAATGCCGGGGGATACTGGAAGGTACCAACTAGGCTACATCATGATTAGGCAAAGATTCAGGAACGGCGTAAAGAATTCGCATAGTTTCCCAGGTGCAGATGCCGACTCCGACCATAACTTGGTGGTGATGAAATGTGAGATGAGACTAAAAAGGTTGAATGTAGGAAGGAAAATAAAAAAGTGGGATATAGGAGCACTGATTGGAGGGAAGAGGAGGGAATACCAGGAGATTGTGGATAGATGCATGAGGGAAGAGGAGGGAAGAAGAACAATAGATGAAAGATGGGAAATGATAAAGACGGGCATAAAAGAAGCAGCTGAGAAAACAATAGGAACAGTATACGCTAGGAGGATCAATAAACCATGGGTAACAGCGGAAATGATGGAAAGGATCGAGGAAAGAAGGAAATGGAAAAATGTAAATACAGAGCTAGGCAAAATGCGTTATAAGGAGATTAAGAACAGGCTTAGGAGAGAAACAAAGAGAGCAAGAGAAAAGTGGTGGAGTCGGCGATGCGAGGAGCTGGAGAGACTCCAGAGAGAAGGAGAAACAGGCAGTCTGTATTCAAAGGTTAGAATGTTATCGGGAATCAAGAAATGGAAAACGGTCCCGTGCATCAAAGACAGAAAGGGAAATTTAGCAATGGAGCCAGAGGAGATCCAACTTTGTTGGAGGGAATATGTCGAGGAACTGTATGATAGCAAAAATAGGCCTAGCAACTTGAACATAGAAGAGGAAAAGGACGTAGATCAGGATGACGTGAGCCCCGGAATACTGGACAGTGAGATAGAGAAGGCACTGCGAGAAATGAAGGCAGGTAAAGTGGTGGGGGTTGATAGCATCCCAGCTGAGCTTCTGAAAAACCTAGGAAAAGGGGGAAGGGACAGATTTTATGAACTTGTTCGTAGAATATACGAGGAGGGGGCTTGGCCGGAGGATTTTGTAAAAACCGTGCTGATACCTATACCGAAAAAGAGGGCGACAAAGGAATGTGAAGACTATAGAACGATAAGTTTGATTTCTCATGCGGCAAAGGTAGTGCTTAGAATCATCAATAGGAGAATGGAAAAGAGAGCAAATGAATTCCTAGGCGAGGATCAGTTTGGATTTCGGAAGGGGAGGGCCACTCGGGATGCAATTGCAGTGGTGAGAATACTAGTGGAAAGGAATCTAGAATACAATCAGAACGTATTCGCGTGCTTTGTTGATTTCGAAAAGGCGTTCGACAGAGTGAGGTGGGACAAGTTAATGGAAATATTGCGGAAGATAGGAGTAGACTGGAGAGACAGGAGAGACAAGGTAGAAGGTGTGGATGGAAAAGGTAATAAAAGGGGATGGTGTTTTGAAGGAGGTGATTGAGGGAAGAGCGTTGGGTAAGCGGGGAAGAGGGAGAAGAAGAACGGGTAGCTTGGATGGAATGATGGTGGCAGAAGGTATGAGGGGCTGAAGAGGGACATCGTGTGAAATTTAGGGGGTGGGAAGAATTAAATGTCCATTTAAACCTACCTTCACCGGTACAATACTTAGATTAATAATAATAATTGTATACGTCTGGGACAGATATTATCCCAATCGCATCAAGGTATTTATTTCGAATAGTTTTCACTAATTTTTGCGCTCATATTCAATGGATTCTCTTAAATGAAAGAACTTCATTTGAAATAATTATGTTACCCTAACACGTGTCACTTGGTCTCAGTGCATTCGGTTTAGTGGTAATTCAAACCGATAACCTCGTTTTTTCACGTGCATGAGGATTTTTTCGACGCTTTTTTCTTCTCACTCTTCATCGCCCTTATGAAATTACTCCTATGATTGAATATCTAAGCTCCGAGGATATTTTCCTCACGCCAGAGTAGATAACTAGAAGGGGCAAGGTCGCCAGGGCTGCCTTTGAAATTGATAACGATTCCACGCCTCCGTCGACTATCGAATTATTTGTATTTTCTCCATTCGAAGGGAATTTTTGCCCCCCAATTTGGATGTGAACGTTTCCTCGTCCAATCAGGCACTTGAAGAAAAAAATCCTCACTTCTATTTTTTTTATCAGCAATAGACGCGCAGCGTGCTCTTTTCGAATTCCTTGCTGTGGAGGGATGGCGAGTTCCATTTTATAACTCGCTCGGCGACTTTCACGCTGCCAGCAGAATTGATGCTGGGGCATCCCCTCATCTTGCATTCCCGTTGACCATTCCGAGGGATTCAGGCCCGAGAAATGGGGAGTGAGAGGAGGGGATGTTTCCCTCGTTGCGCCTCCACGTCCCATTGAGAGAAACTGGATGACCTCCCCACGGAAGAAAAAAGGTGTTGCGTGCAAAAAATAAAGCCCCTGGGAGACTCAAGGGATGAGATTAAGTTTCGATGGGCGTACGGGCTCTACGGAAAGGGTTCTCGTCCCACGCAAGAAGGAATTCGTTTCGCAGATTTGACCCTAATAAGGTAAGGACGCTCTTTCATCCAATATTCAGGGAGGGAATGGTGTCCCTAGAAATCTCGGGGCTGGTGATGCCGAAAGAGAACCAAACGGTGGGAAGGGCGCGGCGTTTTATTGCTCAGCACTATTTTTGGAGGAAGAGAGATGGGTAGGGTGAGAACGGGTTTGGGAGAAAGGGATGGAAGTAAAGGTTTCCTCGAGGGAGAAGCAATGGGAAAATTAAAAATTCAGCCCGCTGTTCCGGGGAATAGACGGCTATGCTCAAGACGTGGATACGTTTGCGTTCCCAAAACTATAAAATTCCCTTTTACCAAGCGCCAAATGCTCCAAATATAGGCCAAAGATATATTCTCTCAATTTTCTTTACGAATGAAAAAAATTTACACGCTGAAATTTTTCATGTTTGCATCTTCTGTATTTTTCCTTATTAATAAGATTTCAATGAATTCCGGCCGACAATATCCCAGTAAAAGTGGTTTCCTTTTTTTTGAGATTGGGAAACAACATCACATTTTTTGTAACTTGATTTTCGCGGATTTAATTAATAATAAAGCCACATGTAATCATTAAATATAGTAAGAAGCAATCCAATGACAATATTTTAAAATAGCAAAGGGAAAGAGGACACGGGCTTAGATATATTTACATTTATGTGCTTATAGTAAGAAGTAATACAGTAATATAGTAAGAAGTAATCCAATGACAATATTTTAAAATAGCAAAGGGAAAGAGGACACGGACTTAGATATATTTACATTTATGTGCTTGTTAAATTCTTCAATTAGCCTAAAGTTAGATGTTAAAAACAATGTGCTTGGGACATCCCAAATTTTAATCTTGGTGTATCAATGCTGTCCAATGCAGGAGGAACAGGAAGTCTTTTAACTAAACCATTAAAACAAAGATAAAAATAAAAGAACAAGATTTTATAAAATAACGCCGAGATATCACATGTCATCTTCAACACAATTTTTATTTTCATATTATGGCAACACGCCAAAAGGATTTGAGTCAAGACTCCATCGTCCTTTGTAAAAAAGCCTGCACTCAACGCTAAGGAAATGCTTAAATCTTTGCCACTGCAATGTAAATAGAGTTGGACTTTTATCATAATTAAAATCAGCTGATTCAAACTCTCATATGGAAACTAATTTACGGTTAGCATATATAACAAGGACAAATGTTAAATATTCCAGTCATTTAATAATTATCCGTAAGTGTATTTAATTTCGTATTGCTGATCACCAAAGTTGGTACTTCTCCTCTGTCATTCAGAGAGAGTGATCGTGAAGAAAGTTAAGTTTGTGGATGGTATGGAAAATTCATTAAAAGCCATTGGTTGTGCCTTTTCCCGTCTAGTTCGGAACGTTCGGAGCTTCTAAGCCCCGTGGATGCACCCTACCCGCTCGACTTGTGTGTACATCAAATTGCGGCAAAACGTATGCAGGCGCCATGAATCCACGGGGGTACATCAGAGCAGGGGTCTGGTGGGGGAATTATTTTGGAGATGTTTTGGACAGAGCATGAAATGAGCGTTGAATCAACTATTCTACTTCACGAGACAAATCCGTAATTGTATATCGATTTCACCATTTACGTTAAAATTTGCGGTCCCTTCGACTACACAGTCCAGTTGTCTACAAAAAGGAGCTTGAATCAACTGAGGGAATTACCATAGCTACATCAGTAAATATTGAAGGGTTCCAGACTCAAATCTGATTGATGTCAGATGCAACCACTCCTCCCATATTCATTTCCCGTCCTTACTCCTTTACACCTGTTTAGAAGAGCCCAACACGGCTAAATATGTTTGAAGTACGTCACAATAACCAGATACTGCTCATAGTATCGTTCGGATCTGGTAAATTGTTGCTATTCCTACACGATTATCGAATAATATCAGAATTTCTTCAAGAAAATAATCTTCCTTGACCGAGACTCAAACCCGAAACCCCCTGATTTCCTGCCGGGTACTCTGCCAATTCAGCTATCGATACTTCCTTCTTCCCTGTGAATTCCTGTAACCGGAATCAGGTTCTGGTTACAGGAATCCATAGGGTCTCGGTCAAGGTGGATATTTCCCTGTGGAAATTCTGCTATGATAAATTTCAGTGGATGACTTCACTGAGGTATTGACAGCTAGTTTGCAACTCTGAATTATCTAATACGTTTTAAAAATTAATATTCAGGTTAGGATAGGTCTCGTAGAAGGTATCGCAAATTCAGTATTCAAATATTCGTCGGAGTTGTGACGCTTCTAGGACCACAATAAGAAATTAAATGGTGGAATAAACAAATACTTTCAACTGACGTATGAGGGATGAAGTAGTCCGACACTTGGAGAATGAGATACTGTAGTACAGGGTTTGGAAAACTTTGGCTCGTGAGCTACTCGTGGTTAGTATATGATGCTCTGAAATGGAATTGAAAATTAAAATAAAATTATCGTAATCTCATTTATTAAACCACATACTGTGATTAATAAATGAATCTACCATATTATCATTCGCTAACTTCAACTTGATAGGGTGTTTTAAATTAAAAAAAACTAGTCATTATAGATATGATAATACATGTATATTTTAATTTTCTTATTTAAAAAAATATTTATGGTTCCTAGTTCATTTTTAAACGTTTATAAGGGACAAGTTCTGGCTCTTGCGTCTAGAAAGTTTGCCAACCCCTGCTCTAGGATCTATGTGAGGAGAGGAGAATGAGAAGTTGCAGAGGTAGGGTAATATTGGCTCGTGGCGGGAGAAGGAATGGAGGCGCCTACCTTAAACAGTCACCAGAACGAGTGTTGTGCATCTACTGACACCTCGCGCTCTCTTCAGCTGGCTTACCACTAGACAACAGTGTACTTAGGAAAAATATTTTCCTGCGAGAGCTACGCGCCGTGTAACCTAACTTTCCCGAAAACCCTCATACTTAGGGAATAATGGGAAAAGGGTATTACGGACATATAGGGACGCTGGTGAAGGATGAGGTTGATAAAGTCGCTGGTGCTTTTGAAAATTGGTATGCCGTGGGATGTTTACTTACTGTGCTGCCAGTCCGTTCTCGCCTCTTCGGTCCTTCCAGTCTCAGGAGATAGGTAGTTGGTGCAGTGGGGTTCCATGAATCCCATTTCCCGAAGTTTATCCAGCTCCTCATCTGTTGATTTGAAGGGAAAAAGATAAATCATTATTAGAAGGAAATGCATTCTTATACAAAAATTAATAAGATGAATTTTGTGTAAAAAATAAGAAATACTCTGGCACAATGATATTCTAACATTTTGCTTAAAAAACGCCTTTTCCTTACGGGTCAATACAGATACAAGAGTGTTAGTCGTACAAGGTTACTTAAACCTTTGGTGAAATATCAAGGCTATTCCGTACATAAAATGGATTTTTATTGATAGTATAAAGAATTAAACTATAGAACGAGAGACAGCCGGAGAGAACCCCAGCGTTGACCTATTCTTAAAGAAAGGCGTCATGCTGTCTACGGTTGAGAACTCTGTCCATCTGTTGGACAGTTTACTCGAAATACTTTTCACACATCACTCAAATAGGATTATATTTTATACTGAAAATATAGCCAACACCCTGATTTAACCTCGGGTCTTAATTTATGGATCCAATACTCTAGTGACCATACAAAGTCGAAGCCTGGTTTCTGAAGCCTGTTAATTCAACATTTGATTTCTTAAGTTTTCCAGCTTGGTGTTCATAGTTATTTTCGAAAATACTTCCCAGAAGACAGATTTATGTGTCGGATAGGGTTATGGCTTTCATTTTCAAAGGACAGGTTTTGAGTAGCGACAGTGGCAGATAATTTTTCACTTAAGTGCTGACAGAGCATACTTAAAGTGCATTAATCAGTCCGTCGGATGTCATGTTGAATTTTACATTCCTTGGCGTTTCCTGTTGGAAGCTGATTCTGGATTTCTCTCCACCTTCTACTCCCTACAACGTTTCTACCTATATTCCATCCAAATTCCCACCTACTCTCGCGATGCATATAGTCTCAGCTCGCTTTTCATAATATTTTCAATTATTTACTAAGATTATTCATAGTTAATGTTCCTTGCCTCCAAATATTGAGGAAGAGAATTAACATGCAATAAACCTTGTGCGTATTTCTTCCACAGTTCGTACATTAACACATAGAAACACTGAAATTCACTCCTAAGGTAAATACGTGGCAATTAATTATACCATGAACATGAAAAACTAGATGTTGCTCATAGAAGAGGGCAATATTTATTAATATATGTGTACGCATTTGCTTCTTTCATTTCAGAGTTTGGACCTGCACTGAAGTAAAATTCTATCAGAAAATGTTTATATTTCCCCAGCGTTATATATTTTGTAATTTTTCCCAGCGCTGTGAAATACCTTATTTCATAGCTTTTAAACTCGCTTTCTAAAACCGTGTCTCTTCACGTCTAATAGAGTAGGGGAATATGTTTCCTTTTTCCCCCAGTCATTAAGCATAAATACAAGACTCCCTAGAGAAAAATCCTTTTTGCAATCCACCTAATAGCAAACTACGATAATTTTCTTTTAGGAGAGTTTTCCCATCCTAGGTTATTGTGCATGAAAATATGCAATGCACATTATTGCTATTGAAATGCATGCTGTTCGGACGAGTTTACTACCCCACTAGGGACTCATAATTTACACGGCTGCGGTATCTCTGCAGTACCACTCACCTTTTTTAGCGCACTGACGACCTTTTACGGTAGTAGGAGGAATTTAAAAAAAATGACATTATGCTCATGCACATACCAGGGAATGAAACTTTTACGTGGGTACATTATTAACTCCACAAAAACCTGCGCGGTCTCACTTTCCCGCCCGCTTACGAAATATGATGAATGCTGCTCCCATTAAACCAGTTTTGCGTTTCTATGAGCTCCACGCACCAGAGACGGATAGAGGGAGAGAGGTACTATCATATCAGCGAGTCTATGGCAGGAAAATTATTCCCATCCCCTCTCACTTCGTATCCACCATCACTTTGCGGCACGGTCACGCTATACTTCGCGGGGGGAGGAAGAGGGGGATATGCCGGGGTGGTGCAGCGAGTGGCTGATATCTCCTCCCTCTGCAGTAGTAATTGGGCCTCTCCCACCCAGTTTGCACTCCCCTTCCCTCATCCCTTATGCCGCTGCTCCGACGCAGGAAACCGCTGCCGCTGCCTCGGCTCAGATTACGCAAATTGACATGATTTTTTTTCCTCCTTCCCCTAGGTCTTCCTTTCCTTTCTGCCCGAAAAATATCCCCACGAATCCACCCCACTGTGTTTTTTTTCGCTGTGAAAACGGAGGGCTTTGTTTATTTTTCATTCCTTCCTCTTTCCCTGCAACAGTCGGAGCCGCAGTATGCTTATTAATACGAAGGCATAATTTTGCCCCACGGTTCTCTTGCACTTGTTTAAAGTATGTTGCGGACTTTCGCTGCTTTCATTACCTATGTTCTCTCGCGTAAAATTTTGTGCACATGACCTAAACATTTTTCTGTTTTATTTTTCCTCGTTTCATTAATTTCAGCGTACATGTGCATATAATTTGCGACAAATACGGGCGATTACCTCAAAATGGTTATTTAAAGTAAACTATCTGAAATAATTTGTAGTTCTTAGATCGTTGAGTTTATACCACCGTAATACATGTTTTCTCCCCATTGCGTCATTACCGTATGATACATGGTCGTATGAGCTAACAGTCACATTTAATGCTATAGTTCTCGAACATGACTATTCTATCTCGTTCGATCGGTTTATGAACCGATTTAGGAAATGAAACATCTTTAACTTTTATCTCAGCATAGGGATGCAAGGAAAATGATTAATAGAAATTCCACAGACTGTAAAAATAAAAATTTTATGCTACGGTAAAAGTAATGTGCGTTCACCGTAACGGTCACCCTGTTATGAACTGCGGAGAAGTATATCTTGCATAGAACCACTTTCCAGTTTTTTATATTAAAACACTGAATGAAGGAAACCTATATAAAAATCTTCAATTGTTATCCCATGAAGTTGATGATGGATGCATGGAAAAGAGACTAAAATATAGCTGCTGAGGGTCGAAGCCGAAAGCCGGTAGCAGAAAGGAGACGAGACAACTGTGCTCATGTCATCATAATCATAATTCAGAATGGTTGAACAGCCTAGTGAGAATACTCAGGATTTAATAAAATGCATGTATAGTTATAGGTATCAACTGATGAATAACTCTGATAATAATAAAAATACGGATAAATTAAGAGATAAGAGAGTAGTGGAGGCTATCACGGAGACAGGTAATAAGTACATATTTGGAGGGAAGGAATAGAGAACGGGTAAGATAAAACGCTTTTTGAATAAGTAAAAGAAGATTTAAAAGCAGCACCCTAAGGTACAACCTAGCTATGTATTTATTTCCTTTAGGTTTAGTTTTATAACGTATGTAAATCTAGTATACCTAGACCTAGATTTTTTAGACGTAGTTTATAATGTATGTAAAACGTTGATACTTGGAGTGGACCTTAAAAACGTGGATAACGGTAGTCCTTCTTTCATAATGTTTATGTAATACACAGCCATATTATGTAAGAGCTAACTGTAAATAAGCTCACACAAGGTTGTTCTCATTCCGCGAGAAAATAAGATTATCAAATTGGATAGTAGAGAGAGGAAGTTATATTAAAGCCTGTATGGAAAAAATAATTGACAATAACTCCGGAAAAAAGTGACATAGCCTGGAATGAATATTTTGGGAAATGGATGGGTAGATATATGACGGAGGATAGAATGTGGGAAATAGGGCTGCCGTTCTTTTTAAGTTCAGATTTAGGAAGAGCGTTATAAAAATATACGACATACTGGGGTGAGTTGAACCCTTATGGTCGTGAAATGTCCCTTGAGATTAAACTGGATTAAAACGGAAGGTGCGAAAGTGGAAATTAGGAGCTGTAGTTGAAACAAAAAGAAACAAGAGAAAATTGCTTCACAAGCAGCTCAACATCACATCTTTTTCCCTAACTAGTGCTCAACTCAACCTTATTCCGACACTTGGGACATCCAAGAGTCTCTTCCCACCCTTGCCCTGGTAATTCGGTTTTTTTCCAACCTCATGACTCCCTTTCAAACCCAATTACACCACCCTCTTAAGCCCGCAAATATCCGAGTGAATGCGCATTAAGTGCTCCGAGAAATACGAGATAGGACGACCCAGTTGGTTCAAGTGTCCTTCTCTCTTCAAGTGCCGCAACGTATCCGCTGGCAGCGTAATCTAGCGTAGCAAACCTTTTGAAATAGAAGGACTCCTTCCTCTCCCTTCATTCGAGTCGAGTAATAACATCTCTTACTTGCGTCGCCCGAGATGACATTCACGAAGCAAACTTGACCGCTCTCGAGAAAATAAAGTGCATACAAGAGGGGAGGGAAAAAGAAGGGGTGGAGTGTAGGCTATAATGCCCCGTGACGTCATTAATGAATATGATATTTGACTCTGCCACTCTCGTGTCCGTATAGTGGTTGATTTGCATCGCTTTAGCCATTCATCATGATTAATCCTATAAGCGGCTTGTTATTGAATATTAATTCTGTTCGCATCTACTTACATGATGTCGGTCATAATTATTCTCCAGGATCAGATCTGTTGTAGCTTCTATTATGTACAGTACACTACAACTGTACAGTAACCGACAGCTTAGGACTTTCAGACCATTGAGGATAGTTTGCATGCAAGTATAATTTACTTGGATTGATGAAAAGGTGAAGGGAAACCTTGTTTCGGAGTTTCTGTGTACAAGAAGTGCCAAGGGGTCCGAAGTTAAACTAATCAACGGAACTGAGACCTAGTGAAGTACTCGACGCACAGCACTCAGTAGGTACTAACCGGTAAATCAGTGAAAAATCTTTACCACTTCCGGGATTCAAGCCTATATATCTTGATCTTTGCATAGCGCTATCATTATTATTTATTCACGCGAAGCATCAAGTAAAGAACTCCCTTAATATGCTTCTAAGACACGTATACCCGGAGAAGTCCCTTGAGTCTAGTGTAATTTCTGAATAAGGATATTAGAGATGGAATGATCTTCTCCAGGAAGATATATGACTCTTGTACATCATTCAGCTGAACTAACGCCTACATTATAGTGATTAGCAATCCACTTTAATTTACGAAAAGCCATTCAAATGAAGGTTCACTACACCGTGATTACCGTCTGTTGATGTTTTCTAAAGTGTGTTTTGTTCGCCGTCTGAACATTCAAATATAGTTTCCAAAAGTACTATCAAAGATGAAGTATACGTCATTAATCTTGACTAAAGAAGCTTATTTTACTTTTATGCAACTCCGTGAAAGCGCTTTATGCCTGCTTACCTCATTGCGACACTTGAGAATATGTCCGTCTCTTTTACCAATGTTTTGGGGATTTGGTGCTCTTATGTAAGTAACATACTTAAAATATTTTCCATTTACAGAACTTTATACAAAAATTTCGTCACCAAATTGGAAGGTTACGTAGTCTAAAAATGAGTGTATAAGGGTCACTTCGAAGCCAAAACTTGCAGTTTGAAAGCCAGCCAGAATTATATATTCACGCTAAATGTACAAATTTGGAAAATAAGAAATTTGGTACATGTTTTTAAGGACGCCTACTAAGGTGCACTTCACCATGGAAGGACGACGAAAAGGCTTCTTAATTAAGGTAACCTATGCGGAAAGATTTCTATTTGACACTGCACCAGAATTAACCGCAATGATTTCGCGTATTTTTTCGCCATAAGCATCTATTTCTGTCTCCATTATTGAACATTATACTCATATTTGTTTTCTTATAAGATGGAGGAAAATCAAGCTAATAAAAAAATCTATCCTTCAAATAAATCTTCTTCATCTCACGTGATATACACATCTGCAGGTTTATGTGCGCGCATAAATCCTTTTTCGTCGTAAAAAATATTCCCGAATGAAAATATTTTATTAAAATACCTAAAATAAGGCGGATGATTTGGTGAAATGTTGAAGTGGCTGACACGAATTTAGCACTACCAATTGAAACAATATCTCAGTGAAGAAGAAATGTTCATGTAGTCAATTTAACCGAGGTAAACTCCGGCTCTTCCCTCGATCGGTCCGTCGATTTTTTGGCAATAACAAAGAGGCAAAAAAACTGGCCACCTCGCGAGAAACATCTTTTTCTTGAATTGCCATCCGGAAGACGAGCACTCGGACGAAATCATCGTGATTTCAACGTGTTGAAATATAACGAGTGAGGGGTATGTACGTGCCGTCCCTCTCTCGGCCAGGATATTTCACTTGGGCGGAGACCGGAATGCGGAAAGGAAGTAATCCTTAAAAAAACATACGTCTCTGACGGAAACGGTCGAGGAGGATTGGCATGGGCAGTGGCATGGATAGACTGGATCCCACCCGACCCGATTCATTTCATTTCGGAAGCGAGTTTTGCGCACGCTGGGGAGGAAAGGATGGCATTGGTGGAGTTGGGAGGGATGGATGCCGCGGAAGCCGTCTTGTTTCCTGTCCCAAAGGGAGAGGGAGAGGCATATCGGGGGATGCACCAAGTCGGGGGGGTGGGAACGAACTTCTTGGATGATCGAGGTGGGGAGGGGTTTGGGAAGGCGGGTAAGCGCGGTGGTGGTTTGCGGCCTTCATCCCCTTGGCATCCAGGGCCGGCAAAGGATTTCCAGTCGTCTCGCGACCGCTGTTGGACCCATCTCCCCGCCGCAGACCATAAAAACCACTCCGCGCAAGGCCGCTCCCCCACTACGTCACTGTTTCCTCATCCCTCCTTTATGAGTCTTCCTCTTTCTCTTCCTCTATCCCCCATGTTTTTTTCCTTCTTGTTTTCCGTATGGTGGCACACTTGTGGTTTGCGACTGAAATTGCTTTCTCCCGACCTTTATTTACGCACCCGATTCGTTTGTTTTTCGTCACGTACCGACTTCGAAAGCATAAAACAAAACAAAAGATTGGGTAATTCTTCAGGAAAACAGATTCCGTCCATATGTGCAACTTGACCTGTGAGGATCATCCCGTGCTTTTAATACATTATTCCTTGAATACCGATGACGTATTTTGGTTCCATGAGATTTATGTGTCACCATGTCCGTGAACTGAACTTCAATGCTTTAATTCATGCTAAGGAAAACCAATAGTTATTATATTTTCCTCATAATCGATGAGGGAGGTCAAAGATGCTTAAAAGTAAGCTTTCCATATAACTAGTGGTTTGATTTTAGACATCCATTAGAGATGCAAATGCTCGAATATCTCTTGACATAAAATTTTGATTATTGAGTGTTTGGTAACAACATCAATTGATTTAGCAATGTGATGAATAAGTAATACTAATGAAATGTCGTATATGATCACGCAAGCTTAGTCTAGTAAAGCGTAATCAAAGTAACATGGAATTTCCTTTCCACAAGCAAAATCACCATTAAGGGTTATTCTGTCTTTAAGGTGGCCTAACAAATAATTATAATCTGTACATTATGAAAGGTATTCCGTTTCAATGCAAGGTTCATAGTTCTGTTTTTTATTAAACCTTAGCCCTATCTGCATATTTTTTTAAATCGTGCCAACCTCCTCTAGCTTGGATTATTAATCGGATAACTTATTCACAAGGAATGAACACAATTCGACGCAAACAAGGAATGAAAAACGTAACTCTAGAGTTTAAAGCCGTCATTCTATTTACATATATGAATTCTAAGCTATTGGAAATGAGACAACCTGTGTAAAAGAAATGAATAGATTCGACTCGAGATTACTCAGAGGCAATAGTTGGACGTTTTGCATGCGAACGCAAGGAAAAAATGCAAATTTCTTGGCAGAAAGTATATTGGTTCTCAATGCTCACCCAATCGGAAAATGCTCATTTCTATTCCGGAGTTATTTTCTTTTATATGGTATTTTACTTCCGCATGGTATTTACTACCTGCACTGCACAACCGTTATATTTTTGTATCGTAGGTTTATATGGCCTGCTTCAATTGAAAGAAAGATTAGATTTGTTCTGTTTTCGTTTCCTTCTCCAAACCTGCTTTTCTTTCAATTTTTTCTTTACTTTATCTTTATTTTTTTATTATTTTTTTTATGAATGGCTGCCTCTCTCAGAATTATAAAAAAGGCTCAATCTTACGTTCCCGCGCTATCCACACTGCTTACTCTAGTTTGCTGCTCTTTCAAACTTTTTCCTCGGATAATAAGAGCTTAATTTTAAGACTAATTAATGTTTTGATGCTTTCAAAGACATGCCTTAGAGCATTCGAAGTAGGAAGGAATGTCAAATGTGTAAAATAAATAAATCCCTCTGAAAGTATTTCTCGGCATAGGTTTTCTTTTCATCCGGGAAAGAGTCACTTTATTTCTCTGCCAATGGTAATGAATGCTTACATAATAAACCTTTTCCAACCGTAGCGCTATTTTCTCTGACCGTCTTCAATTATTGGAGTAAGCATTCCTAAGCTTTTAGAGGCAGGAAAACATATTATTTCCTTTCGATAGTTCATTTTATTTACAGGAAAGAGCAACCATATACTTTTTTCGTAAAAACTACTAATAACGAAGTAATAGTAATAGTTTCATTCATTTCCGCATCATGGCCATTATCTATATTTTGATTATGAGTGTAAATGTATGTGTGCAATGCATGGTGTAAAATGCCAGGAAGAGTGGAATTCTGTTGAAATAATTCCAGGGCATACTGTTAGAAGTTACAATATGGGATCGACCTACTAATGAAGTAATTTCTACCATTAAAAGTACAGTAAGGAAGAAGGAAATCTGGTGTCAGCATTAGCTGATCATCAATAAAAGGATCCAAGGGACCACTGTATAACCTCCTATTTTACTGACGGAATAGCAAACTTGACGACCTCTCCCTACTGGTCTTACAATAGAGGCCGATGTGGCAGTGATAAGTAAATCTCTGCAACTTCCCGAAATCGTTTTGAAGGCCAGTATCATACTACCCGATCCCCAGAACACCTTTCTTTTACATAACACTTTCAGATAAAACAACTATCGATGGCTTTCTGATTTCTCTTTTAATATCTTCGGTCTGTGGTCTACTTCACAAAACTTTTGGACATGTTACTTTGTGAAATTTACGTCGTCAAATCAAAAAAAGTTTTGATACTTCAGTTGAGCATATTACATCACTTAAGGATTATTTCTTAAGTATATAAGTTATTTATTTAATGATTTCGATTGAAAATGAATGGCTGGGACTGACAAAATGTTGTACTCTAGATAAAATTTAACGACAAAAGTATATTAAGCTATTCATGTAATGTATTTACCATAATATTCATAATATCATAAAAAAACATTTTAAATAAAATGTTTATCTGGACGCATATTTTCACTGAACGAGAGTGCATTTTTATATGTATTCAAGAGAAAACATTTTTTCGCGACCGAATAAATAGAGAGGAGAGAGGGAAAGAGATTCGGGTGGCAGAGGGGTGGCAAGGAAGGGAAAACCAAGCCGCGGGAACGCTATGCCCGTTTTCATCCCTCACCATGCGCTCAAATTACGAGGGATGAGCGGAAACAACGGAGGTGCGGCAGCCGTAAAATTTGCCTCTCAGCATCCATCCAAACCGTACCAGACCATTTCCCACGTCACCGTCATTTTTCACCCCCCCCCTCTTTCTCCTCCCCGTTTCCCCAAACTCTAGTTAGCGCTTACCCTAGGTCTAAGCCTTTAAAATGTAGAGGGCTAATTTCCTTTCACGCCCCCACTCTGTCGCTCGAGACTTGCGAGCCCGCTGCTTCGCATCCCCAGAGCTTTAGACACAGGCGAACCCATCGCAGGGCTTCGCTCCCCTCTCATGTTCCTCCGCCCCTCTCCCTCGTCACTATTCCTCCCTTGGGCTTTCCCTCTCTCTCCCTTCCTCCCTCCCCCTCCGCTTGCATCCCTCCCGATGAGGAATTGGCCGTCCAATTTGTACAGGTGCCCCTGGAGACGCGTAGAGCTTCAGTTCCCGGCTCATGAAACGAAACTGGAAGCCGATGTGTGATTCATGCTTGCAAGCGAGTAATAAGTTGTGGGTAGAAGCTGCCCGCGGATCTAAGTAACCGCATCTTGATGGAATCTACATGCGAGATATTTGTGCTCTAAGCTACACCGGCCAATTAGATGAAAAGGAGGATAGTCCTTTCGTATGGTACGCAAAAAATTTTTGGATGCCATTGTGGATTATTGAATTAAAATCTAAGATGATAATATTTGAAATTTTTAAATTACAACTAGGAGACTCTTTACCCAATATTCATTCGACAGCAAGGTGAAATCTCATACTCTATTGCTAATAAAGTTTTTTTTGATTTGAGAATAATTTGTCGAATCCTTCTTTCCATGATGTTTCTTTCAGAGATGTGTCAAGTTCTCAGTCTTTTGTTAATCCTCATCGCAATAACTTTGCGGATTTATTTCAGTTTATGATATCATCTGATTTGAAATAAATATCTTGCATTTTCCTTGTCTTTTATTTACCCGATGGTGTCGACGAAACACACACATACAAACGGTAGTTTACGCACAGAAAGGACTGTATAATCCAACAATTAAGTTAAAACTTCTAAATAGTTTAAACTTGAAATTTGAATGAAACATTTATTTGAGAATACCATTCTTCACATATACAGATTAGCAAATCATACTTATATATGAAAATGAAGTGGTGTCTGTCTGTCTGTCTGCCAGTTATATGTTACGCATCTCCCCAAAAACTAATGAACCGATTGAGCAGAAATTTTGTAGGATTCTAGCGTATACACTAGGAGTTGCTATAGGCTACATAAAAAAGGCTCAGGACCCGGGTTCGATTCCTGCGCCAATTATGTATTTATATTGGTTTAAATTGACTCCCAATTTATTGTAGCGCAAGAGCTTTTTCTTTGGCTCAGTAAAATAACTAAATATTAATCAATTTCTTTCATTCTTTCTTTATTTAATGGAAAAATGTTTATACTTTGTTATTATGTTAATTGATTTACTTTTTGCCCTCTAGGTTTACGGGCAATGTGTAATTTATGTTGAAATTTACTGTTTTTTTCGGCTTTTCTCCGAGCGTTGCTAAGGCCTTTGCCATTGTCGTCTCCAAAATGAAAACATCGTTGATGCTTAAAAAGTTCATGATAGAGGGATGCCGTAAATGGAATCGTGTTTTTCGTGGGGATATAGGAAGGTACTGAAGGCATTGTAGGCTATTCGTGAAGCAAGGTCAGCCATATTTTTCTGCACTAAGATACGTGCTGACTACTAGTGCTACTCACGGATTTAGAAGGTTTGGAATTGGTTAAAATTAGGAGTATTTAAATAAATGCTTCAGCGGGGTTAAAATTTTTTAATGTATTTTTTATTTCTTAACGGGTTTGTGCATTTGAACCAACCAGGGACATGAAGAGAAGAGATGGACCGCTTTTGGAATCGTCGTCGATGAAGATAGATTGAGATTTGAGATAGTTTAACAAAAAACGGAATAACATTCAAATCCCATTTGAGCGTAGTGTCTCATTACGTACCCGTTGGATGTTCATTGATGCCATTGCAATGATTCTAAAAAAAGGTCGTCCCAAAGTGATACCGAAAACAGCATTGTTCTTTTCGTGAAGATATTGAAAGGTACAAAAAGTGGTATCGCAACTAATTCTTGAATCTAGATCGGCCATTTCATTCGGAAAAATCATACGGGCTTACTTTTCGCGTTACTCCCAGATCAAATAGGCTTGCATTCGGTAAAACTAAAAGTATTTAAATGAAAGATTCTGCGGGGTTCAAAAGGTGTATATTTTATTGATTTATACATATTCCGAAGCGAACCGCTTTCAAAATTATTTTCTTTTGAGACACAAGAAAGTGATAAAAAACTTAAATGAAGTCTTATCAGAAATAAGAGTGGCGAGATGAAAAAGTTGTAATATAATTATAGGTCAAATATACAGTAGAAGGTATACGCGACCGAGTGACAAGTGCCTGGTTTAAGTAGGCTAAATCTGTACTAGGCAATAAGAATAGAATTGACTCTTAAGATGTTGAAAGGTAGGTACTAAGAGAGGTATCGCAACTAATTCTTAAATATAGATCGTCCATTCGATTCGGCAAAATTATAAGAGCTTTCTTTTCGCGCTACTCCCAGATCAAGTAGATTTGCATTCGGAAAAACTAAAAGTAAGTATATTGTAAAAAGTTTATGCGTCAAATATACAGTAGAAGGTTTAAATATGTGCAACCGAGCGAAAAGAACCTGGTTTAAGTAGGCTAAATCTGTACCAGGTAATAAGAATAGAGTTTACTCTAATTGGAATAAAATGCATTAATATGTTTCCGTAGGAAGGTCATTGACGCCATTGCCATGAAGTTGGAGAATTGAGACAAACGTAACTTACATGAAAGGCCAGAGACAATGTTTTTTGCCGAAATGGTGGATTCTATTCTTCCCAAAAACCCGAATCTGGCCTCACTGTCAACGATAGGCTGACAGATGCATCGTATGCACCCTCCCTTCTAACCTCCTTTGTATCTTCTGGCCTGAAAGTTTCTAAATAATATTCTTATTTTTGTAAAGGCCCAGGTGAGTCCATGTGTACATTGGTTAAAATTACATTTATGGTTACGATGGTTACTTGGAGCCATAGCTAACTCCATAAGACAAGGTTGTTAAAATTCTTTGATACAATTTGTAATTATTATATTTCTCCCTCCCGTTGAATTTCAACGGGCACCTTCAACCAGTAAGCAATAATTATTGAAGCCAAACATTGAGTGTCACTCTTGAAGAGGTGCTGATATATCGCAGCTTAATGGAGCAGGACGAATCACTAAAGTGAGCCTCTACCCGGGCGGAAATTTGGAGATGAACCCGTGAATATAATCTCGAAGTTCCTCAGAGTCTAAGTGGCATTTGCGAGGCCGGTTTCTGGTTCATCACCCTTAATCCCTCTTCTCTCTCTCTCTCTCATTACTCCGCCACACTCCCCTCTCGGGCCTCCATTTAGAATTCCCTTTCGAATGCAAAAGACAGCGTGAAATCTCCCTGCTCTCCTCACTCCGGATCCATAACTTTACGTCACCGTTCCCCCCCCCCCTCCCCCATGTTCCCAACGCCTTCGCCTACTACACCTACACGCACGCGGCTCTTCTCCAGTTCGAGTGCCTACCCTCTTTCCCGCTCGCCCATTAACCCATAAAGTTCTGGCGGACCCTTAATGCCCTTTCCCTCCATTTGTCGCCGTCGGGGAGCAGAGCGAAACGCTACAAGGGGGAGGGAGGTGAAATTCTTTCCACCCTCGGCCGCACCAAGTTCCAGGCTAACTGCCTTCCCTAATAGGTACATCACCAGCTTATTATATGCGATAAGGAGTAGGAATCCGAGAGGCGAAGCGTATTATAACTAGGTGGAGAGTCGAGAAGTCGCGAGTTTATTCTCGAAGAATATGTATATACCCTTCATTTAGTATTTCGAACACAGGCGGGAAAGTTTGTCCTGAGACATGCTCCTCGTTCAAAAGTAAGCGTGAAAATTGGAGCTTTTTAATGATTTAAAAGTTTCTGTAGCTCCACCAGTCAATATGAGCATATTTTTCCGGCCGCATTAAAATATAAAATTAGATGAATATCAATCTAGTGTGACATATTGCGCTAATAGCCACCGAAATATCTTATAGAATCTTTGAGTACCCTCCTTATTTATGTTTCTGTTTTATTCATCTAGGAATCTTTTATTTTCTCTTGCGTATTTGCTGAGAGTGTTTTCTCTGGATTTCTCACTCACATTTACGTAAAATAGTAGTGCAAATGAACTTTCTCCTTAACCCCTTGGAATTTGTGCGACATGAACTACTAGTCTATTCAAATGCCGATAATCCTAGCTGTTAAGATGGAAAACTATTACGCCAGCTAGCGATAGAGAAAAAGGATGTTTCATAAAAACGTCAAGAATGATAAACACGCACTACAACGAGTATTTAAAAAAATTAACTCTTATATGTGGAAATCCTATTCAAAGAAACTGTTTCCAGATTTCGCTCTGATTACGTCAGTTTCTGAGAAATGGTCTAGGAGAAAGACGCACGGAATACTTGCTTCATACCGCCAGCGGAACGTGAACAATGGTCTTTCCCAAGGTGCATCAGATGCCTCCATTGCTCCATCCCGCGGAGGTGAGGACTCGAACAAGGGCGTGGGCGATGGAACCGATATCGGATCCCCCTTCCCTTCGTCACCATAAACACACACCACCTTAAAGTCCATTTTCACATGCTCTTCTATAAGTCCTGGTGGACACTCAGACGCATTTCTTAATGTGCCTCTTCCTAACAGCTTCCTCAACTCTATTCCTATTCTGAAAGTCGTATCGACCTGGTATATTTACATCTACGATGCAACGCTACCAGTAACATCGAGGGTGCATGGCAGGGGTGAATAATTACCAAAAAGCCAATAGATTCGTGTATGTCTACAGACATAACTTATACTGCTGTGCATAAATATTCTGCGTCAGTCAGGCGTTCATCCGTAACATGCTGCTCAATTTAAACAATTAATACTACTAATAATAATTAAAACTACGAGGCAGCATTATTTTATAAGTAGGTTTAGCATTTATTAGCTATGGTACCTATTCATTACATTATAAATTAAATGGTGAGTCTAGGATGCAGTTAGTTGTAGAATTAAAAACTTTTTCGCGATAAACTAAATTCATGTATTTACGTTATATGTATCATGCCTTTCGGTCATACGATGTTCATCCTAAGCCAATGCGATTAATAATCCACCATGATCCCATTAATCACCGAAGAGAGTCATTTAAAATCCTTCCCTGTAATTTTCTGACCTATTTATTTAAATTAGTTACTGACTACTGTCCGATAGTTTTTATTAAATACATTTTGACGTTGCTTTGTATCTCAAATACATTTTCAGAGATTCGCTATCAGACGGTAGATTACCTGAATGGAATAAATTTAACGGAATCCTGATTTGTAAGGATAGATAGTAGCAATAGTCAAGTCACATCGATATACTTTGGTACCAGAGTGGCATCAGAAAAAAACGTAAAATGAGATATTAATGGGTTTCCACAAATTATTAGTACACTAAAGAGATATCTACGGACAGGAAGTAGACATAATCGTGGCATTAGGCATGAATGCTTTCGGTTAAGTTCCGCCCTCAAATTGACTTATGACCTGTAACAGTGTGAAGTAAATGAGAAGAAAGTAAAGACAGTGTATATAATTATTCTAAAATAGTACAAGTAGTATGTGGGAGTCTCAGGAATAGTACAGCTGTGAGGTAATTATTATACTTCCTAAATCGTCAAGCCAAGAATTTCATTTGACGTGGATTATTGCGATCACTTTCACGGAGGGTTATGTACTACTCAAGCGAGGTCTAACCAAAATACTTTTGTAACTTCAACTTTTATTAACCCGATAACATACTGTACCGACTGATCCTGTTGATTGACGAAAATAACTGAATTCCAATGATCTACCAAATGGGTTTCCTGAGACAGTTTTGTTCTGAAAAGTTACAGGGCAATTAGCTTTTCCGGGCAAAGCAGAAACCCATGCGCTGCCCAGGATTCATAGTGAGAGATGATATCTTACGGTGGGCTGCTTATCGAACCATGCCATAAATTATTGGATCAACGTCCGCGGACAGTGGCTTGCTTGAAGTTCGCACCCACCTTACGACTGTCATCTTTAATGGATCGCAATGGTCCCTGTATGTGCTGGTTGCTATATATCCTCAGGTTCATATTCAGGATCTCAACTACAGTCACGCTTCTCCTGCTTACATCCTTAAATTTCTACTTTGAGTCAGATTGTTATGCAGACTCACCCTGCTAAGCTGGGATTCTGTACTCCCTAGTGTCATGCTGTTTACCTCTTCGAGCCATATCGAGGAGAATCTGTATGCCCTTTTGAGCTCGTAATAGAGATTTTATGACGTAAGCACTAGATATGAGAAGATTCCGAATGCGGTTCAGCCATATTCAAAATCTCAACTCAGTTCTTAGCGTCACGCTGAGAGGTAATACGACCTTCGCAGGTAGAATCTGAACACCAATATGACTCGTTGTAGGGATTTTAGGACGTAAGAGGTAGAAGCGTGACTGTAGTTGAGGTTCTGAAAATGGCCCTTATTGAAGTTGGGTTCAGAAATATTTGCTAACGTGTGGTATGTGCATTGCCAAACGCCCACGATTCGATTTGCAGACTAAGGAACTTTTTTCCTCGGGCAATTTTCAACACCCTCGCTTACATTCAGAGCAGAGATAATATACAGGTCCTGTAACAGTACCGGGGGACCGAGCTTTGCTCGGTAACATTTATTTCTAATAACTTTAGGGATCTAATGAAAATTAAAAAAGTTTTGACAAATGCGAAATTATATTTCATAAATAAGAAGCGTGTAACAATATAATTCAAATTTAAAATTTAATAGTGTTTTAGAAAGTTTTATTACAATAATTTATGTCATTAGGAATATCCAATAAATGTTTCTTCTGCATCCATTTGTATTTACGTCCATTTTATTAAATACCTTGTATGCTATGAAATATTCTTGATGAGGATTTCCTGACATAAAAAGGCACCTTCAAACAACATTTTTCTCAAAAACAAAGCGTATAACATTTCATGCAAAAAAGTGAGTCGAAACCGGCATATTTGACCTTGGGCCTAAGTTATCGTAATATAAAGAATTTCTCTTATGGGAATTAAAAACGTTGGTTGGTACAGCCAAGCGGACCAAAGTTAATCTTGGAATCTGCTCGGCCTGATTGCTCCTTGTTACCTAATTATTGTCGCTTTCATGATGTTTTATGCAAGTGAATATATCATGATCTATCACCATTACAGAGTACTTCATACATGTTTCGCATGAGTATCATCATTGTGGATGGAAAATCCTAAAATTGGAGTGACGCAGCTCTAAAATCGGCTAACCTCTTCATACTTAAATAATTCTCCTCTTTTACACCCTTAAAAACTTGCGATGCATATTTCATGCGAGACCTTCCTTAGCCATTCACTTTTCTATATTCCGATTCACTCTTCCGTCCACGATTGTCTTCATTGTACCATCATGTCTCAAGAACTCTTCGTTTTTCACTTTGTCGATCCATTTTATTATCATCATTCATCTGCAGAATTAAATTATCAATTCTTCGAGATTTTATTTTTGTGCTGCAGCTGTGTATGTCTCACTATGATTGATAAACGTACTCCAGAATAACCTAATGAAATGCTTTCTTACATCTACGCTTTTATTTCAAACTGTAAATATATTCATCTTTTGATAAAATAGAATCTTCCCCTACGTAATAATGAGATTCTATTATTTAATTTAATGTGGCAGTGAGTCTGCTATTTCAACGGAATTCATAAAATCACGCGTGAATTAAAGTAATATTTTAAATAAACCTTGTAATCTCCAGGTAGCTTCTCATGATGTCTTAATTTATTTTAGTTACTTCTTTGTTTAAAGGAACTAGTTTAGCTTTCATATCTTCGAATTTACTATTAGCAATATAACTTCAATTCAATCAATTAATAAGATTTACATTGGAATGGCTATGAGATGGCTTGTGAGAGCTCAATTCCATCCATGTTCATCCATCCATAAGAGTCATTTACCAACTTCAACAATTATTCAGCTAAATCTCGTTTTTTATGGTTATACACTCATATTTTCCCTTCAGAAAAAATAACTTGACATAGTGACAAAGGCCTAATTAAATGAATAAATCCCCCAGCCTTTTATAAATACCGGTCATAAATCTGGGCACGACATCCAAGGCCATGAAGAGTGGTTTCTCCAAACGTCGACCCTAAAGGGCCTAAGCCGGTATAGAAACCGAGAGACCTTAACAATAACAGATCTATTTACTCACTTCTGTTAGCTCGTACTTTAATATTTTATGGACAGTACTCGAAATATGCTTCATTCTCTAGGAATCGCACTATTTCTCATCTTATCGTGTTTCAACTACTCTAAGATATAAGGGGAAATTCTTGCAACAAAAATCGTATACATAGATAGCTAACACTTGTTAGGCATCTCGGAAATTATAAAAATAGAATAGTAAGTCTACCATAGCTGATTACATTACTTATTTAACGATAAGTATTTAGTTTATTAGCACAGAGGGTACAGTGTTAGGCTTTGTTCATACAATTGAGGTCCAGGATTTGATTCTCTGGAGTGGCCTTTGTACATATCTAGACCCGGGTGTTTCCTTTATAGGGAATGGAGTACCTTTTAGGAAAACCTCGGGTGGTACCGTATTAGGAAATGCCTTCCCCATTCTCCCTTGATATGTGGATTTCATTCGCCGTGTTATATTTGGTGAACTCCATCCTCACTAACCAGACCAACCTTGGCATTGAATACAACTTTAAAGCTAACGATAGGTCTTCATAAATATTAGACAAGATAGAGTTAGAAATATGCGTTTATACGATATTTACCCCTATTATTGTCTCACTGTATTATACGTGAGCCTGTAATCCCATTTAATTATAATGAGAAAATACCTGAGCTCAACTTCAACATCGGTAGTCAAGGGTACAGATTGCTGAAGACACAAAATATTTACAAAACTCGTTTATTTTACAAATGTTCTTGTAATTTTGTTTTGGGAACAAAAATTCATAACCAGGATAAGAATTAGTATTTATTTAGATTTTTTGATTTGGTTCATTCATTCTTTTTCATTCGATTTTTCATGCAAAAAAAGTAGAATACCAATTAGATGCCAATACCATAGGCAGTTTTTGAAATAACCTAAAATATTTAAACACGCAATTGTTAGGCTACTTTCAACATAAGATAAGCGTTTTTGTTTGAGTTTCCGCTATAATCATGCATCGTCTACTGCAGGTGATCACTTAGGTGTCAGAAATGTCACTTAGAAGGATCGGATGGGAATAGGCTCATTCGCTTTTTCCGGTTATATTTTTCACCTTTCCCTTTAAAACTTACGCGGATATTCATCCTCTTTCATTTCCCTTCTAAATGCATTTTTTTCGTTCTCTTTGATTCCACTCCTACCATTTCTACAGTATTCGTTATCTCAGTTGGAAAGAGGAAATCGGTCGATAACAGGTTTCACCCACCCGCATCCCGGTAAACTCGTCCTTGTGGGTTTCCCTCGTGTTTTCCTTTGCTATCTCCTTCGCAACGAAGACAATTCCCCCATCCAAGTGGTTCGATCTCCTAATCTCTTCCGCTGGGAGTTATAACAGAGGCGCTCGTATTTAGAGGGAGCAAAAGACAATTAATCAAGATTATGACAAAAAGGACGTCTTCAAACACCATAAAATTAAAAAATGTTAAACCGTTGAAGTATTCCATATGCTTACTGAATGTTAATTATTCATTTCATTGTATTTACCTGAAATGGGTTGAAGTAATTCTGGCTAATTATTAGATTGACTAATCTACTCTTATTTATACTATTTTTGCAGTGGATAACTCACACTTTGTCTTGGCGCGTTTAATGAATAATCCATCATTAATAAACTCTCTTTGTCGTATAAATGATTTTTTGCAACACGTCACAATGCAGGGATTATAACGCTTCTCTGCTTTACTTTTTATGTTGCGATGCAGGCATTGATTATATGCGACCCATATGTTTCCCCTCAATGCCGCAGAAATAGATTGAAGCTGGTCACGAAAGGTCTACCAAATAGATAAAGATTTTCGGGCTGTGGGAGTATCCACATTCAGTCAAGGTCCCTCCGATACCGGTCGTAATATTAACTGACCTCCACCACAGTTCGTTGCTTCTTTTTTTCTCGTCGACCGATTCGATCAACTGAGCCTCCTTCTTCCGGGCCAGTTTAATCGCGAACTGTCTGGGACACGAAACATTAATACCCATTCTTCCCTTTGGTCTTAATTTCATTAAGTTGTCCGCTTTCTTTGCTTGATATAAATTTTCTCTTCGTACAAATAAGAAATTAGACATCACCGGAGTGTCTAAAACATGACAACTTTCAACTCGAATGTACACTGTCAATAAGCATCCTGGTGCTCTCTAACTATGGTATTTATACCAACAAGGCTTAAATATTAGGTTTGTGTTTGTTTTCAACGAATATCATAGATAAAAGATGCCAAAAAGTATCTTTGAACGCTGGGTCTTCTTTAGCCCTTCCCTTGCCTAGCTATCTACCTCCAAGTTTAAAACATAATACCTGATAATAATTAACAAAGCAGTAGATAATTAGAAATAGGATTTAACTTTTGATAATTGTTAGACCCCGTTGTTGTACGCTCATTAAATCACTATTTTATTGTGACCACTTGCATCTCTATTCGCTCTTTGATTAGCATTGAGAATATGATTTTTTTTAAACCCTTTTTTTGTGAGAGCATTGGAAATATATAAGCTATATTCCGTTGAGGTTTTTGATTTTTTCCACGGTATTTTTTCTCTTGAATTTTTCATCATGCTTTCAATAGACCATTACGGTAAATTTCGGCAGAAACTGAGCTGCATCTAATCACGCCTAACACTCAGGTTTTATCCTAGATTGGCGATGGCGACCTCGAGAAACGGAATATTTCCCCACCCACACCGACGAAACTCGAAAAATCAACCGGTCAGGATAATGCCACGGGGAAAAGTGGCGATAAATTGAGATTAAAATCAAAAACATCCAATGTATTGATTTTTAATATACGGACCGGAAGTATCATTTCCCTGTAGACTCATGTAGAGATTAGATATCACACGCTGTCAATGAATATATCTCGATTTTAGATTATTAGTATATCCACTTCTTTCGATTTCATCAACCACGCTCCAAACCGACCGGAAATTCATTCGGATCCAACTTGCATCCCATAGTTAAAAACGTAACGCTCTGAATACAGAAATATTTCGCATATTTACCTAAACAAGAGGCCTCGACTAATTTCCCCGGGTAAGATCCGTGCAAAGCAAGTTTTTTTTACGTCACTCCCTTAAAATGATTTTATGCACCATTTCATTATTTCATGAAGGAAGTGGCAGATTGCACCAATTGACACATGAGCCAAATTTGATCAGTTACGCGAAAGGTGTTAAATGCTAGATTTTAAAGATGCTCTAACGTGTATGAGAACTGTTTTCTTCGAATCTGAAAGTGGATTAATTACAATATCCTTGAGTGACTATATATATATATATGGCAGAATTTGTAAACTGCACTCAAGTTAAAATCTACGCTAAGGAAACAACAGTGCGATGAACAGCTGCCCCATTGCTTGCGCGTGGGTCAAACGGCCTTAACTCGGCCATCGGAGAGATGAAACATTACTTACCATGGCTTGGGAGTTGGCTAGGATGCAGGTTTAACCTCGGCGCGACTGCGTGGAAGGCATAACTGTCTGAGCAGCCACAGTGGTAAGCGCACTATCCACTGCTTAACCTCAGTACACAGAGGTAACGTCCGCCATGCTGGGCAACAAACAGCCACATATATCCCTTCGTCAGGGAAATGGCGTGACAGAGAATACTGAGGTTCGCTCCAGATGTCAGTATTGGTAATGAAGATTATCTGTCGTTCCAAGAGACGGAACCTACGCACAAACAGTATGAACGCTATGTACTTTCTCAAGTGATTTTCATAAATGATTCGATAAGGAGAAGATGATTTTTCTTCTTGTTGCAATGGTCACGTCGAAGGGCGTTTCTATAAACCTCTCGTCAATGCACTGCACGTCAAAATTCTAGTATTCATCTTAGTACTTATTTATGCAGTACTTAAAATCATGGTACCATACCTTTCTTTTCTTACGAAGTAAAGTCGAAGAAAGATGGGACTCGCCCCACTTTGAAAGTTCAAATCCTGCTCGGAGAGACTCGATCCGGATGAATTCGCTATGGTTCTCACCTGAGAGGATTTAGTTCACTATGCAAGTATTTATCAATATATCTACAAAGAGACGAAGAAAACCTGACATTTGCTCAGTTAAATCTTGGTATTCCTTAGGATGGTTATACGAGACGCAAGATTTATTAGGTTGTGAACTCCTGCCTTTCCGGACTCTAAAATTACTATTTAGAGGATTTTTAATTGTCTGGAAGCTGGCATAAATAGATAAATTGTGTTTTATTTTACTTAGCTTCCGTTGTAACCTAAGTCAACAAATTCCGCAATGCTGGAGTTTCAGTGAGACTGTATTAAATCGTGTAAGTACTTGAAATGTTATGTTTTCAATGGAATTTTTAAAAGATAAAGCAAAATCGTCCTTTTTATAGGTGAATTGGATCGTACAAGCATTTGATCGAAAAATTTTCCAAAACATTTCTATCCAGATGGCTGAAATTTCCTATTTACTCTCATCTTCCTCATACACATGATTGTTGCCTAAGTTTCATGGGTCGCGGCCTACTTTCAAGGAATTTCCCGCGGAGGGAGGGAACGTAAAGTCATGCCTTTTTGAGAATCCCTCTGGTTTTGTAAATTTTATCAGACAGTGTGGCTCAGGGGCCTGCATGGCTGGTGTTTCATGGTGTCATTTCGCCGGAAAGCACATAAACCACTCAGGCGCCGACGGAATTCCAGTGGAGAATTCCAAAGCGAGCACAGCGCATCCGTGGCAGCGAAATACCCGGAGGGGATTCGACGTGTATCTAGATCGTCTGCATAAATTTGGAAAGCGCCAATGGACGAAAAAAATTGAACTTAACGAGCATTGATCTCTCTAATTCCCCACAAATACTCGCCAAAAAGGTGATTAAGGCTCTGCAGCGTTTCTATGAGCATACATTTTTTTAAATAAACGACACGGTATTGTGAAGCAAACGCATAACAACGGACGCCAAAATAAGATTAGTCATTCAGCCGCAGTAAAACCCGTTTCGATACATGTAGAAAAGACCGGGTATAACTAGAACTTGCAAATATTTTAAAATGTTGGACGAAATTGAAACGAAAATGTTGAGATTAATGGTGGGAAAGACATTGAGAGCCAGAACTAGAAATAAGGAAATAAGGCACACGTGTAAAGTAGACAAAATTGATACTTAGGTTAACAATACAAGAAGAGAATGGTATAATCATAATCATCACATTCATTATAATTGTATTCATGAGACAAACACTGTAAAACTATCAAGAACCATCATTCATCTGCACAGCGATATCAGGCAAGATCAGAGAAATCACTGGCTTAGTATTGGAAAATGATGAGAAAATTTGCCTGAAGAAGAATAATGGTGACTTAAATTATCTGTTCAAACCAATGCAAGCACGGTCACAGTAAAAATAACGTCGAAACACGGCATTCACCATTCTGGTCTTTTACATTGACGATTCCTGCTATAACGAGCCCCTTACGCGTTCATTTCTGATTCTTCATTTGTCGCCATTTCCTTTCGTGTCCGCAATCGGAAGTTCGTTCCGCGCATATCAACTCCTGTAAGACAATCAGGAGAATTGAAGTCTACCCGAATGAAGGCGAGCCACGATCCGGGTGAATAAATAATTATATCGCTGAGCTGCATTGTGTATGCCACGCTGCCTGCCTGAGTCGGTTCGTTCTTCCCTTGCTTCGCTGGGGGTCTCGCGGGCACTTCCAAATTAAATTTTAAAAATTTACACCGCTGCCGCCGCCTCCCCCGAATTACCGCGCGGCCTTCAAAAAGATACGAAGTGACTGCACTCCAGTGTGCGAGTGAGGCGGTAGACAAGAAGGGCCTAGCGGTCACTTTTATGCCGGGGAGCGCATTCCAACCTCTATCTCCCTCTTTCTCTTGTTGTACCTTTGTCGGCAGATCTCACTCTACTACGCGGTCCACGCATTCCATCTCTGCCCCTTTTCACCGGCCGCACTCCGCTCTTGACCCAATTACCCTCTTGTCCGCTCATTCTCAAAAACAACGATGTTTCAGGCGTGTTGTGGTGGAATTTCTTCGTAATGATGGGAAGAAAATATGCAATTTTCCACTATGGAAAATTTAAAATTTCAATGGAATTTCAAATTATCGACGACCATGATTTTGAAGTAACTACATCATCATCATCAGCCACAGAATTCACTAGTGACGATGTGTGCAAAATACAAATCTGATAAGGGGACCGTCTCCCCACTCTCCCTCATCCTTCGACCTGGGATCCTTACCGATCAATTTGTACTTAATATGTAAATATCCTTAGTGATGATGATATAGTTAAATGAAAACCATAATCCGGGAGAATTAAATTTTTATGAATGGAAAATTGAAATTGTTCTTCCTATCGTTACGGTCATTCTGCTTGTTGTTTTGGTGAATCGTGACCATATAGCACAAATTAGCGATTTTTTTCGTCGGCACTAAGAGGTTGCTTAGTTCCTCTCTTTAGGTAGTGGTAGATAACTTGGGTTTTAGGTTATCTAACGTCTAAGGCTATATCACACTGTCTAACCTAGTACCTTTATCCTAAAAAATACAAAAACCATGCCCTAGAAGGAATTTTAATCCACGACTTTTGTTATTTCAATGATTTTCTTAAAAGATCATAGCACCAGGAAAACTATTATTTCTAATTTACGTTTTTATTTTTTTCAACATTCTATTATTTATTCTCATATACTTCCATTTGTAAATATGAAATTCATACTCCTGAAAAATGGATGCAACGACACTCGAAAATTATATATTTAAAAGTATTTTGCATGAAAAAATGTGCTGAAACAAGGGGAGACTATTGAGACACATTCCGTTTCCAGCAGCATGAGTGAAAATGCCGGAAAAGGCAGAATAGTGAATCTAAGGATAGAGAACCTCTAAAATATTCATTGACATAGGGTCTGGCCGATGGAATACTTTATAAGCTGTGCTACTTGCATTAATATATGTTTCTTCCCCTCTATATTCATTGCGCCCCAAATGTATGGAAAAATCATTATGTTGGAAGCAAGAGCCATGCTAAATGTAATATATAACCCCTACAGAATATCAGCGACAAGTTAGATAGGGATACTAAAGGGTTAGATAATGGATAATCGAGGAATCCAGTTACACGTGATTAGTTGAAGATTCACAATTAGGCAATCTTCATATCATATCACTAAAGCTCGTAAAGGATAAAGTAAAAGCATATTAAACGATGGTTAAAATGCCATTCAGCCAGTTAATACACTTCGAATATTTGATTTATTCCCATAACTCTTTATTTGGCGTGATTCATAAGCATTAAAATATATAGAGTATGTTCAGGTATCTGGAATATTTGTTTCTTTGCTCTCTGTACTTTTATACGATCTGCATTAGATTTTGCCTTAGCATCCAAAGCTAATCCCGCCTAATAATCCGTTTGCAAAGACAGGAGGCTCACTAAACACACATTTAACCTCTACCGCTTTGTGTTTTCTGGAGGAAAAACCTACCAACAACCACTGAGGTAACGTATGAAAACAATCCATGAAAACTTGGATGTATATTGAGCATAAATTTTACGACAACCACTTACAGAAACAATCATAGGGGGAAAACGAATGGTTAGCCGAGATGGAAACTAATATGGTGGAGCCAAAGAGTAATCGACCGAATGAGTCTGCATTCAGTCCATTAGTCTTCCTCAAATTGTCAAAAATTTTCCTCGAATAGCTGGAAAGGAAAACTTTCCAAGAAAAAGAGATTCACTCACCATGTACCTCGTATTTTGCTTTTTCACTGAAGCTAAAATGGAAGATATCTATTTAACATCCATTTGCTACTAAAGTGGATATAAACCGCGAATACATGAAGCAAATAATAGTTTTGAGCATTAGTCACGAAATAGTGAAGATCCTTGCATTTGATTTACATAACCAGTAGTGAAGGAGGTGATGGAGAAGAACGACGCCAACATAAAGACATCAGCCGATAGGATAATCGAATGGAGAGTTATGCCAAGCCAATCTTAGGGTTGTCGACTCGATATAATCAGTTAAATAGAGAACGGAATATAATATTTAATCTTTAAAAATATTTCGTGTAACAGCAGTATAACTTCTAATACTCAATAAAAACACCAGAAATGGCACAATTAATATTTATTTAATAGCCATTACGCATGATAGCGCTATTGACCAGTCAAACCATTAACTATAACTTTATTTTATGATCTAAAGTTCCATGAAAAGTGATGAATGTTTGTTAGAAGTATTTTGAACTGAAAAGCAAAGAATAAGGGAATTTTATTATACGTAATTATTTACCAACAACAAAGTATTGTTCATTCACAAAAATAGAGCTTCCGCGGGAAGATCCGTATTTTGTAAATAAATTTTCATTTTATCCTCTAAATATAGCATGCAAAAAATTTATACCAATAGGCGAGCTGGCTAATAACTGAATATTGATTCCAAGGGGCCGAGTTTGTATCCCAATGCAGGCAGAGTGGAATACTGGACTCTATGCCTTATGGTGAGCCCCGAAGGTTCGAGAAAGTCCATCAGTCGGGTACATTCTAGAGTTGATCCGTCCAAGATCTTCCGTCTTCAGATTGGATTGAATAAACACCCTGAATATCGCTGTTTCTTAGCAATAGCATTGCGGAGCTTGGCACACCTAATTGAAATGGAGCACCGAGAGATCTATATCTACATCTACATAATACCCTTCAAGCCACCATAAAGGTGTGTGGCAGGGGGTGAACTCTCACCAAACATGCACTACATATAATGCATAAAAAAGGATTAGTACTTGTATAGGTACTTACTGTTCAAAACTACGCTATTTAAGAAAAGATAAAAATAGCAAAGCATGCATGCAAAAACATGCTGTTAGTAGGGTTAGCTTTAAGTTCTTAAACCAACATGCAGCTACCAATGTTATCCATAACTACACTTGTACTGGATATATTTACCGTTATTCATATCCCTATTAGTACGAGGAAAAAAGGACATTTTGAATCTGTCAGTTCGGCAATCAATTTCTCTAATTTTGTGATTATGGTCCAGTCTACCACAAGTAAGTTGGGGTCCGCAAAATATTTTTAACATCATCACTGAAAATATGGTCTTGGAATTTATTTAAGAGATTAAGTCTAAATTTCAACCTGCGATCTGACAATGATTCCCAATTTAATTCATTTAATAGATGGTTACGCTAATAAGGTTATAATACCGCCTTACAAATCTTGCCGATCTTTGCTGTACACGTTCAAGTTCGTTATTTACACCGATTTCGTAGGGATCCCATACACTGGCAGCATATTCCAAATTAGGTCTCACAAGGTAAAAGTAGCTGATTTCTCGTACATGAATGTCACATTTACCCAGTACTTTTTTGACGAATCCCAGTTTACGATTCGATTGACCCATTATTTCACGTATGCGTTTACCCCAGGAAAGATCATGTGTCAGTCTTATTCCAAGATATTTAATGGATTCCACGTTTTTTAATTCATTATTACTTATTTTGTAAGTGCTAGGGAGAGCTATTCTTTTTCCAAAAATTCATTACAAGACATTTTTTAAACTTTAGCTCTAACTGCCATGTATCACACCAAGTTTCAATTGCTTGTAGGTCAATATTTAAATATTCTTTATCATTTGGGCATAGAATTTCCCTGTACACTACTGCGTCATTGGCAAATTGACGAAGCTTACTCTTTACCACCTTATGGATATCATTTATGTACAAAAGGAATAAGAGTGGATCTATCACACTACCTTGTGGGACACCCGAAGTGACTTTACTTGACGTTGAAGATGAGATGAGAAGGTGCCGATGAGATTATCAAAAGGGGCCCCCTGGTTTTCAGGGACGAAAACGACGTGGCAGTGGTGTGGGATTCTGTGTGGGCAGTGGATTCAGTAGTTAAGCCCTGCTTATTATCGGTCGTGGAACCTGTTTGCAGACCACCGTACCGCTGCTTCTTCCGTCTCCTCTCCTCGCTACGAGCCTCAGTAACCGAAACCCTTATATTTTCACACACTACATGTTGATGGAGAACAAATTGATCGAAGACAATTTTTCAAATGAATATAGATAAGATAGTCGTGTCCAACCCTAAAATTGTTTTTGTTTTGATAGGTGAGGGTGAAGCTCACTCTATACTAAGCTGGTCAGTGCGACCGGAGATCTGAATAACCCGAGTTCACCACAGCTAATAAGGCAACAAATGGTCTAAAATTTTCTGCTCAGGGGATAGTGATCGATCACAAAGCTTTGCGATGAGATCTAGTTGCGTAATAAAAAAAATTAACAGCGATATATTTTTCAAGGGTAAAAAATGAATGATCTTACTGTAAGAGAGCGACCCATTTCCGGCCGCCTCTCATTCTCGTTCTCTCCCCATGTCAGTATTATCAGCAGTGACCTGTGAACCATAGCGCGACAGCAATGACAACATACCTGCCAATTGGATGGCGAACAGAAGTCACTAGGGGACCCCAAAAGGTGTAACTTAAAGAGTGAGGTGTTTGATTGGGCGTCAGTCGGCCGCGACATGTGATAGAAGCCACAGCAATAGAGCACGACAGGCTTACCGGGCTAACATCATTTCTTTCCCTGTACTTCCTCCGACGGACCCTGGTCCTGCCATGAACTATCAGCACATTCATTACGTCATCATAGTTTTTACCACAATGCCAAATCTTAAGTTTTTGTATAGTTTAGTCTCCCTCTTACCTTTTAATTGAGTTCAGGATCAACTAGTATTCCCAACCACCAGGAGATGTCCCATATTTCATAATACGAGTTTGGCTAGGGTTACTCGTGTTTTCGCTTTGTATCTGGTATGTGTAAATCCACCTCACTGCACGTTCCATGATTTTTTGAAGCGCAACGTCTGGCGTAACAGGGTGAATTCCTCTTAATGTTACCCTAAAGTCTCATTATTTCCGAGTCGGTGATGCCTCATTATTTCCCCGACTCATTTATGAATGGCCACCAGAAGTTTTACGGTCGACCACTTCCTTCATTTTCGCTCTCGCCATCAATTTTCGCGGAAGGATGGCATGTGATGTGACTTCTATTCCTGTCTCATTTTACCACCGCCGCTTATAGGCAACATCTTGCTCCGAAAATCCCTTATTCTCTTCGGGTTCCGTTATATTTTTAACTTGACCCCCAACGCCGCATGCTCACAGTCGTATGAGACATCCCGTACCTCGCTCACGATATTGTCCGTATCCTGTCCCTTGGTTCATTCTTCTCCGTGAGTCGCGGAAACCCCGAATTAGGTCGTAGAAGAAGTCGATTCCGTTTTTGCCGTGAAATATATAACAGCAGAAGGACAATTCACTGTGGTCGTCCGGATTTATTGGTAAAGTCCACAGCGGTAACCCGAGCATATAAATCAAGAAAATCAGAAATGTATAAAAGAATGGAATACCTCATGGAATATTTCAATTTCGAAATCAATATATTGAAATATTTTTGGTTGACTGCCACGTGTTATGCTCTATGTGGACTGAGACATAAAACATACGTAGTGATGAAAACCCTCCAAGGAAGATAATGTTTTTTACTCGGAGACTCTTTGATTAAGAAGTAAAGATAAAATTTGTCCACCTTTCTGTCATCCCATGCAAAAAGAAAAAAAATATCTAGTTCAAGAATTTGGCTGAGGAGTTATAAATTTTAAATTTATTGAGTTTAAACCTTATCAGCTTTGCCTATAGTACACACACTGTTTCCAATTAATTGCTGTAAATGAAGTCATTATTCCATTTTATGGCAAGTGTGTAATTGTATATTTCACCAGAGGCTGAAGAGAGCTTACGCAGTTGAGGACTTGAATCCATAAAAAGTCGGAATTAGCGAGGTGTGGACGTCAATGCTTCCACAAATCCCAATTTTTTTAATGCCGCAATCGAGACTGGCCGCAGGCGTGACGCCAAAATTCCGATGCCGACCCCATACGACGACGAACACATGGTGTAGATCCGTGAGGGAATCCGTGATGTATTTCCTGAGGGAAACACTAAAAAGAATGATTGTCATCACTCATCACATATCACATAAAGAATGCATCTTTATTTTAATGTTTCAGAGTAAGGGTTGTGATGCATGATCTGGTTACGCCAAAACTAGTACCCAATTATGACGCGAATTGGCTTACAAAAGATGGCTAGTCAAAGCTTCTTACTCCTCATGGAGACGTGATTTGGCAATTATAGTTGACAACAATTCATCCACGTTTATATCTGAGAAATAAGACTTCACGAAAGATTTTAGTAGCGCGTCATGTGAAGAATTGGATTGGCATTCAAAATTTGACTACCCATATTGTATGTGATACACCCGCAAATTATTGTTAATTTTGTTTGAAATAAATAATTAATTTTTACTTCATTAATACAGTAACTTCTCTTATATTATCACGCATCATATTCCAATCCTCAAATACAAATTGACAGGTTACTTTGGGATTCATTGGTGGGATTAAATAGCGATTACGCATAATTTTACACGCTATGCGGGTGAAAAAAATTTCTAACTTTGAGTAAAAAGTATTTGGAAATAAAACACCTAAATGTAAACCATGCGTGCACCAAAAACCACTAGTACTCCAAAACTTTGTTTGCTACCTTAGTATGAATGAAGTTGTTTTTCAAACTCACGTAATGCGCATAACAACACGAACGTGTTACACTTGGAAGTGAATCTAATTAAGGCATTAATTCACACTGAGTAAGCCGCTGTTATAAACATACCTGTCTGTGTCGAGGTGTCAATTCATGTCAATGAATCACGTCCTTCTCATATTTATACCCATAGAGACAATTTATACGACCTCACAACACAACAACCGAGCACGCAAAAAAGCTGCTCATATCCAGTATATGAAGTTTTCCAGCAATTTTCCTAGGGTACATAAAACTCAGAAATAACCTACACGTTATTTCACTCCCATTATAACATATTTATCTATGTATGACCTAGGGCGTTTGTGAATCCGTGCACGAGAATGAATTACCCCAAAACGCATTGTTGTTTTTTAATTTTATTCGCACAATCTGGGAGTATCGGTGTTTTTTGAACTTGCGAGGCGATTTCATTATTTTCGGTGGCTTGAGCGAGATTTATGACTAAGATTTACCGTACCCAACTCTGTGTATCCAATATCCCGCCGAAAGTAGGTATTTACATTCGTAGGTGCGCAATTTACTCTCAACACGGAATGGCCCTAAGAGGGACACACGGATAAAAGGAAGAGAGATGAAAAAAATGAGCAAAAATCGCCTCCCAAAAATAACAACGGATCGATATATTTCTCCAAAATATTTTAAGCACCAGAGGTATCCATCATGGATGTACGCAACACGATAGCTTATTTCTTTCGTGAAACATTTTGGCATTGAAATTGTCTGCTGGCACGCCGATGCTCTCACGAGAAAAGTTGAAAGGAGAAGGGAGAAAGGAGGGACCGAAAGGAGCGGGAAGAGGAGAGAAAATGTATCGTGAGTGAGTTTAGGGGGAACACAGAGGAAGGAGGGGAAACAAAACAATTGCTTTGAGAACTGGGTCGCGGTGATTCTTTCTTCTTCCTCCCCTCCTCTCACTATGGAAAAAATGAAGCACGCCGCTCGTTACATTTATTCTCCATGAATAAAACCAGGAACTAAAAAGTCATTCGGAGGGATGAATTCCTTGACGTGGCTAAAAAGGCCAGCACGGAAGAACATTAAGGTTATTCTCCCGAATTAAGAAATAAATCACAACGTTTTGTGCTAAATTCAAACTTGAGGATCGAAATTACGATCTAGTGTATTCACATCATTTTTTAAATTTTAATTCCTTCTCTATAACAGTTCGAGAGTGAGATATCCCATTAGCCCCTTCGGTTTGGTACCTGTTTCGTGGTAAATATACATCCCCCCGTTGCAAAGAATGAGGTCGGGTAGAATGAATGTCCAGGAAAGAGAGAGAGAGAGAGGACTAATGAAAATCAATTACTCACGAAGGATCACAAAATTTGCATGCGAGAGGTCGTTCGGTAATTTTTTTCAGCACGGCTTGGTTTTATTATAACGAAGTCACGCGCTCTCTAATGATAAAGAGTTGCTTGTCAACCGCTTCTACTGTCCGATTTCGATGTTATTTTTTTTATTTTTGGGTAGGTCTAAATTTACCTTCATTTGTATATAATCCCCTCTTGTTCACGAATGTGTCGCATTAATGACGTCTTAAAGAGGAAAATATGATTTTACTCCCGAATATACCTATGTAAATCATAATTTGAAGTCGAATTGAAGGTCAAAATTGAGGAATTTTTTCCATCATGCTACAGTGTGATTGTCGCATCATAAATTAACAATTATAAATAGCTTTTTCAGTTGTCACTCTACTCAAATGGTAATGTACTGCGAGAAAAATATCTTGCTATTAGTTCCATTGTCATTCAGAAAAATGTTCATAATACATCCTCACCATGCACCTAATTCATTGAAAAATATTGAAAATCAAGTGAAGTTCAATGTATTTGGAAAATTATTGGATATAAACTTCTATTTTATGAAGTACTCGGGCTTCTAATCACCAATACGATTCCTCACTCAACCCTGGCGTCCGCCACTCCACAATAGCCACCTTGCCATCCTTCTCTTCCTCCCCATTTCTCTTTCCTTGCCCTTTCACACCATGACTTCCACGCACCCGCCCCGCCTTGTCAGGACTATTTTAATACATCTTCACTACGCAATATCCACGAGGGTGTATGGCAGGGGCGGAAGATCACAAAACATGCACTATTGACATGCAACTAGGATACTACGTGGAAACATATAAGATAATAGAATCACATGCAGCTAAATGGTTAGTATCTACATAGTAATAGGGGATTATTCGCTGTAATGTCATTTTTCGAAATATATTTACCTCTATTTACCTTTCATGCATGGGTTAGTAATGTTAGTACATCCATCATGCACTACAGACTAACACCATTTCTTCCATCCATCTATTGTTATGCTGCCTTTTATATTCTCTTATAATCCGCGGGAAATACGGCATTTTTAATCCTTCGGCACGACAATACATCTCTCTATCTTATTTATCTGGTCAAATCTAAGATACGCGTAGGGATTTTAAATATATATCTAACATATTTAGTAAAGCAATCACTTTTAGAAATTGGCGTGAGGTTCAATCGGTAGCTTAACCTCTAATTGATCTGAAAAATTCCGGAATGACAATTTCTGTTTTATGGAGCACTCTAGCTTCTAATCACACATCAATCAATCTACCTTAACCTACTGACGTTATGATCAATAGTTGGAATCAGCCGGTTAGGCAGAACTGGTACCTACCATTTTCTTGAGCTTGGAGTGCCGATTTTAAAAATGGCACATATTTCATAAATATTTTCTAAACTCTTTTGGATATCATCATTAGTTTTGTGTGTCTATATGATTGCTATTATTTGAATGCCAAATTCATGAAATAGCCGGCTATGTTTCAGTGTACTGGTGTATATAATGTATTTATTAAGTGATCATTAGAATAAAGAACATATATAGAACCGTACATCCCCTACATATAATTAAGCCATAGCGTAGACAACACGTGCTGCGCTTCGCAATAAACCTGTGGATGGCAAAGCCTTTTATTTCAGAACTGAGCTTTCACCACTTGCACCAAGTCAAGCCTCAACATTATTGTTTTTAGTTTTCTATCGGTGAATATACAGTTACATGTTGTTAAATAGACATTAAATTCCTCCTTTGAGCCCTATATTTCACCCGATGGCCCTCTTTAGCTCCGCATGTTTCCCACCTCCCATCAATCTATCCACTTCCCGTTCTTCTTCTCCCACTACCCAGCCTAACCAATATTCTTCCCTCTATCATGTCCTTCAAATCACCTCGCCCCTCATTACCTGCTCCTGATTTACGCAATCAACTTCTTTTCATCTCCTACCATCAAGCCTGATCCAATGAATTTTATTTATTTCAAAACTGAAAAGCGGAATGTCAAGTGATGCAATATAGAAGTCTATAGAGAGAAAAATGTTTCCACGTATTCCCCAAACTTTTTTCTTATTCATTCAGTTCATCCCCTGCGACTCATGATAACGTCAGCAAAAGTAGCTAGGAAGGTGCCTCAGCTGCGACGTCCTGGCAGCTGAGGCACGCAGTAAGAGGGAGCCGAGGGAAAACGCGGGCCGAAAAGGATGACAGAGGTGGAGTGGGAATTCTGTGAGCGAGGAAGGAGTTATTTGCTCTGACTTTATGGAGAAATATCGTTACCCGTGCGACAAGCTCACCTGAACCAACTAATGGAAGCAACATCGCCTCAAATGTGTCGTACGTTGTTTAATTTGAAAATCTCTTTATGTTTACCCTTTAATTGATAACTGAGCTCATAAATCATAAATGATTCGATCACTAATATTCCTTGATTTAGCAAAAGGAGGAGATTGAAAAGGTCATGAGTTGAGAATATACCGCTCCTCCGGATGGCAATATTTGATTTTCTCGCGGTTATAGTACTATTTCTTACACAGTAACCTACGTCCCAAAACGAGCGTTCAAACGAACGAAATCACTAACAAAAATGACGGACAACACAAACTAAATATTTCAAGTAAAACGTCAATTCAAATGCCAGCTGTTGAGGAAATTATTTTCGGGAGATCCATTGGCCGAGCTAAAATTGCCCCATTGGCACAGCTCAGAGAAATCCATGGCGTGACAAAAACACATCCATGCATTAGGCGGGATTCGAATCTGTGACCTTCGGGTTCCCTTGAGGGCAATTAGCTAAGACAATGGGCAGAATAATGATGGAGCGAGTGCTTTCTATTCTGCTGGTTGAGTCGTACAAGCAGGGTACCTTGGGAAGCTAAATTAATTCTGTAATGGAGCATTTTTATGTCTGAAACAATTATACTCAAGTTGTAATTCGGATTACTACCGCTGAATCTTTGATGCCGCTTGAATCAGGACTTTCATAGTAACTTTGTGTTCATTAACTGCAGAGACAAGATTATTCGTAGTGGCTCAGAATTCACGAGTTGGAAAGAAACGTAGGCGATCGTTGGGAATCATCCAGAAAAGAGAGTGATAAATGAATGCATTTTAATCCAAAAGCAACCTTGCCTTCACCCGCTCAAGCCTTCACCTAATCGTGCGCGCGGGTCGATTAATTTCATCCGTATCGAGGAAAAATGTTGAAAACACGGCCAACAAGAGCTGGACAAGTACGATTAGAAATGGAGAGTTTGAAGAGAACTTGCAGGGAATTAACTATACTTAGAGGAGAATCGCACAACATTATTTTTCTCAATTACGAAGAAAATCGGAAATGTATACTACTCCTTTTCCGTGAGCAACTCCAATGATTCTTATCGCGTGGCAGTTTCCAGGATCGCGAGCGCGAGTATTTAAAAAATATCCCCCTTCTGACCTCCACCACCCTCACCTCTCAACTCCTATACAATTCCCTTTCCCTGCACCGAGCACATATACTGGCCTTCCTCCTCCACCACCGCCACCACCGCGTTCCGTGTAACCTTTAACCTCAAGACTTTTCTTTCCCACCAAACACCCCCCTCTCCATCCACAGCAACCCACTCGTCCACCCCCACCCATCGAGGCGTCCTCATCCCCCTCTCCGCTGCTCCTCCACACAAAGCAACCCCTCTCCCCTAATCTCCCCTCCGCGTCTCATTGCGGCATCCGCCAAGACTCGCAGTAGTAGCCGCCCGCGGTCGCCCCAACCTGTGTATGCATGGGGACACGCGTGCCTTACACCGCGCACAAGAGGGAGGGAAGGGGGCGGAGGGGGCAGGGTTCAAGGGAGTCGACGAAAGGGGGGATTGATGAGTTGGAGTAGGGGAAGGGGATCTGAGGAGTCGACTGCACGCAAGTATTTTGTACCATTGACATCCATGATGCCACATTTTAAGCTTAGTTCATTTTTACGCAACTCGTAATGACTGATCTAGATTTTATTAAATAAATAAATAGAACCATGTGATTTCTTTGGAGGAATTACCGTTTTCCTATTAAGTTTGCCAACCTACACTTTGGGAAGCATTGTTGAAAAAATTATAAAGAGCTGAAAATATTTCTTGCACAAGTTGAGTCTGAATTTGAAAACCGTAGCGGATGAACGACTATTTCACTGTGATAATTCGGGTGTATATTTTTGTAATTATATTCGGTGATGAAAGCATTCAATAGAGCGATCCAAAATAAGGTTTCATTTAACAAAACGAAGGGTTTCAGGAGAAATTTAGTGAAATTTTTCCATGAACCCGGGAGTGATTAAATTATTTCATTGAAATTCGCAAAGTTTGTAATTTTTTTCCACCAAAGTTTCATTCGCTAGTCACTATCTATAACATATTCTTCCCTTTCCAAGTGTCCTACTTTTTTCAATTGCCATATTTCCCTCCTCCTATCTTACCCTTTTTTCAATGTATTTCACACATTGGCCTTAATTTCCCTCTCCTCTTGGCCATTCGCTCCCCGTCTCCCCCCAGCACTCAAAGCTTTCCGCCTCTTCCTCTTTTCTAACCGACAGGATATTAGGCACGCAAGTGAGGGTCGCTTCAACGGTTGTTTCTTTCTTCTCGCTATTCTCCTTACCCTCTCCGCACGGCATTGGTGCCGATACCTTGCGCTCTACCGCATTCAGCCGCGTGAGCGGCGCCCCGCCGCGGCGGAGTTAAATAACCACTCTTCCTTTTAATCTCCCCTTCTTAATATCTTGGTTCACTACTGAAATAAACCTGATTAGGTTGCACGTAGAACGTTATAATCGTTCAACTGCCGACGAAACAAGCACTCTGAGTACGCTTGGAAAGTTATTACCAAAACGTAGCTCATTTGCCGGAAAAGTCCGTGAAATTACGTAAAATGCTCGAGAATTTCCGTGGCATTTTTGTGGAATAGAATTTCAAGCCCGTCATAGGCCGAAAGTAACATATTTTAGTGTTCAGAGTAATAGACTGAAAGAGAAGATGAGTAGAGAGGGAAAATTTCGCGGTAGAATAATCCTGTCTTCTACATGACTAGCGTGGTCGGCGAGCTCAGTACTTTGTCCGTCAGAAGAGACGTTAAACTGTATAATTTTTATAGTTTTTGCTATCTGTAGGGTCATATATTACTCATAGCCCTGTATACCTTGAATTAGAGGGGAGGAGGTCAGGCCAACTGTTACTGTGAACTATCGATAAGGATCCAGCGATCCATTTTACTCGGAAAAAAATTATAAATTATTCTTTTTCGAATGATAATGATGATGTAAATAAGAATAAATTAATAAATAATGGATTTGAAAAATAAATTAGATATTTATAAATCATTCCTTTTTTATCTCTCACAAAAGAGAGGGATTTGTTGAGTTAGGTAATTTGGGGGGGGGGGGGGTGGGAAGGGTTCACAGTCTTAAACAATATTAAGGAGTGTTATAAGGGGTGGGTCGGTATATTTGGGTGAAATAAATGGAAAATTACAGTTGAAAATTAGTTTATGAATAATTGATTGGTTCATATATTACGAGCTTCTGAATTTTCTCGCTCGCATCACTTGCGCGTTTATATTCATAAAATGAAGCACAATGTTTGGTATTAAGCAGACAACTGAAAGGAAAGTTACTTTAAATGACCAGTATTATTGTACAGTTGACGTTCGCATTTATTTTTGTACTGTATATGGCTTAGAAATTCATGAAAAGCTATTCATTAACTGTTACTTTCATGCCTACTTCCTGATTAAGGAATAATTGTCTTATCCCTTCTATTTATAACTCATTGCCAGTTTTTTGCTTCTTTTTCTCCTTGGATCGTTCATTTTTCGAATTCACCTTCCATTCCCGACCCCTTGAAAATTTAAAATCACTCTCACTATTTTATTTCCTTTTATGTCCTTCTTCAAATCCCGTGATACCGATTCATACGTTTTCTGATCTACAAGCGTTTTAGAAGTGCCTGTTTCCGCGCGGGAAAAAAAAATTTTGTCGCTCCTAACGCCATAACGATGAAATGAGCAGCAACCATACACTCGATCGCCGTTCCCGTCCTTGAATACGTTTTTAATTCGAAAGAAAGGGACCTATTACGAAAAACTGCGATTTCACCATTATTTTTTTTTATGAAGCGCTCACGTTCCCTCAGAGATTAGATCGAATCTGTTTGATCACATCACACGTGTTTCGAGTTTCTCTTGAAGGTGTGTACCACCGCATTTCGTCACGAACTTGTGATTTAAAACGAAAAGCGTCGCTGGATGGAGATAAACTCAGCTGCGCTGCATCAGTACCCTATGAGTCCTCATCATCGCCCCACTTAGTGTTTCAATCCACCGGAATCGTCATTGGCGTCCTAAATTAACTGGGTCAAGGGAGCGAGAGTGGTCCCTTCCGCAACGGCATTTCACCAGATTCCCCAGTCGATTGGTTGAATGCTCGGCAGCACCTCCCTCGCTCTCTCCCTCCCATTTATAGCGCTCCTTGCATCGAGACGATTGATTAAAACCACACTCGGGAATTTTCGAACAGAGTGAGACGTCACACACACTAATCCCCGTCAACGTGCCGCCCGACTCTTCTTCGAGCACCACCCACCATGAACTATCGCTGATACGGGCACTTCTTTGCGGAAAGATGATTAAATAACTTACATAAATCTCCAGAGTGAATTAGTTATTGGTGATCTCACTGCTTGATCCTCACAGTAGTTTTCGCATCATCCCTTTTCTTTTGGCATTCGATAATTAAGCTTGCTACTCTTGCCTTACATGACGAATACTTTCGCAAGATTCGCGATCTATCACAGCGCATCTTTATTTCCTCTGTTCTCCCGCAAAAACTCTTTCACTACTAAGTGGAAAAATCAAGAGGAAAAGAAAGCGGCCATTGGATGAAATTGAATACTGCAGACTTTGATTGGTTAGTGATTACTAGGATGTTACCGCGGCATAAACAAATGATCATCAGGGAGATACTGAATATTTTAATAAATTCCTTTATAAAAATTGAAGACATTTTTGGTGGTTCCGAAAAAATTGACTCGTCAGATGTGGTGGAATAAATTCCAGTCAAGGAGTTGACTTCAGTATTATACTGAGTTAGTATGTTTATACAGACTATACATGTTTAAGAAGGTATTACATTATGAGGGACATAGTTTAATCAAGAAAACTACTCATAATTTCGGTGAGCTAAGGCTATGTTTTCCTTTTAGAAGCTATCCAAAAGGATTATTTGGCGAGGAGAAAGACAGATAATATGGATGTAGATAGGTCATATAGCGTAAACTCCTTACTATCTTTCCACGCTCAATAAATAGCAATTACACATTTTTAATCCTATATATCACCCGCCCCGATTGTAAGACATATCCGGGTTGACTGCCATTAGCTTTAAAATTCTAGACCAAAATGGACCGTTGGCTGTCTAGGGGCTGTTACTAGGAGCAGTCCCTGGGGCAGTAATAAGTTTCTGGAGTCATACACGCACCTTACTGAAAGACAACTCATTTAACGTTCAGTTTCCATGTATTACGTTCAGTATTCCATGACGTGGGAAGTCTCTTCATCTTGCTTTGAACTTTTTTTAAAATTTAATTGCTGTATATTACAATTTTATTATGTTCATACGTAATTGATGACATCCTCCGGGTGGAGCTTCCTAGGACTCATCTAGTCTAGCTCAATATATGTGTTCTCCCAGTTACTACATCGCTTTAGCAAATCACGGGCAGAATGAGGACCGGAAATAGTAACTGGTACTCTGAAGTTTGGCTTTCAATCATCATTTGGTAAAGGATTCGGCAAGCTCCAAACTCCCCGATTAAACTACCCTGCGGCTAAATATTGAGGATTTTCGTGTCTAGTCATCATCATACCCAATAAAAATACGCATCAATATGAGGAGTATAGGTCGGATATGGTCAAAGCCGTCGACGTACCTTAACATCATGTCTGCCTACCCATGGTTGTGGGCTCACTCCATTTCCAGATATGGTTTCGTCTATTCTCAATCCGCGGGGAGTTGAAGCAGTCTCTTCACCCTTTTCCGCCCCTCTCTCTCCGCATTACGCTCCATTTTCTACTCATCCCCCGCCTCGCTGTCACCTCTCATTTCCTCTTCACTACAGGGTACATCTCATGCCAATCAGGCATATCTCTCCCCGTTGGTGGTTCCTTCCTCCCGCATTTGGTCCACCAGAAACCGTGTGGCTTAGTCACGCGAGCTCGGCCGGCATACGTACTCTTTTTACAGAGCAGCCCGCCCCTCTATCAGAAAATCCTCCCTCCTCACGTAGCTCAACCCCAAGGAACCCCTCCACAACACGCCCTTCCCTTCTCCCCCGAGCCGAAATATTTCTCCACCACGCCCTTGTGGTCGCGTGGGGCAAATTGCCCCGCCCCACCCGACGACAACTCAGGGAGGGAGGGAGGAGGATTGGGGGGCGGAGGGAAAGTAGACACACGAGTAATTCCACGGTGTCTTTTTTCCTTCCTTCCCCCACGCCGTAATCATTCATTATTATAATTTATTTGCCCACACTGTCTGAGGTTGCATTATTTTTTTTCCTCTTTCTCTATCACCGAGATTTTTTTTCACGCGCGACCTCAGCCCACTTGCCTCTGTTAACTCTTTGAAGTTCCCCCACCGTTCCTCCCGTTCGGAGGATCCGTGGGAGCGCGAATCTCATTATTCACGTGCCGCACGTCCTTTTTCTTTTCCACTGGCGGCAAATTACCATCATTGCGCTGATTGCGATCGTCCCCCCACTCATTGCTGTCCCGCTCACTCTTAAGCGTTCCCTCTTCGTACCGAATGCTTCGGATAACGGGCCATCGAGTGATGCCCTTGACATCCTTACAGAAATAAACGAGATGCGATGCAGGTATGTGGACACATTGGCGCGTGTGAATGCGTAAAAAATATTCTTATAATATATGCGTATTTATTCATCGAAACATGAAAATACCCTCAGGAAAGATTAAATAAATACTAAAGATATGAGTAAGAAAGGTATTAGTTAAAGGAATACATAAATGAATGAACATGAAGGAGCGAAAATGGAGGGAGGGATTTTGGCAAAAATTTCTAACGAATGAAATGAAATTAACATTCTCCTTCAATTGTCCCAGTGTGTTATTGATAGTCGTCCATTTATGCTTCCCTATCCTATTTCTATTCCTTAGTATTTGTGTGTTTGTATCTATTTACTGTATAGCCAGAGATACGGAGAAAACGAAATAACACTTAAACGGAAACAAAGCTGAAGTTTCGAGATTCGATTCCTGACCTAGTTGACATTTTCCCTGCTATAACATGGACATTTGACATTTCTTAAACTTCTCTGCCTAATTCGTTTTTTTCCTCTTATGTGTGATATACATTCTCCTCCTACCCCAATTCCAAGAACAGTAGTACAAGTCTTCGAAAGTATTTTCGTGCTTGTATGAATATACATATTATTATTTCATATAGGGCTGTTTTTGAACGTACTTTGCGTGTTCGTAAATGACGGGTCGTGACCAGGAAAGGATGAAATGTGTGGGATTGAAGCAGCGTGATTTCTCGTAAGAATGTCGGGGCTTTTGGATTAAAGGTTATTTCTTAGTTTGAATGTATGTTTTTGGCAATTTACTGCTCACAAAAATCGCCCACCGTTTAACCGTTCGTGCTAATTCTCAGAAGCATTATCCCGAAGAATTATTGATAGTAATATTACTCAGGGATGCATTTACTCCGTACTCCAGAGAAAATTTTAGCTTCAATGAATGAAAATATCATTCACAGAAGAAATTCAGTTTATTGAACAAACTCTTTGCACTTCACGAACATCATGTTATTGTTTTATGTGGTGACACAAACTATTTAACAATGTTAAACATATTTATAAAATTAATGATATGAATTTTGTGGAAAGTAACACTGGTCGACATTTGATCTAAGAACAATCACCAGACGAGACCAGTGTATTCTTAGGTTTGTTGGGTCGCTGATTCCGAATCCAAGGTTGGTTAACCTCCATCACGTCAGGTTCAAGGGCATTTGAAGGTCAAACTGAGAAAAAGTGGTGTGAAAAATCTGAAAAAATTCTTACATGGGTTTTTTGGGTCGCTGACTTCGAATCCGCTGTTATTTTTACACTTCAAGGTCATCTAGAGGTCATTTGAAGGTCAGATTGAGAAATGGGGTCCTAAAAATCTGAGAAAGTGCTTACATGGGTTTTTTGGCTCGCTGAGTTCGAATCCGCTGTTATTTTTACCCTTCAAGGTCATCTAGAGGTCATTTGAATGTCAAATTGAGAAATGGCGGCCTAAAAATCTGAGAAAATGCTTACATGGGTTTTTTGGGTCGCTGAGTTCGAATCTGCTGTTATTTTTACCCTCAAGGTCATCTAGAGGTCATTTGAAGGTCAAATTGAGAAATGGCGGTATACAAATCTGAGAAAATTATTCCTTGTTTTTTGGGTCGTTGAGTTCGAATCTGGTGGTACTTTTACCCTTCAAGGACATACAGAGGTCATTTGTTAGGTCATTTGAAGGTCTAATTGAGGAAAGGCGTACTAAAAATCTGAGAAAAGCTTATATGTTTTTTTGGGTTTCTCAATTTAAATATATTGTTATTGTTACCCTCAAGTATATCTAGAGGCGATTTGGCGGTCATCTGAAGATAAAAATGAGAAGAGGCGGCCTAAAAATCTGAGAAAATGCTTACATGTTTTATTTTTAGTTGCTTAGTTCGAATCCGCTGTTACTTTTACCCTTCAAGGACATCTAGAGGTCATTTGGCGGTCATCTGAAGATAAAAATGAGAAAAGGCGGCATAAAAATCTGAAGAAATTCTTACATGGGTGTTTTTGGTCACAGAGTTCGAATCCGAGATTGGCTGGCCTCTATTACATCGGATTCTAGGTCATTAGAAGGTCATTCTGAGAAAAAGTTTTTGTATGTTTTGAAGGTCACTCAGTTCGAATCTGTCGTTATTTTGGCATTGAAGGATACCTTAGAGCAGGGGCTTTCAACCTTTTAACAACTGCAAACCACATAAAATTTTATAAATTTTGGCGTACCAACAGTCCCTTATTTTTTTTAGAAACATACATTTCCTTTCGGAAAAGTGCCCAATGGCTTGTTTTATTTTAATAAAATTAATTAGAAAACTTCATTTTTATGTATTAATGCATCTTTAATTCGTTTTTTTTTCAACCCGTTATTAAGTCAACAATGGACATTTAGGAGAAATTAGGAGGGGCGTGGCAGAGCAAGGGGATAGCCAGCGCCCGGCAGGTGCTCAGTAGAGTAATGTTTGCGTGCTCACGCACACAGAGGACCTTACTAGCTAATCGCTCGTATCATCCACACTTACCACCTGAAATGTTCCTGCGTACCACCAGTGGTACGCGTACCACTTTTTGGGAACCCCTGCGCTAGAGGTTAGTTCAAACTCATTTGCGGTCAAATTCAATAATGATGATTACAAAGCACCCCGCAACTTACTTATGGAAATTGGGTCCTCGCCAGGAGGTAAACTTGCTGACGTTGATTCTATTGCTTGAGGCTCAATCTTTTTTGTTTTAAGGTCGTATAATGTAGGTTTTTACAGACCAGACTTTATAAATATTTTACTTTGTATATTCCTAGAAGTCAATATAATAAACAAGCCCTGGATACGATTTCTTCTTCTATGTAAATAAAGTAAACAACATCAACAAGGGAGTAAAGAAGTCAACAAGATAACAATTGGAGAGAATAAGACGGACAAGGAGGAAACAGATGTGTTAACGAAGAAGAGGGCAACTGGAAAGAATAAGGAGGAAGCAGACGTGTTCACCAACAAGAGGACAATTGGGAAGAATAAGAACTAAAGAAAAGAGGGACGTGTGAACATGGACGGGGAAAAGATAACATTGTGAAGAAAGAAGAGACGTGTGAACGAGGAAGGGAAACGCTACATTTGAAGAATGAAGAGACCTGTGACCAAAGAGGGGAAAAGGTGACATTTAGAAAAAAGAGGAGGCGTGTGAAGGAGGTAGGGAGATGGTTATATTTTGAAGCAAGAAAAGACGTGTGAACAAGGACGGGAAAAATGTAACATTTTCATGACAGAAGGGACGTGTGAAAAAGGAAGAGAGTAGGTTACGTTTTGGCGCCACAACGTCCTCGGGCACGACTACTCGTTTAAATACAGACCATGGGAGACCTGACACAGTAAACTAAGAAAAACTTGGCGGGAGTGACGAAAGCGTTTTATGAGTTAAAAAACGGAGATCTACAGAACTTATTGGGAGATCGAGGAGCAATGGATCAGAGTAACAAGTTAGAATTGCAGCAACAGTTGAAGCTTATATTAGAGAAGGAGAAGTTAGACCTAGACACTCATGGATTCGCCGTCAAGAGAGCAAAAATGGCTGAAAATTTGATAGAAGTCATAATTAGAGAGATGATAAGAATGAAGGAAGAAGGAAAGAAACGGGAAAAGAAGGCGGAGGTAGAACGAAAGGAACGTGAGAAGAAGGTGGAGGAAGAACAAAAAGAACGCGAAAAGAAGATGGAGGAAGAACGAAAGGAGCAAGCCAAGAAGGACGAACGGTTCAGTAGAGAATTGAGTGAACATCTAGAGGAAATGAAAATAGGACAAAAGGTGATGAAGGAAGAGTTAATGTAGAAGATGCAGGAAGAATTGATGAAGTTTCGAGGAAAGTACCAAGAAAAACTTCATTCACAGGAAAGAAAATTGGATGAAACTCAAATCTGGATGAAAAAAGGAGTTAAGAAGCTAGGGACGAAGATAAGAAAGGCTGAAAAGATTTGATCTTCAAATGACCTCTAGATGACCTTGAGGATAAAAATAACAGCAGATTCGAACTCAGCGACCCAAAAAACACATGTAAGCATTTTCTCAGATTTTTAGGCCGCCATTTCTCAATTTGACCTTCAAATGACCTCTAGATGACCTTGAAAGGTAAAAATAACAGCGGATTCGAACTCAGCGAGCCAAAAAACCCATGTAAGCATTTTCTCAGATTTTTAGAACCCCATTTCTCAATCTGACCTTCAAGTGACCTTCAAATGACCTCCAAATGACCTCTTGATGACCTTGAAGGGTACAAATAACATCGGATTCGAACTCAGCGACCCAAAAAAACCATGTAAGCATTTTTTCAGATTTTTAGGACCCCATTTCTCAATCTGACCTTCAAGTGACCTTCAAATTACCTCTAGATGACCTTGAAGTGTAAAAATAACAGCGGATTCGAACTCAGCGACCCAAAAGACCCATGTAAGCATTTTTACAGATTTTTCACACCTATTTTTCTCAGTTTGACCTTCAAATGCCCTTGAACCTGACGTGATGGAGATTAACCAACCTCGGATTCGGAATCAGCGACCCAACAAACCTAGGAATACACTGGTCTCGTCTGGTGATTGTTCTTAGATCAAATGTCGACCAGTGTAATTTTCACTTTTAACGCGTAACTTAATTTTCCATACAGTTTATTTTCCACCATGTAACTGTCTAGCTGAATAATATATTTCAATTTTTATCACAACTTCTTCCTCAAAGAATATATAGTTAAACATGCATGTTATGTTATCACTTACGGCGGCATTGACAGGGCAAATTTCCGAAATGGTTCACCATTCCAAAGGGCTGTCATCGCAATGGAGCTAAGCATAGCCTACCATGATTGCTAACTACCCAGATAAATGGCGTAATTAAGACGTTTTAAAATATATTGTTTCGCACTGTGGACTTGAAGGTATTAAAAATAATCGGATGATTGCTAATGGGGTACTAAGAAGAATGTGGGTTTCATTAGGTAAGTTATGTATTAGTTGGGTGGCGCAAGGCAGTTCTTCTAAAATCGGTGGATAGAGTAAGTACCACGAAAAGTGCGGATACTTAACTCGTTCAGCTGTAGTCCCTTGCCCACATTTTTGGGAGTAAATTACACTCATACACTAATATTAGACTTATCGACAAGGTGAAACCTTTGCTGTGAAATTTGTATTACAGGCTTTTTTGACAGTGGTACAACGTGGAAGCTTCCTTTCTGCAATTTTTTTCAGTTTAGAGTCCTTTTAAAGTAAAAATTTGAGCCACGATGCCCTTGCGTACCTGAAAATTTTGCAGAATCCATTACGGAATATCATTTATTTAACAAATCTAGATGAGTCTCCACGGTTATTACAACGGCATTAAGGGTTTCATGACGCGAACGTTAAATTTAATTCTCGCCCCGTGAAAGATTATCTGAGAGGGACTTACGATTAGACAAATGAATTTCCACGGAATTACAAAAATGAGCGTCAGATTTTTTTACCTACAACAAAATAATTCCCACTCCATTTAATCCTTTATTCCGTGAGAATGTTAAAAAAAGCGAGGCAAGGAAGTGCTTACGACAAACCGAACTTAATTGTCGTCGTGGAAACATGACGGGCTTGTTCAAAAATCAAAAGCGTGGAAATTAAAAAAGAAATAAACAATGCTCGAAGGGGGAGGAGAGGCAAGAGAGGAGATAAGCGTCGAATGACGGGTTGGTCGGTTAGGGACGCCCAGCGCAAGCGGGTGTAACACGCTAGAATTCAAACTCACGCGCTCACACGAGCACAATAACACGTAACCGTACAACGGGACGCGTCGAGGGGTGGGATAGAGAGGACGGGCGCGGGGTGGTGGCTTTAATTTCCAACGATCCCGTCCCCAGGCGTCCCATGTGCATTGCGTGTCGACAGTTTGCGGACGGACGGACGGACGGATGGAGACCTCGCCCCCCTCACCCCCCCCCCCCCCCACTCCCTTTCCTCCACCTGATTGTTACGCCGTGGAGGAAGAGGACAGCGCAAACACGAACTAATGTCGCAGGGGAGAAGGAAGGGGGAGAGGTGGTTTACAGAGAGGGATCGGGATGGACGGAGAAACGGGAAGGTGGAGGAGGGGGAGATTGGATATGGATGAACAGGAGAAAGGGAACCGCGATGGATAGGGTCGTTCCCGAGCCGCGGATGCGCGAGATCCCTCTCCCCGCAAGGGCGCAGAAGGGACGGAAAACACTATATACAGACATGCCGCCACACACGGAGATAACCAGAGGGTCGAGAGGACGGTGTGGGTACACCCGCGGACAATGTTTGCCCCTCATGTCAACGGTTTACGGTCCGGATGGTCGCGTGGGGACACGCCGGAGAATGTTCATGGTGGGGAGCGGGGGTGGAAGGTGGGGGGAAAGGATTTGCACGGTAGAGAAGAGGGAGAGCAAGAGGCTTTCCCTCTCTCTCTTTCTAACCCTCTGGCTCATTTGAGCGGAAAACCATTTGCGACAATTTGGCGTTAGGTCGCGAAACAAAATCCCATCAACTCATTCACCTCCCTCTCCCAACAACCAACCTTTAAAAAAAAACTCCCACGAAACGAAAAGCTCGAATTTTCTCTCTCACCCTCGGCCCAATTTTCGATATTTTCAGCAGCTCTTTTTTTATTCCCCCGCCCCTACGATCGATCACCCGCCAACAAGCACCTCACTCCCGCATTGTGACTGAATTTCGCGTCCCCCCCCTCTCTCTCTCTCTCGTTCATTAGCCTCTGAGGGAGGCCGAGTGAGATTTGGTGGAACAAAAATGATGGGTCACGGTGTCGGTTTATCGCTGTTGTTGATGTTGCTGGCTGTTCGTTATTTTCGCTCTTTCTCCCTCTCTCTTTTTTCTTCTCTCTCTCTCTCCCTCTCTCTTTCCTTCTCTCTCTCCCCCTCCCTCTCTCTCCCTCTGCCCCGGTGCAGCGGTTGTGGGCCATTCACGACGATTGATGCTGGGACTCGTCGTGGAGAGAGTTGGAGAATTGGGGTTTGGGTGGAGGGGATGGAATTCGTTCTCTAGCATAGTAGTGTGTGTGTGTATTTGTAAGCGGGCGGTTGAGCGCGAAAAATGGAGCTTGGCGATATGCTTTCCACGCCGCAAGTGACATAGCATTTTGCAACCGTCGCCGAACACCATCGGATTCACCCACGTCCCTCAATTCAACCGAAGCGTGAAGTGTTTCGGGAATGTGAATGTGGGAGAACTAGGGTAAATTAGGCAACCTGTAAACCACGTGTTATTATTTTCTTTTAAGGGAACGGGAAAAATGAATCGCATTTTCGAGGGAACGCTTTTTTAACGAAATGCATACATCAATTGTAGTCCACTGATTGGAAATAATTTTCCATTGTTCCCTTACGTTTCGTCGCAAAATGTTTTTATACAATACAAGCTTATAGTTTGTGAAAACACTTGGAAGTTTCTATGCTTTCTGAAAGTGCTTAACATTTTAATGTTATGCATATACATTTATTCTGAAACTGAACTATGGTTGAACGTGGTGAGATAAGGTAATCATGAGGCTTGTGAGACTTTAGATTGAACAAGAGACTTTAGACGATGCGTTGCGTGCGATTGATTACAAAGTGAACTAACAATAGGAATGAGAAATTTAAATTAAGTTTGGAAGATTTATTAGGCCATTAGTCAGCATTTATTTTCCACTATTTATAAGTACAGAAAAAATTACTTTTGGTAATATATAGAAATTCGTTCGGCTATTTACACATTCAGTTTGTAATCAATCGCACGCAACGTATTGCCTAAAGTCTCTTGTTAAATCTAAAGTCTCACAAGCCTCATGATTACCTTATCTCACCACATTTAACCTCAGTTCGGTTTTAAATAAATATATATGCATAACATCAAAATGTTAAGCGCTTTCAAAATGCATAGAAACTTCTAGATTGATCATAAGTTATAGGTCAGCAACGTAGCTATCATTTACTTTGCTGACACGTATGTACAAATTTTGGTGTAGTATAACGCTATATTTTGCTGTCTTTTTCGATATGAGGTACTATTTTCCACTCAGATTATTAAATTAAGCTGGAAAGATTCCGAGGCGTGGAGTTCCACTAAGTCTTAAACAATGACGCAGAGGACTAGGCCAATAAATTTATTTACATTTTTGAAATCCAAGATAAGTCATGTAAATTTTTTCAGCTATTCTTAGTGATAAAAAAGACTAGGTTAGTTTTTAAATCAGCAGCTTTAAAATGTTTATGGTCACCAATAAGCAACAATGTATGTATGTTTGTGCATATGAAGGTATTCAGTCAAGTGCTGTTAATGGGCCTGTTAAAAGCAACAATGATTAGGTACCGAAGCCCAGTCACAGAGCAAAACAGTAATATTATATGCTCCTGTTCTGCACCAAAAGTTTTGAACTTCTCTCTCAATTCTTCAAATTTCTTTTAATTTGAAAACACTGCATGAAAAACGCATTTCAACGTTGAATGCCCCAAATAATGTATTTCTTTTTCGAAAATATTTTGTTTTAAACGAATTATTCCATCGGTTTCTGGATGCTAAATTCTTCCTTGCAGTGTCTCCAAGGGAAAGGAATGAAATTTGCCCAATGGAAATGGACTGTTTGCGAAATTTCTCATGCACAGCAAAAGTAACTTAAACCAACAGTTGGGCTAAAGCCGAGCATTTGGGTCACGCAATCTGTTACAATAATCCTTTTAATTGCTCCCTGAGCTAGAGCATTTTTGAATAATTGCGTAAGCAGCATTTGCTCTCCTAAGATTAATTGCATACCTTTATAAAGCAAGAGACACTATCAGGAAATTAACCTTGGATCACCTATTATCCCAAGTGTTAAAACGGAATATTACACACGCTTTGATTGAAGGTGGTAATTTCAAAATTTGGGCCTTTTATTGCTGGTAAAGAATAAATTTTTTGACCCTACAAACAATCGTTCTCCAAGATGAATTTATTATGCTCATGAATGGTCTTTAAGACCTCTCAGAATATTTTACGAGAAATGTTACTGGTAATTAACCAAGTCCGAAGCACGCGTTTGAAAATGGTGCCGCGTAAGTACCGGTAACACTGCTATAGAAGAAATAAATGACAAGTCTAATGTGGATTGCCAAGGTCCCAGATTAATTTTCCACGGAATAGTCGGGCGAGAAAATATTGTGAACAGAAAACTTACAGACCTTCTGCCAGCTTACCGATTAAAGGAATGGGAGCCAATTTAAATTGAACATAGATTTAAAACCATCCTTACATTGAAAAACAAATAAATATTTTTAAAAGTTGGATGAATTACTGTGATTTCGAAATGACTGGAATTTAAAAATTGACCAGATGAAACCTGATGACCAGTTAGTGTTTCGCAATTTTATTAAAACAGTTGATGAAAGTGTTTGAACATTTTTTATGCAATAGCATTCATTACTCGTTGCCATCATAACGACACGAGCTACGATTTCGTCAAAAAGAAAGAATTTAGATTTATCAAATATATCTGCCGAACTCCTAGAGGTATTGATTTTGAAATTTCCAATGACCATAATTTTAAGCCCCCCCTAAAATACGCTCGAATTCAGTTGGAGATGCGTGAGTGCCACTTTCCAATGGAATCACCTTTACCAGTGGTATACAAACATTTTGCTCAGTGGTTTATATAGTGCATACATTACCAAAGGATCGGGGGGCAACTTATAAGGATTCATAAAAAATATATATTTAAAACAAAGAGCAAAGCATTTAATAATTTATTTTATATGCATTTCTATTTGAACTTGACGGTAATTTACTTAATTTATTCTCACTAAATGTGGAATCATAAGTCACTTGCGACCTGCCCGTAGACCATAGTTTGGGCATACTGACGCAGGCAATGTGCACGCTGGTCAAGGTAAATGATATTTTACTGAGAATATTTGCTGCATATTGCGCAGCAACTACTATGCCCTTCATTTTAGAGAGAATAAGGCGGAGAAGTAATGACTGCACATAGCAATTTTTATAGCAAAGCAAATTGCTTCGAAAATGACAGAGTGCCTCACAAGGTTTCAAAAGAAGTCACGGAAACAAATGATTTTACCTGCTAATCACCCAATCTTTAACCTAGATCACCGCTTTGGACATTCCAAATTTCTCAGATATTATAATAGAAATGGATTAATCACTCCCAGGTGTGATGCTCACGATTTTAGAGACAGTTACGCCGCGGATGAAAAGGCCCTTCATGCACCTTCGACCGCAAAAGTCTGAGACCACTTGACATTCTGTGAGTGTTCTCGCTGTCTTTTATTGCAACTATTATCGGCAATCAGAACATGTGTTTCGCGTGACCTCCACGCAACCTCTATACTAATTTCCTTCCACTGAACTAACCGTAACACACTGGTCATGCATGACCTTTTTTGCTAGTACTTGGATGTAGTGGTGTGGCTGAGGAGAAAATCACAATGGAAACAATTGAAAAATAAATCAATAAAATTCCCTAATTTTAACTTAACCGTTAAAATGTATTTATGTAATCATTTACATTATAATTACTTCTTCGGCATGTTTTAATTGGGAATATATTGAGAAAAGGCATGATTTAGTACATGGCGTCCACTGGGATTTTCCTGTTGTTACTAAGGAAATGGTGTCACCAGCAAGAGCCGACCAGGTTTTTGGATGTGTCATCGGAAAGCCCGGAAAACAAAAAATCAATGATGAATGAAAAAAGTATGTGTACAAATCATCTTCTAGCATTGTTATAACTGAAAATCCTATCCACCTACCCTTAAAAGAGAAAATGGACTTAGTTGTCAGTCGGCAATAGAGTTTTAGAAAAAAAATTAGCGGCACTATTATTTTTTCATCATCATCATGGGTCAACAATCCTAGGATTGGTTTGACGCAGCCCTCCACTCGATTCTTCTTTTGGCCAACCTCTTCATATTAACGTAGTTCCTCTCTTTCACGTCCTTTACTACCTGTTCTATAAAACTCATATGAGGCCTGCCTTTTCCTTTCTTCCCGTTCACTTTTCCTTCGACGATTGTCTTCATCAGGCCATCGTGTCTTAAGATATGGCCGATTAGATTGTCTCGTCTTCTTTTTATAGTTTTAAGTAGACTTCTCTTTTCTCCATCGAATAAATAAAAAATATCTGGCAGCAAAAGAAAATTTTATGACCCCGACGTCATCTTCGAGGAAAAATTTACGAAAAGGTGTCAACAAATGGGAACGTAACCTACGAAAATATCTCAACTTAATCTCAAGCGCAAAGCGACCTTCGGAGGGATAAATTTGCTATAGAACGCGGCACTCTTCACTTTCGTAAGGGTAGTGCTTCAACCGTTTCTTTATGTGCGTCCCCTCTATTTTTCATACAACCTCTGAGCCTCTCTTTTTCCATCACCCTCGCCATTCCACCTTCTTGACTGTGACCCACTAAAGCGAGAGAACTCGAAAGTTATTGAGCAGCTCGCCGCCGCACTCGGATCCAATCTTTCCCGACCCACCCTCTGGGATATCCTTCGTTCGAGTGAGTGAGTGTGTGGAAAACTTATTTTTTGTCTTCTTCGCCTCCTTCTCCTCCTTCCGTCTCCTTTTGCGGTAGTAATAAAAATCAAAAGAAATCATTTCCACTGGCCGCCATGTGCCCTTCTCGGGCGACGGCGCAGCAAATGTGTATAAATAGATGATTGCAAAATTGAGGGGAGAAGGGAAAAAAAAGCCTCCCGCTTCCCACTCCTCCTACTCCGAAGGAAGGTGGCGCGAGTGGAGGGTGGGGGGGAGTGGTGGTGTGTGGAAGTGGAGAGAGAGAGAAAGGGGGAGAGTTGGGAGAGGGGTTGACTGGAGTTGGAGAAACGATGGTTCGCGAAAGGGAGGTGTGTGAGGGGAGGAGCAGATAAAAAAAGCGCGCTCTCGTGTTGGATTCATTTGTCACGGGATATGAAAAGGTGTCATCGGAGACCTTTTTCTCGAAATAAGTTGCCTTGAAATTCACCACGCTCTTTCGCTCCTTCCCTCCTCATCTACCTCTCTCTTTCTCCGCCTTAATTTTTCTCTATCCTTCCAACATCACCACAACTTCAATGATATTAAAATTATTTGCACATGAAGCACAAGTTCTTTAAGTGTGTTTGAAATACCCTAGCCCAAGCATTAATATTCGAATCATAATGCACGCTGACCGTAGCTTCAAGCGTACACTAAGGAAAGTATCTCCTCTCTCAAAATATATGTTCTAAATTAGCGTCATCAGACTTTTACAAATTGAGGGTTTCAACTCTTTTATTTTTTAAGTTAACCGGAAGAGATGCAAGGGGAAATTTGTGGTTTTTCTCACATTGTTAAGTTTGTAACTATTTTCTGTCATTTTTAATAAATAAAATTACCAATTAAAATTTGCATGCTACTCATTAAACTGTTACTCTAAGCAGCTTTTTATGCTATGTTGACAGTAACCTAGAATAATATTGGAGAATGAGAAATTAGATTTGTTAGTGTGATATCCGACTATTTGGCCCTTAAGAAGCTGCAGCGTCAATTACAAAAACTCAATAAAAGTACACACAGGTAATAAAGTATTTGGTAAATAAAGCCATTAAAATTAAGAGGATAAGTCTACTTATAACAGAGTATTCTTGAATTTAGAGCATAGAGTACGATAGAAAGTAGTGCAATACAGAGAGCGCCATATTTAATATTTAACGCGAAAACTCGAAGAATTTCTGACACTAAGGACGCAAAATTATTTTCAAAATAACTCACAAAGAGAAAGAACTAAAGCAGTCCATACTAATTGCATTGAAGAAGTTCATTTAAAATGAGAGAATCAGTTTTGTACATAATAATCTAGATTTTTTTCCTTTTTTATGTGTCTACCCCAAAAAATGGGAGGGCCCCAAGGGTGAGGGCACAAATTGTCGTACAAATGGTATCTTAATGGCGTTGCAATCCTTAAATATCCTAATGTTATAATACACCGTTGTTATGAAGGTAATTTAATCAACTAATTTTACATCAGTTTATATTTTTATGGGCTAAAGTGAGACGAGCCTGGGACTATTTGTTGCGGAAACGTCGCGACGTTTCCGCAAGCGGTGCGGGAGACTGGTACAACGCGTCGCACCGCTCTCCCATCAATCCCTCTGGCAAGACTTAACTGTTGGAATTTAAATTGAACGTTCGAAAATAACTCCTAATTATTTTCTGCTATGCAATACTCAATTTAAACCTTTCATATGTCCCGTAACAAGGGGAAGATGCACCTATTTTTTGAAATTTAAGAAATACAAGTTTCTAATGTAACCGATAAATTTATTAAAATTCTTTCATTTTCTGATAAAAGCTCAAAACAGCAGTTCCAGGGAAATCATTAGTCTTATATAACCTGTGGAAATCAGTTTAATCCAGAGAAGGAAAGTCTACTACTCTACTCAAAGTGGCATTCACTCAACTCCAATTTCTTGTTTTCCTTTTGAGAGCACAATAGATATATTAAGGTCATGTAATCAATCGCCCAGTCTCCCAATTCTTTGCTTTCCTCTCATCATATTTTCAAATATTCGCTTCATTTTTCATACGCCCTTTTATTATCATGTATGCAAAGAAAACGTACTTGATACCAACGAAATGTATTAGTTCCGAAATGATATGATTTGGAAGAGAAAGTATGCATCTGAGAGAAACGTCGACCATCATTTGAAAAATAATTTTCTTTCACCAAAGATTCATAATGGCGAACTCCGAATGCGCTCTAGTCACTGGAATCAAAACGAACGAGCTATGAACGCGTGGTGGGTATGAGCCAAAAGTTAATTTCCGCTTTTTCTTCAGTTCCTCTCTACGCACGGTAACAAGCGCAGACCTGAATGAATCCGGACGACAAAAACCATAGGACACGACAATAGGACAGAGCTAGCGATCGGACTCACTTCAGAGGATTCGAAAGCCACACGACCCGCGACGGCACGGCGTAAGCTCGACACCCGCAGCACGCCCTCACTGAATCCACGCTACTATTCTTCTCCCGTATCCCGAGGCACTTCCTTCTGGTCTGTCGACCTTGCCACACTTCCTCCCGACCTCCCTCCCACCCCCCCGTGACCTTCCCCCCTTCCGATGGCCGAGTGAGTGCCCTTGAAATATTAACCCTCCTCTTCGCACCAACTTTTCCGAGAGGGAAAAAAGTCGAGACGCGTCGCCATAAGTCAGCTCAGTCACGTTTTCCGCCTACGAACGCAAGATTGCCTCCTTTCCTCCGGGCAGCCCATTCCTGATTTAGATTCTATTGCTGCGGCATTATCGCGCCATTATCGCCTTACTGTCAGCAGGAAGTTAATGAGGATTGATAATGTAAATTTTGGTCTTTTCCTCACGCCTTTAAGTCACTCTAAATGCACAATGTATGAGTACAATGCTTTCAGAAATCTTCTTGAATATTTGGTGAGTAACCAAAAGTACCTATTTGTAATAATTAGAGTTTTTACTGTGTTGCCGAAAAAATCCTTAGAACTTCCTTGAAATTATTCCTTATACTGTTCGGTAGAAAGTCCTTCAATTATTGAAACACTATTTTAAGGGATTCCTTGACATTCTGTGACACCACAACATTCTATAGAAGTTTCTATTTTCCTTAATTTTTTTTCTGTTGAAATTCGTAGAGAGGGATCTGTTTCTATAGAAGTTCTGTTGAATTCCTTATGTTCTACAGGAAAGTCTTAACTCGGGGGCTGGTCTGGAGGATCAACTAAAAAAATTGGGTTTCCATCTCAAGGGACCTGGTTCGTACCTCGAAAGTTTCAGAGATTTTCGATTGAAATATCGGTTCGTAATTTAGTGCTAAGTGGAGTTCACTTCAAGTTCAGTATTTCGCCCATTGCAAGAGTCGTAAAATACAAAGGAGGACTTTCGTAACAACAGGGCTTATGTCCGGACTGAATATCTCTCTATCCTTCAATCTTGGTTCCCAATCAATCACATCTATAACCCATCTATACGTTATGCTGCCAATGAACTATACTATTGGTAGCCTGCTCCGAATAAATGTTATGGACTGGGTGAGGATAGACTCACGGATTTGGCAAAGTAACGGAATGAAATTAGTGATTGTACTAAATAATGAAAATTAAAGAAGGTTGAAATCTGTAATGGATTTTACTCGATGTAGAACAATATAGGAGTATTATGTTAAACAGAGGATTCCAATTTTTTTAAACCAAGTACAGGTCAACTTTAGGCAAGAGAGCTTAGCGGTAACTAAAATTCTTGTACATGTACCACTACGCGAGCCACTAGTCAAGAAAACGCCTATTCTGCAAGTATACGTAGTATTTTCAAATTTTTGTTGCCATGAACGTTGGTGAAATTCAAGGTCACGGAGAGTGCTACTGAGGATGCGTGGTAATGAATTGTTCTGTATAACCACAAAACCCTATTTCAAACTATTACTAGATTGTCCTTTCTTCTTTCTCTCCGGATCGTGCATGTTTGTGGATTGATTCATTTCGGCAACAATTCTTCCAGAAATTCTATTCTTGCGGAGAACATATACGCGAGAGTTGGAATGTTCGTGCAAAAGTACGAGGAGTTTGAAGGAGAGAATAAGTTGCTTTTCATTTCACAACTTAGTCAGATTTGTATTTTAAACGATGATTTTTTTTCTTCCTTTGTTTCTCACGGATTCTCGCCCGAAATATTATATTTTCGTGCCATATTACTGTCCAGATGTCCTTATGAGTGTGCAAGGTTGTCGTAAATGAAGTCGATAATGTTACTTATTTTCAGGGTCTCTCTAGAAACTGAATGAAGAAATGGGTCATGACCTAGACTTGAGTTTCCCCCTAACCTACCCATGTTCCTTGCACTGTTCGTAAAAATCTCATTGTTTTCATGCCCACATTATTTCCTCCTCTCCTCTCTCCATCTCACGGACACGGTTTCTTTATCCAGTTCTTTCCTTTTTCTCCCTTATGAGTCCTTCCGATATCCGCAATTCATCTCACTCCATCCCTTAAGCATACCGAAAAAAAATTCATTTCGGCTTCCACCGCTCATGCACTCCCACCACACAAGTCTGCTCTCCCTCAATATATGTAGGACGACGAGGAGTGGTGGCGGGTAGTGGGGAACCTTGTGTGTTTGTAGTCGGGAGAAAGCAATCAATCACTGTCGCAGGAGTGGGACAGACAGAATAAGAAAAGAGAGAGAGAGCGAGAAAGGAGCCTCCCACACCGCCACTCTACGCTCCACTTCCTCCCCGTCCACCAAAAACCCTTCCAATCTTCTTGCTAAATTCACTCTCCCTTCCCCGCCCTCTCACTCCCTCTGGTATTTGTCTCTGGATGCCTGTCCTTCTCTCTCCTTCTCTTGAGCACCGCCTCTCCACTCGACGTTCTCTCCCCGCTGGCCCCGGTAATTTTTCCAGACCATGCTTCCATTTATAGGAGGATATCTGTGCTATATTCCCTCGTGTGATCGTCACTCGAAATTTTGATAGATAAAATTCTCTCTATGCCATCATTTTCTTTGAAATATTAAAATTGAACGAGCTGGTTCATTTTTAGTCACGTGGGGGACATGATTTTTAAATGTCGGAATGGTCGAATATTAGGCTATCCTATTAGATGGCTACCCTACTATGGAAAATTTGACTATCCTACTCCCTGTGTAATAATCCTCTTCTTTCTCTTGACAGACTCTCTCTCTCTCTTGCTTTCTCCCTCGCTCTCACTTTCTCGTCTGGTAATAAAACGAGGGAAAAAATTGAAATGTTAATGATTCCCGCTCCGATCAAAATTACAAATTTCTTTAATGTAGACATTCAATTTGTACCAAAATTGAATTACATTTACCTCGTGTTTTTGAATTATCCATCGATGATATTTGACATAGCTTTTGTTGAAAAATGACTTTGAGTTAAGCATTGTGGAAGTTTTATGTTCTCCATTTATTTATGAATAAACAGCATTTTAAGTAGTTGTGTGCATGTTTTGTAGCACAAATAGGACGGCATTGCATTTTTAACCACGGCGCAAATGAAACAGAAGTAAAAACTGGGTCTTAGTGCACGTAAGCATCCGTGGTACGCATTTTCGGAAATCGACTGTAAAACGCCAAATTGTAAATTACAATTACGCTGAAAATAAATTTATTGCAGCAGTACTACATTTCAAGGCAATATCATTCACCTAATTCCCACCGATACAAACACTTTATGCTATGAAAATTTAATATCGTGTAAACCAAACATGAACAAAATTGTTGTTCTAATTACCTGTAATTTCCTGGTATTCACCTGGAACTATGGACAAAATAATACGAGTCATCATTTGGAGCAGCAGGAGCTGGAGCTGGAATATGTTCAAGGATTTTTCTTTTGAATTTGTTTATTTTTTAAATTGCACATTATTAAAGAAATCAAGTTACTCAAATGAAGCAATTATCGTTATTGGAGTTTTTCTATCTTTTTTACTTTTAAGCAGTTATTTTTCATTTATTTCCTAGCTTTCTCTAAGACACTCTCCATACCTTAACTGATCCCCCAGTTTATTTTTTTCGTATTTGCTTTCCAATATGTCGGTCTCTTATGTCTTATTGGTTACTCCCTCCATTCTCTTCTCATATTTCTTTAATTCGCTTTCTTCTGCAAGGGTCTCTCCCTCGAACTCCTTAAGAATAGTAGTAAAAGAATAGTAGAATAAATCCAAAAGTTGGTCCTTTAAAAGCACTATATTGGACTTTTACTTTTGCTGGGCACTACACGTATACTTTATCTCATTAAAGTGATGTACTTTTATCCCTAAGGTTAGCTGCGTTCAACATTAAGATTCAACAACATTAAGATTGCAGTTATTTAAGAGCTCTCCATTTTTTATAGCCCCTATTTTTCCGTTTTAGGCTGTCACTTATAGGAATACTGGTTATACCATGGAGTACATGAAACTTTAGTATTTTCTATTTTTGGTAACAGACTCCATATCTCTATAAGCAGTTTTTTGCGGACCTTATTATCATAAGCTACCCACGTAATCCAAATGTCTCAGGAGGGAGACTCTCCTCACACGTACCGAACCGCATTTTTTTCTTTGTAGAAAACCGTAAAATTACTCAAAATACGCAGAATATAAAAGATTATTTTTATGCTTCAACAGAGCACCCTTTCAGGCGGATCACATATTTTATTGAAAAATGGTAATATCATCCCATATTTTTTTATAGGGAAACATATTTATTTTGTAACTCAATGTAGCAGTATTTTATGGTGATGTGAGTATTATGAAATAGGAGACTCAAAATATGTAGAACTTTTCTCAGATAGTCTACTCTTGATGAGTTTGCGGCAATAACTGATTGGAAGTGTAATACGTATCTTCCTTCCTCCCTTAGCCCTCTACAGGGCGTAGTGGCGTACAATGAGTATATATTCAAATATTTTACAATTCAGATAAATTTCGAGAGAAAGCCGATTAATAAAAATTGAAATATAGTAAATATTACGTTTAAAATGTAATTATAAATATCTTGAAGTATGTAAACTCTTAAAGATAAATTCTTCTGATGCTATCATCCACATAATTTAACTAATGTGCTTATTAAAAATCTGAGTGTCGGCAGTCACCTTCAACACATCATCCGCTTCGACTGATGTTGGACGTTAATCAGGCATAATAACACCGTTCCTAAAACACCTTACCAGATATGGAAGGTATTTTTATAGTTACAAAGACTATTTTAGATATACTTTTGAGCTTTACCTGCCTTTGCATACAAGGTTACCTTGGCTTGGGATTTATCTTAGTATTAAAATAGGTTATACGCTGCCATATAACTTTCGAGAAATTGGAGCAATTCCATTTACAGCTAATTCTATCAATAAGAGGAGAGGAAATAACTGTGAAAATACCTGTTTTGAAAACGATTAAATTTAATAGCGAAACGAATTCTAACAAAGTTTTAAGGGAAATTGTTCATTACTGTAATATGGTACAAAAAAGTCCCATTCACATCTGTACAACTAAAAACAGAATGGGTGCTGATTTTCGCTATCATATTTCCAAATACTGTTTTGAACACCGATTTCAAATGTATAAATCTAATCTGTATTTCATAAATCGTGAATTTCGTGTGGCGGTTCTCGAAGGCTCTTCGATGACTCGAGGGATTTGATTTTTTATCACAACCAGTGAACTGCAAAGTGTACGTTGTATCAAAGAGAAGCAGCAGCAATGGAAAATATATGTCTCGCATCTGAAATTATAAATTACCTTCTAAACAAATTTTCATTGATCCCATGGCACTATGTTCCCGCTGGAATAAAAAATGGCAAGAAAAGCTCAAAAAAACATCTAAAAATATTCATTGCATTATTAATATTTTCTTCAACAGCTAAATTAATATATTTTTTTCTTTTGTAAGCTCTCTTAAAATTCACGTTAGTTATTCAGTTAGTTATCGCTATTCGCCTCAAAATTTAGCAAATGTTATATTTTTTCCCGCTAGAACTCAAAAACCAGGAGGCAACTCTCTCTTTTGACTGCATCGCTGTTTCACGGTGTTACGGAAATATTTCGTCCGGTACTTCCTTGGCTTCGGTCCAAGTGCAGTAACTCCCAGCGAATGTGTGACCAACCCCGTTATCCCATCGCTTACAAAATCCTCCCCTCCTCTGTGGCTTCTTCGTTCCGAAGGCCTGTGAACACAAATCGTCTCCACCCCCCATCATACTTCAGAAGATGTCCCGCCGACGCCCCGACAAACACTCCTCTCCCCGCGACGCACAACATGTCATGGCTGTAGAGAAGGAGGGAGGAGGGATCAAAACGCTATGGCCTTGCATCCCTGCCAAAAATGTGTCATACTTCTCATTTCGCTTGCGCGTTCCTTTATTCGCCCTTCGAACGGAACACACGCCCACGAAACGTCGCGCTTCTGTCGAGCGATGGAACGCATTCGTTCATTTCTTCATCTTCCTCGCGTTTCCCTTCCTTCTCTGCCGCCCCGCCCAAAAATAATTCGAGCGGTTTGTGATGGGCGTGTGTTCTTTTGTGCGAGGAGCTTCCTCGGGCCTTCTCCATTTGAGCGGACAGGCGGTTTACAGAGAGACAGAAACAAGATCTTACTGAGATTAAAAACTACGAATGTTCATTCAAGCTGTCTCTCACAACGACCGTAAAAATAAGCAAAAGAAGGAACGAAAAATTTCTCATTTTTATTACATGGAAATGTACTCTGCGCCCTGCAAGCCGCTACGAAGGGATGTGGCAGGGGCTGAATCCTAATCTGTATTTGCAAGTCTTTTTCTACACTAACAGGTGCTTCAACTCAGGAGGAAAGTTACGAGGATGCGGATGAAAAGGTGAGGAGTAAGGGTGGAGAGAAACTTGGCGTCGGAATTAGCCTGCTCTTAACGAAAGACGACAAGGGGACCACGGCTTAACGTCCCATGTGACGGACAGAGTACTGAACTAGAATGTTCTCCACAAAACAAACAAGTAGTGGCCGGCATACCAATGATAAATGCCTTCCACTTCTCGGATTCTGACCCGTGCCCTTTGGGTAAGATGCCAGTACTATAACCACTGCACCAGCTCATTCCCAATGGTGCGGCAAGGTCTCAATTGTAACTTAATATGCACTAATGAACATTTTACTACGTGTGCTATAGATGCACTTTTATTGCATTAAAGATGTATTAGTCTCTATTCCACTGCGGTTCCACGGGAGAAGAAAGACGAGAGTAAAAGAGAGAGTTATAACCAGGAAAGAGGTAAGAAAAGAGGATCGTTGCTCTAAGCATCGTGGTCTTTTTCCTCCTGTGCTGCCCTCTAACTTTGGAGGAATTAGGTGACGTCATTTGTCTAGCTCCCGTGGTCAAGGTTTTGCGAGTTTGCAACAGCCGCTCCCCCTTTCCGCTCCGCTTCCCCACCCCCTGCAACCCCCTCACCGCTGTTCCTCGCTCCGCAATTTCCGCCGCTCCACGCGACCGCCTGACCGAGCATTGGAGACGCCCTCCCTCCCTCTGTACGTGGTGGGAGTTGATAGAACACACATTCGCGTGCCTTTGAGAAGAAAAAAAACGACTGCTCTTTCGCGAGTTTTTGCGCCTTACTAAAAAGTCGAATCCACTTGTCGTGCCGCGTTTAAAACTATTTCCGCGATCAATCGAGACTTAAGAATTAGACACGAAGCCTTCCGTAACGTCCTAGTGATTTGAATTTTTTCGGCCTCATGCGCGTGCGGATCGCTTCCATTCATCGATTCGTTGGGAAAGGTATGTGTTGATTCTTCTTCTCTCTCCAGATCCGAGGGAGAATTCCATCACAGCAATCACTCAAGAGTCATTCTCCCGAACCCACACAGGGTCAGTCCTTCGAGAGATTGGATCTCATACTTAAAATGAACTGTCGTGAGAGTTCCATCAATTTATATGAGGCCTTCACTGATTGCGAGACGGCGATGAATTGTTGCTTTGATGTGCTCATTTAAGTATTAAGAGCTATTTATTTTTTGTCATTCATAGTCAGTGAGGCCATTAATAAAAATATGGATTTAGAGTCTTATTTTTAATTTATATTAACCCCCAGAGTGACCTAATTTGATATCAGTAGGACTTTATAATCTAAATATTGTTTCACCGCATTTCTGCAATGCGATTTCTTCTCTCAACACATTCATTCGTCTATCTCATTTCCTGCTAAGCACATTTCATTCTTAATCAGCCTATAAACATAACATTTATAGCATGGTTACATGGTCATTTCCATGCCAAACTAAAAGGAATCAGATATTTTGCCTCTTTTGGTCCGAGTATATTCATCATTTGATGCCATTTTAAACTAGGTATGCAATTATAAAGTATCTGCAAAGTAAAAAATACGGTCGTACTATTTACCAGTCGTTCAAATGACCCAATGGTTCTGAATTCCGCGAAAGCTCTTTGGTTCATTCTGATTCTATTCTCCTCCCAAAATGCTGCGAATGAAACTAACAGAAAACTGGTTTTCTCCCGTTAGTCTCTTCCCCCTCTGTTGTATGAGTATAAACACCAGACAATTTCCATACAAAGGGGAACTTTTGAATCTCCACGACCACTGCACCAAATCTCATGCTCCATTTAGATAGTGTCTTCTGACATTTACGGTGCAGCCATTCCGATGGTGTCGTGTTTTTTTCATGTTATTTGACCTTTCTAGAATGGGTTTCTTGTGCTCTGGTCCCTGATGAACTGGCTGTTAATTTTTGTAGCGATTTTTTTTATTTTTTAATGATTCCTATTCTCTTTCGTTCCCTGAAAAGTGGCGCCGCTAATGTGGTGGGTATGTCGCATACGAGACTCCTTTGTTGTGTTACGAACAAGAGCGAAATAAAGGGCAGTCTTCATTGGAAAATACTCATTTTCCCGCCTCCACATTTTATTTATTCTATCTATTCAGGAATTTCACGGTCGCAGCCTTGAAAATTCCCTCCGACCTGTTTCTAAGTGGAGTTTGATGGGAGACGTACCAGTGGACTTTCTTGGAAGCCGGGATGGTATCGTGGGAGGAAAGTCCTAGAATCTCCTTTCCCGGCAGTTCGTGCAAAGGAACGCTACAGCCGTTTATCGCATTCTAGATGGTATTCGGTCTCAGGATGCAATCATCCTATCGCAGCCCAACCTCTAATTACTGGAGCACGCGTGACCTGGAAAAGCATGGTTATGGTGTGGGCTCCAGAATAATATTTTTGCTCCCTTTAAAAATGTTGCATTTGACCTGTTTTTTAAAGTGAATAAACCTTTGAAACTATAAATTTGTAAAATCCAGGCTCTTGCTTCTTTAAACGCAAAAAAGGGCGAATGTCTATGTGCACTCGTACTTTGCATAGGTGCATAATTGTAGAGTGAATAAAATCAATAGAATTATAGATCTAACGCGTTTCCAACTGTCAGAATGCAGATATTATCTATGCTTGAAATGTGTATATTTTAGAATGACAGCGATAGATGCAAATTTTCAACACTTTTTCGGGATGCGTCGCATTTTCTCAATATATGTTCGTTACAGTCCACTATCGATTTTTAAAGCATAAACAGGAGTTACGAATATGTAAAAATTAGTTTGGAAAATGTGGAACGTAAAACCCAAGCAAAATGGTGTTTTTACCATTTTTAATTTTTCTAATGGCATCGAAGAACGATTTCCATTTCGCTCAATCCAACTGTTATTTGAATTTTATGAATAAAGCTCTTGCTATTCATAGTTCAATATTTAGGTAAACTTCTCAAAAGGCGGTAGACTTGTGGGTATTCCTTTTTGGGTCTATTTCTTTCGCCATACAGTATTGTTTATATATAGCCATATAGTATTTCGCCATATTGCATTACATTACATTACATTACGTACATTACAATTAAAATACAATATTTACTCCTGGTCGTTCCTGGTTCTTATCCCGGTGTTGACAGATTTTGTGCGTGGATGTGGAATCTTGCTCCTTATATACGTTGTCCTACGTAGAAAATTTGACACAGCCGGTCGGGTGGGACCCACTGAGCCTTCTGTACAGAGTAGACTGATGGCCCATTAGCCTCTTTTCCCCACCTACTTACCCTGAAATGAATTCCGTGCCACAACTAACCTCTTATCCTTAGAGACGCAAATGACCTTATCTGCCGGTAGCCTCATCTGTATGAATAGCAACCGCTGCTTCTTTTCCTGAACCCATGTTTTGTATAATTTTAAGGATCTTTTTCCAGCATATATCTATGAATCTGACCGCTAACTGTAGGGTAGCCACCATTCTTCTATTTATTTGTTGACTAAAGAAACTGTCGCAGTTTTCCACCATTTTTTAAAATTACACTACACGTGTTTCGGCTTACTAAACCATCTTCTGGTGTACACTCACCTTCATGTGAGTATGTCTCACTTCCACTATGTGATGCCTGAATCAGTGGACAGCTTCTATTAAGTGTTTTATCTTACGCAATGGCTGGAATCGGCCAGATATAAAACACATGGATGATGGAAAAGCGTAGCACCAAGTTATAAGAACACGTTCCCCCTTTATTATAATATGGTTGAGCCTCTTGAAATTTTTTTTTCTGCTATTGTTCCAGAATTTGAAGGCACGAGCGAAAATATTCCTCTCGAGGCACGGACCATGACTGAAATTGTCATCCCCCGTCTTCTATTCCATACCAACTACCTCTCCGCCAATCTCCTGGTTGAACTCACCCCGAGGCAATGAAGAGATGCGAAGGGGAGCAATCGCCGTGAACCACACTCGCAGCCACCTAGGCCCCAACTTCCCGTTCAGAATGATCCTCGTCGCCACGAACGTAATCAATTCCCGTGGCCGATTTCCATTTCCTACCCACCACGTCCTTCCGCCCGGGAAATCATTCAACCTATGACCTCAGCTTCACGCCACAACCGACGCCCTTGCACGGAGACAATCCTCCCGACGACATCGCGCCAATTAGTCCCGGCTACCCGTTCAATTCCTACATACAACAGCTCTTTTTTAACGGCAGTTGGATGAAAGGGATGGGCACTCGGAGACGAAGGGATGCTGAGTCGTATCTTCCAATTGAACTCTCCGGCCTCCCCACACCTCTCTATCTCTGACGAGTGCCGTGCCTGAGAGAGGGTCGGTGTACCTACATGCGTGCGCCGCTGTACGCACGCTTGTCCGTTCCAGGGGTAGGTGAGAAACGAGAGATTTCCCGAGAGAGGGAGAGAGTTTGGTGGCAAGAGTGGGAAGTGGAGGGTGGGAAAGCCGTGAAGGCAAGAGCGAGGAGGAAGTCCAGGAAAGGGAGAGAGGTGGGGCCGTTGAAGAGAGGTCTGGGAAGTGGAAGGATATACGGAGCGAAAACTTTCCATTGTGGCCTTTAATCAAGGGTTTCCATCGGGCGTGATGGGTCGAGGGTGAAGCGAAGGTACGACGCTGCAACGATATTGGCTCGATGTCACTCGCGCCTGCGATTCTCGGCACCTAACCGCGGCCGGTATTCGTAGGGCAGAGAGGCCTTATTTTCCCGAATCATTGATCACCGCCGTGTTCAAAGAATTCGGTTGGCGAGACTTTCTTTCCCTCGTTAGAAGCGAGATCTGGTCACATCTCAATCCCAACACCTCTCCTGTTCATCGAATCGGACAGTTCTATTTATCCTAAAATTTCATAAGGGACGTGGGGATGAAATTCCGCGGTTATATCACTTCATTCTTTTTCACCACTTTTCCTGAATTTATTTCGGCTGCATTAATCACATTCAATGGTGTTAAATATAATTTGTTTTGTCAATTAAATTTTTTTTTCAATTTATTTTTCCTTTACTTTCGCGTTCACTTCCCTTTTTCATCATTTCTGTAATTTTTTTCTCAATAGCTCGCTTTAGGTTCCATTTGTTGTCACACAGGTACATACATCTAGGAAGTCATGTATTCTCTCGCCCTTTTCTCTTCAATTTCGCTACGAATCCACTGTAACTTATCACTTATCGTATTTTCCATTTCAATTTTTCTACAGCAGTGCTCATCATTCTTTTTATAAATTTTCCTCCGAACCCATCACCATCTTCTCTGCTTCTAAATTAATTCTAATTCAAAAATAAATGCAGAATTTGTCCTCCGAAACTTTATCATTTTATCAGATTTTCACTTAATTGCCTGTTCATAATCGGTCAACAATCCTAGGATTGGTTTGACGCAGCTTTCCACTCGATTCTTCTATTGGCCAACCTCCTCATATCAACGTAGTTTTTCTCTTTTACATCCTTCAAAACTTGCTCTATACATCTCATACTTGGCCTGCCTTTTCCATTCTGAATTGCCTGAAATCGGTGTTTTTATTTTCAGACAAGGATTAAAAATCACTCCAATATAAACTTTTGGTAAATCATCCCACTTACTTTATGCCCATGATATACCGTTAAGGCAGACCTGTTTCTCCGCCGTGCACTGTTACTTGAGAGATGATTTTCCCCTTGGTAATTTTATGTCCTCCTCAACTTAACTTAAAATGGAAGTTTATGCCCTCATTAATACTTTACCAGCGGGTGATGCTAGAATAACTCGGCTCACATAAAGTCTCTAGGTAGGAAACTTTCTCCCAGACGATGAATCTTCAGCTCCAAACTTTTTTATTTTAATTTTTCATTATTTTATTAGGGCTATGAAAGCCAGTATGAAAGATTATTGCAGGGTAAAAGTAACCTTCGGAGAAAGTAAACTTTTATGGTGCCATGATGCATGTTTCTAGAAGACAAATTCTTTACGAAATATTGCAACCATTATTTATGAGTTCATTGTTGACTTTATATAAGTTTATAAATTAAATTTTGTATAATACTAAGTAGTTGGACTTTCTTTCCATACCATGAGATTTTTTAAAGAAAAAATGGAATTTAATTTCAGCTGACAACGGAATTAATGAGGAGTTAATTATGTTAAATCTTGACACATTTCCACATGGCACCTTAACAAATTAACGGATCTTTTCTTCAGTGGCCGCAGGGTGATCAAATCGGCTTAACACTAGGAATAGTAAAAATCGCGTCCATTCATCAACACTAGATATGACAGGATTGCTGTATCTGCTCGCAGAAATAACGGCCTGATTACGGACGTAACTGCAGTAGAATGGTTGTTAAACCCCGCCAGCAAGCTTATTGCCTCTACAATTGAGAATTTCCCTGAAAATACCTCGATCGAGAAATAATGAAGTCATCTTGTTTCTCTATGATGCAAGGGTTCGATTTGGTCTAGTTGCTTGAACTCGAAGAAATGAAAAAGTGCATCAGCTGCAGGTGTTTCTCCCGTCGAGTTACCATCCGGTAAACATAACCTCAATATTTTACCCTATTTCGAGATGATGATGTATTTTCTGTCTTCTTTCGTAAAACTGGGACGAGCGTCTTTTTCCATGGTTTAGAATAGTGGCTGTGCAAGTGAGATCTCATTTACACGATGCAGTTTTGCTATCCACGCCTTATGTCACTTGCTCGTCGTCCGATGATAAAAGGCATGTGGCAAAGACAGTGAACTTTGAACGAATCCGTTTCTTGAATACGCTACCGTTTAATGAATAATTGCGAGCAAAACTTGTCATCTAACGGATTTCGAATCTCAGTATCGTTGAAACAATATTGGAAATAAAAGAGTGGCTAAAACATTTAACTGGATCACATGGAATAATTATGAAACACCATTATAATAAAGAGAAACAAACTATTTCATCATATTTATTACTCAGATCCGCATTCATTTTTTGGTAAAAAGGTCCCTGAAAATTGAAATTTTTTCGCTCCAATAAATTACGTTTAAAACTATCAGCGTAGAGAACTAATATCTATCGCATAATGAAATCCTAAAGGTTAGTTCGAATATTGAGCATCTATTTTTTTGCCTTAGTGACTCATCTTGAACCGTGCCCAATGTCACGTAAAAATTAAATGTTCTGCCAAAAAGGCTGTTTCGTTTCCTTGACTCCACCGCGGCTCTTAACGTCGCGTTGTTTTGATAGCCAGAAAAGCAGGGACCTATTGATTTATATTGAATTTATACCAATCTGGGGTTCTACCTCGCCTTCGAATGCGTCTACTACTGGGTTACTACGCCGAACTGAAGCTTAAAAACCAAGACCCTTGTCCAGAGTTGGTGTTTTAAAGGAATGGTACCCATACTTTCGCGATAGATAAATTAGCGTGAAAATAACAGAAACATTTGGGAACACTTATCCCGGGAGAATCAAAATAAATAGTGGAAACTCGCCGACAATCGATTTCAAAACTCCGGAGAGGAAACAAAATGACAAGTGGTAGCAATGAATGGTAATAAGAAAAAGAGAAGGCATTTCATTGTCATCAAAATGAAAAACCTGAGAGACTTGTGTTTTGATAGACTTTAAATGGCGGAATATAATAGAAAAATGTGGAGTAATGCATAAAATGAAAGAGAAGAAAGACTAGAGAGGAAGGGAAAAATGGTGTGGACGTGGGCAGAATATATATTTACCGGACGAAGTCTTTAACAATGCCATCGTCCGACTCCCTTCGCTCATTTAATTAGCTCTCAGCTAATAGACTCAAGCAAAAGTTCGGAATATTGCCAAGTGGTTCCTTGTAAATCTTATATTCTCATTCCATTAAATTATATTCGTTTCATCGGGTGACACTTTGAAGAGACTGCAACTGTTTTGGAACGCCACAAAACTGGGTGATAATTTAGAATTAGATTCCGAGCTTCGCTCAAGAATTCTAAATACGGTGATGTTACAAAAATATTAATAAATATACCTTATGGAGGGATTCAATTGGATTGATCAATCATAGTGAAAGCATATTTCCAATAATTCGTCTAGAATGAATAGGGGAGGGTTTATACCATTCATTTTATCAGAGCAAATGTTTACAGCTATTCAAATGTATCTAAGGTAATGCCATCCCAAATATAAATGAATTAGTTAGTGCTAATAGTTATAGGAATATTTTGAACGAAAGTGGCACAGCCTTCAGAGGAAAATATACCAAATGACCGAATTTGTCTTACACTCTTAAATCTAGTTATTAGAGTATTTTCGTATTTCTACAGAGCTATATTTATTGTTAGATCATCGATTGTTACAAGTATTTTACTTCTCGAGGAAGGAAATAATGCAGAAAAATGTCACCGATGATTTTAGAAATTTCAGTAAAATTCGAGATAGGAGGTCATAATCTGAAACGATGAAAGAAAGCATCCGGTATCCCTAAATCCAAACTTGAAGAATAATTCCCATCGGCGAATGCCTTCCAAGTTTTTTACTATTAATGAACATTTGTAAGTAGTGCCCACAGTCTTCTTCTCAGTAATGGAGCAACAATTTTCCTATTTGCCCCGCGGTGCTCACCCTTTTTTTTATTTTTGGCCTTTCCTACGCTGTTTGATCAAAATACTGTTATAATATTTGTCTCGGTTCTTAAAATTACATTTCCATCATTTAAGTAGGTTTTTCATTATAAAATTTGTTTAATATATCAAAGCTTGTTTCTCAAGCGATAGTATTCGACGAAAGCCTAAGATAATTAAGGATTTGTTGCAAATCTATTCATTTTAATGAAATATACAAGATTTTCTTTCATGGCATATATCTCTAGCGCAAAAGAAAAAAATTTAATCTGATTATTGTTTGAGGTCAACTTCGGTTTATTCGTTCCTAAAGTTAATTGACAAAATACTACTTTCCGCTAATTCTACCAAGGGCGCAATCTTAATTATTCCTGGATAAACTGATATTCTAATAAAATCTGTGCCTGCGTAATGATTAAAACTCTAGACGCGCTCGAAAGTCAAATGACTGGCGTCCAAGTTAGATGTAAATAAGTAAAGGGTTTAATGCGCAGCGTCAGAGAAAGGATATTCATTGAATAGGCAACAAGTCTGTTATACACTTGTAATGGAGTTCTTTCGTATTTTAAGGTCAATATCGCGCCCGATCAAATTAACTCATATGCGATACTGCCACTGAAGACGCTTACCCGGGTGATGTGTGATCAGTCACCTTTTTACTTGTAATGTTCATGAAATATTGTCCGGTGTGGTAGAATTGGGTTTCATATACTCCAACGTCCACGACTATAACGCACTTTCTAACCTAAAGATAAACGCAATAACCATTCTTGAAATTCAAATTGGAGACTGAAAGGAGTAAAATTTTAAACCTTTTTAAAAACTTTGTGACAGAGTACAAATACGAGCTGAAAAACAACCTGTCAGTCCTACACTATAAATAATCCACATTGCGTGAGAAAGAAAAATCCTAAATATACTCGTAAAAACCAGAATATGTTTATTTGGTTTGTTATTGTGCAATCATACACACAATTTTCAACGTATACTGAACAGAGGTGGTTAAAGAAAAAGAGAAACAGAAATGGAAAAAGAAGCATAGGGATGAAGATGCATGAAGAAGAAATTAACATAATCCCTTTCTCAGCAGGCACAGTGATTTCATCCGAGGATGATGAAGAGAGGCATGTTTTATTGAGTGCAATAGAGTAAGTACCACAAGCATATATTTTGAAAGTTGGTTCAGCTAGAAGAAAAGCGACCGCGTCTAGCTCTGGGTTTTCGAAGCCATGTTTAAGTCCCCGCATTATTTTCTCTCGAAGTTTAAGGCAATCGCCTCTTATACTGACGTCTGTTAGTCTCTCCATTCTCGTTTGCGTTATTTCCCCCACGTCTCTGTTCGGTTCATCGCATTTCAAGCCTGGCCTGAATAAGCCAAGAATGGCAATTTCAAGCCTGCCGCCTGAGTGTGAGTCGAGGTGGGAGGCATGTGTTCAACAACCGCTGTTCGTTGAGTACAGAAGGGAGGGAATTGTTTCCCGACACCATCCCACTCTCTATCCACTCACGGACACACCGCTCCATTTAATTTCTCCGGCAAAGTTCGATGAAGGGAAGCACTCGAACACCCAGGGCGCTCTACGAGGACCTCCTTTTTCTTCCCCTCCCACAGGCCTCCTCACTGCTCTTCCAACCTCGTTCCACTCATTCATGCATTCGTTAATCCCGTGTGTGTCTTGGGACGTGCGACCGCATTGCCGAGCGAAAGAGGGAAATTAGCACCCTCCTCCCACGGCGGAGGAATTCGTGGATTTGGCTCGATGATTGCGTAGGTGTTGCCTAAAATACTACTAAAACCCGCGGTCATTTCGTTTGGTACGAGCAAGCGCATAAAACGGGATGTAGTCATTGTTTTTCTTTCTCATTTTTTGTTCGAACGCCCTGGTTGTAAAATACTTGGAAGCCCAAAGTCAGATGTCTCAGGTTCTTTTTCCAAGCACAATTTTCACAGGAGGTGAAGTAATTACTTGGACGTGAACTGCGTCTCTATTTTTTGCGGGCATCTTTTACCTAACTAAGCATTGCAGTGGTATAAAGTACAGCTTTAATTAAATTCAAGGATCTCATTCCAAGTCGACCATAATGCCGTTTACCATGGCTCCGAGGTATTTTCAGCATGGATAAGGCCAAAACATGTTTGCAAATTCGTGGATTTTTAATGAATTCTGTCTAATTTAATTTCAGTGTTCTTAGTTACTACTCGTGCTACTCGTGGTCAGATGGAATGTCACCCCAATCTTTATGCCTATTGCTTAGATAGAACAAAAAGGGGGACGTTCATACATTACTTATTTAGTCTTGATACTTATTTTTATATCTTATTTACTAGCATTGTATTGTGTCTATCAAGGCATAGGCATTTTATAAATGTAAACAAATGGAAGGAAAATGAGGATGCAAACACATCGCGGGATTATGTGGGCTGGAGAGAAAGCGAAGAGATAGTTACTGATACTGCGTCAGTCATCACATCGACGAAACGTTGGACGACTCAGGGGAGAAAGTAATTTTGATGATAAACTTAGTAAACTTAATTTATTTTATATTTCAAGAGCCAATTTGAAGACGTAGTTTTTCGTCAGTAGTTATTCAGAATGACGATAAGGATAGTTGGTGAATTGGGAGGGTATGGAAATTTTTTAGGGAAGGGAGGTATATTGGAGTGAATCCCGACACCGAGAATAGCGAAACATGCCAGGGGATCCACGGTCTAAAGCACCATCCGACAGACAGAGCACTGAACTTGAAGTGCTCTTCACACTCGGCACCCAAGTGGGAAACTAAAATTGCATAGAAAATTCTCTACCACTGCCGGGATTCGATCCCGGGCCCTCGAGATCGGGGGACCGCACCTTTAGTAACCACATCAACCCGAACCCCGACACGTTGAATTTTATAAGTGATGCATATTACGGTATCTATAAACTGCTACGTTAGAATGGCGTTTCAAAGAGGAAGAGTTGCGCGGGCCACTGTGCTAACATGACGCTCCTAACATTATAATAATAATTACACAATGCAATTTCTTTTTACAATTAGAACATTTGGAAGTTAGGCACCCTATAAGGCAATAAGCCTGTTTTTAGGGTGCCTTCAGTAGTTTCACATACATTGGTTGGAATTAATGATGATGATATAGAGAGAATTTGTCAACAAATGCACTTCAGCGAAAAAAAAACAATAGCCTTACAATAATATCTGCCTCTCATCCCAGACAGCTGTTTTCTTTCTATTGTGAACTTTGGAAATTAAATGACACCAACCAACTGTATGACAGTGTTAAAATAGTTTGTTAATCCTTAGCTGATGGTTTAATACGCTATGTGGATGGATCTGTATTTTCAAGTCTCTAACCGCACTTGTAGGCGCTTCAGACCCGGAAGAAATGTACGAGGATAGGAATGGAAGGGTGGAGAGAAACCTGACGTCAGCAATAGTACCGACAGTACTCTTAACAAAAGGCGCCTAGTGGGCTACATTAACGTCCCATCGGATGAACAGAGAACTAAACTCGAATGGTCTCCACAATTAACTCGAGTAGGGAGTAAGTTTTCTAATTAAAGGTATGTTCCACTGAAATGATTCGAACCCGGGCCCTCTTCATGGGAGGCCAGTACCTACTCTAACAAGCTAGCCGATCCGAATCCCCGTAAGACTGACCGACCGGAATCTTGCTCCCAAGACCCCCACTTGCCGTAGAGTAGAGCGGGATGATAAAGTGAAGCGGGAGGGGAAGGCCAAATGTTGTCGGATAGTGCCGCGGTGCCTGGATTCGGGAATAAGTTTTCTCGGACGGGGTCACCTGATAAGCTCTCCTCTACTTGCGCGGAAGGAAGGTTTTTACGGAATCGAGTGCGGAAGTGTAGAACACGAACTCCCGCTGCGACACCTTCACGCCACCCTCGGTACTTTCGTAAAGATTTATTTCCCCGCTCTATCCCCTACTGCCTCACACCATGACTTCGCGAGACCTAGCGATCCGAGTGTTTGCGGCGAACCCTGCCTTTTTATTCCGCAACTCACATATTTACGGCATAGAATTAGTATTTTAGCATATGAATGCGTGCCCGAAACGCCGCTTCTATTTCGCCAGTCGGAAACAAATGAGAGGGTAGCCGCGAGAAGCCTTTGGAAGGCGTGATAGACTCGCTAAATGGTGGGAAATAAATGAATCACATATTACGCTTACAGCATGATTGACTCCAGCATAAAGAATCAATGCAGCATGAGAACCTGCGGAGAATGAAACCACTCGACTTATGTTTTACAGCAATAAAAGAATCATCCCATGGGCAAGTATGTCTATCTTTTATAATTTTTATTTACTTCGAAGAAATTGCTTTATAGGGATATAGTTGTCAGTCCTCAGTAAGGGCGAAATAGATACTGTATTTCAGAGGGTAAACCTGTCAGCGTATTTGGTGAGATAAGAATAAATTTCTCGCAAAAAGGGATTCTCCCTTTATTGCCTCTTTAATTTAACTATATTTTTAATGGATGGCGGGACGAATTTCACCCCTACCAATTAGCCCCGCTGAAGTGGGATTTCCTCTACCCGAGGCTTGGACGCTAGTGATATCCTGAATTATAGTACCAGGGATTTACAATTCCTAAATTCACATGGTATAAAACATGATTATTATTATTATTGTTGCTAGTAAAATGTTTGATACCTACAGATTTGCAGTACAATTCCTGGGAATCAAAGCCTCCTATTTTCAATCTTGAGCTAGACGTTGTTGAGAGCACATCATTTGTTTCTTCTCAGTGGTCCAACATCGCCCGAATGAGTTTAAAAAGGGCCCAAATATATTTGATATAGTTACTGGGTACATGATGGCCAACAAGAGATTGCAGCACATGAAAGTGATGACTATTGAAATTCAAAGTAAACATGCTGTTAATTATGGAGCAAGAACAACTATTGACCTTGAGTGGCTAAATGAAGATATCATTTTTCCGGGATGCTTTAAATTAGTTGCGAATCAATAAGTAGTGGCACATAAAGCAAAATCTGTGTTATACTCTGTCCGATGCTCTATTCCTCCCCTGATTCCTACAACTCCACTAATTTCAATTCTATATACATCTAAAAACGTTCCTCTTTATTCCGAGACAGTTTATCATTATTAGAGCATTTTTCCAATCAAATATTTAAATGCCTGATTTTAATATCATGCATTTAATCAATGTATTTACCTTAAAAGTATCAGTAGGCCAACTAAGACTGCAATGCTACCAAATACAAATTGATGTCTAGTTCTGAAGTATCTATAGTGCTATGAAGCAGCATTATACAACAACGAAGGCTTATTGACTGTGATAATGAACTTGAAAGGAATAAAATCCAAGAATAATTGAACTTGGTGCTGGAAACTAGTGATATGCGTAGATAAGAAGCGAAATTATTGCGCAAAAATAAAAGTTCATTAGATATTGTATGTCTTTGTATGACGTGTAATTATATTTTCTATCTTTGAGTTATACTTATGTGCTTTTTACATTTACTATACATTGGGTTATATTTATATTGGCTATACTTTGGGCTATACTCCTCAAATTGCCACTATCCGACATTCCCGTTTTCTTCAATTCGGGATGACGGCCATTGGTAAGTATTTAATTCTTAGATGCTAGACTTCCTAGAGCTAAATAATCATTTTACTTACAAATATTTACATAAAATTTCAATGAGGATTAAATTCATAATTTCATATTTTATCTTAATGAGATGTAATTTTAACCTAATGCAATGACGAAAATATTTTTGTAATTCTGCCGTAGTTTGGGGTTTAATATCCTAATTGTTAAACTGCTGAAATCATTCTTCCTAAACGATGGTAAAATGCCAGAATTCTATCGACATCAACGTCTCTAGGTTCTAATTTTTACGAAATATATGGAATAAATCTAAAAAAATGTTAAATATACATTCATTACCATGTCTATTCTCATTCAAAGACAGTAAAAGTGTTCAAATTAAATGCCACAAACTATTTTTAGTGTTTTTACGAAAGAATGCTAGTCATTGCGAAATAAGAAAACGATCACGCTTAGTACCTACCCTTTGATGAAACTTAAAATTCCCTATGAAAATTATGCCATAAAAAGCATTATTACGGTCGTTACAATTGTTCAAGCCCTGGACTCTTCTCGAAACACTTAAGCGTTCTTGCTGGTCGTAAATGGAAGCGATAAAAAATAGACTATTTACAGCATGAATTGTCCAGGAAAGGCCGGCTGCACGTCATGAAAAACTGTTCAAAGCAGCAAAAGAAAAAATAGCTCGTAATGAAGGCATGGAAGTTATCGATCGCAGCGGGGAATATGTATTGACACTTCTAAAAAAATATACTTCTATTTCTATCGTCCCTTTTTCCACGGAGGGGTAATGTGGTCAAACATCGTGCGGCTAAAAATATTGAAAGAACTACTCATGGCCCCTGCCAGCCAAGATTAAGGCCAAACCTGTCGAACTGATGGAATGAGTAAGTTGTTGTAAAGATTTCAAGCAAAATATCTTTCATAGGATAGTATACATGCAAGTAAGATGTCCTCAGAATCTCGCAATAGCTCATAACGTTAACTAAAAACAAAAAGTGAGGATTTATAACTTTTTAGCTAGGATTTGATCCTTTCAATGAAAAAATTACTTTTATTCAGAGAAATTCTATGGAATGGGAAGCATTCTTTTAACTAAACTTCCAGCAAAATCTATTAAGATTTGTGAATTTATCAATTTTTATTACGTTTTCATTTTTGGATAAAACCATTTCACCTTATTGGAAGATTTGTTGCTGCAAAGTACTTCCAGAGAAACTTCTGAAAATATGGATGTCTATATTTATTATTCATCCCAGAATGTGTATTTCCGAATCACAATCCAAAATCAGAGTCTTGATAAAAATGTCACTCTAATCGCCAGCAATCACATAAAAATAATTTCGATTGCAAATAACTCCAATTCCGAATGTAAAAATAATTCCTATTTGCAAAATTTAAACTTGCATAAAAGTATTGTGCCAATTATTTACTTCTAATGTCAATATTCTCTTAGGAAACGTATGAAATGGGTTTGAAAATAACAAATGTCACAGAGAAGAGATTTATATAATGATTGTTCTACCACAACTCGTACGGTTATTCATGATTTCACAAACACTTAATACACATATTTAAAAGCAAGTACACAGCTAATGAGACAAATAATTGGAAAGGCTTTGAAAGAAACATTTTATGCATTGGAAATTAAAAGATAATTCAAGGATTTTCCCTATGTAAATTCCGCTATTGTAAAAGATAATTCCCATCGCAATAAAATGCGGACTTTCTTTCATCTTTATAATTAACTCTCAGAGGTTCAAAGATGGATAAAATTTAACGGACGAGAGATAATAGGTAGTTTTGGCATTTACCAGTCAGATTCGAAGATGTTCTGAAGCTACTGAATATTCTATTGGATTTTATGCCTATTTTTAACCAATTGCAACGCATACCTAATGCCAGGAGTCAACACCGGACGTAAACAAAAATGAGAATAGCTATTCGGACATGTGGAATAGAATAATGAGAGACCAAGGAGATTACAAAGTATAGTCAGTTGCATGCTAGACTAGAAATGATAATGGGGTGCTTTGCAAGAAATCGAGATTTCACGAGAATTAAAACATGATTTACGCCGATATGCATTTTTATATTGCATTATATTGCATTTTATTCCGCTGGCTAAAGGAAAATATACAATCTACATATTTTAAATACATTAAAGGCATTTTTTCCGTGATTGTGTGCTCTTTACACTGATTATTTTTAGAATTTTTAAAGTACAAACCATTAATTCATGTTACTACTCTTAGTTATACTTCGTGAAATACATTTTGATCTCTCAGTGACGAATTAAATATCCGATCATGCTTCACCAACTTAAACTATACATCTCATTATCTGTGTGTGCACAGTCCTCAAATCGCTGACTACACCTCACATTAGTATACTGAGTACATTACATCCCCTTTTCGTTGATAAAGTACTTAGTTCAGCTTATATCCGGAAAAAAACGTCTACATTTGGCCACGTGGAGTTTCACCTTCACAGTTATCATTTTTCAATTAAATAGGCGGGATTTAACTTTATTCCCGTACACTCCAAATACAAAAGAACCGGGCAGAGAAAATGATTGGATTTAATTAAGAGGCTATTCTATCATCATCATCATGATATTTACCCATTTCAATTGAGCCAAGAACATTGAAAAGTATTTACTTCCTGAATATCCTGAACAGAATAATCTGCTAAACATACTCATTTTGACTATGCACAAGTAAAAGTTATGAATCGGCTTTCTTTGGATCAAATTATGTAATGCATTTGAATGAAACCCCTACTTTTCATAGATAAGTTTAGTGGAAAGATGAGTATGGCTTAATAATTTATTCAGCTGACTTTCTGAAAGAGCAGTGGTATTTGCGCGACCCACAATGGGAAATAAACAGCTCAGTTTATTTCCCTTTTATTTAGCTCATGTTTATTTCTTTATGGGCCCAGAACATTTTCCCGGAAAAATGAAAACGCCGAGGCGCCGAAAATTAAGATAAGATTTGACAACAACGCATGGTTCTTGTTTATCAGTCCTTGGTGCGGACATCTTACATACAAATCACGAGGTGATGCTCATAATTTGGACGAAGGTAACGATAACAGTGAAAAAGAGTAGGAGCGAACATAAATTGGACTTTCTTGTCTTTGTTTGAATGATTGATGAGGCCACGGGCGAACGTAAAATATTAAACACTTGGTATAAAACGTAGAGCCACGTCAGAATATTCCATTCTTGTATCCATAATATAAAACTCCTTTACACTGATAGCTAATCATAAGAGGTAACTGAAAAGTTTCAGAAAAATAATGAAATAAGTTAAATCCCGACAGATGATGTACTTAAATTCCTTCTTTGTTCATTCTTCAAATTACGAGTAGTGTATATTCTAGAGACTTCCTATACAGTGAGAATATTCATGGGAATGGTGAACATAATAATTTTCTTCCCTCTTTTATTATTTTTCCCTCTATCAAACTTGACGTGCACATTTTCTCATTTCAGCACGTCAAAAATGTACTTAGTGATTGGATGCAACTTTTGGTAGCAAAAGAAATATTAATCATAAGGTGGCTTAATTGATTGCTTGAATTATATTAATATGCAAACGATGCTTCTGAAAGCCAAGTCTAAATTGGACGGCAGATTAGCATAAGTTTTCATCTATTTACATATTCACATTTAAATGTAATTACATAGTTCAAGAACAAGATTTTTTGTAGGTGCTTGAACTGCTGAGATAATATTGCGACAACTAGCTTATACTTATTCTATAAAGAAACACTAAATCTACGCCTGATTTTCGATTTGAACCCCAGGCCTTAATAATACCGGACTCAAGTCTTGGGTTACACCGCCGAGATGAATTTCGGATTCTAGATGTTAATGAGCTGGGTTCAAACTTGTGCATTTTATTTTGAGGATAGCAGTCTTCGGATAAAATGCTCAATTACAGAAGCACTGTTGAAAAAAGGGAATTCTGTCCAGGGCATATCTTTCCCTGCTTCCACCTTAATTGTGTTGCCAAGTTGAAAATAACCGCAATATTCAAATGTAAATTTTTCCCAAAAAGTCTTTCTTAAGGCACTCGCCAACATCGTCAAGAATAACTCAAATCGGTTGGTGTTTCTTTTCAGCTATTTGAACGCTAGTTTTACCAGGCATAGGTGCCCACTTTACTCGAATAAGCTGCGGTTCTCTTGGATTCCGCACTATCCGCATTGGATAACGGTTCCCATTTGTCAAGAAGAGTTTCCGCCCTAGACGCCGAATGGAATCTGAGCGTGACGCGTGGGCAAGTTTCGTTGCGATGATCAAGGCGTGTGCCGCGCACGACGTAAAACGTGAACCTATGACGAGAACCCTCCCTAGACGACCGGGTTTGCGTTCATTTATTTCGCATTAGGGTGGAAAAATATATTTCCACTCCCCTCTATTCTTTTCTTCCATTCCCTTTTTCTTTCCACTCCTTCCCCTCCGCGTTTCAGCGTTCTGATTACTCTCTGGCACACAAGGTCGGTGGGGTTCCATTATGTTCCATTTTTTTGCGTGCTCCGCGCTGGAAAAGAGGGCAAGTTCCCGACCTCTTCCTCTCCTCCTGACCGCAGAGTCACGGAACCGATTAGAGGAACGGGGAGAGGGGTGGTGTCGGGTAAGGGATGGGAGAATGACGGGGCCCGTGCGGGGTTGGGGGCTCGGAAGGAAACATGAGGTAGGGTGGGTGGCAAAGGGGTGGAAAATGCGAAGAATACTTTCCAAAAATAAAACAACGATCAGGAAGAGTGGATGAGAGAGCGGAGGGATAGAGAGAGAGGAAGAGAGGGAAGGATATCGTGGAGGAGGAAAAGAAATATAGGGTGTGGAGGAAGAGCCCAATGACACGAAAGAAGAAGCAAAGGCAACATAAAGAGCGTCGCTATGTCTGGGGAAGAAGATTTTAATGAATGAGGAAAAAAGTTGGATAGGAGAGAAAGAAGAGAGGGAAGGGAGACAGGGAAAACACTAGCAAAGCTTTATGTGGGCGCGTTGCTATTTCCAGCGAAGGGGGAATTAAAATGGATAAAAATGAAATGCTCTGAGACTTCGCTTCATTCCCACGAATAAAAGGTAGCAACGGAAAAGGACCGTGCCCTCCCCGTGGACAGCGCAAAAATAAACGATACGATTCCCGGATCCCAAATAATGTTTCTGCGCGCACCTCTCCAAAATGAGTAACCTGCAGCTTTCAGACCAAAGCCCGCTATACGTTTCGCTGCCCTCGCATGCTTTTGCCTCTGTTTTTCATCACGCGCGAAAATTTCTTTTTTACCTTACCCTTTTCTACTCCCTCAGCAAATGCCATTCATTCTCACCTAAATAAAGACCACCATTTGTGTTGCCCATCCACCTCGATCACCTCCAACTTCCCCATTTCCTCCCTTCTCAGAAATACACCTGCCATCTTCAGTTTTAGCTCCACCAGAAGATGGGATTCTCGAAGTTTATTCGTAACCATTCACAAAGCAACCTTCGCCTATTTTTGTCCCTCCTTGCGGTATCATTCTATCATATATCTGCTAGTCCGTTTGGAATTGTAATACATTAAAACTAGAGGATCCAGCATCCGCCGAATTTGATTTTCTTTTTCCAATAAAATATTTGTTTTCCTTATTTTTTATTTAGATCCTTACATTTTTTGCATTTTTGAAGATAGTAGCTAATAACCTTCAATTTATGGACCTAAATTATTCGCAATGATTCATCTCCTAATAGCTAATACCTTTTAATTTATGGACCTAAAGCGTTCGCAATGCTTCATCTCCAATTTCACAATAAAATGTGAGATTTTTTTAACTGGTGATATACCTAAAATAAGAATTATGATTCAGCTGCCTTCTCCTTGAATTCGAACTCTTCGTTAAAATACTGATGGTCATTATTTATTTTAACCTTCTAGTTTTCTAACCTTTTTCTAATGAATTATTATAATTCATTCTTTATCCTTCACTTAGAGAGAGTGGAGAGGAGGGAAACTGATGCAATAGTCGACTTCGTTCGTTTAGCCAAAACGTAATTTCGAAGGTATATGACGATTATTGTAATCAATCAAAAACAGTTTTCTTTATATTTTATCACTTATATAAATTAAAATATAAATTTGTAATGAAATTATAATTGAGATTCCTAGGTGCCATATCTGGCCATGGGGATTCATTGAATTCAAATAATTTCTAATGTTAATAATTTCAAAGACACTTAAGGTATCAATCTCAGATTTTTTAATAGTATTAGTGTATAGATAGGAGTATCGTATGGGTTTAATAACTAAACAAAGGACGATGAAAATGTATATGGTTACTAATGGTTATAGTTCAAACTCGCGATCGAAACTGCTTCTATTTTATATTGGCTCGTAAGCCAATGTATGGAGTAGGCAATCATCTGAGGTGAATTGCCTTCGGAGTTTTTCATCGCGGCTTTTCAAGCTGTCAGCCTTTTAATACAAAGGGATGCAGGGTGATTAAGCCTACCTGCTGTCGGCAGTGAAAAAATAGCCAAAATTCTAGTTTCAAAATTACAGGTATGGAAACAAAACGCATAAAAGTATTTAATAATGTAAGGTTTATGTATTGAGTAAAACACTTAAGCACTTATCTTCTGATTTAATAAACTAATAATAACACTACGCGTTTCAACTCAGAGTCATCATCAGGTTCAAGAGAGGAGTTTATCAAATCTGTGGAAACGTGCTTAATTTGTTTTCATTTATTGCACTACATCAAGCCTGGATCTGTTGATATTATGTACAGAGTCCCATAATTTGACAAAGAATGCAAAGGTAACCAATACAATTTATAGGTGGATACAAAGAAATAATTTCCGTGCCTAAAATTGGACAAATTTAGACGAAATTTTTTAGAATTCATTATCAAAACCAGTTATCAATACTCGCTTTCTGCAGGCTCGATTGTACTGTAATAGCAAGGTGGAATGATTCAAATCAGCAAGGGCTTTCAGTTCATTCTGAGCTGGTAGTAGTACCCAACCCAGAATGACAAATGAAACCGCATCACCAAAATATCAAAAATAGCTACAAGCTAGCCACATAGTTATGTTATCCTTATAACCTTGCATATGCATCATGGATATTCGGGTATATAGGGATGTTAGGGATGCATGGATATTGATGCATAGGGATATTCTTATGCATCATGGATCATGGATCGGGTTTCTCTCGATCGGATCACATAGGCTATTAGGGTGCATTTTCAATGTAAATACTCTCTACTCTTGATATTCCTATAAAAAATAGTTAAAGCAGAATAAAAGGGTTTTCACTCAGTTTATTCTGACACTTTCACCTTCGAAGAGCTTTCATTATCATCGTTTTATGTGGAACATTCCGCGTTCCCCTAGGCGCTAACCCATTCTTCAATATTTTTTCATTGTCCTTTTCTGATGTCCATTTTCAAATTTATGAGATCATAGCCACTGGATTTTCTGCCGAGAAAGCTTTCTTATTCTATTTCTGTTCCTTTTTTACGGGCTCCAGAAATTTGTTCAAATTCTTTCGACATTTTTTCTCATAATATTCTCTTGATTGAGTGATTAAATTCGTTTCTGCTCCAAAATTTTCATTTAAATTCCGGAAATACCACCACACCCATGTCGAATTTCCCTTCTGTAACCTCAGTGTTTGCAATGCAAAATATCTTTTCTCATTCATTCATGTCTGCCAAGATATAATTTCCTGAATACATTGGCGCATTCCTCAAATAAAATATTCTCAGCATGCGGTGGAAAATATAAGTACTTTTTTCCATTTCCATCTTAATTATCGAGCTTCCAAACGCATGACAAGTCAGTTCGTTTGAATAAGTACTCTAAACATATGAATAAAGCATAAACTATCAAATATATCCTCGGGGCTGAGCTTAAAGCCACCGAGTGCGTCCACCTGGGCTGCTGATGGTGGGTCGACCTCTAAATATAGAGGTAAGCTGCGAGATAAGGGAGTTTAGAATAGGTGATATTCCTGCCAAACTAATTAAAATGCAGGAGAGAAGACCCCAGCTGTACAAAACCATCTGCAACATGTACTCTACAGGACAGATACCAACGGGCTTAGAGAAAAACGTCATCACCCCTATTGCCAAAATGTACAGGGCTGAGAAACGTGAACATTTTAGGACCATAAACCTAATGACACATGACTCGAATATATTGACAAGAATCATCTTTAGAAGAATAGAGCGAAAAGCTGAGGAGTTCCTGGATGAAGACCAATTTGGTTTCAGAAAAAACAAGGCCACAAGAGATGCAATTTTGGCCTTCAGGCTACTTATAGAGAAGGAAATAGAGAAGAATCTACCGATGCTTGTTGAATTTGTAGATTTGGAGAAGGCGTTTGACAACACGGATTGTAACTTGATGTTAAAAAGAATCTGAGAGAAATTGGAGTATCATACATGGACCGAAGAATTATCCACAGCTTGTAAAAAAAACCAGGTGGCCATAATCAAATCAGGAACCAGCAGTACAGAAGCAAGCATAAAGAAAGGAGTGAGGTAAGGATGTGCACTGTCTCCGGTATTATTCAATGTCTGCATCGAGAAAGCCATCCAAGAAGTCAAAGAAAAGTCTCCGGGAGTCAATATCCACGGGGAGAAAATCAGCATCACGATTCGCCGATGACATAGTAGTCATGGCAGAAACAGAAGGAGATTAGAGTCTTAAAGAAGACACTAAGAAATATGGAAACAACGATGACCAGATATCATCTGAATATCAATAAAAAGAAAACCAAGGTAGGTAGTATAATATGAGAAACCAGGACCAATGTTAAATTCGGAAAACAAAAAACCGAAGAGGTGGATGAGTTCTGTTACCTGGGAAGCTGAGTAACCAGCGATGGACGAAGTAAAAGAGAAATTCCCAGTAAAATTTCCCAAGCAAAGAGGGCATTTTAACAAAAGAAAAATTCTGCTTAAAACTGTAAATACAAGCGTGGAAGTGAGGAAACATTTCATTAGAACATACATTTGGCATGCTATATGGCAGGGAAGCATGGACAATAACAGCAGCAGAGAAGTCAAGGCTTGAAGCATTTGAAATCTGGTGCTACCGAAGAACGATGAACGATGAAGATAAAATGGATCTCCAGAGTGACAAACGAAGAAGTCTTTGGAAAGTGAGAGAAAATATATGTCTACTGAAAACCCTCAAAGAATGCGGGAAAACTTAATAGGCCACATCTTGAGACACGATGGCCTGATGAAGACAATTGTCGAGGGAAAAGTGAACGGGAATAATGGAAAATGCAGGCTTCGTATGAAGTTTATGGAAGAGGTTGTGAAGGATGTAAAAGATAGGAGTTACGTCAATGTAATTTCATTCAGGTTGGCCGATAGAAGAATCGAGTGGAGTGCTGCGTCAAACCAATCCATCGTTGACCGATAATGATGATGATGATAAAATATTTCGTATGAATTAATATTAAAATTTACGTTCATGTTCTATCCACACATTTTCGCCGTTTTATATTCTTCGTGACTTTTCATGTGTCTCAACAAGAGTTATTGATTATTGTCAGGTATCTCATGTCTCAGTTACCCCACACTAGGCACAAAGGTAATAATGTAACAGGTGTTTTATAACATGTGTACAACTCCATCGAAATATACTTTTGATAGCGTGAAATCATATTTGCCAGATATTATTGCTAACAAATTTTTACTGAATTTGAAAAAGTTCATGGAACAGTTCCTAGAAAGACATTCTGGCGTACGATTATGCACGTACTGTCCGAAGAACTCCGTTGCGATATTTTACGTTTTTATTCCATGAAACTACGTAAATAATTAAAATCTACTTGCACAAAGAATTATGCCTCAAGTAAATGCCTTCCGAAGTCGGTCCAGAAATATATAAAACGGAATTTCATGAAAATATAATGAGAGGAAAATAGGTGTGAAGAGAGAATGCGCTGGCCTTTCCCAACGCCGTTTTTCAATTGCAATTTGGAGAGCTCTTTTGCAAAAATAATGCTCGAAAAATATATGACCGAGGCATTTTAGCCGATACCTCTGCGCTGGCTCTCACATTTTAATCTGTTATAAATATTAATCTACTCGTTTCCCTTCGCTATACCCCTCCCTCCCCTCCGCTCGATTTCAATTTCCTCCTCGCGCGCGAGCTGGCGACCGCTCGGCGAAATCGCTCCGTTCCAATCTGGAAAGCACGCCCTCGATCACTCTTCCTCATTCCGGATCAACTCCCCTCTCTCTCCCCCCTGTCACCTGAGCTCTTACCATTCCCTTTCTCAGCGGGACCCGACCGCGCTTAGTTAAGTTCGTCCGCCATCGCAGCGGGAGAACTCAACCACCTAGAGGAGGTTGGTTTGAGTGTACGGTGCACATGTGAGAGAATTAGCTCATTCCTCCAGTGTGCCTACTAGAGCCTCGAGTCTCATTCTCTCAAACGAATATGGCCTTAACCTTGAAACAGGTTGAGAGAGACAAAAATGCAGAAAGTCAGGCCACTCTGCAAAAAAATCCTTTTCTTTCTCGTCGTAGCAACAACGCGATTACTTCGTTCTCTCGATAAAGTCACTGATTATCTTAGAGTCAATTCCAAATTAAATATGATCTCACTTATTCCATACTTAATGGTTCTTTCTTTTAGACGTTCAAGCGCCTCGTTCATTTGTTCAGCCAACACTTTAAAATACGTGCGATCTTCTGAGAAAATATCAGGGTCATATTTTCACACCGATCCTCGAGCTACTTTTTGCAAAAAATTATAATTATTCGGCTAAAATTATGCATTAAAATATAAAAATCTACAAATATCTGCGGAGACTTTGGAAATGCGTGATATTTTTAAAATAACAGTAATTAAAAAAAATATATTATGATTCACATCTTTATTTACTTATACTAATAGAGGAAAACTAGCCACCAATTGAAAGAACTCATCAAGTTTTCATTAGCCATTCATAAGTGCGGATATTGACCAGCACACTTTGAGAATATTATCAGTACCATTTTAGAGCACCTACCAACTGTAAACAATCATAAAGTACATCATGAATAACCATTATCTTAAGCTTCCACAACTTACACCCTTTTACATTAACACTTCATAATCCTAAATAAACAAAGAAAAAAACATTACTCTTCCGTTTCTATTTGGCGTTATAATCAGGAGTTCTAATATCCCTTTTGAACTTCTCTACGGCCTGTAATGCTCCCAAGTTTGTTTAAGACTGGGTTTTCTACTAGCTGCGCCTCTTATTTGAGAAACCTACGATTTACCTGGATTTTCAATGGTAGGCTAGATCCCCAATCAAAATATTTCAGGGTCCCCCGCCACTGTCCTATCGCCTAAAGTCAGATAAAGAAAATCACTCCAATTAAAAAAGTTCCTCTCCCTCATTGCCAATCTCTTCATCCCCTTTCATCCCCCAAGGATCGGGTACGAGATCTTAGGCAGACTCGAATGCGAGGAGCATTTCAAATTCAGTTCTCCATCGGCCGGACGGGACGCTGAATTCCTTTTTCCACATTACTGCGATTCTCCAATAAGATGATTTTCACTCTATTCTCTTCAAACCTTGCCAATGGACAGCAACTCCCCACCTATTTTTAATAGATCCTTCTGTCGATCGCCTTCTTCCAGACACTAATTCATCACATCCCAATCCATTCTTCCGCGATAAGATTCCCATATAATTCTCTCTTCGTGGATATCTTCCCACTGTCTCCACGCAGCAGCTTCCCACTCATCCACGTGACTCCCTCCGTTCCATTCCTCCCGCCCCCCGACCTATACACACACACACCCTTCAGTTCCCTATAGCCCTCTCGCTAAACCGCTGCCCGCATCTTTCCCCGACTCAGTCGTCGGATTAATGGGGGAGATTCCCAGCGTACGTGCTCCGCCCGCTGCGCAGAGGAGGGAACCCTCGGACGCTCGTCCGGATCTCTTCCTTTTTTCGCATTATCATCACCGTCCGCCTCTGCTATCTGATCCTCTTTAAAAATGTCCCCCCGAACAAATTCTCCGCTCGCCCTCTTTATATGCGTGCACGCATTCATTTTTTGCGCTACCCTTGCGTTACTTCTTCCTCGCGACGACGCGTGTACCGACAGAGAACCAGTAGAATCCACAACGGGCTCGTTGCTGAAATTAAATCATAATAAAATGCCGGCGTAGAATTTGCGGCTAACTTTTATACTGTTGCGAAGTAAATAAAAAAGTTGTGCTAGACATGCACCCAACATATACCATTAAAATATGAATAACTAACACTTTTAATGATGAATTAAGTATTTGAGGGTGTTTGCTATACGATAATCAATTGAGTGAGGGTATGAGTTTTTGCGAAGGATAGAATTCTTCGATAGAGTTTAAAGGTTTTTTCGTTTGTATTACAATCTAGGTTAGCTACATCTACTCATACCTACGCGATCATTACAATTTCAATGGTAATACCTCATTGATCACAATGGGAACGTCTATCTCTCATCTTGAGTTAGTCCTAAAAGCGATCGTCGTGTGACAAATTTCTCAAAATATTTGTGGCACCCTTGAGAAACTGAGTGACCTTGAATTCACTAATAATATTGGGTCTAAAAATGTTCTCTCTCTCCCTTAGATATTGCAGTCAACGGAGGGTAATAGGGGGCTTTTTTGGCCGAATGAAGACGCCTAGCTTGTCCAGTCGGAGCACTGCTTTCGGCCGTTTATATCCAGCGCTCGAGTGTGCGTTTTGTATGTATCAGTCGTTAGATAGAGTTGTGCAGACGTATTAGGCGCACTTTGATCCCCGGCGGAGCAGGAAGTTTGCTGAGCGGATCTCCCCTCCCGTTTTGAAAGCCGATAGCCACCTCATCCTAGCTATCACCCCAGCAACTTCCTGCCTACTCCTGTTCTCTTTGCCTTCTTCTCTGTCTCACTGTGAACGTGCAGTCACGTAGTGCGAGAACCCGCTCGAAAGTTTCCCTTTCATGATCCACATTTTTGTTTTCGAACTTTTCTTTATCCGTTCTGCTAGCTCGCGCGCGTTTCCCCGCGTGTAATCTGCAAAGCTGCAGGCGCGTTTGAGACTGTAAAGTTTCTTTCTCCAATACGCCCGAGAATTAGATCTGCATGCAAGTGAAATACATTAGCTAAACTAGGGCAAATTTTTCCACCTTATGGCATTTTATGAATACGCACATAATACTGATGTTAAACACATCATGCACGCCTTCGCAATGGCTTGCATAGCATTACATAAGAGTAGATTATAAAAGGTTTGTGATCGTTCTAAAAAATATATCATACAAAGTATGGGAATGGGAAATCCGCAGTTAATTTTGGTCTCGAATTCAAAGTTGACCGAGGCAAGGAATTTAAAATGCATAAAGACATATTATAATTCGCATCGTCGCTAATGAGAAAGATTGCTTATGCAAATAAAAGTATTCGAAGCAAATGGTGTTCGTCAAGTGGCTTACAATATGTGTCCTTCATACAATTCTGATCTTAATTCTGGCACCTGTCCCATCAACTTGCATTCGTCACACCGCTCCCCGTCTCTCTCAGCACTTTTTCTCTATTCTCACTTGGCGGTTGGGTGAGGAGGTGGAGCGAGTTTCGCGGTCTCAATTTCACACCAATGAATATGGAACAAAGCTTCGCTCGCCTGAAATCCCCACACACAACCGTATTTCCTACATTCATTCACGTTCCCTATTCTTCGAATTGGCTTTTTGCCAGGGTTGTGCTCCATTTCTCTCCAGGATCGGATTAACGGAAACAAAACATTTCATTCCACTCGTACGAGGTCAACTCCAGTGCACCCACGCCCAACTTTTACGCTACGTGATGCTACCATCCGCTCAAGAAGTTTGTCACGTGCTCGTCAGGATACTGAAGTTCTTTCCGAATACATTAAGGACTAGGAATGAGCCATGTTCCATTAGCCATTGAAAATAGCTAAATCCCACTACTGCTAAAAACAAGGTCGGAAGGGAATGGAGGAGTCATTTCATCCGATTCGTGAAGCAAGATTGGCCATTGACATCTGCGCAAACATACGGGCTTCTTACTCGCGCCCTCAGGAAAATATTTTTGGCACGCGGATAAACTAAGAAGAGAAGCTGAATAATTGGATGCATTTCAAATTCGTAAAATAAACATTGAATATTGCGCATATGCTCAGATACATAGGTACCACATATGTAATGTAATTAATTGATATATTTTATATTAGTTGTCTTAATAGGAATTAAATAAAAGTGGAATAAAATATATTAACATTTCGATAAAATAGCCTCGAATAGCGTATGTTCCCTCAGGCCCATTCCAGCCTATTTGGCTTAAATACATACCGGTGGTGACTAGGGTTGGCAATGAAAGTAATCTTTGATCAAAAAGATTGACAATATCCGTATTTCATTGTCGTTTAATTTTGTTGAATCTATGTTTCCTATTATTTCTGCCGTACCTATAATGGCATTAATCAAAGGTTTCAATGCTAAACAATATCATTTTTTTCTCAAAATAATTATAAGGGAAAATACTGGTAGCACCTAATCTTTATACGACGATTTCTGGGATCTCGTCTCAAACGGATAAACTCGTTGCTAGCTTGTCTACGACAAAAACAGATGACATAATTTGGCGGCTATACAGATGCCCAGGGAATTCAGATACAATCCACTATTGATTCCCCCCTACAGGGGCAGCATTTAGGCACCTAATTGTTAGTTTTAGCACGGCTTAAAAGATTCAAGTAGATTAAAACTTGATACGCAGTGTTGCCACGAAAAATAAACTACTTGTCGATTTGAGCTATCGGAGCCGTATTGCCTCATAAGTTGGGGCAATCTATATGTTCTATTACTAGGTACCGGAAAAAATCGCATGTTGCGATAAACGCGAATTTTCTGCGAAAATTCAGGATAAAAGCGAAATACCTGCGAATTTAGTAATTATGCGAAAAATACGCGAAATGAAGTTATGAATACAAAAAACTAGTAGAAAATGGTAATAAAAATATCTTTACATGATTTTATTCATAAAATATTTCATTTTTTCCATAATAATAATTATTCTTATCATATGAACAAATCAAATTAGCATATTTTCATCTTCAACGTAATAAAACACTTATTTTAAACGTCCTTACCGCGAAATGAGCAGAGGAGCGTTGCGCATTTTGTTTCACCTTTGTCAGTAAACAAGTGTTTGGGCGCGCACTTGCATTCACATGATGCATTGGTCGAGTGAAGACGTGTAATTGCGAGACAGTACGAGGATTCAGGTTCTAAAACTTGGTGCTAGCGGGTTAACCCAATTATCGAAAAATACCATGCACTGTTAAACTTCGTATTATAGTTATTAGAATTTACGTTTTCCCGCGATTTACAACGTTTTTATCGGGTCCCATCCCATTTCCTATATCTCCAGCGTATGCAGAACCACGTATATACACCATGATATGTTCCGTTTCCCCGATGTTTGCGTTAGATGTGGGTTAGAATGTGATAGATTAAAAAAACAAAATTGTCTTCTATGACATTTAGCCACACTATATTAAACACTTTTTTACCTCGCCTATATAAAACACATTTTTACCTCTTTTCGTGCATATAAACTTAAAAAACAAGAGAGAGAGAGAGCAGTAATGTGATCCATTTTATGGAAGAATTTCACATTAGCGGCGTAGTGGGACAGTACACAGCGCTACTAGTGACGGTAGGATGAAATATTTACACTCGCGATCTTTTTGCCGGGAAAAGATTCGTACTATGAAATGAATGCATACAGGACGCAATTTATAATCTAGGAACACTTGCGGGAGAAAATATTAACTGTACAGAAAGAAATGAAAATGAATTCTTACCCAGACATTATGAAATGTTAAAAATACACAAACGAACTGGTGGACAATAACAGACGAAAATTCGCCAGACCAACGCGCTGAATTGATTCTACAGTTTTATTACAGGTTACCACAAAAAAATTATTAAAACCTGTTTTATCGCGTGAAAACCGCATAAAATAAAATGATTTTGTTGAGAAATGTTTGTTTACTGAAAAAGTTAGATAACTGCTTGCGCTGGTCGGCCAGCGACGCAGCTCAATATCCTCATGTTGCTTATGTTATCCTTAATTACTCCGAAACGTAAATTTTCTTTACTGGGAAATGGATGTGAATTAAAATATTTCAGATGACTCGAAGGTTTTCGAGTTGCTTCCGCGTTGAATCATCCCTCTGGACTAATGTTTTGTCGGCATTCCAGATGCCATCTCCAGGTCCGAAGATCGCGTCCGATCAAATTTCCTTTATCTTCTTTCTATACACATATTTCCTGTATCTTCGTGATATACATGTCATTACCTCTACTTCGGACGTGAAAATGCCGTCTGAAATTCCTGCGAAACTCGTCCAGCAGGATGAACCAAAGTGGAAAAAAATCGGAAATCCTCAAGTCATCTTTTAATCACCGCGGAAGCCTTCGCAGCAAGTAGATTAATTTCAATTTAGGCGTGAATAAAATTTGTGGATTCTCATGATGTAATTCGAACTGATGTAGGGCAACATCAGATTACCGTTCTCCAAGATAGATAAAATTATGAAAAATCACGATGTGATTCAGAAAAATTCTAGACATACACCTACTAGTAATTTAGACAGCGAGAGCTTTTTGTTCGCACTATAAGACAGTTATGAATGACATTGCAGACATCTGTCGAAAAAAAGAAAATGCCAAGAAATCTTGGTATGAAGGAATACAAACTTGAAAGGTGGTTTTGATATTCTAGATCCTCAAATATCGCCGTGAATGGCTTCGTCATAAGAGAAAAGCCATTAAAAAATGTATAAGTTTGGGAATTGTGGACTTGACAACGTCAATTATTGGACGTTGTCAAGTTCAACTCAAACCCAACCAACCATGAGGGGTGGTTGGGTTGATTAAAACATTGGTCGAAATATATTGTAAAAAATAAATAAAGACAGCTCTATATTTAAATAAATAATAAAATAATATTGCTCTAATCCAGTTTATCAGTGTTTATTATTTATATATTTACTCTATACCGTTAAATTATGCATGTAAAACTGATAATTGTCCTTTTCTCACTATTTACACTTTCCAGCTATTTACACTTTTTTCTAGGGGTGCCTAGAAAAGAGTAAATAAGGGGCTTTACTGCATACGTATTCAGGAGTTTCTTGGGGATGCAATACTGTTACTGTGGTTGAACGAGCTCAAACATACAGTGATGTTGGACTTAATACTTTCGATAGTAAAATCCTTATTTGTAAGCATCGCAATGTACGAGTTGCGTGGGGAAAACATCATTGTGAAGCATATAGTCAGTAAAGAGCTCATAATTGCTCTCAGGGCACAAATTCAGTTTGTCACAGAAAATGCCAAGACAACTAACGATTTGTCAAAATTGCTGGAGGGTTCATCGTACCCCACGGAACATGTCCTGTACCCAAAGTTGAAATCAATTAAAATTGAGATTCAAACCATTATTGAATGGCATTTTTGAGTGAAGACTTCAGCTGCTATGAAAGATATTTCCGAGGTTGAGGATGCACCGATGAAAGATAAATTCAGGTGTGTAGCTTTGAAACGTAAAGATAAACTAGCTGCATTAATGAAAAATTAGCCAAATGGAAAAGTTTTCACGAATATTGGGGAGGTCTTTTCAGTCAAAAGTATAACATTAAACAACACTTCTGATATTGTTGAGAAGGCTTTGTAAAGAACTTACCCCAGAAGAATTTTACCGTGGCTACAGTGTACTGAAGAGCACGTAACGTGAGGAGATAGAGAAATCTACCAACAAAGAAGTCAATTTAATTTCAATTCTTCTCTCAATGAAGGATAAACATCCGAAATTCTGTACTGAAGCCATCCAAACCGTGTATACACCTACTAATAATGTGGACAGTGACAGCTTTTTTTTAGCCCTATAAGACTGTTGTGAATGACAGAAGAGCTAATTTAAAAGATGATAATGCTTTTTTGTAACATGCCATTTGATTTGATTTCAAGCCAACAAAAAATGAAAATAAATAGGCATTTAAAAGTTTCCCTTCTTTTTACTTGCACAAGTTCCCCTTCCCCATGACTGGCTTTCTTTTTATGTAGGTACTTGAACCTGGAAACAATCTTTGATATGGTCAGTAGGTATTTGCATGAAGTCGTATTCAATTCTAAAATAAATCAGCCGTATTCCAGGTGGCAATTTTTTAAAATAATCATATTTTTCTGAAGTAAATTAGCTAAAAACTTCCCGACAATTTTTTTAGCTCGTTTTCTCATGTTATAAAAAATTGTTAAGAGTGTCAGTTTAATTTGTCATAAAAGGGGTTTCATGAGTTTAAACAAATGTATTGATTGAAGTAATGATTTATTTGCACATTGTGCCAACAAGCTTAAGGATTGATATTTAATTCCAGGTTATTCGATGATAAAAATAGATGCTAATTTCAGGAAAATAAATGCTAAATTCGTTAAAAAAATAAATGGTAACTTTGCAAAATATAGATGCTATTTTTTCCGGTTATAGGGACTACTTAATCCTGTATTCTACCTTAACGCGCATTTTCAAGCCTCCAGGAGCGGAAGATTATGGAAGGATGAAAATGTGGGACAGTAACGAAATGACTGGTGAGACAAAGAAAAAAAAACACAGATGATAGGAAAGTGATTTCTTTTGTTCTCTTTTGCCCGACCGAATAGCCATTTCCTGCACTGATTTTCTTTTTTTCGCATTTTTTTGCCTTTCAAGGATATAAAATAGATTCAGCGGCACGATATCCAAAGGCTTATCGGCGGGATCTGTTTTTGCACCACTCTTCATGGCTCGCGCCTTGTGCATTCTGCGGGTAATGCGATCCCAAAAAAATTAAACAATGGGATTACTTCCTCTTGCCGTTGCAATCGAAAACTCCTCGCGGCCCCTTCGCTCTCTCGCCTCCCATCCAACGCGGATTTTGCCAAAAAATAAAAAAAAAGTGCACCACTACAGAGGAATTTATCGTCAGAGTGTTGGTATTCTGGACTCGCCCTTTGTTTATTAAAAAAATGGAAGGATAACCTTGAAATTGACCAAATTCTCGGGCGAAGAAAATTTTTTAACTACTCCTTCTAATTAACAATTTATTGACTCTCCTATTTGTAATTAAAAGATCCATCCCCTCGTTAATCCCACATCTAAAGGAGTACATTTCTAATTTGATGATGCGGTAAGCTATCCATTTTTTTGCTAAGTGTTCCCTAAGGTTTCCCAAATTAGAAATTTGTTATTTCGGAGAAAATAAGGGCTGAATGATTTATGTTAGCTAAATGAAAGCAAGCTACTACATTTTGAATTAGACGCTAAAAATATGCTGATCCCCTGGAAAAGAATTTTCATGCAGTAAGCCAGCGTGCTGCGTTTTGTTCATAGGAATCTGGCGTGTCGTCACTGGACATTTAGTAAAAGCACAGCTCCTGCATTAGCGTTATTTACTTTAACACCGCGTGAATACCACTCCACATGTTTAGTAATACAATTTGTTGGAAAAAAAAGTTTCATGTTCTAGCACTTTCCCAACAGTCGTTTATTATATCCAACCACCTCAATATTTATTGCCCGGATTCTCATCTCCATTAAGCGCTTAAATTTCCTTTGCTCCGTCATTTGTTTTTGTGAATCCAGGATTCCATGTTATTGATGAGTTATCGATTTTTCCACTTAATATTTTCCAAAGGTACTCATCGATTTCCGGTCCAATAACGGAGTGACCAGAGTAGTTAATGCAACGTCAAATTTCTGATTTATGTGCATGGGAACTCATTCAGGAATGATTTCTATCGCAGTTTTGAACACTGCAATAAATATATTTTAAGCAATGTAATCAATAATATCGATTAATCAGAAAATTAGGTGGATTTATGTAGTCCTGTAGTTTCTGTAGTATTATGTTAGTTGTTTCCTGTGGTTTCTCCGGGTTTGTTCCCATGGTTTCGATCTCAGATGCGAAATCCTACCATCGTGTTAAATTGAATTTTAACAGGCCAAAGCCTACAATCAAAGACCCTTATTCCATCAAATTTACTGTTTTTAAGTTGGAAAATATGTTCCCTGAAGGAAGCATAAACGTTTAGACGGATGCGTCAATTTATTAGGGAATGTAGGATTTAGTACTGTTATAACTAGTTTTCCCCACCTATTTCCTTTGTGATGAGAGTAACACAATATTCATGGCATTTCTTTGGTTGACGAGGAGAATATGAGACATTATTAGGCACTGAAAGGACTAAAATTAAAAAGAACTCTACTGAATTTTATTAGTGGACTTGATTGATGGGGGCGAAGCTGACATCTCGACTTGCTACCCAGGATCCAAAATCACATTCCGCTTGCCTAGTTCCTGCATTCAATCACTTTCAATCCTCTCGGTATCCCCTGAAAATGTCCTAGCACCTTTCCAATCACATGCAACCCGATATGTCAGTATGAATCGAAATGTCATTATGCACTGTTGTTAGGTTCCTGTAGACCTAAATCATCACTTAACTTTGAAAATATTTTATTTAAGTCCCTTCGGAGCGCAAAACTAACCTGGAGAACCAGTGGGTGCAAGCGAGTGGTCAAATTGACCTGTCCTACTGCAAGACGTATGCAGTCAATTAATCCTAAGTCCTAAGTCGTTGTTTTCACATGGAAAAAAGAGATATTTTTTCCATCTGATTTCATTCCGTTAATCGAGCAACAATGACGCAACTGAGCGATACTCATTGACAACTTCTTTACCTCTCACAATAGTTGCTATCTCACAGTATAGACCAAGATAAGTCAACGTTGTCCCACCTTCAAATTAAGCTACTTGAAGCCTGAGAAACTCCGTTTGTAATTCAACTTATCCATACACATGTCATTCAATATCCTATAGAAAGCAAACCTAACATGCCTATGAATACATTCCTAATACTTGATAGAGTTCGTCGATGTATTATGGAACGATGTGATTAACATTAAAACACATTGCATAAGGGATATGTTTTCACCATGTTCTTCATAATTATTTGCAATACAATATTAGTGCAATTCTGTAGGTAATTTGTAATATAATCTGATGACATTAATATTGTCAATTCTCTCGGATTCCTCAGGTCTAAATGAAAATAAGTCTCTGTAAAAACTTAACTTCCGTTACACAAACACTTCATCGAGTTTTTCAATGAAGTATTTCAAATGTGTTAGAGTGCCATAAGGAATAATAATCATACGCTCCAGAAATATCTTCCCAGAATTCCCTGAGTCAAAAATAGCAATTAGGGGACAAATTTTCATCCTTTTTCACTGAGTGTCCTTTTTGACTTATAAAGCAATGAATTTTTTTTTAAACTGAAATTATTCTCCAAATAATACGTCAATAGAGCCAAATATCATTCAGAAGCTTCGTAAAGCATCGGAAGCAAACTTTCTTAGTGACATAAATTTGGTTTTCGCGTTATATTCTGCGCCACATTCAACCAATTGTAACAGCTGCATAAAATTAGTTTTCAGAGGAGTTAGGTGGTAATAATCATCCATTTTATACATTGCTTCCTATTGCTCCATTTTCCTCTTGCTGAAAAAGTAATAAGGTAAATCTGTTTCCAACCCGACAAGAATGCCGAGTCATGTTGTGAAAAACTTGAATCATCAATTTTAATTTCTCAAGATAGCAGCTTGAGCTAAATGAAAAGTGATTGCAGTTTTATCGAACAAAAAAAAGAAGCGCAATTACCACTCGCGTTTTTTTTCCCGCCGCATAACGCGCTCTCTTATCGTAAGTTTTGGTTCAAAACCCCATTTTATACGAGACGCGAGATGGCGAGACCGTGAACCTTTAATGGCTTGTGAAAAATGGGTCACAGGATGTGAGATAGGACGACGTACACTCCAGCCTTACGGCGTCCCAGTGTCAAGTGCGGGCGATATACATAGTTTGGCTCTCCTCCTGAGTAATAGGGGCTTCGATTCCCCATCAAGTTCATAAACTTCCCCTGGTAAGCTGCCTTAAAATGCATCGGCATCATAGCTTTGGCTAACACTTACTATTTTTTCCGGGGGAAAAGAATAAATTACTGGGCTTTCGCTGAAGCGCGGGAGCATTATAGCGTGTAGACTTTGTCACCTTTTCCTACATATTTTACTATCTGCATTACAAAGTCGCGCAGTCAATTATCAGATGGCTATATATGCCAGCGCTTCACTAAGCGGTGACTCAGTGCCAACAAATATTTTGTTCTTTTTCACCCTCTTAGAGGATAAAGAAAAATAAATCAGTTAAAATTTTTAAATATATATTATTACCTATAAAATAGTTGACAGACAATCAGCATAGTATTTCACCAATTTATTCACGATTATTGTAAAAAAAGAATCTTTGAAAAATGATTTATCTTTTACGGATTTTTATGACGAGACCCTAGTGATTTATTATAATTTTCCTTTTACTTGTGAAACTAATCAATTTTAGCCCTATTCCGATTCCATTTTTAATTAAATTACTTGACCTCTTATGGCTTATTCGTTTCACGGTTGTAATACGTGTGCACGGAGAAAAACAGAAGCATTAAACATTCTCTCTATTATTTGGGTGTGAGTAGCGATGGGGAAATTTTACTTGGGCATCAATATAAATTCATTTTGACCAGTAGAGGAATTAAGGAAAAGGGAAAGCGTTGCTGCTATAGGTACGGGGAGCCGAACGACAGCGATGATGCATTCCCACGATCCGTTACTAAATATATATGGGTATATTGCTGAAGATGGTAATGTTTCGAGTAACGGAGAAAGGGTGGAGAGAAACTCGGCATCTTATTAGACTTTTCTTATCGAAAGGCGCAAATGGCCCGCGGATTATCATGAAATTCAACTGACTGAGCACTGAAAATGGAAATCTCTCCACAGGGTTCTCAACAAGGGAACGGTATACCACTGAAAAGTACGCCCCTTCCGCGATCCTAACCCAGTCCTTCTGGATGATAAGCCTCTACTACATCCACCACACTGACCCAATCCCCATAAAGCTGCTCATGTGAGGGAGGGAATATATTCGCAACTCAGTAACATCTCTTGGTCACACCCGTTCCAAATACATATATTGTTGGACGAAAACTTGTATATTTTTTAATTAAAATTTACATATCCAGCTCGTGCGAAAGTATGCCATAAAAATTAGTCACCCGAAAACGGGACTAGCTCATTTGAGATGATTAAACGAAGAACTGCATGAAAGACTCCCAGGGAAATAAAGCAGCCATGACCATTGCCATAGTATTCCATATTGAAGCAACTTTAAAAAAATCCAGAATTTGCATTATTAGATTTGGGACAAAATTGCCATATTGAATAAAAAAAAGCGCTTTAATGGCCTCTAGCAGAAAGTTCCTAACGCAATTGAAAAGTTTTTCGACCACATTGCCACCCCAGGAATGTCGTTTTGATGAAGCGTTCTCGACGATCCGCTCGTCGAAAGGCACACACACACACACGCAAACACAGGCGAATTAAAAGCACTTCCAGAGTGGAGCTTTTAATAACGCCATGTCGTTGCCATTCATCTAAGTCCATGATCTTCCAAACTCGACTTCAAGGACGCATAATGCGGTCATGTCTTGCGCCCCGCCTCTTTTATATAATTGATCTCTCTCGCGCAATCGATGAAGTTGCAGGTGTTTCTTCATTTCGTATTCATCCTCGAATTGAAAAATTCGCTCTTTTCATTCTTTCCCATGCTTCGCAATCCCGTGAAATACGGACTCAAAGTAATTGTGAGTGAAAATTTATAATTTTTGCGTTAATCCCTGCCATAGCGTTCTCTCCTTTATTTTGATCAGATAAATTCGGCGTATTTATTGCCTCCATTAGGAATATTTTAAAAGCTCGTATCAAGATGCCTTGCGTCGAAGGCACACATCTGAGGGCACTTCAATTCCTTTTAATGACTTTTGATTGCGATATTTTCTTCCCACGTCGACTCTGCCGTGGCCACGTTTTTAGCGCAGTCCGCGCGACGATCGCGAGTTCCGTGTAAACAGCCGGGGCGCTAAAAAAAAAAAATAGTGTGGAGGACTAAGGCCGTTTTCGGGCGTCGTAAATCCTATTTTGAATGCTCTCTCATGCTAATACGCCCAGTTTTGAAATTTTAAACGTTCCACGACTGGAACTCATTAATCATCGCGGGCGACTAGTAAAAAGATCCAGATAAAGAACCACTCAGTATTTTCTGCCAAGTTTAGTGCTGAACGCAATGCGTATTTTTGAAAGCCGAATTAAAATTCAACCGCATCATTCGTATTTTCTCGCCATTTCCTACGAGTAAAAGGAAGAAAGGTATGGGTGGGGTTGGGATGGGGTGGAGGAGGAGGCAGGGAAGTCCACGTGGAGAAGAGAGCATGAGTGAGTCTACTGGGATCGGAAATACAACGGAGAGAGAGGTGGACTCGTATTCACCCGGTATTTTCTAGTTCCGCACTCAAAAGAATAGAGCCGTGCCGCCACACTCAAATATCTTCTTTAGAGCGTTCGACCGGGTACTCCGGGGGAATTTAATACGCGACGAGATAAAGGCCGCATTTGTGATGCTTCGCCACCTTTTTAATTGCATCCTTTGTACACTAGAACGTTCTGAAACACAAGTTTCGATGCAGTAAATCATCCCATGCCAGCGGGGCCTTGTTCTGCCAGGCTTTCTCTTGCATAAACTAATTATTAAATTTTATCACCCAGAGCCACCAACAGAGGAGCATGCACAATGGAGAAAACATTTCGAAAATTCACACATTTGAGTTCAAATCATCTCTGCAAGCACTTAGTTTAACATGATTCTTTGCCCCTTTATAAGTTTTTTGCTTAAAACTATTGCATGATTGCTTCAATTCATGATCATTCCGAACATCTAGGTGTCAGATGGGTAATATTCTAGCTATGATATACAGACAAAACTTTCAGATAAGAGACCAAAATATACTCCTGAAATGTGCAATAGAGCATTTAGTTATTTCGCATCATAGTTTTGTTTTTAGTGACCTTCCCTCAGAAAATCTCGCAGTTAATGGATAGGATTTGCACCGGAAGTGAATCTTTTTTATTACGACGATGTATGTATTCAATTCGCATATACATGGGGAAACATGAAAGAGCAGTACATATACAATACGTCCCATTGATAATCGTGGAGTACACAATTAATGTTATAGATTAATTTATTGATTTTTAATATTGAGATAGAGACATTAAAAGAGCTTAAGCTAACATTCCTTCCTGAAAGGAATATTTTAAGCTTTCTTAATAGGATACGGCCCCTTTCAAGGCTCTATCTCAATGCGAACTTGAAACAATACCATGTGCAAAATTACTGGTGTGAACTAGTGAAGTCCATGGGGGATAATAAGGCATTTCCAAAGTTCCTCTGTAAACTTAAGATTGTTCTTTGTTTTAAAGACTACACTATTCTAATACATATATGGTTTGGAATTCTCGCTCATTAAGAAAATTAACGGAGCACATAAATAAACAGAAATTACCAAGGGCATTCAATTCAGCTGCATATCTGTTTTTCACGTCATCGCGTGAACATGTCAATTGGGCGCCCTATCTTCCCAAAATATTATGCGCATTCATTAGTCAAATATTTACCGCAGTTTAATTTATGGAGAAGCTAGAGAATATTTCAAATTTATTTTTCCTGTTTTATGAGTCCTTAACTTTTCACAGAATAATATTCATTCACATTCTTTAACACTTCCTATACTCTTCACAATGTGAACCAAATTAACTCCCCCGAATGTGAGTTTAAAAAAAATTACTTCACAAATCCATGCCATGCAGTAGAAAAAAAATTTGAGGTACTGTTCGTGAATTATTTCTCAAGGAATCTCTATTATCTTGTCATCAGTATATGATCCCTACTTTATTTAGAAAATATTTGCTGTAACAATATTATCGCATAGATTAATGATAAAGAGATTGACGCATTCCACCTATTTTTATTAATTCAATAGCTTTTTTATTCCGGGAAAGACATTTATGATTATATGTGTTGGAAATCAACAATAACTAATTAAAAGAAGTGAGACGGTCAGAATTGATTTATGAACTCTGAGAAACCACAATGATTGAAAAGGCAACGAAAAGAAAACCAAATAGACTCTGTGGAGTTATGCTCAGTGGGGATGAAAAATCCATTATTTTAATGAGAAAGAAAGGAAATACAAATTGTGCCTTCCCCAGAAATAAATGGAGAAACGTAGCGCTAAATAGCACTAGTAAACTATTAATAGAAATTTTAACGAATGAGTTAATTTTTACAAATAAACCATTAAAAATATCCATTTCTTCGGTGGAAGATTTTCAACTGCTCTAATAGTATGCCAATTGCAGATAATTGTAGCTAACTAAGTATGTATGAATACGCTGAAACCAAGAATAAGAGCCGTAAAAGGATATAAGGAGTGATTGAATAAGTTCATAAAGTAGTGAATACGTAAAGCTCATGAGAAACTTCGGTGAGGAAAAGAATGAAAGCATTCTAAAAATATGCAAAATAATGTGTATCACACTAAACCATCCATGGGGAAAGTAAGCTAAACGTAACGGAAAACGAAGGGAAGCATTGATTGCTTGTATCAATTGGCCAGTCCAAGAGTATGACTGGGAATAAATGCTTTGAAATAAACTAAAATAAAACTATTTACTTTGATATTTAATTATCAATTGTCTAAAATATGGGTTATAAATATATAAAAAATTAATGCATAACGGAATATAACGTTTCTTTTTGAGTCACAAAACTATAAAATTCACGAGCTTAAGTAGGTCAAATCTATAATAGAGTGAATTTACTGAGATTTGAGAGCGTTATGTACCAAGACATCGAGTTGTTCTGAAATTGCGAAGTACTCTACTCCAATTTTTTTTATTAAAACTACGTAGAATCCTTTCCTGCGCGGGCTTCAAATGAAATAGAATCATGTTTTGGTTGATATCAATTGGCATACTATCAATCACTGCAATCCCATCATAATTACTTTATCAATCACTATCTAGTACTATCACAGCGTACCCTAAAATTATAAAATTGGCGTTATTTGGTCAAAATATTTTCGTTATTTTCCTTTGTTTGTCTTCTGAACCTCTGGTGTTCATATTTGCTCATAATACTGTCACAGTTCACCACCATACGAAAACATTGGCATTGTGCCAAAACTATTGCCAGGGAAAGGATTGTTAACTCTAATCTTTTCTTACGCAAGCAAGCCGCTGGTAAACTTGTTTCATGCTTCATAGTTAATAGCTTCCGTAACTTTTCGCAGCAAAGCCTTGTTTGACCTCTAAACACAGTTTTCGATTGCCTTAAGTGTAAAGATGGCCACTTCATTTGCGTGGAACCGGCTGAAATCAGGAAAATATAAAGGTAGTACCTACATGAACTTTTCATGAGCGAGAAACAAACGTGAAATCCGCGAGTTCTTTACCATGGCCTATTCATTTAAAACAGGACACCAGCTTTATCTCTTGAAATAATTTTGCTTTTTAGCCTTTAACATTGTTGATTATTCCCTCTATTGACACAGCTTTTCACATTATATTACTTTTTTCATAACATTCATTAATTTATTCAAAATTTTCAATTAAATGAATTTAATAGATTCAAGAGAAAAAGGAAACATTTATTTTTTTGTAAAAAGTAACCAATAACAATGAATTCCGTATTGATTCTGAAAGAAACTGCTTGAAATTATGTACCCAACTAACTTATCATGCATGCAATAATTTTTTCTATTATGCGTAACTTATAATTTAACTTGAAAATTATACATACTAATTCTTGATACACACGTGAGTTATTAACACCAGCTTTCAATAACAATCTCAATATCAAAGTATGCTGGCTAAAAATATCCCGGAAAAGCACAAGGCATACTCGATATTCGACTTCTACATCACCGGATCATTTTCCTATGCCGTTAATGAAAATAACGCGCAAAAATATGTGATAGCTTGCTCCTTATATCTTCCGCTTGGCGATCGTCTGCTTTAAAATTATGTACTGTTGAAAAATTCACCCACTTTAGTACTTTAATAACAAATTATCTATAAAAAAGAAATAATGATTAGCATAATTGAAAAGTCAAGTAGCTAAGTCAATGTAATACGGTGAACAATGAAGAAATTACTTATTCAAATTCTCTCGAAGAAAAAGAAAAGATAACCTTAAATATTGTGGCGGTTTAAGGATATAGACAAGGGGAAATAAATTTCCTGCATTCAATCCACAATCGACTTTGCGATAGGCAAATGCCTTCATATCAAATTCAGCTATTCGGTGAGAAAATGATTGGCCAAAACTATCGCATTCTCTCTCGCAACTTGTCACATTTATGGCCAGAAATACGTATTCAGCCCTGCAGGACCGAAATAATTCGATAGACTTCTAAAAAAATATTGGCTTTCAAAAACTGGACGGAAAAGTCCAAGAAAAATTTGAATCCAGCAGTGAAAAGTTGACTCGCGAGTTCAACATGCCGTTGCCGGAAAAACAGCTATCTTTCGTAGCCGAGGAAAAATTTATACGATGTAAACAGGGTTTTCGGAAAATGAAGAACAAACAAAATGGGCGTAGCGAAGGTCAGGCTTGAAGGCTCGATAATATCCGAATGAGCGATTCAGCAGTTAATAAAAATTAAAGTCACTTTAGGGACCGAATTAAACCTCACCTAATTTGGAGCGAGGCCCTATAATTTCCGAGAACATCCGAGAAAAAGGGGGTTACCTCGTGAAAAAAGCAGACAGACGTTGGGATGGCGGAAGACAGAGAGAGGAGGGAAGACCGAGTGAGGTGAGAGGCGAGGAGAAAACTAATTTGAAGAGAAATTGGTTTGCGAAGAGATTCTCATTACTCAGTCCACTTTTATGCTTTATCTGCTCAGCGGGCGAAGATGCGAAGCCCGTATCAATCTCCATTCAAGCCTCACGGAAAAGGTCGTGCCAGGGCGAATGAGCTCCCCTCCCCTCTCCACTCCACCACCCCCACATAAACCCCTCCCCCACCTCAGTCTTACCCTCTTCCCCTTCCTCCCTCCACCCCTCATTCACTCGGCCAGCCCTTCATTCAACCCTTCTCAACTCCTCGAATCCGCTCCCTTCACTACCTTTCTACCTCCACTGAAAACCTTTTACTCCACTTGCCCTACACTATCTTTCTTTCACTCTATCTCGCTCCTTTGGATCCACATTCTTCGCTTTTTTTCTGCCCCTATCTCGTCTAGATAAAAATAATCTGTCGTTCATCTATTTCCACTTAGGGTCTGTCTTTATTAAGTCCGGTTAAATATATAAAGTGGTCAGAAAACCTTCGTGGATGGTCCCTTCCGTCGCTATCGCTCGATCACCAAACCGATGAAACTGATTTCGCTTTATAAAGCCTGAAACGTCGATAACCATCACGTCAATTAAGAGTCCGCATCTTCTGACAGTGAACGTTAAGCACACAATTTGAAAACCAAGCTTAATCTCAGTCATCATTTTGATTTGCTATTTAAATTTCAATTCCACACCATCGCGGAATTTTTCGTCATATTTCCTGATTACATATCGGATTTTACTTTGACCTACCTTGGTAAGCTTTCAGGATATAATAGGTATATCTTTCACCCAATCACTCTCAGTTAGAGAGAGGGGTCATAAATGCGGAAAAGCCTGGTAGGAAATTTGACAGTTCTTGTCATGTGGCAGGATTCAATCCATCGTTTCGTACCTTTTTAACAAGGAATTGTGAGCATTTCAAGGTTGCATCGGATCAATAAAAGTCCCCACTAGATAGAAACAAAAATAGACCCGAGTTCCGTCTTCCTAGTAAATAAGTTACCTGGCCCCGACATTGTGCCTTTACGTATGAATGTTTTATGCGCCGACCGTTCATTTTTATTATGACAGGATATTTGACGAAATTTTCAAGCATTCACTCATTTTTCCTGATAAAAACCATAAATATAAATTGCTCCCTATATAATAATGCTTTCATATTATACCCACTCATCTGTTTTCTTTTTATGCTATAGGATACATTGTACAATATTACGTCAACTTAAGTTGCCTTAACTAATGTTCTAAACTGTAATCTTTCTTTTGTATTCAATTTAATTTTTTACTTTTCTCTACTGCATTTTCCCAATATATGAAAGCTAATAAAAGTACTAAGAAATACATTTAATCATATTGTATACAGAAATAAACGTACATGATTATAGGTAAAATATAAGCATTTTAGAATCAACAACAGTGAAATAATTTCCTAATCCTGGCCGGCAAAGGGTCGTCTGAAAAGCAATAATAATGTTCTCAATAAATTAGAATTAACCTTCATTTTTTTCATACAATGCTGAATTAACGAAAAGTTTTTTGGGAATCTTGCTTTACGCCAAAAATGTCTGGACTCACTCATTGAAAAAAAAATTATGTTTTGAGTCTTCATCAACAAGATGATCCTAAAACTTGAATACTATCTTCCTGCAAGGTGATATTTTCAAATGCTGCGGGCTGTTTAAACTATCACTTTACATAGATGAGCATAAATAACGATGTTTTAATTTATCCCAAAGGGGTGTATCGGTTACATCTATTTCTGACAGAGAAAAAGGCGTTGAAGAAAACCAGTGATAGATTTTATCAACCGGAAACTTCTGATGCTAATGACATCCGGAGCCAAACCCCAGATTGAGGAAATGTTTATGGCTTTATTATGAACCAACGGTTTACAACCCACTTATCTCCCACGTTTCTAAAATTAAGAATGAAATACTTTCGGATATATTCTCAAGCTCATCTAATATCATAAAATATATTTCGGTTGTTTCATTTTCGGCTTGGCGTCCGTTTTTCTTCCTTTCAATAGAGAGAATTGTGGTAAATATAGCAGTGCTCTATTTTCCCCTATTTTTAAAGGTCACAGTTACAATTTTGACTCATTTCAGTCAATATCTGTAGGTAAGTACAAACTTAATTTCAAAACTGCCTCTAGTCGACGTTTCCTCGTGTTCCAGCTCGCATTAAATTGTGCAGTGCGCAGCAACCTACGGATTATCGAGGTTCCTCAAAGGAATATTTTAAAAGAGCGTTTAGAAAAATACGTGGTATATCGTCAATCCGGAACAGTCCTGCCTCCTCATAACGTTCATATTTATCACGGAGGAAAGATTTTCAAGAAACCGTAGTTGGCTTCACGCTGTGAGCGATGAGGAACTAGGGATGCATACAACTTCACTTACTTGTCTCACAAAGAAAGGCTTGAAGTTCAAAGCAGATATTTTCCATCGGGAACAAGAAGTAGGTATAGAGGGGATAGATCAGAAATCTCCGCGATACGAAGGCTGTTTTTTCTACCAATCGTAAGGCTGACGTACACGGGAATGAGGGAAGACTCGCAGTCGGATCATTAGGAATAGTCAGCGAAAGACTTACCATCATCGTGAGGGAGTGGCGTGAAAGGAGACGAGGAAATGTCGACTAGAATTTGACAAACAGGATGTATTGCGAGAAGGATACGATGATGGAAGTCTATTTTTAGAGCCATAGCGGGCAAGTAGTGATCATAAATAGAGGAGGCGGCAACTTTATTACATAAAGGATAGGAAGGACACTGTTATTAGGTCTGTAACGTTGATCGATTCTGTTTATTTCGAATGAATCTTTGAGTACATATATGTACTCCTTGTCACTATAGTGACAAGGAGGGGAAATGAAATGAAAAAAATCCAAAGTTCGCGCCAGGATCCGTGAATCAGACCATTGGCAGTTTATTATCGGCTCATAAAAGTATTCAGAATCCATAAAACTATCAGGTAGTCAATTTAAATCGTGTGAGATGTTTTTGAGTTCGATTTCAACATAGTCATAGCTGCCGCACAAATTCCAGAAATAAAAATTTCTGTTCCTTCACCGAATACGATGGGAAAGGATTCCAAATATATACAATGTTGAGGGCACATTCACGCACAAGTAATCCAAAATATTTGGTCCCATTTCTAATCCGTTTTTTTCCCTACAGCCTTTTTTTCAGGTCAGATTTTTAGAGCTGAGAGGTGAATTAAGTTGAGTGAGAAAGCAAAAAGAGGACGAAAATGCTCCAGAAACCTCTCAAAAACCTTTTGTCGTCTTCCATACTTCATCTCCATGCAAGCGAGCCACCCACCCACCCAAATCATTCACGTCCTTTGCCATTAATCATCCCCGCTCACCATAAACTGCCATCTATTCAAATACAGCGGTGTGGATACTTGCTGATAGCTATCATCTGCCTCGCTTAACCTCCAATCTTTCCCTCCGTCTCTCCGTTTTTCCTGACCACTTCCGATTGTCTCGCACAATTCTCTTAGATTCACTCTCAAATGGGCGACTATTATTAGGATACTCTCTGTGTATTAACTTCATTTTCCCTTTTACTAACGGTATTATAAAGCAACCTTATAGCTTAACATCTCATCTCTACACCTCTTATCTTATTACCTTCCATTGAGTGAGTAATTTCATTCACTATCGTACTTCCTGAATACACGTGGTATTGAATATATACATATATATATTGAACTTAAGTTTCCTAATTAGCCAGAAAACTGGGTATTAACCTTTGATAGCTTCGATAGTAATAGCCTTGAACAATCAGAATTGTGAAATAAGATTTTCAGTTCCTCCAGCCTTCTAGGTTATATTACGCTGGCCAACCAAAATTCTTAATCGAAAGACAAGCACCACCTCCATACACGAGGATGCATACACGTTCGATCCCACGACTATGGGCCACCAAAATTTGTCTCAAGTAGTAGAAGTCTCAACAACAAAATTTTTGCAGAAAACCTGCAGGAAATTCACTAGGCCAGTTGAAAAGTTTTCAGGAAAACGATAATATAGATTTCAGGGTCGGCCACATTACAAGGGTCCCAATCAAATCGCCTAGTTTGGAATGACTCCGGGGGCATTAAAACTTAAAAGCAAGCTATTTTTATACGTGGATGGAAATGCAAATACCGATGGAAACGAATTGACGAGTGCCATTGGGTAACATTGCAATGGTAGGGTCTCGTTTATTTAAAATGAAATTCCCAAATTTTCAGAATTAATGGTCGACACTGTGCTCTCGCGTCAATATCCACTTGTTCTCTTCTCTTTTTCCATACACATCACAATCACTATTATCAATCAAAAATTGTAGTTAAAATCGCAAATTTTTCTCCTCGGTTCCCTTTTTTATGAAATATATCGCGAAGAGTTTTTCAATCATCGCGTTCATCATATTAATCGCAACTTCCACTTGATCACGTTCTCATAACTAATTTTATGCTATGAATTTAAAAATATTAATATATCGAATTAAAAATATAAATATATACCTACACCGATTTCAGTGGATTCATTAGCTTTTCTGGCTCATTTACGTGCCAACCATGTGGTAAACAACCAATCCTCACAATATATGATACCATGTTTGCACACTCAGCGCACTGAACGAACTGAATCCAGCTTGTGGATTACGCGCAGCGTTTGATGCGGTGATCTCATATAATGCTCCCAATACCAGCTGCACAATCTGACCACAAAATTATGGAAAAGATTCAAATGTCATGCTTGGAGTAGTGGCAAAATGAGCTCATATCCGCTCTCTCTCCGATATTCTCCCTTTTCCATTTTCTCTCCCTCCTCGGGGGATTTAATGGGGATCGGGTTATGGCTAGAGTTCTGACTTCCCATCCTGAGGGTCCGAGTTCAATACCCGGTAGTGGAAGAGATTTTTTTCGGTATACCGGTCCCCACTAGAGTGCTTTGTGGGGAGCATTTAAAACTCACTACTCCGTCCGTCAGATGGGACGTTAAACCGCGAACCACTCGGCGTCTTTGCTGTGAGCAGGCTAATACCTACCCACGCCAAGTATCTCTCCACCCTTCCTCTGTTCTTTAAAATACTCCTAACTTCGCCTGTTCACCCACTTATTCTAAAAAATGTGAAAATTACCTACGCTCCCGGTCGCCTCTCACGAATAGTAACAAATTATCCTCATGATCATACGCCTCCTTTGCCTTCGTAATCTTCTCAACGCATTTGTTCTTTTTCCTCTCACGCCTTCGATGCCTATAGTACCAACCCTCAGACCCCTTCTCCTCAACTCCCTTCCCTCGCGCTCTCTTCCCCAAGTAACTAACCACCACACCCCCCAATCTCTCAATCCCTTCCCAGCTGCCAGCTGAAATGGGCGTTGTCCGAATGAATGGGTAAACGGAGATGGAGAGAGATAATGAGGAGCGAAAATAAAAAATACCCTTCCCCAATCTAAAAACGCCTGCCTTCCCTCCTCTCCCCCCTTCCTCATTCCCGCGTCATCGTGGTTTTATTTTCCTGCCACTAAGGAGTGGAAGGTAAGCCGTGGGTGAGGGAATTATGATAAGAGGAGGTATGGATGAGAGGAGCACTACTATTCGGAATGGGGACGTGAAGAGGAGAGGCGGCGGTGAGGGAAGCGTAAAGAAAACAAGCGGAAGGGAGAAGCAACCCTTTTAGTCAAACAGGAGGGCTTCGCCGGGAGAAAGTAGGGGCGAGGGAATATTCGAGGAGGGGAGTGAATAAGGTCTGGGGCGGGGATGAGTGAGGGGGTTGAGTGGATTTTCGGAAGCCCGATTGATTGATGATGCCTTGCTTCTTTCCCCTCTATGCCCGCGCTCCCGTACTACGCTTCCACATCCACATCGGCATTCATCTCCCCACACCCCGACTTCTCCGGAGGCCTCACGCCCCTTCCTAACGGGCACTCTCTCATCCAATGCGTGGCTGAAAAAGTGTGTATCGCCGAAGAAGGCGGAGGAACGGGTATTATTTACAACCAGCACACTATGAGTTTCGTCTCTTCCGGCCAGTTCATGCCCACGGAGGACCATGCATTCTCAGGAGATGTAAAGTTTTGAGTTATCAATTTCTCAAATATACCTTTGTTATTATCAACATTTTGTCTGTTCATTTCGATATATCATGTTCATTAATCCTATTAGATGGACCTCTTGTGCTCATAGTCTCAACCTATAGCGTGCTATATTCTTCGCTTCTTTCCATATGGAGTGCTTTATTGTTTTGTAACAATAAAGCACTGATCTCTCTATAAACATCTCCAGTGCTCCACTGATTCATTCTTTCTCCTGAAAACTAGTAATAGATGCCTGTGTTACATAAGCATAGAGTTAATCAGAAGGAATACCTAAATTCCAAGTTGCTTTCGTATTAACAGTACCGCGTTACAATCAGTACTTTTGAGACTGGTTTTTGAGCGTTGAGAGATATTGTGGATACTTAATGGGACATATGCCATGCAGAATTAAGGAGGTTAAATATTAGGGGAAAAAATGAATTCTTTTTTCTTGAATGAAAACTTTTCCCTCAAAATTTTTCAAAAACCTATCAGGCATCATTATTTTCATCTCAAAGCCACCTTCAGAGTCATCTACATTTATGATGCCTTGTCTCTTTTCCTCACATCACAAATTCAACACTTGGGTGTGAAATTCATATGGCAAATTAACCTATCATTCAATGCACACTGATTAATTCGCGGAATGGCAAACAAATGATGTTTAGTGCACAGGCACATTAGTGTGGTAAAACGTCGATTATCCGGACCTTGCTTAACGGGATCTCGGTTCAACTGGTCAATCTCCGGCGACTGTGAGTTCGTGTTCGTCTAACCCAGCATTTTATCGGTAGGCTGTTGCTTTGCTAAGCGCTAGTTGCTTCCCATCGCGTTTTTCACTTTCTGTGAGATTATATAAGATCAATGAAGCCAAAATACTTTCAATAGGCACCAACATTCATTTTAGATGGTAAAGTCATTTTTGCAGTTAAATGACGGATTTTTTAAATTTATATTGCATATACGGTCAGTATAACTTTTCTTTCGGATGACCTGGGTTATCAGATTATCCGTCCAATTTCTTGGCTCATAGAGGCTGACAAATAACTTTTACAGCCTCATTTAATTCTTGAAAATAATTATACTAAACGTAGAGAAACATACAAAATGGTACCCATCTCAAATTTACCTGCAAAAGATACTTGGATTACCCATCTTATTGATTCAACTCGAGTGATGCCACCAGAGCTCATGGTAAATTTGGTAAAATAATGTTTTATAAAGGGACTCATTGATTACCATCTAAACACAGAAATTTTACTTCCCTCCATTATTCAGTAACACCAGCTTACCTCTGTGGATTGGAAGTGTTCATTTCGTCAAGAGAAGAATGTTAAAAAATAACATCTCCTGCGCGACTTGTTTGAATCCGTATTTCGCAGCCTCCATCTGCGCCTCGTAAAATGGAAAAATCTAAGTTTGCATCCACAGGCGCGGAGGAATTACCTCAAGGCGTGTTTTATCTCGGATAGAACTCACTGAGAAATATTTGCGTTTATCTACCGTCAGGAATCTAATTAATCTTATCCATCTCTGGATGTGATCATAAAAACCTGACGAATTACGAGCATGACGAGGATAACCCACGGCCCATCTTCTCTCCCTTCATTCGGATGAACCCCCCTTCCGTCGTAGTACGCCGTGGGTTAACTCCTCGGCCCCCTCTTCAAAATCTTGATCTCTCTCCATCTCCGAACGTCTTTTAGCATCCATCATCGTAGGTTCCGCCCGGTCTCGAGCATTAAAACCCGTTTAATCATCCACCAACACACTGTTAAAGTCCCCTCTTTCTCTCTCCCCTTCCTTCGTTCCCCGAAGGAATCCACTCCCACTCTTTGCTCCGGCTTAACAATCCTTCTCGACTCTGCTCTTGTATGTCATTCAGTATTAGCCCCCCGTCATTCGTCGCCGCGATGTTTTCCCAACCATTGTCCTATTATCATTTGAAGAGTAAAAATCTCCATTACAGTTACTTCAGTGTTTCGTTAGGTCAAAACAATTTATCCGAGCAATTATCATCTATATTTTATTTTTCATGCGCTCAACTCCGTCATTTATAATACCAAGTACGTGGACGAGAATATGTGCAGGAGAAAACTCAGAGCGAGAAGTAATATCTGATTATACATTTCGTATCTACCGTACACAGTGGCCCAATTTCGCATATTTTACCACTAATTATCTTCCTATCTCGCACTTCTCTGGTTTGCTCATCTCATCATTATAATTTTCCGGCTCGCTTTTTTTTAGTCACCTAAGACAAAGCATTTGCTGAAATACACGTCTTTCCCTCTACTTTCATCCTGGGACGAAACCCCTTTGAAAAGTCAAATTATTCATTAACTGTGGAGCGTGTTTTACGATCTCACCTTCCAAAGCTAATAATTTCCAGTCAATTTGCTGTCGCATGAAAGACAAACAGAATATTACAAAGCATAAATTTGGAAGATTTCACAGGGTACGCATTGCAGTACAGACTCCCTTCACGGAAAAGAGCCCATTTTCCCCAGCCAGTCGTGAATAATGAAGTCGTGGATCCAATAATGAGTGAGCTTACTGATCGTGAATCAATGCTTCGTTATCCAAACATATTGTTGGTGTTTGAATTCAACCTTTTCGTTCACTATTTCACGTTGAAAAGTTACTCCAATAAATCTCGAAAACATTACGTTCCATCTCTAAATTCATCAGTTTATTGCTTCCTTTATTCAGCCATAAATACGTGCTTGTGTATTTTTAAAGGTGGTTGTAATGATACCTCGATGCTATGAGAATAGAAAGTGCATTCACTGCGTGAAAGAATGAAAGCATCTTTTGAGACAGTCACGAGTCCGTGAATCATAAAGAGAAGAATACTCTTTGAAAGCTGAGTATAAATGTTATTCCACTAAAATAGCAAATCACCAGAGACAAATAAATACGCATCCCATAGTAAAACTAGTGTTTGGCCTCTCTGTTCCAGAATAAACTGAGAGGAACTGTAATCAGCTATATTTCATTTTTATAATGATACCTCGATGATTCCCACCTTCGTGGGAATCGTGCCAAGTTCCTGATGGGAACTGATTTAAGATCAAGCAGTAAGAAGAAAAATTTTCACTCTGATTTTAATGAATGAAGTCGAAGGAACAAAAATTAATTATGAAATAATTTTTAAAAATCTAAGTTTTAGTCGACAGATATTTGCCAAAAATGGATCCTATCTAAGAAAATCCGCTGGTAAATAAGTATGTTTTTATGTACTACAATGGTAATTTTATTTGATCTTTTTTTCGCCCGTCTACTCATTTATTTCCTTTATCCTTTCCTCGGGTCTCTCAAATTCTGTGGAAAAAACTTTGCTACTCTCTCCGAAACTTGAGTTATTTTTTGACTCAATTGGTGTAAATACGTCTGCAGTTTTTTCAGGGTCTTCATCACTCAAACTTTGGATATTACGTACTATCCATACTAAAAAAAAGTAACACTTAAAACAATCTGCACACTCTTTCGCTCATTTCCCACGGCCTCTATTTCTCTCACTTGCTTCCGTAGGTATGATGTATTGCCTCTCCCCAGCGATTATATTTACATTTCTTTTTACTAGATGGGTGCAGTGTGAGTGCGCAACATCTCCCTCCACCATCCGCATCTCCATCTTTTGTGCAATACCTCCGACCTCATTTCGAACGTTAACTTCTGAACTCCCCTCATGAGGAGGGATGGCGACTAATGCCCCAGGCTTGCATAGTTGAGGCCATCCCAGCCTCTCTCCCCTCCCTTTCGACTCTTCGCTTCTTTTGGTCTTTCCCCGTTACCCCTTCTCTACAAGCCAGCCTCCGAAATAAGCCTCCTTTCTAACCCTTGCCGGCCAACGTGAGCACATGGACACGATTATATTTCTTTCTCTACCCTCCCTTTTGTGTCATTCCTTGTCATCTTTTCTTACTTTCTTAATTTCTTGCCTTCCCTCCTGGCGTCCATCGCTAATCTCTATCGTTTTATTCCTCACTTCCTCTCTCTCTGTTTCTGGTTGTACAATACTGGAGCGTAAGAAGTGCGATAAAGACGAAAAATTGTAAAGCTATGAAAATTATCGATTCGAGCAACAGTTCAGAGATTTTATAGTCATCAAATAGTGTTGAAGAAAGATGATGTATGATTTCAAATTGGGATTTCCATGCCAGATGACAAGGATGTCATGATATAATGAAGTGTGTGACTTGAATTTGATGTTGAGAAACTGGATATTAGAAGTAAGAAATAAATACGATATTTCCAATCACGTATTCGAAAGGCAAAGTATGAATTGCGGAATCGTGCAATGGGCTTAAGAGTAGTACCATGTGATTATAAGAAACTATGTAATATGCCGGGATCCGTTGTATTGCAGTTAGCATATTGTGAAATTGCCATGATATAAGTGCTTTCAGGTAGCAATTCAGGCTCGATGAGATACCATCAAAAAATTCTTTTTTTTGTTTTCCGTGTCACTCTAACGCATTAATTCTTTTGCTACACTTAATACGTATAAGATTTCATGTGGTCTGTGATTTGGCTTTTATCAACTCTTTAGCAAAGCAAATTCATTACCATCTACTTTCTTTTACCCTCATTCATTTCACGTAACTATCCGTCATTATCTAAGTCCTCAAGTTGTTCCGCTACGCTTTTCACTGTCTTCAGAAGCTCCTTCTCTATCCACTCTTCCATTTCTCACGTCTCCCACATCCCAAAACTTCCTGGCTAAAATAACAAACGGTTACGCATCTCCATATCTCTCCTTCTATCATAGCGACACATATTATACTTGAATCTTCTTACAGTTAAAAAAAACTACAGTAGAATCAACTTACGGCAGCCAGGATAAAGGAACTGGGTATGGAGTTTCTGTAACGGCAGTGATTACAGAAGACGATCCAGGGGAATAATGCAAAATACCTCTTTCGCATAACCTATCTTAGATATTAACTTATCTTAAAAAACATAAAACGTAGAATTCTCAAATTATTACGCACGCATGACACTAGGGGTTAGCTTAATTCATTCCAAACATTGACAACAATTCCTCTGATACGAGGCACAAATTAAGAATAAATATACCTACACGTTGGTATAAATAGAAGACACTATACAAAGAATAAACCCAAACTTAAAGAATACAATGCCCTAGAGTGCCAAAGCAACATGGTTAAAATATTGCATAACCAAAAAGAAAAAGTATTTTTATGAAGCAAATGAATAGTACTCTCTGGCGAATATTTAATTACATGATACCTCATCATCATAAGTATTATTAAAGCCAAAAATAAATACTAAAATATTCACAAGATTTTCTTATCCTGCACTTCACAAATGACGTAATATCTTCATAAGACTTCTAAATTGATATTGTAACTGTCCTATCCCAATGTATTTTCAGTTCTGACGTAAAATTAACATAAAACAGTATTAGAATTAAACTACCGTGTAAATAATAAAAACGTTCAGTCAAATAGGTTCGAATTCGTATTTATCTTCATGCAAGCTATGAATAAAGTTCTTTTACACCTGATGAGAAAGATCGAGGGAGATGCTCTAAACATGAGGGGAACACTTGTTTAGCTAAAGATGCTAATACTAAATACAAACACAACTAAGGGTAGAGAATTAAAGTATAATTAAAAAACTAGCAAATAAATAGTGGTATTATTTTAGCTGTTTTTTTTTATTTTTTCGATAATTTGGAGGAGCTTATGATATTTAACCGCAAATACCGAAAAAAATGAAGTTAAGCCAATCAAACGTCCGAGCATTCAGTCGATTTAGCGTAGCAATTGTCACCAGGACTATCGATGCCCCATCACGGCCAACGCTTTTGTGAGGCGTCGACTCGTAAGGACATAATAGCGTTTTTTGCGTGTTTCAACGCCCACTGAAACGAGGCTCGAAGAGCAGCATGGGTTGTTTTTTAACATTTTTTTCCGCGTGGTAGTAGTCGTGGGTAGTGGGTCGCGGTAACTGCAATGGATCGAACTATCGACCAGTCAGTCCCCTTGAATCGTCGTGCTGCCCCGCCATCACCACCCCTTCTTCCGCTTTTCCTGTCCTCTCACACTCTTCCTCCCTCCCTTTCCCTTCTTTGGAAAGAATTTTGCGTCCCTCACGTACCGTTCCGTCTCCGCGAATGTACATTTTCCTCCTCTCCCTCACGTTTTCCCCATCTTACCCACGCACTGGAATGAGAACAACTGTTTTTTTTTTAATTCTCAAGTCACTCGACAAACATTATTTACTTCAAGCTCTCACCTTCGGTCTCTCTGCTGTGATTCCTTACATCCTAAGGTCCCTCCCTCCCTCGCTCTCCTCAATACCCCCCCCCCACTTCCAGCTCTCCGATAACGCGTTGCCGTATCGAGTCACGTCCATTCGCGGCCAGCTCCGGCCACTTCATTTACCCCGTAATCCTCCTCGCGCACGGTTGAGATTGTTCATTGGGGGTGATCATTTTCCGGACGACCTCAATCTAGCAGTGATGTTAATCCACCGTTAAGCAAACTGAGAGACCATTCAGTATCACGCCCAGAAGAACGTAATTTTTTTCGCCACTGGGCAGTTCCGAATTGCGGATGGAGCTTTGAATAATTAGTAAACGATAATAGTAATGAGTACTGAATGGTGCGGCGAACATTAAAAATTATCACTTTGCACATTTAACTGGATTAATCATAGAATTTTATCGACGTCTCGCAGACAGAATCTTTTACGAATAGATTAAAATCGATCCTGCCAGTCCTTCCTTGTTGGATCACTTCCACTAGTCCTATCTCTGAAAACGAGAAAATTTTTAAATTTTAACTTCGTTGGCAACTGACTCACTGAAATACATCGTGTATTTCAGTGAGGAAAATTGACCATGGTTTTTGTCCATCGATGATAATTCCTAATATTCTTATTTCTCCGTTCTAAAATATTCTTGAGCACTGGTAAGTTAGAATTTGCCCTTTTAAAATTTGGTTAATTAATTTTAATTAACTACAAGATTAACCCTATGGATTGACATAGTATATTTCCATCAATTCTTAGCTTAAGTCCAAAATTTTAAGACATTTGCCTTTATAATATGAATTGAAACTCGTTCTATAAACTAATCTTTTTACTTTGACATGGCAGTGAAAAAACATTTTAATACGCCGTAAGGAGAGAAATCTATCGAGAACGATTTATCGATATTGAAAGTAGTAGCAGATGTTTGGGGTATTTTTAGCGCTTTTGCCTCCGTGATAAAATCCAATTTTTAACTCGATCGTAGGATTCCATGTTTCGGCCATGAAAAAATATAAAATTTAAGCTCTCTTTGGAACTGCAACTCACTAATTTAAAGCTAAAGTAATCGACGAGAAGGTTTCCGAGCTAAAATTACCGGGAACTTCCATGTGTTCTGTTCTTTTATGATCCAATTATAGATATTCAATTATACCTTCGAGAAAGTTAAAAAAAACTAAAATATAATTTAATAATTGACACTGCTTTGAGTTCTTAAAAATCCTTCAGCTTAAACGTAGGCTAAAATCTGCGATCCATAATTATTTTGCAAAAAAAATCTCCTTGGTTACTGAATACCGTTAAGCTTCAATTTTCGTCAAGGAAGAATTAAGGGCCTGTTACGCTTACGATCTATTCCGCGGAGGTGTACTTCTCCATCAGTCCCTAGTTTCAAGCAATGCGCTGCCTTCCTATTGGTAACAAGTATTGATAGAATGACGAACTATTGCTAAAATGGCATACGAATAATATATAGTAGGTACTTTAATATATAAGTTTGTCTTAGCCCGGCGAGCGGTCACCTTTATATATACGGCTTAAATTTAACACTTGGGATACCTTTTGTTTTCCGTTTCAAATCATGTTTCACTTTCTGTAATCGAGAAATAGTTCATTCTCTGTATATGTAAGCTGTCAATTACCGCACTTTATCCTCGTAAGACCGAATTGTAAAAATAATGGGTGAGCCCCTGACTATTATGCAACTTAAAATAACTCCTTTGTAAAACACGTTGCCTAACAACAAGGATCGAACTGTTAGTTCGGAGACTGCGAAACAAAACTTTCCAGCAATGTGGTTTGATAAGTGGGAACGACACCGTAGCGGCCTTGCGTGGGATTTCATGCACCTCCGTGAGCGTCAAGGCCGAACTTCAACCTTTATCATTCCTCAACTCCTCGCTTCTCCTATGTAACCTCGAACCCAATATCTTCCTTTGATCAAGAAAATTGGCATACTAAGACTACGGCAGAGAAATCTCGGTGAAACTAAATAAAAATACCAGTTGCCAGCCCCAGCGCGAGAAAAACAATTCACTCTTTGAAATAAAATTATGCATGTTTTTACAATGGCTGCATAGTAATTAAAACAGAGACGAAATTTCCTTAATGTAATTATAATGTGAAAAATGAAAAGCAAGCAAACATTTGTATAAAATTGTAATTGTCACGCAATGAAACAGTATATAGATTTTCACTGGATTTCATTACCCACTTTTCACCATCCTAATTTCTGCTTAATTGGCAGCCTCTCCTAGAGGTTAATGGTAAAGAGAAAAATTCGAGTAAGTGAATACAAGCGACTAGTGATGGTGAAGCGGGTTCAATTTATGATAAACACGCCAACACTGTCGCACGACAACGACATGGAAGTCCTTAGACTCCCAACAATACATTACACATTGTTCATTTTATATTAATAAAGATTGTTTTCCATTAAAATCATGAGTCCAATATCATTTTCCTCAAATTTATAGCTAGCTGTGTCTCTGATTCCACCTCACCGTTATCATTTTATCATTTCTTTTTTCACCACGGCTTTATAGTTTAGTAGAGACAATTATTTCAATGTGAAAGAAAGTTAATTTATAAGATATTGACTGTCAAATAGAACTGATTTTCATCAATTTGAGAGGATAAAATTTGTTCACAAATTATTATTTAAGTAACTCTGAACCTTGAGTGTGTCTTTCGGTGATAAATGTGATATAATTTGACCTTTATTATACACGAACACATTAATGGCGTGACCAGTGTGCGACCTTGTAGATTTTTGTGCGACTTTTACAAAGTAAAAACTGCTAAAGAATAAATTCCATCTATTAGTGGTAATTTGTGATATGTTACATAGAGGAATTTCCACATGAGAGATGATTCATATTTCCTTTTCCCCTCTGAAAGAATCCCTTATATGGGATAACATTTCTATTTCAAAAGTTCTCATTCAAAACACAGGATGTTTTCAACCACATAAACTTCGAACAAAAAATAAGCATTTTATGAATAGACAGATAGTGTGTAAATTAATTGTTGTTCTTTTAAATAATCTTTAGTTTTTAATAATTACGATATAAAACTGTAGTCCGACAGTTCTATCCTCACATTCATATTTTTCCTTTTTTTCCGTTACATATAAGACCCTTCATTTTCACCAACTTCATTTTTACATCATTCTGTGTGTAGGATCTAACGTTTTAACAAATATTTTCTAACACAAAAGAGCAATTTATACTTTACAAAAGATAAACAAAGAATTCTACTTCTTTTTTTTCCAACTTTGGACTGACCTGAAAACAAATCTCACGACTGCTGCTGGCCAAATATGAATATCATCAATCATTCAATGTGAAGTTGACGGTAAAAGGCGTGACTATCTATTGATGTGCCGCATTGAAACCATGGTTGTAACCTCACTATAAAAAAAGTTTCTCTTTTCTGAGAAATTGCATAGTTCTCGTTACCCTCCTCATTCAATACAAAGTTTTTGTGTAGTAATTTATCGAGACACACGCCGTCCTAGGAATTCATGTTCAAATACAACTAAAATTCAATACAATTATTTACTAAATAACAAGGTTTTTTTTAGCCTGTCCCTAATATTGCCGAGCTCGTCCTCGTCTATTTCATAGATAGTTTAATTTAAACAACCTCCATGCTTTCACCCTCTATTTCTTTGACGCAGAGGCCCATAGTTCATTATTTATCGCGACTTAATGTAACCGATAAAACTGCGTAAAGAACATAAATATCTAGCTTTTGCGTGATTTATACAACAAATAAGTATTTTTTTCAATGGTATTTATATTTCTTTATTCTAAGGTTAGATAACCATGTAAAAAGAAGTATTGGCTTTCCATGCTCGGAAAATCAAAAGCATTTTCTGAAGAACGAAATTTATTTCCTGAGAATCACGACCGATCAATGCTAACAGACAATCATATCTCAAAGTGAAAGTGAACATTTCAAGGGGGCGAGTGAAAGGGAGGAGATAGAATAGAATCGCATCTAACGTAAATAAACAGAAAAAAACGTAACAGTTGATATATTATTTTTTCTCCTTGCCTTCACTTTTAAAAAAGAAATATTTTTAATGATGTATGCGTCTGTGTTTGACCTTAAAAATAATTTACCACGAAAAAATATATTCATCATACGAGATAAACGTAAGCTCCAGAAACAGAATTTCACAAAAACAAACTCTGGATCATTAGATTTCCGATTTTTCACATTTAATACCCTGCCAATGAGAAGACACAAGACACAAGAGTATGATATTTATTTCACCTTAGGTAATTTTTTTTAACTCTAATCACTTGGCCGTTGAATAAATATTTATTTAGCCTGTTAAAAGAGCACTTTCAATGATAGCATTTGCTTATTTCCCCACGGATCAAAAGTGAACTTGAGAAAGTGGGTAAAAATTAAGTTCTCATTTGGAGTTGAGACTCGTGATAGGGGCGAGTTTGTTCCTCTTATCGAGGTGGCAAAGGGAAAAAGAGAGTGGTAGAGATAAATAATACTCAGCCAAGGTTAATAACGCTCCATTGATTTTCGTTTAATGCTTTAAAAGTGTCAGAAAAAAATGGTAGCGCGTTTCAGTGAAAGAACATCATGCATCTGGGAGAAATATTTTGGCATTTTTTATATTAGCTTGGAAGAGGTGTAAATAATCAAAATATACGATGCCATAATATGTTGTACTATTTTTCAAAATAGCTTTTACCACGCATATGACTGGAATGCATAACTGCATTTTTAACGGAAACGAATCCAATTCAATCATTGCTGGAATGAAATTTCAGAGTAAATGTTTCATTTTATACCAAAATTCGGGCAACAGTATTAATCAATGGGCATTCAATATCGGAAAATTCATTATAAATCACCAGGTAAAAATATTTCTTAGTGCGATAGTCGTCATCAAAAAATATAACTCTTTAATCATAATGTAACTTTATTTTGAAGATGATGCCTTGATATTATTTTAAGTGATAATAAATTATAACAAAATAGTAGAATATTATAATCCACAGAGATAGGAAACATGTAAGAGCTCTTCTCATCGTCGATATTCTAAGTATTTTGCAAAATGCAACAGGTAGCTCTTATCGATCATCAAACTATGCGCATATCATGATGAAGATCATTGGTAATCTACCAAACTGCCTTTATGTGGAGAGTGGAGAAAATTTAGGCGTATAAAACAATAAGTTAACAAAGTTTATCGATCAGATTTCAGCCACTCTTTGGATAGTAAATGATAACGAGTTTTCCTCAGATGTTAAGCTAATTGAATTTTCGCAGAATACAAACCTTTCTCAATACCATTATTATATATTTAAATGGCAATAACATCTAATCATATATTCCACCTGTTCCGTGAATAAAGGGGATGTGATTTATGATTCTTTTTATTATGCCATTATACACAAAAGAGAGGTAGAATATGAGAGGTAAATAATACCATACTATATTTTCCTTATGTAGCAGCAGGCTACAGTTAAATTAGGAGGAAGTCATTCCTTCACGGTATTTCGATTTTTAATTTCCTTCGCCTTTACTCTCTTACTTCCACCCTTGTCCTCCTCTCTCGCCGTTATTTCTCCTTCTCTCCGTAGACGCATTCTTGCTCCCTTGACCATCCACCTCCCTCAACCGCGAATTTAAACCCCGTTCTACTCTCATCCTCCTCCTTCTCCCTCTCGCCATCCATACCCTACCCCCCAACCTCACGTCACCCTCTGCGCCGCCTCTACCCGCGCTAAACTTTCTCTTCCCTTTCTCACTCTGTCCGACCAGAGGCGGCCTTGATGCCCGTTTTCTCCCGTTCGACCCGCTTCGGCGAGAGGAAGGGGATGGGAAATTGGAGTAGGGGAGTGGGAAGAAAGTAGGGGGGGGGTGAGAAGGCTGGGGCACGGGTTTTAACTGAGGGAAGGCAGGCGCCCTCCCGGTGGGCACGCACGGTCACTTCCAAGGCTGTTATGACCTCGCCTAATCGTTAAACCCAGGCATTTGCTCCAATATCTCTCAGAAGCAACCGTACGCCAGCAACCTCCCCAACCACCTCTCACAATCGTGCAGTCGATGAGGAATCCGGAAAAAAGTGTCGTATAGTTATTTATTATTATTATTATTATTTTTCTGGTAAAACTTTCCGTGCGCCGTTTATTTATTTCTTTCTCTCTTTCGATCCCGACACCGCTTTATTTATTTCTTGTTCGGGCTTCATATTTATAATCTCCAACAACCTCGAAATGGACTGAATACGTTTCCTGATTCCGAAATAAAATGGACGGCGGGAATAAAATTAAGGGTCAAATCGAATCACTTTTCGTGAATAGGAATCTTCTGGTGCAGAATGTGTGGCGCATTAATTATTCGATTTCATGCTATCCAAAGGAATGATTACCTAAGGTAAATTGGTATTTCTCTTCCTTCATATGAACATTAAAATTCAGAAATCGCTTCCCCCTTCCTCCTATTGGGAATGTTAAATTTATTTACATGTTTCATTACTTTTTAATCAATTTCGAAGACAGTAGAAGCTAATTATAGTGGAGGTAAAATCAAATTAGAGGAAGAAAACGGCAAAGCATATTGGCATCATAGAATAATGTGTATATAAAGAACTTTTTGCAGTTTCATAACAGCCTGATGGGACAGCAGGCGCAAATCAAAATGTTTATGCCTGAAATAGCTGGAGGATATTCAAGTTTTTCCCTGCTGGATGTGTGGCCGGGCAGCTGTTACTTATTCTTATTGGCCAGCGCTCTCGACAATGAGGGGATGAGGAAGGATTTAAGCCTTGCGATTCGCTCTCAGTTCTCAGAGGACGGCACTGTGTGTGGCGAAAGTTATACCGCATTACAGTCGCTGCGAATTCTCTCGGACGGTAAGTTATATAAATGATATATTTTTCAGAACGCCCTATCTCCCTGAGCAAATGTGAACTCCAGAAGCAACATCCTAAGCCTCACATTTTCCATATTATCAGCACCATTATACACACTAAGTGAGGTAAGTTGGTGGAGAGCTTAGATATTCGGCAAGCACTCAGGCGAGGGAACAAAGGTCGAGAATAGCTAGTGAATTAATTTGCCTTGACTGAGGAGATATTTTGCATGATAAATGTTTTAAGTTAAATTACTTTCGGAAGTAATCATATGTGTTTACGTAGGAAACATTTTTCCGACTCAAGGCTAATGCTATGCAATACGGATACCTTAAAATTAAGCGATTATTTTACCAAGACTGCACTTATTTAATTCAAACATTGATGCAATCATCTTTTAAAAACTCTAAAGCATTTGTCATAATTTTACCTTTTTCCGATACACTCTAATCATAGAGTATTTATATAAGAATACTATAATTTTAATTTCTTCTGAAACAATTCCTTAGTCTTCTAATGCACGTGGAAACAGTCATTCTATTTCATTACTTTCATTCAGCACATTTTTAATGAATTTCAATTATCAAATTAAACTAATTATCAAATTAAAAGGTATGAACATACATTGATGATCAACATTTTCAAAATAAAAACATCCACCTTATAACTAGAGAGAAAAATAATGAAAATTCGCACCCGAAGAATTCCAGACTGAATACCAGACACTATTAGTATTTGTACTCAGTAGACCTGTTGTTAACTGCTCAATTTTGCAATCTGTTTGAAAGATAGGTACTATTGAATTTTTTAGGGAATTATTTCTAGTGAACATGATAACGTTGGTGAATGTTATGTTGTGTCTAGTAATTCTGCGGTTGACTGCACATATAAAAGACTACTGCAAAATATTTCCCACGAATTCGTAAAAGCAAACAAGTCGGGATTAACTCTTCAATCAACAAGTGCAAAGTAATTCAACTGATTTGCCTTTCACTTTTAAAATTCGCAAAAGAGTTAAATGATATTCCAACTACAAACCTTGTAGAGCTTTCATTTATTACCCTATTCTAAAACCAAGTGACCTCTACATCATCTGGAGCATGCTACTATAGGCAGAGAAGCATGGACAATAACAGTAGCAGGGAAGGCTGGAAGTATTTGAAACGTGGTGCTACCGAAGAGTGATGAAGATAAAATGAATCGGCCGCGTGACAAAAGAAGTCGAAAAAAGAGTGGGAGAAAAGAGAAGTCTGCTGAAAACTCAAAAGAAGACAGGACAACTTATTCGGCCAAATCTGAAGACAGGATGGCCTGGTGAATACAATCGTTGAGCGAAAAGTGAGCGGGAATAATGGAAAAGGCACGCCTCGGATGAGATATATGTAACAGGTTGTAAAGGATATGAAAGAGAAGAATTGAGTCAATATAAATAGGCAGGCCGATGGAAGAATCGAGTTGAGGGCTGTATCAAACCAATATTTAAACATTATCTTTAAGTACATTTATTCCCCATCAACACTACATAAATACTTTATTACTTTATGAAACAGTCCATACTGCGGTTTATGGAAAAAGACTGAACGACACCCAATCGTATAGTCGAATTGAAATCAAAATGGAGTAAAAGCGCCACGCGAATCCAGATAATATTAAAGAATTTATGAACACAAATGTAGTTTTGAAATCTAAGGGACTCACACATACCATCGCTACAGCAACCATCCCTGAGGAAGCAAGAGGAAGGACTAGGGTTTAAAACTGGAAGGAGTAGCGGGGTGGAAAGGCAGGAGTCGATCCTATTTTGGAGGTGCATAAGTCAATAGTCTGGCTATTTCTTGAAGCAAGCCGAACCGTGTGAAGGAGCGAAAAAGGATCATTCTATTTACGAGCCCCTTCGGTCTTGCGGGAGCAATTTCCGGTTTCCAAAGCATATCGCTCTGTCCGCCACATGTACCCATGACTATTCATGAGGGAACTTGGGACCCCCCACGTCCATGCGCCTTTTATTCCAAGCCTTTCCCCCCTCCCACCTCGCAAACTCTTTGGTCCCATCTCCGATTCTCCGGGCCCTTCCCCTTTCGCTCAACAAAAACCTTTTCCTTACCTCTTCGCTCACACCTCTCGTCCATCAGCGTAATCCCGTCTTCCCCTTCCCGCCACTCCACACCTCCTCCGTCACAAAAGGCGTGTCCAATTCCCCCCTCCGTGACTCGCCCTCACCACTCCGAAAATGAAAAAAAATAAATCACCCCCTACCGACTGAGGAAAAAAAAGGATCGTTGAAAAAAATGAACAAATCCAGATTTCCACCGTCGTGACCTTGGGGTGAAGAGTGCCGCGCGTGTGTCGGCGACACCAAGTGGGACAGCGGCGCGTGTTGCGGTTGCGGAAGGAAAATGAACCTCCTGCGCTCGGGAACGGACGGAGGACAAAAAAGAAAATAAAAAGATTGGGGTCGTCGTCTAATGCTGGGGGAGTAAAGAAAGGAGTACGGTGCTTTGGAGGAAATTCCCAACGCTCGAGGGACTCCCTGCATGTCATCAAGGGAATGACACTGTCCACGTGGTAAATAAGGAATTGATGGCGTCGGAAAAGAAATGGCAAAAAGTAATCAACTATTTCTTATCATTAAGATGATCCGTCCTGAATCGCACTGATAAGAAAACATGTTATGTATATATTTTAAAATTGAAAGAGCCAATTTGCTCTATTGCATTTGAAAGGAAATTAGTTCTCAATAAACCTGTTGTGGTATTAATAACTTAAGTAAAATAGTGAATTCAAATTTTAAATGTAAAAAGAAGTTCATTTAAAATTAAGCAATCATATAGGTAGATAAATTATAAAAATTCTCGTTTAAAACCATGCTAAAAGAGGGAATTTAAATTCTTGGACCATGCTAAAGGCAGTGATTCCAAAAATATATAAAAGATTAGCATATGATATACTTAGTGAGATAAAAAGATGAAATGCTTATTATTTATTAGTACCCGTGTTATATTCATAATATACTTACAAGTAGTTTGAATTGCTTTCCGGCACTACTAGAAATCAGAAGTCCTTTAGGAGTGGTGACTAATAATTTTTCTGCAAAAAATATTCTTAGGTTTAAATATGTACGTTATTACCCTGATTGACTATGAAAGCACAGTAACAGCCGACGCAAAGTAATGTTTTTCATCATGAATGTTAGCTAGAACTCAAATTTCCATAATATATATTTTTTTGCTCGAACAATCCATTTATCCTAATGTGTACCTTCATTTCTCAGTTACGAAACATTTACGGCGGGTGTTTTTTTGTACTAAAAGTATAATAAGCGCTGAAATCATATTGTGCATAAAATTATACATGACCTCAAATATTCATTTATGCGCTTCTTCTCTGCACCATTCCAGTTTTCTCATATCTTTCCTGTTAGAATTTAAATACCTCGGTTGACCAAGAGCTTAATACGCTAACGAATTCCGCAGCAGAGGAAAGGGAATATTAATTTTACGCGAAGGCAAGGCCTTCCTTCCAATTCTATTTTAACTCACCCCCCGGGGAATCCAATTCACGTAGTATTCTTTGCGTGAGGGACAAACTGAAAGCTCTCACTCCGCGCAGGACACCAGAAAGCGCAAAGAGGCTCCAATATGAGGCTGAATGCGAAAGCCAAAAGAGGTGGACGTTTTTGTGCTGCTATATAAATTCTTACTGGGCCATACCCTCCCACATAAATTTGTTTTTATTTTGCAAGAATCTTAATTTTCGTTGTATTTGAAGTTTCAGAGGGAGAGGATTAAACTACACACATCAGGTCTTTCAGTGCATGAGGCTCGTCTCAAAACGGATGCCATTCATCGCACAAAACATGCAAGTTGTATTAAAACGGATTCATGTCATCTGTATGGAGTGCTGAATGTACTGAACAGCTGAAGGTTGTTATTTTCGAGGATAACCGTATCAAGAGCTGGTAGTGTGCCTTCTTAGCTGCTATTAAAAGTCCTGTGTGCGAGGTCATTACTTCGTTCCATAGATAAACTTTTGGATTGAGTTTAAAACATTACTTTTTCACATGGCTGAGGCCATTATAACAGTAATATGTCTTGAACAATTTCCTCACAATATCAACCCGTGAATTCTAATTCTGTACCGAAAAATCCATTTTAATTGATTGAATCTGGTAAATTTAGTAATACCATTATCTGTTAATTTAGAAATGCTTTTTTTCGTCTCAATAAAGAAGAACATTGTCAATTTGTCACAATCAAAAAGACGCTAGGAGACTAGTTTATAGGTTCGCTCTTTGACTGGTTAGTTCAGCCTGTCTTCAATAACGGTTAAACGCCACCAGCGAAAAATGGGAAATGTAATCCCACTTTGAGCTTGCTAAATAGATGTAAAACTTGGTACCAGTGAGAGTGTAGACTGAAAAAACATTTAATATGTCATTCGACCCAGAGAAACTCTTGGCTCTTGGTATGGATTACCTTAACATTTATGCCACAGGGGGCTTCATTTTCTCACCCTCGTTGGGTGCGCCACTGGTTATATGCATGTACTTATATATATATATATATATATATATATATATATATATATATAACACACACGATGATAGCACACGAAAAACATAGAAACACAAAAATATAAAAAAACGGGACACTCACATTTAAAATAGTTGGAAGCTTTCGACTGCCTCTGCAGTCTTCGTCAGCCGGAGAGGAACTGAGTGCGGCGGGGGTGTGAAGGCAGTTGGAGGGGGGGGGGGAGGGGGGGGGGGAGAGGGTGTGAAAGCAATTGAAGGGGAGGAAGAGGGGTGAGGGATGAGATTGGGGGTGATTAATGCTGTACATTCAAGCCGGGCTTCTCGAATGCACGGAGAGGCCAAATAAAAGCATTCTCACGAGTCCTGACCTCTATTTTGCTAGCATGGTTCGGTAGGGATTCAAGTATTGAGAGGGAAAAGCAGTTATCAAAAGAGAGACCGTGGGAATGAGTTGTATAGGGATAGGAAATGATGAAAATATGGCGGATTTTGTGGAAGATCGATGATTATTCATACGGATTGCCAAGGGTGTAGTGCATTCGCCAACGTAAAATGCGGGACAAGAATTGCAGGTCAGAAGGTACACAATATTTTTGGACTGGCAAGTAGCTTGGGAGGAGGGGAAAGAAGTGATGAGGGGGTGTGGAGATGTAGGTGCGGACCGCATTAAAGGACACGTTTTACATCTGGGACGAGTGCATGGAGAGGGCCGTGGGGGAGGAGAATCAGAAGTGCGATAGAGAGGGTTCGTGGACTTGAGAATATTTTTTAAGTTCGGTGGCCGTCTGTAGGAAATGGAGGGGCAACGAGGCAGGAGAGAAGAAGTGACGTCGCTGTTTTTCAGAATGGGAAAGAGGTCCTTAAGAATGGTTTTCAGTTTGTGGGAACCGGGAAAGAAAGTGGTGCATATATTCAGTCCAGTGTCTGAAGATGGAGGTCTGTCTTTTGGAATATATTTGGAAGAGTGGGGGAGGATTTTCTTGTGGAGGAGCTTTTCAGGATATCCGCGATTGCGGAGAGCAGAATGAAGATTATTTAAGTATTTGTTGAGGGAAGAGGTGTCATTGCAAATTCTGTGTCCGCGGATGGAAAGGCAGTTAGGAATAGAGAAAAATAGAGGTCAGGACTCGTGAGAATGCTTTTATTTGGGCTCTCCGAGCATTCGAGAAGCCCGGCTTGAATGTACAGCATTAATCACCCCCAATCTCATCCCTCACCCCTCTTCCTCCCCTTCAATTGCTTTCACACCCTCTCCCCCCCCCCCCCCTCCCCCCCCTCCAACTGCCTTCACACCCCCGCCGCACTCAGTTCCTCTCCGGCTGACGAAGACTGCAGAGGCAGTCGAAAGCTTCCAACTATTTTAAATGTGAGTGTCCCGTTTTTTTATATTTTTGTGTTTCTATGTTTTTCGTGTGCTATCATCGTGTGTGTTTCATCGGCTCTTCTGAGTGCTACTTCCGTGATATATATATATAAAGTACTTTGGATTTAGAGAAAATGTGACAGAGAGCAGTTACAATATTTGAGTTCGCAATTAGATATTATACGCTCCCACAGCTTCTGCGACGGTGTAACATTATTTTAAATTGACGATATTAGTATTACATCACGGGAAATCGTGGCGATATGGCAACTTGCTTACAGGTTTTCAGTATCGAGATCATGGCCCCAATTATGGCAGTCACAAAATCTTACAGTAAAACGTCGGTAACGGGCATCGGGTTGGTGTTGTACTTATATTACTGGTCACCTATCTCGAGGGCGCGGGTTATAATCCCAGCGGTGGTGGTTTTTTTAAGGTACATCGGTCGTTAAGTGTTGTGCGAATCTCTTGGTGGCTTTCGTTAAGAGTACACTAACGCCGACACCGGGTTTTTCTCTAGCCTTCCTCCACTTCCTTACAATATCTTCCTCTGTTCAAATACTCTTCACACCGCCACCCATTACAATAACAACAAAACGTCGGTCACTACTTGCTCCGACGCCGAGTGGAGATAACGGTGTGATATGGTATTCAAACTTGCTTCCCTAAACCTTAAAAGCTATCTCGCTTAAAAGCTGCTTTTATAGCTGTCTCGGTCAACAAATTGGTTAATATAACTAACTTAAAAATAATATTTTGAATTTTAATAACGGGAAGTAAAATAATCTTTGATGTGGTGTGTTTTATTTTAAAATTGCATGAGCCATTACTGAGATAGGTACTGTGGATTCTAGAGTTCCATAGCCAAGATTCTGTCCTTAGGATGAGAGACGAAACTGACTTCACGGCAGTTTTAGCTAAAGTGGTCTAATACCAATAAAAGATATACGTATACATCTATCCAGTAACCCACCCATAATATTTTACACTAACACAACTACACACCTATGGATGAGACATCAAAGAGTGCTCTTCTTTGCGGATTTCTTGAAAAGCGGACTTATTCCAATGCAGAATTTATCTATATCCTCCTCCTGGTTCCCTCATATTTGGCAAAAATCCAGCAACCCAATGCGTGACTGTAAATATGACATCAGCACTACATTTGACCGCGTTGGGCAAGTTGGAAATGTTTCTGTCTATTGGCCAGAAGACGCAGGTATTCATGTTCCGCCAACTGTGATGATTCCCTCCTGGGAATCAAAGTGACGTATCCTAGGTATCCTAGGGGACTCATGGCCCTCAGGAGTTGGTTGAATCGGTTTGTCATGATCCCAGAGGTATATTAGCGGCTGGAGAATCCCAAATGGCAATAGTGAAACTGCACATCATGTGTTCACGATAGGAATTAAACATTCATTCAGAAGCGGATCCACTATTGACAGTGGAATGAGAGGGGTTCTGACCTTAGAGTTGAGCTGGGAAGATGGGCGTGGCTTCTTTGTGTCTCCCAAGTATCCCACCTCTTCTTGAAGAAAAATGAGAGTGAAGATCACGGAAGGGAAAATAATGCACCAAAAATCGGTTACATTTTTAAAGGAACTTATGGTAATCTAATTAATGTCAAAATGCCATAGAATATGGTAGTAAATCTAGAGTAAAGGCTTATGTTTCATGTGAGAAAAATCTATAAGTCGTCATGAGAAGTAAATCATGGCAAAATCCAGCATATTACCATAGGTAGTACTTTAAGCCGACAATAGAGACACTGAAGGAACGGACGGATTTATTTTTTCTCGCCGGGCATATTTATGAGCTATAATCATAACCAATGTTAAGCAGGTAAGATGTCATAACGGAGAGCCTTTTAGTACTACATATTCATTTCATTAAAAAAAATATCGTCAATTGAATATCTTGCTCCTTGTCTTTCTAGATCTCGCATTCTTGACTGCACCCTATGATTACTACTAACTCGGTTACTAGTACGCAACACTTAAAGTGAAACAAAAGTAATCTAGAAACACCATAGGCAATACCACCCTCAATGAAATCTTGGTTACGGTTTGCAGGTTACACGTAGGTTTAGATATAATTATCGTTCAGTAAACAAAAACAATATTGAGGCTTTCTTTGGTCTGTTTTCTTGTCATATTTCACATAAATCTCTTTTCCTCTACACAAACACGCTTTCTATACCTGTTAGTGTACCATTTACTTCCATCCCCTACGCTTTTCGAATGTTCTAATTTAGGCTTTCGCTCATGTTTACTGATTGCTCTTGTGTAAACACTTGCAAAATAATTATAAATTGTCTCCATGCCTATATTATGCTTATTTTACGTCGCTAAAATTAGTTACGCTTTTTCCTGCCTAAAATTGACTTTGAAGCTCCCCTCTAAGTCACGGGAAGCTTTTCAAATGGCCCCACGGATAAAAACCTTTGCATCATCCTCCCTTTCATCTCCTAGTTCAAACAAAGAAAAGAAGTACCAACGCAGTCGGAGTCATTAAAGAGACGAGAAAAGAGGAAAATATTTTCTCATCGGTTGTCGGGAAGGGGAGGGGGGAGACAATGAGGGAAGTGAGAACCTGCAATCCATGGAACTCTCTCCCCACCCCTCCCTTGACTCCACTCTCCCAACCCTGAAAACATCGGTCTCTTTGGTGCCTCTGCCTCCGCGCCTCTTTTTGCGAGCCTTCTTTCCTCAATTTACTTTCCCTTGGCTTCCATTTCTTCTGTACTATTTTTGCATCCAACCATTTGTGTGCAAAAGCGATCTTGCGAAGATTGGAAATTGATGCACACATGTGAGTGGATGGTGTATTCAGTGAGAATGAAAGCACATCGGATATCCTGAGTGGCGTAGGTACTAAGTACAGGGCGTGGAGTGTAAATTATTTCATTTGCCTGAGCAGAAAGATGTAGGATATTTCAAACCTACTACGTGAACGGCGTTGAAATGCACATTAATTTCCATGCGAAAAAATTCACTTGGACCTGGAATCGAACCACGAACCTTTGGCTTTCCGGTCAAAGCCAAATGTCCGTGGTTCGATTCCCGGTCTAGGTGAAATTTTTTCACATGGCAATTAATGTGCAGAGCAGAAAAATGATTACATGCAGAATTGATAAATACCTCACTAGACGATTTACGAGTTAGTTTCAGCTAGTTTTATCTGCTTATCGTTTGAGGTTAAACTTCTAATTTTTGCAGAAAAAATATTGCCTCAAGCTCCACTGACTGTTCATCAAAACTTCAGGAGATATAACCGTAGTATATGCGATCCGCACTCTCCAGGTTCTAAAACTCCAATTGGATTTTTATGAAAAAAAATATTATTCCCTTTATATTGATATATTACCCATAGAAAAATGGAAAAATAATACACAAAAGTAGAAATCAAAGGCCCATTTTAATAGAAGTACCTACATTCTCATAAAACTATATTTGAAGCGGGTAGAAAATATAAAGGTGTTTTATGCCTTGAATTCCTTGGAACAGAGGCATTTAGGGGTTAAAAACTCGGCAACAATAAATTATAAGACACTTCAAAAAGCTCTTAGTCCATTTTTTCTCGCTCCAAAGACATACAATTTATCTTGAGAGACTTCTTCATTATGGAGCGCTTCTAAGTTTTCACTGTTTTCTAAATTTTACTAAAAGTTACAAAACATGTCAGATCACTGTATAATATTTAATATATAAAAAAATTAAGAAAAACAGTAACAATTAATATAAACAAATTAGCTATTTTTCAGTAAAGAGAATAAGTTCTCAAACTTGAATAAAGTCGGCATAACATGAGAGACTTAAGTTTACTTGAAAACTTCATTTACTATATTCCGTGATAAATACGGAAATTTTTTTTACATATTTTTAAAACTGTTAATCACCAATTCATTGAGCTACCAAGTACTTGTGAACCGATTAATTTGTGGTTTCATCACAAACGATTTATTTCACTGAAGAAATTTTGATTTTAATCTGAAGCAAAAGAAGATATAATTAACATTATATGGACGGAAAATAAAACCAAAGCACGAGACAATCAGAACGTGCATGTTAATAGCAATATTAAAACTTGATAGTATGTGGCACTTTCGAAAATATTACCAATGGGGAGAAGTACGAAGTGTGTCGTTTCCACATAGAGGAAGACATATCTTCGTTAATATATATCCTTAACCTTAATTTATTTTCTTCCCTTGAACATGAAGGACGCCTTTATTCGCTTGGCCTAGCAAATCATTGAATGTACAAAGTGGATCCTTTGTAGAATGTGGGTGTAACTCCGCTTCAATATTTTAGTTCGTGGGGAGTTAGTGTGATCATGGGTCACCGACACCGTCTCATCAGGTGCAGAACACTCCCTCACAGCACCTCGGATCATTTCGGCACGAGTTTCTGCGAAGATGCGACGAGCCCGCACGAACAACGGCATCCCATTTCCAATTATCACCATCTACGCTCCGCGGCCGCTCTCACCTACCACATTCAAGCACACGTCCCGCATGAAAGCGCGTCTCCACGTGCTCATAGAGAAGAATATTTTTTTACCCTTTCAATCTCCGCCCACGAACTCCCCACGGAAAACCTCTTCTCTCACCCTATTCCCCCTGCCGGGATGAACACAGACGTACACCCTCGCCCCCCGCAGTTCCCGCCGACTCATTATCCCGGCGTCCCCCTCTCTGCATTATTTCCCGACTCATTCAATCCTCTCTCTCTTCCCTGCATTTCCCTCTTTTTATTACAAAAAAAGAAGCAAAGGGACGCCCCCCCTAAAAAATTCGTCCACATTTCTCTTCCTTCCCCTTTGGAGAACCTCAGCTTCCCCCCCCCCCCCCCCTACCTCTTGCGTCACCGACCCAGAGGACCCGTCGTCTGAATGAGGCCTTCGCATCGCCCCTTCCTATGGCGGCTCATTTCGGCCCACTTCGACCCCTCCTGCCTCAGGCCCTAGCCAAGACACGGCGGCCCCTTCCTCCTCAACCCATCTCCACATTTTCTCTCTCCTTCTCACACCCCCTTTCATACCCTCAACTCCTCTCTCTCCCGCTCGCTCTACCCCTTGTTCCGCTTCATTCCGAGGAGCACAGTTCAATTTTCTCCTCCTGCCCCCAAAGCGGCCTCGGCGAGCCTGCGCGAATGGCCATTATTTCTTTAATATCCCATTCCCACCTTGACCTTCACCTATTTATTTCTCCGTCTCGGCCGACAGCCCGATCCTTCTCTCCCTTCCTTAGTGCGCCCCCAGCCACCACTCCCTCATTCCTTCTCTCTCTGTCACAATTCCCCGTTCCCACCTTCCGTTTAGACTCCCCTTCCTCACTACTTCACAAATTGCCTCAAACCAAAGCCCACCCACCCACTCTCAAGCTGACTATAGGTCGTTTCACGCGAGATTGTTCATGTACGTACTTAAATCAAGGTACGGAAGATCTTGCTCAGCGCGAAGAAAAGACTGATTCGATTGAACTGGCTGACTTTTAACTCCAGTACTTCCTGAGCACAGGTACGAGAATGAAAATTATTTAAAATCCGATTATATATTTGTGGATGGAAACTCGCATCTCTCTTTTTTTTAATTAAGTGCCCTCTAAGCATGAAGCCCTGAAATGTGAAATCCGATAAATTCATCCGACTATCACAAAGGAGAAGGAACCTTTCAATAGACCACCCGAGAGGCTCAATAATGTTAAACATTTATCAAATGAGACATTTACCATAATCCACCACCATGTTTACCCCAGAGCATGACTGAAGATTTTATAGTAATTTGCTCTCCAAAATCATGATTATATGCGATGATGATATCTCTTTGTTAGGTTTCAAAGCGTAAATGAGACTTGAACTGGGACGTAATAAAAGCTCATTTGCTTGAGCTGAAATTGGAAGTTGAAAATGTTAATTTCAAACGTAGAGTATTTCAAACTCAGCGTGAAAGGGGGCCATCCAAAATTTGAGACATTGCGATGACTGAATATTCACCATATGAATCGGCTTCCACTCTTATTATGTGTTTCCTTGTCCGTAATCCCAGCCTCTACCACTCTATCTTCTAACCTTCCTCCTTCTTTCCTAGAACCACTGATATCTTCTTCCTGACGTCTCTCTCCCTCGGACGCCATATCTACTCCCGCGCATCTACCCTTGTCCCTTCTTACTCTCCAGCAACTCAACACGCACCCTCACCAGCCCGTTCACTCGCAGACACACACCAGATGTCTTCTTCCCTCTTCCTCTGCCAGCCCCATTAAAATTCTCTCATTCTTCGTACGAGAACCGTAGTCATTCCTTTTCCTCTTCAACGACCTTCTCCGAGGATCTCTTCCTCTCCTTCTCCCGTCCTTGAAGCACCTCACCGCTTTCCATCTCTCTCCACTTCGCACCCGTGATACAACTCAAAACTCGTACTAGGAAGGCAATAATCGTCCCTCTAATTCGTTTCATTGGTCAAAAATAGAGAACAGTTAAAGAGGTAGAATGGTTGGTGTAGCTATTATTGTACTAACCTTTAACCCCGAGGATCCGAGTTCGTCAGATATAGATATTTTTTATTAGGAAACCGGCTTCTACTTCATTGCTGTGTGGTGCAGGCTCGACGTTTTCCTCGCCCTTCCTCTTTGATTTCATTCCCATTCTTGTACCTATCCTCCTGGTCTGAAGCGCCTTTAAGTGTGGTGACAGATTCGAAACCTCAGATCAGAGAACAGTTATAGAACGAAGATCCACTAAGTTCAGTAGCCATACAGTCGCAATCGACTACAGGGAATATGATCACTAATATTGGATTTTTACCGGTTACGAAAGGTTTATATTGGCGAAAACTCTTATCCCGACCCCTTGCTTTAACAGTATGACCTTCTTAATTCCACATATTTCCAACCTCCCAAAATCTCTCCAAACTATCTGTTCATCTCCTCCCTTTACCCTACTTACAAGAAAATTCTTCCCTCTACTACATCCTTCAAACTATTCTCCCACTTTATTATCTGCTCCATTCAGTGCCTCTGCCGTATCCTACTTTCTTCGCATGGTTAGACATGTTTTCAATATACGGAGCATTCGAATGACGAAAAGGGCCTAAGACGCGATAACTTTTCTTTTGCATGAGACTGGAACAGGGAAGTATATTTTGCGGCACAAGACGTTCCCCGCTCAGATCATGACCAAGCAGACGCAAAAAGTTGGCCCCTTACCCCGGGCCGCCATCTGTTTTCGTAACCAATCTCACTGGCATTTTTTCCAGCCTGACCACGTCTAGCAACTGCCGATTGCGTCGGCAAAAATTTTTAAGGATCCGCCCCGTCGCAATTGGTCACGACATAATGCCTGGCAGGAGAATAGCGAAACGCTAGAGAGGAAGCAACTTCATTCCTGTACTTTTCGAACCGCATGAAACTGTAGGATTTCTACAGGCGTGCCGCGTTGGTTTTTGCAATTCCATTATTCGAGGACGCAGTTTTGAGATGCTTCTGATAAGCGATATATACATTTGAGATAATCATTCAGTCCAATTTTAATATCCAGGAATACCAAGATGGGAATACATGCATCCCCAAAATATTAAGGTAAAGAGAGCTAAAGGGGGACTAGAATGGATTTCAATGGTTCTGATACAATTGATAAGGATAGTCCCCTCTTCGGTGGTCATTATTGTTATTATTGCAAATGCCGACTAAGATATATTCAAATATGTTATATCTTCGCTATGAATAAACCATAGGTACTAGTACATCAATTCTCGCGTCATAACATTACCTACTAAAGGGAATCAGTTAGATTACAATGGTACGTTTAATTTCTTTAGAACATTTGACCATTAAAAGCAAATGGAATTCTTTACGTCTTACTTAGCAATTGCAAGCATTATGCAATTATCCACTAATGGATTTCATTCTCATTTACAAGGATGAAGTTACATGCTCTTTAGTAGCTCAAACGTTTATATTTTGTCCAAGGCAACGACTAAGGCCTCCTGTAAATGGGACACTGTTTAATATTCTTAAGGTGTATATTTGAATATTGATCCAAAGACTCCGAGCATTATACCATGTGACGTTTCTTAACGTATAATCTACTACAAGCAACACATGAATTAGACAGAACCCCTCATTCAGGAAGAGGAACTGAAGAACAATCAAGGGATCATTAACTTATTATGTACTTATACACCGAAATCTCAAGAACTGGTACAAGCCCATTGACACACAGGGTTCTTCCTCTGAGTAGATAGCACACCTGTAATAATTTCAACTATTTCGGTGCCCATATTAAAATAGCAATTTTTTTCCACCATCTCCATTATATTATTACTCTTTAGGTGATAGGCTTTGCTGTTTTGACCTGTATGGACGGCAGATGAAAACAATTCCAGTTTCGACGTTAATCGCACATACACCTCACTTCATACTGTGACTTTTATTTAACGATCAGCATACGGTAACAGCTGCCTAATACACTGGTTTTACAAGTGTACCTAACAGCTAACGCATGTACACTAATTTATCTGCAGCAGATTCACCGAGAGAATAGAACTTTTTGATTCGACCAAGAACCTCCAAATTGGCGTCAAAAAGCTCACATATGCTGGGGATCTTCAACTATATAATATAAAGGACATTGTGACTACCGACAAAAATATCTCTCTTCGCATGAAAGTTATAAATTGAGGGGAACCACACATTAATTCAAGATATCTGGGCAAGATCATTATTATTTCATTCCCCTTACCATACATTTGATACATTGAAAGCCAACCTTGAAGTTGTGTCATTGGGTTAATATCGCTCCCTCTACCCTGCCTGTGGTGAATATACATTATTTTATTCAGACCAATTTTTATGCTTTTCCCCTTTAAAACAGTTTTTACCTTAACTTTGATATGCTAGTTTCTCCAAAATTGCTTTGATTCGTTAAATCTCTGCCCCCCTCTGTCAATGCAGCCCTTCGATTTTTTGGCATTGAATCCATCTGAATGGTATCACTTGCATCTCCTCTCTTATGCCCGTCTGAAAGATCCCCAGCACACAGATCTTAAGGTAGAATTTTTCATCTTCTACTGGTATTGACCCAGCGTCTCTCTATCGCAAAGCAAAGCGGCTTCCTCCTCCGCGCCTCTCCTCACCCTTCACAACTCTCCGCGTTTTCCTCCATTATTATGTTCCCCTTGAGTCTCCGAAACCCTTTTCCTACTTCTCCTCCATTGACTACATTCTTTGTTCCCACCAGTTGACCTCGGCAATTTTCACGTCCATTTTCCAATTTTGTTTCTGCCGTTTATCATTAGTTTTTAGTTCCTTTCCTTTTATTCCTCACAGCCTGCTCTTTCACGCAATGAATTATTCCAGGCTTCCACATTTTCACTCTCAATATTTTCGGGCACAATTATTTTTTGGGACATTCGCAAACGTGCGCCTTTACTCTTTTACCCTTTCCATTGTTCACTGCACCATCTCTTCTTTGTTTTCTCATTGTTTCTGTTTTTTTAAAGGCATTTTGTCTTCTGGAGGTATTTGTTGAATGAGGCTGACTTTTACCATTTCCTTGAAGTCTTATATGTCACGCTATGCTCTTAGGATCCAAAGAATCGGAAATATTCTCAGAAATAACTCACTAGTTGACAATTTTTTCGTCCAAACGCATGGACATTAAAAAAATTTTCATTAAGATTATTCATTTCTCCACATAAAAATATAAACTATAACTATCAATTCTAGGTAACCCACTAGAAATATTTAAAATTTTCAACGAATGCTTTTTCGAGAATGTTTCCTTTTTTATCGTATTTATCACCGACAAGATATAATTTTTATATGAATTTCTCTAAATATCTCACCCATTAAAAACTGGTGGCATTAATTATTCCATTTTATTTACATATTATTCTGACTTGTTGTTTTTTTTTGTAACACCTTCAATAAACTGGGTTTGAAACTTTTTGAAGACCACATTTGGTTCATCTTAAATTGTAAGCCCAAATCAAGATTTGTTATCCGAATGTAAGTGCTTGAGAATTTTTTAAATTTTCCTTTTCCCCATAAATAGCCACTAACAAAAAGTGTACATAGCTCCGTATCTACGCGTGATTCTGCAATATATTTTCGGCGCCACTTGGGCTGTATCACACACAAAGGAAATAATTTAGAGAAAATCGGAAAAATGTAATCCCTCTGCTCCTCAGCCGGCATAATATCCCACTCCATACACTCCACGTTCTTGTGTCTTTCAATTTCATTTGCATTTCACTCCCTCCCCAGGTTCACATTACATCCGTATTGGTTCTCTGAACTCCTTATACGACCCTATTCCCATTCTATTCCTCCCACTCTCTTTCTTCCTCCATCCCTATCTTTCTCCCTCTTTTGGCATTTTACAAATCTACGTTTCCCTCTCGCCGTTCTAAAACATCCATCTCACCATTTCCTTGCTTCAAGACTGCTCCCCCCCTCTCCATCACCAACACACATCCCTTGCTTCCTCGTCTGCCTGAACACGTATTTTTTTATTAACGCACCTTAGGGAGTGCTGTGCGCCTCCTCCTTCCCCGCATACGCCCCAAGCCCCCACACTTTCAGTCGCCACGAAAGAGCACGCCCCTCAAATTCACCCCACTTCCCTTTCCCCACCCATCCACCCTTTCCCCACGGTCTGTATACCCTTTTCCACGCAACCGAGACCAACCCTCTCCAACTCCGTCTCGCCCTCCCTCCCTCCCACCCTATTTCTCTCCCTCCTCACCCCCTTCTCGCCCCCACGCGAATACCCTGCCCGTTCTGAATAAAGCTCCCTCCTTCCCTTCACGGCAACGTCCTTCGGAGGCCCTTCCCCCGGCACGGATCTATCCCAGCCGCCCGCCCCTTCCATTAAACTACTCCCTCCCCTTCCTCAGACTCTCCTTCAAACTCCGCCTCCTCCACCGTTCGGAGGGGTGCGCTTACTTGTCGTCACTCGCCGCGGACGGTGATGACGTCACCGTTTCGTAGCGCCGAGGAGGGCCGAAGAGTGGGAGGGGAGGAAGGGGTTGGAAGGAGTGGAGGTGCGGGGGGGGGAGGGGTTAAGGAAGGGAGGTTTCGCTATGCAGATGAGTAGGGGCGAAGGGGAGGAAGGATCTAAAATGTGCCAAGGCAGAGGAGGGCTAGCAAAGGCCGCGGGGCGATAGTGCGCGGGGGTTGTGGATGCGGGGGATGGCAGATGGGAGGTGGGGGTAGAAGGGACCTGGACGGAGGATTGGAAGGGGGGAGAGAAGGCCAGCGTGTTATGGGAGATGGAGAGGAAGGATGAGGTGGATTGAATTTACGAGCTACTGTTCGGCGGGATATTGGAAGGAAAGGGTTCGAGATGTGAGGAAGTAGTGGGGAAGCGAGTGTGACTGAGTGTGTATGTGTGTGTTTGTAGTGTGTGCATGGAAGGATTTTCCATACCCAATCGGAAGGGTGTTTCGCGGAGGGCTGGACGGAGTTTATGGAACAGGGTGCATATAAGTGGGGAGTCAGTGCCGAAAAGAGCGGGAGCAGGTAGGGGACGGGACTGAATGGTTGTTTGGGAGAGGACGTTGTTGTGAACACGCGGACATAGTTCGATCGCTTCATCGTTCATAACGGAATCCGAACGGCTCCCATTTCGGTGTCCCGACTGGAACGGAGTGGGAGGAGAGGAGAGCGCAGTTGAACGTGGATCGGTTTGAGCGCACGGACTGGTTGGGTGGGGGAGGGTGCAAAATGGAGACGGCTTTTTAATATGCATTCGTAATTTTAATTCGGCCGCGAATTCGAGGCCTTTTTTTCACAGTGCGGAAATTGAATCGCCTGTAATTGAATGGCTATGTTAACGTTTTTGTACCGGGGAACTTTGTTATTCGGTTTTAATTAAAATGCTTCCCATTAATTTTCAGGTTATCATTATCATTTCGCGGAATTCCATTAATTTAAGATAATTCCATCCGCGGACCGCGCATCGGCTTTAAAATTTTGAACCAGTGAAGTTTGGCGCTAAAGTTTTTCACTGCGACGGATTATTTTTAGCCTGGTTTGAAACGATAGGCGTGCTTGGGAGAGGCGGAGTATTACCTTACTGAATCCTAATTAAGTAGTTGCATAAGCAAGTGGATTATATAAAAACTGTCCAGTTATCCACTTCAAGGTACCGATGGATGACGCTCATGTGAATTTTAAAAAGTTTTCTAAATGTATGCCTGCATGAATTTATGGAAAAGGAAGCTACAAGCAGAGGCACATAAAAATAGCTAAGGGCTTGCAAATGGAGATTGCGAAAAGTTTGGCTTGAGTTTTTAGTTTCTTTAAGAGGAAATTGGTTCTTGTTTCTGAGATCGTTTAATCGCAATTCAACGAAGTCTCATTATATTTTTAAAAAATATTCAAATACAATCGGAGTCTTAGGACAGGTATTCGTAAATCAGTGAAAATCGATCAGCTGATCAGAGAATTTGCTATATTTCGTCATAGGTATGTACTACACAAAATATTTTTTCTTCCTCCCTCATCCACATCTACTAAGCATTTTACCTCCGATAACGGCATTTAGTACTCCATTTTCCCACTAATTATATGCTCCATCCAACATCTTTGCCTTCTTCTAACTTTTACCGGCAATCTTCTCTCCCATTATCATGCTCAACCCTTTTTCTCCTTTTACGCCCATCGTACTTTCCCCTCGACACCCACTTTTCACAAGTTTCCTTTCTCGTCATCTTTCCTTGACTCTTAGATCCATATAAATCAACAATCAATATCACTTCTCTAACCTTTTCTTAGTATTTCCTCTCAAACTTCTTCCTGTAAGTCCACTTCTGTTGGCAAACGCTCTAATCATAATTACCAATACGACCATCTCCATCCAAATAAACTCTAGTAACAAAGGTGTTTCTAAATGTTCAATCCGATACTAAACTATATGTTTATTCCCAGCGTCTTCTTTGTTTTCCCCGAGACCCTTGTAATTGATTTTGTGATCAATCTTCACTTTAATTGTAATAAGAACCCAAAAATAATTTTTGTTACATTAGTAACTCAAAACAGGAGTAATGCAAACAAAATACTGGGAATACTACGTTACGTGTCGCGTTGGTAAAAGCTATGAGCAAAGGAAAGACAATTTACCCTTGTACCAGCGGAAAATACTTAAAGATTAAGATAAAGATGGAGCAGATACGGTTATTCTGTGTAATGAAGAAGGCACGAGAGCCAGCTTCGTGAAAAATTTCTATGATAGGAAGGAGTAGCACTTCACCAGAATAAGGACGTATTTAATGTATGAAAGAGCTGCTTTAGAGTGAATCCTTTAATTAATTTGGGATAAATCCGCTCCAAGAGTACCAAATTAGAAGGGTAGGGCATAATTAATTGTGTACAGAAAATATTACCCAGATATGCAAAGTAAGATGCGTTCCTCTTGATGACCCCTGAATAGATCAACACACGCCAAATCTCTGCTCTAGAGACGATTCTTTGATTTCCGTAAACAATTCTCGGTCTCATTTCACCTCCTTCTACCCTTAAAGCCCTTCCCTTGACCTCATTTCCTCGCCCTTTTTACCCTTACTACCTCTGATGGGATGGGATATCATCGATGGGATGACGCAGCCTTGTGGGTACGATCGCGATTGTTATCGCTCTCAAGGTGCTGGTCAGAACTCGAATATTATTCCACTCCGTCACTTCTAAGTTGACCTAAGGACCACTTTGTAGATGTACTTAATTTGAAATTAAAATGTTTGCGATGGAAAAAATTTCCGATTTTCCTTTCCGAGTGGCTGTTAACGCGTTGTTCGATTAATTATGAAATCAACAAACATGGGCTAATTATTTATATTTTAATCATCCTACTGTATTATTTCACATGGTTATTTAATCAATAAAATGTTATGGGGACTGCGAATGCATTTAAATTCTAAAATGTTTTTGAAAAAACCCAGAAAATAAAATAAAATTTCTTCCCCGTTACCAACTCGCGTGTTAACTAATAGCTCGATCATTTACAAATGAAATGGCACCCTTTCTGTCTAAAGCTACACCGTAGCCAATTGAAGAATCCCCGAAAGGAAAGTTACTTACACCTTATGGTTAGCTGCTTTGAGCCAGGTAATTACTAGCGAAGAGATGAGGAGCCTGCATTTAATGATTTTGCATAATATTCCTTTCACCGCTGATATTAAGATTTTTATTTTGATGATGCTATTAGAATTACAATAATAGACTTGATGTCTCCATCCTAAAAATTTACTACCGAACACTTTAAACCTTTAGTGAGTAGAATAAACTTTGATTCACGCCAAGTAAATTCTGCCTTTAAACCAAAAGACATGATATTTAGTTCCATCTTATCTGAAGATTCCATTGATTGACATTAATTACTTTTATCGAAATACTTTGCAAAGTAATACCTTTTGAACGAGTTTTCAAAGTGGTGTGGCATTTTAAGTATCGTGGAATAGCATTGTCAATTAATAATCACGTAAAAAAATGTTTGCTACAGTTTCTGGTGAAAGAAAAAGTCTCCCCATGGTTACCATCCAATATTCAGTGCTGTAGCTATGTTGTATTCAGGGTATTAGGCAGCTAACGTAAATTTCCGCCGTGAGCCTCAATGCTGGCGCTTTGACGCAGCCACAATACCACTGGCTGTCAGACCGCTTTATGGCATGAGCCATTTAGAGCCTAATTAGACGGTAAATGGGGTAGTACTTCTTAGTAAACGACCGTCGTCAGTATCTGCGCACCTCTTCGCAGTGACAATATCATCTGAACTATCCCTTTTATGGGTGAAGAGATTTTACTCAATGGCAATCGTATTTCCACATATACGCATCGTGTTTAGAGGCGGAAGCTAGACGCTGTTAATACTTTGGCTTCCACGTTTGTTTTGGGACTTTGACCCGCCGAAAATATATTCGCAACGGTTAGGATATTTAGGATTAATTTTGGAAGACGTCAAAATTATTTGGAATTATACGGAATTTAGAAGATATTGTAAATTATTTCTTCTCATTTTACCGACGCCAATTGAAAGTTTATGATATGAAGTGGAGCAGTAATTTTTTGTAGCTACATCACGCCTTCAGGAGCCTTATATTCTCTATTCCAAGGGTAGAGTATTTAAATGAAAGATTCTTCCGACAACCGACACAACAAGCAAATGAAAACATTGTGATACTCCGATACTAATTCCCTGATGAGACTGCATTAAATTGCTAAACAATTTTCATTTAATCTTCTTTCCTATAATCTCAAAATTAGAAATTATCTCACGCCACCTTACATCAGCACGCTCTTGCCCTTCAATACCATACCTGCTTCCCATCATTCTCCGTATAACCTAGACTTCACGATTTTTCATTTTTTCAGAGTAATTAAGTATATAGTGCCAATTTTAGCGATCAATGGAAATTCTAGCAAAATAAATCATCAATAAAAGCTCGGAAAATTACTAAAAATTATAGCGTATTTATTTAGTAGAACAGGAAGATGAGGGTTTCCATGATCTTAAATATTACAGGAGCGTTGCTAATTCCTACTCTGCAATTCTAACATTATTACATTAATTTCTGGCTTAAATAATTTAATATTTTCTCTAACTATATAATATTTATCAATAGAGAGGGTGAAAGAGCTGAATAAGTATATCCAATGAAACAATGAATAAATTTTAAAATTCCATTAATTATGCATGCTAAATACTTGTGAAGGTTCATTACAATAATCTCAGGTCCAAAACCTAATATAAATTAAACAACTGTTACTCTCAGGGCATTCAGTTATCGTGCAAGTTCAGTTAACTTGGAAGAGTTACTAGAATCAGCAAGATTATCAATTCAGACAGAAAGATTTAGAGACAAATAATTATGTATATTTGATTCCCAAACAATTAATGGATAATATTTTAGTGTGAACTACTAGTACTATGAAACGTTGGTGGATTAGAGACAAGAATCATGGATAATTTTCAGAAAAATTGGGAAAAGCACTGGACTTAAGTTTCAAACGAATTTCTGGGCATTAATATTAAAAATACACAAATCAAAATTATTATTCATATTCTAACAGCAGTGAACCATTCAAGCATTTTAAGATTATGAGCCGAATAATATTAAACATAATATGGCCACAAAATCTTCAGTGATATCAAGTGATGGATGACCTACCTCAAAAAACGGGTAATGAGTACTTGAAGAACCTTTCAAAGAAAGATAAATAAAATCAAAATATATTTTTGTGCATCAGCTCCCCTCATAATCTCATTATTGTTTCCTCAATTACTCATTATTATTTCCACGATTGCAGTTTTCAAACCCAATACCTTCCACTACCTACCAATCTACTTTTTCTCCCTCCTTTGAACCTTTATCTACATCCACATCGTACCCTTACCTCCAGCTGCCTAAGCCAGACAGTTTCTGCAAAAATTTTAAGAAAATACTTCGGATCTCAATTGCTTCAAAGATTAAAAATGCACGGCTTGAATTTGTGTGCATTTTAGAAGTAGCAAGGTCTACGCTAATGTTCCATTAACATATATAATGAACAGACCTCGGTGTATGCGAGCAAACATTACATATTTGAGTGGAGTAAAACCATCCAAGATATTATACTATGTTCCAATTCCAGGATATGTATTTTCATCCACGTATCTCCAATCACTAAATGAAATTTGAAATGAAGAACGCTAGTGACTTCGACAGATCCCTTTTTTTCCATACCTTCGGCAAAAATTCAACACTTAAAGAGTATTTTCTGGGGCAAAAAAAAGCTGCTAATTCTTTCTCTAACTCTAAATAAACTACTAGCTATTTGAAAAGCCATTCGTTCACTTAAATGACAGCAGGGAAGACGAACATAGTAATTGGCGATAATTTTGCGCTTACAGTTTCACAGGCCCTTAAACGGCAGTTCTGTCTTTTTTCTTCCAGCAATGAAAGCCTTCATAAAAATAAGATATTTAAAATGCAATTGGGAGTCAAAATTCCGCCGCGGGAATTCCCGAGTAAAAGTACTACTTAGAATTAAAGATAGAGGTCCAGCAGAGGATTTCGTCACATTTCTCAGTTTTTATCATGAAGACGCTTTATTCGAGTATATATTGAATAATTCATCACTCTCAGCTTCTCATACTCAGTACGAATCATCTGCCAGCCCCTCAAGCTTTCTGCATTTCACGCGAGCCTATTTCCTTCTCTCGGGCCACTACGAACTCCCTGGGCATTAAGCGGCTCAAAAGGTCTCCTCTCCAAATAATCCTTCCTTACAACCACCACCGTACACTACCGGTCCAGCGCCCCACATCCCATCGTTATATGCCTCTAGAAGGTAGGACCTCTTTCAGACTCCCACGCTTTCTCATCCTCCACGATTCCCTGCCACAACCTGCCTCATCTCCTTCTCGTCTTTCCTCTCTCTCTCTCTCTTTATCGCAATTTTCCCTCGTCCCCCATTCCAGTAATTCATTCTTTGTAGAATCATTAACAACAGCAAGAAAATCTGGTGTCACAAAAACATAATCTGTTTTACAATCGTTTTACCGTGCTTTGGGCTGGCACGATGAGCTAAATGTTTAATAAGATTAATGATTTAAGGTTTCCCCGGTGAATGATGAAATTTTCTCGGGTTTCGCACCGGGTGATACTGATTCCATGTAATAATTTTGTATTCCATATAACTGATCAGACTGAAAGAGCATTGTGATAATTTTGGCACTAACGTTTCTATGGCCGAGTCCGTCATCGTCATCATGTCTTTCAATCAATCTCAGTACCTAATCTAGACATTAGCGCCAATTAACGATATCATTTGAATAAACCTAACTAAACTCGGTACTGAGCTTAAAGCCACCGAGTGCGTCCACCGGGTTGCGGATGGTGGGTCAACCTCTAGATATAGAGGTAAGCTGCGAGATAAGCGAGTTAACTCGTCGAATAAGCAGTCGTGGACAAAATGCGACGGCACTCCGAGGTGGTATTGGTCTATCATTGGGTAAGATAGGTCTATAAATGATACAGAAACCTGTGGTGATGCCGTGACTTTAGCGACGGGAGGCCGCCAACAATTATGCTTCCAAGCACCCGGAGGAGAGGGCAGCAGCTCTTCTTCACATGAGTGAAGGTGGAGACCACAGTGGTCGGTACAGCGACACTCATTTCACTACAGGCGTGGTAACATTTACTTTAAAGGCTGTAGTACTGCGATATGGAAGGCAAGGGGAAACCACCACATTATTATCCCGAGGAGTCGCAGCTACTCCACTCTTTTCTTTCTTATCAAGACGTGATGGCACCCTCTCAAGTAAAATATTTCGGAGTTAAAATAGTCCCCCATTCGGATCTCCGGGCGGGGCTACCTGAGAGAGTACATCAGTCTAGTGTGATAGTCATTTTAGGGTAGGAACGTGTGATCACTTCGGACCTGCGGAAGACTGGAGAACCTGAAGGTGGAAATGCGGAGAATGGACCTCGATGTATTAGGAATAAGTGAAATGAGATGGCCCGAAGAAGGAGACTTTTGGAGTGGAAGTTATAGAATTATTCACACCGGATCACTGAATGGTAACGCTGAAGTAGGCATAATGCTCAGAAAGAGTGCAGGACTGCGTGTGAAAAGCTTCCTGCAGTAGAATGAAAGGATTATAATGGTTAAAATTGAAACTAAGCCTACAGATACCATTGTGGTGCAAGTTTACGTGCCTACGTCGGACTACGAAATTGAAGAAGTGGAAGACATCTACGAAGATATCACTGAAGTAATAAAAAGGTAAGAGGAGAAGAAAACCTAATTATCTTAGGAGACTGGAACGCTGTCGTTGGAGAAGGTCAAGATGGTAGAATGACAGGAAAATATGGATTGGGAAACCGAAACGTAAGAGGAGAAAGACTCCTGGAGTTCTGCACACAACATAAGTTAGTGGTTACTAACACATTGTTTAAAAATCACAACCGAAGAAGATACACGTGGAAGATGCCAGGAGACAGAGGAAGATTTCAAAGAGACAACATTTTAGTGAAGCAGGGGTTCAGGAATCAGGTAAAGGACTGTAAAAGCTACCCGGGTGCAGACATCGACAGTGACCATAATTTAGTGATGAGGAAATGCCATCTAAAATTCAAGAGATTGAAGAAAACTGTAAAGAACATTTGGCAAGTACAAAAACTAAAGGAGACTCAACATCAGCTGAAATTTCAGAAAGCAGTAGAAAACAACACAGGAGAGAACCTGACTGAGAAACCAGTAGATGAGCGTTGGGAAAACATCAAATGTGGACTACAAGAAGCCGAAAAAGAAGTTGGAGTGGAAGTTATAGAATTATTCACACCGGATCACTGAATGGTAACACTGGAGTAGGCATAATGTTCAGGAAGAGTGCAGGACTGCGCGTGAAGAGCTTCCTGCAGTACAGTGAGAAGATTATAATGGTGAAGATTTAGACCAAGCCTACAGATACCGTTGTGGTACAAGTTTACTTGCCTACGTCGGGCTACGAAGATGAAGATGTGGTAGACGTCTATGAGGATATCACAGAAGTAATAAAGCATGTAAAAGGAGAAGAAAACTTAATTATTTTACGAGATTGGAACGCTGTCATTGGCGAAGGAAAAGATGGAAGAATAACAGGAAAATATGGCTTGGGTAATCTAAATAAGAGAGGAGAAAGACTTATAGAAATCTGCACACAACACAAGTTGGTGGTGGAAAACACGTTGTTTAAAAACCACCAACGGAAAAGATATACCTGGAAAATACCCGGAGACAGAAGAAGATTTGAAATTGATTACATTTTAGTGAAGCAGAGGTTCAGAGACCAGGTGAAGGACTGCAAAAGCTACCCGGGTGTAGACATCGGCAGTAACCACAACGTATTGATGATGAAATGCCACTTAAAACTCAAGAAATGGAAGAAATCAATGAAGAACATATGGCAAGTAGAGGAACTAAAGGAACCTCAACAACGACTGAACTTTCAGAAGGCAGTGGAAAACAAAATACAAGAGAATTTGACTGTGAAATCAGTAGAAAAGAGATGGGATAAAATCAAAATCGGGCTACAGGAAGCAGCAAAAGAAGTTCTGGGGAGAAGAAAAGTTGTCAAGAAGAAGCCATGGACTACAGAAGAAGTCTTAGAATTGATTGAAGAGAGAAGAAAATATAAAAATGTGGAAACTGAAGAAGGGCAACTTTGCTACAAAAGAATCAGGAATGAAATAAACCGTACAGCGAGTAAAGCAAGGGAAAAGTGGATGAAGGATCTATGCGAAGACGTACAAAGTAACCTCGCAAAAGGAAATGTGGAAGTTGCCTACAGGATGGTGAGAAATCACTTCAAGGAACGAGATGCAAGATGTAACAGCATCAGGGACAAGAATAGAGAACTCTTAATTGAACATGAGGATAAAGTGAAGAGATGGAAGGAATACTTGGAAGAGTTGTAAAATGGAAGCTATCTGAGAGCGGAAGTAATCGAAGAGGAAAATGAAGTCGATAAGGATGAATTGGGAGCCCCAATCTTAAGATCAGAATTTGACGCAGCTATAAGAGATCTGAAGATAAATAAGGCTTCGGGAACAGATGATATTCCTGCCGAACTAATTAAAAATGCCGGAGAGAAGACATTTAATCAGCTGTACACAACCATATGCGACATGTACTCCACAGGAGAGATACCCACGGACTTTGAGAAGAGCATCATCATCCCAATTGCCAAAAAGAAGAGGGCTGAAAACAGTGAACATTTTAGGACCATAAGCCTGACGACACATGCCTCGACGATATTGACGAGAATCATCTACAGAAGAATAGAGCGAAAGGCTGAGGAGTTCCTGGATGAGGACCAATTCAGGTTCAGAAGAAACAAGGGCACAAGGGAAGCGATTTTGGCCCTCAAGCTACTTATAGAGAAGAGAATAGAGAAGAATCTACCGACGTTTGTTGCATTTGTAGATTTGGAGAAGGCATTTGACAACGTGGATTGGAGCATGATGCTAAAGTTTCTGCAAGAATTTGGAGTATCATACAATGACCGAAGAGTTATTCACAGCTTGTATAAAAACCAGGTGGCCATAATCAAATCTGGACCCAGCATTACAGAAGCAAGCATAAAGAACGGAGTGAGGCAAGGATGTTCACTGTTTCCCGTATTATTCATTATTTATATCGAGAAAGCCATCCAAGAAGTTAAAGAAAAGTCTCCGGGAGTGAATATCCACGGGGAGAAAATCATCATGCTACAATTCGCCGATGACATAGCAGTCGTGGCAGAAACAGAAGGAGATTTAAAGAAGACACTAGGAAATATGGAAAGAACAATGACCAGATATTATCTGAAGATCAATAAAAACAAAACTAAGGTATTGGTATGCAGTAGGAGAAAGGAATCAAGGACCAATGTTAAACTAGGAAAACAAAAAATCGAGGAGGTGAAAGAGTTACCAGGGAAGCCGAGTAACCAGCGATGGACGAAGGAAAAGAGAAATTGCCAGTAGAATTGCCCAAGAAAAATGGCATTTCACCAGAAGAAGATTCTGCTTACAGCAGCAAATACAAGCATGGAAGTGAGGAAACAATTCATTAGAACATACATCTGGAGCATTCTACAATATGGCAGTGAAGCATGGACAATAACAGAAGCAGAGAAGTAAAGGCTGGAAACATTTTAAATGTGGTGCTACCGAAGAATGATGAAGAAAAATGGGATAGATCGAGTGACAAACGAAGAAGTCTTAAGAAGAGTGGGAGAGAAGAGATGTTTACTGAAAAGAAGACGGTACAACTTAATAGGCCACATCTTAAGACACAGTGGCCTGATGAAGACAATCCTCGATGGAAAAGTGAACGGGAAGAATGGAAAAGTCAGGCCTCGTATGAGGTGTATGTAGCAAGTTGTGAAGGATGTAAAAGAGAGGAGCTATGTCAATATGAAGAGGTTGGCCGACAGAAGAATCGAGTAGAGGGCTGCGTCCAACCAATCCTAGGATTGTTGATCGGTGATGATGAAACCTAAATTGCTTTCATGCAATAGTGTCATTGTATTTACATGTCAGTAGTGCATGTATGATGATTTTCACCCCCTACCACACACCCTCGTGGTGGCTCGAGGGTGTATTACGTAGAGGAGAAGTGTGAATCCGTGACTAATAATGGTCAATTTTTCTGAAACACTTGTATACACTGACATTGATACATGATTCGCCCTTCAAGATACGCATAAAATTTCCATCCGCCCCATAGTCTATTTCTGCAAAAATTATCAAATAGCAGTGTAATCGGTTATATGGACTGAAAAATAAATACATTAAAAAGCAGTACATTTTCATATGCTCTAGCGATGTTTAGTAATCACTGTCTTGCTAAACTATGAGAAATTGTGACGCTTTGCTCCGCGATCGTGTCAACGCTCTTCACATTCTCAGAAACTACATTCTAAAGGCCCCGTGACAAATTTTAACCATCCTCTCAAAGACGGCAATAGCTAAATAGCTATTGTCAACCCACCACTAAGTTACAGAAGACTATCACCACCCCTGCACTATCATGGAATCGCACCATCTTATTTCTATCTCGTTGTGATTTCAGTCACCAGAGGAGGGCCAACCGAATTCCACGGGAAAGGTGAAATCGTCGAATTTTATTTTTTTTTTCATTTCCTTCTCCAGGCGCTTCCAGGGCCTCTCATTTGTTTCCAAATCCCCCGCTATTTCTGTGCCGCCGCCACTTGCGCTGATTTCAGAGTCCTTTCACCGACGCCTCTCCGAGTCCCGATATGAGCAACGAGAGAGGACGGAAGGGGTAGGACGGCTGAATTTTTATTTTTCGGTCCCGTTTCCCTTGAATGTTTTGAAAAATCAACAGGTCCCCACCTCCTCATGTTTTTTCCCTTCACCGAAGACTATTATTGCATTTTTAAGTCCTGCATCGCAACGTTTACTTTTAAACTGCGCTGAAACGTGAGAACGTTGGCAGAAAGTCAACAAAAGCGGCTAGATGAGCCGTACACTGTAAAAACATAGTATCAAACTATTCACCAACATTTGAAAATTTTAGCAAACTATTTTCTTCCCAAAAGTTAGCCGAAACGAAAGTAAATGAAATCTTACCCCCCTAGGGACTTGTAACAATAGAGTAAACTCAAATAATTATGAACAGATTATTTTCACCGCGACACTCATTTGAGTAAGCCCCCCCTGCAAACCAACGACAAATTTTGGGAAATCTTGGGAAAAATTAAGTATCTGTGCAGTCATTCTAAAATGTATTTCTAATATAAATTTCCCGCCCACTTATATGCGTAGAACAATTCAGCCGGAAAATGTTTAACCATATCGGTTGCTGTAACGCATTTAAGGAGAAAATTATCTCCTATGTAATTCTAGAGAAATTATACTTAAAATACAGCAGGTATAAAAAGTAATTGAATTAAATAAAACACTCGTGAAAGTGTAAATTGTACTGAATTATAGTTCAATTCCTATTTTACAGGATGCATGATGATAATTTGTGAATTAATGTATAGTTACGGGCCGAGAGATATTATTTATTAATTTACATAAAAATCTCTCCATCTCCGCGGTGGAGGAAAAAACTTTAAAGGAATTAATTACTACTAATTAACGATTTATGGCTTCTCGCAATTTTTAAATTTTCTTTTTATCAATTTTTTTCTTTCTATCAAAAATTCGGGCTTTCTGGCCTTCAAAACGACTCCCTCGAGGCGTACTTCTCTTCTCTTCGACTTTTACCTTCTACGAATGGGACATAAAACAGAGGCTCTGTTGAATGCATTACATACAGATGTGACAAAAGCATGTATAGGTTAAAAAAAAGTAATGAATTGCTGGCCTAGCGCAACACTCCTAGTAATTTCTGACTTTCATTTCGTTATATCACTTTTTTTCGAAAGGTAAGAATATCAACATCTGCGGGAAGAGTGCTACATTAAAATCTTGCGCGAAAAATCACTTACTATGCTTGTTAGGTCGGTGCACTCAAAAGTTATGAATATAAGAATGTAGAAATTGCAAACACTGTTAAAGGATATTGGTATCCCTTTTCATGCAAAATGTCTCATAATTTTCTACGCTGACGATGCAAATTTGCATTCTATAATTTTTAATTAACAGAAGATATCGGACTGCTATTTTTTTGTTGAGTCTGAATGCCTAGACATAATACTAACTCAGTAACTTCATATCTTGTATTCTGATAATTATTCTCCACACTAGCATCATAATTATTTCCTTTCACATTTTTCTCAAAGGATAGGAATGGAAGGAAAGAACCGTAATGGAAGGCTTCTGAAGATATATATGGAGCAAGTTGTGAAAGATGTAAAACAGAAGTATTATATAGATATGAAGATATTTGCTGACAAAATAACCGAGTACCTACAGAGGGGCGTTACACCGCTCTCCTTTCAGCACAATTTCCATCGTTCTATCAGTCGTCCACCTTATCCGCAACTATCTATTATATTATATTTATATGCCAGCTTAACCACTTAGGTATTCATTTTCTTGCCTAGGTTCTCCATTATTCACCTCTCTAAAATATCCAGCTTACTGTCTTCTTTTCCTCATCGGATCCATGAAACACCGTCCTAGACTACTTTTTTTTCTTTCTTATTAGCTACGGCGTGGTTATCAACCGCCATCCTTCTCGAATCTCAACTTTGGTAACAAAACTTCATTATTTATTTCTTCGCAACTACGCCCACTTTCGATAAACATTTTATCCAGGTAAGTTAAGTTACCAATCTGATCTATTTGACATTGTCTAACAAGAATGTTAAAACATATTGACTCATAATGGCTAGATCGAAAGTTACGTTTCCCCCGAATGTAATTTCATATTGTGCACAATGTGGTAAAGACAAGACGGCGTGAATAATATGCATAAACTTTTATGAGACTGAATACCCTTGAAAAACTTGGAAGAGCCTAGTAAAATCTCAAGACGTCATAAGGGACGGGTAATGGACTAAATTGTTCACAACATTCATGAAATTACGTTTTATACTGTGTTTACGTAGGAAGTAGAGACATAAATCACTTCCATTGTGAATATCTGCCAATTGTACACGCAAAACTTAGAGCTTTTTTTGGCGATGAGCAATGGTAATGACAAGTTTGCGATAAATGTACCGATACATGTGCCGATAAATGTACGATGGAATTACATTTCAGTCCGGAAAAAAGCATGAGAAAAACACACATTAGCTATTTGTTTGAATTTCTACAAAATAATTTTTCATCGCTTTACTCCACTTCTACAATGCTGGGGTGTCGATTGTACCATGAAGACAACATCTCTAGCGGAAAAAGGGGCGTAAAACTCACCGTTGAGCGACACACAAAGGGTCCATATTCCTCCATGCATCGGCACCAGGTAGATGTACGTGACCGAATCCCTCCGCTGCCTCTGGACATAGGACCCATGGGTCCTCCTCTTGACCCTCTTCGATACGGCTGCGCCCTCCAAGAGCGCCGTCCACTCCGACGTCACGGACACCGGCGAAGTCAGGTCGTCGACAGCGTCCAGCGGCGTGTGCGACAGCCAGCCGGCCTCCGTCATGACCTCGCTCGCCGGCGACGAGGCGACCACCTTAGGCGCGACCGTTGGCGGAGGCGGCGGGGGAGTGGGCGGGGAGGTGGAGGTCGTCGGGGTCGTAGACGTGGCCTCCGGGACGACGGAAGGCGGGGTCCTTTGGAGCGGCAGGGCCTGCGGGGAATTCACGCCGGGAATCACGGGAGGCCCACGGGCAATGGTCACTCTGACGGCCGCCCCGCCGAAGAGCCAGGACAAGGTGTGGCGGACGGCACCGGGGGGTAGCGGCGGGGGTGGTGTGGAGGTGGACGTGGGGGAGAGCGATGAGGAAGGCGATGACTGCGTTGAGGAGGCAGAGGAAGCGGTTGTGGTGGTGGTGGTGGTGGCATCCCTGGCGACGACCACGAGGCTGCCCTCCGCGGCGCCGCCGGACCCGGAGGCGTTGTTGTACCTCTTGGCGACAGCCTTCACGGCCTCCGGGTCGAATCTGATCTCCTCCCAGCGGTCCGTCATGATGGCTGCGGCCAGGAGGGCGGTGGCGGCCGACGTGAGCGCCAGAGTCCCCAGGAGGAACACGGCGCTGGGTTGCATCCCGCTCCCCCTCGCCCCATTGCGCCCCACGCAGCAACAGCAGCAGCAGCAGCACCATGGCGAGTGGACGTGGCCACGGCGCTGCGGCGGCGCCGCCCCGCGCCCAGCCATCGGCGCCCGCGGGCCGTCTCTCACGCGGGGGACAGTCAGCCTCGGTGCGGTGGGGGGCTCTCAAGCCGCGGTCATCAGAAGGGAGGACAATGTGGCGGAACGGGTCGGCCTTAGGCCGAGGCACCGGCAGGGGAACTCCAACCCCGGCCCTCTGAACTGAAACCGACTCTCCTCTTCCAACCAGAAGCGCGGAAGTCGCGAGAGGGGGATGATTGCTTCCGATATGAAAGGGGGTACGGAAGATTCACGCCGTGATTTTTCTGGAAGGTTTGGTTTGGTCGATGGTTTTATGTGGCGAGAGGTCTTGAGGAATAGAGACGGTCGGCCCGTGCTATTTCTCCAACAGGTATGTATCACTCGACTGTATCGGTTGGAAGAGGGTAGAAAAATCCCATGACGATGCGACGACTTAATCTTTGCCCTTCCCTTAGCGTGCTCTCTGCAAGTGATGTCCTCCTCGTCCGGCCACCGGTGTAGGAGTCTCGCCTTTCTCGTCCCTTCCCGCGGAAGTGTAGGAGGAGGAGGAGGCGGTAAAGGAGGAGGAACGGTGGTGGAGTTTGCTGTATCTGCGCATCCGAGGGGGATGGGCAGAAGATTCGTCGGGGGATGGTAGTCGCGGGAGAGAGAGAAGAGGTAGGGAGAGAAGGTAGGTGGCGGGTTACGAGGGAACCCCCGTGGCGCGCGAACGTGTTCGTATGTTCGGCGTCCGTATGAAGCGTGGGGAAGGATGAGATTAAGTTGGAAGGGAGACTGTGTGTGTGTGGAAGGGGTTCAGAGGAAGGGTTGTCGGGGAAGGGTCCAGCTGGAGGGGGATGTATCTCTCGTGGAACACCTTCCTTCCCCTCCCTCTGCGAGCCGCGTGAGAGTGCGGCACAACCTTTTCCCCCTTCCCTCTTACTCCTCCCCCAGCCCGCTCTCTCTGGAGCCCCACTCCCCCGTCCCTCCTTCCTCCGCGCTACTGGAGGCCACCGCCGACGGACGTACTTCCGCACACCCCACTCTTTCTCCCCACCTATTGAGGCGCTGACGCCTGAGAGTAGTAGTCATGGCAACCAGCTCCTCCTCCACTAGATCTCTCTCGCCACCTCCTCTCCTTCACCCTCAAGTAGCTGTCCCTCTCCTTCCCATTGGCCAAGGATATGTTTATTTTTTCAAAAAATTATAAAAAAGTATAATTATCTAATGAAATTATTGTGAGAGGGTTACTGATATCAGTTTACCTTCACTGATTTTAACGTAAACGAGCGATTGGTGAATATTTTTTGAGGATTTTTTTCGTAGGATTTATATACCGGGCAACAATAAGAGTATAAAAATTGTTGGGTGAAATTCAGCGTAGGAAAAGAAACATATACGCCGTAATCCCGTGGGAGTAATGCGTCCTACTGTTGGTCTGAGTAGTACCAGCCTCTAGGAGGAAGAAGCAGTTGAATAAACAGTTTTATTAAATATGAGTGATTATTCAGACGCAAAGTAATATCCGTCATCAAGCAATGCAAGGACGATAAGTATAGAAATAATTCGTTCCAAGAGTGTAAGTTATTCAAGGAATGAATCAGAACTTCTGAGAGTGTAATTCCAACGATTTCTTTCAATTTAAATATAGGTTATCGGCTATTGAGCTCACGGTCAACGACCCAATATCAAAACAAAAGGATTCGTAGATAAAATTAATAAAACACAGCTCAGCGATGACATATTTTACGAGGAATGAAATCCGATCAAATAAGGTTAGAATCGGACCTTGAACGGTTAAGCAAACAGCTTCCTTCCTGACTACCCCTAACGGATTCCAGCAGCGCCCAATTCAAAGCTTCCTCTCCTCCCTACTCCGAGCACGAAAGGAGTCGCTTCCGGCAGATGATCCTCTCCGAATATCCCAGTTTCCTCCTTTACTCGATAAAAAATTCAACGTCCCGTCACGAAGCAACACCCTCAGATTTGCCTCTAAAGAACCCTTCCTCAACACTTCTCATCCCTTCTCCGTTCCTTGACTTCTCCATGCCTGACAGACACTCAAGAATACAATGCAGAGGAATAGTTATATCGGAAGGTTTTGTTTCCCTTCCTGAACTCAATATATTTCCATCTTCTCGGTAGAATTGGCCCTAGATTGAGCGCCAAATGCTAATGCATTCATAATTTAGAAGACTAGGACAATTGAATTGTGCTCGACTATTTCTCTGTCGGTAGCTTTTTGAGGCAAGCGTGAATGGCTCAAGGTCTCCCTTTCAGGAGGGGAAAATCTGAAATTTTTTCTCCCTTCCTTACAACAGCAGCAAATCACATAAGAATGAAGGGAGAAAGTTAGGGGATAATGGCTCGTTATATTGCGTATTTATTCCCATTAATGGCACGCGACGGTACAAAATTTCCGTACCCGTGAGAGAATCAACTGAATAGGGTAAATGAATGAGGAATAAGGGTTTGCGAGGACAATAAAGAATTGAGAAGTAGTCGGAGAATAGAAAATGAGAATATATATCCTATTGTGACTGTGCCGCGCTAAGAGAAATTAGATGAAGGCATGAACGTGTCCGGTTAGATAGCGTGAACGTAATTCCTTCGCCCGGCGATGGAAAACTCTTCTCCCCGCCTGCGGGAAGTCTCCCTTCGGGCGCATCGGGGCTGGCCTACACCGGCGCCCTTCTGGCCCAAGACTGACCACGTGGCCTCGATTCTCTCTCTGTCTCTCTCTCTCCGTCTGGCCTCTGTGTTCCCCTCTCGTTTCCCTCTTTCCCTCGGGCCGATATCCTTTTCTCTCTCTTAGTATATCAAACGGACAATCTCTCCCTTTCACCCTCCTCGAGCACGTGACCTTCCCTCTCTCTATCCGGCCCAGGCGCTGACCTCGCTCATTCTCTTCACGAATCCCTATACCCCCTTTCACCTTCCCCCCTCGCTTCCTCCTTCTACCCCTCCTTACCTCTCCCACCTTCACCCCCTCTCCCCTTTCTTTTCTTTCCTCTCTCCGCCCCCGTTTTCTCTTTCCCGAACACCCCCCACCCGCCCTTCTCAGCGGGAACTCATTATTCAACCCGCTCCGCCTCACACACCACACTTGCGGACGGCGCTCGTGGGGGCTACCCTCCTTTCCCCCTGTCCGTTATCAATATTTCTGTGGAAACAACATAAACGGCGTGGGTTGTTTCGACAAGGTTGACAAGGAGTTTTTATTCTTGACCATGGAGAAAAGGCTTTTCAGATTTTTCAGTCGTCCTCACACGGTTAATAAAATCGGGGGAAAAGTGCAAGGAAAGGGAAGGCGAGAAGTTTAAGTCACTTTGGCTGTAGTATATTTTCCTACGGGTCTTTTGCCAGGGACCGAGTGTCTTTTGCGAGAAGCACTCGCCTCGGCTTAGCTTGGTAGAAGTTTCTTATTTTTCAACTAAGTTCTCACTTTCCCCGTCTTGATGATAAGTTAATGTTCCTTGATAATTATTGTCACGTAAAAGCCCGTAGAAATGGGCTGGTTTCTACTTCGTTCTGGATTTGACTAGCCAGCGTGAGAAAAAATGGGAAGGGACGGACAACAGTTGTCTTCCTCGATTGTCTCTCCGGAGAACTGCCTCTCGAGCACACTCGCTCCCGGCTCTGAAAACTTCACAGAACTCACCGCACGGAAGTAAATTCGTAAGTCGTTCTTCCCCTTCACTTTTTCTCAATCCACCTTGTGCCTAGTACCATACTCCTAAATATACCTCGGCGAATCGAATTGAAGTCTCCTTATCCCATTAACCTTCCATTTCCCTCCATCGTCTGAAGCGGCTCGGCGACGAGGAAGATATAATGCAGTCTGAAATCTTCCGTTCTGAAATCTCCTCTTCTCTCCACCGGCCTTAAATTCCTCCCGGAATGCTAATTTCTCTCACTGGCGCCAAATGTTATTTCCACTTCTCCCCACCCCCGGATGCGAAAGCCGAACTGAAAAATTAGGAAGAGGTGGGAGATGTTGATAATCCAAGAAATTTCACCCAGGGAGGGAGATCCACTGCTTTCCTTGCGACGACGAAAACGCACGTGGTCCGCGAGGAGTCCAAGCGGAAGTCTCAGGGGGGGGGGGGAAGGACACACACTTACACACGCACACCAACCCCCTATCCGAAACTGACGGGATCCACGAGGAAGAAGGGCGACAGCGACGTCCGAGTCCCTCCCACCCTTCCCGATCACCTCTCGCAACCCTCACGGGCGGAGGAGCAGGGCAAACGACGGCGAGAGGGCGATCCGAAGGGAGTCTCCGCCACTACACGTTTCACGCACGCCACCCGTCGGAGACTGGCGCGCCCAACTACCGCTCTTCCTCCCCGCGTCCCCCCCCCCCACCCCCTCCTACCTGCCCCTCCTCCGTACTCTCCCCCTCTCTCACTCCTCAGTTTTCGCCCTCTTCCCACACCCCTCTCTCGCAACCCCACTCCACCTCTTTCAAACAATCGCACACACACACACACCATAAAGGGCCCACCTTTGCAACACCCTCAAACCCTTAATACTCCCCCTCTCCAATCCAAAGATCCTTCCCGCACTCGTCCATCCCCCCCCCCCACTACCTTCGCATTGAACTCTACAAAATCCTCCCTCTAAACCCTGATTTCCGCACACAACCAACCCCTTCCACGAAATCCCTCTCTCCACAACGGTCTCTCCCTTCCCCCTCCCCCCGTCCACCCTTTCCACCTCTCACTCCACTTTCTTCCCAGCTCCCACTCCTTTATATTCCCCTCCCTATCGTCCCATGCTAAAAGCCTCCTCCCTCCCTCTCCGACACCGCTCCGCACGAAAAGTTGCGGGGAAGCCCGCGGTTGGCGGCGGCGTGGATAACTCCCCTACCGCCTCCCTCCCCTCCGCACGGACTGATGTGGGGTGGGGCGAGAGTACATCCGTGACGTCACCGCAGGGAGGCATGAAGGTGGGAGGCGAGAGCGTCGGATTCGAGAGAGAGCGATAGGAGACGGAAGTTCGGAGAGGTGAGGCGGAGGGAGAGGAGAAAGGAACTAGGTGAGCACGAGGACGCGAGTAATCTCCTGAGATAGGATCCCGAGGAGGGAACGGCGGCGCCTAGGAAGTCTTCCGGGAAGTGGAGGGGATAATGAACGACACACGGCTAAGAGAAATCCGCAGAGCAAATTACGATTTGGGGGACATTGGAGTGAATGGGTGATATACCACCAAAAAAAATAAACAACCGAAGATCAGTGTTCGATCCAAAGGCACGTCAGGTTGGTGAATATAGCTCTCCAAGATTCAAATTAGCACTTACTATAGAACATCGTCTATGATAGCTTATAAAATCGATTTTTCGTCATTCACGTGCTCCTGAAATAGAAAATGGCTGAATATAATTTTGTTTTCGGAAAACGTATGTACTCCATTGTGAAATCGTAATTTTCTACACCTACCACATTTATTTATCACTTATAAATAATTTGACATGTGTAAGAAAGGAATTTCGGTGACACTGTTAATATATACTCAAATTTATGGTGAAGCGAGAACAATGTATAGGCATTTTGAACCTGAACCTAATATATTTTAATAAAACATATAATGCATTATAATAACCACCAAGTGATATACAATAAATTAAAAGATAACGCAGGTAAATGCTTGTCACACACGTAACGTTTGCAAATGTTCTCGGAATCCTATGACCGCTCCTAATTTCTATCACTCTCAGAATAATTACGATCTCTCTTCCTTTCCTCTCATGGGCTTGAACCCGGCTACTATATCTCCATCCCCATCTCCCTCCTTCTCACAGCACCTACCCCTGTGGCGTCATCCCTGTCTCTCCCACCAACCCCTTCTCTCTCTCGCAACTCTCTTCCCTCCTTCCGAACTCTCGCGTGCACTGGATGTGCGCGCGCACTTACAACCTTCTCCCTCTCTCTCTTACTCTCCCTCTTTCTGTATCTACTCCATCCTCACCCCTTCCTCTAAAATGCTCTCTCGTGCCGTTTCTTCTTCTACAACATTCTATCTCTCTCCTTTTCCTTCCCCTCCTCCTCCTCAAGGTACGTGCTAGCATTCTCCTCGCTTCCCTTCCTGATGCCCGCTCATTTTTTCCCCTTTATTGCATCCCCTCCCTTCCATTCTTCCGTCAATATATGCCTCTCTCTCTTTTCCTCTATCTCTCTCGTTCATTTCGTGGATTCGCTAAAAGGTACGAGGGACGGATCCGATGTCCTCCATTTGCTCCTTCCTTTCCGTCTCATAAAAACAAACAATCGCCCGGAGAGGTGGAACGCAAAGAGAGCGTGAGGGAGAGAGAAAGAGGGAGGGTGGGAGAGTTGTATAAAACCTCGATTCCCTGGATCGGAATCCCAGGAAAGCTTGTAGGATTTCAAAGAAATGTTCCCGAAAGGATGTGTCCAACTTCAAGCCACATCCTTTCATTCTCCATCTCTTCATCTTCTATCGGGCCTTTCTTACCCCAGGAGTATCCGCGGCTGTGATCTTTCGTGGAAGGTTCCGGTTCTGTCTTGGTGCATTCGTACCCCTTCGCGACGGCGGCGAAGACCCTGGAAGGGGGAGAGTGAGAAATTTCCGAGTAGTCTGCTTTTCCTGGAAACGTTCGACGACAGGAAAAGCTTAAGTTGATACGTGTATTACCGGTGGAAGTGTGTGCTTCGCCGAATCGGCGACAACGCCGAATCCATAGGTTGAACTGTTTATCGTGAAGAAATTGCATTTGGATTCGACACGATCGAGATATTGGATAGCTCATTCCCAGAATTAGTTTGAACGCGTAGATGTGAGAAACTCTCCGTTCATTGAATTCACTTTTCCCGATTCGGATTCAGGCGAACGTTATCCTCAAGTGAATGCTGTTCGGGTGCTCCACCGGGTCAATTCTCCAATTAGGGTGATAAAATTCGACTCGTTCTTCGAAACGTCGGCAGCGATGGAAGAAATGACCCGGTGGAGCACCCGAACAGCCTTTACTACCAGCATACGCCAGGAAAACTTGCGATCTGTTATCCTCAAGGCCTGCTAGCTCTTTATTAATGAAGTGTACGTATTTTATGGTATAAAGATAAACTAAAACATTACCTGCCACACTTATCATTTAAGGCAATAAAATTTCTATCTTGAAATCGTCCTTTGCGCCATAAGGCTTACATCGAATTCTACATTTCTTTTTACGTGAATTGAATCATATCGGAGAATTAAAGTTCGATTCAAAAGCCTCCTCACGCGTCCTATACTAAATGGGGGCGTTTACTCAGAACCGGTAAACGACTCCATTTGTTTTCTTCATTCTCATCCTACAATATCCTCTCAACACCTACTCAAGCTAAGAAGCTAACATGCGCATTTTTCGAGTTTGTTTATTCCTCTATTCTCTCATAAAACCATCAAAATCGTAGGGTAACTTATGTGTGCAATCGGTGCCCTACACCGCTGACGAAATTGACGCAAGTCTTGAGAGGGATCCAGTCGTTAGTAGTAGATTTTGTTTTGAATTTCCTCGACAGACGAGGTTATACCGCGCTTTCTGACCTGACTTAATGCCAAGCTTAATACTAAGACAAGCGTTACATTAATCTTCGAGGTGGGTTTTGAACCTGTGAACTTTGGTTCGCCAGGCCAGGCAATCCCCGACTTGGCTTCTACGGCCAGAACCAGTCGAGGTGACGGTTTCGCCAATTTCATGTAACTCTTGCCCTCAGTACCGCTGGTAGAGCGTTGCTCTTTTTTATAGTCTTAACGGAGAAAGGAGACCAGAGAGAGAAAGCAACCGCTTTCTTTAAGTTTCCTCCCTCCCACCCGGTTTTTTTTAGGGTGGGTTAAGGGTCGCATTGCATAAAAGGCGCGCGTGGGACGCCGCTGCTCGGCGCCAGGGTGCTCTCGCGACTACCGCGCCGGCGAAAGGAATTCCTCCTCTGTGACACTTCCGCGCGAAAACCTTTTGCAAAGGGGTGTTTTTTACCCGCACGTCATTTTCTGTTCTCCCTCATTATTATTCATTTTTTCATTTGCATTCCCCTCCCCCTACGGATGGCCTGTGGGGAGATGAGGAAATGTCAACGTGGAACCGAGTTGAAACGGAGTATATGAGGTCAGGGTTGTCACCGGAGTCTTTCCTTCCCGCTCCTCTGCCTCGCACTCCCCTCCTCACCTCGTCCCCCCGCCCCTCTCCCCCGACTCACTTCGAAAGTAGAGGATGTGCCGCCGGGAAGACTTCATTCATTTTTACTTTCTTTCTCTCCGTAGATTTTTTCTCCCCCCAACGCCACAGCGTTTCCTGCTCCAGCGTCGTTGAGATAATGACGTGTATTTAAATATAAGGAGGGACGTAGATATTCTCTGACATTTTGGATCAAATTCTCATTTTTCCCGTGGTGAGTTAGATTGTTCCAGTGTGGTTGGCCTCGCGTACAAGGTACCACTAGAAAGACCCGCACTTGCGCCCCGAAATTATTCCTCAACAAAATAATCATACATATTTTATAATAAAGGATTTTAAATGTTGCTGAACATTTTTTCCTAAAAGTAGAATAAATGATAGTTATGGCTCCCTATTTTACACTTGGAAATATTCGGTCGGCAGCTCCCGTCGTGAAAGGTTGTGTTGGTATTGAGTGAGCAAATCGAGTTTTCTTTTCTCAAAGTGCTTAAGTCCTTGAGTCTCTTTCGATGGCAGGCACCTGCATTAAGTGCGGTCAGCCAACTAAGCGTAGCCAAAAACTAGTCACATGTAGCCGCTGCAACGATGTGCATCACTTACATTGCTCATCGCTTACTACGAACGATCTGCAGGCACTGTTGGATCTACATCAAGACTGGCTGTGTACTCGATGCATCACGAAGGCCCAAAAGTCACGCAGCGATGAAACACCGGTGAGGAGCAGTGCCTCGTGGGAAAGATCCTCGGATATGATGAAAGAAGTTCTAGAGAAGATCACTGCAGTACAGAGTGAGCAAAACGAACTTAAACAAATATTTAACCCTCTCCAAACAGACATAACTAATAGTATTATCAAGTTAACTGATACATTTAATGTATTAGTTGACGAAAACAGGTTTATAAAGAATAGTGTGTGTGACCTTGAGTGCCATTTGAATACATTGGAGCAGAACTCTTTTAGAAGCACGGCAGAAATCCATGGGATTCCCGAAATTGAAGGCGAAGTTCCTGAGGGTTTAGTTTGTAAAAACAGGCCTTGCTCTAGGAATAAAACTGGATGAGAGTGATATTGAGACTGACTTCAGAATTCGAGGGAAAAAGCGGAATGCGTCCCATTCCCAAACCAGTGTTGTGAAATTTGCTAGGCCCCATTCTGCCTTCGAGCCAATCCAAGCTCGGAGAGTCAAAAGGTCTGTTGTTGCGTGACCGTAATGTAATGTAAGCGAAAGTGCTCGCGAAGGTCTTATTTATATCAATGAATCGCTAACTCAAATGAACAGAAAATTATATGCCATAGCAATAATTTTGAAAAGCAAGGGGGAAATAAAATACCTGTGGATACGTGGTGGGCGCATCTTCGCTAGAAAAAGCGAAGGTAGTGACCGGATTCTTATTAAAAACAAGGATGATTTAAATAGATTCACAATCAGATGAGATAGGGAGTATTGTTTCAGCCCTGGTAAAAAATTTGTGAAATTCAAGGCTGAAAACAACCCAAAACTTGTATTGTAGCCTCAAACAACTTGGATTTTATTACAAAAATGTTAGAGGTATGAGATATAAACTTTGTAAGTTTGTTATTGTTTATCAATGTTGAACTCTGAGTAAGATGTATTATGTTTTACGGAAACATGGCTTAATAATTCCATATACGACTATGAAGTATGCACGTATGTAAATTATTAAGTTTACAGGAAAGATAGAGACGCAGGTCTTACCGGAAGAAACTGGGTGGTGGTGTATTGGCATTGTTTAAGAATAAATATAAATCTTTTCGAGTACCTAAACTTGAAACCAGTAATGAATACATATGGATTAAGTTATCTGTTGGTAGAAACAAATGCCTCTTATCTTTGTGTCGTATACTTTCCATCTGATGCTGGAATTGAGTTATTTAAAAAGTGCTTTAATATGGTCTCATAGAGCGATGTTATGAATTGTGGTGTAATAATTATAGGTGATTTCATCTACCATGAATTTCTGTCTTCCGTTAGAAAAAATAATGCAGTGGCTACAGATATTGAATTATTACAAAATGTCACGCGGTTTAGAACAATTAAACTAAGTAAGGAACGCAAACGGTAAAATAATAGATTTATTACTGACCAATTTGCGCTGCATTAGCGTTGATTCCGTAAATAAGAGTTCCCTTATTTTGGAAGAAGAAAGTCATCACCAAGCTCTAGAATTTAAAGTAAAATTATACGCTAAACTCTTGAGGAAAAAACTGAAATATCAGGTTATTCAGATAATTTCAAAAGGGGAGATAACCTAAAATTTTACGAGAAGTTACAAGATAAAGATTGGGATTCAGCCACCTAAGAGCAAATAACGTTGATCTAAGTTTGGATATTTTTTATGAATTTTTGTATCAGTCAATGGACCAATCTATCCCAAAATGCAAAACATCAAAATATAAATATCCCTTGTGGTATAGCTTTGACTTAATCAAGAAAATCAAGGAAAAGCATCGTCACAGAAAACTTTTAAACAAAACTGATCAAATTATCATTACAATATGTCAGTAAAGTTAAAATCTGAGATTAAGCTTTTGATTGATAAAGCTTTTACTGAGTATACAGAAAGTGTTAAGCAGAATGTTGAGGGCGGCAATCCTAATACTTTTTGGGATTTTGTGAAGATTCAAAGATCCAATAGCAATACCGTGAACGTTATCGAACATAATGGACATAAATTTGATAACCAATGTGACATTGTAAATGTGTTTAAACAGTATTTTGTCTCTGTTTATGTCCCTAAAGATTGTAATAGCGTAAACACTTACGTATTAAAATATAATTCATCAATCAACTTTTCTCTGAACCAGATTACACTACATGTGGTTTTGAAGCCATTAAGGTGACTAAAACGAAAAAATCACTGGGACCTGATAATATTCCAATGTAAATTGTAAAGGGTTGTGCTAACTTAATTGCCCCTGCGCTATGCCATGTATTTAATCTCTCTTTGCAAAGTGGGGTATTCCCTACCAAAAGGAAAACAGCAAAGGTATGTCCAATTTTCAAGAACGGTAATAAACAAAAGGTGGAAAATTATTGACCTGTAATTATTCTCTCAGTACTTTCAAAGATATTTGAGTCCATTATCTATAAGTAGGGACATGACATTTTGGCGAAACGTTTTTTGCGACAGGATTCACGAAATAAGCGACAACCAGGGTTTAATCGCGAAATTAACCGTGTCTTCTTTGAAACGCGATTTTTTTAACGAAATTTGAGATATTTTGCAAATGCCGAATTTTTGTAGCATGAAATATTTTCTTTAGTGATGGCCGGATCGGATCTTTCATTTTTCTCGGTTCCGGATTCGGATCCAAAGACACGGAGTAAAATCGGATCCGGATCGTAGATTTTAAATTGTCGCGGCTTAGCGATCGAAGTGCCCCGTGAATGGAATATAGGTGCGGTAGATATTGACAAGAAGAGGATATGTAACTAAGGTCACGTAATTAGATGAAAACGTTCCCGTGCAACTAGAAGCAAAATAAAGATATATGACTTTTTTCCCCCATTACCCCGGTATCGCGGGGGAAAAAAAAACGTAGGATGTCATGCGGGTAGCCTACATTCGCCGGGATCAGGCGTACAACGAGAGCTAGTGTACTGTGCGAAGTTCGATCCCAATCGCAGTACCACTCATTAATTAAGGATGGTCAAGTCGGATCTCAAGATCCACATGTCTTTCATTTCATTCGCTGCAGAAATCATATCCAGGGACAGTAGAAATTCAGATCCGGATCGGAGATTTTAATATCTCGCGGCCTCGTGATCGAAGCACTCCGCGAATGGAATGTACGTATGGTAGATACCAACAAGGAGAGCTTAAGTAACTCGGGTTACGAAATGAGAAGATTTTTTCCGTGCCACAAACGAGGAAAACAAAATAAAAAATACTCGTATTGACATTTTTCTCCATGGGCCCGGTTGTGCGAGAAAAAAATTAAGCGGATGTCATGCGGGTCGCCTACATTCGCCATATTTCCCGTGAACCAATGAGAGCGTAGTTGTTAAAAATGAGGGCTAGTGTACTGCCAGTCCCGAGTTCGATCCTTAACACTACCTAAGAATACAGCCGTGCTGCATTCCTAGAGTAATGCTAGTAGGTAGTTAAAAGAAGTAGATTATCAGAAATTTCATGCCAAATCATAAGTATAAAAAATAATTAAATTTGGCGAAAGGAAATGAATGGAAAAAATTTATATTACAGAATTAAATCGTGGAATCATTACATTAACTTTACAGTTTATTTTTGGGTGACGCATTTGTAAATCTAGTTGAAGCGATAGAAGTACAAAAAAGTCAGTATCCACACACAAAGGTTGGAAATGAAGGATGATAAAGTTTTTTATTCAATGGTTGAAAGAAAAATTTTAAACAGCGTAAGAATCGAACTTCATTACCTGCAGTCCACTACTCCACTCTGTTATTGTTATTACCATTATCTCATTAATTTGCCTTTAACTTAATTTTGCCTACTGTGTTTTTTATGTTGCGTAGGGTAGCCATAACTTCTGTGTTGGATCTCAAATGTATGTGCTATTTACTGTTTGTTCACATTGGTATGAAGTCTTTATTAATAATATTTAAAAAAACCTTTCTTTTGGACTCCTTTTTCCCAACATTAAACACAGCTTTTACCTTTTTAAAATGATTTTATTTACCGTACTTTTATTTTTAACACCGCTTTTGATGATTTTTATTCACCATTTTTCAGTGTCCCTATCTATAAGCATATACACTTTTGAGTGAAAAACCAAGTCAGTGAATTACAATATAGTTTCAGGTTAAATAGAAGCACAACTTACGTTATCTATACTATACCCAAATTAATGTTTATCCTATATATGATAATTATGCTAGCTACAAAACTTTGGTAAAAATGTTTGATTTTCAATATTTGCAAAAAAGAACCATATGTGATCTATCTTCCTTATATAATTTACTTAATACTGGAGAAAATAGTGAATCAATGAGCAACATTAATTTTATGGTGCCTAGTATTAATGTAAGGTCATAAAGAAAATTTAAGTTGGGCATGGTAAAATCAAATTATTGTGAAAACTCACCAATGAACAGAATGTACTGATCTATTAACAGCTACTGTGATAAAGTTGATTTATGTCAACAAAGAAGGGTCTTTTGTAAATTGATAAATGCTAGTTTCTTGATACGTTTCGATATTTCTGTATAATTCAATCTATTCCACTGCGTTTAGTATTTTCTTTTTTTGTTTTGTTTGCCCTGTAATTATTTTGTTGGGCAAACGTTACACTCCATAATATAAAATAAAGCAAAAGACAAGCCTTAAAATGTTATAACTTTCAAAGCAACTTTCCACCGATCTGGCATTACATCGACTCAAAATCGAGAGATTCCATATATATATTCCATATTCCCGGTCACGACGTTAACGTTAATTATATTTGAATATCTTCCAGCAAAACTCTGTAGAAAGGAGAAATATTAATTATATTTATTTAAAAAAATTAAGCTGCCTCGTCTCAACTATAAAGCCTCTTCTTTTGCGTTCCGAATCCGTATCATAAAGGAAATCCGTTGGCTGCATAAAAGTAAACTTGAAGGAAAATAGGGAATTTTTCTTCGGGAAATGACGCAAATGATTTTCGAGGGATCGATTTCTTGGGCAAATACATTCGTATTAATTCGATGCAAAAACGAAATTGAAGGGCCGTTTTATTCGAATAATGCCATATCATCATGACAAAGTGAAGAGAAGAAGAGAAGAGGGAGATGAGTGGAAGAAGAACAGAATGAGTAAGTTCCTGTGCATCTTCCACCTGAATGGGGTGTTTACTCGGAACCGAAATCGCAATTTTGTACACGAAATCGTTAGATGGAAACGAAAAAAGAATTTTATTGAAAAATTAATCTTCTAACCACAATCATTCACTCATAAATCAAAAATTTAAATAAGCAAAAGGTGACGCCCACCGAAAAAGCTGCAGTGATAACATTGACGTCATTTTCCTCCCGTCCTTGACTGCTCTTATGGGAAGGGGAGGGAGTGGAGGGGGATTCTCGAAAGGTCTGCTCGCACAGATCCTGTCGCAATCGCTCCCATTGGGAGAGCCAGCTGTGTCCCCCCCTTTGCGATAAGGCGAAGTAGCTTCGCGGGCTCAGTTGTGATTGGACGAAGTCGATATACGTCAGAGGTTGCACCACACCCACTTTTCCGAAAGGGTTAAAAACATCAGTTTTTTGCCGCTTATAACTCGAGAAATAATTGACGAATCAAAAAACGGAAAAATACGGATCTTTTTATTTTACAAACTCTATCATATTCGGCAATTAAAAAATATGGTAAACGACCCCATTTCCCTCCAATTTCTCTCTAGTGAGGTCCTGCTATGGTGTGCGAAATGACCACCAAGGCCCTAAAGACGTTCACACTCTTGGTACGAAGTACTTAAAACGTCAAAGAAGACTCTCGGATGAAAAATTATGCTGGCGCTCGAAAGAAGAGACGGCTAGCATGCATGAAGTAAAACAAGATGGTTCCCACTCATGAGCCCATCTCTCCCATCCCTCTTCCCTCCTCCGCAACCCCTCTTCTCCTCCGAGCAACTTCCACCGCCACACAACTCTCACTTGTAATAGCTCCTCACTCCCTCTCTCTTTTTCCCCTTCTCTATTTTTCCCTCTTCTCTTTCATCCTCTCTCTTCTGTCTCACTCACTAACCCTCCTCCCCTGTTCCCTCTTCCGGTCTCCCCTTTCGTACTCCTTCCCGCGGCTCTTCCAAGAAGTCCCTGAAGAGTGAGTGTGTCTACTTTTTCCCTCAGCAAATTAATGAGACATCCCGTGCCCGCGCGATGCACTCAACCGAGTGAAAATTAAGACATGCAAGCCCCTGGTGCATTCAGTTCCTTCCATCAGGCTTTTTACCGAGGTATGAAATTCCATCCCGCAGTGCGAAGGTAATGCAACCTCTATAGCACTCTCGTTTCATCTCTGCCATCTTTTCTCTCTTCCTCCTCCTCTTCCCTCGCTCCAACTCCCGAGGGACTTACAGCTCGGCCCGCGAATCACAAAAAGACTAGTGAAGTTGAAATGTTTTTCTTTTTGCTAACTAGTAGCGGAAATTACGAGATGGCCGAGCCTTTCTGGAAGGGATTGGGAACAAATGTTCGACTCCCCTTAACAGAAATCATTTAATGGGTGTCGTTCCGAAATGGACACTTCCATTGCTTTCAACCAAACATGATTGATTCATGTTTGGTTGAAAGCAATAGTGACATCCACAGGAGATCCTACCGAACTACTTCCAGTAGGTATTTAATTGCCTCTAAGTTACAGTAGGTATGTTACTTGCCTCTTGTGTGTGTAATTTGAACTAGATAGAACCTAGGTTGCGGGTGATATATTCGGCGTCGCACATGCTTATATGCGTGTCACTAATTAGTAACACTTGGAGTGAAATAAAGATGTGGTTACATGAAGACAATTTCACATAAGAACCGAAATAGGAGAATTCAAGTAAAAAATTACTCTCCTTTGAAATTCAACCAAGGTTTCACATGAATAATCCAGCATGTGTCCAAAAATTTTATCCCGTAGAGTGCAGAGCAAGTCTCTTCTAAGAAATTAAGAAAAAAGAGTAAAATAAAGAATTCAGTAAACTCAACTTAAAATAGCTCAAAGAAACTCAAATTAGAGACTTGTTGTTCTCTAAACTGTAATTCTGCCTGATAAATTTCTATACTGGTGTATTGGAGGTATATTCATGGTAGTCTTCTATGGATCCAAAAGGAGTAATAGTCCTTATAGTACTGAATTATGGTAAGAATTCGCATATTTCAACATGCTGACAGCTGTACATTAATTATAGAGCAGAAAGTTTTTATGAGAAATTAAATTCTCCCGAAGTTCATTAGCTTGAATTCATGTCCCGCGAAGTACTCTTCCTAATTGAATGTATTTTCTATAATTAAATAAATATTCAAACTGATTTACTGACGTTAAGGATACCTTCTCTAGGATTGGTTTCGAACCTCTTAGGTTAAAACTCCCATGCTCATTTGAGCTCCTAAAAATTGTGCGACCCTCCCGAGAAACTCCTTTGTGTCACCGTGCTCAGTGCAGACAACAGCTCCCACTCATTTGCATCTGACTTTCTCAAATTCTTTGCTACTTATTTCCAGAATTCTCGCCACTATGTCACTCTCGGGTAATTCCCTCGAGATACCCGTTTCTATTTGCAGGGAAGGTGCAAGTAGGTGGCTAAGACGACGCTTGTAAAGTTACAAAATGTTTGCGTCGGAAAAAAAGCAAAAACTCGTTTTGGGTGATTCACCTCGGGATGGGACTAATTATTGCCTAGGTGTAGTAACTTATAAGAGCCATGGAAAGTCAAAGTTAGCTTCAACATGCAACAGTGAAAAAAAAAACTTTATCTAAAATAAAAATTCATTGTTTTCTCCATAATAATCTGAAAACACGCCATTCAGACTACCTTTTACAGTAAAAGAGCATGAAATAATGAGTCGAGTACCCACGTGAAGAAGAACAGCTTATGAAGACCTCGTTCTTCTCTGTGGACTTTTCGGGAGAATGAGTTTTTTTCCCTGTAAAATTCTGAAATTATGCATATCAGCGGGTATTACGTTAAGGTTTTTCACAGCTAGTTCACAATTCTTACATTTTAGGACAGCATTATTTTTTGGAAGAAAATATGGCAGTGCATGAAATGGTGAGTTATCTTATTTCCTCAAATTCAGAGGCTGGATCCAACCATTTGTAAATCAATAATAACCCCAACGAATGTATTTTAATTAAATGGAAATAATTTCTGGAGGTATTTCAAATCAGGAGGGAAATGTGTTCACCCCAGAAGTTAAAAAAAACTTTACTTATTATTTCATGCCCTTTTATTTAAAATGCAATTCAAATTGTAAATCTTCAGATTATTACAGATGAAAATGAATGGGAATGCTTTATATTTGAGGTGATGAGTTTTGTTTGCATATTGAAGTTAATTTCACTTCCCATCTACCCAATGTACCAAGACATCTCACCCACAACAAGTTTTTTTCCTTACGTTAACATTTCGTAACTTTATTATTGATTCCTAACTGTATCTCCCTGTAAACTTAAATTAAAGTTAATATAACGCTACTATAGTAATAATCAAAAGTACCTATCCTTCAAACCACAAGCTGGCTTCAGTACCACTATGGTTGCTGAATTGGAAAAAATCAGCCTAAATCTATAAAATATTGTTGGAGTTCATATAAATGACTGAGAAATAAGACAATCATAAATCATTGCCATAGAGGTGGCATTAGATTGATGTACCTTTGTCTTCTACATTAAGAAAACACCTGTGAACTACTACAGAAGTAAAATAATAATGAGCCAGTATGCATCCAGTTATCACCCCAGCTACTTAATATTCTTTGTCAAAGTGTATACACTCTGGAAAATAAGTATTCCATTTATTAATAACTGTATATTTGTACAGTCGACATTCAATGTACCTACAAGCATTTATTAATAAATGTCTGTACAAGCCATGATGCTACATTGCTGAGCATTTAACAAACTGATGTAATGAGTCTGCCATTATTGTTTTCTACTCCAACATTAGGTCCATAACGATATTACATGGATAGAATGATCAATATAGACTGTGATCCCAGAGATGAGATTTAATTTTCCTCCATAAAACATTCCGCAACTAAATACACCATACCTACCCACCCACCACTACCCCTTGGAAAAGTATGTATGTACAGCATAGAATTTCAATGGGCATGACTAGCTTACTAAAATCAAGCAAACCACTATTAATTGCCACCATTAACAAGCAACTGATGATTATATAGTAGATACCACATGAGTTTTGAATCAAAGGGTCTCAAGATTCTCTACTAAGAATTCACTCATAACAGAAGGAAAGATAAGTATCATTCAATATCCATTTTGATATCACCCACATGCAATCGATTTGTACCATTTCATGCTTCTCATAGGCCATTAGCGTGAATTAGTTTCTCTTTAGTCATCCCTTAAGGCTTAGACACGCAATACCGATACCAAGTACTGAAACTCATAAATAATGAAGTCAATTCCTGTTTAATGAATTTCTCCCGATGAATAAACATCATAAGCACAGTATAAAAGATTCATTCATAGCTAGTCTCACTGGCATTATGGAGATATGACAGTAGGTACCCAAGATAGACATTATCCATTATCATACGCTTCTATAATTTTAAAAAAACACTATTAATGGTAAATTGATGAAATGTAGCTCAAGATAACCAATGTCGTTGTTTCCTCAGAGTTAGTAATATTCTGCTGAATAACTATGAGTTTTTTATGCATCTAACTGGTACCTAAACAGAGTTCTTATCAATGCAAGAAAGTATAATAGATATGTGGACCAAAGTAAACCAGTATTAAACCCAAAGGTTGATCTTGTTGGTGAAGGTAGAGCCCACCAAATGGTAGGCCCAAAAGCATGTGAAATTTACACATCATCAGGGCATTCAGGTGTAGGGGGGTTCATTTCTTTCTCTGTGTCACTTATGATTTCTCAAATATAACTGGCACCCAGAGAAATCACTCATGTTTAGTTTAGCAGGATTATCCAAAAAGAGTTTAGTGAGATTGTAACCCAGGGGCTCAGGTCATATAGTCTAACACTGTCCTCTGGAATGTCACTTCATATGAGTGCAGACAAAATAAGAAAATAAACAGATATTTGAATTGGTGTTAGAAAATCTCTAATGACTAATGAGGTCACTTATCACTGCCTTTTGAGCATATGAGACAAACCAATCTCCCTGTTGAACCATCACAAATTATGAAAGTACATGTCATAACAGACTAATTCAAAAATGAATCCTCAATACCAATGAAGACAAAGGAGAAATGTAAGTTTTCTCAACCAAAATACTATTTGTTTACTGGTAATCATACTTAGCACAAGAAGTATTTCAAACAAATAAAGAAGGTCATATGGCTGAAAATAATAATTCAAAAACCAGTGTGCTTAAGAGCCTATGCAACAGCCGAGCATACACTAACAATTATCAGTTAAAGGCTATTTCCGATGATGTGCAAGCAAGACAAATGTGTAGTTATTTAAATGGATACAATTGTATACAATACCTTAATTAAGGTTTATAGAGGCATGAATATGCTTTTACATCCTGTCACTTGGTAAAATATAAGAATTTCAAAGAATATCATCGAGTTTGAATGGCGATACAGCCCAACAAATAAATAATACGAACACATAAACCATGTGGCTAGCCAAAAGGTACCTATATAGGTATTCTTATTATTAGGGCTTCTAATTAAAATGATGATGGCCTGCAGAGAAGATTGGCATGTTAATTTCTGGATATTGGGTACAAAACGCTACCGTAAGATAACCAACATAATTGAAAATCATAATTATCTCCCTCTGGAATCAAGTAAAACGTGGAAACAACTTTCAGAATAACCTAATTTCAGAATAGCCTAACAACGTACCTTTTACGGTTTTATCTTTCACGAAATCGATTCCGCATCCCGGGCGTCCTCACACGATGCTCGATTTTCCAGGCAAGTTAGGTAAGTTTCCGATGGCTCAAAAGTACATTCCAAAAAAATTAACCACCAAAGACGTAATGACAATTCAAATTTAGACGTAATGCGGAAAATTAGCTTCAAATAGCTGTTGCGGGAGGGTGGCCGGCAGGTTGAACCAATCACAGCACAGGGATGTCTCCTCAGTCAATTACAGTTGAAATTCACCCCGTTTCCATGGAAACATTCGCCGTAATTTGCTGAAGCACTTACAAGCGTGTCGGATGCGTACACGTTCATTGTGAGCCAACAGGATTTAGTTGGTAGACATAATAAAATTAAAATGTTGCGCAAGAGGAATAGATCGCTTAATACTTTTATTTGATCTTAAACATAATGGATCATTACCCAATGTGTGAAAATCACCCGCGCTGAGGTTAACCTGGAGGGCTACAACGGTGTCGCTCAAATCTGCACCCGAGACCTATTGGGCAGTCGCTCGGCCCAATAGAACGCAACACCTATTTTTTAGAATAGTATTTGATGCGTATTTGTTAGGGAACGGAAAAACAGCATCTATATTTTGCAAAATTAGCATTTATTTTTTACGAAATTATTTTCTTGAAATGAGAATCTATTTTTTATCATCGAATAACCTGGAATAAAATATCATTCCTTAAGCTTGTTTGCACAATATGCAAATATATCATTACTTCAATCAATACGTTTGTATAAACTCATGAAACCCCTTTTATGACAAATGAAACTGACACTAACAATTTTTTCTAACATGAGAAAATGATTTTAAAAACTGTCATGAAGTTTTTAGCTAATTTACATTAGAAAAAAATGTTTATTTTAAAAAATTGTCACCTAGTTTAGGGCTGATTTATTATATAATTCAATACGACTTCATGCTAATACCCACTGATCATATCAAAGATTGTTTCCAGGTTCAAGTACCTACATAAAAAGCAAGCCAGCCATGGGGAAGGGGAACTTGTGCAAGTAAAAAGAAGGGAAACTTTTAAATGCCTATTTATTTACAGTTTATGTGGGCTTGAAATCAAATCAAATGGCATGCTACAAAAAAGCATTATCATCTTTTAAATTAGCTCTTCTGTCATTCACAACAGTCTTATAGGGCTAAAAAAAGCTGTCACTGTCCACATTAAATTAGTAGGTGTATACACTGTTTGGATGGCTTATGTACAGAATTTCGGATGTTCATCCTTCATTGAGAGAAGATTTGAAAATAAATTGACTTCTTTGTTGGTAGATTTCTCTATTTCCTCACGTTACGTGCTCTTCAGTACCCTGTAGCCGCGGCAACTTTACAGTCTTTACAACTGCTTAGGTACAAAGTCTTCTCCACAACATCAGCAGGGTTGTTTAATATTATACTTTTGACTGAAAAGACCTCCCCAATATTCGGAAAACTTTTCCATTTGGCTAATTTTTCATTAATGCAGTAGGTTTATCTTTACGTTTAAAAGTCACACCTGAATTTATCTTTCATCGGTGCATCTTCAACCTCGGAAATATCTTTCAGAGCAGCTGAAGTCTTCACTCAAAAATGCCATTCAATAATGGCCTGAAGCTCAATTTAAATTGATTTCAACTTTGGGTACAGGACATGTTCCGTGGGGTACGATGAACCCTCCAGCAATTTTGACAAATCGTTAGTTGTCTTGGCATTTTCTGTGACAAACTGAATTTGTGCCCTGAGAGCAATTATGAGCTCTTTACGGACTATATGCTTCACAATGATGTTTTTCCCACGCAACTCGTACATTGCGATGCTTACAAATAAGGATTTTACTATCGAAAGTATTAAGTCCATTACCACTGTATGTTTGAGCTCGTACAACCACAGTGACAGTATTGCGTCCCCAAGAAACTCCTAAATACGTATGCAGTAAAGCCCCTTATTTACACTTTTCTGGGGACCCCTAGAAAAAAGTGTAAATTGCTGGACAGTGTAAATAGTGAGAAAAGGACAATTATCAGTTGTACATGCATACTTTAACAGTATAGAGTAAATATATAAATAAGAAACACTGATAAACTGGATTAGAGCAATATTATTAATTATTTTTTTAAATATAGAGCTGTCCTGATTTACTTTTTACAATATGTTTCGACCAATGCTTTAACCAACCCAACCAACCCACATGGTTGGTTAGGTTGAACTTGACAACGTCCAATAATTGACGTTTTCAAGTCCACAATTCCCAAACTTATACATTTTGTAATGGCTTTTCTCTTATGACGAAGCCATTCACGTCGATATTTGAGGATCTAGAACATCAAAACCTCTTTTCAAGTTCGCATTCCTTCATACCAAGATTTCTTGGCATTTTCTTTTTTACGACAGATGTCTTCACTGTCATTCATAACAATCTTAAATAGTGCGAAAAAAAGCTCTCACTGTCCACATTATTAGTAGGTGTATGTCTAGCATGTTTCTGAATCACGTCGCGATTTTTCGTAATTGTATCTATCATAGAGAACGGTAATCTGAAGTTGCCCTACATCCGTACGAGTTGCATCATGAGAATCCACAAATTTTATTTACGCCTAAATTTAAAATATTCTTGTTGATGTGAAAGCTTCCGTGGTGATTAGAAGATGACTCGAGGGTTTCCGATTTTTTTCCGTGTTGGTTCATCCTACTGGACGAGTTTCGCCGGCATTCCAGACGGCATCTTCAGGTCCGAAGTAGGTATAGGAAATTAGATATAGGAAATATATAGCACGAAGATACAGGAAATATATAGAAAGAAGATGAAAATAATTTAATGGGACGCAATCACGCAATCTTCGGACCTGAAGATGGCATCTGGAATGCCGACGAAACTTTCGTCCAGAGGGATGAATCAACGCGGAAGAAACCCGAAAACCCTCGAGTCATTTGAAAATATTGTAATTCATCCATTTCCCAGTAAAAATAAATTTACGTTCCGCGGTGATTAAGGATAACATAAACAACCGTTTCGAGCATATATGCACGGAAAGAACAATTATAGAACTTCATAGAAGGGAATTTTTTTTAACCTATCGCATTCTAACCCGCATCCCCCGCATCTAACGCAAACAGCGGGAAAATGGAAAATGTCATGGTGTAAATAAGGGTTGTATGTACATACGCTGGAGATATGGGAAATGGGATGGGACCCGATAAAAAACGTTGTAAATCGCCGGAAAACTTAAATTCTAATAACGAAAATACGAAGTTTAACAGTGCATGCTATTTGTCGATAATTGGGTTGACCCACTAGCACCTAAGTTTTAGAGCCTCAATCCTCGTACTGTCTCGCATTTACACGTCTTCACTCGACCGATGCACCATGTGAATGCAAGTGCGCGTCCAAACACTTTTGTTTACTGACAAAGGTGAAAAAAATGCACAACGCTCTTCTGCTCATTGCATTGTATAATCATTTCACATGTGTGTTTTATTACGTTTAATTTGAAGATATACTAATTTGATGTGTTCATATGATGATAATCATAATTTTAACGGATAATAATGAGATATTTCATAAATAAAACATGCAAAGATATTTTATAGCCATTTCCCACAAATTTTTTTGTATTCATAACCTCATTTCGCATATTTTTCGCGTATTTACCGAATATGCAGATAATTCGCTTTTATCCCGACTTTTTCGCAGAAAATTCGCGTTTATCGCAACATTCGATTTTTCCGGTCCCTGGTAATTGTGCAAGGCAGTCAATAACACTAAGGGCGACGAGGTGATAGACCATACGGCGAGAGTAGTTCTCCGTGCGTAAGGTTATCATGATATCATGTTGCAACATCAACGGAGGGAGAGCGAACTAGCTTCTTCACTCCTCCCATTCCTGTTGATGGACCCAGCGGGAAGTAGAGCGGAGAAGCTTCTCCCTGAACAGCAGGCCCGCCCACAGGGGGGATGTATACAGAAATTTGCGCCATGGAAAAAATTTGGGGGGGGGATAAAAAATTGTAGGAGGGAATTTTAAATGCATAAAGAAATTCACTAAATGTAAATATTTTTACCTGTTTACAGTAATTTATATACGTATCGAAAGGTTATAACGATAAAAAAATGTTAAGCGTTAGGTGTCGTATAGTAAAACATCACGCAGTCATAGAGAATCATTAAGCAAGCCGAAAGCTTCTTTTATTTTGGTCGCGTCTCTCTATACACTTCTATGCATGCCACACCGCGCCGTCGCGACGCGTCGTCAGGGCCACCATAAGATCCCCGAACGCAACTCAGGAGCATAACTGACCCAGAATCCCTCCAGTCTTATTCCCGCTCCCTCCTGCCAACGGGCTCATCACTGTACAATCAAAAGACTACAGTCAAAGAACTTTCGGATCGTGCATACACCGCACGTTACCTTCGGTGATTTTTACCCCCACTTCCCCTTAGCCAAAAACCCCTTAGCATTTGTCCACTTAACTGATCTGCCGCCGGAAGAAGGCCCCATTCTTGAAAATAAAGTGAAAAAAAATGAGCAAACCCTCTCAACGGCAACGGAAACTTCAGCATATCTAGATGACGTTAGAGATCCAGCCGCCTATGCAAACAAAAAGCTTTCACCTGAACTTATGAAGCTTTGAAATTAGAATCCCAAAATCTACTGTCTATGGTTCTTGTAACTTCATGTGGAAGTAAATTCAATCCGAAAGTAAAAACAATTCTTCTACCAAATGGCACAGAAAAAGAACGTTAATGGCTTGTTTACAGTACATACAGGAATGCTGTCTTTTGCTTACATTGTCTGATATTTCCTTTGTCTATAGAAAGAAGTATTTGGGGCACCACAGGTTATAGGGGATGGGCAGACCACAGGGGAGTTAGAGACATAGAACTCCATGAAAAATCCTAAGCCCATATTGCCAATTGCAAGGCATTCAATGGATCTCTGAAAAAAAAAGGTTGATAAAGATTTGACTGAATAAAGTGACAAATTGGTAAATCACCACCGTGATTTCAAGTGGTCATGATAGACTGCTGCCATTATCTAGCAGAGGAGATGTTGCCTTTCAGAAATAAAGACTCACTGAATGGAAAAGTTTTAAACTTATTCAGATTGCTTGCAAAGTACAACCCAGACGCAAGAGTTTATTTGGAGAAGCTTGACAAATCAAAAGAAAAGAAAACAAAATTTGGAACTAATCTGATAAGTTATAGGAACATGTTTGATTTAATCCCCATCTGAGACCCAAGGACAGCCTTCTGCATTGCTCCTGAAAGTGCACCCGCTCATGCCCTGCACTTGAGATTGTCAATCAGTAAGCTTTTGACACAACCGAGCACGCCCACGATGAGGACTACCAGTTTTACAGAGTGGCCCATATGCATTAGCTGGAGTTCGCATAGCAGATCTAGATATTTGGTCCTTTTTTCTATCTCCTTCGCTGCCATGTTCGTTTTGGCCAGTACCGAAAACTTGATCATGAACATGGCATGCGAGAAATAGTCGAAAAGAACGATATCAGGCCTCATCGCCTCCAACTGCCTGGTGGTGGGGAAGCAATAATTCCACCAGATCTAACACTTATCATTCTCCATGATGAACTTGATGTCTCCAGGGGCGTAAGACAGCACCGGATTCGCATCTATACCAAAATGGTTTCTGAGGTGGTAATACAAAACCCGCAGAGCCGTGTTGTGCCAGTTCATATATGCGTTCTTTGTATAAAAGCTGCATCCAGAGAATAGATAAATTTTATTACCATTAATGTTTCTTTATTTATTGAAATTTTTGTTCTTAGAGGGTAATAGTCAATATTAGTAAAGTTATCCTTAGGAAAACTTACTAAAGAAAACTTTAAACTTTAATTTACTTAAAGTCAGTGGCGTCTCGTGCGTAAAATCTTGGGATGTTCACGCAGACCTGAAAATAGATAAAAAATCCATTGTGTAAATTGTTCCTCAGTCAGTCAGTATGTTAATGGGAGCCCAGATAGCCTGCATTGTGTTGCCAATGTTGTAGAATATACCGAAAGGGATACACATACGAAGTTAACACATGAAATTTTAAAAACTACCCACATAATATAGATGTAAAAAGTGGTGTTAGTATATATTCATACATTCTTAGTACTAAAGTAAACTACAACACTCTAATTGGAACTCACCCACTTCTCATTTATAGAGCTTGTCAACGCCGCGGACTATGTGAGACATGCTGCTATCTTTGGTATTTGAGAAGAACTATTAGAAACAGCATTAGAAGAGGTCCAGTGGTACTGCGATCACACTCTAGTTGTGCTCATATTCACCCTGATAACAGCATTGCCCCTTGAAGCTTAGTAGTTCACAACAAGATTGTGCTCAGTGGGTTTGGCGCGTGATACAGATGGAAACAGGAAGTGAATCGGCATGCAAAAATATGTTCTCAATGTACAAAAATCGTGTTTTCATCAGACAATAACGTGTATATCTCAATTGTCTGGGATTACTGGGTGGTTCACATGCTCGTGTGATCCTTAAGACCCTTAAGCCCCTGCCTAAAGTCAATTGAAACATTTAAAGTTAACTTTTGAATTGAAAAGTTTTTCTAAAGTCTTGAGTCCATTTTAAAGTTATCTTATTCTTTTTTCTAAAATTTGAGCCAATCCTAAAGTTTTCCTCTAGTTTTTTCGAAAATAAATAGATGCATTCTAAAGTTTTTTTAAAGTTTACTTTACGATGATGTTTCAATTCACTTTAAGTAAACTAGAAGTTTTCTTTAGTAAATTTTCCTGAGGGATACTTCAGTTTTAATCTTCAAGCACCCCAAAAATTAACTCCTTGTCCACACAACTGTCCCTAAGAGAGCCTCCCAAGAAAACCATTGATGCACACAACAACAAGAAGTATGTATTAGTATTTCAGCTATACCATCAACAGAGTCTACACATATTCATTCAAAATAAATGTCAACAATTAGCAATGAATAATAGTATCAAATGGTACCTATGGCACAGGGAAACTCATTAAAAGGAGCCAAAACAATGAGGTATTTATTAAATTATTTCCTTGTCCATGCAAAACTGCCACTAATAGTCTCCAAAAAACCGATAACCCATGCAAAGTATCAACATTACAGATTTACCACCAGCACAGCTACTGCAGATGCACCAATAATAAATGCCAGCAATGGCACCGTAGTTGTTGCCCTGCGGCATCAAATGTCTATTCACTAGGTATCAGACTTTTAGTGTAATTTCAAAACTATTGATCAGTTTGCGCCACTATTCTTGAACTCTGCTATGAAAATAGAGATTAGGGTAAAAATTATCTCTCCTAAGTTCTACAACGCTCTAATTAGTCATTAATTGTGAACTTTTAATGCTGCCAATGTGAATATGTATTAAAAACCCAAAAATTGCATTAAAATGGATATTCATGCCTGGTAACCAAGGAAATTTGGATTATTGCAATGGAAGAAAAATTGATAAATTTGGAGCTGAAAATATAATTTTTTTGTCCAAAATGAATTGTATAAGGAAAGTGAATGAAAGAATCACTAAATAATACATTATTTTATCTGTTTAGTGATAAAGATTCCCATCCAATATCTTGAGTTCAACTCTTTCAAAAAAGCAAATCTGCACTACTTTCAATGCTTTTCTTTTTGGAGTAAAAGTTAAGATAAAAACAACCCTTAAAATTACTACATATCTCCAGAAATCCTTACTTAGTGCTCTCTTACAACATAATAAATACACATGGGGATATTTTCTCAAGATTTCACATTTTTATCACTAGTAGATTAGGCTGGGTGTTGATGAGTAAATGAATCTGTACAATTTACAAGGCAGTAGCCAGAAACATTTCTGGTAGGGGGTTAACTTAAGACTGTACAGTACCTACCCTCCAAAAAAGTTTTTGACTACAGCCTAAGGTTACTAGTTTGGAGCATAGAAGAAGGCCTCCTATAATAATTTTTTTGGGAGTGTGTTTACTAGTTTGGACCTCAAGACTTCTATAAAAGGGAAGAAGTATAATTTCCATTTTCATGGCATTGGAACCAAATAGGTCCACTAATATGTTTTAAACTACTATAAGACAAACTTGGGAACTTAATCTTGGGAAACTAAGAAAAACTGAACAAAGCAACATGTAAATCATCTTTTAAAACATTCAAACACAATAAGATGTTATAGAGTGCACATGCTTTCAGAAAAGTTAAAAGTTCCTTTTTTACATAAATCTACAGCATTTACCTTGGATTGAAAAGAGATAAAACTTCAAGGGTGAATTAACAACTTTTTTTACTTTTAAACACGAAAAATAGCTTTATAGTTTTCAACTGGGAGTTCAACTGGGGGTTTTCAACTGGGTTAGGATTATGAAAAATTGTACATAACATATGCATCAAAAAAACTAGAAGATGAGGCATAAATTGAAGAAAAGAAATCACTAACTCAAAAATGATTTATTTCAACTTACATTGTTGAGCACTTCACATAAGTAGAGATCATTGGTAAAACAAAATTATTGCAGCTGTTAATACTACATGGTGATGAGTAAACCAAACTGTGGAGTTGTCATTTCCTGAAATCATTTGTGGTACAATTATTTTCTCCGCAAATGAAGACTGTGGTGTATGAGTTTACTCTTCAAAATTTCACACTGCTTTGGTTGAATATTTTATATCACAGTTAACTTGCCATTCAACAGGCCAAACCCTAAAAATCAATCATCCATAGGCCCAAATCTAATTTACAAAGGAGCATATATAGAAGCAGTACACAACAAAAAAATTGACACCGTAATAAGGAAATAATTTATAAAAAATACAATATCTTTAAAAGTGAGCAAAGTAATGATATTAACCTCTGTTTTGACTAATGAGCATTTCTACAAATCAAGATTGTATTACAATTAAATTAAAACCTAAAATACTGAAGTCATTTCATTAACGACTTACATATGAGCTTGATATCTTCAACAATAGAAATCTTGGAACATATCTAATAAATATTTTCATGTTTAAAAGAGAAAATAATGAAAAACGCTGGATGGTACTTGGAGAAATTGACAGGACACCTGAATCTCTCACTGATTATGGATGGATCTAACCACTGCTTTAAAAATGTGCATTTCTACTGATTAAGGTTATATTATGATACAATTACAAACTAAAATACTGAGGTCCAGTCAGTAATTACAAACAGGCTTGATATCCTTTATAATAATTGATCTATTGAATGCAATGTCTAATAAATATTTTCATAATAAAATGTGATGAGAAAATACAGGATGGTACTTGGAGAAATGGATGGAATACATACCTGATTCTTCGCATGAATATGGACGGATTACTTTGGAGCATGACATGATAGACCTTTGGTCCCAATGTGATTGTTAAAATTTCACATTATGTACTTTGATAACCACTTCCAACACTCAAATAGAAATACTTATATATCTAACCTTCCATAAAACTTGGACTGCAATGGCAGGATGATGTTTAGACACTCATTGCACATTAATGATAAAAGATCAAAACACAACATATAATATGTACTCAACAAAATTTGCACGCATGAATAGACTCCAATAAAATGGATCTCTAAATAAAAATTATATTTACAACAAAAACTGTAATGTGCAGAACATTAAACACTACAAATGTTGCCTCACAATTTCTGAACCTGATTACATCATGACTTAATTCACAACCACATGAATTCATAATCAAGAATGTGATTTCACATAAATAATGATGGCATTTGTATATAAAGAAGTCAAGACATTGAATATGTCAAGTCTTAACATTGTTTGAACTCGTTCACACAGTATTGTGCTTCCATACAATGAAAAATTTGCATTTCCTCATCTCCATCAATGGTGAACAAAATGAAGAACCACTAAGCTTATTTAAATTGCATACACCTTACCGTTGGACTGCAGGAGAGAACCTCTCTTCTCCCCTTTAAGGGCTTTCTCTTCTACTTCCTCTTCTTCCTCCTCTTCCTTCACCACCTCAATTTCCTCCACCTCCGCAATTTCATCCTCATCTGCATGGATGGCTGATGCCCTACTCACACTTCTGCTCTCTCTCCTGTCATTCTTCAGCATTTGTGCAACTTCCAAACTCATCTTGGACAAACTAGCAGCATCTACATAGTATGCCAAGCTCGTTCCAGCTGGAAGAACCTCTCTCATTTCCCTGAGCAAGCGCAGAACTTCCTCTTCATTCCTCTCCCTAGCATAGTGCTCAGCAACAAAAGCATACACATCACCACGTCTCACTGCATCTTCACCAGAAACCTGCCACTCTTCTAACAAAACTTGACTCCGCTGGATAGCTCCTTCAGGATCTTGTTTGTACTGCCTATGAAAAGAAGTATACTAAGTAAAAATATTGTGATTTTTTCACATTTTTGCAAATAAATGGGCATTTAACAAATACAAATAAAATTCCTTGAGTCAGTAAAATCCACTTTAGGTGAATCTATTCCTTTAATAAAAATAAAGAATCGACCCAAGAGAAATCATTCCCAGAGTGATTGACACTAAGTGTGATATGCAGCTAATAGCAGCATAAATTGCGTAAGTAGTGTATGCATTAACAACTTTATAGAGTAATCGATCATTCATGATAGCATATGAAGCAAAATGGTCACAAGTTACCTAATTGAAACCTTCCCATGAATTGCCTAAGTAAGTTTAGCATAAACTGATTGTCATAAGTAATCCAATAAATTTAATTATTAAGGCATGAAAATGCTTTGAAGTATTATTATCGTTAATATCAAAACAATAAAATATGACTCAAGGATGAATGTTTATGAGTTTGGAAACAAATCATGGTGATAAACCTTACTTCTAAAACCACTGTTCATTTGTTTTGGCACAATCACCAGTCACAAAAATATATCTATCCTTCACAAGTAAAATATGTTACGTTACTAAGCATGTGAGAGAATGGATAAATGAGTTCACTTGGTAAATTCCATCGTTTATTTACTGAGATGACCTGGGTTTTGACACATTGTGTCCTTTTCAGATACAACGTGTTGAAACAAGGGTCATGACAATAAATAATCAGTGGAATTTATCAATAAACTCATTTTATCCATAACGGATATGTTACACAATGTCAAGTCAGAAAACATTTCTTCTAGCACATGAGAGGTCTCTCTAGCAAATGCCTTACCTTTGGATTTCAACAAAATGTCTCACAAGACGAGAACGTCTTTCTATCTCTTCACCCTTCCGACGAATTTCTTCACTATTTACAATACTTCCCTTGGAAATGGTTCGTGTCAGACACACCTTAGCTTCTTCTAAGGCATTTAAAGCTTTTTCATAGTTTTGGAATTCATCTATTTCAACCTGTAAGTCATTAAAGGAAGTGGTAAAATATAAAGGTCACCATATAGGCATTCAAGTCCCATACAGCATGAAGTCATGACAAAGCAATAACCATAAGGTATTCAAAATGAAAGTGTGCTTCAACAACTGTTGCACAGATGAGAAGTTTACACAAATATTAATATGAATAATTGGTTTACCATCCAGTATCACTACTAGTAAGGAGGAGCTGTCTTTGACTTTCAGAAAATTTTCAAGGTAATGGTGGACACAAGCCCACGTATTACATCCTAAGAGGTGGTTGTAAAGAGAGATTTAAACAAATTATTTTTTTTGTATTACAGTAAAAAACCCATGAGCCTTATGTGTCTGTAGTTTCAGCTTCCTGTGCTTCATTGAACTAGGAATAATTATGTTGAAAAACCTGGAAATAATAGAACTGTCAGCTCTAGTGGGCACCATGCTGAGTGATGAAAAATCGGATCCTACTATCCGTGCTAAAATCTTGTAGACTTGAGTTTAAGCCTAAATAACTCCAAAACCGTTCATCGAATTTTCACGTTATTTACATAGTAATTTAGATAATTTTGTTGTTGACTGACTACTTTGTTAGAATAATTTTTAAAAACAAATTTTGTACCTGTTTCCTACGTTAGAGTAAAAACAGGTCCCATTTTTTTAGCGCTACGGTGCCATGCGTCACTTTGATATCTAACAACTTCCAAGCAAAGCGTTTCACAAAAACAAATTTTTTACACAAGGTGAATTATATCTTTACTATCATGTCTGCGAAGTTTCAAGATTTTAACTTTAATACTCACTGGTATGCTATTCCATTTATAACCGCACTTTTTCTTGGAAACTATGCATCATGGTGCCACGAGACTAAAACTGTCATCTTCCTCTTTAAATTTCCGGAATGAATCAGAAATTATCATTTAGCTGTTAGCACCTTATTTTATATCGAATTTTATGCTTCCTGAAAAAACGTGCGAGCCCAGAGCAGGACACTCCACCGGCAACGATGCGCTTTTTCTGGGCTGCGTTTTTTCAGGAAACAAAATTCGATATAAAATAAGAAGCTAACTTCAGCTACATGATAATATCTGATTCACTCTTTAAATTTAAAGAGGAAGTTAACAGTTTTAGTGCTGTGGCACCATGATGCATAGTGCCCAGAAAAAGTGCAGTTATAAATGGAATAGCATACCAATAAGTACTAAAGTTAAAATCTTGAAACTTCGCAGAGGTAACAATAAAGATACAATTCACCTTGTATAAAAAATTTGTTTTAGTCAAATGCTTTGCTTGGAAGTTAAGACGTCAAAGGAAGTCGTCAAAGTGACACATGGTGCCGTAGCACTAAAAAAATGGGCCCTTTTTTTACTCTAACGTAAGAAACAGGTCCAAAATTTGTTTTTAAAAATTATTCTAACAATGAAGTCAGTCAACAACAAAATTATCTAAATTACTCTGTAAATAACGTGAAAATCCGATGAACGGTTTCGGAGTTATTTAGGTTTAAACTAGAGTCTACAAGATTTTGGCATGGAGAGTAGGTACATCAATCATCTCACTCAGCCCCATCGTATAATTCATAACTTATGTTTGCCCTTATGCATGTTTTCTCTGGAAAAAGTAGCAACTTAAAAAAAAAAAATTCTGAACCTTGACAGTGAATTGACAATCCTTAGATGAAACCAAATACTGGTCAAAACACAAATCATAACACCCTTACCTCACTAAGGTAAAATCAGGCACTACATACAACTATGACCAGCACAAACATTTCTGTAGAATGTATTAAACAAGAGTATCAAGAGACAGGTTTACTACAGACCCTCAAAAGTCTTTAAATTTAATGAACACTGCCATGTCTAACTACAACTATTTTGGCTCCATTTAAACACATAAGACCTTGGAAAATTTCTCGTCCATATTATGGGACACTAATTAAATCGCTAACAAAAAATTGGGATATAATTTAAATTTAAATGAAAATAGGCTAATTAAACTAAAGTTCAGCTTTTTTACTAGGAAAAACTTCCAGCATCATATTTATGATACCCATGTTTATTATACTTTATATGTATATACTGTTATTATACTGTTTATTATATAAGATTTTATTTCAAAAGATAAAATTCTAATTCATAGCTCTGAAGATTTTGTACTATATTTACAATGGCCAAGTGTATTTGAAGTACATTTTGATAGGAGACAAGTGAAGTGAGCATACCTCGGCACAGGCCATGTAGAAGCTAGATAATAAATGTTGAGCACGTCCTTTAGTGTAGAAGGTAATTATATTTCTCATAATACTGGGCTCATTTTGCCAATTCAATGACTGAAGGTAATTAGCAGCCATGACATATATTTCACGCTGCCGAGAAACATTGGCAAAGATAACTATTTTTTCAGGGTCTCCAATTCTCAGCAGAACTTTCATTGCTTTGATCTGAAAAAAGAAGACATATTACAAGATACTAGATTTCATATTCAAGCAAATTAACATGATCCTATTCTCCTTTTTTATACAGAGTTGTAAAAACATGCCAATTCATAAAACAAGAGGCAATTTTTTTAAAAACAAAGACAATTTTCACATCAATAATAATGTAGTTTAGTAAAGAAGCATACAACATGTTGCCACTTATATTCATTAGGTTGACTGAGTGAATAGTTATCATGATTTCTATGAAGCAAATATATACCGTATTTACTTGTGTAAGCCACACACCTTTTTTCCCAAAACGCCAGATAAAATGGGGGTGCATGGCTTACATTGATCCTCCAGATTTTCATGGAAGCCGCACATCATTTTTCCTCAAATTCCTGTTCTTTTTTTCTACTAAGTTTCTCATTTTGTGAACATCTCAATGTTAATTGGTAAGTATGGTCTAGTAGTAAATCAATCGCACATTGTAAAGTTTTCTGAAATTTCGAATAATTAGTAATAAAAATCCACGTTTAATAAAGTCTGAGCGTACAACGGTACTAGAAGAAACACCAGATAAGAAACATCACTTGACAAAGCAATACATTTATCATGTATAGATCGTACATAGCACCGATATGTATTTAAATCTACATTGTATCCTATAAGCTGCCGCAAGGGGGGCGGCATCTTAATGTCTTTTCAAAATCGTAAGCGGAGTTTGTTTTGGTATCATGTATTTGTAGCAACATTTTTATGCTCCTTTATTAGATAGCTCCTTTTGCATACATATTAAAGCTACATTGCAAAGACACGACAAAGAATTTGTTATATAGTGGCAAGAGTTGTATGGCTCAGAGACAAAAACTAAGAGTAGTAAACAAATTCAAATCGATCATTTAGCATTTTAAAATAATTTGCAATTATCACCCTAAAAATGAATTCTGATATGAAATTGTAATCATTTCCTGTGAGTACAAAACAACATATTATAAGCGCTGCCGAAAAAATAGGAAATCGAGCTGCAGGAAGGAAATTTGGTGTATCTGAATCTAGCAGTGACAAAAACTAAAAATGAGAACTGTTATGATATGAATATTCATTAGTGATTTATGATTCTATTTCCGCAAATGTGTTTTTATTTAGTTTTATAGGAATTATAATTTTTATGACATTGAGCTTAGTTTTTTTTGTTTCCAAGGCTTTCCGGTGTTGTTAAATCGTCCCAGTCCACAGCTACTGTGCAGAGAGCAAACAAGACCACCGCTATCAGATACGGATGGCATTCTGCTTTTATTTGTTGATATGCCAACGAATTTCGGTAATAATAGACTAATCACAGGATGAAATTGTATATATTTCTGCAATTATTTCAGTTGGGTGTTATTTTGAACACATGCCATTTTTATAGCTGGATGATGTGATCGTATGTTCTGTGATTACTGTGAGAAATTACGAGAAAAAGATGCATAGTAAAAGAGGCCGTACACGATGCACAACGCAATGACGATCATGATGATATTAACACGTAATTCAATCAATTAATGAGAAAGAAGTACACGTAATTTAGGCACAGCATTTCTATTTAAGAACCTGCATTCATGTTATGACAAAATGATGCAGACTCAAGGGCAAAAAAAATTTTTTTGATAGAAATAAATTTTTTCCTCAAGAGCCTGCCTGAAAATAGGGGTGCGTGGGATACACGAGGGCGCGGCTTACACAAGTAAATACAGTAGTAGGCAAAATAAAAAAGGAGTACAAGAATAAATCAAGCAGTAACAATGCTGGTTTGTGTTAATAATAATAATTTCTTTTATTAAGTTAATAGTATATCTGACCGAATTTATTCCTTTACTGAATCAGACTTCCATCTATACACCAGGTCCCAATTTAAAAGACATGAAAATCTGCCCCTTTAATTTAATGCGATCAAAGAAATCTGTACTAACAACCATATACCACAACCAATCATATTTATTAAAATCAAATAATTTCAAATGTTATAGACTCATTGCTTCTGTTGAATGGAATTAAATGCAAGTACAAACCTTATTTCCAGCTTGTGTGTACTTCTTGGCTGCTAGCTGAAGGTTACCCTGGGATACAGCTATTTCAGCCATTTTTTCTAAAAGTTCAGATCTTTCAGAACCACTGTCTCCAGCTGATTTATCTTTGACTTTTTCCAAAGTGAGCTTTTCAGCAAGTTCTTCAGTCAAAGTAACATCATGTTTCATACACAAATCTAATGCTTCCCTATACTGTAATGAAAAGAACCAAATTGATAAATTAAATTCTGGTGGAAGGTAACAATTTCACACTGCATTAAAAAAACCAAGGCTGGTGAGCAGACTCTACTTCAGTCATTCTACATCAATGTGATCCACAAAGAATAAAATAATCTTTTAATGAATATCACTAAAAATCTCCCTCTTAAACATTATTCAGCTATGCCCTACGCAAGTCTCATCTTTTTCATTTCCTATTTAGACTTTTGACATTCTTGAACCAGTAACAAGTGTTCCATGAATTTCAAAGAATCAAAGACCTTCCAAGAGCTTTGTGTCTTATAAGTAGTTATTTTTTAAGCAGAGTCAAGTAAAATCAAGCAAACGATAAATAAATTATGTAAATGATAAACAATAAAGGATAGGCTGGTACTAGCAACTATCCCAAGTCAACCCGTTCACCCACAAGAAAAGAGTAGGTTAGGTTTTGGTTACCTCAAAATACAAAACATTATTTGTATATTTCAGTACCCTATCTCACCAGAATCCCTGGAATTTAATACTTCTACTTTATGAATTGCCATGTTTTATAAGTACTTTTTCAATTTCATTTTACATAACATTTATTGAAATTTGATGCAGCCTTGTCTTTTCTTGTTATAATTTCCCTCAATCAACAGGATAAATAAAAGAAAATATTAAAAATTCCAAGTAAAATGTCATTATTTCTTCAAAAATCAATTATTTTCTAAATGCAACCAAGCAATGAGACACTCAAGATAGGGGCACATAATAGATTGATACCACTTGAGTGTGATTTAAAGGACATTACCTTTTTGGCAACAGCAAGTAGATTGACAGCTTTTTCATACTGCTTATTTTGAATGAAGAAAGTGGCACATTTGTGAGAAAGCATTGGGTCCGAATTGGCATTGAGATCCATCGCAATATATTGCAATGCATTGAACTGCTGCGTTCTGTTGAAATGAGTAACACATAAAAATGACGTTTATGGCAAGAAAAATTACACCAATAAAAAATACTTATATGCCTTCAATTATTGCCCAGAAAATATCCATTACAATTTGTCAAGTTACCTAAATGCAAGCTCTAACGCCATGTGCAGCAGACCTGCTCTATGGTATAAATGAACAGCTTTCTCAGGAGCAGGAGGGTCTGAGTTTTCAAAATATCTTCCAGCATCTAGCTGATCATTAGGTCCAGCAGTCAAGGCAACACTCCAAAGTTCTTCTTTCATATCATATTCCTTAAATGCCACAGAGATATATATGTCTGACTGTATATACATAAATATAAATGACTGTGAGTCAGTTCTCTCCTCTCCTTCGACAAAGGTGTTAAGGGCCACCGAAATATCGGAAAACTCTCTTTGTTTTATATATACATATGTGTGTGTATATATATGTGTGTATGTATGTATTTACTTATCATTTTCTGTTTAAGCATGAGGAATAAATTTAGTTATGCATATGACAAATTCCATTTCAACTCAGGCAGGTACCACCAATATTTGTCAAGCAGGTACCACCAATATTTGACCCTCTTCAATTTTTTTGAAAAAATTATATTAGTTACTCCTACATGACAGAATAATCATCTCACAAAAAGTTTAGGGAAAAAATTTTTCGACCAATTTACAGCATTTTGAAAATCTGCAAAAAAACGCCACTAATTGTGAAAGGGGTACAGAATGCAATTTTTCAAATCTCTATTGCTCTGAAACTATTTGGACTAGAACCTTATACTTTTCTTTGTTTTGAATCTCTTGAAGTGAACCTTGCTCCAAACTCCAGAACAATGGTCGATTAATGTTTAAACACTGAACAAATAATTTGTTTTTCGATGGAAAATTTAAATTTTTTTTGAAGTTTGGAAATTTTTTTATAACCAAAGAGGGATTTAATCAGCCAAAGAATTGCACCATTCTGTAGCTTTGTTTGATTACTCTCCCCAATAATTTTATCTCTCACTTTAATGCATACAGTTCCTAAAATTTACCATCTAAAGTATGCAAAATACAAAAATGTCGCATTTTGAAGGAGCGATATCTCAAAAACCCCATCCTTAAAAATTCTGAAAGTTTGTTAAAATAATCTCCAGGTAGCACTCAAGAAGCTATTTAACCAGAAAACTGGCTATTTGCCTTAAATAGTCACAGTGAATTTTTAAAAAATCTGTTTTTTTTATTTTGATGTTTCAATTATCACCCTGTAAATCAGTCCACAGTCATACACTAACCGTAAATCTTATAAATACTTAAAACTATTGTTGTAGTCAGTGGAACATGTATTAACATGCTAATAATGCAATATTATTCCTCAATATAGGCACTATTGATTGACTTTGCCGCTGATATTTAAAATGAGTAGTTTTTAGCAAAGTGTCAAGGTAAACAGATTTAATCTTTTAAGAATTTGTTTAACATTAATGAGAATCATTAATTTTACTCAGCCTCAATTTTCAAGGCCTAGAGTCGAAGCATTTACTGTCTACATAGTTACTTTTTTATCTTATTGAAGTTGCTTAAGAAATAATGTATTAAGATTCCTTTTCCAAACTTGGTTATAAGTATGTATTAAGATTCTTTTTCCAAACTTGGTTATTATTTCAGTACATAGTTACATAGTTTACATAGTTACTTTTTTATCTTATTGAAGCTGCTTAAGAAATAAGTATGCATTAAGATTCCTTTTCCAAACTTGGTTATAAGTATGTATTAAGATTCCTTTCCAAACTTGGTTATTATTTCAGTACACTGATGAACAAAGAAATATAATTTACCTACATTACTTCAGTGTCATGTCAGTATTTGTTGAGCAAATCTTGTCCTGGATATCTCTATGTTTCCTGGTATTTGCTGAATATGTAAAACTATTAAAGCCTACAGGAGTCTGGCCTTCTCCTACAGATGCACAATCCTGAAGGTTGCTGAACACTCAACTCCTATTACTCCCCTTTAGCTGATGAATTGTACTTGCTGCACCCATGTATGCATGCATGAAAGGTTGCACTGGGGAGTTCAGAGTTTAAGCGGTGAAAATACTCAATGTCGAACTAAAATCAGTTTAAGTGAAAAATACATTTATAATCAAGTAAGATTTTCAGATTAAACTGCATGCATGTTAAAATTAGTATGAGGGTGTGTCACAAACATTTTGAACTCCCAAGTGCAACAGTGTCATTGGTCATATGCTAATGGAAAAATATCACTTAGGCCAGGAGAGTGATTTGGAGTACAAACTTATATGAACTTGAAAACTTTCCGAGAAATAAAAATTGATCAATGGAAAATTCATCTGAGTTCGAAGTGCAAGTTAGCTGTATAATCTTAAGAAAACACAAAATAAAAATTGCCAAACAGGAAAAAATGTTGCCTAATCCATGATAAAATCAACGCTATATTGGCTGTTGATACAACATAAAAATAATACTCATTTAAAAGACCTTTACTGTGAATTTCAATAGTACCTTGCAAACACGTATAGCATTTCCATAAGCACGTGCTCGAGTGTATGCCCTAACAGCTCCTTCAACCTTGCCTCTTTTCTCCAGCTCTCTACCCAGTTCAAACAAGGCAGGTGGATCGGAACCTGCAGACTTCTCTGCTGCTTCAATATCATTGATAAAACGACAATGTAGACGAACTTGGGATGACCTGTCATCTACTTCCTCATATGCAGCTAGAGCTGCCTGAATTTCACCTTTAGTTTCAAGTCTCTTGCCCCACCAGCTACCAAGTACTCTGAAAAGTGTTAAAAGATATTTAGAAATCATATATACACACACATCCATTCAGGCAAATTACTGTAACATTATGAAGAATTTCTGAAAGTTAAGTGATGAGAATTGATTTGATTGAATGCATCTAACAATGTGGAAAAAATAAGAGACAATGCTGATAAAAGGAACCTTAAGGAAAATCCAACTTCAACATTGTGTGGGTCACTGAGTGTTCCCTTTGAAGGGAGACAACCATACCCTGGTAGCACAAATTCATCACATTATTTTGACCATCAAATTTTGTAATCTAATGATGCCACGATCAAAAGCAATCAGTTACTAGTGGATACTTTTGAAATACCGTCATGAAAAAATCAAATTGCCATTACTCTCGGTTCATTCCAATGGGAAATGCATAGTATGGAGATATTTAAGAGCAACAAAACATAATGGTTCAGGAGAATATTTAAGGGGTTGACAAAATACAACTGCCAAATATGAATGTAATAATCCTATTAGTAAATACTTTCATCAAAGACAACTTTCATACTTAGGACTGCCACCACAAGCCTATTTTAAGACCTTACTCTGGATTTTGAATACCTTTGATGGTTGATGAAACAAGTCATACTTCCTAAATAAATTCAGAGAGACTTATTGAAATTTCACAAGTGTTCGTGGTAGATATAATTGATTGCTTCATAAGAAGAACAGAATACTCAAATGCAACCAAGCTATTAGAACATCTAATCAAGGGGACACAGGTTCATTTCCCAGCTATGACTATTTTTCAAAGAAGAAATCTCCCAAGGGTACATTTATTAGCTTTACCGTTGATATTACCCCCAGTATTGTGAAAAATACACACAGAAATGTCAAGGAATCATTTGATTCTCATTGAGAAAAACCATGCATAGTTCAATTGAAGGCCAGTAATTTATATCTACGTTCTAGCCACATTATATTCTATGTATATATCATAAACTTAAGATAAACTCTATACAATACAATAGAACTTCATACTTTCTACCCCATACCAATCCGTCATGGGTATGGGGTAGAAAAACGAAAATATTTATAGACAGCAAGCATAAAAATAAAGCCATAGCATGAAATGGATCAAACCAAGACCCCATAAACTCCAGCCTACAGTTTCATCTAACCCTCTACAATGGATGACACCCCTTTGAATTTATAATTTAGTCATTCTATTTACTACAGTTAGCTAACTACAAAGTTTTGACACCACCTAATACATACAACCTGGTCATTCAGGCAACAATAAAATAAAGATACCCAAATCTAATACTATTCATACAATATATTCCCATTACCTCAGCAATGTGACTGATATGACTTGTTTTACATGAAAGCAAAACTGAATGGGTCAAACCATTGACTGGCCACAACAATGTATGTGTAGACAATAGGGTGGAGTATTAATTTACTAGCAAAGGAACCGGTGCACACTGGGCGGAAATCGAAAAAACTGGCCAAAACCCTAATTTTCGACTCTTTTCTACTATTCCAAAAGTGCCGTATTATTGTTCTACGATGTCCAAATATTCCAAAACAGTAACTTTTTTAAATTACATTGCGTTCGTAAAGTGGATATGATCCTTTAAAAAGTTACGAAAAAACACGTTTCTTGAAATCTACATTCTTAGCGAAAAATCTCAATGTTTGCTTTACTGGTATTGGGATATAAGGGAAAGATAATTCTTTTGGAGTATATATAATGATTATGTATACCTATTTAATTGTATTAAGCTATGATTTTCGAAAAAGTAAATACTATGAGTGACCATAATGAACTATTTAAAAATTCACTGTTTTTTGCTTAAATTTTAACAAAATCAGAGATGAAAATATTCATCCCCGCTTATCCACGCTGAGATATTAACATCTGCAGTGAGACTGAACTTTAAACTACACGATGGTAAAATAAAATCCTGCACATACTTGCGACTTTTCTAGTTTTGTTACATAATGTAAAGAAATACACGTCCTCTCAGACCTTGGCTCCCGTGCGCCACGGCCATGCCGCCCGCCGCGCAGAAGAGCGAGGGAACTTAACATTTTCTATATTTCTCTAGGAACTCCAGATTAAAAAAAACACTAATTGTACACCTTGTATTTTACAAGTATCACTTCAATATATTTATGGGCCATTCACAGCTACTGTGATTTCATCCTTTCGTAGAAAGTCCGTAGAGGTAGGACCCCAGACCGTGGCATATAAAGACTCAATAAACTTGCCGGGGTTATTGTCCTTTTGTGCATTTTGTTTCTTGCGGCTACTAGTTCCTGCGTGCAAAATATCGTAGGGGTGGCGACATAGTGATTATCGACTTAGAAAAAGACTCTGGGCAGCGGGGAAACCTGCGAAATGGCAGGCGCGGTCACGAACCCATAACCTTTCGGCTCATGCATCGCCCCCTCCCGTATCACCATTTCACGGCTGAGCGGACCACACCAGTCTATGTTTGCCATTTGTTGTGGAAAGGTAGTGCATTGGATCCTGTAGATTTCAATAGGACTATGAGTACAACAAAAGTTACCCGCCTAGAACTGCATAATGTTCTTTTGGAAAGAAGAGGTGAGTCAGCAGATATGAAGAAAAAAAATTGTTGTTCTTTTTAATGACAAATTTAACTTGGGTGAGGACGAAGGAGCACAAAATTTGGCCGCGGTTTCAGTATAGAAAAACTTTTTCCATAGCTATTTTCAGAAGTGGGAAGAATGTTGGTGAAATAAGATTAGATTTCAGAAGAGGCATAGGAAATGGTTGGAACATGAAATCAAATTCCCACCCACTGTTTTTAAATATCTTCCAAGCACGTCTGGTGAAGGTGAGTACCCATTTCACGGTGAAAAAACTGATAACTGAATGATAAGTATTTAGATCATTCATTAACTATAATTTTCTTACAGGTACGCCTGAAATAACACCCGGTGGAAGACCATTGACACCGTTTGTAAAAGCAAGTGAAGGTCCAAACGTAGAAAACCGAAAAATTAAGAAACAGCACTTCGAAAGAGGAATTGTGTTTGGCAACTTCAATGCAATTGCATGCCTCAGGAGATGATGCTGCAGCAACAATCATTAAAGAAGTGACAACAACAACACCAACTAGGGCTAAAAGAATGATGTCCAAATGGAGAAGGAAAGATGCAAGTCAAACTGAGCTATCGGATGAAGAGGCTATTTCCCTAATGGTAATAGGCCATCTGACAAAGATGCAGTACATCGTAATTCATGAGATGGCGAGAAAGCATGGCCACATCATCTACCCAAGTTATGACAGAATCAGATTGGCAAAAAGAAGGGCCTACCCTGAAGGGATATCAATTTCTGAAGAAAAATGTGAAGTTAATTTGCAGTCTCTTCTTGATCACACAGCCAGAAGGATTGTATATTCTCTTAGGCGTTTAGAGAAAAACGGTTCCAGCACTTCATGCACCCTCATATGTAAATGGGGTTTTGACGGTAGTTCTGTCCATTCACAGTATAAGCAGACGTGGGAGAAACTTAATGCAAGAGACGAAAGCTTGTTCGCGACCTCTCTTGTACCACTTAACTTGTTGGACACAGCATCAGGTAAACAAATTCAGAAATAGTTATATATACATAATACTATGCATAATAGTTTGGGTGAACTGAAATGATTGTTCTTTATTTTAAAACAGGTGAATCTGTCTGGGTAAATCCTCGCCCATCATCGACCAGATTTTGTAGGCCAATTAGAATCCAATGGAGTCAAGAAACAAAAGATATTTCACAAGAAGAAGAAAGGTATATCAGTGAACAGATAAAGATTCTTCGACCAATTAAGATCGACAACGATTATTTTAATGACTCATGTTAATATTACGCAGGATATCTTTGGATTATCTCAAAGCAATAAATTTCCTGCAACTTTTCTTTCCAGGAATTGAAAAGGAACTCATTAACCTATTTGCCACCATTTTGAAAGCAATATCAAGTGAGCTAAAAATAAATATTATTGCTTTCAAAAATTATTGTTATTCTGCGGCAAAATTATTTGTAAAATTATACGCATGGTATTATATGCCACCTACCATTCACAAAGTTTTAATTCATGGAGCAGAAATCATTACCGATGCAATTATACCAATGGGCCAGCTTTCCGAGGAGACATTGGAAGCACGGAACAAGGACATCCAGAGATTTAGGGAGCATCACTCTAGAAAAATCTCCAGGTTAGCTAAAAACCATGACCTTTTTCACAGACTGCTTCTGACTTCCGACCCATATATTTCCTGCACTTCTGAAGTTGCTACCTGGGTGAAGAAGAAAATACCAAGCCAAGTCCGCAAACTTCTTTTGATTCAGGAGACGGATACCAATTCTGAGTCTTCAGAGGAAGATTTTGAATCAGATGAGGATTTTGGTTTCTCAGTACATATTATGTGTGCTTTTAATGTTAGCATAATTTTTAATATTTACATAAAAATAAAAATCTACAGATAACAATTATTTTAAGTAATTGAAACCTCCCCATATTAGCTGATCAGCAAAGTACAAATTAGCTGATCTTCATTAGCACATCTTCGCCGGATTTTTATTGAATAATTAATTTATTGATACGCAAGTACGTATTTTCAATCACAAGACTAATGCAATTAACATCATAATACATCTCAGTGATATTAAAAATCCCTGGGGTAAATTTCCGGTAATTTCACCGTTTCTCACTTGATCTGTCTCTCCACCATTTTGTTTTTAGAGCCTCTCCTGGTGGATATAGGTTCTCATAAACACTAAAATTGGATTCCTCAAGCCAAAATCCTTTAGAAGCAACAAAAAATTAGCTCTTAATTTGGAAAAATGATGCCTACAAGGGTTTTGGCCAGCTTTTTTCGATTTCCGCCCACTGTGCAGTGTCTCTAGTTTTCATGAGGATAAATATGCTACTCCCATGTTTGATAAATAATTTTAATGTTTTAAAGGATCTAGCAAATGCGGTGGATTGTAAGATTAGAAAAAAAACAGGGAGGCATACTTGAAGAAATTCCTCTCGGGTTCTCCACCGGGTTAGTTGGTCCATGGCCTACATTTCGGTGCTCGACTTGTGCACCGTCATCAGGGCAGACGAGTGTCGTTCCGGAGGTTTTGGCCGCCTTATGTAACCTTGCCAGGAGGTGAGGTGCCACGTGATTTGTCGCTGTGGTGGAATGGTTCCTTGGCAGCCAATCCGGCGTCAGGAGTGCTCCTTTCTTTTCTGATCGCATTCAACATGGGTTTCCATGTGCTGCTCATCATGAAACCGGAGTCACGGTTGAAATTCTTGGTTTCTAGCCAGATCTCGATGGCTTCTTTTACGAGGCGATCCCAATATTTTGAGGAGTGTGTCAAAATTTTTATGTCGTCGAACCGGATGATGTGGTCGTCATTGATGTCACATGGCACTCGGTACGTGAATGCGGTGGCGTCTACAGCAGGGAAACTGGATGCACTATTGAAACAAGACTGAAGGAGCATAAGCGGCATCTGAGGTTTGGACAACTAGAGAAGTCAGCCATTGCTGAACATGGCATCAACAACGACCCCATCATCCGGTTTGACGACACAAAAATTTTGACACGCTCCTCAAAATATTGGGATCGCCTCATAAAAGAAGCCATCAAGATCCGCTAGAAACCAAGAAATTCAACCGTGACTCCGGTTTCATGATGAGCAGCACATGGAAACCCGTGTTGAACGTGACCAGAAAAGAAATGAGCACTCCTGACGCCGGATTGGCTGCCAAGAAACCATTCCACCACGGCGACCAATCGCGTGGCACCTCACCTCCTGGCAAGGATACATAAGGCGGCCAAAACCTCCGGAACAACACTCATCTGTCCTGATGACGGTGCACAAGTCGAGCACTAAAACATCGGCCATGGACCAACTAACCCGGTGGAGAACCCGAGAGGAATTTCTTCAATCAATTCGCCAGGAAAGCATACTTATCTTATTTCAGCTCTTATTTCAGGGAGGTATACATTACAGTTTAAACTCTTATGGTTACTCTATTTCATTGACATCTGTTTTTTCTGGTAGGTATCTCTTTCATGGCTAATTCCACTCAATAAGGCCTTTCAGTATCACATCTAAAGTTAGTATCAGCAATAAAATCCATAATTAGATAACTTTTGAAATTATCATCATAGGTCAACAATCCTAGAATTGGTTTGACACAGTCCTCCACATGATTCTTCTATTGGCCAACCTCTTCATATTTACATAACTCCTCTCTTTTACCTCTACATACATTTGATAAATGTTGGAAAAGATTCATAAACATTAAAACAAAAACAGCCTAAATTTGGATCATTAGAATTTCATATTTGTTTCCAAGGGAAAGACTCTTGGAACTGCTGAATTTTTAAAGAACCTCCTTCCTGGCAAATTTCAAAGTTCTTTTCACTGCAGTAATTTTTAAACACCAGTTGCAAAAATTGTTTCTTGCCACTGAGCATCTTTTAGAATAATACTCCCAGACTCTTACAAGAGCTTTATCAAAATAGCATAATGTACTTCACCATTTCAAAGGAATATTTCCTCAGATATGTATGGTACACTCACAGAGAACAGATTAGTTATGATGTTTATGACAACAGTCTACTGGGTCTATCCCACAACCCTCCTGGTTTGTTTGTACATATTATGTGATTTTGTGACATTTTACGTCTACCCATCCATTGTATTGTGAGCGAGTCAAAGTGCTTTAAAAATTAGCCACATACATCTTCAAAGACAATTCTAATCAGGGATAGCTATATTCACCCTGTATTGGGCATATCTAAGAGAGAAGTGCCCCTGTAACAAATCGTAAGTTTGCAATCATTGTTTTTTGCCCATATTTTCTGATTACTGAAAATCATCACTTGAGGAAGAACATTTACTGCATTCAAAAAAAAGTTTTAAGCATATAAAGACTTACTGATCTTTTGTCTGTTTCATGTAACTTTCCAGAAGCTCTTCATGGCAAGATAACATCCTCGGTACTTCAGTCCTGTGAGTTTCTGATTTTTCATACATTGTAATAGCTCGACTGATATCTCCTTGAATGGGGAAGATGATGAAATGAGTAAAATACACAAATGAATGACTTTTGACGATGCATTGAAAGAACATTTTTAAGTTTACTTCAACCCTTACAATTTATTGATTAAAAGACCTTAAATATTAAATAAAAATAGAATACTTTAGACCTCACAGCTGGCTCTAATATAATTACCATGAGGGCTAGAATTACAGTTGTATGATACCAAATATGTGATTACAAATTTAAGATAAGGGGAAAGCAAGAAACCCAGCCTTGTGTGTCTGGATCCTGTCATTTAAGCAACTATAGATCAGACTTCCATTAAATGGCAGTCAATGAAGAGAAAATTAAAGTTTTAGATTTTTATCACTGACCTAATATGTAATAATAAAATTCTTCAGTAAATGTTCAATTAATAAGGGCAAAAATCAAGAACATATACCTTGTGCTTCAAGATGCCTGGCATAGTTATAGCAAGTTGGCCTTAAATGTATTCTATCCAGTTCTTCAGCTACTTGTAAAGCCAATTCCCAACGATTGGAATCTTGGTACAATTTGTTTAGCAAATCATATCGACCACAACCATTGAGGAGCTTCTCTGCTTCAGCCTGTATTTGCAACAAGAAAATTATCATACTATAAAGATAAAAACAGCTTACATAACTTGATTTTAGGAAAAAATATCTAGATAATTTAACTATTATTTAACACAAAAATAGTACCAAGAAAACACACATGAGAATCAGAGCGAGAAACACCGATTAACATTTAACTAAATTATGCATAAATAAAATTTTGATGAAAACATGCTTACTGTAAGTCCCAAATGTAAAGCTAGCACAGCTACTCGGACATCCAAGGGAGCACCAGCAGTTTTCCTGAGTGCTCTAGCACCAATGGCATTTCCCATGTGCCCCAAACAAACAGCACCCACATCCACCTGCTTCGTCTCAACACACATTCTAGCCATGTTCTCCCATATTGAACCACTTCATCGCCATGCCAAATGCAATACACATACATTTAAATATATTTCAGAACAAACATCACAAAATGCATCAATAACAAATTAAGCATTGCTACATATACCAATTATTATTATAATTATCTTCAGCGACTTGATAATGATATTAGAAATGCAAATGTTGCATGCAATGAGAAAGTATTTACAACAATGTACAATTCATTCAAACATCTGAAAATTATAATCATGCATAAAATTTCCACCACCACAAATGAGGATACAACCAGAGGAACTGAAAAACTGAAACTGAAAAACTGAATTTCAGGAACTGAAATATTACCTGATGAATAACACTTAACTTCAAAGAAATTAAAAGCAAAAATTGTTTACATTTCAGTAACATTAAATAAGTATAACCTTTCTTGTAAACGTCAAATTTAGGCCAATACTGTCATATGTTGGAGGTTCGGACAATCATAGATAGTGTCAGCAAAATGCAAAGTGTCACTTTAAGCCAGAGATGCAAAGTATTTATGAATTACTCAGATGAGGTCCTTGCCTCCTTGTCTTTCACGGCTGAAGATTAAAAACATTTATTCAATGAAATTATTATGCCACATCAATCTCAGAAGTTAGTCCTCTAGTTAAACAACAGAATCAAATAGCCATTTTACACCATGATTCAGTTCACTATGACTGACATGGATCAACTCCAGATCGAAATGTCTGCAGATGTGGGGACTCAGATATATATTTTGCCCTTGAGTATTTATCCTATAAAGAAGTCAAAATTCTAATTTAAGTACCTATACCTGGACTTCACATAAACTAAGAGGGTAAGACAATAGTACTCTCCCAGGATGCTATTTTTGTCCTTCTAGATTTAGATTTAGACCCAGTCAAAAATTCTAGCAAAGGCTATTTTTGTCCTTTTAGATTTAGATTTAGACCCAGTCAAAAATTCTAGCAAAGGCTATTTTTGCAGGATGCTATTTTTGTCCTTTTAGATTTAGATTTAGACCCAGTCAAAAATTCTAGCAAAGGCTGTAAGGAATGAGGAAACAACACTGCCACAACTAACCTCACTAGTGAAAAAAGTTCTGCTTCATCATCAAATCTCATAAGATTACAATTACATAGATATATGATGTAACTATGAAGTAAATGCACAATATTTGTATAGTAAAACAACATTACTGGTAACAGTTATTTTCCATCCAGTTGGTCATCCAGGTTTATTAACATTACAGCCCAGTGGGTAAACTATAGTAAAAAATGTATTAATTCAGGCTAAGCACAGAGTTTTTATCCAGATTCTGAACAAATGAAACTGTCTGAGAGCATTTCTTTGCAAAGTATTTGTTTTACATTCCTACTATTGCATATCTTTCTGAGAAAAATCAGGGTAAATCATTCTATTTTTAAGTGTAATTACTGCATCAACATAATGGTAATAATTATCAATAAGATGAAAAAATAAGACTTCAGGGCATTATAATTGCAGAGCCACACAAGATTTCATGCATTTAACAGATGCAATAACCTCTTTATTGGCCTCAGGGAGACTGAACAAACATCATTAGCACTATGAACAGGAAATTCAAAAGAACACATGAAAAAATCATCACACAGATGCCATAGTGTATACCTTTTAATAGTTTTGATAGCTCTGAAGGCCTCGTCCATATTTCCCATGCTTAAATAGTAGCTGAAATTCACCACTGCATCTCTAGTGGATTTATCACAATCTTCAAGGCCTTCAAAATCCCTCATAACTTTTCGACCTGATAGACCACCACCAGTAGCCTTATAAAAAAATGATATGAGCACAGTGAAATTAAATCATCTGAAGATCCAATGCAATAATGTGCATATATTTTTAGTACTGGCTAGAGCATGTTACCATGACACGAAGCACATCAAAATGGAAAGTACGATGTTCAATTCAAAAACTTTAGCCAAGAAAAACATCTTCAACAACATGAGAAGGCTTGCCACCCTTCATATCAGTTACAAAGACATTTATATTTTAAGTGCAGTTAGTGAAATACATTGGATGTGTACATAAATTCACAGTTTTCACTCAACACCAAAGAACCAATAGTATGATGATAATGTTTGTTGATTTCTTTCAACTAGTAAATTTGAAAATATACAAATGTATAGTTTGTATATTTTCAAATTCAAATATATACAAATGTATAGTAGATTCAGTAAAAGTGCACCTTAATTATGTTCAATAGTTTGAGACCTTGCAGTGAGGAGGTAAGTGAGAGGAAAGGAAGGGTAGCCATATTCAACTAAGAAAGAATTTTTTACATTAAGTATTGCTCAATAAAGACTGCAAACATGTGAAACAATGTAATATCACCGATCTACAAGTGTCTGATGATATAAAAGCATGGATTCTACATTCCTCTTAAACTATGGAATATTTTTAGATAATGAATGCAGAGATTTTATTAATAAACGTAGCAAAGGCTCTAAGAAGAAAAGATGATTAATATATTTTAATGATGTATTTCACTTCACACAAGTACGCACCATAGAAATGGGCATGCAAACTTCTCACGCTGCATCAATTAAATACAAGTTATTTTACATTGACAAAGGTAGGTATGACATAAGGAACATTTACAAACACACATGGCACATAAAATGTACAAATCAAAAGTACAACATTCACAAAAGTATACCACAATATAAAGGTAATTACATAAAATATCCTACCTCATCGACTGATGTTGGTTTCCGAAACAATATGAAATGAGGTATTTCAACTCCAAGCAATTTCACATGATTCTCAGGGAATGTTACTGAATTTTGCATCAATATTTCTCCCTCAGGGGATGCAAACAAAGTAACAAGGACAACTTCAGGCTGCAAGGGACATTTAATGAGAGTGATTAAATGCTTATTTTTTAGTTCTGATTATGGCAATTACTAGTTTATATCTGAAAGTAAATATAAAATAATACAAACCCTTCTAAAAAGATTGGTTGTAGAGTTTTTGGACATGCCTGCCTTATAAGGATTGCCATCACTTGAAGGCAATATTTTAGCCTCACAGACAAGCAACTTAGGTTCATGTTTATCCCAGGAGTGAGATAAAACAAATCTATCAAAAACTCCCAAAGCTAATGATGATGCAGCCCTGGTTCAGAAAGAAGAGTCACACAACATATTCTTCCCATATGTTTACTTCATTGGAATTCATTTTATGTTACAGTCCCTATTTAAATGATATTCATTATTCATGTCATACTTAATTATATGGCTAACCTTTCATGGCCTACTTTCTCCTTATTTCCTCCTTTCATAGAATTACTTAAGTCACTGTCTTCATTTGTCTCCCCAGTAGCAAAATCTAGGTAACTAAATGTGTCTTTACTCATGTTCCAAATGTATAACTTAGTATCAGGAAATAAATCTGACTGAAAAGAATTTATAACAGAATCAGAACATAGTACTTGAACACATTGTACTTCAAGCCTAAAAATTGTGGATAAAATTAGTAATAATTTGAATAACTCATTTCATAGATACCTTAGCAATAGTTAGTGACATTTTGGTTCCATCAGAATTGCATTTAGCACTAACAATTTCTCCAAAATCAGGGATCACATCTCCAAGCCATTTAGGATGAACATGTATTTTGGCCTCCCTGAAAAAAAGTTTTAACTTTATTTCTTGATCAAAAATTTAATCATGGATTGAAAATGTTATGCCTTTTTTGTGTGAAACGATATTTGGTAGACACAAATATAGATTAAAAATTAACAATCTACATACATTAAAAATACCAGGTACAACTGAACTAGCTGGTCAAATTATCAATAAAATTTCTTCAACCATTTCCTCACAAAGGCTGATAAAGCAGCAAGCTCCTTTCTAAGCAATTTACAGAGCTACAAATAAATCAACCTATCCATGTGCATGCCTTTCTTAGACACTTAATCCATCGATTATTGATATTTAAATTACGGGTGATGCTAGAACTTCAGTTAAATAGTGCCATACAGAAACTAAACCTGTTTTTCAACAGCAACTAGTTTTTGTCAATCTCCAACGTGGTACAATTTCAAATTAACATTATTTCATTTTCCAGTAAGAGTGTTACAAAATGTAATCCAAGACACTTATGATTTCATACTTAGTGTATTAGTGCTTTACATGACTTCCATCCTTGGGAGAATATGTAGCAGCGTTCTATCAATAATTAATGATAAGAGCATTGAATATCCCTCCACAAGTAATAATTATACATTATATTCATGTTCACAAACCAGGTGCCTGACCTAACTATGAGATGAACTAAGGTAATTCCTTACCAAAGATTTTACTGAAAGATAATGCTTTTGTAAAGCCATTTACTTTACCTTCGAGATATATCCCATACAGTTACAAATCCTTGAAGGGTGAAAACTATTAAATATGGGGCTGTCAGGTGAATTCCACAAGCTTCTCCTTCTTCTTCGTTCATACTCAAGGTACTAGTAACAGTTCCTTGGAAAGTGTGGCACCTTACTCTGACTTCCTCTTTAGTTTTCTCAGGATTTTCTTCACCAGAATCTTCCTTGGTCTGAACAGTCTCCAGCACATACAAACTTCGATTATGAACAACCAGATCTTCAGCTTTGCAAGAGAATGAGCCTGGGAATGATGCATTTTTAAATGAAAGAGGGATCAAAAATAAAATTGGCTGAATGATGCAATATAATTTTGATTAGTTAGAATGAAATTATCACTAACCAATCATCTTGAATCGATCTTTGATGATGTCTGACATCTCAAACACAACAACCTTCTTGCTGTCCCAAAATGCTACATGGTTATCTCCGATGGACACCCCCACTGCACGGACATCTGGCAATTTGAGTGGAATCACCCAGCCATCATCAAAATGTTGCATTATGAATTCAGATGGGGATACCTGAACAGCAGCCACCTACATAAATAACATTTTATTTGTAGATAAATATGTACACTCGGATGGAGTATATTATTAATTGCTGATGAATTCACATGTAATTAATTCATGAGTAATATGAGACAAATACCTTATGAACAATTTTCAAAATTTTTATATTAATAAAAAAGAAGTGATACAACAATATTACTATATTTTTTTGGGTTTATCAGGAGAGCAAAATTAAATTTTGGAAGCCCTTTAAATTTTTTTTCAAATCCTTCTCCTTGAAAATTTATTTGAAAAGTCAGTGAAAAACAAAAGAGTTGTCATTTACATTTTGAAATGAATTAAATATGATTTCTCCAGCATATTGAGTCTCAAAGGATGCAGAAGACGGATGGAAAGGATGCAAAGTCATGAGAAGAATGATTTTAACATTCATTTCCTTATCATACAATATACAAAAAGAAAGATGAAGGTACAGGGAATGAGGTATGAAGGGAGAAAATGTGGATGTAGATATAATTAAGCTACATGGGGGCTTGAAAAAAAAGACAAGTAAAGTTAATGAGAATTATTATGGTTTTCAGAGAGATATTATTTCAATCAATTACTTACAAAATGGTATTTTTAAAACAAAATCTCATGTTCCACAAATGAAAATTAGTAATCATGACAATTTAAACATGAAACAGACTGCTGCCACATGAAGGCTTTTTAGGCCAATTATTATAAATATAGGAATTTAGGAAATAACAATAGTAAACAATATTCATTAGCCCATTCTGCAACTGCTATTATTTTGGTTGACCTTTCTAAATATCCTAATCATTTTCATTCACTGTAAATATACATTCACTGTAGATACAGATTACTACATAATACATAATATTTCAGACACTGGTTTTCATAATTTAATTTTTTTAAACAACAGTCAATCCAATTACTTAAATAATAATGAAAAAATGAAAAAACTGTTAATTCTATTCAGATTACCATGGTACATGATTTAGACAAAAAAGAAATCATGGTGCTAGGCTGGCAATATGTAGGCTGTTTACTTAAACCATTGAACTCTGGGGTCTTTCACACCTTTTACTATAGAGCACTTGAAATGTAATTTAAAATACCCCGAATTTAAAAAATTGAGCTCTCAAACAATCTCTAAGCCCAACCTCTCTAACTTACAATAATCTGTGTTTTGAACAATAATGTTGCATCCATTCCAAATTAGAGTTATACACGCCCAACAATACATATATGTGTTTCAAAAAATAAAAAAGACTACCTTAAAATCACAGTGAAATATAAGTCTCGAGAGACACTCGCCGCATGAGTTGATATCTCACATATCCCTATCGAGCCTTACTCAACACCCATATGCAAAGGGTTAAGGACCAAATTAGAGCAGCCAGATAAACACCAGGTCTTTACTTGATTGGATTAATATGTTGTGTATGGATGGTGAGAATTCTAGCCATTTATATCTCATCTGTAGTGGACGGATGACGAGAATTTTCGTCACTTAGGCGCATCATGGTAAAGTTTTAAATTGTGTTATTTATGTATATGGTGAATGTTTTTCATTAGCCTTCTGTTATTTATTAAGAATAATCATAATGTAATTTTTGATAACCCGAAGTAATTTAGTTAATTTTAGTCATTTAACTCTATTTAAATCTCAGTCCAGTGTTCGGCAATGGAGCGCAACTTCAATTTCATCAACTTGAAACTTATTTGTCTTCCCTCTTCTTTTCGGAGGGTATATTTCTTTCATGGCTTCCTCGGTCATGCCACCTCCTTGCCTCATTGTTTACAAAATGTTTCTCCACATGGCCCTAGCTTAGCCAGCGGCGAGGAACCGTATCTCTATCGCCGCGAGGACCTGTATTGCCTCGCCTTAAAGTTCCTCTCACAGCAGATGGAATGCACTCTCAGATCTGCTCCATCAATGTAAACATTCATTATGATAAGAATGAGGTGGCCAATAATGAATCGATCATTGTTCTCTTATGGCTGTGGTTAGTTCCTTCTCTCGTGTGTCTTGAGCAACTCGTTTCCTTGAGTCCCAGTGAATTGTGATTTCGGTGTCGGGATTGTCTTGCGAGAGGGTTTACTCAAGCCGTATTTTGAAATATTCAATGCAATGGCATTGCATAGGAATGATAGTGCTTTGCGTGAGGAAGAAATTCTGTTAGATCTGAGTGCCAATGATTTATCAGAGTTACCATTATAGTATGATGAAGATAGTTACAAGAGTGGAAGTGATTCCAATGTTGTAATGAAGATCAGAAATAGAAAATCCACTCCTCTCTTGATAATTGAAAGTGACTCCCATAAGAGTGCAAATGAAGACAAGACTTCATCAGGAATCTCTACTACATTGAAAAAAATAGATTCTGAGAGGGATTTAGAGCAATTTTTGGCCAACCTGGAGTAAAACGTGTACCAGAAAATTCTACCAGTGTCCTTTATGTAGTCTCACTGTTTGCTGCTGATGACTTCTTCGAAATGATGTGCATTCAGTCAAATCTGTATTACTGTCAAAACCAACAAATCACCAAAACAAAGAATCACCAAAAACAGGAAAGTGGTCTGACATAACCATTACTGAAATGAAAAAATTCTTTGCTATTTTGATTCTCATGGGGCAGGTGAGGCAAGATTCACTGAAGGAGTATTGGAGCACTCGGGTGGTCCTTATTTTTAAATTTTCGAATTTCTTTTGGGACACCCCCCATATTTGTTCTGTATGGTTAGAAAATAAATCGTGAGAAATATTATTGCAATCAGATAACGGGAAATCAGATACGCCTCATCACTTTTCCACTCAACCGGATCCTTGGAAAGAAATGTCAAAGGAATATTATATATTTGGAAAAGACTTTTAGACTATCTAGATATAAGGTCATCAATTACTTTGCCACTGAAGCGGTCAATATCCTTTGGTAGAACAGAAAATTGTTTTGATGACTTGTAAGCATTATCGGTGATGTTTGATTCTGAAGCTTCTACCATTCCATTTTTTGTCCCTGCTGGTATACAGACTGAAGTTACTTGTGGTGTGGAAAGACAAAGGAGAGGTGAGGATGATTAGTACTGTTCACAGTGCTAAGATGGGTAATACAAAGCTGAAAGATAGGATCACAGGACTTCCGATCAAAAAACCTTACTATATTGTGAAATACAATGAGTATATGAAAGGCATAGACTGGGCGGGTATGTATTTATCGTATTACACAATCATGAGGAAAACAATGAAATGGTTGAAGAAAGTAGTCCTGTGGCTAATAAACTGTGCTCTTTTTAACGCTTATAGAGTTTATAAAACAATAAATGAATTAAATAGCATTTGATTCGAAGGCTTTCTGCTCCAGACCCCCAGAGAGTGGGCAGCGAGTAGACGGGAGTCAGATCATCCTCGGACAAGAACAGAGATAATAAGCCAATGGAGTGTGCTCCTTCCAGAGATCACCCACATTGTCTCACGAGAGACCTTGGTAAACATCATCTCATCCCGTCCCCATCGTGGGAAAGGGAAAGAAGAAATACCACATCCAAAGATGCAAAGTGTGTGCTTAAAGAAACATTAGGAAGGAGAAGAGGCATGTGTGCTCAACTTGAGGTGTTCCACTCCACAAGGGAAAATGTTTTATGGAGTATCACACAGAGGAAATACTGAGACTTTCTGTGAGTATTATTTTCCAAATCCCAATTTAAAAAATTTCATTTTTAAATAAGTTACAGCATTTTTACTGATGCAATGCATTTTCAAACAGTGAGGTTTAAAAATCCGCCAGAACAGAGTGTTAAAAGGCATTTAAATACCCCAGTATGCAACGTGTTAATATGGTGACAAAAAATAAGATAATAATCAGAAATAATGATTGTAATACCCTTTTAAGTCAATTTAGAGACATGAAATACAAAAAAAATGTTAATGTATCAGCTAGAATAACTATATCCTTTGGATGCATATAAAAATTAATTATGCTGCCACAAATAAAAAAACACCCTATCCAATTCAATACTAACTGCATTATGACATTTCACAAGGCTGGCAGTCCGAAACCAGACTCACCTTATTATTATAGCACACAGCCACAGGATGTTCACAAAGGAGATAAACCCCTGTCACAGTATGCACAGCTAGTACTCCTCTACCTCCACCCCACTGCAAACTAACAATGGCACCACCCTCAACACTCACGGTACCCAAACGAACCCAAGCTCCTTCACTTTTATCAGAAGATCCTCTTATTTTCACAGTATTCCTGGTACCTGATGACAAGAACTTCCACATGAACACTCGTCCTAGGTTTGTACTTCCACACATACTCCCTGAAAACATATACAAAAGAATCACATCAACAACCAAATTTTATGAAACATTGAACATGATTTACAAGAGACCTGATTTGAAAAAAATCTGTAATGCTCAAATTTTATTTTAAAACATTTATATCCAGAGAGATCAGATCCACCGATCTGATGTTGAGTCAATATTTTGAAATATTTATTTTCTGTTTGTATATATTGCTGTTTTTGCATGTATTGCCATTGAAGAAGAAAAACAAGATCTTTCCCAACTGTTTTTGTATATTCATGCTCCAAAGGAAATTATTCCTAGCGCAAATAAAAATATCTATCTACATATCTACTTCATGAGGCTGTGCACCTACAATCAGTAAACACTGAGGGCATCACTTATAAAATATTGGTAGTCTTGATTTTAATTAGACTTGGGCGATACAGATAGCGAGTACCGGGTATTGACCATTTTCCAGATAGTTGATACTTTCGAGTATTCGTTTTTTTTTTTATACTTTTACTCGAAAGTATTCGTTCGGTGAAAATAATCTAAAAACATATAATTTTGAAATTCTGCCTTCTTCAACTGACTTACCAACATGTCGATTATTTGTTTACTTAGCTGCGATCGTCGTGACAGTAAAAGTGAGACAAGTGCTTAGAATTGGCTATGGGAAAGCCTGAGGCGAAAAGCTCAACCTCCTCTGAAAAGTAGATGAAAATCCACACACGAAGAAAGTTTGCTGAAATAGCGGCAAAAGTTAAATTTCTGCCGTCAACTCAGGTTCGTTCTGCTCAATGCATATGTTGCTCCGTGTTTCCGCCAAGTTCTGAACTTGATTAAAAAAAATATGAAATGCAAATGAAGTATTGTGGCATAGTCAAGTGTTATGACATCAAGTATGCATTAGAAAATTTAAAATGAAGACGAAGGTGCTTGCGTGCCTCCAATGTTCCATACTTACGGAGAAAACCCGGTTTCATAAATAGACTAGAAAAACTTAAACAAATACAAGTAAATATTTGAAACTTATAGGAAGTCATGGAAAAAGTACGATTCATATTCTATCAAAATTTCCTTTCATTTGTGCATTTCATATTGTTATGACAATCTCCAAAGTGACAAGAAATGTGTCATTTTTCATCCTCATTGTAAAAACATGCCTCAAAAGTAATTATTAAAAAAAGTCTGCTACCTACATTAAACAAAAGGCTAAATTATCTACACCCTGATATGCTCTCTATGAATTTCACTTCTTCCTTTTTTGGGATATCAAGCCTCAAAGTCCAGTCTATATATACTTTTTAGTGTGAACAGTATATACAAAACATGCTATTTAGTCATATAGTCATCATTAATTATTGAGTGTACATCAATGCAAGGTATCGTACGTATCTTTGAGGTAGCACAATAATTGAAAATGAATCTTTGTTGCAATAAATGAACGTCAACTATGAACTAACTTGATAGCATGCGTAATGGTCCCCTGGAAGTTGTGCAACCCTCACATAGATCTTCAACATAACCCAAGAAGGCCGAACCTGTTCAGCAAGTTTTCCTCGTTACAACGTTCAGGATTTCGGGTCCCTACAAAAACATGCTAATGAGGGTCCAGTGTATTTGGATGTACCTGCAAGTTTAGAGTTTCCTGAGCAAATGTTTTCAGAAACTAGTGCTGTGGTCCTGATAGAAGAACCCTCTTAACTGCTGAGCATGTTCAAAAGCCATGTCAATAATATGTCAATGAGCAATACATTCAAATATGAGCTGCTGAGCACGTTCAGCAGCTCTTATTTCTTAAAAAGAATTTTCAGTATTTACAAATGCAAGAGGGCTTAGTGTATAAAATCCAATTCCAGTGATAATGGGGGCATTTACTCGCAAAATCGCAATTTTGTACACGAAATCGTTAGATGGAATCGAAAAAAGAATTTTAGAGAAAAAATTAATTTTCTCACCACAACCATTGACTCATAAATCAAAAATTTAAATAAGCATAAGGTGACGCCCACCGAAAATGCTGCTGTGATAACATTGACGTCATTTTCCTCCCGTCCTTGACTGCTTTTAGGGGAGGGGAAGGGAGTGGAGGGGGATTCTCTCAGAAGGTCTGCTCGCACAGATGCTGTCACAATCGCTCCCATTGTCCGAGTCAACTGTGTCCCCCCCATTGTGATAAGGCAAAGTAGCTTCGCGGGCTCAGTTGTGATACGACGAAGTCGATATACGTCAGAGGTTACACCTAGAGATGGGTAAATTACCATAATTTTCAATTGAGGTAAATTACCGTGGTAAATTACGGTAATTTTCAGGTAATTTTAAGTTTTGAGCTGCAAATCCTTGTCAGAGGACTCCAAACGAAATCAAACAGCATAGAGATATAAATGCCGACGTTTATATCAAACATATCACGACGTTTATTAATAATAACTCATTAAAAAATTAAAACAAAGTTGGCAGCAACACGCAATTTGCCCCTCTTTTGTCACACTATGAGAAATTTCCGTTCCAAAGACATACCTCTGCGCAAAACACTTTTGCTCTTTTAAAACACTTTTGATTACAGAATTGATTTCATGAGAAGGAAAGACCTTATTAAATTTTTTTAGAAAAATAAGTAAGGTATCAGCAAATAATACTATCAGTATCGGCCACTGGTATCAAGGTTTGGTATCGCAAAAAGTGGTATCGGTGCAAGTCTAACTTCAATAAATTAAATGAATGAAATGCCTTCATAAAAAGAGATGGCCACAGTTTAGACAAAATCTGTCTCATTGAGTTGAAATGAGTTCATGCCACAGAGTGTTCACTTGAAAACTATGAATTTCATGAGTGATTTGAACCAATTGCCTTGATTGCTAACATCCCCAATAGCGATCTTATTACTTTTGGAGAAGGATGAATCTTCAAAGTTGAACCCAAAATATTTTAAGGCCAAATAAGATCATTTTCAGAGGAGCAGATGATAGACAACATTATTCAGAATCCGTTAAGAGGATTTAATTTGCTCACTTTGGCAAATGAACATTCAAATTAAACAGAGCAATTTATTGCAAAAGAATATTATAGACTTACTCTTTTTATCGAAATAGGCCAAAGAAGTGAAGAATTCATTGGGGTGAGAAGGAAGTGAGGGATTTGACTTAGATAAAGCAGGAGTTTCTTCGACATCCATCGGCAATAAATAGTTTTCTCCAGTCTCGAGATCCCAGCACCTAACAGTAGGTTCTCCAGCAGAAATGGCTAATAAACCTTCTCCAGCCCAAATTAAGCTTGCATCAGAAGACCGGCCATTAATTTTAACCTGCAAGAGAAATCTAAGAGGTCAATATTTAGGAAAAATTGAGGAAACATTGGCAAATGGAATGAGCAAGATTTGATTATGCATATGATCATCCACAACATAATATCCCATGTCACAACCAAAAACGCTACAAGAGACATGTACTTTTTAGGACTGGCACATCTGCACAAATCTTTCTTTGCCAAAATATATGCAACATCACACCATGCTTAAAAATCAAAATCATGCAGGAACTGATTTCAAGGAATTGTACAGCCAGAGATCACTGATGAGATATTGCAACCATAAGCTTATCTAAAAGCATCTGAAGGGAGGGAAGGAGTATTGGGGGGGCATTGAATTCACCCCATGTAAATGGGTGGTCTGGGAATTTAAAAAAATATGCATCTTAAAATGACATTCTGAAGGTGTTCTGAGCTTTGAATTTCCCTTGGTCATTTTGTTGACTAGTTCTTAGTTATCTTAGGCATGTTTTGAATCAAAGTTTTAAAAAATTGTTTTTAAATTAAGCCACAAAATTGAGAGGTTTAATGCCTTATGAGGGTAACTTTGTTCTTTTTTATATTCGAGAAAAACCTACACTTGAGAAATTAGTGAAAAATTAGGATATTTTAAAATACTTTTTGTGTTAATTATATTATAATCTTATGAATGTTGGTAGTTCAACTAGGCTTGGGAAAACATTAATTTTAATAAATATAATTAATTTTATATGTACTACATGCTTGCGGTATACACCTTGGGTGAAAATCATACTTAGAAGTCTAATTACAAAGTAGATTTAAATTATACTCTTTTTAATTCATAAAATTAATATTTAAGTTTTGTAATAAAATAGGACTTTGTTTGCAATGAAACTCTATACTGTACAAGATTTTCAGATTCTTAGTAGCATACCTATTAAGTAGGCCTAAGAAATGCTTTTAACCCCTCAACGCCGTCCTGCGTACCCAGTACGCATGTTTAAATCACCGTATGTCGCCGTCATGCGTACCCAGTACGCTTCCTGAACTGCCGAATTCAATAATTTTTCTCGGTCTGAAATTGCATATTTAGTCCAATATGTTTACTGTATATTGTGTAGATATGTTTAATCTTCGCATAGTAAATGATTTTGATCTTTCCTGTCTTTACGTTCCTCCTTCCTAACTTTCTTGAAACCATGTGCCTATTCTATTGGTGAGACGTCAAGAAGGGTCAGCTACTTTCGTGCATGAGAGATGATATCTTTCTCGAGAGTTCTCTGCCTTCTCTCGATGTCCTTCCCTCGTGCATCATCACCTCGAGCCCAATGAATGTTTTCTTCGTCGCGTCAGTCCCAAGCGAAGGGGCCATGTGCTTTGCTCTGCGTTTCTTTGCTCCTTCATTCACAGTCCATAATCTTTGAAGATAAGAGTGGACATAAACAGTCAGCATAAACTGAGCCCCCTCAAAATCTTTACTCATCCCTCGAAGGAGTTTCGAAACCAAGTTGTTCAGTCCACTGGAACCTTTCATGGTGTGTAGTGTCCTATCTTACAGTGCGATAGCATTTTCCTCTTGTGCAATTCGAGCAATCAGTTTTTATAATTACGTTGTAATGGCTTCCACAAGTAGAAAAAGACTACCATTTCCAAGTGACGAGGAAATAACAGAAGTATTACTTGCAAGTGATTCTGACGACAGTGTAAGTTCGGAAAGTGAAGAAGAAAATTACATCAATGATCGCTCTGAAATGGATACACTCCAGCCGATTTACGATGAAGTTGAGGATGCGGATGAAGTCGAAACCTTGGTGTGGGAGGGTATGAAAAATTATTTAGGTAACAGAGAAACATTTGTTGGTGGTTTCGGACCTCAAGGCGTAGCCAAAACTTTGTCCAATCCAGTGGATATTTTTCTGTTATTTTTTGACGAGGAATTTGTTCGTGAAATTGTTTTAGAAACGAATCGTTATGCTGAACAACAGATTTCGTCTATTGAGCCCCTCTTTTTGCGAAAGTCAAGAATAACTGCTTGCAGACCTGTGACAGCAGAAGAATTGTACATTACCATAGGACTATTCATGCTCATGGGAATTGTTCAGAAGCCAACACTTCAAGCTTACTTTTCCACAAAGAGAGTTATATCGACTCCAGGTTTTGGGGATGTAATTTCAAGAGACCGATTCGAGATAATTTGTAAATTCCTTCATTTCAACAACAATGAGGAAGAAGATCAACGGAGTCCTCCCAAGCTAAAAAAGATTTTTCCCGTAATTGAACATCTAAATGAAAAATTTCAGACACATTTTTTACCAAATCGCAACATTTCAATTGACGAGTCGTTGACACTATGGAAGGGTAGGCTATCCTTCAAGCAGTACATTGCTTTGAAGGCATCAAAGTTTGGAATCAAGACCTACGAGCTTTGTGATGCAAATACCGGCTACCTATGGTCCTTTCTGGTGTACACAGGAAAAGATACTGTATTTCCCTCAAAAATCACTCCAGCTAATTCAAACAAGACAACGTCAATAGTTTTACATCTGATTGAACCACTGCTAAATCAAGGACGATGCCTTTGGATGGACAATTTTTATAATTCTCCTGTCCTTGCAACACTACTGAAAAGTAAATACATGACTGATTGTGTTGGAACGTTGAGGTTGAACAGAAAGGATGTTCCAAAAATCGTGAAAGAGAAGAAATTACAAAGGGGCGAAATGTGTGGACAACATTCTGGGCCTGTTGCTCTTTTCAAATGGAGGGACAAAAACATTGTGACGATGATCTCCACATTCCACAGTGACGAAATGAGAACAGTATCCAAAGCCAAAAAAGAGACCCGAAAGCCAATTTGTGTGTTGGACTACAACAAATTCATGGGCGGGGTGGATCTCAAGGACCAGCTGTTGCATACGAACTTGATTGAAAGAAAACGACATAACAAGTGGTATATGAAGTTGTTTAGGAGATTATTGAATATAGCAGTCCTAAATTCTTATGCTATTCACAGGGAAAATGCGAATAATAAATTAGACCACCTATCCTTTCGTATACAGCTGGTAGAGGAAATATTTTTGAAATATGCTACGGTTGGAAGATAATGTGCACCAGGCCGTCACTCTTTGGATAATTTAGTTCCTCGGCTTACAGAGAGACATTTCCTGAGGAGGATTCCCGCAGCTGGGAAGAAAGCAAAGCCCCAAAAGAGGTGTGCAGTGTGTGCAAAGCACGGGAAAAGATGAGACAGCGTTTACTGGTGTGAACCGTGTGCAGTAGGTTTGTGCTTGGATTGCTTCGAACCTTATCACACGAAGCAGAATTACTAAGGTAACGTCATATAAATAAAATTCCTTACTAACATTTTACATCACAAAACGTGGATTTCTGCATGAAATGAATAGGGAATAATCTTTCAGAGCCGAAGAAATATACGCCGTTACGAATATTTATGTCATCGCTACGGGTAATCATATCGAAAGTAACCGTAGGATTATGAAGTCCATACAATTTTCTACGAAACTTAAGTATGTCTCTATCAATAAAATGCAAAGTATGTACATTAAGGATCGATTAAAAATTAACGAAAAAAATATAACACTTTAAAAACTTAAAACGTACACATTGTATAGAGAGAACGAGGAAAAAACGATAAATGTTGATCCAATTCATTTTAAAATTTATCGTATATTAAAACATAGTTTCTCAAAAGTTCACAAAAAATTTCAAAAAGATTAGTATCATATGTTGAAAGTTATAAATTATTAAATGATACAATGCAGAAAAGCTGAAATCATTTAAATCTCCTCCGGCCGCTGGGATGGGATTTAATTAAATGTCCTCCGGGCTTGAGGGGTTAAAAAATGTTAAGAAGTATAATACCTAATACAAACAGCAAACTAACTCGAAGGCAGAGTGCTTCATCAAGGGGCCAGATACAAGCCCCTTCACTCTGCTTTTTGATTACTTTATACCTATTTGTGGTGTTACCATTTAATTTGCATAGGAAACATGTAGACAATTTTGTTCACAGCCTTGCAAGTTAGAAGACATGTGAGCCTCGGCATTCTCCGAGTGGTAGTCAAGAAACAACGACAGAACAGCTTTCATTATTTGGAACTTTCTTTTCTAATTTATTATGGAAAAAGACACAATGGAATGACCATATGGATAGTGCCGTAGCAGGTTTTGGGTCTAGGGGGTGCCGGAGGGGAATATTTAGGGGGCACCAACTTATAAATTCACCAGTTTACTTAACATACTGTCATATACTTTTACTGTATTATTTTGTTTGTGATATACTATGATTCCAACTTGCAGACCTCGTAGAATTTATTGTTGATAATTAAGTTATGACATTGTTTTACAAGTGCATTTGGGACTTTAGAAATAAAATGTTCTTAGGCTTAGGGGTGCCAGAACACAGGGGCCAGGGGGGATATTCGCCCCCCCTGGCTACGATACTGCATGCGGAAATACACATCCCGTTACAGAAGTGTATTTCCTTCCTCTCCAGCTTTATAACGCCAGCCTCTAGGAGGTCGCTCTCTGCCTTGCTCTTGAGACTAGCTACAGAGGATCGACCAGCTATGCTACTCTACTGACTCTATAAGTTTTATATATTCTCTCGGCATTTGAGTAAGTAAAATAGGGGAGGGCATAAAAGTACACGAAAGTCTAAGCGATATAGAGGTCCATGCTGATTATGCCGCTGCCGCCGACGAAAACATATTTGGCACCCATGTCTATACAGTACACCCCTACTCCCCCTCCCCCCTACAATGGGGGGATTGCAACCGCCAAACCCCCTCCCTGGATACACCTATGATTGCAAATCATTGTTACACTTCATTAACACATGTACAAGAAAAATGTACAGCACGAGTTGTTTCAAAGGGTAACAAAAGAAAGTCTGAAAATGACTTGTGGCAACAATCTAATCTCAGGTAGGCATACTAAAACCTAGAATACATTCCAGAAATACAATTTTGCATGCAGATTTAAACAATAAAATAGTTTCTCCTTAACTTGCCTTCATTATTTCTGAAACTTTTCCTTCAAGATCAACATGAAACTGTCCAATATTTAACTTATCAGTCATCACAATAAGGTAATCTTTTGTTTCATGAAATAGAAGTTTTTTAATGGCACCATCTGCTCGAAGAACTTCTTCACAATTGCCATTATCCTTGATGTAATATACAACACCTAAAATCATACAATGTTCATTATTGGGTGAAATATGTCACAGAAATAATCATGGTATTATTAATTTTCAGATATTGCCATATAAATTGATATTACATATAATTATAGTGAAAAATAAATTTTATAAAAGGTAAGTTTCCTATTAAATGTCAGCATTATAAGGTATGAAATAATTATTCCAGAACAGTAACAAATTACAGCGTATGAGAATCATGCATCTTACAGTTTTATTGTACACAGATGCATAATGAAATTTAACATATCTAAACCCTCTTAAGAATAATATAACATAAGTAGTGCTTCAATGCCTTTGTTATAAGGTTTGCTTGCTTCTAACAAGTCTTCAGGCTATTAAGAGTGGCTTGATCACGCTGATGATCAACCAATAAAAATGGTCAAGTTTATTAATCACACCATTGGCGAGGCTTTCTTAATTTTGAATGATGTAATCCTATAAGTGATTCAAGTACATGGATGAACTACTAACTAACTTTGTGCTTAACTCTCACTGGGTACAAAGGATCCCCTGTTAAAAAGAATTTTACCCATCCTTAACATGTAATGCAAGACATGAAAAGTTGATATATAGATTGTCTGATGTGCTGCTTGATCATCCTGCATCAGGTCTTCTCTATCATTCCAACAAAAAAACACAGGATTATTTTTTTAAATTTTGCTATTACAAAATGTGAACACTAGCCAGGTTCTGCACATATTACCTACTACAATATTATATTTTCTCATTTTCTGGAAGGAAAGATTCCATTCTTTTATTTTTGAAGATTCCCATAAATATGAAAAATTCCCATAAATTCATGCCCTGGGCATGAATACTTTTACTTGGAATGGAAATCGCTAATTTGTACATGAAATCCTTAGATGGAAACAAAAAATGAATTTAAAAAAGTTGACGTGAAGTTGAAAAAATCTATAATCTTCTTACCACATCCATTCACTCATAAATAAAAAATTTTACTTAGCAAAAGATGATGCCCACTGGATGAGCTGCGTTAAGGACACCTACATCATCCACCTCCCCTCCTTGGCTGTTATGAGGAAGACTGGGGGAGGAAGTGGAGGGTAAAGGGAGGGGAAGTGGAGGTGGGGATGGGAGGTCTGCCTGCACAGATCCTGTCACATCCTGTTTACAGCTTATTAAGGCATTAAAATTCCTATTTACCTACAAATAATCCACAACAACTGAACAAAAAAACATTTTGTATGCATTTTGGCATGACTAAAAGTGTACTGAAGTTCATTTAATTCTTCACAAATTATGATGTACTTGAATATGCAATTCCTTTCGAAATAACCCAGGAATCTAACAACCACTTCCATTGGTAGAGTCAGCTGTATGTACCCCAATGTGATTGAGCAATGAGCGGGGCTCCACAGTCACAGTTGTGTTTCGACAAAGTGGATGACAAACAAGTCCTTCGCACCCCCACTTTCCCAAAAGGGTGAAAAACATCAGTTTACCACTGCTTATAACTCGAGAATGACTCGACGGATCACAGAATGGAAAAATATGGGTCTTTTTATGTTACACAATCAGATTTGGCAGTAAAAAAATATGGTAAATAACCCCATTACACTGCCTACAAATAAAGAACCTTACACAATCACACAACAGAAGAAAATCTTTCATTTATTTTATTTTTGAAGATTTCCGAAAAGTCACACATGTCATTGAGCATGGATTACACGACCTGCAAATGAAGAATCTTACAACTTAGCTTATCACACACCTGAGATAGAGCCAGCAAAGAAACAAAGGTTATCAGTTTGTTCTGATTGAAAAGCCATTCTCTGTCCAGCAGTTTTTGGTCTCCAATCACTAAACATGTCCAACGCCTTCTCATCACCAGCAACAGCAGCACGGGCGAGACCACTGAAAAAAACATTGCTATTTATAAGACTTGAGCTATAGCAATATGTGGGTACACAATTATGAATGCATATTGTCTTCGAGCTTAATAAATGATAACTATAAAAATTACACATGCCACACCATCTATTTTATAATTTTATATAAAATTATACAACAGAGTAAATCACTTTGTATATTAATATGTTCAAAGTTCATTTAAATGAATCACAAAGGTATCAAGAAATAAAACAGTCTGCATCTGCAATTTTTGGCCAGAGCCAGTAATATATAAATGAATAACAAATTTGTTCATGTTGGTCTCCCTGTCTATTGATACCTGATAAGGCATTACAATGTAATACAGGGGTTCCCAAACTGGGAGCATGCCCCTCCAGGGGAGCGTGAAGACATGTCAGGGCAATGCGCGAGTGAGCGCGAGACCAGTTAAAAATAAAAATCTCTAAGTAAATAAAATCCATACATTTCTTTAACTAATTTTATGTTGTAGATTTTTAAAATCAACCTTGATGTTTAGAAAACTTAACAATCCAATTGTATAAAACTCTTTTATAGCAAAAATATATAGCTTTTTATCGATGTTTCTCTCTTAACAGTATTTCTTGAAATTGAAACTTATAATGTTGTATTTTGTGATAGTAAAAATACATGTTTTGTTTTCAATGTAATACTTGTTTTTTTCACATGCCCACAAAATTTACTATGAAGGGGGGGTGTGGAGGGTTTCCATTTTAACAGGAGGGGGCGTAGTATAAAAAAGTTTGGGAACCCCTGATTATTCAACAATTCTTCAATTATTCAACAAGTATAAAATGCTGTTAGAAATTTAATTAATACTCCAATCTCATTCATTTCTTTTCGAATTTATTTCCATGGAATTTTTTGTCAGTAAACATATGATGATCATGTGATTACATCAGGAAATTTAGAAAATAGAAAATTAGATTACGATGATCAAGGCTTTCCCTCCAAAACCATTTGCTGTGCATGTGCTTCTTAGGTAAATATTAAGGAGGCTGTTCACATACAAGTAATAGAGAATCTAAGAGCATATATGTATTAACCATGTATTGTCAATGTAATAAGCTTATTTCCTTCCTGAATTTAAATGGGTAGCTCTGGTAAATAGTACAGTACCTGAAGTCAATTGCTGATGAAATAGACGTCCTTCGAAATGTTATCTGACTGACAGGATCTTTCAATTCATGGTGAAACACAGTTTGAAGTTTTCCTTTGGTATCTGCTTTCCAGCCAATGACTGATCCAGACTGAAATCGCCAAAAAAATTTAGAATAAACCATGAAGTCAATCAGATGAAAAAATACACATTATATACATAAATATCTTTATATGCAAACATATGATGATAGATAAAGATATAAATACGAACAGTATTCTACGCCATCCTACTACCTGTTAATGAATTGCCTAAGTACATCAAAATATTCAAGCTGAAATTAAATTCCCTTTTCTCTGAAATTTAATGTATCTTATTGCAAAAAAGTGCGGCTGGTTTTAGCGTAAAACGAACAATTTTAAGGCCATACGTGTGGTGCATTTTTTTAACTCTCCAAAATGAAATGTGAAGGAACAAGAAATTACCAAATGATGAATTACTTCTTTGGGCTATTAGCAATTAATCGAATACCTACCGTGTCTGCTGATATTAGTCTTAACCCTTGTTTGCTCCATTTTAGTAGGGTAACAGGGTCTCGATGAGGGGAATCGACAGGAAAAAATTCTTCCTGACCATCTGTCCATACATGTAGGTCTCCATTTTCCCAGCCTATCGCAAGTTGAAGACGAGTTGGATGCCAAGTGAGTGAAGTTACTTGAGAAGAAATATGCGTTGGATACTTAAGGCCTTCCAGAAGCTCTCCCTAAAAAATGCCATAGCCTGGTTAGTGCAGCCTTAATGAAAACTTCACAGTATCAGTATTCGAATGGCGTAGCTCTTTGGATAATAAGATTTGATAAGTGAAAGTAGACTTTGGATGTCTACCGACATAATATTCTCACCTCTTCATTGCAAATGAACAGGAAACCACCGTTTTCACTGCTGTAAGAAGACACAGCAAGAATCGGGTGTTTTTCATGCAAAGATATTCCTATATGGACGGAATCTTTCAAAGGGCATTTCGCCTGGTAGTCAAAATACAAAGCCATTTCTGAAATAATATAAAAACACAGGATATTAAATGTTCAAAGTACAAAATAAATGTAAACAGGAACACTGTATTTGTAAACATTGAAGATATTCATGGCCACCTTTTTGCAAAGCTATTTTACGCTAACTTACCTAATATTTCAAAGATAATAATTTTATTTTCCGCAGTCTATACGATGGTAAACATACTTCGACCAAGAGGTCACAATTAACGAAGCTTTTAGACTCATTTTCATGAACCAAAGACAAAAACGTATGAGAAATCATTAACTCTCTTCCCAAACCAAAATCTTAGATGAGAAACTCATCGTGCAAGATAGTGGGAATTTCAAACTTGTTATTGCGTTTATCGCTGTTCATTGCAATCGCTTTACTTTACGGCGGTTGCGGCGTACCGCTTTTACGACTTAAAAACCGCCATTTAGTTGAGTTTAGAATTTGGTGTCTTTGGTAGCTACTCTAATCTACCTAATACCTAATTGCAATGCAGCTTCACTCATAGTAATAGATTTTCGGATTTCCACATTTTATCAACGAAATGAAGATATTTTGGCAATCCAGGATAAAATTTGGAGGAAACGCCTTTCCTCTTCTTAATACATGAGGTAAGTAGGTAGTATGACTAACATCATTTAAACGGATTGTTGGAAAACATAACTAATTTTTGATTAGTTTTTAATCGCATGGTCTCACGATTCGTTTGCCGATATATTATTATATTTGTACCCAGGTATTTAATATTGTTTTTTATTTTCATACTGCAGTTCTCAGAAGTTTTTCAACTTATGATCATAGCTTAGTTAAGTAATATATATCTGTACCGTACGTAGACCACGTCGTTCATATTTCTATATGGAATACAGTGCCGGAATCGTCTCTTTCGCATGTATTAAGAATTCAGACACAATATAATAATTATAATTACCAATCTAATTTTATGTAATAACTCAGTAGCATTACCCATCGTAATTGTTTCAATTAAGATGACTTTGCCAGGAAGCAGTCCAGTTACCCTCATTTCATTATAACAATACGTACAACGAACGGAGACAAAAAATGACCAAAGCTTCACTTGCAAAATTACCTCAATGATTGCAATAGAACTTTGGATATATTGCTACGTTCACTCTGCATACAAATAGTTGAAGGTAATGATTTTTGTCCTCCACTATGTTTTATCAAAAATCTGCAAATCGGACTATGCAATTTAAAGCAGGATTTGTTAATATATATGCGCATTCGTCTTCTGGAAATGCATCGTCTTTTATGATTGTAGTGGTTATGAATCAATGCAGATTTGCCTAAGGGCTTCAGAAAACATAAACCCTACGACGGAGTAGGAAGTAGATGATGAGCATAACGCACATTTAATCAAATCACTTTGTATTTGAATCAACGCGCTCTCACCAACTTCGATTCACGTTTATTCGAGATAAGTGACCTCCCTCTATTTATCTATCTTGCCCTCAGGGTTTTCCTTGCCACCGTTCATATTCCCTGCGCCAAATCTCTACGCACATCTTACAGAATTTCGGTACCCTCCTTAAATCAATGTTTCCGAAAAAAAACATCGGCCCCTAATTTCTCCTTGCTTCTCTTCTCTCATGGTCGTTCTTCTCTCCCCCATCGTTGCCAAGCCGCGGAGGCCCCGTCCGACATGTCCCCCTTGCGAACTGGCAGCCCCGCCTCCGAGCCCCACTCTACCCCTCACCTCCCACAACTTCTCATGGAGGGTGCGGGAGGGGAGGTAGGCATGGGATAGTGGGGGGAAGAAAGAGACCTGGCTGTGAGGCTAGGAAAACAGGTTGGCTGGCTCACCGTGGTATTTAGCCCCGTCTCCTTGCCTTCCTCCGCCTTTCCCCTTCTCCTCCCCCCTGCGCTGAACCTTCCTTCCCCGCCTACTCTTCAGAAGCGCCACCCCACCTTTCTTCCCCCTCCCTTTATTCTTCCTATCCTCATCCCCGTCTCTCTTACCTGATGGCCATCCTAGAGGGCTCCCAGGTAGAACACAGAGTTGTGTGCTCGGAGTGCAGGTGTAGTGGTCCTGCTTCACCCGCAGTTGCTGATTTGTACGCGGCTTCCACGTTGCAGGTTCCATTTCGGTCCTACCTTCGAAACCGGAGATAGGGAGAGACGTTAAAAGACCCCTCTTGGCTCTTGGAATTACGGTGTTTTGATTTTTTCCCTCGTGTAATTTCTCCGTGCCAAGGATTACTGAGCTCTTCTCCGGCCCAGGGTTTTGGTGACGTTTCGGTGTGTTGACGCTGATTACATGACTGTGTTGTGAAGGTTCCCTGGGAAATATTGTTGCCGTGTCTGGTACCAGGTGGATCGGAGGGAGATGCACGGGAGGTAAGGGATTACTCACCCTACTCTCCTGCCTTCCCGCTTATGAATTGATTAGCTTCTTTTCCCTTTTGGTGTCACGAAGGTGTTCGTTCATATTGTTGGTGGGTTGTCTATCATTTTTCGCACTCAGCAAACAGAATGTGAAGGATAGCCGGCATGCCACAGAGAAACTTAAGAACGACTTTAGTGAGTGATTGAGAGTTTGTCTGCAAAACGTTTTCGCATGAGAAGAACATCTCGTGTGAGTAAATCCGATCGGTTGGCATAGCTTGACCATACTTTATTTTATTTGCTTTTACAACATGTGTCTTAAGAATAGTAAAAGGTGGTCATTAATTTAATGTTCGTCGTGCGATCTGGGTATTACTCCGGGGATGTGCTTAGATGATAACCCTTGTAATTAACATGGGATGTGGCATTTTAGATATATTTTTCGTCGACAATATGATGTTTCTGCACCCATAAGTGCGGCAGAAAGTATAACCTATAGGGTCTAGTACATACTTGACGAAACACGGGAGTCTCCTCTAAACATGCCATGTTGCTCTCATGAAAATATCAAAAGTCGGTTACAGTTCATAATACGCGTAAATGGATTGTTGTCATTCGCCATCAAAAGAGATTTTTCATTTCATCTCCACGGCAATTCAATATTAATTGCTACTATTTTAAACCCCGTATTCAAACTCTCATCCCATTGAAGTTGATATTTATGTTAAGAAAATTATTGTCATTGTACCTCAGTAAGTTGAGGAATGTGTCGGGCTCTACCACTGTAGTTGTGTTAGTATCTTAAAGGTTGATTTACGTCTTGAAATAATTTCGACTTAGCCAATATTGTATTTTTGTCGTATCTGGTATTGTTTGATTTTATTTTTTGACTGCTCTGTCATTCCAGGTTTAAGCATGCGATTAAGCATTTTTTTCTAGTTTTTGTCTCTTACAGTTAAGTATCGAAGCTGATTTGTGGGAGATAATGAAAATTACTTATTTACCATTGTTTTCGTGAAACGCTGTTGGTACACATTTAGTTGTTTTTAGTTAGTTGATCAATGTCTCGTAGTTATTATATGATCAGTTTTTTGTACCAAATATCATTTGGAACCTTCAGGATAGGATACGTCTACATAATACTCAGCAAGACACCATAAAGGTGTGTGGCAGGAGGTAGATAGGCTCTTGAATTTTGCTGTTACCATAATATACCTACCTTTTCATTTAGTAGAGTTTATTCTGATAGTGGTGGGATATGTGGCGCCGTTTCGTCTATTTCTTTTGTGGGCTAATCGGCGCTGCTTATGACTTCTCATCCCCGAAGTGACCCCTCCCCCAACGTTCCGTGGAACAGGGTTAGATAGGCATTCCATCTTTTTCGTGTTTTTGCGGGCGTGGTTCTCTGAGTGGATGCCGAATGTTAACTCGTAGAAGTCCGTGTTTTTCTCATTTCCCAATAGAAAACGGAGTTACACATACTTGAAACATGACTAATCGCCGTTAGCGAGGCAAATTATTGTATCGATCGGATCGTCTTGGGAGGCATATTCGCTTCGAATGAACAAAGCTTTAATACATCACCATGAGCCAACATATTCTCAATGATCATTGAATTGTAATTGCGATTTAGTGAAAACCAAACATGCACTACTTTTTATACACTACAAGACATATTATGTGGTGATATTAATGCTCGCATGTGCGGCAGTAGTAGAATTTAAATTTTACATACTTGACCCATTCAAACTAAAACGCGCCCGCAAAAATTTAACCCTTATGATAATCACGACAGCCATGCCCCATGTGGGATTGGAGACCGCGACCTTCGCGTTACAAGGCTGGATAATTACCATCCTGGCCACTGCGGACGCCGCTCAGAAACTTTGCGATATCACTTTTTCAAAATATTTTTTGTAAGCGTGCGATATTGGCGAGTTTACCCATACTTCGGGTAACTTCCATCAAAGTTTTTAAATGGAACGAGGCGTCAGAAATGTAGCTTAATCAATGCACTTTTAATCTCCATTTTAACAATTCATGAGGATCACCTAGGATCCCAAAAATAACCTAAGGGATACGGATGTGAACCTTAAGGTGATTTCTTCTGCCGTGTGCTAGGGTTTGAAAACCTGTCAGCTACTTTTTTTGATATTGTGAATTGTTTTGCGACTACATGATCAATATTCTGAGAAGGCTTCTTTGTATGATGTATGGGTTATTTGCTCGCTATTCTCGCCTGCATCCTGGAGCCATTTCCCATTTCTCATTCTACTTGCACCGGAGTGATTTTTGTGGATCCATTCATGTTTTTGAATGGCTTTCCTGAGCTGATATCATTTACCTGGTGACATTAGCCTTTACAAACCCTCGGACAAATTTTCGCTGTTCAGAAAGCAACATACTTGCTACACGATCTTGGTGTTCGCACTGCATATGCCCAGGTTCAGCATGACCCTTCTTGCCGTGACTCGTGTTTCCCCCCATTGTGGTGGCGAGTTCAAGTTCCAGCGGCGAGCTTGCTGCCTCGTACTTAATATAAAGGTCATGGTCTTTTGTTTTCAAGTCTTGAGGCTGAATTGTTCGTTTGGAAAACCCTTCGGATTGCATGAATGTTTTATTCCTTATTAATTTCCTTAGTGCATGTTGCATGCTAAGCATGTTGTTGCTTGTAGGTATGTATTGATTAGCTATCAGTTTCTCATTCGCGATAAGGAGCGGATAATATTTTTCTAATTCTGATACAGCGAATTTTTGTATAGTGAATCACATGATATTCTCCATATTCTTGATCTTGAAACGAAAGTCACTTGTGCATATCTCACCGGTCGCTGACTAAAAAGAGTTCGTCGTGTCCATATAGCAATTCATAATGTTGCCTTAAGAAATTTAGAGCGTTATGAATCAATATTCCGCTATAGACTGTGCTAGGCTAGACACAGGCTAAAGCGTTTTGTTACGGAGGGATTTAGTTTTGCCCCTATAGCTGATACCTCTTCTCGTACCTTGATTAAAATTCTATGCCTAATTAGAATCTTATTTTGGGACTGGAGTCTTCGTGTCCTTATCTCTTACAGATTCTTTTATGTGGGTGCCTGCAGCCTACCTCAAGCGAGCTTTGCTCTCAAATTGCACCCCACGTCCAATCTCTGGGCGATTGCATAATATGTGTATTGGTATTGGCTTTCTCAGTACATTGTAAGCGGTATGTTTTGCAGATATTATATTGATTTGTTATGCAAATAAATTTCGCCGTACTAATAGAAATTTCAGTTTGCAATCTATGTGGTTGGACTATGTGACTATGCATCTTCTTCCATTAGCATTCGTTGAGAAAATAGGTATTTCGCCTGTGTTACTCGATCGAATGTGTTTATTTTTGTGCGGTTCTGGAGTTTTCAACCCTTTTAGTTCAAGCGTCATCAGCATCGCAAGTATAACTCTTATTGTGCGATAATTTTAAAAATCAGTGATGAAGTCAAAGCTCAGTGAATCAAGTCCTATTTGGCGAGGATAAGTTTTAAATGCATAATAACTTTATTCTGAATACTACTCCAATCAAGTAGTCCTCAAACACTTTTTGTTGATTAATATGTAAAGTTGAGAATCCTCGTCTAGCAAAAGGGATTTTCGGCCGAACATGGTCAGTCTTACTGCCTTAGCGAAGTGAATATAAAAAAGGCATTTTACAGATGTAATTGTTGGCCACGAAGGGTACATAGTTGCGATTTAAGCCTCTTGTTCACTCTGTAACATGAACCTTGAAATTGGATTAATCGTCTGCAATCGTCTGGAGCTTCCCTTTCGACATTGACCCGATTTTCTCCTGGTTCCAATTACAATTAATAATTCCGCTGCTAGGTACCGTTCTGGGTGAAGGTTTTGATTATTATTTTCATGGCCGAAACTTCGTGTTAAATAAACCCGAACGGAGTAAATCGAACGTTAAACCTCAACGATCATCTGAGCTTTCATTTGTGGAGCATATGTCGGCTAGTAATAATAGCCCTCATTACAGTATCAGGTTTGAGATAGAGGGGAGGAGCACATACTTTTATTTTCTATTATTTTCGAGGTTACATTCATCACATCACGTCCTGCAGTTGCTTTCGAAATACTTACGTAGAAGTGGGGTAGGCCCACATTGGTCCACCGATTCGTTCTTTTCGCGATCGAAAGGAGGAATGTGAATGTTTGTCAACAGAATATGATGTGGAATACTTCAAAAAGTACAGGCATGTGAATTCAACATTTATTGCGATAAATAAGGTAGGACCGAAGATCAGAGGGGTTAGTTAAAACTTCAAAGTGAAGCACGCTTGAAAACATTAGAGCCTTTCACGCATCATGACCGTGTTTATACCCTGAAAAACGTTTCTTCGTTCAGTTCATTCCGGTATACACTTCTGATTATATCTGTATAACAAAATGCGCGGCGCGAGCGTGAACTATCTCTTTCGAGTGATCTTGGGCGAGAGTGAGTCTGCACGTCGCGGAGACACCCAGCTTTGGTTGAGCAAGGCCTCCTCTTGAGGTACGCAGACCCCGCCTTAAAGAGTTATTTATGCAGGAAACCGAGGGACTTATATTCATACCTATCCGACTAAATTTTGTGTCAGTGTCTTTTTATCTCAAATATATCATGTAGAACAAAATCTTAGGTTTCAGGCGTGATTGAGTGGATACGGAGCATAACTGCACTTGAATGATGAGCAGCTTCCACTGTGATGTGATTGCAGTGGATGTTGCTCATTGTTCAAGTGTAGTTATATCATTTAGCTTTAATTTTACTCTGCATAAGTTTAATCACAACAAATCAAAGGCAATGAAATTTCCTAAGGAACCCCATTCGAAAGCGAGACGTAGGTTTGTAAATATTACAATTGACGGAAAATTTTGTTCCTTGGATTGCATTTTTTCTAAGGGGGGCACGGGGAAAATCGCGTTAGCAAAAAAGAAATATGCCAACAGCAAAAAAATTATAGCTGTATTGTTAAGCAAATGTTTGAAGAAAATCCTGGAAAAGAGTTTGATATGGAGAGTGCCATTACATGAGGAAAGAGGATGGAGAAATATAGAACGGATTGAGATGGCGGTTTTGAAAAGGCTGGAGAAAGTACGATGACAGAAAGGAAAATGAACGAGGAAGCTTTTGGGACGATGGAGAAGAAGGAAGTTGTAGGGGAAAATTAGGAGCATAAAGAGATGGTGGTTGGAGTTGTAAGGAGCGATAAAATTTCAAAGGTGATTATGGAATGGAAACTGCTCTTGAAACGAGGAAAGGAAAAATGACATTGTAAATTTTTTATTGAATTTTTAGAATTATAATGTGGGAACTAGGAATAATATCATCACTATAAAACATAGGACACACATCACTCAAGACAATTTTCCAATGATAATGAATGCTCCGGAGATGTTGATGAAATTAGTATCGTAACGTATACACCTCTGATATAAGGAAATAATAAATGCAAGTAAAATCTGTGCCATCAGATCGGATTTTTGTTCAGAATCGGAAATGGAGTTTTATTTAAATTCAAAGATTTTGTGTAGAATCAATACCTATGTATCATGCATGAAAAAATTCCGAATGAAAATAATTAAGTCTTCTATGAGTCCAATAATTATGTTCATGTCTTGTCTAGCATCACATCCGTATTTTCTGCGTGAAATCATTTCTCACTCACTCCTTTGATGCTGTTTTCTTTTGTATATCACTCATCTCTATGAGCTTTCAATGTGATACGAATCCAGGCAAATAAGTCATATGTGCCTGCTATGTCGTTGAAAATCGAGTTTGAATATTCATTTCTAATAGTTACAGATAAGATTTTCTGTGTTTCTAATGACTCACTTCTAATTCGATTTAGGCGAAAATGACGAAAATTTGTCAAGTAACAGGCTTCATTATTTGATTTCATTTATACTCAATCGTTTCCATATTTACCTGATATTACAGTGCGTAACAGCTAAATGAATTGTCTCCACGAAGTACCTAAACCAGCAAGGTGCAAGATTATCCTAATCTGTTGTATGTGTTTACTCTGCTAACCAACAGAACGATAAAGCTTTAAAAACAGTGGAATTTTGATCATTTCGGGTAGTTGAACTACCTTGAGGAAAGTTGAAGCAATGAATCTGTGCCTGTTTCTTTCGATAGCGCAAGTAAAGTTACTAGGTTTTAAATACACCTAAAGAAATGTGAAATGCTTTCCTGGTGGTGATATGTATAAAATAATCAACCTGTTATAAATTTCCGTAATGTCTCTGGGGGAAACCTTTATATAAGTCAGTCTCTGTAAATTATCGGACGCGGAAGGGAATATTAAAGTATTTCTCTGTGGGCCAGAAGCTTTAGTAAAATCAATTATTCCATTTCAAATATATCGTTTCAGGCTTTACTATGTGGAACTTATCATGCTAAAAAGAAAAAAAACCTCGAAGTAGTATAATCCACACAGTTTACTACCACCAACCAGGGTTTTGACCGGTCACCGTCATTAACAAGGTGGAATCATGAAACCACGGTGACCCGCTGAAACCTTGGTCGGTGGTAGTAAACTGTGTGCACTACTTAATGTTTTTTCCTTTTAACATATTCCATTTCATTTAGGAGTGGAAAGGTTGTGTTAGATTTTAGTTTTAGATGCTACAACTGATGAGGGTGTATTGGGCTATTTAACCTAATGCAATGTAATCTTTAGGCAAACAAATATCCCCTGCCATTTTGGATTTCATGGGGATATACATTCCGGCACATGAGAAATAATTGTAGCTTTTTTTCAAGCAATGTGGTTAATAAACTGTTTTTGTCGTATATAATTCCCGGTTGTAAAGATTTTGCACCTGATGCGTTTCTATTTAGTGATGGCATTATAGAATAGTAATCCTGCTGGTATAGTTCTATTCAAATGATTATTTTTGCTTCGTGCTGGGACAATAATTTGCTTCCTTGGATTCATCTAAACATCCCAGGAACATAATATTACCCATCGAATCTAACATATTCGTTTCGAACAAACTTTGTGTTTGATATCATCTATGGAAAAATTTCTTCATTTTTATTTTCTGGTTTATTATTTCGTTGACCTAGCCCCATAGTTACTCGTGGGTGCTGAGTAAGCGATTTAGGCTCAGGAATAACTAATGATATTTACGCTCCACTGGACGGAGAGAATGAGAAGTGATTCGTTGCGTGATGTAGAAGTCATGTAAGTATTCAATTGAGGGGTTAAAGTGAAGATGTAACTGCCGTCTCTCACATCCTTTTTTAAGGGGGTTGATTGTGCTCGTTGTGAAAATTTTTGCAATGGATTCAAATGCACTTTTGCTTTCTGGAATTGATAGACTTGTTTTAAAATTCTTAAACCGGGCAGATTTTTTGCGATGTCCCTACTCACAAACCAACAATTGGCAAGACTTAATTACTGACACCATTAACTTTTTGGCACATTGACGGGGTATTACTCCACTATATATTCAGTCAATTCATCAATGACCAGTGAATGACCAGTTTCGAACTTTCCTGACATTTTAAATCACCAGCATTGAATTTGGTCCAATTTTTCATGATTTGATGCAAAACGTTGAAGGCGTAGGGGCGTAAGTTGGTCTGAACGTTTACAATCAGAACGCCGTGGACGGAGGGGTACGGTAGGGGAAGAAAGGTTTCGCTGTTAATTCCAGTGTGGATCCCTACACGAGTCTGATGGAGAGGAGACTCCAGTTATTTTGGGTTATATTTCTTAAGTGCTTTTGGAACGGATGTTTCACACTCTCCTGTGATTCCAGGATAGGGCGAGTGTGACATCTGGTTGAGCATCTCGTTCACCGGCCCGCGCAAAAAACACGCTCATGACGCTCGCAGACTCGGGTTCAGTGGCGGGAACGCGCGGAATGCCTTTTGCCATGTCAAAGGCCGTCGGCGAAAAGCGCCTTAATATTAATTCCTCGCTGGGTGCGGAAGGGTGGGAAGAGTGGTGGGGCGTGGGTCGCATAATGTTATGCGCTCCGCTATGGAAGCGGCTCCATTGTTTCCTCTCCCCGTCGTCTCACACTCCTCCACTCACAACTCATCCTCATAGTCCCATCCCTTTGCTGGTCGTCCTCTTTTTGGCTCCTCATTGTATAACCCCTCACTCCCTTCTCCCCTGATTGCCCCCCCCCCGACTCCACCCAACCCCCACGTGTCTTCCCACCGCCGTACTCGGCCTCTTTCTCTCAATCACCAAACCCACGCCCATTTGACGGCGATTCATCCGAATCCTCACTCCGAATGCACCTCAAGCTGAAGCGAAATCGAAAAATGAATTGCGAAGCGGCACTTCATAGTTGCATGCTTGCATAGTGTGTATGTTTGGAATGTCCACCTAGTCTAAATAAAAAAATAAAAGAATTGGCGCTACGGAGAAAACTCTATGATCTCCAGCCTCAAAACTAAAATGGAAACCCCTAGGCATTTTCTATTTAATTTACTTCATCTATCGTCGTTTGTCCCTTCCTTCTCGTGGGCACTTATTATTAATCCTTTTGTTAATAATACGGAATCACAGCAGTTTTTTCTAAAATTGACGCACGTAACCTAGAGTTTCCTCTTCCAAAATAACAACTTAATAATTTAACTTTAATGATAATTTAAATCAGTAGAATCAACTTTGCCGAGCCTAGTTTAAAATTCATACTGACAAATTATTTAGATTTCAATCGTTTTAAGCAGAAATAAAAGAAGCGCTCGCTCAAGTGGAAAAGCATCTTAAATGCAAACTGATGAAGATAAATCACTATCTTGTCCGTGTGGTATCCTAGAAATTCATTGTAAATGTCAAATACGTTTCAGTGTTCCTCGGCTTATTTTGGAGCTTCGATTCGATATGTAGTTCAGTTTTGCGTAACTGAGGAAAAAGACACCATACTATTGAAGAAAACGTTTGTGAGATTTTTTGAGTAACTGCATGACACATCGTATAAGAATCTTCACAAAAACCTATTTCCATCACAAGAGATTTTTCTACGGCACATATCAAGAATATTCATTCCCGAGGGTCTTGAAAAGAACGTGGTAATGTGGTATGCATAGTGGCGTACTTTTCGTCGTTTTTATTACGCTCAATCGACAGCCTCATCATATTCCCTTAACGTCGCCCCACTTAATTACTCCTCGAGTAGCCACAAAGCTCTTTACACCCGTACCGGTTTATAGCCCTCACGCGAAGGTATAGAATCGATCAATGAAGTCAATGTGGTCATAAGTCGGTCATTGAAGTCTCCGTGGAAGCGACATTCATGGACCCGAAGAAAGAGAGAGTCTAAGGAGAGGAGCAATCGGTCTTGTCTACCTTCTTTGAAGTAGGAATACGGAGTGCTTTTTTTTGGGAGGGTACCGCTCTTCCGAACCTCCTCCCTCCCCTTTCCGCTCTTACTCGCCCCTCTCCCACTCCCAGCCTACCTTCCACCGCTCCACCCCAAGGCTTGCCGACTTCGTGGCCGGAAAGGCACACTTCTTGCTCGGCTCTTTCTTCAACTGCCAGCCTCGTAAGTGATAGACAGTGGAATAGGGGCAGACTTTGGGGGAAAGCCGACTCGGACCGAATTTCGGAAGGGAGGAGGGCCTTGTGTAGAGTGGTCGAAGGAGTCGGGAGGGCCTCGGAGATAGGGGGAAGGGGGAGTGCGGGATTTTTTCGAGGACGGAGGCCCTTCCACTCTTTCCGCGCCGCAGGGCTTCTGATGGACCACTTCCGTGAGTACCTACGCGATGACGTACCCAAGCTCCCGTCGCCTCCACCCCATTCAGTTCCCTACCTTCCTTTCCGCGCTACGGAAAATTATCTGGATGACTGGAAAGAGTGAGGGAAACACTCGCCGATTTCTTTATTTTTTCGTTCCGAACGAAGTTTTCTCAAGGAAGTATCTCAATAGACCAATGAGTAGCGTTCTCCTTTAATTCGGCAAAGTCAAAATTTTCCAAGGCATTTGAGCTTGAAAAAAAAGGTCATCCTGCTGTTCAATGTCGAATGTTGCGCCTCTTTCATAAAATTAGGGGAACCTTAATACCCTATGCCCGCCCAGATGGCGGCGAGGTAAAGTCCTCGCCTGCCAATCCTGGGGTCCGGGGTTCGAATCCCGCCTGGGTGAGTTTTTCTCCACCCAGGACAAGGATGTTTGTCAAGCACATTTGGTCGGGCCCCTGGGAAACCTGGGATCTCAATAGGCAAATGCCTATTGGGATCTCAGAATAGACTAACGAAACAGTCCGGATACAAAAAAATACTAGGAATAGAGTATTTTAAGCTCGGTCATGGACACTACATATCATGCATTTAAAGGGATTAGTATTAATATATTAGTCTAAAATGTAAATTGGAGGGTATGGCGGTGGCCTTCTGGAGCCCCCCTGGCACTTAGACCTCTTTAGATCCATTGTGCCAACCCACATTTAACCTGACCGCCACTTACAGACAGGGGACAAGAACACCACGGTAGAGGCATGGACGGGGGACACCCATCCAACCTTCGTCCTGGCCCAACGTTGCTTAACTTCGGTGATCTGATGGGAACCGGCGTATCAACGTGACTAGGCCCTTGCCCTGTATTAGTTTACACTGCACTATTTATAAAGATAAAAAATAGCAAACTAAGCATGCAAAAACGTGCTGTTAGTTTGGTTACCTTCAAGTCCTTATATAGTCCAAGTATTATGATTCACTCGTATTGGACATATTTACCGCTATTCATATCCCTAATTGTACGAGGAAAGAAGGACATTTTGAATCTGTCATTTCGGCAATCGAGTTCTCTAATTTTGTAATTATGGTCCGGTCTACCATAGTAAGTTGGGGTTCGCAAAATATTTTTAACGTCATCAGAGAAAATATTATCTAGGAATTTATTTAAGAGATTAAGTGTAAATTTCAACTTGCGATCTGACAATGATTCCCATTGTAATTCATTTGATAGACCGGTTACGCTAATATAGTTATCGTACCGTCCCTTTACAAATCTTGGCGATCTCCGCTGCACACGCTCAAGTTCGTTATCTAGACCGATTTTGTAGGGATCCCATGCACTGGCAGCATATTCCAAATGAGGTCTAACAAGGGAAAAGTAGCTGATTTCTCGTACATGTTCGTCACATTTACACAATACTCTTTTGATGAATAGCAGTCTACGATTAGCTTTACCCATTATTTCACTTATGTGTTTCTTTATATATTTCCCAGGAAAGATCATGTGTCATTCTTATTCCAAGTAATTTAATGAATTCCACGTTTGTTAATTCATTATTACTTACTTTGTACGTGCTAGGAGGAGAACAATTCTTTTTCCAAAAATTCATTACTACAAATTTAAAAAAATTAATTCTAACTGCCATGTATGACACCATTTTTCAATTGCTTGCACGTCATCATTTAAATATTCTTTATCATTTTGGCATAGAATTTCTCTATACACTACTGCATCACCGGCAAATAGACGAAGCTTACTTCTGACCACCTTATTGATATCATTTATGTACAGAAGGAACATATAAATGTAATATAGCTTTCTAAAATCACCGAAAAACTACAATGACAGTTGGCAGTTGTTTCTCTACATTAATTGTGTTAGAACTCTTTATTTACACTGCATTTTGCCTCAGTCTCATGTAGCGTAACAATACTCTCGTCAAATTAATGGAGGTTTAAAGTTAATTACAGCGGTCATTTAAAAATAATTATTATTTTAAAATGACTGTTAGAGTATTTGATGAAATTTAGAGTAATACATGAGTATTTCTGAGTGAACTCATGCTTGTTTCAAGAATTATATCGTTCGGTATATGTACCATTGTCAATTCATTGCCAAGAGGGAAGGTAACGTTTGATACAGTTACCGTTAATGTTCGTTTACGCATTTGGATAAATCATTCATGTTTTTATGCTTGAGCAGAAGAAATTTTTAAAAAATTCCACTTTTAATGCAACTACAGGTATGTAATGTGCATTTGTGACACATGTACATTCTTCGTTCACATTTGCGCCAAAAGTAGTTCATTTAACTCTTCGTGGTGTTTGGATCCTGGCTAATTTAATTTTATTTGTGTAAAAATGCTTATAAACATTTGATTTTATTATTCACGAAATGCAAATATCTAGGTAGGTACTTTTATTCTTCTGAACTGATTTATGCATTGCAGGTGAAGAAAATGTTTTTTTTTTTCCTTTCAGCAATACGGTAACGAATAAATTTTATTCGCCTTCGAGTATTTCGATTTGGGTTTTAAAGGCTCTATGTTGCCATTTTTTGTGTTAGACATCTAGCCTTCAAACTATTTATTCTGACAGAACGATTTATTTGAGTATACCATTCAAACGTTTTGTTTGAGTCAAAAATTCAGATTTCCGGGCAATTAAATCACATTGGATCTCTTTAAGTTTGTCCGCGTCGCTCTTCGACTGTTGTTATGATTCACGGTTAACCCCGAGTCCTCGGCGGCTCTGCTTGTCCAAGTGGAATAGATGGAGCATGCGAACGGGATTCCTTTGCTCTCATTCACACCGGCGTGAGATTAGTGTTGCGTAGCGCATCGTAATGAAATTCAGAGGGATGGGAAATTTTGCTCTCTCCACTTCTTCATTCACCGGATGCATTCTCATTCCTCCTGTGAAAAAATCTAGTAAGTCTTATGCGCCAGTCTTCACTAATGACTAAACTTCTGAACACATAACAGATAGTTTCAGGCCTTACTTGAAAATTCTTCATGCTATAAATAAAAAAAACTTCAAATAGTATAATTTACACAAACTGTGTGGATCATACTATTTCAAGTTTCTTTTTCTTTATAGCATTTTCAACGCATAATTGGCATTTTCTGCTGAATGAAATTTAAATATAAAGGCATTATAATGAAATCACTATAGGGAATATTTTGAAGCTTTAAATGAATTGAATTTTTTACCTCTGTGGTTAATTCCGTTTCTTGATTTTCTGTTTTATGCTTCTGTCATTCAACTCAGATTTATTCACCATCACCTGTGCACATAGGTCAGCTGTTGATAAATGTTATTTTCACGATTGAACTGACCTTTATTTTTTTTTTAATATTTGTAACAGGATCCTTTGCATTCTGCCGTCACCTATCGATATGTCTTTTAACTTGATAGGCAACTCGAAAATTTTCAGATATTTTGTATTATTGTTGTAAAAAACATTTTGTATATGCCTACTTTGCCTCTTCATTTTCGTTTCATTATTGTTGACTCAAAGTACATACTAAGCTTGATACGGCCATTGCAACGAGGGGATATAGCAGAGAAGAGGATAATATATAAAATTACCACCAGCAGAGTTAGATGCAGGTTAATTCATGTGTACTTGATAACTGTGAATTTATTTACTCTGGTATTAGTATTTTCTGTGGTCATATCGTACGTTGTCAATGGTCGAATAATCTTTTTTTCCTCTAAGAATATCTCAGGATAGGAAAGTAGGATTCTTCAGCGATTTTACGCTATGTGCTTCCGGAAAGCTGATATGTGCAAAATTCTTTTATGTGTATCATAGGTTCCATTCCCTCAACGAGGAGAATATCAAGGTGTTAACATTTTTTTACTATTTGGTTCTCACCCTGGGTTTCTGTGCTGGTATACTTCGAGCGTTTATTTTCAAGAAGGATACTTGCTCAGCGAATGGTGGCTTAAGATGTGAACCCCTCAGTATCTTTTCTCATTATCACCCGTTTATTTTGCCCTTGAGTCAAGGTTCTTAAGCGAACACTCAATATAATAAACGGATACGTGTGCAAAATTTGGGGCCAATGCATAATCGGCCTCCGTGCCTATCTCGTACACTCGCAAGAGTTCATCCCTTTCAGCTTGTTTTCTTGCACGGTTGTCGAGAGCATTGTTCTCAAGATTGTCCCACTTTGGGTGCAAAAAATGTAATCCTCATTCACACGCGTCATTGTTAGCCCTCACCCCTCCCCCTTTCTCCCTTTTCCTCACCTCTTCCCGGCGGCCTAGACTTTGAAAACTTCCCCAGACGGATGTGGACGTATCGGTTCACAAACGGGTGGTTAACTAGGAGAGCTTAAATGTTTAAAAAAATATAGATCCTTCAAAATTATTTTACCTTTGCCTAGGGTGGGGACTTCCAAGAGAAGTTGGATAATAATGTGGCTGAAAATTCACCTTCTTCGGAGTTCATCTAATTTACGACGAGCCTTGGATTCCGAAATACATTTAATTTGTGCTTTTACCGGAAGCACTTTTTACTTCCCCGTTAATAGTTATGTATGCACAAAATATAATTTCGATTTTGTTTTATCAGGCGTCGGACTAGGCGATGGGACGCACTTACCCGAATCCTAAGTTTCTGAATTCATCGTGCTTTGAATGGTAAATATTTAAGATGTAGATTCAATGCCAACTTTGCAATGCAGGTCTAGGATAAATTTCTCAGGGGCTCAGCATACATTTTATTTCACTGCCAAAATTTGATAGAATGTATAATGCATAATGCTAATGAATAGCTCCTTGCCCTATGAGAGGTCTTTTTAGCCCTTGCTATATAGAAAGCGCTATGAGGTACATGGAGCACTGCTACTAAAGAAAGGGGTCGTTCAAATTCGTAAGAACTATTAGAAGTAACTCATTTGGACGCGTTGCAGAACTACTTTCCGTAAAAATAGTGCCTCACTCAAATTATAGTGGTGAACTGAATACATTTACCGTTATGGATATTGTATGACTTGCGCTCTGACGTTTAACGGAGGAAGTTCGATTTTGACCCTTATTTATGCATTATTTTACTCTTCATACTTAAAATGGTTGTTTGGTTTTTCTGTATTAATTAGGCTCTTTTTCTTGCCAGGCATCACCCGCTACGATGACTGAGTTGCAAGTCAATGTGCTTTTAGCGTAATCTCTGTCTATAAAATGAAATAATTATCCATGTCGAGATAGGATGAACATGCAAGAGATAACCTTGATGATCGCAGTCTTAACAGTTACACTTCACTCTTCGTTGAATCTGAGCTTCTCTTGAAATGGAAACAAGTTAATGGTCTGCCGCTATTTTGTGACCTTCGAGTTACCCTCGTAAACTGGCAGCTTTCTCCGCGATTCAAATCAGACGCACTTTCTGCTCTCTGGCCATCCTATTTCAATGTCCAATTACGCTTCTTGACATATATGCTTTGTATAATCCATTTGGGAACTTGGACTAGGTTGTTTAAAATACTGTGTTACTCCAACGCCAGCTGAAACTCTTTTTTTTGACAAAATTGTATAGCTTTAACCTTGTAAGTTTTAATGAGTAATTATGGGAGGAAATTGTGTGTATTCTTATGTATTGATGTTTTTTCCATATTGGTAGATTTGGCGCCATTTCCGTACTCATTGGGATATTGCAGTGCACATTCAGTTGTGCGTAGTTCGATGATCTTTAGTTTTACCTTTAATACCCCTATGGACTCTTTGTTGTGAATCTCGTGGACTATGCACTAGATTTTTTATTTTTATTAATGTGTTAACTCTAAATTATTCCCGTAGGTAATGTTATGATCTTTGGTGTTGTGTACTTAACGACGAAGTAGATATGAATAGTAGTGATGAACCCAAAAAAATTATGGCAAGTGTGTTATACACGAATTTAAATGAATTTTATTCTTACACGTACAATGATGCAATAAAATAACAGTTTACTAAAGACAATGGCGTTTTGTTTACCTTGCCAACGGTATGGCAATTTTTTGTTGAACATTAGACGGAACTGTGGAAAAGTTCTTCGATGAAATAGGGATTTCATTCTCGGATGAAATGATGGAGGTTAGATTTTTAATTGCATAATTATAAATTTAACATTTTTTTAAATCAAATTAATAATTTGGCTTGTACTCGTCTTTTTTTGCAATTTAGCTACCGAGCATCATATATTAGGGTTCATTTACCGTCTAGATTGCGTTGCAAAAATTATCGCGGTGCGACATCGTGTGTCCTTCACCTAAAATCTTCGCAGGCCAGGGGTTTGTATGAAATTGAATGGGGAAACAAGAATGGTGGAAAAAAGCCAGTCGGTGGTAGACTATTCTCAAATAAATGGCAGAGTAATTTGGAATACAAAATTTGAACTTCTCTTCACATAAGATTTATGTAGAGGCAGGGAACCCACTGAAAAAAACGCTCCACTGTCGGAACTCATACCCTCTGTTGCTTGGGATGAGAGCCCAGTCCTCAAACTATTGCATTAATCCTCCGATTGCACTGTGCAAAGAAGTTCTTGATAGTTAATAAATCCACTAACTCGCGCTGTCTCGGCCATCTCAGGGAAAAATGAAGATAATAAATCCCTTGTGTTGTTAATGTTTTTACTGAGAGATAATAGAAAAATCTTCGAATTTCCACTTTAATAGTCCTCTTATTTATTACCAGGAGTATTAATGATCAGGCCTTGTGTTTGCACGGAGAGGCTGTGTGCCACATACCCGACTTAAACTGCCAGAATCCTCTCGCTTCAGCGTTTTCACTCTTTCTAGCCCCAGGCTCTGGGCTGGCGAGACCAGAGGATCAATTCAGCCGAGATATAACCTATTCTTCTATCGTCCAGCATCTATGACTTTCTTCTCCTTTGCTGGGGGAGGAGTTTTTCGACCGTGAAACTTTCGGAAAAATAATACGCCCTATACGATTTTTTATTGTTCGGTTGAAGAGTGGAATTTAGGGCAGCTCCAGAAGTGGTAGCACCCTAAAGTTAACGGAGTTTTAGTTTGGAAATGCTCGGAAGTCCATGAATAGTTGAGATACACAGATAATGTCCATTACCATTCACATCAATGATTATGAATGAATTCACAGCAATGATGCTTCAAGCAAAAACACGAAGTGCCGTGTGAGTGATGATCGTTCCATTACTTGACACGGAAAAATGTGCTGAACACTTTCGTCCAACAGCAATTTAGCCTTACAATGGAAAAAAAGGTTGTCGGAAGAGTTGACCAACTCGATAAAGATGGTGGAGATTTTTAACCTGACGATAAATGGCAGCGGAAACAACATTGTCTTTATCAGAAAAAACAAGAAGATGTATTTTTTGTTGGGAAGGCAGAATCACCAGCAATGGAATGAGCAAGAAATATTTTGCGATTCAACGAGTTCAGCGATGGATTCTATCTACCGTTGAAAATGTAATTAATAGCGAGAAACTCGATCTTCGGGGTAAGGAAGCGTGACATTAAATCAAGTGTGTGCTCTCTTTTCTACAGTGAATAAGTACAGATTTGAGAATATTGAAGGAGAGCGAATTTGATTGGAATCAATGGAGATGCAGATAGGTAATGAAGATTTCGAAATGGTAGGCTGAATCAAGAAGTGCAGCGTCGGTGCTAGGTGAAATAGGCCTGAGCATTACAATCAGAATATGATCGGTTGGAGTACACGGATGTGGAAGGGCAGGATGGGTAGACTTAAATAATGATCGTAGGTTCGAACATCGGAGCACACCTAGTTACAGTGATAGTCTAGAAGTCTGAGCGGGAGCGCGGAAGCAAACCTATCCTCGGATTACGAAAAAGTGATGACTTTCAAATTCCTCCGTGCAAATTATTTAGAATGCTAAGTTAAGGGTTGGTATACACCGGTGAATAGGGTGCAACGTAGGGAAAGGGTTTTTATGATATTAAACTTGTGTTTGCCTTCGCTGGTCAATACAGGCAGTAGTGCGTGGGAAATACAAAGTCAGTTTAACCCAGTGGAGCTGACTGCCCTCCACCGTTTGCTCTTTCGCGGAAAGGTGTCAACAACAAGTTAAACAGTCACATAAAAATGTGGCACACAAAAAAATCCACTTCCGTGATTACCGCTAGTGACTTTGGACGCGATAATTACACGCACCTTGAATGTAAAATTTTACATAAGTTACCTGCTCGGTATTTACCTGCTTGTTAAAATTAAGGCTGCTGATTTGAATGCCATCATAGTTGTCGATATATTTCCCATAGATCTTAAACTTTAGCTGCGTAGGGCGGTTTGATTTTGTCTTGGAGCTATTAAATTCCGAAGAGTGCAAATGTGTATAGGTTCAATTTTTTTTCCTTAGTGTTGAATGATTTTGTGAGTAGTTTTGGTATTAAAGTTAAACGAGCAATAAAACTAGAGAAAAACTTTAGAGTTCCTTTCCTCTCTTCTCGCGCAACCAAAGATCGGCCTACGCGAGCTCGTACCTACAGTTTAGGGTTCCCTCTTCCCTATTGGTGTGCACCAAAGGACAGTCAATCATTGTGTCAATTGTTACGTGTTCTATGCTCGTTGATTTATGCACGCCCCAAGTGGGTGAATCCCGTGCATCAGGACCCTTAATCGTGATATCATCTGCGCCTCACTCGACCCTCCATCCCTCTTGCTCAGAGGCTCCTTTCACCCACCCCCGCAATCTATTGCCAAAGATCTCGCGGAAGGTTGGCTTCGCCCGACGCCTCCGTCGCGGATATTCCCGTCATCCCCTCGCCCCGAAAAATCCTCCCCCTTCCCCGCGCGGAGGAGACCCCGCTGAACATAACATCCTCCTCCCGCTCTTGTGCAACGAGAGACTTCCCTCCTTCCACCCGTTTTCCTTCTTCCTTTATCTCCCTCGCGGAACGCAGTCGGCGCACGTGCTGCCGGCGCGACCCAGTTTGTTGTCCTCGGGTCTCCAGCCATCGATCGCGATCCCGCGGCTGCTGCGTGCGTTCGCGGATGGACGCATTCGTGCGTGTGGGACGCGTTCGTTGTTCGCGCATCTGGAATCCCTCCCCGCGCGCGCGACGGGTTTTACCGACTTCCGAAGAGAGCTGCATCGGGAAATTAATGTCATGGGGCCGGTCGATTCTTCCTCTTATGTGAGGACTCCTCCGACCGCTCCCCTTCCCTCCTCTCCTCCCCATCTTCCGACTCCTCTTTCCCGCGTCGTCCACGTCTCTTGGCCTTCCTGACCATACCGTGGTGACCCAATGATGCTTCCCGTCGTCGTCTTGCCTCTCGAGAGAGCTCTCCAGGTCCGGGTGCACCGTATTACAAATGAGTTCCAACGCTGAGCCTTCCAAGTGGTGTGTCCCCTCGGTCTGGCGTCGCTCCGCGGCCGGTCAAAGGGGGGATATGTGAGCATGCTTATGTGTTTTTTCCCCTCTCGTCCACCTCTCTCTCTTTCCGTGGCCCCTTCCCGCTTTGAGGAAAACTTTTGAGGAGCGTAATGGGGTTGCGAATTCTTTTGTGTCGTGATTTGCGATCGAGGGCAAGCGGCGAGCGGTATGCACGCTCGTGCGTTATGCGGTTTATGTACGTCTCTTCACCAGTGTTCATTCGCGATGATGTTGTGGAGAAGATTCTTGCGCATACCTAAAGTAACCGCAAATTATGTCTTAGAGGTCGCGTAAATTTAGTTGCGTGTTTTGTTTTTGTAGCGCTCTTGAAATGCATGTCTTAAATGCTATACGTGATAGAACGTTCATGACTGAGAAGATATAAGATATCCAGCACACGTTTACTTCATCAATATATAATCAATGATAACCTTCCCTCATAAAATTTGGATGCGAATTATTGAATTAATTATCGAATCATTTACCTTACGCGATATTAGGTAAGTTGTTCGACGAAAGGTAAAAATTATTCCGTTGAAGGTTCCGGGAATTAGATCCGGGAGGTTCATCTTGCCCTAATTTTTGTAGTCTTTCAAGGTACTGAAGCAAATTTCCACTCAAAATTTGATTAATTTTTTTCAATGTTTAAATTTACATTCATTTCGCGGCATGTATGGGTCCCAAAATATTATTCTTTTGACAGTTGGTTCATGTAGACATGCTATGAGAGCGCTAATGAAGAAAATGTATTAGTGATGGAAATTGTGACATATTATTTTATTGCAAAAAATCATGGCCACAGTTCGAGACGCGAATAGCGTAGTACCTCAACAGGTTGTCTTTCCCGGAGACGGTCTGTTGTGTAATTCTTTTTCCATAGGGGCCTTATTTCTTTTCGCGAGTTGTAATGAAAATAGAGAAGCGTTTTTGTGAATTTTATTTCGATTTAAATCTTATTTTAAAAATAGTGTCCCCCTCTTTTTATCCCTCTCTCCATATCAGTTACTAATTTTACTCCCGAATTGGCAACTTCCCGTAGGTCAGGGGTCAAGGTCCGCCGCCGAACTAAATACTTTCCTTTTTGGAAGGGTTTAAATTTATCTTGCTCTCTGTGAGCTACAACCAATTTATTCAAGGTCTTTAGAGTATAATTTGTGTAAAAAAATTCCTTCGCTAGGCAGTAAGGAGAAGCCGATTAGCAGATAAGAAAATCGTGTTTTCTTATGATAGAAAGTTATGCAGATGATGACAGGTATACATTTTATGGTCTTAGGTGATCTCTACAAGTTTCCACTGAAGCAGAATCTGCCATATTTTTATTTTGCCCGCAGTAGAACTAGATGATATGAGGAATTGAAATTGGCATCATCCCTGTAACTTTTACACACGTTTTGGATAATAAACCAGTTCAGGAATACCAGTATGTATCCCAAAGTAAGTTGCGCTTCTCGTTAGCTGTTAATACCCGAAGTTGAATGCTAGTAATCGCTGCTAATCTAAAATGATGTCATTTGATATGTATAATAACGTATGCGTAAATTTTATGAGCTTTAGTCACATCAGTGAATGTGCCTAACGTGGCGTACCCTTGTCTTTTCCCATCAAAGCCAGGAAATTCAATCTTCCGTTGTACATACAATCGCCGCTGAGCTCTTAATATAGCATTGAGGGTGCGCTTTCTACCGTTACCTGAACAGTCTACGGGTAGTCTTGCAACGCTCCTTTAAATGGGGACTGTAGGTACATTCCTCAGGTTGAATAATAAAGCATAAACTTTGGCTGCCGCTTTGTAACTGTTCACTTGAGTGGATCGCGGTAGACTAATGAAACGGGCACACGCCTGTTTATGCTCGCTTGGACTACGAGGTCGCGTTGAGAAATCTTTTAAGAAAACTCTTAGACCTGAAGGGAACTTAAATTTCTGTCACCCCTCGTACGTTGTGAGTGGTGTTCAATGCATTGTGTACTTTATACCGCGGGGGAATGAGTATTTTATAGTTTGTTTTTCCCTTTAATGGTGTCTCCTTATCTCTTTTCCTGTGGTAAAAACTACCTCTTTCGAATTTCTTGCCAAATTAATTAATTAATTTTAGAAAATTATTTTTTTGATACCTTGCGTACGTGTACGTTACTTATCACTGTTGCTGCATATTCTCTTATGAAAGTGGGGTTTTAGTGAGAAAGATTTTAATGTGTTATGCACTTTTTTTTGGAAACGAATTGCTTTGAAACTTGATGATGGTGGAAATATTTGTTATTACTCAGGAGTCCACGGGAAAACGTTTACTGAAGTTACCCAGTATTCATCTCCAAATGTTCATCTGATTATTGTTTGAACACCACACCACTGAATTTCCATTTTAATTTACGTGAAGAAATTCTAATTCAGCAGGAATCGTGAAGTTGACGTTGACTCCAGACTTGAACGCCTCGCCATCACGTTCGCATGTGATAGCATTAATTTCTTTACGATTCTCTCGCTGTAAAATTCATGTTTTAGGGGAGGACTCGGCTTCGACGACGAACAATGAAGTTTCGAAACCCCAAGCAGCTTTGTCCTCCGCGTTGGATTGTCTCAATAAAGGGAGCGTACAGAATTGCGTCCTTGCAGAGGAGACCGCAGCATCGTCTCCTTCCTCTCTCCATCGGATGCAAAATGTCAACTCGTTGAAAACGTGTAGGCGTGAGGGGACTGGATTTTCAAAAAATTCGTCGAGAAATAAATCCAACCCAAGGATTTATCGTCTTAGAATCTCCGCACCGTTGACGTCACCTCTTCTGCCGGATGCTGAGAATGCTCCTGGCGGATGCCGCTCGCGCTTGAGAGATTCGTGCATCTTCCCTTTCCGTCTCCTCCCTCTCAGGAACGAGCAATTTCTCTGCCAATAGCCTTGCGTTTTGGAATTAACTATTGCTTCATCCCCTCCACTCCTTTCACACGCATATTCGGACTCGAACTTTCGACAAATTTTCCGAGCTTCTCTGTGCTGTTGTCCTCCCCAAACTAATCTCCTTATTACCATGAAATTACCTCCTTCGCAATTCTACTTCTTGGCCTTAATTTTCTCGTAGTTTCTTAGGTACGTATCCTTACTCGTAGTTACATTTTTCGAGCACCTTTCAATCTTTCTCTTCCGGATAAATACGTTAATTTTGATTATTATCATTACTTTTATTTGCTGTAATGTTAACCGACCTGTCTTTTCTGTGTCTTCATCCTCATCAGTCAAAAATCTTAAGATTGGTTTGGCGTGGCTCTCCACTGGATTCTCCTATCGGCTAGCCTCTTCATATTCGCATAGTTTTTCTTTATCATACTCTTCACTACTTGCTCTGTGTATCTCATCTGAGGCATTTCTTTTGCCATTCTTCCCGTTCACGTGTGCCTCGACGATTGTTTTCATCAACCATCTTGTCTCAATATATGGCCGATTAAGTTGTGCTGTCCTCTTTTTGTAGTTTTCGGCAGACTTCTAATTTTTTCCACTCCTCTTGGGACTTCGTTTGTCACTGTATCGATCCATTTTAACTTCATTATTCATCGGAAGCACCAAATTTCAAATACTTACAGCCTTGACTTCTCAGCTGCTGTTTTTGGTAATAAATGTTTTAAATAATTCAACCCAGTCTGGTGTCCATCTATGGTATTCTGGGGTGGAAATATGTTGAGTCTTGAATGTAATATCCCTAATTACTTATCCTTGTTATGAGTAGCACGTCTTTTCAGTTCAAAGTATAACTTTTCATTAACTTGAAAGGTAAACAATTTAGGTTTAATCATTTCTTTTTAAACCAACCTCGACCGCGCGTGTCTATTAACACCTTCGGGCACCTAGTTTTCCCACGTTTCCATTGGCATCGTCAACAGTGAAGTCCTGTGTCGTGCCACTGTCCTCGATTACCGTTATCTTTTTCTTCTTTAATGTAGCCCATTTGAGTGAACTTCACGTTTGCATGTCCTAAGGCCATGCCGAAAGCAGTACGTTTCCTTAACAAATGGATTATAAGCTAAGGCGTTGAATGAAATGTGCTGCACATCTCAAGTTAGTTGTTGATGACGTAGTAAAGCGGCGGCAAGTCCATGCAACACCTTTGAGAAACATGTTGATTTCAGATGAAAAATATCATCATCATCATCAAGGACCAACAATCCTAGGATTGGTTTGACGCAGCCCTCCACTCGATTCTTCTATTGGCCAACCTCTTCATATTAACGTAGTTCCTCTCTCTCTCACGTCCTTTACGACCTGTTCTATGAAACTCATACGAGGCCTGACTTTTCCATTTTTCCCGTTCACTTTTCCTTCGACGATTGTCTTCATCAGGCCATCGTGTCTTAAGATATGGCCGATTAAGTTGTCCCGTCTTCTTTTTATAGTTTTCAGAAGACTTCTCTTTTCTCCCACTCTTCTTAGGACTTCATTTGTCACTCGGTCGATCCATTTTATCTTCATCATTCTTCGATAGCACCATATTTCGAATGCTTCCATCCTTTTCTTCTCCGCTGCGATCATCGTCCATGCCTCACTGCCGTAAAGAAACATGCTCCAGATATACGTTTTAATGAATTGCTTCCTTACTTCCAGGCATGTATTTCCAGCTGTAAGTAGATTCTTCTTTTGATAGAACGCCCTCTTTGCCTGGGCTATTCTACTCAGTATTTCTTTCTTACTTCGTCCATCGTTGGTTACTCTACCTCCCAGGTAACAGGTAACTCTTTCACCTCTTCCAGTTTCCGTTTTCCTAGTACAACGTCTTATCTATATCTTAGTTTCCTTCTTATTGATCTTCAGCTGATGTATGGCCATTGTCCTTTCCATGGTTGTTAGCATCTTATTCAGCTCCTTCTCTGTCTCTGCTATGAGAGCTATGTCATCAGCGAATCGTAGCATGCTGATTGTTTCTATGTGGATGTTCAATCCAGAACACTTCTCCTTGGCTTCATTGATGGCTCTCTCGATGTAAACATTAAAAATTAAGAGAGACAGTGCACAGCCTTGTCTCACTCCATTCCTTGTTTTTGCTTCTTCACAGCCGGGTCAAGATTTTATCACGGCTACTTGGTTTTTGTACAGAATGTGTATAATTCTTCGGTCATTGTAGGACACTCAAATTCCCTTCAGAATTCCAAGCATTGAATCCCAATCCACGTTGTCAAAAGCCTTCTCTAAATCCACAAATGCAATGAAGGTCGGTTTGTTCTTCTCGATTCTCTTCTCTATAAGCAGCCCAGGGGCCAATATTGCTTCTCTTGTACCCTTACTTTTCCTGAATCCGATTTGATCTTCATCCAGGAACTCCTCTGCTTTTTTTCTATTCTTCTTGATGATTATGGTCAATATCTTCGATGCATGTGCCGTCAGGCTTACAGGCTTAAAATTTTCGCATTTCTCCCTTCTCTTCTTTTTGGGAATAGGAATGATGATGTTTTTCTCGAAGTCCCTGGGTATTTCTCCTGTTGAGTACATGTCGCAGATGGCCTTTTAAAGATGGGCCAATGTCCTCTATCCCGTATTCTTTATCAGTTCCGCGGGTATATCATCAATTCCAGAAGCCCTATTCATCCGAAGGTCCCTTGCTGCAGTGTGAATTCCGATCTCAATATTGATGCTCCCATATCATCCTTCTCGACTTCGCTTTCCTCTTCAACAACTTTCGTGCTGAGATTGTTCCCGTTTTATAACTCTTCCAGATATTCTTTCCATGTCTTCACTTTGTCTTCATTTTCAATCATAAGCTCCCCATTCTTGTCTCTTATAGCAATGCATCATGCACTACAGACTACTCTAAAATATTTCCCCTACCTATTCCTTTGCTATGCTGCCAATTCTGTTCTGTTATAGTACGGGGGAAAAATGCCATTTTGAATCTATCAGTTCGACAATCTATCACTCTAATCTTATTTCTCTAATCGATGATGCTAGTGTAATGGATGGGCTTCTCGAAATAATTCTAAGACAAAATTAAAACCCGCTAAACCTGGGGCAAACACATACGTGAAATAATGGGTCAAGCGAATCGTAAACTGGGATTCGTCAAAAAAGCACTGGGTGAATGTGACGATCATGTACGAGAAATCAGCTACGTTTCCCTTGTAAGACCTCATTTGGAATATGCTGCCAGTGTATGGGATCCGTACGAAATCGGTCTAAATAACGAACTTGAACGTGTGCAGCGAAGATCGGCAAGATTTGTAAAGGGCCGGTATTATTACCTTATTAGCGTAACCAGTCTATTAAATGAATTAAATTGGGAATCATTGTCAGTGCATGCTTGGTGATCTTCACCCACTGCCACACACCCTCACGGTGGCTTGCAGGGTATCGTGTAGATGTAGATGTCAGATCGCAGGTTGAAATTTAGATTTAATCTCTTAAATAAATTCCAAGGCCATTTCAGTGATGATGTTAAAAATATTTTGCGGACCCCAACTTACTATGGTAGACTGGACCATAATCACAAAATTAGAGAAATAGATTGCTGAACTGACATATTCAAAATGTCCTTTTTTCCTCGTTCTATTAGGGATATGAATAACGGTAAATGTATCCAGTACGAGTGTAGCAATGGATAACATCGGTAGCTGCGTGTTGGTATAAGGACTTAAAGCTAACCCAACTAACAGCATGTTTTTGCATGAAAATGCTTTGCTATTTTGATTTTTAATTACAAATTTTATGCATGATATGTAGTGCATGTTTGGTGAGAGTTCACCCCTCTGCCACACACCTATATGGTGGCTTGCAGGGTATTATGTAGATGTAGATGTTATGTAGATGCATGGTGAACATCTCGTCTGTAATCACCACGAAAAACGACTCACCCCACTCGATGATGCATCTCTGCATGTGTGCAGCGCTCATATGCATCCTGCTCGCCGCCGTCTCATTGCCTCCCGCCTTGCTTTTTTTCATTCTCCTCGGCGATCCTTCGTTAAGCAATTCTGCGTCATCACGAAACCCATCCCTTTTTGGGCGCACCTCACCGTTATGGAATGCCCTCCGCCCAAGGTCTCTCTCCTTGTCCTCCCTCCCTTCCCCTCTCTCCCTTTCTCCAAAGCTTCCTTTCCTTTCCTCCTCGGGATGTTTTCCACATCGCGCTCACCGCTGCCTGTGCAGCGGAGCTATGTTATTTTTCAAATCTTGAAATGAAGGTTTACGAGGAAAATTAAGTTGGATACTGCAGTCCCATCTAAGGTACACCAGTCGTATTTAAACATAAGAAATACCGATTATTGAGCTGACAGAATTATAAGTTATACGATTGGCTTGCAATAATTTACGGTGTGATTTGGAGGTACTACTCATGTTAGTGATTGTATTATTTTAAGACCCGAGGATTATGCATGAGATGCTGTGGTTGGTAACAAAAAATTATGTTTGGAATACTTATCATTTATGAATTAGGTACATTTGCTTTAGGTCATTTAGTTTTCGTAATGCTAATGCTATCTGGTAATAACCAATGCACGATTTTATTCATAGAAACTTAGACACGTTGAATCTATTTCAAATTGTGGAAAATACTTCTTTTGGGGGCATTAATCTTATAGTTTTACCGGTTAAGATCTCCGCCATTGTTGATTTAAAAGAATAATCATTCTTCCCCAACACGACGCTCAGAAGCTTACATCCTCTTCAGACCACAGGAATTTCTATTCTGTAGACCTCTTCACTCAAATAATGATCAAGGTAGCAGTATTCGTCCTCGGCTACGTGGCTTGGAGGTCTTCGTGGAGGATGTAAAGTAACCGTCTCGAATCGGCCATTGAAGAATTTAATGCTTAGAACATTGGAAAAAGTAGTCACTCTTTTAACTAGGACGAGTGAAAAGTGGAAACAAAGATTTTTCCATGCACCATTAGAGAAGTGTCCCGCTCGCTTTCTCTTGTCTCAGGAAATCGCTAGAATAATGTGTCGGCACGGGAAAGAGTTCATAGCTGCAAATATTAAGTAGTCCCTTGGCTTGATTGTTACTAATACAGGCTGTATCATTAAATTGTTATTTATCGAGTATTTGCATTATCCAAAAGGCTACATTTTGTATTCGAATGACTTCAAGCGACACGTGCATCTTGTCGCAGTATTCGAACGAGTTAAGAGAAATATTTCAATTATCTGTCTTAGTTCAGGCTCTAAAAGTTTATTAGACCACCACAGCTGTCGAAACCATTTTCATTTTCCATAAGCCTTAGACTGTGACAATTTTTACTGTTCATATTCCTTGTTGCTGCCTGTTTTTTCTCCTCCATAAACATCTGGCTTAGTTTCCATGTTTCTTATTTTGCAATGAGTTTCCTTGATTCAAACTTAATCAATTAATCGATATTTTACTTCACTCTGAATTCAAATTTAAAATTTTCTCTTTAAAAAAAATATTTACGCTGTTCATCATATTAATGACTTATATTTTGTAGTGCTTTAGAGATTGAGTTATATTTTTGCATCTTAAAATTAGCCTCTGAAATATCTTTAACTTAAATGCCGCATTATCCTAGTCCTTTTTTTTTTGTTTTCCTTCATACTATTGGGAGAAGACATTTTTCATCAACTCTCGGCTAGCGATTGTGACGAAAATTCCACTCTTCGCAGTCGTCTGCCATGTTTCTGCTCTGACGCCATTTTTCCCCAAGCGGTTTAAACGTCTCTTAATTATATTACCCTATAATGGAGTACGAATCAAGTTGAACACCAAGATACCGAATTACTTAATATTCCGATTTCCAGCCATGAAGTATCAAAGCAGAACCTAAGTCAAATTGCAGTGTCCATATGGAGACTTCCCGTCTCTCTCTCAATATTATAGATTTATCACGGAAAACTCATTAGCCACTTTAACTGCTCAGCGGGGGTTATTTTGGCCCACTGGACACTTTCAGATAATGCTCTTAATATCAGTCGTGACGACCTCCTTTTCATTTGTCCGCGGCCACTGCCTTTCATCAGTTGTAATCCTTTCACTTCCGATGGAATCGGGATTGTACAGTGGTTAGTTTTCCTGTGTACCTACGTGCTGCCAGTACACTACTTTTATATATTGACTCCATTTCTTGTTTCGCAGTTAATTCAGAATTCCACTCCCTTTTGCACATCATCAAGCGTATTTAACTCATCGTCACACAACGCAATGGAACCACCGCCGAACACATTCAGTGAGCAAATACCCGAAATAAAAATTTCATGTCGCGGAATAGAGCAGCAGTTAAAAAACATTAGTAAAAACAAATCACCAGGTCCCGATCAAATTCCTTCCAGAGTATATAAAACAGCTTCTGAAATAGCCCCCCATCCAGAAATATTCAATAAAACACTAAGGAACCAACCACACAGTACCCAATGATTGGAAAGTAGCTAACATTACACCTATTTTAAAAAGCGGTGATTGGGAAGAACCTAGTAACTACAGACCCATTTCACTCACGTCAATCTCTTGTAAGGTATTTGAGCACATTGTATTCAGTTTGATAATGGGGATTTTGGATAGTCAGGGATTGCTCATAAATAGCCAACATGGGTTACGGAAAGATAGATCTTGCGAGACACAATTAGCTTTATTCGTACACGACATTTTAGTCTACGGCAAAAACAATACTGAAGTTGATGCGATATTTTTAGGTTTTAATAAGGAATTCGATAAAGTTCCTCTTGATAAATTAATCTTGAAGTTAGACTGCTTTGGTATAAATAAAGACGCTGTATCTTGGGTAAAAGAAATCTTGAGTGAGCGAGAGCAGAGGGTTGTCATGGATGGTATTAGGTACGTCGGACACAATCAAAGTCACATCGGGAGTTCATCAGGGTAGTGTAGTAGATCCGTTTCTATTTCTTTCATGCATAAACGATTTGGGTACCGTAGTTAGCAGTAAGCTTAGACTTTTTTCTGGCAATGCGGCAGTGTATAGGGGTATATCAAAAGAAGAAGAAGACAGGAAATCGCTTAGCAAGGATTTAGATGCAATTCAAGAGTGGTGCGACAAATGGCAGGTAGAACTTAACCTTAAAAAAGTGTGTAGCTATCAATTTTTGGAGGAGGAATAAATCGATAGAGCGATCCTATAAAATTAGTAACACGAAGATCGAAAGCGTCGAACCCATAAGGTATTAGGTGTAACAATCACTAAAGATTTATCATGGGGAAGACACATCCGGGAAATATGCGGCCGAGCGAAGAGAAAACTAGGATTTATAAAAAGAGTACTTGGGAAATGTGATGAGAAGACAAAAGAGCGATGTTACTTTTCCTAGTTAGGCCCCACCTTGAGTATGCAGCCAGTGTATGGGATCCGAATGAATTAGGTTTGATCAGAGAACTAGACAGTGTGCAGCGTAGAGCAATTAGGTTCGTTAAAAGGTGTTACGATAGGTTGAGTAGTGTTTCAGAATTAATACAAGAATTAGGTTGGGAATCATTATCAGAGCGTAATTTAAAGTACAGATTTTATAAATTAGAGAAATTTAAATCGGATAGCTTTACTGAAGATGTTAGCACATATTAAAAACACCAGCGTATTATGCTGGATTCGACCAGTTAAATAAGATTTGAGAGATAGTTTGTCGTACTGATAGATTCAAAATGGCATTTTTCCCCGTACTATAACAGAACAGAATTGGCAGCATAGCAAAGGAATAGGTAGGGGAAATCTTTTATAGTAGTCTGTAGTGTATGATGCATGTATTAATCCCTTAAATACGATGGATACTAACGATCTAGTTGCATGAGACCCTATAGTTCCTTGTTTGCATGTCAATAGTGCATGCCTGGTGATCTTTACCCCCTGCCACACATCCTCGCGGTGGCTTGCAGGGTATCGTTAATATATAGATGTAGATCAAATTTATTTGTTTGATCGCTTGTTCAGCCTGATGTTGTGTCAGTGATTGAGGGGATAAAATCTGAGCTGAAAAGACACCGGGTTTTACTCTATATCATCATCTTCACCCCGTTTTTTTCCTGCCACTCTCATTTTTTACTGTTGTTTTTATTTCTTGTGAGAAAATCGTTCGTGACTGACGGTAGTGTTTCGTCGGTCAAGACGTTCAGAACACCTCGAATTTTTCAGAATTTTTTCTTTTCTGGTGATTATCGAAATGGGTGATTATCGAAACATGAGATTTATCGTCACCCCAATCGACAGAATTTCTACCCGTTTCTCAAGACTTCTTCTTCTGCCTTCCTTCACCGAAATGTCCAGCCGCTGCTCTCGGCTTTTGCGGCATTCCTCGCTCACAGACGTGGCTAAGGAGACTCTGGTCGGGGGCGGGGAGGGCGAGAGAGAGGTGCTGAAGGGGAGTTGGAGAGGGGAGGTCGGAGGATCAAGGCGATGGAGAGAGGAGTGGGGAGGGAGGGGGGATTGTGGAGTTAGCGGGTGACGGCGTTGAAGGAGGGAGAGGACGGAGTGGGGGGGAGAGGGGAGTATATAGCTGGATTTCAGTCGTCTCTAGGAGGCGAGTGTAAGGAATCTTCCGTCACACGGTTTCCTCCCCCCTTTAACTCCCCTCGCCTCCACCCCTCCTCCCTCCAACCCGCTCACGTCTCCCAATCTCTTCTCTCTCTCTCTCTCCCACCTCACTCCTCCATACGCAGTTTCCGGATTCCTTTCCTGCTGAAAGAGCGTCTTGGGAGTGGGGTGAGAAGGGGGAGATGCGGGACCCAAGATAACCTTGCACCGAAAGTAGCGTGTAATGTGGGAAAGGAGTTTTTGTGGAAGGATCGGTTTGTAGTAATTTTTTCCCTTCATCCTCATCCTCCTCTTCTTCCCTCCCTCGCCCTTGGTCTCTTCTCTTCCCTCCGCCGTCCGGGATTTTTTTGAGGACTTTTTCCATTGAAGAACCTCCGCAAACGGGCCCAGCGTCGACTTATTATTGTAGCGGGAATGTTCAGTGCCGGTGGACGGAGGGAAAGGGTTTGGCGTTTTTAAGGCTCGTTTAAGTTTTCTTGGACGGGGTTGTGAAAAAAAGAAGACCCCAGCCCTCTGTCGCCCTTCATCTCGGCTTTTCGTGGTGGCCAGAAAGTGGTGGATGAGTGCCGAGAAAACGGTTCTCTCCCGAAGACGGGCGTTCATGTCTCTCGGGTGCAGACGAGAACCATTTTCACTGCATAGGTGTCAATTTGAACAGTTAGATGTCTTGTACAGAGTGGGGCATTCTACTTTCAAATAGCTGTATCATGTGTGCTTTTAGATTTCGAGGATTCACCCGACGTGGGAACTCACTTAAACACTCCCGAGACCAAATGAAGACCGCCATTGGATCATTTTCAAAAATAAAACGTGCGATCTATACAACTACCACCAACTGATGTATTGCTGGTAATTTGAGACAATTTATCTGTTTGATAGCGTTTGTGAGCCCATAGCTCCGGAATAAAATTTTGGAACACTGAATTTTTTCCAATAACATAATAGAGGGTTGGTGTTTATTATCTTAGGTAGGTAGGATTAACTATTAAGGGTGCGTCGACGGCAGAGCTCATTTCGCACCACGATCAATTATTAAAGTTTTGTCATCGTTATGAGATGTTTAAGACCTAAAATACTAGTGCCATTGTCAATTGTCTTGTATCAGATTCCCCACTTCAGGTGCAAATGAACGCATTTAGTTTTCTTCTGAAAACGCTTAACACAGAGTCCTGAGGAACGCCGTTATCTTGCGTATACAATAGCAGGCCAGCTGGTAAGGCCACACACAGACAAACACTGTCCGGACGCATCCCTTCTGATCGGGGGTTTGTTATCGGGGTTGTATCCCCTGCCTTTTAGTCGCCTCTTACGACAAGCAGGGATGCTATGGGAGTATCCTCAATTCCCCCACCCGCAGGGGGGATTTATTGTCTTGTTCATAGTTTTTTCTTTCACCGAGCATATTATTTATTCACTTGACAGTTGAATATTGTTCCAGATTCTCGCGTTCAATTTTAATCGCCCCTGTAAACGTTTTAAAATGGCTACAGCAAAGCATTTGGTTTTGGTGTCAATTTTTTCTATTTTTGTTTGCAAAATTCAACTCTTTTGATCCAAATTTACAATTGTGTACAGAACTTGTAGCATTAAATGAATATGGTTAGTGGAATAGTTTTTTTATCAATGAAATTTCCGCTATAATCTGTAATTCAGAACAGCTTCGTGGAATGTATCTTTTATATCTAAATTATATAGTCGACATGTATCATGTATCTTGCTAATATTTTGCGTTACGGCTAATTATCTAGGTTTTTTCTTGTCAATTGACAATTGTTTCAGATCTTTATCATGTAATTTTGTCCCTGTAAATATTTTTGAATGGGTAGATAATTTTTTCAAGATCTCAATTTTCCTCATCTGTGATCGGTATTTTTCCTTATTTGATGACAGTTAATAATCAGTTTTAAATTCTAGACATCTGAAATAAAATTGTTTTTGCTAGGAGTTTTGGCGTTCTTTTTTTTAGAGCAATGCAGTTTTCCGCCTTATAATTCTTAGGCAGTCATAGCTATTTTTATTTGATCCTCTGCACTTACATTGGAGTAAAGAATAATATCATCTATATTTTCAAGTCTGTTTCTGTACTAATAGGCGCTTTAGACCGGCAGGAAAGATTTGGAAATCAAGGGAAAAGAGGAAGGGTGGAGAGAAGCCCGGCGTCGGTATTAGCCTGTTCTTAACGAAGAGGCGCCAAGGTGACCACGACTTAACGTCCCATCTGACGGACGGAGCACTATACTCGAATGTACTTCACCAAACTCTCAAGTAGGGGCCGGTTTACCGATGAAAATATCTTCTACTGCCGGGCCTCGAACCCGGGCTTTCCCGGAAAGTGGCCAGTACTCTAACAACGAAACCAAACCGGCCAATAATCTCTGACAATATGGTGAATTCCAAGATATGGATGTCAATTCGCGAATTTAGAAATGTGCGCCTTTTTTCAATGTTTGTTGTCATTCTGTCCTTAATCTATAATCTAATATAGAGTAATATGTTTGATTCTAAATATTTAGCTAATATGGTCATCAATTTTTATTTTACTTTTTCTAGGTAATTTGTGAAACGAAAGAGTATTTGAGCATGATATGCCATTAATGCCTTCTATATGACGAGGTTATTGTTCAGGTCAAGTTCTCGAAAACGTAATATGTGTCTTATGAGGTTGTATTTCCGTTGATTGTAACTTTGGGGAGCCACTGAGATATTGTTAGTCATCATCATCGGTCAACAATCCTAGGATTGGTTTGACGCAGCTCTCCACTCAATTCTTAAATCGGCCAACCTCTTCATATTGACATAGCTCCTCTCTTTTACATCCTTCACAACTTGCTCTATACACCTCATAAGAGGCCTGCCTTTTCCATTCTTCCCGTTCAGTTTTCCCTCGACGATTATCTTCATCAGGCCATCGTGTCTTAAGATGTGGCCTATTAAGTCGTCCCGTCTTCTTTTTAAGGTTTTTAGTAGGCATTTCATCTCTCCCACTCTTCTTAAGACTTCTTCGTTTCTCACTCGCTCGATCCATTTTATCTTCATCATTATTCGATAGCAAGTTAGTAGGTGTTGTTAGTAATGAACGTTAAATCCGTTGAAGGAAATTCTTAGTGCTTAAGGCACTTAGGATATTTTTTGGAGGAAATAGTATGAGGACTTCATTGTAACTATGAATAAATAGAAAATGCAAAAGATGGTGGGATGGTTGCCACCCAATATCCCAATCGTCCCATAATATTATTCGCTATTAGTCAGTTCGGCATTTTCCACCAAAAGGTAGAGTGAGAAACGGACTGCAGGACATGATATGTCCTGCAGTCCGTTAACACCTAGTTCCTTTAAAGCCTCGTTGAATTCCACAGAGAAACAGGACGTCTTGGTTGCTCAACTGGTAGAGCACCTGGCCGGAAATCAGGGGGTCCGGGTTCGAGTCCCGGTCAAGGCGAATGATTTTTTCTCTGTGGAACTTCTTGCTATTGTGCAAAAGGCAGAGTGATTGAAAAACTCTGGTTGGTGGTGTTTTTTCGTTCTGAAAAGAAACAATCGAGGGTTCTGAAAAATTCATTTTTGTTTTGTTTTCTGCTGTGTGAGGCCTTTTCTATTTGCTACTTACCGTCATTTATCCTATGCAAAGTGACATATTTGCAATTTTTTTCGACGAAAATATGTCAGCAGCATTAAAATCGAATTCGCATACCGGAAACGCCTTCCACCCATATTAAACTATTTGGTGGGCCGGAGACAAACCTGCTGCCTTCGTTAATGGGAAGTGGTCGCTACGTGAAGCGGGGTGGGTGCATTTGAGTTAAGTTTCCCCTCGTATTAGCCATTCGTAGATACATTGTGCCACTCGCGGTAGATCTTGCACTAACTTTCTCTTAGGATGAGAAATCTTCATTTCAATTAGTGCTTTATATTATGTTTCTTTCATCCCGGAAGTATCACGCCTATCTCCACCATCACCCGGTGTATTTGTTCATTTTTCCATCATGAAGCTATGAAAATAATGCTGTACTTTCTCACTCCCCCGCGATTTGAGGACCATTTATTTGCTACCAATGTGTACTTACATCAATTTTGTTTCCGTGTGCGTGAAAATGCAAGCATTACATTACGCTACCGTGTTGTGAATTTACCTTTAGACCAACATTCTGTCTTACATCCTCATCTCTTAATTATCTCTTTTTTAGTTGAGTGAAGTAGGTTTGTTCGTCTCTTTTCCACATCTTTGAGGCTGGCCAAAAGACTTTCACTAGCAATGACTACGCCGAGAGAAAATTAAGAATAGTTGTATGTGACCCAGGGCCGAAAATCTTCGCTGTATCTCAATATTTCCCTTTACTTTGTCCTTAATTAAGACTGCAATTGTGGAGCTTCCCTCACCCTTCGAGATAAAATCATGGTTCGGTATACGAGTACATTCCCTCATCACTTAAATCGTTTTCTTTTGGAAATAGACGTCTGTTAAGGTGGTGAGCAGATGAACTCCCAGCGTGGAGGATGGGGTTATGGAGCCACCAAAACAGTCCGCTATTTTCCCAATAATTGTCTCGCATTTTGGTCTTGGTAAGAGTTCTCACCGCCTCGTGGGGTCCATGGACGTTAAAGTAACATTTCACGCTGGAGGAGCGTGCGTGAAGGCACGCGAGACCACGAAAGCAAGACGACGGCTTCATCGACTTCCTCATCTTCCTCCCAGTTCATTCTTGTTCCTCATCCCTGCCCTACCGATCTCTCTCTCTCTCTCCCTCTCACTTTACTTCCCTCGCGTGGCGTCTGTTGTTTTTCCGCTCCCCTGCCCAGAAGACCTCAGGGATATCCGTGCAAGCTGCCGAGCGGACCGATACGTGGACGGTGCTGAATTTCTTCTCGGGGCGTCGCCCACCGCGGCCCGTATAACCCCTTCACGGACGCGAAGTCACGCCAAGGGAGGCAATATTTGGTCGACGTCAGCTATCCTTGGACACAACGAGGTAGGCGGAGGGGCGGACGTCTCTTTGCTGGCGGTCTGCCCCAGGTGGCATTGGAGGAGGGAAGGGAGAGAGGCCTTTTAAATCCAGATCGGGTCCTAAGGATTTAGAGAAGTATCATCTTGTAGAAAACGATACGAAATTTCCCTCGCAATCCTTCGTCTCTCTTCTCTCACACCCCAACGGTTTTTTTGTAATACCTACTTGTCTCCGTGCTCACCGAAAAGGTTCAATGCAAAACTAATTGCTGTTGCAAAGATGCGGGCTGGGGTATTTGACGCTGCGCTACGTTTTCGTATGTATCTAATTGTTTGGAATGTGATCCGAGAGCAAAAGCTTTCAGGATGCCTAAGTAGAGTTTATTTTCATCTGTTTTATGCACAACACAGAGGAATGAGCGCAATGAATCGTAGCATAATCAGCCTCATCATCCAATCCTCTCAATTAGGTTCGGATCGGTAAGGTTGTGATTAGTCAACTTCTTTTGAGCGAATTTAAAGTTTTATTTTTAAGTAAACAAAACATGATGACGTCCCTTTATCGTGCGGTGTTGATATTTTTCCAGTATGACATTTGACTAGATATTTTTTTCTGGAAGGAGGAAGAATAAGGCAAATTTTGTATCATTCAGTTCATCGAAGATATCAGCGTACATGCTCTTTTAAAGTTTCTACTCTTGATTTTGTGTCATTTTCTGTTTTTAAAATAATTTTATCAGGTTGTTCAGACAAAGGAATCATAAATCAATAGGTACTTGTTTATAATTATGAAGAATGATTGCCCGGTTTTGTAAGTTAAAGTCTTTTTCTAGTATGTATAGTAGTTTTCTACTTTTTTTTATAACTTGCATCCCGTTTTAATTTGGAGGCCAGCGGAAGCATCAAATCTAATTTTATCTAGTATTAGGATTCATAAGATATCCTAGGTGTCATATTGAAGCCGGCCCCTTTCGTGAACGAAAGCAACTGAGTGGTAAAGAAAGTTTTGTGAATATTTTTACGCAAGTGGTATTAATAGAAAACTTATAACATGCGTCAACATTTGAGCTTGAATTGTTATTTTAAATTCTGTGAAAAAATCGTGTGTTCACTCTTTTACGAGTTCATTACTTTTGGAGGCAAGAAGAACGCAGACGATTTCCGCTTAGCTAAGCATATTTACGAATATAACCATGTGCCTCATTCAGGAATTTGACCGTTTTTATTCTGTTTTCTGATTGGTGTGAGGGTAATGTTGCTAAACTTCTTATCTCTTCATGATTGCAGGGATGAAGTATGATATCTGTAGAAAATTGCTCATCGTTTGTCCCTTAGATTTCCTAGTTTCGACATTAGAAGGGAAATTAGGTAATCTGATAAAAAAAGTGAGATTCGCTAATGCTTGGCCATTTTTTAGCTCGCTGAACACAATTTTCTGCTTGTAAATAGCAATTTTATTCGACTATGCTGTCAAATAATTCTGCTGAAAATTTTTATTTTGTATGCAAGCCACATTTACTTGCTCACTTTTTCCCGCGTCTCACGTCTACCCCTTGTTTTGTGAGAGGAATTTTCCGTCCGGTGACTATATTAATAGTTGAGAAATCGCGTCGCGCATCCTCGGATCCTTTACGGGCCGACGCCTTCAGAAAGTGGTCCCAAAATGGAGACGCCGATGGATGAAGAGTGTGTAAATGAGTTAGCCTTAACACGTAAATCATAAAGTCGACTCAAATCCTACGGATGTATTGAGAAGATTTCATAAAGAGAAGACTTGAGATTCGGAAGTGAGGGATTGTTGGCCACCAGTTTTCTTGTATAGGATAGGTTGGCTGTGCGGTCCCATATTCTAGCTAAAAAACGCCATGCTTCAAACGAACTTATTATAAAGGAAGGCGTTTCTTGCTTAAATTAGGCGTATGGATAAAGATTCCTCTCGCCGCAGTTGAACGGATGTGTCTATGCGCTGCTTAAAAGGCAAATTACCTCAGGGACTATAATAATCAACTTTTATTACATCATAGTTGTCAGTAATCTACGTCTGACTTAAGTATGAATGCATCATATTGCTCAGACGTGTGTAAAAATGGCTACGTCTTCTAGCCATTAGAGCCCAGAGTACCTTTTGTCTAAATAGTATACCGTTTGACGTTTTCTAAATATTTTTCCTTTTACGTTTCATAAGCATTAGAATGCATCATATTGATCATAGGTATAAAAGAACGGCTAAGTTTTCTAAGCATTAGAGCTCAGTGTACCTTCTGTCTAAATAATTTTTCTTGTGATTATGCAGTTAGTAAATATTTCAGTAATTCCAGCTTTAAGAATTTACTTCCAGCTCAAAACATATTAAATTCTGAGGTGTAAAATAGCAACAACCTTTTATGAATACTTACGTGTATCTTCAGAATTAATCACGTACGTATTACTGCATGCATGCGTATAATGTGGGTGCCTTGTTGCTTTTTTCCAGTCATTGATCCAGGCCTCAGATCTGTGACTGTGATGATTCGCGTTTCACTGTCGCATATGTATTTACTTTTTTGGATATCCTTCATTTCAATCGATTCTTATTTTAATCATAAACGTGTGATATCTCTTCATTTTTCCTTCGCACTTATTTAGTTAGGGAACTTATACGTAATTATTAATATAAATTATGTAGGACCTGGCCTAATACTTTTTTATCCTGCTTTTCATCTAGAGCACGTTTTGGAATTAAGGTCTCATCTATGTAGCATTATGTTTGTCGTTTAGTTATTTTGGGTCTAATAGCATAGTCTTTAATGGGGAAATACTTGCTACGGGAGCTATTTCCTTGAAAGCTGAAGATGCTTGCCAAGGGAATTATTTACTTAAAAAATATAAATGCATTAAACTAGTTTGCGTATAATTAATGTCCGAAACAATAGGGCTACACTATATAGTGAGCCTCCGAAGGATCATGCCGTTTAAGAAAGTTTTGAAGGATATTTGGCTACTTGCCGGTGGAAAAAAGCTGGGTGCTTTTTTTGTGGTATAGTGCTTTCGTGAATGAAATTTAATTCTTGAAATTCGCTTTCTGAAATAAATGTACTGAGGGAATAAAGCGAAAAAATTCTAATCGCGCTTTATCTTCTTTTGTGTGAGGCACTAGTTCTTCCTTGTTTATCTGGTTCTTTCTGTTGGCCTATTTCTCCAAGACATATTACAAACCAGGAATTCGAAGAATTCCATAAAAAAATCATGGGCCTCTGGCAGTCTTGAATTCCGCTGTTTAATAGAGGTTTGGACCCGTGTAATAAAATATTTTATGAGTTATCATCACTCTTTAATCTTTATCTTTGTTTAGTTCGTTCGATCTCATTGGCAAATCATTGTGATTGGGACTCCTCTGCACCTGATACCGATGCTTCACCAGTTCTGCAAAACTCCTCTGAGCTCTTATGTTAAGATATTCAATGAACCTTTGGGGACTCTTACTTAGGATGACAAATTTCACCATAGGGTAATAGATGACTGATTGGCCCATCATCATAAAAGTTACATGTAAAATGAGTTTGTGATTGAATGTGGAGTCATATACATACATTTAGCAGCGCCGCTGCTTAAGTGTGGAATACTAACCTTTATATTGGGCACCGTCAGCCAGATTCCTTCAGCTATCTCACGAAGGTTTTCAATATACTATATCCTCAAGTATACATCTATGACAGAGCGATAAGATGCAAAGAATATAATTAGACTCGAGTCCGATAGCAAGCTCTCAAACGGCTGTAACGCCGGACTAGCGGGAAACCACTATATCATTCTCCCGATTTTCTTTACTACTGATGGTGGCTTGTTATTTTCCTTTTCTTATTGCCTAAATGAATTCTTGTAGTACTCAAATTATTACTTTCTATCAATTTTATTAAGCTATAATTGTCGTCTCTGGTTACTTCAACGTCAGTGAGTCATTTATTTTACTCGGTTTCTCTCCTGTCATATGCTTGTTGTCTTTTGCTCCTTTGTCTAATATGTAGTATTTATATCACACTTTTGAGCATAAAACGTTTATGAATACAATTTAAATTTGAAAATATTGTAAATTTTATTATTTTTTCTCTTGAGGCAGGGGTAAAAGAGAAATATTAAATTTACACCTAATTGTTGATGGAGAGCTGACCTCAATACGAATTTTTCTCTAAAATGCTCTCCATTACAATTGAAATTATTAAGTTCATTTTCGGGTATTCCCCGCGTTCGTTGTCTTGTGTTGACGACAGTTTCGCCTTGGATTCCACCAGGCGTCTTCAGATCGAAGTGCCAGCTCCGATGTTCTGGCCGCGTTTATATGCTGCCCCCCCTCCCACGCTGCTCTGCGCTGATTGGTTGTTTACGTTGATGACCCTCTTCCAAGCGTTCTCGAGGTGATATCCGTCTTCTCTTTTAAAATTGGGAGTTTTGTGTATTACTATTGCCTCCCTTACTAGTCTAGGATAAAATCTGGGTTCTTTCGCAATGACTTTTGCCTCGTCAAATTTAATGTCGTGTCCAGGTTCGCTCCAAGCGTGCTCGACGACTGCAGAGATGCTGAATTTCTTGCGTTCGGTGGCCCTCTTCTACACCTACATCTACATAATACCCTGCAAGCCACCACAAGGGTGTGTGGCAGGGGGTGATTGCTCACCAAACATGCACTACATATCATGCATAAAAAAGGAATAGTATTAATATAGTAGTCAGAACTACACTATTTAAAAAAGATAGAAACTGCAAAGCAAACATGCAAAAACATTCTGTTAGTAGGGTTAGCTTTAAGTACTCATACCAACATGCAGCTACCAATGCTATTCATTGCTACTCTCCGATAGGACATATTTATCGTTATTCGTATCTCTTATTGTGCGAGGGAAAAAGGACATTTTGAATCGGTCAGTTCGGCAATCAATTTCTCTAACTTTATGATTATGGTCCAGTCTGCCATAGTAAGTTGGGGTTCGTAAAATATTTTTAACATCATCACTGAAAATGTTGCCTTGGAATTTGTGGAAGAGATTAAGTCTAAATTTCAACCTGCGATCTGACAATGATTCCCATTTCAATTCATTTAATAGACTGGTTACGCTAATATAATTATCGTATCGTCCCTTTACAAATCTTGCCGATCTTCGCTGCACACGTTCAAGTTCATTACTTAGACCGATTTCGTAGGGATCCCATACACTGGCAGCATATTCCAAATGAGGTCTATCAAGGGAAAGGTAGCTGATTTCTCGTACATGATCGTCACATTTACCCAATACTCTTTTAATGAAACCCAGTTTGCGATTCGCGAACTGCGATTCACCTCTTATGCTCTTGCAGACGAATCTTCATGGATCTGCATGTCTCGCCGACTTAGGATTTACCGCATGAACACGGTATGCTGTATACGCCATCGTGGAGATGTTGTGGAATCTTATCCTTGAACCTCGGGAGGATATTATTAATTTTAGTCACGCACCTGAAACTCGTGACTATGTCCTGTTTCATTAAAAACCTGGATATCTTTTTCAAGAAGAAAGACGACACCAGGCCCACGAGAGAAATGACAGCGAAATGAAAGTGCCAAGATCCTATGCCACCATTCCTTACTTCTCCGGCACTAGCGAAAGATTAGATAAAGAAAGAAGGATTATTTTGTAATTATCGATGAGTGATATTTCTTTTTTTTTAACTGCGGAGTGTAATTAAGCTTATTATGAATATACGTATACGACTGCCTGGTGAAAAGAAGTGGGCTCTCTGGGGATACTCATTTACTGCTTACTATAGTTAGCTCAGTACAGATATTCTACTCTTATCTGCAACGTATTCTGTACGTATTATTGCCTATAACTCAAGAATAGAGTCATATTCATCTAGTTACCTTCACCGACTTGAAACCAGCTGTTAATTGGAAAATTATTCCCGTTGAAAATGATGCGTAGATAATCATTAAAAGCAATCGAGAACAATAAAAATTTGTACATTGGTACTGTTTTCCTTTTGTCCTACATTGAAAAGTACTGTAGTCTTGTACTTCGTGAGTTTTTACTTTATTTAATGTGGTTATTAAAGCATAGAACTACCTGTAATTCCCTTGCCAACAAGTTCGGCTGGTGGAGTGCAATAAATAATCAGTATTTATTCATTCCAAAGGGCTCCTTAACCTATTTATTTGTGCAATTCTTTCTGCGTGCAAGAAGGGAAAATAAAGCTTAAATTTAAATTTTCGAGAGAGTAATTAGCGTAGTTGACGTAAATGTTAGCCGCTCTTGGACCACTACAAGGTGCATTCTTCTTGTGGAGATTCCTCCGAAGAAGTGTGTTCGTAGGTGAATATACCTACTTGTTATTATTAAATTAAAGATATACTGGAAATTTGGCCCTGTGGGCCGTAAGTAAATGTAGCAACCTGACTATTACCAGAGTGTAAGTAGTATTATACTTAATATATGCTATTAGGGAAGCAAAGTTTCTGTGCGATTACATAATATTATGAATGCTATAAAAATGGATTCAATCACATTTCCCACTCTTATTATTTACTATTATACTTTCCTACATGTACTACCTTCCGTCGTGGATGTGTTGTTGATTTCTCCTCCTGATACAACCACTTCCTGAAGTTGAAGCTAGCATTTCAACGCGCCACTAGTCTTTGCTATGCTCTGAACTATCCTCTACATTTGTACTTTCTTTCAATGCTTTCCTCTTCGCTTCGTGGATCTTCTTGTCCCTAGCAACCCCGTCACGCCTACGTTGTTAACTTCAGAGCAGACCATCCTCAACGGACCTTTTTTATACACTTCAACTGCTTCAACCGAACAATCCCCTTCCGTAAGGTTTTTTTCTTCACTCCCAAGGGAAGACATGTGAATCGCATATCGTAGTATTTCACCGCATGGGTGGAATTGGTTGACATCTTACTCTGCACCTCCATATAATGTATTTTACGTTCAACATGGTTTTGCCAGGTCACGTGTTTTCTTCCGTGTTGGTCTAATTCTGCGTCTTGGCTTTACTGCTAAAAAAGAAGTGAAGTAATTGGTTTTTCTTGAACGTCGGCATCATTTGAAACGCGGATACCTACTCTTATTAATTTAATACATCAACGGAACGTATTATTTTCATGCTTGACCGTTGCAAAATCGCCCAGTGCACGTTTTATATTCTTCTGCAATATGGGCTACGCTTGACGTTAAGCTGTAATTACGAAACTGGAACCACTGAATCTAACTGAAGGATATTTTTAAGGGTATTCATGTGGATATTACTTACATTGGTGGATGTTGCGTTGCGTCTGTCAAACAAAAACGAGAAATAGGTGACTAATGGTGTAACTATTATTTGTTTAATCGACTAAAACTTAGCCATTATGTAGACAAATTATTATTTACAAACAGAAATCGATTAAAAGGGCTTCCAGGCTTTCCTTCGCGTTGGTTTGTCTCTGGGCACACAGCAGTTTCTCCGGCCATTCTTATGGCGTCTTCAGGTCAGAACCCCAGTAGGATGGCTGACAGTGAAAAATTGTCGCCCATTGACAAACCAACGCAAAGAAATGCTCGGGAGCCCTTTTCATCAATGGTTAACTCCGCGGAATACTCAGATCCAATTTACAAACAGAAATCTTGTTTAATTACACTGTGCCATTGTAGTGACCAGTAATAGTCAAGAATAGTCAATGATGTATCGTTATATCGTTCGTGCTGCACGTTTTTTTTAGGGATTATCCTCAATGACTATATTATGAATTGTTTGAAACACATTAATATTGACTTATTTATTTATCATGGCACATCTCCTGAAGTTCTGACGTAGGATTCGGCCGAATTTGGTCGAAAAATGTCGCAAAGATAGCGCCGCTTTCCCTGCTGAGCCTAAAGTCGTGGAGATAATTAGATATGATGTCGGAAGTAGCCTTCGTAATCTGTGGTCCTTTGTGAAATCTTAGGGAAGATCATCGGGGGAAGCACGCGAAGTTACATTCACGCGCTTAGTGGTGTCAATCATGCCCAAATGGTTCTTCCAAGATCACAGATACCTAGAAAAATCAACTTTAACGTTGAAACCTTAGTTTTAGGCAGCGCTACTTTAGGGTAAAACAATGCAATTTATGTTTTTTTTCAGAGTTAATACGATTGTGCGTAAGCTGACTTTTTTGACGTTTTTCTTTTAACAATAAATGAACATCTCGAACGTGTCTCTCTCTATCTGTTTTTGATCTTAAAATGAATCCCGTCTTTATTATTGTGGAGGAGATCGATAACGTACCGTGGTACTTGGAATCAATGTCTTGAATACAGTCTTCCTTGTCCCTTACGTGAAACCCGAAGTAAGAACTGGGAATTTTCTTTCATTAATGGAATAAATAAATAAATCATGAATTTTGAGTTTGGCGGTAGAGGAAGCTCTCAGTCATCTGCCCTCATTTGAATCAATAGAACATTTTAAAAATCACGTGTCGCAAATTCTTATTTCTTGGGTAGTTGTTGTTTGAACTATTCCAATTCAGAGAATAAAGGTTTTATACTAATCCGTATTCCTAGGGGACTGTGAAAACCTTCTCGGTCCCAGTATAGTAATACAGTGAATACTACTTTTAGCGTCGCTCTAACTTTATGGAACAGGTGAGATAATGGTGACGTCAATTTACTATGAGAAATATTTGCTAAGTGTACTGTCAGCATTGCACTTTTCATGGAGGTGATGCAATTGCCACTCGGCACTTATATACTTACGCATAAGTGCAAAGTAGGTAATAGAATTGGCCTTAATAAAAAACGCTGAAAGAGTTACCTGGTTTTTTAGGAAGCCTCTGGAACGCTAATCGCATTTGTTTTGTATTAGGAATACCTCAGTGGAATTGTGGATCACAAATTCTAACCTAGCTACACTTACCCGAGATGTCCTTGGTGTACGCATAGCTTTAATTCGAACGCTGCTTAATAATAGCATTCCGCTCGACTTGCATTTCTTGCATCTAAATGCATTCCTCGAGGATTTAATTGCTAGTTGGCAGTGCACTGGAATTTTGTCGGTAGGCGTTGGAGTCATTCCTGCCGTGTGAACAACTCCCGTGTATGCCCTCACGTGCCCCACTAGCGTATAGCATTATGCTCCAAGGTGATTGTCTTAGTTATCCAACGGGTTTTCCGCATCGCTCAGCACATCTTCCCGGAGCTTTCTTAAAAATAACCGAGGTAAGTTTGCACGTAATCATTCACAAGGGGAAGTGATTCATTATTAACGCAGTTTGCTCGTCTTCCTGAAGCAAGTAATATAGAGTACATTTTTGTTCCTCATCGCCATTTTGCGCAAGCTAGAACTGATGAGGAGTTTGAGTTTTTGTTGTTGTTACTGAAATGCAGTGTATATCGACCGACCTATGATTGATTACAAATTTTAGACAATTCTGTAATAACTCGGTGTACATTTCACTCGAGAAAGAGTTCTAGGCTTTAACACAAACGAAGTGAAACCGCCGTCACCTTCTTGACTCTCCTGTGAAAATATTTCGCGGTGGTAATTTAGTCTAAAATCTTTGGTTATCAAGATTCATAAAACTACACTGGTTGCTGAAAATTCTACCTTTTCTAAATTTTTTGCTCTCAATGTTTATATATGCTATAATCCCCTCATTATTCAGTTCAAACTCAGAAGAGTATCGTCCGCTTCCGTTTCAACTGATATTCTCTTCAATCTTATGTTTTTTCTTAATGTGCCTACTTCTATAACAAATGTCTTGCAACCACGTGACTCAAAGCGGAGGAAACCAAATGATTCTCTTCACTGATTATCGAAAAAAAATGTCGCTGCCCTTAGATTATCGTCTTGATCCCGAACACCCCGACGTGTAAGCGTACGAGGGATGTTCAAGCGGGTTCCTCATGACTGTAAGCGTGCCGGATTCTTTCCAGTTTCGCGGCTAACGGACATTTTTCCGTTCCCACAGCACCTCCGAACTTGGCTGGCGTGGGAGAGATTGGTGGCGGCGGCCGACCTTTGGCAAACCGAATCCCCTTTCGTACACGGTCCCACTCCTCCCTCCCGTCGCCTCTCTCGGCGCCTCTCCTTCCACGCTCAAGCTTTAAACTTTCTCCTTGCGTAACGTTTTCGGTCTTTCGGTTAGGCGCACTGACCTTCGTCGAACGAGAGTGGCGCGAAAATCACCTATTTCGTGCCGCGCGAGTTTCAGCGCGTGTATGTGTCGCCTATGAGCCAGCACTTAATACCAGCGCTTGGGCAATGACAACGTGGTAGACGAGTGAGTAAGGCGTTGTTATGCCTACCGTAGGTCAAGGGTTCAAATGCGGGAGAGGCATTTGAGGTCTTGCGGCTGAACTCTAATTATTGTCCTCTGAAACTGCTAGCGGCTCAATGAAAGGAACTGGCACCCGGTGGCATGGCTCTTCTCGTCATCATCATCTGTCAATATTCCTGGGATTGGTTTGACGCAGCCCACCACTCGATTCTTCTGTCGGCCAACCTCTTTTTATTTGCATAATTCCTCTCTTTCATATCCTTCGCTACCTGTTCCATATATCTCATACGACACCTTCCTTTTCCGTATTTTCCGTTCACATTTCCCTCTACGACTGTCTTCATCAGGCCATCGTGTTTTAAAATATGGCCGATTAGGTTGTCCCGTCTTCTTCTTAGAGTTTTCAGCAGACTTCTCTTTTCTCACACTCTTTTTTAGACTTGTTCGTTTGTCACTCGGTCGATCCATTAAATCTTCATCATTCTTCTCTAGCGCCATATTTCGAATGCTTCTACCCTTTTTTTCTCCGCTGCTGTCATCGTCCAAGCCTCACTGCCGAAAATTAACAATATCCAGATATATGTACGTCCTGATGAATTATTTCCTTACTTCTACGGTTGGATTTCCAGATGTAAGTAGATTCTTCTTTTGATATGATGCCCTCTTTGCCTGAGCTATTTCTTTCTTGCTTCGTCCATCGTTGGTTACTCGGCCTCCCAGGTAACAGAACTCTTTCACCTCTTCCCGGTTTTGCTTCCCTAGTTTAACGTTGGTTTTGGCCTCTTCTCTCTTACCGCACACCACCAATATCTTAATGGTTCTTCTACCTTCACCAAAATTACAGACTTTCGGGTCGACTGTCAACTGTGGCTGGCTCGGGCAAAGAAAATCAATCCTGGTTTTTCGTTGTCCCAAATTTGGTCTGAGGGTTTGGAGCTGAATATATGCTAACGTAAGACCAATTGCGTTTGAGGTTCATGCATCAGGTTAGGGGGGCTACTCTCCCTGTTCTGTCTGTGGTTTCTGAGGGCAGCATCATGGGATCAACTGGAAGTGCCTTGAGCCCTCTCCCGAGTTCGAACCCTAGAATCCAGGTCGATCGCCTAACACTTGGTGCGATGAAATCAGCATTAGGAAGCATTTTACTTGATTAGCCTTCCTTCATTCACATTTTCGTGAAGAGTTGGTTTTTATGATGTTCTTTGCGATCCGAAAGAATGCCACTCGTGAGTAAAATCTGTGGGCGGGTCTCGTAATTGCTGGGTGAATGGTCGGTGCTTGAAAGTATCTCCCACAAAAAGGACCGGCTGAATGGAGACTCGCAAGTCTAGAAAAAAGAAAATGAAGTTCTTGTAGATAAATAGCTGATAACTGTGGAACAAGGTATGTTACTCATGGAAGCTTAAGAAAGCGTCTTTATGCCGCAGAAAATGGTAGTGCGTTGTCGAACATAATGTGAGCTGAAAATGTTAGTGCTGCTCTGAAAAGGGCATTGGACGGCAATAAATATAAAGAATTAGTCGCTAAAAGCATGGATGAAAACTAAATTTGCCTTTATACCCGGCGCTCCATTTTGTATAAGTCTAACAAAATAGTTTTTTTAATTAAGGTTGAATTGAAAGTAAGATCAAATGTAACGAATTGATGGTGAATGCGATCACGGATCCTGTTTACATGTCACCAAGTTAGAGCACCTGCATTGAATAAATCCTCCGTTAGGAGACTGGAGACAAGGTAAAATAAGTGGGATTCTTCGATTTCGAGGGTAGCGTAGAGTAGGCTACCTAAACAGGAAGGAAAGACAATGGAAGACTGCTGTGACGGGAGGTATGGGGAGGGAAGAAATCGCCGATGCCGCTACGCCGTGGTCTTACCAACCATTCTACTTCTCAACCTCTTATCTCTCGCTTCAACCCGCCTCGGACCTCTGACCATCAACCTCTGGTGTCTCCCTCCACACCGACCTCCCCTTGCGTCTGTGGAATGAACGGGAAATCTCATGCTCATATGCTCGTTCTATCGCTCGGGGATGGCATCTCGTGGACCCACGTTCCTAGAATTCCTTCCAGCATATACAGCTCTCCCTTTTCCATTTCTTTATTCTTATTCCGCTCACTTTATTATCTGTAACCTTGTTGTACAGGCTGTAGGTCTCCTCAAAATCTCATTTTCGTATGTCTTGTTGGAATCACGTCGGGAAAGCTATTCCAACTGACTAGAGGTATTTTTTTTGTCTTCATAGGAATTAGGTTTCGAAACTCGTCCCAAAAACGAGCTGTAATGAAATAACGCCCCTTAATTAAGTTTTATATTTCTTCATCCAGTGATAAAAAGATAATCTAATGGAACAGGCGGGAAAATGTGGGCATTAATTGCACCATAAGGATAATAGCAGGGTGCATCTTCGTCGCTCACCTAGAAGGACCCTAGGTCTCGCGTAACACCCTATAGTAGGTAAATTCAAACAATTTCAATAAACGCTCCATGATATCATGTCAGAGTCTACCTATTGATTGAGTAGTTATATATATATTTAAAGTATTGTTTTTAAGTGAAGACAATTAATAAAATTTAAAATTTTGATGAATTGTGTATGTTGGAGAATGAAAATGGTTTGATGAAAAATGAAGTTGGTCAAAAAGAGATGATTAACGTTTACTCTCCAAGTAGTAGCACTGGTAGCGTCTTGGTCCACCTTTTCCCACGACATGTGACATCCGTTTTAGCGAATAAATTTAAGACGTGATTCGAATCATCATCTTACAAGTCGTTAACGAAGGAATATTTATGATTCCGTGAAGAAATAAATTGACGTAATTCTGGATAATGCTCTGTCTGCCCGTCTGCGCGTATTAGCGCATTCTGGGACCATTAGAATTTGACATTCTGCTCAGAAATGTCCGTCCGGTTTGACCGGTAATTAATTACAATATTCGCCACGATTGGAAACAGGTCCCTTGTCAGCCCCATGTCTATTTTTTTCGTTGGGCGAAATGAAAACTTTTTGTGGGGATCGTGAGCGGGAATGAAACAAGCCATTTCAAAAAGGATCGATGAGTAAAATTTTTGTACCGGCTCACTCATTGTGTCTTCCCATTACATACCTTTCTTTTTTCTGTTATTCCTCCTCGCATCCCATCTGCTCTTTTCTCTCGCGAAGTCTTCTCCGGCGGGCGACCTTGGCTCGACTCCTTCCCACCCACTCTGTCCTCCTCCCCTCCTCGCTCGCGGTCTTGTTAAACGTCCAAGGATCGTTCAAGTGCGCTGGACTGAGGGGGATTCGAGTGAGGACTTCGTTGTCCAGAATGGAGGACATTAGCTGTATTTCTTTCCGATTCGCATCAGGCTTTTGCTTCCTCGTTGCCTTCTAGTTGTCGTTATCCTCTCCCCGTCTTCGCCGCTTTCATCCTGCCTCATCGTTCCTAAGAAAGTTACATCTTTCATTCTCGTCTTGAAAGCTCCTTCCCCCTTACCTTCCCTTTAGGTGATTGCTTCGTACTTGTGCTTTTTCATAAGTTCTATATTCCAAACGAAATCAACAGTGTCAGGCGAGATTTGGTGGAACAGCATCTTAAATAAATGAAGTACAAAACCTTCTTAAGATGTGGTATTGTCCACAATTTAATGCAAAATTAGACTACGCGTGTTTCAACGCTAACGCGTCATCATCAGGTCTGACCTGTACCTGACTTTGCACGATGACTTTTTAGCCGAGTTTTCTATATTTCTTGAACTCGATGCATGTGTTCTTAATCGCCTTCGTCTTTTCGTTAAAAAGGAAGGTGTCTTTCTTGAGCATCAAATAAAATACATGGCATGCACCACCCTTCATGAATGGCAATGGCTCTTTTGCTTGTACTATGAGACCTCCAGAGAACCGAATCCGATCTGGAATCATTGGTAGTTGGGCAATCTGAACCCATATTTCACTCAGGTAATAAACTTGAGCCCAATAGCCTGTAACGTGACACTGGACTCACTTAGTGACCAATGGTGTTTTATTTCTTACCAGAGTCCGAGGTATTTGGAATTTCATCAGTAGTTTTGAAAATGTTTAATGCTTTAGGGGAACAGATTTTTTGTGTCTGGAGAATTTTGTGTAATATTGACGTCTTTTGCTTCGGTATTGTGTGTATTTTATGGAATTGGCTTAGATGTACGCCGATATGGTAGTGTCACCACTTATAAAGATAATTAATAACATGTATTAATGTTTTGTGATAACTTCCGACACTAAATTTCCCTGCCCCGATATCAATGGAAGCATTTTTAGCAATCCAAGAACTTTGATATGCATGAGATCATATACTCAAAGTTGGTTGACCAATAATTCCTCATAAATATTCTATGCTAAGGTAAATGAATGGTCGGAAAAATGAATGAAAGAAGATCCGTTGCTCGTCTTCACGGATGGTGAGTCGTCTGTGGCTAAATGTTACGTCATGCTTTCGAATGTGCGCGAGGAATGGAAAGAAGGGAAGTGCGTCTCGGCAAGTCTCTCTAGAATGGGGCTATGTAACAGGGACGGATTTCCGTAACCCTCTCTTTTACACGGTTTCTGAGAAGAATTATGAGGCTGACTGTCGAGCAACATGTCCTGTCTCCCGCTGGAGTCCATCTTCTCTGTGCGATAAACTGGCAATAAGTCCAAACTATTTGGACAAATTCTTTATGTCGAAAACTTTGGTGTACGACACCTTGTTTTGTAGTAATTAAGTGTATCACTTTAGAAATTCACATTGATTTTTCTGTCTCCTAACGTCTCCGCATGCCTCTTACTATCAAGAACATGAAATTATTATGTAAAAAAAATAACTCATCCTGGCTTTCAGAGTTTTTTCCCCTGTTCTAAATATTGCTTAAATGCACTATAAAATAATACCGTATACTATCGCAATGTCTGAATTTGCCCATTGCCTGTATGTTACTGATTCGATATAAATAATGCTGAAATTATTTAGGTCATGAGGGATGGTGTTTATTAAGTCAGGACCTTTTAGCTAATCGGTGCGTCTTATTATTAAAAATTATTACTTTTTATTTTTTGGCAAACGTTGATTCCTTTCTGCTAACGAGCGGCCCTTAATGTTCCAATTTATTCGGGTTCATACAGGAAACAATGTGTTGGCTTATTACATATTTTTGGCATGAAAATAAACACATCAACCCATTTCACTACTATTGAGTCATTAATCGAATGTAGGCGAGTGTTTTATGTGTGTTAATTCTATTTGGAAAATTGCAAAAATGAAATCAATAAATTTATAAATAATAATGAAATGTGGAGGTTATTGTGTGCAGCTGATGTGTAAAATTTATTGTATTTTGCATTCCCTAACTGGAAAGGTTAAAAATATTCCAAGACTGTGATTTAAGGAGTAAATTTTCAGCATTGCATTTGTGCCTTAATCTCTCTTTCGTAATCGCAATAGGTCAATTTTAGCTTGTTTTAGCGAGATTTAAATTATCTCGGTTATATCTTTCACTGCCATTTATTACGTATTCGTCTTTGCCTTGTTCCAGTAAGATTCTTTAGCTCATATAAGTTTGAAAATCATCAGTGATTTACCATTTTAGTTGTAATTCTTGCCTAACTTTTTTTTCACTCACCGGCGTAGTCGAATCATGCCACCCGTATCCCTTCGTAGACCACTTCGAAATTAACTCTTTTGAACAACATCACGTCCTGATGCGCTACATAATACTCATAATACTTCATGTAGTTACTTATCCGCCTAATATAATGAAAATTTCCAATGATTATCTTACCGCTGTCTTTAGTGACTACTTGATATTGCATGTGGATGTAGTAAAATAATCAGTACGTGTAATACGGTACTAAATCGGTAATCTTCATTTTGAATTTTCATTGGCTAGTAATTTCATATTCGATTGCTTACTCACGGATTCCAATTCTAGTAGGTGCACACTTCATACTAGCAAGTTAATAAGGAACTATGAAAGCAATGCTACTCAGATGATATGTCATGTTTGTTTCATAGGAAAATACTTAGTCGTACCTGAAGCGAGAATTTTTTCACGTTAACCGTAAAAATTAACATAGGCTTTCGATTTTCGAACATTCTGGGCTCTTTTCAACCATTTTCTTTCTATGCCCACTGCCACCTGCCAGATAGCAATGGTCGAGTGGAACGGTTTTATGCGTGTAAACTGAGTAGATACCATGCATTTTTCAAACAAAGGTAAGCTTTTTTAATCGATACATGCATTTATTTTCTCCGCTTCAAGATGGCCTTGATAGCGTGTAAGAACAAAGGTGGAGCGATAGAAGAAAACAAATTAATTTTGGAGAAATAGAGAGTTGGTAAAGGGAGAAAAAAGAGGAGAAAGGTAGAAAGAGGATCGAGAACAGGTATATGCACCGTCGGAACGCCCTTTTGGAAATGATGGATAGTTATGAATAGAGGAAGTAGGAAGTTGACCTGGAAAGAACTGCGTACTTGTTTCTTTTGACTCTCCCCACGTTACCTACTTTTTTTTCCAAAAGCCTCGCAGCTCTGCTGTTTCTTTCGCTGTATGTTTCTTTGTTGGCTTGAGGTGATCTATCGAGTCCGTTTGCTTACGCGACGCTCGTTCATATGTCCTTCCGCGCTTAGGAATCCTCTGGAGAGCTGTTTACACTCGAGAGTCATTCCTCTCGGAGGTGAGTGACCTAATGGTTCAGTTTGTCCGGACGTTCCGATTCTCATATCCTAAAGCATTCATTCGACGTCATGAAGCGGTGATTACCAATTCTCCCGATTCCTTTTAGTATCAACCTCCCGCGAAATATGGATATTTTAAAACCTTTTTTTTTCTTGCGTCCATTGCAAATGACGCCTTATTCTTTTGCAAGAGCTACTCGTACGGCTTTTGGTTCTTTAGTGGACACCAAGATCGATTGGTGGAAGCACAGATGCCATTAAGATGGCGTTCACCATTTTTGTGTTAATTAATGATAATTAATCACTCCCAATTATGTAATGACTGTGTTATGTGTATCTTTCGCCATTTAACAACATCTCAGGTGTATTCATCACTATGCTTATCAACTATCTGTATCATATAAACCATCAATAAAATTCGAGAAATCACACGAAAAGAGTAAATTGCATGCTACACCGCCGATACAAACGAAAACCTTTAAGAGAAGACGGAGACTATAAAGAGAAGGATGGATACGTTTTTAATTTAATCGAGAATTGTGTGTCCTTTGTGAACATCATTAAATCATTTGAACTGCAGTATTAAACTCCATGAGTGTCTCTGGCCTGAAAACGTTCGTTCAACCAAGAAAGCCAATTAGAGCTCTGTAAGGAAACTCGTCTGCCGCAGCCTTTACTTCTGTGGAACGAACATTTTTGCTCCATTTCTCAGCATCACGTGTCTAAGCAGAGTTTCTACGCAAAATTGTGTGTACAGTCTTTATTTTCTGTATTTCTCGGTTTCACAACTCATTAAAAATACAGTTATCTAATGATCATGCATTCGCGGCTATTTCGAGAGGTCATAGTTTGGAAGTTCTAAAATTTGGAAACCTTTCCTGGGGATTCATATTCCTGGAAGTCCAGAAACTGTTTGGCATGGCATTAGTATTTATAATCATCATTCTGTTGCTGATGGAACTTGAAAACTGTGGCATTGCCTACTCTTTGGAAAGAGTTCTAGTCTCAGAGATCCTTAGAGTGACTCGCTACTTCCAGGGATTGACATGACGCTACCGCGAAGACTTTATTTTTCATGATTCTGCGGTAGTTTCCTTAAGTGGATGAATTATCTCGCCACAGGTAATTTAGAGTTATCTCCTACTAAATTACCTCCAAAAATATTAATATTCGCGATTATACAAAAAGATATGGCCTAGCCAAGTTGAAACTCTGGTTCCCGTCTGATTACAGAAGTTAAGCAACGTTGGGCCCGGACGAAGGTTGGATGGATGACCCTCCTCCATGCCTCTACCGTGGTGCTCTCGTCCCCTGTCTGCAAGTGGCGAGTAGGTTAAATGTGAGTGGGCAAAATGAACCAAAAAGGACCTAGTGTAAGGGGGGCTCCACAAGGCCACCGGCCACCCCTCCAATTTACATTTTTGACATATCAAAAGATAACGTTCTGCTGGTGCAGCGCTGTACTTATGAGCGATGACCGGGGAACTGTCGCCGGGACTCGCTCGCTCACTCACTCAGTGATTCAACCCGAAGGTTAGTTTTGATAGGTGAGAGTAGAGCTCACCCCGTACTAAGCCAATGGCGTGTGAAATTCACACATTCAGGGTAGGGGGGCCAAGTTCTGACACAAAGAAAATCGAATCGCGAGGATTTTATTTTTCTAATTTTCCTTGTAACTTTTGCGTCTGCCGGCTGCAAAAGCGTAATACATAATGGTATCCTTAGTGTTTTAAATAATATTTTTGTGTTCCGACGTGATCATTTTCCCACATATTCATGCGAAAGTATTTTCATTTTTCAGTACTTTCATGCAAAAGTGAGGAGGAAATTACCTATTTCTTGAAGAGTTAATATTTTTCAGTTAACGGTATTTCTTGATATACCTGTGGCATTTCAGGTTTTTTTCCTATGTAGTTTTTTGGTTCCCCATGATTTTACTTATGGTTCAGTGATCTCGTTGACTCCCCACAAGCCATGTCGTCGGCTGGAAGCAGGAGGAGAGTTCAACGGCCGTCAACGTTACGTCAGTTATGCCTTACTGGGAAGAATGCTTAAGTGCTTTTCCATCCATTTTGGGGTCGTTCCTTCCATTTTAATTCTTAGCTCCGATTGTTATCTTATGACTGTGTCCCCGTCTAAGTGCGACAGGTCTTCTGGTCTATTCATAATCGATTGTTATCTTCCCATAACGGTAATCATTAATTTGCTTCATGGAGACGGTAGCTCACGGAACCTCGAAACCGACAGCTTCGTGCTATTAATAGACCGGCCTTTTGAATTTCACCTCAAATTCGGTGCCGTATTTAAAATTCTTCTGCTAATTAAATTTTTAGTTTTGAGTTTTCAGGAGTGATGTTCTGAAATGCACTTTTCTTACGGAATTAAGAGGAGATGCCTTTGTTTCTCCATTGCTTCCATTAATTTCCAGCTTTGACTTTTTATGCATTCAAGTAATCATCCTTCATTACCATGACTTCTCCTCATTTAAAAATGTAGAAATGAATAGTAATTGTGAATGGAAACAACTTCTGTAAATAACGGAAGGCCGCAAAAAACTTTCTGTGATATCATTATCTTTTACATAACTGCAGAAATGGTGTGATCAGGGGCTGGATGAGAGAGAGGTGTGGAAATTTTTACAGATATTTAATGGCCTTATTCCTTATTAATTTTGTTACTAGCTTCGTACTTTTATGCCACTTTGGTTGGGTGTTGTTCTGGTTAGTTACAGTAATTGATCGGAGGTTTGTTGCAAACTGTTAATTTGTTAGTAGCGATGAAACAATATTTTTTGTGAATTTTTGTGTACTATTGAGTAATATTAACAGGAGACATCTTCTCGCGTGAGAGAGTAGTTCTGAACACTTTAGTCCTGGGGGACGGTTATGCGTCTTTAAACATAGAAAGTTAACCTGACAATTTGCTTGTTATCGCATAAGCCAAGTATTGTTGAATACGCCCTACGAAGACCGTCGAGCATAATGAATGACCGTTATAAAGGATCAAATTTTCATGTCTGATTACAGAATTAATTTCAAATTTGAGCGTCGCGTGCATCGTATTCGCAGCTGGGGACGAACTAGAAAAAGGTCGGCTTTTTTCACAAGCGAAGATATCCAAACTTTTTTGTTGCAAACTATTTTTTTTCTTTTGTATGATTATCGATATATTCCAATTTCCCAATTTCTACCATGTTTTGCTTAAGTATTGCCCAATTTTCTCGATTAAGTGCTCGTAAGCCTTTGTCTTGGTGTACATTGATCGTAATAATTTACGGACTTGAGCATAGTTTTGATAGTCATGACTGTTAGACACTAATTCATTTGGTATGAGGGGAAATGTAATAGTAAATAGTTAATTCCAGACAGAGCGTGCTGCTTCCTCTCAGATGTTGTCGTGCGAGTGCGCGAGGTGATGGAAACGTGGGGATGAAAAGGGAAGAGAAGTTTTTGTCTCGCTCCTCGTCGTCGTGGCCAGCCGAGTGTGTCTGGGGGAAGAGTGCGTGCGAAGGCCAACGAGGGAAGGTCGCACGGGGTTCAAAGGAGTTGTGCTGCTGGCGAATGAGCTCTTCTCCTCTCATTTTCTCTCCTAACACCATTCACCTCTCCCTCTCCTCTCTGTTTTCCTTGCTATTTAACGTGGTTTTGTGCCATATTGCATCCAAATTCTGATGCATAATGCTCCTGAAATGGTGCTCAATCCCATTCCAAATTCTCTGCAGAGGCTTATGTGGACACTTCCCTTATGGGTTGTCGGATAAGTGGTAGCTTGGAAGCCCTATTCTACTAGTAAGTGAACCGCTCGGATTTCGTAGTGCTGTGAGGATTATGTTCCCTCAGTACCTCTACATCTACGTAATACCCTGCGAGCCACCACGAGGGTGTGTGGCAGGGGGTGAAGATCACCAAACATGCACTATTTACATGCAACTAGTATATTTAATGCAGACATGATTGATTATAGGGCCAGATTATTATTATCAGTATTATCTAACAAGATAAATGGCTTAGGTAGCTAGGCTCATTTCATTCCGTCACCTAGTAGACAGTTAATTGGACCATTGAGCATAAGATCTCTGTAGTCAGTGTAGAAAATTATTGAATCGTTACTGTATTACATTTCTTGTTTTAAGGTCTTATGTCATCGTAACATATTTTTGGAATTTTTTAAATTGCAATTTAGATCGGTCGAGGAGGTCAATAGGTGATGTGATCAAAGCGTTGTTGCGTGTATTCTAATCCAAATGTGCCTTATATTTTGGGTGGATAGCCGGTTTTTTCGCCGCTGGCGTCATCCAAGGAGATTCAGGACTCTTTGGCATCTGGGATTCGGGAAAGACTACGCAAGACGGTTAGCTTTTTGGTATGCCCTAGATGAGCCCACGAAACTTACTCTTTTGGTGGATGATGTAATGAGGTGTACGCTACCTTCATAAAACGATTTTTACTGTGTCAACGCTTAATAGTACTCGTGATTTAAATTGAAGTCAACCTTTAATGCCATCGTTATAAATTCAAAAATGACTACATTGACCTCCAACTGCGAAATGGTGATAAAGTTTTTTCTTTATAATTGCTGGAAGAATAGCTCCAAGACTTTCACTACATTCAGATCCAATAGTCGCTAACTACGGAGAACTCCCCTAGATTCTGGCCCGAAGAAAACTTTCTAGAGCCCTTTTTAAGAGGTTGTGTTTTTTGCTTGCATCGGTCTGTAAAACTCTCGCGGCATGACCATTCAGAAAGATACTTCTTATTGAAGAGAAGTTATTGATGTCTGATCTTATGTGGGGCTTAGGATTCCTGTTTTGTGATTTTTTCCAATTTCTAATTCGCGAATTTTTTGCAATGAGGTTGTACGTTTTCTATTTATTGACTACCGGAAGTAATGGAGCATAAAATATACGTCATCGTTAAATAGAATGATCAACTGGTGAATATCGCCCAGTGGTTTGTTATTGGATTTTACAAAGTACACCGCGTATTAATGACGGAAGTAAGTGCATAAAGTCATGATTTAATAAAAATAAATTCTCACTATGTTGTTGTGAATTTCTAACTGTAGAATATTTTGGTCAGTAGTTTCTTAATTTTTTAGAAGTTGGTCTCATAAAGTGTGTTTTTCAGTGGACGACAGTACTTTTTAAGAAGTTATCGCAGGTGTTTATCCTGTGGTCAAAGCTGTGCGGTTAGTTTACGTTATTTACTTCCTTTGGCACAATTAGATATCTTCTATACGTGATAGGAGTTTGTGATTTTATCCTTGTGCTTCCCTCTTAAACTTATGAGATTTTATATAGCCCTAACCTGATTTAGGTTCAAGTGGTCATCGTCTTTAGTGAATTCATAACTGTACTAATAGCCATCTTCCTCTTCATATATATATCTCTCATGTTTTCTAGGCATTCTTCGCTGTTGGAATGCATTTGTCACTAGCCTTAAATATCTTCTGAGACCTAATTTCGGTTGCCTTCTTCCAGTTACCGCCGCACCTTCGGACCTCTAATTTGCTTTCGGCCGCAAGCTCCCGTCATTCCTGCAACACACAAACTTTTCTACGAAGGCTGCGCCCATGCCGGCGATCAGGTCACCAGGGGCTCGCGTTGAAGTCTCCGCACCCCTCCCTTCGCTGACGCCTCCGCATTCCGTCGGCGTACACTCCGGACGCATCTTCCGCCCGCGGCCACTTCCGTCCTCTCCATAAACTTTCCTTACCCGGTGAAGCTTCCGCGCGTTCCAACGCACTTCCTTCCTCATCCTCTTTGGTCAGCCTTGCCTCGTGTGACCGCTTGCTCTCCCCACTTTCTTTCCTAAGCGTTTGCATCCCCGATCCCATTCCAACCGTGGAACCTTAACGGTGTTTTCATACTGCCATTTTTGCTGTGAAACCCTGAATTTAATTTTCAGAATAATGTAGTTTCCCCTTTCTTTATTTCATCGCAGTAGAGTGCTTGATATTGCGCGAGCTTGTATGAAAATTTAATGCGGCGTCAAATACGGTTACATTCCATTTTTCTTTTGAGTGCATGAGGTTTCAGGCATGCATGTCCTACCTCTGTTTTTAAATGAAATAATAAAATAATTACCTGCTGTATCAGGAGACTCGGTGTTTTGGTAGAAAATAGTTTTTTCAAAAGGGAAACACTAAAACGCATCGCTTGAAGCAAATATCGAAACCTAATTTGTAGGGACTCTCGGATGTTTTGGAAGTAATCATCTCGCCCATCAATGTGAAACATTCGCATGTAAATCGGTCTATCTGTTAACATTTTATTTCATCTAGGTCTTGCCTATTACAATTATTCGTCAAATAGAAAGCACTTTGCATTGGTGTTATCTAATTGAAAACACCTGACAAGCAACAAGTTCTGACACTTCAAACGAAATTAATAGGTTATTGCCCTCTTTACTTAGTGTATTAAATGTAATCCCGCAGTGACACTCCCGCACTTGGTTAACATTTAAAATACTTACTTAAACACTGTTTTAGTCATTGAACTCACGTATAACACTTATTTAATTACTTTAAAAATATAAATTTTTAAATTAGATTGCATATTTTGTTTACTTTTTATGTAATAAAACTAATTACCAAACCTCGTTTTTTATGAACGTTACGTATTGCCAATGAGTGAAAACATCAATCCACAGTAAAAAAATAATCACAAAACTAATATTTGGATGTAACGAAATAAATTCGTGTTCTACGTGTGGTAATGATTCCTTTTATTGTCTGTGCGCTCGTGGAGACATTTCCGTTGGGTCCCCTCGTCCCGCTTGTAATATCTAAGTATTAATGGGAAGCCTTCTCGACACGAGTTTCACTAAACGTTGAAGGCAAAAAGTTTTCAGTAACGGTACTCCGGCTGTTGGGACGAGTGAATACGTGCCTGCTTAGCATGCGTGTGGGTGCTTTCGTGAGTTAAACACGATAGAATACGACCCAAAGTTGAAGAGGAGTTGAACGCAAGAAGCGTCTCGCTGGTGAGCCCAATCCCTGCAAAACAGGAATACCGCTTCCTCAATGTCCCATGGGTGTCATTGCCAACTCTTCCTCCCTCCCAGCATTCCCCGCATATTCAGACTCACCCTTCTCGCTTCCTCCTACCACCAGCATGCTCATCGCATGGCCATCCCTTCTTCCTGTCGTACAGACAACCTCTGAAATGGTCCTAAGTATGGTATCCAGCAAGTAAAATGGCTTACAGACCAGCCATCCAAGCCATTGATCCAGACTCGAGACTCGGGCTTTAACGTATTATACTAGGGTGAAATATCTGGTGTTTCCTTTAAAAACGACTTCACTCTCCTTTTTTTTAACAGTTTGATGTTCATTTTGAAGTTGGTTAAGGCATTAAAATAGCGTCAGGCGTTGTTTCGAGGAATTCTAACATAATACAAAATAAAAATAGCAAGATATCTCTATGATCACACTGGAAACTTGCAATTTTGGTTTAGGTAAACTAATTGATATTATATATGTTCCTTATAAATAAAAATCATCGTTAGTTTTATTTTATCTTAGTTTTTAATATATTTTGAATCGTTGCAACGAAGCAATTGTTTTGCCAACGTATTCGGCTCACAGATAGTAGACAGAGCGTAACATGTTTATAAAATCTGAAATGGACGCTTTTGAAATTTCTTCTTTATTCGCTCTCTTCAAATATCGCATCCCGAAAGGAAAACGCCTATGCAGACTGCATCAAATCTTATTCTTGTATTTTGTCTCCCGACTAATTGGTACGCTTCGCTATTATGCAGTCTTGATAGCATTTTGCTCTTTGCTTTTGCTCTGATAATCTTTGATTTATTTAAAAGCTGTTTTTGTTCTCCAAGTTTTCATGCTATCATTCTTTAGGGTAAGCAAAAATTTGAGCATGTTTTGTCATATTGATTGTATGTGAAGTGCTAATGTTTAGGCTGGTTAAGTTTTAAAGAAGTTCCTCCAGTGTAATTATCTTGTTTGGGCTCATGTGTTGTCCCTAAGTGTAGCTAAACTCGCCTCATTGGGATAGATAGGCATTTGCCGTGCATTGCATATCATTTTGACACATGTATACAACACTGCCGAACGATGTACCAGATCTATTTAAAGCCAAGGCCTTTATCCGAAGGGTCACCATCTTGCAGGGTCATTCGGTGTACCATTTGAAATTAACCAAAAGAAAGAGAAAGGTTTATCTGACTGATCGGTTTCTAGAAACTATCAGATTTAAATACACTCGCTTGGTCCCGATTCATTTCTTTTTATCACCATACCATTACAAGCCCTACCTATTACCATTTAATTTCTTTTCTCATTTTTTCACTGTTTGTCTTTCTAAGTTTTAGTTTAATATTCTGTTTTAATTTAATTAGATTCGAATTACTATTCGAATCGTACTTAGTAATTACGGTGGAGCTAAATTACTCTTTATAGTGCAGGTGTCGGAGTAGTCATGATAAGCTCAATACGAGCATATTTCCCGTTGAGCACTGATATAGAGTTATGATCCAAATTTCCTTACATAATATGTAATCCCTTAAATTTTAGCAATAATGTTAAGTTAAACCCATATCCTATGTAAACCTATATCTATGTAAGCAGTATAATTCCGTGTTTTCCGTCCTACTTTTAAATTGGTAGATTGATAATTTGAATTCCGTAAAATTTGTAATCTTTAACAGTGTAGATACATGTTATGTCAGAGTATGATTGCATTAACAACCGTCGAAAATCCATGCCTGGCGTGGAGCAACCCTCTCTGGCTCTGCGAGCTCTCTGAGATTGGGGTTTCATGCCCAACACGTGTGTCAGTTAACCAGTCTATTAGATGAACTAAAATGGGAATTTTTATCAGATCGTAGGTTGAAATTTAGACTTGATTTTTTAACTAACTTCTTAGACTATATTTTTACTGATGACATTAAATTCATTTTCCGAACTCCGATTCACTATGTACATTGGACCATGATCATAAAATTAGAGAAATTGATTACTGAATCGACAGATTCAAAGTGTCCTCTTTCCCTCGTACAATTAGGGATATAGGATATCCGTAATATATCCAATAGTGTATATACAATTGTGTCATTCTATAGCATAGGTATGTAGTTGCATGTTGGAATTTTAAACTAACCCAACTAACAGTATGTTAGTGCATGCTTGAATAGCTATTGTAATCTTTTAATACATTATTTTTTAGTGGAATATAGTTACCATCCTTTTTTAGAGTGATGTGTAATGAATTTTTGGTTTGAATTCACTCCCTGCCGCACAAATTTATGGTGGCTTGCAGGGTATTATGTAGATGTACTGTGGAATTTTCAACATTTCTCTCTCTCTTCCATTAGGTGACGTGATGTCTCATCCCAGTGGCGCGCCTCTCCTTCCTGGGATGCCTTTTGGCGAATCGGCGACGTTCTGCTGACGCCGTGACGCCGCCCCCCTCCCTCCCTCCCCCCGTCTTTCCCGCCCCCTCCCCACACTCTAGTTCTCACCACGCCTCGCACGTACTCCCGCGAGGGAGTCGCAAACGACAACCATGCCTGGGGAACTGGAAAAGGTGAGTGGCCCGAAGAGATATTATCTCTCTGCGGCTGAAACCATTTTAAAAAAAGGGGGTGCTTACTCATTGGCGTGATCCTACGCTCTCCTGAGGAATACTGGAACTGTGCACAATATTTTGATGCGAATGTTTTGTTTCCTCCGAGAGGGGTCTCATGAACGTCACCATGAACGAGGATGTAGTGCAAATAATCTCGCTAGCTCAGGTTTGATTGAGTGAGGAGCTGAGGGTAAAACGTCAAAATATTTAGTAGCTGTTTTGTAATAAAGAGAAGTAATGATTCCATGCAGGAAAATAATTATTTTACTGTTTCTCAGTGATACGGGACTGCGCTAAATTTCAGCAGTATCATTTGAATTTACCAAGTGAATTTTTCATTTTAACCTTAATGGATATATTCCACAAGGTAAGGCCAGAAACAGTTTCCTCAGTCGAAATCTATCATATTGGTCCTCATTTTTATAATCACTTAAAATGGGAAAGATTATATGAATAAGAGGTACTTATGTAGAACAGCCCTCCCGTTGTCAGTAACCATCCTAAGGAATACCTAATCTCGTTGTGCTTCCTTCTATTCTTTGATACTGAATTTTGAGCTTGACTGATGTAGCGTTTGAGTTCCAGGCAATACAATGAAGATATGTAAAGTTTGCCTTGTTAATTAATTGGCTGTAACTGCTGCTCGCGAAATATCAGGACTTTAGGGGTGAAAAAGTAGATATTATTTATTTTACGCTATCATCAATTCTGAGGATGTTGTTTCTAAGAAAAGCCATGTGTCACTACGTCTGTGCAATTTTCATGGGCGATTTAACTCTCAAATTCTCGTCTGCTTTTTATATTTCTCTCTATTACCATTATGCGTCTATTATTTATGTTTTAAGCTCTAAAATTTCACTCCCATGTACGTGCTTTCATCATTCAGCTGTCTCAGTCGCTACAAATGCTTGACATTAGCGACGTTTCTCTTTCGTTCCTGGTCTTAATTCCACCCATCTTCTTTCGTTTTGTTTCTCCTCATTCTACGTTCTTCCCTCTCTCGTTGAGCTTCAGAGACGTTGGTTTCCTTATTTCTCTGCACATCTCAAGAGGGAGCCAACGATCGTAAAAGCTTCAGTAACTACTCTCTCCAAATAACATGTGAGTCACCACCGCAGATCTGTTTCCGTCAAGTTTCCCAGGTTTTTACTGTGTTTTTTATCTAGGGAGAATTACTTGGGAGAAATATTTTATCTTGCTCTTCCTGCCTTTTGTACTCATTTCTTTTCTAAGAAGAATGTCTCTCTCCGTAGAAATTGTATTCATCTCCCACCATTCTCAGTTTTTCTCCGTTTCTTCCTTCCATCATAGTTGTTAAGCATTTACCTTAACGCAATTACGTTTGCATTTTAACGTTAGCCTCTCTCTGTAATATGCGAGCATCAAAATGCATAACTGCCTTGTAGTGTAAGTAAGCGAAACATGTAAAATTATATCGCTGACTCACGTCTCCTCGAACCATGATTGAGCGAGTGTAAGTACCATAGCCAACTACTAAGGAACCCTAGTATCTACGAAGATTTTATAATCACAGTCAGTTGTTCTGGTTTCTGCTCATGCGTCGTGCAAAGCGACTTATTACCATTATATCTTAACCCTGGATTGTATCGCTATAGGCATGGTTTTTGTAATCCACGCTTTATTTTGAAGAGGTGGCTTAGATGTTACATTCTGCATTGAAATCTGAAGGGGACTATTCTATTATGCGATATACTTATTGGCCTTCTTTCTAAATATCTTGAGAAGCTGAACAATTTTTTTTTACCTTTTTTGCGTATTGATTAGGCATCTATTGTAAAAGTTGTGTAGTAACGTACTAAAATTGTCTAATGTGAGTATTGAGGGTCTTGAGCCATCTTAATATATCTTGTCCTACTAACTTCAGTTTGAGTTCTGCATTGTCCCTTTATCCAATTTATTGTGAGTCATTGTTATAAAATGTTCTTGAACACTTGTAGCTCTACCTTTTTTATGACGACGTTTTGTCGAATGCGGCAGTTGCAAGCTTTAAAAAAAAATCAGTGGGTAACCAGGATCGCTGATGAGGTTTCTGACCCTCTGTGAAAGATACGGAAATATTACTCTATCAAGGTGAAAGGCACTTGAATTTTTTTCGATCGTTACGCCGAATACCTCAATTTAACTGCTGGACACGAGGGATACCAGGAAAAGACTCCCACGATGCGCGTCACACTTCCTTTCCGACAATAGCTCGACCCGCAGCCTCTACCGCAGGTCGAGGAAGCCGCAAACGACCATGTTTTTCGCAGGGAAACGTCGAGCTTCATAAAATGTCCGAAGGATGAGGATGTGGTTGAGTTGAGGGTGCCTCAAGGCACTTCGGGGTGACGTTGACATGTGAACCCCTGAGCCCTCGCAAAATTCTAACGGTGATACCCTCGGGGAATTTTACATGAGAGGGGAGGTGACTTAACCTACTACGGGTTTGCTAACACCTAATGCCCCGTTTAGATTACTAGGGTAGAATTATGGTTAATATGGCGGCTAAAACTAATTTGCGTTTACACGGCCTATACAGAACCATCGTAAAGACTCTAGTGACATCTATCGGAGAGTAAAATTAAGTCAAAATAACAATGGAGAGTAGAGTAGCGAAAGGACTTTGTCTTTCAAGGATTCCAAAAATTGGCAGCGTATTTTAACTTATGTGCAAATTAGATGCAGTTATTTTATCGAACGTTATCAATGAAGTTTCCTAGATCCCTTTTGATAAATCCCAACCAACAATATTCTCCTTAAATCATTTCATCATGATTGACTGTGGGTCTTATCTCCAAGATACTCAATGGATTCTGTGTTAGTTACTTCGCTGAACTTTAATTTTAAATATAAAATTGAATACTACGGCCATTTGCTTTGAATCGCTCCAAATTAATACGTTAAAAACTACTTAAAGTCTGTACAACGATGAACGCCATCCGTGACTCCCTCCTATTTTCAGATATTTAACATATTCAGTCTTTACCTCTTTCCTCCCATAGTTCAACCAATATCTTAACACTTTAAAAGTTTTTTTTGCCTATTTGGTTTTTCATGTAACTTATGCGTGGAGATCACGAACCAAGAAATGCAGTCAGCCCTGATTAATTGACCACCTCTCATTGAGTAATCGCTCATGTTAGCCCATTTCGTAGATAAGTTCATGCGTGCAAATGGAATATACAAGTATGCGTAATGAATTTCTTGTTCTTTTCGAAATACAGTATTTTTAAATCCGGTTATCCAAGGTTTACCATTTTCTGTTGTTTGTAAAAGGAGCTATTTAAATGTATGATGCTGGAAACACTTTGAAACGCCGTCCTAAGGAGCGAATACGTAAAACATAACGCGAGTCGAATTTCCTGTAAATTTTTGCAACTTCTTAATTACTTAATTTCGGTATGTATATTTTCGGAACGGCAAAATAAAAGCATACAATAAATACATAAGCGCACGTACTCAATATTCAGGGGTAAATCAAACTACTTAATACCATTATTGAACAACCGAATCGGTGGAACGTAGTCATACAATTACTAAAATATATTACAGTGGGATTAAATAAATATCGTTGTAATTAAGAATCATTTCCGATCCATATAATGCGATCCGCTCTCTTCGCCTTCAAACACTACACTCATTTCCACTTCCATTTTCAAAGAAAACCTTCTTTCTACTAACTTCCGTTTACACGTACTTAAAATGACAGTAACTAGCGCCAACCATAGTAACTCAATCGTGGTAGAAATGTTTACCAGGTTTAGCGGCAACTTGCGTTCACACGGCCAATTTCCAGCCATGGTAAGCCTTACCATTGTAAAAAGCGAGTAGTGTAATCGGGGCATAAGGGTAGGCGTCACCTTTCACCTTTTCGTTTGTAACATGCGTTACGCCGAGCATTTTTCTTAATCTTCGAAATGGGGGAGATCATAATAGATGCAATAAGAAACGAATATTTAGGTGTAATGAGGGGAGCACAGCTTGTTCTGTATGTTTAGACAGTTCTTAAGAGTTGTTGAACCTTAATATCTCATACTTACGTAATTATTATACGTATGTCAGCTGTAATAAGTGCCGTAAGGAATGTGAATGAATGGTTAATCCATCAATAAATATGTTATGCCTTGGGAATTTTTAATGACTTAGTAGCATGTGCCTGATTCATCTCTGTCCAGCATCATTTTTCTAAAAATGTGTAGTAGCATGTTTTAACTCCTCATATCTTTTATATATTTAGTGATATTTCACCCCTGCTACTTATTCCCTGGGTGGGGTATTCATTGCTTTCTAGATAGAAGGGTAACCCATTGGTGGTGAAGACTCCTTCGTATTAATTTCGCTTCTGTTCTTCTTTATCCCGCCACTATCCGATCATTACAGTACCATAATTCTTTTCTATTCGTCTTTCCAGCTAAACAGTCACGTCACTGATTGATGAACCTATGAGAATAGTGAGTGAGTAGCCAATCAGCTCAGCTGTGTAGAAATGTGTTAGCTATATTGTTGGCTTTGAACGACCACAAAAGACTGACCAGCCCTAATAGACACATCAATTGGTGAATTTATGATTGTGTAGTGAAATTGTGTCGTAATATGGTTCCTCATGAAGAGGAACCAGTATAAAATTTCTAAGATTTAAGAATGAATTAAAATTGACATTTAAAATATTTATAAGTTTTTTCGAAACAACTAAACACTATAGTGACCTCTTCCTTACGTGCGACAGATGAAGTTTTATTATTTATTTTACTCAAATTCTAATCCGTTAATGGATTAAGACTTCGATTTGTTGGATTTAGGTATTAAAAAAGGAGTTATATACGCTCTGAAGAGTGCGGAATTGTGTTTATATATCAAGCCAATTTTTTCTTAAGAAAACCTCTCTGTTTTTGGATAAGGAGCTGTTCCATTTATAAAGCACTATCCGCGTCGGGAGGCCATTCTCACCGCCTCCGTATTTGTACGAGACTCGCCCACACGTACCACCCACCGCTAACGCATGTCGTTCGCTGATCGCCCTTGCCCCGCGTTTTCCCTTTTTGCACTACCTTGGCTCGGTCTCCATTCGCTATTCATCGCATTGGCCGCCCTCCAAGCCCGCCAAAAGACAATTTTCGGTGGTGACTCTTGAGATCTGAGGGCAAAACCGCATCCAAAGTGACAAGAAAGAAAGCGACGTCTCCAATGTGAGACATGATAAGATTTCCTTTTTAATTCAACCATCGTGCAAATCAGTTAATCCCTGCTTAATGTTGCCTTCAATGTAAGGTTGTATTTGAAACTAATGGAGACGTTTCTGTACTACACTCTGTATCATAGTAAGAGGCGGGAGATATAAAGAAAATTATGAAACGCTTCAGTGAAAATCATTGGTGGTAAGTTGGAAGGGAATGGTTACTTTTCAAATTACTATCTCCCATCTGTCTCTGTGGTCTTCCGATTTAGTTAGTTATTCAGGGGAGGTGACCGACAGCTGAGGTCATTTGCGTTATTTAGGATAAGTGGGTAATTGGGTAATGGGAGGACATTCAGGAAACAGAGGAAGGGTGGATAGAAATCCGGCGTCTGCATTAGCCTACTCTTAACGAAAGGCGCCAAGGGGACCACGGCTTAACGTCCCATCCGACGGACGGAGTACTGCACTTGAAATGCCCTCTACTACGCATTCAAGTGGGAATAGGTTTTCAATTGAAAAATCCGCCACTGCCGGGAATCGAACCCGGGCCCGATGGGAGGCCAGCTCTCTAGTCACCACACCCACCCGATCCCCGTGGTCTTGCGACAAAAAATGTAGGCGTTTAGGAATTTCTGTCATGGTACTATTCTTTATCTTCGAAGGTGAAAAGTCATATTTTTAGGCATTTCAATTGTAACGATAAATGATTTTAAATAATTTCTCATTGACAATAATTCGTCTTTGCTATTCCGATCCCGTTAATATGCGATTTTAAACATATTCAGTAAAAAGAAAGAGGTGTAGTTAATTGGGTGTCATCGGTTCACAAATAATTAAAACGCTGCATGCTGTTTGTCTCTTGGATTTATATTACTCCAGTAAAAAAGAAAAAGTATGCCACGAGTTATTGTTTTCCAATCAATGTAGCTTAGTTGTTTTCATCGGATGAACAATTTTGGCCAAAATGTCTTGCTTTAAATTGCATTTCTTCAGCTTGGTATAGCGATGTGCGCTGCTGAGCGTTGGTAAAGTTGGGGTTTGTTGGAGCGTCGACAGCAGTGGTCATTTGCACCTTTCTTTGAGCTACTTTCGCGAATAGTGATGGTTGAGATCGGATACTATCTGTAATACACTATGAATGTATAAATAAAGCAGTTACCCTGAGGTAGTTTAAGTCGGCTTCGTGATTGAATCTGAATATACGTGTTCGTTGTAAACACATGTAGTCGCATATTTACAGCCGTTGGAAGAGACCGCTTTCTTTTAAAAATAATAACACTTTATCAATTTTGTTCGGGTCATCGCATAAAATGTCGCAATGATCCCCCTCAACCTCGTGTTTTCTCCGTATCTCATGGTATCAGCGACATTCAGTAAGGAGATGTCGTATGGATATGAGAGCATCGCATTCGTGGCATATAGGCGATTCTTTGTCGATGGTAAAAAGGGAAGAGTGGGTGAGGGCACTATGACCTATACCAAAGATTATATACCCGGGAACCTATACGTAGACGGATAATGGCTACTTCCTTTCTCATAGATTTCCGAATAGATGACGTCAACGTTGGTCAATTGTTTCCATAGGTTGACAGATTATGGAATGGAGGGGGGCGTGTCTCTGGAGAGCTTGAGCAGAAATGAGGAAAGAGAAGAAATGACTTTGATCGCACTGATTGTTAGACTACACGATCCACCACATGTAAAGAATCTTCGGAACTTAGCGGCATTTAAAAAAATAACCTAAGCATATTAAAAGAAAATATCTTTTTTGTGGCCCAGTGCATAATTGTTGACGAATGCTAATTAATTTCTCCATTTTTTTTCAATTATATATTTCAATAGATTGCCTCGGCTCCCGGATAACAAATGTTTTTAGGGAGGGTTAATACATTCCGGGTGGCTTTTAAATACTGTCATGTCTTTTGAGGTTGGATGTAGAAAGCTGGTATTTGTTTGAGAATCCTTTCAATGTGTTGAACTCTGTTGCATTAGCATGGTCGCACCGGCAGTCCTTAAGATACAGATGAATAGTGTACTCAAAAGTATCTGGGATACCCAAGTACCCTAAATGTGTGTGGGTCTCTGAGAATGGAGTAGATTTGTATATAACTATCCTTTACGAGTTTATGCCCAATGATTTTGTATCACCAATATTCCTCTGATATTATAGTGAAGGAAACTTATAATAATTTCAGTGAAAATAAAATGTGTCTAAACTTGAGAGATCGCACGGTTTTGATTCCCATTTTATTTTCCATTGGAACATGCACCTATTCTTATCCATATGCTAGATGGTCCATTACAATCTACATAAAAAGAATGATTTAAGTGTTGTGTAGCCCAACCACAGAGATTCTTGGTTCTCATGATTGACGAGTATTTATGTATTCAGTTTTGCTTGTCTGTGCGTTTCTAGAGGTTGATCATTGATACATCTGCTTTCGAAACCAAGCCTTCGAAGTTCCTATTTTCAAGCAAATACAGTCAAACTCATTTATAACGAGCACGGTTAAAACGAGATCTCGGTTATTGCGAGGAAAGAAAGAAGAGTTGTTTGGAAATAATGCAGTTTGTGAACAATATATAACGGTTAAAACGAGACTGTATTACAGAGCTTTACGGTTATAACGAGCAAATCTTTAGTCCAAATGAAGGAGCAGTGGCTGTATTGTCGTACCAAGGACTTTTTCATGTAAATTTAGCATGTATGTGGATAGTTTACTGAATAAATTGTTCATTTTGTAATTTCAATCATTTTATATTAATCTTTGTTATTTTATCACCTCTGCACAAGAAATAATGTGTGTGAGCGCGCGTGAGTGCGTGAGAGAGGGAAAGACAGTGAATGACAGTAAATGGTGCTAATCGTAACGGATATAACGATTAACGGATATTGCGAGCAAATGCATTTGGTCCCTTGGATCTCGTTATAACCGAGTTTAACTGTATCTGACGCAATTAAACATTATCATACCTTTCTAATCACCGAACTTCTAAATAATGCGGGCATTATTACCAAAAATTATCGTATCAGACTAGAAAAAGCTGGGGGCCCAATCATCCCTCATGACCTTTGCGACTAACGGAATAGTCTGTATATTGTCGTCTTTTAGAAGAAAAAACACACTTTTGATAAGGACTAATTGATGAATTAATTCGTAAAATACGGCGGAAAATCGTGAATGTACAGTTGCGAGCCACTTTAATTTTTTCCTTTTATTTAATGAATAATAACTTGTCATATGAGAATCAAATGCGAAGTTTCTATTTTTGTTGTGTGGTATTAAATAATCACTGCTTAGAGAGATTAATCATTATTATTTACCTGTCGAATTAAGCTGAGCTTTTACTCTTGAATGTGTGAAGTCAGTAGGACCAATCATCTCAAATTCATGACCGCAAAATCTTCACCCGTAGGAAGCAGTGTGTAGACTTTTTTTGTGACAAGCCAACTCGATTAAATGAGAAGTAGCGGTACCACTGTCCTAGACTGTATTTCCGAGCTAGACTTAGAGAGAGGTGTGCATAATATGAAATCAAGCATTCAAAATTGTGTCTCTTAAATCAATGCTTCTAAATGAAATGTGGTCCTTCATTTGAATGTGAGTTAGATACGCTTTTGCCATCAATCTGTAGTTGATAGCGTGTCGCAAACATTGCTCATTCAATTCATGACAGAACGGCTCAGGAAAGTGAGTGTGCGCAAATTCATATTCAATGCTTGAGTAATAGCTTTAGCTTCCTCCTGCTTTTTGAGCGAGCATGCATGTGATCGTTGAAAGTGGAAACACTTATTCGTTTCAGATATAATACCAAGTTTTGACGAAAGAAATGCTTACGAATGCGGCTTGCCTATACGTTTGGTGATTTTCTATATTTTAATCCTCATGATTGGCTTGCACTTTCATTTTCTCGAAGTGTATAAGTTTATCGTTCATAAAAATTCAAAATTTTCTTGGCTTTTGATTGAATTCCATTGTAAAATCCTTTGTTAATTATTGGTTCATTTGTGCGCTCTGAAGTCACCTGTCCAACCAATCGTTTTCATCACGGCATTAGTTGGTGAACAGCTTCACCGATTGGGTTATGGGGTCAGATTCTTTTTTTATTTATTGGCGTTTTTAAATGTAATAGAGGCTCATAAAATTTGATTCCGAAGACCTTGGGCGTTTAGACAGGTTTCCTACTCGCTGGATGATTAAATGCTTGTGAATTTGGATCCCGTCTCAAATTTGAATGTGGTGTTCTGATTTTATTGGCCGAAATATCCACAGATTTTTATGATTTTTTCCTGGAATTAGGTCATCCATTCACTGCTATATTACCCTTCTGGAATTTATGTTTGGAGGGGACTTTCAGGAGTAGTTTAATGTGTGTGTGTAGGTATTGTGCCGTGTGTACATTCATTTTTCACTCTCGAATGAGTGCATACAACTCCCAAACAACTCCTCTTTTTCTAATTCTCCCCTCTTCGTGTATATCGTCCTCTTAATCTACTCTCGTGTCCTGGGTGTTCATATATGAAAAAAATCATCTTGGGTCCCAATCTTCGCTTTCCAACTATTAACAATAGCATCTCCCCTTGTTGATTTCATCCGAGCCTCTACACAACTGATTTATTTATCCATTAATCGAAAAGGAAACATATTTCATTCCGCTTCTGAACTTGGTGGACAGACGCTGGACATGTTAAAAGTTCGTGAATCCATACGAAAATGATGTCTCTCCCCATTCGTTTGAGCATTTGAAGGAGTTGGCAGAAGGAACGTCGGTCACGGTTGCTTTGCTCGGGCATTTCAGCGCCCGCCCTTCCTTTCGTGCGAGGCTGTTGCTCCATGGTAGAACGATGGCGTTTTGAGAAGGAAGTGGGATAACCAACGTCAGTACGCAACCCGTCACTCAGCTCAGTGTAGCTTCGGGAGTTTTCGAAGTCAACCGAAGCGTAGGTCCGCGGCTTGATTGTTGTCCCCGGCGAGGTCGCGTCGCAGATGTGAGACTACCAGCTCTGTCCTTCGGATTCCTCCGGGCTTGCCCTCTTCCCCCTTCCCATCTCACCGCTCCTCTCTCGGCCACTCCCCTGCTCGTTCTCCTCCATTCATTTGCCCCATTAAAAACGTTTAGCAAGGTTGCGCCAATGCTGTTGACTGGAATGTATCTCTTCCCCTCCTGAGGACTCGGAAATTCTCCATCTCCTTATTGTACCTCGTGTTTCGTTTCCTCAGATTGAAAGCGTCTCTTTCGTCAGTGTGTATTTTCTTTTAGGATTATTCTTGAAGGGGTTTCAGTCAATGTTTGCCTTCGAACCCGATTCTGCGGCCTAATCCAGCAAACTCTCCGCAGTTTTGTTCCTTGGTTCAGTATTATTTGAAGCACCTTCCTGTCTTCTTCTGTTGTCAATATATGTGTTACTTATCTAACTGTTTCAAGCTAGAGGCCGTTTTGAAACCACCGTAAATACAAGGATGAGGCTTTTTCATGTGATAGCAAATTTGAATAAAAGGGCTTCGGTGAAGTGTCACCTTTTATTTCCTGTCCGAGTATCGATGGTATTACTTCCTACAGCTCGAGCATGCTGTATGCACTTAACGGAATTATTTTTAATGGAAGGAAGTCAGAATTCTCTAGGAAATACCATGAAAATCCTTCAGACCGTATCGTCGAATAAGTGTAGTTGCCATCCGCCGAGAGCAATCTTGATCGAAATATAGTCCATAAATTTAAAATGTGAGTATTTAATTGGTGTATACCTATATAGTTAATTAAAGAATATAGTTAATCATTGGTGGGATCTCGCTTTATAAATGAATTCTTCACGGGTCTTTACCCGCGTTAGACTTTCCATCTCAGCCGACGTTTCGATGAACGACTCGCACATCCTCTTTTTGCTTTGAAGATGAGCAAGTCTTTCATCGAAACGTCGGCTGAGATGGAAAGCCTAACGCGGGTAAAAACCCGTGGAGAATTCATTCATAAGATTCTCCGAAAAAGAACCAGAACTACTTCATTCAAGAGGATTTCTTTGCAAATATCTCAGAAGTAGTTTGTAGTCGAGCTTTTGCTCTTGATTGCGTTCTATCATCTACTGCTTTGAGAGGATCATCTCAGGCTATATCATTATAGTTGTCCTGATTTAGCCTTTTTTGTGGTGTCTCGTAGTTAGAATTCTTCTGCGATTTAGATCGAGCGGTATATTGAAAAAACTGTTATCCGAAATGTGATACACACAATATTTTCTTATTCTTGACGATTTTTATCTCTCCATTAATAAGAAGTTACTCTCCCGCCCATTCCTAAAGCATCCCAACGAAGTTTGCTACAGTGATGGTACACCCAACTTGACGTGCAGTTCCAACTGTTTTCGCTCGGCTGCATTCTTAAAATGTAAATAAGCGCCATATGGAGTAATTATTGTCGATACATGAAGCGTGTCTCCGTGGTCTCACCGTGTCTCTCTTGTGGACTATCTCTGTGTGTTGGTATTCCTTTTTTCCAAGAGGCATCTCACTTGATGTGCACGTGATACTTTTGCTCTCACGTCAACTCCAGAGTTGAATGTGATTTGATCTTTATTCGGTGTTAATTATTGTTCCTCACCTACCAATGGAAAACATTGACAGTATTTTATTTATGTCCCAAGTACGGCACTCTTTATCACCGTGAAGGGAGTTGAAATCGACACCCTGACTGAAGTGAAGTGGTTATTCAAGTTCACCGTGGAGCCTGAGACTTTCCTTTCTGCTCACCGTGGACCTCACACTTTATTGGCTTGCCACATCGAATTCTTCTTCTTCGGCGAAATACTCTCCCGAGTCGAACGCGCGCTGCGTCCTGATTCATGCACACCACTCATTCACTCCGTCAGACTCCGCCCTCGTCTTTATGTGCCGATTTTTTCCCCACTTGCAACACGTCGGGAACCGAAAGGAAAGAGATTGAGCGAGTTGGGTAATATCCTCCTCCAAAAAAAAACCATTCCTTCAAAAGATACGGTCTCACCTCCGCTGTCTCGTCGACGAATTCCAGCCTCCCATCCCTCTTTGCTTCCACCTTCCAGTTCATATTTCCTCTGAAATAAATAGGAAATAATATCTCGGTTCTGTGACATGAGAAGTACCGAGACTACTTATCCATCGGCAACTTTGATATGATGTGCTTGTTAGTTGCAAGAAAACAAAACAATTTGGCATAGAATGCATCGCTATAATAATTATGGCTGTTAGCAGTAAATTTGAATTTTAATCTTAATTTATTTGATTACAATATTTCACTAAAATGCTTTTCTAACTTTCCTGGGACATAGCTTCTCTGTTACTCATCCTTTTACTGGCAGTGGTTCACATAAAGCCGCTATTATGGAATTCGGTAACAGTGGTGGAGGATTAGTGTAACTCTTGGCTGTCTCAAAACTCCATTTGCTTTTGTTAGAAATTTAAATTCATGGCCCACCGAAAAAATCATGACTTTTCTCCACTCACCTACCCTGATGTAATCCGTGAAGAATCTCATAAAATTCACCCAGTAACGTAGTATTCTGGTCTTCCAGGCCTAACGTTTAAAAGTTGTGTCTCGGTATTAGGGATTTGATATGAATGAGCGAGTCCTATATCCTTTTATTACGGTGGTCTTTTTGGGAAGAGTAGGGACAGAAGAGTTCCGTGTGTCCTTTGTTAGGAGAAAAAACCTTCTTCGTGCATTTATTTTCCTGCGAGGCATCGATCATGAGTCGATTTTTTATGGGATTGTGGCTGGAAATCAGATACTGCTCTATAGAAAGAGGATAGAATCAGAAAAATTTCATTTCCTAGAGTTACAAATGAGTGTGAATCAAAATATTCTCTTAACCTTTTGCCTAATTTATGAATTGATGAGCACCTAAACGTAAAAAACATTCGTCCTTGGTAGTTTGAGGAAAAATTACAGCAATACGCTCTCCAAGAAGGAAAATGTATCTCAAATGGCCATGCTGTAAAGAAAGATGAGGAGTTAAAACTGACTCATCAAGCATGCAGTTAAATTTAATCTCTTTCAACTCCGACTGCTTGGGTTTTTTTTTTCAAAATAAATCAGTGAATGGACATCATTCGAGTCCGCGTAGGTACGCATCTAATGAAATGCGCTCTCAGCCAATGTGATAGGCAGGCGACCGTGGTCGGGAATGCTGGGAGGTCGACCGAGAGAGCGAGTCAAGGCGGAGGGAAGGAGTTAAGTGAAAGGGATTATCGCGGAAAATCGGCGGAGTGCGTTGGAATGCGACTAGTTCGATGGGAAAAGGAGAGTGGAGAGTGAGTGGGAGAGGATGGGGAGGGTGCTTGGGATGTTTGTACAGTTCTGCGAGAGGATTAAGCAATCGAGCAGGGACATTCGAACAACTGCGTCACGTGGTCTGACTGAGTACGGGTTTCGAGGGTCATTTAAGAATGAAAATGAATAATCATATTGACATGAACATATGAGCCCGCATTTTTTTAAATTTTTACGCAGTCGTTAGAACAGTAATGCATATTCGTGAATGTAGCTAAGTCGCAAAGTGCGCATGTGTGCTCATTCGAGAATGGCATGACGGGTTGTCATAAATCGTGTGACAAAGAAAATGAAATATCAAGGAGTACCATTTTGTAGCCTGTTGTCTAAATCGTACCCTGCGATTAACCACGAGGTTATGTGGTAGGGGGCGACGCCACACCACCCATGTACTGTCAAAAGCAAATAATCATAATGCTAGTAGCTACACTTTCAATATTACTGTTAAAAACTAATTTGCCGAGGAAAAATGGAGACTTTTCGTGCAATAAAGCCTCCCTCCTCAAACTAGCACTATGCTTGACAGTAACTGCTCAAATCTTATAAAATTATTCTGGTCACATGCCAAACTTGCTACCTAGGCTAACCGAGCGTATTTATGTTCCAGTTATGTTATTTAATAGCTATACCAGTGTCAAAATGAATTTTAGCATTGCGAAATTGGTAATTTCTTTCCCTTACTCTTCAAAGTCAACCTAAAATCCATAATTCATAAAAAATAGCTCAATTATAGTTTATTTTCATGAAAGCGAATTATGGTAATGGTAGTCGGACTCTGCAGTTCAATTTGTGCCCTACTGCCGTCGCATTTTTGCTGGTATTAAGTACTGGTACGCCACATACCCTGGCCTTGTCGGTATGGAAATATTAAATGGATTTATTAAATATTATGAAGAGGCACGTATTAAAATACGTGCCTCTCATTAAGATTTTATATGCAGAGGCAAAGGTAAAATTTGATTTTTTGCTCGGATATCGCCTTGTTCAAGTTCAAAAATACTACTTTGGAGGGGAGATTGTAAACTTCAATTCCCACCTCTGTCGCGGGTCCGCCCGCGATGCATACGCCCCACGGAGTTTGTCACGTGAGAACGCGTGCTCGGAAATCGTGCGTTACCTTCACGCTCTCTCTCTCGGGACAGTCAGGAAGAGGGGTGAGCAATTCCCGGGGCAATTATCGTGCAGACCTATTTGATCGCCAGCCAAGTACCGCCTTCGCCCGCGCTGTCATTCTTCCATCATCACCCACCCCCATCTACTCCGTCGCGCGCGTGCTGTGATTTCATCGCAGAAACTCGCGAATTTACTACAGCGCGATAGTCAATTTCTCTCGAAGCGAGCAGTTGTAGTATGATTCATTTTTCATGTCCTCCTACTGTTTGAGTCATATTGCACCCTCTGGTCTTGGCTTATTCTTTAGACGAAAAGCATCCATGATCGAGATAGTATTCGAACCCGAGACCTTAAGGTTGGCAGTCCAGTTGTACTCTGCCGACCTGGCTTCCGCAGTTGTGATGAATTGACCTGAGGCTTCCTCAATAAATGGCGATTAATTTTTGTTTAACCACCGTTACCAGATTTGTTATGAAAAAATTGGTCCATAACCTGAGTTTTTTGCGTCACATATTTACACCCGAGCTCGTTCCGAACGTTCCTTTAGTGGAATCGCTGGATCATATGAAGTGTGATATAAATCGCATATTTTCTTCATCGCGTATTCTAATAGCGGGTAGAAGGCCTCCCTCTGCCCCTCAAGATTTTGATGTTTGTCAAAGGAAATCGTCTCCACTTTTACGTAGGTGGGATAAATAATTCATTTATGATAAAACTGTGATGACATCCATGATCAAGCCTCTGTGGTTGCCATTTTGTCGCCCTTAAACAACTCCTTGTAAACGTGCGGCATTGAAGGGCTGGTTTTGTTGTTTCCCGCTGAATATTAACAGGGTTGGGGAGAGAATTAACGGTTGTGAGAGCTCGAATTCAGTCATTGAATATTTGAAAAGATGGTGTAATTTAGATTCGCTCACTGTGAGGTGGCATTCGACATTTTAGTCCTGTAATGGATCAGCTCATTTCCGCCTTGGAGAGAAATCGATCGGGATCCAAAAACCAAGTGCAACACGCGCGTCCGGGTTGGATTTCGGATTTGGAATTTCCCGTCGATGTCACAGATCATGGAAGCAATCGGAAACTAAACAAAATGCGTGAAATCTTGAAAAGTCGCCATGAATTGGTTCATTTCATCCATGAGAGCGAATGTGTGGCACATGCTATCCAGTAGCGAAGCGATCCTCGCGTGATAGTCAGCGAGCAGTTGAAGGAAGACGCTCTTCCTTCAAATTCCTGACCCAATGTCAGTTTTGAAACAAAGCTAACTCGCGTACAATCTTCGACATAATCACTATGAGTAGCTTGGGAGATCTGCCCGTTGCATATCAATATAAAAAAATATTTTTTATCTTACTCTGAAATACTTAAACTACTATTTCAATGCCTGGCAATTATGCATCCTTGACGTCTCATGTAAAACTGTTGAAAGAGCTAGTGGAAGTCCATCACGGGTTGTGTTTGTGAATATTATTTGTGAAGTTAAGAGTACTTTATTAAAGCTGATTTTCGTGTATCTCAGAAGAACCTTCTCTTAATTTTTTTCCCTTGATGAATTTGCTTGTTCAACTTTTCATCTTCCCCGAGTTCGTATGAGCTGTTTTTGTCACTCAACTCTCATTTAAATCCACAATATCTTGGTGATAGAATATTTTTGAGTTTGAGATTATAATGGAAGAATGGAATTTTGTGGCTATCCAGTGGACGAGTGCTTACGCGTCGTTTAAATACAGTGGAATTTTTGATCTTGCATTTCAAGTATGCGTCATAAATATCAAGAATATTTGCTATTTTGTTGTGAAGTAGTAAGAGTGGAGAACTTTCATCCATAGTAATAAGTGTAGTCAAAGAAAACTATATTTTCCCCTGATTAAAAAAAAATGCTAAGATTCATTTCTCTCGCGTTCCCTTTGGAGAAGAAATGAGTGGGTGAAATATAAATCCCGTTAATGGCGTCATTCGGGAAACGTTTGACCGGAAACTTTGACATTTACAGTTAATAGTTTACCTTTTCCTCCAACACCCACGTTCAGTTCGGTTTCTTTTGACCGTTTCCTTCGACCGTTTCCTTCGTCACCCTAAGTTTGGTATTGCTGGAAGTAGACTCGTTATTTCATGTTCGGCGAAATCATTTGTAGCCGTTGTTCCCTTTTTCGCCGAAAAAAAACTGACTTTACCAATCGAGTAAGTTTGGAATACTTGCATGCAACCAGAATTCGGATTTTAATTCACCCTTGGCGTACGCAAAGCGGGAAAAAGCAACCTTTTCTGAAGCAACGAAGTAATAAAAATATCTAAAAGTGTGAATCTATTCCCATCCGGTTATGGTGGGTGGAGCGGTAATCATGGGTCACTTAGTGCATGTACTCAGTATTCATTTTCCAAGTGCATACGTCGAAAATATACTATGACCACATTTCATTTATGTACTGCTAATTATACAGGACTGTACATGCCTTTATGGAAATAAATGAAGAATTGTATACATTGTATTTTTGCCTTAACTAAAGCATGTTATGACTTAGATAAACAAAGAGTGCCTTGGTTACAATTGATAGATTTCAATGCGTTATTTGAAATTAAAGTGAAAGTTATATTAAAATATGCTTTTTTACATCTTTGAGTCGGTGTGACACTGTGATATTTGTTAATAGTCATCATAACTCAATGGTATTTATTATTTTACGTATATAAGAAAATCCGTAAACGTGTTATCGAATTATAAAGAAATTATCTCATGCACCAAAAGTTTAAAAAAGTGTCGAAAAAAATGAACTTGGTAAAAATTCATTTTTCCATATAAATGCAATTTTTTTTACTTTTGCTCATTACTATCACGTGTATAAATTTTCACGCAAATCTATGCATAGACAAAAATCGATCTAGCCACCTTAAGCTGACATCAGTTCGGCATCAGCAATTAAACTGTGAAGTAGGATCTTGTTTTTTCCCGGCGTATAATGCTGGTGAAGTCTTCACGGGTTCTCCAAGAAAAATGGACTTGACACTCAACGCCCTGAGGACGATGGCAGTGTTAGCCGTAGAAACGTCGGCCTTAGCCGTTTCTCTGACCCGGTGGAGAACCCGTGAAGACTTCACCAGAATTAAACTGGTTTCATTTTTTAAGGCGCACACCTCATAGATTTGCCACAACGCGGGTGTGAACGGAATCTCTTGAAAAAGAAACTCGAAATTTCTTTTAGGAGTAACTTGCTCCGCAGAGAAAGCTCCACAATACATCGCATAACTATTTATTTGACTTGTAAGATGAAAAAAATTGTAAGCGTTTCGACTTATTTACGCTTCGGTGTTATATTTCTATCCCTCCTTTCCCTCTTTCAGCTCTGGTTGCCAAGGGTTACAGCTTATCGACGAAACCCAGGGAGACAAAACGTTCGCACTTTTGACGTCGGATTCAACATCGTTAGAGAGTTCAGGCTGTTAGCTTTAAACGATGCGTTTCTCGTAGTCCCTCCTTTAAAATTCTAACCGTTGTATCAGGCTTAGTCAATCTAGGAAGATCCGCTTCGTCCACCATTATGCGCTTGGGAAGCTTCGTCTGTGTTTGATAACAATCATCGTTTTCTCGGTTTGGTGAAGAAAGTGGCGCGATATCCAGCTTAACTCTCCGAAGTGGAATTATTTTATGCGAATAGTATTGGCATGGCAATGGCGTGCGAATGCATTTTAAACATTTAATTTAGTGCATACTGAATGTCTACGATCATGCCAACCTCTGCGGAAGAACGGCCAGCCGGTTTTAACTTCCTGGCTAAGGAATTTAGAACCCACTGCTTGGGTAAGCTGTTTGATTAAAAGACCACAATTGTGTCTCATGAATAGGTATTTGTAAATTATTGATGAAGACTATGTTATTGAAAACTATTTTGTTTATCACTTGATATGTCACCCAAGGAGAATTAGTTACTCTTGTGTTTAGAAAAAGAATATTATACCTGCCTCAAATTTCCGATTTTGCTCATAATTATTTTTATAAATTATGGCAAAAGCAACACAGTCACCGCGAAATGTATATTAATATGGGATAAATTAGCGAGCAGTAATGATTCGCTATTAAATTTGATGCTGTTTAATTTCAACCATAGTAATGTTTCTACTTTTTTTGTCACGGGATTTCAAAATTTTGGTATCTTAAAGGCGCTCCGATATATGTGGCCGTGTCGCCCTGAATGATGCATCACGCGAAGTTATGCCATAAGCACACACTTGAATTATCAGTAAAGGAGCAAAAAAAGGTTTCTTATGAATTTAAGATCCTGTCATAACAAGGTACTGACTTTCAATCCTGGCGGGCCGGGCTCTAATGCATTAGTTGTGTTGAGATGTTTCAGTGGTATGCCGGCGGGTCGTACTTGGAGAATGCTTCAAGTGAGGCACTCTGTTCTTAAAGTGTCGCGTTGAAACTTAGACCCATTAGAGCGTTTCGTTTTGAATTGGCTAATGCCGATGTCAGGTTTCACTTAAACCCTGTTTTCAAATTGATTGGCATTCCTAAGCGATGGCGGAGAGGCTCCAGCCTCTCCTCTTTGACTACGATTTTAACATTAACGGTTAACATTTTAACCGTTTTGGTGTGCTTCTGTCGATTGTGTTAAGACAATAATACTGATTCGGTTATTTTTAAATCGCGTGATTTTAAAATATTCCTACATGCCGTCTTTTCGTACTTCAATAATGTTAGGATAATGTTTAGTAAAGTATTAACGTCGCTATAGATTTATTTGTATGCGTTTAGTCTTTGCTACTTGCCATAAGGAATGAATGTCTCCCTGAATAGAAGAGGTGCTAGGTATCCGTAGTTAATATTTATTAGCATCATTGTGAATGTTTGTTGTAAACGTCGCAAGATACGTGGCCCAACTTTTATTTTTTTATTTCCACTGAAGATGGTGGATTGTTCAGAGAATGGTTCAGAGAACATTTTCACTGGTGCTTCTCAAATTATGTAAACTATTAGTTTTAGTTAATGTATGGTTTAATATTTCTCAAGTTACGCTATTTTGTGCGCAATTTTAATGCCTGAAGCGTTTCTCGGTTGCCAACAGTGGAGTTACAGGAATTTCTCATCTTCTTCGTGTCTGCGTTATTAGCGTCGTGCCCAATTCTATCCTAAATTGATCCTTACGCTAATTTTCAGGCCCCTTTCGTATATTTTCCCTGCTGCAAGGCTTTAGGACGAGACGTGTCAAAGTGTTTGGGTGGTGAAAAGGGATGAAAGTGATAATTTCCCGGGGAAATGTAATCGTGCTGGCCTTTGGTGTGCTTGAACTTGTGCGTGCAGTTTGTTCCATTATTTTGGTGAAATTTTGAAATTTCTCGAAGATGATTTTCCTGCCTCCGCAAGCGTTCCTTTCGAAATAGAGTAAGGGTTAAAGACACCTAAAGGGGGCATTCTCTGAATATTTGGGTGACTTCCTCACTTCTGACTTTTCTCGAATCTCTATAGGGCGCACCTTTGGCATGGTATGAAGGAACGGGTGACAATGACGGTTGACAAAAGTGTGTCGACAGGTATTCCACCCCCCTAGTCCCAGTCCGCAGGGGTGGATTGAAATGGAAAAGAAGGAGAGGTTAACACTCGTTGGTTTAGACGTGATGGATAAAATCCCTCGCATAGAAATCCTCCCTAAAATTAATCCTATTATCGCAAATCCCTGCTTTGTGGTAGCGTTATTATTCATTTTTCGGGCTGTTTTGCTGAAGATACAAGTTTGCCTTTTCACTGTTACCACTCTTGACGAAACTGGAGTCATGCTCATGTCTGGATTATGCCTTAGGCTTTGAATGATGAATGCACTCCTCTCATTATTCATATTCTTTTACTCGCTTATTTCGAATTCTCGCATGTACTTTTATCGCCGCTTTTGCATTGGAAGGGTGAAATAAGTTACACGAGACGAATCCGTGTGGTGGACTCATTTAGGACACACTTCCATGATAATGTCCTTGTTCAAGAGCATGAATACTATCTAATTTGCTTTTCGCTCGAAGAATTTAGATTATTTTATCGTTTTTTCATATCCTTAAACGCATGTTGTTTGCACATAAGGTCTCCGGGAATAGAAAAGAGAAACCTCCCTTTGCAGTAACGTTTGGTTTAATTCACCATGAATACGAATATATGAAATTAATACGAGTAGTTGATTTTAGTTTCTCCACAGCTTCTAGGTCTAGCCATTCTCATAAATCGTATTTATGACATTTTTCCAGAATGATCATGATTATATTATTGATACACTATTTTGCGCATCAAACTCTGGTCAGAATTTTTGCTGAAGACCGGTTTGCCAAAGTCATAAATGAGACATATGCACTTTCATACAAAAGGTGAGAGACTCTTTAAATATAATACCTTGGGATCTCCGGAAAAATCTGATCCACGAAAGATTACCCAGCTTTCAATTGTACAGTGTCCCACTTTCGGTATATCTAGCAATTCACCCGCTGAAATACTAAGTTAACTGCGCGCATAATCTGCAGTTAAAGTGGCTCAAACCTTCGTGGTTCAAAACTTCGTGACCCATAGTTGGCACGCGCTAACATTTGAATTCAGGAGAGTGAAATAGAGTTTTCTAATAACCCTTCGAGAGAACTAGAGAAATACCTAAATTTCCGGATTTAGCATTATGTAATCATTGGATTGGTGTACCCGTGCGTACTACAGCACGGTAGACGCATTTATATTATTATAGGATTTCTTGAAAGAATCTAATAATGAAATAAAGGTGCCGTAGGCATAGTCCATCGGAAGTAGATTTAAGACAAGTGAAAAATCTTTGCGAAAGTTAAACTACCTTATGTGGAGTGTCGCCTTTCAAAAGTGATGATCAAGTTGTCGGAAAAGATATTTCTCATGAAATTAAGGACAATTTATCGAATGAATTGCTCCATTTCAGTCAACTAAGACGGAAAAATTCTACTGACTGGAGGAAACTTTCCACTCTTGTTTCAAGTGCAGTTTAACGTGACTCCTCATGTCTTGTATGAAGTACGTTACGGAGTATGCTTCTAACTCTCTAAGCGACTGGTGGCTGAATCAAGAAAGTTATGATTCATTGCATTCTTGACGGAAATAATGGACATATTATTTGTGCTGAGTTATATAAATTTAATGAATTAGTTATATAAATTCAATGGATTTCTCGAGGGTAAGTGCTTGAAAGGCACTTGGGTGCCATAATAAGTATTTTTCCCATTTATTTTTCCTCTGTCTCGATGGAGAAATGAGGATTTAGATATAATTTAAGGTCATCAAGACTATTGACTAATTTATGAGTGGTCGGAACTTGTATGGCAAGAAAACAGCTGCCAAGATCAGAATAGTGTGCAATCGCCACTTACTCTTATTTTCCAATTAGTGTTCGAGCCTTAATTAGGGACTGCCACTGCTGAGGTTGTGTTGTAAAGACAACCTTTTTGCTATAAAATCGTCATAGTAGCCATAAATGATCGCTTGTTGCAATACCCTTTTTCAGTGTAATACTCTGTTCTCTTGCTCCTTAGTCCAAGGGTCCGGACTATATTTAGTGAGTAGTGAGGCGTATTCATTTTTAATGTTCTTGTTATCCTCTATGGGATTAGTCATAGTCTTCGACGTTGTTTTTAAATTTTCTTATGGTAATGCGTTACTTACTTTTGACTTTTATGTGAGCGAGTCGACTTTTTAATGGAGGAATGTTCTTGTTCATTCAGTAAAGAATGTTTAAAAGTATGCATTTTGAAATCTTGTAAGCGAGGATGGCTCCCCCTACCTATGTTTCTACTTTTACCTTTTTGTGTATTTTATTCATTTTTCCGTGGCCCATTCTCCCTCTACGAAAGCCTCAATCGAGAGCTCTTTAGTTTTCTCTCTAGCATCTTGATTGTATTTTATGGTCTATGGACTTTTTTCTTCGTGAGTGTGTGTTCCTATTACCCTAAAATTGTACTTAAATATTTTTTTTATGAAAACTTGGATTAGAGAGTTGCATTATGACTCTTGCACGCTTGTACAACCCGCTTATATGTTGGCTCATCAATCTGGACGAAATTGGCAACCATTATTTGTTTAAAAACGAGAGAAAAATTGGTGAAAGGAGCGATTGAAAGAAGTGAGAATGAACTACGCGAAACTAGGAATTAAGATGAAAACTAAGCATTTTAGCCATGTGAACTCTGCGTACTTGGCGCAGATGGTATGGTACGTTAGCATTGGCCAAGTTCCATGGCAGAGGTAAGGAACCTGGCAGTGATAGAGAAGTGCTGGCGGTCCCTGCCAGAAAAAGCTCTTATGCGTAAAAGAGTACGCTAACCTACTGAAGTATACTTTACCCTAAGGCAAACACTGAATCCATGCCGAGGGTGGGATTCAAACACGCAGTCTTAGGGTTGCAGGACCCCTCGTGCCCACCCACCTATCTACCGAGGTCCGGTTGGGACATCTCGTCAATTGATTCACTGAGGATGGGGAATCGATCTCTCTGAATTCCAAATTTTCATTCAGGAGACGGCTACGGCAGTTACCGTGTGGGTACGAAAGGGGTGGCCACGCTCGTGAAGAAGCAGTAGTGGATCCGGCGTCTCGGAATGAGCCCCGGGGGGTGTTTTCTCAATTCGGTGGGACGATCAGCCGATGAGGATGGGGAAGGAAAAAAAAGAGTTCCGCTAGTCGGCTTGAGATCGGAATTTCGAGAAAGTCGGCACACATCGTTTCGCACATCCTTCGTCGCGTGCAGACAAGCACATGCCCGGATTGTGTCCCGGGTATCGTCTCGTCGCAGGTGAGAGAGAGAAGAGACTCCTGCCGACGTATGAGGTGGCGAAGAGGAGGGTATCGTCCCTTCGAGGTCAACGGATCTGGCAAGCGAGGGAGGGAGGGATTAATGAGGCAGGGCGAAGAGAGTGATAGAGTTAGGGGTCAAACGTACTCGCTTGACGAACCGCCAAAAAAAACACAACACTTTAGAAATGTTGGACCGGATCTCCTCCCTCTAATTAGCTCCCTACAATGATCAGTCCTGAAAGAAAATATGGGGCAAAATGGGAATGCCGTCTTGAACAGATCATGTGTCGGAAAAACAATCAACCTGCTCCCGCTCCGAAAATATTTCCCCCGTTAGAGAGGCTGGTTTCCCATTGGATCATGCCACAATCACGAGTTCTTACGTTAGATCAATGAGAGCCTCAGACATGGGGCCTGGGTAAGTCTCTTCTCGTTTGATGTTTCACGAGAACCAGAAGAGCTTTTCTCTTTTGTCACGGACACTCCAGCTAACTGTCTGATGTCCTTTTTCTAATCCGACATATTTGTGACCATAGATTTTCTTGGAAAAATGCTAAATTTTTTGCACGGCCATCAGGCTTCAGGCGATTTTTAAATCTCTTTGGAGTGATAATTCACAAGTTAACGTGAATACTCAAATAATTCTGTTGCTGAAGATTAGACCATAGATAGGAGAAAATAGTTATATTTATTTGGTCATGGTTGCAATCTGGTTGAAAAATATTTTGTTTTATTTCCTTTCAGAGAGGAATGAAGATATTTTTTTCTTGATTAAAAACCCGCTTTTCGTGGCAAAAAAATTATGCCAGGTCATGAAATTATAATCTTGAAAACCTCGAGAGTGCAGCTCTTTTCGCCTTCCTGTTAAGTCTTCGATTTTTACCATTAAAACATCACAAATATTCCCTGAAATGCATAATGAAAGTAACAATTGAGTTTAGATGCTATAAAAACAATTAAAGCGACGGTAGGTATATTCTTCAGACATCGAATTTGAGCAGTTGGAGTCGGTAAATATTGAATTCTTCCGCGAGGTGTCCTACTGGAGTTATCCAGCAGCCTAGTGTGTAAAGGAAAGAATTTGCAAGGGAGATTGTCAACCACAAATGTAGTTTGGAAGACTTTTGAAGAGCAATAGGTGTCGCTAATATATAAGTAAGTGACATCTTATGCCCGTCGTGAAAATTTTGGTGCATTCGCATGTCACTAAATTAATTTAATGCACAAAATATAACCTTGGAAAACAATTTAAATCGCAATTGTCCTCAATACATTCCATCATCGACGTACAGATCCCCATCCCTTCCATACCTATCCTTATACCTTTCCTCCCGGTCTGAAGCGCCTATTAGTGCGGAAACAGCGCTCGTTTTCACACAGCGAGCGTTGTTTTCACACAGACTTGAAAACACCCATGAAAAAAAAAAAAAAAAAATTCCATCATCCTTCACCGTGTTTTAACAATGTTAAGTCTCACAGCATCTACATTGTTCCGCTTTGAATTCACCAGTAGAGTAATGCTGACAGTATTTCTTCTCCCCTTAGGCATTGAGTCCTATTCTAAAGTTCGGCCGCCTCCAATCTTTGTATTCACTTCTGTCTGAGATAAAGCTGAATTTGTCTCCGGGTCATTTCTTCTTGATGCCATATCTGCTGGTCGATGGCGCCCAAAAAAAACCCTCCGTCATGGCGGATCGCATAATTGCTTACCTTGCAATGGGGGCCGATTCCTTAATAGCTGATTGGTTTCGGACTAAGGCAAGGCATGACAGATTTTTCATGACTCGGCTCCATTTGATCGAGACATCCTATGCATCTGGTCGTTAAATTTTGAATTTTCCTAATTTTTTGTGAGAAAGTTGACTGAAATTATTAGCAACATATTTCCCTTTTTTTCAGGTTATGCCTAACCTACATCGTATTAGCCATGTCTTACCTTAGGAGTGTGTATTCCTCTTCTTTGGCGTTAATATTTTCGTTTTTGTCTTTGATTTGCAGAAAAGGAGTAGGTAAACCGCGAGCACGCCGCTCTCTAGTACTATACATTGTGACATTTAATTTCTTACTTAAGTTCTGCCTATACTTTTCAAATTTAGCATGACTGCATTAAAAAATTTTGCACACCTTAAAATGTTGTTTGCTTCAGAAAACGAGTATCTCTGATATCGAAGTAGCTTTTCGTTGCGACGCAGTGGTTAGACCCCCCATGGCGAAGAGTATTTTTCTTAAGAATTTTTAATGTTTCCATCTTTTGTGACTTAAGATTTAAACTACGCAGAATACATAATCCTCTTTCCGTTGCACCTGTAAATCTTTGAGCGTGCTTAATCTGCATGAATTGCTCTTGCGTTTCTTCACTTGCGATATTTTTCACTTTGAGTGCGATGATAATTAAAAAACACAATGTTCCTCCGTGTTTTTCCATATCTGTGTTTTCTGTGACGGCACATTTCGTATTGGACATTCAGATATTCTTTTATTTCAGTAACGAAACGCATATTCTAGATTTTTCCCGGACCAGGAAGATTATTTCCCTGGAAATGAAGCCAGGGAGTGCTGCAGGATGTGAATGGTTTAATTTATGATTTTAGATTTCCTTATGAGAACTTAAAGACTCAAGAAGATGTGTTAAGTGCATACCGTAATTTTTCATGCACGTGAAAACACCGTAATACGTCTGAGACTCATTGTTTTATGTTTTAATTGAATGTGATGTAGAAAAGGGATCACATATTTGTGGTATCTTTCGCTATGACTCATGTAACTATTCCTTGGGAACGAGTACAGCGGGATATGAAGCAACTAACTTCTTCTCCATTCACAATTGTATTGAAATGGTTCGGGTCGTACTCATACCAAAAAAGTATTTTATATCTTTGTTCTCGAGAGCTGTGACAATTAAGTTATCCCCTCCTTCCTCAGTTTTATATTTCCTTCATGTAGTTTATAGTCAACTTACAGGATGGTATCATATTAAAAAAATATCGCCTAACAGATGAAGTTCATTCTAGTACTGTGATGGTGGAATTTTAAATAATCATTAAACAGTGTTCTTTTGCATGGAAAAATTGCAATATTTTGGGCTCATGGTTGTCTACTTCCTTGTGTCTTCATTTTCTAGGAAATTTCGGTGCTCAGAAAATCACACTCCTTAGATTTGTTACTGAAAATTTGGGTCAGTATGTGTTTCGGAATCCCCGATCTTTTAAAAATCCTCATATGCTTTGAGTACTAAGTTACCACATTCCCTATGTAATCGTTTTTTTATGTGTGGTGAATGCTACCTTCATTGTGTATAATAATAGATCCAAATTTTCTGTTATGATACAAGAATTTGCCTATGAAAATAAATTTAGCGCAAAAATTACAAGGTTATTGCTTCACTGATAACAATTATTGAGGGAAATTGTAGAAGTGAATAAAATAATTTTGAGTTCAAGCTTCAGATCTGATTTTTTCTTGTTACAATCCTGAAATAAATAATATACTATACGCGCCTCTTTGACTTTGTTGATTACATCTTGCAGAAACAGCCTTACATTCTTAGGTTTAAAAAATTTGAATAGTAGAGGGAAACAATTACGGCGAGATATGGTGGAAGTTTTCATTATGGGTAAATGAAAGTGCTTAGTGAACTCCGCAGTAAGTGGAGTTCACTAAAGTCACACACTTACTGTGGAGTTCACTAAGTTCTTTCATTCATCCATACTTCGGATAATTTTTTTTCTGATACAAACATGCATGAGGAAGTGCTTTCCTATTCTAATAATTGACAACCCTAACTTCAGAATAACGCATGATTAAGGTACATGTTACGCTAAACATACTTTTTTTTCAGCAAACCCCAAGATCTGATTCGCATTCATTTAAACTCCTGTTTTGATATACTTAAACCGTCCAGTAGAGTTGAAAAGGACCGAAAATCCATATTTGTAACATTTAGAATTTAAATTAAAAATTAAATGGATGTTTCAATTTATGTTACTCCTGTATATTATCAGGGTAATAATTGAATTTTTGCGTCAATAATTGAAAATTGCCTTTACAATCTATGAAAATGAAATTTAACAGACTTGTTTTAATTCGCAAGTGCTCAATGCAAAATTATTGAAATCCGTGGCCTAGAAATGGTTTAACCCGTAACAGATGTCAAGGGTTGGGTGATTGTGAACGGCACTTCCGTGTCCTTCTGTCGTGCGAAAGGCCATTAATATAAAAGGTGATGATGAGCTCACATACGAAAGTGCTAGGACGTGTTATATATGTACCCCTTTCCAGCCATATTGCTAATGATGATTACAAGAGGGACTAAGGTCAATTTACACGTCAACGACACGAATAATCTTATGCTGGTTTGCACATGTTAGAAGGTATTGGAAGGGATCAGTGAATGTATTCTTTGCTGGTTTTTTGTTTGCACATTACTGTTTTTTTCTAACTGCGTTTTGTGGATCTTTTTATCACTACGATGGTGGATACTATTTGTCCTTTGCAAGTCAACTGCCGAATATAAAATTTATGCCGTTACTCAATCATCGCGTTTCGCCCCACCTCTCCTCCCAATTCATTCCCCTCCGCTTCCCCATTCCTGAGCCTCACCTTCCTCATTCCTTCCCGAATGAAAGAAAAATAAATTCCTTCCGTGGTAGTGCGTTCTCTCCAACAGATGGCGGGTAGGTCACTGTCTCCCCACAGCTGACCGCCGAGTTTAAAATTCCTCGGAAAAGAGTCGTCCTTGTTCGTACTAGGTCTGGGAGATGGCGTTGAAGTCTCCGTTGCTCATCCGATTCGCGCGGCCTTAGGAGCGTGGAAAAGAGGCCGCCGCCTCCTTCCGGAACGCACTTGGGCGCTGGAGTTTCCTTTGAAAAAAATCTCATGCCTGCTTTCGGTATCCCCTGGTAGTAGGATCCGTGTTTTAGTGGGGAGCGTGCAGATGACGTGTTACGTTGGTATCCGTGAACGTGATTCAATGCCTTGGCGCCGTCATGGCTGACGTGTCTTCCTTCTCCCTGACGAAAGAGATTATTGAACTGATCGCAGTTCATTCATTGCGTGCTTTCTGGGTGTTGACATCTTTCTCTTCATATTATTTTTACAGTAGTTGGGACCGAGATGGTGGAGAATTACTAATGATTTTAATTAGATACTAGTAGACACCTAGGTCAGGTAGAAGTGACTTCGAGGCGTTGAGAAACTATGACTATTTCTCTCCTTAAAATAAGATGCACATTGTGTATGGTGTATAATTGTCTTAAATTAAGATTTATTGAGTGAAATTGTGTGCATTGTACATATACTTCATCGTTATCAGCATCATATGCAACCAAAATCGTTGATTTAAGTCATCGTAAGTTATAGAAAAAGTAAAATCAGCAGTTATAATTTTCATGGAAATATTTCCTCGGATTTAAAATAAAGGCGGCGGGAGATTTTGTGAATTCTGACGAGCCATTGGGCGAATCACTTGACATATTTACGTCGTAATTGGCTTTGGAAAACGAATTCGCTGGGACATTTTCCATTTTACTTTCATGTAAGTAGATGTGACGTTATTACCCAAGGTTGAACCGGTTTTCAACTCTAAATTGTCCATTGGCTGAGATAGCGATCTACCTCATTTTTCTTCTATCTATCCTAACATGACATCCCTTCAATGTTTTTAACATCAGGAGACCAATAGGCTGAGGTACACGTTTCTTATTTCCAAGTATAATTTTGCAACCGGAGTAATATTTTGTATTGGAGCTTCAAAAGGTCATTTGTGTAACCATTCCCCCCTTCTAGCTTCACCCACTTAAATCGATAATCACTAATACAAATGGTATAGTACTGAAACTATGAACATCTTTTTTGCTTCCTTTTTGATAGGAATAATCTTGTCCTCGATCAGATGTCTATTCCATTGCCAGCCAAGTTCATAGCAGTAATCGTTGCATCGATAGAAGAAAGTACAACAAAATGATCCGTTGACGTTTTTATATTGATTTTTGTAACATGGAATGTTATATTTAAAGTTGTATATTTTGCTATAGATCTCTCGCTGATCTCAATTGTGAAGGGAAACGGAAAAATTATTTGTGAAAAGAGAAAGGTTCTTGAATAGAGGAGTTAGCAAGTTATTAAGGAGTAACGGAAGACCAAAGGATAGAGGAAAGTGGAATTCTTTTTTTCAGTGTCGGCCCCTTGGAGCGCTCGGTTGGAAGGGAGAAGGGGGATGGGTGTCTACGAAGGATGTAGGTTATGACTGTTTCTTTTAACTCGAGCTGCGCACCTCTCTTTGTCTCTTTTCATTCTTTCCCTCGGGCTATGCGGAAGTAGTAGAGTATAAAAAATATATATCAGCGGGCGGATGAAGTGGCTGTTTGTCTCGAAAGATGGAAAGAAATAAGAGGGTAGCCAGGTTCATGAAAAAAGATAGCGAGATAAATACCCTCGTCACTAACCAACATTTGATTCATGCCGAGCACGTTTTTCTGTGAGGTTTCATTTCTCCTGTGTCCGTGGATATGTTTTTATTTGCCACATCCCGGTTTTGCGGGCCCGTTCTCTGCGGCCGTTGAAATCTCCGGGCAGGGAGAGTAGAGAGATAGCGCCTCAATTAATCATTTTCAACTTCCGCTCCATATTGAAGGATTGGTGTTGCTTTTCCCTAAATTGTCTTCCATTTGGGTTTGGGAGGGCGCAACCTAATTTTTGTGTGATCCATTGACTGGCCCACTTTGGCCTCTAAACCGCGAACTCTTAATTCTTGCGTGGTGTTTTCTGCGTGTTTATAATCTTTTCCTACTATTCTCACCACGCTTTCGCGAATCCATTTTCTATTCTTTCTCGGTATTCCTATCTATGGCATTCGTGATACTTTCCGATTAGGTGTTGACCATGTGTTTTGGATGAAAGTGCATTTCATCGGCATTATTAAGCACCATTGTCCGTCAAAGCCTATATGACGGAAATAATTCCATTCTCAGAGTAGAAGGGAAAGAAACGTTTGCAAATATTTGGTGAATCACGAAAATGTGTTTCATTTTGAGAAGTTTTTCGAGGATAAAACTTGGCTGATTTTAACTATTTAATCAGAAGCAGCAGCACAGGTGTAAGGAGCCGAAAAGGCGCGGTACTTAAACGTGGAATATAGAATGGGAGCCAAATATCCAAATTGGTTCATTGATTTAGTAGGTTGATGTACTAAGAAGACACAATCGTGTTAGTAGTGCTATGTATGTGCATGTAGTTGGATGTGGCAAAAAGCTGTTTGTTATAAACAGCTAGGAAACCCAAGAAATTATGTTAGAGATGACCTTTCATCATGTTGGCTGATGGCTTTAAAAATTGCCTCTTTAGGATAAATTACCGCTCTGGATCGCGGAGCGCGTTTCCCTTTAAGTGCTGGTAGTAAAATTGTATCTATTGCGCTGTGATTACTTACAGTAAAAGGTAATTAATTGGGTTGCCAAGGGCGAATAATGTTCTACTTTCATTGTTTGGAAAATCAAATTATTAATTTTTATTTTGTTTCCTCGCACAAAAGTTTTCAAATTGTAGTTCTAATATATTCATAAATTCACCTGTGCTATAAAATCCTAAGGTAAATGGATTTCACTCAGAACTCACGGGTTTGAATCTCAATACATGATTTAATTGATGAATTTTCTGCTGCCCTTATTAAACAATAGTAAATATTCTATGTTTCAAGAGACTTTTGAGTTTTTATCCTAAAGCAATAATCTACTATAGGTATAGCTTTTGAATAAAAGAAGGAAACAGAAGTACACAGATTAAAGCATCCATTCGAAATTTAAAATTAAATTACTAGATTCAATTATGTCAACAGACGGTGTGAGGGATATTATAGCATCACGAGAAAATAATATAACCGTATAATTAAGTGCGTTGTTCATGTCACTCATCTCTTTTGAAATTACGAGATGAGGTACATCATGTGTGGTGTATAAAAGGCAAGCGCATTATTTACTTAAGCATTTTTTTACCGATACTTCCGTGGTTGATCTTTGGGCAAATATATTTATATTCCCCTCTCCATTAGTGTTTTCACGTGGCATGTTCATTTTAACGGCTACGTTTCTCCAATCAGACGCCTCTTTGCAGCCACTTCCCTTAAAGCGCTACTTCCCCGCTTGGACTACCTTTAGGGTGGCACTTAACTCTTGACCTGTCAAGTCTGAAATTGGGTCCCAGCCAGGGTCAATGAATATTGGTCCCGCCGCTTTGGGAGTTACAGGCACCCGCAAGCCGTTCCACACTGTCTAAGTCATACCCATGGGTAGGTTTAAGAAAGAATAATAGAGGGCGGAGAAATCATGGTATTAGTTAGATTTTCTTATGATTGGCTTTATTTAATTAGCAATTGAGGTAATTAGAAAGATTTTCCTGGCTCTGTAGTTAGACACCAGCATTCTATCTCTGTGATGCTTTCTTTAGGCTGAAATCGGGTGAATTTTATAGTGTTTTCCCACGTTAGAAGTTAGTTGCAATACATTTTTTCGAAGATTCACCATGAAAGTAATTTTTGAAGTATGATTTCTTTACTTGCTAATTTTGAAATCTTGCGATACAAGCAAAGAAAATCGTGGAAGTGAAAGTTTCTGCTCTGGGTAATTTATTTCTCTCGATAAAATTTTGAACGCTCTAGGGACTCAGGAGTGCGTGAAACTGTAAACATAAGGAAGTCTCGAAGCGGTATCTTCATACCAATGAAGCAAGAAGGAACAAAGTCCTCAAACTGTGGCAGGAAGAGCTTGTTGGCGGTGCCATTAATAATCATGGAGGCGCAGTAAGAGTTTAGGTATTGACAGGGGACAACGATGTGTCAGCCAGTGGGAGGAGTTCCAGTGGTCTCGCTTCCGTGGGAAATCCAATTTTGCGGGGCATTTCGCTTCCCAGAATTCTATCGCAGTCAGGCTTATTGTTACTGAGCGGCGCGCCTCGCCCACGGAATACCAAACCTCTGCCCTACCCCTCATCTCTCTCGCCCATTCCGTGCGTTACCCCATCCCCCCCAAACCTTTCTTCCCCACTGCCCTTCTCCCATTTATCTTCCCCGTTTTCCCCCATGCTGTCGATTTCACTCTCACGTCCAGTCCTTGCTCATTAATAATGATCATGTACGCTTCATTCTCTCTCCTCCTTTTAAACCACGCGGGAATGACCGTGCCCCATTCTTCGATCAGTCGCTGCAAATGTTTTGTAGGTCATGTACACATGGCCATATCCATTTTAGTCGCAATTTCAACTTTTTTTATTTTCTTATTGAAGATTCACATCGGAATTAAATACTTTCGGTAAATTCACGGTTGGTCAACTTATATTCTTTGGTCGTTTACCTCAAGCGGTTTTCTACTGGCATTCCTGTGTGTTTGTCCTTCACCTCTCTATTGTTCAGTAGCTTTTACTTCTTGTAAGGGATGGGTAATCAATCAGCAGGGATCAAAATCTGATCCCTGCTGTTCTCTCTAGGATTAGTGTTTCATCGATTATTCAGGACTTTAAAGTTTTTATCAGCGTTATACTTCTCACTTTTCTTCCATCACGTTTGATGCGGAGCGTTCCATTTATTTTTGTTCAAAAAATATGGAGATGATTCCGTAGAGACCCTTCAAATACAGCTTTGGCTGTTGATCTGGTAGCCACGGTGGGCAACGCAATCACCCGTTAACTCGAAGGCTGTGGGGTTAAAATGTTGTCCCTTCATCCATCCATGTATAGCACTTATATGATGTATTTTGACTGGAGTTACTAGAGCGTGCTTTATTTCCGGCCTGTAATCGTAAGAAATTAAAAACTGTCGAAACTCAATAGCTGTACTAGCCGCAGTAACAATGTACCGTTCCTCCTTCTCTAATCAGAATTTTATTTACCTTTATGTCAGGAGCGTTGGAGTCTTTCCCATGTGATTTAGAAACAGTTCAGGATGCTAATGCTAACAAGGAAACTAAATTCCAATATAGGTAATTTTTTGGCATGAAAGTAGTTACAAAAGTAATAAAAACATAGTTTCCACCATTTTTATGGTTTTCTTCCTCCGAAACCCATGTTTAAAATGACTATTTCGTCTGACGGCATTTTATATTTCGTCATATTTCCTTAACTTTTTGATTTATGTTACGTTTGTTTTATAGGCGAGGGTAGATTATGAATAACAGAAAATGCAAAACCAGCGTTGTATTAGACCGTAATTATCTCGTCATGTCATTTAGAGTAGGTACTTCAGCGTGCAACCATATCGTTTTATGAAAGAATAGATACCTTATCTTTTGAAAGCACATGTGAATTTCATTACCGGACCAGATATTACCGACTCAACGAAAATATTTTGTACATTGTATTTTATACCGTGCGCTATGTCCCGCTTGTACCAGATTTGGCATTCTTTTAATCTCATTGTGAAGGAATTCAAAATGTTTCCGTTTTCGTCGAGTATCCTTAAACGTCAAGTGCGGAGCCCGTCAGACGGTGGCTGCTAAATCAAGACCGAAATAAAATTATCGTAATCGTGAATCTCCCTCCCTCAGGTTGCTGCATCCACTCTTTGTTATTGCATAGCTCTCCTTGCCATGCCTAAAACGGAATTTACGCTGTTATAGAGGTTAGCGGTGTGGAAAAAAGAAATATAATTGACGATTCATTCATTCAGATGGTCTCCTAAACTTTAAGCCACTAGCAATTATTGCTGCATATGATATTTCCGCTCCGCTTATTACGTATAACATTTGGAGAATCATGTTGGAAAACGAAAAATATATTCAAAAATTTGTTCAAAAAAGTTCTTTGGATTTACAGACCAAAAGAAGTATTTAAAATAATAAATTACTCAATGCAATCGTATTGTTAGCTTAATTAGCGCAAAGACAATATGCTAGTGTTTAGTATTCTTAAAGCGGAATGTGTTAAGTTATTATGATTAAGCTTTCAGCATTGCAAAATCCATTAAAAGGGCATTAAATAATGAAACAGTATAGTTTGAAGTAATTTTCTCCAGCTTAATGTAAATTCAAAGTTTATTTTCATTCGCTAAGAATATGAATAAAAAAGTATATTACATAATTTTAGCTTCAGCAATGATTTTACTAGTTTGCCGTACACGATCATCACATTCTAAAAGCACAATACTTCAGCTTCCTTCTTGTTATTTTATCACATCATGTTTTGGCTATACCTAACTCTATGGAATCGAAACATCTATCACTGTGATTAGGATTAAGTTTTCGTGCTTAAACTCGGTATCTGTTTTCACGCGCTACTGTCTAGTTAAATAAATCCAAGTCGATCGAATGGAATGGTGTAAATTGTGTACTTCATGCAGTCAAGCGTGTTATGATCACGAAAAAAAACTGAATTGCGAATACTATGCTACGTTCATTTTTCAAGTGTTGCGTAAGTAGGTGGCATTTTAAATGCGGAAAATTGTCAGATACGAACGAAAGTGGGAAGAAGTGAGGTGTGAGGTGGTTGAGAATGAGGAAAGAGACTGCGGGGCGAAATTCCTGCGGCGTCCCTATCAGACCATATCCAAGAGATCTGGCAACCCAGTAAGTTGCGTGCATTAGTGCCTCGGTTAATTTCAAGCCACCCATCTTCTTCTTCTCCCCGCCATTAAAATCCAATGGCTCGCCTCGGTGAAATTTCTCGCCGAGGATGGATTCCATGTTGCGTGGAGATGCAACATTACTCCCGGAAAATTCAGCATTTCGTATTGGTTAGCCCTCAGCCACTGGCTAAGGGAGGTTACTTCAAAAACATGGCCGGGAGACGTGGGCTGCAGTATTAACGGACCCATTGCTTTACCAGACAGTTTCTCTTGATCACCCAACGTCGATTCGGCACAATCGCCATTTTATAATCTCTTTTCACCCGGCATAATATCGGCCCCCTCAATCTTTACCCTCCGTTTGCCTTTAGTCTGAGGGTTCTTCTCAGTGCTACTCAAATTTTTATTTCGGGGTTGCCTGGCCAGATTTTCGTGAGATTGTGTGTTTTCAGTCGGTATTGGCTCTCACTTCCTGTATTCGTTTTCACGGAAGTACCATTTCCCAAATTTGGCGATGTACGTAATGAGGTCTGTGTATTTTGTTGCCCTCTTCTCATGTCTCGTGAGACGACATCGTAGCATCCTTTTTAACTTTTTTCAATGCCTGATAAAGTTGTGGGCTTTTTTTGCTGAATATAAGTGTAAATAATGAGTATACAAAATAAATTCATGAAATTACCCCGCCGGCATCGACGGTGGTGTGGTCAAGTCCTCGTCAGCCAACCATGCGGGTTGAGGGTTCGAATCCCGGAAGGGTGGATTTTTCGCCACTCAGAGAAACGAAAGGTATATTAGGACGAACCTGGGCTCAGGCTCAGAACTTGAGTGTACTCTTGCTAAAAAATCTAATAAAAAATTACTGGTAGTAATATAGCTCTTCAGATGGAAAATAATTAATTTTACTTTCCCATGCTGATTGAGTGTCTATCAGTGGAGTCTTACCGTTGGTGTCATTGAGGTAGGAATGCGCGGTGATTTCCACAGCCTTTCTCTTTGTCGCAGGGAGTGATGATAATTTATTTACTCGAAGAAAGTGACCGATTTCTAATTACTTTTGCGCCATGTTGGAAAAATGAGCAATGGGATGAGGGAGCGTAGTAAGGATTAAGATAAACGGAGAGTCTGCATTAGCTTACTCAAAAACACCAAGGGTCCACGGTTTGCCGTATCAACCGTCGGACGGAAGACTGCATTTCGAATGTTCTCTGCGTATGAACCAAGATAGGGCCGGTGTACCAATGAAAATTCCCTGTCTCTACCGGGATTCGAACCCGGGCCATCGGGTTGGGAGGCCTGTACTCTAGTCTCCAAACCTACCTAATCCGCTTGACGACCATGTTAAAAACAGTAATGACAAGAATGCGGTACGGAAAAATGAGTGAGGAACGTCGCTATTCGCCATGCAAAGCTGAGAATTATTTGCTGGAAAAGAAGAATCAGTTGTACCCTGCTGCTGCGAGGGTAGAATCCTTTTTTTTCCTCCGAGCTTAACTTAAAAGCCGAGTGACACTCCTCTTTACTTTGGCTTTATCGTCATTTTCAAAAATATGACCTTGTTTACGCAGCATGAGATCCAAATTTCGCTCGATATTTCTTACCCAGAGCCCTAATTAAAATCCAGAATGTGAACTCGCGTCGGCCGTACTACGACTGGCATAAACGCGCCTCAGGGAAATATTGTTGCGGTATGTTTCTGTCGAGGCCCGGGTCGCCAAACCGTGAGATGTTGGTCAATAAATTGGACTAGTTTCCCTCATTTCTAACGGAATTCGTTCTCCGCGTCAGTGCCTTCATTAATATGCTCTCACTTCACCGCCACCCTCCCGTTGGGACGCCAATTTGCCTATCGAAATCCCACCCCGTGGCCACACTCTCTTCCTTCCTCAAATTCCGTTACCCCCTAGACCATCCTTCCACACTCGAGACTCTCCATTTCTCTCCCCCTTCCCGTCTACCCGACGGAGGGAGAGGAAGGTAGAGAGGAGAGAGAGAGAGAAAGAGAGACCCTTTACGGTCGAAGCCCCTTCCATGAACCGGAGAGTTCTCTCGGGGAAGCTCCGGACCCACGGGCGGAAACGAACGAGGGTGTGCAGGGCGCAGACCCGGTGGATTGGCCTTTCCTCCTTCCTCCACCTTTCTTTTCCCCCGACGAGGAGAGAGAGGGAGATAATATCGCGAGCAAGCTCTTCTACTCACTCGGCCACGCTTCTTTACCCTTCCGCGCCGACCGGATATATCACTGAAGCAGGGCGCCTGGTGGAATGAGGAAGCGGGCGCACATATGAGGGTGGGGAAGGGGATGAGTTGAGAGTTATCCACCCCGATGGAGAGTGAGAAGGAGAGAGAGAGAGCGAGGGGGGAAGGGTGAGTAGTAGGTGTGGGAGGTTTTGGTGATAAGGGCGGGAGGAAATCGCGGGGTAGACACGCGGAGTCGTGTGTCTGGAACTGTTAGATCGCGGGTGGGGAGGAAGGGACGTCGGGAGGTGGGTTCCCTCTCCATGAGCTTTCATGCCTCGAATTCTCCGCTTCGGGAGCCGTGCATCCCACTCCACTGCCCCCTTCCCGAGTGCAGGTCGTCCCCTTCCAACGGCGGATCTCTTCCACGCATGAGCCGCGACATCCCCCGCCCGCCCCTCGTCGAGGAGGGCGCCCACGGCATCCTGACCATCCAGCGGACGAGGTGGCAGACGGAACCGAATCGTCGCCGGGGGCGGTTTGCGCTTTCGTGGGGGAAAAATATCGAAAAATAAAAAATGGGGAAATAAACAGTGTCGGGTGCGTTTGCGCGTGCGTGGATGTGAGTGTTCGTCCAAAACGGGAATCAAAAAGTGCAAATGGTGTTTTTAGTGTGCCGCTGGAACGGATAATACTACTCCCTTCTGGAATTTGGATGCTATCAGCTGTTTTTTTTCACCGAAAAGTTTTGGAGCAATTCATCATTATTGGATTTACGACTCAAAATTTTTTAATGCTCTGCCAGGAAGTGTGACTAGTGGGATTATGACACTTGGTCTTCGAATAATATCAGCTTGATTGTTTTTTAACAGCTAATTTAATCCCTTTCATCCTTACTCAACATCTTGCATGCAGAGTGATAGACTGAAAATTCATCGAAACTGGATTAACCGCTAAGGATCTCGTCTCGTGCAATCAAATAATGTTTAAATCCACATTAGTTATATGGCATTTCATATGGCATACTTATGATTACATAGCATACTTATTAAGATAAATCGTATTTTGACTGATGCGTTTCTTATGATACTGTGTTATCTGAAGAGGTCGGTGTTCATTAAATTAAGAATCATGGACAATTATATGCTGAGGAAAATAAGGAACAATGAGTCATAGTAATACTAGTGGAGGAGGAGAGAATTTTTAATCTAGTTTCTATTTATAAAAAGGCGATTAAGGGCCTGTAAGACAACGTATGTAATAACCACAACTTTTTGTTTCAAAGCATTACATTTTTCCGGAAAATCAGAGTTAATCTCTTATGATATTTACAATAATGATTGCTGGACCATTGGGTTAGCGCTAACTTTCCACTTTATGCGACGAAACACTATAAAATAACTAAGTTTGTATTTTAGTAGTGAACATCTTTAAGAGTTGAAACAGCTATTTCCTTTTGTTGAAAGAAAAAGAAATCCCTTCTCGCTCTGATTTCCCCACAGCTGCGAAACAGTTCTCCATGTAGAGCAAACACCGAGCCACGTCGTGTTCCAGGTGAACCTTTGATTAAATGATAATTAAATTTCAAGATTTCGCCATTATTTTTTTAGTAGCATTGTGAATGTAATGGCGAATGCCGCTTCGCGTGATTGTTAAAAACTAACCATACAGTTTACGTATTTGTTCAAACAACTCTTTTCATTTGTTCTGTAGTGCATTTCCGCTGTTTTACACTAAATGATAATTAAACTTCGTTCCTAACGGCTTTTAAAACTCTCTCAGAAAATGAACTGTGAAATTTAAAAGTTTAAAAAATTAGTTTTCAGTTTCTGTGCCACTCTTGAGGGAAATTCGATAAATTTTGTGTTACTTTTTTTAAAATCCCGCTATTTACAAAGGTCACTGAGGAACCCTCGAATAAAACCGTGCTCTCCTTAGGAAGAAGGTCATCCAAACACTCTTTTTGGCAGCGTATACCTAAGGTATGAGCCCTCGATGTGAAGTGATCACCTGAATAACAATGAAGTGTCCCTTGTGTCGCGTACGATTTATCGCAGGAATCCATTCCGTATTGAACTGAACACCTCGACACGAATACACTCTCTGCCAAGATTGAGGGAAGATGTCAACTTGACCAGGTCTTCCGCCCAGGCATTGCAGGAAATTCAGATCGGAGCTCCGTTTGGCAGTACTCTTGTTCCATATTTCGGTTCTGCTCTTGTTGAGCGTTGCATTCGGCTTCACCCCACGTCGTGCCTTAGGTCTCCATACCACATTCTTCCTCTCGTCGCCTTCCCGGCCTCCCCTCGGTGTCCTCCGCACTGGCTGGTGCACAGTCACAGTTGCATGAGGTTTCCTTCACATTTGACGAAGTATGGTAATGGCATGTGAAAGTTTTGAGGCTAAGGAGGGAAGGACCCTAATCGCTCCAGTCGGCTGTTCCTTCACCTTGGAGTAGTTTGTTTTCGGAGGGTTGGGCTCTTGAAACCTTTCTTCGGGCGATACTCCGAAAATGCACAAGAGATACGAGTGGAGTCTCGCGGACGCTCGCGCCCGCGTCGAAGTCACCGGTTTCGGTTTGCGCTTCCGTCGGCGATGGTTGGAACTGGAGGAGAGTGTCGGCAATGTCAGCGGCGTCGGACAGCGTGGGGTCGGTGAGAAACCTGGCCGGTCGATCAGCCCCTGGAGGGCCGCTGGGCTCCTCGTGGGCCAGCGCCTCCGGTCCCGGAAGGAGAAGGCGGGTGCTGAGGAAGTCGGATGGACTCCGGCCGAACCCAAGCGTCGCGGCGCCCGCAGGACCTACTCCCTGGACTGCGAGCCTGAGTCCGAAAGGAGGAGGAGGAGCAAGCGCTCTGCAGCGAAGGAGTCCTCGGTCCCCCCACGCGCTCAGAGCTTCGAGTCGAGGGTCAGCAGGGACCCGGAGGACAGACCGACGAGGACGGCGCCGGTTACCCGATCGATCCAGCGTCCCCGGTCCGTCGAGACACTGTGGTTCGTCCGGGGAGCCCACGATGAGAGTGAATTTTCCTACCCTCCCGTGGACCCTGCCCGCGTGAGGACCTCCGGACGCGCCACCCCGCACGCAACGTCCACTCCTCTTGTATCCCACAAGCGACAGACGCCCACGGAGGTGGAGGAAGGCGCGCCCGAGAAGCCGGTGCCGAAGATCGCGACCCCCCACTGCGTGAGGAAAGCGAGGCTGAGGAATAGGCACTCGATATCGTCCGTCCACGCCCTGGAGGCCAAATCCAAGGGCGAGCGCAGCGATGAGGAGACGCGGCCGCCGCACCGCGCGACGCGGCGATCCTACTCGCAGCCGCCTTCTCTGGAGAGGGTTATTTCGGTTGTCCCCCCGAAGGACGATATATTCGTGCCGGTCGCAGGTGCAAGGGGTTTGGAATGGGAGCAGCAGCCGCGTCCGAAGCAGGAATTGGAGCAACAGGGTCGACAACAGGAGCCACACAGGGGGTCTCGCCGGAGGCGTAGCAGGAGGAAGGTTCAGAAGCCTCAAGAATCTCTAGCAATGCCTCCAAGAGCCAGCAGTTCGTTTCGTGCGAACGTGGTACGATCTCTTTTCCCTGGAATAGTTTTTTTTCGGGCTTAGAAAGTCACCAACGATTAAATTCATGTTCAAACTTTCGCTTGACTTCGTCATTGGTTAAAATGTTCATAAGTCTCATTACTGAGTGTGGTATCGGCGGGTACACTTACTTTTAGGCGTGGTTAACTCTCAGGCGTTTATTTTGCGTTACATATTTGGTAACTATCTTCATACCAGGGAAAACCTCCGGATACTTGATTCTTTTCTTTAAATAAACATCATGCTATTTTTTCTGGTGTGAAGTGCGATTATGAGTATTTGACAGAAAGTTTTTTATTGACCAAATCTAATAATATTTGTGTAAAAAATAGTGCAATGGCGTGTTTTAGTAGTGCAATTCCAGGAAAATTTTAGAAAGTTAACTTCTATTAATTTATGATCTCCATAGCATTTGTTGTTATTATTTGAGGGGATTGAAATCACAGGGTATTACTCGGAGTATTTGACATTTTATTTTATTTTTCAGGGTGACCTGGTATGGTTCGACCCCGGGGTCGGGTACGTCCTTCCCGGGGAAGTCCTGGAGTACCATCGTGCTGGTCAAGTAGTCACCGTGCAGGCTGTCATTGGTGGAAAGGTAAGCACTCTTCTCAAAATTACATTGCAATTGAGTTACTTGATAGAAAATCCATTAATGTTTAGTGTTTATTCAACTACTCATTCGTAGTAAATACGGGACTTACCAAATTTCAAACTTCGTGTTAGTTTGGAAATAATTTCACTTTGTAGAATTGGACCCAAATTTTTTTGTCTTCCAATCAAGTGTTTCGACTATTACATAGTCATTATCAAGGTGTAAGCTCTGGAGGCCCAACCTTGATAATGACTCTGTAATAGTGGAAACCCTGGGTTGGAATGCATAAAACTTTCTGTGAAATTCTATAAAGTGAAATTATTTCCAAACTATCGCAATGTGGTTCCAAAATTATGCCTCAAAATTTGACATTCGTCGTGTTGCACTGAGAATGTTTATGTGATTCCATTGCGTAGTACTTATGCTAACTACGAATTGGTATATTATCACTCGTTAAATCAATATTTTAGACGGATATTTTTTGCGCTCCACAGTGGAATTTTATTCCTTTTTGATTATACCTTAACTTTTTGGCTACAGTTTTTAAAATGATAATATTAAACAACCGTGCTTAAAACATCAACTCTTGCAGGCTCTACTTTGTGGAATGACGGCATGATGGGAGAAATAATTCACTTTGTACTTATTCCACGAATTTATTTGAACCCAAACGGTTTCGACGCTAGCACGTCATCAACAGGGGTACAATCTCCTCCTTGATTTTGCCCCTGATGATGACGTGCTAACATCGAAACCGGTTGGGTTAATATAAATTCGTGGAATGAGTACAAAGTGTATTATTTCTCCCATCAAGCCGTGCTATACTTCGTCGCGAGAAAAATTACTTTAAACGGATTGTACGAGAAAATTAATTGGGCCGTAAAAAGATTTTTCAGCCCTAACAACTTTGAAACATTTTACATTGTGTAAGGCTATTGAAGTTATACCTCATTCCCTATAGCGGGGATCATCATCGTCTTATATGTTAAAGACATTTTTAACATGGTGCTTTTAATTATAATCCCTTCTGATCTTAATGGAAATTGAGTACAGCAATCCAGATTTTGAGGTATGAAGCGACTTTGTGCGGATCATATCTCGCGTACCTCTTCTTTTTAACGTCTCCTAGGTCATGCTGGCGCATCGGGAATCATTTGGTGGTGTCGAACCTCCTCAACCTCATTGCCCGAAGCTGCATGTAGGTACTCTCTTGGGTTGGCGACCTTTTTATCTTTTGAAGGGCGTTCCTCCTAAGCATTGGGGCCACAAGGTGTGTGAGTGAGGCCTGCAATCCCACCGATGGCAACGCTCCTCAACGTCTATTCTTCTTCAGCCGGTATGACACACTTTTCGTGAAGGAACTCGCGTCCTCCCCTCCCCATAGTCGGTTCTGCGCCAGTATTGTGCAATGTAATATCCGGTACAATCAACGTTCTGAGATGAACGATAAAGTGACATCCCTTCGCGACGTGATTAAAAAGAGTAGAGCGTGTGTTGAATGTCACTACATTTAGTATCTGTGCCTCGTTTGTTTTTTGACTATTCAAGTCTTTTCTCTTACCGACATGTATTTTTTTTGGAAAAGAGCTACCAATATAAAGTGGAGCGCATTAAAAAATCATGGAAATAAAATTCATTATTTCCGATTGTTTTAAATGTTCATGTATGAGGCGTGACGCATTTATTATTTTAGCCAGGAAGTATGAATAATATTGGTAGTGTTTTTTCCTTTGGCCCCGACAATCTTCAGTAAAAAGTAATCAGATTGTTTCTTATGCTTACGTCGTTCTAAAAATATAACGATATTTATAATTACAATAACTGGTGGTCCTGAGCAGAGGCGCACCCAGAAATTTTTTATGGGGGGGGGGGGGGGGACGCCATCTGCCTGATATTTTGCAAAGTGTAACCAAAATGCTATTTTAATCAGTATATTTTGAATTTTATAGTAGGCCATATTAGTTATTACATGTATGCATCCTATAAGTAGCCATATTAGATGCACGGACAGAAATAGTCATAAACTTTTAGTCCTATGCTAAGTTAGTTATGTGTCGCAGCAAAGATAAGAGCCTTTCTTTTATCTTAGGTCTAGTCATACTCTAGTAAAATGATGCAATGAGTTTGTCCTATTTTTACAGTTGCTGATATCATGTGACTGTGACTTGTCAATTAAAGATTAATTTGAGTTTTGTGGAGAGATAAGGGGGGGCAGGGCCCCTTTGCCCTCCCCCCCTCTACTATCCCTCCCCGTGGGTGCACCACCGGTCCTGAGTCCCAATTTATTATTGTAAGTCAACTGTTATGTGCAAAATCAAAAAGAGCAATGAATGACGTGAAGTATTGTTACGATTTTTTGTCAGTTGTATGCTGTATTTAATTATTTCCCGAATTATGAAAAATTTCATCCGTTTCCGTGGCAAGCTTTTGCTTTATATTTGTCCATACCACGTGCCTAATTTCACGCTTCAATTACAGTTATTCATCTAAGTTAGGGCCTATTTCTTTGAAAAGTTTGGATAAGGCTTGTGAGCCTACAGTCGAATCCTCAAAGCCGAGTTTTGGACCATGCTGTTAGAATGGAATCTCATGTGTCGTGCGTGCGTGCGCGTAGCGATGACCGAACGCAACGGTGTCAGCTGTCATAGCAGTTCATAAAAAGAAGTTCCGCTGCTTCAGTTCCCTTGGTTAAGGGTTACTTAGCATGAGAGCGTGAACTAGGGCTTCATTGTTGGTTGGGCTGCTTAAATTGCTGGTCACATATGCTCACGGAGCATATGTGACCAGTAAGCGACCAGCAGTTGACCGTGTCGTCTGACTGGTCGCGTGGCCCTTGCACATTTTAGATGCATGGTCTAAATCTACTCCAAATCGGGTCGTGTGATTTAGCATCGACTCCACTGGTGTGCTGGCATTGTCATGGCAGCTGTGGTTGTTAGAGTACCTGCCGTCCTTCCACCCCATTGGCCCAAGTTTAAATCCCGACAGTAGTAGACATCTTTCACTGGTTAACCGGCCGCGTAAGAGTGCTGTTTAAAGAGCAACTAGAGTTTCGTACTTCATCCGTCGGATGGGACGTGAAGCCGAGGTCCCCTTGACGCCTTACGTGTAGACTAAAGCCGAGTTTCTATCCAGCCAATGACCTTTACCCACTATTCCCATCCTTGTACCTTTGGAGCTCCTTTAAGTGTGGGGACGAACTTCAAACCACAGATGATTATGTCACTTCCATTGCATTACAATATGTCCTGCGTATTCCTTGACTATACTTTATATAGCATAAATTCAAGGACTCAGTTCAGTTCAGTTAAAAAAGAGTATTTCTTTTATCTTGCAATTATCATCGGTTTACTGGTCCCATAAGCTAGCGGCAGCATTCTTAATTCATATGCGGAGCAAATCATTGTATTTGTCGAAAGAAGGAAACTGTATAGAGAGCACAATATTCTCCACAACACATCATCTCAAAGATTTGGATGTCGTGTGAGCATAGAGCTCACTTTGAACGAACCAAGCCATTAGGTCAGAGGTCAATGTAATGAGTCATTTCTTTCCGTTGCAGTAAGGCATTAATCTTGTACGTTTATAATAGTAACCACAAGGTTTAGGTGAATGATGACCAGAAAGTAGCCGAGTGGCTAATGAAAAGCTCCAGAAAGAGTAGGGGGACAAACAAATCTTATGAAATTTCATGAAAGAAGTAGGTACAGCCCTATCAGACAAATATGGGGACATGATGGTCTTATGAAGACAGACTTCGAGTAGATCTGGCAGAAAGGTCAAGAGAGGGTAGGTGCGAAAAAATGCCAATCAAAAGAATGATGATGATTGAAGAGTCGAGTGGAGAGTTGCCTCAATTCTACCGTAGGATTGCTGATGGCGATGACAGGTTTAGTTGGACGAGTGTAGAGATTTTTCAGAGATCTGGACTACGTGGACCCGTCGTAGAGTCGCTCAGGATTCAGTAGATAGGTCGATTTGCTAAACCCTTGTTTCTTAGACGAGGAAGTGAGGTGAGGGAAGGATAATATTGCTTCACCGTGAGATATTTTTGTCATCTCGGTCAATAGATCTGAACCGCCACTCAGCTGCTTCCTCCCTCGATTCCAGTCCCGGCTCATCCATCCGGTTGTTTCCCTTCCCTCTCCTTGTTTTTGTGTCCCCCCTGCCTCCCCTTCCAGCTCTCCCCCTCCATAGGCTGTTCCCCCACTTCACTCCGTCACCGCATCCAGTTCAAGGATGCCCTGCTGTTCGTCCGATGATAATTAGCGGCGTGTGGCAACGATTAAACTGGTTACAAGAGCCCGGAAATCGATCAGCGATTCCGCGCGGAGTGTCAAAAACCATTTGGTATATGTGTTCGATCGTCACCGGTGTGGTTCAACACTCGACGGGTAGGTGGGGTCAAGACATGCATATGTAAATCTAATGATGGTCTTCCCTTCTCGTGCACTGTTGGGTTATAAGTCCATTTGTAGCTTCGTTGCTGTCATCGCGTTCAGAGGGAATGTAAAAACGATTTATTTGCCTCGTTGTGATACCCTTTATGGATTAGTTTTTAATTTGCTGCCAAATTTTCGCTCCTCTTTGAATCATTTCTTAATTCTTGGCGATAATATTACCTGATTTTAATCTACTACCTTGGTGATGCGTATTGTGTTAATTTTTGTATGGGCTAGACCAGTTTTAATTGGGTGTTTGTTTTTGCTGATCAATTGTTTGTTGCTTCCTTATGGTGTGAAGTGTAGCTGCTAATGATTCGTTCATTGTAGGAATATTGAAAGAGTCGATATTCTGCACTCGTTCATTTTACTCCGAGTTTAGTCGTTACCCTTCCTTTGGCTTTTATTCTTATACAGACACATCTTGATGATTCCATTGGAATGTGTGTGGGACATGGGTGGGGTCGTATGGGACATTGGGTGACTTCGATCAACCTTAGATTCATTATTAGAGATTTCCGATGGTTATGAAATTTATTTGGTTTATTCACATACCTGAAAATGTTATGGGTTATCCTTGAAGTTTTCAGCCTTATATCCGTGATATGAGGCCATTTTTGTCGATTTTATATCACGTAGCCGCGGCCGGTGTTTATCTGCTCAGCTGAAGACTGTATATCTAGATCACACTCAAGAATTTCGAGTCTTTGTTATGAATAAAAAGCATGCTCAATCTTGCTTCAAAGTTTTTAATGAAAAAAGAGAAATAATTGCACGAAATGTATAACATGTAAACCCACTGCCTTTTAAAACCGTTTTAACAGGTTATCGGTTTAATGTGTTCTATATTAATTATTAGTTCATTGTGACGATTCGAGTTTGTCCAAAACAGGTTGCTCTGGTCACGTGTATCTTTGACAAAAAAGTCAAAACATTTGCCTCTTAAGCGTAAGATCTCACGTCGCCTGTTTTGCGCTAAACTAGTTCCTTCAATATCATCATAATTCCAGCTATCGTCCGCCTCTAGCTTTGGTATAATTAAAAACTAATCACGTATCCAATAATCCTCCTTTATTTTTTTCTTGGTGTTTATTTGAACTAGATTTCTTAATGGGGATGGTAGTTTCGAAGTGGCAGAAAACAAGATTTTAAGTGGTGTATCTTATTTATTTTTATTTTATTGTTTTATAGACGCATATAAAGTTAATTGTGGCACAAGAAGAGGAAGTAAAAGAAATGTCAATGTTAGGATGGAAGTTTATGTAGTGAGAAATGCCGTTAGGATGTGATTTATTTCTTGAGATTTATTTCTATGTTTCACAAGGTTTAAATTTCACCCGGGAAAGAAGCATGATTCGTAGTCAAATTTTTAACGTTTTCATCAGCATAGAACGGTTGTTATCATGGTAATGCCTTTGTTATGTATTCCTATAATCCTGGAATGAGTGTGGCGTAAAAATGATATGACAATTAATGCGATAAATATGTTATATTTCGGTCTTCAAACCATGTTACCTCTATGGAATGCATGCAATTAATAGGAGTAATCTACTTCTAGTAGTAGGAGGAGTTACCTAAATGCTTCTCCTTTCACTGCAATTTGTATTTGGAATTAGATCATGTCCCATTATTCCTCTTACTGTGCGTTTTTTGTTTTGCAGCTTATAATCATTGCAGGTTTTTTGGCAAAGTTGCTATGTTATAAGAAGGCCTGGAAGAAAATAGTGTTTACTTAGAAAATCATGAAGGGAGCTGTACTAGTTATGCTTCCTGAATGATTAGTTTCAGAAGCTCTTAGGAGCACGGTTGATAATTGTTGCTAATGTACCTGCATAGTGAAATCTATTCTCTAAAAACCCTCTCCTTACTCATTAAACTGTAAATCTCGGCGTTCTGTAATTTTATAACATGAAAATGGTCAAAATTATGAAGCCTGAGTTACAGCTCCTAAACACAACGTTAATGAATCAGATCAGAGTAGTACTTTTTATAAAGGATCTCAAGTTTGTCTGCTAATTGTGTTTTCTCTGTTATCTTCATTTTCTCAGGATAACAGTAAAAACGGCATCTTTTCGGTAGCAAGTTTTTTTGCGGCAAATTTATTTCCCTCGTTAAGTGCCACAAGAGCAGTTTGTCCGCTTTGGAGCCATGTTTAGCCATCCGTTTTCATATCTTTATCGCTCTCATATCGCATAAGTGCGACGAGAATTTCATATTTTGATAAGAGTGAATTGTGATAGGTAGTATTTTCATTTACCATGAAGCAGATGGGCAAAGGTAGCCTAAGAAAAAGCTTCAGTGTCTCTCACGAAAATATATGTTAAATCATAGAGGTGTTCCCAATAAGCAGTTTTTTCTTCAAAAACCTCATTTTTCTCCCGTCATCGGTGTTCAAGAGAAGGAAGAAGAATAGAAACCGGACAAGCGCGCCTCCTAAACTGTTGGAAGTCACAAATACTGCATTTTGCCGGGTCCGGATCCGGCCAGGTCAGCGTCCGCCCTTCCGGATGCCGTTTTTGGTCGGCTATCTCCCACCATGAACTGAATCCATTATATGCGACGTGACTCGAGGATGGGCGGACTGCGTTGTACGCATTCACCCTATCCTTTGTCTCTCTCTCTCTCTCTTTCCCCCCACTCCCCCCAGAAGGGGAAGATATGGGATCCGTGCGTGTCGTGATGCGCGCTTGTCCCAGGCGTCGCCGCCAGAGCGATGAATTTCTCAAAAGAGGACGGCGCGCGGTGTGACGACCGTCTTTGCCGACCCTTGCGGAAGAAGCGAGGGAGGCGGCGAGCAGTAGAGACGGAGGAGAATAACTATTGTGCACGAATAGGTGGGATGAGGAATCGGGAAGAAACCGAGAATAGAGGAAATGAGGTGTAAGGAATGAGACGGTTGAAGATCTGGGACGGGAGGAATTGCACGTTTTCGGTCCGGTCCATTTTTGTTACTCCTTTTCTGGAAGGAAGTGAATGTGGGGAGAGGGGAGAGAGAGGGAGGAACGGTGGAAAATTGGCGTCCTCGAGAGGGATGAGACGATGATGAGATCACGAAGCGCACCGGGAGAGCCATGCGTTGGACCCGGGAGGGCTCTCGAGGGAACCTGCGCCTCATGTGGGAGGGAAAAGCGTTGAGGAGGGAAAGACGTGCATGTTGGAAGTGAAAGGGAGGGAGAAGTGGTGGCGTAAGTTATTCAGCCCGCGGACTTGGAGACCGCTTCTCAAAGGTTTGCAATCCCTCAGAAATTTTCCCCTCAAGTCAGTTTAAAATCCTCAAAAACAAATTTTCCTTATATTCATGTGAAACTTTCGAATTTGTTCAGTTTAGACTGTAAACAAGTGGTATTTGCAATTCAGTTAATAACATTAGCATATTCTGCAAGTTGAAATCAGGAATACTTTAAATGAATCGGTAGAAAATCGCTAACGCTCTTCCTCCTAAAATTGAAGAAAAACTTACTCCTGAATTAAAATGTATAAAAATAAAGTTAAATTAGGTATTATATTGCTTTGAAGTAGTTTGTATTTTATTGTTTCTCGGTTCCGCATCATCTCATCACGCCGTTTACTTCGTCGGACATTGTACTTCAACTTAGCATTTTTTTCCGATATTAACCGGTAAACCCATTCTCTTAACGGAAGGAAAATAACATATGTGGAATCTTCTTTTCAGTGATGGTTGTGTCATAAATTTCTTGAGTAAGAACCAAACTCATGGTCCTCGAATTATTTCTGTGACGTGTCGTAGTGGTTTATTATTACGCATATGTGAGACCATAGAACGAGTTCTAAGCATACTCTTCTGGAAAAGGGTAAAAATATACGGTTTTAAGTGCTTCGAATAGTTGTTTTTGCCCAGGGAGGCTAATAATTTCCCCGAACGCGTATCCTTCCAAAGAAATGATCTCTAATAGAATTATTCCCGTAGCGTTTTTATTCAATTTAAAATTTCTTTATTGCCCTTCATCGTAAAATGCGTTCCCTCTGCTTTTATGACCGCGTGAAACTGACGACAAAAAATAGTTACGCAAGTTTTTAAAAAACAGATGTGCTCCAGAAGAAAAGGAAGTCTCCAGATAAATTACAACGGCGATAAGTACTTGAAGAAGGTCATAAAAGTTTTCAAACAACGGATGAATATTTGAGGACGATATTAAGTCACTGTTGTAAGATAGACGTTAAGTGTGCGAATTAAAATTGTAACGGCCCTTTTCCGGAGCGCAGCCCAGAAATCCTCTTCCTTGTCCATCCCTAAACACATGTGGCGGTAGCAAATCTTCTGATTTGTTGGTGCAGAGAAAGTCGTCTCAGTGAATAACATATTGATGACTATACTTTCCGAGGACGGAATCAAAAGAGTAGAAGGCGAAATTGAAGTCCCGCTCGCACCTTGGCGTGACCAAGTATGTTCTGCAGGATCTGCTTGAATGGATGTTACGTTGCGAACTCGACAAGCTTATTTTTTTTGCTTGTTTTGCTATCCGAATCCAGGAAGCTAACCTCACAACTCCGTGAGCGCAGTGATGAAAAACAAAGGAGGTAGTCAGTTTCCCATCTCATGGACTCCCAATTACAAAAGCCCATCCTCCGTACGACGAACGCTTTTTTTCTTTTCACTATAGTTATGCTATCAATCCTATAAAACGTAAGACGAATCGGAAAAGGGCGCCTTAGGACATGGCTGTATTTATTAAATGCCGCTATGAAGGTATAACGTGAATGTTCTTTCGTTAGTTTTTAGTGGGTTTCATTCGTGTGAATTCCTTCAAATAGTCTGTTTCGATATCAATTTGCTGCTCGTTGAAGATGCGTAAAAATGAGACGATGCGGAATTACTCCGGAAGTCCTCCTCGGCTACATTTATGGCTATTTTATTATTATCATTCTTAAGCCATGAAGAGTGTTATTGCATTTAACTGTAATACCCCACTGGACAAACCTTATCTACCGTCCTGTCTGTTGCGTACCTTCCAACGAACGGAATGTATTTTGCTTTCTTTTAACTATTGCTCGGTGGAATCAAATGTATTTGTCAGCCTACTCATAATTCGAAATTTCCTCCCAAAATATATTCCAAAACGTGTAATTTAAGCCATTCTACCTTAGAGAGGTATTCGAGTCTGACGTACATTTCAGATTTTACTAATTTTTCCGCTGTTCTTTCATCATTTCAAATTATTTCATATGTTTCATCATTTCAGTAGATTTTGTTGATAGGTGGCACAAAATATGGCGGATGTCACGATAAAATAAGCCATTTATGACGTTGAACGGGTATTATATTCTCACGGACTCATCTTCTTTTTTGTGTTGATTTTGTGTGTCGTTTTTTGGTTTAACATTTGACTGCACTATGTTGCACTCGATTATCTCAAATACGATCGAATTTATATTTCTCTTGTCAGGAGAATGAATGTGAGCTGCACCTCGCCGCCAAGGTCGAGGTCGGCGATCAGCTGCGAGCCTCTCTCGCCGTTGATAGATTGTCATTTTTCCTCACGCCGCAAATCGCTCGTGACGCTCGCCTCCACGTCTCCCTGCCCCATTCCCGCTAAACCCCACTCACTCACGCACTCAACCGTCCAGCGTGACCCACGTACACTGGTTGCCAAGGCAACGCCTTCCATCCACCCCGAGCGGGACGGTGTTAGAACAAAAAACCCTCGCGATCCGCGAGAGAAGGAGAGGAAAGGATGAGGGACTAGTTTCGATCATCCGGCAATCAGTGAGGAATTCAATGTTGGTCGAAGGGAAAGAAGCGACAAAAAAAACTCGCGGCTTGAAAAACTTTTCTTTATCGATACCCTTCCTTCTGCGAGAGTTTTCACCTGAGCGAGTACTCATGCGAATGTGAACCGGCCTCCGGTTGCACGTTAGTCACCTCGTCAATTTCATCCCATGGCACGGAGCTCAAATTAGTACCGTTTCTACTATCCCTCTGACGTAAAAGTTGCGTGTTCTTACCTTTTTCCCTCGTGAAAGGAGTTGGCAGAAGATGCTTTCTTCGTTCAGTAGTTGAGTTCGTAAGCCTGCTTCAGTTCATTACGTTCGTTTACTGTCGTATTTGAATGCGTTGTGAAACTCTCCGTGAAAAATGAGTGATGAAAATATAAAACTTCGAACAAAGAAACAAAATTTAATATATATATACACACACACATGTATATCGGAAATGGCTTTGAACTGGGACGAGAGCTCATACGAGTATCAAATGCACTCGTGCATGACATGGATTGGTCTCCATTTCCGTGCGCGTAAGTGTGCTTGAGGAATTTTATTACGATGGAGTTTTCCGCAACCTGCTTCCTATAATTATACAAGCATGCGGTGGTGCTCGTGAGAGTAGAATGACTTTAACGTACACTTTTGAATTAGTAATTTCACGAAGGTCGACTTCCGTTAGACACCCTTTATCACTGACTTGTCAGCCTCGAGAAAAAGCGCTTCGGGCCCAGTTTCACCGCCGCCGTCATCTTCTAAAAGGATGTTCAGGAACCCGTCCTCGCCTAATCTCCGTCACGTAAGGTGATCGTCCCGCCGAAATCTTTCTCCTCTCATGATATCCTCGGAGGAGGCGTGACCGACGTGGCGGACTCTCTCCGCTCTCGGGCCCGAAGAGAGTTTCGACCCGACGGCGAATACGCGTCGGTATTATAATAAAAAAAAAGGAGAGGCGCCACTCAAGAATTGAGTTTATGTAGGAAACTATCTGGCGATTCTCGTTTCTGTTTTCTTCGCAGTGGCGAGAGGGAAAACGTCGTGGGTGGGGCGGAAGGTCGCGGAGATGGAGGAAGGAGGAACAATGCTTCCATTCCCAGGCATAAGGGGGCCAGGTGGGTTGGGCGCTGGAGAAAGCAAGAGATCTGCAGTCGTGCGGTCGTGGGGGAGGTGGGGGGCTGTCATTAGCGCGGGAGGAGGGAAGGCTCAGGCACAGCCGCAGGCGCGTATTCCGCAGCGCAGTAATCCTGTCGTACCCCCCGTTCTCCATTCGTCCCACCTCATCCTCCGTTTCCCCGCGCCCTCAGCCCGGAGGGTATTCTACCTTTCCTCCATCTGTTTGTCCCCTTGTTTTCATTCTCCGTCTCTCTCCTCTCCGTCTTACTCAGATGTCCCCTTCCCTCCCACCACATCCGTTGATCTATCATTCGATTTCTGTCACGTGGGCCGTCTGTTCTCCACTACCCTCATAAGCATATTATTGCCTATGATGCGGCTATCCTCTACGCGAAGGTGCTTAAATTCAGAAGCTTGAAACTCGGAAATAACGCTACTTCGTAATGTATTTGTTGTTAATGTCTCATTCCATCATTCTCTTTTTTAATTTTTGCTTCCTTTCCATTCTGCACCAATATATATTTTTACCCGTCTTCATTCTTTACCCTCAGCCTCTATTTTCGATGCAAATATTTTATTTTGAACTATAGTACCTTTTTCCGAATTAATTTTATTTGTTAAACCCATACCAGTTTTGTTGTTGAAAAATCAAGATACAAGGATGTGGTTGAAATTCATATAGTTGTTAATCATCATTCTTAGAAACACATGGATGAAGTTGAAGAAAAAATAGTTCCGCTAATGACCTAATTGCTTTTAGAACAGCTTGCATTTAAAATGGCCACGAAGCCACTATGAACTTTCGGCTGAAATGCCCTTCATGCTTCATTGGTAAAAAATGATTGGAGTCTCTGGAGAATAATTGCTTTTATTGAAGCAGAGAAACTGAGTTCAATAATTAAACAGTAAAAGAAATGGTATCTAAATTTTCTCCGCTTAAAAAATTGTTGCTTGAGTATTCAGAATAAGAAAAAGTAATTCTAGAGGTAGGATGATGAATTCTCTTAGTGTGCTACTTTATAAGAGCTTGCGCTACACTGTTATTCTCTTGTCAACATTTCACGACTGATGCTATCAACTTTATCCTCTGCCCCATTTTTCTTTCTTCCTGTTCCTTTATCTCTACTGCTTGTCTCAGCCACATCTTACTCTCATTCCTTCTCCACTCATCTCCTCATCCCCGGACGCCCAATCTCCTCTCGCCGCCCCCATTCGATCCTCCCGCAACGCCCTCCTCTCCCCTTCACCAGACCCGATGGCCTTTACGATGAAGGAAGGTCTCCCTTTCTCTCCTCTCCATTTCTTCCACACCCTCCAACTGGAGGCAGCCCCAAGGAGTTCCCTCCCTCCCTCTCTCTCTCTCGTAGTCTGTATGCACGGGGTCGGTGGGAAGGGAACCGTTTCTCCCAAGAGCCGCTGATGCTGTGGATCTTCCTCCCGTCTCGCAGTCGATATTTTCCCTCGACGCGAATGAGTTGCGTTTTGCGGAAGGAGAGCTCATACCGGCGGAGTTTCTCGGAGGGCGTCGATTTCATCACGGCTTCCTTCCCTACTTAACTGCTTCGTGTGATCTGTGCTCTGAATACGAGTGTCCACGTTTTTCCCCCGTATGTTCGTCGAATTGGAGTGCGCTTTGAGTGGATTGTTGGTGCACTTTTTGTCGGATATGTGGGAAAGGGCGTGAAAAATCGTGTGATGATGTAAGGAAGTGCATCTTACGTTTGGAAATAGACGTTTGTCTGTCGGTGCGCTGATTAATTAGCCTTTTATATTTCGGAAAGGTGATATCATAACAACAAGTTCCAGTTCTGAGCTTCAAGTGATATATTGTCGGAAAAAAGCATATTAAATTTTAATATCTTTGGAATATATCGAGCCACGCCGTGTAAATAAATAGGTTCGAAGAGACATATTTGGTTGTTCTCTGAATGGGAAACCAAGGGCTCTTTTGCAAATTGGTTAATCTCGTTTCATAGTTTTTGTCCGTATTTATGGAAAAGTGAAGCATTGCCCAATATACAAGCTGTATGAAGTTTTAATACAATATTTGCCAAATTTTATCAGCGAGTTGGGAATATACGGTGCGTTTTCCAATAACCCTCTCCAATTCACTACGCGTCTTCAATCAATGTGCATTTGTGTCAATTTCACGCAAGCATATTGATGGAGTGTGAGGTGGAGTAGTAACAGATACCGTCCGGTTCCTTCAGTTGATGAGCATAACGCTGGATTATTCATCCGTGTCATTCTTCAGTTGCTCGTATGATGTCACCGAGGTTATACCACCGGCAACTTTTGGCATTCACCTCCACTGCACTACCTTCGTGAGTCCCTTAGGGTCAGCATGGAAGAATCTCCCGTGAAAAACAAAATCGAGCCGCTGTTGCGACTGAGGAGCCAGTCGACCACGTGGTTCGCGGTCGCCAACTCCGAGACGCGATCCTGCGTCACCGAAGATGGCGAACCCTCCCCGCAGAACACGGAGGGCGCTCCCGAAAAACCCTCTGAGCAAAAGATAGTATGCGCCCCTGAGTCTTCCGAGACGGAGCAGAAACAGTCGCCGTCCACAGCTGAGCGGGATTCTTTCGGAGTGGTCAGCGTGTCCGTAAACGCAAAGGTTGACAAGGCGCCGACAGCCGCGCGACGCGATGACACGAGATCGTACGCGGAAAACCTTTACGCCAATGTGGATGTAACGCGAGCCATCAGGACTTCGACGAACGGCAGGGAGAAGTGGAAGAAGAGGCAGAGGATGGGATGCAGTGCCGAAAATGGTGCGACCGGGGGAGGATCGGTGGAGGTCGCCTCCAATTCTCCTGCTCCTCCTCCCTCTACCCCCGAGAGATGGTTGAAGTGTACTAGCGTCGTCCTGATAGGCTGCAATTACTCAGAAGAGGAGATGGGCGTGAGTTCTCTCTTTTTTGCGCTCTCGCTCGACGCTCGAGCTTGGGGTGTCTACGGTTGCAATTTTCTGTGGGTCTGAATGCTGATCAGTTGAGGTACACATTTCGTGTGGTGATTTGAACGCTCGTTACACATGACGTGATAGGTGGCTTTTCTATGGCGCATGACATATGCATGCCTAGACGAAAAACAAAATGATTCGGGTTCTACCATGTACCTATTACAATTTAGAGAATTTTTTTTATTATTTTATTCGGAATATCTCCCTTAATTGGGAATTAGTAGAATTAATATTCAATAAATATAGATGGATCAGCGGATTGAAGAATTGAGTGGAGAGTTACGAAAAAAAAGTCTTAGGATTGATGACTCGTGATAATGATGAGGGAATGGGAAATAATTCGACCATAGTCGAAACATTGAGTTTAGATAGTCAAGTTCCGGTCCAACCTGATACTGTTTAGATAGCCAAGAATTCTGTGGAACTGCTTATTAAATGAAGGGGGCTAGCAATATTTTTGGTATCCTCCTTAACCTTGTCTTCTAGAACTCATGAACGTTACTTTTGCATGATATAAGAAAAATAGAATTAGCATCATTGAAACTTTATTTGGGTGTAAGATGCCATGAAGGTATGGAAACATGGCACCTCGCAACTTAAATTCACTAAGCAGCGTTCGTTCTTTAACGAACGAGAACGTTCACCGGGCTCATAAAACATATGTTTGTTTTGCGCCACTCACCCGTGAGAACTACTCCCTGATGGAGATGGAACATCATTTTTAAACAAATAACGGTGTTGAGCAACTCCATTGACCTAGCCAATATTCCTAATTCTAACGTTGTGATTGCAATCTCCTTTTGCCTGAGTGGGTCTAGCTTCACTTGCTCTCGCAGCTATCAACTGGACTGGAATCAATCTTGCAAAACCAATAAATATAAACCTGTGTTCATTGGCGGGAAGACGGGGAAAACGCTTCATGTACCGTATTTTTCACTACACTCGAGTTTATCTCTGGAATCAACTAGGCGGTTATCTAAATGCTCAATGATGCAGAGTCACTGGACGAATTTTATTGCTTCATATATATCCCAGATGAACATCTTAGCCTATGCTCTTTCGTGTAGGTGCTCCGTTTTGATCCCGTAAGGTTAGGAATTAATTCCGGGATGCCTGCTGTAGCTTACCTACTCTTCCACTTTTTTCCGTGGAGGCCTCGCTAGCCTTGGAATCAGCTCGCGTAACATACTTCCTTCGAGAGCTATTTTTTTTACATTTTTGCGTCTTCTTTGTGAATGTGGCGCGCGGCAGTCGATAATCTAGGAGATTGCCCTTTCGCAAGAATAGAAATACCAGTAATGAGAATGTATGGGAAAGGTCGTTTTATTCCCCTGGGAAACCGACAAATATTTATAAAGTGCTCTGATTATGACCACCGTACGGTATTTTCTTCGCATTGGTAAAAAACTGAAAATGAATATCGTTCTACGCTCATTTGTTTCCAATACTTGCTAGGCATAAAGGTTTTTAAAACGCTTGCCGAACAGGGACGTGACACATAATCTAGTAAAATTAATTTTTTTCTCATAATTTCTTAAATATTCTTGAAGTTCTGGCGTTTAGAAGTCTCCCGTATCCATCATAACCGCAGTATCTTTATTGTCCCTGTCTGTAAAGTTATTTTCTAATTAAGTATAGGCATTCCTAATAACACATTTATGAATTGTTTTTTGCATCACAATATATCATTACTGCCCTCATTAGTGCCTTTAAAAACGTGTTGTCCTTACATTGTTGCGTATGACAGGGTAATTCGGCTAAAATTGTTTAAATCCCCGTCATTGATTTTTTTCTCGTAGTATTATTTTTAGTGTGGTCCAGTTATCAAATAATACATACTCATTATTACCTTTATTCCATGTAAAGCAATATCTCTTTGGAAAGTGTCGAAAAATGGTGTCACATGTTTTTGTCTCTCACAATTTGGGTGGTTAAAATTGCCGTACTACTTGCAACATTTCTTTAAATTCTGATGTACCTAGCCAAATCATTGTAGTGATGATATTTATTGAGTTTTACAGAGATGATTTTGTGCTAAATTTAATCGCCTTGTCCATATTTCTCCGCCAGTTTTCATCAGCTAAAATTCACGGCGAGAACGTTGAGTTCATCTGAAAAAATCTAGGTAACTTTGAATATGTTCGTTTAACCGCATAAATTCGTAAACTTGTGTTTGTTATTTATGGATGAAAAGGCAAGGTCAAAGGAAAAGTAGCGATTGCTTCTCAGTTAAGGGGATGAATAAAGATTATGCGGACTCACTCAGCCATGGAACACAAGAGTTGGGTCCCGCTCTGCTTCCGTCACTTGACAAGCTCTCCCAAGCGAGTTCGATAGACTCCTGAGAGGCCCGCTCGAACGCGTGTGTCCTACGGGTCGAATAAAAAGTGTGACGGGGTAGATTAAGTGTTTCGCATCTAAAAATGAAGATTGGTCGGGCTGAGAAAAATTCGAAGACCTCTCTTCTACAACCCGGGAAACGTACCGTGGAAAACAAAATAATGTCGCGTTCCGTTATTTCCCGTTGACGTTTTTGACCTACCTACTGGATGAAAGCCCACCCCCGTTGAGTGCTCGTGATGTTTCCCTTTGTTCGGCACAGGATCATTTTTGGTTTCGATGGTAGCTCATTTGTCCGTTTCGTTTTTTCCAAAAGCGACGGAAGGCGATGAGGAAAGATGATAGAGGCTTTGAGAAAGATTGTTGGAGCGGAGGAAAGCGAGAAAATGAGACGGGTTTCAACCGTTAAAGCCTGTTCAGGTAGTCATTCGGAGAGTGATATATATAAAAATATATATGTCTGCCCTAATGGATTCGTTTGAGGTCGTTGGCATTGATGTGGTAGCATTTTTTGACATTCGTTTAGTAGTAAAAGGCGTACTATGTTGTCCAATTATGCAGCTTGGCAAACCACCTTTGGCAACGGAACTGTAACATATTGCGAACTGTCGTCGAACTATGGAAGTGTTTACTTGTGTCAAGGCATTGTGGAATCCTCGATTGGTTGAACCTTTACCGTCCTTCCGTGACCTTTCTTTGAAAATTTAATGTCTACTTCATGGAATAGAAGCTAGTAAATATACATAAATCTAAGTGACACTCTCGCATTCTGTAACCTTTACAATTGGCGCGCCGATTGTAAGGGTGTAGAAGGAAGGACACTACTCCACGGCGTAGTGTCCTTTCTTCCTCATTCTCCCACCACCTAAGGGTACTAAAGCATTTGGTGAGGGATATAAAGGTCGCAGTGGATGTATCACGTCTAATTCAGTTTTGGATGCTGCCTTGTTCCTTGCTTTGAAAAAATAATGCGAGGTTATGCTTTTTTATGCGTGTAAAAGAATTTTAACATGCCGCAGATGTGTGCGTACATAATGCTATTTTTTTAACATTGTTGAGTTTCGGGTTGTGTGGCTGTAAGGATAATTTAAAATGACATGTCTCAGAAACTAGGGTGTTGTAAGGGCACATCCTTTATATACATGTTTTGATTCCCATATGTCTTGTACGTGCATTTAAATCCATTTTCAATCGCCACAACGATATTGCATTTTTGCAAAGTCAAATACGTAACGGATGACAAAATTCGTGGCGAACAGAAAAGTTCAGGGAGACGGTCGATATTCATGAATGATTGAAAGACCCTGCGTAAGTTGTTCCATCGTTAGCTTTTACTAGTTCAACGATTCATTCAGGAAATATTCCGCGTGAATAATTTGTGCTACCGTTTAATACTCCACATTGAAGCAGCTTTGTCGCTCGAAGGCTGACTCGAGAAGAAGTTATACTCCGGGTTGAGAATCTACGTTCCTCTTGTCCTGCAGCGGAAGTATGACTAGATTTTCCGAATGCCTTTATAAAAAATATAATGCTACTGAGGATAAATATTTGGTTTCTTGTTTCATTCCTTATTCCAAGGCAAATGATTTATTGGTTTCCTCAGGGGAAACCATGATTCTAAAATTATGTTAAATAGGATGCTCTTACTCCTGCTACAATAATTATTGTCCTCACTTTGACAATGATCGGGGTAACCCGCTATTGAATGGCGGTACTCCGGATGGGACGCGAAATGTCTTGTCTTTCGCCGTGAGGAGGTCAATGCCGACACCAGAAATTTCCCCGTAATCATGTCAATAAATTCATTGCGAGCTAGTAACGGTAGGAGACATTCTTAAGTATCCTGGCATATAATCGGAAATTATCTCGAGTAGGTGGTTCTGAAACATTAAGATTACCAATTGTCAACGGTAAAATTGCTACTCTGATACCTCTAGTAAAAAATGAGTCTCTTCCATTGGATGTTTGTACGCCCAACGTTAGCCAAGTGAAAGCTCTGCGTTTTATGAATGTAAAATAGGAGGTAGTGCACAAAAATGCAATTCCTCTCTTATTATGGTGCTATCAGAGTCCCTCACTCCACGTGAACGAGGAAATAATAGAGCAATGCTTTTGCAGAGTGGAGAAATAATAACGTGGCCCAAACAGGTTACTACTTTTACGGACGCGTGATACTTAACGGAGGATAAACTAAAATAATTACAAATTCAAAGTTCACTCGTACAAATTCGTGGACGACGAACTTCGAAAAGTTCGTGGACGGTGGCGCCATATGCACGACGTCGGCTGCTTTGTGACATAATATGTCCAGCAGTCCGGTAACATCTTGTTCCTTTAAATCCTCTATAATTTCCCCAGAGAAAGAGGACATCTTGTAGGCTCAACTTAAAAGGGAGGAAATGGTACGCAAAACTTTTTGGAGATTAAGATAAGGGAGGATTTTTTAGGTGGATACGAGTGACGTATATGGTGCGGCTTACGGTCACGAAGGCAGTTAAACCGGAGAAAGGTTTCCGTCGACGCTCATTGCACATTCCTCTTTTAACGTTTTCAGAAAATCAGTCATTTAATTCCTTTAGAGCGTCGAGCATCATGTTGATGGTGAATATGTCATTTCATTGGAGGATCTGGATGGCGAAGGGAGTTTTTCACGCTTGGATGATATTTTCCATACAAGGGCAGGTGAACTTTAACGGTTTCGGAAACTGACGATTGCCGGTATTCGTTTGTTGATAGCAGCAGCAGCGATGGATGAACATGCGAAAGGAAAGCTCATAGTTGCTTTCCGTCTGCAGATGTTACGCCGGTGACTCGTGTTGACGTCATTGGAGTGAGACTCTTTAGATAAGGGAAGGTACCATTGCCGCTCACATACATCTCGTTAAACACACGGATATTTGTTCTGAGTATATCGAAATGCCAACTTCTATCGTAATTCGGAATCCTTCATCATCTTTTTATTTTTACTCATTAGTCGTAATTGATCGAGAAAGCGGTAAGACTTGGGAGCCTGGACATAAGTCAAGGAAAGTCTTATTTTCAACTAGATTTTAAGTGTTACTACTAAGGTTTTCCTTCCTTCCTCCATAATTGCTTGGCAGTGCGCCTCTGGACTTCTGCTTCAGTTGGATTTCGCAGTGCTAGAGGCAGCAGAAATTACGTTGTGGTTGGGAATTCGATCAATGACAACAATATTAAAATGTTGTTTTTTAATATATCCGCTGTCTAAATATTTTACCTCTGTCAACTTGTATAGCCCAAAAGTTTAAATATACCTCAGCGCTTAGAGTGAGTTTCTGGCTTTCTCAAGTGTCTCTTTCCTCAATCTTTAAAATCTGGCTGACGTGTATTTTTTTCAATTCACACTGTAGTTCATATTTTCATACGTGATCCCCTTTCCATTGCACGTGAATCTTTCTGACGTGTTTCATTTTTTCATGAGAATTTCGTGAGTTTTACCAGCTTGTAATTTCGTCAATCTGTGAAACCCATGTTTTTCATTAAAAAACTTTTTTTAGCCTGCGCTAAAATTTTACGGCATTGAGGAAATTGAGGTGCTAACTGTACCCACCGTAACACAATCTTAGACGTCGTAATCTCAAGTCAGGATTCTAATGCCGTAACTGCTTAGGTTTTTATTAGTGCTGAGTCTTCGGCATCATTGCAGTTATGTGATTTCCGAAGAAGTGAAAACGTAAACGAGAGAATTGAACGTTTTCGAAAGCAATATGAATGATCAAACTGGATAATATGACAACAGGATGACCGATTTGCAGTTTACTCCATACTCCTGCTACTTATATTTCTAACCTGCCACTTTTCGTACCCGTCTGGTGTGTCTGTTGCGTTTGTAAATAAACAATAGAATGCTATTGTAAAATACATCCAAATTTATTTATAGCTCCCATACATGCAAATATATTTATAGCGTATTTACGAATGAATATTTTCTCGTATGAAAGTTTTAGGGTAGTATCATTTTTCTTAAAATATTTAATTGGACGATTAATCCTTAAGTATTACACACTATGATGCCCTTATTGCTTTGTACATTCACTCAGAATTGATGCATGTTTCATGTTTCCCCTCCCGAATTCCAAAAAAATTAAGTATGATTCCTTCATACTATTGTAACGCCAATAAAGTTTCATACTTTCCAAAACACTTTCTCTCTCTTTGCATCCCCTTGTTTCCTGTTATTTTCATCGAGACCTCACTTACAAGACCGATGACCCACCGTTTTCCCCATACACCTTTTCTGCAGTTCGCAGAGTACTTTGTAGATAAACAATAGTCGGATTTAAGGAATGGGAAAAGGACCGCCTTAGCTCTACTGGGGAGAAGAAAGCTGTGGTAGATTAATTCGTAGAGGACGAGGCCGTGAATCAGGGGTACGGGTTCGAATCCCGGTCAAGGTGAATTTTTGTCTGTGGAAATTCTACCAAGCATTATCGGGCATCCTATTGACCTCGCTGTATTGGTAAACAAATTCTGAACTATCTATTGAAAAATATTTTTGGAACGCCGTAATATGACAGCTTTCTATCATTATTAATTGAGGACGCCGACTGTTGTTTTTACCACAGATAGGTTTGGATTTGTGTTGAAAGTCGTTCTTTAGAGGTAAAAATTGCAGCATCGTCTGTGTATAAGAAAAGTTGTGCTACCCAGGCAATTCCTTTAGTCGATGTGGAAAAAAATAACCCAATTAGGTAGAGAATGAGTGATTCTCTTCTCGCTTTTTACTTTCTCCTCGAGAATTCAGAGTTAACGCCCCGCGGCGAAGGACAAAGACTAAAGTCATGTTGGAAGACTTCCTTTTCCAAAAGCAGCTTAAAGGTTTATTAATCATCATAAACGAACGCCACGCCAAGTATGAGAATAAGATCATTTTGTTTCATTATTTTTCCCCTCAGATTAACGTCTGTTTTTCTTAAGGTTTGGTTTATTCTGCCTGTTACTGTTTTTTACTTTTTCTTTGTAAAAATACCTCCAAACATTTATTTTTTCATTTATAACTCATTCTTTGAGCGAATAAGTCAAGTTCAGTGTTACCATCGTAAAGTTGTGCGTCCAGGATTACAGCTGCATCTAGTTAAATCTCACGCAACGCTGTCCGCTACTTTCGATTTTCTCAAAATTCAGGAAATGAATTTCTCATTCCTTAGTTTCTCAGGCTAAGAATTCCGGAAGATTATCTACCGCGATAATCATGTCACCTTTCCTTATTTCCTTTAAGTAAAATTTCCTTTTGTCATTTTTTTTTTCCCTTCCGCCAACCTTTCACATTACTCGATTTCAGTTGTCCTTAGGTTTTCTTTGACTTTTCGTATTACTTTTAATAGTTTGACAAATGAGTACGTATGACGTTTTTGTAGACGTTCAACTGTATTTTAGACCGTATTTTTCCAGTGGGACGCCTGCAAAAGTATATCTGCATGAATACAATCTCAAAGTTTTGTTGAATGTGGGATGATGTAGAAGCATCTACTTTGGCACCGGAGAGTAATGCTGAACTGAATTGGAATCAATTGTAATGTTGGTCGTACTATATTGTTTTTTAATCATAGGGTTAATGAATTAATAAATTATAAGGTGAAAGGTTGTTGATCATTAGGGTTTATAAGGTTCTTTAAGGTGCTCCAACAATTGAAAATATACCATGCCTTTTAAGTTAAGCTTGTATGTAATCCAAGCGGATGACGTAATATTTATGCCAAAGATTTTAATCCGCGAACTTTGTGTTGCCAAAATGCGCATATGAAATGCCTACAAAAGGAAAACTGATGGATATCAATTATGTATTAAGTCGGCAAAGTATTAAGGACTTTGGAAACTGAGGATTAGCCCTTTTTTGACCACCGAGACTTCGAAGTCCCAATCAAATCAGTCTCAGTTATCGCTAAAGTAATTACTTAATTTCCTATTTTTTCTAAGTAATTACTTAATTTCCTATTTTTTCTAAGTAATTACTTAATTTCCTATTTTTTCTAAGTAATTACTTAATTACTAGTACTTTAAAGTCCCAGTGGTCATAACAGGGTCAATTCATCCTCTTGTACTACTTGGTTAAGAATAAAATGGACTACGTAGGATGGTATCCTCCCTTTTTTTTGTAACCAAGTTTATCTACTATGCGTATTACATCCGAGTTCCCCCATGTTTTCGTACGTTTGTCGTCATAGGAACACCATTTCAATATTACGGTCGATTTAATGGTGCACCGCGCCAAATAAATCTCTGGCTGCGGGATCGTTGAACCGGACGCGGTTTGTCTCGCGCATAAATGCCTCTCTGCTGCGGCGTTATCCACTCGGAAGTTCCCTCGGCGAAAAGCGAGCTCAGAAGGCATCAGCCGTATCACCTCGTCGATTCTCTCCCTCGTTTTCTGTCTGTCCCTTCTGTTCGGATCATTTGCCCTTCGGTCCCCTCACCCTATCTCGCCGGCAGCACAATCAGACGTTAATTCCGTGGAAGTCTTCGACGTGAGGATCGTTTGTTCCTCGCATGACTTGCAGAGCCGTTGGCCGCGTGAATCGTTGGTTGTTTTTTTTTCGATAGCGTACAGCGAATGGTGCGGTCGAAGGGTGCCCGTAGTTGTTCTTTTTCTCCTCCCCCTCCTTCCATCCTTCGCCCGTGAAGCGTAGTCGCGGTGTGTGCGTTTATTGCGGTTTGCACTCGCACGTACCAACGGGGGGAGTGTCTCGAGGAGCGTCATCTGCTTGATGGCCGAGATTCATTCTCGTTTTTCATTCGCCGTAGTTGCGGGTGGGTTCCAGTGGTGTCGGAGCTCGAGGTCCTTTATTTATCATATCTTCGAATGCCTCGAGCACGATTGAAATTCCTCGCAGTGCGGTCCGACTTTATTATCATAAAAAGTTTAACCGTCGTAGGTGTACTTATAGATTTGTCTCTGATTTTCCCCATGAAATATTGATTCATGCAGTTTTCATGAGGAAAACCTATCAGAGGAATTGTATAAAACATTCGTGTATGACTTCGTTATGTGTACATTGTTTTCTTCGAACGTTTTGCAGTCAAGGTGGAGGCATTAAAGAGGGTTTTCATGTCCACCTGAGAGTGCCATAGTAATTTTGGCATAGTGAAAATCGGAATGCAAAGCCCAGAATAATTCCAGACATTTTGTGGAATGGAACATGATGTTGATAATTTAATTTACATGCTCATAGGGCCCTGCTTGTCCAAATTTTGAAGCTTCTGTTTGGCACCGGAGAGCAATTGTACTGACAATGAGTGAAATCTCAAGTTATGATCTTTTTATCCGCTGGAAAAGGTTTAGATACTTTTTTTACGATTCCGTCCGCTAGATTCATATCTACGAGATTCGTGAAATGGTATAATAATCAACTTAAGGTGAAAGAAAATTTCAGCATAGTACATACAATGGTGGAATCCACGTACTTAAACGGTAAAATAAAAAAAAATGTTACACCTTGTTATGTATCTTAAGGATTTAAGGATCTTTATTAAATAATATTGACAATTCTCCACAAAGAAATCTTTACTACGACCGGTTTCGATGTAGTAAAGATTTCTTTGTGGAAAATTGCCAATATTATTTAATTATGTTATTCCGCCACATCACGCCTGAAACGACTCTTTTTAAGGATCTTCACAGAACTTTGAACAGCATCAGTAATGCGTATCTGTATAGTTGGGAAAACCTGGTTTTGTTTTCTCTTTTATTTTATAATTATTCTTTTGAATATGGGAATTTTGAGTTTATGAGGAGGGATTATGAGGAGAATAATTTAAAATAAATAATCTGGAAAATGTAATTTATTCATAAAAATATACAGATGACATCTTGCGAGAACTGAACTACATTCAGCTTGGAAAACTACTGTCGAACCTCATATTTTAGTAAGACATTTGAGCATACGCATCAAATGAACTCTGTATCGAGAGATACCTACTGATCTTTTTTAGCGATTCTTTTCCAGGAAATATAATCGCTACAAAAAACTGAGTAACCGCAAATATATGTTTTTGTTCAACCGATGTTAAACTGTTGTTTGTTCATTATTAATGTTGAAGTGTTTTATTCTCTCGTCACTAATAGTTTATTTTGTGCATTTCAGCCTCAAGTTTTCACACTTACGAGCTTGAATGGAGTGAGAAGGCGCCAAGACCTTGGTCAATATGGCATCGAAGATATGATACAGCTCTCGTGAGTATTTTTTTTGTCATTTTACTCTAAGATACGTTTATAATCCGTTTTCGGTTTCTAAATCAGTTCCTCTCATTGAAACCCTTTGCAACTATCGATTTCTGTGGACTATGTTACTCTCGCTTGTTCCTATGTTGGTTATCCTATTATTTTGTGATATAGCCAGCTATTTTGGTTGGCTGTTTTCTCTTTCTGTCAAGGGACTCGAAAGCTTCATCATTAAATCCCACCCGAATGACGGATTTTCTTTTGTCTGACTTTGTTTCAATTGAATCATTTATAGAAGTTGACCTTTATTAATGCCGCTTATTGAAAGGAGGGACATGTTATTGTGAGGTCTAACATAAGCTTATTTACCCGCACGATCATTCCTACTATGGAGTCAAGAGTGAGTTTGAACTCAAGAGACGAAGTTACTAACACAATACGCGTGAGGCGATGGTGCCCAGGGAAATTTTTCGGCCGGCACTGCGTGGTGGTTTCGTAACTTCGGTTTCTCCGGCTCATTCCTTCCGCTCGGGCTCTTTCCTTCCTTTTAATTCGACTTCATTTCCGTAAGTCCCGACCCAATTTTACTATATCCCCCAATGGTTTGCTTCCGTCGTTTCTACTCTCCCTTTCAATAAATGTGACGTTTGTTAGAGATATCTGTAGCGAAGCTGGTAATAACATTGGTACCCTATCGCCTGTTTGATTAAATGTGGAATGTAAGATGAGGTGGCAGGTTATGATAACGGTAGTGAGACCAGTGTCTCAAGCCAGCCGATTTAATTCCTACCAACTTTACCTTATTGCCATGCATGCTTTTTCAGTATGTTTGGCGATATGAATTCAGCGCCCTCAATCGTCATGAGTTATATGTTGTCCCTAGTCATCCATTTTCTTTCCAAAACACTCTTTTAGTCGTACTCGGTTTTCCTAGTATGTATAATTACATATTTTGCTTTCATTCTTCGCTCATACCTATTTCTTACTATCTTCTGTGATTCTTTATATTTCTTATCTCTCCTAAGTAAATTTCACTTAAATGATATAATCATTTGTAATTATATTCTTTTCATGCCCATTTTCCTTCTGGGGACTAATTCTCTTTTTTAAGCATAAGCTAATCTGAATCCACAATCATAAATCGTATTTCAATGATTTGCCATCTTTCATACCGTTATTTCCGATGCTTCCTCTTATTTCTTTATCCTCAGTTAACATTCCCCTCTCTCGCTCTCAAATTTCAGGCCTCCAAACCCTCCAGAGTTTTTACGTTGTGCATCTCCGCCCCCTTTAGAGACTTTTGTAAAAGTTAATTTCAATTTATTTATTTTTTTACTTATATCATTGCAATGAGATGTGTTTTGAGTTCTGTTTTATGTATATCAATATTATTTTCCACTATGTAACATGCCGCTGGTATGAATTACTGCGGAACCTTCTGACAAGCCTTGTGGCTTAGAAGGTCCTGATTTAAAAATGCAATAAAGGCAATTAATTAATAATTCAGTGCTTTTACAAGCATTCGTATTAACTCTATAATCGTCCTTCCTTAATATTTTCTTAAGCTGTTTCCTCAATTTTCTGATTTTGCCCTCTACATGCGAACTGTTTTCTCAATTCTATTAATTAATCATTTTTTATGGTGACTAAAATAAATTGATCAAGTCGATTGATAAAATTATTATGGATTAGATTCCTCTCAGCAAATGGATCTCTTCAGTTATTCCGTTTGTGAATTAGTGTTGTTTATCTGACGAATAACTTTGTACTTTCTCCGCTGAGAAATCTTTTTCTCTTCATTGAAATGGTCCGTTAATGTTTTTCAAAATTCTTTGGGATTCTTATATTTCTTTTTAATAGAGGTTTAAAAATAATTTTTCTCTTAAATTTTTGGGTATTATTGTTTCCTTGTGTTGAAATGGTTCATGGTAAATTTGTTAATTTTGTCGTTGATATTTTTCAGGGAGCTTAACGAAGCCTCATTATTATGGAACCTCAAGATCCGTTACGACAAAGAACTCATTTATGTAAGTACCAGAACTGCAAATTCAACATTACAAAATACTGTCATGTGCTTAGTTTCTTTCCTTCTGTTACAGTCAAATGTATATAATGTTAAGATTCATCTTGTTTAGATTTCTTCAATATGTTTCAATGATTGCTTGATGCTTGCACATATTCCAATCCGATAAAACGTGCAAGTGCTCCATTCCTTGTCAAGATTAAACCCTATATTTGTCGTGTTACACATTTTCTTTAAACCCTATGTATTAATGCGGAATTAAGGTTATCAATATTCAATTTATATGTGCAACTTTTTGCCCCTTTTTTTGCTACGAAGTTTCAATATAATGTGCAAAGATTTAGCTCCACGTAAAAGTGCATCCGTCACACTTCACCTTACATAAAGAGTCGGAGGAGATGACATCACGTGAACGCTTCATTACTTTTGATAATAGTTCCCAAATGTTACCTTAAGAATTAAGATCTTTTGGAATATTGTTATAGCTAAATTCTGGGTAATTTTTCGCGATTTTAAGATTTTCACAATTCTAATTTTTCTCATTACCGCTCTCCATGAGTGCCTTCCACGTAGTAATCCAACAGTTCACATAAGTACCTCTCTTTTAGTTGTGTCTTGGTGGATATTTCTGCTTTCTCCTCACATCTGTTCAAGTGTGAATTGTGCTAACGAAGTGAAACTGAAAGCCAAAAAATTATATCAGTTAGTGGGATTGAGTATCCGTGGAATGTGAGATTTCTCCTCTCACTTTTAAAAAAATAATTTGGATCTATTTCGAAATTCTTGTAGCTCTGTCATCTATTTATTTTACAGAGATCGAAACCGATTGATGTTATTTTTTTGTTGAAAAGAAAACTCGTCCGCAATTTTTTTCGACACAGATTTCGGAAGTAGCAAATAAACGGCAGGCGTTTGCCGCTAGTAGTCGGAAGCATTTTCTCCCCGAGTTACTTTCTTTGATTTTAGGGTTTTAGACCTATCGTTTTATGGGATCGTAACTTCGCGAAGAACTATTTATTCATGATTTTTCTTTGCTGGCTTCTCATGCTGCTATGGGCATCATGAAACTATTTTCACCTCTTGGAATGGATGTGTAACTTGTTCGCATGGTTCCCTGGCTTGTGAGCTCTTCATTTACTGTGTATGTATCAAGTAATATCAATAAATTAATAGTGCAGGTAATTTAAATAGCTGGTAGCCATCATATTCTTTTGGCTTGAGGATAATTAGTACGCCTTCGTGTTTACAAAACTTAAGTATTGTAGGCGCAGTTGATTTTGTATTCCGCCCTCATTTTCATAATGCTACTCATGAAAACCACAGTAATTTTCCTAATGCCGGGCATAATTTTTGTCACCAAAAGTCGTCATAAGTATTGAGTGGAGTGCATTATTTTTATTGTATTTTGCAGTAATATTGGGACATTTTCTGTGCTCGTCTAGCAGGAATTGAAATGAGAATGTTGCAACCACCTTACAGCCTTATGTGACTTGGAGTTGCTTTTATAAGTCGATTTACCAGCAGATTATATCATTAAATTTATCGCAACTATAATGATATAATCTGCGGGAAAATTATCTACTGATAAAAAGCAACTCCAAGTCACGAACAGTATATTGGCACTCTTGGTTACCGTTATTATCCATAACGATCTAAGTCACGCAAGCTCTCTCAGGAAATCGTCAGGACTTGAATGACTTCCTTGGCGATCATTGACCGATGTTTCTCTGGGTATGCGTAACGTTTGTACGAATTTGCCAATGTAAACAAATCCCGATCGCAAAAGCTCTTATTCTGAATTTTTTGCAGTCTTGGTCATAGAAAACGTTTGTTCTTTTTCAAGTTGAAAGCAACAAAATAGATGTCTGCTCTATGTTTGTGATGTTATAGTTAGTGGATTACGTTGGGAAACTTACTGGATAAAATAATCCAAGTGGGAGATACATGTTCATAATTTTAAGGAAAGTTCCATTAAAAAGAAAAAAAAAAGGAAAATTTTACTGAAGTACCGTAATCGGAATCATGGGGACTGTTTATTTACCTCTTTCAAAGCATATTGCTTTGAATATTTGAAGCATGATCCATGGATCATTTTCAATGGAATGAGCTTTTCTCGCTCTAACTACGATAAAATTATTCGGTTTCAACTCTATTACGATACATATTTAATTCATCGTAATTATGGTACAGTAGTGCGGTTCGTAGTATATGTATATTTTCTTATGTATAAAATTAGAAGGAATAAATTCGTCATCAAGATATACAACAGCAAAACATGAAAAAATAGGAAATGTTGAGACTTTGAATAAGGCGTGATAAATTTTAAATAATGTGAAAGTATTCCTTCTCTTAAACTAATTGTGCTCGGCGTAACTTAAAATTTGATCCCAGAAACTTTCGTACGTTTCGTGTTGAGTTGTTGGGCTATTTTTGGTTCTATTTAGTGGATAGCTGAGAAAAAATATTTATGACAGTAGGTACTAATAACCCTTGTGAGCTCTTCAAATGTCTACCTTTATAACTTCGTTTGTAATTCATTTTAAAGTAAATGTGCGTACAAGTTTTTCGTCAAAGATTGAGTGAGTCGTTGTCATTTTTTACTAGCCCATTGTTCTTTTATCAAATAAAAACGTACTTTTTTCATTGTTTTTTGTCAAATGATAAGTAACCAAATATTAATGGGACGAATTCCAGGAGAAATAGCCTGACTAGCAACTGACTCGGGAAGTCGGGTTAAAATCATGACAATTTTCTTTATCCACGAGCCCTAACAGTATAGTTTGAATACTAGGTCTCACCTGGGAAGCAAAGGTGAAAGAGGCAAGACTAGAACTAACACCTCCGTCCAAACTTTTCGTGTTTCTCTCGTAGGCTTCCGGTGGTACCCAAGAACTACGAGTCCGATCGACCAGTATCGAATTGAACCAGCTGTGCGTTGTTTTCATCTTTTAATATAACACCGTGACTCGTGACTGGGAAGCAGATAAGGCTGCCTAAAACGTGTTTTACGTACTCTAAATCCAAATGTAATGATACTCGGAAATCAAGAAGCAATGATACGAAAGCCCGTATAATGATTCCCTGTGGAAGGTTAGTTGAAGGGGAAAAAAATTACGAAAAGCGTCAACTTTCCCGCATTCCGGCACCGGCCTTGGCGCACTTCGATTGATGAGAAGAAGATTCTTTCGCCGTAAGATCCGAGAGTTCCCTCACCCTTTCGCGCCCTCCCGCGACTCAAAAGAGTCAGTCTGCCGACGCGGAGGGGGCGCGTACTTTCGCCGCCTCTGGGGGGCGGCAACTCCTCCCCTCGCATCCCTCACCCCCTTTCTTCCTCCTCCTCCTCTCCTTTCCTCGTGTCTTTAAAGTTCTCCCTCTCCCCCTCACACATCTTCAGAGCTCGCTCGCCCCATCCCCTCGCCAATTCCTCCGTGTCCGCGCTGCGAAGGTTCAAGGACACACCCGAAGCAACAGTCTCCCCGCGGGTGAGGAATACCGTTGGCTTCCGCCGTGCGTACCCACCGGCACCTTGGTGGTCAAGGAACCACTCGAAAGTATGTATGTACGTGGAAAATAAAAAGAGAGAAAAGAAAAGATTGGCCATTCGAAGTGTTTATGTTTTTGCTGCCTCATCACCCAATGGTGGGGGGTGGGTGGGTATGACGAATAATCTTTTGAGTGAGACGGGTGAATTTCGTTGTACACACAAAATAAAGTAGTCAAGTGACGGATAGCTTTATTCCTTATGCGACATTAAGGATAGATCGGTAGCTAGGATTTTTTCTAGAAACGTAGGAATAGAAACCCGGGGTTGGCATTAGCCTACTCTTAATGAAGGTGTCTACAGATCTTCGGTTTAACGTTCCACTCGACGGACGGGGTGATGACCTTTTTTTCCTCTCCTTACGGCACTCATTTTAAGACCGAAGTTTCATTGAAAAGTCTGCTTCACGGTATGGATTCAAGGATATATCAGTCTGAGAAGTGAGCACCCTAGCCACCACACTAACCCCTTCCCCTGAGTGAAACTCGTTGAGTTAAAGGTTTCACTTATTTGTTAGTGTTTGATTAATTATCGAAGTTCTTTAGTTCAGTCGATGTATTTCAAGACTCCGTAGTGCCGTACATCCCTCTTCCTCCACCCCCTGAGTGTGACCAGAACGAGACCTACTTTGGGTACTCGGCGTAGATATAATATTATAGAGAATTTTAATGCTTCAAACTTTCTACTTGCCCCGGCACATATATGCCACGGACAATCAGATACTCGAGAATGGCCAGTCCACCTCAGGCCACGCGACTAAACCACACATTATTTCGCTACTTTGGGTGGCAAAGAAATTATGGAAGGTCGTCCAAAATCTCATGACATTTGAAGCATTTGGGACAGGCGGTTAATTATTAGGTATTAGGGGTTTAAAAGTAATTTTTCGCGGGATTTCAAAGTAATGGGAAGTCCGGATGTGGTCTACGCACGGAATTCGTCGTGTGGTCAATACTTTGGTGTCCCACTCGACTGACGGTGCACCCCTGTCTGAAATGCTTTCTTCCCAAGCGGAGATGGGAGTAGCTATTCGTGGAAATTCGGCCACCGCCGAAATTGCTACCTTGACGTGTGAATTCTTGACCGTAGCCTCCGCAAAAATCTGATCCGTTACTCACCGGGCGAGTGCGTGGTCCTATCGTCCTTAATTTTCTACTCAGATTCTGGAATGCAGTGTGTCTTCGGTGTTGTCTAGTTATAATTAATGACAAAGGAGGTCGTCATGTCCGCTTATTTATTCGATATGGTATGACACATATTTCAATATTCACGCGTGATTATCATCACGTTCGTTTTATTTGTCGTTTGATAATGCATTCCATTGTGAAGCGGATAGTGTATGCATTAGATAAAAAAATCTCCATTCATCGTTAATTAAATATGTCCATTGGTATTCCATTGCGTCACGTCAGCAGTTGGAACAATTAATGTATGCGATTTCTACAATTAAAGCTGTAAGATCAGGTTGGTGATGTGGTAGCTAGAGTTATGGCATTTCATCACGAAGGCCGAGGCTCGAATCCTGGCTGTGGTATAGTTGAGTTCTTTTGGTCTCCCTAGGTAACCGCAGGCCTCCTTGGGAGACCCAAAGAACTGAAAAAGCGCCCTTGAATTTCATATGTAAATGTGGTTATCGGTGATCACTCACTAATAAGTGATCGTCATTCAGTGTTATTAAAAGTGAACTCCGTGTTCTTTACACGGAGTGCTAATGGTACAATCATTTTTTTTAGTTGGGCCTAATGCTAATTTTATTTAGCCCCTTGACTGGTTTGATGCAGCTCTCCACTCGCTTCTCCTATCAGCTAACCTCTTCATATCTACTCAATTCTTCTCTTTCACATCCTTTACTACTTGCTCTACGTATCTAATACGAAACCTATCTTTTCCATTCTTCCCGTTCATTTTTCCCTCGACGATTATCTTTATCAGGCCATCATGTCTCAAGATATGGCGGATCGCGTTGTCCTGTCTTTTTTAACATAAGTTTCATCCCAAGAAGCTCATTACACCCATGTCTCAGGCGAGTTGAAAACCCCACGACCTTTGGGCTGCAAGACTGCTGCATTGTCATCGTGGGTTATCAGAGTTATGCCTTCCATCCCTTGACTGTAATATTGTTTCTCCCCCCTTCGGTTGTCTTCCACCCACTTGTCCCGAGTGCAAGTAGATTTCATTCGATCGCACGTCTCCTCCTCGAGGAAACGGAAAGAAAATTTTCATCGTTAGGAGTTGTGTGTGTGTGAGTGAGAGGCCGCGTTCGCCTCGTCATGGAAGTGGTGACATCCGGAGAGTACTTCCCCATCGCGGCCGAACTCGGACCGGAAGCCGGCCCAGACACGCCTTCGTTATCCCTCTCTCTCTCTCTCTCTCTCAATTAATTTTCCCCTTCCATCTCCACCCGGTCTCTCTTTTTCGCCCCTTCTCCTCTTATCCTCCTCCCCCACTCCTCCACTCGGTCGGATACTGCCGGCTCTCTTTAAAAACCGCTCGCGAGAACGATGTCGACGCAGGCGGGAGAGTTTAAAAGAATGGGGTCGTCGTCCGGCAGGCTGTGTGAAAGTGTGTCGTTTGGGAAGAATCGATTCGCGTCGTAAAAATCTCGGCAGTCCTCACCGCTCTCCTCCATTCGTTCGAGAAGGATGAGGCGTTCGAATTCATCCGCTGGCACTATCGGAGGAGGTGAGCGGTGCGATGGTTTTCTTCGATAAAACGGAAAATGCTCCATTTCTGGTTTCGCGCTATATTTCGTCTTTCCGCCTCCCATCATCCCTCCTCCATCCCTATCGCTGAAAGTCCCAACTCCACACGATTTAAGGGCTTCCAAATGTAAATAATCGTAACTAGCGTAAGTGGAATTGGTTTCAAGGTGCTCCGACTGCTGAGCTGACCTTAACTTAATCCCAGGACATCATGACGTCAATTCCGGATACGGGATTCGAAACTACGACCTTTCGGCTATCACGGCATTGTCGATCTGCCTAATCATCATCAAGAGTCAACCTAAGATTGGTTTGACGCAGCTTACAACTCGATCCTCCTATCGGCTAACCTCTTCTTATTTACATACTATTGTTTTCTTTTCCACAACCTTAACAAATTGCTCCGTATATCTCATGTGAGACCTTTCTTTTCCGTTCTTCCCATTCACTCTTCCCTTGGTGATTGTCTTCATCAGGCCATCATATCTCCAGCCATCGCCGACAAAGTTGTCCCGTTTGCTTTTTAATATCTTCAAATGATTTCTCTCTCCTTCCGCTCTTCCTAGGCTGTGAACAATGCTTAAGGCATGATTTGACGGCGGAGACATACACCGCAAAATTAATATGATTCATGGTATGGTATGATGGTTTGACCTCGCGGTAGAGCGTTTTCTGCAGAGAAATGGTCGCATAGATAATATTATTCACTGCATTATTTGAAAAAATAATTGAGATTAGTATTAGAGTGAATTCACGTAGAACATATGGATATATGGATACACGCATGGATATATTTAAATTGGCGAATCATTCGGTATGTTGCGTCTTCTTCGTCATGACTGGGAAACGTATAAGACTGGCTAAATTCAGATATAATTTTCGAAAGTTTTTGTAATTTTTCCCGAGTTTCGAAAAATTTCACTTTCCAAAAAAACCTTAAATACTCCTCGCGGCAATTGGCGCCTACTTACCATGACCCGGATTATTATATTGCATTTGAAAGATTCTTTTGCCAGTTTCCAAGGAATAAATAGTGGGTGCATATCCATCTCCGGATTTGAAAGTTTCTTCAACGATTCTCTCGCGCTCAATAAATCACGGGTTCAAAGTCTTTGATGAATCACACAACTTCTCCCCGACTGCCTTTTAACACTGAAATAATCCAACAGCGAATAATCAAACTGTCACATTCCCGGAGTAAAATGATGCTCCTTTTTATTTTAATGAAAAACGTATTTCTGTTCCTTCGGCTATTTAGCGTTGTGAAATATCGTGGCGAAAGCATGGACTAGCCTTATGAATCCATAGGAAAAATTATTATTGCCAAACTGTATTATCGACCTCTCATTATTTTAGTGGTAATAGCGTAGGAGTAGTAACCGCGCTTATAAAATGCCCTTGAATTGTACTCCGGGAATGTGACAGTTTTATTATTCGCTGTGGATTATTTCAGTGTTAAAAGGCAGTCGGGGAGAAGTTGTGTGATTCATCAAAAACTTTGAACCCGTGATTTATTGCGCGAGAGAATCGGAGACTCTTTCAAATCCGGAGATGGATATGCACCCACTATTTATTCCTTGAAAACTGGTAAACGAATCTTTCAAATGCAAGGGTAGATATATAATAATCCGGGTTCCCGCAACATCCTAACTATGAGATGATCACACTGCCTAATAATGAAAAGAACCTTCGTGTTTTTTAGCCCGAATGGATGGTGGTTAAGAAGGCGGAATCATGACCCAGTGCGGGAAGTTAATGGTGGCCTTGGAGCGTGGTGTGATATATTGAATCACTTATGGTGCCCATTTTCATTTATGAATATCCCGTTAAAATTGAGTGTGCAATTACTTCGGTGACTTTTGTTTTCCTAACTGTAACCGCGAGCGTGGATTTCTGGGTTGGTCGTCATGGGAATCTGCCTCAGTGAATTATCGAAACGGTTGTTTTTTAAAAGCCTCGGAGGTGACGCCGTTTGGGAATAGGTGGAAATTTTGGCTACGAATACCGTGGGGAATGAAATGTCAACCATGTATGAGGTTTAGAATTAAGAGTATGTACTAGTAATTTACCTCCTAAATTCACTTTCTCTTCAAAGACTTACACTGGTTGTCGAAATGCACATTTATTTTAAAGTTAGATTAAGCGAGCAATGCTAGCTCAGTGTTATAAATTTTACGTGAACACATTTCATGAAAAAAGGGAAATGACGCGACGTAGGAGTGGGAATCGGGCCGGTGTGGTGGCTAGAGTTCTGGATCACCATCCCGGGTTCGAATCCTGGCAGTGGTAGATTTTTCATTGATATAATGGTCCCCATTTAGGTGGTGTGTGGAAAACACTTCCAGTTCAGCAGTCTGTCCGTCGTATGGGACCGTGGCCGCCTAGGCACCTTTCAATTAGAGCTGGCTAATTCTAACGCAGAGATTCACTCCATCCTTCCCACGTTCCTTGAAAAACTTTGTACCCCTATCGTATACTCACCTTTCCTAAACGGCGCAGATTACCTTAGCTGACGGTTGCCTCCCCGAATAACTACCCTAGCTCCTGGACACGTAGTAGTGTCGCGAAAATCGGTCTCATTCCGTGTTCCTCGTTTTAAGTCATCGTGAATGAGCCATTACTGAAATATTGGATTTTAGATCTGCATTCTACCGGGCCTTTATGAGCGGATAAAAAGTGTTGATAACTTGTCGTAAATCAGTTTATAATTCTCTCAGTAGGTATCCGTAAAATTTATAACACTTGCTACTCCGTGAATGTGTTTATGTGCCATTGAAGTGAGTCGTATGTGGTACCAATCTGACAAAAATTAATGCTGGCCTGTAACAAATAATGGACGATGAATATGAGTCAACGGTTGTTCTATGCGGGTACTGTAAGATTGATCTTGTATTGCGCCACTCTTACTTTAATCATCCTTTATATATATGTACTTTGTTACCCATATTTGTCTCATTACTCCTTGCCATCTACTTGTAATTTACCGCTTTGATTTCTCATTTATATGAAGTGTATTTTAAATACTACGTTTTTTTTCTGCTAAGCACTGAAAAGTAGCCCTTCCTCGCAATTCAGCATGGAATTAATTATTTTTTGTTCTTCGCCTTGAAAAATTAGGGCTTTTCGCGTTGATCCAACATCTTTTTTATTTCCCTCTATAGACTTTGTCATCATCTGGCAGCCCTTTTGTATCACCTCTTTTGCTCAGCATTTGACCAAATTGCGCTTATTCAGTCAGTAGTGATCATTTCATTCTAATTTGACTATTGTCTTGAAATTAGGTCAATTAACGCCACTTGTAGAAATAAATGCGTTTCCCACGTCACTCCATTTCCTCTCCGCCTGTGCAACGTCGAATCCAGTAGAGAAAACTTTTATTTTTTTACGCCAGCTACTTCTCTTCCGCTGAGGTCGAGCCTGTCGAGCGTAACGCTATCCTTCTCTTGAGATCACGACTACGTATAGTTCGATCAGTGGTACTCTGCACCACCGTAGCATCTCGATGTAAACTCATTTAGTATAGATCAACTTATCAACGATTTATCTTATTAACGACTAATCAATTTAGTATCGATCAACGATTAAATTCAACTGTCGATGTACACAAATTTAGATGTCGTGTACGGAGGATATTCTCGCGTAGCCATTACTCTTTCTTTCTCTACGTAGCAAATGGTTACGTTCCTTAATCGTAGTTTCTTGTTGTAAATGATCGACGAGGGTGATTCATACCTACGTGAGAATTCTTATGTAGAAAATATGCGTTGTCAAATTCAACCAGCAAAAATTCAGGTCCCCCTCATAGTATCGTTTTTTTCAAATTTATTGTTTAATGCAAATCGCCAAGCTAATCGTGGTGCCATACAATGTTCGTTCTTCACTGTATGTATAAAATCCTGGTGTCGATTTTGTCAGGCATGATGATTCCTTTCGCATGAGTACAAAATCTTTTTTTGTTTCGGTCTATCTGGAATAATATCTGCCCATGCTTCGGTTTCTGCGAAATTTAACAGTTGATTTTTCGGTGTGGAAAATTGTGATTGGTTAGTGGCCTCCCATTCTGAAGGTAATGACTTACCATGCCACTCATATTACATGGAGCTTAAATCCGATATGGCTTATCCGGTGCTACATGTTAAGTCTAAGGCAAGGCTTCTGCCCAGATTTGCGTGTACGGGGTGACCGTTTAAAGCTCGCAAACTGTGAGCAGGGCTGAAATATAAGAATTTAAGAGGTCTGTATCTAACTTTGCCTTTAGACCCATGGTGATTACCCCGGAAGTGGGTAGTGGTGTCCGCCTGGCAAGGCCCAGACCAGTTTTGGTGCACCTTAGAATTTTGGCTTCCTTGGGTCTTGGTGACCTGCTATGTTCTATAGTTGGCTCGTGCTGAGATATTGCGATCCACGCGAACCAGGGCCAAGAGTTTTTTCTGAAGCTCATTTATTTATGAGAAAATGGTGTTAGGCTTGACTTTTTTGAACCTATCTATTTTGGATAAAATGATAAATATTTAGTGGAATTGACGACACGGTTTACAATTTTATCGTTTTCTTTTATTTGCTACAGTTGTCTCTGTATCTCTGTATGTATCTATGTAGTTTACTTTGTAAATGAAGTGGAAAAGGCAAAATGTGCGGATTGTAATGCCAAAAAACTGATGATACCCAATGCCCCGTTATTTTTTTATCTTTCAGTCGGATGATGACAGTTCGTTCCATTATTTAATTTTCAGATCTCTCCATTGTGAAAGTTAATCTAAGATATACTTACTTCGAAGGCTTTTTATTAGCCTCGTTTTTTAAATTCCATCACATATGTTATTTTATTCTACCATATCAATTATAACCACTGTGTTGGATTTCTCCTTTTTGTTCTTGTGGCTCTCGGTGACGTGTTAGTTGGAGCCACGGCAGCACGGAGTAAATACCCTGGCATTACTCTTTTATCGATGATGTGGCCCATTTGCCCATGGCGCGGGAATCACAGCGTCCTTAAAGGAATTCCAATGAGTCTCGTTAGATGAATATCAAATCGCAAAGACAATTGACCCCAGCCTTTTAGATCGAGTGTTACGCGTAGGAATTCCATGATCTCTTAACCGATTCTATTGAAGCTCCTGCACATCAGAGTCAATTCGTCGAATCAAATTATAGTAGAACACTTCGGTTTTAGGGGCTCCAACGCCCAAGGCTATATCGTATCGTCAAACCTAGATATCCAGATCCAGATATTAAAACAAATACGGCATCAACGTCCTGGGTGGGATTCGAATCCGCGACCTATTAAATTAAGCGCGTTAGCGACCTGGCTACCGCGGTCGGCTTAAATTTGAATGGGAAAAATTCGGCTTGGGTTAATCTGCATGACGTATTTTTTACGTGTGAAATTAAATGCCTTGGAACATGTCTAAGCAAGTTGAATTATGTAACTACGAGGCCGCTTAAATGATCTTATTTGAATCACTTCTCATCGCACACAGTATTTATGTACTCATCTCGAGAAGTTATGAAAGATTTCCTCTCTCAATTTTTATAGTTGAATCAAGTACTGAGCGTTTTTAAATAATACTTTTTTGTTTGGTTATTGAATTACTTAAGTATACAAGGCTACTAATAATTTAAAATTATGTTCCTGGTTGGTACGCAAGCTTTTTAACTTATAGTAATTTTGTGAGCAAGATAACTAACAGCTAAGCCGTTTGTGGCATGAGTAGAGACCATTCATAACTTTTCCCAGAACGAGTTCCAGCATTTACTTTTGTTTTTTTATGTACATACTATTCCTTTAAGCTATTTTCTCTGTGGTTCTGAAAGGGAGTACTGGTACTCATTACACTATGAGTTGTCTTAGATTCTCGCCAGGTTCATAATTAATTTCCAAGTTTTAGCTAACTATTCATTGAGAAGGTTGAGAATGGAATAAACTGTGGAAAGAAATTAAAATAATTTCACAAATGTATTGCCATTTTTAATGGTAGTATATTGTAAAATTTCTTATTTATATATTTGAATGTGGAGTATAGTCATATTTAAATGTCTCCCATAGCTTAAAAAATTGACTAAATTGGATAAGAATATTTATTAGATACTTGGTTCATATGTTTTGTGAATGTTATTGGTGGCCTCATTACTAGCGTGTGAATTAAAGAAAATAGTATGTTAGGTCATCATGTGCCCCCTTAAGTATGACATGTCATTGGTTATAGCTATAAACCTTTAGGAAACCACAGTAAATATGGAGGTCAGTTGCTTGATTGATAATATCCTTTAGTGATATATTTGTGAGTTAGTTTCTCTATGCTTAACTAGCACTTTGATTGATTGATAGTTTTGATGGGAGTGTCATTATACTGCTTTTCATTATTTCGCCTATCTGCTACATTCCTGCGATAATTGTCTAATTTGATTTGGCATATTACCTAACCATCTTTATACTTTCCATTATACCTTTCCTCTTTCTAAATCAGCACCTATAAGAATAAATGAACATTTGTATTTTTAAAAATTTTTGTGGTGTTGGTAATAGTGATCACACTTTTACAAAGAAAGATTGCCCGTTAGCATTGGATAACTTAGTTTTTTTTTCTTTTTTTACAGACCTATACAGGGAGTATCCTAGTGTCTGTCAACCCATACAAGATGTTTGATATCTATGGCCTGGATATGGTTAAAAAGTATGAAGGACAAATCCTGGGAACTCTTCCTCCGTGAGTAGCCATTTCTTATGTGTTAGGAATTGCTGATAACAATTGTTTAGTCTATTTTTTATTTTTCTGGTTGAATATTGTTATTGTGACATATTATACTATTACATATTGGAGATGGTTTCCCTTACCATTTTATCAAGTAAACATACGTGTCAATGCTCAAGGGAATCTGTTTGGCTTGTTTAAAATCACACTTATCTTTATGTATTGGACTCTTATCCCATATTTAATTGATAGTACTGTTTGAAGTAATGGCTTCAATTATGTTAATATGGGAAACTATTCATTTATGACACCCATGTCAGTCATTAAACCAAATTATTTGCTATGTCACAAGAGAATGGGCTTAATAGATGGGATTGAAGAATGGTTCTCTACCCCTTAACTGTGAAATTTAAATTATTGGGGAGTTATTCTTTACACATGCAGTTGTTCATGTATCTACCTGCATCTCTTTTCAGTCACTTATTTGCAATTGGCTCAGCTGCTTATGCACGAATGAGTAAAAGTCCGCTGGCACCACCTGGGGATGTGTCCACATTATCAAGAAGTGGAGAAGATCAAGTAGTGATCATATCAGGGGAAAGTGGAGCAGGAAAAACTGAGAGCACAAAATTGGTGACCCAATACCTTGCAGCAGTCAACCGTTCACCATCAAACCTCATCACTGAGCAGATCCTGGAAGCCTCACCATTGCTGGAAAGCTTTGGAAATGCTAAAACAGTACGAAATGACAATTCATCTAGGTTTGGAAAGTATCTGGAAATCCATTTTCGAGAGTGAGTATCCTTTTTGTGGTAAATATTAGTCATATTAATCAAAATGGAGCAAATGAAAAATTCTTCACCTTTGGTTTACTGGCAGGGTTTAACTCTATATCAGTACAGTCTTTCTGTGCATTTCGTCAAGGTTATTTTGATAGTATTGGGTGCCTTAACAATTGTTTTTAATATAGGAAAACATGAATGTTTACTCATTGTACTAGTCAATACTAGTTAATTTTGCTTAATAAATTAATCCCCTCAACTTTAATTCATTTTTATGTATTTACTGAGTGAATTGTTCTTATGCCAAGTCCCATATGTGATCTGCAATGACCCACTGTGGAATAAGCTATTCCCACATTCCCTGCTGGTATAATATTTTCAATTTGTCCATGTAGTGGCAGTTTCTTGCTTAGTGAGTTTGTTTAGTGGCACCAAACACCATTCTCAACCAAACTCCAATGCATCACTCCTCTCCCAGTAAAAGATAATGATGTTGCCTATTTTCTCTTCCTATAGAGCCCCTTTCAGTTTATTTAATCACTCGCGTATAATTTTTCAATGTGATGCTTCCTGTTTTTGTCTTAGCATCATAGCATTTCTAGAGTTGTGTTATTGTTAGGAAAAGTCAAGAATAGCCGGAAATGCTGATGCCTCCATCTTTGTGCAGTCTTTGCTACTTATGTTTTATGTATTTAATTTGAGTAATGTTTCAATGTCAAACCTAGTAAGATGAAATAGTAAAGTGCATTATTACCATAAACATAAATGCATTGGTATTCTTTGTACTGCTATAATGAGTAAGGAAATAAGTCACAATATACTAAGGAAGTGGTTTTTCTCTCTTCCAGTGGAGTGATTATTGGTGCTAAAATAACGGAGTATCTGCTTGAAAAATCCCGCATAGTAACCCAGGCACCTGATGAAAGGAATTACCATGTGTTCTATGAAATGTTAAAAGGACTATCAGCTGATCAAAGGGAAAAGTATGGCCTGTTAACTGCAGAAAAATATTTTTACCTCAATCAGGTAATATGTCAGTTTCTACCTTGAGTGAAAACTGTTATAATGAATACCTATATCTTACTGTTTCACTCATCTTGAAATTTGAAATTCATTGTTTACCAAATTTATATTTTCTATTTTTAGGGTGGAAACTGTGAGATTGATGGAAAATATGACAATGAAGATTTTCAGTCTTTATTGTCTGCAATGCAAGTCCTGGGATTCACCTCCGAAGAACAAGACACAATTTTTAGAATACTTGCTTCTGGTAAGTTTAACTGCATGTTTTTGATTGGTATAAAGTTTGCCAAGTTTGGTTCTTCTCATGATCGGCCTGAAAGGAGTAGCTCTTATGTTGTCAAACTTTTATTCGTATATGTACTTGCATCTTTGTATTAATACCCATTAATTTGGTGTTACATCATAATATCTAATAGGGTTGTACAAATCAGTAAGTACAGTAGTACCTAAAGTGACAACTAATTCTGAACAATTATTTTTATTCCATGCTTCATTGGCTTTGGATGGTAAGAGACTGTCTATCATAATAAAATTTGATTATTAATTACTTCTTGTACAGTGGAAATATGATGCAAGTTTGATGTCTACACAAATGTGTGTAATTAGTTGTTAAATATATTTATGCTGATGTGATTTTTCTAGTATTGCATCTGGGAAATGTATATTTTCATCGGAAGCAACTGAAACATGGCCAAGAAGGTGTGGAAATTGGTTCAGATGCCGAAATAAGATGGACTGGGCATTTACTGCAATTGAACGTGGACGGGATAAAGAGAGCTTTGACAATGAAAACCACAGTGCGTAATTTATTCATAATGTTTTGTGGAACTATGGTTCACTTGACACAAAGATACTGAATTAATTTTAATTTTCTCATTTTAGGAAGCAAGAAATGAAAGGCTGCTGACTCCTCTTACTATTGATCAAGCTCTAGATGCACGAGATGCCTTCGCCAAAGCACTGTATAGCTCACTATTCTCCTGGCTTGTATCTAGAATCAATCAAATAGTATTTAAAAACACAAGGAGGACATCAATATCTATTCTTGATATATTTGGTTTTGAGGATTTCAAGGTGGGTGAATACATATTACAAAATCGTTTTAATTCCAAAATTTTTATTGTTAAACCTAAAAGTTTTTTATTGCATGAATGGTTGCATACAAAGGATTCAACAAAAAAGAAGGGGACGAAGCCTTTTTTTGCGATAGGTGAAATTTAACTTATTATCTTATAGTTTGAATTCCCTTTGGTCATGACTTGCAGAAGTATGTATCTCCAAGTATGAAAATGGCAGACTTATCATTCCCCAGAAGTTAGTAAAAGTGCTTAGTGCCAAACTAATAATGAAAAACATTGAAATACTTTGCTTTTGGTCAAATCTTAAACGCATTGAATAAATTGTATGTTTATTCATGATAAACAGAAGAGAGAAAATAAAAGAAATATTAACAATTTCAATTCTTATGAATTAACAGAAACAAGGTGTACGAATTCCTTGTGCATAATGGCAATCCTTCTGTAATGTTAAATGAACTGATTAAAATAGTATTTCTCAGTATAATGATATTTTTAGTTCTTGATCATCTAGGTCTCCTCAAAATCACCTATAGTTAAACATTTTGAAGACAAGCCAAAATCATCAGGAGGGATAGGTTGTGGAATTTGTCATTATTATAGTGACACTTGGATCACATCTTAATGAAGCTGTGAGGAGACCGAATACTTTGTGCACAACTAATTGCCTTAGCATCTTTTGGATATTGATTTTTTGATTCCATGTTCAGTTTTAGTGAAGAGGGAAATTTTAAGTTCTTTCTGCTACACATACTCTGGGATAGTTATTATAGTAGTAGTATAGATTGACACAGGATGTATGTACATAGTTGCAAAACTTGTGCATCATTTAAAAAAATTACATAAATGTAGCTACTCAATTTTTTGTGGATGGTATGCTGATTTGCTGTAAATGTGTTTTTCAGGAGAACAGCTTTGAACAGTTATGTATTAATTATGCCAATGAAAACCTCCAGTTTTATTTTAATAAGCATATATTTAAACTTGAACAGCAGGAGTATGCAAAGGAAAAAATTGAATGGCAGACAATCACATATGCGGTATGTAAAGCTGCAAATTTTTGTTACTGTATATTTTATTTTCAACAAAAACTCCTCTACTGATGTTGTCTCTTTTAATGGCAGGACAACCTTCCTGCTATCAGTTTGATTGCCAAGAAACCAGTTGGAATTTTACACCTCCTCGATGATGAATCTAACTTTCCGAAAGCAACAGACCTCTCCTTCCTTGAAAAATGCCATTATAACCATGCTCTCAATGAGTTGTACTCAAGACCCAGAATGTCAAGTATGGAATTCGGTATTCGGCACTATGCTGGTCAAGTGTGGTATACTGTTGATGGCTTTCTGGACAAGAATAGAGATACACTCCGACATGATGTTGTTGATTTACTCATTAGTAGTAAGATAATGGTAAGTATTTTGTCAGAATTGACTATTAAGGTATTGAAAAGTAAAACTATGTCCAAGTATATTTTTGTACAGGAGCTCATTCATGTAGAAAAATCATTGATATTTTCTCAATTTCAGATGCTCAGTAAAATGTTTCAGAATTTAAGGAATCATCATGAGGCAGCAAAAACCATTAACAAAGCCAATGGTAGATTTGTGACAATGAAGCCAAGAACACCAACTGTTGCTGCTCGATTTCATGACTCCCTTCAACATCTTCTGGAATCAATGTCAAGGTAAACTTTTGTTGTTATTTAGGTGAGCATTTAAAAATGAAATGATAACACGGAAACTTCCATTCTCTATAGTTTTTAAGATATACACCTTATCATTCCCATTAATTGCTTATAATTTATCAAACTATCTCTCATGTCATACCATTTAAACAGTTGGTGCAAAATGACCTTAATCATTGAAGCACCTTGAATACTTACTACTACTACTAAGTGAAGCAATTACTTTAATTTTGTTGATTTTGGCTGAAAATTTAATTCACAACTGAGGTAAAAGTTGTTCAGCCATGTTACTAATTTTTTTTTACCAATGTGCAGTTTCATTATTTGATTCAATCAAGATCAATCAGTAACTATTGAGAAGTGTTTATAATGTTGAATTATTGGACCAGTTACCTATTACTTAAAATCTTATGTAAAATATCTTTTATTTTTATCACCGTAACCTGATACTACAAAGTACATACATTATTGCTCATACACTTAATGAGTTGCCTAAATATATCAACTCATACCACTTTTACCACCTTGTATAAGTTATTAATATTTGGTGTTTTGGTAACTGAGAACCGGCAATCCTTTATTTCTCATTGAGGTTCCACATGGACACTGATTTTCATTGTATCATGAATTAATGAAGGTGTTTCTGAATCGTGATATGAAAATTGCCCTTGTTGGGCAAAGATAATTCCTGGCTATGAAAGTTTTAATTAATATTAAATTTAATATCTCTTATCATATCATCTGTTTTTTCATGTTTTGTTGAGATTTTTATTTTTCAATACTTATTTTCATCTTAACAGGTGCAATCCATGGTTTGTGAGGTGTGTGAAGCCAAATAGTGATAAGGCACCAATGAAATTTGATATGCCTGTGGTGCTGGAGCAGCTAAGGTACACTGGCATGTTGGAAACTATTAGGATAAGGAAGACTGGTTACCCTGTTCGGTTGCGATTCTCTCAGTTTGCGGACCATTACCGTTGTCTCCTGCCGGGAAGACTCCCTCGAGGTGTACCTCAACGGGAGGTGTGCCGTGCCATTTTGCAGAGGTACAGGGTGCCAAGTGACTCAAATGCTGGGGAATCTGAGAACTTCATGGCATCAGAGTTCCAACTTGGTACATCACGTGTGTTCATGCGTGAGACTTTGGAGCGCAAGTTGGAAGCAGAAAGAGCTGTGGTGCTACGGAAAGCTGCCATCAAAATACAGACGCAAGCCCGTGCCTTCCTTGCAAGAAGACGTTATTCTACCATGAAGAAAAGTGCAGTGAGAGTGCAATCACATGTTCGTGGGTGGATAGCAAGGACGCGTTATCGTAAAGTGCGCACTGGAGTTGTTGCTGCTCAAGCTAACTTCCGTATGAAGAGGCAGAGGCGTCGCTACTTGGAATTGAGGGTCAGTTATAAAAGCTCTATTATACCACCTAACATCCCTTTGACAACATTTGTGTCCAAATTTTTTTCCTTCAGGAAATATTTCCATGGAGTTTGTTACATATAACCTAAGAGCTCTCTAATTAAAAGAATCTTCCAACCAAAACTACTGAAGTAGTACATATATATTCTTTTGTTTAATCTCCCAAGCGTAAACTGAGAGGTTAAAATTTACTTCAGTTTATGTAGTTTTATGATGAAATTCATTAGGGGTATAATTTCAAAACTTCTAATATGTATCACATTTTTTAAAAACATACCTCTTTGAATTATGTGACGAGTTAGGGTATAGATTTTCAATAATATTTTCCCTATTGTTTCTCATATCAGAAAATCTATCATGTTTCTTTAATGAGAACTGTTACATTGCTGTTTATAAGCTGTCATTCCTCAATCAGGACAGAAACAGTCATCTAACCTAGTACATAAAACTTCATGCTTATGTCCACCAGTAATTTATATTTCTGCCTTGCCTCACATGTCAAAATCACCTAGTTTTTCTCCATATCCCCTTTTTATACAGTTTTCTTCCATCTACACATCCTTTTAGAGTCTATTTCCTTTCACTATTTCTTCAATTCACTTTTTTTACCCCCTCCAAATTTCTTAGAACTTCCTTTCCTCTCACTTCATTCCTAATCGCTCATCTTCATTTCTACTTTGCCTACATGATTCAACCTCCTCTAAAGGTGTCCACAAAGTCCCCTTTCCTCAAAAACTCTGTTCTGCAGCCATAAAATGCTACACTCGCTCCATAAAAATTTGTTACAATAAATGTCTTTCATTAGCTTCTCTTTAACCCTTTCGCTTTAAAAATCAGCTATAGTCAACTAATTTTTTTTCCACAAGAACACGCTGATCGACTTTTCACCACGGTCTCAAAAAAACATGTTTTTAACATGCTCTAATCCACCTCTATTTTCGTGCAGTTAATCTTTATCCTACTTCTCACACAGATACTGTTACTTGTTCTATTAATACTATAGTACTATAAACCCAGCAGAACCGACCAATGTGGGTCATGTGGGATGCATCAACTCTAATTGACTTTGAAATCCTTCTGCCTACTTCATTTCTTCTTCATGGTAGTACCCCATGCTACCCCATCCATGTCTTCTTCTTGTAAGTTGAATAATGCTGGTTATAACAGAAGCCTCACTCCATGGCCTAACTCTGCTGTATAAATTTCCATTTCGTATGGCTGAGAAATTGAGGAGGTGTAGTTATTTTCCAGAGGATGAGGGAAGGGTGGAGAGAAACTTGGTATCAGCATTAGCCTGCTCTCAAAATCAAAGTTCTCTCCACACAGAATTCAAGAAGGGATCAGAATACCAGTGAAAAAATTTCCCTTGTGGAATTCTAACCCAGGCCCTTGGAATAGGAGGTGTATATTCTAGCCACCACAACAACCCGATTCCCCTTCATGTCAATTGCTAATCCCTACAATACATGCTTTCATTAATTTACCCATACTACTATATTAGATACCTTCTAAAAATCCATAAAATAGTGGATTCAGAGTGTATTTTGTTTTTCTCCAAATGACATCCATTGCATTGTACATTCCTTTCTCTTTCGTGAACCTACTAAATCCCATAAGCTATTATGTGCCTGCTAATCTTGTATTTATTACCATATGACTAACCACCTCTACTATGTGCAATATCAATAAAATTTGTCTCATTATAATTTTGTGTCAACAATCCTAAGATTGGTTTGATGCAGCTCTCCACTCAATCCTCTTATTGGCTAACTTCTTCATATTTATGCAATCCTTCTCTTTTACGTCCTTAACAACTTGTTCCATACATATCTCATGCAAGGCCTTCCATTTCAATTCTTCACATTCACTTGTTCTTTGACTATTGTCCTAATTAGGCCATCTTGTCTCATGATGGTGGATATAGTTGTCCAATCTTCTTTTTAAGGTTTTTTGCACACTTATCTTTTCTTTCACTCTTCTTAGGACTTCTTTATCAGTCTCTTGTTCGATCCATTTCATGTTTATCATTCTTCTGTAGCACCACATTTCAAATGCTTCCATCCTTGATTTCTCTGTTGCTATTATCATCCATGCCTCTCTACCATAAAGATGTGTGCTCCAGATATATGTTCTGATGAATGGTTTCCTTACTTTCACTCTTGTATTTCCAGTTGTAAATATATTGTTCTTTAAGCAGAATGCCCTCTTCACCCTGGCTATACTACTGATTATTCCCGTCTTCCTTTGCCCACCTCTAGCTATTCAGCTTCCTTGATGTTTCCCCTCTTCTAGCTTTTGATTCCTGAGTTTGAAGTTGGTCTTGGTCACTTCTTTTCTGCCGTATTCCTCACTTTTGTTTTCTTTGTATTTATCTTCTGGTGATATCTGGCCGATGTATTTTCCATGTTAACTAGAGTTTTCTTGAAATCTCTTCCTGTCTCTGCCATGACCTCTATATCACTGTCAAATTGAAGCATGCTGATTTTTACCAAGTGATTTAGTTCCAGAAGCTTCTCTTTTATTTCCTTAATTGCGTTGTCTATGTATACATAAAACAAGTCTTGGGAGAAGCCACAATCGTGGAAAATAAACAACATCACAGGTGTGAAAATAAAACATAGAGACACAGAAAAAGAACACTCACACGTATGAGTGTTCTTTTTCTGTGTCTCTATGTTTTATTTTCACACCTGTGATGTTGTTTATACATAAAACAATATGCACATGACAGTGCACTTGTTTCACACCTTTCTTAATTCTGGCTTCTTCTCCGCTGGGTTCAGATTCAATCACAGCCACCTGTTTTGTATACAAACTGTGGACAATGCCTTGGTCTCACACCAATTCCTTTTGGAATCTCAAACACTGAATTCCAATCCACATTGTCAAATCCCTTCTTCAAATCCACAAAAGAAATAAAGGTTGGTTTGTTACATTCTGTAATATATCTCCATTCCATTAAATAAGGAAAGGAATTAGTAGCATAGTTATATTATATATTTTGACCAATTGATTGGCTTTGATGCCTTTCTTGTCTAACAACCATCTGATATTTCTAAGATATTGTTACAAATATCCACATTGCATTCCCATTCTAGCTTAGCCCTTAGTGTCCGAGCTATCCGAACCATCGGCCCTTAGGGTATGGGTGAGAAATGCCAGTAAGTGGATCTATCAGCCCAAGGCTTCTTTCCCGTATGCTTTAAAAAATTTATGACATGTTTTAATAATTTTAAAACTACATTTTTGATTTTTTTCACCTGCCCTTTACCATTAAAAAGAATATATAGAGAAATCTAACATAAGAATATTAATATTAGATTTTAATTAAATTCATAACTGAAAACATAACATTTCCATCAAAAAAGCCATGGGATTTTTCATGTATAACAGGTGAGTAGAGTTGGCTCTAAAAGGGCTGATATATCTGATCTCTCTACCATTTATTTTTATGTTGTATTCTTTACAGCTATCATGAATTTACCCTGTTATGGCAGTGGCTTTCCTGCCTTGTCTTGTAAAGCTGGAATCATTATACCTTGTTGTTTCTTCTAATTTTTCTATTATTTACTTTTTTATTTTGTTTCAAATTCCTTGTCATTTACTATTAAGCATGTCCTTATATGACTAAATTCTCTGTAACCTCTAATTAAGTCAGTTACATCAGGCAGTGAGTTTCATGAAAACATTTCATTTTTATCTGAATAGTGATTGGAATTTCATGATTTTTTTCTTGGCATCAAACACACTAGAGTATAGGTGAAGTGCCTGCAAGACCCGGCAGATGTTACCTCCCTCAGGATATAGATCATCATGCTTTCACAAAATTTGCCATCGATTACTTTAAATCACAATCATAAATAAGGTATATTCTTGTAACACCATATGAGCTAATTCTTTCAGTAGGTTATGAAAGAGATCCTTCACAGTAATCTCTCCCAGGTTGAACACCAAAGTCACAATGACGTCATTTTGACGTCAATATCAGATCACGGGCTGTAAGTCATGGTGATGTCAAAATGGGCAACAGCGGGGACATCCTTCGTGAGTCATTTTGACATCATCTTGACCAGAAAATGACTCCATGAATAATGCTGTGAGGGACATCCTTCTTGAGTCATTGTGACCTCATCTTGACCTGAAAAGGACCTCCTCTTCCTCGGCAAAATCATTCCCACTGCCATCTGATCTCTGATCAATTCCATTGTCAGCATCATCAGACCTGATTTCATCATCAGCATCACAACTGGAGGATGAATCAGATGTTCACGCATTCCTTCCAGGTGCAACCTGTCATCAACAATGGCTACTCCTCTTCTCCAATTATGCCTATAAACCTACACAGACAAAAAAGCATACTTGAACACAAGGCCTTGAAAAACTATCGCAATAAATATCATATGAATGCAAACTTGTGCTGCAGTGCGATAGAATTTTTTATCATTGGGTCAGCAATGAGATATTGCAACATATAATGTGGTAACTCGCATTGTAATTGGAACTTAAAAGTTCTTAATGTGACATATTATATTCTAAGCTGAATCTTTAATTACTGTGGAGATGAGTAAGTGACCATGATGAATTCAAGAACAATTGAATTAATCAACAGCAAATAGAGTGAACTCAACGTAGTGACAATTTCAAATGTCAACACACCAGACCGGCAACAATTCAGTCAGAAAAACCTTAAAACAAAACGGAGCACTAAGGGGACAACCATAGAGAATCAATCAGACTCTAATCGAAAAATACTATTGAAAACGGGCATTTTTTCAGTGCCGGCCAGCGAATGAATAGGATTACCTTGATCAACATGATGACTCCCCAGTAACTAGAGATGTGAAGAGATACTTACAGAATGCTTTGTGTTGCTTGCCATCTTGAGGCGAAACAGGGAACAGCGTAAAAACTTCGCAAAAAATCATGAACACTTTCCTCACGTGCTCTCGCCCAATTTGTTTGATCATAAATTTCAATATGGCAACAAGTACAAACGGAGTCATAAAATGTTGTTAAGTTTCAGTATCGAAACACTGTAGGCAGAGCCGAACATTTTCTGCGACAGTAATTTTGTTTAAAAAATAGTTTTATTACAATAGAGAAGGAAGCCATTAAACTCTGAAAGAGAAATGTGAAAAGTAGACTAGCTGGCATGGATAGTAGAGCACAGCGGCATGATAAGCACACAATTTCAAATCCTTCAACTTCTTTAAATTCAAATTACACTGCCTGAAGTTCATGCGACTTCCAGTGTTTCCAAGGTCTCTGATCACTAAAAGCGAAAATCCATAGAAAAGCAGACCACAATATTTCTTGAAGGTTTGGAGAACCATTACATAGGACTAAACATTTCCTGATGTCTTCTTGACGTCATTTTGCCATTACCTGGAGTGCTTCATCACACAGGGATCATTATCAGGTCCCATGACATGAGGTGTATCACTATGATGTCAAAATGACGTCATTGTGACTTTTGTGTTCCACCTGGGCTGTTAGTTAGTGAAAGCAGCAGATTGATGAAATGGAAAAAATGCTCCAATGAAATAAGGGTTATATGTAGTTTTGGTATGAGGGATAATTTGGCATAAGGGTTGAAATAATTTTTAAAAGTTGAAATCATCATGTAATGTTAGTTGGTGTACTTAGAAAAAGGAAATCAAATCTCTTAGTGAGATATTTTAGCGTGGAAAATTTTTGTTGTGCATGAGTAAGTTTGGCAAGATTATGAGAAATGTCTGAGCTAATTTTTATCCCTCTTTCATGCCTCTCCCTTTATGGTTTATAATGGGGGCGTTTACTCGGAACCGAAATCGCAATTTTGTACACGAAATTGTTAGATGGAAACGAAAAAAGAAATTTAGTGAAAAAATTAATCTTCTAACCACAACCATTCACTCACAAATCAAAAATTAAAATAAGCTAAAGGTGACGCCCACCGAAAATGCTGCTGTGATAACATTGAAGTCACTTTCCTCCCGTCCTTGACTGCTCATATGGGAAGGGGAGGGAGTGGAGGGGGATTCTCGGAAGGTCTGCTCGCACAGATACTGTCGTAACTGCTCCGATTGGCAGAGTCAGCTGTGTCCCCCCCTTTGCAATAAGGCAAAGTAGCTTCATGGGCTCAGTTGTGATTGGACGAAGTCGTTATACTTAAGAGGTTGCACCACACCCACTTTTCCGAAAGGGTTAAAAACATTAGTTTTTCGATGCCTATAACTCGAGAAATAATTGACGGATCAAAAAACGGAAAAATACAGGTCTTTTTATTTTACAAACTCTATCATGTTTGGCAATAAAATAAATATGGTAAACGACCCCATTGTTTCACGTTTACGAGCACAGTTACCATTTCATAAATTTCCTTTTAAGCTAATATCAAAATCAAATGACGCTCTTTGTTTTCTCCATTCGTACCTATCTGTTGGAGGTGTCAACATTGGGCAGTGGATGTAATGTAATTTTGGAAACATATGTAAATAAACACATCCGTACTCTTTAAGGAACAAGACTGGAAGCACATCTCTCATTTATATTGTCATGGTCCACAACAAGTAGATGGAAGAGCATGGAAAATATAAAAAAAAACTAGAATACTAAATATAACAACAGTATCTTCCAGATCAAGGACTTTCCTTGTCAATGTATACTTTACTCTGGCTTTCAGAGGTCCACAAATTACTGAGCATGTATTAAAGTTGCCCAAAAACATTATCATAGCAACTTCCATCCCATTAATCATTGTATTTCAGTCCTTGGATTGTATAAGTATTTAATTTGTGGCTTTAATTTTAGGAGGAACTAAAAAGACGAGCTGAAGTCGAAAAGCAAGCGAGGGAGAGAGCAAAGGCAAAGCAGCAACGTGAGGAACAGGAGCGGGCATCTCGTGCAGTGGCTGGTGTGAATCATTTGGAGATTCCTGCAGAATTAGCTTTCATTTTTAGCAAAGTTGATGGTGAGTTTTATCTTTCAATTAGATAAGCTTAGATTCAAGCTCAAAGTGAAGTATGATTCCTGTGTGTGATGATAATTAAATATAGGTGCTGTCTGTGAATGCTTCTTCATATGTGTAGTGTATGTAGGATTCACTAAATTAAAGACTGAAGATTCATCTACTTAAATGTGACCTTTTTTATTAAAAGATAATCTGATATCTGGATACTGGTATCAATTATCCCTTAATAAACTTGATACACTGCCAATCCTCTTTTGACAAGATTAAAATGCAAAAAATGCAATGGTACATATTTAAATGGTTTTATGATGTCCATTCAGTTCTATTTCTCATTTGCATTACAGATTGGCAACCAGTCCATAATGAGAGGAATCTTGTGAAAGTTGTAGGTGGAGTGCCAGCAAGACCTGACAGATATTACCTCCCTCAAGATATAGATCATCATGCTTTCACCAAATTCACCAACATTTATTTAAAATCACATCTCTGGGGGATGAAGAGAGAACCTATCAAGACACCATTCCTAGCAAAATCCAAGGACATTGATTACCAAGACTCCCTTGCAATTTTCAAATTAATTCTCAGGTTCATGAATGACAACAACCTCAATGGAAAAAAAGAAACGATCCTTGGAGATTATATAGTCAATAAGGTATAATTTTGCTTAAATTGGTATCATTTCATTCTCTTTCATTGATTTATTTGTCAGTCCATATCTACATGTTAACTTTTTCTTTGAGAAATGTAAATTTATTCTTCCAAAAGCTTACTGAGAGAACTTTTGGCATCTAGTGCTTGAGATTCAATTAACTGTGAAATTTGTGGTTTTACTGTTCTTAATTACTTACACATGGTAGCCATTGTTGATAAATAGGTATTTCGATTGCTCCTCATGATAAACTCTTTTATAGCCCTTTTACTTTTGTTAGGGTGGATATACTTGTTTCAGTAACTTGTCTCTATATTGTATGCTCACTCTCTGTGGCATATAGTTAACCTGTAATTAGTTTTGCTGTTAGTAGTATTTGCTAGTATGTAGTTTAATTTAGGGTAATGAATGACAAATGTTAACTTCACACACTGATATTGATAAAAATCAGTGCTTCTTGTGGTTAAATCCTTACATTCAATTTGCATATGTCACCCTTATCTCCTTTATTTAGGTGGCCTACTGACTTTAGCAATAAGCTTTCATCTTCCAAAAATTTAAAGTTGAATATGACTAATTAAATGGAAATATGCTTATAAGGGTTAATTTTCATGAGCATATTTTACTTACACTATAATTATTTTTAACTCTTGATCTTCAGGGAATTGTGAATGAGAAAATGAGGGATGAAATCCTGTGCCAACTATGCAATCAAACATGGAAGAATGACAACGATGCAAACAATGAAAGAGGATGGCTGCTAATGGCCAATTGCCTTTCTGTTTTCCCACCATCTAAAACATTGTATAAATATTTACTCAAGTAAGTCCTCTCTGTATTGCTAATGCAGCCCACATTATACATTATGATACTCTTTTTGTGACATGCCCATAAAGAGAGTATGGCCATGATTTTGTTTAAAAAATGAATTTTTTTTTCAGATATGTCTCTGACAGTGCATATGATGGGTATAAGGCATTATGCCAAAGAAAAATTCTTCAGTCTGGAAGGATTGAGCATCAACTAGCTCGGACATATCCTCCATGCATGCTTGAGTGGCGCTCAAACAGAAAGAGGGTCAACATGGCACTTCCAGTTCACTTTGCAGATGGTAACTATCCCTTTTTATACAGAGTAAATACCTTATTTTACAGAACAAGAAATTTATAGTTTCAAGAATCATTTGAATAGCAAAATTTAACTTTTCCTCCAATATATTTGTAGCCAATCTAACTGAAGTTTCTTTTACCCATTCTTAAAGTTATTGTTTTTTAGTAGCCCTACATTTGTCTATATCTAGTGTAACTAATTTTTTTTAAAAAGGTAATTACTTTTGTGACCATGGAAGGAAAAGTCAATATTTCATAGGAATTTAATAAATGTTGGAGTTCAAGATTTTTCCATCATCCTAGTTTGCAAGTTAGTTATTCATAAATAAAAATCCCATCAATCAAACCCTCTATCAAGGGAAATATCATAAGGGTAAATATTTTCAATATCTTAATTGCCTTTGTCCACGTTTGTTTTCTCAAAGATGAATCCCGTATGACTCCTGTGGAATCATGGACAACTGGAGAGGAACTTGCTTCACTTGTGGTTAAAGAGCGTGGGATATCTGAGTGTAGTGGGTGGACTGTGAGTCTTATAGAAGATGATGAGGGGGATGAGGAGGGCATGATGATGGGTGATGATAGTGAAATGAGGAGAGGTGGCAGAATGGGAGGACAAGAAGTTAAGGACATGAATGGCTTTGACTATGTTCTTGACCTCATCTCAGAGATGGAAATTGCTCCGGCATTCCCAGTCTGCAAGAACTTCTTCTTAATCTCTGGAAAGAAAGGAAGAAGAGGAAAGGTCAGTTCAACTTTTGATCTATTTTCCTCCAAAAATACCATGCTTAACCCTTTCGCTACGAATGACGTTTTAACACGGCGTAAATTTTTCTACGCAAGCGAATGAACGACGTTTTAAAACTGTGTAAATTTTTCTACGCAAACGAACGAACGACGTGTTAAAATGGCGTTACCGCCAAGCTAGCCCTAACAGGTGTGTTATAAAGGACTCCTTCTCGGGACGCCCTAGGTACCCTTTCTCGGTCCGCGGGAGAGGATTATCTCGACCCTTCGAGTCACAGTGCATGCCCCACTCACAGCAGGGGTCCGCAGTCAGTTGCTTGTTGGTGCAGTGGAATACCCAACTTAGAAGTTTTTGTGTAATTGGCAAATTGAGCATTTTAAGTGCATTCCTTATGTTTAGCTCTACAACAACAAATTTTAAACGGAGCTCTACCGTTATTTTTAACGTAGTTCATGTGTAAAGGAATCTCGGAACTAATATTTGTTAGTTATTTTGTTGGTTAGTGAGTGATTTTTCATGGTTTTATTTAGTTAGGGAGTTATTATTTTTTTAGGTTCAACAACTGAATGTTATTTTATGACAGCTGACTGTTTAAGTTCTGTTTTCGTTGGTCATTGGTTTCCACCTAAAGAATACAATGATTCCTGGCAGTCCTTCGAATCCCGAGGTACACAAATGTTGAAGGTATAACATTCGCTTAGAAGAATTTCTTATTCCTGAAATCTGGTGATTTGTATTTGAAAATAACAGTTCCTGCTTGCAGGGTACTATATTAACGTAGATCTAGATAAAAAAATTTACGAAACCCGATTTATCAATCTACGGTAGATTAGAGCATGAACACAAAATTAGTATAATAGACTGTAAAACGGACAGATAACAATAAAAGACCACATTAACAGTAATGGAAAATGTATATTTAGGATTTTTTTTACAAATTATTAAGAGTTTTGATAGCTGGAGTAGCTACTTTTTTATTTATTCTCTAATTTATCTTAACTTCTAAGTAGTACTAACATCACATCCAAATTACGCTCAAATTCATTGACGAGTGCAAAATAAAACGACAAAATTATTTGTTTAACCATTAATATGATTAATTTGTTTGCTAGAGAGCTTAATATTTGTGGTAGAATTTCATTTAAAAGCTGTAAAGGCACAGTAAAACTAAAAAAATTCGTTTCCAATAAAGGCAATATCGAGGCAGCAGCAAACAATGTTTTTAGCAAAACCATTGCATAAACAAATAGTTGTCCACGACGGCATGCCGTAATGGGCACCCTAAGCATAAAAGGGTGAAGATTATCTCCTCTCGGTGACCGAGAAAAAGGTTCGAAACCCTTCTGGGCCCCGACCCAAGTTGGGGAAACAGGCACCTGAGAGGATCCTAGCATAGTGAAAGCTCCGTTCTGGCAATGCAAAGAATATTTTACGGCATTCGTGAGGGAAGTAGCATTTTCTGACATGTGGCCCCATGGCGAAAGAGTTCAGAAGTTTTGGAATGCCTTTTATCAATCAGTGATTGGGATAATGAATAATGATGTTTAAAAGGGAGTAGTGACTAATTACTGTTATTTTAGCCTACCATTTCTTCTTTTCATGTGGTACTTGTACATTTTGTCAAATCCTAGTATGGATTTTTGTTATTTTTCACTACCAATTAATTATACCTTTCTTCAAGTTTGTACACTGGAATAGTCTTTGATTTTAAGGATAGCTTCCGTATTAGCATCTTATATAGTAGAGAGAAAACCAAAAGTTTAATGTGTCTTTTACGTTTCTCCTTGTGAAAAAAGGAAATTTACTGAGAAATATGGAATGTCAAGTAATGCAGCACGTTTCTTTTTGTAATGAAAATTTGCTTGTTCATTTACTTGAGACAAGTAAATTCTTGCACCTAATGATAAAGTAGAAATTTCTATAGGAATTAGTCACATGGATAAAAGCTACTTTCATTGTAAAATGAGAGATGATGAGGGAATTTTTCCCTATGATGAGGGAAATATAGTTCAGTGTAGATAAATGCTTTTCTATAAAGTATTTTCTCTATTTAACTTGCTAATTCAAAAAATATGCCTAATTAGTCTTTGTTTGACAGGGAATGCCTTCTTCTCCGGGTGTTCCTCTGATAGTTGATGTTGATGAACATCCGAATTCACCAAGAAGGCCTGTTGTGCCACCTCCGGAACCTCCATCCTCAAAGCAAGCGGTATGTAATGAACAATGGGAGAAAGTTGCTTAAAATATCACAGACCATATTATGATTATGATATATAACTTTTTAAGCTATTACTTTACATAGTACTTTTTTATCAGAATTTGTCTTAGATATTAAGGTTATAATCATTAATCAATGCACCATTATATCAATTTAAAAATGTTATGTTTATATCAGGCAAGAAAATCCTCTCATGAGGCTTCTCCAGAAAAATGGGGAGGTAATGGAGCAGAAGCACCCGGACAAGGGGCTGGAGGACGACCCAAAACACGCTCACATTCCCGTGATCACACTGGGTCACCAGCCAGAGGTGGCCAAGAAATTGGGCTTTCAAGGAAATCTGCTCTTAATGACAGATACTTTGAAGATAAGGCCAGGAGCAGAAGCTTAGACAACCTGCTGGATGGTGTAAGTTGCTCTCTTGGGAGCATTTGTTAAAGCAAAGTTAAATTTTCTTGCTATATTTATTTTCTCCCATTTGTACTAACTGTTTGATAATGTACATAAATAGGTATGTACCTATTTAAGAGATTTTTATGGGAAAAATTATAATTTCCTGAAATATGTTTGAACATTCTTTTATAGCAAGTGATTAAATGTTATACATAATTGCAAATCCTCTCCATACTCTGTAATTCAAAAAATTATTCACTTATGTTGTTAATTCATATTTCTGCAAGGACTTTAACCTTTTCTTGTGATATACATGCTAAATACTTTATATATATTTATTTGAGCCCTCATATCTAAAAAAAAACTGAATTGTAGTCTTATCGAGAGCATATTAAAATTGCCGCAATATTCATTGCAATCTTCCTCCCTCAAAAATATGTGAAATCAGGATTCACCTCGGAAACTGCAGCATATTGGGTTATCACAAAGTCGATTGAATGACCGTTACCATTCCATGGAGAAGATAGATGCCCCTAACTCTCCCCATGGCTCAGGCAGCAGCAAGAACAAAATGATATCTGGATCTCCTGTTGCAATGGTGGGAGGTGGGCCAATCACCGTGCATAATAATGAGTACATGATGAAGAGTGAGGTGGTGGATGATGGCTTGGATTCAATATCTCAGCGTGGAGCTCAAAGTCAGCAACAGGGTGGGCCAATGGGAAGGCCTGGTAGCAGAGGAGAACCAACCGATTCATCAACTCCCAAGGCATGGGGTAAATTTGGTCTCAGTGGCAGAAGCAACCTTAATGATCGGTAAGTTGAACTTTTTTGTAGTTTTTGCATTGTGGCGGCCTCTCCGGAAGGGGAAGTAACACGACGTAGAGGAGGGGAAACCCACAAGCGCACGGGAAGTTTCCTGATCCGTGGTGGGCGGAGAGGCTGCCACCTATATGTTACAATTAAAGTGAATTTTCATTATGCAAAAGTTGCTCTGCATTACAAGTGAATAAATACATTCATCTTTCTTGGAATCATAAATAAAATAAAAAAGTTTATTTTGTATAATTGAAAACATTGTTCCTTAGTAATAGTTGCCAGTGAATATAATATTGCCTTGTTCAGTTTGTACGATTAAGGCTTAGCACTTGAACAATAAAATGCAATCTTTAGGTACTGTTGAGATAGTGGACCTTATATTTTTAATTTAGATGTTGAGTTAAATCTTTTATATGCTAAAATTTTAGAATTCCTTAAAGAAAAAAATCATGTATCCTTACCATGAGAGGAATCAGGATCTCTTAATGTCACACCGAATACATTAGCCAGATAGATTCCTCCTTTGTAGATATCTAATACTAAAGGAGATAGATGGTGTATCAAACTGCCATGCATGCAGTGTATCTATCTTTTATATTGGCAGGCACAACTTAGGCCACATACTAACTTCATTGATTTTGGTGTGTGGACTATCGAATCTGTTATCATTTTTACTTCTTTACAATCTTTACTCAAGGATTGTGTATATTAGAGGATTTCATTAAATTTTGTGACACAGCATTTACATTTCATTCAGTATTTATATATGTATTGTATATATTAAAATTAGACATGATACTCTGATCAGCAGTTAGTTATCCCATGCATCAAAAACTTTTAATTGCCTTTTGAATGTGGATTAAAACCAAATAAAAATACTGTATCTAGGATGTTGAATGCCATAGATTAGATTTAAGTAATGCTGATACAGCTACTGATATCATCTCCTGTCTCAACCTTCACATTTAAGATGTGCTCAATAATATGTATCATCATTCTAATGAAAGAAATAAGGGTCCTGTGCAATCCATCCCCCAAGTCACTTTCTTTCTTTCTGAAGGATAGAAAATGTTGAATGAACAGGATCTGGAAATTTATAGATTATTCACCTCAAAACTTAAATGCATCCCCTCATTGATGTGTTTAACTATGTAATCACGTTAATTTTCCTGTACATATGAATCAATTAATGCCTTTTTTTGTTGGGCCATGGAAATTAACTTTTAATATGACTGAATTTGGGATTTTATGCTGTTTTGGAAATAACCATATTTTAACTGAAAGGCTAATAGTAATTTTTGAACTCGTTAAAAAGAATAAAATTGAAAGATGGCGAACTGGCCGCAAGAACTTTAAAGGTGTTACCCGCTAAATGCACAATAGTAGAAATTCCACAGAGAAAAAATCATTCGCCTTGACCGGGATCCCAGTCAAGGCGAATGATTTTTCTCTCTGTGGCATTTCTGCTATCATTAAAAAGAAATACATCCAGGGAAAAAACTCGGGGTCCAAACATTCTCTCTTGAAACATTGTTTGTGAGTGGAACTATACATTTTCTCTCAAATCATACTTATTTTAAATATAATATGCTTGATAATTTTGTAGAAGAAATTATTGAAATATGTGCATATTACCTATGATCAACTAATAAGAAAGTGTGGAGCCATTGTAGTGATTTGGTAAAATTGCAAAGAATTTCTTTCGGGAATTCAAAAATTACTAATATAAACCTGTGTAATTACTTGTATTGAAATTAATGCCTGCCAGAAAAGACGCACGTATTTTATATTAAAATGAAAGTAACATATGCAGGTTCAGGAACATGAACTATTAAGTAAAATAGGTAGATTTTATTGCCATGTTTTGCTTCATCTTTGATTAAAATTGTAATCACCTTCACACACTAAATGATTAATGCATTATAGGTACTTTGAGAAAGGTCATGGCCCTAAATCTGTAGACTTGCAATCTGAAATAGAAAGTGAGTTCAGTCAAAATATGCAGTCAGCTGAAGACTTTAATCGACGCCATTCCACTTCAAATGACCCAGTGGTCAAAAGGAGGGTTTCATCAGAGTTTCATAATTATAGTGACAAGGATTCATTCCGGTAAGTCAGGCTAATATTTTAATACATAACCTAATGCTTGATAGAGATATCTATGTTTTTATTAAATAATGTTAGCATATCTAATTATAATTAACATGAAGCTAACTACTTTAACCTAGAAGTATGAGAATGAAAATTTGTCGAGAATGAGTTGTGTTCATGTGTCTACTGTCTTTCCATGCCTGTTTCACCTTTTGTTTGTGTTTGTGTTTGAAGGAATGCAAAGTATTTGTGAGGCATGTAACATTTACACAGATTTGTTGTGGGAATGATGATGATTGGTTTCAGTCACTATAATAGCTTGTGCATCTTATGGTGGATTTGCCAGCCAAAAGATGTCTCTAGGACTAATATCATATTTGACTGTTTGTCAGGGGACGGCCTAACTCCCATACTCAACTCAATGGTCATACAAATGGCTCTAGGATGAGCCCAGCTCAATTAGATTTGCCATCTTCGGTCATCAGTGCCAATGACCTCCCTGACTTTGATTACCCAGAGATTGCTAGTCAGGCAAGAAGTGAGGATGATAAAGGAAGTTATATTAGGGGCCACCCAAGGTATGTTGGCTATTGTTTCACCAGATATGTGGGTCAGTTCTTTTCAAGTAGTTGCCATTTGTTTGACCTGTTTCAAAGTCATGAATATGTGGGAGAACTAATTTGCTAATCCCAATATTACTAATTTCTCAAGTTTGATGTGATATTTGAAGTTTCATTGTTGGCTTAACCTTGCATGGTGTGGTAAGAAATGCATCATACTTTCACCTGAATGTCATGTGTAATAATGATTCTTGCATGCAAATCACTTTATTGTCCAAAATAATTTGAAAGTGAAGTTAAGGGGGATGATTACATAGACCAACATTAGCTGAAGTAATAATTATTTTATGTGTGATCTGTTATGAATTATTTTTGCATCTAAAATTGGCTGCAGTATGTCAGTATTTCTTTTCCCATTATTTAGAGATCAAGTAAATTTTATTTGAAGCTTAATTAATTTACATTGTGCCTGTGCTACCTTAAGAGGTTACAATGCAAAATTTTCAGCACTCATGATTAATGGAGGCCAGCAGAAATCCAAATTAATTTGACCATTTTTACAGGTTTATAAAATCGCATTATGCTGGCAAAAGGGCAGCCCCTGGAAGTCATTCTAGTCGAGCTTATATTGATGCACGTAACTCAGAAAAATCAGAGTATGGTGCCAAGTCATCTGCATTATCAGATACCAGTGAAGCACCATCCTTAGGTATGCAATGCTGATCTATATAGTAATGTCTCTAAATAAGTACTATTTTTCCATAAATCATCTCTATTTACTTCCTGCTGTGTACCTTCTTATGTAATGGTCTCCAGGAGCTAAGATATTATTGTGTATTTGTACCTTGAAAATTTCAAAATCAAATTAATGTAATGTATTCATTTTTATTTCCCCATGTCTGTACAAATCCTGAGTGACCCTATGAAAATTTTCATGTAGCCAATTAATAACCTTCAGTTTTTGTGGTCATCAGTAAATGTAAAATGTCATAATGATTGAGTAATAAGAATACAATCCTATGGCTCATATTTTCGCTTAACTTTTAATGAATAATTTTTTGAGCTATGCATAGCACAGTGTAAATCATATTTATCTAAATGTCGCGTATGACTTACATTTCTGGCTGTATTGAAATATGCATAGCAAAACTGATGTTAACCATTCATATAATTCAAGATAAATATTTTTAATTTTCAGCATCTCATGTAAGAAGGGTGAGGGTGCCATCACAAGCTTCAGATGTGGACCAATTTCTGGATGATCTGTTTATGCCAGTGTTAGATGGGAATCTTGATGAATTGTCTGATGCACGCTCCCTTGCTGCATCTCTGAAAGGAGGAGGTAAAGGACCCGTTGGGAGAGTCATTGTCACAAACAAAAACAACACCCCATCAGAAGGTGATGATGATGAAGAAGTGGCCACTCTAACAGGATCTGTAACATCATCAACAGCTAGCAGGTAGCTTAATTGCTCATATTTCAGCAAAGTGATTATTAATGAATTACCCGTTAAGGATGTAATATTTTGAGCAATTGCTGATCTCATGAACGGTGATGGTGATGGGATGGAAACGTTGAAATTGGAAATGTTTTCATAGTGTTTTACCAAAGTTGGTAATAGATTTGTGGATGTTTTTGACTTTGGTGCTTTGGTCATCTTTTGTTAGTTTCTCTTTTATATTGACCAGCTTGCTTGTCTTCTATATTCGTGCATTTGTTTATGCTGAAAATAAAATATTGGCCCTTCCTAGGTTACTAAGTGCTCCAGTAGGCAGTGGCTACCAGAAAAGGAAACCTGGGCCAACAAATGATGGCAAAAGTGGTGAAGGAGCTGGAGTTGGAAATGTTGATGAGTACATCACTGATTTATTCAGACCAATATTTGTAAATGATAGCTTAAGAAAATTGACCAAAGCCTCTACTTTAGCAGATGCCATCAAAGGTGGTGGTGATGGGGTGGGAGGAATGGAAACTCAGGTAAGCATAACCCCACCTCAGCCTTTTAAAAGCCCTCAATGCTTAGTCATGCAAGTACTTGGCCAGATATTTTGTAACCTATATTACATGAATCCCAAGAGGTGGGTACTTTTTATTGCAATTACTGTATTTAAGATGATCAGGCATCAGGCCCCAGCGCACTAAATGTTGGCAACTTGTTTAGGAAGAATAAATATTACTTCCATTGACATCAGTATTGATTGAAGGAAAAGATATAAACAATTTTTACAGATTGTCTTCATCAACTGTAAGAAATTCATATTAAAGCAGACTTTTATATTACTATGGGAGTTATATTGTTACTGTTACGTTCAGTTAAAAGACCCTCCTGTACCTGAAGATCACTCTTGGAGTTTTAATGCATATAGTACTATAAAATCCTGAGGAAAAGTGTGAATGGTCATTGATTCAATTGAAAATAATCAAAAATTAAACAAAAAGGATTTCAAAAAATTAAAAAATATTTTAACAAGCATGGAATTTTAAATTGATTTGAATTTCAATTTTAAAATAGGAGTCCAGTTCACTGGCATGGTGTCACTGAAAACTCATACACGCCAGCAGTTTTAAAACAAAGTCTGATAATGCCTCTGTGTAAAATTTAGGGGGATTTTTCATAATCTTATTGGTAGAAAACCATATCTTAAATGCCAGCTCATACTTTTTTGTGCTGTGCATGTGGGAGAGAAATCTTCACTGCTACAAACGATGGAAGTGTACTCTCTTGTTCTTGCTCATTCATTGATTCCTATGGGAATTAAAAATTAATAGTTTCATATCATTATTTTGCTCTTAAGAGAGTCTATTAAAATAATATTGGCTCCTTGCTGGTTTTATCAGTGTGGTTTTTTTTATTTCAGACTTCGCAAAGTCAGACTGCCTTTGGATTCACACCAATTGCAGGAATGACTTCTCCTACTCCAATGATGTCCAGTCTTATGTCAGGCATGATGTCACCTCCTCCAGTCATGATGCCTACAATACCTGTTTATACACCAGCAGGTAACCCTAGCAGAATATTTTAAAAAGTTTCTTCCCCTGAGAATATATGGTGTGTGCACTTAGAAATTGGCTGAGATATTGTCAACAGGTTTGGGATTTAAAACTTAATTTTGTTCTCATTGTTATGACTATGTTGATTTTAGGAACTATATGTTTGATTAATTAGGCTAATTGAGTCTTTAATGACAGCGATCGCTATTAGGTAAGGAGGGAGTCAAAGTTTGACAGAAGAGTTTCAGTATGTGCTTCAATAAACTTGTGATGGTTTTTACATGAACAAACATACCTCATTTTCATGAGACGTGGCTTAGTTGCACTGAACTGAACTTAATTGCAAAACATATAAATGGCTTAGTGTAATCCATGGATATCCTTTCATGCATGAGAAGGATTGAAAGGTGAAAATGCAGAAAATGAAGAGTTATATCATATATGACCCTGTTGAAATCAGCAATTGAAATTTCATAAATTTAACTTTTTGATTCAATGACAATCGAAATTTTGAGCCTTGGAGGATATCTAAAGATTCTCATTAGAATAAACTGCCAAAGTCTGGTTGAATATCATGTTTAATTATTAAATATTAATAGTTAGATTTTGGTGCTGGAAAATAATGTGAATTAGACTTAATTTTTAAGTATTGGAACACAAAACATATGTAATTTTCCAAGCAACCAGGACAAGGTTTACCTCACTAAAACTAACGTTAATATTTTCCATTGTCGATTCACTTAAACCCTATACATCTTAGTATCTTAGTTTTATATCTCTGATGTAGTTAACCATGAATGCATATTATTTAGGCATAGCACTACTGATGTTATATGAAAAAAAGCCGGATAAAATCAAATAACAAGCTTTAATACTTATATTAAAAGCTTAAACTAGGCATACAATTAGAAGAGCCAAGAAAAATCTTCATTCTACTTCACGTTATTACAAGCATAATGTGAGAATTTTCTTATCACCATGCATAATACATATTATTCTTTTAGAGAATGGAAGTCCCAAGTTTTTATCTGTGTATGGTCATCCCCTGCACTGTTCAGTGCCTGAAAGAACATAATGGAAATACATATTAGTTTACAATGGATTCCTAAATTGTTACACTGTTTTCTGAAAGCGATATGTATTGGTATTCAACTTTCTTTACTTTTAGTCCATTGCTGTTGGATTTTGTCCAGTCTATTTTATCCAGTCAGGTTATTTTGACTTGATGTTGAATGGAATTCCAGGAACCAGGGTTGTCAATGTGGAGTTTTGGCTGCTCCCTTTGGTGTTTAACCCTTTTACTGCCAGTGGGCCGATATATCGGCCCTCTATGGTTGTGCGAAAACTGCCAAGGGGCCGATATATCGGCCCACCTACATTACATCATCATGTATTTGTAATGGTTACAGTTCATTCAAATCAGAGACAGCATGAATAATTTTTTCATCATTTTAAAAAGTGAAAATATATTAACAAAATTAAAAAAAAAATTCATATATTAATATTAAGTGCTTATAATATATCTTAATGAGCTTGCCCATTGGCTGGGCATAATGGGCTTGGCATTTTTCGCACAGTCTACTTTAAAGGGGCTGGCAGTAAAAGGGTTAAAAGTGTAGGGAATTTTTTTCCGAAGAGAGTGTGGAAAGGCCAAATTAAATTATTTTCTCAGTTTGAGTAACTATGATACTTACATTTGACATAGGTACATGTTTCTCTACCCTTGTAAATACATGTTAGAGCAATGTATATTAAGTTTGCTTTTAGTGTAGAGTGACTCATTTACTTCTTCCTGGAGGTGTTGCTAATCATTTGTTTGTTTATTCCTTGTGTGTATATCTTCTTACATTGATCGTATCACTCCTCATTTGAAGACCATTTTTTTGCCTTGCTGATCATCATCCGTTTAAATCCATGGTTGGCAAATCATCTGCATAATTTGGAGCAGATGCAGTCAAGTTTTTTTGTTGCAAGAGTTGTATCCGTTTAGTAAGCTCATCAATAGAAGTTCAGTCCATAGTAAGAAGTGCCTATTTAGCCTGGGAAAATATGAAGATGGCTTCATAATCTTTGTGTATCCTCTTTATAATATTGAGTCACCTAGCATGCTTTGTGAATTTTGTGTCACTGTCTGTGCTATGGTCAATTCAAACGAACCAAGTGTTGAAACATGCAAATGGGTACCTCCTCAAGATTAACTTGTGCCTTGAGTGACTAATTGCATAAGGATTTGCTCCTGCTATAAAATTACTTTTGTGACATACTTAGAAATGTTTTAAGGACAAAATTTTTCTCATTTTTAAATGCCTTTCCATTGTTTCAGAAGTGGTGTGCACTTAAATCACTCATTAAAATGTAAAAGGAATGTAAATGGGACTGAAAATATCTATCTATAGGCATTTATCTCAGATTCATGGTCTGGAAGAAAAAGACCACAGAATATTGTTTTTATTCAGTGTTATTTTTGGCAAGGGAATTAATAAAATCAAATCATCAGCATCAAATACACTCATCCCTTTCATATCATTAATATGTCAAGCACAGAGTGAATTATTAAAAATATATTCCCTTAAATTTTTGTTTTGTGACATTTCAAGGAGGATATGATTCATTGTTCACCACTTATATTTGTGAGTTAGGCACATTTCAGACCATGTTTACATTTTAATGTAACAACAAGTTTTGAAAATGTAATCCCTCATGGTGATGCACTGCATTGACATGATAAATCTTTTGTCCAATTTGGCAATTCTTCGTGGATATGAAATCATCCTTTAAATTTGCTGTGAATCCTGTAGCAAATGCTGCCTCCAGCGCCGAAATGGCCATGGCACCTCCCACTAGCCCTTTCTTCTCTGCACCAATGCCCACGAGTGGCACATCTGAGTCAGCACCAATGATACCTGGCATGGCACCAGCTATGGTAGCTCCTGGCATGACTGCACCATTAGGTGGGATCAGTGCTCCGCCTGGTTCTGTAGGGGCTGAATTTTCACCTCCACCCACTTCTGGATACTCATTTATGCCAGTTCCAATATACAACATGCAAGGTCTTTGTGCTCTGTTTGCCTTATGTGCTCACAAACTACTAAATGGTGATGGACTTTTTTTTGGCTCATGCATCATGACTTCTTTCATATCGATAACCATTTAATACGATTAACTCAATTCAACAAAAACCTGCTTTTTATGACATGTCTCACAACTAGCTTATGTGTAAATATGTTGATTGTAGAAATTGTTTTGATAACACCTCTTGTAAATATGCATAGAATTGTATTTAAAATGCTTTGATTTATTGACTTATTCTTATTAAAGGAACATTAAATGTCATTGTACACCTATGAACATATGTAAATACACTTTAAATAATTTGTAAAGGATTCTATAGTTTGAAATCTACATGCCGTGATAATATACAATCACTCACAATCAAATTTCCATGTGAGCACAAGACAGTTGTGCTCTATTGGAGTGTGTATGTTTCCTTTTTTGGTATTTCGTTTTGTTTTTCTGAGGCCAAAAAGGATTATTTAAATTATTAATATTAATCTATTTCCCACAGGGCTCAGTTTACCAACATACCAGGTAGCTGGTAGTCAGCAACCTAGTGTAGATCCTAGTCAGGTGGCAGCAGCATACCAACAAGCTTTCCTACAGTCAGCGATGGCTCAAAATATGCAAATACAGCAACAGCTTCTTGCACAAAACCAAGCTTTGCAGCAATTACTGCAGCAGCAGCACCAACGTTCCCCACAAGTAACGCCAACACATCAGCCTGTAAGTAATGGCTTAATGCTTTATTTTTATAGTTATTTTCTGAACCACACTTTTTATTTATGAATGCTAGTTGATTCAGAATAGTCTAATGTGAAACATATTGTGCAGGAATGTCATAAGTGAATTATTACAAGTTATCCACTCGAGGAACTTTTGTTTCAGTCTCTTTGTAAGGACCTAATGGATCAGTGGCGTCGGAAGTGGGAGGCAGGGGGGGCCAAAGACCCCCCCAGAATTTGCCCCGGGCCCTTGAGAAATGAGTAGTCTTCATAAATAAAAATTAAATTTCACTCGTTTCCAGCTTGCTTTTTCCCTTCTGACACATATTCGACCACCTTCATATGCTCTTTTAGTGGAAATATAGTCTCTACCCTCTCCTATCCGTAAACAAAATCGGGCCCTTTTCAAGGTTGGCCCCTCCCAGCGGAAATAGTTCCGACGCCCATGTAATGGATACACACCAATAGTCTCATCAATAACAGTTTATTGCCTACCCACTGCTAAAAAAACTAATTTTTTTATTATTTTTCGAGTGAGCTCTCCTTCTCTTTTCATTATGAACTATGTATAACTTTCATATTTTCATGTGATGAGGTTTTCCATGAGGTATGATGTTTGAAAGTTTTGTAAGTGGTGTATTTGTGCAGTAACTTAGCTTTGTTTTCTAATTGAAAATTATATGCCAAATTGGCTTTCAATCTTGTTATCCATGTTATAATATTTTTAATACAAATGTTCGACAAATAATTGCATATTTTTGAATTTTAATGATGACAGTATGAATAAAGTTTTGAGTTCAGTAACATAATAACTGTGAGGATAAAAGTCTTATTTGCTACTGAATCTGGACTCTCTTGCCATTTCCTAATAAATAATAAATGATGAGGGTAGAGAAAATTGTGCAATACCAAAAAAAAATCTTTATTTTGAGATTAAAACCATGGCTTCGATGCAGAGAGCATCTGATGATGATTCTCCGCATCAAAACTGATCTCAAACTAAAGAAAAAAAATATTTTTTTTCAATTGCATAGTTTTCTTTACCCTCACTATGAAGGAATTGTACCCTCACCATGAAGGAATTCCACCATGTTAAGACTTGTACCATCAACTTTAATAAATGAAATGCTTTTCTTATTGTAAGTGCTTGACATATTGGAGGCTGGAGTGGCATTTGCTTAGTAAAACAATTCAGTGAAGGAATGCTATTAGACTGTCTTTCAATAAACAAGTTCCATACAATTATGAATGAAAAATTTTATGGCAAATGAAAAAAAAAGTGGGAGCATAGTTCTTAAAAATCCATTTTTATTACTCGGCTCTAAATTTCTCAGGTTGTGTAAGTCAGAAGGCACATGATGCATTATTGGAGGGAAGGATACATTAACAGTTGTACTTAATGATAAAATTTATTCTGTGGCATATTTGTGTTTAAATGTCATACATTGGATTATCACAGACCACTGTATTTTTCACTTTAATTACATTCTTGGTTTAAAATTAGGGGTTTTAATTTAACCAAAGCCAGTTTTTTTATTGAAATAGTTTTTTCCATAATTGAGATGTAGCTACATATTCCACAAATACCCTAATTGTGGAATTTTTCTCGTATTCTGTAAGCTATAGAATTAATGGTGTCGCAGAGTATATAACAAAAACATCAAACTCATGCTCTGTATTTTTACTCAATCATGTTCTTATGAACCACCCCTGTACATAAGTATGCAAAGTAAGATTAATTTACATCAAGCAATTACTCCTTTCCTCTTTTATTTTACATCTACCGTACATTTTTGTTGCATGAACAGTATTAACTAAAAATGTTATTAATTTTTGGAATGTGAATGGTGAATGAAATTGGGTTTTGAGCAGTTTTATCTTTTCTTTACATTTGGTGTAAGCTTTCACCAAATTCTACCCTCAGCATCTCTTTCAGGGTATACTTTTCATGTTCTTGGTTTTTGCATGGTTTATTCCTTCTACCTGAATGAGTTTCAATTTTCATCTATTATTCTGTGGTTTCATATGTGGTCTGATAAGCTGTATGGTATCCTTTTTTGTGTATACTTCTCACTTCATCTTTTTCCAATGTAGGGATTTCCTCAGATAAACATGACTGTAGGCCCTCCGCAGGTCCTACAGATGCCAGGAGTGTCCAATATGTTAGGGACATTCTCCACTACTGATTCATTAAACAGGAATTCTAAGGTACAAACTGGAAACAGGTTATTTAGAGAGTTTTTCAATTTTCTGCTTATTTCAGAAAATTAAGCTTTACAGCCCTTTTTTAGGTTTCATAACTAGAGTACTTTTTGCAATTAGAGCCTAATTGATTTCGCTATAATGCTTTGCATTAACATTTCTATCATTCCACTATTAATAATTTTACTCCAATTAATATTGTAATATTAATTCTGCATCTGTAATACATCCATCTAAGCTGAATCTTTACTTCTAATTGAATCGCCTATATGATCTGTTTTTCTCTCTAAATGAATACATATTATAGTTTCTCTTGATTGAAATGCTGCTTTTCTTTTTCCTCCTTGAATTTCTGCAATTTCCTCACTTAAAGAAAAACTGCATTGTACTGTATGCCAGAAATCTAATTTATGTATTTGAATTCATCTTGAAGTAATGTTAAAATATTTTGTTTTATCTTTTCTGGCTCTTTTAATTAATCTCTCAAACCCCCATGGTTATGCCCCAGGTGCAAGTTGTAATTCGATAGAAAGAGAAATAGCAAGACAAGTGGTAAATGAGCCCAGGTTAAAGAGCATTTCCCAAAGTTTTTAGCATATTAAAATAATGCTACCTAACTTAGCTGTAAAACCTCTTTTATTCTCTGCATTTGGTCGGTCAGTGGTCCTTCGGTTTCTTATTTCATGATCCCTAACTCATGTAAGTAATTCACCCTCAAATGTTCAACTTTATAGATATTTCTTCATCTGCATAATTTCCTCTATGCCTCAACTAATGCTTGCTAAATAAAAAAATAAATAAAAAGTATGTGTTGCCATCAATGATAATTTGTCGGGTTGTCAGGTGTCATTCCGAGAGCCTGACAACAGGGAGCTCTGGTCTACGGAGAAGAGGCAGACTACAACAGCTATGGGCGACTCATCTTCAGCTAATGTCCAAAGCCCATCATTTATACCACCCCCTCCTCGACCTCCTAAAAGTCTCTTTATCCCAACTTCTCAGATGTCTCAAACCTCACCACACCAGCCACCACCCCCACCACTTCCTCCCAACTTACTCTCCTCTCCTCTTGCCACCAAACTTCCGCAAGAAATCAATGCACAGGTGTGTACCTGAATAAGAATCTTTAATAGAAAGGAAAATAATGTAATTTTTCATGTTGAACTCAGCCAAACATGGAGAACCAGAGCATAAACTTTTACTTAAATGGCATATTGAGTTTTTTTATTGCAATGCAAAAATACCATATTATATCAATTACAAACCTAGATTCATAGGTTTTCCCTTTAAATTTCATTTCAATGGCTACATAGATACTTTGTGTTCTTTCAGTGCAGTCGTTTTTGGATTGGTGGGAGTAAAATAATAGATGCAAAACTGCTTAAAATTGAAGGCTATAGTGATGTATTATCTCATCCATATTTTCCAATTTCACCATAGTTATGCATAGTTGATCAGATTAATTTGTCAATAAAGCTAAATGTTTCTCATTATGGAGATGTATTGCATCAGTAGCTTTACAGTTGGCCTTTGTATTATTTACCCTCAGTTCAGAGCAGCTGCTGAGATGTAAAAGATACTGACTTAACGAACTTAAATATTACTTAAGAAACTTGACTAAATTACTAAAGTATTGGACCTCCTACATTTTTTGCTCTTTCTTACTCTTTTGCACTTGTAAATGAGCACATTTGAACTGAATTACCTTTAATTGTGAAGTAGATCTTTGCCTGCTGCACATTTTATGTTTCTGCACTTATGTTTTGATTTGTTTGGTGTAAGTTTGATGTTGCACATGCCAATAACTCTTCTCCACCATATAGCAACTTGAAGGGTTCCTTTTAGAATTTCATTAATTTTCTGTAATGAAGAATATTTTAAGGTTTGTGGGATGATTCCTTGTAGTTAATTAGTCATTACTGCACTCCCAGAACCTATCACCAACATCCGGGAAGGATACAGGAGCCATCAAAAAGATGAATGGAAGGATTCCAACTCAAAATTCGGGGAATGCTCATATGGCATTTGGAAGTGTTCTTGATGAGCTCAAAAGTCGGAGGAGCTCCACTGAGTCCCAGAATGGTGTTGGCAAGGTGACTTGAATACTGAAATATTTATTTTTTCTTATTATGCATTAGTCAAATTTAAAATTAAATTTGCTGGTACAATTAGTTGATTTTTATGTGTGCTTTTTTATTAGAAATTAGAAGCCATCATTAGTATCTTTTTTGTAACTGACAGGTACTGTAGGTACTGTACAGTGGGTTGACTTTTTTAAGGAATTAAAAATGCCTGTAAAACAATTGTGCCTATTTCCTTTATATCCATGAAATTATTCTTTTAATCATATAGCATCAGTAGCACATCTGTTTCATGTGAGTCATGCTATCTCAGGTGAAAACCTAATTAGGGTGTTGCATGTAAACAAAAAAAAATTGCTGTAGTGTGTAAATGTCCTCTAATATAGCTATAGGTTGCATGCTCCATATTAGAAGCATTTTATTCATAACAAAATTTAACATCACCTGTTACATAAATGCAAATCTATGTAAGACTATTTATGCCTTGTATTGATGTATTATCAATATGTGCAGTATGTAGTACTTATGTATGTAAATTTACCAGATGTTGAATACAACTTTGAACAGCCTTCATTTTCTCCATGAATATAAAATATGAATTTTCAAGAAGCCTTAATATGCCTGTAGTGAATACTGCGAATGATGTGTTTTTGTATTTCATTCTCTATTTATGATCAGATTATGTAATCAAATATGCCTGCGACTGAAGTAAATTAGCCATATAAAAATAAAAATTAATCAGTCAGTAATATTTTCTAAAGCTAATGAATGAAGTCGATAGCCCTTCTTTGGCAGGATCATTCATCTTTTATTTAACGGCTGTCAAGAATAATATATTTTGTGGCATGAGTTACCTTTGCAATCAGGACAAAATAATCCTAAGCTTTCTCTATGACCTTATTTGAGGAGGGCAGTAAAAATTTCACTGTCAGTATTCACAACAGTGAAAACAAAGAATATTTTTAAATTTTTTACAAAGCAGTCATATTTTCCATCAATGACTTAAATGACATTGTCTGTAAAGTTAATAAGTCAAAAATGTATGTCTGATCTTAAGTTTCTCATCATGCATTTCATTATTTTTCTTCTTCATATATCATTACAATTTTTCTTCTTCATATAAACTGAAATTTGGTGGTTTACTAGTTAATCCAATGACTTAACTGCCTATGTTTATGTTAAATAGGCAATGGATTGTCATGATATGCAGAAGAAATTATCTTCAAATAATTTTGCAGGGAGCTGAAGGAAAGCCTGGTAAACTGTTGGTGGTTTATAAGTTCAATTAAATTATGTGCCTGCCTTTGTTTTATAAAATATTGGCTTGTCATTATATGTAGAAGACATTGTCTACAAATAGTTTTGCCGGAAGACAAAGGAAAGCCTGGTAAACTAATTTTCACCCTCCAATAAGCCTGCCTAGATGCCATTGTTGACCTTGGTTTTGCTGTTCCCAGCTTTGGGGATTGAATTAAAGTGAAAACTAAAATACTGGCCTCCTATTCAAGGGCTCAGGGTCACAACCAGGCAGTGGCTGAGATTTTATATTGGATTACCCATCACTAATAATTAAGTATCTTGTGGAGAGCATTCCAGTCATTCATATACAATATGAGATATTCATGGACCCCTTAGTGTCTTCAATCAAGAGTAGGCTAATTCTGATTCTAAACCTCTCTCCACTTTTCCTCTGTTCCCTATACCTCCACCGATGCTCAATTATCCTCCCAATTGACACAAATGGCTTTAGTTGTCAGTTTCCTCCCCTAATGACAACAACTGGTCTCAACTTCTCAACTCTTCCCAGCAAATTGCAGACATAGTGTTTTCTTTCCAGGATATTTACAAATCTACTGTTACTGGTAGAATACCTGTTAATAATGGCTGTTTCAAGTATAGGGATATGGTTTAGGAGTGGCTTCAATGTTATCAAAAAGTACCTTTTTTCATCTCACATCTTCATTATTTACCCAGAGATAGACTATTTATTTATTTTGTTCCATCCTTTTATGAAATTAGATGCTGTATGGAATTAAGGTGCTAAATATTAGTGTTAATATGTGAACTTCCAATAAGTGAGTCAGTGGCTACCTTGCTTAGTGAAGAGCCAAATATTTGTCTAATGGTAATGTAACTTTGTATCAATTGTAAATAATAGTTTAACATTATATTCCATCTGAAATAAAGCACTTTTGACCAAAAACATATCATACACTAGATGAAGAGAATAAACAATTACCAAAGCTTCCTTTAACGTGGCAATTTGATACCTTTATTATTCCCCAAAATATACTTCTAAAACCTTAAAGCATACACAATTTCATAAATGAACTCCTAATTATCTTGTGCTCTTCAGGTCAATGCCCTGGTGATGGAAGGTCGAAAAATAAGCAATGGCGGAAGCTCCCCTTTGGGTGGTCCTCCACCCCCACCCCCTCCACCACCACCGCCAATGCCTCCAGAGCTAATACACAGTGGTGGAGACCCATCTGAGGCAAGGCCTTTCCTCGATCCATATGGGCGAGCAAAAACAGTGAGGATCGGGAAATGGCGGTGGCCTCCTCCAAAGGGAAATGCAGAACAGTCTGACAGTTTCTTGGAATTCAAATTGAGGCAACATCATAGAAAATCCAATCCTCACCAAAGCCCACAGGTAAGTTTGTGCTATTTAAAAATGAAGTCCACGGTACTTTACTCAAACAGGCTGACTGTAAGGTGGCACAAATTATTTTTTTTTCATCCCTGTGTTTGATAGTTTATTATAGAATATATATATTTGCTTCTGTCATTTTCCTTCTTCAAATCGGTGATTATATTTCATTTAGTGCTAATGTTATTATTAGATGTTTTTAGCCTTGCCAATGATCCACGCTACTCCAATTATAATGAGGAGGGGTGGTTTTTAGTCAAGACCATACAAGAGTAATAAATATTATGGAAGACATAGTCAAAGTTAGATTGGAAATGCATTTATATTGGAAAATTTGCAAAGCTCAATCATGTGAAGTATTTATGTTGATGAATACCCATTTTTTTCAGGAATACATGGACAGTCTGGAAAGGGTTGAAGGCATTGAGTGGGAGGAGTTTGAGGTATCTGGTTTATCAGCCTCAGCTATTCGAGAAATTAGTAAGACGATGACTGTTGAAGGGAGGGATGGCACAGTGGAAATTCACGATAATAAGAGGGAGATAAGGGAAGTATCATATGAAGTTCATGAAAATGGGGAGAAGAGGCATTCCCCAGAGAACCGTGGCACTAGTGACGTACAGGAGAAAACAAGCCGAGGTGACTCAAGGGGAGCCAAGGATGAAGATATTGGAAGTTCTCACAGCAAGGAGAAGAGCTCATATGGAAAGAGGGAGAGTAGGGAATCCTCACTGTCACCGGATGGCAAGGAGAAGCATTCCAAAAAGTTAGTGCATACAAATTTAATGCCATATGTTTGTGTTGTGAAGTATTTTCTGCTTGTCTTTGATTTTTCATTTGTAGTGGTGGATCATTTACTATAACTGCTTTTTAATTCTTGTAGATCTGGCGATAGCTCTGCTTCTAGACCAACCCCAGGAAGTATTGGGAAATTGAGAATCAGTAGTGAGATGAGGCAAAAGCTAGAAATGGTTACATCAAATCATAGTTTAAGGTATTTGTTATTATTTTTTTAAAATTTCATCAGGTTGAATTCCATAGTGCATTTATTGGAGCTTTTTCATTAGGAAGCATTCACATACATTCAATGACAATTTAATATTTTCATTGACAGATCTACTACTAAATCAGAAAAGCCAACCTTGCAGGGTTTAAAAATGAAAGATGATAACCCTAGTAGACCAGTGAAAAAACTAGAGGATAACAGAAGGTTGATGCTGGAGCAGCAGCTGGGTAAGTTGCATCAAGTTCATTGTGCATGAAAAATAGAGACAATAATTGATAAAACTTGAAATGTATTACCTTGAATTTTAAGGTAAAATCTAAAACATTAACATTAAATGCATATTGTATCACCCTGACAACTAAAGTTTTTCTTAGAAAATTCCAAAACAATATTATTGACATGATGATATTAAGAATTAAATGAGTTTAAGTAAGTATTGGTTTCTGCAACATTGGTCTGTTGGAATTCTCTCTCAATCTCTTCCTTGGCAAAAATCTGGAACTTTCATGGCCAAAATATGGAAGAACTTTAGAGACTATAACCCTTGCTACCTGTTACATACAGTGAAACCTCTCTTAACGACCACTCCTATCAAGCGACCACCCCTCTCAACGACCAGTATTTTCCGGAACCGATTGTAATGCCCCTATGTTCATGGTATTCATTACCCTTATTCAAAGACCACCCCTCACCCCGACCAAAGACCACCACTTTGAAGGGAAGTTCCCTCTATTCAGCAAAAAAAATTGTCGTAAACCTGAGTTTTTCCCAGATTTTGGGAATAGGTCAGTCCACAGACAAAGGAGGGCCAGTCCGCCAGCGGGTGTGGATTATTTAAGTGTGATTTGTAACATAGTAGTCATCGTAGCCTCGCGTGGGGAGAAGGCTCGAGGCCGCGTGCCGGGCTCTCCGGCGCCGCGCCGAGGCAACGGCGAGAGATGCAACTTAGACATGAGCACGAAAAAATTAACATCAGTGGTCGTGCGATGAGAAAAAGTCTCACTCTTTGATGGTATCAGACATATCATTACACAGCTGTGGATGCTGCGGACGCTTCATTTATACTTTTTGAGACGGTCGGTCAATAGGTAGATAAAAAGTAAGCTATGTAGAAGGAAAGGAAACTTATTCTAACTAATGATTAAAAAGTGAGCACACGTTTGAATTTGATGTGAGAGAAAATCTCATTGCGCTACCAATGGGGCTAAGGGGTGATTCAGCGAGTCTTTTCGTGGGGAACGCCATAATTTCGTTAATGACGGCACACGATCCACCACTGAGTCGAAGATGCCAAAGAGAATTTGTTTGAGTTTAGAGGAAAGGCTTCGAGTTATCGAAGAACGAGATAAAGGTGCATCTGAGAGAAGGCTAGCGCTTTTATTTAAATGTGGGAAAACTCAAATAAATGGCATTTTAAAATCTAGGGGCGACATTTTAAAAGAGTGGCACAACAGTAACAGGAACGGTGGAGTGAAGAGATAGCGGCAAGAAAAGTACGAAGGGATCAATTTTAGTGTTTTTGAGTGGTTTAAAGTTGCACGGTCGAAAAATATTCCTATTGGTGGTGTATTAATAAAGGAGAAGGCCTTGCAAATTGCTCGTAAATTAGGAGATGAAGATGTCATGGCCAGCAATGGTTTCGAACGGTTTCGTGTACGGCATGCCATTTTTTTCGCCTAATTTTAAGACGAATGAGAATTAAAGAAAAAAATATTATTTTTGGAGGCACAGTGTTTTCTTTATGTTTCGATTACCTCATTGGTCAATATAATTTCTTGTAAAATATCAGTTTAATGTTAACGATGTAAGTATACATGTATTTAAATATATGTATGTATAATATTTTTTTGTACTGCATTTCCGCCAATATAGTGTAATTACTTACCTATGTATTGTAATTCACATCTAGTAACCAAAAAAAATCTAATGTTGATGAAATTCCTATGCATCAAAATTTTGCCATGAGTTGGTAAAAAATATTGAAACAAACTCGATTATTATTAATGAATCTTGAGCTCAGTAGTTTTTCCATTGTTTTCAAACTAGCCGCCCGGTCATTTGCAATTACATATATTCATAGAAACAACCCCTCCAGACTCCTAAACCCCTGTCAAACGACCACCCCTCTCAAAGACCATTTTCCAGCGGAACCATCGGTGGTCGCCTAATACAGGTTTTACTGTACTAAAAAAATCACGTCCTCCCTACTTGGGGTCTTTTTTGACCCCATCGTGAATTTTAATTATTTTAAGTGATAATATTATTCCAATGACTCATATTCATTCGCATTTTAATTAAATACATTTCAGATAAATTAACAGAAAAATACCACAGTATAATATGCATTGCATAATTTAGAAAAAAATATTATAATTTTTTAGATGGCACTCATAGTACAGTATTGAATAATGAGGATTAAATTTACCTAAATACGTATTTATGTACATAGTTTAAATATCTGAATACAATATAATATTTAAACATTTGCAGCATAGTGCCAACACATGATGACCAATTACAAAATTTCATGACTCAAAAGAATTGTGCCAAATTTTTAATCTGAAATCTTTATCTACACACTCACTAATGTCACATTGCAGACGCTTCTTTGTTGAACATGATCACCTTACACGTATCTGTTGCAAGCATTAGAAAGATCATTGGTTGTTTGTCTCTCTTACGAGGGCAAATGGAACATCTGCCACCCATTTTCTGGACACAATTTCTTTGTCATTTACTAGCAGAATACCGCCAATCCCAGCAATTTCGATCGCAGTCCGAAATCTATTTTTTTGGCATCCGGTTTTTCCTACTCAGCGATGAATTTCAGGTGCTAACATTTCTTTTGCTGATTCTCAAAGGAATCACAGCCTAGAATTTTTTTCCGCGGAAAGAGGGGTATTTTCTGGAATACATGTGGTATGCATTTATACCTGCAAGATCTACGATAACAAAAAAAATAGCCAATTGCCATTTTCTAGTCCCTCTTTTTACAGAATAATTTGATCTACAGTATGCAAACCGAATTTTGCAGAGTTGTAGTACAAAATCACTTCCCGTTTATTCTTTTCAGGGCAACAAATTTCAAATGCCTTATGTTTAGCAGACCATAAAAACCGGCGTCCTACCTGATGATATTCCTGGATAATATTTTTTCCAGTCGACTTTGGTTCTATAGCATCCCATTTTATTTTTCCTTCCTCACTCCCCGAGGATCGTCTTCTTTGATGCATACACCTAGGATTTCCTCATGAAGCTCGTCCTCCTCCTGGTCCCTTATTTCCACCTCCCTGTTGCCTGCCTCTGCTTTACTTCCATCACTCTCATTTTGAATGTTTTCTTCATCGTTAATCTTTCGATTCTAATAAATCGTTAACGGCTTCGTTCTTGCTGTATCCAGGAGCAAATTTGACTCTAAAGGCTGCCATAATCAGTTATTGTTCTTGTATGACCGCCAATAATTCCCCATTGGGATCCCCAGTGCGGGATGTACGCTTGAGCGAGGAAAGATGTGACTTCTACAGTCGTCAGAGGAGTGACCACGAGTGACGATTCTCAGCGTAAAAGCCTAACTCGTATCAGAGGTCAAATACTACAAAGTCAAAATACAAGTGGAGAAAACAGTGACTGCTATTTCTGACTTATTGCTGATTACAAAGAAAGCACAGCATTGATGACTCTGTTGATGAGCTCTGCGAAGATAACAGTTAGATTAGAAGTTGGAGAGCAATGATGGCTTCAAAAATCGTCGGAGGAGCAACCACAAGTTACTAATTCTCTCTATATCAGCTAAGCTTGTTACAGAGGACAAAAATTATGAAGTCAAAAGACGTTGACGGTTGCTGATTACAAAGAAAACACACTGTTGACGACGAATCCGCTGTCCGCAGATAATAGTTGGATTAGAGGCTGCAGAGCAAGTTGAAATCATAGTACGCTAGCAATCACTTAGCAGTATTCAGCTTCTGTTATGTGATGGGGTGAGGTGAATGTGATCAACTTATTATGCGTCAGTCTCCAAGTTCACCCATTTGGAAACTGCTGACATTTAATAGATTTTGCAATTGAATAGCTAAGCCTCTATTTGATTCACTAAGTTGTAACGTTGATACGACTGTGTATATTACCGGAATATCTATCTTGGTGTCACATGCGAGGGAAATACATCCATAGCTCAACAATTTCTTCTCTTCTAATAATTTTAACACTCAGTGCATTACTCATTATATCACATAAAATGCTAGTATTCTTTCCTTTCATGACAAATTCATGACAAAAGCTATTATTTATTCAATTATTTCTAAAGGAAAATGTAAATTCATCTCCTTGTACTAAAATACGATTGGGTATATTTTAGTTCCACATACCCTACCTGGGATCAAACTTGACCCCAAGCAAGAAATAATTTTTTTTAAGGCTTATTGTCAGAAATATTTTTAAAATGAAAAATGGAGTCGATACATAAGTGTTTTATCGGAGAATTCCTAAAATATGATGCATAAAGCTGTAAAAATTAATGAGTTATTCAACTTTTTCTGTGAGCTGGGGTCAAAAAAGACCCCAGGTAGGTAGGGAGGGTTATCCCCCCCCTACCTACTACTTTAGTACTTTTAGTACTTTTGGGGAAAAAATCTTGCAATTAATATTTTATTTTCCTTTATTTCCTTATTCCAAATCACTTGCTCTTCCGAATTTGTTACAGTATTTATTACGGATGCTATTCTCACTTTTCAAGGCAATTGATAAAGTATAGCATATATAATTTATATCCAAGCCTTTATTATTTCAACTTGAAATTGGTGTTTGTTATTACTATTTTTATCCTTGTTAATTCAGCTGGTCGCTGGGACACAGTGGATTCAATAGAAGCTGTCACCAGAGGCATGCCAAAGGATGAGAGACCTGATTTACAGCATCCCAGTATTGTGAGAAGTCAGGTGAGTTTGATGAGGCTGGGGGAAAGTGAATGTCACTCAAAGTATGCTTAGCCCTGTGTTTTGAAACAGTGTGATTCAATCATTTTACCACTACTTTCTGGTATGTCTTCTTTCCATACGTATTGGTTCATATTTATCAAACTTTGTCCGTTTGCACTGTGACACAATTGCATGCAAACTTTTTCATTTTCATTATGATATTTAAAAGTGCTATGTAATGCATCCATTTTGTTTATTTATTGCATTTTCTGGGGCAAAATGATGAAAAGTATCGCTCTTTCCTCGAACACAGGTGGAAAGGATGGAGAAGACCACTCCTAAATATGATGACAGAATGGGAGGTCAGAGGAAGCCTGCACCCCCTCCTCCCCCTGTGGCTCCCCACTATGTTGATGTCACACCAGTGATGCCTACATCAAGAACAAACAGTTATTATTCTCCAAGGTAGCTATTTATTCTGCTGTTGGTGGAAGCACTGTATTTCCTGGTACATAAGATACACTTATTTTTGCTGGAAAATGCATTCTGAAATCAGTATGCATCTTGTGTGTTTTGGCAGTGAGCTCAAGGTGCACTCTTCATCATTCTTCTGTTTCTGATATCCAAAAACATATGAATTCAATGCAGTTGCTTTTTTTATAATGTAGAAATTTTGTTTTCTTCCTACTTATTTTTAACATTAGCTAATGTTAATTAAAATTTTTCTTCTGGAAATTAACCCAGAATGTCATTGAATGGCTTGTAGGTGCATCCTGTGGTCCAGAAAATATGGTGTATATTTGCTCTCTTCAGTTCTTCTAACTTTCCAAATCCAATATACTTCAGTCCTCTCTATGCACATTTAGTTAGTTATGATTTTATGGATATGTTCTGAAATGTTCAAATTCATTACAGTAACACCCCGGTGATACCACATCCTCGCTCTCCACCTCCTCCAATCCAGCCAATCAAGCAAAACCGTGGAGATATGTATGGCATGACGAGGATGGATAGAGATCGGGATAGAGACCATGACAGAGATCGTCGGTCATCAGTATCGACTCATCACACAGAAAAACTGGAGCGCATTGAAAGTGAGAGCAGTTTCATAATAATCACAGATACATAATGACTTAGGTCCATCACTGCTAATGTGATTGATTGTCATTCATTCATAGGAATTACTTCATCATGCATTCATTGGTATGAATGCCAACATCAGTGACAATTGACTGATGTGCATTTGTTTATATGAATTACTTTCAGATTTCCATTTTAAGTAATTCATTGGGTGCGTTGCCTAAGTTTTATAGTAACAATTTCTTGGGAAAATTTTTCCAAAAGACCTAAAGTCGACTTTGATTATAGATCATGAGAACTATATAGAAATCTAGTTTTGAGACAAAAGAAAGTGAGGATCAAGATGGGGACTATGATGTCAAATAGAGAAAAGAGAAGTGAATCGGTGGGTTTATTTATATGTTTGTAAGTGGTAAGATCTATTCTCATTACCTGGGAAGTCATGAGTAAACTTGTAAAATTCAAATGTATTGTTGATTTGAACTCTGACGTTCATGGTGATAGGGACCTCTTCCCATATTGTAATACATTGCTGTTCATGGCATCCAATGATCCAACCATATCTGAAGCAGAGGAGCAGACAGTCCAAAGGGACTCCTCCAAATTTTTACTTACGGGTTCTTCTAACATCATGTGTGTATTCATCAGGATCTGATGTTGTTAATTTACTTTGATTGTTAAAAATTAATGAAACTAAATTAAATTTGAATTCTTTCAACTTTGATTTAAGGGTATATATTTTAACGTTATGGTATTATTGGTTTTGATCATTTTTTAAAGTAAGTACAAAAATGTTGTAGCTGATAATGTAAAACATTAAATCAGGGTTATTTCCATGATTGAAAGTCATTACCATGCTGTAACGTCAAATTTTATAATGTGTCATATCTGTTTATTATTTAGAATTACTCATTTTTTGCTATAAATACACCCAAAAATTTTTGTTGTCTTCATTTCAACTGTTTTTTCCCAACTTTTTCAGTTGAAGAGTCACCAGAATTTCTCAAGCCAGTGGATTCGCCAGCTCCCTTAATCATCGATCGTGACTATGACAAAACATTAGAGAATATGAAAACAAAATTATTTCCTCCTAGTACTGCAGCATCTTTCACCTATAACAGGGTTAACTGGAAGCTACATATTAGGAAAGAGGTAAAGTGATCCATTACAACTTTAATATTCATTGAGAAGCAACAGAAATAAAACAGTGCTTCAACTTACTAGTTTGGCTTCAAAAGATACAGTAATTTTAAATTATTGGCCCCCTGGTAAAATATAACAAAAATTATCAAAATTTGCAAGTTTTGCATTATATGAGTCAATTCACTAATTAATTTTCCCTCAAAATGGTTTGCCAGGATATGAATGAGGGTTTGAAGCATTCATTCATAATCATGTGATCAAAATGTCAGTTTATTAATAAAAAATATTTAGGAGGTAATGGGTTATACTCTCAGTCAACTCAGTCTCTGCTACACATGTTATATGCTCAGTATTTTTTTTGAATAGAATTATAGGGTGGATTTCGGTAATCAACTTACTACGTATTAAAAAAAAGTATTGTTTAACCTGAAGGTTGGTTTTTGATAGGTGAGGATAGAGCTCACCTTGTTCTAAGCCCTTGGCGAGTGAAATTCAAACATTTAGGGTATGGGGGCCAGTTCCTGGGCCACCTGCGATTTCGTATAAAGTTCTGAAATGCAGCAAATCGAATTGCATACATTTTGGGTGAATTGCATACATTTTGGGTGTCCAGAAAGACTTCTGCTCTGGGATTGAACCCGGGACTCTACGTTCGGTAGCTTAGCACTCTACCCACTAGGCCACCATGACTCTCAACTCTTACTATGATCTCTGAAAAAGATTCCATTATAAGCTGTAAGCCAATCAAATCAAACCACCTTTGATGACTTCTCTAAAAGGAGAGAAGTCATCAAAAGAGAAGGGATATTCTTCTTTTGAAAAAATGAAGCATTGATTTTTGTATAAAATAAAGTATAATTTTGATGCTTTGATTTAGTTATTCTGTTGAAAATTTGTCAGTAATGTATTTGTTATAATAGGATTTTTTGTGATAAGAAAAGACTGATCTGGTGTCCTGTTGATTCAATGAAGACAATATATGTACCAGTCAATCCTAAGTTTGCTTGTTACAATTTGATCATTAACAGTTTTAAACATCTTTTTCAGGTATTTTCACCTAGTGAAAGTCTAAACAATCCCCTTGCTCTGCATTTAGTGTTCTGCCAAATAGTCAAAGATATTTTTAGCCCAAGCTGCATAAGAATTAGTCGAGAAGAGCAAAACAAAATGAAAAAGGTAAAGTTGAAATAAATTAGAGTAAAAGTAAGAGACATTATTGAATTGATATTTAACTTCAGTAATTATTATACTGTTTATTTATATAGATGCTTGATAGCTATGGTGTTACAATGAACAACCTGCACTCTGCCCATCACAAAGTTACTATAAAGAAAAATGTGATTGATATGGCAAAGGAATGGCCAACATATTTTGCAAGAATTTTTCCTGTGTCTGTAAGTATTGTCAGTTTTGCATACTCTTTATATTTTCTCATCCTTGTCATGGTGAATATTTTATTATTGGCAAAACTGTTTTGTCCCCAGGGTAATAAGTGATTCTCTATTTCAGGGTGGCCATCAAAATCCAAATGTTCAACATTTGGCAATTTCACACTCCGGTATCAGGCTTATTAGGAGAGAGAAAAGCCTACCCAATGACTACCTGCAGGTCCTAGACACAATTACGTAAGTATTTTAAGCTTAATGTGCTCCTCAATCTTTTATCTCTCAAATTTTTGAGCAATGATGTGTCATTCCTTCACTTCCAATGTTCTATTAATTTCAACTATAGATTCCAATTGGGTCTCATTCCTGTCATAGCCATAAATCAGATAAATTGCGTGTTTTGCATGGACAGTTGTGCTTAGTCTGAAAATAAATTAATCTCTCTGATTCAAATTTATTCACTTAAATGCTTACTAAAAAGCATGTGCAACATAGGGTGAAGAGGGGAAGGAATTTTTCTTTTCTGATCCCTTAACCCAGAGCCTGATACATTCTTTAAAAATAGGTAAAATTGGGGTATTTTATTAAGAGGTATGTTATGCGAGTGATATGGAAAAGCAGTGCTTTTATGGCAGGTTGCATAGTCCACGTAAGGATTTATGCCATGAGCAGAAACTTGTTGATGAGTTTAATTGGACAGGCACTCCTGAGCCAGTTTCAGCCAGTGCCAATAGAAACCATTTTATGTAAACCCTTCGTATTTTAAATTGCCATTTGGTATATTGGTATATTATTTATTTGGTATAAATTATTGAGAGTTAATTTCCTTGGGCCATTTTCAATTAAGCTTTCCCCATGGTACTTTAATCAATTGGTACAGGTAATCGGGTAGTTTCTGTCATCAAAGTAAACAAAATTCAATTATTGCAATGCATGGACCACCATAAATGTATTAATTATACACAAATTTGGATTCAGAAATACTAAGTTACATGAAAATGAAATGTTAATTTTAAGTTCATTTGAAGAAGTCCCGGAAATATTGGACTATGGCAGCCATATTAATGATTTCGTAGGTACATAGTTTACAAGGTACAGGGAATTTTCATCGCTCCCACTTATAATTTTATTTATGACTCCCAGAGCTCTGGTAAACATGTATTGACAACTGCCTATGAATATTCTCAAAGCTTGGAAAGTCTTCTCCATTGAACATGGTATTAACATATCCAAGGTAGGCATGGGCGTAGTCACGGTGGGGCTGGGTTGGGCACTTGCCCCCTCCCCGGCTCATTAGTCAAATGAAAAATTACAGGTCAACTAGCTGAAGGTGCCCATTGAAATTCAACGAGAAGGAGAAATATAATAAATACAAATTGTATTAAGAAATCTTAACATTTTTCATGAAGGGGCAAAAACAAACTTGTATTATGGAACGTTACTTATTTTTGCCCCCCTCCCCCCCCTTCCCCCCCTCCCTGGAGAACATCCTGGCTATGCCACTGAAGGTGGGTCATAATTTATGAAACTCCTCTAAAAATCAGTTCAATTTTATTTCAGTACCAAACCGGTGTAACAACCTCATCAATAATGGGGTGTGCTCCCATAGTCTGTATTGAAAGACCTGTATTAATAGACATTTTATAAACTCCCATGCTCCCTGCTAGTAGAGTCTTCTGCTGTGATGAAGCCCTTTAATTGCTACATTGAAAAGTAGAATTTGGTAACGATTTCACAGAAATTTTAATGGTTTAATTTTAATTTTCTTTGAAGAGTTGAATGATGTTGAGTCTTCGACGAAACCAGTTGTGACCATTAAAATTTCTGTGAAATTGTTGCCAAGTTGTACTTTTCATAGTGGAAATGAAATTTCACAAAGTTGAGCCTAAAACCATCAAGTTCACCCTTTAATTGCTATTATAAAGTGGCAATCACAGCACCACCAAGGAAGAGGAAAGATAAGATAGAGGAAAGTGTATCTTCATGACATCACGTACAGATTTGACCAGCATACGATAGTTTACTGTCATGTTTTTGCACCATTGGAAATTTTAACTTTTTAATCAACTGGGAAAAATACCTAATGTCAATTTTGAACTTGATGGCTACAAACACATACTCCAGAGGTTACGAACTTTTGATCAAAACATTCTTTTTTTTAATTGCTAAACTACCCTATTGCATTAGAGCATAAAAGGCTATGTGCCCAGTGCAGCAAAATACTTATATAGCATCAATGCGTAAATACCTCATGATACCAATGCATATGGTAACTATAGTTGAATTATATCATGTGTGTAAACATGAAAAAATATGAATAAAATACACATTCAAAATAGATATTAGCATTAATCATGCCATCATTCCTGTGTCTCAAGAGGTTTTTATTCTGCATGAGTTGATTAAGTAGAAAATAATTAGCACAAATCTGAAGGAGCTTGATAAATCTTAACTGAATGAACTTAATACCTATGCATGTATGTCATGAGGATACTTACCTTAAATTTTTATGAGTGCCACAAAAACCCTTCTTGTGGTAATATAACGGTCTTTATGGCATTCTTTGAAAATGCATTCCTCTTTTCTAGGTTTGATGATATTGTGGAAACCTCAGTGCCAAAGGGAAGTTCCATTCAACTCATTCTCCAATCTGGAGGTCGTATGGTTTTCTACACACACAGAGCAAACCAGATACGAAGTATGATAGAGAAATATATCGTGGAGTCTGAGAAGGTAAAGTGAAATAATTTTTGTTTTTATGAGTTTTTTTTCTGTTTTGACTATATTCACTCATTAAACAATCATGAAGATGAAGTAGAATATTTAAGATCAACTGATCAAATGTTTTTATCCATTGCTGGCATTAAATATCATTTAAATCCAAAAGGTATAGGTTAAAGTACTTATTTGCTAACTATTGGTAGTTGAAGAAGAAATTACACTGACTATTATAGCTCACTATATGGGTACAGCTGCTTAAACACCTTGCAAAACTTCAAACCATTTGACAGCACCATGTAACTTCTCAGTTGTAATAGAAATTAATATCATGATGGAATGCAGCACTCTCTTTTACAATGTACCCAGCAGTTGAGAATAAAAATCCATCTAGTGGTTTTGAAACCATACTGCACCATCATCAGGAAAATTGCTGGGAAGATACTTTGTCCTGTTATAAAACTTTTTCTTTTGCAAAGCTTTTTTAAAATTTAACACTCCTGACTTTGTCATGTCTGAGATAAAGAAAACTCAAGGGAAAAAATGTTAATTTCGAAATATTTTCTTTCAACCAAGTAAGCTGTAGTGTTACAATTTCTACGTCTAATTGAAGACCCCATGTATTGAATGGTGAAGATTCAGGCTTGATAAAGATGGTGGAATTAGCCGGAATCGGTAATATAAGGTGTATACATATTTTCCCAAGGATGAATACTATCAATGGATATATCGGTCATTGAAATTCTTTGGGGAATATCTCTTGATTTATGTTTTAAGTTTTGTCAGCACGTGTTAGTGAAAAAAAGTGTAGGTCCTTTTGGAATATGGATCTTACGAAAACTTCTCAGGAAGTTATGGCGGATTTTGTGAAAACGGGAGTTGTCAACGCGTTGTGATGGCTATGATTTCGGAATTCATGTGTGAACTAGGGAACCGCTACGCCTTCTTCCTCTTCCTCCTGATCTTAAAATGGCGAGAGAGAATGAGCCATGAAGTCGTCTAATCACTGCTTTTCGGGCAATCATCAGCTCCTGACTTCAGTAATTGGTGACGCTGGAATTATGTGGCTCTGCCGATCCAGTGCGTACGTTCTCCTTTCGGGACGACTCTGGTCTCTCGGACCGTGTCTTCTTCCGAGCTTCCTAGGGGTGGAGGCGACTGGAAGTGTGCTCCCCTTAAAGCTTTCTTCCCTCCCCCTTCAGTTCCATCTTTCCGGACAGATACCCACACCGCAACTGCCACTACCCTTTGATTGATACTGCCGAGCAACCCCAATGGTTTAGTATGGCGAAGAACGAAACGATTTTCCTTTGTTTCCCCCCCTCCCCCCCATCTCTCTCTCGAGAACCGCACGGTATGTAGGGCAAGATGAGCACTGAATTATATCTGAAGCTCTCGATATTTTTTTGTTGTCCCTTTCCAATAGTATCTCCATGACCTCGAATTTTTTTAGAGGGGAAAACTTCCGGATTCGCGGATTGGTTGAAAAATCGCTTTCGCCTTATAGCCGAGGAGAATTATGTTTTCCAGCTTTTAATTTCGGATGCGATTGACTCAGTCGACCCCCTTCCTTGCATTGTTCCGTTTCTTTCACTTTCCGCCATTCCTTCGGCCCGCTTATTGAGTTTCCACCCTTCCCAAAACAAAGTTGTTCCTAAAAAATAAATAAAGCTCATTAGTGTCATCTCTCTGATTTCGGAGTCGTGGTCTTTTCTCCGCCCCAGTTGGTTCGCCTGAAGAAAGGGTTTGTTTTTGTGCGCCTCTTTCAAGTAACGCTTTCGATGAATTTACTTTTTCTCTTTCCAGTCTTCGCATTCCGATTTCTTTTGTGGTTGATAATTGAAAAATTAATTTTATGGATTAACTGAGCATTTATCACCATTTTTTACGAATGATACTATCACTTTTTTTGTATTTTTACGAAACAACCGATAATGGCATTATTCTTTTTCTCTCTTCGGCCCATATAGGCAGAAGTTGGAAAGGCTGATGTAAGACATTTAAAAATATTTTATTTTCCTTGATTAAATGTGCTCTTTAAATACGCATCGATTGCGTCCCTGTACGACAAATAATGTGAACGCGAAGACGATCGCCTGTATTCCAGGATGGTGATTGTAGTTAAATGGAAAGTAGTCTGGTGCAATACACCCAAAACACTGAGCTTGGAACGTACTATGATAGGTGACACATTTTTAAGTCCTGGACTTTACACCTAATACTTACCTTCTTTTTTGCCTTTTCATTTTCTGAATCCATTCGAAACAGTTCAACCTTGAGACAAAACATTTCTTCGGGCGTTCTCGTCTGCGGGATATAAAAAACCAGTACCGTGTTGTATTAATCTTCCTTGGTCATTTGAACCGATTTGCCTCATCTCTCCCATTTTCGAATCTATAGCCTCGATACTGCCCCGAAAAATCTCTCTTCCTGGTCAAGTAGGCTAAGATCTTTACCACACCCCCAGTTGGATGGTTTCCTCAGTCGAAGTCGCAGTTCACTCTCGGATAGGATATTGTAGCACCGCGAAGCTACTCGTATCGAAGTCTCGCCTGGGTCTAATTACGGTAACGCGCGCGATCGCCTCATCGTATTTTTTTCATCACTCTTAGGAAAGCGTAAACTTGACGCCAAATCTTCAAATTTTGTCTAGCGCTTCAAATCACCAATTTCAGTTTGCAGAGCAAGTTTTTGCCAGCAAGAACGGTTGCCGTGGACAGTGTGCTTCTAGATGAGTTCGTGTTGCTAGTAACGATAGCGACAGCGTGAAAGAAGAATCTGAGATCCCCACCCGTGGGGTCCGTAAAAGTGTTCTCTCTATACTCTTCAAACATTCCCTGAAGGAAATTCATGCGCGAAACTCCAGAAGTGCGTTTTGTCGCTCATGAATTATGATTTGTATTATTTTTCCCATTCGCCAAAGTTTTATACTTTTTAATGATCACATCACGCACACTAGTAAACATTTTTGATTCAGATTTGAGCCATTGCTGGTAATACTTAAGGCATTTGTCGGTATACACATTTTGATGTAGTAATCTACTACTGGGTGTTGTGTCGCATCGGAATGTTTTAGTTGGTTACGCTTTTAAGGCATATTTTTGCGGAAATAACCCTTGAAAACGATCTGAGTTGTTGATTTTGTTCCGAGCCTGGAAACTTTCTCACCGTGAGTAAAGGACATGTTGACAAGGCGTGGTGTCATCACTCGACGCTCTTTCTAACGTTGCTTACCAGCGGATGGCACCACGTTCTTTTGTTACCCTTCTCTTCCTCCCTCCCCTACCTTGTGACCCATGCACCGCAAGATAAGTTTTAGTCCCCTCACGCCGAATGGAATCCAAACCTCTCCATGCCAACGGTGATGGGCCCAAACAATCGACAGGCCTCACTATCTCGCTTTGGAAACATCCGGTGTTTTGTTGAAATTTGCGGCGGCGTTGTTTGGAGTCACCCGGCGTGTTTTTCAATTTTCTTATACCAACAAATCGCGCCAGTGGAGGACATCAAAGAGGCGAATGGAATGAGTCCGGCCGAAGTTTTGATTTTCCACGTGACGCTTCATTGGGCATCCCCTTTCCCTCCTCGTGGTCGTCGCCTCATGGAAGCACTCAGTGAGTTATCCTCGATGATTCCGGAGGGAAGTGGTTTCCTTCACCGTGCAAGAAAAGGAGGACGCATATTCCTGCGTTTCGTGGAACCGAAGGTGTCGAGTGCGCGTTCAAAACAAGACTGGTGACTCGCCGTGCAAAGCTTTAGGGAAGTCGAGGAGTGAAACATATAGGTGAACTGAATTAGTGGAAGACCTTCGCCTCAATCTCGGCGATAAGACGTGTCGTCAGCCGCAATGTGTTCGTCGCTGCCGCGTTTCAGAAATGATTATCCGAAATGTGTCATTTGTGTAGTCTCCGGCCAGGAGACTTGAATGCCCGAGTACGTTTCGTTTGTCTTGGTGGAGAGACATGTAGGAGGAGAGTGTATTGAGATGAGGACAGGTGGCTAGAACATCTCTGTTTGAACTGCTCGTTTATTTTGAATCAACAACCGTGAAAATGTCTGTCACTTGCTCGGAAATTTGGGAGGAGATCGTCTCCGTCGACGACGAAAAATATAGCAGAAGGGGACCTGTGGTGAAGTTTTCCGTTCCTTTGAAGCGCTGGCACCACGCCCTCGTCTTAGGGCGGCGCCTTGGCTTGACCTTAAGCCTCTACTCGGCCGCCCGGATTAACATCGACCCTGTCGATGTGTGCTTGCAGATTCTGAAGGTACACCATGTTTTCCATTCAACTACCTTCATCAGTGGACCATTATCGCACTTTCGCCACCATTGCACATTGCATGGAGCGTGTGATTATTTACGATTTATTCTTAATGCAATTTTACCGTATTTCTTTGTGTTCCATTGGAATGTAGTGTGAAATTTCGTTCGTTGTGTGACCATGCTTTTTTGAAGGAGAGAAATTTTTATTTTTCTTCACTGACGAAATAGTACTGATTGGACTGCATTGGAAGCCTTGAAATTTCAGTGTCAGTGAAAGTTGTTTGTGTCGCGATGGTATTCAGTGTCATAAAAGTAGTATACTGAAAAAGCGTCATTTCCGACACGCATTTCCGTGTCAGAATCCATGCCCTAACATTTAGGGTGATTGATGCGCTAAATTTTATACCCGTCGGACTCTTTAGCTCGGGATATTAAGTTGTTCAAAATGATTTCAGCGAAGGGTGTCGATTTTGTAAACATCTATTTACTATCGTAGTAGCAAACCTTTCGTCTCCTTATTCTTTCTCCCGTCCGCCGGGTGGCCCTAAGATCGCGTGCCTTTTTAGGTGGCCTTGACTCTCCTCGCCGCATCTTCTGTCTCCGGGATGGCGACGTGACATACACTCGCGCCGAGGGAGAGAAAGGAGTGTGAGCTTATGATTAACTCTTTTCCAACCGTGAGTTTGCGTTGGCGACCAAAGATGCTATCACCGAGAGCAGATTTATGACGGCTTGTCTTGGGTCCTCGTCTGCTTGCCGGAAAACGTGCCCACCCTCTTGATTTAGTGAGTCCATCATCCTTGGGAGTAAATCAAGTACTAATTGGGAAAATCCCTTGCGATGGACCGGCGCACGTACTTCCAATCGTGCTTTTCATACTTAGAATTACCGGAAGACAATGAAAGTGACTATTAGTACTCCGACTGTCTTTCTGAGCATCGATCCGGCCGAGGTAGCCAGGTAGTTAATGCGTCGGCCTGGCTGCCCTATGGTCGCGGGTTTGAACCCCTCCTAGACTGTATTTTGCGTGTTTGTGTAAGTTTTAAGATCTTAGGTTACACGGTGCGATTTTACCACTACCGTTAACCAACTAAGTACCAACCCAAGGCCACTACTACTACTTCCTTATTTTCGGCGTGAAGTTTTTTTCTCTACACAATTATGATATGTTGTAGTTGTTGTTTTTAAGATGGTAGAATGTTACAGACAAAATCGTTTCAAAAGACAATGAACCAATACGCTGAAACTAGGTGCTTCTCCCATCTGAGTTCGCGACTCAAGCATATGGTCCATTTTTATAACTCAGTTTTTTTATTTGCCATGCACAACACACAGAAAATCCTTATGTCTCCATTCCTTTCTGAATTACTTGGAAAATGCTTAGTATGCAGAGACGTTGAAGAGAGAGATGTCATTGAGTATTAGAAATGAGAATGAGGAAACACAGAAAATAATGTTAAAATATTTATGTCATTTTACTGAATCATTAATCTGTTGTATTCTGGAAATCAAGAAGACGAACTCGGTACGTTAATTTACGTTTAGGCCCTCCCATCACCAAATTGTTTTTCAATTCGAGTGTTACATTTGTCGTCATTCGAGAAGTAATACTGGCTAATCAATATAATTAATTATTCCGTGGAGGTGAACTTTATTGGATTCAACTGCATTGTTTGCGAAGGAAATAAACAGTACATCACATTCATTGCGATTTTATTTCAATCGTGACCTCTACAGGTTTTTGTAGTTTTATCGTAAATGCTAATCGTTTGGTTTGAAGTTTTGACGAATCGCCCAGAGATATTTCCGGGATGATGTTTTCTAACCGTGTTGCAATCCGCGTCGCAATATTGAAATGGCTAAATTTGTTCAGAGTACCGGACTTTGCTTAAATAATATGACGATGGCTGTAGGAAACAAAGGAAGTCATTAAATAAGTAAGGGTTGTTTGCAAACAAGTATATTTGAATAGCTTAGCGTATTTAGTGTTTCCTTGGGTCACCTTCCTGAAGCTTACTTGATTTTTCGATCAGTATCAATTTTTCAGATAAAACCGGTATCACCTGCCTTACTGTCTGTTACAAAATTCTGTCACCCGAGTTTGAAGACTAATATCTAGAAAACGGCTCAATGGATTTTAAAATAAAATACATCATATTAAAGCGTGTTTATTTTTGCGTTTCGTGATGGTTTACACATTTTTTCACCAATTATATTAATTTCAGTATGTGCTTAGAAACGGGATTTTAGCGCATTTTTCCGGGTACCGGACGGGTTGCATCGCATTTACGGCTTCGTAGTAACAACACGGATCGAGTTATTAAAATTTCCTTTTCGCAGATTGTAGCAAAGATCTTTCTTAGTAGTCACTATAAGTTTCATATTATTTAGTGCATTAGTATTTTAGTTGTTGTTGAAAAAGTAAGACAACGTTATTTTCCGTTCCGCGCATCCCTGAAGATCGCCGTTTGGACCCTCTTCTTGCTCTCGAACTCATCGCCACTAATCCACTAATAAAACCTTAAAGGAATTCGTTGGTTAATCAGTATTGATTAACATTTATTTTGGAACAAGAGCGCGCTGAGCAGCCAGGAATATGGCCCGGAAGAGAAAGTGAGAGGCGCGCGGTGTTGCCCAGTCAGAGGTTTGTCCGTAAGGCGCGCGAGGAATGGTGCGCTGCAAGAGGGGGATAACTACATCGCATGTAAACATGTAACTATAGTAACATACTGTATTAGACGAATAAAACTGCTGTACTCACCAGAATAAAACCAAAGGCATTTTTTCACCAATTCCCATCAATTTTAAATCCTTTTTCTCCGAAGTTGGCGAATTTTCTTAACAACTCGTGCCGCATTCCGGCAATGCTCACGGATTCCATGAACACGGGCTTTTGGCCGTATCCCTAGTAATGTGCCCTATCATATATATTACCTCTGAACATTAGTTTCATCTTCTACCGATATGCTCTTTATTTAAGTTAGATGAGTTTTTTACTTGTTGAGAACTTTATGGGTCTACTATAGCCTTTCAAGCTTCATAATCGGTTTCAAAATTCCATAACACACTGATTTGAGCATTCATTCTCTATATATCCATGTATTTAGTTTTTGTTCTTATATACTGCACTTCACGTAGTGCCTTTGTGTTTCAGTTTCTTTTATTACTTTCAATTTATTATAAAGGTCCCGTTACCTTATGTAAGAAAGAATATTATATGCATTATATTCTGTTGGGTAACTATTTGATTAAGAAGTCCAAGAAGAGGGAATGAATATCCTCGGGGAGGAACTCGGCATGTTGCGATTCGCCTACGAGCTACATAGCGGTATTGGTATAGTCAGAAAGAGGTTTAAAGAAGACTGTGGTAAGCATGGAAAGGACAATGGTGAGACACCACGTTAATATAAATAAAAAAAGATAAAGTGGGAGAGAAGAGGTTAAGACAATGTTAAATTAGGAAAACAAAAGCTGGAGGAGGGGAAAGAGTATTGTTATCAGAGAAGTGGAATAACAAGTTATGGACGAAGCAAGAAAAACATAGTCAGTAGAATAGCTTAGACGAAAAGGGCTTTTGTCCAAAAGGAGTACGTGCTCACGGCTGCAAACACTACATGAGAACATGTAGATCTGGAGGAACAGATCTGGAGCATGCTTCTTTATGACAGTGAGGCATTAAATAACGATAACAGAGAATTCATGCCGCAGAAAGTTCAAGACAAAGCATTCGAAATGTGGTGCTATAGAAGCAGTTGAAAACAAGAACAAGATCGACCGGGTGACGAGCGAAGAAGTCCTCAGAAGAGTAGGAGAAAAGAAAAGTCTGCTAAAAACTTAAAAAAAAGACAGTACAATTCAATCGGCCATATTTTGAGGCATGATGATCCAATGAAGACAGTTGTTAAGGGAAAAGTGAATGGGAAGAATGGAAAAGACAGGTGTCGTATGAGGTATATGGTGCAAGTAATGAAGGATGTGAAAGAGAAGAATCATATGGATAGAAAGAGGTTAGGCGATATGAAAATGGAGAAGATAGCTGCGTCGAACCAATCTTAGGATGTTGACTATGGTGATGAATTCTTTGATGTTCAAACAATATTCAAAGGTACGAGTACGATTATTGATTTAGAAGTCTACTTAAAGACATTAAATAAGAAGATCGCTTTTTACGGGACTTTAAGTATAGTAATTTGCTATCAATGCCAGGGGGGATGTTTATATGCTCAGTACCCTTTTAAAAGAATTTTCATGATTAAGTAACGTCTTTTATACTTTCTTAGTAGAGTTTTAAAACCGAAAGTACGTGATATTCCATTATTAAGAGAACATTCCCTCCATATTATTTCTAATATTCAGAATTATGGTAAAGATTCTTGATGTTTTTGGATTCGCTAAAACAAATTCCTTATCTTTATGTTGACTTGTTTACTCATTTCCTAATGAACTGTGAATATCAGGTATTGTTGGCAACAACGTAAAAAACTCTTAAATCCAAATAGAGTATTTCTTATCATACTATTGTTTGGAGTTGGAATTGCCTATTAAATTCTCGTCATTCAGGTGTATCCTTCATTTTAATATGTTGTTGTTGTCAGATTGTTTAGAAATGTAAGGCACCTCATATGTAATATATATATATATAATATTCAGTCAAGGAAAGCGATAGCATACTGAGTATTTGATATCTTCAGTTTTCTCTCTCACGCAACTCTAAGTATTCAGCATAATATAGCATAATATTTGTCATAGGGCTACCTCAAGTCGCGAATGTTGGCCGTTGTACGTTTAGCGGCGAGAAGTTTATTAATCATGACCCACCGTTATCAAATACCTCTAAAGCTTACGTGAGGAGGCCGAAAAGTGTTTGACTTTTTGAATTCTTTCAGAGTGAGAAAATGTGCCAATGTTGCACTGTATTCTATTCTAAGAAATGACCCCACAAATGCTTATTCGTAGGAAATATCCTTAGTTTGCGTTCATCGTTTTTTCCCTCGGTCCCCACCGTGCACCGAGCGTGCCAATCTTCGGACCCGCTGCCGAGGGCCGCAGTCATTCCCACCGCAATGTCTTGCTTCTGTAAAATTTTCCATGTGTCTCAGGTGCGGATTGACCGTTCGAAATTTTTTTTGTGATCAAGCGTGTGGCCTGTGCTTGGTTTAAGAACGCACTGAAGGTTCCGTAAGACTCGGTTTGGGAGGCTTCCAATATCGGCACCGATATTTTCACTTTTTTTTTCCTCCCTCGAAGTCTCTCGAGCCTTTCGTCCTAAACTAAGCCTTTTTAATTCACGACTATTTGAAAATTCAGTCCACCTGATCGTTTTCTCCTGGTTTTGCAGGGAAGCCATGAGTACGTGAGAGCGCTGGCGGACTACGCTACTCGTGAGCCGTCCCTCCTCAACTTCAAGAAGGGTGACGTCATCAAGCTGGTGAACAGAGACCAGTACTTGCAGAAAGGTGAGTTACTTTTTATTCCCCGATAAAGAGGGACATCTCGCGCGGAATAAAGGAGTGCTTCCCTCCTCCCCCTGTTTTTTTCCCCGCGGTCAAGGCGGTCAAAGTATGTTTGAGAGAATTATTTTATTTTTATGGAGAGGAAAGGAAGTTAATGGAGGAAGGAGGTGGAAGTGGATAAAAAAAAGGCAGTCGTATTATGCTTTCATTTGTTCGCTCCTTGGATGACAAAAGATACAGGCCGTGGACACGATAATCGATCGAATTCATATATTCATGTGATATTCGAAAACTGAAGACTTCCGTCTTTGGCTTTTGTTCGCTTGGCGATTGAAAATATTTAACGGTGTTGGCGCTGTGATTTAGCACCGTGAGTTTATGCTCTGGAACTCCTCGCAATGGCCTAGCCCAACTGTTCCCAACCTGGGGTACGCGCTTGATGATATAGGGGTTCACGAAGATAATTTAATAATGGCGAAAGTAACCGTAAGCACATCCATTCGTCTGAAAGATTACAATAAGTGATGGCCGAATGGTGAGCATTGCATTATCGACAAGTAATCGATCTTGTTTATGTTGGCCACACTAAGGTTTCAAGTGTGAATGGACTATAGCTACATAAGTTGAAAGCGTGTATTATTCGTAAAGGGTACGGATTAGGGAAATGGACTGCCGAGAGGTACACAAGCGAAAGAAGTTTGGTAGCCGCTGACCTAGCTTGTCGACTTCTAAGTTGACCTGTTTTCAAGTTGATTCCTTAAAATCGAGTTTTAAGATCGTTGAACTCAAGCAAAATCTCCTATTCCTAGCACGTGACTTAATGCTGCCTATGTTCCAAATCGTTTTCTAGTTCTCTAAAACTTTGATTCTTGAGAGTTGAGTCGGCTGAAAACCTGATGTTAGGGCTTTATTCTTTCTTCTCCTTTTTTGTTCTCTCTGCCTCTCGCAGAGAAATAAAGCGCAGTCCAGGTTAAGGAACGTATGCATTCGCACACCCATTGAAAAATCTGACAAAAACATCGCGTAACTCGAGCGCGAAGTTGAGTAAACCCGCGTCGCTTGCCTTGAAGCCGCTCCGGAGGGAATCTCCGAAAAAGGATTTGGCGTCAGTTCGTGCTCGGGCTGCGTGATTGGGTAGTTGTGAATAAGGTCGAGGGATGCACTTGCTGGAATATCCTCCGCGGCAGATGCTGTCGGATCTCTCCCTCTCTCGATGAATAGGGCGTCAATTATCTTCCCCCCCTTCATTCTTTGTCGTCGTCACGAAGTTGCTCACAAAAGAAAGAGCCATTTTTATTTTTTTGTGAGATGTGTCCAGATGAAGCAACCATTAACTATACTAGGTAAAATGGTGGGAATCTTATGCGTTGCAACGAATCGTCATCTGTCGGCACGCAATAAGTTAACCCTTTCAGGCCCAATATACATGATCGTGTTCATTATATTCCAGTATATTTGTTTATAGTTTTATAAAAGTTTGCCTGCGGGTTATATACTTGTTACTTAAATACAAAGATTGTTTCTCAAATTAAATCTATGAAAGGAAATAGTGAAAAATGAGACTTTAGCTCATTCAAGTAGCAAGTTTCTCATTAGTGCGAATCAGATGTTCAGTGATGGTTGTTTAGTATGACATTTTTGGTAATTTTTTACTGCCAGTATTTTCATGAAAATTTCTTCAAAACACGAGCAATACATTTTTTAGTATTAGGTATGTGGCTTAAAATGTATTAACATGAAATTTCAAAAGATTCAATAAAAGGCGCTTTTTTATTAGACAACTCTTGAGGTGGGATATACACGATAGTGCACGTATCTGGAAAATCACTCGTATTACAAGTTTTCCTTGGATATTAAAGGGATATTAGTTTCACCCAAATATATTTAAATATAGTAACTGGTAATAAGAGTAAAATTTTCCATGGTAGGAAGTAATTCAGAACTGAAAGGACTAACTTAAGATGTTTTAAATTTTTGTGCCTCGCTGCTGCTTCCACTATTTCTATGCTCACTCAATTTTTCGAAAGATTTCTTCCAAATCTTTGTGCTGCGCCGTAGTTCAACGAAGTTGTCTACTTGTACTGTTTTGCGTGTCGCTTAAATAGTTTCATCTACTTTATCGCGCTAACGAAGTATGAAACTGTTGTCAGATATTACTAATTAGAATGTACAAAGTAGGTCGTTCATAAAGCCAACTAGGCGGCCGAGTTGATATTAATTCCGATATTAGTTTACGTTATAGAAGCTTCGATTGTAGTGTGGTGCTTGTGGACATTGGTTGACGAGTAGCTAGGTCCTTTTTTAACTAATTCAGTTATGATTGAGATTATATTTTCCTATAGAATTACCTTGCGGTTTGTATTTAAGTCGTGTGATAAACTTTATTTTTAAGCTACAGGAGTACAAAACCGTTGATTCTCATATTTTATTCCAAATATTTCCATATTGTTCCACTTTCTTAAGTTTTAAATCTTACCTGTCATTCTTATTTGCGCTCCTCATCGTGCAATCTCTTTAAATTACTATTTCATTACTTCCTAACCCTGTGGCTGCTGGCTTCCACAGCTAGGTGTCCATTGTGTTGAAAAATTTATTGTTCTTTCATTACTATCGCCTTCGCTTCTGAGGGATCTGATTGAATGGAGGAAGTAAACGGTTATTTGATGCAGCACGTACTTTATAAACAAATATTTACCCAAGAAAAATATGAAGGTAAGAGAAACGCAGAGCAACATTTTAGCATCAGCTTCCCTGCCAAGGTAACATCAACGCCAGATGAAAGTCAGTGTATGATCTTTATTTAAATGGTATTGTTTTAGATGATAGCTCTTTTGGTGTAATAAGACGAATATTGGTAAGATTATCATCTATACTCATCTTTCAAGTATTAGCTACTCATTTATAACTTGCAGGAAACGGACTTTGGGCCATAGTTATGTTAGAAAGAAATCGATATTGTTGAGCCTCGAAAATGTCGATCTTGTGATGTAAAATATTCAGTGATGCCAATTAATTTAATTCAGTTATTGCATAACGAAGCTGTGACATCTAAATTCCATTACATCCCAGGCTCGACAATATCTAGGCTTTGCTACAATGATTTCGCACAAGTGTTGCGTTATCGAAATGACTTTCGGACAATGCAAGCATACCCTCCCTAGACACCGAATCCGTCGAATGACGAGTAGCCGTCTCTATAATATGCATCGTTTCCAGCTTCACCCTCACCTGTCAAATCAAAATATTTAGTTTGAGACATATTATATTATTTAATGCGTTACTTGGAAATTCTCTCTACTATTTCCTGTTATATTTTCGGAAATGGAGGATCATGCGTTTTACTTAGGACAATGATAAGTCGAGAGATTTTTCATTGCCTCTTTGCTTTTATAATTAAGTATTTTATTTGCTTTTATAATTAATTACCGTAGTCTCTCTGGCATTCTTAAAGGTTGGCAATGTGGAGGGGAAAACTGGCTCTTTTCTTTTGCGGGTGAACTTGAGATAGAGAGTATGCTGCTCAAGGATTAGCGCGGAAATAAGTTATAAATGAAGCGATAGGGACTCCCATTCAGAGGTGTTCCACGGTTGGAACAGGTCGGAACATCTTTTTCCTCGGCATTGTTTCCAATTCGTGACCATGGGTGACCCATACCACCGATCACGGCATGTGTGGGTAAAGTTCGCAAGCGCACGCGCGTGATTGCGTGACTAATGTGAGCGGAAAGAAGAGAAACGGCGCGGCGGACGCACAACGCCTCCTCACATCGCCCATCGGCAGCTCCCCACCGTCTGTGTCTCCCAATCTCATTTCCTGCACTCGCCCTCTCCCTTACTCAGTCTGCGCGTTATGTAAATGTGAATGCCGCATTACGATGCAGATTGTACCAGTAGAAGTTCTCTATATGAACGTAGATAAATGTTTCGCGTAATTTTGCGCAATATCGTATGATAACGCGTCTTTTTATTCGGCAATCGGGTGTCATAACTATCTATTCCGTACCTATTGTGCAGCTAATCATTCCACGAGCAGCTAATCATTCCATCTTACATGGAAACCACCCCCAAGTGCCTTTTCTTCATCACTAATTAGCCTAGGTCCGAAAGGAAGGAACCAGGTTGTGGATTCGAGCATAGGTAGAGGTCCAAGTCACATTATGCGTTAAGAATAGCGCAAACCATGATTCATTAGGTAATAAACATACCAGCATAAATTTACCAGGTGGGAGATTTGAAAGATTTGGTTTTTTTGCATCCGAGACTCATTTAGTTTATTACTAATTTATCCATTAAATACCTCAGGTTGTGGATTCGAGCATAGGTAGAGGTCCAAGTCACATTATGCGTTAAGAATAGCGCAAACCATGATTCATTAGGTAATAAACATACCAGCATAAATTTACCAGGTGGGAGATTTGAAAGATTTGGTTTTTTTTAAATCCGAGACTCATTTAGTTTATTGCTAATTTATCCATTAAATACCTTAAAGGTTTTAGTGTAAATGGTATCTTAATATTTAATGATCTGAAAAGAAACTTATCCTATAAGGCTAATTAGTAATTTTGGCGACGACCTTTTACTTTCACAGTCGACTGCGTGGCCGTCTGAGTAAAATAATCGACTCGCATTGTATTTTCAATGACTTATTTGGGTTAATAGTTCTACTATAGGGTTATTTATGTAACAGTTCGGCCATTCGCTCACTTTCCTGACGTATGTTGCATGTTGTATTCATTTATTAAGGAGAAGCGGCTCTGATCGAGCTTAGTCGTGGTCGTGTAAGTGATGGTTTCCCGAGATCCTTATGAGAATTTCTGTTTCTCTACATGTGTCTAATGTGATGTATTTTACGTCGCTCATACCAGCAAATGTTAATTGGCCGCTTAACCATGTTGCGTGTCGTAAAGGTGTAACCTTAAATCATTCACTTTAATAGATTTAGCATGGAAATGTGAATCGTGTACTCATAAAACAACAATTAACATAAATTATATGCACAGTTACAAGGAACCTTAGGTTACGAAAAACATTTTCATCCGCCCATATCTTTAATTGAATAATTTTTGTGCAATTTAAAGTTTTACAGCTTTGTATCAGTAATGAAAGTATATATTTCATCCATTTCTTTCACTGATTTTAGGCCCGTTTCATCCATAGTGTTTTACTGAGTGTTATTACCAACCAATACTATGCCGTTAGAACAGCCCCAAATCGTTGAAATTAAAATTCTTAATTTTCCATTTTTACCGGCATCTCATGACCACTTTCGTAATTAACCGAACTCCGTTGTTCAGTAATTTGAACCCGATTATGGTCGAACTCGAAATATCGGGAAAATTTTGTGTCATTCATTTTTTATTCTTTATTTTTTCGCAATCTGGCGATGGATCAAAATGCATATGGACTAGAGTACAGATTTTTGAGATCCGACCGAAATTTTGATTTCTCCAAAATAAAAATGTCAAAAATATTCTCCTATTGTACTTCATTGTCCGCCGTTATTATTCCGAATTCCACGAAAGTTCATACTCTGCCCTGGACTTCACGCGTAATTGGTTCGTTGTAAAAATTAATTGAAGAAACATGTGCATGCCCGAGCATGATTTTTAGAGTCGTCTCGTTCTCCTCGCTTCGCTGATTGTTTCATCGACGAGGCCTTTTGCGGAAAATTTCAGTGGACGCAAGCGCTCTTACTCGGTTGACGTGCAAGTTATTCTATGGGTTGCGAAAAAATATGGGGAACAAATGACGCAATTCACTTGCGTGAGCACGTTTGCCCTCGCTTGCTCGTTTGAGGTTTATTTGAATATGTGAAACAAAGGCGAACCATTGTTTCCGCGGACGCGTGGATGCGCTGCTCCAGGAGAGCGGAGGACACAGTATTTACTTGAAAGAGACGCATGTCCTAAATGACGCTGGAAATGGTGCTCGGTAAAGTACGGTTGTGGAGCTGGTGTTTTTTTTTAAGGCGATTGTATGTTCGATCTCTTTGGCGGCCACTCCGCGTTTATTTTTTTAGGACGAAAATCAGCCTATGAATCAACGCGTGTATGTCATTCTCCTGGGCTGAATTTAACATCAATAAAAACTTCCAAGAGCAGAGACATCCTATTCCCGGAAGCGGATTTCCGCACAATTTTACTAGCGTCTGCCAAACAATAAAATAGTTTAAAACAAAGGGATGAGGAGCTTTCGACATTTTCAGGGCTTGTTGTTCGTAAATAATTATGAAATATGCGGAAAATATTTTACGTCAGCCAATTCTTTCTTAGGAAATACACATCGCTAAGAATTTAGTCGCTTGAAAGGAAATGGTTCTTCCAGGACTTCTTTTTTATTCATGTTGTCGTTCGTGTTTGTAAACAAACGAGTTTGACGAGCGTTTATACCAACATCTCTGCGTAGTATAAAGTTAGATGCGTAAATCTCTCACTAACACATCTCTGTCGATAGGATCCAGTTATGAGTATTCTCCTAATATTACCATAATTATTATTTAAATATTAGAATAACTACCTTGGAAGTATTATTAATGTGTTCAGTTGTACAGATGTCTGCAAATATCATGTGCACATTTTCTTCTCATTTATTTGCATTTGGTTTCTTTGATTTTTTTAATAGAGCCTTGATGAATTTTGTTTTAGGTGTATTTCAAGTTTTATCATTGTGGTATGTCATTGGTTATGTGCGTAATTATTGCTGTTGTGGTGCTCACTGCTCGCAGAAAGGTGGAGATCCCTATTGGGTGGCATGGCGTCCTCATGCATTTGATAATTACAAACTTTCGTGATTACTTGGCTCAATAGCGACTCATGTTGCGATTTCTTGGATCTTGAGAGTCTTGATCTTCCCTCTCCGAACCCTCTTCACTCACCCGTGAAGTTACAAACATCTTAATTCCCAATATCGCCTTATATCGTTTTTGCTGTGAACAAAATTATTTTATTAACATCATCAGCACACAGCTGGAAAGCAAATAGAATCGAATTTAACTGGTGACTAATACTTTAAAAGTTATCTAAAGCGTCAGCATTGTTTATTTCTATTATTTATGAGCAGAGTGCAAGGTTCACGGAAATTTCCTTGTTTGATCTACATGCATTTTGCGCGAATGAAATAATATTTCCTCGGAAAAATTATAATTCCCAGAGTGGAATAAAAACAGCGCGTAGAAGTTCCTCTTCGGAAGAGGTAAACTTGGGCAAAATTCATCTGGTGACTTTTCGATTTATTGTAACTGATAGGAAAGGTCCCGATTGGGTAGAACCTCAAATGTCCTTCCCAAATCTTTTGTCTCGGAATCTTCAAATAAATGGGCACTGTTGCCAGTTTTCGAGTCCCTAAATTAGTAATCAACCGTAAGTGTTGTCGTGGGATGTTTCCGTCGACGTTTCTATTCTTACTGTTGCTGAACGATGATTTACATGTGTACGGTAATGGCATGAAATTGTTCATTGGGTGATTAATATTGCACATGAGACCTCAAAGAGTTGGTACACCGTCGTGCGCCGATATGGTCAAGCTAGCAGGCCGGAAATCAACTCAGCGGACGAGTTTCCGCCAGAATTGACCAGAGCACATCTGACGAACTGTCATTGTGTTTCTTCCCGGTCGAGCTGATAGTGACCCCTGCAGCAGTCATCTCTCACCGCTATCCTTTTGTTTTCCACCAGGATGGCTCTTTGGGACTGTGGACGGCCGCAGCGGAGTCTTCCCGTGCGAGCACGTGGAGGCGTTGGGCCGGAGCGAGGGACCCCGGGCCGTTGCCATGGTGAGTGATCATCATTTCCTACCCCCCCCCCCACTCTCTCGTCCTCCCCTCCCCCCCCCCTCATTCTTCCCCCGCTCCCCCCTCCACGTTCCCCCACGCCGAAATGGTCTCCGGGGAGGATTCGCACAAATTGCGTTATTCCCTCCAAGAACTGGTGTCCCCATCTTTCTGCTAAAGTCATATTGCAAATGAAATGCTGGAAATGAAATATAACGGAGTTCATGCTCACCAGGTGGTATTATTGAAAAACGTTCCGTCCTATCCATGCGTTGAAAAGATATCGGATCGTTCCTCTTAAAATTCCATGTTTGTAGTTTTGTCGTTTCTTCCTCGTAGCGCTGTAGTTTTAGACGGGTTAACGGTTCAGTTATACATTTTTTTAATCCTGGAGTTTTCACCTGGATTTGGAGAATCGGGCACTTTTTAATGCATATTCCTCTGGGGCTAGAAATTAAAACTTTTAACCTCTTGGTCCTCTCATCCTCATTGGTGAACACCAGGTTTAAGTGTTCCGGAGAGCTTACCAGTTCATTTAGAATGTTGTGCTAATGTAATAATTGGTGCGAATGGTCTGTCCTGAATTGTCTATCCTGACAGCTCCTCCTTGATGTTTAGCTCTTTTTTTGTTTTCATGAAATCAACTCGGTGCCGACAAAAAGTCTTCGAAATTTAGGAAGCTATGTTTTTTCTTATTATTCTGCCCGTGATTTTTTGTGTGATTTACAGTGTTCTAATCCCCCTTTCTTTGAGATTCTATGATTGATTATCGTTCAATCAATTGCGTGCTCAAATGTGGCTATTTGATATTTCAACAGTCAGAATCAAATTTTTAACCATTTCAATTTATAATTTTAGAACATGAAGATTTAAAAAAAATTAATACCGGGTAATTTTCAGGACCAAAGAGGTTAAAGACATAAGATAGCGGCGTAGCGAATACGCGGTGGTAGGCACACAATTTTCTTTCGGAATTCTGACTTCGACAAATGTTTTGATAAAATGTCTCAGTCACGTAAGTTGAAATTAACTTTCCAGGAAGGTGTTCCTTTTTATTTGCCCCGAGCTCTCTCATTCGGTTTCGATAACTTAGTACTCATTTTTCCCGACAGACGAAGTGCCATTTAAGTGATTTGTATTTTGCGATTTTTTTTAAATGGAGAGGGCAAATTATCATTAGGGGAAACAGCTCTGTAATTTGCTATGTAAATGAGAATTCGTGAGTCACTTATCGAGTATGCCTTAAAGAGATATCAAAGTGGGCGTATTTTCAGACGTGTGCCCCTTCGTTTAATTATTATATCCGTGACTAAAATGCATATTTTACTCGTATTCCATTCCATATTTGTGCGCGTTTTGGCTGTTGACCTGACGAATGGTCTGATTCACCAGTCAGGGTAATGCTAGGATTGAGGTGTCCCTACGTTTAATTTCAGACCTCAGTCGGTTGATCGGCTAATTGCTTGTCCGCCATCTGCGCGTGATTGCTTTAATTCCCGAACTCGTCAAATTGTTTCCCTTAAAAGTTTTCCAGTTTTGCATCCATTAATGCCGCGTATTTGCGGTCTGTGTCGACGTGAACTCGAACCTCGTATTGAAGCCCGTTCTAACTTATCACCATCGCTGGACATTCACCCTCTTCGGCCGGACTTCTTCAGTAAGCGTCGCCAACACATGTGAGGTGGAACGAGAGGCACTAACCGCGTGGCGACCGTTTCCTCCAAGTACTTTACTTCCTTTTAGCTCCCGAACGAGAGACGACAAAAGTTGATTTCTCGTTGGTGTATGCTAAACATCGTCCTAATGCTCGTTCGCTGTCGTGCGAGCCGGCTCAACATTAGCGCGAACCACTCTCGGCTCAGTGATGCAGAAAAAGCGCAGCGCTTCTTCATGCAGCGCGGATTAATTTTCAAGCGCCTCTTCCGACTATTGCAGTCATCTTGAGGCCACGGACCCGATGCACTCTCCATTATCTAACCCCTCTCCTCGGAAGTGTCCCGCTGAATTTCATTTTTCATTTTTTTGCCTCCGTCCCTTTCATTGCGGTGCACCGGTGATGGCGCAATGGATGATCTTTTGCTTCCTGACGTCGTCAACTTTACTCGGCGTTCACCTTCGCTCATTTCTTTCCCCCGCCTCTCCTCACAATCTCACCCCTTTCCTCCCTCCTTCCCCACCTGCCAAACGATCCCCTCTCCCCCGCTCTCCCTTTTCTGCCCTCCGCGAAATGCCCCCCGCTCTTCCGTCGCCGACGCTTCCCTCCCCCACATATCTCGGTTTCGTGGCGATGGAATGTCTGGAGTGTGTTTTGTTTACGGTGACTTGTCGGCGTTGACGGAAGCCGCGCGCTCGAAGCGTGTCCTCTCGTGCTCTCCTTCGCCGGTGAGAAGTGAAACTTGGGTGCCGTGTGAGAATGAGGAGAGGGAAAACTGAACCGTTGATTCCCAGAGGGTTTTGAGGGGCGTTTGTGATAAAAGGGTTTAATGTTTTCGCTAATCGGTCGTATCACCTTATCCGGTGGGAAGAACTTTCAACAGCCAATTGTGGCGCTTTTCGTTTCAAGACCCTTACATTGGCTTTTGCCCAACTTAAGTTGCAATGCAGTGAAATTTTGTGCCTTAGTTGATTCCCAACCCTAGGCTGCGATTAATTATTTGTGACAGTAGTGGAGTGCTTTAAGCATGGATTTTTTGTTGGAATAAACTGTTTGGAAGCTAAATAAGGACGGCCTAAGTCTATTCAAACTAAGTTTTAATAGACTGTTTGAAAACCAAAATAAGGACGGCCCTGCGTTGCTAATCTTCTCTGCTTTCTATTGAGTTTACGTTAATATCGTTGTATTTCTTCGATTACCTTGAAGTTCCACGAAACATGGTAGATTTAATGCAGTCTGAAATCCATTTTTTAAGGGGAGTAAATAGATTTCTAATGAGAAATGTATCCATAGTTTTAAATATTTTCTAAGTGGGTCTGTTTGAAATAAACGTTAAATACAACTACAGTAAAATTCCAATCCTATTTCGGTATGAATTATTTCATCGTCAACATTTGGTCTCGCAACCTCGGTTTCGTGGCTTATAATTAAAGATCAAATGCACTTGAAATTCATTGCCCACCCTGCTTCAAATTTACAGCCGGATAGATGCGACGCTATTCGCGTTGTTGATTTATCAGTTTCATCTATTCACCTTCGCTCGAATCAGTTGATAGTGCATTCTAAAAAATGTATTTCTTTTGCGTTAGCTTTAAACTCTCGGAGTCGGGTCGAGGGCGTTAGCTTAATAGTCGTCTGTGCAATGCTAAGCCTGTCAGTCGCTTAAACTTGGTTTAAGTTTCGTTAGATATTGCGTTATAATCTCGGAAGTTGGATCTAAAAAAATTAATTATAGTTCAAAAAAATGTAGCCACTTTTAGATTCCACAAATATTGTGTTGCCCACTAAGTTTAAAGTTTTTCTTGGAATGCATTGGCTTTGGCTGCGTAGATTTGAAGTCAATACTTTTTCTTTAGTCATTTGATGAGACGTTTTATTTAGTTTTTTATGCTGTTAATAAGATTTCAGCCGAAAATTCTTGTTTATTTTGTCTCCTCTCAATGTGACGTTTACATTTATTGCCTTACTTTTTATATACCATTTTCTAAAGTTATACACATATTCTTTGAGTATGTTAATAGTTTTTGGTGCATCGGTACATTTATTGGAGAAAGGGATCAATCCAGGTAGCAGTCCAAGCCAACATAATCCTCACTAAAAGTGTGTGTTTATGCTTATATTGCGATTTTCTCTCGCGCTGTTTCGGGGTGAACGTTAACTGAAGTCCATGGATTAGTTAACAACGATATCCTAGCATCCTAGTTCATTGTCGTTTAGCTCCGCCTCCGTCGCTTAAATGTCCCTGCTTTCGCAAAACGATTCGTCCACCTTGAGACGGTGATTCATGTCTGCTCCCGTGGTTCTTATGATTTCCTGCTGAACTCCATAAAAAGAGTCGTCACAGACCTCTTGACCTAGAGTAGGAGAGAGAGGGGGGAGATGGGACCCTTGGCCTTAGGGAGGCGTCGAGGACTCTCGCTGTAATTGTGTTTATGAACGCGTCGGCTTCTCCCACGCTCATCCCACCTTTGCTCCTGAAGCGCCATGTTCCCCTCCTACATTTTTCACCTTGTCCTTCCAATCCCCTGCTCTCTGAACCAAGAAATGCCATTTGTATTCATCGCTGTAGCTTCAGCGCGACGTTAGGTTTTCTCTTTGTGTTTGGTCGGTTGTTGTGATTGACCATAATTAGAGGGATTAAGCAACCGCTGCAATTCCCATTAATCCTTTTGGTATGCTAGACGTTTATGGCCGGGGTGAATGCGGACCCATGTGTTTTCATTCATGTGAAATCCAGGGGAAAGTAAATTTTCCACGAGATAACTCTCATCCCAGCTAATTTCTTTGTTCCTTTCTTCGACAAAAATATATCTCATCGACTTATCTCCCTAAGCTCAATCGTGCAAATTTTATTGATAGCCATTTTTTAAAACTTTTTTGAATCGCGGAGTAGTTGAATGGAAGTGTTTTACGAGTCCTCATGTAAGTGTACGGCTGTAAAATTTCCCTGCATCAATTTATGTGTACGGGTATGCCTCCAATAGTTAAAATAAACTCTATCAATATCCGATTATTTATTGTTGTGTAAATACTTACAAGACTGCTTAAGTCAGAAATTGTGAATGTGTTATTACTTTGCTATAATATAGGTGGCCCAAAACAAGTCTCACCTTAGTTCAGCTGAATGTTAAATATTATAATTTCAGTGCTAATAGCATTCAGTAGATGATTAGGAAATGGAGTTCTTTGCTTGTGATGCTAGATGGAAGTTTCGTGTCACTCTAATCTCAATAATTTTTTCCACCCACCTCGCCGGGTGACTAGCTTAATGCAATCCTAAGCACGTCAAAGCAGAAAACAGCTCGTTAGCACGTAGACACAATGGCGTCTCTTTAGTCGCTCTTTTGTGCCGTTGGAGATTTAAGATCCACCATTGTATCGTCGGTTTGTTTCAAATGAGACTTTCGCAATTGCTTAATCAGAATCCAGCTTCCTTCCACTCATTCACGAGCGTATTAAGATTCCATTTGGCTGCGTTTTTAAGTCTCTGCTCCAATGATGCGTCCGCAACACGCTGCGTTTTAGTTTTCACGTGGTCCCATTGCTTGAGGAGCATGGTTTGCTAATGCCGTGGGCGGATGCGTTTCGCTGTCCGCGGCGAGTACACAATGCCGTGAGGGTTTTTTTCTTTTGGGGGGAAGGAAAGGGGGGTTTGGCCGTCCTGATTTTTTCCACGTTATTTTCCGTCTAGCGTTCGTCTTGGGCGTGGGAAAAACAATGAAGTATCGCCCGCGGACGAAATTAGAATGTGTTTGAAGAGGGAAGAGCCAATGTTTCGGAAGTTAATCGCGATTAATCTTCGAGTGCGGCGCGAATGGCGATGCCGTGCGGGGATCTCGTTCGCACCTGCCTCTGGAGAAATGGATGCGTACTTTTTTTTGGCCTTTGTGAACTTCCTCCCAGTGCTAATGGCACCCGTGCGTCGCTGTTGTACGAAAATTCCCATTCATCCCAAAGGACCTCCCTCCTTTTTCCGGTGGTCCATTGTATCCTTCACTTCGTGTTGAAGGCTCACCTGCATTCCATTTCTCTGATTCTCGCACGATTATATTTCGTCGCGACAACTTCTTTGCGGAAACGCAAAACTTTTTACTCCCCGCTTGCTAGTATTTTCATTGTTCTCCGTTTTTCACATCAAATGCGAATATGAACGCGAATATAAACGCGAATGGGGATATTCATTTCTCTGAGTTTTTGTCACGGGTATGTTGTGGATCCGGTGCTTCGTCTGCGAAAATTATATCGATCCGTCTAACATAGTCAATAGTGCATGCTTGGTGATCTTCACCCGCTGCCACACACCCTGGCGGTGGCTTGCAGGGTATCGTGTAGATGTAGATGAACATATAAGAGACACAGGTGTATGCATACCAGATGCCGGGTGCAACCCCGTGACCTCCCTAGTTGCCTGTCCGACGCGGCTTTTACATGATATGTATGATGCGCTTGTTTTTGTATATGTAAATAGACTATATCTTTATTTACTAGTACCGGGAACATCTAGAGGTCTTTTGGGGTGTGAAATATGCTCTTCCGTCTTGAGTGTATACTTGAACAAAAGATATCTTAAGATGGTACCATGTTTCGTATTTTGTGAAGACCCTTGTATCTTTCTTCTCTGCTACCAGTGATATCTCTTTTTTCTTTAGTCTTATTCTCTTTAGCTTAGTAATTACCGTTAATGGTCTTGATAATTTATCCAACGTGTCTTTCCACATTCGGTTTTTCTAGTGTTTTTTTTGGAATTAAAAAAATATTTCCCTCTTTCTTTGAATCTATAAACTGAAATCTCAGTAATTCGTGACGGATGTTTTGACCTTAATACTTCGAGATATATATTCCAAGGTCAATAGCTGAGAAAATACGACGAAAGCATATGAGTGATTATGGCCAAATTCATTTTTACTTGTTTGTCTTTCCTGTATCCACAATGCCGGAAGATGCAGTGTAGAAATTCAGTCTTTAGGTGCCTCAACTGCTAAGGCGGTATTGCATTGTTTATTATTAACTTGAACGTAAGGTAAAACAATATCCACGACTGAGGCGAGATACGAACAAGCAACCTTTGGCTCTCCAGGTGTGCGAATTACATGCCAGGCTACAGCGGTAGGGATATACCGGAAGATACTCTGTGTGTCTGCCAGATATCGTGTCACAATCCAAGTTTTTCCGTCTTTGAAACGTATTCACCGGTTTCTTACTGCCACTGCATTTCGTGTAGTTCTCGGATCCCATCCCAGCTTCACAAAGGAAATTTCTCCGGGTGGTGCGAGGGATGCAGGATGGAGGGGAGGGGGGTAATATCGTATCACGTACTAACTCCCCATCCTTAAGGGAAAAACCGGACTGAGCTGGGGTGGCTGGGACCGATCCTCTTAGACCATCTCTCCTACCCCCGTCCGGTCTCGTAGTCGCCCTGGAGCGGGCCGGGACATTCCTCATAAGGGCGGATTGCATCTCCAGTCGTCCTATCTTTCCGGGAGCAGAGTCAATGGAATGAGAATTCTCGGCACTAAAGGGGGGGGATGACTTAAGGTCCGAATGGAGTCGTGTTGCCGAGAATGTTCGGTACTAACGATCTTTACAAGGTACTGCTGGAAGCCGGAAAGCGGTGACTGGAAACCCGTCTTCCTGTTTGATCTAATGGGTTTTCTTGGCAGCATAACAACAAACTAGTATACTTGAGGGACTGATCTTTCAAACCCATCAATTGAGGGTAAATTTCAATTTCCGTTTTGATAAGGTTTACCACACGTGAGCGGTCTCTTCCCGATTTTAATTTTCAAGAAATAAATTTTGTGTTACATTTTCGGTATGTTTACAGCATTGTGAAAAGTGATTACTTCATTAATTTATATCTCGTTTATATTTATTTTTGTGAATTCAAGGGCACGTTTGATAGACATGAATCATCGAACGTGGAGGAGATGGCTTTAAATGAAATTAGGGGTTGGAGATTTTTCGTTCGTCCTCTCTCAGGAGAAATGTTTGGTAAAAGCATCTACTAGCATGCTGACGTAGACCAAGGGTGGAAAAACTTCGACGATTTTTATCCGTCCCTCAATCTGGAAAAACTCTTTAGGAATGTTAGGAAAGCATAACAAAGAAAATTGTTTTTCTTTATAGTTCTAATTCCATCGGTCTTGCCGTAAAGGTGAACCACTTCTTTGAATATCCCGAAGACCATAAACATTGCGGTTATTATTGATAGACCCAATATAAATATTTAGATAATATCTCTTCCTTTTTTAATGAAAAAGCGGTTGGAAATTAGTTTTGTAATATGCTGATACGAACATATACGAGTTTTCTTTAATAATAATCAGACAATTCCTACGGGGTCATAAGGAGTGCGTTTTCCGTGGGCCTAGCCTTGTGCTTGTCACTCCGTAAATGAGGTTTTAGGTGCCTGGGAGTTTCTTTTAACAATTTTGACAGTAGATCTAATCTAATTAAGTAATACTAAAGTAATCTTCTATTCATTGAAATTCATCGTCCACAAATGGAGTTCTGCATCAAATCATTTACGTCAGACTAGTAAGCTGCATGAAGAAGTTAGCCGAGGGCAGTTACTAATGGATGACCGATTAATGATCATTGAAGGTGATAGCGTGGAGTGGTAGCTACATTGTCTTGAATGTGATGATAGAATGTCTGCATACGTTCCAAGTACCTGGCCTCTTGCCCTTGTAACCTCGCATTGTATCTATTTTTGTCGATATTAGTCATCATATTTAGTAGCCACTGCTCATGCTATTAAAATAACTCAGATTTAAAATCATTGTGTGTGTTTTAATAATTTTGATGGTCCAACGACGACTCATTTGTATTCACAATGTAATGACAGTGATAATATTCGAAGTATTATTATAGTTTATGATATATTATAGGCGTTAATTATTTTTTTGCTTAGTACAGCAGCGAAATTTCATTAGAGAAGAAAGCGTGACGTGTTTGTTCGGTTGTGTGTGACGGATAATTGGTGCCATAACTCTGCATTGTCTCCCCTCGGTGATCTGCAGAGTTCCTTTTGAAAAGAACTCACAGCTAATGATGTTGACGGGTTAAACATGCTCTAATTACAGGGCGTAAGTTTTTAGGGTAATTAGGCTTCATGACCTCCTTGGTCCATCGCAACTGAATTAGCGGCAGAAAGTTGGAAATGAACATAACGAGGAGATGGGATTCTTACGATAAGACGGTAATTGCGCCGAGTGATCCCGAGAACTTGGTGTTGTAGTCACACTTGATAGTTAGTAGTTCACTTGTGCGACCTTTACTCTATGTGGTCTATTTATGCCGGATACTGTGTAATATCAGTATGCGCCTGGTCATTGGAAGTAACATAGTTTCAGAGTCATGTAGGTTTCTGGTTATTGAGAAATTGGCGTTAAGATCGTTTCCTGTGACCAGGGGGCTAAAAAGAAACGTTGTAGATAATTATCGATCAAGACTCTAATTATAAATTGCTGAGTAAAATCTTAGCGTTGTGACCGCAAGAAATTATGGAATGCACTTTGAGAGACATGAGTAACACCAGATAGCATAAGAGCTGAATTAGCGGTGCCGATCCGCTAATTCAGCTCTTACACTTCAGCTCTTAGTGTATGCTAGAGTTTCGAGTCAGAAAACGATCATCCAACCTATAATAATTCCTTGTCTTACCCTGTACCTCCGTCTTTCAGTATCCTTGAAGTTTGATCTCATGATATCATTAAAGAATTCTCAGCAGGAAACCCGCCATTGTGATTGTTTTTAACTAAGGATTTAAAATTTTTAATGAAATAATGCTATTTTAAATTTACAGGCCTACTTATTCACTTTCATACTTGATTATCTGAGGCAACACGAAAAAAAGCATATCCCCGATCCATTGTTCATTGCCGACCTTGTGTTTCGTTCCCTTCGCCATTAAAACATTCTACAATCGAGCCGTGACGACAGGAGACTTGAAGGTCAATTTTTGACCCGAGTCGCACCTAAGGGGGCGAAAAGTATTCTCTCTCCTTCGGTAAGAATTTTCCGCGCATTAAAAACAATTATAATCATTAATATCCTGAAACTGCGCATATTCAAAGCGGAAATGGGAAATCTTTTTTGGCCCATCGTACGTGCTATTTATTTATGCTAGCATTTCTTACATCGTGACATGCAGTACGTGACGTGTACTACATCTCATCTCGCTGAAGTTTTTTTTTTCATTTCGCAGTCGATTTTTCCTATTAGTAGATATACTGATTTGCTACAGCTCTAAAAATTTAAAAATGCATAGTTTAAATAGTTGCGAGGACAAAACTGGCCATTGATGGTAAATGAGTGAGGAAGGGTAAAAGTATGCCGGACGTCTCTTAATGGAGGCTTCTTCGCCTTTTTGCCATTTCCTCTCCCTCGTTCCTCCTGGCGTCATGTCATCTCCGTAAGTCATCCAAGTAGGTTGTTGCCCCACCTCTCATCCTTGTCATTCAAAGGATCATTCTGCTGCTTTCTTTTCTGGGACAACTTTGTTGCGTATGATTCGATCATGTGAAGGATTTTACCAAAATCTCTCGCAAGTTTTTATTACTTTGCTTATTCTCTTTGCGTAAGCTAATTGTGTCTTTTGTCAGTGAGGGAAACAGATGCACTTTTTCTGATAGAATGCTTTAACTTTGGATGTGTTTCGTTGTCTTTTTTTCAGTAACAGATGCACTTTCGTGTTTCCTTTGTCTTTTTTTCAAGAACCTAAGCGGTCCGGACAAGTGTGCCAATGATCTCGTTTCGCCCGTTTCTAATGAAAACGTCCTCTTCTCGTCTCAGATTTTTCGACGGTAGCAGATGTGTTGCAAGATGAGAGACCTGAGGCGGTATCGTTAATTTTTTTGTCACTGTAGCCATCTCCACGCATGTTACTCCGGAGGCGTCTGGTCAAATAGCTTGGTACATATGTCAGGAAAAGAGATTTTCACGGAGGAAGTAATGCTTCGAACTGATGTTGGTGCTTGTAAAATGATTCGCTCTCCCCAAAAGCTAAGAGACTTGAGGATGTTAGCATTGAAAAATCAGGATAATCTTCATGAACTGAAGATTTATATTTTGCGCTTTGAACTCATAAATAGATTATAACCCGCATAAAGATCTATCCGTCATTCACGGGCGACGTTTTTTTTCTTGTCCTTTCATAAATGATGGCATAGTTGAATACGATCTACAGGCGAGGAAAGCACGGTGGTATACCCTGTGGTAATTTGGTGAATATTTTCATGCATAATTTCGATCGTTGAATGGCCGACGAATCTGATGGTTTCCCATCAATCTCTCGAATGTCAAACGGAGTTCGTTTGCTAGATCCCTGGGTATTCACCCCCGAGAGGTCAAATTCAAACTACTTAAGGGGGGAGGTTTTCTACTCCGCTGGGTTGAAGCTTGTGCACTATACCTCTATCTCTGCCTGCCTGCTCCCCGAATTCATCTCGATCCCCTCGGCTTCTCATTATCGTCAGCGCGATTTCGAACGTTAAGGAGGACAAAGGCAGGGGAGACGCGTTTGCATAACAAGAACCGTGAGTATTCGCCTGCAACCACGCAGTCTTTCATAACGCCGCCGCAGCGTCACTCGCCTTCGCGGTGACGGCTCCGCAAAACGACAAAATAAAAGGCAATCGCCGATTCCTCACTCCAGCCCGCCCACTCGATTCTCCCTCCATTTTATTACTACTCTCCGCTTGATTGAATGCAAATCCTCTCTTCATTCCCTCGCGTCGCATCCCACACCTCTGGGCAGCGTTATACTCTGCGCCACAGAGACGACTCCTTTGGGCGCACCTCCCTCCGCCGAGCTCCATCAAGGAATATATAAGATGTGATGGGCCGGGTGGCCATGACATTCGATCGGCTCCGATCGCAGCCATTTCGGTCCTCAAATATCTCCGGCCGTCAACCCTATTCCCCAATCCACGCCTCTCCTCTCGCAGTATCCTCACTCGTTTAATTCTTCTCCCCCTCCTTTGCGTCCTCACCAACTACGTTAAAATGGCGAATCATCTCATGTAGCGCATGTAGCTATCCACAAGCCTCAAGGATGACTACCAGTGTACATATTCCATTGGCACATGATCTCTTGTCCTCCTCCCGTGTGAATTCTTTGTCGTTGATCTCGAAGAGAATACAGTTTTTAGGATATTCTCATGCATGTTCATGCATCACTTATTTTGTCAATGAATAGCGCTGGGGTGATGTATATTTCAAAATTTGTGGTATACTGTGTAATTGCTGAGTGTGGCCAATATGTCAATTCTCGATTGGCGAGGAATAACTCTTAAGCACAAATATGGAAACAACTGAAAGATCTGCGTACGCTTTTGGTAGGTTTACCAGATGGCGTAATTAGGGAGGGCACTGAGAGTTAAAATGCCGGACAAAGCCGGACAAATGTCGGTTACATACACATTGATGGGCACTCCATTAATTTTATCACAGTGGGGATAAACTCTAATTGCTAGGAACATAACAGATCGGAAACATTGACCTGCGTGGTACCTTTCTGGAAGAAAGCTAGTCAAGAGGAGAGCTTTGATGAGAAAGTAGATGCACTCTGTGGAATCAAACTCATTAGAATCAGTGTTGAGCATTGTTTTCCATTGTCTAGATAATTTAGGGCAGAAGTCAAAATGCCTACCGAACGTCCGCATCTATTACCCGAAAAATCCAAAATGTTTTCAATGATAGCTTTGCTCCAAAAACAAATTAATTTGTGAGTGGCCCCGAGGAATTGTTGCAATAGTTACGAGTATGATCAGCGTAAAATTTTATTTCAGATTTTAATATGTAATTAATATTCAATAATTGATATTTCATTGTGGTGTTGTAAGAAGGTTTGTTGTGATTGATTACGGATCTCCAATTAGAAACTGGTGTTTATGTTGACTGGAGTTAATTAACCTACACAAAATATTTCTATCGTTAAACCTTTTTACCAACCTACTTTTACATCCTCAAGTCGTTGATGTTCTTAAATACTCATCAAAGCACAGTAAAAGAAACAACGTTGAATTGGAACATAACATTTATCTTTGTAATGATAGTCATTTATAGCAAAATGCAAAAATTCACTTTCATCTTCATAAAAAAGTTTAAGAATTGATCTGGATTTATATTGCATTTGTTTCAATTCAGTTTTTTTAAAAATATATATTATTTTCTCATGTACTCAAGTCCTTAATGCGATTGTGTTTGTCACTTGTCAGCCGTTGGCCTGTAGAGGAATCTTGAAATCGAAATCCAGTGAAGTGTTAGTTTAGTCGCGGTATGAATTAACATTTTAGAAATAGATGTAGGTATTTCAGAATGTGGTTGTTAAGGTAGTTGATCATATTGTTACGAACTAAATCCGTTATAAGGAACTATAACTTCTTTCGCTTTTATGTGGCGGAGGAATAGAGGGAGGGAGTTTGTCGCGCGTTTCATAAGCACTGCAACTTTCATCGTCTCACTTCCCATGATACTACGTCTTCACTTGTTTTACTCGCATGGATGGTCACACGGTCTTTAATTGTTTTTCGTCACCTCTCCATTGTTTTCGATTGAGAATTCCCGTCACAGATTCGAGCGTAATTTTTTTTCTACTTTTCACATATTAATATCGTGACTACTAAGGGAATAATGTCTCTTTCAAGCCGTAGGCCGTACCCGTAGCCTTATGACATCACGCTGTCCTCGTAACGGTTATTTTAACCCATTTGAAAATATTATTTTAGAGGTAAAACATGTTAATTTAACGGATTATTTGTAGAAATTTTGCTAATAAATGCTAGAAAATTGAAATAGGTACTGAGCAGCCAGATATTAGTCAGGACTATTGGTGCGGCTTAGTTCCAAAGGGATGCAGATACGGATCGGAATTTGGTTGGATTGTCAGTTTAGTACTGCAAGATGGGATTCATTAGTATGATTTATACATTTTCTAAAGGAAGTATTTAAGCCATCACTGAAGTTAAAGTTTCCTCCCTTTTTCTCTCCCTTTACTCCTCTGCCTGGTGCCCTATCACATCAAGTACGCCCAAATGCGCGTATTGACCATCTCAGTTTCTTCTCTAATATCAGGTTTCATGAGTTCCGTATGATTGTCTCTTTCGTGACTCCAAAAATATTTTATATTAATTTTTTTAAGCCATGTAAATTTATGGTGATCAGTGTGGTGTAAAAACGAACCATTGTCTTATTGTTCTTTGAGGGTTGAGATTAAAAGGCAAAATTATAGTATCCCTAAGCTGAAAGTATGTGGTCTAGACATACTGCGGTTTGTGAACGATTGCGATTTGCACAGCAACTCACCAAGGAGGTCAGCCGCTTGACCGGTGCTTGCGGTTTTAATGCATTTAAAGCCGCCGCTCTTAATGCATAATCCATGCTTGCAAGTCTTCAAATGTGTCGGAGAAGAAGAGAGACGGGTAATTACCTACCTCGGAAGTATTTGCGGAGGAGAAATCAAAATGATAACAATGCCCGTTTATTGCAAAAAAAAGGGGGCAAGGATGTCTATGTCCACCCTAGCAGATCCGCAGTTTGTGGAGCTTAAAAAGTAATTGAATTGTGGCGAGAGAAAGAGAAAATTGACCGTAATGGAATAAGAGACTTTGGTCTGAGATGGTGGCGAAGAGAAACGGAAGTAGTTCACCGAAGAGCTGTCCGATGGCATTGTTCCGTCTTTTCGGTGAAAGGCTCACGACTCTCCAATCTGTGTGAATTTATATCGCGGAGAGGAGATCATGCTGCCGTGAAGTTTTATTCTGGACGAGAGAGGCTTTTCAAATCAATCGGTTCGATTGGGAAATATGAGGAAATCTCGGTGTGAGGTGCAATTCAATGCCCGTTTTAGGTTTTAATGAGTACATACTGAATTAGCAGTAGTTCTCCTGTCCCGGCCGAGGGGATGCATTCAATGACTCCACAGCTAAATTTTTTAAGATTAAGAAGCTTTATAGTAACGAAATTTACGACTTTTTACGGTATAAGTATAGTGTTGCATCAGCTATCGCGGGGCAAGTGGGGGAGAAACAGGCTCGTTTTGCCTATTTCTCGATGCGCGCTAAAATTACTATTCTATCCCTGGACTTCAATGTGATAGTACATTGAATGAGGTAGTGTCGGAGTGGTCTCATCAAGTAGGTACTATATATGCAGTGCACGATAATAGCAATAATCATGCCAGAATGACTGAGCAATCGTAATTGAAGGGGTAAAAATTATGTTTCTAGACGAAATGTCGCGGTGCTTGGGTACTAAACATACTGAAAGTAATTGCAAACCCTTGCGGGATGGTGAAGTAGATCATGAGCAATTTAAAAACTACATTTTTATTTATTGATTGTTTCATAACAGATTAGCAACCCTACGGAACATGTACCGTATATAAGCTTTAAAAGGTTTGCGGCCTTGGCTCCGGCACAGCTTCCTCCGAATTTTTCTTGTCATAATTGCTGCTTTCAAATAGTCAGTTAAAAGAGGGCACTAGGGGAAAAGTAGTTCTTTGCGTCGATTTCCTTCTGTTTGTGTTTTGATTTTTTTTCTTTTGGCACTGGTGTATTTTAGCATTAACAAATCCGGTCAAGCTATTATTTTTTTGGTTGCTGTGAGTTGTATTAACGCGCCTAATATCCTGTTCCTTTTGCTACGAATCATTTTTCATTGGTTATCGGAAGAGGCCGTTTGCAAAGAGCTTATTTCCTGCAAGGTCTTTCGTTATTAACTAGCGCAAAATGGATTTCAGAGAAATACGTCTGTTATTTATTTCAGACAAAAAAAATAGACCTTGATCTTGCAGGAAGAGAAATAGAACAAATGAGACAGTGTGTTTCCTGTGTGCTGAAAACAAAAGCATAAATAAAAAATACGGCGCATTACCTGCCTTCGTTCTCCGAGGATTGGTTGAATAGTCCAAAATTTGGACGCGAGCCGTGGCAAGTAAATGGGAAGATAATGAGTCCATGGTTAATAATTATGCCGTCTCTCAATTACCATTCGTTCAAATCAGGGAAGGGTGGTAATCGATGGGCGTCGGGCAGAAACGATTTCGCTTTAGGCATGCGGCGGAAAGCGATTTTTGACGAAAGACCGTCGAGAATTACGGGAGTCCGAACTTATAGTTCTTCTGCTCGTGGAAGAAGTTAATGAATTTGAGGCATTTGGAGGGCGGTGGAAATGATATTGGGTAACCTACTTTCTTTTCCCGGTGCTAAAGGGGAGAGAAGTAAGAATCATCGTCCGTAACAGGAGTTCTGTGAGCCTTTGCCCATTGTGATTACAGGGAAAAGGTGGCGAAACAACACCGCCCTCTCCTCCTTTACGCCCATCACTCCGGCCCTCTGCTATTACAATTTATAATGTCTTCCGGAGGATCTTATGCCAATTTCTCTTTTTCCTCTCTTGCGGATGAAGTAGAGACGAAGTTAGGCGTGGGGTTTCCGCCAACGTTTTTTTTTTACTATTGTTATTTTTGTCGGCAATGAAGTAGGTCTTCACAACTTGAGATCGTTCATCTCCCGTTGAGTTTTCCCGTTTTAATCTTTTGTGCCTGTATTTCTGTGATGAACACCCCGGAAAATCAAACCACTTTAGCACTTGCTATCAACTTATTTTTACTTTTATCATGTGTCGCGGAATATAGGAGTTTATGCGGCTTCAGCTTTGATCCCATTAGGTGTGAATTTGAAGAAAATTTGACTGCAAATACTTTGAGAATAATTACACGTCATTCCCAGGTAACTTATGACCTCGTGATGGTTTTTAACGAAGAAATTACTTCCGCGTATTATCATACAAAGAAAGGAATGAGAGCTTGGCTTGTTCGGTTATTTTTTTAAATTTTAATTGTGAAAGTATAATCTGTGAAACATGGGGTATTCATTTTTAATAAGTACTAATTAGTAAAACTCCAAATGGCACCAGTTACAACAGATATTCTTGTGATGTGATATTTTGCCAAATTTTATATTTGTGTTGGTATGGTACTTAAAAATGGCTTGAAAGGGTGTAAAAATTAAAAAATTTATATGTTGGCATTTTAATCAATAAGTAATGTATAGGTAATCGTTCCGACGATGTATTTTTAGCATACTCTATAAAACATACTATCCCTCTGTAATGAGATATTAATTTTACTTCTTGCGGGAAAAAATTCCGAACCATAGTTAATTTTTTCGATTTTGTGCAAAGAATTTCTCTCTAAGATTGAAATTCGAATTCATTACTACGTATCAATTTTTATTTATTGTAGTCTAATTTATTTGGCTACTTCGTTACCCACCTTAACCATGTCCATCATCCTATGCGTCACTTAATTATTGTATCGACAGTTTGGGTTGCCCAACAGTCGGGATATTACCAGAAATCGTTTTGACACGAACAGTGGATGGATCACAAATTTATTACTTAGTTCTGAGCTCTACATTTATTTTCTTGGCATGAAACATTCATTTCTGTTGTAATCAGTCAATGTTTGCCTCCATGTAACGTATTATATTTCAGTAAAAAATCAAAATTCACTTTAACACTGTTGTTGTTGGTGGGGAAAATAGAAATAGTGTGTGTAGTATATTAAATGGGACCTTATCCACATGTTCTACTGAGAATATTTAAAATTTGAGAAGAAAAAATTGTTTAGGAATACAATCGTTTTCCTCGTGTTGTCGTGTAGCTATGTATTTCACCAGCAATTACTTACTCTTCGGCCACGTCACCCAACGATGAAGAAAGTCGAACAAGTCAAAACTTTTGAGCAATGTTTTATCAACTCATTTCATGTTTACTTAGTATATCGAATGTGTCCATTAGATCAGCCGATTCCTTTAAAGACATTGCTATTTATGAGGTTAATTTTGAACCATCAGCTTAATGAACAGCAGGCCCTATTCCGCGACCTCCATATATGGCCTCACTGTCTTTCAAATGTTTCTTTCTAAACATCGTTGAAAGCCGCATCATGATTGATTCGCGTCCAGTCTCTTAATTTTCTTCAAAACCTGCGGGTACACTTTCGTTCCCTGTAGCTCAGGGCCGATAAAAGGTATTAATAATGTTCGGCCGGCCTTGGTGTGGAAGGGAAGTGTGCTATTAGGGAGCGTCGGCACTCAGTTTTAGTATAGGCTGTGGAATTCTTCCTTTGAGGTCATTTTAGGGGGGTTCGAAAGGGAGATGTTTTCAAAAGTGGACGTGTAAATGTGGAGCCTGAGCGGGAAAATTCCGTGCGCCTTGTTCATGGGCGGAATGCCCTGTCCGCCTCGCGTTGCGTGTCCGCCGCCGAGGGATCACGAGTGTGAAGATGGTTAGTTAGGTAGGGCACAGCGACACGCCCAGCGACTCGGAAGATGCGGATAGTATCGGAGGGTGGAAAGAAGGGCAGTCTTCTTTCGCGGTTCCTAGAAAATCTCTCGGGAGAGAGAGAAGGGTCATCGTGGGGAATTGGGTGGGTGAGAGAAGGAGAGAGACTCTGTGGTCGGTGATGAAGATCTCCCCCCTCTCGAGGGCAACGCTGATGTCCCGTCCTCTTCCTTCCTGTCATATCGTCCTCTTCGTCTCACATTATATTGCACCTCGCTTCCCATTCTCCATTCGCCATTCCGTATGTGACTCTGTCGATAGGCAAGGTGTTGAAACTTCTGTGGGGACCGTTCTTGATTAGCATGTGGTATTCGTGAAGCTCAATCAAGGAAAGCGATTTGTGAATGCTTTTCTCGTCTGAGTGGTCATCAGGAAAGTCTTCTTGTGTTAGAAAGAGAGAATAGAATTGCTCAGTAGTTAGAATTGCTTCTATTCGTAATTGAAATTTAGCATCAAGAACAAAAGTTTAATGCCCTGATTATTCTTGAGATCTTCGCATATTTCATCAGGTCTTTCTTCTCGCTTAAGGAGTATAAGTGACGAGACATGGACTGTGGATATAAGATACGCCTAAGATAACTTATCGCACCAGAAAGTTATGCTCAATGCGTCTGGGGTGAATCTGAGCAGAGCACTGTTGTGCGACGCTGGAACATCATACATTCCATCTGAGTTTCTTTTTTACTGATTTAATAGTTTCTTGTTTTATCATTGAGTTTTATTCTCTAATCGACGGATATTCTCCGTGATGCGCTTAGCATGCCAAAAATATAATTTGGATACCCCAGTCGAATTATTTGTTAATTGTAACGTTCAACTTATTCGTTAGTTGAATGCTGAAGTATTTCATCCCATGGTGCTCTAGAGGTGATTTCTGTTGTTTTGTAATGTGAACACCGTATTTTTCCTTCCTAGGCACAAGACGTTTTTTAGCCCTTGTTCTTATTTTAATTACAATATTGTCCTTTTGGAATTGAAAATTAATAAAAGATCAGAAGAATACTTTAGGCTCAGTTATTTTATGAAATTGATGCATTTTTTCTTTTTTTGCAAAAGATTTGTAGTTATGCAAAATAATTTAGCCAATAAGTATAACAAAAAATTCAGCACAATTATTACTGCGTAATTTTATTGGTCATGATGGTTGAAATATTGAAATTGTGTCATGCCGTTTAGTCTCCTATGCCTTAATATTTGAGCCTTTTTTATTTGCTAATTTTATTATATTAGCATTCCTTTTAAAAACGTAGAATTAATTTTTCGAATCATGTAAACGCAATTAAGTCACCATCAGGAAAATTAAATTTTACTGCTGGTGCAATTCTCTATTTCGTTAAAATTTGATGTTAATGATGTACTTATACGAACTCAGTGGATGGAAGCAGGTCAATTAAATTTTCCTCATACTATTAGAAAATATTCCAGATCCAGCTGTTTCTAACACATTGATCTCAGGATGGCCAAAGGGTCTATTTTATGAGCGGAAATGTCGCCAGAAGAGCTAAATACCCAAAATTCTACATGACTTAGACCTATATCTCTCTTACTCTTGGAACATGTTATTCTGTCGTCATCACACGATGAACAAAACAACGCCGATGATTTAAGTGAAGCTTTGACCGAAGTTTTACGGAGTATTGGATGAATAATTCAAGTTTTGTCGCTCTGGAGTCTGTTTCGACTGAGAGTCGTGAAAGAAAGACGAATCGAAAGATGAAAGCGAGGGAACTCGGAAGGGATGCATGCCGTACTCTCTCATTGTCGAAGTTCGCGCCGTCGGCGATCCTCTCGCTTCGATTCAATTGCCTCGACAGTCAGCTGTTTTTGTCGCATCCCTCGCGCTCGGGGGCAAGAGCCGCCGTCCGTCCGAAGCGTCATTCGTCCTCCTTCCCGGCGCGGGACTCATTTCTGACGTAGAGGGAAGGTCAATCTCGTCCCGAGATCTGCTTTCCATCACCCCTCTCATTCTTCCCTCTCCTCGTACTCTTGCTTGCTCTCCCCTGGTACAAAAGCGGGTGCTTCGCGCCTTCAAGTAGCCTCCTCAAGTCACGGCGAGGAGAGCCCGTAACGAATCCTCACGCGACTGACCATCGAGGCTACGATCTGCTCGCGATAGGGATCCTTATATCTGCGTGGCTCTAAAAAAAATTGCATTTATTAACTCACTTATTTATGCATTCAAAAATTTTTAAATTGTTCTGTATTTTGGGGAGAAACTCGTCGCTAACAATGCGCTCATCGGCATTTCTAGCCAAGGCTTTTTTTGCATTAAGGTGGCTGTTTTCCTTGAGTTTTTCTTGCAAGTACTGTCTGAATACTGATTCTAGTTAATTTCTCAGTTGTTGGGGATTTAAGAATTCAGTCGTGGTGGTCGTTTTACTGGGATGGAATCGAATATAGTTTATGGCATTTTTCACGATAATATCGACGAAATCAGTCATTCATCATCTTGCTATCTTGCTGTCCATATTATGCTTACTTCTTAGCATTCGGTATTTATTATTGTGATGCATCAGCTCGTGCTCCTTACCTATTTATATATTTATATAATACTTATACGCTGACCTGAACTATAATTTATTTCAAAGGCGCAAAATAGTGATTCATGGCGTTGTTTTTCCCTGATTCAAAGAGTTATTTTTTCCTGAAGAACTCTTCGCGGTGAAAATAAATAATTTTAAAAGACAGTGCTTGATGCACTGTACTTTGCAGTCACTTAAATTTTTATTTGTGCGTTGATATATTTGAAAACCGTGTTATGGATAGTGATGACTAGCAATAATATTATGCCTATTTTCCGCTTACGTTAGACAGGCAGGAACGTGTAATAGGCACGTTACCTGCCCGAACCTCCCAAAGAAAAAAGGGCTGAGGGTTCGAAACCCCCTTGGAATGTTTTCCTAGTTACTATTTATTTTCATGTAATTGGGGACAAACTCTTTATATTGAATGAGATACTACTTTTATCATCCTTGTTGGATAACCTAAATAGCAATTAGCTAGCAGAGTCGTAGGACCCTATTTGCACCCCTAAATTACCGTTAGATTATTCCGAATGAGTGAGCCCACCTTCCTTATAGATTTGTCCCGAGTTGTAAGGACAAAAAATGTAAGAAGGTAGTAAAACTTTTTTGAAACCCGTCGCGTGATAGAAGTGAAGCATTTTCATACTGTCTTTTTTCGCCTTCAATATTGTTTCCGGAAATCGTGATGGTCAATTGTAACGTTTGATACTCATCAGAACAAATATTGAATTCCCTTGGAAGCGAATAGAATTTCTCATTATATTAAGATAAATTCAGGAAACGACTTGGACTGTAGGGAATTGCAGGGGGGGAGGGGGAGTTAGGATTATTCCAAGGTCGTCCAACTGTGCATTCGGCATTCTTGGTACGCAAAGGCAAGGGATTGGGAACTTCTTTTCACAACTTATTCTGAAATGTTATTTCCGTGTCGATGTTTGTTTCTCCTACCGACAGGTGGGTGTGGATTCGCCATTTGATATCTTTGGATCCGCCGAATATTTCAAAGTTTTCTATTTATTCCCTCTAGCAGAAGGTTTTTTCACAGAACTTCAACCAAGCTTGAGACTCTTGAAACCACACATGTTTGCAAGGAGCATTGTTCTGAAGCATTCCTGTGCTGTCAGACAATTTGTATTTTGTTATTTTGAACTACATGTGGTTTTCTGGCATTGAAAATTTAGTTAATTCATTGTAATTCGTTTAATGTATTATGTAAGTTTATATAATATGCCAACATTGCATGTTTTCCTCGTGAAATGTGAGCATTACAATTGCTATGATAAAGTCGGGCGTGAAGTGAACTATTTTCTCTTTTGTTAGTTCATCAAAAATTGGCTGGACCTCATCGTGAGATAACATATTCAGCTTGCGATGATCTTTCCGTTAGGTGAGGCATATTCGTGTGCCTCGCTAATTTTTTTCTTTGGAAAAGGAATTAGTCCTGTTTATTGATACACATGTGATGGTTGAATTGCGTGTAGGTACAGCAAGAGACTTGCCGAGACGTGAATATATCGAAATATAGGTGAATAGAGCTGGGGTCGGCAAACCTCGGCTGGCGAGCCACTATTTGGATGCGGGTATGTGGCTCTGGAGTAAAATTAAAAATGAAAGCTAAACTATCATGGTATTCATTGACTGTTTTCAATGTGGAACATTGCCTCAAATGAAAAATGACTAGTTACAAACTAGACGGAGTTAATATTTCTCAGGAAATACATACCATTGCTCACACTGAAGGACACAAATGAGAGCAAGTTTGTGACCATTTTTCTTATTTCAACAAATTAATTATTAACATTAATATTTATCATAAGGTTGCATTAAATTTTCTTTATTAAAAAAATGGCTCGCGAATAGTTTTTAAATTGTTGTGACGGTCATGCTTTGCTCTTCTCTCTCGAAAAAAATTCCCGACCAATGGCATAGAGCAACAGTGACAACATATTGTTTAGAGTACCAGAGGTGCTGGGCTCGATTCTGGGGTGAAACTCTGTGGAAACATCATGCTAAAACCAAGCTTTGTGATCGTCTGGGTGCCTAATCTTCTCGGAAACCACGGTTGGCACAAGGAAAAAATGATGACCCCCTCTATCTCGATGCATAAATTTAACACGCCGCGCAGTGGTCGATTTCACTGATTTAGCGGGACAAAAGTATAAAATGCAAGTTCCTTGTATTCATGTGTAATTGTGTTTAGTACGTAGCCGAAGTTCTTCTGACGTCATTTGTTCCCTTACAACTTCAACTTGAGGAAAATTAAAGAAATCAAAAAGTAAATGCATGGCAAAATCGTCCACGAGATTTTTCAGACCTATTCGTTTTCAATTTGTGAAGGAAACTCTTGATAAAATTAGGGAAGAAATCCTCTAAATTGAGAAGCAAATAGCTAATTTGATGCCTGCTAAATTAAACATTGCAAATGAAGCAATTTAGAGAATTATTGAGCATTTTCTGTTAAATACATTGGTAGATGGCAAAGTCTGCAACTCTTTGACAAATAATTCATCAGCGCAAGTGTGATGCATTTGTTATGCCTCTCCTAAAGACATGGACAATTTAGAAACTATTAAAAAAACGACCTTTCAATATGTTAGCATTCAACTTTGGCTTATCTACACTGCATGCTCTATTCGATTTTTCGATTGCCTTGCATATATCCTACAGGCTAAAAATTCAGAAATGGTAAGTCCGAGGAAATCAGAGAGTAAAAGGTGCTTATCAGCTAAGGAAAAGAGAAATAATAAGTTTAGATCGTAAAGGGGCTTCCTAGTTGATGTAGTAAAACAAGGATGTGGAACCACCAACCATGATAACACCTCTCGCCGATTCTTTGAAAACCCAAGGAAAGCTGCGGAAATTACTGGAGTTGACGGACCGTTGAACGGTTTCCGTTATTTGCAAGCTATATCAAGTGTGTATGGACATAACGCAGAAGCCTTTGGAAATTATGCCCATGACACTGTTCAACTATATGTTAGCCTTTGCAAGTAGCCTTAAATGCCCACTAGTGTCCATAACATTTTGATCAATGGAGCAGACGTGATAGAAATCATGGTTTTACCAACTGGCCAACTATCATAGGATGTGCGTGAGGCGTGACACAAGGAACATCACTTTCGAGAAATGTCAAGAGAGGACACTAATCAAGACTTGTTGAATCTAATATTAACATGTTCCGACCCAATAATTTCGGCCCTCAGAAAATTACCAATTGAATAGTGTAGTCAACTGCCTAATGTTGTGATAAGTTTACTAAAAACTCTTGTACATGTGGTAAATGACGACTCAACGGATACGGGGAGAGAATGAATATTTTTTGAATGAATTTTAATGTGATAAAATTGATTAAAATATTTTATTCATTAAACAATTAGCATGAAAACATGTTACTGTTACAAAAATACATTGAAATACCTGCACTCATATTTTAATGTGTATAGTAACAAATATTTTCTTTTTTATTTGAAAACATAGCAGAAACTTATTACTCCAATTTTTAGATGATGACACAGACAGCGAAACTTAAGGTAACAACGCAGAATTATTCACGGAGCCCACTTTTAATGCTACATTTTCATGTTATGCTGCTAATGCGGTTCATAATTTCATAAATTTCCACTAAAATAAGGATATTCGATCGCTTACACTGAAAAAATAATTTTGTCCCTCTAATACTCGAAAATCGACCACTGTGCGCCGTTTGGAGTAGTACGCTTTTGATGAATTCTGTCATTTCTAGCCACATCGTCCTTTGGGCTGAATGATGAGATCTGTCACTTCAGTATTTCTTTTTTAAATCATGCATTTTGATGAAAATTACTTAATTTTTTCTCCCGAATGTAAGCCCTCGAACATTTGAGATTTTACATATAGGTATTACTTTTTATGTTAGACAAATCAAAGTTCAACCTAATTGACCAACCAAGAGGACCAACCAACTTTTGACCAACTTTTCTACCCGGATATGTGAATTTCACTCGCCGTCGGGTTCAGTACGTGTTGAGCTCTGCAGTCAGCAAATAGGTTCCGACCTTCAGGTTGAACACTGTGGTTTATCGAGCAACGGGATCGAGGAGAAGGGAAAGAAGGGAGAGAGTGATGTGGCTGCTGGGAGTCGGGAGAAAGGATTAGAGGACGGACCGGGAAGGAGAAGAAAGGAAGAATGATCCCATTCCGATACTTCGGGGGCGAGGTGGTTTCACTCTAGCCAGCTATCGCATTCTTTACGGATCGTCGCGCGTGCGTTCCCAATCGGAAATGCCAGAGTGGAACACAAACCGCCGCCGTACTCGGAACGTTACCGGGTGATGGGATGATTTGAGATGCCGGGAGGAAAAATTGGAGCGGCTTGGATGTTTTCGATTTCTCGAGACGTGTCCTGTGATTTCCGACCGCGGATAAGTATCACTTCGCCCACGTCGCTCCGGCCCGGCAGAAAGGTGACTTAAATCACATGGCGTGCGTGCGACTATGTTCGACTAAGTACGAGACAATGGCAGACTCATCATCGTCACTTGCCATCAATCCCGAGATTGCTTCATCCTCTCGATTCTCCTATCGGCTAACCTCTACTCATAAACATAATTATTCTCTTTGATGTCCCGGATCATCACCACGTGTCACATAAGAAACCCTCTGACATTTATCCGATTACTTTTCCCTCGACGAGTGTCTTCATCCGGCTATCATTTCTCAAAATGTGTCCCATGAAGTTGTTTCGTCTTCTTTTTAAAGTTTTCATCAGACTTATCTCTTCTCCCGATTTTCTGTGATATATTTTGTTTTCTCCTCGGTCTATCCGTTCTATCTCCATCACTCGTCTTTAACACCACATCTCCAAACATTCCCGCTTTGAATTCTCTGCGACTTTTATCACCCATGTCTCCCTGCCATAAAGCAAAATGATCCATGTTTTAGTCCTTACGAAGTGCTTCCTTATTTCCCAGTTCATACTTATAGCCACGAGTAGTGTCTTCCTTTGTATAATGCCGAATGCATCTGACCTAATCTACTTTTCTAATCTGATCTAATTTCCTATCAAAGATATCAATACTCTTTCCCCTCGTCTAGATAATGTTTAACGTGTTTAATATTCATCTTAACATTTACCCTTCTGCCGCATGCCACTTACCTTCGTTTTGCTTCTATAGATCGTCAGGATATATCTCGTCAATGCTTTTTTATGCCAACCTAAGTCTTTCTTATGTATATTTTCTACCATGGCCTGAGAGTGCGACTTGGTGGAAAAATAAAATATTGATTCCGCCACTGAGGTCGGAAATAACGTATAAATAAAATCATAATAGGATTACGAGGTCACATTTGGAATTTCTCCTCTCGTGTCAATAATCTCCTCCCCGTGAAAGTCATTTTGTTTTATAGGTACATGGAGCCGTAATGGCATCTTGTTAATTGTGGCTGGGTTGTATAAATTGGCGGTGTGCTCAGTATAAAAGTGTTTTGCCTGCAAATCAATTGAGATGTACAGTTTCCTTCCTCCTCCTATTCTCATAATTTGCTTCTGTTAGTTTAAAAGGTCACTCAATTAGATTCACTAGCTATAATAAAATCAGATGAATTAGTGTTATTCACGAAAGGGCTTTGGTAAATAGATTGTCGTAACTTTCATATGATATTTTAAAGTAGTCCTTAAGTTGAAACTTTCATAGTTAACCTTAGACTTCTATCGTTTACCTCTTCGCTTTTAGTCTTAATCCTCTTTTTTGACCCTAGATTCTTTACTAATTTTTCCCTTCCCTGTTTCTTTATTTATCTCGAAAGCATCGATGATTTTAATTATGTACTCAACACGCAAAGAATTACTTTCTGTCGCCAATCGGCGAAACTGATTCAGTGAATACGTGCATGAATATGCGAAATTTTACCGTAGATATCATCATTTAGGCGCAACAACTTCGTTATAATTACTGCACGTTCTGTCATATAGTCAAAATATTAACATTTAAAGATGACTTGATCCGGTTCGCATCCTTAACTTTTACTTTGGAATAAAATATTCGTTTCTTTTCGTTCTGGTAAAAGTCCAGTCGGTAATAAGATCTTCATTTTTATCTAGTAGAGTGGTCTCAAATAAAGACTTGTGTGAGCAATTAACTTTTTACCATCAATGGCAATTATTTATTTACGAATTCAATTTTTATTCAAGATATCCTGACTTGAATATTATTTGCTGTCATTTTCACGTTCCAATCGCTGTAAAATTATGACCCAGGAATAATACTCAAAATTAACCTCATTGGTGTCTTAAAGAATACTACCATCCCATTAACCTTTTCTCTCGCGGAAGAATTTTGTGAGAAAACTGGAAAGCACGTAAAGAGCTAAGAAGTATCGCTTCCGCCATGATTCGTAGCTAAAAATACTGTCGATCAGTTTTTCTGCTGGTATGCTATATCTAATCGGTTCAAAGCAACTCTCCTCCTGCAAAACGCCATGTGAATCCGTGCTGGATTAAATGGAGTTTCGTTATTTTTGTAGAGTGGTGAGCGAGGAACGCCCCGGAATTATGTTTTGTCCCGGGAGCATTTAGTGGACGCCTTCATTTCGTCTCTTCCCTTTGAAAATCGCCAGGACAACGTTGCGAAATGATGCGTTGCATCGCCCCGTTGTCCATCGGGGGTGAACTACCTTTCCACTTTCATCTTCCACGTAGCCGGCTGCCCGTGGTAGTTGAGGCGTAGTGCGGCTTGCATTGCGCGGAGCCGGAGAGGGAGGAAAGGGAAGCGGAGTGAATGCCCAGGAACGAACGAGGTAGGAAGACGCTCCTCTTTGAGAGAGAGGTCTTTGGAGGAGGGGGGCGTGGTTTACACCCGGAAGGATGGTCTGTTGCATGAGGTTATGTGCTCCCCGGTAGTCACTGAAAGGAAAGGGAAAGTGCACGTTGACACAGTCTGCGGTTTTTTAAGTGAAGCCCTTTCATTAAAACTTGAGCCTTTATTTTCGTCCCCGCGAGAAATTCCTAGTGTGCACTTCTTCGACGAGCCTTACTTTTTCCTGTAGGTATTAACTAGACTCGGAATGTTACCTTTCGTATTTAATGGGAAACTCTCTTGGAATGGGCTTGTTCCAGCGAAATAAAGAAGTTTGTCTGGACATAAGCAATTCCAAAGTTAGAAAAATTAATCTACGAAAGCACAAGTATATTTTTCCCCACTTGCACCATGATATGTATGTTGAATATCTCCTTTTTGTTACCATCATTGCTCTAAGGTTTATCTTGCCTCATATGCTCTCCCTTAATAGTATACCAGCTTTTATAACGAGCAATAATGTACAACATAGGTGTGAGTAAATCATCATTTGCTGAACTCTCTTCCTCAATAATTGCAGGTCAAGGACTACTCTGGTCATTAACGATTCACAATTTTCTTTGCGTTTCCAGGAAAAAAGTACTGGCATAAAATTGCAATGCGACATCCCTGTAGTATTGTTGTTTCTTCTAATAAGCCTTAAACCTTAAGTGTGGAGCGATCTTAAGATATAAAGAAATTGATGTGATAGTTTTCAAAAAAACAAACTAATTAGCTATTTGGCATTATTTTTAAGATGAAAAATGTTTTTCTCCTATTTAAAATATGCTTCTTTCATCCGCGTATCATAAAAACGACAGATGTGTTAAATATATAAAAGCGAAAAATGGTTAATCGAGACAATGGCTCGAGAAATATTTGCTATAATAGCTACATCAGTAGCGTGTTAATGAAAAAATAAATGCTCAACTTCGGTCATCTAAGGTACGCATTACGAATGTGGGAATTCGGTGTGTTAAAGTACGCCATAATGACTACCCCATTTAAGGTTCAATGGTAACATGGGGAAATAATAGAAATCCTGTTAAAACTTCCGTAATTGTTGTGAAACCCAATTTGTTTCCTTGCGAAGAAGAGCATCACCGATATTCCCATCAAAATTAAAACAAAGGAATCTGTGGTTCTGAATGATAAGAGTTCCCAGAGGTATGTGAGAAATTGAAAGTTGTACTCTCACTGCTTTTGCCGTGTTGTGAACCTTTCAAATGTCAGGCGTGTTTTATTAACGCCTCACTTTGTCGCTGCGGTTGGAGACTTTCAAATCTTTTTTTTGGAATGACGGTGTTCCTAATGGGTTTTCAGTGCTCTTCTCTTTTTGCGATGAATGGGGCCAATAAAATAAAACACATCACCCTGTTCTGGATGGACAAAGATCTCTCATGTCATCCCTCATCTCTTCTTGAAACCATCCTCACGAGTTGATATTATCACCCATGGAAATGACTTCACTACGATAATTTCTTGCGTGTGAAATAATGCGAGAGAATGCAAATTAATTTTATTTAAATTATTTTTCACTATGCCGCGCAAGTTTTAAAACTTCCGTACTGATTAAATCTCCGAATAAACTCCGTACGAAGTTAAATTTGTACGACACATTCCAGTTATTCCTACCCACGTATTATTTCAGCTATATCTACAGTAGTTACTTAGTGTATTTGAAACATTCAGCCCTGTCGTTTATGTACTAAGGTTTTTTCTACAGCAATGGATTTTTTTCTGCTCCTTTCAATGCTTCTTGCTGTCAGCTATTGTCCTGGACTAATTCTTTCCCAAGCTTCACTAAAACACGGAAACGTACTCTCTCCTGTGAAATTACTTGCAGATCGCTTGATTGAGCTGCCTGTAGTTGAACTATTGGGAATTCCCATGTTTTCATTGCCTTTTATTAGGATTAATTGCGATAAAAATTATTTTCTGTCTAGTGTTATACATCGTACTAATAACCTTTCAGCTACTTTTATAATATCTTTGCTGGTGAACACTTTGGTCCCGCGCGGAAAAGAAAGCGAGTGCTCATAATCCAGCAATTCACTCCAATCGTTATGGAGTACTGAGCGCTTTCTTGCTGTGAAAATCAGGCGCAGCGGAACTAATATTTGAAGGGGTAGAGAAATATCCTTCAAATGAAAGCCATCCTGACTTATTCCCTTTTTTAGTTCCACCGCGTCTGGCCAATGATGAAGCCGTGCCAAATATTGGCGTCTACTCGCATGACTTCCGGTCTCAGTGATATTATGGCCAAAAGTCCGTAGAGTTCCTGATATGAGTGACGGTGACGAATGTGATACATTTTTACTGCAGTCATCGCTGTTTAAGAGAAAAGTATTTCGTCGATCATTTTTTTAATTTCAAAATATTGTTCATCAACTGCAGGAAACATTTCTGAATCCAGTTCTTCGAGGGGAAATTAATTTTGTCTTTGCGTTGTTTAATTCATGTCTGCGAGTTAAACATTAGCATTTACTACAGATTTTAAAGTGGAACCTTTGAAATACACTCAAGGGAAATGTTTTTGTAAAACCAGACCTTAGCTCGGTATCGATATATTAAGTATTTATTTGTCGAGATAGTCGTTGTTACCATGTCTGATTCAGCTCTGGCAAAACAATGTGTTTGTGGTTGACGTTTATTCCATTTCTCTCATTAAGTAGAGACCATAAATCCATTTTCTTTAACTAGCTATTAACGTTTGCCGCTGCACCTCACTATTATACTGAGAAGTTGCTTGGATAGAATTTTGGTCGTGTCTTCAATGTTTTGGGAGAGGCCGTTAATTTACAAGTAGTCCACAAATGACGTCAAGTTATATAAATAATGATTCCCTCAGGACAAGAGCTAATATAATTCTTCCTTTTTGTGGGTGACCATCCATGTTATCCGGCGTTGTTTTTTTTTCTCCGTATCTTGCAATTGATATTCTCACTGTGTGTACCTACGGTTGCTGGACCATTTGCCGCCTTCACGAATTCAATACTCTCACTTCCGCGTGGCCTCTTATGGCAGCGTGTCTTCAAATGCTTCCTAAAGTTTTTGAATAGACGACCACCTAGAGATGAACTTCTTCCTTTCCCTTGGTTATTTGTGGCAAACATCTCTTTGCAAAAGGAAAGGAATTGTGAAACATGATTCTCACATCTCACGAAACGCATCCCCTCGTGCTGGCAAAGGAACATCCCCCTTTATCATTCCAATAAATGGTGTTTTATTTTTCTTCTCTCCATCTGATGCTTAATTTCCTAGACTCTTTGTCATACACGACAAACGATCACTTTTGAGCCTTAGATCTGTAGATATTTTTTACAACTTTGGGCCGACGAAAAAGCCTATGAAACTGCATGAACCTTGGTTTCAAATACCTTCTTCGTGAGTGAGGAGGCGGAAGTAGTCCTGTTGTGCATGCAATTGTATTCGGATGAGCGTTTAATTATTTTTTATCCGTAACTGTCCGATTGAGTAATTTCTCTTTGCTTGAAAATGGGGAGACCATTGTCGTTTGTTCAGACAAAAGTTGTCATTTATGAAAATTATCTGACTAGAAAAATTATTTTATTTTCTGTGATGCTCTCGATGGCTGGTCTTGTATTTCTCAAGGTTTAAAAGTATTGATGAACAACTTTTAGTCTGAAGCTATTTTAAAAAATCAATAACTTTCGTATAAACCAAATACAACCAGTTATGAAAATAATTCTGTCATATACGAGCGAAAGCGTAACTCTGAAATATTTTTTTTTGTTAATGCAAATCTAAATTCCGTAAAGTGAATAGACTAAACTAGATCGAAAGAATTATTTGCGGATTACATCCTGCGCTGCTTTTCGTCTTTGCTTGGGATTCAGTACAGTTGATGCAATGACTTGATTTCCTTAGTTCATAAATATTCGGAAGCTGTGGAACGTTATTTGATAATAGGAGAGTTCCGCTGTGCTTTGCCCCAGTGTATTCAGCGATGCAAGTCCAAGTAGAGTTGATGAGCCAGATAAGGGTGGAAATTAATTCCTAGCCGCACTCGCCCAGCCCCGTGGTAGTAATCAAGATGCTCGGAAAAAATGACGGTATACAATCTCAATAAAACTCCTTACGGTGACTACGTGTATTAAGATTTTGTATTCCACAACGTCTTAATACACGCAATTCTTTTGTCTTGGAGTTTCTGTTTCCGACGCCAATGGAGGCTTGTTATCATTATCAAAATTTGAGTGAATTTTTCAATAATCTAACTTTATCATGTACCAGCTCGATTTTAATTTAAATATTGTAGATTACAGAGCAGGTAATAGACCTAAAAAATTCTGATAAGAGTTTTCATTGTAATGTCGTATGACTTCTGGTGAATTTTATGCACTGTTGATTTATTTTTACGTTTCTACACGTGATCGGTTTAGCTCAACGACTGTAATTCTGATCTAACCGCTTGGTAGCCCTTGATTAGCTTGGCGTATTCCATTATTCAGACGTATGGAAATTTATTCTTTTAACGAGAAATTGGATAATTATTTGCTCTTGACTTAGAGAAAGTGGTTTTTGTGCATTTGTGAAATCATTTGATTTTTTCATGCTATAATTGTTATTTATTTACAAATGTTTATTATTGAAGTTAACACCGCGCTGGAGGTTAACCTGAAATAACGCAGTGGTTATCCTCCTCTTTCCGCCGCACCCGTACTTTGGAAGAATCGTGCCTAGAACTTTTCCGTAAATCAGAAATCACGCGAATAGACGTGCTACTTGTGGCGCCGCCGGTGGGCAGTCGTGTGGAGGGCGTCGGGGGAGGAGAGGGAATGGATGCTGGATGGACGTGAAGGGTGGGAGGCTGCTCAGGGGTGGAAAACTCCCCCGCATTCCCGACGCCCCCCGATCACTTTCCCTCTTTTTCGCTCGGAACCCGTTGGCGTACATCTCCGCCAATCTCTTTTTGCGCGGCCGCCTCCGCTCCTAAACCCCATGCTTCCTTCCCTCTCTCGCAACCCACGAATCGCCTACATCTTCTTCTTCCTCGACGTCGTCTGAAAAGAACCCCCCGCCGTCTATCTCTCCGCTGTGACGACCGGGGTTGTTCGCCATGGTTACCGGGCGAGAGGAATTTCTTCCTCCTTTCGCCTCTCATATTATCTCTCTCTCTCTCTAACCCTATCTCCGGGATGCTGCAGAGAGGGGAGAGAGGAGCGCTCCCCACCCTTTGGTTTTTCTTTACTTCTTCTTAATCCCATCCTCCGGTTCTATCCACTGCTCGCCGCAAAGACGGACGGATGGGTCGTGACCCTTTCCTCGTTGATTTGTACACTGTGTACAGTCCCACTTCCCGCCCAAGTTGGAGGCGTATTTTATTCCTTTGCTTGTCTCCCTCCGCCATCAGAGAAATGTTCCGAGTGGTCCGTAAAGAAAGAAGCCGACTTCCCATCCTCGTATTTCATACCTGTGCGGGGACGCGCGGTTGAGTCTCTGTGGCGTGGACTGGCGTGCGTTTCTGTCTCACTGTCGTCGTCATTCGGATGTGGCCTTGTCTTACGAGCGAGCGGAGGGAAGGCAGTAGCTCTCCAATGTTCATTCTGATTCCCGACGTGCGTCCCGTAAGTCACCACTCGATGGTGCATGGAGGGTGTAAGTGCCAATCGAAAGGGTGGGGGAAGAGTTTGAAGAGATTGCTTCCGTTGCGGATATACATAACTTGTCGCCACATGGTTTCGGCAGAAAAAATCTAAATGTATGTAGCTCCGCCTTGTATATCAAAAGTTTGTTTTGAAACAAAAACCTGACTAATATGTTTTTTTTGTATTGAACCTGAAGAAAATTGCCTGGTATTATATTTCAGTATGACTCTCAACTGCCATAAAAATATTAAGCCTGATACAATCCTGTTAACTTCATTTTTAATTCTCTCATTTCAGTCATTGACACCTACATGTACTGTATTGAACTTAAAATATGTACTCATTCATCTGAAAGTTTGCGTGATTTCAGATTTGCGTTAAGAATTTAAAAATAAATTCTCCTAAAATGCTCACACTTTCTCGCGGAAATTTAGGATTTTATGACAAAACCGTGATTGCTCAGTGTCAGAACTTATTAATATTTCTCTTAGCCCTGTTCCCATAAACTTGATGTTTGCTTGAATTGAGTCAATCTGCTGTGTATGTATTAATGACCAATCTATTAATTGGTGTCGTGAACAAGTTAGGCGCTATTCATAGGTCCCAAGACATCAAATATTTCCTACGGCCAAGAAAAATGCATAACTTGCGCAAACCTTCTATATATGAGTGGTATAAAGGCATTCAAGCATCACAAGCACATAGTTTCCCTTATTGCAGCATAATTAGGGCTGCAAGCTCGAATACTCATTTTATGGTTGAAGTCTATAATGTCGGTTTATTTTTTGTAAATCTGCTGATAGCTATGTGATGCAGGCCGAGTGAATGCGTGGAGTTTGTAAATCATGTGGCACTTAGCTCTAGATGTTATCATTCACTTCTGCTACTATAGCATTGTAATTTCAATATCTTACCCATCAAGGATGTGACTCGTGGAAATTATTGATTACTTCGCACTGACGTGCGTTTAATAAGAAATACATACCAGAATTAACATACTGCAAAATCATCGAATAAGGTTCAGCGATCAATTTCTCTCAAAAGATTTTACAATTTGTTAAATTCTGAATGAAATTTCCCCAATTTTCTTAATTTCTAGAAGACCAGAATAGATTTTAGTCTATTGTATAGCATTATCAACCTTTACGAGAGGTCTTCTGTCTCTTTCTTATTTTCTGGCATTAAAATTATGAACCACTAGCCACAAAAGTCTGGTTGGTAACGAACTTAGTAACACATTCTAAGGCCGCAAGTTTTAATCATTCCTCGTATATGAATATTCTATTTCTGCGGGACTGAGAGGCTAGGCAGTGCGATTAAGCCCTAGCCAATGGAGCACCTAAAACCCAATCTTCAGTCGCTATGAATTTATGTCGTAAGCAATACATGTATTTCTAGAGCTGTTACGAGGAAATACCAATAAGTTTTCAGTCTATTTAACAAGGAACTCAAACATGATATCGCCGAAATCATCCAGCCATGTTATTTGCCGTTACGGAACTGACGCATCTTGGGTACGCGATAGTCAAACAGTCGCCCGGTGCGCCGAAATTGCGCCGGCTTCATTGTTTGCGGGTGACCAGCCGTAACTAAGGGAATGAGTCATCGGGCGCATCATCGCAAAGGCGGTTGGGAAGGCACGCTTCTGTGGGGAGTCATTTTCCATGGATGGGATGTTCGACGCGGGGTACAATCCGCAGTGTTGTTCCTTCATTTCCCTCCTTCCGCCGCTTCCTCCCTCATCGTACCTCCGCCCACTTTACCCCGTGGGCCTCGATTTCAAAGCGGTGCTTGGCACTGCCCCTTTCCATTTCAAACCGCGCACACTCCTCCTGCTGCATATTTCATTATTCTCCCGCCATAGATCGCACTCGGCTGCGTACGCACGACGTAGGAGTCTCCACACCCCCACTCCCATAATTTTTCCGTTTGGCAGGTGCAGCCAGCAGAGCAACCTTCCCCAAACCCCCAACTCCATTGCTTCCGCCCTCCCGTCGGCGACTACCTCCTCCTCCGTTCCCCTTGGTGTTTGTGAATGCGTTCCGGTCGCGTCTCCCGCGAACGGCTCATTCCAAAATGAGGTGTGCAAGCTTGTTATGCGAACGACTCCCGAAGTTTCAACAAAAATTCCTTGTTTCTTCTCGAAGGGAGATATCGCAATTTTTCTGAAAATCAATGTATATGTAGGTTTGTTGACGAAGCATGGATTAATGTCTCCCCATTCCCTGGGCTCATATTAGCTGCCTGGGAGTGGTAGAGATTTTTCTGTTATATCCCGGTGACCATTGAGTGCTGATTAGGGGGCATGTCTCGAGCAATACTAGGTCAGTTGAAACGAGTGATAAAGAGTGAACCACTTGAAATATTTAGCTTATAATTTTTTAATGGCGGGCTAATGCAGACGCTGGATTTTTCTCTACTCTTCCCACTATTAAATTCGCCAGCTTTGAAAAGCGCGTATCCTCTACTTCCTACTTGCCCTTAGTAGTGCAAATGACCTCGCATGTCGGTTGCTAACGACATCGCGATAATCCATTAAACATAATCGCAAATATTTTTATGACACATACGAGACTGTTGACCAGCTGCGGAAGAACGTCATTTTCTTTGCATGGCAGCGTCATTGTCCAAGTAAATCCCAATCTTCGAAGTATAATTCGCGCTGTATCACCTTGGAGATAATCTAACCCGTGAAATCAATGCAAATAACTAGGAGGGGGTTTCCTCACAGTTTCTTATATTGCATTGATGCTAATCTAAAAAGTTCAGAAGCTGATAAAACTATAAGACAACATCCCAGATTCAGTAGTGCGGGTAACTGGATATACTGAAGATTTGAATCTTCTGCCTCTTGTATGAAAGATTTATTTTACTTTGTTCGTTGAATTCATGGAAAAATATACTTTCTGACATTAGCCCTTTATGCATTTACTTTTTGTATTTCCTATCGCATATCTCATTACTTGCAACTATGGTTACTTGTATGCCTAAAAAGCTTCAGAAATACTTGCTTCCACTCTTAAAGGAAATTTCCACCGGATATGGCATAGGCGAAGTCGCTGTAATTATAAAAACTTTCATATTCCAACATTTTATTGTCTCGTAGAATACCAGAGTTCTTAGTGATAATCCTTTCCTGGGTAGAAGAACATGAGCTGTTATCTTTATATTCACACCTCTTCATGTGTGGGACGAGGAATGTGTTCGGTATTATAGAGAATGTCCACACTTGCTTTTTCTTCCCTTTTCACGGAATACTTGCTATTGCCTATACTGCCTATGAAGCCACAAGGAATTTAATGAAAAGGTACATCGTCCAGTTATCGTGATAACATCCATTACAGGCTTTAAATGAACCTAATTTATGATCCACAACAGCAAATAACTTGAAAAAAGAAGAAAAATCTCAACTTTTTACTGCCCATGGATTCGATTTATTTTCGACTCGTTTCAACACCTCGGTGGCATCCTCAGGATAAACTGCTGCTGCTGTGCCACTACATCTCGCCTGATACTTTCAACCATAGACACGAAATTCTGAATATCCAATTAAAATAGCATTTTCCGTCCTACTCTCTTTCGTAGAAAATTGGCGGCATAGACAGTCTCCGATTCTATTTAAGTATTTACACATTTACCCTTATCACTGTAGTAACATCGAAGTTTAGCAAAGTTTGTTAAGCTCCAGTATTGCATGCAAAAATTTGTGTACCTATATTCTCTTGCTCTCGACGCGTCAGACAGACGAGCCAGCGGAATGACAACAACGAGAAAAAAGAGGGAATGGGAAGTTTTTAAGGGTTTGCTGGGGCGCGTCGGACGTTGAAGGGTGGGGGGGGGGGGGGGGGGGCAGCGGAGGGGGTCCGCGCAGAGGCGTGATGGGAACCGTCCACGCTTCGGCAGCCACCCTGGCGGCGGCGAGCGAGTTTCCGTCTTCCGCCCCCGCCTCCCGGCCCCCGCCAGCGTCCCACCCCCGCTCTGCCCGTCGTGGCAGACCGTTGGATTTTTTCGAGAGCACCCTCCCGCCCCCCTTTTCCTGCTCCCCCAGCCACTGTCCTGGCTCCCCGGAAAAAATTAAGTTTTGTGTCTCTGCATGCGTGCTTTCGTAGGGGTGAGGCCTCAAATGGTTTAGGAGAGGGGTAGATTGCGTGACCGCCACCGACAACCCCACACGTTTCGATGGATTTCCTGCCCTACACCCACAAGTCCTCTTGACCTCACCTCTCTCACCCCTTTCCCTACCCTCCCCAGTCTGGTTGGAAATTGTTTGCTTATACCCTCTCCTCAAAATATATTACAGCAATATATGATAAGATTAGTCGGCGCATAATTTCTATGTCTTTGATTTCCTTGTAAAGAATGGCCTGTGGTGTGAATGACCCTTTTCTTTGAGGTTTGTTTGTGTAACCTTCAGGTGATAAGTTCTATTTTCGCGAGTGTTTCATGTAGTTATCTGATAAATTGCATCCCTAGATTTTTAACATTTTCCGAGAGAAAATCTTCCTTTTTCGTTATAAAATAAATAAAAACCCACAAAACATGTCCAGGATCACGGAAAAATGAACTAGCAAAGATTTGTGAGTATAAGTAACTAATAATTTCGGCTTAACTATTGGGCATGATCAATGAAAATGTAATGATATGCGTGGTGTTCCATTGTCTCTTCCCTCGACGTACCTACCACTCTCGAACTTTCCTTTGTACTAAAAATAAGTGTGATTTAATCTGAATAGTTAGCATTGAGGATTGGTCTATTATGGCTGTTTTGTTTGATGGTTGCCGTTATGTTGTTGTTTTTTATTCCTCCTAAGTTTTTATACCATCGGCCATTTTGTATTTTGATCCCAGCGCGCAGCAATTTTTGAATGTAATTAGGAGAGAGCCTTCTTCCTCCCCCCGCCCTGACCACCACCTCGCCCTCCCTCGGTTCCCGCGCAGTGTTCCGGCACAGGACAGTGCCCGAAGGGGGGTGTTCAGGGAGGAAGAGGTGGAAGGGGTGGAATGAGTTTAGACGTTCGGTTCCGTATTGCTGAGCTTTCCGTTTCCGGTAGCGCTGCCGTTCGTTGTCCGGCGATAATGATGCAATGGCAGACCCCTCGGAGTCAGGATTGAAGGGGAGGTGAAGGATAAAGGGGAGGAGATGCTATTGGGATGATTTTTGTAGGGGAGGGATGGTGGCCGTCATTGCTCGTGGGGCGGTTTCGGTGGGGGGGCGGGGAAGGGCCTTGTTCGCACATCATCCTCCCACTCCCACCTCTCGATTCTCGCTCCGAATGAGGAATTTTGAATGGAAGCAGGCGAGAATGACGGCGGCAACGGCACCTTGACCCTTATCGTCCCCCTGTTCCTGTGGGGGGAGGTGGGAGTTCCCTTTGTTGATGTGGGAATGGCGGAAAATATCTCACGCCAGATCGGATTCCTTCCCATTATTGAGGAGCGTGTATCGCCATGCATCGCCAATGCAAATGCATTGGTTCGTTATAATTGCGTATTAAAATGTCGATTTCCCCAAAAACCATTCCATAATCCTCGTCTATATTTTATCCTTCTTAAATATTTTGGAGTGCCAACCACCAGAAGTTACAAGTCACCAAATCGCAACGCAGGTGTTGGGAGAGTAATCAGGATGAATGTTATTTCCCAGGAAATTGTGTTCTTTTATATTTCATTGCACTTCAGTATTAGATAACACAGCAAATATCAGAAACAATGAAAGAGGCATGTGTATTAAAATTACCCCTGAGGTAAGGGGCGTGGAGAAATTACATCGAAATGCCCACTGTTTCTTTAACTTGGTCGAATCTATATTGCTGGCAAATTCTCCCGTCAGCTAATTGAGATAGTAAACTACATTCTCCGATTTGAAGGAATTTTTGAACAACTGAAACAAAAAAGCAACAACATACTTAAAATGTGTTATGTGAAGTATTCCTCACCCTCGGATTAAATTAACCACTAACACCGCCGAAAGAAGTGTCACATGCATACCTTAAGTTGTGGATTATTAACTTCCCAGTGGATTTTTACCCTCCCTGAAAAGTCAGTTTATATAAGTCTGTTTTAAATAAGTTGTTTTTTTTTAATCTTTCAAAATGTTTCGAGTAATTTCCCTGATAAAAAGTCTAGGGAGTGAAAGTTGTAGAAGCGGTCTCTTGTTTTTTTCCTCAGCTTTCATTTGCCTTCCACTTCGATTTTCTTTTCCATCCTTATGCATGCAACGCTCCAAAGTTGGACTTGTCCGCTACGTGGCGTAAATCATGACTGATTTTTTTTATTGTAAGGGTAAACGTCCTGTCTGCCATCGTTATACTTAAATGAAAGAACTCAATTTTTAGTGAGTGTGTGTGATCATATCAAATGGAGATGAGGAAAGAGTGTACAGTCCCGCTTGGGCTGTGGGAAAACTCTCAGCTCGAGAGGGTGAGTTTTTTATTGTAGTCGGTATCTCTTGGTAACCCTATGTACCCATGGGACTCTTGATAAGCCATAAGCAACTTCGTACCTTATCAACGTTCCCGGAGGCCGATCTATTCGAGGCAACCAGGTTCGAGAGCGTACACGAATCCGACACCTGACTACTAAGTAAATTATGTAATGCGTTTGAATGAGATCTGTCGACGCTTGAGAACTCTCGTGAAAAAAGTATAAAATCTTTTATGAAATCACTAAGTCTGTCGTCAATTTTGACTGTTGCCGTAATAGCCCGAAAAATCAACGTCTGTGGCAACACGACGCTTGAGAATGTGCCGTTGTATTTGTATCCTGTTTTTAATCCAGTGAGTGAGGTGATTTCGAGCGAGTGATGTCGCCCGCTTCCATAGAAGTTGTGGTTTTTGGCAAATAAGAAGAAAACTGGTATTTATAAAAAAAATTCTCGTGGTTTCTTGTCTAAAAATGTTTCAGGTTGTTGTAAATCCAATGATAAGGAGATAAAATATCGCTAATTTTTGCCTCCTGGAAAGGCTTTGACTATTTGTTTACGGTGGCTATGCCTCTTTCCGATTTTATCCAATAGCCTCAAGTGTTTTTGTGTCCACGAGAAGCGTCATCATGAGGTCGCGTAACACTGCAATAAAGTCCGTTTTCATTTATATGCATTTTTCAACTTCATCCAATGATTTCTTACTTTCCCATGCCGACGACAAATTCTGTACACGGCACCGAAAAATATTTCCATTTAAAGAAGTGTCTTCATTAATATTTCTCCCGATTTCGCTTATTCTTTAAAGAGTTATTCCAAAAACAAAAATGGAAAAGTACTTTCTTCTTCCGAAACACTCGCTTTGGAGAAGTTTCTCCCAAGGTGTTGACTAAAGTGGAATGGTGAACCGTGACAAGTTGTCAGCTTGACGCATTCTCGCCCTGGGTATATCGTGGAAAGTTTCTTTTCAAGTTTCACCCGATAGCCATTTTCGATATATGTACCTCACAAGGAATGACTCTATACATTTATTGCGCTAGCGAGGAACAGAACGAAAGTATCTTCATATTGAGATTTGAATTACGCTCCTGCGTCACCGAGAGCAAACGTACTCGTTGGAATATGTTTGCTCTCTAATACGGCGGATTTTTGGGGTGAAGAATAAAATAAACCTCTCAATGTGATAATATTCTCTTTTTTAGTTCATTTGTTTTAATTTTAACACTGTCCGATGTGACACATTGTGTGGACGTATCGTAAATGCTAGTGAAGTTTGTATCTCACTGACGCATAAAAATGCAAGCTCTATTTTACAGTGCTATTATATTTGGAGAACACAAGCGCATAACAATTATTACCCACCTTTAATCGGAGATCGAACAAGGAGGCTTATTTTATTGCAGGTTCCGGTTAATCATTCCGCCGTTTAAGTTCTGCTTCAAAATTTAAGTCGTTGTTACCAATCAGTTTAACTTTAAAATTGGGTAATACCTATTGTTTTTATCTCAATGGTTGATGATTAAAGTACTACCTCAACTTTATTTCTTGCAAGCGTTTCTTCTTTCTCTTGAGATTCTATGGAGCTTTAATGCACTAGATGAAGGTCGACAGCGAGAATTACGGCTTGGCCCATGCAATTGACCTTACTATCTCATCCGACACATGCTCAAGTGATAGTGAAACCTAGAGCTGATTTCGAGCAGATTCTTGGTTTGCCCTTCGAAATCAATCTCGAAGGACTTTCTCCCACCGGTCAAGTGCTTGCGCCCCGTTGCAAGAATGTTATTTCATCGTTCACTCGTCGTAGATTCCAAACCCAAGGCGGTTGCGCTTTCGAATTCGGGAAAACGCTAAGCTCCAGAGCGTGTCCATCAAAGACTGAATCCTCTAAAAAAAAGTTGTTTGTCATTTTAATGTTCTCATCTAATAATAATAGAATCGGGTGGAAAGGAATTCCAACTGACGTAGTTGGTTGCTAGTGTTATTTTTTTATTGGAAATTAGTTATTCCCTCAATAATTTTCAAGTTAAGTATCATCATCATCATTGGTCAACAATCATAGGAATGGTTTGACGCAGCTTTCCACTTGATTCTTCTATCAGCCAACCTTTTCATCGTGACGTAATTCTTCTCTTTTACCTCCCTAACAACCAGTTCCATGTATCTCATACGAAACCTGCCTTTTCCAATCTTCCCGTTCACTTTTCCCTCGACGTCTTCATCAGGCCATCGTGTCTCAAGATATGGCCGATTAAGTTGGCCATTCTTCTTTTTAGAGTTCTTTTCTCCCACTCTTCTTAGGACTTCCTCGTTACTCACTCGGTCGATTAATTTAATCTTCATCATTCTTCTGTAGCACAACATTTCGAATGCTTCTACCCTTTTCTTCTCCGCTGCTGTCATCGTCCATGCTTCACTACCGTAAAGAAACATGCTCCATATGTATGTTCTGATGAATTATTTCCTTACTTCTACGCTTGTATTTCCAGCTATAAGTAGATTCTTCTTTTGATAGAATGCCCTCTTTGCCTGGGCTATTCTACTATTTCTTTCTTGCTTTGTCCATCGTTGGTTACTCGGCTTCGTAGGTAACAGAACTCTTTCACCTCTTCCAGTTTCTGTTTTCCTAGTTTAACGTTGGTTTTGGCCTCTTCTTTCTTGCTGCACACCAATATCTTAGTCTTCTTCTTAATTATCTTCAGCTGATATCTGGCTATTGTCCTTTCCATAGTTACTAGAATCATGCTCAGATCCCTCTCTGTCTCTGCTATGAGTGCTATGTCATCAGCGATTCGCAGCATGCTTATTTTTCTCCGTGATAGTCACTCCAGAAGACTTCTCTTTGATTTCATCGATGGCTCTCTCGATGTAAACATTAAAAATTACTGGAGACAGTGCATAGCCTTGTCTCACTCCTTTCTTTATTCTTGCTTCTTCACAGCTGGATCCAGATCCCAGCTACTTGGTTTTTATAAAAACTGAATAATTCTCCGATCATTGTAGGACACTCCAATTCCTTTCAGAAAATTAAGCATTGAATCCCAATCCACGTTGTAAAAAGCCTTCTCTTAGTCCACAAATGTAATGAACGTTGGCTTGTTCTTCTCCATTCTCTTCTCTATGAGCAGCCTAAGGGCCAATATTGCTTCTCTTGTACCCTTACTTTTCCTGAATCCGAATTGATCTTCAGGAACTCCTCTGCTTTTTTTCTACTCTTCTGTAGATGATCCTGGTCAGTATCTTCGATGCAAGTGTCGTCAGGCTTATAGTCCTAAAATTGTCGGATTTCACCGAGCTCTTCTTCTTGGGAATAGGAATGATGATATTTTTCTCGAAGTCCCTTGGAAATTTTCCTGTTGAGTTCATGTCGCAGATGGTTTTGTGAAGATGAGTTAACGTCTTCTCTCCTGCATTTTTAATTAGTTCTGCACGGACATCATCAATACCAGAAGCCTTATTTATCCGAAGGTCCCTTCCTGCAGCATCGTATTCCGATCTTAATATCGATGCTCCCATATCATCCTTTTCCACTTCGCTTTCCTCTTCGATAGCTTTTGTGCTGAGATATTTTCCGTTGTATAACTCTTCCAGATATTCTTTCCATCTCTTCACTTTGTCCTCGTTTTCAATCAAAATCTCTCCATTCTTGTTCCTTATGGCATTGGATGTTGCGCTCCGTTCCTTGAAGTGGTTTCTCACTATCATGTAGGCAGCTTCCTCCTTTCCAAGTGTAAGGTTGCTTTGTACATTCGCATAGCTACTTCATCCACATCTCTCTAGCTTTCCTTGCTTTGCGACTTATTTCGTTCCTTATTTTTTTGTAGCAAAGCTGCCCTTCTTCAGTTTTCGCATTCTTGTATTTTCTTCTTTCTTCAATCAATTCTTGAATTGATTGAAGAAAGAAGAAAGAAACCACTGTGAGAAAAGAAGTGAGAAACCACTTGAAAGAAAGAAAGAATGATATGGGAGCATCAATTGACTTCCTCCGGGATCCATGGCTTCTTCTTGGCAACTTTTCTTCTTCCAAAAACTTCTTTTGCGGCTCCCTGTAGTCCACATTTGATGTTTTCCCAACGCTCTTTCACTGATTTCTCATTCAAGTTGTCTTGTATTTTGTTTCCCACTGCCTTTTGAAATGACAGCTGATGCCTCCTTTAGTTTTTCTACGTACCATATATTCTTCTTTGTTTTCTTCAATTTCTTGAATTTTAGATGGCATTTCATCATCATTAAATTATGGTCACTATTGATGTCTGCCTCAGGGTAGCTTTTGCAGTCCTTCACGTGGTTTACCACCGGAATTTTACCTCCAGAACATTTTACTCGAGAGGGTTCCATCACGTCTTGATAAGGAAGAAAAGAGTGGAGTAACTGCGACTCCTCGGGATAATAATGTGGTGGATTCCCCGTGCCTTCCACATCGCAGTACTACAGGCGTTAAAGTATATGTTACCACGCCTGTAGTGAAATGAGTGTCGCTGTACCGACCACTGTGGTCTCCACCTTCACTCGCGTGAAGAAGAGCTGCTGCCCTCTCCTCCGGGTGCGAAGAAGCATAATTGTTGGCGGCCTCCCGTCGCCAAGTCACGATATCTTCACAGGTTTCTGTATCATTTAAAGGCCTATGTTACCCGATTATTGACCAATACCACCTCGGAGTGCCGCCGCTTTTTTTCCACGACTGCTTATTCGACGAGCTAACTCGCTTATCTCGCAGCTAACCTCTATATCTACTCGTAGTAGAGGTCGACCCACCATCCGCAACCCGGTGGACGCACTCGGTGACTTTAAGCGTAGCCGCGAGAAGTTAAGTATAATGTAACTATTATCGGGATGCTGCAATCATATAATCCTCGTAGCTTTTGTAGTTCTATGGTAAAATTTATTGTGAAATAAACCATCACGACAACATCCAGGTACAAGGTACATACTATGTACATACATATTATACTACATACATACTACGTTAAACGTTGATAGTTGGTGTGCGATTTCGAAATCATACGATGGTTTCACTCGTAGATTGCGTTGCTATTACCTTCAAGCTCAGTAACCATTTCAATTTACAGCTTTTATTTTTCTATTGCAATATTTTTATTAATGTATTTCTACGTATGGTTGTTTTTCCCGTGTATCCATTATGATTCCTGAAATTGCTATTCCCAATCCCTTGAGCTTTCATGGTATCAATTTCAATCCTGTGGTATATTCCGCAATCAGTTCCCTCTCATGGTATCAGTTTCAAGAGCTAAAAGATAGTCCTTCACTCCTTTTTCTCGCCTCTCTGCCGTTAGTTGAATCCAAATGGAGGAGGCCTCACTCCCACCTCCTTTAAAGGGTTGTTAGGGAACGCTTCTCCCAAATTGGAAGCACAGCGGGGATAATTAATGGGTGCGTCGGCCGCCGATGTAATGATTTCTGCATAACCGATGTCGTTGTGAAGGGAACGGGAAAGTTTTTCAAGAGTTGGGGGATTTTGGGACTGGCATCCGCGCGGTGCAGGAGACGTTTCACGCGCCGACTCCCGAATGGCAAGGGAGGGAAGGCACCAGGGGCGGGGTTGTTGGTGAGGGGGAGGGAAGTGAGAGGAGAAGGGACCGGAGGAGGCCCTAGGAGGAGGTGGGGCCTCGCCGCACTGACGGGAAAGTGGAGCGGCCCCGACGACGGAACGGTCGACGTACCAGCGGCAATATCTCCGGAGTCATTCACTCTCGACTTTCTCCGCCCAACGCCTTCTCCTCCTATTCCTCCTCTTACCTTCCTTTCTCCTCCGTCGCCTATTTTCTCCGAGGCTCCTCCTCTTTCGACCACGACTCATTTCGGTTGGGTTTCCGCAAGCCCACAAACCCTTGTTTTACCATTAGAGTTTTTGTCCTATTTTTAACCTTTGAGACCAAAATTGAATTCCCATTAATTTTCTAACAGTGGCGAAAAGCCCCATTCAATGGCGGATGGTGTTCAGAGGAGTTAAATGGTTGATTTAATTATCTGGTCGAGTCACGAATTCCCATTGAGATTCGTCGTTCATCCATCTTGATTGTAAAGGAATCGCGATATGCAGCGCTATACGCAATTGAATTTTAATATTGTACCTCGGTAAATTTTCATCTAAAAATAAAAATTTTCAACTGAATGCATTACCATATCACTAATATAGAAAAATAGTTGAAGCCTAATAGGTGGGCTGTTTAAAAAATTACCGGAGGGTGATTCAAAGTTAGGTTCATTGAATATTTCCATAACATTTACGTCAGTAACGTCCTATATTATCCATTATCCCTCTTTATAGTTATTCACATTTTGATGTACTCTATTGTGATTAAAATTTGTCAGCCTTCTGACTGAAAACCTCGAAATTTTAAATTGTTCATTGTAAATGGAATGGATTTTGTTATTTTTTATGAATATAGTAGTATTGGGTTTTAAGGAACTCAAACTGCTAAGGTTATATCACATTTTAAGTTAACTAACCTAGCGTAATGCTAAACTTAATTCTTGTATAAGCACTACGTCCATGCCCGCGGCTGGATTCTGTTATTTACATTTACGTTTCATTTTTATGTAAGTGGCTTTTCCCTTCAAGTGAATTTGCGTCTTTTCGTTCAGGTCACTATTTTTAGGACACAAAGGCTGTTGCTAAATAGTAACTTCCATAGCATCCATCAAAATATTAGAAAGCGTTGATCGGGTGAAATGATATCCAACTAGTTTCGAATTTGTGTTTTATGGATCACTTGAGGTCTGCGGGCCAGTTATTTTTTAATTAGATGCACCGTGAATAAATTTCGTGTTCCCTCGGAATAAGGACTTCGAATCTACTTATAAACATTAATATACTTTATTTGTCCCAATGATGTCGTAGTCAACATTGTGATGTACTAGTCACCAACTTGCTGGACATAGCCTCCTTCGCCGTCCAACTGCGGTAACGTCTACTCTCTGAGGCCGATATGAGGGGTAAGATTATTAAGCCTGTAGAGCACCCTGCGTGATTTCTTCGCTTCGTCGGAAATGTGTGGCTCCAGAAAAGGATATCAATAATGGAAATTTTTTATTCCACGTTCCACTTGCTCCTCGACCATCCGACGTTACTGCTCTTTTTTAACGTGCTACACTCTCCTGCTCATTCGGGATCGGGGCCACGAGGAAGCAGAAAAACCACGGAGAGAGAGTGAGAGAGAAAGAAAATGATCTTTCCGAACGCCTATATCCTATTGTTAAAGACGATCTTTCTTATTTCGCTCAATTTTCCCCAGAATAAAGTTGGAAAACGACCCCAATTGAATTCACATAGGGACGTAGTTATTGTTTTACAGCCCGCCTGACTTTTCTGAAAATTCTTCAAAATGGCTTTCGCTCGCTCCAGTTTCGCTTCGTCGTTTTTGCTCCATGCGCGCGCTCAGGATCGTCTTTAAAGTCAGCACGCTAACGCTCATTTGCTAACGCCTTTTCCGGAAGTACCGCTTCTGATACTTTCCTCGTCTGCCCCCAAGCATTTTGAGGAAAATAACCCGCGGGTGCATGAAGTAGAATCCCGAATGAGACCGCCATTAGAGACGAAACTACGGAGCTCTTCGGGTATCTATATCTAGGTCCCATTTTCTTAATTTTCTTGTTTTTTCCTTGCTGTTTGAAATGCGAGAGAGAGAGGAAGAGAAATGGTGCCAGGCAGCATGCTCTGTGACTTAGTAGGTAAAGCGAATCAATTTAATGAGTGGCTTACGCTCGGTTATTGGGCTGCTTGCCGCGCCACTACACTGTAAAAAGTAGATCTGATTTTAAGGTACAAAAGCGATCTGAATTTCAGATGCAACAATTTTAAGACAGGGTATGTTGAATTTCAGCAGTAATATCTTGTCTAAAAATAAGGCAGGTGAACGGCTGAAAATCAGACCATCCAGAATCCTGCTTCCCCTGCTTCCTGCTTAACTGCTCCTGTACCAACCATCCATGTTCCTGCCTCTTCCGCACCTTGCATCCGTGTTCCTGCTTTAAACCAGACAGCGCTTAAATTCAGATCGCACTGAAAATCAGATCAACTTTTTACAGTGTAGGAAGTAGCCGTCTCACGAGACGTTTAGTGACCTTAGCTAACATTTGAGTGGCTAACTCAAGGTTTCTCTGGCTAGGCTCAAACAGGGACCGCTAGCATTTACTCGTGTACTCTCCTTGTGTGCCTTATTCCATCTCTTCATATGTAATGCGTATGAGTATTGTCTCAGCTGCTTCATTTTCCTCACTTTGTTGACACGCTTAAGGTTGAATATATTTACAAAAAATACAAATACTGTTCATGTGTGCCCTCCAATTCGTCACTTCCATTCGCAAACCGACCTTGCGTTCGTATGGAAACGCAAGGCGATTTTTCTCTCCAGCTATATGAGTCACCGTCTGCATTATTCCCATTGTTCATTCCCTCTTCCCCCGCATCACGTAATGGCTTACACTGTTCGCACCGGAAACGATTAATTGGGGACACTACCCGGTCATCCTGTCACCACTTTCTTTGAAAATGCTGACTATAAATGGTTCGTTTGGATAAAACTATATTTTGCCACTGGCACTTGGCCGCTAGCACTTCTATGAATCCCGAAAGAGAATTTGTTTTTTAATTCTCCGCCCTATCCTGTTCCTCCTCCTGCAAAACCTACTCTATGTCACCGTGGGGGTAGAGAGAAGGCGGTGGGCACCTTAGCGTGTCGGCCGGCGTGCCTCGTCGCGGGGCGGGCGTGTGAAACGTTCACGCCAACCCCCGTCCGCATCCACCGAAAAATCTCGCGCCCAAAACAAGAGCGCGGCTCAGTGACTCCACGGTCGTATCACCGGGGCCACCGCTCGTGGAACTGTTTCGTGTTGTCTGACACAAGTCGCTCCCGTGATACGTATCTCTGGATCTGGAAAGAGAGAGAGATAATATAAATGCCCCTTTGGATTTCAGTGACCTCCCACGAGCGCGTCCGTCTGTTCCTCGCGATGTTACGGAGCGTATTTTTTGTGTAACGTCATTTTGATGACGCTGCTCCTCGGTTTGGTAACAGGTGTATTTGTTCGCCATTGCAGTGCTACTCTTGAGAGGTAAATGAGAACCGGATTTAACAGATTTTCTGTGCTGTCGATCGCGTTATGGCTGCTTTCTATTCTTAAATTCACAAATCCTCATCTTTACTCATCCTTTCCCATGCGGATACTAAAAGTACGGGTGCTCACGGATTTTGTCCTTGTCCATAATGTTTTTGCCCTTGTTAACTTGTGGAACCTTCCGCGTAATGAAGTTCGCCTAAAGTTTGAGGCTGATGTATGATTGTTAAATAGGGGGAATAATCTTATTCCAAATAGAAGGTCTGGTGGTAAACAAGTTCGGGATACAAGGAACTCCAGCATTTAAGATAAGAATCTTTCAGCAAAAAACGAGACAGCGATGTCTTGTTTAATGGAAAACAGCTGGAATTATTGGCATTGTTGATTGTCTGAAAATTCTGCTATTAATGTATTTTCCATTTAACCTTATTAATTGGAGTTTATGGATTTCATGCATAGTTGCTGGTAACTTGTAATTCAGCTGGTGTAGAATTTATTTTCTGAACAAGTTAACCGTCATATTTAGCAATATCACATAAGTGCCATTGAGTATCTGGTTATTCTTTTTTCCCTAGTGGCGCGTAATATAATATACTGGTTATCCCTTTTGTAAATGAAAATTTTCTCTCTCAGCTAAAAGAGTTTAAATAATGTGGTGTTGGGTTAGTAGGTATCTAATTTGACAGTCAGCTGATGATGTTAATACAATCGTAGGTTTAACGCAATGCCTAGCGCAGGAGATGTAATTTAGGCCTGATACATTTTTTATTTGGCCCTTAAACATTTTCTTCCAGAAGTTGAAAGTTTCATGCTTAACTCGGTGGAAATCCTTCATAATGAGTGTAGCTGAAACATTGCAATACTAATGGGGAAATTGTTTTTTTCTCAAGGCAATGGTTGTGTAAGAATTTTAATTTTTTTAAGGACAACAATTTTCTATATTCCTGTAGAGTTGCTGTTTCCTCTACCCTCGTCTTCTTCCGGGAAGGAAGGAAATTATTTCCACACTTTATTTATAATTGTCTCAGTTTGTTCTTGAGTACGATGTTATCATTTATTTAGCCAAACAATCAGACCCATAATTATCGTGGCATTAAATTATTTACAAGCGATTTCTATAAAATCGGTGACCTGAGAATGCATTCCCTTTCCGTCAAACGAGTATTGACTCCCATTGCTGAATAATTCGTTACCCTCTCTCTTATCTCGATGATGTGCCTTTTGTCGCCACTTCCGCTTCCCCCCCCCCCCTCCCCCCCATTCCCCCACCCCGCCTCCCCGTGAAGAATAACTAGCATTTCCGACCCCTTCCCGCTTTTTAGCGTCCCTCTTGCCTCTCACCCATTCACGAGGACGACCCCATCCCCTTAACCTCCTCCCTCACACAAGAGCTTTGTACCCACCCTCTCTCTTTCTTACCTTATCATCCATTTTTTTAATACGTCGCCGCTCCACCCCGGCTAGTTCTTTCCTTGCGACCCACCTGCGAACAGTCCCCCACGCGTGCGCAGTGAGCCGGGATAGCCTTTTTTCTCCCTCTCTCGAGCGCTCAAAACTACCTACCTACCACTTGTTTCCCTCTTGGTAAAGGGACGCGGTGGAAAGGATTGCGGAGAGGAGGAAGGAGAGGGGTTTACGCGGTGGTGGAAAGAGAGTTCACCGGAGTCCAGGGTGGGAGGGGATATATAGAAGTTGTGTTGAAGGAGAGGTAGATATCGTGGCAGAGCTGAAGGGAAAGGGAGGGGGGAACGTTTTCTGGGAGAGTAGGGGAGTTGTGGCGGATGAGTGGGGGGGAAGAGAGAGGAGGGGAGAGAGCTTGTAGTCGGTCGGATCCGCAGTGTACGCGGACGACTCAGTCTCTCGCTCGTGGTCACCAATCGCAGGCCGCTTGTGTCTCGAACTTTCAACCGTTCTTCCCGTCTATCCATTCGTGTTTGCGCGCCGACCGAGGAGGTGTGGCCGCGTTGATCTCTCGAGGAAGTCACCGGGCGGAAGAACGGACGCCGAATTGTCATTTACCTCTCGTTGCGATACGATTCTTGGGGAAACGGAATAGTGACCCCCGCCGTTTTGAGTGTCTCCCTCTTGTCCTGTGTGAGAGACTTGTTGTTTCGTCAGGGTGTAGAGAAGCTTCTTGCATATCGTATTTCCGCGAACGAGTGATTGATTGCCTTTGGCTGTAGTCCTCTTCTCCGACGCCTTCGTTGTCCCTGCCGTCGTTTCCTCCCACCACCTTGTCGAGAGCTATCTTGAGATGTGTTTGTTGGCGTGGGCGGAGGATTCGGCGGACGAGGAAGACGGCAGGAGTGAGGCTGTAGGAGGAACGGAGTGCATGTGAGCGGACTGAACGCGTGCCGAGCCGAGGGCGCGCGTGGAAAGTTTTTGGACGAGAAAAACCTTCATGAGCATCGTCTGATATAAAGTGGATGAAAATCATACGCCGGTCATATTTGGAAAACCATTCGCTCTTGAGAGATATTTATTTCATCAACGCTGTAGTGTATGGAGTGAATCTGGATACTTTTTTAGTTTCTGAAATGTGAATTCTGTGTCCAGATGTGATCCAGGATTGTATATCTTTTGGAAGCCATCTATTTCAAAGAAACAGGAAATTATCTCAAGCTATTTATACAGTGGGACTTTTCCTGCGTTTACTTCTGCAGCTCTGTTAATTTATCTGATCCGCTTCGCATTTTGTATTTATAAGTGCCTCTCTTTAACGGCATTTCAAGTGGTGCGGGACGAAGGAGAGCGATCAGCTGTATCTTCCCTTCGCACGAGGTCATTGCATCATCGTGGAGGAACGAAAAGACTGTTGTATCATTATTCTAGCTCATCCTGCTTTTAGATCAGAGCAGTGATTTAATCTATGTAAAAGTCAGAAATCACAGCTTCAACCATGCCGACGCGGTTATATTCCCTTGAAAACCGCGCCGAGACTCCCAAAGTCGTGGAAGTCACCCTGAAAAGGACCGGAGAAGATGAATGCTCCGCATCAAAAGACGACAGCGAAGAGAGCACCGAAAGGGTTACGGTGGAAGAAGTGCGGAAGAGCGGGCACGTATCCCTCAAGAGGTTCTCACTCTTCCGTTTCGTCGCAAGGGGTTGGGGAAGAGATGCCGAGGACGCCCGAAAGAAAAAAGGGAGCGGAGGAATTGATTCGCACAGGGTCAAGAAGAAGGGCAAGTCCGACAAGGCCTCGGAGAACGGGGACGAGCCCGAGGACCGCAGGAACGATGAGGAAGGAAGCGCATCCGGAGACTCGGAAGACCGGCGGGAGAGGCTGGACCGAGAGATGAAAAAGAACTGGGCCGAACTCCCTGCGACCCTTCGCAGGAAGCGCCTAAGGGAGAGGGAATCCATCCTGGCCGAGTTCCACCACGACTCCATCACCTCCGAGTCGTCTTACCCCGTCTCGAGGTCCGAGCCAGGACCCTCCGGGCTCAACTCCCAAGAGGTCAAGACCTCGCAGTCCCACTCACACCAGACGGACAACCTGCGGAGGACCCTTTCCCGCGACAGCCTGCTGTCGACGCCCTCCTCGTTCGCGTCCTCCTCCCGGGCGTCTTCGGCGTCTTCGTCTTCGGGGGCGCCCCCGCAGTCCTCCTCCTCCTCGTCCACCTCCTCACCCCCACCTTCCGTCAACCAGTCACCTACACCGGAAGTCAGGGAGACGCGGCGGTCCTCATCCTCGCATCCCGACGCGTCGTCCTCGTGTCCCTCCGCCGACAACGAGTACGAGACGATGGAGGTTGAGCCGTCGGCTTTCCGACGTCCCTCTCCGTCCACCTCCTCCGTAGTGTTGCCCTGCATCAGTTCCTATTCCGAGAACCTCACGCCGTCTGACGATTCCGGGACGGACTGCGATCACACCTCCGCAGAGGCTTCCAAGGAGCAGAGGGTGACCCGCTCCGGTCACCGGGTGACCTTCGGCACCCCCGAGGTCCATTCCGAGTCCAGCGGGGGGGAGGGCTGCGGGAAGGAGACGGTGGAAATAAGAATACTGCCGAAGAACGAGGATGAGGAAGAGAGGAGTTGGAAGCTGTGGGTCGGGAAGAAGGGTGTCACAGTTTTTCCTAGCGTCGAAGTCTCTCCGTTGGCTTCGGCACCCGACGAATTTAAGGATTCGCTTGAGGACAAGTCTGATGGTAGTGAGAAGACTGACGACTCTGGAACGGTCTGCTCCTCTGAGAATGGGAGCGCTGGCAGGTCGGTGAGGGAGTTGTTGAGGAGATTTGAGGTATGCGGCGCCGTCCTGACGGGGATTGCCAAAGAATCTGAGGATTATTCGGCCGAGACGAACGTTGCCAAAGAGGAAATGGTCCAGCAGCCTCAAGTGAAGAACGTGGAGGAGGCGGCTGAAGAAGAGGAAAATGCCGATAAGGCAGAGAATGATGACGATGACTCTGATGATAAAAATGATACGCTGCGAGATATTCAGGAGACGCTTCTTCGTCTTGAGGAAAAAGTTCGTCTCTATGAGAGCAGGCTTGCGACTGAGTACATGAGCAAAATGGGAGGAACACCAACTCCCATACGAAGTTTTCTTGAAGAAGAACCGTACAAAGGGATAGTTAGTGCTATGCAGGAATCTAAGTCCACACCTGAATCTTCTGGAGAAGAAGGTGCCAATAATGTCAGTGTTGTGGAAGTAGACGGAAAAGCCTCCAAGAAAGATGATGGAATGTCATGCAGTGAAACATCCGATAAGGTAAAAAAATTTTACTTCCATTTGGAGAAAAGATTGTTTTCTCTCACCAAATAAACGAAATATCCGTGATAATTTTAGTCTAAATAAATTCCAGCTAATGATGGCTGTTTACCCAGGAACTTGACGTGTATGGACAGTAATTAGAATGTTTCGACTCTACTCACGTCATATTGGTTCTCAGTGGAAATATAAGCAATTCCTCGTTTGTTAAGGAAGAGTACGAAAAATCACGTTTAACACATTCTTCATTTTACCTTCCGTACAAAAGTCATCAACTTGCGTTATTAGATGTTGATTGATGGAATTTATGTCAATTTCGTTATACAAATAGGCCAAGCAAAGTTATCACCTTAGTTATGGAGTCGAAGGTTGTAGATGAATTCTAAATGGTAATTTTTTTTAAAGTTCCATTGATAAATTTCTTTTTTGCCATATGTAGGTACATACCTAGCCATCGAGTGCCTCTCAGTTAGATTCTGTTTACTATATCGTTGATGAATATCTTGTTAAATAGCTTATTCTTTTCCGTTGCACCATGTTTTTATCTTTCGAAATATTTCATTATATTTGAATCTTTTTTGCTATGATGTCCTACTCCCTTATTAACAACCAGCTGGTGAATTTTCGATGTGGAGAGTAAAGCTTATTCACTCATCTATTTCACTCATTATTAAATTGAGTGGTTTTAAGGAAAAATTGATTGATTTTCCATTATTTCATGGGTATTTTCAAGTCTGTTTCCGCACTAATAGGCGCTTCAGACCGGGAGGAAAGGCATAAGGATAGGTATGGAAGGGATGGGGATAGGATATAAAATTGTCACATTATCATTTAAATTGTGACATTCATGTAAAGCTGAATGAAATGACATATTATGCCACACCCATTCTCCAGTTCCCTTTTCTAATGTCACTCCTGCAGCGTTCCTACGTAATCGTTGAATTGTGCCTCACATGAAAGTAAAACCTCCCGCATTCTTTATCTCAAGGTCTTTTATGGTGACCCATCCAGCGAAAAAAAAGTATTCTTCCCTTTCCTACCTTTACAACAAACAAAGACATTTAATCGTAAATATATTTTCTTTCGAGAATAAATAACGGCGATCTCTGAGGCAAGTAAAAGCTTGAATCTAAATACCGCCATAGTTTCATTTCAATCACCGTCTCAGTGGGGTAAAGCCGAGCACGTATAACTTCTCTGACCAACCGAAGTGCTTTTCCTTTCTACTATATACCTCCGTACCCTGGGAATGTATGGAAAAGTCTCCTGAAATTGGGAATCTGATTATTCATAGTAACTTTATATGAGTAAGCCTATTGTTAATATGCTCCATAAGAATATATCGTACTGTTAGCCCTTCTACCTTCATTGTTATTAATCTTCTATCTGTTGTGGGACTGTTACTTGTCTGTTAACTGACTGTTAGGCGCGTAAAGAAACGTTTTCTAACTTCTCTCTCCATCTGGTATGTGCGGCGTGACTCAGAAACTTTTACGGTTACTTTCACGGTTGAGCAGTTTATTTTTTTTGTATCCGGAAGGAAAAATCCTTCCGGATACAAAAAAAGACGATCCTTCATCATTTGGTGGATTATTTATTCTCGTGTGACGGAAAAAAAACTTTTTAGCCATCAATTTGTGTTACATTTCTTTAACGATTCATGTAATTCGGTGCAGTGACCAGGTTAATAGAGCACGACCGCAGATTATGAGGGGAGATGGGAGAGAGCGGAAAAGACTGTTACTTGTTCTGTCGAAGTGATGAAATCTACTTCATTGTTCGATGCGATTGATCGACAGGTGTAACGAAGGTTAGAAAGTTATCTTTGAGAGAATACGTTACGTTTGCCGTCTCGAGAAGGATCACCAGATTGGCAGTTTGCAGGTTTGACATCCTACAATATGTTCGGTAAAGATGAGGGACAACAGCCGTTCTTTGTTCAAGTAAGCTTTGTTGGCTGTTTACCTATCGATAGAATATTGTGCGTGGAAGCAAAAATGGGGCTTTAGGAAATGAATCTGAACCTCTTGTTTACATTGCACGCTCAATTTCAGCAGAGAGCTGAAATATTTTCCATGCCTCAAGTAATTAAATTATTTTTTTGTAATTTGGCAGATGAGGCTATATATTTTCATATTTTGATGGCTTATGAAATGACCACCGTAGTTAAGAAAGGGAAATTATAGGAGTTAAACACAAGTAAAAGCTCAGCTCAATGAGTCCTCACCCATATTTGGTAGGTTTTCAAACAGTCACCGTGACATGACCTAGTGTTGTTTCCATTTTTTAAATAAAAAATTAATATTTATCCAAAATTGACGCCAAACTCGCAAGGTTGGTTTGCATTAAATAAAATAGATAAAGAGATAAAAGATAGATAAGAGATAAAATATGTTGTATATATATTTGACTGGAACTATCCCCAGTCGCTATCAGAGTCACTTTTCTACCTCGGCTGTTTCCCTGGAAATTTTTATGTAAATGACGAGATGAATTTACACAATTGTCTGCACCTGAGTTAATTGAGTGTAATAATGATTGTACTAAAAATAAAATTGCCTATATCGATCTTCTAGGGTTAATTTATTAAATACCTCGTAGCCTGCATTGCTTTCATCGGTGCGACCTCACGTTCTAACGCCGTCGCGACAGAAAGCTTTAAAATGTAACATTTTTACTGAAACACTTGTAATTACCAGAAATGGAGTGATTTAAAAATATGTTGACGCTAAATACGTGAACTTTTTGGCATGTGGTTCGGCATTTCGATTTCAACCTTAAGGGCTGTACCAAATCCAAATCTATCGCACTCATTGGATATTGTATTGTGCACACCCATTGTAAATAAGTTCACATCTTTGATTTTTCGGTATTTCCGCTCAATTTTCTCGACGTTGAAATGAAACTTGGGATATTTTTCCCCAGAGAATAACCCTCCCCTTTGAATCGAAACTTTTGATGTCACCCTGTCGATAGACTAACCTCTGCTTTCCATCTGCTACCATCATAATTGCTCCCTTCCGGTCCCAATAAAGCGTTCGATGGGCGGATGGACACGAAAATCAGAATCAAACACTGAAATCTCGTTAGGAAGGTAGTCGTTTTATTTTAACGGGGGGAATACCTGACCTTCCGCGCATTCTCTTTCACTTTCTCCCGACCCGTCTCCTACCCCGCCTCCCTCCCTCCGGCGCCCCCTCCCTCCGGCGCCCCCTCCCTACCGCTTTGTATGTATGTACCACTCTCTCTCTCCCTCCCGCACCCTCCCATTGACGCTCCTTTCCCTAGCGTCTCGCTGGAGGCTCCCCGTGGACCATCCGCCCGCGTGAAAGTTCGGCATCTCCCGATTGCCTAGCCCCTCCTTTCCCATTCTCCGTTTTCTTCCTCCAGTCCTCTCTCCTCGCGAGGAAGGTCTCCAATTCATTTGTCTCTGGCTGAGTCCGGGTGCAAAAGTGGTGACACGCGCGCCCCTTTGAGAGAAATCACTCTCTCTTTCTGAATGTGAAGTAGACCTGCGGCGAAAATATCGCTGTTGAGACTTATCGGTGTCTGTATTGTTCACATCAGGCAGAAAATTGGGCGCAGACACGTGTCAGTGGCAATGTGAAATTTTTCATAGCAAAGCTGCCACGAATGAGAACGTGAAAGAATGTTTCAATTGATGTTTTTGTCGTTCATTTATTAAAAAACGTATGAGTGTTTCGTCAATAAGTGTCTAATGACATATCCAGTCGAGGTGACAGTCCTTTAGTCTCAGAGAATATTTCCAGTTGGGATAATTGGTATGTTGTAGGTTGATTCCAGTAGGGGTTATTGGGGTGTTCTAACGACGTGGAAGTACAAACTCTACCCTCTGAAATTGACACTCCTCAATCGCTTTTCAGCCGGGTTCTCGTGTCCACCATCATCTTGCTCTTTGCCATATTTTCCATGTTCGAGCAACCTTTTCGACATGATGATGCAACAAGAAAGAACTCTCGCAACGCTTTCCCGAGGCAATTTTAAAGAATAAAAGGCGCCATTCTTTCAAAATTAATATTCAAAATATATGCAACGCTTGTGATTTTCTCTACCCCTACTATCACGTTCAAACTATTATGGAATAGTTTATCGTTGGATCAAGATGGCATAACGTGATGTATTCGTGAGCTATCAGTTGAGCACAGCATGTGTTTTCTGAATGTTGAAACCGTCTTTGAAGGGGTACCTATGGATTTTTTAATGAATATTTTTAAGAGTGGAGCATTTCAGGTGTCTCAGGTTTTTAAAAAGAATATAAATATGTTTAAATTTAGTAATGATATGATATAATTATTTTAATCGTAAATGATGCATCAATTCGCCCAAAATGAGCACATTTTCCGTTGCGTAATTTATTTTCGGAGGTGGTTGAGTTTCTCAGTTATGTTCCAAGCTAAACAGGCGTGCATTCTCAAAAACATTTTGGAATAAAAATTCTCAACCGCAAGTTGATTGGTGTTTTTACCCGGTCGATGTAGTAGCTAGAGTACTGGCCTTCTGTACCGAGGGCCCAGGTTCCAATCCTATCAGTGGGAGAGGTGTTTTGTTGATAAACCGTTTCTCTCCTCCTGAGTGCTGTGTGGAGGGCACTTCGACATCCTTTGGCTTGGACACCTTAAACGTTTGACTTGGCGCTTTTCGTTGAGAGCAGGTTGATTCCAACGCCGGGTTTCGCTCTGCCCGTTCTCTGAAAAATTCCCTCCCGTGTGTCAGATTACCCACGTATCCTAAATGACGCTATTGGACATAAACTTACGGTCGCCTCCTTAACCACTACTCGAAGGGAAGGTATACCAATCCGTAGAGCCTGTCACGTGAGGGCAGCCGTAACTCACGACGATGTTCGCTCCTCCTCCGCGTCGTGCCGCGGGACACGTCAGAGAAAGCACGGCGGCGCCAGCACAAATATGGGCCGGGCCCTGCACAACCAAAGGCACCCGCCTTCTTTCACGCCCTTCGCTCCCTCGTCCATAATATCCTCCCCCATCCTAATCTGCACCCTAGGTACGGGACAGCGCTTGCTTCGTTGCGTCAACGTCGTCTTTTCTCCGTCCAAAGTTTCCACCCGCCATTAGCATTCTGCCCTAAAGACGGGGCCCTTCAATTTCGACTCGAATTACTTCATCGTAGAGTTTTCCTTTCCACCGTAATTGGCTCTTGCATTCTTTTTAGTGCTCAGCGCGATGTGAAAGACCGGAAATCGATCGATCTCACTGGTAGATTGCCTTAGTTTTTATTATTCCCCGCCCTTGCGCAAACAATTCAGATTGACCACGTACCTCATCAATTATGAGTTTCCCGTCGAGAGAAGCAATGTAAATATTTTTCCTTGAGCTGAAGAGAATGCACAAGTGCTTAGCAGAAGGAAAACCGCGGTGCGATTCCGGTTTTTCAATGCCATAACCGAATGTTTAGAGCAAGGGCATGGTTGTCCAGACCAAATTTAGTAGCGTTACATTATTTTTTATATCGTATACAAAGGACTGGTTGAAACTCATGGTCTGGTGCGTTTGCTAATGAAGTTTTCTTCAGTGATTATATAAATACGTTTTAGTTTGCTGAAAATGTTTTTTTCGATGGTTATAAATAAGTATAAATTAGAAGTTATATTTATTGCATAATACCTTATAACGTCTCATCGTCTTCTACGTACAAGTTTTTAGGTGTTTCGAATGCTCCTGTGCGAAAAAATACTTCCACCTATTTCTCTTTTAAATACAATTTATATACAGTTTTCTATACACTTTAGCTAATTTTTCAGTTTCGCGTTCGCATAGTAATTTTTTTGTGAAATTCGGCGGGATTACATTTTTTCAGATACCTTATTTATTGATTATATCAGCATTGATGTAATTATTATCATTATCCCTTTCTACTTTACTTTTTTCGCTATTCTTTGTTAATTGCAATTATTCTTTAGTAATTTTTAGTTGTAATGGATGAATTCTCAGTGCATTTACCCATTTTACGTCTTCTACAAGTTATTATTTTTTTATTGTACTCAACGAACTTTACATCAATCATTGGCACGTCATCTCTCGACTCCTTATTCATGGTGTCTTGCTCGTGACTTCGCTGCAGTGTTTGGTACGTTCAACATGCGCTGAGATCAGCTCTGTGCGTTTGCAGACAAAACTAATTTTTTTTAGTGCATTAGAATTTCTCTGAAATTTTCCCTTACATCTGATTGGTTCCTTTAATATTCTACTTGCTGCTCTATGCAGTCCATTCGGGGTGTTGGCACTGTTGATCTATATCCCTTGCTTTCTGATTTCTTTTTACCGTCGTTTCCCTCACCCGCTTTCCCGCTTTCAAGTCGGTGGTCTTCTTGTCGCTTCTTGCTTCCTCGTCTCCTTTATTCTTTCCTCGTTTCGCCGCCGGTGGCGCGTTCGATGCTCCCAGTTCGTGGTGGATACCTACCTCTCCGATCGGGATAAATTGACGTGGGATACGACTCAAAGAAACAGCCGAGGAACGATATTCGCTGCGCGTGCCTTCGAATGTTATTCTGAACTCTAACGAGTGCCCTGCGCGGAATGCTTTATGTAGTGGGAGAGAGTTGGGATTAGCCAAGACACCGGCTCACTCCCATCCGAAGAAGGATAATCGGGCATGGAAAACATCACCGCTCTGTTTACCGAGTACTTTCTCCCCCTTCCAAAACCCTCCCATCCTATTTATTGTCAAGTTTAGTAAGAAACTTCCATGTACCTCCTTAGTAGTAAACATAAAAATGATTTTTGCTTCAAGTATCATTTTTAGAGTCTGTTTCTTTCGGCCTCTAGTTGTATCGTGTACATATTTTTATCGGTCACATCGCTTGCCCTTCTTTCACCTCACTGCCTGGAAAGTTCGTAAGAGAAAATGCACACATTTTGACTGCCATATGGCGTTTTATTCAAAATTCTTCGGTAAGTTTATACCGATTTCGGAATTTCACTTTATGTGTAAATTCTTTTTGGATGTTGTAATGAGGTTTCCATCCCTTTCGTTATGACATTACACTAACTCGAATTCCTGCCTGATTATAATTCGTAATTATTTACGTAGATCCATGTCATATCTAATGATGTTGATGAAATTGCCTCCATTGGCACGAAACAGCAGGCGCCTTTAGGCTCTTATAAGGCCGCACGTTCTATTAAAATTATGCTCAATTTCAAAAGTTCGATGCTTAGTTAATTACTACCGTGCAAAAATGATAGTAAATGAAAGAGAAGTCGTTTTCCATGTTCCTATTTTTAAATCCTGCGAGCGAAAATTTCCTCTTGTGCTTGAGCTTGTACCCGAGCTTGTGAAAAGCATTCCAAAACTGGAAACTGCTCACTTTTATTCTCACCAGTGTAAGAATTCTTCCAGCAGCAAAATTGTTCCCTCCCACACGAAAAACTGCAGATTTGGTGCGCGATAACTGTTTACTTGATTGCATCATCGTACATTATAGTTCACAGAAAAAAATGACCCCAATATGTGAGAAATGCCCATGTAATATGAAGGAATGATGAAGAAACACTCATAAAGGTCTTTGTCATTTTTTTGAAAATTGCGACGTTATCAGACATTTACTAATTTTTACCAGTTTTCCAATAATTCGTCAGTTTTCTTGCTGGTCAAACTCATCAGGTTTTACCAGCTCCGACGACGTCCGCATAATATTTTCAGAAATTGTCACTAGTGGTCACTTGATGGTCATCCCTCGTGAGACATTTATTTTGTCGTCCATTAAAAGGTCTTATGTCAGGATAAAGTATTTTAGGTGTTAAATTACTGTAGCAAATAAAACTGTGATAAATTTCAAGCAAGATAAATATCTCTTTCATTTTTACCATTGCGGAGTCTTGTAATCGATATGGAATGAAATTTCTGCTTGAAAAACTGCAGTACTTCAATTTCACACTGTGGCGTCCATTCAATCATTTAGTCCCCTCTTCAACGTCCGATGAATAATTTGAAGACTTGGAAGGCATGAGCTTAATCACGTTTCAGATTGGCGCCCCATAAAGAGAATTCTGCTTGAATTACGAAGATCGGGATCTCTGGTGCGACTGGTATCGGTGATTTTCATTTCCCTCGTTGCGTGATAACCCCAAGTGGCCACAGAATCTTCGGATTTGATTCAGTGTGCATAACTTTTCAAAGTCCACAGACGATGTCAGAAGTGACGATTAAATGAAATTTGTGTGATTCCAGCTTGGCCACTCTCGTTGAGATCCTCAAGTTCATTTGTTCATCTGTAAAGAGATATCCCTCCCTCGACTCGCGGATTCTAACTCTCCTTCGGGCGTGAATGTTGCGTGGCCTTACCTGGTGTAAGTGTTGCAGTGACTGTCCCATTTTTGACAGCTCAGTGACTCAAAACCCTATCCCTATTTTATGTGATTCTGTTTGTATTTTGTCGTCTCTCGGAGACTTGAATGACCGCATCTTAAAGTTGTGTGTAAACCTGTTCGTTTCAGCACCAGAAGGCGAGGGCGCAGACAGCCTTCCAGCAGGGCAATGCCAAGGCCGAGCAGCACGAAGCCCTCCTCAGCGGCTGGAACAGGAACCACGCGGGTAGTGGACAGATACCGTCCTCGCCCGTCGCGACGTCCTCCATGCCGTTCCACTCGCTGCCCGCGACGCCGGCGTCGCACATGGGGTCCCCGCCACACCCATACCATCCCTCTGGCACCCCGCCTCCGACATCCGGGGGACCCGGGGATGGCGAGGGAAGAGCGACTGCCGTTCACGACGGCAGACACTCTCTCCTACAGTTCGCCATGTTCCACTTCCGGCAGAGTCCCGAAAAGTAAGTGGACTCCCGGTCGATTTTTTTTCTCTCTGCCCTCAACCCGCGATGGCAATGAAAGCTACTGATCGAGCACTCGATATATATTTTGATATCTGTGAGAAATTCTCAATAGAAATATTGTACTTCCTGACTGGGAATGATTAGTTTTATGCTTTAGGTACATTCCATTTATTATATCACTCTTGACGAGTAACTCCGGTTAACTCCTAATGTCCAGTTGTCTCCTTAGGGAGCCACCGCGAGTGGAGCTTTGTCATCCGAGCTTTCGTATCCATTGCACGCCTCGTCATCAGGGTGAAGTACCTGGTATAATACAGGTATTTCACCCTGATGATGCGGCCTGCAATGGACGCGAAAGCTCGGACGACAAAGCTCCACACGCGGCGGCTTCCAAAAGAGACAACTGGAAATTCTCCACGCTGCGAAAACCTACGCTCAACTGTAACTCCTTATGTCCCACAGTACTTTAAGTTATTTGCATGGGACAATTTAACTGCGGCCTCTTCGGCCATATTTCACCGACGGCACAATACATTAGATTGACGATAATGTTCGTTATACGCCTATTTTTTGCGCTCAGTACGCCCCTACATAGATGAAGCGGTAATCACGTTTGGATGAAAGGAAGTGGTAATTAATCAAAGAATCAATGAAAATGTAGAAAATAATCTTTTTTAAATAGAACTACTTGGCGGTACTCGCCCATTATCATAAATGTGGTCGTTATAGTCTGTTGAGTACAAATATGGAACTGGTGAAACTTTTTCATACTCAGTCAAACATTATTTCCTCTTTAATAAATCACGTATGACCTTTCTGGGTAAATATAATGGATTTTTCACGTTGTCTAGTATCAAAGATTGTAGCTCCCGTTAAAAACTGCGACGCTTGGCTGCCATAATTCGAGTGAAATCAAGCGAAACAAGCATTTGCGCCGGAAAAACCCTGCACATCGTGGATGGGTTATTTGTATCCCAAATATATGTTTTTATGCCCCAATATAGCATGGACCTTATTATCAGAAGTTTAATGAAGCAATACATTTCGTTTTATATGTTTACGTAGTTTACATTGAGTAGTAGACTGACACTCCCACCATCCCAGCAGTCAATATGAGGTTAACTGCTATTTTTCATACGAGTATAATTTATGCTGAAGAAAATATTTATCGAATCACGAGAGCCTACGAGGTTTTTCGAAACTAGTCCTAAAATTTCCAGACAAAACAGTTTTCCTTGTGAATACGGTTATTCATGAGCCAGAGGAGCCTCCAATCACGAGATTTTTTTACTGCTAGCCAGTTCTTTTAATCCGGATCTTTTATCGTTCTTAAAAGGCAAATTATGCCAATGGAAATCATTGGGAATGATTTCTAGTCGCGGAAAATTATTATTTCCTAATGCTGGTTACGCCTGTTTTCAGTTTTCTTTTAAACGCAGCTTTCCTGGAATTAAAAGTTCCCTTCCGCTATTCTGCTAAAATTTAAGAGGCGTTGGCCTGGAACGATTGCGGTAATCTATGATGGCCGCGCCAAATGTCAGTGATTTTTATCGTTGCAATCTTACTCGGAGAACACTGCATACGGTCTGAAATTCCATAAATTGAGGAATACGAATCTTACAAGGGATCAACTGGAACGATCACCCTTTTCGACAAGCTTTATCGTACCTATGCCTCCATGTGTGTGATAGAGTTCTGTGGTGATTCTAAGTGACAGACTATCCAAACGAAATCGGTGTCATTTTTTTACGTTGTAAGTAACTTACTATAAATTTTGAGTTAGTGGAAAGAAAGCTCGTTCTTTCTTCTTTTTTCGCTCCGATACTCTTGAATTCAGTTTTTTTATGCTTTTCTTATATGCATAAAAATATTATCTGCCTGTATTACCAACTTGTAAGTTTAGTAGAAGCACACTTGCGCCACATGAGGATTCAAGGAACATGTTTTTTTTTTGTTTTTAAAAAAGCTATACATTGATGTGGGTACATGCAGATAGCTTTCAGCATTTGATTGTTCTCCAAGTTTTGAATTACCTATCTTTCAACTATCCAGCTATTGATTAAAAAAAAAACATGTATTGTGCATCGGTCCGAACGATTTTAAGGTGAAAATTCGTTCATCACATCAGTGTATTTCATTTAATTAACCTAGTAACAGTAACAAGAGCTTCGTTTCTCTTTACACCGCTCGCAGCTAGTTAGTCATTCCCCTTTCTTCTTTCCCCTGATAATCACAATGGTGTTCCACCCGAGGAACGCAGCCCCGTTCCTCACGCATCGTGAAGCATCAAGAGACGCATCAATCCCGCTAAGAAGTTCCGTAAACTCATTTCCTAACGGTGTGATTATACTTTTTTTAATTGCTCTTTGAGGGAGGACGTTAATTTTCAGCATCGTGCCTTTAATTTCACGGCCAGAATACTCCAATGGCTCGTTCCGTGTCAGTCAAGCGCCGATCTCGGACTAAATCTCTTTTTCTCTGCTTCTGTTTTCCCGAAGGGGTTGGTGCGAAGAATGTATTATAAATTGGCAAAATCGTGCCATTGATTGAATTAAACTCGCATCGGTCTACCAATTCAACACCGTGCGCCTCACGACTTAAGTGAAAATCAGTGTCAAGCTCCATGTGTCTAGTCTACTTTTATATTTTACGATGTGGTGCATTTGCACTCGATAAACGAGGTTATCATCCATTGGTAGTGACACGTAAGATGGAATAACTCCAGATGTAGTTAAGCTTAATTTTACAAGTTTGCAAAATGTATTTCTGAATGAATAGTATCTGCAGCATCAAGAATAAATTATAAGCTTTCGTGAACCTTAACATCTTGTAAGAATTTTTCGCCGGTGCTTAACTGCAAATTCTGCGAATTTTCAAACTGAGTGTGCTTTACATAACTTTTCGACACAGTTACGGAATATGAAAGTTCATTGTAACTTTTAACCTCGATTCACCTTAATGTTCATTGGTTTATATGGTGCTCAATTGTACGTATACATGGTTATTCTAGCGCTTTCAGTTGATTTAGAAGTGTAGATAAACTCGCATAACTTTGTTTGTAATTGCTATTTGTGTGAAGAAAATTTTTGCATTGCTTGGTGACTTGAAATGTTGTGCAGGTATTTGGCTCGTAATGATTTTCGACCGAACGAATTGTATATTATTCTGAATAGTTACTAGTTTTTCATGTACATTAAATACCAATATTCTGATTTCACCTCAATTATTTTATAGTTACGCATTAATGATTTTACGTCATAATCTCGGCACCCATCTAGTGTCAATCTTAGATTACATTTCCGCTCATTTCCACGAACTTGTTCCGGTGATTACATACGCGAGCATCCATCATTGCTTGGAATTGAGGCCGCGCCAGCCACCGAAGCCGCAAACAGATTGTTCTCTCTCCCGAGCAGCGCATTAGTTAACCCTATTATTGGCATCTTGCCTTGAATGCACTCCCTTTTTAACCATCTGTAGCTGTCCTTGCAAAGTGAAAAGATTAAGGATTATATTAAGGGTTTGGTAGTCGTGTGTGTTGTGTGTCTATCATTCGTCTGTCATCCGCCACCCTCTCCCTACCTCTTGTCTCTCGAGGCCTTAAAACAACACTTCGCTACACCCTCCCATCCCCCCTCACATTTCCCCATCAGGTCTGAAAAAAACTAATCTCACCATTCTTCTTCCTGCGGTCGCGTTGCATCGTCGCAGACAGGATCCGGTTTCATTTTCCAGGGTGGATTTCTCGGTTACAAATTCCATTTTTGGAGTTAAAAGCTCAGGGAGGGAGGTGGAAAATCGAAGACAGGAGGCGGCGTATATAGGAGGAATACGTCCTAAAGGAGGCCGCCACCGACTCCAGGTTTCATCCTTTGGAAAAAAAAACAGCGAATGAATCCGAATGGTAATACCTGATGATGGATGGAGAGAAATAGGTCTCTGATGATAAAAATGTCGAAGGGACGTGAACAATAGCAAATAGGGTCTGTAACCCTGTTTCTCCTTGAGAATCGGATACCGTGAGAGCTTTCGAGTGCTAAGAGCTAACGTAAGAATACGAGAGCTGCGTTCCTTGTTAATATCCCGCGGGCAGTTTTCTGCTGCAAGTTTTTGGGATCATATGTTTGCTGGGAAATGGTAGTGATATATATATCCGTCCAGAGCATCTGGGAGGATGTTCTTTTATGCTTCCCAATACTGATTTTTCCTCTCTTTGACTAGTGTAATGTTGCCAGTTAGGGGCCTGTGGATAAATTAATTTCAGACCTCCGAGAACAATTGAAAATGGATTATTTAGATATCCTTCTGTCCAAAAGTGACGTTTATGGTGGAAACATATTGTGGATAAAAGTATGGCTCGTTAGTAGCTGCAGGTGCTGACAGCGAATGAACGAAGTTCAGACCAGTAAAGCTTGCGAGGTGGAAAAGATTTGCCTCCATGTCGCTTGTATGTGCTCGCATAATAGCATCTTGAAAATGAAGTTCCTCTTAGGAAGAGCAGATTTTTATTGAATAGAATAGGAGGTAGCATCAAGTCATGTATTCTCCAGCCATATTGAATCTTTTTTTCTTCTCGAACTGCCAGTGTATTGTCATTGCTGCTATACTATATTTTTGAACAGCGATATGTGAGCGCCATCTGTTAAAAAAAAAAAAGGAAGACTCAGTGGCTTTGCTTCCTTCTATCCCAATACGTACACAATTAGTGCCGTGGTGTTGTCTTGCAAATCCTCCCGTGGTCGAATGAGAAAATATATCATTGTCCGTAAACAGGAATACCATTTTTGTGTGCTCTGATGACGAGTGAAAATTGCGTTTTTTTGTGAATGCTTCATCGGTTTTACGGTTGCTTTCCTCCTAGTAATGTACCTAATATGGAATGACGAAACATTTTCGCCTCTTGTGAGGAAACAAAAAATATTCTTTATTCGATCACTTCCACCCACGAGAAAAAGAACTGACCCAGCACCCGGTGTGGAACCTGTTAATGTCGTTTGTGAGCCCTAGTTGTACTGCGTGTTACAGAAGTGAAACCCATTAACTGGTCGCTTTTGAAGTGTCCATTGTGGTTTCAATTCCATCTCCAATATCAAATCAAAATTCATGTGATTTTGAATATTGGAGTCATGTGTTAACTCGTCAGCTGTTGGGATTTAAAAACGTTCTTCATTGGGACATCCTCTGCTTCTGTAGCATTTGTTAGGTCGGAAGAGAACTTTCATCAGGCGCTTGGTGGAATTTCCAACACTGTATAAAGTGATAGATTTCGAAAAAGGGAGTATATATTATGCGTTCATTTGATTTAAGGAGAAAGGAATCGTATTTCAGCTACCGGGTTGTTCTTCGATTTTCCAAAAGATCCTTTGATAGTGAGCGGCGTGTGTCCTTGGATCCAGCTTACTGCATTGCTTTTTTCCGTCGAAGTAGTATGTCCTAAAATGGCTTATATCTATTTGTTTTACACGACAGATTTACGAGAAAGCTCTCACAAAGCCCCTGCGACAGTTGCTTTTGAAACGTATGTGTTGAAAAACAATTACGTGAGATAAATTGCAATTATGTTTTGAAGTGTGATGAGTTTATGTAGATTCAACCACATTATAATTCGAGGTGGCTCCCGTAATCTGTTGATTGTAAACGATCTTGATTCCGTTTTTGGGATGAGAGAGACCAATAACAATGCAAGTAATGAGTTTTTTTATCGTCTTCTGTGCCAAAAATCTGACCTTCGACTTGGGTCATGTGAAGCCGAAAGACTTCGAAGTCCGAAACTGCAATTATGGTCAACCGGTTGCGTGGTCAGACGAGAGTACTCATTCCAAGACAGATAAAGTTTAGAGGTTTTTCGGAGGATAAAACGAGCAGCGATGAAAAAGAGGAAGGAATACAAAAATGTGGATGGTTTGTATTACGCTAAGCTATGTAGTATAATGGGACCAAAACCCCGCACTCAAAACTCCAGTCTTTAATTTTCCTCATTATTGTGGTATTACTTATCATTTCCCGACCCCAATTTCATTTGGTTTCGCTACAAGCCGTTTTTGAAGTAAACGGTCCGATTCGCGGGAATCCGACAACGATCAATGAACTCACAAAAACGACATGGAACTCATTTTCAGCCTTCTGAATGTGGGCTCTTGCAACTCCCTTTTTTATCGCCAGTCCTTTTTCGGGCGGGAGAGAAAATTGTAAAAAAAAAGTTTTAACCGACGCGCCACATCTCCTTACCTGCCTTCAGTAGTTTCCACTCTTTTTTCTTTTGCGAGAAGAGTCGTCGACCGGACGCTGCAGCAAGAGGCATAGGGGCGACATTCGGGATGTAAAGGGAAGGAAGCATCGTCGTGTCGCGCAGTTCGACCGCCAGTTGTCCGAGGGTTGTGCACTCCAGTCCCTTAGGGATAGGAGGGAAGGGAGTGTATACTGTCGTTCGAGCCGCCCGACTTAAAAGGAAGGCGAAGGGAGTGTGGAAGGGGAAAGAGAGCAGTTCAAGCGATCAAGAAGCGAGGAAGAAGGACACGTCACGTCGGTGGAGGAGATGCGGGGAGAAGAAGAGCTACTGGACGCGTGTTGATATTTTTCGCCCCACCTTCGCTCAGATTTCCGAGACGAACGTCGACCTTTGGGTAATCGTTCGGCGCCAATTAACGTCCCACTCTAAGCCCACTGTCGTTTCAAAAGCATTTTTTTATGGTTCCGACGAAGTGCTGTGGGCTGATTTTATGACTCCTGCATTCTTACGCGATCAAGTAAAATTTTGTCAGTAGTTGACATGTTTTTTTAATGAGGAATGCGTTACTTCGCTCTAATTTTTTTTAGTGCGGATAGTAAAAAACAAAACATGCCTTTTCTTTCGGAACGGGTCTAAAGCGTATTGAATCTAGGCCCGGAATCTATAAAAATACTTACGAATGAACTAAAAGAACAAAGCTAAAAACTTCGGTTTGGGCTGGGTAAGGTGAGGCGTGGGTACGTTCCATCTTAAGGTTTTCAAGAAGAAACTTACGTCGCGATTTTCTAAAGCCATTACCGTCCAGTGTTGAATACGTGGCAGCGCTGGTTTAAGCCATATTTTTCACTTATAAATGGTTCAAATATTGATGGAATGTTGTTATAAACTTCGTGGTTTCAAGTTGAAAATTTACCGATTAACAATAAACTGTGGACTTTGCCAACTTTTGAACCACGGTTTTTATATGTCGAGCAGAAAAATGCGAGCCAAAAACAGCGTTTTACGTCATTATTTCCAAACTAAGTAAATTCCGCGGTTCAAAATTAGTTCTTGAAATTCACCCTGTAATTCAGGCGTTCAAGAGTCAATTTTGGAGTTCGTACTTGCGGGTCCTGCTAATCTTTTGAAGATGCCTGCTGCTTAGAGAATGGCTCATTTAATGAATGGTTGGGACTTATATCAGGGATGCATATAAAATTCTGAAATGCAAATATACGAGTCTGGAATAAATCCAATCCGTTAACCAATGGGTAAGAGGAAATTAGTATTCTGTATTTTTCTTTCTTTATTGTGTCGATTACTCTGTAACGCTTCTATTTTTTTAATGCATATCTCCCGCCATCCTGAAAATTATAAAACTCTTCTAGAAAATTATGATTATCTCCTTGTCTGTCTCCACTTCACCTCATGGCAGATGTGATTTTTGATAGCAGAAAAGGAATCCTCTTGACTCTCATTCGCGCTTTTTTCCGCGTCCGTGCGATGCTGCTCAGTAAATTGTTACCACCCACCGAAACTCATTTATGATTTTCTTTGTCGAAGTATATTTCGTGTTCAGATTTCATGAATGGCATCCATTAAAACTCTGAATGTGCAGTTCTGTCTTACTGTTGTTGGTAGAGTTTTTTGGTACGATTTTTCGTACCATCGGAAACCATTAATGGAGGAAACTCATGAATGTGAAAAAATAAAAAAGAAGTTTTGTTGGAGCTCTGGGGGAAAGCGATGAATATTTAACCCTCGGTAGTCTGTTAGTATTATCGACTAAAATAGTCGAAGATATTTCACATTCAGGCTTCACGCAGCACCGTATCCTCCATACTTTGCCAAGATTCTACAATCAATGGAAATGTTTTCGCTCCGCTTGTTTCATGAATGTCATTGTCATGCCACTTCCGGGTCAGGCGAACGTATCTCGATTTCCGGCGTCGGTCACACGGCACTTGCAAAAGCTGTTTGCTTTATCCTGTAGAGTGCGTTTTCCAAGGCGAAGGTTGGACAGAAGTCATAGAATACCTATGTTCCTTTGTTCAACACCTGCAATAAATATGTTGTTTATTGGGCTGCATTATTATAATCCCCAGATAATGTTATCCACTATTATGACTATACAAACTCCTGCTTGTGGAGTGAAAGTTACTATTTCTTCAACTTTTGAAATTTTCCGCTAATACAAGAGTTTCAATATCCAATTGGGTTTGATGATGAGGAATTACGACATGAAACTGAATATAAATGGTTTTCGAGCTATAGCATATCGTCGGGAAAAGAAACCCGACAAGTCTCACCTTGTATACAACTGAAATTTACTCAGTTGCTGAATTGTACCCTGGTTTGTGAACTTGTCAAAGAGGGACATGAAAAAAAATTTTATCTTTGATGTGAAAAAAATGCTATTATTTAGACAGAGTCATTTGAATATCCTCATTTTCACTGCACCACCGTTAGTCCCTTGAGTTTGATGATTCTTCTCTTTGGACCTTCCGGCGGCGTGTGCGCCTATGTCCCAGTTTTCCCTCGCTGTCACTATTCTCTTTGGACACCCCCAATTCTATCCGTCTTACACCGGTCCGCCCGATACGCTTAGTCTTCCTTAATTTCTCACGCTTTCTTCCTGTCCTTTCCCTGAAAGGAGAAAAAAGGTTCCGTGAGCCGGAGTGAAAGACAAGGGGCTGATTCGGTATCGGATGTACAGCGCCTCCACTGAGACTCAACAATAAAAAAGTCTCTTCTTTCTTCCTTCGGGACCCGAGTTTACACTATTCCCACCCTCGTCTCGCGCGAAGGCAGTCGTTGGTTAGTAAGCGTTATTTCCTCCTTCGGAGTATTTCCTCTCTTTTGATTCCCATTGCCGCCCTTCAAGAAATCACTCTCTTGCCTCTCTCATCCCACACAGTACCCAAATTCGCTCTCTTCACTTTTCTTCTACGGCTGATTTTTTTTCTAATTCATTCCTTTATTCCGATCACGGGAAAGCGATCGCTGGAGGTGGAGGAAGGATATTGAGGAAAAAAACAATGAGAGAGTAGTTTGTCTTAAAGTGAGTAGGGTTTTGGATGATTCTTGCTCGGGGAGCTTTAGATACAGAGATGGCGTCGTCGTTTCATGGTTTTAATGCTTTCCTGCCTTACGTTTTCTTTTCAATGCACGGGAACCCGTTAAAAAAATAAAGGATTCAGGAGAAATTCCTCTGCCGAGGAGCTCATTTCACGCGTAATAGAACGCGTCAGCATGAAACATATGTCTCAATTTACCGCACATCCTCGATGCCTGTAGATTTGAACTCGCGATTTCGATCTCAATTTCGTTCATTTTATCGATGTAATTCATGTCCTGGGACAAACTTATCTTTGTGCTCACTATCCAAGGGCCTCGATTTAATTCCTCATCGCCAGTGTGCTTACTTTTTGCTTCCTTGCAGGCAGGCTCTTCTACGTATCCTACTCCCGCTGCTTTTATTTCATTCCTGCGACTCCATAAAGTTTATTCTCTACTCTCTGTGTGAATGCACATTATCTGCTCCTTCCTTCGCCTTTCTTCTCCCCATCTCCCGTGCTCAGTTAATATCAAGCGTGTGTAAGGTGTTACCCTTAGGCGGCTCTTCATTACGTTCAGTAAATCCATTTATTTATGGCGTCATTCACCTTATCGTAAGACGTCGGCGTGAGTTGCCCGTAAAGGAGTTGTTGAGTCGAACTATGTCGCCACCGTCTGGCAACGAGAACCCAAATGTAGCCGCCCGTTCTTTCATGCTTCCAATTCCTTCATTGTCGTTATGCTTTTTTGTTGACTCTTTCTCGTGGGCACAACACACTACTAAACTAATCATACCTCTTTTTCTTTCCTCTATCTCATTTGCTATCTCTCTTAAGATTTTTTTTCGCTCAGTCTTTTCTTCTCCCGCAACTCTTCCTTTATTGCATGCTTCAGACCTTTGACTGTTAACTTTCTCTCCCTCACTTGACTCCCTCTTAACATCATTTCTTTGTATCCTCTGCTTGTACATTCGTCTCGCTCTCACCGTCTTTTTCTCTCCTTCTGTCAGCGAGTTATTATCCCACCGTCAGTCTTCTTGGAAGTTTATTTCCGGTCATGGAAAATGTTCGTATCAGTGTTGCCAGTGCCATTTCATCACAGCAAACACTTGTTTAATGCATTTCATATGTCTAACTCCAGAGAGGATTATTCGACACATTCTGTCTTACTATCAGTAATTTTACCAGAAACTAAATAAAATTCCTAAAAAATTTTAATGGAGAGAATATTGAATAGGTTTTGTTATTTTACCATGGCTTAAAATAAATGCAGTTATTAAGATGTAAAACTCTCAGCCGTAAATTAATCCAAATGAAATTCATAATTTCTTGTGTTTTTAAAATTAAACAAACTGCAAGCCTACGTGATGTTCGCGCTAATTCATTATACTAATGTATTTGCATGAGTACTATCAATCTTTAAAAAAAAAACTCATTCCCAATGCCATTTTTACCCTTCTGCGAATCGTTCTCACAGTTTTCGCTCATTCACGCGCATGTCGGAGCGTTCTTCTTTCAAAGGGCACCATTTTTTTTTAAATGTTCTTCGGAGCCTCATTCCAATTTCGTTACTTCACCGCAATGGCCAATTTCACTCTCTTGGTTATGGACTTTTTTGTCCGCCGACTCCGTGCTCCGCTATTTTTTCACTCCGTCATTTTGAAATGCTTCGCGAGGAGCAAGCGGAAGATTGTCTTCGGCGTGGCTCTCTCTTTCTCACATTTGGGTGCAATCCAATATCTCTTTCGCGTCTCCTCGCTCCTCTTGCCAGCTCCGTCCGCATCCACCCCCGCGAGCAAAACCCCCCCGAGTCGGTTAATGGAGGTCGTGAACCTATAACTCACCCTGGACTCCGCCGTCTTCCCTCTCTCTATCACGTCGAGGAATGGCTCCTTCCCCTTCCATCGCCGAGACGTGCGATTCCCCCCTGATTCACCGATCCCATTTACTCCCAACAACTCCTCCCTCATTAACGCCCTTCTCTTGTCGCCGCATTCCTTGCTGTGTTTCTCCTCCAATTGCTTCCCTTAGTCGGGTTGGTGTTTTCCTCTCTCATGCTCCCTAGGTTTTTCCTCATCGGTTTCAAGTAATGCGTTCAAGTACTTCACATCCATCCAAACCTTACTTAACGTATAAAACACTGATCGGAAGTTGAAATTCCGTGGTATTTTATACTCTGGTGTGATTTTAGAACCTGAAAAGTGCGATGGATACGCAGCATCGTCGTTCATCGGAACTGAACTTGTATTTTATTTCACCTTCATATGAGACCAATATGGTTTTGACCGCCATGGAACGTCATTGGCTTGTTTATTCGATAAACCAAATTCGATTACTTCTGTTACGTTTGTTTGAAGATGTATCTCGAGCAAAAAAAATATAGCCAGTCGCTGAAATTGTCTCCAGCGAGGACATTTTCCTTTAAATTGGAATTCTAAATCTCGATCGGAACTCGTGATGTATGAGGCAAAGCATCTTTTTTCACCTATATACCTCTCGTTCCTCTGTCTTTTTCGTTCCGATATAATACCCTGTTTTTTGTCTCGAAATCATCGAAATGGGTTGAGACTTATCGCAAAAGCAGGAAAAAAGTTGACTATGTGGAATTCGCCATCTTACAAAATAAATTAAAACTTTTTTGCATTTTAATTTTTTTTAGTGTTGAAACTGTCAGCGTTTCTCTCTTCTGGGATATCGCCGGCCATTTTTACTTCTTCCAGGAGCGTTCTCGCTCGGTAGTGGTCGAGAGTGAGACTTCTTTCTCATTTTACTCCTGTCCCATTGGGCTAAGAGTTCTCTCCTCCTTATGTATTCAGCATCAATTTGTTTTCGTTCGTAATATGTCACTGTCAGACGCACCTTCTATCATCTCAGAGAAACTTTTAAGAAAATTTCTTGCACTTTCTTTCCGCGGATTTTTTTGCTCGTGCAGCAGCTCTCTATTCTATTCCCATCTAAATTTAAGAAGTAAATGATCAAAGTTTGTATGCAGTACTCAGCCAAAAGATTTTATTTGTCAGCTTGTTAATGGCAGTAATGCCAGGGTTTTGGGAATTTTTGAGAGGCTATTGAACTGATGTAAAATAAAAAAATATGTATACATCCGTTTGTATGTGATAGGTTCTCCAAATTATGAGTGAAGCTCGCAACTATTTGGAAAAACTCTGTTCTTAGCATTATCAAGTACCAAACTTTAAATTTATAAATGTATTCACGACCCGGGTTCCAACACATTGTGTCATCTTCAGGTCACAAAGTACCAGAAGATGACACAATGTGTTGAAACTCGGGTCGTGAATAAATTTATATAGTGAAATTTGCAGTTTGTTATTTCCACCATGGAAAAATTTCACAAAGTTACCCCTAAATCCGTTCGTTTTCTCATTATCAGGTACGATTTAACGAAGGGTATTTCCCGTTAGCAGCCGTTATTTTCATTAAAAAACTGCCTCTTAGCTCTTTTCCGTCAAGGATTCGATCAATTTAACTAATTGACTTATTATGTTTTTCATTCCCGTGCATTTCTGCGGCTTTTCCGATATGAGGACAGTTGGCTGTGTTTTTTTTTTTACTATTCGGTGCATACACAACGATTTGTCTCGTTCTGAATCACTTCACAGAACATTAAGTCAAGTAATTTTGGAATGAGCTTTCCTTCGCCTGGATGTAAACAGCGCCTTTTGCTGGTCAAAAAATTACGCCAGTGACGTGAAAACACTATTAGTGGAGTGTGATGGAGTTCAAACTTTTTTTTCCTTGAGGGTCATTATTTTTTACGAGATTAACTATTTCCTTGCCGAACATAATCGTCCGGGCATTCCATGGCCCCATTCATGAGAAAGAACGACGCTGATCTGGGGAAAGCGGAATGAGATGCAAAATGCAATCTTGAGTAATCGTAATGATCTACAATAAGTTGCAAACTTCTTGTTAGTTTTCGGCCTTAGGATGATTTGTATTTTCAAAATCAGTGTGCTAAAATTGCGAAAACTAGTGTCGTTAACGTCGCTACACCTTTAATTATGATAGGGTCCTCGGAAGCCAGGGCATTAGTTTCGAAGATTGCCTTTGGGATTTAAACTGACTCAAATTTTAGACCATATTCAACGTCATTTTTCTCCTATTATGTTCAATTTACGGCTATTTTCGATTGCAAAGATATAAGAGGCCTGAGCAACGCTTCGATATTTAAATTTTAAACTTAAATCTTAGTGTTTGTATTTATTTTTCCAGCTTCCCCCAAGTCCTCAGTCTTTAAACATGAGGCAAGCTTCCACTTTCGTTTTAATAATGCTGTAAATCATTTAGCTGTAACACTCGATTTTTTATGCTTAATTTTTCTCTAGTGGCCGTTGAAAAAAAATATTTTTTACATTTCCTTTCCTTTTTATTTCCCTTTTTCATAGTGGAATGTTGCCGATCGTATTCCTGTGCATTCTGGTCTAATTATCTTTGCTTCCTCGTCTTTCCTTTTTCCAAGGACTTGAACGTCATTGAATCAAGAACAATCCTCACGCGACGTCACCATTGGCATAGCTGGTTATTTTCCTTTCCCGTTGTTTCGAATGCGATGCCTTCTTCGAGACTTTCTCTTGCGGAATAGGCAAGGTTATCCAAGAAATTTGGCTTTTGTTGTTCAAAAAATTAGAATGCCGTTTGTTTTTTTTTTGCAACTATCGACCTTATATTGAATTAAATTTAGGATATCACGAGGCTACTTAGGGACCGACCAAATTGGGAATCAGTGAAGAGAAGAAACGTAAGTGACTTCGCACATTCCATTCAAGGCTTCATTTATTTCCACGTCCGTGGAAAGAAAACCTTGATGCAGAAACGTCATTTAGTGAGGTCTGAGACAGTTTGTTAAGAAACTCATGGATGCAGATTTACTTCAAAACGCTCGTTAAACCTTACGAGTTGCCGCAAAGTCGCGCTGTAGATTTTACGATAATAATGCTTTTGCATCCATTTTAGATTCAAACGGAAATGCTCTGTGGGAACGTATATTACGTAATATGTAATCGAATTGCCTTTTATATTCTCAACATTGAAAACGCTTTATTTCTTATGGATAGATAGTTAGCATGTTTTGTTTGCAGGAAATAAAAATTGCTGAGATAACATTAATTTTATCGACAAGGGCATATAATTTTCGAACGATTGGTACTTGTATATGGTGGCATGGAAAAGGAGTTGAGTGCAACGCACAATGCAGTACAAATTAATTAATTATTGCAACTTTATATATTGGCACCTCATGGTTTAATTTTAAATTTAAGTGGGAAAATTCTCCTTAAGATCAAGTTTCCTCTACTCACACTTATCCTTACATACCGATACGTCTGTTCTACCACTACCGATGCAAAATTCAACTCAAATAATTGTCTCAGTTGGGCGCCCTTTTTACTCCCTACATTGGCTCCCTGATGGATGTTCTAACCGTCAGGGTTGGAAGAGGCGTTAACTTTTGCGAGGGCATTCGCCGGCGGTTTTGGTGGGGGTAAAATAATTGTGGAAGGTAATGGCCTTGAAAATCATTCCGGTGGGCAAGCTAAAGGAGCCAGTCGTCACCCGTTGAATGAAGCTTTCCTAAAGGCATTTCTCGACAGCCTTGAAGATCCTTATTTCCGTTTCACTCCTCCCCCTTTCCTTATTTTTGCGCTCCACTTTTATCCTTTTCCACTCTAAGAGCAGAACCATATTTTTTCGTCTTCATTTTAAAGCCGTTTTCCCATCGCATTTGTCTCTGCCAAGCAATTGTGTCCCCTTTGTAGGCGATACTATTTTTTAAGGTTTATTTTGGCGTAACAGCTGCCGTGTTTGTTACGATAGTGACGAAGCTCTTTGAATGTCACACTTTGGAACAATAGTAGAAATAATGAACCACTTTCATCCTCAAGGAAATGAAATGAGAGGGAAGCATCTTTGTTCTCTTGTCTTAGTTCATCACGCCATGGGCGCCTTCTTCCTTGAATGGGAATTTTAGTTCCTGTAAGAAATAATTAATGTAATTTTAAATATAATAAATTAATAATAATTAATTTAACTTTCACCGTGAGAAAATTTGGTGAAACGTGTTAAATGTTGAATTTAAGGGTAAATTCAAGTTCAAAAGCTTGAAACTTCAATCACACACCTCATTTGGATTTTGTGGAAATGCTGGAAATCTACAGCTCTCTAAACTCTTTTTCTATTGAATATCATCCTGCTGTGTAGTCTTTCTTTTCCGGCATTCAGCTTCTCCCCTGTCCTAAGACCTTTTCACGAGTGCAGACTTCATTCTTGAATCACAAGTGCGTTCTAATTTAATTCTCACTTCACTTGTCTTACGATTATGGTGGGAATGGTAATTACTTGAGGGCATATTGGATTTACGCATTGATTCCGTCTTTGAATGACGATTTTTAATATTAATTTTTCTTCGTGGATGCAATTCCGTAGGTTTCCCAAAGAGCTTATCGAATGAATTTTCGTCGGAGTAGTGCCTATATACTTCAATGCTTTTGTGAAAGGAGGTCAAACATTTCAAGGAATGATACTACCTGTTTCTGACTCTCGCAAAGAGATTCTCGAAAATGTTTCATGACAGCTAAAAAGATCGTATTTTGAGGAGGGGGAAAATAACAGTCACCTAGATTTTCTTCCCGGGATAATCTTAAAGTTACTAACCCTTTTCGTATTTTTTCTTCCCGAGACCACCCTGGTGCTATGTTTGTCTCATTTCATCGCTTTACCATCTACGTATCTCCCATCCTGCCCATCACTCTCTCTGCTCTTTCTTCAAGGCGACCGACGACAGGGTTCCAGTACGTACTTTTTCCTCCCATTTCCGGTCACGAATATTTCTTGAAAGCCTTTAATTTCTGCGGCTGCAGAAAGCTCCCGTTCCGCTTGTCTCCACCCGGGCTCTCTAATTTTTAAGACGAGCTGTTAAAAGAAGGGACGCTTTTTTTTCAATATTCGTCGCGCCGGTTGCTCCGATTGCGACAGCATTCGCGCCCATCGCGAATTTTCTCGACGTTTGTGGTGGACTCCGATGTCTGCATCATCGTTTCTTTTTTCAATGGTGTGCCAATTTTATCAGAGAGCTCGGCATTTTATCAGAGAGCTTCGTCGGTCCAAATCCATTGCATTTATAGAACTTAACAATTTCGCATTTTGGATATGGTTCAGGTGCAGCTCATGCTCGCCTCGTTTTTTTCTGTCCTCCATGCTTATTCGACGATGTTGACGTGGTTGGATATTCTTTTTTTTCCCTCCACCGGTTCCGCCCTTAAGTCCGGTATCTGGTCATTTGTCAAGGTCGTTTCGAAATCGTGCGGTGATTTACGCACAAAGTGAAACGAAAGAAGGTGAAATAGGAAAATAGAAGCGAGTAGAGGGAAAATGGGAGTGTGCTCGTTACACGCCATCATGGCTATCTGTAAAGGTTGAGTGCTCGAATTCCGCCTCAGGTATGGATGTTTGTCTCAGGAATATGTGTAGGTTTCAAAGTTTTCATCGGTGCCTCTTAAAATTTAATTCAACTTATATCGATTGTATATGTATTTTTTGGAAAGTTTTGCGCTAAATTCGTTTTTCCCACTCATATGGACAATATAATTATTCTAAATGATAAGCAATGGATTTAGAAGCTTTGATATTCATTTCAAAGTCGATTTTGTTTCGTGAGGAGCAAAATTTACTGGACTGCGTCATGAAAATGGTTTTGGGTTTCGTTTAAAACTATTAAACTTTGATAAAAATAAAACAGACGGAAACGGATCAGGAGATGAAGATACCTTAATTAGTTAACCTACATTGGAGAATTGCAAAATCACATGAATGACGCTGCTTGCTTGCGTATTCTTCTGAATCTTTCGTTCGTCTCAACGTATAACCTACTCTGCTTTGGACATAACGGTCACCTTTACGAGAGCGAGCCAAGCATGCGACCGCAAAATAGAGGAAAAGCCTAGGTAGTCCTAGCCAGAAAGGGGACAAAAAACATAAGAATGAAGACAGTCACGTTCAAGCCCACATTTTGATTATTTCAGTCGCGGACAAAAAATTGACTTATGTAGATATGTAGCGAAACTTTCGTGCACGTCGGACTACGTACGTGATTGAAATAACATTGACTTCTACCCGTGAGATTGTGGTACACTCAGCAGTGTGCCTTTCATATACGTATAAATTTCTATTTCAAACCCTAATTTGAACTCAGGCGTCGCAAGAAACTTGGGATTTCATCCCGTGTCGTACGTCGACTCACACTTTCCCCTCCGGTGGCATTTTCTATTGCCTCTTCCTCTCTTGGTAGTGCCGAAAATGGGTCGTATAGTGTCGATTCTGATGCTCGTCTTTGGCAATCGCTACCCTGTTGAGCAGGCTGGGGAAACAAAGCACGTTCAGCCCAGTTACCTGAATTCTGATCGGAAAAAGATTTCCCTTTCGGAACCTTAGCGCTCAGTCAGGCGAGAAAACTTTTGTATCGAAGCAGTGGGAACAGTTGCCGCTACCCTCCGAAGAGCGCGTACGTGCTCCAGAGCGATATGGACACCCCTCCCCCACTCCATTTGGAAAGCTTTCTTCAAACGGTAATGTAGGAAACCTCGGGCGAGTCTCTTGCAATAAGTGTAAATGTTTTGTTCGGGGACGAGTGCATTCCTTCCTTTTTTATAATAATATATTTAATTTTTTAGACAAGGCCACCCAAGAATAATAAAGAGATTTACAATTTACAAATCAGTATACATTTCTGCAAAAAAACTAAGTAAAACAATATAAATAATATTAATATTATAAATGTATACCGATTGCAGTTTACCACTACATGTAATATTTTTTACAACTGACTGATGAAAAATAACTACTTAATGATACAATTATTTCGAAAGGTAATCCCAGCTGTTTTTTTGAATAGATAATGGATTGGGTACCAATTACGCTATTTAGTAGGGAATTCCAAAATTTTATGGCATGTAAAAGGAAATAATTTTCATAAATATTGTTCTTATGTCATGAGAAGTGATAGTATTATTAGCGTCTAATTTTTAATGAGCATTCACAGTGTTATCTTTTAGGAAAAAAAGGTTATCTTTCTTTCACTTCTCTTGGCGTTTTCACTTGACAACCGCCCTCCCCCGTCTTGACCAGTAGTCTAATTGTAATCGCACTTTTTCGCGGTAGTGGCATTCGGTTTCGAATGATCTTCATCTGTCCAGGTTTTATCGCGCCGTCTAACGTAACCGGATGCGAACTAAAGACATTTGATTTACATGCCCGAGTGCTACCGAGCTGTCTACTACGATCGGGCCGCACCCTTCTCGTGAACGCTCCTGTCCACAAGAGAGATCAGGATATGTTGGGATCGTTAGTCCGCTTGTGCTACAAAATCATTTTCTGCCACTTTGAGGAAATGTTTAAATATCTTCATTTTTTTGTCTGCCTCCGTTCCGAATTCCTGAATTGTTTAGATTTCGGAACGAATCATTTTGTAAATGTATTTATAAATGGAAAGAGGATTTTCCAATATCATTGTGAGAGTACCTCAAGGATGACTCCATTTTCTGCGTCTTTCATTCAATTTTTTTGTGCGTGCACTAGACATACAGTGGCAAGGAGATGTGAGGCTTTAATTTATTGAAGGACTATTTCACATCATTTAATGATCACCTAGTTTGTGAAATCTGTTTCATCGAGCATTGAGGAATAAGCTACTACAATCGAAGTCACTCTATGGCTTCTTGAATGAGCTTTCTTTAAAATAGAGATCTTGCTGCTGCTAAGTATGTAAGGTGTTCGTTATGGATAAATGAAAAGATCTTAGTGGACTCCACAGTAATTTTTGTTGGGACGACCTAGGTTTCGACACGTAGTGTCATCATAAAGTGATTCGTCCCGAAATCTAATCAATTCAGGAATTCGGAACGGAGGTAGACCAAAAAATGAATATTTTTAAACATTTCCTCACAGTGGCAGAAAATGGCACCAGAGGACTTTAATTGATGATGACACTGCGTGTCGAAACCTAGGTCGTCGTAATAAAACTTGCTGTGGAGTTCACTATAATCTTTTCATTTATCCATAATGGAAAACTTCACCATATCTCGCCGGAATTTGTTTCCTCTATTAAGGTGTTCGTGAATAAATTATGTGTTACGGAGGAAATGTTTTACTGCCCAGAGTATTTCATCTACATCTACGCGATACCCTGCAAGCCACCGCGATGGTGTGTGGCAGGGGATGAAGATCACCAAGCATGCACTGTAGACATGCAAACATGCTACTATAGGGTCTCAGACAACTAGATTGTTAGTATCTACATAGTAATTAAGGGATTGGTAATTAATACATGCATCATGCACTACAGACTACTCTTAAATATTTCCCCAACCTTTCCCTTTGCTATGCTGCCTATTCTGTTGTCTCGGCTCGTTTGTATATTCTATTTTGTTTAAATATGTATTCTATTTTGACCTCCTGAGAATTTTTAAGCCTTATGATGATCACGGCGGACACAGTATTTTCCTATACTTCAGAGTTTATCTTCATGTCTGGTTAGCGTCCCTATGGCATCCTGTTATTTTAGCCACCCTATCTACTATTACAACCCCGCAGACGGCAATTATTATTAGATGCAGAGTTCAGTCCGCAATTAAATTCATTCAAAACTTTTTTTATAGAAGTGACTTTGACTCGCAGAAAAATTTTCTGCTTATTTTATGGAAATTGAGAAGCTCTTTTCTTCATTTTTCTACTTTGCGTAATTGAAATGTTTCAAATTTCATCGAACATTCGTCATATTTTCACGTGTTCCCGATATTCACCCAGTCGGAAAGACAACCCTTTGGCTCACATTTATTCCGTGGTCACTGAAGTAATACACGTACAATTTTCCACAAAATATTTTGTGGAACGTGTATTACTTCAGTATGTACAAATTCCACTAGATTTCGCAAGATTCCTTGGATTTTATATTCCGTGGTTGTCTTTGGATCAACGGTGGTGGCATGGCTGTGCAGAATAACTTCAATTCTTACAGCATTAAATAGGCTTTGGGAATCGCGAGTCACGCCGATCTTGACATGCCAGTAATTAGTCCCTTCAATTCCTGTCTAATGTCTGTGAGCGCATAACCGATGACCTTGTCAGACCACTGTTGCTGAATTTTACCAGATGCATGAGATCACATGCTTGAAAAAGCTATCCATAGTCAAGGTCGTGTGCAGTAATGCGTTACATCTTAAAATATCACATGAGGAGCTCCCTTTTTGTTCTCAAGGCTGCTGGAACCTCACTTGGGATTTTGATGTGGGCTGTCTTAAAAAATGAGTAAAACAGGTCAAATATGTAATGACACGTATTTTTCTCGATTTTGTTTTCTATTGTGGATGCCACATTATGCAATATTTATTTTTGCTTTGAAGGATGTCTCTGCGTACATATTAAATTATTAGAGAAGAGACAGTTAAATATGGGTGCACCGGAGGCACTATTTGCTCTCTGTGCTATGGTCTGCTAAAGTATTTTTTGCATTATATGTTTTCTATCGGCTGTTTTAGGTTCACGTCGTGAAGTTTTTTTACCTCATGCTTAATTGTGCTTATCACATCTTAAATGACAGCATGCCCTTTTAACACTTACAGTATCGTGTACAAGTTGCCTCATTTCTAATTTTCCTTGATGTAAAAATGTCTCTTGTTATTTTAATAATATGTAATACATTAAATTCTTGTCCAGCTTAAAGCTTCTTCATTACTTGTTTTTTTGGCGTATCAGAGGACGAACATACGATTGACTTACCTTTAGCTTAAAGCGTCAAATCCTAAGGTTAAACTCTAATCGTTAATGGTTTTCGGTGCGCAGTAATTTTTATTAATGGGCCATGTAAGGCACCTAATAATGCTTTTAATTTTTCCTAACTTAGCAAAATTACCATTTCGGTAGTCATTGTCTATGATAAGCATTGAGTGAGGAAGAGGGTTGATGTCGCTTGCACATACGTTCTTTGCATTCGTGCACATTTTTTTTATTGTGTGGCTAATACCCAGTCCCAAATACATTCAACGCTACTAACACTCATTCAATTGCGCATTGCACGCGCGGTGGCTGAGGTTGTGGTTGTCACTACCTTGTATCTCCTTGGAAAAAATCAGACAAATTATCGGCCATTTCTCTCGTGGTTGATTTATTTTACAGTTTTAAGTGGATCAGGCGAATACAATTAATTCGGCTTATCTCAGCGGCTGATCTGAACACCTTAAGTAGCACCTTAACGCAAGGGTTATTCAATGATGCTACCGTCTCCGTTATGTTACTGAAGAATTGGGATGGAAAGATATCTTAATATAAGCTAACGGCTCCACCGACGCGAGATGCGCGAAAATGAGGTTTCCATATGCTGTTATCGAACAGATTTATGGTTTATCTGACGCTGGAAGCGAGGCGGGATATTATTTGGACGTGATGAGTGAAACATGTTTCAATCACTAGGATTATCTTCGCGAGCCACGAAAAATGCTCCTAAACATGTGCAGAAGGCGTTTTAAAACGAAAATTTGCGACAGGTATTTTTTCCCCAATTTCCCTGTGAATAGTGAATTCAGGGGCTTGGAATTCTGTTCTTGGATGTCGGCCTACTCCTGTTTCCTCTAAGGACTCGGAGCTTCGATAATTAATTTCACTTTGTGAAGTGTATGACTATAGAAATTCCATATTTAAGGTACCCTTCATTTAATGAGAGAACTTGCCGCCATTTGATGATCTCGAACCTGGTCCTTCCGTAAATCACCAAGAAAAAACATTTGATCCCATCAATTCCTGAGGATGAGAATTTTCTACTTCATGAATTTTTTACCCTTTAGCTAGAATTTGAACCCTTAGTTACGAATCTTTGCATGACGGTTAAGTTGTATTGTGTCAGTTTCCAAGCGAAAAGAAAATCGCTGCTTTTTGAGGACTCTTTGAGATGGAGACCTAGTCGCCCTCATAGGGTCTCGAATCACTGTTTGCCCACGACCTGCGTCAGAATGATTAATGCGTTTCATTTAACGTTCAGTCTCAATCTCGTATCGATTAAGTGACGTACGAGGCGTTGAGAGCGGTTTTCAACTCGTAAGAGGGGGTAACATCAATCTTTTCGTCCTCGCTAATCTATGAGGTAAAATTTTTAAATATATGACGCGCGTCAATGTGCGATAACGCACGACGCCAGAGCTCTCACCCATTCCGCACCGTGACCATTCCAGCTAAACCGTTCGGCACTTCATATTGTTTTACAATTCGTGTTTTAGTTATAAATTCTGTTAGGTCGTTCATTTTAAAGATTGATACTTACGTCCAAGTTTTTGCGGTACTGTGTCATTTTACATTGAAGCGTCAACGTCAAAATTCCCGAAGTGTTTTTGATTAGAAGGGGCTGTGACCTTCGCTACTTGTTGGCAAAATATTTACCGCACTACTTTGTCTAGTTTTTGTCCATAATTCCAGCACTTGCCGATTCTGTTTTAAGTATGTACCTACCAGATTTTGCGCTCCTTGAATGCATGCCAAAATTTTACCCCGATAAATCTTCATATATTTCAACCATTGAATTATTTCCAGCAAATAATGGGATTCATTATCAGTGGTTTTAATTCTGTCCCGCGCTCAAAATGTGATTCATATCGGCAGGGGAGGAGAAAGGATGAAATTGGTTGGGAAATCAGGGAGGATGGAGAGAACGCGGAGGCATGGACTGCGGGCTATAGCCTGAAGGTGTCCACGGATTTATGTCCAATCCGACGTACGTAGCATTAAATATTAAATATGTACTCCTAGCACGGCATGCAATCAGGGATTCCCCGGTAACATCTGCAGAGATTCAAACTCGTTCCCTGAGGGTGGGTATTCGGTACTCTTGCTACACGAACATTTTTTCTCGCAGTGAAATTCGGTTCGGCTGAAATTAGTGCTTGGCGCGGCCCTTAGTGCCAACCTTATAGCATCTGCGTTAACCTTGAGTTTCAACCATCGCTCTGAACCTCCCGAGTGAAAATACAGACATTTGTCTTCATTCCAGCAGTGAAAATCGAACGATCTCCATCAATTTGAAACGCGTTCCTTCCTTCGCTTCGAGCCGCCCGCACCACATGAAGGCGAACTATCGGCGCGGGGTCGTGCTGCCATCCAGCGGCTAACGTGCGAGTTATCCGCACCTCGTTTGCGAGTTCTGGCCGACCTCTCTCTGCCTCGAAGTTTCCCTCTCAAGCTTCTCTCTCTCTTTTATCTCCCTCCAGCATCCCATTCTTTCCACTATACATCCACCCGCCTCCGCACCGTCTTCGACCATCCTCTTTCCTCTCGCCCGTCCACGTTGTACGTTCCTCGCGGCGTCAATACTCGTCCCGCCGGCCTCCCACGCCCTTAGAGGAAGCGAGGGCGCCTCTTGATTCCTTCCACAAGCCGCCAACACCACCGCCGCGCCGCCAGCTTCTTTCTTATCCGCCTCCTCCTTCCACTCCCTTCCCGGAGACGCCACCCATGACAGTCCCTTCTCCCTCGTCCGTGCAACCCTCTAACAACCCCCATAAAATTCCTTCCAGAACAATCCCTTATGATTCCAGTCCCGGGTTTCCACCCGCGCACGTCCGGCCTACGGGGTTTACCAATCCATTAAAGCGTTTAATCCGCCAGCGGCTTACGGCGTTTTTTTTTTCTCCGTCTTCAACCCCTTTCCCTGTCCCGTCTTATCCGCCCCTTGCCAAGCCAGCGAGAGCGGTATGCGTGGGACGAAGGTGAAAATTGAGATTAGGGGAAGAGAGTTAGTTCGCTTTGGCAGTGAGTGGTGAAGATAACTCACGGCTCCCTTTCGAGCGCCCGCCGATAGAAATTTCCAGACGTCATTTGGGAATGCAAGGCCGCACCGGATGGCGACAGATCGTAACTCGCCTAGTACCTAAGGCAAGTTTGATTTTTCTCGTCCGTGTTTCGCAACTTCTATTCGTTGCGTTAAACATTTTGTTCTTTTGAGAATTTAATGCTGTTGCTGATCGAGTTCACGAGCTGTTTTTGATGGATGCGAAAAGTCTTTCAGTTCGATTCCACACGGAGCTTTGACTCATTCCTTGGATTCTTGATTCATTTTTTGCATTCAAAATCGTAATTATCAAACTCTCGCACTGATGCGGCATGCTTTTACAGTACTGGACAGATAACCATTACTGAAAAGATGCATGAAAGCATCGAGACCGTTGAAGAAAATTTGGCATAGTATTTTCACTTGGAGAGGCGGGAATCATCGTCATTTTTTACTGAAATCCTCGTAGAAAAATCGTAGCCATGCAATGAATTACGCAGTTCTGGTGTGGTTTAAAAATTACAATGCGTATTGAGTATTTTTGCTGAATATTTGTTAACAAATAATGAGTATTCGTGGAGGAGTAGAAACTCTTATTCACCCCTGCGGTTTTCCTACTTATAGAGAGAGATGTGTAACTTCTGTCCTTATATTTCCGCATGGAGACCGTCCACCGTATTTATTGCATCACTATAAGTGGCTGTCCCATTTTCCAGAGCTGCAGCTGACCAATTTGGATCCGGAAATCTAGCATTAGATACACATAGGTCTCCAATTACGTAAAATTGTTGGATTCAGGTATGAACCTTCTCGTAATCAAATTTCACTTGCAATACTTCAAAACCCTCCATTTTAATCTGAGATTGAGAGATCATTCATTACAATTATCTGCACACAATTTAAATAATTTTTGTAGAAATTTTAAAGAATTACTTACATATCTGCGTAATTAGTTTTGTTTTTAGTCCTTCGTATTTTGCACTAGGCATGTTTCATTAAATTAGAAGACGTGCTTGTTGTCTCAACGTGAATTTTAAACGAGATATCTTTCTTTGTTATTGATTAAAGTATTCGATTGCTATAGAGCTAATAATTTTTATAAAAGTTATGTTTTAATGTTCTTAGCACTTATTTCGAGTTTATTACTCGTTGTCCTCTTCTTTTTCATTCTTGTTGTAATTGACGCAATAATTCATCTTAAGAATAGAGATTAAAAAAGTGGCATTTCAAGGCGTTTTATTCAGCGCAGGAAGCTCTTGCAAGTAATTAATTCTCTCATTTTTCCTCGGAAATCACGGAGCGAGGAAAACGGTTGATATTCACTGATGCCAAAAGACGGTAGAGATAAGTAAAACACAATGGAGTTCAATTTCTCGCCTTATGAGTTATCGGAACCACGTTTATGTGTTTTTCAAGGTAGTTGCCATTCATTACCCCCGCTATGAAGCTCGCGAACTTGGAAGCTGACCATGAACTTAGGTATTGCCTTTTATATTCTCGGTTGTCTCGGATCGCTTTCTTCTGTTTGGGCGTTGACCAAGATTGAATAGGTTCACACTCTGCTTATCTGAGTGCTAGTAGTGATCGCTGATCTATAAGGGTACAAATATGGACTTCTTAAAAAATATGCGAGGTGCTTGGTTCATTTCATAAATGCATGACGTCATGATAAATGGCTGTCCACTCTTGCTGCTGAGTATGGCCGTATTTCAGAAACAGTTTAATAAATCTAGTTGATTTTAATATTTTTCGAGCATTTTAAACAGCTGTTATACGCATCGTAAAATAATTAGCTTTTTGTGATCCAACGCGGGCATAAATTCGTTACTTATGGACGCAACTAATGTAGGATACATCTTTTCAGCATGTATTTATTTTTCATGATGATTATACTTAAACTTTACCCGCGGCAATAAATAAACAGAGGTTTTACGTGTGTGTACATTACTGACGGTATTGAACGCTCAACCCTTATCCCATCTTAATGTTTAATCGGGTACCTACTCTCTTCTTACACTCCTTTTTCTCCTCTTACACCTTACCTTACACCTCTTTCTCATTTAGCGTACCCTCTTTGGAAGGTGTGCGGTAGATCGAGTGAATCGTAATTGTAAAATTTAAGTCATCTGTTTTGTTCCTATTTCTTGATCTCTACTTAGCCTTTCCCGTGGGAACTAACTATTCTTCCCAAGGTAATTTCAGAGGCATGAGTGACACATCTTTGATATCACTCCGGGCAATCTCTTTCTTTGTTCTGATGACCGTGAAATTTCTTTAAACCTGAGCCGTGCAAAATGTTATCGCCTTTGGTCCCCGAATAACCTGTTCTTGACCGTTGATGAGTGGTTTCCGGCGGGTCCTGATCGTCCTGACCCGTCTCATTTTTGTCGAGCGAACGATTCGTCGCAAGAGGGACACAAGTATAAGGGTTCTCCCGAGACATCTCCAATTTCGGTGACGTTATCCTGAGTTTAATCCCCAAACGGAACGAGCCATCTATCAGACACTTAAATTGGTGCGCTGGAAAGGGAAAAAAAGCAGGCTCTCTTTTCGGCACATCTGTTTCTATTTAGGGAGAGTTTTCATCCAAGAATTGGTTATGTTTTCTGCCGTGATGTCCGGTTACCTGTCATGCCCACCCGCGGTGTAAGGGCTTATTAGTTTAGGTATGTGTGAAAACACTGAGATGAACGAGTTTTTTGACGGCTGTGGTTAAGTCACACCTCTGCTCTATCTGAGTGAATGGGTTTATGGCAGAGTCAAGCAAACAGATGGTGTCCAATGGCCTACTCTGTTATTGTTAAAATCCGTTCAACTCTCCGGTCATCCGATCTCTTAGTGTTTGTGATCTCAAGCGAGACTGTTGAAGCCTAATGATTTAAGCCTATTGGAGAAATCTCGGAATATTAGAAGACAACCGGCTCCGCAGAAATACTCTTCGGATATCGTGACTGTATTTAATTTTTGGGGTGAAATTCTATTGGCTAACTCTGCACTAGTCTAAATACTGATTTTAATAGTAATTTAATCGTTCAGTAGTTCAGTGTTCCATAGGAATGTAGTAGAAGCTGGAAGCAAAATAAAATTTTTTAACGGAAATAAATTGTACAAGTGACCTTCCATACGCTTGAGTTGGAAGCTCATTTATTGTTTCTTTTCTCCGGGTCCATTTTTCGTTAGCGTGTGATAGATTAATATGTCACTTTCATGCATTAGTTGAACAGCCGTTGCATGAGCTCGTTGCAGACTTATGGCTGCCCCGAGGTAAGCTTTTTCGGCCAATTCGACCCTCATGTCATAAGAAGGTCACATTCAGGGCCATACCATCTCCTTAAGCAAGACGAGGTCTCCTTATTTGCCTGCTGACTTTTTTCGCATGCATCTTCCATCTGCCTGTTACTCTCCTCCATCCGTAAGAATACTATATTTCCACTTTTTCCTCTTTCTGCTAAACAAGCACATGTTGGGATATGTATGTTATTCACTGGAACTCCCTTATTACTATTTTACCCATCAACAAAATTAGTCATCTCCCATGTATGATATTTAACACTATCATACGATTTATTCTTAAATCATTTCATTCCAATGCTTTTCCAATTTTATGCTTTCGTATGTTAGTCCCTCTTGTTTTTCGCATGATCTTATCTTGAAATCATTCAAGTAATTCGTTTTATTTTATAGATTATGTATTAATGCAATTTAATCGTATCATCTTTGCATTACTCTGCAAAGTCGCCCTAAGTGTAGAAGGTGCTTGGGTGCCGCGGAGGACTATTTTTCTCGAGATCATGTAATTTGATTACAAATGACCGCTAATTTAGTTCCTCAATTAATTTCAGTTGCCTCATATATGTATTTAATATTTTCTACTTTTGCAATAGCATATTTAAGGTGCAAAAAATTAATTGTATCAGTGAATTCGAAGTGTTTTCTCTCATTTCTCAGTTTTGTGTGTCAGAACAAAGTTATTAAGGATTAGGATAATTCCCCGAGTGTTAATTTTCCAATGTGATGCTTTTGAATTTTCCTTAAATTGAATATTCGGACATAAACGAAGTAGCTTCCTCCCAGGTTTTCGCGTGAGTGATCCAGAGTGAGAAATCCAGTGATCTCCACGAGCTCATTACTTTTTAGCCAACGTATGTTGGTAGCCTACATTCACAAAAAATGCCAAATAAAACGCTTCCTCATTAGCTCACTACAGCTTGAGAGTAAATCAAGATTCGCCATTAAAAATGAGAAAGGACTCCCTCGTTCAATCATTTCATGGAACCAAATTTCTTTAATGTGACGTTCCTAGTATTTTCATGGTGGTAGGGCAAGATAGGAAATATGCGTTTTCTTGGGAACATTTTATTTTGAAATGGTTAGGTGTCCTGAACTCATCCTCATAGTGAACCGGAATTTGGTAATGAGACTTTTGCAGACTTAAATTATGCTCACAATTACCAAGAAAATGAAAAAAGCATCCATTGTACAGCATTTCCTAGCATTTTCTCTTCGACATCGCAGTGTTTTTGCGTGCTTAGAGGCAAACTGTCGGCTTTATTTACTCCAGGATTTGTATTTCCGGCAACCTTGGTAGTGAATGGAAAGACCTTGAGGAGGAAGAATCATTCCCTGTTTTCGAAAATATTCGTGCATTCATCACTCTCTGAGTCTAGAAATTTTTTCTCTGCCTTTCATTGTTAACTCAGCCTAAATATTTACCTTTTTCGGCAGCCTCTTTTGTTTGTCCCTTATTTTCGCTCGCTTCCCGCAGTGAATGGTGGTTGGCGTACCTACAAATATTTTCAGGATGTCTCTCGGTCAGTGGAAACATGGATGTGGAAAATGCTCGCCCAGCATTTTCTCGTAATGCGAATTGAACTTTTTTTAACCAGAGATGAACAGGAGGCCCTCTGTTATTTTTCCAACTATCACCCAATTAATTCTCAGTATGATATATGCTCCATGAAGGCGCTCCCAGATAAACCTGGGGAAGCACTGTGACAGAGAAATGTCTTAAATTTCTACAAGTTTCCGCTCTCATTATTTTCAAATAAGCCATGTTCTCTAAATATAATCATCAAGATTAATCACTGTTCTCATCTAAATGTTGCCCTCGAGGGTAGCCACATGTCCCTCCGTTTTCCGTTCATTGTCCATGGCTATCAACTGGAATGGAATTCGCACCCCAGCTCTGAAAGAAGCCGAGTCATCTCTTCCTTGTGGGTCGTGATGTGAAATAAATTTCCTTCGTATCCCGGTACCCTAAAACATCAAAGCGGTATTATTAACTCCGAATCCCGTCTGCCCCGTAATTTCTTGCGTTCTGGCAGGGAAACAATACCGGTTCTTAATTCCGTTGGAGGTCACTTCCTCGGCGAAGAGAGATGACTTTGGAGAGAAGGAGAACGAACGCGTCAGTAGAAAATGGCTTTGTCCAGAAAGAGTGGCACTTGCCCGGGGCACTTGCTTCTCGCCCATGATTAACGCCCGCAAAGACGTTAATTTTCATCTCCTGGGGAACTTATGAGACATGTCCGTTAACCGCCTCACTGCAGGAGCTGGAGTTCCATTCAAGCGGAACCAAGACTGGTCATGCATTTCCGTGGTGTCAGTCTCTTCGCTAGTAAGGGAGATGTCATCATTTTCTCTGTCAATTTGTGTCTTTTTACGGCCCCTAATAGCATGTACGTACTATAGGGCTCGATACAATTTAGTTCCCGTAGTGACAAGTCCATGTGTGTGTGTGACAGCAAAGCCGAGATTGAGCTAATTCTTGAGTTTAAGGATGGAATATTCTTCAAAAATCATAATATTTTTATTCTCCTTCGGTACGACATCACCTAAAAATTAAGTAACCGATTTGCAGATATTCGTGTAATCGATTTTGATCGGAATTCAGGCCTGGGACGTTATTTTGTTGCATACTGTTTAATTATCAACCCTCAGTTTTCTAGCGACTACTTTGTTATTACTTATGGTTTTAATAACATGATTTCTAAACATGCAATGGGATTGGCACTTCAGGTTTTATACCTTGTATCAAGTAATGTTGGTAGACTTATCCCATTGATAATATTGATCAATATTTCTTTTCATCCTCTTAATTACAATTTTCCAGGGTCCGCCATTGATTATATTTCACACAGTGTAGAAAATCTCAAGCTACCTTTGATTAGTCATACTTTATTTTTGTGGTTATATTGATGCTGCAGTACATGTCTGCGGGTTACTATAGACTTTGAGGAGGTACGGTTGTGAACACTATGGTTGAAATCGTAACCTTACTATAGATCTTAATGGTGGCTTGATTATTTGCATTTGTACATGTATCACTTTGACGTCTAATTCTTGTTATTCACTTCCTGACGTACGGATTTCCTCTTTTTAATAGCACGTTGCCCATTTTTCAAATTGCTCTTTTTTGTATTAATTTCACTCGAGAGAGAGAATTTTGTCAGTTTCCACATTTCGTTCCATTCCTCGTGATCGCCAACATGGCCATTTCATAACATCTCACTTCTAGTCTTGTGAGCAATGCAGAACGTTATTATTCAACTCCATGTGATCAGTCTGCCATATATGCTTGATACTCTCAGTTCTATTCACCATATATGCCGACAACTTTCTATTTCCCCCAACCCTCTCCTTTCCACAGTGTATCTGACATTTAATCCAGTTCCCTCGCACGTAATTGCGTAATATCTCTGGCATTTCCTACCCTTCAGCTTGAGGTGTTATATGCCTTCTTTATTATACTATCCACAGCTGTGACTCCATTCTTACGCTTCGAAAGAGCAACCCGGACTGGTGGATACAACAAATTCGCGCCTCGTGCAGGACTCAGGTGGCCATTTTACGGAGCGAATTTTCTTATTTTCCAAGCCACCAACCCAGCGGGTATAGCTCTTCTTATTCCGTCTAACGCTTAATCTAGCAGACTCCTTTCCTCATGAAAGTTGCCGGTCATTGAGCAATTTAACCGCTTAGTGCCTTATGCTCCAATCAAACCGAATGCGGTTGAAAAAATGCTGTTGAGAAAAATGTAAGAGGTCAAGTCGTTTAGCTTTGATGAGCTGCACTTTCGTTTAACTATGGCGTGTTTTGCTATCCATTAAAAAACCTGTGGCGTCATTTGCATTGGTTTCAAGGGGTTTCGTCATCAATTTAATAGTATGCAAACATTTTTACAGCATAGCTAGCAGTTTCTCTTGTCATATTTCTCAATATCCTATGCCTTTTTATTTCCCCGAAACCTTTTCTTCGGATTTTTTTTAGTTCCACAAGCACTCATCTATAATTATACGCTATAATTATATGCTGAAGGCCATCCGTAAATGAGCGAACCGCGGGGAAGAGTTCCCCCAAGGTCTGTATTCAGAGTGGGTATTACTCTTTATTATTATCACTAGCGGGTATTACTCGGTGTTTAATTCGATTAACCTGTGGATAGAAAATATTGCTGACGATTCAGTTCGTGAGCAGTTGTTTAACGAAGAGGAATGGTGAGATGTTTAGCATACGAGCCTCCTATCCCCGTAAAACCAGGGTCTAGCCGGCTGTGGTAGGGATTTTTCGATGCAAATTCGGTCTCTACTACTTCTAGTAGTGATTTGTGGGGAGTAATTTAACTCTATCCGCAGGATGGTTCGTTTAGCAATGAAGCCCTAGGCATCTTTTGTTGGTCGATGACTGATGCCGACTTCGGGGTTTGTGGAATTGAATTTTGACAAAATGTGTTTTTGGAATTATTTGAATTTATTTATGATGTGTGTGCTTGAACATTTTCTGTGCGCATTTTAATGCTTTCCTTTCGATGTGGTCTAGAACTACTACCATTTTTCTGCTCGACAAAGAATATTTCGCCACCCTTGTCGTGTAGCGTGCGCTTCGTCTCCGGTTTTCAGCGACCCCTCACATGAGGGCTTTCCTTCCATGGGAGACTCCTCTTCCAGGATGTCCTCTTCCATCATTCCGCACTTATTTTCCTTCTTTTTGGATCGGGCCAAAGTCCTAAAGTTCGCCGCAGTCGTTTTCACCGGCCCCGCCTCAACCTCTTGCTTCCCATCAACTCGATCGAGAGTGAAGGGTGGTGGAAAGTAAGTGGGCGGTGCGGGGAGAATGGACTCGTTGGAGAATTTCAGGGGGTTATCGGTCCGATGAAATTTGTTTTAGTCGATGGGAAGGTACTTTTCAGCCGTTGCCAATAGGGTCAAAAGACTTTCTGGCAAATGCTGTTCTTTTTTTCTTTTTGGCTCGTACTGTTCGTTCCCAAGTTTTCTTCCTTTTGGGGCAATATTGAATTTCTTCGTGAGAACCGGCAATACCTTTAAGATATATCTGGGATATTGAAGCTAATAGTGACTACGTTAGGGAATAGCATTAGTATTAATTTAGTTTCAATGCCCATGGTGCCTCGAAGCTTTAAATCTTGCCGCAACATGGCTTCGTCTCCATCATAATGGGGTCGTTTACCATGTTTATTTAACTGCCAAATCTGATAGACTTTTTAAAATAAAAAGACCCGTATTTTTCCGTTTTTTGATCCGTCAATTATTTCTCGACTTATAAGCGGCGAAATAGTGATGTTTTTAACCCTTTCGGAAAAGTGGGCGTGGTGCAACCTCTGACGTATTCGACTTCGTCCAATCACAACTGAGCCCGCGAAACTAATTCATATTATCGCAATGGGGGGACACAGCTTACTCTGCCAATAGAAGCTGTTGCGACAGCATCTGTGCGAGCAGACCTTCCGAGAATCCCCCTCCACTCCCTTTCCTTACCCTAAAAGCAGTTAAGCACGGGAGGAAAATGATGTCAATGGTATCAAAGCAGCTTTTTCGCTGGGTGTCACCTTTTGCTTATTTAAATTTTTGATTTGTGAGTGGATGGTTGTGGTTAGAAGATTAATTTTCTCACTAAAATTCATTTTTCATTTCCATCTAACGATTTCGTGTGCAAAATTGTGATTTCGGTTCCGAGTGAACCATTTATGGAACCTTTCATGGATGGTAGAATTTTAATTTTTCGTGAATACGTTACAATCGTGATTTAACCAGTACATCTATAAAAAATAGACTACTGGATAAAATGGAAAATGGATTGCATGGCATAGCATTTGGGAGCAGTAATGTTTGTACACAGTTTCTGATCTTCGAAAGGAAATAGGAAGCTCCCCCAAGGTTGCCCCAAGTTCGTATTTTATGGCTACCTCACTGCATTATGAAGGAAATCGCGTTGGGGAAGGAGGTCCATGTGTACCAAAAATGCTCGATGCCACGCATAGAGTCTTTGGGCATTGCACGAGTCGATATTACTACTCAATCCTATCTTTCAAAACCCCTCAAGTTGAAAACCCAATAATACTTCCCTCTAGCAAGCAATTCGTCGTCGTGATTTATGTGACATGACATCTGGGGTGGTGGTTTTGTGGTTTTGATGTGCTTATCATTATTTTACGGATCATCTTGGACATACTCATGCGGAATATAATACTCGTTCTTGCTGTTTGTTATTGCGTTTTTTTTAAGAGAATTTTCATTTTTAGATGGCAGCGAGACTTGTACGTACCCTGCCACGCCCCCTTGTGGTGACTTGCAGAGCGCAATGAAAAAGGGTGGAAGTCTCGATGGCGAATGACCTCCTCCCATCACCAGCGACTCACCGCATGGGTTAATTGCCATGTGTCAAAATTTGTCATTGCCTGGAAAAGTTGCCTTTATACGTCTTGTTAAATAAGACTCGAGGTTTAATGAGTGACATTTATGTCGCTCATTAAACTGCTTTAGGAGTGGTTTCCTTGTCGATCCGGAAGCCTATAGGTCGCGACTTGGAAACTCACCTTGGATCAAAGATATGTCTCTGGTTTGAAAGAAGAAGAAAGCTCTGTCTTTAGGTTAGACATTAATTTATGGAATAAGCGTTTGGAGCTTATGAACATCAAATTCCAATATCATTGGGGATTACCATAGGAGATCACTCTGTTAGTAGGTATATGACTTGGCCAATGACGAGGGGCATGTAAAGAGTTTTCTAAATTTTCTAAAACAAACGGGGCTCCTTACCCACTCCTATATATTCATTGACGAGAAGGAGCCATCTCAATTCGATCTCTGCAAAAAACCTCTGAGCGTAAAACATTCTTACAGAATGTGGATTCTACCAGGAGTGGCGATAGAGGCTGAAAATTACTGGCAATATTTCTCGCATCTTGGGGGATGACCCGACTATTCTTGGACGCGTTATGACGTTCATCCGAGAAACAGGTATCGTAAATAGGTTATGAATCAAATATAGTAAAACCGTTTTAGTAATTTTTCATATTTTTAAATTTCGGATTTTAACTAACGATTTCATGTGGTGAAAATGACCAAAGCTGTCGACGCACCCCAAAAAAGTACTACTACTACTACCGTCATTAACCTTTCATCAAGTATGCAGTATCCAAAGCTATGCTGCTTAATGACACACATAAGTATGCATACATAATATCGTGAAGGATACAAAATGCCCCAAAAAATGTTTTCTATTTACCCTAAAACATAAACGATCACTCCTAATGTTTTCATTTTTATTGCTTCTAACTTCTAAAGCTTATAATTAATATACTCCGTTTGTCATGAATACCTCATCACATGACAGTCTATGCATGATATGAAAAAGCTCCAAATGCGACTTAAGTGCAAATGAATACTTAAGGCAAGAGCCAATAACATCATGTTGACGCGCTTATAAACACGATAACAGCAAATATTATATGAAGGTATGTCACTGGAATCTGGGTAGTCGAAAGTCCAATGAATACCTCCCCAAACTCTGCGTTCGTGCATTATGTTGTAAACCATCTTACAGTTTGTTATCAGGACCTCCCTTAACCTCAAAATTTCTTAAGTCGTTATTTATGAACCTGTGGGATGCGGAACTGACCTCCATACCCCATACGCATTAAGAAGGTATTTGGCTGTGCCACTAGCTTTGCGCTCGAATCTAGCCCATCTTTTCTCTGCCAGCGTTGGAATTTGGGCCTAATTTAGGAAAGCACGAGTTGAATTGATATCAGAAGGCTGGTATTCACCTTCCACCCCTCCTCCAGCCCCCCGCCACCTCCTTGGCCTCGCGCCCGAAGCGAAAGCCTGAAGTGCGCATGAACCGAGTCACGAGTACTCGCTCTGCCTGAATGAATACAAAAATAAGAAAGTATGTAAACTGTGCACATGCGCAATGGGCAGATTTTTTTCACTTTTAATTTTCACTCGTTTATTTTTTTATGTTTTGCCCTCCCTCGTCCCGCCACGGGTTCATGGCGATGGTATTCCCCTGGGCCTTCAGTCCACGCTCTAGTGTTCGGAGTGTCGCAGTCATCTGCGGAGCGAGTTGACAGTGTCGAAGGGGTGTGGCACAAGGAATGGGGAGGTCCGTGCTCCAGCCGCGGTATGGCCTTTTTCTTTTTGATCCGCGGGGAGTGGCTGGCCTCCCGTAGGGGGTGAGGAAGGGAAGGGATCGTTATGCGTAGCGACGTGCTGGAAAGGGGAGGGGTCGCAAGGAGTGGGTGGTTGGAGGACGTTAAGTGGGGCGCGGTGGAGGGAAGGAGAAGGGTCGACGGCACACGTTCCTCGGATCAAGACGAAAGTCTTTAGCGCGCCCTTCGCGTTTGGGATCAATTTTTTTTTCCAATCGTTGTCCGACAACCTAACCTTTCTCCTTTGCCATGCCAAACATTCCTCCGCTCGGTCCAAGCACATCCGTCGAAGGAATGAAATTATAAGGGGGGAGGGGCGAGTTGAAGAAAACAAAACAAAATCGAGGCAGCTCCCTCCCCCACCTACCCTCGCTAAGAGTGCGTGTATCCGTGTGAGAGCGGTCTCTCGGACACGCCCCTTTGAACTGGAAAGCGCCCGAGTGCTGGTGAGGGAGGGATCCGTCGTTGACGAACGCCCACGCTCCCAGCCATGCGGAGTGTTTTCGGCCCCCAGAGGTCTTCAATTTGGCGCCCCCCCTCGCCGAATTACTGCTGTGCTCTTCAGTGATCCCTCTTTATCGGAGTGATTTGAATGCGCTGAGGTTATTTATCCATAAGGGAGCCCCTCGTATACTCACGCGATAAATTCTCCGTCAGTGTTAATGAATGCGTACCAAATTAAATAAGAAGTGCTCCCCATCACACCTGCGGTTATGGGCACCCAGGCATCATCGGAAAACAAACAGTTTTAAACTATGTTTCGTCACAGTTAACGAATGGAACTAGTTTTTATCAATTCGGACTTTGTATTTTAACGACCAGATCTTTACGAACTCCGTCGCTATTGCGAAGAAGTATACCATTTAATGCCATCATGAATTAACTCTATGGCGTTGTAGTTGAAGATGACCCTCATGCAGAAGGGCATCATTTCCGTTTTGCAGGGCAAGGTTTTAAGTTTTTCTGATTTAATTTATTAGGAAGAGTTCGGTGGAACATGGTCCCTTACAGTTATGTAGCAGGAAGAAATCGTAAAGGACGGATCCGCCATGGCGCTCGCGTGGACCGTTACGTAATTTACTCGTAATGCTTTCCATTCGGGAATTGCTGGTATTCAGCTCGAAGAACTTGGTCTCTGGCTTGTTCGCCTCAATTTTTGGCAGTCAGTGACCTTCAGCGCTGGTGCGTATCAAGCATTCGATCCTTTCTTGACGACTCGCTCAACTCTTGACAATCTCTCACCTTTCTCAACATTCTTGTTCCTGTTACTTTACGTTCCGCTTTGTTTCTCCTTTGATAAGGTGTGTAATATGAGTGTGTTTTCTTGTGAAATACGAAGCTTGAAGGGTGTTAGAAAGGGTAAACTTATGTAAAAGCATTAGTATACCTAGAAATCTATCTTCAATGAGAAGAGACTTCTGCTGAGGAACAATCTAGGATATTGAACTTTTGCGCCAAGAAACTATACTTGTCGTGGCCATTAAATATTGCCATTATTTATGGCCCCCGTTAAATGAAGCCCGATTCTGATTTTCTTCGAGCATCTTTTTGAATGTCGTGTTACTGACTCAGCTTTGTCAATCAATCCCAATAAAATTATAATAAACTCTGTCCTGATTGACACTGGATGCACGTTATTATAAATAAAACATATGATATTGTATGGAATTTTTTTAAATTTAACGCGGTTATTTCCTTTTATCTAATTCCAATAAACATTAATTGGAACCTGCTGCCTGCTTTGCAGTCATTTTTCATAAGCATTTAGTATGCAGAGAGAAGGAAATGGCTATTTTATAAATAAATAAATGTGTCCCGCTCCAATTATCCTATATGTTTTTGTACTTTTTTCTACACCATATTTTTATTATATGTTGTCTCCCACTCTCAAAAACTACGTTTTTTGCATTATTCTCTGCACCACTAACTGCTAAAAATCCATAACTACTACCTAATTATGCAGACAGAGAATCCACACTCAACGCACTAAACCTCACTCTTTTAGCTCAAAACTTGGGAGAGAACAATACAGTACATCGTTTATAAAAGAAATGGCTGGGCTCATATGCCATTGAACATCCCTAAGCTGAGCTCTACTTGCCCTCTAATTTCTGTAGTTTGAATATTGATTCTACGTTACCAGTTCACACCTTTGCAGAAAAAATTCCTGATGGTTATGCTTGGAAACTATCGCATTTTCTTACCTTAGGTAGTGTGTTCTTTACTCTCAGATGTATCGAAACAGGGTGTAGTTATTTCGTTTATATTTTAACCACGTTCCACAATAGTCAGTTAGCTCAAATGACTACGGGCAAATTTCTGATCTGTTTCATTGTATGAATCGACATATCGATAATGGTTAACCTCCTTGGATTAACAGCGACATGTTTCACATCCTTACTTACGAGCCGGCCGCGGTAGCCAAGTGGGTAACGCACTGAAACGTAAAGGTCGTGGGTTTCATCTCATTCCGGGAATGGATTTTGCGTTCGTCTAAGGATTAAGATCTTTGGTTATATGGTTTGATACAAGTCAACGGATGAAGTATCTGAAACTCAAGACTACTGCTTTCACAAAAATTTCCAGGATATGTTGTTAGGTGGCAGCAACTTAAAAGATATTCTCGCGATCCACCAACTAAAGACAACTACTACAAGGCTATAAGCGACAACTCAGGCATTATCTTGCTGACCGCCGTAATTATTTGGCATGAAGTTTCCATATTATGGCGCATGGCCCCATTCCTGTAGAATGAAATAACGAAAACTCTGATCCCTCTCTCTTCCAAGACCCGACTGAACGGTGCCACATCGATCACATATAATATATAGTTATGCTGGCACAATTTTAAGTTGTTAGACAATCTCCTAGTTTTTATGAGATTTTTAATACACATGCAAGCGCCCAGTATTCATTTTAAAAACTTTAATCATGTTTGGGTAATGACACTAGCCAAAGTATTATTTTATCGAGTATTCCAACCAGTGACGGGTACGTCGCCTAAAATTCGTAATCAGTATTCGTACATTCCATGTGTATCATTTAACTGTTCCCGGGTTGCAGAATTCCGCAGTAAATGATAACGTTTATTTTGGTTTTTACTCTAGATTTTCACTCAAAACCCTGGGAAAAATATATTAAATTGTATGATTAAATCTCTAGAAGATATTTCAGACACTAAAGGCGAGGAGATGGGCTCGGGAAAACCCCGTTATTATTTTTGGCCTTCTTAAAGTGTGTGACATTTAAAAGATAAAAATTGTTACTTGAACAGATTGGTCGATAAAATAATCGAATGGAGGGCTGTGTCAAACCATTCTTAGAATTGATGACTTCTGATAATGATAAAATGTTGTAAATAATGCCCCGAAAAAGTGTCCAATTCTTACATTAGGCATCGCACCTGATGTTGATCCCTAGCTTTCCGAGCAAAAAGATTCCCCCTTATTTTTCTTGAGCATAACTCGTACTTGTTAGAACTAACTTATGAAATGCCATTTATGTACAGGTTCGAACTGTGGACCTCACTATTCAAGTTTCGAGATCAGGTAAACCATTTGATGGATTTTCATAGTTTAATTTGTGTAAAATTGTAATCAACAATCCAAGTTAGCAAGCATTGATCAATGTTATTGATATAGTATTCGCTCTGCCAACATTATCTCCTGAAACCTATCTAAAGGATGTCTATAATTTTCCGCTCGATAAAAACACTTGAGTCGTTATTAATTGGGAGAAAAATTGTATTCTGGTCCGGTATTTTATTATTTTTTTCATGAAGCAATATGATTATTCATTACTAAAAAAAGTAAATTCTTACTCACTCTTATGTGCAGGATTTCTGCTCAGCGTAGTTCCTGATCCCCTTACGTAGTTATCGAAGTAATGATCTATGAATTCAGGCCAGTAATATTGCAAAGCTCTTTCGTGAAACCAGATTATTTAGTAATACTAAAACTTTCTTGCAGCATCGTAAGGTCCAATGAATAGTAAACTCTGCATTTCTGTCCTCCACGTATTTTTTAAATGCCTCCATTCCCTCGTCTCCACGTTTAGCTTGGAATTAATTTGCAGCCGCTCCTCTCATCCCAATCCCCTTCTCACCCTCGCAGCATATCAAGGACAGTATTGTTGAGGAAGAATCAGTTTTCCTCTTGAAAACAATGCCGTTCTACACGAATGACATCATCCTTCCTTCCACTTTTCATTCTTCCACTCCCCTCCTTATCTTCTCCTCCTCGAGAATTTTTTTGTTCGTGTGAAAAGTAGCCGTCAGAGGCGAGATAAAAATCATAAACTCATTATCTTTTTACGGCGGCAACTTCTCGCTGCGTGCATGGTGAGTTCCATGTTCCTGCGAACCCGTTTGAAAGGTCGAATAGCCTTCTTGTTGTTTTTCCATCATGCGCTTCCTTTGCCGGATTCACCACTCTGTGTCCAGTTGGCAAGAGGTAGCTGATGCGAGAGAGATGATGATTCAGAACTTTTCGCTCTATTCTCGCCTCTCGTCTACGCCCTGGTCGTCCTCCATCAGGTGCGATGGGCGGCAGGAGGTAGGTAGTGATATCGCAGAGGTGTGAGGATGGGCGCTTTAACCTTTCCCGTTTGCATATTTTTTGTGAGAAAATGGGAAGTCTGCCACCTTGTAATGGCTGGGCCTCTCCGTTACCTATCCACTACATCTTGACGGATTTTAGAAAATACAGTGCTGCCCATGAGTACCTGAGCGCTAGGGGTGACCTCAACATATTTTAGGGATCGACGTCAGTGTGATCAACGAAGCAATATTATTCTTAGGAGGGGATCGGGTTGATGGGGAGGCTAGAGTACTGGATTCCATTCCGAGGATCCAGTTTCGTTTCACGGTTACGGCAGTGATTTTACATGGTTTTTACCCTTCTCCTCGGGGTCGTGGTGGCCTAGTGGTTAGAGTGCTGGGCTACAGACTGAAGAGTCCCGGTGTCAAATCCCGGGAAGAAATTTTATAAACACCTTCTCCTAATAATACCCGCGCTTTCATTTTCTGTGTTTTAGAACTTCGTAGGTAATCGCAGGTGGCCCAGGGAATTAGGAATTGGCCTCCCTACCCTAAAAGTGAATTTCACACACCTGTGGCTTAGTACGGGGTGAGCTCTACCCTCACCAATCAAAAACCAACCTTCGGGTCACCAATCAAAAACCAACCTTCGGGTTGGTTTTTGATTGGTGAGGGTAGAACACTTAGGGCTAAACACTGAAGGTCGCTTGTGTATTGTATGGAGAGCACTACGAGTGCATTTCTTCGTCCGTCGGATGGGACGTTAGACCGAGGGCACGTTGGTGCCTTTCGTTAAGATTGCTAATGCCGATGCCGTGTTTCTCTCCACTCTTCCTCCGTTACACGAAAAGACCTACCCTTTCCAATTACTTCCCTATCCTGTATGGCGAAAATGACTTCGGTTGTCGTTCACCTCTCACCTATTAGCTGCTTCCATGATTCTTCTGAAGCTCCGAGTTTTTAAGCTTGTGTACTGTACTAAATAACTCTTTTAATTGGCAGTGATTACGTACTTCAAGTTGTACTATGAACTTTTCAATCCTGTTTCCCTTTTCTTTTCATTGACACAATATGAAGCTAATGAGGTGCAAATGATCTTAGTAGTCGAGACGCCCTAATAATCGTAATCTTAATTAATTTCCGTCTGTCGACGGGGAATTTGATCATCCCGTCCTTTATGGCGGTGTAACAATGCTCCTCACCCACATCCGGGGATACCACTAATTAGAGAGCGTGAACGATGAGGAACGGAGGTCTCGTCGGCGCCAATGAACTGGACGAATCGTTACATCTGGTGTCATTCTCTTTTGATGTTAATTTTTTTTCTTATCCTGGCGCGACCGATTGTATCGCCGAACGGGGTGCGATTATATAATCGCTCGCCGGATCTCATCGGGACGAACGATCTGATTGCATAAGATTTTCCGGCGCAGGTGTCGACAGAGGCTATGTTTGGCGTGCGGTGAAACGGAAACCGATCGAGGCGACCGACCCCAGGGGAAACATGCCCTCGGCCGTTATACCGTGCAGCTCCACTTAGCGCCTCGCCACATCCCCACTCGCCGTCCGCGTATACAAAACGAGAGACGGGAGGAGAGGGCGGGTGGCTGTCTCTGGGCCGGAAGGGATGCTGGGTCGTCATTTCCTCTACTATTAATTAGGTTCGAAGGGAAGACCGAATCAACAGTTGTAGCATACTAAATAGCTTCTGGTAAAGAGGCGCGCACTTTTCATAACGTCACCAGATTCGCCCAATGTTGGGAGGTGAACAGTCAGGTTTCTTAGCAGAGAGTTTGATAGTGAGATCGATAGTATTAGTCCGGATATCAAGGGTCCCATGTGATCTCTGTGTTGCCTTCGAGTCCAGTATCACGACTGTTTCTTTATTAGCGGTTTATGATATGATAACTCTTCTATAAACTCATAACTGGAAAGGAATACTTACGTCTTGTTGCCTCTTGGGATAAAATCTTGTGTTTTAAAGTAATGGCGCTGTTATTTCGATGATTTTTATAATACCCTATCTCTCCATTGCCAGTGGTCGAGTGAAGTCGAGTTCGACTTGATTCTTTTTGGTTGTATTACGTCTTTGATCCCGTAACTGAACGTGGAGATTCGTGGCACTGATTGAGGCAAATTAAGCCCGGCTCTGATCACCTGTTTATCGACGCGTCATTTATGCAGAACCACAACCGACCGACCATCCGCGCGAAATCCTCCCGTTATCCCTCCCACTCACCCCCGTGCCTCGCCACCTCGTTAGTGGGTCGGAGGAAGGAGCCGTCCTCAGCATCGTCCCGGAATATCAAACTGGCTCATCTCCTTCTTCCCCACACACGATCGTTCCTTATCGCTGGCCCCAGAGCAGCGATAAAAGCGGCAGCCTTTGGAGGAGGGCGGAGCGTAGAGGAAAAACCCGTTTCGGGTAGGAAATCGCACGTTCTTCCCTCAGCGTTGATTCGCTCCTGAAATATCCGCCTCGCATCTCGCCCCTGCACCCGTGCCCATGTGGATTCAGAATCGCCTCCCGCATTCGGGTCCCCCAATCAGGTTGCGGGAACATTTCGGATTTTGTCCAATTTTTTCCGTCGTCTTCGTAGTTCATCGGGACGCATTCACTTGTCTGTGAGACAGTTTTGGTGATTTCGTAAAATATTCGCATGAAGTGCTTAGCAATGAATGAGATCTTCCGGCGTCATTGTGCTCGATTTGCTTCGCCAGTCAAAGGCGAGATTTCACCTCATCAGTATTCGTTTCCTTTCGGACAATTGTTATCCGGTGCTCAAGTATCGGCGAAGTAGAATCGTGTTCCCAATTAAGAAGGCCTGGTGGCCGCGCACAGACTAATTTCTGAAAACCTTTAGTTGAAAAAGTGTCATAAGGCGTTAAGCTTTAATGAACGTGGTGAGAAAAAATACACTTCTTCATTCACTTCATCGCAGATTCCTTATGATCCCAGGTATATCGAATTAATCGGTTTCCGGTATTTTTCTCATATAGCTAAGTAGATGCAAACTTAAGGAATCGAACATCCTGGTCACTCGATAATTTTTTTCCGGGTAGTCCTATTCAGTCATCTTATGTGCGTCAGCTGAACGTAGTTTCACGTCAGTATTTATGGAAAGGCATGAGAATTATCTTGAAAATTATTTTTTCCCTTGCCCCAGTGGGGTGCCAACGATATTAACTATTGAGGTTCTCTCTATTCTAAATATAACACCATTGCAAAAGAAAGTGCAAGAGAAGGTCGAATAGTAAACTGATTCGAAAAATTTTGTTTATAAAATCCTTAATGGGAATCGGTCATCTTTTTCGAGCATGGGAACAGATGTCACCGGGAGTTCCTCCCTTGTCATCTCCAACTGCCCCCCTCCCTCTCAGCCCAACCCCCTCCACTCTGGCCCACCCTCTCTCCCCAACCCCCCTGGCCCATCTCGACCTCTCCTTTTGCCCTCCCTCATGCCTGCACCTCCAAGCCGCGGCGCCCTCCACCTCTCACTCCCCCTCACCTTCTTCGTAGCCGCGTCTCAACTCTCGCAATACCCACTTCTCCTTCCCTGCGCCCACCCTCACCCCTACTCAAACAATGAGGGAGCCTCGGAGGAGGGAGGGAGGTGGGGAAGGGAGGAGAAGGGAGGGAGTCGGCATCTGGAATCGTGCCTCCCAAGACCTCTCGCAAGCCGTTCCATTCAGTGGCGAAGTATCATGGGCAGTGGTGGTGGTGTTGAGGTTTTTTAAAGGCACGGGAATATTCACCCAAGACGTGTATAGCGGTCGCTCCCTCTCGGTTCTACTACGCGTGGATGAGCTCACGTTCCGCTGTGAGCCGGGAGGCGTCTTCTCGTTCGCCGCCGGAGACATGAACGGCCGTGCTCGCTAAAGTGGTCCGGTGGATGTGAAGTCTCCAGACGGGTGCCTCGCGGCTCCGTCCCGTCGACGGCGGCGCAGCCTGATGTGTTGTTAGTGCTGTTGTTGTTATTGTTGTGTGTCCCTCCTGGTGAAGATGTCGGCCGAGCAGAAGTCGCCCCCGCTGGTGCCCCTGAGGAGCGTTTTGGTGGGCCGCGGGGGCGAGGCGTGGGCGTGGGACGAGGAGGAGGAGGAGGGCGGGGGTGGCGGGGGCAAGAAGGAGGACAGCAGAGTGAAGAGGATCAGGGGGGTGGGCCCTGGTCACCCTGGACACGGGACCTTGGGGAGGATGCTTTGCGCGGAATTGGGTCAGAGGTATGATTCCATCTCGGTTTCGTATCATGTGATCAGTGGCGTAGCTGGTGTTATTTCCGTCTGAGGTGGTCCTTCCTGTTTCCTTCCCCACCCTGTATTATGGAAAGCCCGGTACGATAAGTAGCCTACGTACTACACACAGTTCATTTATGTATGAATTATTTTTATACCTACTTATACCACACACATGAATCATGCGTAGCCAAAAAGAGAATTTAATGTCTATTTATATATATATATATATATATATATATATATATATATATATATATATATATATATATATATATATATATATATATACACACAAAACACCATTCATGCACAACGCCATAGGCGCAAATACACAAATATAAATTCAAACAGAAGGTGAAAGAAAGAGATAGTAAACATACATAAAACAGTGAACACAACGGTGGTGTGGAGATGGATTGATGGCCGAAAACACATGGAAAAAATTTCGCCTTGACCGGGGATCGAAAACCCTCCCATTCCGTTAAAGTAATTCTGAGATAAATGTTTGCAGGGTCTTTTCGCGGAAGTCAGAGAAATGCTGCGGTTTTTTCCCCTCTCGAAGTCGTGATCACGAAAGATATGTCCTCGTCTGCATTATCGTCTTTTCTTATGGCTTATGTTAATTTGGCTGGTATCGAATGGCTTTCCGATAGGCCACGGTCGCCATTTTCTCATTGTATTCCCCGAGACCTTTAAGCGGATCCGCAGATCCGGGAAAAGGGGGGGGGGGGGATTGAGGCTCGCATGGGATTGTGTCGAAACACCTAGCGGGGTGCGCATAGTCGTGATGTCATCTCCCCTTTCGCTTTTTGCTTTGCCTGCCTCTCTAGAACGACGCTGGAAAATAGCGCCTTTTCCCATTGGAGGTTAGCCGCTTGTGAGAACCATGAAATGGCGACTTATCAAATGGAAAAAGCGATTAGCGTCATCTCTCGTACCTTGGCAGGAGTGAATTTTCACGGCGGTGCAGAAGAGTTAGGTGGCCTGGGATGAGTCTCGAAGTTGTTACAAGTCTTCGGGGATGTAGGGCGCGACCCGTTGGCGGCGGCCTACATTTTAAAAAAAGAGCCGTTTTGGAGTTTGGCACCCTTCCTTGGTGCCCATTTAATACCAGTTAATAACATGTATTCAATGCTTTATCATCATCCTTATTATTTCGCTGCTGTTAGCACTGAGAAAAGGTCATGACTTCGCGCAATTCATAATATCCGTGAGTCTTTTGGACTTCATTCTTTATATTGTCACTTGCATTTAGTTTTCTCATCCCCTTAAATTCAGCATGTTTTCGGATTTTTCTCCCTATTTCTTTCCTATGCCTCAATTTTCAGTAGTTCATAGCCAATATTTTAGTATCTACTGGTATACTTTCCAATTCCACTGATGTGATGCTGGATATTAGAACTTATTCATTTTTCCTACCATCCAAATTCATTTTTTTGCTTGATGTATTGTTGAGCGTCTTTAAATGCGCAGTGCATGACTCAGCAGACGACAATATCGAATCCACTGGAAATATGTGCCTTGCATTTCCCTGAAAACATTTTGATATTACATATCCCCCCGTCTCCTTCAACGCTCAATTTTTTCTAATATATTTTATTGCCTGAGTTTCACAACAAAAGGACTTTCTCTCTCGCTCTCCCAGCATCTCGTAATCAACCTCCTCTCGCGCGAGTTGATTGATTTTCGCCGCGGCCGCCATTGTCCACGTTAGACTTTCGTTCGGAAGAAAAAAATGTTTTGTCCGCCGCCGGTGCGATATCGAAGCGATACGCGAAGCAGGTCGCGGCGAGGGGAAAAATTCCCGCATACATCCCGGAGTGGGAGTGGGTCTGACAGCGCTGAGGAATGAATACGAGAATGGACCGACGATGGAGTTTTGAATCGCCGGGAAAGAGGAGGAGAAAAAAAAGTCCATCGAGTTGCGGGTGGGACGTTTTCTGATGCGGAAGAAACTGTTTCGCCGAGAGAGACGAAAAGGAGGCGGCGGCGGAGGAATGAGAGATCATTTTTGTGTTTCTCAAGAGCCGGAGGCGAGGTGCAATACGATCCGCGGGACTCGATTACTTTCGACGGGGATTAGTTTCATATCAACCGCCGCCTCGGGAGAAACGAACTCCCACGCGCGGCGCTCCCTCCATTCGTGACTCTCGCGCGGATATTGGGTCCGTGATGCAATCTCCTCCGGGGACGTAATGAGATTCCCGAGCTCCGCCCCACCACCTCGGATTTTTTTCTCTCTTTTCCCTACATCCTCCTTTTCATCATCTTTTATAATATCGTCCCGCGCATCCTGCGTCGATTGTATGGATATGCGCCCCGTTGATGCATGCGCTCTGAAGGTCGGCTGCGCTTGAATGCCATCCTTGGCTTCTCGATGTCCCCACGGGGCTTGTTCTCTAGCGAACGCGCCCACGTCGGCGTGTCTTTTCGGTGAGTGTTGATTGATGAGCCTCCGTTCGTGAATGGGAGTCCCGGCTCTGTTCTTTTTTTTCCGCGTGGTGCGAAAACAAAAGTGAATATCTTCGAATGCTTACCACAAAATTATGAACTCTCTTGCTGGAGGAACTTCATGTATACCAATCTGACCGATGATTTATTTGCACCTTTTAAGAATACGGAGTTTAATCAGTTTGTGTCGAGACCACGTCGAAACTAAATATTCGCCCCTGAATACCATATCTCGTATTCGAATCGCATGATTGGTAATATGTTTTCCAATTAATTTTCTCGTAATCTTCAAAGGCGGTTCGTAATCTTGATCTGTTTTATTCCCATTTTACTTTTTTAAATTAAATGGGAGTTTCATGTTCTTCATCAGTGTAGATAGTTAGAGATAGTTCTCCTTTCATATCCGCGTAGTTAAAAATAAACTATAGCTCTCTCAATACTTTTAATTTTTTTCAATATACCTACCTATGTCTTTTTCTAATATTTTTGGTATTTGGTGTAAATATTAAAATTTTGGGTCGGGTCAAGGAATTAATACGTAATCGCATTCCAAAAACTATCCGAATTCTCATTCACTGTTCCATTTCTGATTCATCTCTGATGTGCATAGATTGTGCTGACATACACTCCCGTTTTTTTACACAGGCAATATAAACTCCTATTCCTATTTGCCCTACGCGAAAACCTAGGGTCTTCAATGCTCTATAAAGCAGAGAGGAAATTACCGAGTGAGTTGAAAAGGTTTCCCCTCTAGAAATGAGTCCTTCGCAGTCATAAAGGTACCGTACTCTCTTGATTATGAAGACTGAAATCTCCACCAGCTGTCGGTCTGTCTCACTCGCCTTCGATGATCTAGGAAGGTTCTTCGAAAACGACCCTTCGCTGTACGCTCCCATTCTCCACTAGTACTTACTTTACTTTAGACTTACTAATAAAAGAAACTACCGTGTGGGGATCTGTCGATGACGATCACACTGTAACGTGTAATTTTCGTCCTCTCTTAATGGGGTGGACTTTTTCCATCAGTATTGGAATTCCTTCGCTATATTTTTTCAACTTCTTTCCCTTCGAGGATAATTTTTCGTGTACGACTTCGTAAATTATGAATTTGAATCCCATCTAAGTGGATTTTTCATTGTTTATTCTATGTTTTTAATTTTTCTTGCGTGTCTTTGGTAATGATATAGGCTAAATTTCATGTACTCTCTGCAGACTAAGTGTAACAAAGGAAATAACAAACCCCAATGAAGCAAATGTTTATCTTTAAAGTTTGGTGCCTGGATACATCTGCATGTACGGAATACCCTCCCTTGCTTCATAAATCTCCGTCTCGAGGGTGTTTGGCAGGGATTGAAAATCTACAAGCTTGGTCGGTAGGTTAGTAGGCACCAAGGAAATACCTACGTACAAAGAATAACTGGTGTTGGTGCACTGCACCAACTACAATAGAAATTTCAGACTTAGTTATTCTAATCAGCACGAAGAAAAGTCACTAGTGCCTATGGTATTGTGAGGAAGAGGGGACTCAAGGGATTTCTATTCACACTTTGCAATGGCAGCTTGACAAGGTTAATATGCTAATAGATGAGTAATTTTTACTAAGCTTGCTAAATGACTCGAAAAACGAAGTCATGAGAAAGTGAGCTTTCCCAGCGAACTTGCTGAATAAAACCTCCTCTGAATTTCATCAAAACGAAAGCAGTTCAATGACCAAACGAGTTCGGAAACCTAAGATTGATATCATGTAAAAAATGATAGCCATGATTTTTTCCGCTTGCCAATTATTCGTTATTAATCTCTTTCAATTCCTCGTTAGAATTAAGCTTAAAGTTGGTTGCTCTTATCACAATGAAAAATAAACATAGTGATTCCACTAAGACTTTATGTAAACAACCGATTTCGCAACAAAGTTGCATCTTCAGTTCCTTTAAATAGTGCCAGAAACAGTGCATTAGTGAATGAAATTTGGACCTCAGAATTGATAGTGAGCAAAGTTGCGGTACACTAATGATACTCCACGGGACGCACACGCTGTAATGTAACTCCCCTTTCGAAAAGAGGACTGAAATATCAGACACCTGTTCCCCGTCATGAATATTGCCAATCATTGGTTATGAATTGTAATGAAATTCACCAATCGTGATGTTATACCTTTATACCAATATCTCGGATGAAATTTTTGAAAATGTTATTCTGCCACCATCTTGTGAGCATTCGCATATTTATCGAGGAACGTTTAGAAAATATCAAACTCTTGGAAACGTCATGCGTCTGTGGTTATTGCCCCAACATAGTCGCAAGACGCTTCCAAGAAGGAGTCCAGAAATGATCGGGATACGATCACGCGACCGGTGGTTCAGTATTTGCCAGTAGTATCTCTAACCAGTTCCTGACAACCGGTTTCGCTCGAACTGCTCAGTAATGAGAATTTTTACCTTCTCTTCAGACTCCTGCGAAATAGCGACTTGTTCTCATCTCTCGAGGCTACCCGTAGTGCAAGGATTTTGTTTTTCCCCCAGAGTCATTCATATTCAAATTGTATAATTTCAATTTTACGTTCGGTTTATTCCAGCTGCGGCAACACGTTTGTGTACCGTGACAAACAGTCATCATCCACTGCCTCATTTCCCCCATTTCAGGCCCAATTCATTCGTTTAGAATGCATTTATTCGTTCGTCGGAGCGAAAACATTCAAATATCCCTTGTAATTTCTATTCTCGATTAGTTAAAGCATGCCGACCCCTCTCGTACGTTGCTGCACGTTTTATTAGTGCTCCAATTGTAAATAGGATCGCAGACCATGTTTGCTTCCCCCTAGTCCATGAATAATGTAAGGGAAAAACCAGTCTTGTTCCAACTAATATTTACATTCATGCTACGAGTTTTTTTTTTCTCTCTCTGAATATTAGCCACTAATAACGACAAGGAAGGATAAATATGTACACTTGTGAAACTTTCATCCTTATGTAATGAACGTTAAGGCTTACTGTCAAGAATTTCTACTGCAGCTTCATTAATTGTGTAGCAATGGAATTAAATGTCTTTGGTATAAAATTATTTTTAATTTACGACTAGTTGTACTGGCTTAGTGATGATGTTTAGTTATTGTAGTAAAGTTAAAAGTGCATGCTGTGAGTGGGAGAATCGCTTCAACGCGTGAGTCATTTTAAGCCAAAGATGCTCTATAGAATTGGTCGCCAACCATTCAGATCTAACTGGCTACTAAACTCACAATTTTCAATCTCGCTGACCGCTAAAAGTTTGTTTTAAAGGTGCTGCCACCAAACAACATAACATGATAGTAGTAGTCTTGGGGTTTCAGCTGCTACAATGGTTGAGTTTGTATCACATCATAATCCTAAGATCTTAGTCCTTGAACAAACGCAACACCCAAGCCCTGGTTGGATTCGAACCCTTGACCTTTGGGTTACGTGGCCAACGCATTACCAACCTGGCTAACTCGCATGGTTTTCAAAGAGAGTTGAATCAATTTGGTCTACGTGTTGGTGACACGAAAAGGATTGAGAATATAATGAAAGGGTATCACAAACATAAACGTTGCAAATTATGCCCAAATATCTTTACGGACCATCAGGGATCCCCCGACCACACTGATTGGCGTCCTCCATAAATTGGTGTTAGGGGGTTTCTATGGGGGAAATACCAAAATATGATTTCCTTATTCCACGGTGGAATAAACCTTATTCGTAGAAACTTTTCCTTTACAAGCAACAGCACGTCTAAATGCGCAGTTTGATGAATCAACGCGATCGCATCTAATGCGCCGGAGTATTCCATATTCCACGGTGGAATAAACCTTATTCGTAGAAACTTTTCCTTTACAAGCAACAGCACGTCTAAATGCGCGATTTGATGAATCAACGCGATCGCATCTAATGCGCCGGAGGGAGTTCCTGAAATTTGAGTGGTGAACTTTTGCTTCATCAAATTTTTAAGCCCTACCTAGGGTTCATGTTCGTGACCCAAGGGTGGTAGTAATGAAGTTCACCATCCCGCTCTGTCTTTAGTAGGAAATGTTTGATCCCAAATTTCACCTCGGCGATAATTCGTGAACATTCCTCGAAATCGTGACCATTCTTGTCGCATGAACTCCCATCATGCGCCCAGTCACTCGTGAAGCTCCCCTTGGCTATATAAATGATGGGCTGATCCATTCAATTCCATTTTGAGAATGATGCTCGATCTTCCTAATGGTGATGATTAATTCACAGCGAATCGTGTAAACTTCAGAACAGCGGAAATAATCGTTTGAAACCGTTAAAACCACGTTTCAGTTGAATTCTGCCAGAAACTAGGTGTCTCGACGTACAAGATGCGAGACTGATATTGTCTCTTATTGGGTGTCGTGAGCATCCCTACTCCCCACGATTAGAATCTAAATGTACGCGGATATTGGAGTTATTTCATAATTCCTTACTCTCTGAAAAAAAAGCCTTCTTCGCTAATCTAAACACAATCAAATTTAAATCGGTGTTCGATTACAGTAAACAGTTATCCCGGGAAGCCATGGGTTCCTTGCTACCGTCGTTTCTAGTGATTATGTTGTAACCAGCAGGAGCTGATTTCGAATGTTTTTTCTCCTTTTCATCTGCTCCTCTACTCTAGCATTTGTGGTTTTCCTGTAAATCGAGTAATGCACACGTGGCAACATTCGAGCCAATGTTAACGTTGGGACACAATCCACGTTTAACGTGTACTGTGTTCGCAGGAACTGTAAAGATGATCTTTACCCATTTTCTTATGTGCACGGTAGTTGTGCCCGTTTGCAATGTTTATCGTATTTCACCTCCACGCTACTGGTTACATGCACTCGTTGAGTATGTCCCTGCCTTAACTCAGGTTTTGTTCAATACCAGCGAGAAAAAAGAACCTTTTTCCAATATCTAATTAATGAGGGTATTTCTTGCTTGTTTTGAAAGCTGAAAACTGATAAATAATAGTATGTACGCACATGGAGGAAGTGGAAATGAGAAAGTAATCAGCAATTCGCCATCACGGTCTTCAATATTAATTTATTATTACATAAATACGAGTTAACCAAAGAATTTGCATAACAGGCTACATTGCGCATTAAACACATGGTCTTCAATATTAATTTATTATTACATAATTACAAGGTTACCAAAGAATGTGCAAATGTGCATAATAGGCTACTATTGCGCATTATCCCCTACTTTCTTGCTGTGATTGTGTTTTTCCGTGAGTTGTTTCACATATAGCTTACATTATTTAACGTTTTTTTTCTTCCTCTCTTTCTCCGTAGGTTTGAAATGCTGAAAACTGCCGACGGAACCATCAGCGGCTCGCTCAAAGTGATCGAGAGCCTGAAGGGCAAGAAGGCGCTCGGAGGCGGGAAGAAGGGAGGCTCGAGCGGAAAGGAGGGAGCCAAAGACGTGGCTGACTGGACTTGGAAGGAGCAGGTGAGTGGCGCCGCCGCGACGCATGCATCCCCCTCCGTTCACTCTCGTCCTCATCAATGTTTCAAACTGACCTATCAGCTGCCTTCTGCAGTCGATCTCCTCTCCCTCCCCGTTTCTCTGCACGCTATTTTCCTCCCGACGCCGCGCCGTGGACTGCTCCTGAGCTACCTTCAGCCCACATGGCCTCAAAAGCGATTTCGCCGCCCGAGCTGAAAATTAATTTCCATTGGTCCCGGTTCCTGAGGTTTACCTCCAGGTGGTTTTCACGAAAATCTTCGATGCTACTTAAAAGATTTCAGAGTAGGATTTGTCAGTGTGATTGTTTTCCGACCGCATAGCAGTCGTAACGTCTTGGTGATGCGGTTGCTTTCCTTGCACGTATTAAAATTAAACCGATCTCTTGAAAAAAAATACAATTGCTCAAATTCTTCCGTAGAAAATAGTTTGTTCCAATTTTTCCCGAGTAATTTACTTATCATCTTAATAGCCTTACCTTATCATGTGGGAAAGTAGCTCTAGCACATTTTGAAACCCTCTCCCTTTTGATGCAATTCATGCAAGGTTTATATTTCATGCTGTCGATGACCATTTTCGTGGAGGACTTACTTTGAAAAAGTTTACAGATATTTGTTTTAAATATTATTTACTGTTATTGCTTAAGTTGGGTGTTTGACTGTCATAATAGACTTTACTAATCTACTTTAAGTTTTAATCAAGAATTTACTAATCTCTGTTAAAAGCTGTGAAAGGAACATCTATTATATATTTTGCTCAGTTTGAGTTTTGTTCAATAAATTCAAAAACAATTCTACCTCTGCAAACATTTTGACTAAGCTCAACCAGTACATATCGTATATGTCAAGTAAATATGTTTTCCACCTAGTGTATTATTTCATCTCTGCTAGCTTACATTGCTCGTAAGCTACTTTATATGAAAGACATCACGACAAGCCTTAATTCTGTATTGTAGTCTAATGTTTGACGGTTTTGGTAGGCGTTTTGGCGATATATATTAGATCCAATGGAAGACGTCCGGCTGTTTCGGCGCTGATTTCTTCCAGTTTAAACTTTCACATTCCCTCTTTGGTGATCAGGTCACGTACGAGATCTGAAATATCGATTTTGGAGTTTCTATGATTTTACTTTTGGCCCAGGTGATAACTTCAATACAGAAAACTTTCAACTATCTGGCTGAGCCCATCGCAAAAGTAGTAAATGAAACAATCCACGTGACTTGAATACGTAAATCGATAACTTTAGCTCGGATACTCTTTCTGAGTGGTGTGCAGATGTCGGAAGTAGTTTGGCTCCGTATTTAGTATATTGGCGTAATTATTATGCATAATGGAATGTACAGAGTTTAGAAGTGTTGTGTGGTATTTTATTAAATTCATCTGGCATATGTTTTAATTTTTCATTAGCCGTTTGGGTTAATACTCGTCTGGGACTCAAATTCTCTCAGCAGCCTCTTCCTGCTAATTTAGGCCGAGTGGAGTATCCGAGAGCATTGCTTGTGTTGCGTAGCACTTATGTTCCCCTGTGAACCCGTCTCCATTTTCGGTCTCATAAAATCGCCTCTTTTATTTCGTGCTCAGTCAAGGTCTCTTGGGCGATCTCGCCCGATTCTCCGACAACAGAAAATTAAGCCGTTGGACTGTTAATTAGAATTCTCGCAACGCCCAGTCGTCGGGAGGAAGGAATTATTCTCGCTCTGCGACTTTTACACGGCCACAATTTCCTCCTAGCCTTCCCCATCCCTTTAATCATTTGTTCTGGTCCAGGGAATGGGGGTCGGAGTTTCACTGGGGCGTAATTGGGATCGGGGAAACGGGGAGAATTCGGGACGCCTCTGCGCGCCCTCCCCGATTATCTCCGTCTATCAATCGGTCCTCCCTCCGTCTTTCTCTCTGCACTTCGACCTGCCACTCTTCCGTCAATACGAGGAGAATCTTGCCCTTGGCTTAGCTCTTTTTCCCTCCGATCCTCTGGCACTCCCACCCCTCCCTCGATTTAATAGCAGCTCATCGTGCGAAATAACTTCTCCCCGGATTCCTCCTCTCCCATGGAAGGCCTTCAGATATCCCGTCCCTCCCCGCTCACCATTCAGAAGGTCTCCCGATCACCGACGCGTGTCCAGCAGAGCTCGGTCTTGGGTACGGTGCAGTCATCCCTCTGTTCAGTTTTCTGACGGGGACCCCAGCCATCACGTTAGGAAGGAATGAATCTCGTTCGTTGGAGCGATAAGTGATGGAGATTAATTCCCATGTTCGACGTCAGGAGGTGTAATTTTTCTCGTTAGTGCGTTTGGCGTCAAGGTTTTGCTCGAAAGCCACTTTTGATGGCAGTAGATCTCGTCCTCGTTCATCCAACCAACAAGCCGATAATTGTGAATCACTCCCCAAAAGGTGGCCGTGAAATGCCAGTGCGAATCTGCCATTTACCATAATATTATTGCCCCGAAGGATTTAGGTATAATAATCGTGCAACATTCTGGTATTGCTTAAAAATTAATGTATACAAGCTATATGCTATATCCGTACTTACCACCTGAATTCGAGTGCAATCGTGCATTGAAGCTTGATGAGCTCAGTATTTACGTGTTTGGAAAATGTTTGACAGGAAATACCCGCGCTATTAAATGCTGAATGTCATGTTTTAATGTATGTATGCAGATGAGGAAGTTTTTTAATGATTTACCTCGGAAGTTTATTTTTGGACACATTTTATGTTTGAGTGTAATATCAAATTGAAGGGAACACCCTAGAGAGGACGAAAATCGTCGCTGCATAGGAACGTTTGATGGCACCTGCTGAAATATGAGTGGACCTACGTTTCACCAGTAAGGAAAATTAGTATTCATGTTACAATTCATATTCATTTAACAATTCTTTATATTTTTGTGACTAGGGTCACTGAATCTATTTTGTTTTTAGAGTAAACATTTTACCTCTGCATCTCTTTTCGTCATAGAATGTCGATTGTATGTATGTATCATATTTAGTACAGTTATTTTCGACGGAGAGAAACGAACCAAACCAGACATAGCATATTTTCTTGGGAAAACGAGACTTGAAAATCGTTGTATTTGACCGAGTTGTTAAAACTTTCATTGAAATTTCTCACGAAAGTCAAGTATACATATACATAGCTGGTCCGTGGGCCTGGAGATTAATGTACGTGCTTGACTTTTGAGCCTTCAGGCTCCAGTTCATATTCTGCCTCCGGTGTGGGCGTTGCACTGTAAAGTTTTTTCTTCAAAACTGGTTTTTCGATAACTACCTCACTTAAAATTGCGCGAAAAACATATATTCTTGTGTTATAATCTCATAACTGTGTAGTGGACTATTGAATGAAGCCTCCAGCTGCTGAAGAAAGCGGGGTTTATTATCTAGGGTTTAAATCACAATTATACTCGTGAGGCTTCCATTCAACTACCGCTGTGTCATTTTATTTGCGGCAGAACTTTTGGCTCGCTTTATGCAACCGAGAACAAGAACTATTCCTACTCACATACCCCAAAAAAATACGTAAAAAATATATTTTCTAGCGACGATTCTATTTTTCATGATTTGATACCAGTTCTATATACTTCCAGCTGGTCATATACTTCCATGGCATGAGAACCGTTGTGAATATCCCATTTCACAGTTACTTCTGACATCAACTAACCGACTGTGTAATGCAGTTCGCGAAATCTGAAGTGTTGGTAACCATGGCATTAACGTCCCCACAAACTCTCGGTTAACTTTCACCACTAATAATTAAACCGGAATATCCATTTTGATATCATATTCAAACACAGCCCTCATGGTGAAATCTGCACTCATCTATCAATCCGACCATCAGGCCGAAGAATGTGATTTACGATCAGTACCAGCCAACTAGCACGTCGTTGATTTTTACTGCGTTTTAAGCTAATTGACGGGTTTTCGCACGTTTATTTCAAGAATGTGTGTTGTGATTCTGCATTCAAAGAGTTACTGGGGCTATCATACCGTGGTGTGGAAATATTATTCTTCGCGTAACCCCAACCTAAAGGAATACAAAAAAGAATTTATATACATAACGTTTATGTAACATGTAAATTAGCTCAATAAACGCATTAAATGAAGTAATACAGTCATAGTAATTGCCTAGTAGTATAAGTTCCTGTAGAAATAAAATTGGTCAGAAAGACGTACATTAGAATAAACTTGATATGGCTCAGAAATTCAAGTAGAAATCCATTTGGATAAATAACGAAAATTACGAGGATTTGCAGTGCATGGAACTTTAGTCATGCCTGAGTTAATGTTGGACTACTTTAACTATCCTTAAAAATATAAGGATGTATTTCCGTATATTATAATTGATCAAAGGTTATTAAATTAACTGTTTTTAAACATTTTTAGAGAAGTATTAAAAATATCATTCTAGTCGCATGCTTCACTTTTGACTCGCATCGTTTTTAATGCGAAGAGCTAATTTTCTTAGCTGGGTACCTTCGTAGGTTTTCTTTCACTGTCACCACATTCTCACACCTGTGCGCCTTGCCAACTCTCAAACACATCTGTGACACCCGTGTGGTGCAGGCTTTGGAGACTACTAGTAGGGTATCTGTTGTTTATACACATTTGCCCTCGAGTGGATGGTATATGATACGACCACTGCCACAGCTGCATCATAACTCCTGTTACAACTGCCGTGATCATGCAAAGGAACGATAGCCCCTATAGACGACTCCCCTCGTCAGTTAATTGTTCTCGATAAACCACGTCGCGGGCTAATTCCAATGGAAGTGAGTCATATAATTCTGCGGTCAAGGCAAGGCATTGAAATCTCCATACCGTTTTTCTTGCATTCGTAGATTTCAAAATGCTGGCTTCACCTTCAATCCTTCGTATAAGTTAGGGATTCACTTCATATCGAGGAGAAGGACTTAAATGTTAAGCCCCCTTAGAGCCTTTTCCACCCTGAATGCGTGATTTCCACACCCCCGTGGTTCGGATTTAGCTCCCATTCCGGTTCAGTTTAACTTGCGTTGAAGGGATTAAGTGGTTGCATGTGTCTTTAGTGGAAGTCTATGGGACGCTTTCGCTCGGCTCTTGGTTAATGCCCAACAGACTCAGCTTTTTACGATTTTCTTTATTAAGTAAAGTGGAAATGTTTTAAATTATTTCGTTCATGCATTGCTTGTTACACGTTAGTACCTAATGATTTTCAAGCTCAGGGCAACCCTGACCGAATCTGAGAAACACGAACGGTTTCTCGAGCACTCAATGTTCCTGGCACGCGATATAGAATTGGAACGCATTGGAAGAATTCTGTGAGTTCGTTATCAAATTTAGTTGTATTCCTTAATGCGCCAAGGTAAAATCATGAAATTCTACCTGATTCTTCCTGTATACACCATCAGTATCCCAGTGAAATGCGTTATGAGTTTCAAGTATACCTATTGGTAGAAAGGTGGAAATTTTGAGTTTCTTTGTTTCCGTTTCTAACCTTTTCCGTTTAGTTCAGGCTGTAGCTCTCCGCAATTGCTCATATGCACGCAGTATGCACGCATTTCGATTCGATTGGTTTTTAGTAGTCTGCAAGCTTTTCCTCGCTGTTCAAGTAAATATTTGATAATATATCTCTCTCTCTTGATTTTCGAGTTCTAGAGACGCTACTAAACCATTTTACCGCGGTCAGTTCGCCAAATATTTCTCTTCGCTGAGTTGATATGGAGCGAACTATACCAAATCCTCAAAGATAGCGTTACTACAGCAAAAATGTGGAGGAAAGTCCTTCCTCCTCCGAGTGTGGATTTCTTTGTAATTAATGGCTAATTTTCACTTCCCCGTGTGTGGGCCGCATGCTCCATGGCCACGGAATAAAGTTTCTATGATGTTTTTACGGCATGTTAGAGCTTTTCAACCTTCTTCCCAGGATAAATTACTTTGAAACGAGTTCATTAAAATGGATCTCAATCTGAGGGTGACCGATGACATCATCGGAGGGAGGGGGCATTTAAATCTGTTGCGTTCTGGCGCGTCTCCTGCGGAGATCTCGTTCGAAGCGTACGTGCTTTCGATGCTGCTAGGAATTGCATCCCGAAGGGCAGTGTCTCGTTGCCTGGATGGACTAGTTCACTACGCGCTTTGACGCTCGCGCCGCATTATTGACGCGCAATTTTCAAATCCTCGAGGCGGTATGATCGACTCAAAAGCGACCAAGTGGAGCGAACCGGTTGGATAAGGTGGATAGGACAGGCCCGTCCGTCAGTTTTTCTTTTTCCTCGCCGCGGGCGGGATTATAGGCGGTGATTTCGAATATATTTCCGTTTATATTTCCTCACCGGAACCTCCCGTCCGCCCTTCACCTTCCGAAACAGCCGTCGAGTAGTATCCTTCCTCCTCCAGCCGCGCGCGTGTGAATCGCTTTTACCGTGGAGAGAGAAGAAAGTGTATCGCCGTCCTCCCCCCGAGGGTATCTCATCCAGACTGGTAGCGGGAGGTGCTCATTACGAGCGATCCGTCTTACTACCCCGTCCCAGTGTACTTCCTTCCGGTCGGAAGAGAAAAAAATGGCCCTCAACTTTCTTTTGCGAGCCCCAAGCATTCAGTCTTCTCTTTCCCTTTCATCTGCCCTTTTCCGCCCCGATTTTCGTGTTGTTTGTGCGGATTCCCCCTTTCTCCCCGCTCTAAAACATGGCGATACATCTTCCTCGTCATCTGCCGTGTAGGAACGGCGGACAACTTTCGCCAATTTTCACTCTCTACGCTCATAACTCCGCCTCAGGTGGGGGAAAGAATTTCATCAACGGCCATTCATCCGAAGAGAGACTCGTGGTGACCCATGATTTTTTTTAGTAAGGTTGTTGCCTGAGATGAGAAGGTCATTATCTCTCTAATGGGAAACTAGCATTAATTGTGTACTCCATTTAAAGCTGGCTTAAATATTTTGAGTTTTCTTTCGAAATTTCTCATAGTAATTTGTTGAATAGTTTTATATCATCAATGGGCTAGACAAAGGCCATGGAATTATCTGATGTATCAGTGATTTTTATTTCCCTTTTTTACATCCTGTGCTATTGTGTTCTGCCACTTTGTGTATTGAAAACTGAACTCTCAGTAATGAACTGCATTAGGTTAGGATCTGAAAATATTGAATGTGATATGGTAGCTATTTTTGAGAAATAAAAGGCAAGAAGAAGAATTATTATTATTGTCTTTATTTATTTAACTTAATAAGGGGTAAGAATAGTAACTTTCTCAATAACTTTGAACCATTAATTACTGGTAAATAGTAATTTTTGGATAGTGTCATTTACAATTCAAAGCTAGCAAATTGCCACGAAAACCTTAACATCATTGCCTGCTTGAAATTGCACCATAGCAGAAATTTCACAGAGAAAAAATCACTTTCCTTGATTGGGACTCAAACCCAGAACCCCTGATTTCGGCCAGGTGCTCTACCACTTGTGCTACTGAGACTTCCTCTTTCTCTATGGAAGTCATACAGCCACAACAAACTTTTTGGTAACTCAAGTGGTAGAGCACCTGGCTGGAAATCAGGAGGTCCTGGTTCAAGCCCCAGTCAAGGCGAATGATTTTTTCTCTGTGTAATTTCTGCTATTTTGTTATTTATATGAAAAATGATATCTAACACAAAAAATGCAAAAGTTTATATAAGTACATACTCTACGTATAAAAAATATGCAATACTAAATAATATGAAGATGAACATGTGAGTGGACAAGTTGTGAAAAAATTTTCTAATGAAATATATTCATATTAAAATTATTTTCACTTGCAAGGTGTCAGTTGATTTCATTCCTCATCTATTTGTCACTTCTCCATTTGATTTTGCTGTATTTGTTTGATTGGAGTTTCTGAGCACTTTCTTTTCAGTGTAAGAGTATAGAGTATTATCATGCAGTAAGTTAATTTTTTCTCTGTTTTAGCTTTGCAATTTTGATTGAAAATTTTATGTAGCATATATTATTAAATATACCTACTTCCTAAGTTTGTCATTTCAAAGTCATTAGGATAAAATAGGTTCTTTGAATCCCTCTTGTTAAGGTATTCAGTTGTCACCAGTCACAAGTGATGGTGTAAATATGGTTGGAATTTATATATGTGTCATTTCCGTTTAAAGACCATTTAACCTCCATCCTTTGCATTCACAGGTGGATCTGGTGAAATTCACAGCCACACCCATTGAAGAATCTCTTTTGCGACTGGAATCTCCTGAACTCAGTGCTTTGGCTGTTGAATGCTTTGTTTCTGTTATGCGTTACATGGGAGATCTTCCAATGCCCACACCAGATACAACTGAAGTGAAATGTGTCTACACTATACTAATGGTAAGTTGTGAATCAAGTTCAATCACTCAAGTCTATGGTGCTTGCCATGATAGCCAGGTTGATAATTTGCCATTCTAACGACAAAAAGGTTGTAGAAGGTGGACTTTACAATCCGTCTTCTGCTTGTAGGTAAATATGTTGTTTTTGAATTAGGGTTAAGAGCTCAAGTTATATAGTGTCATACAGCCTTAGCAGCTGGAACAACTGAAATATTGGTATGTTCTTACTCAACATAAACAAACCTCATTACCTCACAAAAACTCCTATACATTTATTTCATGTTCTTTGAAACTTTATGGAGCTGTTGATATGATGCAGGCTCATTAATTTTTTGTTTCTTCCTTACTATTACATTAGCACTGCCATAAACATGAAGCCCTCAGAGATGAAGTCTACTGTCAGCTGATGAAGCAAACAACCAATAATAAATCAAGGCAGGTGGATTCATGCCAACGAGGATGGAGACTTTTTAGCATTGTGGCTGCATACTTCATCTGCTCCAGCACTTTGAAACCTTATCTCTTCAAGTATCTTGAAACAGCAGCTTATGATAAGAGAAGAGCCTACCATGGTAATTTATTTTTTATTTTAGATTTCATGTACATTGCTTATAGGATGATTTGTGGATGGCTTAAAGTTTTGGGAATTGAGTTACTGTTTTGTGTGAAATTTCCTCAGAATCTGGCACATTTAATAGTAGTCCACATGACAGAAATCAAATGTTTCTAAAAATCATTGCTTTCTGTTAATTCTAATAACCCTATGAGATTACCTTTGTGGGACCTAGTATGTATTGGGGTTTAATGTTTTTCAAGTGTCACTCTCATTTCTTGTTTGTCTTCCTGATATTTGTTGATGCTGTTATCAGCAATTAAATGACATGGTAACTTAATTTCCTTCCAATAGAATTGCTTCTTATTACTTTCTATTTATGACTCTTTTATGTTTGCTTTTATTGTATGTTATTTTGTTAGAGGCTCTTCCTCCGAATGATTTGATGTCATTTCTTAGTAACATACTTAAATAAAATGTGAAATGTTTTTATTGGCAAAGGAACAATTTACAGATTCTGTGTCATTGTATTCATATACCTGCTGTGTGTTTTCTATTGTGATTCATGTGTATAAGGTTCCCAAAGCTGATCTTGGAATTTTAAGAAAATTAGACATGATTCTTCTAAAAATTCTTAGAATGAGTGTTGTTAATACGTCATAAATATTTTTTTTGTGAATTCTGTGCTGAAGATTCATAAATAGGGCCTTTTCCTCTCTATGGGTATGGTCTCTGAAAACAAAAAAATTTCAAGAAGAAAGCATGGAAAGCACTTAAGATGACTTTTATATTTCGAATGTTGTTTCTAATGATTTTCTTTTATACTGCTTTGATTGCGAATTTAAGCTGCTGACATGAATACTGTTATGATTTAGACACAGATGCATTTTACAATGTTTAACTTTTCATTGCCGAAAACTGGTGATTTCATGCTGTTTGCCTTTAACTTTAGAATAAATGTCCTGTTTTGCAACTTAAATAAATATTAAATTTAAAACAATCATCCCTTATGGAGGAGTATCACCATAGGGACTGGGAATCAATCAATGATTCTCTACTGAGAGTATCCTCAGTTGTATTACACTTTGAATATGTACTTTTACAGGAACTGCCACTGTGTGTCTCCAAAACCTGAGGAAGACATTCAAATATGGAGGAAGAAAGAATGTGCCAAGTGTGGAGGAAATTACAGCAATTAGTGCTGGCAGGAACTCTAAGAGGCAAATATATCGTCTTCCTGGTGGTACAGAGAGAGTCATCAACACAAAATCTACAACAGTTGTGCAGGTTGGTTTTTTATTATAAAGATCTGCATTATGAATAATGTAGAGTTAGCCCATTTGTATCCTTCCTCTAGATATTTAAATCCACCTCAAAAACCATGGGGTTTTCTATGGTGTACGCAGTTCTACAGTGATGTATTGAATGGTTTTTCTAGATTTTCTAAAGAGTGCGGTAGAGATCGGGCACATGTAATGTACTGAATTGTACCATCAAAAATCAAATGGCCAACCATTAAATGATACTGTTGATACCATTGTACCATTCTAATTCCAATGGAAAAATATATTTTGATCAGTCATGTGCATTAAATTTTCCACACTGCTCTCAGCAGTGCCAAATTCAAAAAGCTCATGAAATTCAAGTTGGCTTGAAACAAGAGTTGCTTAAATTCAAAGCAACATTTTACAATCAAATTTTTTCATATGTGGCTGAATTTCATTATAGCTGATTTTATATAGCAAGACATACCTAACCTTTGAAATAAAAGATTGTCTGGCCCTTGTAACACTTTTGCATATAATTATTCGAAACTGAGAATACATAGTGGTTATTTTCACTGTGCCTTGACCAATTTTGATCTCATGCCTCATATAAAAAAAGACACTTTTCTCTAAAATTTTTCCTTGTTAGTATTGATGTGTAGTGCAGTATTAATGAAGCTCATATGTACTGGAAGATATACATTTACTGGCTATGACACTCATCCATTCACTTATTTTTTTAGGATATTATTGAAGAAATATGCTCAGTCATCAACGTTCGGGACTCAAATGAAATGGAGGAATTCTCACTGTATTGTATTGTGGAGGGTGATACTTTCACAATGCCTCTGGCAAGAGAGGAATATGTTCTCGATGTCACTACAGAGTTACAAAAGAATCAGCAAGTGTTTTTCCTCATCTTCTGCCGGTCTGTATGGCACCACCCACTTCGCCTTGACTCTGGTCTTTATGTGGAGGTGGTCTTCAATCAGATAGCCCCTGATTATTTGGAGGGTTTACTTCTTGTCATGCCAGGAGAGCAGCTTGAACAGGATGCTGTGGTGAGTTATTCCTCTTATGTTATCAATGCTGTACACATCCTGTTTTTCCTACTTAGGTATTTTTTTTTGCATGTTAGTTGCAGTTATAAATGCAGTAGCATTGAAGGTTATAGAAGATTTTTTCATTCTAGTGTTGGAAATAGTTTTTATTTTTGGATCTGAGCTTTTGGCATTGGCATGAAAATACTGGTACCATTATTTCTACACATTAATACATTTGAGCATCTTTAATCCGGCACAGTTGGGACTGAAGTGATGCCGGATTAGGGATTTTGCCGGACTCTGGGTTAAGCATGGCAACTGGTCTATTTTTGATGTCCGGGATGTTTCCATTGAAAGAAGTCAATTATTTATAATAAAATATATTCGTTTGCCATTTACTGAACATAATTATTAAAAGAGTCACTGGGAATAATCAGAAAGAAACTGTTTCTTAATTCCCAAAGTTATTGCTTTGTGAAGTAACGAAGTTGAGCAGAAAGTGAAAATAATGGAACTAAGCATCTTGTTCATCATATTACTGCATATTTTAAAGTGTAATATAATAATTGGAAAAGGGTATATATATATTTAGATATTTCTTATGCTGTGCTTTGTGCAATATTTCCTACCGTGCTTGATTTGTTATCAGCTGATTCAGCATGATATCAATGCGTGGGTGTCGTCTGCACCCACGTTTGATGCCCATCACTACGTCGCGGGCCACCGGACTGGACGATTCTTTAATGACCATCAGTAATAATAGTGTTCCTTCAACAATTTCGGGCTCATCATCTTCATCCCCACTCAGATTTATTGTTATTAATTACTATTCCATTGATTTCATCATCTGTGAAATGTTGTGTGGTGAGAGTATCGTGGTCACTGGCTATCCATTCCTCTAAATGTACTAATTCCATTTCCTTTCATTCAGGGATATGGATGCACAGTCAACCAACTTAAGCATCATAGATTTATTCTCAGAAACATGAAAGCCTTCAAAATCTCCTTATTTGTCTACATCAAACCTCAAAACAGGCCACAACTAAACCTTGAACCATGTTTTAGAACTGACTGTGGAATACTATTTCATGCACACAAAATTTCCCACATCACTCTTTTATATTACATCTATTTCTGAAATAGTTTAGCCTTCTCCATTACGATATGGCCAGAAATACTAACTAAGCCCTTCACTTCGACGCAATCTAAACCACGCGATCTAAATCAGCACTTAAATGTTCTTTCATAGTTTTTCTCTCTGTCATCCATTCCTTCTTGTCACTTTAACAGTTAAATATTGAGAATTTTCTCTTTCTTCTTCTTAATGTGCTATATTGTCGAAAATCCCATGCAGTATGTTTCAGACAAACGCTTTTCCAATCTATGCAACAGGGTCAAGCTTTTTCACAACTTGAATATCTTCTGCAATCCGTAGCGTTTAGTACTGATTCTCACTCCTCTGCTGTTGCCACAACTGTATAGATTAGACATGATTAGGGAGAAACAAGCAGTTAACAAATAATTTTATCAAATTACGTCTAGTGGTCAATCAAAAATGTGCTCGCCATTGAAAGTGGTCGATCTGTAAACTAGTCATAGTCCATCTTGGCGGTGTCTTCAAATTTATTATATGTTTACTTCAAGTTGCAGTATAATTCCAGTGTACATGGTACCAGAATTTAATATGTTTAAATGATTGATTCTCGGAATGGGAAATATTAACGTTGAAGAATGGGATAATATCCCGGCAGGTAATGAAATAATGTTTCGGTAAAAAATTTTCGGCTTTTTCCCACTAAGTACTAGATGGTTGATCATGGAAAATTTGCTGGATTATGGGTGTTCCCGAATAAGGGATTCCCGGATTAAGGGTGCTCAACTGTATATGTAATTTTTTTCTAAATTACCTATAACAATACATATGTACCTAGAGGATTAAACTGCCTTAAATATGTAAAAAAGTAGCTGTGGGGTTTCAAGGTCTCTGTTCATTATACCTACTTCTAAATGCCTTCTTATATAACTCAAGCATTGATATGCCTTTCTAGTAGATATAAACCAATCAGAATTGGCATATTTCCTTGCTTCCCATTTTAAGCATTATTATCTATCTTTAACTCATGCCGCATAACTAAATCTTAGTTTATAAATGTTGGATTCATCCGAGCCATTTTTATAGTTTTTCATTGTGTTGATTATTGTGTCATCTTAGTTTTAAACCTTCCTATATGGTCAAGAGTGTACCTCTGTATGTATATTTTTAGAATGTAGCATTATGAAAGATGTGTTGTCACATAACACATGCTAGAAAGATCACACGTCTTAGAAAGTTGTAAGAAACTTTTCTTTTTAAAGTGATCCCTCATTTATCCTATTTCAGTATGATATCGCCAAGATAGCTTCCCTTCTTCATAGAGCAGCAGACATGGAACACATGCCAACTATGAAAGAGACCAAGTTTCTGCTGCCAAAACCAGCTCTTGCTGTGAGAGATATTAAGCCACCCCAATGGGTGAACATGGTGCAGAGTAATTGGAGGGAAGTGGAAGCATTAACACCAATGCAAGCCAAGGCTCACACATTAGGTGATTGCATTTGTTTTGTATGAATAAAATCTTCTTATGATTAATTTATTTTGATTGATTTAGTGACTTGTAAGCCAGTTATAATTAGGTGCCTTCATGCCAATTCTAATTTTGTTATACTCTCTCTGGCAGACATACTTCAAAAGTGGCCCCTGTTTGGATCCAGCTTCTTTGCTGTAAAGAGGATATCTGATCCCAAGGAGCGAGCTGACCATATTTTGGCCTTGAACAGGAATGGTGTTCATTTTATTGATCTAGTTACCCATGTGAGTAAATTTCTCATGTAATTATTTGCTTATAAATGTGTTCTAATATGAATGTTTTCTCAAGTAGATATGACAGTTACATAGGTCCTGGTTCTTTTTCTTGGTATATCTGTTTGTTCATTGTGGATTATGCTTTTTGTTTCTCATGAACATTTGTTTTTCAACTGAAAATCTCTAGGATATATAGTCTATCTGTAAGCAGACTTGATCATTTTTCATCCATATGGCTTGAATTTTAGGTGGGATAAATGGAACTATGTTGCGTCTATTGGTGTAGATTGTATTTCATAAGAATTGATTTGTTAGATTTGAAGGTTATTGTGATGTTTGATATCAAAACTCCCTTCTCTAGCCTCAGCTTCAAGATGATAGTGTGACAGCTGTTTAATTTGTTCTTCCATAAATAAAGCACAAAATGTAAGCAAAACTGGCTTTAAAAAATTACAGTTGATAAATTCTTTGGCATTAAAAAAAAATATTTCTTCTGAAATGTGTATTTAATATTAGTCTGAAACTGTCTTACTAGATGTTAAATTACCTAGCAAACTCTTGAATTTGGTTTGAAATGTGAATGAGTTGAAAGTGAATGGTTTTAATTATTTTTGCATTCCAGTTCAATTTTATGATTTCTACTTCGATTAACATACATATATTGTGATCATGGAACTAACATTCACTCCAAATATATCAATAATGTAATGAAAATAAAATTAATGAAGGATTACTTCAACTTGAGATTTTTAATGTGTGACCATTATAAATTTCTGGATCCATAAATTAAAAATTAATGCTTTCATGTAACATAATAAATGCTTCGTCATAGCTCTGCAGTCATAATTATCTCTTTGCTAATTACTGTTCAGTGGTACCATGACTTGTGTGAATAGGTATGATAGATATGCTATAGAAAAGGAAATCCCTGATTACCATATATGCTCTGAAAAACTGTGTCACTGAAGGGAGTTGTTTGTTCATATAAACTTGTACTTGACTAGCGTAATGCTTTGGGTTTTACCAGAAAGTTGAATATTCCAAAACATGAAGTTGAATTTCTTCTGGGGCATCTAGTACGAGATGTTGGTCCACATTGTTTGGACAAAAGTTTCACCAGTGTTGAATCTAGTGTCTTCAGGTCACACGCTGTCAAAAATGGGATGTATCTGATGGTGTAGGCTTTAGTAGATTTTTCCTGTCTATTGATATTCTGGCAATTTGTCATTCCTGAAGAGCTGTACCAGAGCCAATTTAGCTGATCAATGGTCACGGAGCCAAAGGCAGAGCAAATCCTTGAGAGGAGGACTTAACATTTGGCTTTATAATCATGAATAAAGTAGACATTGAACCTGGCTCTTTAATAAGTACTCCCTCAAGCTTGATAATTGATACTTCGTGGTACAACATCAAAATCCACCTTTCTTACATCACAGATTATCATCTTACCTCTGTTTTGCTTCCAGGAAACTTTGTTGCATTATCCTTTTGCTGAAGTTATCTCTACGAGGAAAGTTAAATCCGAGGAAGGTGCCCTGTTCTTGGATATGAAGTGTGGAAATTTGATGCAGCAAAGGATCACGCGCCTGCAAACAGACCAGGCCCATGAGATTTCCCGTCTAATTCGTCAGTACATAACCATGGAGCAAAGGCAGGGAGGCATGAATGGTAATCATACAGAGCAGCCACAGACTGTAGTTCCCAGCAGTGATGTTCCAGTGTCAAGGTAGTGGTTCAAGACCATCAAAAATTTGAAACATTGGTCAACATAGTGATCTACCAAATTGTGAACTTTGGGAGTGCAAATTGACATCCGAGGTAACTTTTTTATCTGCTCGTATTGTGTTGGAGAAGGTGATTTTAATGACTGCTATGAGTGTTGCCATTGACACTTTATCAAAGTGCATGCACTGAATGAATTTTATTCCTCACCTGATGGGTAACCTGAGGAATATGACCCAAACCAAGTAGCTCATGGGCATATATCCTTTAGGAATACTCATATGTGAATATTTTGTCAAGTGTTGTTAATCAGGGACCATGCACTTCGGGGGTTTTCCCACGAACTGCATTGGCTCAAAAGTAGTTGTAATGTCTGCCAAGTAGAAGGCATCCATATCTTTTGTATTATACATTTGTGTATATATTTATATATAAATCTGTAAAAGGTTGAATTATGTTGCTATATGTGTTGCATTTTACTTTGTTCTGAGTCATCTGTATGGGCCAAGAAAAAGCCTCTAGACTGAAGATTATTTTGTAAAATTAATACCTAATATGCTCAATGTGAATGGTGCCTACATCAAATGGCAGTCTACTTTTGTACATTAGAGAAAACTTATGCCCATTCTTGAGGATAACAAATGTTGTACAGAAAGGGCTCAAAAAGTGTGATGATTAGGTGACTCACCTGAACGAGGGATAAATCAAACCCTGTACTCGGAACAACGATTTAAAGGGACTTAGCAGTTATATCCACATCAGTATCATTTTTGTTGTGGTTTTCATAACAAGCTTAAGTCGTTAGAAGTTGTTGAGGAGGTTCATCCTATAATCTACCATTGGTGCTGCGGTATTCTTATAAATGTTTTGAATGCATGCATATTTTTGTATTCACTGTATCCTTTAAGTTAACTAACTGGGAAAAATTCAATGAATGCTTAAAATTACTTAGCATTATAGTATTGGGACTATCCAACGATATTAATCACACAAACCATATGCTACCTGTTTTTGTCATCAATATGTATTCATTATTTCTTTCACCAAAACATTACAATGCAATACAAGAGTATAATTTTGGAATTCAAATTACAAATCATCTGAACATTTTTTGCACTGGAATATTCTGTCCTTTGTCTCAGTTTTTTTGTTATGTATCACACTGCAGTTTAAAATAAAGGAAGTTATATTCTTATTCTCAGTTTACGCATTCAACTTTTTTACCACTGATGTATGGTTTTTAAAGTCAACACATCAAATAAATCACACTAGGTAGCTGGCTCTCATCGTCAAATCGGTTCCATTTTTGACTTGTCGGTCTTGGGGTGACGATTTTTTTGCCACTGCTGGAGGGATTGCCTCGTCTTGGTGGTCTTGGCCTCCTTCCTTGATGGTTTCACCTCCTCAGTGGGTAATGTCTGCTGCTGCTGCTCTGCCTGGGGTGCCTTGTCCACGACACCGGGATCCTGTGGCAATGGAGTAGACGGGTAAGAGGAAAGTGACGGGGAGGGGGGCTGGGAGTGGGAGGGACATGGAACTGGCGATGGCCACTGTAGGACTGTCTGCTGCACGTATCCAGGGGAAAGTGGTGCGAGGCTTGAGTGGGTCCTTGTGGAACTCGGAGTGGGAGAAGGTTGAGTCGGTGGGTGGCTTGTGGGAGAAGGGGCTGTCGAGGTCATGGTTGTTGTTCCAGTAGTGGCTTTCTTTTCCGATTCCGAACCCTCTTCCCAGTGAACTGATGGTCGCCCATTTGATTGGCTCTTCTGCAGACTCCTGAGTGTGAGGAGAGCCACATTTGAGTAAGTGAAGTGCTTTTAGGACTCTCCTCTTAATGGTACTGAAAGTAAAGGCCAGCGGCTGCATGTGGCAATTTGGCTGAATCTCCAGTGGGCCTCGATTCATTTCAAAATTGTCATCGTTTTATCTGTTCTGAAGTGATATTTGTCAACAAAACAGTTTGTCACTATTTTATCATGGCAGTAATGTGGAAAGGAACAAATAGTCATGGAAATGATTTTTAAGTAAATATGGGGTGTAGGAATGGAAAACCTATCTTCAAAATAAAAAAAATTCAATTAAGAGTGTATAAGGCACTGTTGTTTCATATGACATATTTTAGGTTAGACCTGGGGAAAGTGACATGTGGTATGATTCTTTCAATTGTCAATAAGTTTCTTGATGTGACACAAGCAATAGTTATCTGCCAGATTTTTCATACTTGAATAGAGTAATTGTATAAGATTTTAGCTTTCTTGAAAGTCATACATAAGCAACACTATTTTTACATTACTTTTGTGAGGAAGTGACTTCGACTCAAAGTTTCAGCAATTATTCTGCTTATGTATAATTATACTGCTTATGTATTATGTATACTATGCTAATGAAATTGTTAGATGAGGGTGTTTTGAACTGGTGTTCAAGAATCATGCAGCTTGCATAAGATGATGTTAGTAGTCCCAGTTATATCTGACTTTGCATAATTAGCTAAAGGCAAGTTAACACATTCACAGAGGCAATTTAAAAAAAAAATTACTTATGGAGCAACAGCTGCATGCTTTGCAGTTTTGCCTAGTGACACAAAACTTTAATTAATATCAATCTGCTCTCAGCGTAGGACAAGGATAATGCCAATTGGCATCGTACCCTGTGAGTGTGTTCACCCATTGTTGTCCGTACTCAGGATATTTAATTCACCCCAAAAACTGCAGGGTTTTTATTTTCTATGGTGATATATCAATTTTTTTCTAGTTTCTATGGTGATATATCAATTTTTTCTAGGTTAGCACAAGATGGCAGCAGAAATTATGCATTTGTAATTCATTAAATCATACCATCAAAATTTTAATTGATGACACTAGAATATACTACAAGGTGATACTGGTGATACCATGCTGTATGCATACTAGTACCCTTATGGTGTTCATAGTAAGATGGAGTTCACATACCAGTATGGCTATGGATGCAAATAGGTTAAAGCAGCCAATCTGATGTATGCTACTTATATTCTTAAGATCAGCCTCCACATTATTCATGACTGAGACGAACTGAGACACTCAATATTGCTAATAAAATTTTTCCTTTCTCTAATTTTCATTTTTTAGTCTGTATCCAAATAGTTATGGAGTCTTTTTGACCATGCCAGCAAAACTAACCTTTTATAGAAAGGTGACTAAATTGCAATTACAATCAAGCCCATTTATAACAAAGTTGAGGGGGCCGAATATTTACTTCATAATAACCGAACTTTGTTCTATGTGGACCAGTTTTTCCGAGCATCTCTTTGACAGAGAATAGCCTTCACTTCTTTATAATGGGAACTTCATTATAAATGGGTTTGATATAAGTGGGATTGACTGTATTATTTATTTTAATGGGATTATGGCATTAGCTTTTCGTTTTTAAAAACCTGCTTCATTTCTGCATTATGCTAATATTAATTCACTCTTCTCTTTCTAAATGGTTGTAGATATTTCAAGAGTGCTAGAAACAAGTGAAGAGTTTATTTAATCCCTTACCTTGGAATATCTGTTTTGACTCCTTCAGGAGGTGGTGGAAGAGGTAAAGATGCAACACTGAGGATCTCATCTTCATCTTCAAGGTCAGAGTCTATTTGAGTGCCTCTTGTTGAGGTGGATATACTTTTAGATACAGTTACACCTCTCCAGTAATGATCAACTTTTTGGCGTTGCTTTTTGCGCCGCTTATTTGCAACAATGAGATCAAATATAAAAAGGAGAGCCATAAGAAGTGATAGGCAGCCAAGAATTGCTGCATTATCAACCAATTCAGGCCTCAATAGTTCCAAAGATGCCAATTCTAGACCACCCAGGGCTCCATATAAAATTATTCCTAGGCCAAGGAAGAAAGATTCCTGAAATGTGGAAAGAAATAATATTACATTTAACCTCATAATTCCCATGCATAACCATTTCTTTTGAAGTATAAATTACCATATTTGATAGCATATAAGATGCACCGTCATTTCAGTCCAGTATTTCTAAGAAAAAAATTAGTACCTAAACAAGCACATACAGATTCGTGTGACTATACACAGATATCAATTTTATTTTATATCTCAACCACACCTACCTTCATATTGTGCAGGCAAGCCAAAATAGATATAACCTAGTAGTAATACCTAGTATATATCATGGAGACACAATAATATCAATGATAACTAACATCCTTCATGTTAATCATAAAGGGTGGACCTTTGCAGATAAGACTTGGGGGTGATTTTTCGAGTCGTAATTTTAGAAAAAAGGTATATCTCATATGCTGCCACATCCATTAGTTAATTCATCAGTTATTTCAACATATCTTAATAGGCCAGATATTTTTTCAAGGTTCAATATTAACCAGACATGACTTGCTTCAAATGAGCACTGTTGTGGCTGAGAAAATAAACTGTATCTCTGATCATATGCAACATCTGTTGCATCAAATCAGTGATTGAGAATCCTGCTGATGAACTGAACAAGCTGGTTTCCAAAAATGTTTTGGTTTGCTTAGCCCGTTATATCATTGTACTTAATTATTATTTAAGGAAGCCTATATATTTTCAATTCTAGCTAGTATGATTATGTTACAAATAAAATGAATTTCTATAATTCATACAGTTATGTAGGTACAGATGGTGAGAATCAAAAATTAATTATGTTGATATGCCTGACAGGGAATTTTCCCATATTAATAATAATATTGTTAGTCATTATAGAATGATAATCTTTAAAAGTTTACTTTATTTGCCTTATTTTCTCATTTCAAAAGTAATTAATTTTGAGCTTCTTATTTTGAACCTGGTTAACAAATATGTATTTCATAATGAAGGCTTTCAGCTTAAGATGATGACATCCAGGCAAAGTCTGCATCATGAGACTTATGCATCTTCCCCCTCACCTCTCTTTCCATCTACCTATCTATCTATTGTCATGTTAAGATCTGGTGATTTGCCAGCAGTTCTAATAAGGTCCATAGGTAAACAGCCAGTGAATTTCCATCCTGTGCAATGTTTTCTTTTTAGATTAAACGATGGTGCTGTGGTAATTTGCTTACAATCAACAGGGGTTTTCCATTAATTATTAACCCTTTTACTGCTGAATGAAATTTTGGTGTTTTTTTCTGAAAATGCAGCACGATTTTGAGAAATGAAGGTCTGAGGATGTGCTGACACAAAGCAAAAAAAAAATGCCAACATATGAGTCAGCACTAACATCGATGTGATTCAGAAAGCCTATACACCACAGATAATGATGACCTTGAGAAGCATACAAAAATAACTCAGCCGAAAAATCGGCCCTCCTCAGCAAAATCGCCAATAGCCCATCCGCAGAAAAGGGTTAAAGTTGTTGGACTGACTATTATGTTTTTGAAAATAAATGATAGATGTGTAACAGTTAATAAAATATTACTTGCTAAGAATCTTTTTCTAAATTTGTGATGGATAAAAATTAATAGGATTTTTGGGAGTCAACAGAAAAATAATAGCCAAATCAGTTATTTTGCATACCTGAGCTATTCTTAGAAAGGAAAAAATGAAAATCCATTATACTTTGCCTATCATTTTTAGTTTGTCTGACATATTCACAATTACGTTATGGTAGAATTCTACTGTGGAAGATAGGATTACACTTCTTGCAGAGAATCGTGATGTAGTCTGTCTAGAGTAATAAATGCCACCTCTAATGTAACTTGGTGACCTTTGGAATACAATTCACATGGAAAACCTGGGACCTTCTACCAGTAAGGTGTTGTCTCCTATATTTTCAGAATCTTTATCATCCGCTCCACTAAATTTGAAACTTTGTAGCCTCAACCCATAGTGGTTGGTAGCATGCCCCACTTATCTCCTAAATTATGATGACCATGATTCCAATGAGATGTAGGGATCCTCGATGACAAACTTACATTGGTTTTTGAATTCTTCAAGTTTTTTTTTTGAGAAGTGAGAGGTCTTAAGAAAGCAGGTATATATTTCAATGCAACAGTGCTGCTAGGTAGGAGTGACATATTTTCAATTGTTTGGAGCAGGGTAAGTTTTGCATAGAAAAATCCATGTAGCCCAACTGAGGCTTCAATTGGATTTCAATTCAACGTAGTTACCAAATGGTACCTATCTACTTTTAGGTTTTACGACTCTTGTCACTTATTCCTCAAAAGCAAATGAAGGTTAAATTTGTAAATGTAAGATATCCAGTTGTCACAGTTTTCTTTTTAAATGCTCTTTAATTTTAATTTTATGGCTTTCCATGGGCACCCCACCAAAAAAATTCTCGCGATTCTATTTTCTATGTGTTAGAACTTGGTAGAGAATTGCTGGTGGCACAGGGAAAGGAATTGCCCCCCCCCCCCCCCCCCCCCCTACCCTGAATGTGTGAATTTCACACTCCAATGGCTTTGTGAGCTCTACCCTCACCCATCAAAAACCAACCTCTGCGCTGAACGCTGATTTTAAAAAAAGTAAAAATTTTTATACTTGGGGTGTGAAGAGGGTCGCCATTTGCCTTCCCCTGCTACTATCCTTGGAATGGAAGGAGAATAATTTCCCTGAATTGTGGCCTTAAACAATGTGGCACGTGGAAACAAAGGCTTATAACTCTACCGTTAATCATACTGATAAAAATCTATTTTTAAAAACTAATTTCTCCAAATCATTAATATGTAGTAAATGTGAAAACGATCTCCAGACCCCATTTCGCTGGCTCTTAAGTTTTCTTTCTGGTTGATTTGCCTGCTTATCGCTCTGTCTTTGGAAATGCGGAAGGCATTCGCCTTAACTTTCGGAAGGGAAAGGAAATGGGTCGCTTTGGGAAGGGAAAATATATGGGTCGTCCTGGGAACCCACCCAGGCCCAAAGTCTCTGAACCTTCCAAAGTTACGACCTCTTCTGCCCTAAAGAGGGTGCCGAGCTATTTACATCTCACATCACCTATGCACAATCTTCCCCGGACTCCACGAATCAACAGTACGGATTATGATCAGGGACATATTTATGATCTCTGAGGCCCCAGCGGAATCTAGGATGAGACATAGACTTTTCCTTGCATATTAAGAATATGGTTGGCCGATAGAAGAATCGAGCGGAGAGCTGCGTCAAACCAATCCTAGGATTGTTGACCAATGATGATGATTAAGAATATACATAATGAATACAAATATCTATCACTATTAATACTCTGCTGGTGGACGCCAGGTTACTTACAACTATATTTACAATTTCTCTCTCGAGAGGCCGCCGGGTACGCCATATGGTAAATACGCCCCTGATTATGAGGCCGAGTTAAGGCTAGGATCTTAAGAAATTGGAATTTAAATGTTGTGTTACTCACGTGATGGGATACCTGCGCATTGTACTCAGGCCATTGGAAAAAGTGAGATATGAAAATGAAAGAATTATTGTGATAAAATATGCCAAAACCGAATATTTAGCTATGAGAAGAGCAGTGTACTCCCGTCGGGAAAGCCATGTTTCAGCTTTCCTGATGACGACGACGTAATTAAAATCTGTGACTTCATTACCCGTTGCTTTTTTCTGCACTTTCCACCACATTTAGCGTGGTTTATTCATAAGCACCACGAGCTTTTGAGGTGGAATTCACTTGCGCTTATAAATGAGGACATAAAGTTTCCTCGCAACAAAGACTCCTTTCAGACTGGTTGGGGAAAACCGATTATGTCCCTGACACCGACGTTTCTTCCTCGGAAGCGATTATCACCGCTCTTGGAAAACAGGTTGAACGATAAGCATTCGGCAGAGTCTATGCTTGAGAATGGACACATTTGTTAATTAACGCTAGCATACGTGTCAAGTAGCGGTGAGCACATAACAGAGGGACATATGAAGGGTGGGGTGATTTCCGAAGGGATGTTTCAATGATTAAGAAATATGTGCTACAACTCAAATGAAATTCGAATGGTAACGCGTAGTTAAGTGATGCGGTGAGGTGGACGACTTCAATCATCGAATGGTCGCCTTGAAAATGAGTGGAGCTTCATGTGGTTTTTTTGAGAATTAAGACCTATACGTATTTTTAGATTACTATGATTTTAACTGAATCAAATGCGTAATGCCCCCCCTTTACGGGGCGGCCTCCCCGTTCGCTTCCTCCCCCCCCCCCTCTTGGTACGCTACTGGCATACAGTCATGTCCTCCTTTAATACATGGCCTGTATTAAAGGAGGCCATGATACAATACATGAGTGCGCTTATGTAGTGCGATCACAACTAATATTACTGTATGTTTTTAATTCGGAGCTATCAAAAAAATGTTTGTTTCAAATGCAATTAGGACCCTAAATAATGCCCTACCTTCGATTTCTACTCTTTTTGTCACTACTTCAATCCAAGCGATGTTGGCAGCCGATGTGGAAACTATGTGAAACTTTTATTTCCCCAACGTAGATAATTGTTCACATAATTTTTTGGTTCTGTTTATCCTCTTCATATAATTACATTTTAACTGTCTGCAGATCCCTTTTCACGTCAATAATAGAGTACTTAAAAAAAAATTGGCTTTTGAAAGTCCTGGAAAAACATTTCATATCCTTGGTGTATAGAATCAATCATCATTGAAAGTAGTGCTTAGTTAGATACATTCTTCGCTACTGAATATAAATAGTTGTGTACGATACACTTCAAAATTACAAGTTGAATTGGAAGTCAGCTTCACATAGATATTCGAACCGACGCATCGGTTCTGTGTCTTAAGACCGCTTTAGACGATACAATTTTTTGTACAATTTCTTGTACAAACGCTTGTATAACCTGAACGAAATTGTACGTTTGTCTGAATGGAATTAGAACAGGTTCTATTTCCCATTCAGTCATTCAGGCAATCGCACAAGCGTTCGTACAATTTGCCGCTTTACGCGGTACAATTTCCTCATACAAGAGTTTGTACAAGAAATTGTACAAAAAAATTGTATCGTGTAAAGCGGCCTTTAGACGATGAGGGTTCCCTTCGTGGAGAGGATAAGTCCTCGCGACCTTTCAGGGCTGGAGGGTCGTTCAGAAGAGGTTGATAGCGGAAGAAAGGGAGGAAGGGAAACGGAGAGGAGAGAAAAAGAACAGAGGGAGATAGATAAACAATCCGAACCGAAGATAAAGAAAGGGGCGCGTTGAATATTCCACCATTTGGAGCACTCAGTAGCTTATATCCTCTCCCAAGTTGTGCAAGCGAAAAGAGTCTCAGAGTGGTATATATTTAGCGTGAAGGTAGAAAGACTTATTGATATTCCGACTTATTGCAATACAGAATCGTTTTTAAATAGTAATGAACCTAATGTACGCCTCGAATTCGCTTTAATTAATACCACTCAAGACTCAAATCTGGATGTTTCACTGTGAGTGACGTTTGCATTTGCCGGACCAATTTCGTATTTTCCTCGGCGCGTAAGATTCCACTCAGTGGAATTTTGAATCTTTTCAATTCAACTACATATATTTAGTTAAAATATGCTGGTATTGCTTGTTTACGATAAACAGGACTATGCCTTTTAGGGGAGTAATTTTATATGCATGCGAGATGGAGCGGGTGATTAAAATGCGGTTGGCATGGAACGCTCTCGTCCTCCCTGTGCTGGGGCTTATCCAGTCCTTATTTGAACTAGTATCATAATTAGGAATTATCAATATGTATATATTTTACGACTTCACTTTGCGCGGAAATTTCCAAAAGTTTTGAGCATTGAGGGTTTTGCAGACATATTCCGTCATGAATGTTTTTGACTCACCATCACAGGATATTTCAACTCCCCAGCAATTTGCCCCGCTAAGAGTCCGGCGCAGATGATGACATAGCCTCCGTACGTCACGTCGGCCAGAGAGGATCCGTGTTCATCCCAAGTGATGCTGTTGAGGAAAGGCCATTCTTCCGACAGCTTACGAAGGATAATTTGCAGGCGAGTTCCTTCATCATCTGTCACTTGCTTAAAAGTGACACATGCTATCGCCAAAATCTGTGGGAAAAAAGTTAACACTTGCAATTTTTCTGGAGCGCTATTAAAGGCAATATGACATTAATGGATTTTTGAAGAAAGGTATAATTTACTTTGGGAAGTTTAGAGAATCAATGGCTTATCAATGTGCATCATGAGGACACAAAATAATATCTTCTATTTCATCCGCAAGTGATTACGTAAGACATTCAGCACCACAACTTTAATTAGATCAATCCTCTATAGCCAATAAGATATTTTTTTATATCTTTTCACAAACTCATTTTATGGCATGGCAATGTTTTTTAGTTTAAATATTATTCCATCATCATCGGTCAACAATCCTAGGATTGGTTTGACGCAGCCCTCCACTCGATTTTTCTATCTGCCCACTTCTTCAAATACTATTTATAACAACAATTTAACAATTATTTGTTGCCATCGACCTAGTGTCGATGACGCCACCTTAGTTTCGTCTTTAGGTAATCGGAATCATTGCCTTTTGTTTTAAGCCATGTTATTGATATCTTGATTCAAGAATATTTGTAGTTAACGGAGGTTTAGTTCATTTCTTCATGGCCATAGATTTGCTTGTTAATTATTTTTGGTATTTGAGGCATGCCAAAATATTTTTGATCAGTTGTTCTCAGGGAGCCTTTTGTTTACTGTAGTGGATCATCAGGTGTTCCAGTGACGGGATGTACTATTACATTCCTGAGCATTGGTTCTCGAATTCAGCCGGGAACACCGCCTATTGAATGCTGGAGGGGCAATTTTGACATGAATATAATTTGATGAGTAACTCAGGCAGTATTGACGAAGTTTAGTCGGTGGGAGATAACGTTGCCTCCGTCACTCCACCCTTGACTATTTCGAGTCCTCCAATCGAGAGTTGGACCGAGATATCTCCAAAAGAGTATACACGACTGTCATACCATTCGGTATTAGCGGTAGTTGTAGATTTCCTTTCAATGGCGCACCAACTACTTAGTCATCTACATCGCACCGTCTAACCCCATCTTATAGCTATCCTTAAATATAAGACAAAGTAACACCCATGCTCGAGGCGTGATTCGAACCCGCGACCTCTGGGTTGCCAGCCCGGTACGTTCCCAACCTGTAAACCGCGACCTACTCTTAACAATTGGAACGTCGATTGCCTGTGCCAAAAGAAAGAACAATGAAAATGGTATATTTGATGGTGAACAGTTTCATCGTAGGTAACTCTAAATTGAACCACTTAATTGAACTAAAATCATATAAACAAACCAGATTCAGGTGTGATGTAGTGGAAACGTTCCATAATAATAAATGGATATTGCAATTTTCCACAAGTAAAAATTTATTCCGAGTAGTTTCGATGCTACTACATCATTGTCAAGTCTTGACAATGATGTAATAGCATCGAAACTAGTCAGTATAAATTTTTATTTGTGGAAAATTGCAATATCTTTCTATTAATATAAAATCATATAGTTTGTAGTGATTAGTGTGACACTAATAAATACTCATTTGATCCTCAAGGAGAGGATTTTAATTTTCGGAGTGGACTTCACCTGCGGGCCAAGCGGAATGGAGCTAACTTTGTATAAATCATTGCCCACGTAGCTGTTCAGCGAGTGGTATCTGCTCGTTCAGCGCAGGGGTTCATTCCCTTACCCTGAATCCACTAACTTACTATCCCAAGATGATTTGCTTTCCGATTTTCCTGCTAACTTTAGTTAACCATCAAATTATTTTTTAAAAGTTTCATTTTATTCGTTACTATGAACATCGAAATATTCTCGATCATGGATCTTCATAAGGCGTGCGCTAGCGTTATCGTTATTTTTTGATTTAACTTATGTCAGAGAGAACATGATCTCCATTCTTCATTTTTCGAACAGCACTTCAGATCGCTTATCACGATCAGTGGAGCGAAATTTTTTAGACGGTTATTGTTAACCCTGCGCTACTCTAGGGGTAAGCGTTAACGATAAAGATTGCGATAACGCGAAAGATGCATCCGTGATTCCACACCTGAGTTATTACAATGATCCTTTTGCCTCCGTACCTACAGCTGATCGCCCTGATGACTACCCATTTTGACAGTTCCTCTCTCGTTTCGTCTTCTTGTGGATCCAGGTTCTTCGTTTTTATTTTAGCAATGAATTTACTAGTATCGAAGCACTAGTTCTATTTTCGAACAGAGTCCAAACAAGGGTCCAAAAGTGCAAAGGCAGAGTTCACGAGAGCTCGTACATACTTACGAAGAGTGTGTCCAATAGCTAAACAAGGACAACGTACTCAAGTGCATGTAATAAGCATTTGTATCTAAGGTCACAGTGGCGGAGAATATGGAATCTCATGGCACTATTATATGCTTCATTGGTGGTCTACAACAGAAACTCAATAGATAAGCCCTTGAATGATATTTCAGTTTCCTTTTTAAAATATTTTGTTGACTTCTGAATCAGTCACCTCCGAACTTTTTTATCCCTTTCTCCGAAGACTATTAGTAGTGGACGTGATATGAGACTCGCTCGGCTAAGTCGCTAACCAGTTCCACCACAAATAATTCCTGTGTCCCCATTCTAAGATTGCACCATAGTCACACTATGTATTCTTTGTAGATATCCTCCGCGTTTATGATCCTGAAATTTGAACATTCTAGGAAAAATCAGAACATCTAAAATTGTTGACATACGTTTTTCTGCCATGGTGCGTATTTGACATCGGAGATGAATCATTAGAATAAAACGTTAACTTAATTTCTTCCTTGATGCTCCAAAACAAGAAATTATACACTGAAAACAAAACCGTCTAACTTAAATAATAGCGGCAAACATAATTCTTTACATCGAAACACGTGAGATGAAAATTAAATTCAAATATATCTTATTTATGCCGGAATTTAACAAGGAAAATTAAAGAGGTGACAGAGTTGAACTAATTTCCAGTTATTTCTCGGACTTTAATGTTGTTTTTTCGCTTCTCTGAACTTCCCGTGCTAAGTAGATGAGCTAACAGTGTCTGAGAAATGACCCCTAATTTTACGCTTTATCTCTCGCTTTCACCGAGGTCACGCATAATTTTATATATGAAGCTTTGAGAACGGTACGCCTTCTGTAACCTTGGCACACTGACGGCGTTCCCATGCTAAGGAAACAATGTGGTGTTATTCAAACGCCGTATTAGTTGCTACACTTTCACGAACCCCCGCGAACAATTATACAGAAGACTAGTTGAGCCGAGGGATTCTTTGATGACTGGAACGGAGGCGTGACTTGTTGAGAGCTTTTACACTATCCTTACCGGGGGAGTAGTTATGGCTTGTTTGGTAGCCCTATGTATTCAACAAACTGACGCCCACAGCCGGAAAAATCATCCCTTTTCTGCAGTGTGGTTCCTAAAAAACATAGTTTGATCATGTCCTGTGTGTCACTGGTGTTAATTTTTGGAGTTACCGAGAAATGAATGAGGAATATAAATAAGTTGTGAATGAAATGTCGTAAGGGAGAGAAAAAAAAAAGGCTGTTCTGAAAGAAGTGAGCAAGGACTGGGAAGGTTACTGGAAAGTTGGTTAGCAGTGGATGAGTCACGAGGCGTAATTGTGTAAGGTGTTCTGGGGGGTTGCCAAACCTAAGACTTTTTCGAACACTAAGCGGCTATCTTCCTAAGTTTGGAATCCGCGCTCAATCAGGTACCTCGTAAAGATGAGGGGGATTGGGTAGGAGTGGTAGCTGTAGCAAGGACTTCATATCCAGAGGACACGATATCGTGTCCCAGCAGTGGGAGAGGTTAATCATGGATAAACTGGTCCACATTTGTGAGTTTCGTGAGGAGAACTCTTAAGTTCATTACTCTGCCCATCGAATGAGGCGTTAAACCGTACAGCCAATCGGGAATTTCATTTTCAGCAAGCAAAAGGTCGAATTTTTCTCATCGTCGCCGTTTTACAGTTGTTAGATTTCTCTCCAACTTTCCTCCTTCCCCATAAGAATGCTACCCATATTCAAATACATACTCATCTATGAAGCAAATGCCTTGAGCTCTGTCGAGCTTCCCAGAATCATTACTACAGCAACAATAATACCAATTCAAAATGAAAACGACACAGAAGTACATGCCATTAACGAAAAAACGCCCTAGAACTTCACATCATGCCCAATTAAAATGTGATTCCCGAGTTAAGGGTTGTAAACACTTTACATTCAGAGGCTTTGGGGGTCGAATAATGAGCCAGGAAATATCAAAGAGGGTGATAACCATGGTGGATAAAGTTATATCGAAGGTTGTGATTATTCCTTTAAAACCCCTCTAACCCTATTATAATGTTATATTGACTTTACCTTCCTTCGGGAAAGAATTGGTGTGAAGCATCTAACACAGAACGCAATTATAGCAGCGCTCTGGAACCTTAATGATAGTTGACGTGAATTCCCGTGTTCTTTTCCAACCGTAATGAAAGTGCCGCTTCTTAATGCGACGTGTCTTAATTGTTACCGTTTTGGAGAGAGTGATGGCCGTTGAGGTCATTTGACTTTCCTTTTTCTTTTGTTATCACGTTCCAGAATATTTGTTTCTCACTTGCCCAGATATTTCTGAATTATCAATAATTTATTATGACGGTTCACCTTATTTGTGTATATTTATTATTTTATTAAGACGATAGTAAGATGATCCCTACTTCCTAAATTACCATTGCCGTCGATGCGCACAATAAATCTGTCTTTTACTAATGCTACTACTGTTTTTTTCAATACATTTAAAGGTGAATGCATTTTTTGGGCTGATACCTTCTGAGCTCAAAAAGTTTGTATCCGTCTTTAAATCAGTTAGACCGCTAATCTTCTCTTAATGTGGTTTTATAAGAAGTTAGCGATAGTGCTGGCTTTATTAATACAATTGTTGCCTTACCTCCTTTATCGAAAGTTGTGTACGTTTTTTTAATCGATTTCACCGATTTGGATAAAGTTTAAGGCAGATATATTTTAACTTCGCGTAAGTGAACATAATTATTTTTTTCCGGACGGTTTTGTTTTTTTTCCTCTGCGTTCAAAACTCTTTTTTGAGTACCATTCAGCTTATCTGAGCGCATTACCAATTGGCTAAAAAAATAATACCATGGTAAAAATATCCATGAATGAGTGCCTCTATTCAAAATGAAAAATGAGCATAGTGCTGAAATGGAGAGTATTAAAGTTTTATCTAGTTAATTGAATGCATTGAATGCATGAACTTAAAGATGAACTCATTTGATAAAAGCATCTGAAACCATTCTTCTTTTATCTAGATGTTGTTTACGGCGGAAGATGAAGTGTTGATTTTTCTGTCCATGGAAATCGAATTGTAGCTATTCGATTATAGATTCGGTATAAATTATAAATTATCGAAACTGCTTCTTAGGTGAAATAAACCTAGAAATAAGTGCCAATAATTTATAACTGCTTAACATAAAGTTAACTGTTTTACAGGTACCGATCCTTCATGAATTGCTCTTCACTTTTGCGAAAATTTTGGACAAAACTTTCAGGGTATTATGTTTATCGTTAGCATTATAGGGATAAAAGGAATTGAACAAGCCTCGGCGGTCTCAGAATAGGTACTTTAGAAATATCAGTTGGAAATTATTGAAGGCCAAGAATATGGCGCGAGCGAGGAAAAATCCAGTTTTTTTTATCTTCATTTGCGTTTATTACGGGGCACACGTCAACGAACGCATTTTTGAAAATTTCTAGTCGAACGTATGAACAAAGGAGAATTAGCGTCTCCTTACCAAATAGAACAAGGAAAGTAACATGTGCTTCTCCTCGACAGGAAATTCAATCGATGCGCGTGTTGAACGTTAATTATCGGGTTACTAAGGTTTACGTGGCAAGCCACCCACTCCTATCGAGAGAGTGTCTCTCCATTATACGCGTGAGAAAATGAGAAAAATCAAAGAGAAAAATCCAATACTCACCAGCTCCAGGACCTTGAAAATGACGAAAAAATCACACGCCATCGGGAGGGGATATATCCTGATCAGGCACCTCTCGCGATCGGAGACTTCGACGTCCGCACGACAGAGCGACACGATGTTTGTAGCATGCCGCGTATGAGGCGCCTGCTACCTGAGGGTTGGTCGGAAGGGCGCACGGAAGCGGCGGAACGCACTCCCTTTTACACGTCCCCTCCCACTCTTTATCTCACTCGCACACTGAGGCTAAGACTGATAATTCTTTTCCCTCCGCCGCGCCCCGTTCTCTCAGGGAGGGAGGGCTCGCTTCTTCGCTCGAGGCGAAGGAACGGAGAGGACAAGGCGCTCGGGAATTGAAGTGAGAGAAAAAATAAAGGTTCTTCCTCCGCCGATGGGTCGTAGAGGTCTGCCGCCGCACGTCTCCCGCAATTTTCTTAAACTCTAAAAAAGGAATCGTTTCCGTGAGCGGGCATACGTTCCCCCAGTTGTGCCCTTTTTCCCCATTCTCCTCCAACCCCACCCCTTCCAGTCCCCAACGTCACGCCCTTCTCTCTCAGTCCCGCTCCTCTCTTCCCACACCACAAGGGGTTTCCTCTGTGACCCGAATCCTACCCTTTTTCCTTCCTTACTAACTCCCTTCTTGTCCCATCCACTCCCGACGCTTTCGTCTCTTTCCACAGCCCTCCTGAAGGAGGTCACAAAGTAAAAAATGAAAGTAATGAAGCTTTTTCCCTATTTGAGTCGCGTATAGAAAAGTGTCCTCCGTCCGTTTTTTATTTACCGAATGCTGAATTCCCGCATTTTCCCACGAATTACTCATTCAATCGTCTTTGACTGAGGGTGAGAATGGGCTTGACTTGGGAAAGAGTTAGTTGTTGTTTCTATCATCGCCGAGTGGCATTAATGAAGACGTAATGGGGCACATCTTGAGACATGATGGTCTTAAGAAGTTGGTCTTTGAGGGAAGAGTGAATAGTGATCACTGGGAAGGAAGAACTTAGGTGATTAAACGGAGAAATTATTGAAATTAGCTGATGAGAATGGTTTGATTAATATGAAGAGCTTAACCGATGACATAATAGAGTGGAGAGCTGCATGAAACCGATTTTGGGATTGATGACCAGTCCTGATGATGACGATTGCATTTTTGATTCCAGAATCTCATATTCCCCGGAGATATATTCTTAAAAATGATTGTGTATACTGATTATTGTTAATTTTTACGGTGAGTACAAATGTTACTATCATCACCGACATGAAGAGAATGCGCCTTCCATAACTTTGTAGCTGCTGTCGGACTTTCGCACAGGGAAATGTGTGCAAAACGCGGAAAAATGTATTCGTCCATTAATTAGTATCACCATTGCCGTCATTTTGATTTTTTTGGTCGTGACGGCAATAGAAGCAGTGTTTTATTTTCAACTGCATTCATGGAAAGTTGGGTTTTCTCGGTTGTTTTGGCTTACTCCGTCTCGCGATCCTATCTGCTCGAGGCCGGCCCCATCCCGCGCGGCATCTCCGTTCGATTCCCACGCTGAGCGCACGCGCTCGCTCGTTCTGAAAAAAGTAGCGGCGGGAAAAAGGCCACCATTATTTCTCTTGACCTTCGTATCAAGTACGGGGGAGCACACACCCCTCCAGCCCCCCGCAATGCCACCCCCCTGCATCCGGTGTGATGACATTACCCTCCCGCGTGTCGGGACGTTGGAAGATTGGATCGTTTGTCTCTTTCGCACACGCTCCCCCGCCCACCCCATCCTATTCTCACCTCTTCTTCTCCCCAGTGTCCCCATCGCCTTTAATGTCCCGGACGACCCCTTGTTACCGTGTGGTCACTCGGAAATATAATTAGGCCTCGTCGGTGCGAGGTCTCCTCCACCGCTTTCCGAAATACTAGTGAAAGTCCTTTTTCTTTCTTCCGACGACTTTTCCTAATGCCCCAACTAGTTTCTGAAAGAGTGAAAGTTTTTAATCTTGACAATGGTCACTCCTTGTGTCGTCCCTTACTTCGTGTTGGCCCTATTACTTGCAGCTTTTCGCCGATTCAAAACTTTTCCGAATTGTGCTAGAATTAATGTGCTGGTAAATTTTAGCTAGTAAGGTTAACCTAAATATAAAACTTGGCTTATTTTTTTAAAGAAAGAATCTTATCTTCATTGACTGTTCTTCCTGGTCCAATTCTCGTTACCTGATTTTGCATCAATGACAATTTTTCCTTGGCTTTAGAATGAATTAAGAAACAATAATTGAGGATGAGTTATTACGAAGTTATTTCTATATCAGGGGCTGCTCGTGAGCCGCGTGCGGCTCTATTTGTGCAATATTATTGGCATTATTCACCTATCATAATAAGAACTCGATATCAAAATAAGTACTTATCGCTGTTGAATAATTTTTAAATTTTTGTGAGGAATAGGCTTGGCTCTTCAATCTCTAAAGTTTGAAATACCCTGACTTACACTCAAGTCTTTCCCCAGACTTATGTAACGTCTAGTTCCTTAAATCTAAAAATATCACCTTACGATCACAACCTGTATGACGGCTAAAATTTTGACTTAATTTGCCTATTTTCTCCGTCACTTTTGTTTATATTTGGAGGTAGAAGGATATTTGGATTACATTTTCAGTTTTCCATTCCGGGTCAGAATTTAAGTTTCTTCAAAATTGAGTTTTATGGATAGTCTAAATATGTGCAGTCACATTTTATTTCTACATATATACACATACACGTACATATAAACATACACAAATACAAACATTCAAATATGAAAACACGATTTTAGGCGGATACAAATATACTGAGGATAGGATAAGAATAATTGCAAGAAAATATCTTACTTAAGATTAATCTTTACATGCATGTGCTTAGATGTTGTAATTTAGTAACTAAAGCTTCTGGTAAGCTTGTAAAATCTAGTTTTAATGCTGAAGTTTGTGAACAGGTTCAAGTGACGGGGGGTGCAAATGGTGGGCGGTCATCTGCATCATCCAGCGGGAGTGAATGATGTGCGATACAAGAAAGTTGGGATGGAGGGAAAGAAGATGGGAAAATGTTGATATCGGCGTAAATTCTTTTGAAAAGTTATCGAGATTTTTAGCCGGCGTAAATGGAATGTGTTTGTATCTGATATAGTGGTCATAAACTTAAAATTAGACCTTAAACTGTTCACCGACTGACAACAGAAGCGCTCAGTATAGTGAGTTATTGTTGTTACCTGTTTGGAGAAATAATGACTAAGGACCGTGAGCTATAGACGCACTGCACTATAGGTTCCTTCCTTGAGCTTCCAAACTATCAGAGTGAATAAATCTTCACTCGTGAACAGTACCTTATCCATAACACATGAGGTGGTTTACAGCTCAATGTGTCACCCGACTTACAAAGTACTCGCCGACTGGGACTGCTAGTGGTGCTAATTATATGAAATGGTTGTCGCAGACCATAATGCTTACTTTTTTTACTGCGCCGTTCTATTTTTATGGTAATTCAGTACTAAATCACCCTGACGTCGGACACGCGATTAAATATTCATCGTCACTCTAACCTAAAATGGATTACACAGTTATCCATTGGATTCTTCTATCGGCTAACTTCTTCATCCTAACATGATTATTCCACATTTATCACTACTTCCTCCTTATATCTCATTCGAGATCTTCCTTTGTAGTTGTTCCGATTATTAGTTTCATCAGATTTACCTTGAGATTTTTCTCAGACGCTTCGTAGAACTTCGTCAGTTACTCGGACGATCCACTCGATATACATCATTATACTGGAATACTACATTTCAAACGTTTCTAGTAATTTATTTTCTACGCTTTTTGTCGTCCATGCCCTGCAACCATGAGTGTTTCAGATAAGCGTTCTGATAACAACTATATAGCAAATATCATGCTTCTAATTCTTTATTATATCATAATTATAAAAATTTAGTTGGTGCTGAAGGAGTGTAGTGAGTGGATATCGGGATAATTCATATTGGAGGGGAGAAAGTTATTTAACGCGATGACTCTTCAAAAACTCCCTTGATGTCAGCCATTGATTTGCCAGGATTTCAAGTCTTTAGGATGTGCAGGTTGATTATTTTAGCCAACGCCTGTAATTTTTTATCCGTTTTCAGCTTGCCTGATTCAATCTTAAGCTTTGGGTATCCAGTTTTTTATTTAATTTTAACTTATATTAAATTATTAGGATGTTATGTTGGTTGTTCTTTCATAGGGCACAATACTTCCGATATCTTTATCAGTATCCTCCAGCAACGGATGTACAGTATAACTACAGGAGCTTAAGCTTCAGAACCCCTAATTCCGGATGATCCCTCCCAGACAACTTAATTATATAACTACTGTTATTGGTTGTAAAGGAGACTCTATAATATCTAGTACAGGCTTCAGGGTAGTTTTTCCGTCACTGATCAGTATTCAGGAGTAATGACAATTATTAGGCTAAAATAAGCTTTAGGAAGGAATAGAAGAGCGAAATAGAACGTGATTGAGTTTGTATTAGAAAATACTATACCTCTGCTATTACGGTGACAATAGTTTTAGCTGATTTTTCTTATTATAAATTGAGTAATTAATTCACAACCAGAGTAAACCTTGCTCCAATTACTGTGCTCACTGTCCATACCGTTGTTATTATTCAAATATTGGTTTTTGCCTTGGATGCATGAATGTGCATACTCACGCATGCATGTTGCCTGTTTATCCTCTTCCCGCACCGCTAAACTGTTAGCTAACATTGTGAAACCTTCCCGTCACGCTACCGACACGCCATCCTCATTCCTATGTGCAAGGAACGAGGACCGAGAAGCCTTCCTTGAGTGCGGTCTGTCTTCGCCTCTGTGACCGAACCTCACGAGACGTTGATTCATAAGCGAAGTGCAGTATGGGCATCAGAGTGCAAGTTATATCTGTCTCGACCCTCTCGGGTCCAAATCGTGGGAACCCAAATCCGAGTCAAATATTTGCTATCCTCCTGGGTTTATTTAGCAGATTTTTTTCGATCGACGAGTAACGAATGATATGAAATTAACGGTCACGGGCATCACATTGTGGAACTGCTCCATAACATTGTAAAAAGAAACATGATCACTTTGAAAATTCTTACCGGAAATATCTTATTGTGTGATCCGAGCTTCGACACTTACCCGACCTGATTTACCTGATGCTTACCTTAGAGATCTGACGGTAATATGTAAGTATCGAAACCTGGGTCGTACAATACGTTTCTACTGGAATTCACAAAGTGACCGAGTTTCTTTTTACAAAGTGATATGGAGTCCATCGTTTTTAAATTTCACACCTCACTGCCCTTAGTCTCAAGGAGCATATCACCATCTTCAAATGCAATCCTAGTAATAGGTAATGGATTTTAAATTATTTCCACTATCCCAATCAATTCACATTGATCGAAAGGATCCGTAATTCCCACCCTTAGGAATCATGCTACTATTTTCAACTTTAAAGGGGTGGTTTCACCTGACAATGAAAAGATTTTGTCCACTCGGTACCTACCGACCAGATGATGGGCGCTCAAGTTATAACATTTACGAGATAGGGAATGAGTTCCTTTCCCTGAGGTACCTCAGGTCTCCCATAGGGCTCGTGGTGTGTATTGCGGAACGTATCTATTAGGATCAACAGATATAATGAGCATCATTGTCAGGCATACAACGTGGATGACCTGCCCTTGGAGCTTATGTGCAAAATCTGAATCTGAATAATCAATCGATATTTATGGTCTCAAAAGTTCTGCAGTTAAAATTAACCCGAGACCCTCCATTCGTGGTTAAAAGCAATGCTCAGTAGTCACGAGCAGACACGTAGCCAGGGGGGGCTTCAGTTACCCCCTTTCCCTACCCCCCCCCCTTACCCCCACCCCCTCGAATTTTTTTCCCAATAATTTGTCGTTCTGATTTTTTTCTGACTGGGCATGATAATCCGGATTACACTGCGTATAAATTCAGGTGTTGAGTGTCTTGAAACGTGATCACTAGTTTGGTACATGTGTGAGGTAATAACAAGGTAAGCAGTGAACTTTACCAGTTAGAAAAGGTAGGAATGGGCACAGTGAAAGTAAATACCAAGCACTGAAAATTGGGGGAAGAGATTGGTAACATGTCGGCACCGAACGGGCAGGGCTAATTTGTTTCAACTTACTTAGCATTCTAGACTTACAATTAGCCCCCCCGCGAAGCAAGTTTCTGGCTACGTGCCTGGTCACGAGGCTAAATTTCCTAGGATTTAGAACAGGTAGATATTATAAAAATTACCTCATTGGGTCTTCAAGTCCACCAGTCAAGACCACATGATTAAGCGCTACATCCACATCTATGTAATGAGGTACAATGCTACCATTTCATGGAAGCATGTTAGATATAAGAGTCACGGGCAACTAAATACATAATAATCTACATCTACATAATACCCTGCAAGTCATCATAAGGGTGTGTGACGTGGGGTGAATTCTCACCAAACATGCACTACATATCATGCATAAAAAAGGATTAGTATTTATATACTGTTCTAAATTTCACTATTTAAAGTGAATGAAGTGATTATTGATTAGCCGAGCTCGTCTTAATGCTCATATTTCCCTTGCTTGCATGAGATCTTAATGCCAAAAGATGATTAATGCACTACAGACAATTCCAACAATATTTCACCTACATACCTTGCCAATCATGTTATCTTATAGTACGCGGTAAAAATGACATTATAAATCTATCGGCAAGACAGTCTATCTTACTAATCATGTTTATCTGATCAAATCTAGCGTAATACACTGGCGTTCTCAATCTTTTTCTCACGGAATCTGCAAACATATCACTTCATATTTACATAAAAGGTTTACTCTAAATTTTAACCTTCGTTTTGAAAGTGATTCCTATCCAAGTTTTGTTTCAACCTTTTTTTACCTCATATTGCTAATACGATTATCGTAACCCCTTTAGTTCCTTGCACTGCATTTCCCTACATATGACCAAAATGCTTTAGGGGTTTCTATTGTTGTTGCCCAGGCATTTTTATTTTTAATTCAATAAACGTTTTAGGAGAGGGTGTTTTCGCGGCTGATTTATATATTTTATAAGTGTTGGGTATCAGTCATGTCGGAGCATGGTAGTGGGGAAAACATTGGGATACTAACCGGAGGTCATTGATTTGAATCCCGGAATAGGCATAGCAACCAACGGGTTGAATACAACTTCCGTTTTCCTGTTAGTCATATTAACTATCGAAGGTACTTAGTATTCTTGAAGGCTAAAACATCGCCGGATGGTTTCAGCTATAGCGATTAAATTTAACTTTCATGTGAACGAATTACGACACACATTTTTTGGTTTATTTATGACGTTTAAATGATATTTTGTGGCACGAAATTATTTGCCCGATAAAAACTTTGAATCCCTTATAATAGGTAGTTATGTATATTTGAAGTTTTTTAGCCAAAGAATTAATTTGTTTGAATAACATCGAGTAAACTACGAGAGAATTTTAGTTTCAATGTTTTGTGGTAACATTATAAAACTTTCTCTGATAATAAGTTGGACAGGTATTCTGCTTCAGTCATTTACAAAGAAGAAGAAAAATTATAATGATTTTCTCTACTAGTCCCAGCAGCTAAAGGAAGCACTCATCGCTCCTTTGGCTGACCGCTACAATTGATGACTGGGTGGCAACGTAGAAGGATCTCCTTCACGGTGGCTTCCTGCCTTCAAAGGAAGCATTTAGTTACCTGACCCTTGAAATCAAACATGACGATATGTTGTAGTAACATTAATGCTTTTGGTATCTACTTCGACGTTTGGTGAGGGAAATAGTAGCGTTTGAAATAAAGTTACCTACCTTATTTTCTGGCAGAGAGAAGTTAGAACTACATGGAGAGAGATGGAGATTCCATAGCTAGGAAAATTTTTGATTGCATAATGGGCTCAACCTCCTGGAGGGGCACCAGGACACGATACCCTACTTTGTTGGATTACTTGAAAGTTGTTTGCTCTACCACGCATTCGGTTGTCTACACATGGAGATTAGGAAGAGGGGAAGACAATTCGGTAAGTAAAATTCCATGCATTTTTGGCGTAATTCAGCCGAATCTATTAATCCTATAAGATTTCAGATAAGAGATCAATTCAGTAATCATGTGACTCTTATCATAAATATTTCTTTAGTATGCTCGTTGGTTTTCACAGCTACATATTGCCTACCGCTATGCAATATTACTCATATTTTGATCGACAGGATTATCTTTGTATACCCTTTACTCTCATCTGGTGAGCACTTTCAGGATTGCCCATTTCTTTTTCGCGTTTTGGGGTAATAGCTGGTCCTTCTTTTATCGCTAATGATTTAGGTTGCAACTGATTTTCTGCACTAGTAGAGATATTACAAACCGAGGAGCCTCAAGAACACTCTTCCGAGTATGAGGTTTGCCTTCGGGGTTATATTTTGTACCATCCATAATTACTTTCGACGCCAGCAGTTGGTGAGAGAGTGGTGGTTTCCCATTCTGATGGCTCAGATTCGATCCTAGTTGGCAAGGATTTTTCAATAAAATACCGATTCCCACTCAAAATCTGTGTTGGGAGCACTAAAAGGTCAGTAATTTGTACTTAAGTGGATGAAATGTAAAACTCTGGAACTCTCGTCCTCGTCCGTAAAGGTTAGCTAATGCCAAAGCAAATTTTTACTCCAGCCCACTGTATCACCTATAAATCCTATTTATATGCCACGAACTGCCTATCTTGAGCGGTGCAAATGACCTCTGCCAACCGTTGTCTTCTTTGAACAGCTCACACTTTCCCTGGGCGGCTTGCGGTTTCCCAGGAAGTTCTGTTGCCATCAGAGTATCACTTCAACTGGGTCAAGCTGTGCGTGCCCTAAGAGGAATCTTCCGAACTTGATCCCACGACCTCTCTGGTCAGAACCCCAGCGTTCCACCCACTGAGCCCTTGCTTCCCCACCTTTCTCTCGTCACTTCAAATGTAAAAATATTTTCACGGCTCACAATGAAGGAAAAATTTCCTGTTTACATCAGTATTTTCTTTTTTCAAGCTAAACAATCTTGCTAGACTCTTGTGTCATATAAGCCTTCTTATGCAGCCTTGTGCACGAAATAAACAAAATCGGAATGCAAATGCCTAATCCATGAATGCTCAGCGAGTGATATTTGGGATAGCTTTCATACTGATGCTATGAACAAATTTTTCAAATTTACGAGAAAAACTGCGAATTGTGTTTACAAGATTACTTAAAGGAAGTACATAGAAGTCAAGCGAAAAGGGAATTACTCGGTAATCTAGCCCACTGGTACCGTGCTTCATCTGGACTCAGCGGTTAATTTTTCATCGTCAGACATAAATTATCCGGCAAGTAACTTTTATGCTGAACACTTTTGGACCGTGGCACATCGGTTGGGATGCATTACCACGCCGTCATTTCAAGAAAACCATAACATGTTTTTGCCCTTCCGATGCGAGGATAAAGTGATGATTAAAATATTCACTGCACCAGAGTGGCATCAGCTGAAGGCTGATCGTTGGCTCCTTGCCACTGCCTCCATGTGCGTCACTATCCATCGATGCCGACGCGCAAATATTCACGTCACGCCCCAAGTTCTAATCTGCACTGCTCTGCGGGGTCACCATTCATGACCTGAAGGTCGCGTGTTCGATGGAGTATTGGCATTATTTAGGGTCAACACTCACCGACTGAATGGATGGTGGGAAAATGCAACGATGATTTCGTATGGTATCCCTATCCCGACTAACTTAGAGGCAAATATTTGTGTCCGTCTCGTATTTTGGTATTTGGTTGTTCTCTACCAGTAACAACGGTAGGTGCAGTTAGAAAAAATATCTCCTAAATCAGGTGTTCTAAATTATTTTACCCCATTCTCCCCTTTCGCCCTAGTTCAGAATATCATTCATGCTCTTCCCTTTCTGGTCTTTGAATGGAAATTTAATTTTATAGCCGAAATACATGCTGCTTGTTCAAGGATTGATTTTACACTGCAACATTCGACGAACTTAATCGATCGCCGATTAAGTTAAGAGTAAACAATACTTTTACAGATCGCACGCAATATGTAATTATCACTCTTTGCCGAATAATGGTCCTATTCTCTCCCTAAAACCGTTAAATTACCTACCCTGAAAATCAATGCCCTATTTTTGGGACCCCAGTCATAGACACTACTAAATATTCCCATGCAGCTGGTTATTCCTATATTTCAAAAAATATTCTCCTTATTTCCGTTTACTTCACGTAATATAACGTCACTCATCTGGTAACCCTATCCTCTCTACACTTTCCAGCCCCTGCCTAGACACCCACGTATTTTCTATGGCGCAAACACCGTCAGCTGTCAGTTGCCTCAATAACATCTCCACCTTCCCGCACCAATCCCCACTTCTGGCAAGGGTGTTATATAGAGCCTTTGAATAGAGCTTAGGATTGAATCATCTAAACCATGTGATAGAACCCTAGGGCCATGTTCAGAATCTCAACTATAGTCTTACTTCTACTGCTTACGTGCTAAAATCTCTGCTTCCAGACAAATCGGTGTGCACATTCACCCTGTAAATTTGGTATTACCACCCTGTATACAGCTTCGGACCATATCAAGGAGAATCTGTATACCCTTTTGAGCCCGTAATAGAGAATCTATGACGCAAGCAGTGGAAGTGAGACTGTAGCTAATTGTAAGATTCTGATATAGCCCAGCCATATTAACTTAGTTCTCTGCGTCACGCTAAGAAGTGATACCACCTTTGAAAGTAGAATCTGTACACCAATTTGTCTCGTTGTTGGGATTTTAGGATGTAAGCAGTAGAAGCGAGACTGTACTTGAGATACTGAATATGGCCTATAGTCACAGTTACTGCCCTTGACGCTATGCATCCCACTTTTTTTCATTGCGTCGAAAGTATCCTTGCATTTAATGGAAAGATTCTTGTGAGTCACTAGCGGTTTGAATGCCGTACGAAAATTTTAATTTGTTAATTTATCTAATATTTTCATATAAATACAAATAATCTTTGTAATAAATTTTCATCCCAAAATCTCCTTTACCTGCGATGTAGATACGTTCTTTATTCCCGATTTCAAGATTCCCTGACTCAAGCGACTCACTCACCCTTCGAAACACCATTTCTAAACCTCTGCCCCGTCCTCCAAGATACAAAACCGCGGGCCCCTTCACCAACACTCCCTCCTTCCTCGGAAATCTCCGCGTTCCACTGGGAAACAATACACTATCCCTTAGGTTTTGGGCGCCGCGCCGCCAGCCCAGGCAGAGGTGGTAGTTTTTTATTCGGGACTGTACTTGGGGGTTGACTTTGTGGTAAGTACGATATCAAGCATGGCCTATATCAAGCCATTATTTGTCACTCCCTTGGGACCCTTCGAACTTCCTCGGAAAAGAAAGGGAGCGGAGAACTTAGTAATGGATGGGTCACCGGTGCGGGTTGAAGCAAGGTTGGAAAGTTACAATGAAATAATGTAATTTGAGCCTTATCACCCGCAAACGTTTGGTAGGAACGTACAATGTAGGAGATCGCTGATAGATGACTCATGGTGGACGCTACCATGCAGAGATTATAATACACAGGCTACCATGCTTCCAGCGAGCACCGCGGACATTTGATATCGACAGCCATCCCGTAGCAGTCTCTGGCAGAACTTGTCCCTGTCAAATCGCGTCAAAATGTATTTGATGCTCGGAGGAAGAGGATTTCCATGAAACCAGCAAAACTATAACGGTTCGGGAAGCAAATCTTCCGCTTCCCATTGAGTATGCTAAAATTCCTATCGAATCGACGTGTTCGTTTGTATGACGTGCCTGTCCAGGGCACTCGATAACTTTTCCATTCATTTCCAACTTCTTATCACTTGGCAGTAGACAGCTCTCTCATTTCTCACCTCGTACCACCTCCCTTGAATCACCGATTAATTGAATTCGTCGGTAGGAAGTGGTGTTGAACTTGAGTCAAGTTTGGAATCAAGTGGCATCAGATAGAAATAAGAATGGAATTGAGGCGCTCGGGGCTAGATAATGGTAAGCCACACTGAGAAATATTGAGATTTGCACGCCTTTCTTATCTGCTAGACGACGGGAAGCCACTGGCGGAGTATTATTTGAAGAAACCAAGAGATGGCAGAACACACCCTGTTGTTATGTATTGCACCAAGATACAAAACGTAATTTATGGAATTTTTCGAACCTTCAGATGTCTCTCCTGTAAAATTTCCTAAATGTGGCTTACCATTATCTAGCCCCGAGTGCCTCAATTTTGTTGTTGACTTGGATATTATGTGTCCCGAATGATAAGGTTATGTCATATCATCTAATCCAATCCCTGAATCCTAAGCGGTGTATGTATGTTAAAAACGTAACATCCATACCCGAGGTGGAATCCGAATCAACGACCAGACCTCATGGTTTGCCAAGCAGGCGCGCTCTCAACCTGACTATCACGACCGGCATGGAATTTCAAGGGAACGGGGAAAGAAACCCGGTCGCCCATCGGTATATGCCGGTAAGAGGCCATTCATAAACGCTGATTTCCCGTTTCTCACCTCCTCCCATAGCACTTCGTCACATTCACTAAGACTACTCCTTAAATTACGTAACGCTGCTAAAGGTAGTTATTACCCCTTCCATTCCTATCATTGTATCTTTCATTCTGGTCTGAAGATACTACAAGTGCGGGTACAGTCATGAAAACCACAGATAGGACCCTATCCTTTTTGTGAATGACAAAAAAAGCACGCTAAAAACTATTTATTTCTCATTATTAGTTCTGCGGCGTCAATATTATTTAATCAAAGAATTACTCTATAATTGTCTTTCTCCCAACACAGCGGCTGAATTCTTCCCCCACACGAAATTAGTGCATCGTAACATCTGGGCCGACCCCTACCACTCCTTTCGCGTTATATAATAAAACGGGCGACTGCAAACAGATTTGCTCACCATCCGTTGGTGAGAGAGCATTTCCAACATTGATTTCCAACTCTGTTCACAAAGGGGGTGGAATTTTATTGATAAATCCAGAGAGAATAAATCTTTTACACTGGGTAGATTTGATCTCGGAACCTCGGTTTCGTTTAGTATGAGTACCTACTCTTCCCCAACCTCCTTGACTCTTCCTTATTGAGAATCCCATCGGGCGCGGCGTGAGGTAGAGATGAGATCATTGTATTTGTAATCAGCAATAAACTCTCCCCTATGGAAATGAATCGCGCTATAATTCCACTGCTTATTACTTATTATAATGTGGTTGTATATTGGAATATAGTGTATCGACTAATTATATGCGTTAAGTGAGAAAAAATTTAATAAAATTCGTTTATTTCCAAATATTTTCCTGCTTTATTCCCTTTTTCTGCTCTGCTTTCAGCATCAATGCCCTCTAAGTTCCGGATTACTTTTTACCCGTCTCCTTCAATGGATCCACTGCTGCTGTTGCATCTAGAATACATCTCTCATGCCGTGGAAGCGTTCAGTGATAAATATTTTTGACTGAAATAATTTTTATTCCCATATTTATGGCTATGGAAGGCTTTATTTTATGGCCTTCTATGCCACGGCCTCTCACTGGCAGAAATATTGTCTATAATGTGAACTTTTTCTATCATTTTCCTAAATATCAGTTCACGTTTGCCTAATGATTCTCATTTTGAATCGTTACTTTTAACAAAGGTAGTTTATAATAAACTGTGCGTCGTACAAACTGACCATGGTTATCCACGTACCCCTAAATCTAAACCTACTACATATACGACTTTGTCACTCCCGACTTTTTCTGTCACTGAGTTTTATTTCATATTCTGTCATTTTTATTCTCTCACACTTCTTCAAAATCAAATCCAATTCCTCGTCAAATTTTCGTATTGGATGTATTAGAAGTAACTAGATGAGGTGAGCAGGTGAGTAAAAAGTCTCGTTTTATATATAATACGTTATATAACATCACATAGCGTTTAGTCTTAAGGCAAGCATAACATTCAGGTCCATGATTGTGTTCGGTTGTTTCGAAGAGAAACTTTGGGTTGTTAGAATGACGAGTTTTTAAGAGGCAAACTGCGTCCTCATGATATTGATGTAGGCATGTTTTTAGGATATGGAACCAAGCAACCATATTATAAAGCCCGCGACTATTGATGCGTTTCCTTTGCAGGGTTCGTTATGAGATTCTCGACCATTCATGACAATACGCTGGTTATTTATTGAAAATATAAGGAAAGTTGTGGTGATTCCTATTCCGAACGTTTTGATGAGTATCCGAGTTTATTTTACTGAGAAATTCCCTGTTTCTATCCCCTTTCCACAATACTGGTTCAATAGTAATTACGTAATTTCATTTACACGAACTCTTAATCCTGATTGAAGTTATTCCCTCTCCTTGAAATTGTGTGGTTTTTATGATCGACATTTAAATTTGGTCTAACAAGTGTACAATGTACCTATATAGCATGGAAAGGTTTCATTCAACATTTTAATTAAAATGTTGTCTGTCGGACTTAGTCCGAAATAGGACTTTTCTCCGAGCTTACAAAGTTGATGTTATATAAAAGCTCAGAATAAGCAAGCCTATGATATAAATTATACAATTGGTTCATAACGCAACCGCTTCGTAATGGAGACAGTATTTGCTCAGTCGATGTGAACATTACATAGGTGGTAATCACAGTTAATAAATATTGGCACTCAACAATCTTATATTAAAGCTAAAAATAAGCAAGCCTATGGTACTTTTAAATTAAAAAATGGTTCATAACACAACCACTTGGTATTGGGGATACCACTTCGCTTGCACAGCCGATGTGGACATTACATAGTAACCATTACAAATAAATATTGACGCTCAACAATCATGAATTAATGGTAGCTGAGAAAACCTAATTATTGCGAATATAATTATGAACTTATATAAATTAAGTCATAAACAGCATATTTGCACAAAACTCAACGATTTTGCTCAGGTAAGATACATAAGTAGGGAGATTTTCACGAGGAAAAAGTGTCTCGAACGGGAAACTACCAAACCTTTTGGCGTGAAGTAACTTATGTAGTAATCTATTAACCGCTGAAAAAAATACCGCCATTGTATTTGTCACACGCATAAGTTTCTAGGCCTATTTACTTTTGTAAATACATTTAATTTAATTTTCTTTGTTGAATCTTAAATTTGTTGTTTAATTCTTGTTCTTATACGAAAAAAAAGATTTATGCTGAATACAAAACATGTTCATGCACGGCGTTCTTGTTCTACTTCCTGAAAATTAATTCTCGATAAAAAGGGTATGAGTCAGCTTTTTCTTCTTCTGCAATCCACTGAAGAATCGACTCGGAGTATTTGAGCGGCCCTTGCGTTAAAATGTGTAAAATACCGTTCTCTTCTGTTGGATCCGGTCGGCGCTGGTTATCTGAAACCAATTTCGGATTACATTGTCTTTACCGAGCATTGTCACAACAAAGTATGCTTATGCGCCCGCCTCCTCCGAGCCCCCCACTACTCCCAAATTGTAGACTCAGCCAATCATAATGCCATACCGACAGAAAGGTCGAGTAGTGCGACGTTAGGTGACATCCTGTGCTCTGCTCAAAATGGATCTGTGCAAATGGGACGGAATTACGGCTGAGAAAGTTGAGAAAGAAGAAAACAATAAATTTTTACTCATCCAAATGAAGAAAATGGAAATGTCCACCAGGAGACTCATTGACCTCTCAGAAAGAACTCAGTACCGTATCACTCAAGTCAATGGTCAGCGCACCTACGGTCCACCACCGAATTGGATGGGTGACCCACCGGGCAAGGACTGCGAAGTTTTCGTCGGGCGCATCCCTCGCGACTGCTTCGAGGATGAATTGATCCCAGTCCTTGAAATGGCTGGTTTTATCTACGAATTTCGACTGATGATGGACTTCAGTGGCTCTAATCGTGGATTTGGTTTTGCATTGTACTCAAAGCCATCGGAAGCTCGCCAAGCTATTGAAAGACTGAATCAGTTTGAAATTAGGCCTGGTTGTACCTTGGGTATTGTTAAATCTATGAATAACTGCAAGCTCTTCATTGGGGGCCTGGATATAGATGTTTCTGAAGAGGAAATTTTGGATACTCTTAATTCCCTGACTGGTGGTGTCTCCCGTGTCACAGTTCATCCTTCAAAGTCAAACAATCTCTTTCAAAGGCAGAAAAAATACGCCCTGGTTGAGTACGAAACTCATAGAGCAGCCGCAATGGCACGGAGAGTGTTGGTTCCTCAAAAAATGCGCTTTAGGGGCATGAGAGTGGTGGTTGATTGGGCGAACCCGTTTGGAGAAGAGCAAAAGTGGGAAAAGAAGTCATTTCAGGTAAGATATTATTTTCCATATATTATAGTGATTCGACAGGCCATTGCTTAGCCTACAATTTAAGAGGAAACTATTCTAAGTTCCATTATAATTTGCATCGAGGTCGCACGTAATTTGAGTATGTACTTAAGCGTGCACTTTAACTAGTTCTATTACTTCACGAGGTTACAAATCGTTTTCGCTTCATTCCAAGACATTCATTTACTGTTACCAAAGGCACAAGAGATATGGTACATTGAGGTTAAGCGCGATAACCTTTTCAAAAATAATGCATAGAAGTTGAGTGCGGTTGAGTGCAGGCCGCCAGCGATTTTCATAGCTCAGTTGTTTTCCTTTTCATGCCGAACTTTTGAGTGTGTTGGAAACTGCTGTTTTACTAAGTTTTCAAAAGTTGGTTGTGTAGTAATAATGGATCCGGGATATATTGCTGGAAATGAGTTTTGTAACTATCGGTCACCGCTTTCCACTCGTTATGCATCCAAAGAAATGCAGTACAATTTCAGTGATATGAAGAAATTTTCCACCTGGCGAAAGCTGTGGTTGTACCTAGCGCGCGGTGAAAAGGTAGGACTATCCACTATTCTAATATCCTAATCGTTTTGCGTACTCATGACCCGTTGTTCGTATGTTTAAAACCCGACACGTCCAATTTGCTATGCAAATCAACCTTTATCTTAGTATTCAAACGGTGTAGGGAAATTTTGAAGATTTGAAGACAGTGATTCTCAAAGTCTTGGAACGAAGCGGAGCGATCAAGTAAGAATAAGCACATTAGTTTACGAATCGTTTCTTTTGAACACTTTTAGATGATATTTTCGTACTTGCAGGGTGCTACGCCGAGGTCAAGGGACAAACGCAATCCAGTTGATTCCAGATGCAAGGGAGATAATAAAGTGAAAATAAATGGCTCGAATAACTTCTCTCCTAGGCAAACAAGAACGGGAAATTTTCAGGAAAACCCAACGCATTTATGGAAGGATAGAAGTGTAAAAGAGGGACATTGTGATACTATTCTCGAGCCCTTTCAAAATGACCAAATGGTGCCATTCAGTCGGGCTAATGCCAATTTTAGTAGCGCAGAGTCATTGAATGGAAATTTGAAAAATGTAAATGCTGTAGCTTTTGGAAATGTTAATTTTAGTAATCAGAATACTAGACATTTTATTTTAATTCCGCAAAATATTGTTCCTGCTGCAAACTTTGCTCTTCAGCAAATCATGTTTACTGCATGTCAAGCCCAAATGATTGGATGCTATCAACAGGTTAACCCAATGCAGTACTCCAGCATGGCTAAAGGTTAGTGAAATATTTATTCTTTTTAGCTATGTACAATTTAGAATAATGGTTTACATTTTCGTAGTGGTCAATGTCCGTTCTTATATTTTATGAATTATCAAGTTATCTATGTTTTAGATCAGTTGGGAATATGGTCATTTCACTGTTTTCTAAAACTTTGCAATTGAAATACCTCACAGTATCTTGACGGTTTGGTATATCATATTACTGGCAGATTAGACTATTTTATGTAGATTGACCACACTTAATGGCAATGATGTAGATTAATAGATCATTGAATAACTCATAAAGTGAGATTGCTCAAAGTATTATTGGAGAATGAATGATATACACTCAATTTTGGTGTAAATTGATTATGTTATCAAGATGTTGGTTGGCTGGCTTGGGGAGAATGGCTAATGTATGATTTTCTTTTCTTTCTGGTGTCTAATTTTCACATACCTACCAGGAAATCCTAATACCAGTATCCAATATGATGGCCTGAGTAATAATGTTGATAACAATTAGGAGAAAATAGTAATTTCAAGTTAGCTGCACTTGAAGATTAGCATTTGGAAATAGAAATAACTTAGTACATTTTCTTGAATTATTTGCATCGTAGCTACCACAGACATCTGAGTGGGTAAACTCTATTGGCGTAGACGAAATTCTGTAAAATTAGTGCCGATACCACCTGTGCCTTAAGAGATGTGGGGATTATATGTTTCGATCTGAGTGAGGGAACAGTGATTTATTGATGATTTTACAGATATTATTTACATGGTACGTCCATTATAGGTATCTACCAATATTCCCAAATTTCTAAATGCCTTGCAATAAGGAATTGGATCACCATTCATTCGTAAGGGTGGAAGTTCATCTTTTTTAATTGATGCAAGAATTCAGTGATACTCAATTATGATGGCTTGTGATTTGTTAGAATTAATTGTTAAGTAGTTTGCTTTGCTCCTATTATTAATTTCCACAAGTACATTATTCATGCATTCCAAGTTATTACGTAAGGTTTTAACAGTTGATTTTAGATATATTTGAAAATCATTGGTATATAGATGGTGTTTGCAGTTTCTGAGGGATAATAGACAATCATTAATATAAAGAGGAAATAAAAGAGGACGAAGGATAGAGTCTTATGGTACTCCTCAAGATACATTGGCCTACAAGGAGCATGAGTCATTTGGGATAACTTTGTTTCTGGTGGGATAGGTATGATATACTCCAATTAACTACAGAGGAAGAAAAGCCCATACCCTGCATTTTTGCTCTGAGGATATCTCTGTCTATTGAATCAAGGGTTTTGCTGATATCACGTACAAGCATTAATTACTCTTTCTTGTCCATCGATCTTCTAAAGTCATCAGTAATTTTTAATAGAGCTGATGTAGTGCTGTGTACATGTCGAAAACCAGATTGCAATTGATTGAGAATATTATTGACTTTTATAAAGTCTGTAATTTGTTCGTAAATTAGTGTTTCGAAGACTTAGTAGAACTGGTAAAAATGAAATTGAGCAACGTTCTTTTTCTTCTGAAGAACTTATCTTTTCTGGGATTGGTTTGATCAGAGCACCTTTCCACTGACTGGGAAATTGTTCTTGATAAGTTGACTAGTTGAAAATATTGGTTATATATAGCATGGGGAGTTGGAGTCATTTTTTAATGAAGTCTATTGGGATTCCATCTGAGCCCCTGGTCTTAGACTTAATTCTTTTTAAGGAGGCAAAGACTTGTATCAGACTCACTGGGGAAAATTTTAATTGTTTGCTACTGTTTGACACTATGATTGCTTTGGAATTGTACATATGAATGGTTTTATCCTTCATATCCTTTGCTATGTTGGTGGTTGTGAAAATTTGTTTTTTTAATGAGTTTAGACAGTCGTTAGGCAGGAGTGTTGTGTTTTTAGCTTTACTAATACCAGTTGAATGAAGCTTATTCCATAGAAGGGCTGGTGAGTTTTTGGTGGCTGTGGCTGACAAAAAAATTTAATTTTAGGATGTCTTATGAGCTGCCTCATTTTGTTTCAGAGGTAATTTTGTTTCTGCTGAAAGAACTAGCATAATAGACTTTTTTTTAAAGTTCTATAGGCATAATCACTTGCTGCCATTGGTTATTTAATTTCAATATTCAGCCATGGTGCTTTAGGTTTTGAATGGATGGATGGGATTGAATTGATCTGATGTACATTATGTTGTTCAATTGATAGTACACTCCACCCACGCCTTGAGTGGAGAAAAACCCACCCGGGTGGGATTCGAACCCACGACCTTAGGCTTGGCATGCGAGGGGTTTACCCTGTGGTCACCCTGGCCACCTGGCCTTTATTACTTAGAATGCACTAAGTTGTCTGAGACTGGTGAGTTCCAGTGGTAAATTTGAGTGGTTTTCAGCAAATTAATATACCCAACATGATTTTATTTTCTTGTACCCTATTAAATAGATTTTCGAGACAGTTAATATCATTTAACAGATATATCTACAAATATGCTGATAAGTAAGTGATTGCTAAGCACGAAAATGTGTCTGAACTCACCCCACTGTACATTACTCACAAATAACATCTGGGCATTCGAATTCCAAGTTTTATAGTTCTGGGGCATTTGGATATCAAGGTGTCACTGTATGTGCATTGTAGTGTAGTTACATTGCTGGTTGGACTTCAAGCCTGTTTGTCTGGGGGAAAAGATGGCATAAGTGGTGAATGCCTATTTCTCTCAAAATACACATACCGAAAACTTGTTAATATCAAACTTTTGTCCAAATTCCCTTTACAAGCCGACAATTGGAACCAAACATGGTCGTAAGTCAGTGACTAACTGTATTAGATGACAAATGCCAGAAACCCTGTTCATGCATTTGCGTAATGAGTGGTACCTTTATTCTCATGTAGATATGCATGAATTTGTGTGAAGAATATGAGTGTCGTAGATTTCATAATAAGGTAGCTTTAAATATGTCAATGGGGCAATGTGTATATGACAGTTCATCTGGTCATGGAGGTTAGATTCTATTTTTTATCCAGAAAGTTCTTAATAACCCCTTATGTGTCAGATTAAAAAAAATCTGGTCAGAAATCCTGTTTATTTTTGGTGCTTTTAGAATGTATGGGCAAATGTTTTTGGAAAACAATGTTGTCCATAATATTATTGATATGTGCCCAATTGGGTAAATTAGGGAATACTTTAGTTATTCCATGATAGGTTTCTGAAAAATTCAATTGAACCAGTCGGTTTCAGCTTCGTGTGGCAATGAAAAATTTACATTAAATTTGAATCCATTATGTCATTATCTACATCATAGATTTTGGGGACTTCCATACATTACTTAATGCTGATTTTCCACTTTTTTATCCCCCCCAAATCCTCTTTAATGCCCCATACTAATCTTTGAGAGAAATTGACCCAGTAGAAAACCAGAATAACTTATATCACCCACTACTGGTATTTCGGTCAACCTGGTGGCCATAAACTGGAAGGATAAGTGTGAAAGAAAAATCCTCCTTATTCTCCTTCCTACAGATGGTCACATGGTTAACGGCATTGAATAATTTTCTTCCTTTCAATTGGCTTTTTGCACTTTATCCAATTTGCTATACTTCAACATGCTCTTTTGTCTGTGAATGATCCCTCTCCCTTGTCAATATTCATCATAACAGTTAGTTCAACCCCTTCCCTCCCCCCTAAGCAGTGCATAATTTGTGGACAACTGATTACCCGATGAGGGACAAAAATTTTGAACAATGGTTTTTGGAAAGGTGGCTTATAAAGGCAGTTACAGTTTTTGCTTAGTTATGAACTTCACACCGTTACTCGTTTTCACTATTAAACTAGGTTAATTTAAAGTGAAACTGGTTAAAGAGGCATCTATTTTATTAACTTAATAAGCTAACATAACAATATTTAATTGCTATAGTATTAGTACTTTTGTACTATTCGACAATACAAGAATTCTGTTGATGAAAATTAGGCATTTGGACTTGGACAAGCTTTAATTCTTTTTGTATCACTTTCAGTGCTTCAGCCACGAAAACTATCAATTTGCCCTCCTTTATGTGGTCCCCTGAATTTACTGCCTAATTAATTGTCTCTCTTTGTTATTTGCAAACTTTTCTTAAATTTTCATTACTGGTGTTAGGGTATAGGATCATTAAACAGTTTGGCAAGCTTCTATGTTCCTCAATACTCACATTACTTCTTAAGTAATTTGCATGTGGTCAATGCATATCTTCTTAGGGAGCTTCTCTGAAAATATTCTTGTGTACATTATTGCAGCCATGGCCAATTTTTCGAAGTGTTAGAACGACTACTACTAGCATAATTTTTGACGATGGTGAATGGTGATGCTTACTCGTTATTAGGTACCATATTTGACTTGATATTTGATTTTGATAAGGCACTTTTTTCAAAATGATGGTTCAAAAGTCACCCCCAGGTTTTAATATGAAAATGTTTTGGCTTTAACAGTACAAAAATAGTATCAAAAGTAAAGAAGCATATTATTCATTTAGTATTTATTGTAAAAATGAATTAACTTGTTGGACAAAAATGGTGTTGGAAAGGTGGCTAGTAAAAACAGTAACAAAATGGGGGTGTCTTTTATGTTAAATAGGTAATTCCTGCATACCATATTGACTCTTGCCATTCTTTTTTTCAGAATCATTGGTGCTTGGAGAAAACAGTTTTGACCCAACTTTGAATTTCTTGTGCAAGCAGTAGCTTTCTTCTGATCAAGGGAATTGTTTTGGATAAATTTGTTTTTGAATTAATTCCTAGCATTTCATTGGGTCATGGATAATTTTGATGGATGTGGGGAAGGTCTTTTGCTAGTAAGTTTATCATTTCTCCTCCTTGTTGTTGAATTTTTAGAACATTCAAGTGATTTTCATTATGTTGCTTGGAGTCACCACCATGTTTTCCATTAAGGACAAGTATATTACAGCACTGGTAATTTTGTAATGATGCAGAATGCTTTATGGTTTCTTGTTCAATTACTAATACCTAAGTGACTTTGAATGTAGCCATGGAGAGGCTGTTTTAATTTGTTTAATGTTAAGCCCATTATTTCAGAGAGATGACTATGATATTATTGGCATGAAAATGGCATAAAGAATTACATATGCCATACTTATAATAATGGGATGTACCCAAGTAAATTTTGCCTTTTAGTGCATTTTGCCCACTTCTTATGATTACAGTTTCCCTTGATCAAGGATAGGAAAGATGAATTATTTATTGGCATGAGAAAGGCTCAGCTTTCTGAAATATTCTGTGCTTTATTAATATGAAGAAGATATAATCAGTGTGTAGTTCAACTTGGTCAGTTTTTTCCTTTTCAATTGGTACCTGAAGTTTTTAAATCAATTTTCATTTTATGTTATAATATTTATTATGCATCCTCTATTGTATCAGGCTTATTTTTAAATATGTACCTTCAATTAGTCATAAAAATGAATTAATACCATCGTGAATTGTATCAAAAAAATATTCCTTGGATTGGCTTGGAAAGATGAGAATAAAGTTGATTTTGGCTAGCATTCATTCATATTAGCTTTCAATTTTGAATGACTCCACAATTTTTCTTGCTCAGAACTGTTTTGTCATTAATTTTCATATGTTAAGTTATGATGTAAATTAGTGTGAAAAATCTCTTTCAATGACTGTACTTCTGATACGTGTTAACAGTATTTATCAAGTACTTTGCTTATTGCTGGTGCAATAATTGTCTCATTATGTCAATAAAGAATAACACATTTAAAGACAATTTTTTCTTTTATTAACATGCATAATAAGCTTATTATTTCCTTTGCACTATTGCTTATGTATCTGATTAGAGCTTGGTTGAAAAAAAGTTTTTTATGAATTTAAATCCTTGCAATTTGTCTTGCTGTTAACGTGAAAGTCATCTTGGTGTTTTAGTATGCAATAAAACTTGTATTGATGGGTCACTTTACGAAATCAGATTGCTTTCATAAATATTGGTACTGAGCAGGCCCCTGTAACTATCAGAATTTTATGGCTCAACTAGTGAGGCTGCGGTGAGTGGGGAACTAATGGAAGCACCTGTTCCTCAACCCAACCATAAGGTGTTGACAATAACGATTGAACTAAGTTACTGGCATTTTCATTTTATGTTAAACTATACAATGGTGGAAGGAATAAAACTTAATCAACTTTATTTCACCGGTTTGATTGAAACATGGGTCGTCTAAATTAATTCAGAGGAATTTATTTAGTTAAGTCTTTTTTTCTCGCATGAGAAAGAAATTCTTCCATGTCAAATCTGAGCTGCTAAGTTGTGAATGTGATGTGAAATGCTCTATAGTTACTGGAATGAGAATAGTGAATACGCCAATAATTACTACATATGTGTACACTCGTGGATATCTACTATTAAATGTAGTAGAAGCATGGCAATCAAAACTATAGTATATTGGATGACTACAACACGAGCAAACTACAGCACTTAGTTACCACTTTAATGTTGAATCGAATAAAGTCTTTTCTTAAGACTTTACGTTCTCAACCATGGATGTAATGAGTCCAAAAGGTCATCTTAGACTACTAGTTTGGTAATGGTTTAGTATTACTTACCATCGAGTGCTTTATGATCCTAATGTTAGGAATATAGCTTAAGACAAAATTATAGTAGCTAAGTATAGCTCAATTAATATGGTGACGCTAAGTACGTATATCAAATATAATATTTTTTAAACGTCAGTTTCCACTACTGCAAAACTCGTCTTGATATACTAATTATATTGTTGGTGTATAAAACCTCTATGAAAGACACTAAAACGTCAGAGACACTGTCACCAACTTACAAATGTGAAGTCGCATATTTAGAAACAATGGTAGTTGTACACGAGAGTATTTCACACCAACCATGACATAATTATTGGTTAAATTTCCAACGTGGTCAGTTATCTGAAAATAATAAGAGGGAAGCTAACAACTCTGAATTTTCTCATCATCATCGGTGAAAAATCCTAGGCTTGGTTTGAAGTAGCTTTCCACTTGATTCTTCCATCGGCCAACCTTTTTGTTGTGACGTAATTCTTCTCTTTTACATCTCTCACAACCTGTTCCATGTATCTCATACAATTAGAGATGGGCAACTCTGTAAATTACCGTGGTAATTTTCGTTAATTAACATGGTATTTTTCGTAAATTTCCAACACCCCTGAAAATTACTGTAATAAACGGTAATTTTCAGAAAAGTTCTTTTTCAGAAAATTTCTTCCTCACAAAGAAACCATTGGGATGGGTGATATTATAAATTAAGAAGCTAAAACGATTTTGTTTACATTGTGTCCATGATTAATTCCAACTAATTCAGAGTAAAATAACAAATGCACATTGCGCAGAGGTAAGTCTTTGGAACAAAAATTTCTCATAGTTTGGCAAATTGCGAGTTGCTGCCAATTTCGTTTTAATTTCTTTAATGAGTTATAATAGATAAATGTCGTGATATGTTTGATATAAGTGTCGGTATATATAATTCAATGCTATTTGATTTCGTTTTGAGTCCTCTGATAAGGATTTGTAGCTCAAAACTTTTAATTACCGAAATTTTAGGGTAATTTTCGAAAATTACCGTAATTTACCTCAATTGAAAATTACCGTAATTTACCCATCTCTACATACAATACCTGTCTTTTCTATTATTTCCGTTCACTTTTCTCTCGACGATTGTCTCAGGCCATCATGTCTCAAGATATGGCCGATTAAATTGTCCCTTCTTTTTAGAGTTGTCAGCAGACTTCTCTTTTCTCTCACTGTTCTCAAGACTTCTTCGTTTGTCACTCGGTCGATCCACTTCATCTTCATCATGCTAGGGTCAGTTAGGCAGCGGAATAAAAAGGTGAGAAATCGTGTGACCAACAAAATATATTTGAGACTTAACTTGCACCATACACAATACTAACGACACACATTGGGCGGGCGAAGTTAGGAAGAAACAAGCAAACATCAAAAATGAATTCCCAGCGCTGCCAACATACAAAATAAAACAATTGCCGACACAACTTATTTGACATATGTTAACACTTCCCCTTGTTGGGTTTTGTTTTTATCCTTAGAAATTAATACTGCATAACATTGAGTCCTAGGTTGGCTGCAATACTTTTGATTCTAGGACCTGGTAAGGCCTTGGTTAAACCATCTGCTATATTTTCCTCAGATGGAATGAACACAAAATTTATCTCTTCATGCAAAACACTTTCTCTTACAAAATGTATATCTATATATACATGTTTGGTTCTTTCAGATCGAGAGATGCCATTAGACTAGGTGATTGCTCCTTGGTTATCACCAAACACAACACTGGGTGTACACATAAATTCTGAACAAGTTACCTCATTTAGGAAATTTCTTAACCACTTTAGTTCCTTAAAGTCTTCTTTAATGGCCATTAGTTCAGCCTCCATAGTAGACACTGACACTCATTGCTGCTTTCTTCCCTGCCATATAATGGCTGCACCATGGAACAATATTACAAATCCAGTAATGGACTTGAGATCAGAAGGGTCATTGCCCCAATCAGCATCAACATAAACTTTTACTGGTTCACATTCTTTCTTAAAAGATAGTCTATATCCCTCAATTTGCTTTATGTATCTCTAGGCATGCTTTAGATCCCTCCAATTCTTACGACTAGGATTTACACAATGCTGACTGAGTTTACAAGTAGCAAATGATAGATCTGGCCTCGTGTTATCGGACAGATACAACAAGCTACCTATGGCTTTCTGATACAAGTAGTTATCACATGGTTATTCGTCACCTTGTGTTACCTTTCCCTGCAAGGTTAATGGTGTTGACACTCCTTTACACTCTAGCATTCCAAAGTCTGATAAACATTTCTGTATGAAATCATGCTGATGAACACAAAACATCAATGGATGGTCCACATACATTAAAGAAAGAAATTGTGACATATCACCCAACATTCTCACATGCAAATGGTCCAACATCAATGGTTTTTAAAACATTCAATCTTGTCTGGATTTCCCAATACACCCAAATAATCAACATAAAGTGCCACAATTATGTCACTCTTGATATTTGTGTAAACACGAGGGTCACTAATCAATGGTCTCAAGGACAAACTTAAGAATCTTATCAATATACAAATACCATTCATGTCCTGCTTGTTTAAGTCCATACAGCCCTTTCAACAATTTGCAATCATAGTGTTTTCTATCTTTATTAATTTCCTCAAAATATAAGGGTTGCTCCATGTATATTTCTTCTGTTAGTTCACTTTTCAGATATGCAGACTGCAGGTCTATGTGCTCCTGTGTCCAACCCCTTTCTACTGCTAGTGACATGAGAACCCTAATGGTTTTATGTTTCACTACAGGGCTAAATGTTTCTTGAAAATCAATTCCAGGGATTTAGGAAAATCCCCTTGCAACTAACCTTGCCTTGAATCGATCTATGTTGTCATCTGATTTTCTCTTTATTTTAAGCACCCATTTACACCCAACTACAGTCTTCTTTGATGGCCTTTTAACTACTATCCAAGTATTTTTCTCAGCTAAATTTGCAATTTCCTCATTCATTGCCTGTAACCATTGATCTGATTTATCACTGTTTAAGGCATCCTTTACATCAGGTTCATATGAAACATTAAGCCTCTGAGAAAAATTACATCCAATACAATTCACTCATGAATCACATTGCTCATGCTCCCTCTGACTACTGATTCTTTTTTATCTGCGTAAGGGTATTTCCAATCCATCAACAGTAGGAAACTCATTTTCATCATTGGTAACACCATGTTGATTTACTTCTGGTGATTCGTTTATATCATCCCCTCCTGAATCATATATTACATCATCATTCCCACACATGCCACCTTCATACAAATTCAAATCCTGAAAACCTTCTGCATCACCAGCCACTACATATTCATCATGATCAAACAACTGATGTACAACCTTTGGTGTAAATGCCTCCCCAGAGGTTTGCCTGAATGGAAATTTTTCCTTGTAAACACCTTGAGCATGAGTATCAAAGAATGTAATTTGAACACCTTTACATGCTAATTGTTTCACAGAAATAAGGTTTAGCTCTAGATCTGGTACATATAACACACGACTTAGTTGCAATTTAAATCCACCACATTTTTCAGTTAACTTGAGAGTTACAGTTCCCATACCCATATTCTACCTTTCCCAAGCATAACACTACCGGTCATTTCCTCGAAGTTGCTGATGATACTACGATCTGGGGTCTTGTAATCTGTGGCGCCAGATACCATACATGGTCTGGGGTACCATACAGGTACCATGTATCCCTCTGTTTCACAGTTACGATTTCCGTAGTGCACACATAAAGTTTAGATTTTTCCCCTTCTAGCTCGCCTGGCACCGATGGGTGTTCTTTCATGACAGCATTCATGGCCCTCACTCAATCACTGTTTGATGAATTCTTCTGCTCAGCCTACTTGATGGCCTCCTTACAGAATCGAGCTATGTGCCCCCATTTCCCACAGGTGTAACAATTCACATGTGTGGAGCTACAGTCACCTACGGCATCCTCTTGAGCTCTGGAATGGTCCCCATCAGTTCTCCATGGCACCTGCTGCTGGGTTGATTTTCTGCTCGGCTGGCTTCTGCCGTGATATAAGTAGCACTGGCGGTCTTCGACGTCTGCTTTTTCTGGAATGCGGCTAAGGCTACTGCATCATTTTCACTGTCTTTTTCTCGGTTTATTCGGGCTTCTTCGAGATCTAGTCTGCTCTTAATTGATTTGGTGGAGAGGTTACGTGTGTACTCAACAGTTCTGAAGAATGATTTATGCTTTGCTAAAGGGAGACTGGCAACCATAAGCATTGCTAATTTATTGTCCGTCAATCTAAATCCACCGTCTGCTAAACTTCTTGACATTCTGCATCTTGGCTACGTACTCTTGTATGCTCATGTGGTCTGGTTTTGTAAATGAACATAACTCCTTCAACAGTATGCACAAGTGAATGGTAGAGAAGGTTATATGAATCTCCACCAATGTGTTCCAAATTCTTTTGCTCGATCTAAGTGACTGATGTCTTCAATGTATTCAGCACTCACATGTTTGAACAAATACGCATGTGCCTTTCCATTAATGGGGTCGTTTACCATGTTATTTTTATTGCCGAATATGGTAGAGTTTGTAAAATAAAAAGACTCATATTTTTCCGTTTTGTGATCCGTCAATTAGTTCTCGAGTTAAAAGCGGCGAAAAACTGATGTTTTTAACCCTTTCGGAAAAGTGGGTGTTGTGCAACCTCTGACGTATATTGACTTCGTCCAATCACAACTGAGCCCGCGAAGCTACTTCGCCTTATCGCAAAGGGGGGGACACAGCTGACTCTGCCAATCGGAGGAGTTACGACAGCATCTGTGCGAGTAGACCTTCCGAGAATCCCCCTCCACTCCCTCCCCTTCTCATACGAGCAGTCAAGGACGGGAGGAAAATGACGTCAATGTTATCACAGCAACATTTTCGGTGGGCGTCACCTTTTGCTTATTTTAATTTTTGATTTATGATTGAATGGTTGGGGTTAGAAGATTAATTTTTTCACTAAATTTAATTTTTTGTTTCCATCTAACAATTTCGTGTACAAAATTGCGATTTCGGTTCCGAGTAAACGCCCCCATTCTGGCTTGATCTTCATTCAGCATTTCGATGTTCTCGTACCCAGGATCAATCGCCGACCAACAATTTCTCTCAATAAGATATGCCTCGGCAAGAACTCGTCACTGATAAAAATTTTCCTTTGTGAGTCTCACAACAACCTGAGTGTCAACTCCAACAGTCATGATGGTCACGGTACTTACAGTACTCCATCAATAGGTACTACACCGTCTTCATTAAAAGTTCACCTATATTCCACAATTTCTCATGCTATCCAGGACTATAACCTTTTAGGTTCAGTTAGGCAGCAGAATAAAAAGGTGAGAAATCGTGTGACCAACAAAATATATTTGAGACTTAACTTGTGCCGTACATAACACCAACGCCAACTAACGACACACACTGGGTGGGCGAAGTTAGGAAGAAACAAGCAAACCTCAGAAATGAATTCCCAGCACTGCCAACATACAAAAGAAAACAATTGCCAACATAGCTTATTTGACATATGTTAACACATCATTCTTCTGTAACACCACATTTTGAGTGCTACCACCCTTTTCTTCTCCGCTGCTGTCATCTTCCATGCCTCGCTACCGCATGCTCCAGGTGTACGTTCTGATGAATTGCTCCTTACTTCCACGCTTGTATTTCCAGCAGTAAGTAGATTCTTCTTTTGGTAGAATACCCTCTTTGCCTGGGCAATTCTACTATTTTTTTCTTGCTTAGTTCATCGTTGATTACTCGGTTTCCTAGGTAACAGAACTCTATCACCTCTTCCAGTTTTAGTTTTCCAAGTTTAGCATTGGTTTTGGCCTCTTTTCTCTTGCTGCACACCAATATCTTAGTCTTCTTCTTATTTATCTTCAGCTGATATCTGGCCATTGTACTTTCCATGGTTATTTGAAACTTGTTCAGATCTGATCAGATTCTGATTTTTTTAAAACTTTATTTTCATCGCCTCACCTCAAAAGTTCTTCATCTAGGCATTAAAAATTTTAGACTTTTCAGAATATAGATATTGTCTTTCTCTGCCTGACTGGTTTTTGCCTTGCCCACGTCTGCATCCCTGTTGTAACATATACCCATGCCATTATTTCCTCTTTATAATCAATAGGTACATCGGAAATTTAAATTTCCTGAATCCAAAATTTCATTCGGCTAGGATGGATCTAAATCCAAAATTAAACTATTGCAATTAATTATGAATATTCGAAGAAAATATAAAAAGGCAGAGATGCATTTCATATGTAGAAGAAATATTTTTTTTAAGTGCAAACAATGAAGGTAAAAGGTAATTATGCTCCATACTCTACAAATGCATCAAATGATCTCTGCATGTCTTCCGGGTTCTCATCGCCTGGGTTGGCTTTTACAGACAACAATTTCACTGCCATTTCAGTCAGCATCTTTAGGTCGAAGGTATGGAAAATGTATTTTGACCATCTTCATATAGGCCATCTCGTCTGGGTACTGCTCTCCCATTGGTTGGTCATCAGAGAACTCTTCCACGCATTATGGAGGTGGTAGCTGTCATCTCTATTGAGATTCGTCGGCGTATTCACTATCTTGATGGCTTCTCTCATCATTTGAGGATAGTATCGATTCTTTTTCACAATTATTTGAGCTTCATCAAATGAGCTTCATCATGTCCGGGTTCACTCCATGCATGCTCAGCTATAGCCGACTGTTGATGCTGCTTGTTCTCTCTCATAGATCTGCAGGTCTCGCCGATGTAAGCTTTTCCACATGACCATCTCATCCCACAAGATTCCTTTGCTGGTCCGGTTTGCTACTGAGTTTTCTCTTAAGGAGCTCAAAAACATTTTAATCAAACCCTCAATAAGATTCTATCAAAGACATATACCGTCTAATACTCCTTACACTCAGTAAAGATAGAATATCATCCTCTTGAGCAAATCTATAATCCACTGGAGTACAAATGTAGAAGAGCGTGCATAAAAACACCCTGTCCTTTGAATAACTTCTCCCATTTCCGTATCTCAGTTGAGCAGCAGTCACTATTTATTTCCGGGAAATCACCTAATTCCTCGGAATATCTGGATGAACATCCAACTTTTCCATGAATTATCTTACTTCCATTTCTGCTTGATTTTTGATTCGAAGTTCATTAATTTTTGCAGGAGTCCTCATTAAGGATCACTGATAGTTCACCCCTTAATAGTGTTTTACTTTTCACTTCACTAAGTATAAGATATTTTTGAATTCCGTACACATTAAGTAGCCCTTGCACAATTTGCAGCATTCACCTTATGAATGATCTCGCTAATATGAAATCAATGGGTTCGTTTACCATATATTTTTTATTGCCGAATCTGATAGAGTTTGTAAAATAAAAAGACCCGTATTTTTCAGTTTTTTGATCCGACAATTATTTCCCGAGTTATAAGCGGCGAAAAACTGATGTTTTTAACCCTTTTGGAAAAGTGGGCGTGGTGCAACCTCTGACGTATATCGGCTTCGTCGAATCAGAACTGAGCCCGCGAAGCTACTATGCCTTATCACAATGGGGGGGGACACAGTTGACTCGGCCAATGGGAATGATTGCGACAGCATCTGTGTGAGCAGACCTTCCGAGAATCCCCCTCCACTCCCTTTCTCTCCCCTGAAAGCAGTCGAAGACGGGAGGAAAATGACGTCAATGTTATCACAGCCGCATTTTCGGTGGGCGTCCTCTTTTGCTTATTTTAATTTTGGATTTATGAGTGAATGGTTGTGGTAGGAAGATTAATTTTTTCACTAAAATTCTTTATTCGTTTCCATCTAACGATTTCGTGTACAAAATTGCGATTTCGGTTCCGAGTAAACGCCCCCATTCTCCAGAGTCACAGTTAGTCTTTGAGGGCACACTGCAGGTCAAAGCACCTTTTTCATCCACAAAAATTTGTTTAAAAATACAAGAAGTTATCCTTACATCAGGCGTTATGAATGAAGTCAGTATGGTATAAAATACAGTTTTTGGACTTGGACAGATAGGGATACTTCTGCACTACGTTATTGGAAGGGTCACACTTAACAAATCACCATGGAGCTATTCAAAAACCGAGAATTCTGATGAACCATATGTCAATAAAATTGCTTTAATGGAATTTTCTGCACCTTCATGAGATTCATTCTCCATCTGTGGCATATTTGACTGTGTCCTACTAATGGGCTTTCGAGGTTTAGGCATCGGTTTACTCATATACAGTAGGCAGTCAGAAAAACAATGTTTGAAGTGCAACTTCCGCCAACATAGGTATGCGTACATTCTGATACAAAATTTGTAATATCACACTTGACTGGAAACTAATAAGTAAAAAATATCAACCCAGTACCCAACAGTAATTGTAATACTACTAACATATGCATAACTAAGCAGTTATGTTTCCATGGACGTCTTTGAAAATTTTTTTCTTCACGATATCATTCGGTGAAAAGTGCTTTCCACCCAAAACCTGGCCAGCTTAGTTTAGCCCTTAGTTTGCCCTTGGAATTGCATGTAGCCATTTAGCCTTCTTGATAGAGCCCTTAGGACACTAAACAAAAGATGACATTGACTTTTTCGAACCATATCCCTCATCACACCCAGGAGCAAACGACTTCTCGGCATTGTTAGAGATACTGAGAGTGAAAAACTAGTTATACTCTTAGGAAGGTAATTCCTATGTCGGGTGGGTGAAGCATTAAAACCTCAAACACCTAACAACAGGAAGAAATCGCACTTATGAATCTCTCTATGGAGCCTAAGAATCACAAAAACCATGGTGACAATTTAATTCAGGAAATAACTTAGGTTGAGATACCACTGGTGCCATTAGTACGCACAAGGCCGCAGCTTCAGTTAAATATGCCACAACCAGAACTTAGAGGGCATAGGAAGTGTCAGGGGCATGGTACTGAGGTATCTTAGTGATATAATCACTGAATTTCTTTATTGTTATCATTTATATGTACCTACTCATTGAATGCATATTTGTGAATCCTAAATTATAAGAACAAAAAAAAATATTTTTTTTCGAATATTATTGGAAATTTTTTCGACTGATTTACAGCATTTTGAAAATCTGCAGAAAACACCGCTTATTGGAAAGGGGTGCAGGATGCAATTTTTCAAATCTCAATTACTCTGAAACTATTTGGACTGGAACCTTCTAATTTTCTTTGTTTTGAAGTTCTTGAAGTGCACCTTGCTCCAAACACCTGAATAACAATCAATTAATGTTTAAACACTGAACAAATAATTTGATGTTGGATGGAAAATTTACCTTTTTCTCAAAGTTCGGAATTTTTTTAATAACTAAAAAGGGATTTAATCAGCTAAACAATAGCACCATTCTGTAGCACTGTTTGGTTACTCTTCCCAATAATTTTACCTCTCACTTTTAATGCATACAGTTGCTGAAATTGACCATCTAAAGTAGGCAAAATGCAAAAATGTTGCATTTTGAAGGAGCGATATCTCAAAAAACCCATCCTTAAAAATTCTGAAAGTGTGTTTAAATAATCTCCTGGTAACACTCAAGAGGCTAGTTAAACCAGATAACATATACTAATGTACACATATATATTGCTAACCAGATACATATGTACACAGATATATATTGCTTTTCCATTCTTTGGCATAAGGTTTGGTTTTTTGTGTTTTGCACCATGACGGGTCATTTTTCAAAAATCAACACTAAATATAACAGTTTTCATTTTATTCTTGTACAGAAAAATAACTTAAGATAAATATTTCCTTTTATAAATACTTAATGATCAAAATCCATAGGATTTTCTAGGTGTTTTTCATCATCCATATCACTTTCATGCTGAATGTACTGATGGAAGAATATTAATGATTGGGACAGGTTTTTCCTTGGGAACATTCATGTAGATCATAACAGAATCAATAAATAGAATAATGACAATTAGCCATGGCCCTGATATCATCAGGACATCGATTGCTCTGGCATGGTGATTGTATATGCAATCAATGAACAGTCTCTCTGCCACATCACCTGCTGCCACAGAAATTAATATTCCAGCTCCAGTGAAGAATAATTCCTGTTAAGAAAAAAATGTGAAAGAATTTTTATTTAGGTGTTCAATAGTGAAATAGAAAATGAAATTATGATTTTTGAACTATTTACAATGCAATTTTTATCAGTAAACTATTTGCCAGATCATATAAAGTTAATATATGGAATATATTCATAGTTTATGTGAATTTTCATTCTTGGAAAGGTAGTTAAAGCTTGATAGACAAGCTTTTGATACGATTTGGAATGCTAGAAAGCTTGATAGACAAAATTCTTAAATCTTAGGAACATTCCTTTTAGGAGCTAGTGTGAGAAAATAATGTGGTATTGTGTTAGACAAAACACTTTTCTTTTGTCATTTAAATTTTCAGTTTTTGAACTAGTACCAATGAGTATTGAAGTTTCTCATGTAGTGTGGATTCATGCATGATCATTCATAATATTTTATGATGGACCTGTAACTCCTTAATTGTTTATTTTATTCATTTGTCTTACATCTTCAAGGATTACCTTACCATAGTAATGAGAAGTATCCATTTGTATATTCTCACTCAGTGGTTTCTGATGCAAGGGATACCATTTCTTTGATTGATTACATTACTCAGTTTAAAAAATTGCGAGATTAGTTTTGATATGAAGGGCAGTAACATTTGAAATTGTGAAGAGCATACCATGATGTGGAATCATCGTAGTATGCTTGATATTGTCGTAAGTGAATTCTCATTTTCCCAAGGACAATATATTATCTGCTCTAACACATTCTTGCATTTATCAATAGGTGAAATAATTTCTTTTATATCAAAAATCATCTTCTTAGAATGTCCCTGCAGACAATTAAACTCAGTAAGTCGGGGTCAAATGTCTTGAATTGCATTTAATTATCTCCTGCTTACTAAATTCATAATCATCAGTCTGGGAAACTAAGTACTAATTGTTCCTATTCTTCTCCTGTTTATTTGTTTTTTTAAATATTTTACAAGGCCAAGGCCAACATCACATTAAAATTCTGTGATATGGCTTATTCACATGCTTTTTTTTAATTTTTTGATAAGTTATACTTACTATCTTCCATGGTATCATCTCTCCTATGAGATTGCCTAATAACACTCCTGAGACTATTATAGTGTAAGATCCCAAGGAAATAACAACCATGGCAGCATCATTGGTGAGCTTTGGAGATGAACAGAAATGAAGTCCAATGGTGGCACATGCCAATACCTGTTTAATGATAAATTATTTGTACTGATTTATTAACATTATTTTTCATTATCAAAATTGGGTATCAAAAAGGCAATTATTTAAGAGCATTCGGGAGACTTTCCAATGAGTTACCCCAACTGATTATTCCTCAGTGAGGAAATATCATATACCGACGAAGAATTAATAGGTGCATCATCCGATTTAAGTGTATATCGTAACTGTCATGTCACAGTTAGTTTGGACTAGCCTGAGTAAATAGTGCACAGGTGGTCATTTTATGAACGGAGGTGTATTTGCTTATGAAATAGCAACTTTGTGGCTCCTATGTCTACGACTGACATCGTGTACTGTTGATGCTGACTTATCAGATCGATTGCCATTTCAAGAGCATAATTTTCCATCTATTTGTACTGTATTCCTACTGCTGGCAAAATTAAATGATCAATCATAGTAATAGCTAGAAATATTAAAGGAATACTCCGGTATTTGGTGTTTCAAAAATTTACCTCTTCATTATTGGGGCTTTTTTTGTGAAGAGGCACTCTAAGCATTGTTGCGATGCTTGATCTATTCCTCCAGAATCCCATCATAATGCGGTGTTAAATTATGAGAATAATGTATGTTTTATCCATTATTGCATTGTCTATACCTATTTATTCTGTACCATGTTTATCTTTATTTTGTTTATAATATTTTAAAATTTTCCCCATAAGAGAAGTTAATCCTGAGACATGCCTTCCTTTGTAAACCCTCATGTACATGTGCATCTGTACATAAGGGTTTGCAAAGGAAGCTTTTGTGGGAAGGAATAGTGTTACTAGGTCAATGGTGTTTTTGTCGTATGATAGCCATTATTTCCTGCTTGCGTAACTTCAGTTGCTTTGGTTTAGATATATCATGGTTCTCCCGTTCATGCACAATTTTCTTCTGGTTATCCTTCATCTTTTCTCTTACTGGCCCGTCCTTGAACAAATTCAATCATGAACCAGTTGTATGGTCTTAATTTGTGACAGGTATTGGCTTCTCCTTCACAAACTAATGTTGGGATATATCCGTACGTCTTACTTGGCCCTCCTAAACCCCTAACACCATCCCTGTAGTGATGGAATGTGGGTAAAGGGAACATTATCAAGGGTCTGTGGTTTAACAAAATGTCACCAAGTAACCTAAGATAAGTGAAGGAAAGGAGTTATTGCGTGAACTTATTGGCTTCACCTAATTATCCTGACTTGGATATGGCAACAGACCATCAGTTGTTTGCAGGCCCAGCATATGTCCCAGGCGCCACTACCACTGCCGGTGCATTTACTACATTTTTTACTACTAATTTTTACTTTGGCGTTTAACTGGTGAATATGTGTTACAACAGGGATTGACAAATAAGGGGGAGGGGGCAATACCCTCTCGCAGAGGTAAACATTGTCTTTCCTCGCGTATCTGTAGGAATCCCCGTACTTAAGTCCACTTTTTTAGAACCGCTTAATTTTCTAATTTGATTCGTTTTCGTATGCTGTTTACCATGCTATAATACAGGCTTATGTCATTCACATATCTAATTGATCTTAACATACATATGTGAATTCCACCCCATATACTCTTACTGTTGCTCTCCAAACTGTTTGGCTTAGCATTGTCATCGGTGAAGGATATCATCTCTGTATTCCTGTGGTAAATTTTCATCCAACACTTATCACACTGTTTACAATGCAATCAACTAGAGCTATTTCATTTCATGGCTACTTATTTCTTCTGTAAATAAATTAAATTGCACCAGCGATGAGTCCAACCATGTGTCTGTCGCTCCTCTGATGGTCTACCCTGATTCTCCATACGGTGCCCTAAATTGAGCCTCCCGAGCTGCATCTTGAGTTCAATTAACGGTATGGTGAGCATATTATTTTATTAATTATCCACCGACATTAAATCGGAGTACATAAGCTGGTTGTGATTGCTAGATATCAACCGCAACGTGCTGGCCTGGCAATCCTAAGACATGAATCCTTTTACGAGAGTGGATGTTGTGTTGCCTTAGACATTTGATCTTAGGTTAGACTGTGAGTTCTAATCTTAATCGGCGGAACACGCAAATCCCTAGTGTATCACTCATAATGTCGTTGAAAATTAAATGCCGAAGTTTTATGACAAAGTTGACCGTTCCGTACTGCATTCGCTCTACCTACGTTAGGTGTTCGAATATTTTCGGTGTTGATGCAAAGAATACTTCTCGTGGGAATTGAATCAACATTTGAACGAACGATTCTCGACGGCAGAGAGCCAGCATTTGTCATTAATATTGCAATATATTTAATAGTAATACTATCTATGCGGAAAACTCTTGCGTGGTACATGTAAACATTTTCAATCAATTGGACTTACCAGTTCGGCGATCTTGCAGGCCAGCACAGCACTTCTGAATTCCGCCATGTCCTCTTCAAATCCAAGTCTTCGCGAATCTGATGGTCCGTTGGTCGCGAATACTTCATGTCCACTGCTCTGTTGGGGATTTCGTGGTCACCGGAATGAAGTTGTGACACAATAAGGAATATCCCGGCCCCGGCCATCCCGTGTCACCACTTCCTTTAACGGCGGGATGCGTCTTGGGAATGTTCTCCTCTGGCTTTTGTTTTGAATTTCCCCCTTTGATAGCGGATTCCGTGAGTGTTTAATAATAATTTCCACTGCGTAATGGAATTGTTCCGCTTGTATTTCGTTTCCCATTTTATATGTACTTGTGATGATTTAATAGAGTATCTCGATACCAAGTATGCTTCCCTTTTCATATTGTAGGAATAATATTGTGGAATTAATAAGAATTTAATTTCATGTTGTGTCACATCAAAAATGCCATTCCATTATTTCTTTTTCTTATAGCTCTGCATTTCTTTTGATCAAATCGGATCGGGGCTCAGCTATAATTAAGCCTAATGGCGTGTGAAATTCAACCATCATGTGGGTGCTTCTAGTTTCCCTAAATGATTTGATGGAGATTTCTATCGAATGCCGATCTCTGCTTTAGTGTAGCCAGCGCTTCATGTTGAGTATTTCATCTTTCGTTCGTAGACCGTGAACCCTTAGGCATCTTTTTTGGTTTTTAATTAATGCCCGGGGCTGGCTTTCTCTCCATCTTTTCCTACATTTGTACGAAAAACAGTATTCAACCCAAACATTGGTCTGGTTTGTAAGTGTAGACCCCTTAAGTAAGTGACGATTATTCATTACAGTTGGGGGGCCGTTCCTTTCCCCGTGCCTCCTTAGGTTTCCCAGGAAGATCTTTTGCCCAGAAAATCACTCCTCTTGAATTTTGAGTGATGGGTACCTAAGAGGTATCCATGGATTTAAAACCATTGCGAAAACCTCCGGTCATTAGCCCAAATATCCCCCTTTTTGGCTGCCACACCGTAATATTGTTTTATCCAAGGTATTATGTAAAGAAGGCACAATATGTTGCCAGGTGGTTGAGATGAGGGCACCTGTGAGTGGATGAGGTGACCGACACCTTAGGTCATTTGCATCACGTCCCATCCCACGGAAGGAGTATTGCACAACAAGAACTCTCCACATAATAGTCAAGTAGGGACCGATATACCAATGAAAAAAATCTTCCACGATAGGTATTTTAACCCAGACTCTCGGGATGTGGGGTTTGTACTGTATCCACCTCATCTTACCGATTTCCCTTAATTTGCTTTGAATTGATCAGCCTGGAATAATAACAGGTAAATTTTCTCGCTCCAGAGTGGAAGGATGTTGTTGGCTTTTTTTTACTCTTGATGTGCCTCACGAAACACGTAATATCGTATCATTCCCTTGACTTCTCTGTTTATACGTTTAATCTCAATCCAAGTACCGAATTCGCCTTCTCCTTAGTTCAATAATTCACGATAAAAACGTTTTATCTATTTTTTTCAATCAGAAACACTGATGTTTGTCGGCGAAATCTTTTTTCGTTTGTAAGTACATATTTTTGAGGATTCTATGGATCTTTGATCTAATGAACGGTATTTATTCTCATGTATGCGAGTGGTTAAAGAAAGAAAGTGTCTTACAACCCACGTTATGTAATGGTAATTAATCGGCTATCATGCTAACAAATTATACGTGGTCGAGTTTACAAGAGTTTGTGGTAGGGTAGGAATCGTTCGCTTGTACGATTAATGCTTTGAATTTCACTGTTGCAGTTATTATTTTGTTTCCTTGCAAATTTGTTTTTATAACTTATATAGTTTATCATTTATTTACCGCTCTCAGTGTTCATTTCAGCTTCTTTTCATTGGACAAGTCTTGTGGCTGTGATTCGCCGATTTGGGGCAGTCACTTTCTCTTTGAAGTGGATTCATTGCATGTATTCACTTTCTATGCTCGTAGCCTACTTCACAGAATTTAATTTCTCATGCGGGGGAGGGGGTAAAATGCGTGTCACGGGATATACCGTGCTGCTGTTGTGGATATTTTAATATTAGTATTTATTTTTAGCTTTTGCATTCATTTACAAGTATTAATTATTGTCAGTTCAAGTATTGTTTTCTTTAGCTATTTTTTATTGTCGTAGGTAATTGCTTTGTACTTTTCACAGGTGTTACTTTTTTCAGCTTTTCTCTAGAAAGCAAGTGCTCTGGTTGTTTACCTTTTGTTGTTTGTTCTTAAAATTATTGTTAAGGGGATCGGATTAGTATGGTGATTTGAACACTGGCCTCCTATATCCCGGACCAGAGTTAGAATCCAAAGATTTTTCTATCGGAAATTTTCATCGGAAACTTACTAGTAGTGTTGTATTAATGGCACCTAGCGCCGAAACCCAATCTTAAGACTGGTGCGTGAAATTATAGACCCCTTGGTGTATTTCGTCAAGAGGCTGATGTATCTCTTCACCCTTCTCCACTCCATCTATTCCTATCTCTTGCAAAATATCTAATTTCCCAAATATGGTAAGTGACTTTAGCTGCCGGTCGCCTCCTTGATAACGACGACAGGTGATTAACTACCGGAACAGAAAACACTACTTGTAGACCTAAATAGATAACTCTATAACCGATCCGGATTTCAGTGTTTGCTTAGTCATTATTTCTTACCTCCCCATCTTTTAATAGTATTTATTAAATTAGCCGAAACCTGTTGAGTTTTTCCCTCTTTTAGGGTATTTAGAACAGCTATTATTTCGGTGCTGGAAAGATGGTGCTTTAACTGTGACTTAAACGCGACGAAGCATCTCACCAAATGGCGTAGTTTAAATTGACACGGCATCGGTTCAAAATTTGTGCGTCTAAGAACAAAGACCATCGTGAGTGGTTATTAGAAGCTTCCGGATCACCTCGTTACTCGTCGCATTGCCTGTTTCTCCCTGAGAAGTGCATTTGTAAGTGGACAGTGTATTTCTAATAATATTCCTTCTTATTTATTCTTCTTTCGTTCCCTTGCAAAGTCCCAAGCAATTGGAGTTACTACTGTATAAAGCCTTTGAAAAAGACTGCATTTAGACGAAAGTCAGTTTCTTCCCTTTCTTGTGCCGCACTTGTGAATGCTCCTTTAATTGCACAATGGACTGGGCTCTGACGAACCTGAGTGGGTTTTCATTTTCCGGTGTAGCGTCATCATTAAAGGACTGAGGTTTGGTAGCATTGTTAGAAAAATATTCAATTTTTCGACTTCAAGTCATATTCGTATTCATCATATACGACCACATTACTCCAAAATTTTTTTTAAAGGTTTGGCGGGATGGTCGTGGAAAATTTCTGGTAATCTCGGTATCTTTCCATGAATACCTTTTTTATGACGTAAAAGTAATTGAGGATGGATTAAGGGGTGGTGCTAAAAACATTGCAACATTGCTCATATTTGAGAGAAATTATTTTTCTCGACTTTATTCGTTCAAATTTTTGTAATGATATTGAGGTTTCAATAAGTTAATTCCAGTTGATGTACAAACAGCTAATTGGACCAAACTGTTTAACCTTAATTTACAGTCTTTCGGCAGATATTATTTAAGCATTATGGTAGTTGTACTGTATAGGTTTTAATAGTAACATTAAATGGTTTTAATGGGGAGTGTATTCATGGACATCTTTGAAAGCGACAACGGCGTCAACCAGTAGAAGAATAGCGTTGATGATTGCCAAGGATCCTGCTGCTAATCCGATTTCTATGTGGTGGTAGTAAAATTTCCCATTTCCGGAGAAGTTGGAGATGAGACAGCCACCAGCTGCTACGAAGAGAGCCATTCCCATCAAACTGTAGAACATGTCCTGCAATGGTATCAAAGATTACTGATGAGGCAGAGAAAGTTGTATATAATATTTTACTAGCATGCATCGGTAAATGGATAGTCCCTGGCTATATTTCCGTACATTTCAGTTACTTTCACTCCTAAACAATACACGTTACTGTGTTTAACCCGGCTTAAAAATTCTTGATTTTTATCTTTCTTTTTTATGTCATCGAGAACTTCTTTACCCCTTCCGCGTTCAGCTAACTCCCATATATCATCCCCTTAAAAATTACATCACCACTCAATACAACTTCCATTTATTTTTTTGCCCTGAATAGCTCTCTGGGGGATCGGGTTGGTGTGGTGGCTAGAGTACTGGCCTCCCATCCCGAGGGCCCGGGTTCGATTCCCGGCAGTGGCGGATTTTTCAGTGGAAAACCGGTCCCCACTTGAGTGCCTAGTGGAGGGCATTTCAAGTACAGTACTCCGTCCGTCGGATGGGACGTTAAGCCGTGGTCCCCTTGGCGCCTTTCGTTAAGAGTAGGCTAATGCCGACGCCGGGTTTCTATCCACCCTTCCTCCGTTCCCTAAAAACTCCTACCATTACCCAATTACCCACCTATCCTATATGGCGCAAATGACCTCAGCTGTCGGTCGCCTCCCCTAAAATAACTAACTAACTCGAATAGCTCTAACCAACATATTTTCCCCTCTCAAAAATTAACTCTCATTCATTTTTTCTCCATTCAAGTAACTTATCCATTCTTTTCTACATTCACATCTCAATAGCTTCTATTCCGCGCCCGCCCATTTTCAAAATGACCAGGTTGCTGAACCAAATTATCTTACGCTCTGTATTTGAGCTGTTGCTTCAATTTTCTTCACTTTTTCGTTCAAAGTCCCCCTTCACAATTTCGCTCTTCTCATATGCTTACTTATACAGTCTAATTATTTGTCTACTTCTATCTCTACTGCTTAAACCATTTTCATCCTAAATACTGCATAAATATTGTACTAATAGTCGTATTATTTGTAGTTTTTACCTTAATGCATTAGTATTAATTCTGATGCTTCTAATACTTTCGAAAATAATCGATTTCACTGTCTTGTGATTGATTGTTCGGAGACCCTTTCGTGCTGAGACTGTTTCCGTTGTATAACTCTTCCAGATTTTCTTTCTATCTCTTCACATTTTATTCATTTTAAATCAAAAGTTCTCCATTCAAACACTCCGACGAAATGGAATATGTGAACCTCCCTTATGGCAATGCATCTTGCGCTCCGTTCCTTGAAGTGGTTCCTCACTATCCTATAGGCAGCTTCAATCGGCCATAGCAGTTCTCATCAAATGCACTAAGTAATTATACCTTGAGACACTTTGTTTTCTACTGATTTTTTTGCTACTGATTTGAATTTACGAATCAAGTTTTTTATTCATGATGCGTTGTTATCAAGATTTTAGGTACAATAGCTGACAACATTAAAAGTTTTTCCCCAGGTTATATCACCTGAAATTGTACTAATCTCATCGATAGATAACTCACAAGTTTCATTTGTTGACGTTTATAATCAGTCGGAGAGGTCGTAAAAATTTTAATGTGGTCCTTGCGTTCACATATTCCATTTCGTCGGAGTGTGTTTGAAAAATTTCATTTTAAATTTTTTAATTATGAAGAAACTTACTGAATCGCTTGCTTAAGACATGAATGCTACTATAAAACACCTTCACGCTTAAAATATGCCCTGAGATTGCACTTAATTGCTAATTTTCAGTGGGATCAACGTAGTGGTCCATAGGTTTCATATGATATGGTACTATAGTCATCGATTACCCTTGCAATTCACTTAAAATGAAACAAAAAAAACAACGTAGGAAAAGAAGTCTGTAACTGATATTTTCTGTGACAGATCAATATATAAATAGAGGGTGAAGTATTTTCGTTTTTTTAATAGTTGCATCAGAATATAGAGGTGCTTTGGTTTCCATCAATGGTGATGTTAAATATTTTTATATTCTCGGACACGGTTTTTAGTTAATTGACGAGGCAAGTCAGGAAATTGCGTAATTTCACCGAAGCTGTGGAAGTGATAATTTGACGAATTCCTGAATTCCTCTCCCGGGTGTGGCATACGCCGTTTATTAATACAGTGATTATGACACGAATGATGTGCTATGAAGTGTAAAGGAAGGAGATCATTCACATCAACTAAAATGGATAACCAGAAATAGATCACGTGCGGAATCGGGATTTGCTTAGGCTGGTTTGCAACACTTTAGTGAAATAGACGTGCATCGCCTTGTTTTTCCACAAACGTTGCGGGGACCTTGCTGATGGTTTTGTTGGATTACGAGACTTACGATTTTTCGAGAGATCCTCTCACCAATGATGAATCCCAGCAGCATTCCGCCTCCAATGATGATATACCCTCCGAACACTATGTTCACCAGTGTATACTGCGGCAGTGGAATCATCGGCGAGTTCATGTGTAGACCCATGCAAATGCATACTAGTAACTGTGAGTGAAAGAAGGAATTCTTACGTTAGTGCGATTGTCTCCCAAAATCCAACCCGTGAGGATGAGGAAATATCATTTCCGTTGCTTGATTTTGACTGAAGAATATTGTGTTTCTTTTATTTACCACGCTGAAATAATGGTTCCGGCATAATATAGACTACTATGACTAAGCTATTCCGGGTTGTCACTGCTCACTCTTTCAGCTGGTTGACTCCGGTTTACGAATGTTTTGACAAAGTGTACCGTGAAGACAAAATTTGAAACGAGTTACCAATCAACACATCTATGATTCGATCCTATGAGTCTCGGGGTATGTAAAAACAACTGGCCGTGACACCCTTTATTCACCTGATGAATGGTTTATCATTTACACTTTTAGGAAATAATTTGGCGATAAATCCCATCCTTCGTCTACTCTGGACGTCAATGTTTCATATTGAACGGCTTTAAGTAATCGTGAATGTTAGCTTCGCCTCTTTTCTATTTGTTTTTGGCTGCTCATAGTCTGATTCTCATTGTTGCAGCTCTACATGAAAGCTGTAGTGTGAAGGTCGAAGGAAGGTCATTGAGTTATCCAAGGAATGGTGGCGAAGTGAAAATTGTACTTCAGTAAATTGAAAAAATACTAGGTATTGACAAGAAAACCATTTACAATGCCCATATTTCCTTTCACATTAATTGCCATGAGAAAATATTCCCGGTGTGTCTCGTGGTAATTAATGTCAATTTCACCGCCGTTCACCCGGCAGGCTTGAAATATCCTACATATTTCCTTTTGATTTGGTGCCATATATTATTTATTTGCTTTTTTCAAAGTAATGTTGTAATATTCTCTGATGAATATTCTGAAGCTGTGTGCTCCGTTAATTGTCGCAAAGAGATGATGTATTTGAATTTACACCCGTTCACTGATTCGATGGCGTCCTTTGGAAACTTAGGAAAAGTTAGTCCCTCGCGCGTTATGGATCCCGGGAAGAGGTGGATAATTCACCCCAGGATAAAACTCATCGTATTCTCGCAGTTCGCTTTTTTTTCAGTTGGTTCATTCCATGTTTTGGCTCACGTTAGAGTTTAGCCGTGTGTCATTATGATTGTTGAGCCGGAAGTTCTCCTCTTGCAGTTAACAACAGCAGTGTGGAACGCCGTGCCCCTGTTTAACCTTCAAGTGAGCTCTGGTGACGGAAGCCACACCCTTTGTGGTCTTTGGGCACGCTCCTAATCCGTTCCCAGTGTTGCCAAAAAGTGTCAAGTAAGAGGGCAAGAGCCATGATAAAGTGAGTATTTTCATGATGAGATCCAAATCGGAACCTATCCTTGACTAAGCGGTTTAGGAATGCGGCAACAGGGAAATGAAGTTTTTATTAACTCTATCCTGCATGGACAAGTTTTACGGCGCGATCGCTCTTCTATAACCAGCTCACTACCTAGTTATTGGCATTTAGAAGGACCAGAGGATGGATTTGAATTATCTGTGCGTATCTGTCCTAAATACTTTCTCCCTGTTCACTTATCGGGGCATGGATTCTTTTTTTATATCGGTGGTAGCGAAATGATCTTTCGTACGATGAGTATCAATTCTTTGCCGCAGCTTTTCGCGGCAGGTCCTTGGAAAAATTTATACTCTCTAGTTGCGGTTCGGTCCTGTGTTTGGTCGCATCGCGTTCCTTTATGTGTGTCGTTATCGTAAGTTAAACACGTCGAAAATCCTGCACTTAACGGAGAGGAAGTAATGGTTTATTGTTCTCTGTTTGATTAGTCTTTAACTCATCCTTCAGAATCGCGTGTTAAAGCAAGGGTGTGCCATATAAGGATTTAAGCGTGAAAGTGTGGTGGGGGAGGGTGTCAGTCTTTACGTTTCATCGAAATGATTAACATCGGGAAGGATTTTAAACTGTTTTTAGTGCTCTATAAGTAAAACCATGTAGAAGGATTTTATTCCTTCAAAAGGGTGTCAGCATGTACGTGCTGTTTTTATATTCTTGCTGCTCAAAGTTATTTGTGCATGTTTAGGGTGAATATTCCTTGTTTAATGTTTATCTGTAATTGAGTATTCCATGAGTTCCATAAAATTACGTGGCTGGCCATTTTCCAAAGGGCGGAGCTTCTTTCAGAATTTTATCTTCCCATTGCACAACGGCCGGAAGTTTTTTACTTCCTTTGGCGAGGTTAAAAGAGCTATGCTGTTTTTAAATATATTTTTCTACATAATTATCCATTACTGCGATACGATGGCTGTTTATTGAATATAATTCCAACTGTTGAAGATTAAATTTACTAAGAAAACATTTTTGATGAATTCCGTGGGAGTAGGTGTTTGTTAGAAAACTTCGATGTTGTGGATGTAAAATATTTCGGGTTAAAATTATGATTCTGCTGGAAACAAATGATAATAAAGTGCTTAGAATCACTCATTAACGTACATAGTACTCCAATTGTACTGATCATATGATACTGTGCTCGGACTCGAACTCCGTTATTTTTACGAGTACGTTATTCAAAATATTGTTTGATGCAGGATGCATTGATAGCAATGAGGATAAGTAAGCCAATGAATTCTTGTAAGTTTTGATTCTTGCCGTTTTCTAGTGATCAGATAAAACCGTTTTAGATATTTGGAATAACTGCGATCTAAAATATGGAAGAAATTTCACCTCAGTGATAGGGAAATAAAATGTAGGTGGATATATGATACTGCTGGAAACAAATGACAAGAGGGTTCGTTATTCGGTCTTTCACTGAATTATTCCTTACTGAATGCATTGAAAAAAAATGAGGCTACGTATTCCGATGGCTATGTTGCAATTTATTTTTAAAAAATTTCTAGAAAAAATGTGAGGGTAGTTGAACTAATTTCTCTTGAGTAGTTTACCGAATACCTACTGGTGTACGTTGGAACAGCTTGTAAAAAGCCAGTACTGATATTAACGGAACGCAAATTCGCAGCGGCAGTTTTGGGTGTCAATACCGGGTCGGAGATTCTTTTTCTAACAAAGAAAAAAAGCTTTTAGAAACCCTTCGTTCGTGTAGTTGTGTGTACTCACAAATTCTAGGACCTTGCAGGCGAGCAAAGTCTTTCCAAGGGGTGTGCTAGGCATCTTCGGGAGTGTGTTCCTCTTCTCACCCTGGTGGTTCTCAACGAACTCTTCGGCTGCGCTTTCGTCCAAACCCTTCGGAGTGTAGTATTTGCGCCAAACAGAGCGAAGGGCCTCGCACTTCAAAATTCTCTCCCCCTCGCACCGTGATCCAAACCGGATAGCGCGTGACTATGGCGATGAATCCCTGTGGCCGCCCTTTTTTTACCTTTCCTCGGCGGACTCCCCTACCCCCCTCCCATTCTGATCCCCCTCCATCGCTCACTCCGCCATACCCTTTCCCGTCTACGCGGCCTGTGCATCCCACCTCCTTCCCTCCCTCCATCCCCTCGCTCATTGCCACTCATGGTATAACAGGGATAGCCTGGCGGTATGATGTTGCATTCTTCGAATTGCCATATGCGTGCTATGATGACTCGAGCTTCCCGGAGTGGCTTGGATTTTATTTATTTGCGTGATTTAATTTTCCGACGTCGTTTAGTCAATGGGAAAACTATGACCGAGTAGTATGTGGTCAGTGATTTACGATCCTTAAATGTGGAAGTTTGTTTTTTCTCGAATACTCATGCTCCTTGGTTTGTTCACTAACCTTATATTATAATGAAATACCTATTCCCAAGGTCAGAAACTCGTTCTCAATGAGGTCACTGCTTTGAATTTAAAATTAATTGAGGATTTAAAAAAAATCTTTGAGGGCAGTTACTGTCTTTCAATATGCCTAATGTTTTACGGAATTGAGCTTATTATTTGTACGCTGTAAATAGTGTAAACTTTGTGTTAAAATTACCCAGTCAATCTGGCAAAGACCATTCTCGTTGTGGCTTACAGAAGACATTGCTCTCATTTTCAATCTTTACATCTCCAAATGGGCACGAATTAATCGCATTGAGAAATGAGTGATTTTAAAGCATTAAGCTGTGAACAAATTTTGTAAATATGGTCGAGAAATTTAGTAATCTGACATTTTCCAGTCGGATGTTCCTATTACCATAAATAATTCATAGCCACATGTAAAAATTAACATATTAGGTAAAATGTTTAAGGTTTTTCCTTTAAGCTTTCCTTTCTTAAGGTTTAAGGTTTGAATAAGAAGTCCAGAAAATATCAAAGGAGCATAAATTGAATGAGGACTTGACCTTGGCATGATGGATGGTTTTTAAACTAATCTTGGTATTTATTTGATTAAGAAATGACTTTATGTTTTGCATATGATAGAACAGCGATTAGTTTGGAAAAGTATGCTAAAGACAGACATAAAAACTCTACTCGGGCCATGTGCGAGTCGTATGTATAGTCTTAATAGTCTCCTTTTTAGTTTAATGGCCTTTGCACCCCCACAGGACAAATAAATGTCCACTGCATAAGAATTCAGTCTCATTCAAAAATTTAATTAATATCAGTGACATTCTGTTTCTAACGATTTAGACGCGTGCGAGTTCCTTTGTGTGCATTTATTTCATATAAGTGCCTTTAGAAATGTTTAGACTTATGGAAAGTCCGTCACTGTTTCAATGCCGCCTGTTTGAGAAGGTGTTTTGAGCAATTGCGAATGTATAGTTTTTTTATAATTTTTATATTTTAAGCTTATTTTTGGCATATCGGACACTTGAAGCTTTGAATTTTGGGTGAGAAATGGTTTCATTTTGAGTCATGTTTCGGAGTAGCCAAATTTTTTGCATCCCTGGTTCTATACCATGTTTATGAAATTAAATCCCTAATTGGAACTGTTTTATGGTTGAAACATTAGAATCAATGCACAGAGTAAATTAATAAAATAGTTACCCTCTTCGCTATGGAGAGAAAGACTCGTGTATGTCTTTTCTTTCGATAATGTTGCGAAACATTGAAATGAACGCAATATATCTCAATTGTCTCTTCATATTATCAATTTCGCGACAGTGATTGGGGTCATATCAAACGGTTGTTATGTATTCCTTCATTTTTTAGGACGAATTAATAAATAAGTATGTTATTTTAATTGTTTATATTATGTTGTGGCTATATTTTGTTATATTTATGAATTATCTCTTGCATAAATATTACACCGCCCAAAGAGTTATTCTCAGAATATACTAAACTATTGAGGATTTACTTGGTATAATGACTCACATAAATAAATAAATAATTTTTCAAATCGTTGAGGTAATTTCAGTGAACTCAAGTGATGTAAATTTTTTATTACCTTGTATTCGATTCATGCGCTTGTCACTACTGTGCTCATCATGCTGCCACTTCACTTGACCGCCAAACCACTTCCTTCCTTTTCCTTGGGTTTTTTACACTGATCCCCGGTTCAAAATTCAAGGAACCGGCGTTGAAGGAGGGCAGAATTTAATTGTGAGATTTTCTTCGTCATTGGTTAAGATCCTTACTGAGTAATCTTAAGTTTTATTACATTATGTAGGTGGTAACACTTCAATTGAAAATAGGAATCCGTGCCTAGTTTTTATTCGTCAAACGGATGCTTTGGCTTAATCAACTTTGCAATTATTTGTCCGCATTTTAGGTATTTTTCCAGCAAAATTTCCTTACAGGAAATCTTATAGTAATATTTTCATCAAGGCCTTTTTGGTTTCTCAAGTTTTTTTTGGTCTTTTTACGATTTGCCTATGATGATGCATATGACTACCCTGTTTTATCTGATTTTATTCTTAAACTTTTTTTTTCTTTACTTAGTTTTTTTTGGGTCTGTTAAAGTTCTGTCTGAAATTGTTCAGGAATTAACGAAGAGACCTCTATGATGTTGATAAAATTTCTTGTTTATAAACTCACATGTTCCCCAATGCCTCGTAACGCTTCATTTGTTTGATCCCAAGACACCAACAGCGATGAGTGCGTTTACCTTAAGATTTATTATGTTGAGAATTGATAAGAGCATGCACATCGATGCACCGGTGAGTAAATATGCTATCTGAACAGGATTTGAGCCCTCAACCTTAGAAATTACAAACGATGGGAAAGTTGGGATTCCATAAAAATTAGTCAATAATACCTTTCTAATCATAACCGATCCATTTAGTTGGATCCCTCTGAGAGTCGTCTCAATCAGTTATCCTTTAAATTAAATCCACCACAGGCAAAAACAATTGAAATTGCAGATGTTATATTTAGTGACTCTTTTAGGAATTAGTAAATATTTAAATACAGGTATTTCAGTGAATTATTTTTTAACGTGAGATTTGCATTCATTCTTTTAATTGTAAATCCAAGAAATAATCTCTTCTGACCCTTTTCGGAAAATTTGCATTAGTCAATGAAATGTTATTATCTGCCTTTCACTTTGTATTACGATATTCTTTTCAAAAGATTGAACCCTTCATTTGGCATCTAATACTTGGAAACTTATTACGTGTTATTTGGGAAACACTTTTCACAAAATAAGTTTTATGTTGTGAATGGTGCATAAGTCACTCTACTAGTTCTAGAAATGTTTATATTGTCTTTGCTTATTTCAATAAATAAGCTGTTTAATTAATTAAATCTTAAAACATGGAGATAGTGCTTAGCTTTTTTTTTACTTTTCAGGTATGTGGTGATCGCCACGAATAACTGTGCGCACTGTCATCAGTATTGTATGATTTTCCGAGTAACAGACACCAAAGGCTTCTTCTAGTCGTAGATCACCTCTCGCCCATTGTGATTTCTGAAAACCGGGCTATTTAGGTGAGTTTTCCTTTTCTCTTGGCTGTGGAATGCATTTTTGGGTGAAAATAATTGAATAAATAGCGTGTGGTTAATTGACGTTCTCCGAATAACGGACAGTTTGCCGCTGGTCGATTCGTAGAGATTCCAACTTAACGTTTAATTATTAATTATCCGTTATCGACAGCAATCGTCATGTGGTATTATCGATAAGTTGGAGCTTCTGTTATAGATTAGGTATATTTGTTTTTGCCTCTGATGACACGGTAGAATGCATAAAGGAGTCTTTCTTATTGTATGCTCATTTGAAAATATGTTTTTGATGAATGGGGTCTTCATTTTATACTGTAATATTTGAATCTCAAGGAAACTGACACAATCCCGCATCTGATTCTAATATTTTTCACTCTTCATGTATGTGTGTGAAGGCCGCTTTACACGATACAATTTTTTGTAAAATTTCTTGTACAAATGCTTGGTTGAGGAAATTGTACTGTGTAAAGTGGCAAATTGTGTGAACGCTTGTGCTAATCTCCGAATGAGTGTACGGAAAATAGAACCTTTTCTACATCCATTCAGACATATACTATTTCGTTCAGTTTATGCACGCGTTTGTACTAGAAATTGTTCAAAAAATTGTGTCGTGTAAAGCGGCCTTAAGTGTACAAGATGTTTATTCTTCGTTCCCAACTTCGAAACATAATTTTTTGCCTATGATGAAATGGGTGGGATCACGTTTTTTAAGTTGAAGGAATATAAATGCAGGGAGATTATAGGGTTAGTGTGGTGAGCGATAGCCTTCCATTTCAAGGGTCTGGGTTCGAATGTCAAGGTTATATAAGAGATATAAAAAAAATACCAGTCCCTTGCTTGGATACTGTGTGAATAATTCTTCAAGTGCAGTCCACCTACTCCTAATGGAGCATTAGGAGTATGTTTCTGAAATTATGTGTGTCAACTAATACTAAATGATTACATTTCCTATGATTTTTGGAGTGGTAGGTTAAAGGCTTGCAATAAAATATTACGCGAACAAGTGTATGCCAAAAAGAAAGGTAAGTTTGTGAGATAAGATAAAATGGTGCAATAAACGTATTCGTTGGCTATTCTTCTTCAAAATTAATTAATAGAATACGTACTATACTTCGTTATTCGCATTCATAGTTATCCATTTACGGTCGCACTTTAGTATTTATTGATTCTTGACCATGGATCACTCCGGGAAATCAGTTTTATTTTTATATGATAATTACGTGAAAAAGTTGTGATAATTTGCAAGTATATGAGAATGATTTAGGGCATATTCTATTCCTTTCACGAGGCCAGATGGTCGGTTAAAAGTTGAAGCGTCAGATTTAATTTTCTAACAAGCAGCTTTGAAGGGATTCAACGTTAAGATTGTAAATAAGTAACTTCACGCGTAATTTGTACCTCAAAAATTGGTTCTCACGTGTTCGCGAGTTTCGGAATGGCGGCTGACCTCGCGTTTCTGCGGATGTACGATCCTGAGTCACTACGACATCACTGTTGTTTACGCACCAATCATGTGATCTTAATCGAGTGGGCGTACACAAAGCCATGACCGTGAGTCTGTTCTGCATGTGACGTGTCTTACTGCCAGTATGTTCCTTACCAGCGATTTCTATCGCTTTGGAATTGCGCGTGTTAGGCATGTTATGAGAGCGCAAGGCATCAATATAACCATTATCCGTAAGCAGTATATGACTACGTCAGTTCTTAATAGTCATCGGAATTCAGCATAAAGTAGTTTATGTAGGAGTTTAAGAGAACGATGTGACTAAATGCTTTCTCCCTTGCTATTTCCGTCGTCTCTTAGGTACTCGAAAAAGAACCTTTCTCTTCAATCTCTCCAGCACATTTCTAAATGTTGGTGAATGAAAGGATGACCTTGTCGTGTGGGCTGGGTGGGTAACTGCGGAGGATAGTGGCTCACTAGACATAGGATCACAATGAGCTACGTGACAAGGTCGCGGTAGAATCTAATAGTGTTTGTGGAATCTGAATGGGTAACATTGGCTTCATAACTGGAAACTCGCATCGTTAATTAATTTAAAACGTGCCTACAACTAAGTGAGCGTGTTATGGTGTAAATATTAGGGATATTATTGTTGCTGAATCGTAGGAATTGTTTCATTCCTACTATTTCAACAGTATTAGTGAACTTTATTAATAAACAATGCTTATTAATGTAAAAATATTCCAAAGCTAAAAAACATAATTGATGCGCGTATAACCGTACAAAAACCTGTTAACAACAGCGTACATTTGCACTTATTCCATGTTAGATGATATCAGTGTTTACATATTTTTAAAACACTTTTTTTATTTTTCAAAATTATTTTATACCTTGATCTTCCAAATAAAAAAACGGGTGCTTGAAACTTTAAAGAAAGTGAAATGAAAAAAGCCTCAGGATTCTATTTTACTGCTCTTAGAGCTTGGATTTAGGTACTCATTATGATAATACTGAAAATGTTATGGCGTTGCCAAAAGCCTGCTTCTTAGAATCAGGGCAATCGTAGAAGGGTTAACTTTGTGGAACTGCAACTGATTAAGATAAATTAACTTTGTAAGATTCCAGCTCGTGGAATCTTACAAAGTGCATTGTTTTTGTTTTAATCATGCTTCTTAGAGCCAAAGAAAAAGCATCGGACAAGGAAATAACTTTGAATATGTGTAGCTAATGGTTTGTAGTCATTGTGCCATCATGTTGTGGGGGCCGCTGGTAAGAATTGCCCCGGGTAGCTGTTTAAGTAATACTTGAAATATCTGGTTTAAAAAAATTGAAAGACGTAGAGAATTATTGAAAATTTAGCTGAATGAAAAGTGAATTATAGAGTAACAAAGTGGATGTGGTAGGCATGCTTAGGTGTTTTTGCAATAAGTAATATGCCCTGTACAATACTTTGAGCCACATTGATATATGAGATTTTAAGAACGTGTCAATTTTAATTAACATGTATCACAGTTATTGCCAAAAGTGTGCAAATCCGTCACTTGAAGTGGCTGTCTAAATATCTTTTCAAGACAGCCTCATGAGCAGTAACCGCAAATTAATACCACCTTTAAAAATGCTGGTTACTTTAGAAGTTAGCCGTATAAGGCCACACATATTCTAATATTTTTCTCTCTTTTGTGGAATGAGGTACCACAGTGGATTTGGTACCGGGTATCTAGCTTTGCTCGTGGACATGTGTATTAAAGATAAAATTTTTAGTGAACGAAAGAAAAAGAAAGAAACCGAGTTTTAACAAATGCGAAATCATATTTTATAGTTAAAAATTAGAATGGAACCAGGTACCACAGTGGATGTGGTACCGGGTATCTAGCTTTGCTCGGGTACATGTGTATTAAAGATAAAATTTTTAGTGAACTAAAGATAAAGAAAGAAACAGAGTTTTAACAAATGCGAAATTATATTTTATAATTATATATCGAATAGCAATAACTTTGAATATTAAAATTGAATAGATTTATAAAGTAATATTGTAATTATATACATATGTCGTTAGATATATCCTACAAATGAGTTTATGTAACTTTCCCGCCTCTCTCACCGGTACAAATTTTCTTCTTTTCCGAGTCGTATGAATAATTGTCTTTCTCCCACCTTGTTCTTGCAGACAGTTGTGACTTTCTGTGTATTGTTTTGTGAAATGTCCCATTCGATGTTTGCTAATTGTATTAACATTCTGTCGATTAGAAGTCAAGAAAGCTTCGAAATGAACTTATTTCTTATTTCCCCTGTACTCTATTTTAGTGAAGGTTGTAAAGTAAAAGACTTTTGTAATTACTATATTATATGATATTGACTAATGTCATGAGGTTAGCCGATAGGAGAAATGAGCGGAGAGCTGCGACGGACCAATCCTTGGATTAATAACTGGTAATGACGATAATGTATTCTATTTAACTCATGTTAGCCATCATTGATCTATTGTGTCTCACTGATTGATTACTTAAGGAAGATTGGTTTAATTTGATCGTTTAGGGTGGTCTTTTAACTCTTACTTGGACCCCAAATATTGTAAAATTTATTCATTCAGGGTTGGGGAGCCATTTGCTCTCCCTGGCTCTCATTTTTGGCTACTCAGTACATAAATGGCACTGCGAATGCTGAAGTGAGTCGTGATTATAAAAATTAACCTTTTTGAGCATCATATGAGGCTAAAATATCACTTAAGTCTCGCTTTATTATCGATCAATATCTATTGTAGTTGTACGCCGTGCATTTACTACGCCAATTAAGAAAATAAATGTCATTGGTCCAGCATGTCTTGGAAAGCATTAAGGTGAGAGATAGTGAGATAGTACTACGTCCAACTCTTTAATTAATAGTACTAGTACTACGTGCAACTTTATTAGATAAATCGAGAAACAATGCTGCATCTTGAGCCTCTGTAATTGGTATGTGTTTGCATATTTGCAGGCACTTGCGTAATTTTTTGTTTCATAGGTGTGACTGTGGGTATTTCGAAACAAGGAGACCGTATGTGTGTATTTCCGATGCACAACCATCATATTCAGCGAAAGAGAGATAAAGGAAAAAATGTGGTTCTGCCTCTATCCTCACAATTGACACTCAACGATAGTATTATACATATTAGTAAGCATTGCAATAGCTTTTTTATTTTACACTTGTAATCATATCAGCACCAAACTGGGGCGTACCATGGGCGGACCCAGACGTCAGTTTTGGGGTGGGGGTAAGGGGGGAAGGGGCCATCACCAGTCTTTTCCTTCTTACCCCCACCCCTCCAATGAAAAGACAGTCTTACTAGTTCAGTTATCCAAGGCTTTAGGGGGAGGGGTTGGGGGACCGCCTCCCCTCCCCTGGATCCGCCTCCCTGGGTCTCCCCTGAGTCGTAATACTGAAGAAAACTTCCTGGGATGTTTAAAATGTTCTCCCTTTGATGGCCACGAATTACTCACAACAGCGAGGTATTTTACTACAACCTCAAGACGATCTATATATATACATGTTACATGTGTGAGTGGCCGTCATATGAATATTCCGTTGAGTGATTTGTAAAAGCTGGCGAAGGTGTCCACGAAGTAAAGTGCGGAGGCGACGAGGTCGAGGATTCCCTCGGCGAGGAGGCAGAGTTTAGTCGTTTGCGGGTCCTCCGCGAGGTCAGGGAAGTTGCTGAGGGGTACGTCCTTGTAGACGTACCAGATGGACAGGCTGAGTCCTCCGGTCACGCCGAAAAGGACCCCTCCAAGAAACCCGAACATCCGTATCTGCAAATCAGAGAAGAATCATTACTCTCGCGCGGACATGTTACAGTTAAGGCGAATTTTTATTTCGACGATGACTTAACGTTGGACCTCAGATGTCAATCAGTTTTAGTCAGTTGTGATAAGCCGTATTTTTACCCAGATGCGATTAGTAAGTTCTGATTGTACGCCGATGGATGATGACCGAGAACTTGAGGCCCATTTTCGCTAGCATCTTGACCGGACGAAATAACGTAAAGTGTTGCTTGGTTTCGGTCGTCATTTCCTTTATTCTGCTATCAACCCGAGGTATCACTTTTTCATTGGCGGTGAATATGCAACTTTGGCATAGTCGTCAATATTACGGAGTTCAGAATATATTGCCTAAAAAATGGCCTCGTATGAAAATAACTTATGTGTATTAAATATATTACAATGCCGTTTTAGTTAGTGATGATGTCATAAGTGGTGCAATCAATAAGAGTTTTGAATTGAAGAACTCTTTTATTGTAAGAGTTCTCTTAAGAAAGATCTCAAACAAAATATCTCCGTTAGCAATAGATTCTTTGAGATATATGGAACAATTGATAAAGAATGTGAAAGAGAATAAATACGTAAATATGAAGAGATTAGCCGATAGAAGAACTCGTGGAGAGCTGCGTCAAACCAATCTGAGGATTGATGACTTCTGATGATGATGATGAGCAATGGATTAGCCGTAGGTACCGGCAGTCAAAAGACTGTGGAGCAGGGATTGGGACCACTTCCCATGGATAACATTTTTTTCAATATGGCACCTTCTCATTTCATGTTGCGGTCCCTTTTCTTTTGTGAAAGTGATCATTTTTTCATAGTACATCTACATACTACCCTGCAATCCATCACAAGGCTGTGTGGTAGGGGGTGAACCATCTCCAGGCATGCATTTTAAATTAAAGAGAGTGAACTTTACACTTACCATTATGCAGGATGCAAAAATACTTGTGCGTGAATTCAGTACTTAAATGCAAGTGAGATTGATGGTGTTACTACGTTGTGGAGAATGTTAGATATGCATAGTAGGTGAACATTCGAGAACATTCTGTTACTGATAATTATTTCTGCTTTGCGGCAGGCCAGTGGGATATTAACGGGAGCTCTCGTGTTTATATCGGGACTGCTTCTCTTTGGACAAGACCAGCTAAAATAAGCTATCGATTTTCCTTATGAGATCCCTGTGGGAAAACAGTCGGTGCAGGCAAGGGAACTGTATCATCTCACCCTGATGTGTGAATATCATATGACGTGCAGCTCCGTAATTGTGCGCTCTACCGTCACCAAGTATAGCGACTGATCTTCAAATTGAAAAGTATTGGATTATCATTTCGATTTTTTTAAGGACTAAAGATGAGGCTCCTTATTCACGTTGTTGAAACTATGTTTCTCACAGAGGACTTACTTCTAACTAATGTTTCGATTCTCACAATCAGTTCACAACACGAAAGAAACAGAAGTAGGAATTACGCTGCAATATGCTTACCAGCAGCTCCGGCATCTTCTCCTTCATGGCGTAGCTGATGATAATGACGGAGTTTATGAGTATGTAGGTAAAAAATACTACGTACGGAAGCGATCTCGCGGTCATGGAGTGCTGAATGAGCTCATTTCCTTTCGTGTAGAGTGCTGCACAGATGATGGCAAGCGCCTGAAAAAGAGATTTTATATTTCGGTCAAATTTGAATCCATACCATTGGCTCGATGACTTATATATTAGGAGAGTTGTCAAATCGTTATGTATATTCCAAACCGACCACGTAAAATAGGTGTGTGCTAACATTTGGATCTATTCCGAGTAATATGTTGATGTGGCTCCCGATCGGTGAGCTAGGAGTCTGGAAATCAAGGCCCTTTGAAACTAATGGTTGAATGCCGAATGATAGCCTCTTTTTTACTATTTATAAAATATGTATTTCATTTCTTGAGTGATTTATTTAATAATTATCCCAAAAATGTCATCCCCATTTTTATGAATATGAAAGGAGTAAATAAAATTTAATCGATACTCAGCTGAAGGGGATAGGACAATTGGAATTTGGCGTAGGTTCTCTCCGCGGCCACGAGCTATGGCTGGTGCAAAACGATGCATTACCTAGTGAAAGTTATCAATTATTTTTTAAAGTCATTTAGGGACAGTTTATGATGAATAAATGTAGTAAATTTCTGTTTTCGTCGAGAGGAATGGAACCTTTTGAAATCACAATGCCATTAGAGGTCTTATACATGTCTCACTAAATATTGCGACTCGTCAATTCGTTTTATTTCTATTGTATATTCCTTGTGTAATTCCAGGCTATGTAATAGAAGCCCACTCAGTGTCAATGGACTGTTGAACGAATAAAACTTTTGCATACTTTATTTTACTAATTGTAAGCTTTTCCGGCGATTTTTCATAAATTTGACCCAAGAACAGCGTAAAGGAAACATCTATTTCATTTTTTTTTCTGGAATTTTCACATCATTAACTGTGGAACTCGGAGCCGGGTCCTAAAATATAGACTACTATTACTATTACATATATATTAGAGTTGTTCAAGTGAAAAGGTACGAAATCACACTGTGGGTATAATTGAAGTCTTAATTCATCAGTAATCACCAGAAGCCTGAGCACAACTATCCCACTCTTTCACGAGCCGAAGGATACCCTGTTCCCAGAATTCCTGTGGCTGTGACAGGAGCCAATCCTCCACTGTGTCCTTCAGTCCGAGTTGAAGCGCAGTTGGACGGAACACACAACTGTCTGCTTCTCTCTTGTGTCATGTGCTGGCGCCCGCGCATGGGCGCAACCACGCCGGACATTACATTCGCGTCCCTACATGTCTCACTACGTTATCCCAAAGCGGCATATTCGAATTTCAACCAGTTTGGTTGCTACGATGTTTCGTACCTTCATTTGAACACCCCTAATACCTACAATTTCAGTTTTTTCTCAATAAGGTGCTGTTGATTGTGAACTGTATGTGTTCGTTAAATATATTTTGGATGAAAAGGAACTTAGGTGTTGATCATGGGTGAATAAATCTTATTTGCAGAAAGTTAGTTACACATATCTCAGTAAGAAAAGTTTCCATTGTACTCTTGGATTACCTAGTTTTTTTAGGAGTAAGTAACGTAATAACTGTAATTGGGAGCTAATGGAGAATTTTTAACTACCTTGTACCATTTATTCAGAATGCCACTTAAAATGTTCCCTTAGCGTGTGTTACGACGGGTTTAGAAGCTCGGTTGACGGGCGTTTGTATCAGCGTTCGGATTGCATACTTCGAACTGAAGATACTCAATTTACAGCCCGACTGTTTTTACATCATTCGAACACTTCCGATCTGAATGAAATTTGAGCGCATTAAACGTTTAAGAAAGAAAATTACTCCTGAATCGGGAGTCAAAACACGCGGCCCATTGGCTTATCGCAGCGCAGACCGAGACGCTACTCAGGATTTATGTGGTGATTAATGTTTCCCCTGACTATTTCACTACGGTTTTTAATCCTATGGTTTAGTTCGTAACCCTTTGATTTACACAGTTCCATTGCTGTGAGTATTGTTGTCGTATTCTTCCGACGTTAAAAAAGTCGTTGCTAAGCAGTCGATTGCTTTTGAGATTCGATCCAAATTAACGGATATTGCCTTCCGCTTAGAATGAATTGTAAACATTTCGCAGACAGATACGGTCGTTACGTAGCGCGTCCAAGGTTAGGAGAGGATCGCATCTCACCCGCGGATCGGTGCATCGTAAAATCCGTAGCTCTGGCGTAATTGGCCATTTGAATCAAACGATGAGTCTGCCTGACAACGCTCTGCTAATTTAATTTCTTACTGACATAATTCGCTTATTAAACGGTTTCAAACGTTGCAAAGGGCCAGCCATTCTTTATGCACCAAATATTCTGTTATCCTTTGGTATTTTGATATAGACATATTTGACCATTTTAGTAAAATCTGGAACTAAGTAAAAAACGTAGGGAAAAAGTCACTAACCAAATTCATCTAACCAAAGAAGGAAACCGACAAGGCCTCATCGAAAGTGAATGGTGAACGAAGAATTTTACACAAAATGCAGGGGATGATTATGCGATGTTTATATTTAATATTTTCTCGAATAAACTGACCGTAGCTTTTATAAAAACTAGAAATAACATTTTCATTCTTTTGAGTTAATGCTTTTAGTGCGTCTGCATTAATTACTTATCGTATCCATGGAAAGCATGATAGTGTATATTTCACAATAATTAAACTATATAGATTTTAAACCACAACAAATGCCTCTCATGATTTAATATCGAGATAAAGCGCATGCTTATTTATGCAAACTTGACTTTATGGCACGCATTTAGCAACAATTAGTCTTTGCCAAACCTTTTTGTAACTTTTAACCGCATGTTATTTTATAGGAAATGGTCATTTCAAGTTCCGTCTGTGGTGAGGGAGTAACACTTTCTTACCCACTGTGCAATTTTAATGTAGAATGAAAACTTCCACAGCTGGTCATAGTTAAAAGATGGATCTTTCTGGTTGGCTGCTGTAACTGCATTCTGTAGATTAGATGTTCGTAATATTCTTACACTTGATAGTGAGCTTTCACTGTTAGGAATGAAATAAAATTATGATCACTTGTTTCATAATAATAGTCAGCGAATCAAGTATTATTAGTGTTTATCTAACATAATGGATTACGAATGTGTTTAGGTATCTAGTTGGAATAATATCTGTACATGAAAGTGTCTTGTAATCTCGAAATTCAAAGAATTAGATTAAATGAAAGGAACAGATGGAATAGATATTATAGATAGATGGAATAGATCTAACATTGTTTATGCTAAGTTTACATAAGTAAATAGATGAAATATGCTACGAAAGAAATTATTACCTTCAGTAAATACCTTAATGGATTATAAATGAAGACATTTATTTTGGAATGCGAAAAAAATATCCTATGTGCATCGTACATGTATATATTAAACCTTAATGCGTAACTTCAATTAAGATGCGAGTGAATCCTTTTGTGGAAGGCAATGATATCTTGGTATATTACAGGAAAATGGTATATGATCTTGAATATGTTTCCGCTTTTATTTTCGCTATGACGCTATAATGCATCTATACACAGCACGAAAAAAAATGTTAAAAATAGCAGAATTATTGAGATTTTTAAATATCAGCCTTCCAGTTAAATCTTTAATGCTTCCAATTAACCTTTAAACCTGCTTTGGCAATAGCTGTCTGATCGCCTCTTGGTGATAACATATCGTTTGGATTTTTAAATCATAGTCTACTTTACTGATTCTCAATATGCACTAAGAAGGCGTCAGGTGTCTTTTTCTATGTGCAAACAAATTATTAAAATAGGTATCTTTCCAACCCTAACGAGCAAAAGAAAACAAGAAGAATAGGTAAAGGCCAAGGTTGGAAAAAGTTTGATAAACATTATTATGAGGTCTTCACGACCCCCTTATCGTTTTCCCCGAATGATATGGAATGGCAACCATTTTGAAAGAGTATTCTTCAATTATTTAGTGCACTAATGGCAAAGGAAGGGTCCCTATGATCTTGATGAAAGGTCTTCCACTACTTCCACGGAGTAACAACGTTATTTCATGGGAGCACTAGGTAATCTCCTTGACTTCACCCCCGAGTACGCTGACGGGTCTAAGACATCCTGCGGGTGCGCAGTGGTGTCTGCCTACCACGGAATCATAAAAGCGAAATTAAATCCCCTTTGCTCCATTTTCACGGCAGAATTGTACGCCATGAAGATGGCTCTGCATAATTAAAAGGAAATAACTCTGCATTTCTAATATGTACTGATTCTTCGAGCGTACTTCAAGCTATTTTCAGTCATTCCCCTATTAATCCATTAGTCCAGGAAATACATTCAGAAATGCTATCTCTCCACAAAAAGGGTATACAAATAGTTTTTATGTGGATTCCTGGACATGAGGAAATCACGGGCAACGAGAAGGCCGACTCGGCGGTCAAAGATGCCCTAAATAATTCTGAAATTGAGTCATCGCTGGTACCTGTTGAAGACATCTAGGCTGCGTTGAGGGGCTTAGCCCTGAATAAGTGGAAATATTTATGGACTGCTCGAAATGGAAACAAACTGCGAACTATTAAGCCCGTAATATCAGTGTGGCCCTCCTCTGCCAGGAAATGCCGCAGAGAAGAGGTCATTCTTGCTCGCCTTAGGATTGGGTACTCTGCCCTTACACACACCTACCTCTTCTCAGAAGATAAGATCCCACCGCGGTGCGATACCTGCAATACTTATTTGACTGTGGCTCATATCTAAACGAGGTGTGATAAATGCCGGGCAGTACGAGAGAGAATGAATATCCGGGGAGACCTAGGACAAGTCCTAGGGGACCACCCTGGGAAGATTGACCTAGTTTTTAACTTTCTTCGTAAAACTGACTTCTTTAACAACAGCATATAATTTATAATACCAGTACTTTACACTACCCATTCTAGTTTTATTTTAATAGCTGTTGCGTGTATTAGATAGCGAGTGGGGCAAAATGACCCTGGCAGTCGACGCACCCAATAAAAGAAATACTACTACTACTAGGGTCTGTATGAAGTATTTTGAACACATAACGAAGGCTGTAAATGAAAAGAATGTGTAAATATGAAGACGGTAGTGATAGAGGGATCGAGTGGAGAGCTGCGACCAACCAATATCAGGATTGATAAATGTGGTGGGAAAGAAACTTAGCTCCCTACCAACTTAAAGGGCTTGAGATGATCTCTTACCTTGGTACGCGAAGCATCTCCCTAGAAGTCCTGCCTGGTCGTTTCAATGATCCTGTTTCCACCATATTTGTCACCTGAAACTTGGGAAGAACTTCAAGCCGGAGGAATAGGTAGAAAACTAAGTATTTGTGCAAGCGATGAGAATGGCACTCGTCAACGGAGTCATTTCCCCTCTCGCGACTGGGCTCGGACTCTTCGGGAAGGAAGTCGCGTCCCTATCATAAGGGGGAGCCACATCCTTGCTTATTTTTTATCAAGCCGTCTGTACAAAATGGTGACGTCCGACTTCCTTTTATACTCCGTTATGCTTTATTATTCTCTTCATCAATATATGTTTACAATTACTATTTACAATAAAGTCTATAATTTACAATCTTATGAAACATTTTAATGACCACAACATTTAGTGGACACTACCTCGAAACCCTCTGGGCTGACCTTTGGTATCATAAGGTCTTTTGCAGAGAGTAAAGTCACTGGAAATATTATGTACACAAATGAGATTTATGTTCTGAAAATACGGAAATAGACGTAGTTGCCTTTTGTAAAAGGGATTGAAATGGGTCCCTCTTCTTAACTGTGCAAATACCTGATCAGTGCTCAGTTTCGGATGCTTACTAAATTTTGGTCTACTTTTTCTTAAAATTTACTTATTTTGAGAGGTTTTGTTTATACATTGTTTATATAGCAAAGGGATAACAGATTTACTGTTACGCATATTAATTCTGTAAGTTTTTCTCCACTGCAGATCTCATTCTTATGCATGCATATAAGATATTTTGTTAAAATCCTTGGTCTGTTAGATTTCACGATTGCAAATGGTGTATCACAATGATAAACCATTGGACTACAACATTTCATTTCCACGAAAGTTTTTGAGCCCTAAGCCCTTCGAAGTTTGTGTTACGTTAGTTATCGTTATGTGAAGGTACTGCCTGATTACAATAATGGTTCCGATTGCTGCGAAAACTAATCAAAACATGGATATTGATTTGAATAATAGAAATACCAATTTTTCTCGTTGAATTTTTTACTACAATAACCATTAGAGGTGCGATGAAGCAGTCTCTTAATCACTTGAATTTCATTTCAGACGTAATCATGTCGCAGTCAATATTATATTTTCGCACTTCTTGTAACCTGAAGTAATATTTTTGAAAACTCAAACTGTTTCATTCTTATTTTCGCATAATTCAATGCTGCTTTTGCCTTAGTTAATAAATGCTGACTTTTTCCTATTGAAGCTGGCATATAATTTCTCACCTAGGGTATGCTAACTCATTGAATAATTGCACCTGCTGAGGAGTCCATGCTTATGTTAAGTTAATTTCTTGGAATTCACTGGCAAAGGGCCTTGACCCAAACTCGGTAGCTGTAAATTGTGTCAATGCAGAACAATACTGCGTTCACAATAGCGATTATTCCGACGGCTAAGAGAACTTTCCCGCAGAATTGAATTTCAGGCACGACCTCGTCATATTCCTTCTTGCCCCACGTTTCGATGCTGAGCATCCCCGCCACTGCAAATAGTACTCCTCCCAGTACGCCCAGTAGTCTCACCTGAGGAAGAGAACATAATTTCATCATCGAATTTTACCAATTTGGCTCATTGTAGTGAGTCATGAGTCAGCTCATGAGTCCGTGTTAATTCCACCCCCTACGAAAGTACCGAAAAAGGATAAATTAAACGCTCAATACTTACCTGCTTGGTTTTATGGTGAATTATCTAATTACTTATACGTTCCCGACCTCTGACTAACATGACCAAGAGACGATTGCGAAATGATATATAGTTTATAACAAGGATATAAATATCTGGCAGTTTTCAACATGCGACATCAGCCCTGAAGATGGAGAACGACTCGGTCTCCGAAACGTCGGCAGTAATGGAACAGCTTACCCGGTGGAAGACCCGAATAGACTTCACCACAGTTTATAACCTTTATATTTTTGTTTGGAGATGTTCTTTAACACATCTTTTTATTGTAATTTCCATAAATTGTAATTTCTGTATATGCGTATGATCCAGTGTTAGTTAACCAATCATTTAAGGAACTCTAATCACTGGCAGAACTATTGCCAATCAGTGGCAGAGATACGGCGTGAATTCTTAGTCGAGGAAGGTGAAATAAATTAGTTTCGAGGACAGCGACTCTACACTGGAAGAGTTTAAGAAATTGGTCACCTAGGGCATGGCATTTTGGACGTAGGTGTGTGCATTACCGATAATGATTGAAGGAGAGAATTGTGTCATCGAAATAAGCGTGCGCGGACAGAGGATAGGTTATGACTTGAACCCTGAGAGATAAGAAAGTTCAATGAGCAGTTTGATGGGGATCGTGGTGTTTTATGTATTTGCGAAACTTGGACCTTGATAAATGGATGAGAATAGATGGAGGCATCGCAGAAGAGAGTATGCAAAAGAATGTAGAAAATATTTAGGATGGAAAGATGGCAAAACTATTTAGCTATATGCTTGTTATAGAAATAATTCCGTTTTGAAGAATTTGAAGAAGACAAAAGTAGGTGGTTAGAAATAATAATTTTGGTTGCTGAAGTTATTTACAGTAGATAATATGCTGGGGAAGTTAGGAAGAGAGAAGAGAAGAATATATATTTTAGGTGTATGAAGAGGAGCATGAGGCAAAAGTACTGAAACGAGTTTAAGTAACGTTTGAATGGGACAAAGGGTGCAGAAATAGTACAAAGCCCTTCCATACCCTAACATGTATTGTCTTACTTTAACAAGTGAAACAGAACTGATAATAGCATTACCCTCTTATTTTCTGTCATTCCATAATCACAATCCTTCAAATGAATATAATTTATAGTCTAAAATTGGTAGGTTTTAATTTTGGGATGATTTCTTATTTACACTTGCTTTATTAGAATTGTTGTTCTAAAAATGGAATGTATATATATATTTTTCATAGTTCATTGTTTTATGCTGCGGTATTTTAGCAAAAAATTACAAAGCCTTTCGTATTTACCGAATTATAATTCGGTCATCCTCGAGCTACGCATATCCACGTGTCCAATGTTTGCCACTTGAGTTCATTACTTCTTACTGTATTTGTACTTCTTACTTCTTTCATTGCTAGTTATTCCTGTACTATAGGGGTAGGTAGCATTACTTTTTATTCCAAAGCCAAATTTTGGGTTTTCTTTTATTTCCTCATGTCAAGAATTTCTCACTCTTAGGTTTTCCCTTATATTTTATTTCTTCCTAGTCTTTACGATTAAAATATTAGTCACCTTTATTGCATCATATTCCTCTATCCTTTAAATGTAGCCTAAATCGTAACTTCATATTCATCAGGACAATTTTTTGAGGAAAATCACACAAATATATAATCTAAATAAATGCGTCTTTATCTCATGGAATGTGTTTCCATTCCATGGGGATGAAGCTCGTCTTTTTAATGGAATAAAAGGCAAAATTTTAACCGTTTTATATTTACTCTCGATGCTCAATTTTTCTTTAGGTTTCTTGGCTGGAGAGAAAATCTTTTGGAAGATTTTGTTCGGTTTCATCCATATTATTCGGTACTCATTGTACAGGTTTGGCCAAAGAATTGTGAATTACTATCAAAATAACATTAGGGGATAGCGATCTCTATGACGTTTTCACTATTATTTATTTTTATATATTATTTTATTTCTCAATATTTTACTTATTTGAGTGGAATTGAAATGTATTTTCAAGTAGCCGTCACTTAGCAGGTACATTATTTTGGCGTTGGTTTTTATCTTTGAAATGCTTATGATTCGAAATCCTTTTATGAAATGAAGAGACCCTTTGGGAACGCTTAATCATTACTGTTCCCAGATTCTTGGATGACTGGACGCAATTCCTTACCACGTGACCAGAAATCTTTTGCATCTTGAAAAGATCGACGACGATGATTAAGTTGATGACCGTGTAGCCGTAGAAAGTGACGTTGGGCATCACTCTGCGAGGTCCTGGTGGCATCACCATTACACCCTTGTAGTACAACACAGCGCAGATCACAGCAAGAACCTGTATCAGTTAAGGAACGAGTAGTTAGTCAGCAGATAAGTTGAAATCTTAGCTCAAAATCCTGTTATATGTAACTTTGCAATTTTATAGGTGGATCGGAAAATATCTCATAAGCTATTTGCTTCGACTCCTTGACTCTAGCGAGGGTGCATATGAACTCTAAGGCCATAGGGAGTCCATTGGCCAATGGCGATGTTTATCTCTTGAAGTTCGGCGATTGTAAAGGTGTTTATGTAGGGCAAATTGGAAGAAAATTGCGATCGATTGGAAGAACGTGAAAGATCTGTGAAGCTTATCGTCGGCAAACCATTCAATGCCAAAACTTTACTGGAAACTGGAGTGATTTTATGGGATTGTGTAAATTACCCTCAAAATGATTATTAACTTAATTTCCTGGGGTCATTTGTGATTTCAAGACCATTTTCTTTTGAAAATGATAATATTTTAAACGATTTTACCAAATTTAAAAGTCACCTTCCATTGATTACCCTTTTTCTTAGGTTCCGCACTTGCGACTCCATCCCTATTTCTACTCTTAAAGTCGCAACTAAACTGATTGTTTCTCCGTTTTATTTTTCTGCTCGATCACGCGAGAAAGATCCCTCCCCTTACCCACCCACCCTCCTCTTCTACCGGCCTTCGTTCGTATTCAAAGGGACTGACTTGGGGCAATTATAGCTGGAGAGTTGGGGGGGGGGGGGGGGGGGATAATTAATCTTAGTGATTCAATTTATTTCGTGTCCTTTACACACCAAAACTGTGGAAAAGAAAATTCTACTTACTAGTTGGATGATTTTGATGAACAAAATGAACACCCGATGTCTGCCTTGAAGTGGCGGAGATCCATCGAATGATAGTTGTTGCTGCAATCTAGATCTTCGTAAGTGCAAGCGCTCGGTGCTTTGAGCTGCGATCCGACTAAGGAAATAAAAGTGTTAGCATAACATAATGACTCTGTCCAGGCTCGGTTGCTTGAAGACTATTACTAGCGTGAATATTACGTCGCGCGCCCGGACTGTGTTATCGGTAATTAAAGCTTCCGCTATTCGAATATTTGTGCATAGAGCTATCAGTTCACCATTTGGGCCTTTCATACTTTGAAGCGAAATTTTATGTCCCACGCCAATTTAAATTATCGTATGAATAAATTGTCGTTCAATGCAACTTATGGTAAACTTGCCTTGGGAGAGGGTTTATCTTCAATTTCAGTTTTGGTGCTTCTCTCTCTTCCTGCATCATTGGGACCTTCTGCTGTGCCTTTCGGCCTGCTGATCCGACCTTCGATTGACTTTATTGAAGCTGTAGCAGACATTCACCCAATATCGAGATTTCAGAGGCTACCGTGCAGTTTGACCGAAGACAAATGAAAGCAGTGCTTCGCTTTTCTCATTTTTAATTTTCTCGAAGGGAAGTGCACCTCGACCGCTGCTTCCTTCCTCGTCTTGTGGAAACAGAGCAGGGAAAACAAGAGCTCGAGCATTCTTCTTCCCTGCGGTATAACGAAATTATATTTCCTACTGTAGCGGAGAGGTGAGACTCTTAACGCATATGCGGCAATATCCGGCGTGAAAAATACTCCCAATACAGCCCTTCTACCATTTTATGGGTGGAAACAGTAGTGTTTGAAATATTGCGGAAGTTCGATGGTCCTTGAAAGATGTGGTAAAATGCAAGGAAGTTTCTGGGAGTGCGATTTGCTTTCGCCATTGAGGTTTAAGCCTCTGCAACTGGCAAATCTAGCTGAATAATTGTTACGTTTACAGCGTTCGCGAACTTTTTTTCGCGAACCGTTAATGAACGAACACTTTTCTGTCCGTGAAAAAATAGTCCCAAAACCGAAGCGTGGAATTTCAACGCTCGATTATTTGGAGAACATTAATTTGAAATGAAATGCAATTTTGTAAATAATTAAATGTTGCCAAGCCGCAGATTATAGACTACTTTCTCTTCACCTGATGGTCCTGGGCTCGATTTCACAAACTTTTTCATTTTCCAAAAGAATGAACGGTAAAATCGATTTTTCGTAGTGTACCTACTGTTGTTTTATTTTTGAAATTAAAATTATTAATTATATTACATATAACAGTTATAAAACATAAGAGGTCGACCGAGTAAGTAACGAGGAAGTTCTAAGAAGAGTGAGAGAAAAGAGAAGTCTTCTGAATACCCTAAAAAGAAGACGGGACAACTTGATAGGCCACATCATGAGACATGATGGCCTGATGAAGACAATCGCTGAGGGACAGGTGGAAGGGAAGAATGGCAAAGGAAGGCCTCGTGCAAGATATATGGAACAAGTGATAAAGGATCTGAAACAAAAGAATTACGTAATTATGAAGAGATTAGCCGATAGAAGAACTCAGTGGAGAGCTGCGTCAAACCAATCTGAGGATTGATGACTTATGGTGATGAAACCATAAGAAAGGAAATACTGTGGTTAATCTAATTATTTATATGAATATAGTTTTCTGTTTCAGGTAATGAAATATTTCATTTAATATACCTACCAATAGATATTCATTCAAATTTTGTGATTTTGAGTAACAATCTCATTGACGACCAAAGGAATTGTTGAAGTCGACTCTCATAAGAATTAATGGATAAGTTAGGCCTGTACAAGGAGGTTAGAAGGTATTGGAGGTAGCATCACATCGGATTCTTGAAGGAAGATTGGCCACTTAGTAAGACTCAGGATGAATGGGGTCGGTAGGTCGATGCACGGATGTTAGACGGTACTGAAGGCGACAACGCAGACGATTCCTGAATCAAGGTATTTTTGCCATTTTCGGTAGGCGCGTACATGAGGAATCGCTATTCACGGAGTTGTTTATGCATGAAGTAAAGCTAAAAGTGTTGCGTCAAATAAAGAAAATCACTGCACATATACCAGCGTTAAAGTGCGCGAGCAGGCAAACAGACGCCAAATATGATTTGTAATTTAAAGGTTTAAACGCGTACAATTTTTACGAACAGAATTAACACCTAGTGAAAATAATGCATGTGTACTTCTTTAAAGTGACATTATGATCCATGCAGACACCACCGCTGCGATGAATTTCGGGCACGATACCTTTGATGGGTCGATTATGTATATTTAATATTTCTGCTGTGAGAAAATTTGAGTTTATTTCGAATTCCACTCGAAAAACTCGTAAATATTGATATTTATCATAAAAATAATTTAATTACACTATAATTTTGTTTAATGAAACTTGGCTTTTTAATTTATGGATGCTGTTTTGACTAGTAGCATAATTATTCGGGGGAGGTGACCGAGGGCTTCGGCCATTAGTGCCATTTAGGATAGGTGGGTAATTAGGTAGAGGCCTGAATATTTCGGGGGACGGAGGAAGAGTGAAAAGAAACACGGCGTACGCGTTAGCTTACTCTTAACGAAAGGCGCGAAGGGGTCCAAGGTTTAATAACCCGTCCAACGGATGGAGTTCAGAACTTGAAGATCTCTCCAAACAGCACTAATTAGGGACCAGTTAATCACTGAAAAATGTCTGCTGTTGCCGCGATTTGAACCCAGACACTCGGGGTGAGAGATCAGTACTCTTACAACCACGCCGACCCGATAACCATTTCATTTATTGTTCATATTTTAATGCACTGGAAATCTCCGTTGTGGGCAATAGAAAACGCAAATCTTTGTGCCGAAGTGATGAGGCTAAATCCTTTCCAAACATTTCCTTTTTGGCTTCATTTTCACCCATAGGCTATAGGATGCATATGCCCTTTCCTGTACAATATATACCTCTATGAACGTACGGGAATTGGATGGGAAAAACGTGCCGACAAACCACCAAAAGAAAATTATTGCTTAGCATTATAAAAATTGAAAGTAATGGCGAAGCGAGTGATAGGAGAAGGGGGTAGGGCCGCCATAGGAAGACAGGCGGGCAGATCCACGACCATCGAGAATGTATTCTCGATGGTCGTGGCAGATCCCTATAGTTTTTATGTATATATACGCACACTGTGGGGAAAAAGGGGTGGAGGCCTCCCAGTACTAGAGGCTATTGGGTCTATTGGGATAGGGGAAGCTCGAGGAGGGGGAGCAGGATACATACAATTAGTTATTGATACTGTTACAGTTTGAGTTGACGTTATCAGTACTTTCTGGTTCGGTTTCCCGTACCAGTTTCAACATTTTCGCAATTAGTGGCGTTGTATCCGGGCGTTGGTCATGAAAAATAGTGGGCAAGTTAAAAATATTGTTGGGTAATGATGTCAAAATTCTGTTGATTCACCCACCATTGTCGATTAGTTAATGATTCTTCACCCGGTTACTTTCTCACATGTGAGTTTAAGCTGTTAAGTTGATGTAGCACATAAGAGTAATGGATCCAGAAACAGGACAATGTAGCCTTGTACTAAGTGGGAAGCAGTTTAATACAGGGGTCGCAGATGGAGGGGAATTAAACTACTCACGACATTTTAATCATATTGTTCAAGACTTCTCGAATTCTTACCAAATTTTTTTGGCTGATATTATTATCACGAATTGCATTTCAAGCAATATCACGTGCACGGATTCCGGAAAACTGTCGGTTCTGTATAATTAATATTTCTGCTGTGAGAAAATTTTAGTTTCTTTCGCATGCCACTTTACACGCTCGTAAATATTGATGCTTATCATGAAAATAATTTAATTAGACTATAATGTTGTTTAATTAAACTTGGCTTTTTATTTGATGGAAATAATCGTATTTAGTAAGATCCAACGATGACATCCAAGAGGTGTAGAAGAGCTTCCCAGAAGGCCAAAAATCCCACCGATGCCATTGTGCCCAACCTATTCTTCCCGCGAGTGATGTCAACTCGAGGGATGGTTAAGTTGGATGGATCAGAACTTACGATTAGAGCTCGGTTTAAGATCACAATGGCTCCAGCCGTCAGGTACAGCATGCATCCGATTATCCCATACACTTGCTTCTGTATGTGTGGAGGAAAAAGGCAAAAACATTATCTTACATGTTTTCTGTTAGTCAGTGTTCTTACTGAAAGCCGTGATATAGCGATACCACTTTTTAAACCACGAATGTAGCTTGGTTTTTCACCTTGAAGAGTTAACACTGTTGAAGTACCATTTCTTGCTATCTTCCGTTTCAAATTAATGCAATCAATAGATATTTTCGGAGTGGAAAATTTGGGATTCATAATCATTACACTCTTAACAATTTTTACCTTTTTACGACTTGTGGTTACTGTTAAGAAATCATATTTAGAGTATAAAAGGCTACTCAATATTTCCTTTTATCGCCATATTGGACAGCTAAATGACCATGATTTTATTAGCTAGCAGCAACATTGCTGTAATTTCAGACTCGCTATGAGTTGAACATGCCAGTCTTTAAATTGTGCAAATTAAGCCCTAGCATAGGTTTTGCTCAGTGTTGTTGAGTCTCTACACCACTTCCGCTGCAGAGACTGAACAATGGTGTATTATCTTTTTTTATTACAATTATGAATCAATTTTAGTGAATATATGCATAGACTGAACAATGGTGTATTATCCTTTTTTATTACAATTATGAATCAATTTTAGTGAATATATGTATAAAATCGTGGCGCCTTTTGTTGGTATTAAGTGTTTTCCGTTTATTCATATGCGATTTAGCATGATTTCTTTGCTAAAACCTGAATAGAATAGTTTTCTGGACTACTTAATGGACAGTGTGTTTTTCATGTTTGCACAATCTCTTAAGAAGAAATACTCTTGCGTTTTCGAAAGAAAAGAGTGAATCTGCCCTTTCAAAATGACTAATTACGATCTTATTGAGAGTTAAAGAGAAGTTTAAAGTTGAATTTAAAGATTTATTGCCACCATGTAACCACCTGTGCCAGCTGTATAAAAATTTGTGTAGTTTTTTAACACTTACCGATGTCTTCTTCAATTTGGACCACCATTGGTAATTGAGCAAGATGTAAGCGTTCAATAAAGTGTACTGGATAAATATTGCTCGAGGAAGGTAGTTCGTGTAGCTGCCCTCTGGCGTAATCGGAATAGTAGACTGCAGAGCTGCACATATGGTGGAGGTGATCTGGCAAGAGTATGAATGGTGCTGTGTTATTCTTTACCCTAATTCTGCTTGGAATTATAAAATCATTTTCGGTGACTAAATAGAGATATTAGTCCTTATACCACTTTGCGCACATTTAACAAAAAATATCATTAGGTGCTGTGGTGTAGCTGTTTGGTTAAAATTTCATTCAGAATTCTTGCATGTTTATAATTGGCAAGGAGGCTAGAAAACACTGCAGGAGGCATTGCATACTAGTCTATGGGTGGCAGTGGAGTATGGATGGAGTGGCTTGAGAACAATTAGGCCCCGCCTCTTCCGTACAAAACATTACTTTTTACACGTCTATTATGAATATAGTACCTAATGATAGACGTTTATGGTCGCTGGACATCTGGGATTTTAGACATTCTATGGCCATACACTGGCATATTACTTTAGATAACAACGTCAATAGAAAATGTACATATTAATATCATCTTTGATATGTAAGAAAAGTAACCCAAAACATAAGGAACAGGGTAAGTTACCAAGTTACATTGAGAACGTACATCAGGTCGCCATGCAAGGGAAGCATATATTAAAGGTGGCCAAAAATAATAAAAACAAAAATTTATAAAACTAATAAAAGTATAACGATATACATGCCATTATATCACACTGCAGAAAATTGTAGACAAAGTGGATATACTGGATGAATGAAATCATAATTAAACATATACTATTAGATTACATGAAAATAAGGAATATATTGAATGATATTGGTAGAAATAATACATTATAGACAATCCCAAAATAGGTACAATGACATAAATAGGTACAACATCTGCAAAGAAAAACACGTAATATTTTGAGTATTGCAACGAAATTTATTCCATGTTAAGCCAGACATCTATAAAATCGTTATACTTATTCACATAATAACTTTAGAATTAACTATACCAAACAATTTCCTACTAAAATGTGATGGATGTACACGCCTTCATTTCATCTGGCAGTGAATTCCGTCTGCGAGATATCGATGCAGTGTACGGCTCTGTCCGATGGAATGGAATCAGAGTCCTCTGGTTTGCCAATTAATAACTATGAAGGGGTGCCAATTCATAGCTACGAAGATGGCAAGAGGGATTCCAGTCTTTAAAATTTGATAAGCAGTTATTAACTGCTTATTAAGAATAAGAGGTCTTTGGCGTGATGATAGCATTTTAGTTTTCTTATTGCGACGGTTACATGATCCTACATAATATCGTTATAGACCTTACTGAAGCATTCGTTGCTACTTGAGTTTGTGGTTAGTTTCCTCTTGAATATTACATATGAACTACCAGTGGCGTACTCAGGATTTCCTTCTGGGGGAGTTTTATTAATCTTTATGTGCATCATCATAAAATGATATTTAAATCATTATTCGCTAAAACAATAATTAAATTAACATCATCTCTTTTCGTGAAGACAATTCAACTACAATATTTTTCAGCCCAGAAAGCAAAAAAGGGTATGGCTTTATTGGCATACAGTGCAAAAACTGAGTAATAATTAATGCCAATTTATGTGCACTAAAGCACTTAAAATATGCATGCATCTATGCTCCTATGGTGGTTATAGAATACACTATAGACCTATTAACTATAAAAATAGCCTGTTTTGTTTTCATTTAGTTGCAATAAATTATCTCTGCTCATTTGTCATATACGCCCCATATCCGAATTTATGCTGTCAATTGTGAGAGATAAACTGTCTGGTGTCGAATGCTGTAAAATTTGGTAAACTTCTGAGTACAAATGATATTGAGAATATTCTAGATTAGAGATTACACATATATGCCAATGAAATCGTACCGAATCGCAGCGGCGTCAGTTAATTTTCCTCGTAAGACTCTTCGCGCACTTCTCTTTGTGTCTTTGGTAAATTTTAGGAATGCATTCCATTATTCTTCTTACCACTCTAGTGTTACCGGATATCTCCGTAACTACCAAGATGACCGCTGGTTTCTCAAATCAGTTGCTATGCCTCATCCAATACATTTCTAAACACTTTTGAAGTTGACATGGACTACTCTCCCTTATAAATGATGTCATACTCTTCTACTTTAATATCAGATTCCCCAGTTTTCATCTCTTTGCATTCGATATTTTCTGTGAGATAAATTCTCTTTGATCATAACACTAGACTATGTATCGTTGTTTTGTAGGTTTTGCTGTTCGGGTTCATCTAAATGTAATGAGTGATTTCAGGTTGATGATATATATAAAGTTCTTTTATTTTTTAATGGTGACATTTGGGAAATATTTATAGCCGTAATTGGATGGCAAAGAAAATTCATGCGGAAATATTTTTATCTTTTATAAGCGTACTCCAATGGGCATATCTCTTTAAAATCCTTTGGATTGCTGGTTGTCAGTTGTTATTTTTATCGTGAAATGCATTGGAGATGGTGCTTTAAAATTTTTTATTATTTTATCTTAAAATGATATATGGAAAGATTATATATAATTGATCATACCAAAAGCGGTAGCTTGATGTAATAGTCGAAATCGCATTGGTTTCCGCCGTAAGATGACATGATTCTTCCGAATGTGGTATCACCTGAAGAAGTAGCTCTTCTCTCCTGAATGCTATAGAAAATATTGGATGAAGTGGCAATTAGATTATTGTTAAGTCCAACGTAAATGTTTAAAATGATCTAATCACTAGCCAATTCACCGCTGCTCAAATTGAGATTATATTTATGTATAGTTCTACTCATTATTAATGATCGCGTTACGCTCTTTGTGTGGTAGCTGTGTCTCACTTTTGTCACTGTTTTTATCACTATCACCCTCTTCTTTCTCCATTAAGACAACAACAAAAATATGTACATGGTACCAGCCCATTATTTAAACTCAAGCCTTGCAATCCCCATTTGTGCCTTTTTTTAAACTCGCGGATTATGATTTTGCTTTAAAAGCTATACTTAATGTATTATATCGATTATTTGCAGTTTTCTTTACGCTCTGTGGTGGCTATATCTTTTCTGTATTTTAATCTCAATAAAAATCGTTATTTACTGGTCCGGGTGAGTTGCGAGTTATTGCACAATATGATTGGCGTAAGATAAGGGTGAACCTCTACTGGAGGACCATAATCAATGAATATAATCCTATTTTTGTGTGGCTTTATGTTATACGGGAGGAATTAAAATTTCCCCACGTGCTAAGGATTTTTAACATTAATATTACATGAAAAATAGTTCTACCTCCTACCTGGTGTTAGAAATGCTTGTCGCGTGCTGATGTAATGTCTCATTACAAGTTGAAATAACTTCCATTTTGTCCTGCCTCTATGAGTGGATCTCCGCGTTTATGTCTTAGTAGTTACAAAATCTTTCACGAAGATCTTTTTCACCTCACCCTGAGAGTCTATTGCACACGTCCGTGGTTGGTCACAGTTATGTATTTTCTGGCTAGAGAGTTTTTTGTTCATCCGTTCCACACTTCGTTTCCTTCCTCAGTCGTCGCTAAGGATACGGCATGTGGGAAGTGGCGGTACTGACTTCAGCGCAATATTTCAACATCCCGTTTTGGGCATTTATCACAACTTGTTGCTTCATTTCCTGTTTATTTATCTAGCAAAGCGCGGGGTTGAATTTTCGCTACTCTACTGAAAATATAATTACGGCGCTAAGATATATCCCTTTTACAAGTTGTGTGTTAATCCATCGTTACTAATCACCGCTGAATACTGACAAATTCTGACACATTCTGAATGTCCTTTTTTCCTCGTACAATTAGAGATATGAATAATTGTAAAAATATCCAATAGCATAATAACTATTCTATCAATGAATAGCATAGATAGTTGCATGCTGAAAGGACTTTAAGCTAACCCAACTAACAGCATCACATTGCATGCTTGCTTTGCTATTTTTATATTTTTTAATTGAAGTTTAGACTAGCGTATTATTTTTAATCCTTTTTATGCATGATATGTAATGCTTGATATGGATGCTTGGATGATATGTAATGCGCACGCATGTTTGGTGTGAGTTCACCCCCTGCCACAAACCTTTATGGTGGCTTGCAGGATGTTATATAAATGTACATTCTGTTTCTTGGAGATTCCGTGCAAATATTCCTAAAATTGCTATAGTCCTATTTCTGAAGTTGGGGACAAGTATGGAAGAATGGTTTTGTGAAAAACATTGTTCGGTTGGCTCTGAATTATTTTGGCACCAGATCCACACAGGGAGAATTTCTTGCTGAGAAAAATGCTTTAATTCGTCCCGCGTATCACCGGACTCGAACTGCTTGAAAGAGCCCGAGGAAGCTCTGTTGAAAATTTTGGCTCTCAAGGAAAAAATGTGAAAACGTTGTTAGCTTGTTGTTTCTGTGCTTTGCATACCACTCAAACATGTTAGAGAGAGGGTCTTTATCCAAGGATCACTCGAGACTGTTTAGCCGCGAAGGCGTTGACGCCACGGCATATTCCAGTTTTCAACATGCAATAAACAACTTTCCCGAAACGGTGACAAATTTTTTTTCACTTCCCTGGCTCGGAAATATCAAGGTTTTCTTGAGTATGGCCCCAACTTCGATAATCAGATTGCTCTCGTCGAGAGTGAAGTGACAAGAATGAAAAACGGCTTAGATTTACATCAAACATCAAGTATTTATTATGAAGAGTGGTTTTTTCCAACATGGACGTAAAAAAAAGCACATGAGAGTTTCAACGGTATGAATATTTTTTTTTTGCGACTGTGTGGTTCTGCGCGATCACCGTTCCCGAGTGGAGCACGAAACGTACTCACAGGAATCTGTTCGGCGTGTTTCGCCACGAAATGTTCCGCCAGAATCACCGCCATTGGCCATCATGTCCGTATTTTCCGGGAGGTGAGAAGAAGAGGGCGTTTCGCCCTTAGGTCCGTCACGATGGCGAGAAGAGTGCCCTGCTCCTGTGGAAGCTGTAGCAGGTGTCCACGGCGTAGAGGAGGGCGGTGGCGAGGGCCACGAACCCGTCAGAGAGCAGCATCCTCGAAGCCGTCGCCAATTTGATCCGCACCTGGAGCGTCATGTCCCTCGCCTCGTGCCTCCCCCAGGCGTTGAGGCTCGACGCGCCCGCCGCGGCGAACAAAATGCACCCGATCACCGTGAATATCCGCATCTGTGGGTGCGAACAACAGAGATTGGTTAGTAAATGATTCAGGGAAGGCGACTGGGCAGCTTAAGTCGTGTGTAAGGTGGGAATGATCACCATTCATTTACTGCGCACACTCAGGCGCACAGAAGAGGCACAATTTTAGAAACTTATTAGATTCTCATTTACGATGCACGTCAAATAAAAGATTGGTATCTTTTTATTAATATAGTGATTAAATTTTGGTTAGGAATCTCTTAAAATGTAATAATTTCTCTTCCCCAAGGCACGCAACGGTGTATTTAACGAATTAGAAGTGTTGAGAATGTTTCAAGTACACTACTGTCTCCTCTTCCTTCATTTTACCTTCTCACCCGGTTACCTTTTATGTTCTATTGTTGCTCGCTGGAAGAATCCGTACGGTATTCTATCCCTCTAATATTGTTTTTTTAGCCACCTCTTACGTAGGATAGGTAGGTAGTTGAGAATGGATAGGAAATAATAGTTGTAGAATTAGGTTTTCAGGTCCTTCAACCTTGTCCATTGTCCTTGTCCTTCTAGCGTAGCTTAAGCAAAAGCTAAATCCTAAGGTGAGCTAAACATCCATGAAAGAGGCCGAACCCCCTCACATTGGGGTTGTCAAGCCGGCGCGTTGTCGATTTGACTACCACAACCGGCGAGGCAGTCCAAGGAACGAAGGGAGGGTTGGGTGAAACTTGGTGTCGGCATTAACCTCCTACATACCCAGTGGAAACGGGAGCGACGAGGAAGTGTTGCGGGAGCGTCCGAGGGAGTGTTCTGGAAGTAGCGGTCGAGTGCTGCGGGAGTATTCAGGAGGTGTCGCGGTAGTGTCCGGGGAGAAGATTATGGCCCACTGGGAGCGTTTTCGGGAGCGTTTCGGAAGTGATAGGGGAGCGTCGACGCTGGTCCGCGGTGGAGCGGTCGGCCAGCTGCCTGGGAACGTCGACGCGCTCCTGAGAGCGCCGAGAGGCATTCACGAGCGGTTCACGAAATGGTTGACTAGAGCAGGCAATTGTACAGCGGAGCCGTGCCTATTAAGCGTAACAAATCAGCTATCACAAATAAGGCTAATATCACAAAAAATTAACTCAACTTGCATGGGTGCACCTAGCACCAAAATTGCAAAATAAAATGATCACGTTGATTTATGTTTACTCAAACCATATTTCTCGTTCACACACGTACAATTCAAAGCTACAACCTAGCCCTAAGATAGCCAGCATTAATCGACCTGTCAATATCAGTCTTTCGTTAACGACTGTTTCTCGCTTTTCCGTTAACTGTAGGTTAGGAGGCCCTATATATACAGCTGCTGACTGGCATTAAGTCGTTAGTGATAATTAATTTACTAAAATATTGACACTGGAGTATTTTGCGCTCTGAAATCAATTCCTCAATAACCATTTTGTGGTTAAAAATAAGCATGACCGTTATGAATATACATATTTGATATTCTTTATACTCCAGGAGAGATAAATGAAAGTTTCCTCAACAACGTGGCAATCGTCGGACGAGCCACGGGATCCTAGGAACCGGGGAGGTGTCGGAGAGCGTTTGGTTCGCTCCAAAGACAGTGTTCGGGGACGGACTCCGAGAGCGATCATAGAGCGTTTCAACCAGGGATATGATCCGAAAAGGCCATTCAAACCCGAAGCCTCGGCTTTGAATGAGACCGAACCCTTCACCGCGGGTGGTTTATAGCACCAACTGACCAGTCACACTATAGTTTATAACTTCTTAAAGTTAAACGTAAATCGAACAATTATGTTCATCTTCGTGTTTTACTATTCACGCTGATGAAAATGGTTTTTTCATCGCAGTCATACGATAGATATTAACCAATATACATGCTTTAGTAATTTTATGTACATTAAACTGGCTTGGTTTACTAATGCACGTAAAATGGTTAATATATATCGTATAACTGTGTTTAAAAAACCATTTTCATCAACGTGAATAGTACAACACAAAGATGAACATAATCGTGCGATTTATGTTTAACTTTAAGAAGTAATAAACTATAGTGTGACAGGTCAGTTGGTGCTATAAATCACCCGTGGTGAAGGGTTGGGTCTTTTATGGTCACATCCCTGGTTTCAACCCGAGAATGTCGAGGGAGCATCTGGTATGCGAAGTGTCGACTGTGGCGGAGTGCTCGGGAGTGTCCCGGGAGCGATCAAAGAGCGTTTCAACCCGGGAGTGGCGAGGGAGCGTTCGGTTCGCTCCAACGACAGTGTCTGGGGAGTGTCCCGGGAGCAATCAGAGAGCGTTTCAACCCGGGAGTGGCGAGGGAGCGTCCGGTGTCGACTGCCGCGGAGTGCTCGGGGAGTGTCCCGGGAGCGTCCCGGGGACGTCCACATACTGCTGAACGCTCCCAGTATACTCCCGCAACACTTCCAGAACACTCCGCCGGACGCTCCCGTTTCGACTGGGTATTAATGATAAAAATCAAGTGTCCCACCGTTTAACGTTCCATTCGACAAGACTCGTGTTAGTGCATATCTTGAGGTGCTATCCACTCTGAAGTAAGGGTCGGCATAGCAATTTAAAATATCTGAGGGTTCGAACTGGGGCCCCTTGGATTGGAAGCATTGTAGCCACAACTACATATTTCCCTGCATTAGAGTGGGCGGGGCTTCAATGCCCATTGCAGGAGGAAGTGATGCGAAGTAAAAAAATTAATTATGCATTCGGCTCGTTGTCGATAATCACAAGATTTGCACCAATCTATGGGGCATATCAGATGAAGCGGATAGCCGCTCGAGGTACGTGCAATGTCCAATTTAGCGAAACCCGCCGGCTTTAAGCTGAAAAAATTGCTGTTATAGTCATAATTTCTTTTAGAGGGGAGAATACTATTAAGTGTTTCCAACTTTTAAGGCTAACATTTTTTTAAACTGCTATCAAGCATTATCTAGCAGAAATCGTTCATGGTCGCGGGAATTGCTACTCTGCTTTTGTAATTGCTACTCTGGGCGAACATGATTCACTAGCAGTTAACTAGGCTGTGCTTATAGGCATAGCTCGCCTGCTCTTATAGGACGACTTAAGCAATAAATGTGGACATTTTATATGCATGGGACAAATTGGTATATATTTCTCACATATGGTGTCGAATTACTCGGCCAATTGATGGTTACATAATCATTTTTAACCATGGCTATAAATACCTTCATTAGGAAAATTATAGTATGGCCTATCTTTAGCCGAGCAGGCCACAACTGCGTTTGGGACATAATCTTGGTAGGATTTGGCGTCTGCTGCGTTGTATGTGGGATGGGGATCGAGCATAAAGTTACGATGGGATGAGGACTTGGAACATGCGGGAGATTTTTTGTGACGCTTGTCTACACTTTGTAAAATTAATGGAAGACATCCCACTTCTCGTTACTGCACGGGGGAAATACTCGGGGAGAATTTCTCCAAATTTCTGTGCGCACGGCAGTGATTTCGAGATGGAATATTCGAGAATGGACGTCATTTTTATCCTCATAATTCCGTATTCCGCCTTACCGACGTATCTGGCATCTTTTGTCCGAGGACGTAGCTGATGATTGTGACCGTGTTGATGATCATGTACACCGAGCAGACGATGTAGGGCAGCAGCTGATCCGCCGTGGAGTCCCAGATGCATTTCACACCTTCGGAGTGAAGGCCTGCGCACACGATGGAAAAAAACTGCAAAGAGCATAAAACACGTTTGCCGTTAAGTTCTCAAAGGTTAACTGTCGACATTTGAACATGTATCCTATCATGTGAAAATATATACACGGAGAACAGAATGAAACATCTTCTTTTTTACGTTCGATTGTCTTTTTGATTGCCGTTTTTTGTTTTTATCCATCTAGTTGCCTGTTAAGTAAGAATGCGGCAGAGGGTGATCAATAACCAGCGTTAAAAACTAACTCGCAATAATTACTTCACGGTCCAAGTAAGTTGAGGAAGGCATAAAGCAATTTACAGACGATTACTGGTGTAGTTCTGCTTTTTTTGTCAACTATGGTTACGTTTACCACAAGATCTATCTCTGTGTTGGTTTCGTTCCGTGTTTATTAGACATTACAAAGCCACTGAACGGTATTTAACCACAACTTTAGTTTCACGTGCGAAATCGCGGATAGAACATTTAGAGCTCGAAACACTTCGCGCATTAGTGCACATTGTGGATGCTACTTGCTATAATCGGCTTACATTTTCGCATTGTGCTGCAGAATGATTTATATTGAAGCATAGTTCTTCATGTACATGGATCAAAAAGCAATGTTATTTTTTACAAAATATGTATTTCATCTTCAACATAGGTTTCGATGCTCATCATCAACTTTAGCATCTTCATCTCACAGGTTCAACCTGAAGATGATGTAGTGCATCGAAATATATGTCGTTAGTAAAATATTTATTTTGTGGAAAATTGCATTGTTATTTTACCGGAAATATGCTAAAGTTTCATTACGAAATATGATTTAAACCATGCATACTAACATGTTAAGCATTATCGTTATGACTTTATGCCCCATGTATTAGTGTTAAATTATATCATCAATAGAAATTAAAAATGGTATTATCGTTTTCAAACTTGTGTACCATGAAAGCGTTTCATAAATTACAGTTCGTCTAATCAGTAGATAATCAGCTAATACTGGATGTAGGATTATTTGTTCATCTATGTCTTATTTCTTTGCTTTTAATTTCTGATAAAACCACAATATTTCATATCAAATCAGAACTTTTGCATTTCTCTCATTGAATAATTCAACTGCAATGCTTATTCATTGACATTTATGATTCAAATTCTGCATTGCCAGTTTCATAATGTTACCGTAGAATCTGTACTGCTTGACTGCGTAGTACTTTTAATGTACACATTTGGTTTTGAGCTACGGATAATTCTTAACTTTTAGTGAGTGAGAGATAGTAACGGAAGGTTTGAAGGTAAATAAGCAGCATTGCGGTGATGACCCGTTAACATTAGTCAAATTACAAAAAAGTCATTACAAAAATCATTCAATTTAAAGGCGCGCTCACGATATCTTTCAGTTATGCTCTCATTTGCTAAATGAAACCCTTGCTCCTACCCTCTTTTAAATTTGCATTTAGATGTATTGAGTTTTTTTAAATCTTTCGTTACTGTGCCCTCCATCTAAGGCGGGCACATCATATTATTTAGTAGCGAATGAAAAATGTCATCTTAAAAATATTTATTCGGTAAATACATGAAAAAAATTTGCGAAGAAAGGATAGTTTATTCATAGCCTTACCAGCTGAGCCAACTTGATGTAGAAGGAAAACGTCCCCATTTCATCAAAGTTGAGTGGTGGATCGGCCTTATTGGCGTTGATGATGGTCGTGTCGATGGCGAATAACTCTGGGATAGCGGATGTCATGTAGCTGAGGGTGCTCTGGCTGTTTGGGAAGGGAAACTTCAAATTATCAGGAAGAAGTGGGAGTAAAATCTATCCTCCCTCCGCTTCCTTAAGAAATATTTTGTAAACAATCTTACTTTAGTGGTACTTGAGTATCTGCGCATATCGGGATAAAAATTCCTTTCATTTTTAATGTTATTATGCTGGAAGTCTCCTCCACTCCCAGAAAACAGGTAATTTAACCCGAACAAAGGTGAAAATGTCAGGCTTGATGCACCAGTGTGCGTGTAAAATGTATCAAGGACAGTGCTTTATTATTTTACTGCAACTCTTTCTTCGGTGAGGGGAGACGTTTGACTCTAACACCGTTATGTGTATTGAATGAATTGAATTGATGTGTAAAGAATGTATTCACACATGCAAAATTAAGTAGTTTGCTTGATTTTTGTTCGTTTCTATTGGCATATTGGAACATCAAGAAGGGGAACCACCATCCTGCCAATATATTTATGTATATTATAAATTGGCAGGGCGGATATTAATACACACTGCCTCGAAATTCTCTTTGAAAATCAATCAACCTATTGTATTTCTAATATGTACTTGAAATAAATTTAAATGGGTGAGGTAGTGAAACATCGAATTTCATTTTTAAAAGTGAATATTTTTGAACTTTTGCAGTTTTTTCGTAATTTTTATACAGTTCTAGAACGATCCAACATTGCCATTTGCTTGTGCATATTTGTGATTGCCATAGTAGACTATCTTGTGAGACCTACATATGATTTTTTCGTGCATTCACTGCTTTCTCTATGCTATACTTTGTCTGCGCTGTTGTTCCAGTTTTACATCCGGTATTAGAAACCAAAATCTGATTACTGACATTTATTTATGCCATGCATTTCACTAACTCTCATTAGTAATTATCCTGGGAATCTGGTAACATTATAATAACACTCCTTGATCAATTGCGATTCGACGTGCATTTAATCGGTTCTTACTCTATAGTACAAGGTAACTTAATCCTAATTGCTATCATAATAAGGGTCGCTGTAATTAAAATTTTTGGGGTCAGGTTACCTGTATCGTAACTTTTTTTAAATAATAGTGATGCAGTCCAAGTTATCACTGTCTATCTATACCTACAAGTGATGCTGTTTTGAAAAAATGTCACCATCCAATAATGAAGTGATAGTTTGTAATTTCTTATGTTATTCAGGGTGGCGATCGTCAGGGAAAACAGGGAAAACCTGGAATTGTCAGGGAAAATTGAAAATCTGGAAAAGTCATGGGATTCTCGTAACAGTCTACGAGAAACAGGGATAGGAAATTCTCGTTATTTTTCTACCATTACATTTATCGGGCAGTCTTTCCCGCCCTTTATTTCACCAAAACATTTCACCAGCTAAAACGAATGTCCGTCGCCGAAGTGCATAGAATAAGCCCCGTCAATTCGTTGAACATTCAATTGTGAATCTTAGTTATTTAGCTGTGCATCAGTCGTAAAATGTATCTCTTTTGTATATCGTTAATGCGATATTTGCCTAGTAGCGTTATAATTCATGATCACCATGTATTCCGCTCATCACAAGGAATCCGGGGCTATGTTGTTCGGAAGATTTTACATCATGTTTTTTTTTAACTTCCGAGACTCAGGTCAAGAGGTAGTTGCAGCACACTGGCTTGTAGTAAATACATGCTTGCAGTTCTAAAAATACGAGACCATGATTATTAAAACGGTAATACAAGTACGATCACATGTGTAAACAAAATCTTATGTAAGATCATCTTCGATTCCCATACCCCCCTTCGCGAGACAGTAAGAAGTGTCCTCCTCCCCTCCCCTCCTTTCACGCTCGACGTTATTATTGAATGGAACCCTTAGCTCCGTCTCGAAGCAATTTGGTCAGGTCACAAACCACCTCAAATATGATATTCCTGAATATGATGCTGCCGTTGCTAATTGCCTCCTGTTTTCGCTCGCAGTGGCGCGATTGTTTTGTTTGTTTATACAAATATTTTTACATTTTTGGTTCCCTCTAACAATCAAGGGGTTATAACCACGTTAATAAAATTGTTATTCGCTTCTAAACGTCACTCGTGCCATCAGATTTTGATCCAGTCTAACAACCTGGGCTTGGTTTGTACTTATTTTTCGCGCAACCTGTGCCGGAGTCCGCCAGTAAATTCATCGTTAACTTTTCCTTCGATGTCTTTTCAGTAATCCTAAACTTCCCAGATCTACCGCGACACGCTACCTCTTCCTTGAATAATTAGACATTGTCAATTTGTAATTTTACCGAAGGAAACATACACGGCCACGGAAATACGATACGCGGCTACGTAGGTACCCGTGGCCGCGAAAAATGTATTATAAGTGTGTATAATTTGTGTTAGGGCTTAACTTGTGAAGGTTTAATGTATTTTTTCATTCTTATAGCTTTTAATGTATTGATTTCAGCTTTTAACATTTTCTGAGTTTTGACGAAAATTTAATTCAGCAGAAATAAAATATTCCGATAATAGCAGACCTTTTGGCGATCGGTCAGGGAAATTGGAAAGGCCATCCGGGAAAAGTCAGGAAATTTGAAAATTGGATACCAGTAGCCACCCTGGTTATTAATTATGTCTTTCGGCTAAACCATGCGTAGACCTTTTTAAATTCTTAGGAATAGAAAAATGGAAAACGGATAAATGAAACAGCTCTGCGTTGTCTTATTTTTTGCGTGGAAAACAAAATGCCCGAGCGATTTATTTCCTCGCGAGTATTGATTAAAAACAAAACATATCGCTCCAAATAAACAGTGATATGGTAATTGTAAATGATATAAATTAATATTACTCTCTAAAATTTATAAAGGGTCGTGCAATAAATTTAATTATATCCAGGTGAAATTGTAGATGTTCATTAGAGCACGATTCATAAAATCATTTTTGTACTTGACGTACTACAGCATGCTACTCTTTTCAATCAATTATGTGGGAAGCAAAACGTTTGAGAGTCACCTTCGATTTGCCTCCAATTTTGGTGGTGATTTCATCATTCTCAATTTAATCCCCCAAGCGAAGTTTAAAATTTCAGGGACCCATTTGCCGTAAGCTATCCCCACCCGTATCCATTCATTCTCATTTTTCCTTTTCCTATGACTCTACATATACCGGCTATAATAGCTTCAATTTCCGTTAAATAATACCTATGCACCCTCTTGTTTTGGGTTAGTTGGGGGCAAGGTCACATAACCTAAGAGAGTAAGTAGAGAGTGTGGCTAAGCAAATTGTTAATTGATACTTCTCACCGTTCCTTTATTATTGTTATTTTTGGTGTTCTACTGGATAAGGTAGGTCGTCATATTTATCCTGTAAAAACACGGAAGAATAAATGACAGTGAAAGCTACTCTTTTCCTAAAAAAATACACACAGCCCGCTCTACGGCCTTACGATTGGCTATCTTAACTGGAATAATGCTTGCCCATGGATGTCAGTAGTAGGAAACTCAACACGTGGTAACCCTGTACATGACATGTTGTTGGTTAGTTGTGCGAAAGAGACATCTTCTACAGCCAAATGAGAATCATTACTGCTGGGATTAGGACTTGAAAAATGTCATGAGTGCATAACTGTTATTTGCGTACAAGTCCCTTACTTCCTCTCGCTATTTAATCTGTGGATAATATTCTTCCATTAAATGAGTTTCGGGCAGCTTCTTACTGACCTTGACATGCGATACATCCTCTGCTGAGTTGAGGGCGAACGGTCCGGCATCGAACTCGTGCACATTTCTCGAGACATCGTGGAGTCAGTGGGACGTTGATCAAAAAATGGCTCCACGTTGGTTTTCCCCTCTTACTTTTCCCCGGACACTGAGACCCGCTTGCGGCCCTACACAGTGTCTCGGACTTAGCTGCCTCCGCGCGAGGCTTGCAATTCTTTTGTGGCGGGCATGTCTTATCAGAGCGGAAATAACCACGGAACTTCCTTTCATTATTTTTCGAGAAGAAAAAAATGAGTCAGGGTTGAGCTCGCCGGGCAGTTTGCGTCAGAATTACTGTCCACTCAATGGATGTTGTTTTGCATTCTGCCAAAATTGTAGATAAGTACATATTCGGAAATCAACTGTCGCTGTTATTTTTTTGTTTATAATTTACATCGCAGTTTTTTTTTCAGTTCTGATCAAGCCAGCGGTCATCATGATTAGTTTTATTTCACTCGATTCTACATTACCTGCTAAAAAACTATAAGTAACCAAACTATGGTTTAAAAACAAAATATGACGGAGTGAAACGCTCGGGAAATTTCAGGGGACTCAGGGTAAAATCGATCAGATCAGCTGTTCCCAACTGGTGGAACCTCAAAGCATGCAGTTGGCTGCATTCGCTCTCCGTCCTTCACTTTTGCCAGTATTTCGTGAATAGGTATGTCTGTAACTTAGGTATTTTCCAACTTAATAGCAAATGTAGTAAAAACCCGAAATTATCTTTGTGCCTTGGTGAGACTTGGTTTTCCTGACAATGGAAGCAAGCCGCAAAAGGTTGAGAACTCCTGAATATTTAGGAACATACCAGTTCACACAACTTCCTGAGGTTGATATAGGGTTCAACCACAACTAAGCAGTGATTAAGATTTATCCTAGATTTCGAAGAGTAAAGGGGTGAAGAAGGGTTAGGAAATGGATTCAAGAAACCCTGGATAACTGAAGAAATTACTTGAAAAATGAAGGAAGGAGAAAAGGAATATTTACATACGAAGTTAGGTAGGATGAAGCACTAAGAATTGAATGATTTTCGCGAAAGTTAAAATCTTATCCGAGGAAGCAAGCAAGAGAAGGGAGGGAAAACAATCGCATCTGTGAAAAATATAGCAAGAAAATCATAATTGGTTCCAAAAAATGTTTTAAGAATGTTTGATAGTTTGAGGGACTACATCATAAAGATAATAACCAGTTACAAAATTTATTATTACCTATTATGGAACGATAAATAAAACTATTATCGTTTTTTATTCTCGTATATTTATTCATAGAAATATTCCATCTTTGGTTGCATGGCTAACTCGCAATAAGGCGAGAGCCTGTAAAAAAAATAAAATTCGCGTCTTTCAGTTACACACAACAAGTGAAACACTTCACAGCCCTGTCAATAAGAATGTAGATTGGATATTTACTCGTAAATGACTCGCGTTTAGATTTATTTTGATCGGCAGCAGGAGGGCGATAGCAGTTAGCTGCTGTCACGCATTCGTTTCAAAGAGGTAATGCATTCTGCTCACGTAGCGCTGCTCCCTCTATGGAGCTCCGTGCTGAAGTCGTTGCACCGGTTTTTCTCGTGAACGGTGCCGACACTAAAGCACCACTAGGTCACTAGCACATCCTAAGCTCCTTCCAACTACCTGTGTAACATGCACACTTTTTTAGAACATTTCACGCTGTGCGACGTTGCTTTCTTTTATGTTTTAAGACTCGCCTTTTTCACTGTAGTCACTTAATAATACATAGTTCACAACCGTGGAAATACTATTTTGTTCACCGTTTTTTCGTGCAGTTTTTTCTCTTGGTACATCGGATTATCACATTTTGAGTGCATTGTAATGCACTGCTTGATTGAGATAGCACTTATTAGCTCCCGATGTCGAGTTTAAACTCTAGGAGAAATATTCATGTTCACTGGTTGATGGATTTCAAGAAGTATTTCTTCCCTCGACACACATCTACATATCGTGTAGAATTTCGTTCCTCTTTTCAGTGTATGTCTCCATTGAATCAGCTCCATTTTCTTTCCTGTCATTTGGCACAATTTTGTATCTCCAAATCTGTTGGCGCACACTGTTTTTCTCATGGCTCAAGTCTATCCTTATACGTGAGGACCGTGTCCAATGCATACACGACAGAGTTGACTATGCCCAAGATGGCCGTTGCCAGTATAGCAGGCCTGTCGAGAGTCGGTGGCATGCGTATTGGTGGAGGCCCGATGATAGACTCCCCCGTTGCCTTTCCCCAGCAAACGAAGCAAACCACGCCAACGGCCGCAAAAAGCAGAACTCCTTGGATGTCGTACGCCATCACCTGCGAAAAAGAACGTTTATATATGTTATGCCCGCCATCTTAATCTCTCAATCGATTTCAGTTATCATTGTGGCACCCTTCGCCTATAAGAAACTGTGTTTCCAGTCACCAGTGTGTGGCCAAAAAATAAATTTTAGGATTTTAAAATTAGGAACCAATTCTACGATGCTATGAGAAGCCATTTCATAGACAGGGGTTTGAATACGTCTAGAAAGTGGGCCTCTGTCGGCTAATTGCTTTGTCGTAACTTGACAGTTACCATACTATCGTATGCACTCTTTCTTCAGCAGCCCTTGGAGTAAAACCTGGTTTAATATGAGACTCTTTTGATCGCACTTTGTTCTCCCAAATTATTACCGCACCTATACCGCATCGCATCGTATTCTCTTGGTACTGGTATGTTGATCATATTCTTTGAATGTGGCCAGGGTTATGAGATAACTTGACAAAATTTTATGTTTTTGAATTCTGTACGCAGACCTATAAATTTCACGATCGAAAAAGTTCCAGGGGTCCCTCAAATTTCTGGGTATAACTATTTTTTGTTGGAATCAAAAGCTGGTTCTTCATTTTTAGGAAGATACCTATACCAATCAAATCATTCATGTTAGTTCTAGACACCTTTTCTCTCAAAAATTGGCAGCATTTTCTCAATGAAACACCGTTTGCGCAATATCCCAATGTCTAAAGCACTTAAAGAGAACTTGAAGTTATAAAACAAATAACTGTTAATAACCCCAACTGATAAAAAAATCTATGGAAAAAAATGGGAAGCATTATATTCAAAACTATTTATGACTCTTCGAGGAATTGATGATGGAACTAAATGGAGAAAATTCCTCTTAATGGGAAATTTGTCACTAACAGCCAGTAAGGCATTCCCCAGACAATTGGACCTCCTTGAATAATAATCACAATAAAAAAAAACTAATTTTCAAAAGCAAAAATAATATCCCTCATCTTGAAAGGAGTGGGGTGTATAAGCTGACTTGCGATTGTTCAGTCGTGCACGTTGGCCAGATAGCTTTCAACGCGAGATTTCAGGTGCGTGTGAAGGAACACGATGCCTATTTTAGGAATGAAAGTGCGAGCTTGAAATTTTCCATGCACCTCCTAGACAGTGACCACTACAAATATTTTACTGAGCTGATATGTTGCTCTTAGAGAGGAAGCACCTCGGATAGACGCTTTAGAGGATATAGAGATTTTTCAATATGTTCACGCTGTTTGTTACATTGTAAACAATATGTTGTATTGTTCTACTTGTGGTCGACCCTCATCGACCTCTTCCCCGTCTATTAACCTTCTTACAACATTCACCCCCTCATGCATTTTCCATCCTCCCTCTTTTCCTCAAATTAAAGAATCTATTCCTTCTCAACTCCCCCCTTCAGGTGAACTATTTTATAAGTAACTGTATTTTTGTGCATGGAGATGACATTGTACCGTCGAAACCGGTCGCATTGCAAATTTTGTTTGTGGAAGAACTAGTTTTTACTGAATATGAAGAACAGCTTTCATAAAGTAACGCCAGAAACCACCATCTCCTAAATTCTAAAGGGTAAGAATATTATTGTTTCAGTTGGCTGAAGTTCATATAAATTATGCATAGTAGTGGGTACGGAACATAATTACAAGTGACTTAAATTTCATTGATAAAAATGAACATACGCTTTGTATGATAATGAATTCACCTAACACCAATTTACTAATGGAAAATTAGTAAAAATATTGCTTAGGTAGTGGCAAGTGTTTACGTAATGATTCAAAGGGGTATTTCAGCTGTGAGGGCTTATGAACAGAACAGGGAATCTCGTATGTGCTTATATTAGCGATGAATGACGGTTTTAGAATTTCAAGGGTGAACTTATAGTGTGTAGATATTTTGGTTTATTATTCATAATTGAAGAAGGAAATAATTTTATATTTACTGAGAATTTATTTTGGATTACATGCCGAAAATCGATTGATATTTTCACAAAATAGGAATTCTTTGTATCTTATCCAGGAATAAATATGTGGCTCTGATGAAGCACAAAGTGACAGCCCTCTGAAAACATTTTAAGATGGTCTCGGCATACAATGAAATATTGTTTATGGCATGGTATAAAGCATTCTAAATGAATTGCTGCTTTAAACCCTCATTTGTTGCTTCATTCCTTCATCACAAATGAAAAGATACCATATTTTTCCTGATAGAAGAATATGCAGTCATTTTTAAGGCCTCCAAGTCCTTTTCCCCATTGAAAGTAAATTCTTAATATTCTCATATAAGGCCGCTTCAAGTAAAGTAACTAAAACTTGTGAAATTGATTACTTTGTGATTGATCCGAGGGCTCTGTTGAACTGGAACAGCGAAATCAATTTATCAGTCACGTAACAGGTACATACGTTGCTGCTTTAGTTTAAGCTCATTTTTACCAAGTAAGTGGGAGTCCTCTGGCCGCATAGGTGGGCGAAGCATATCAGACCCGTAATGATGAGGAAGCTGCCGCAAACGGGGAAGGGCAGGACCATTTGGTGAACATCGCCGTACACCAGCAGCCACTGGTACACGCTGACGTAGAGTCCCAGTAGTACAGATGATATCGCCTGTTGGAGTATGATGTGTGCCAATGGATATCATGCAGCCATTCGTTAATGCATAGTGGTTCTTATTTACATGCCCTTCTCTGCTTTGGACTCTAAATCATTACAATGTGTCAGGTGTTAACCGTTTTTCAGTTTAAAAATGTTTTTTTTTTCTTTCTGGAAATACTGAAATGTAAACCCCTTTAATCCATTACATCATAGCATACTGACCCTAAACTCATGGATTCCATAGTTCATATTTGGAGTGAGAAGTTCGTCAGCGTTACCTTGACGAGCCATTTTATTTGAGTTGCCTTTGATACGGCGGCGCCGCTTGGAAACTAGAGATATACTTAGCTGACAAGAAAATGTTCATCCTTTTCACCAAACCTTTTTTACGCCATTCATGGATATATCTTATGTAATGTATCCTCATGTAATATTTATGAAATTGAGCACAAGTTTGCCAAAGAAAAAGGGGCAATTAAATTCGTGTTGTTTTCTCTTGAGGAGTGATGATTACTTTTAAGAGACATAATTACGACCCTTCGACGGAAAAATTCCAATAGCAGTGATAATTTGGCGTGGAGAAGAGACGATGAACGTAAGAGGTGAACATTGGGGGTTCATTGCGACATGGGTATAAGTGATCAGCGTTTTCCATTTATGCCCAGGAAAACTACCCTAGATCACTACAGAAAAGGAAAGCAGCTTCGTAATGGGTGGATAAAGATAAAAAAAACTGTCGTCTTCACGACCGTCCAAGCAGTGTTTACAGGGCCGGAATGATTACGGTGAATGACTTTTTAAAAAATGGGAAAGAGCTCTGTACGGTTACAGGTTACGGCAAAGAGGGAGGCTGAGTGAAAAATAAGTTTTCCTAGGGTTTCGTTCTCTCTGTGGAGCTGGAATGCGAGTGAATCCTAGACGTGAATAGTGAGGAAGATGGACTTTTGGCATTTCGAAGGAGTGAACATTTTTCCGTGGTAGAAAAGTACGAATACGAAAAGGAAAGAATAAAGTTCGATTGAATAGAATAGAAGGGTGGCCTTATGAATAGCCTGAATAAAATGAGTGAAAGCCTTATGAATACGTATGATAAGGATGGGAAAATTCATTGGTTTGGCAGCACATTGCTTGAAGAATATTTTCAGAAGGTACAACTAGGTGCACTGAACATGTTAAGGAAATTAACTTTGTACAATTCCACAAAATGATTTATTATTCCGATCGATTTCGACGTCTGAGCGCCATTGTCAAGGTACATGCATCTGGCACAGTTCGGGGTCTTTATATACACCAGGAGAGGAGGTGGGGTGAGTGCTAAAGCTTACACGGGTGGAGGGTGGGAGTTGGGTTTTGGTGTTGGGATTGAATTGGGCCGTTTGCAGGAGGGAAGGGAGGGGGGGGGGTTGAGTTAGTTGACTGGTGGTGGTGAATGTGGAGTCCGGGTGTTGTGGTCTTTTAGGTTAGGTTTAAGCAAGGTTGAACACTTTGAAATCAGCTGTGAACATTTGAATTCCGTTATGTCATTTAACATATGAACATTTGGTAGCATTTTGTGCCTCGAAATTTCCAATTTTTCATGAGTATCTAGTTTCCAACTTTTGTCATGTACATGTAACACTTCTAGGTTAAAATCACTGTTATGACCCGTTTCTATCAGGTGTTTAGCAAAGAAGGATTTACAATCATTATATTTTAAACATCGCTTGTGTTCGTTGATCCTTGTTTTGAATTTTCTTCCAGTCTATCCCACATATACACCGTCACAATCGCTGCACTTGAGCCGGTACACACCACTCTTGTCTTGAATGTCCACTCGATCTTTTGAGTTAAAAAGGACTTTTCCAATGGTGAGTGGGGAGTAGAAACTCACAATGTATTTGTCTTTCGGGATGTGTTTCAATAGTGAGTATGAAATGTGTCCGTGGAACGGTAACTTACGCCTCTTTTTTGGTTTTTCTCTCTGGATGACCTGAAGGCTTGTCAAAGACTTTGTTGTATTGCCATTCACTTTTTTGCGGAGAAGTTTCTGTATTAAATACTCACTGTATCGGAATAATAAATCATTTTGTGGAATTGTACAAAGTTAATTTCCTTAACATGTTCAGTGCAACTAAATTCCACCAAGTATCGCCTGCCTCCATTGATGTTACAACTAGGTGGGTGGAGCGGTGATGCTGGAGAGATAAAAATATATCCCAAGTCAAGTGAGGAAACCCTATAGACACCCAGAACCAACGAAACGTCGAAGCACTAATGTGTAAAAGAAATACGGTGAGGACCAAGTAATATGATGGTTCTTTATCGAAGCTCATTTCCATAGAAGAATAAAAAATAAATGATCGGAATGGAGAGTGCGGCTACAACCCACTCCTTATTGGCGAGTTAGGGAATGGATTGTCATATTTGATTGCTGCCGGTCGAGGATATATTTTATTGGTGATGTGCCTTTGAAAACATCATGAGAAGTATATTTTTCGTTTATATGTGCAGGTTATTGTAATCATGACTTGATTGAATTTTCTGGAAAAAAATTATAAGTGCGAGAATAAAACCTTATCAAATGTTCGTACCAATCATTGGTCATTGAGGTCGTAAAACGTTCGTCTGTTGTATAACCTAATGATAATTCACTTATCGTTATGCATTTTTTAATTCCTTATTTTTCCAGTTGAGATACTGGTGTCTTGTCAAAGACGTTCAAAAAGACGTCAAGTCAAAGACGTCAAAGGACATCAGTATAGTGCTGATTTTGATTTAAACTTCCTCCAAATTGCTTCAAATCTGAGCCATTTCCTCGTACGAGAAGGTTATCGTAAATGAGCAGGAAAAGATAATTCCCTATTGGAAGTGTTGCCAATACTCACAATTTCCGCGATTTTAGTCAGGAAGCTCGGCCTTTTCAGGCATCCAAGACTGTGCTGCATCTTGTAAGTATCTTGTCCTATGTGACGATCGATTTCTCCCCGCATTGCTATGAAATAAAAAATGAATAGTTATCTCAATAAAATCATATTGCACACAATCTGTCGCACGCTTGTACACGTGCAAGGCACTTAGATTAGGCATGATATCAGTCATTATATCTGGGGCGTAAAAGCAACATTATTTGCTATCGTGGTTTCACGTCTTCTGTTAGGATTGGCGTTCAGTCATCGTGACATTCTTCTTCAGCTCACCATTGTCTTTCAAGGTAAACACTCATCAACTGAGACCGCATGCCGAAAATATGTGTGTTTATATGAAGGGATGATATCCATAATAATATATTTTGCATAATTAAGACCGGATGACAAGCAAACACTTCAATGGCATTCAATTTAAATTAATACGGGCGCCGACTCCGAGTTTTGCGTTCCTGTAGGCGCCAAACAATTTTTTTACGGTTGAATTCGTGTATCAACTCGTCTTTGCCTCTTTATGGCAACATGTTTTACCTACTCGATGCGTGCAATAAGTGAGTCCAAGTCAGTGACACCGTGATATTGAATATGCCATTGGTGTAATGGTCCAGTTTCATAGTCAGAGAATCTCTTAGATCACATCAAGGAACACCCTTCCCTGTAAATAGCCGAGAAGGAACATGGTGATTTCTTGGGGTTAAGAGAGAAGGATTACGCAAAGAAATTACCAAGCAAATGGCTCTCATTTCGTACTTTCAGAGTAAAATCTAGACAACACGAGCAGGCACGTATCCAGTAATTTTATTCGGGGGGGGGGCTAAGTCTAGTGTAGCGTAACTTGAAACAAATCAGCTTTGCCCTTTCGGTGCCGGGTTGTTACAAATATCTTCCCTTATTTTTCAGTGCTTGGTATTTACTTTTACAGTGCCCATTCCTATCTCTTCTCACTGGTAAAGAGTTCACTGCGTACCTTGTTATGAAGCATTTAGTTTTACCGTCCCCAGAACAGAAGTTCAACGCATACATACATGTCAGATTGAAAATAACAATTATTAACCACACACATGCATCAAACTAGTGATCACGTTTCAAGATACTTAACACTTGAATTATACGCATTGTAATCCGGATCATCATGCCCAGTTAACATTAGAACAACAAAATTATTGTGAAAAAATTTCGGGGGGTCTGAAGCCCCTCCCCCTGGCTACGTTCCTGATCACAAGACAATATGTGAAATTCGTTTCCTGAAAATGCGAATTGGATATCTGAGAGCCTTTCATTTATGCCTTGATGAAGAGGTATGCTAACCTTCAACAAGTTAAGCTTATTTTAGGTGGTATGCATTTCATTTGCAGTTTCTCAATGGGGTGTCGAGCCCAGGGAATTCCGAAACACCAATGTCCCGCCGTTCCCGAGGGAAAATCCCGTAATAAACTCAGTTCGCTTGGACTCAATATGCGACCGGCATATAGATATCATAATATCTGAGCTCTTTATTGTTATGCAATCTTACCTTGGTTTTGTTGCTACGTCGCGCAACATCTACGGTGGCCGGTAACTGTGCAGGTGTTGGTTGGTGTTGTCGCTCTGCGTTTTGAGGTCTCCTCGGAACTGGAACAGCGCTCCGCTGTCCCCTCTCCCGCGCACCGCTCTCCACCAATGCGAGCGATATGAGCTCACCACAAAGGCGAACTCATTTGTCGCACGCGTAGCCGGTAGAAGTTATATTAAGCCGGCGAAGCTATACATGCTTGAACCGCACTTCTCACAATTCAGTAATTCGGTCCGAACTTCAAGTGTTCGCTAAGTGTCGAGCGCTACTCTCACAACGTCATGGTTACACCAAAAATACTGACCGATCTTGCAATGTGGATTTCCGCGTGTTGAATAATCTTAAACAATATTCCTCGCGTTTTTCCTACCCCTGCCACTGACTTTATGACAGCACGAGAGCGGAATCTGGGAGTGGTTGCGTGTAGGGCACTCCGGTGCGTTATCTTCGTTATCACCTCGCGTTGCTGACTTTATTTCGGGCGGTGGATGGGGCGTCGTAGATTCCTACCCCTTCGTTCGCTGCAGCAGAGCGCGCGACTCCTTCCGTGGCTATTGTGGTTATTCTGCTTCGCGAAGCTCTCTCTCTCTCTGATCGCCCGACGAGACTCGCTGAGAGAGTTTATGCCTCTCCTGCCCTCGCCACGCCTATCTTCTCGCGCGCGGTCGTCCTTCCCCTGCTCGCTTCGGCAACGTGTTTCTCCGTCGCGTACCCACACTTCCTCTCACCTCCGCCGCGCTCTCTGCTCTGCCGAAGAGGCTCCCCCTCACGCCCGCACTCGCGTCGAAGACTTGCCCCGCGGTCGCTTTCGCGAGAGGAGTAAGCGCGTGTGTATGGGTTCCGACCTTTCCCTTTTGCTGACTTGAGCCTCTCTCCTTTCCTTCTTATTCCATTCTTCCTCCTCCTACATCACCCCTCTCTCTTTTTCTCTTGCCCTCCCTCCTCTTCATCTCTTCACCTTACGGGATATGAATCCGCGCTATTATTTGCGTGCGCTTCGAGAATTGCGTCGCGCGAGCGCAAAATAAAGTTCCCCGCGAGTTCCTGGAAATACTAAGGAAAAAATATGTCATTTTGTCTGATATCCACAGCATTCGCCTCCACAAACACGCTTTCGTCTTCAGGAGCAAAAATACTTGCCTCGCGTAAATGACGGCGAATCAAGAATGCTAGCTTCGCCCTCGCGTGATCGGTATTGTTTTAATAAATCACTGAAGATGGCAAAGATCCGGGTAACGTTCCTTAAATTTCATTATGTGCCAAAAATTACTCTCCTCTTTGGGAAGCGTTGTGCGAAGTAAGCGATTGTAAGCAGTGCGCCGATGTGGAGCCTTTTATTATCATGGGTAATACTAACCTGTTGGAAAGATCCGTGATCGTTTCCCAACCTTTTGAGTGATCATGAGGGTGCACTGAAATGAACGTAAGTGGATCGGAAGGTTTCTGGAGATAAATCAGTTCGGATTATGAGCCAAATACCACCGATCAGGTAATTTTCTTCGCTCTGCAGATCCCCGCGTGGAGTGTTGGCGTCACGATTCCATCTTTCCCGATTTGTCATCGCACTTGCTTCAAACAGTTTTCCTCGCTGCCATAGCCGCGGCGCGATAAACTCCATCCGGCTTGGGAGAGCGGGAAGGAGCGTGCCCGCGGACCCGTGGAGATAAAGACCTTATGGGTGGAACTGGCGGCGCCGGATCGCTGTGATTCAACGCTGTGAAAACGATGACTCCCATTCCCCCCGGGACGCTTTCCTAAGCTGCGTCATTCGCCTTCCCGCCCTTCCTTCACCCACTTGCTGAGGCCTTCAGTTTCCTTCCTTTCTATCTCTCTCTGCGTCTGTTGGAGATTCCCTGGGACCGCCGACGTATATTCGGTGTTCGCGTAGTCTGGAAAGGAGGAGGTAGATGGAAGTTTTTTCGCGTGACCGTGAAGCGAGTCGGTGCGCTCGCACTCGTGCACCCACGCGGTCGTGTGGTGGTTCTGTTTCTCCTTGGGCAACACGGGGAACACTCTGGTCTGAGGGGAAGGTTGCGAAATTCCCCCTTTCCCTCGAACGTGATTTTGCCTCTCATTTCGTTTTTTTATTTTTAACCTCGACTCTAAACTTGATTTTAATTTTTTTTTCTTTCTTCGTGAGCTAGCGAGAGGCGCTCTTTGGGAATCGCTTTTCCTGACCTAAAATGTGAGGATAATTCCCTCGACGGCGATTCTTCAAGTCTAGATGTTGATATTTGAGACGACGTCATCGTGTTTTATTGGTTATTCGTCAATGAAGGTTTACCGGAATGGTTACTGCTTGTGTATGACTACTACTACTACTTACTGCTTGATCATTGTATAGAAAATATAGGTTGCTCTCTGGCGTATTAATCTTAAGTCATCCACTCTTACCTTCACGTCGCATTTGCATTATCTCTACGTTCCTGTGAATACTATATCTGCTACGTGACCATCAGAGTGATCGTGACGACTCTAATGATGACCACCGGATGGTAGAGAAACTGTAAAATTTGGCTGGAAATGTCCAGAGGAAGTGGTAAACTAAAAGCAAAAGTCATTTCCTCTGGAATATTTGCTTCACAATCAAAAAACCTTTTGAGTTTCGCGTAACACCCAATTTTATAGGACACTGGCGGAGACCCTGTCGGTGATGCTTTTCTGTGATATTCCGTTTTAAACATCATCAAAATGGCAATTCATTTTCAAAGATGAATCAACTCGGCAGGATGTAATAGTTAATTTGAAAAAATAAGATGTTCAGCGGAACTTAACCGTGCTACGAAATGAATCTGTTGGTGCCCTTGGTCTCACTCCGGGTAGTTCCAGCTATGGAGTTCCAAGATAAAGGAGGGCAGTAAATACGTTCTAAATCTTTCGTTTACAACATGGTATTCCTGCCGGCACATCGAGGGAAACCTTTTAGCCTTGAGAAATATCGCGCAAAATATTTACCTCGCAACCGCAAGATCAATTGAGGAAATGTCTCTTGGTAGCCTTGACTGGTATGAGAGATTGAAATCTGGCATTGAGCTTCTGCTCCCTTCTCAGGGACGAAAAAGTTTGCTTATACCTGAAGACTCCATTATATTCTTTTTGGGTTTCTAGCTATTTAATGCCATCAAAGATCTAAGTGCATCCATAAAATTTGCCACCTCAACAGCAGCAGCAATGATGCGGCTGTGAGACTGCGTCTGACGCAAGAGGCCCTTCTCAAATTGCTTGGGTGACTCTCTCCCTTAGAGACCCTCCCTAATGGCTTGCAAGTCTCGAACGCCTTCAGCGCTGCTTGCAATTTAACTGAAAAGTGACTTGGTCACGAAGCTATTGAAAATAGCATTCATTTACAAACTGAAATCTTAAAAAGTACTGTCTCTGTCTGTATTCTTCCCCTCTTTCCAATTGTAAGTTTTATCTAAATTTGTTAATCATCGAAAACAGAAATAGTTATTAAAAACTTATTATAGTATAAAGTTAAATATTAAAATTAGATCGACCAAATAGAAAAGAGAATTGTTGCCCATTTTAATAAGCTCCTTTCCAATAACCCTGCGGCATTGAACGTATTAACAAATTAATATTTTTTTGATTAATTTGATAATTTTGATTAATCTTGACTCGTAAAAGCTATTAATAGTTTTTTTTACGAGTCCAGACTATTCGAGGACTAAGAATTCCTTGCCGCATAGAGGAATGACCCGCAGGCATGTGACATTCTTGAACGTTATCCCTGGAATATTGTTGTCTGTCACTTTGAGTTTGATAATCACCACCTCTGAACTTTACAATCGCCCCTTTGAGCCTGCCAAACCAGTGCCCTCCTTCGACGTTGGCTCACCGTCACCTTTAGTGATGAGTTGCGAGGCAGGTCACGTTGTTTCTGCCGCTAGCTTGCTAATAATTTCAGTCTGCGGCTTCAAGTGAGACTGTCATTCTTTCCAGGTTTTCCCCTCGCTGCGACCAGCTGCCCGTCAAGGAAAAGCAAATGGCCCTTATCTTCGACCCATATGCCGTGGCGATATGCGATCGTTTATTTCTTTAATTCGTGTGCTCACAGGTTCCTTCCTGGAATGTTGGAAAATTTTCCTTACTTCCTCTTCTTTGATGACGTCAATAGACCGAAAGCCATTTAGTTTTTTTGTGCGAGTGGCCTGAGGGCGCAGGAGTGTAGCAATTATGCCGCTGTGCATTGCCTCAGGATATCCAGCGTCTCTAGATTAGTTATCTGCTGATAAACCCGCGATATCGATGGCTGAAACTTCCTCCGGCCTCGTTTGTTTATTCTGGCCGAACATACCAGCTTTTCTGTAGTCGAAACTCAGCTGTGTAAAAGAAATATAAATACCCAAATTAATATTGCGGGGTGGTTCATAGGGTAGTTAATCTTCATGTTCGTCTTCTTTCCAAAAGGTGGATTTTAGGAAAGAATCAATGCACGAATTATCCTATCATATGCTAGGGGTGAATATAATAGACGTTTCAGTGACATAAAGGACGGAGATAATGGAAAGTTTTTCGCGTGGAAGTCTGGCAGTACTCGGATTCTTGCAATTATTGCACTTACTGAGGTGAATTATGTAACGTTCAACATAGTACAAGCCTCTTCAAATTGGTAACTTTTAGATACCATAAAATAAGTGACCCCTTACCTTTTCTAAGTCCTGCGAAGGGCATATTGGATTTTAATTTCGACTAGGGATATTCTCATGATTTATTATTCCTTAGTAGCTTCTGCCATTGAATCGCTTCTCTTGAATCGCTAACGAGTGTTTTTTTTTCGAATCTCAATGCTCTTCTAGTGGAGGGAAATTCATTGAAACGCGTTTTATGCTATGTAACTTATTCTTGTCGAAATGCCACATATTTACAATAAAAAAAATGCTGGTGCGTGTGACCCACTTTCTCGCCGTTCAGATTCCATGGCAGAAATTCGCGAGACACCCACCTGCTGTAAGCGTATAAAGCGGAGTGGTGAAACTTGGTGTGCAAAATTAAAAATTATTGCGTCATCAGCATACAAAGGTAATGATAACAGTTATATCTCTCTATTTGTCATGTCTTTTATTTCACTGCGTCGGTGAACTTCAACTTTACTCAGCACCGACGGTAGTCAGCTTTGCTCTGAGAGAGCTAATAAAAACATTAATGACCTTCGGCATAAGTTTGTGGTAGTATGTAGCAACCAATCGCCTCTAATGTCCATTTGCTGTAGCGGAGCACATCTCTCTCTTTCTCTACACAACACTTTCACTGTCACACTAAAGCAGCACTGTCTTTTCAATGCGTAGGCCTCACAGACGGTTTTCTCTGATGGCGCGAGGACACTCATTTGGGCAACTGGGAGGGAAAGAAATGGACCAGCAGGGAAGTTTTTCGTCTGTTCCTGCTGATAATGGCGTACTTGATGGTCAGGAAACCGTCTCCAATGAACATTGCGGTCATCACAGCGCTGACTATACCTTCCATTAGCAGTTTGTCATTTGCCAGTCGCACGTCACTAGAGTTGATTTTTTGAAGGGCCTTCTCGAGTGCCGTTAAGGTGTCAGGTGGATCATCCAGCATCCCGTCGCTCGTGATCGACGAAAGGATCCTCCTGACCTGGTCCCAGTGGACGAAGCAGATGATAGACGTCGTGGCAAACAAAACTAGACCAATGACGTCCATCGTGAGCATCTGTGGAGGAACGAATCAGCATTGCATTAAACCTTGAAATTCAATTGTGTGAGTTAGGGTAGAATTATTGGTATCCCCATTGAATGCAAGCGGAGCGCATGGTTACTCCGCAGAATCAAAACATTTTGCGACTCAAGTTTCGTCTTGTAACGCAGTCATCATGTGTGAAATCTAGGAGGCTCTCCTCCCATGTGTATCCACGGAAAATAGAGTGGGGAAATGGCGGAGGACCTCTTTCCCTCTACCACGCGTTTCTGGGAATATTTTGTGGAAAATCTTCTGGGTTCGATGCGTGACGAAGAAGTTGTGCTTTGAAACCCGTATCGTGAAATACATGAATGCTGTATAGTAACTAAGCATATAATTTATCATGAGCAGATTTAATTAAGTCACGCATGGGAAAACGGAGTCATCCTTGAAACTGAAAATTAAAATCCTTGAGTAGAGGCCGGTGGTAGCGGAAAGATTTGAAAACGGTGCGCGATTCAATGGAAAAAAAATTAGAGATCATTAGGCACCCCTGAGCCCACAATTTTATGTTGACCATTTGCACTTTTAAGAGTTGGTGGGTATTAGGAAAGAGGGAAGAATTTTGAGGAGTGTAAGCATTGTAGAGGAAACAGACGTCGAAATTTGCCTTTTCTTAACGAAAGGCACATAGGGGTCCATTGGTTCACGTTCCACCGAAAATCAAATTATTGCACTATCTCTCCACATGACTCATCAATTGAACCGATGTACCGCTGAAAAATCGACTACCTCCGGGATTTGAACCGTGGATTTATGATTGGTATGATAGTATAATTCTAAGCCACCAAACCAACCCGTTTTTCCCACATTTTCATCCTAAACCATTTCATTTTGGAAGAATACCATGAACCGGAGGCATCTTCAGGATCGTTTGTAATCATCCATATCGGGGCAGTAAAATACGTTTTATCAATATTTATGCTATTTTTCATGGTATAAATTTTGATAAAATTAGCTTCCTTTTATCTTACTGGGTATAAATGGATTAACTGCGGGGGGTTTCTGGCGTAACTTTATGGAAGCGCTTCTTCAAAATGAAATAATACTTAATTCTTCGGTACACTAAGTTTAATACGACTTGTGTCCATGGTACAACGTCATCATTAAGCACAAATACATAAGTCGTATGGCTTTTATACTAGTTTACCATAAGTCGGAGAGAACAGGAGTAGACACTTTAATTTGAGGAAGTGAGGGGGTGAGGAATGCATGAGGGAGTGAATGTTGGAAGAGAAGATTAATGAGAAAGGAGAAAGTTGTAAACTACATGTTGTATTCTTCATATTCACCCGTCCTCTTATTTTGATTGTCCTATTATAGCTACGTATCAGTGACCAGAACGGTGTTGATTTTAATTAGTGACTATGACTAGTTAGTGAACGAAGCATTATTTTAGTTGATCGATAATAAAGTTCTAACGAGCGTCCCTCGGTTAGATTCTCTACATCATTCCAAAATATCTCGAGGATATTTCAGTTAAGTACAATTTGGAAAAGGTGTGGCTTTCCTGTTATTTGTGTGCCATGGATTGTTCTTGCTGATGAGTGTCCGGAAAAGATAGCTGAAGCCTTGGTTTTCACAACTCTTGAATCTAATTTTTTACGCTGGGTGTCGTCATCGATTTACTTTTGATGCCGTCCTGCGCACAGGCAACGGCGTAGTTGATTTCATTGTGTGACGACTTTTCAGGATTGAAGAAGTCACTTCACTGCCGTGTATGAGTAAGAGAATAGAGTTAACAACACTTATTCCTCCCTTTTTATTGAGGATTTATTAGACCAGTAAAAATGAAGCATTCATTTCTTATCGTTTTTCAAAATAATTGTAAAGACGTTCCTCTTCTTGCGTCGAGCTACTTATTCGAGGTTGACGTAACTTCACAACTCTTTCCTTATTGGACAAGACCGATACAGATGTTTATTCGATTGGAGGAAACCAAAGTGTCACATTCAGACATTTTATTCTTTATCTCCACGATACTGCCGGATGGAAATCAATGTAATAGCTGACTTCCGCGGTAACTTCCTGTTTTGGCTATTCAGGGACCGCTAGTTCGAATCAGACATCGGCTGTGGATGCCATGTTCTTCCTAGGCTTATGCGTAGGTCAGATAGTACGATAAAGCCTCCATTGCTGGAGTACCTGAAACACAATTCAGCTATTCGATTAAGAAGGCCTGAAATTGCTGTACGTACTCCCAATGAATTACTGTACTCCTTTTATTTTTGGTGATAGAAGTGCGGTAATTCTTTTGGTGAAAGGAGTTTAGAAATTTGGCATTAGAGTACAATGGAGTGCTACTAAATCTTCTCCACCGCACCTCCAGTGTCCACCGCTGCACTCTGTGACAGGATCTGGATAATGTGTTGATAATGCGTATTCCAATCCCTTCTAATTTATAATTGAAGTGTCGATGTGGCTGAATCAGTCAGGTTTTTTATTAAATATTTTATTTTGAAAATAAAAACCACATGAATATATTTTAATTGTCCTTTTATATCATTGGGTCCTCGTGGACCATATTCTCTCTGTCCTCATACTCTCTCATTCGAGTACAATATTTCTAATTATTCATCCGTGCAAACCAAACGTTGCCTCATGCCTTCAGTGTCCCCAACTGGTGTTGATATCCAATTGAATGCAGGTAGTTTTCACTCGGGAAGTTATTCGTTAAACTATGGGTAATGTTCCTGTCATGTGCATTATTCTTATCGGAGAGTTGCATTACATTTTCTCACCAACTTATTAGTTGACTGTATGCTTTTCTTGTATTCCTAATTATTCTTAGCGTGCATAGCCTGCTCATTGCATTGTAACACGCAGCAAAATATCACTCTAAATGACAAGTTTATGTGGAGCTGGTGATATCATCAAATGTCATGTGTTCAAAATGCAGTATTTCTTCCAGAAGATATATGTGGAGGGAATTCTGAGACCCTTATCTAATAGTGAGGTTGCTTGTCAGTCTTTAGTGATTGTGACTGGCAGTTGCGAGAGAAAATACGGGTGAATGACGTATATAGGAAAGCGATGGCAATTCTTAGAATGAAGTTATTAAGTCTTATATCTTTAAGTACCTTTATTTGAAAAGATATGGAAATTATTATCGTAGCTTTAGAATTTGATGGCGATTCAATGATCATGAGTTAGCTTCCAGATGTGGCAACATGTGGAGCTTGTATGGTGCTGCGTCTCTGTATCATTGTAGCGAGTGTCTTCAAGATCGGAGAAACTCGATACAAAGCGAGAGATTCTTTGGTCTGCAATGTGACCCATGCACAGCCACTCTCGGAAGCCGACGTAGTGTAAATGTGAGACGATGAAGGTAGCAATGATTTTTCCGCTATCAAAAGTATAATTGTCCCTTCTTTCACTCCTATATTATGCTCTAATTCATGCCAGCTGCTTAAAAAAATACAAATTCATTTCTATTCTTTTGGGTCCGTATTTCATCTTTAACGAAATGCTCGGACACTTCACTTACGATGCCTTATCTATCTCATTCTTCTCGTTCTTCTATGACATCCGCAAGATTATGCACCGGGGAATAGACTTATGCACCTAAGCCCGTAGGAACGTTGCGAAAGCCCGTAGGAACGTTTACAGCCCTTGATGTCACAACGAATTAGCGCTAAGAACCCGCCAGGAGTTGTTTAACGGAGGTGTTTACTAGCTGCACTGGGAATCTGTCGGCTTGAGGGATGCACTCGAAATCGTTGTCTCCCATTGCTTCCTAAGTATTTTGAAAGGCCTTTTAGGAAGGCTTTCTTCGGAGAATCCATTCAGGATTTGACAGAATGGGACAGCGGCTATCCATCGTTGCTTTCTCTCGCTTAATACGATTCCACGGGGCATCAGTTTTTATCGTATTTACTCTACTTTGTCTAAATACCTACCGCAATAAAATTTTAAATATTTTCAGCAGTTGTTTTTTACTTCTTCGCATCGGAAGTTAAAAAAAGTTTCTGGTATTTGAAAATTAAATTCCGAATAAGCCTTAGGCTCAGCTAGGTTTTCGAGTTGACAACCCGAAAACCTAGCTGCGCCTACTACACCACTCCGTGGAAGTCTCCATCAACACCCGAATTAGCCTTTTGAAATATGAATACATCCTTCCTTTTGACCCGGGTAGAGGAAATGTAATTTCAATAAAGTTTGAGAATATAATATTAATTAAATGATTGGGTGGTACCATTTTTGGAATAGGTAAGGCAGAGGAGATATTTTGACAGTGATGAGAATTTTGATGCAAAGAGAATTTTATGAAAATACCAATAAATTAAGCTTCATAATTACCTGTTCTTGGAGCAATTCAGTATTGGCGTAAGCCTTAGCCAAACCAAGAGACACCAATGGTCCTTGTCGAGAGCAGGAAGAGCGCTGGGCTTGGGCTAAGCTGGGCGACTTACAGCAAAGCGGTAATCTAAGATCGAGTATGGATTGAACCCCGATATACATTTCTCAAAACCTTTTCTCTAACGTCGGCTGGGCCTTAACTGCACTTTATTGCAATATTTACATTACAAGCACAGAACGGAGTCGTTATTTTGGAAGACTGTTGGCTTTTTTACTGAAGTTTCTCCATCATCATGAATAATGACCGAGCGAAAATTGCTGGAATAGCAGTGCTGATTGATAGTGACTTGGCCTCTGTGAGGAATATCATGGCTTGGGGGCATAAGTAGTGCATTAGCTCTATTGAGACGGACCACAGTCGTCGTAATCCCGTAAGAGCAGCAATTGTTAATGTTGAGTTAGCCCCCTAAACCCTTTCGCAAAAATTGGTTTCTGCCTTTTCAGCGTGAAAGCAGCCCTAAGTCAGAGGTTTTACCTGACACTAAATGGGAGATTCGGTTCTGAAACACTACCCAATGGATGGATTGTCACGAAGTAACTTGACCCATTTCTTCTTAATCGGTGCCCATCAGCAGGTTAAGCCCGACAACCAAACACTTTGCATGTGGACGGAACTGCACAAAATTTTGCACAACTTTCTATAAGCGCAAAGCACTCCCGTAAATATTTTACAGGAGCATCTTGATTGCCCTTCACGCAAATTTAATAAAGATAATCCTGACACAAAAGTCTGCTATGTAGTGCTTTCAGAGTATTTAACCATCGGATATAGCTTACCATGAATCTTAAGCAGAGGTTTTTGATTAATCCTCTCCGACTCAGTCTCCTCATATTAATTAACTCTGATTCAGTAAAAGTGGACTTAATTAGGTGGCTAACGATACTTCTGGTTTTTCATAACACTTCCGACTATAGATTTGCGGGAAGTGACGTGATGTGCATGGTGGGAAGGCGAATCCGCGAAGGTTCTAATTTTTTTTAATTTTGAACAGACATCACAAAACCTGATCAGAATATTCTCACCTGACGGCTTGAGCACGAATTTTGGATACATTTTGGGCACATTTTTGAATTACATTTCCCCTCATTATTTCAATGAGAAATGACACTAGACATTTATATCTACATCCATACAATACCCTCCAAGTCAACATAAATGTGTGTGGCAGGGGGTGAATTTTCACCAAACATACATTACCTATAATGCCTAAGGAGGATTAGTAGTTATATTTTAGTCCTACTATAGTAATCTAAAAATGATTCAAAGAGCAGAGGAAGCATCCAGTTTGTTTAGCTAACTAATAGTACGTTTATGCATGCCTGCTCTGCTCTTTAAATCATTTTTCAAAGGTTATAATTCAACATTAATAGTATTGAGAAACCTGAAGTCTCGAACGGAAGAAAAAACTTTGTTGTTGTGAAAGATTCCACTTATACTCCACTCAATGATTACCTGCTTTCGCAACATATTGAAGACCATCCCCCTCTTTATAAACAATATCTAATCGCTTTCCTCCTCGAAACAATTTTACGATGACGTCACACCTTTAGTCGTTCGCTTACCACACGGAATAGTTTTTTCCCATTGTCCATAGTATCGTCCAATTTCCTGCAAGACCTATTAAAGACGATTAACAGTGCCATATGCTATTCGCTGAACGCTTCCAAATTTGGATATGTATGTTTCAGAGTGAATAATTCACTTCCATTGTTTACCAAATCAGATTCAGGTCGCCTTCCTCGGTGTGAGAGACGAATGTTTTGACTTCCAGCCTCCTCGTCCCTCTCAGCGTAGAACAGTGGTTTATCATGGCATTTTTCCCATCCCTTGGTCCCTCTTTCAATATTTTACGTAACGTTCCGTTATCTTTACTCCCCCGTGCAAACAGAGGAGGAAACCATTTCGGAATCCTTGTCTCATGCCTCCGCACTGCAAACAAGAAGGTAGAGCCCCTGAGCATCTTTATCAGTCTAAATGGTCCGGTTGAGATCAAATATATGGGCTACTCCGCCCATTATGCGGGTTATTTCCAAATATTTGATCTATAAGACTTCTTTGTTGTTTTCTTTCTTCGATCCCATAATCGTTATATTTTGAAGAGCATTTTCTTCGAGGAAGTTACCATTTTTCTCTTCATTCATGTCAGCTTAATCGGTCTTCGGATATAAAGTTGTTAACCTATATTCATACTAGATGATTGAACAAAATGTTGTATGCATTAATCATATTATCCAAAAGGTGTGAAAAAATTGGTGTGTGTCTATTCGATCTAAAATTTCCTCTCTAAGTATTAACTTCAATGTAAGTGATTTCGATTCTTGCCGACTGCGCACCGTCGACTCATTATGTCAGACAGCTTGCAACCCTGAACCGCTGTGAAAGTAGATTGCCTTCTATATATCTCTCCCTTGGCTTGATTATTTAAGCGTGACGACCTTAATTCCCTTAGTAGCTGGTGCAGTTTAACACGATACCATTCTGAGGTATGCTCATAGGTGTTACTATATGTGCTGCACCGTGGAAGAACGCATTTTGTGCCAATGTTAAGGGCATTTAGCATTTGATATAATGAAGGCCATCAATTTTGTGTACCAACCGTTGGATTTTTTTTTAAAGCAGAACACTAATGAAAGATTCTACATGCTTTCTTGTCTCAATTCAGTCTGCATGCTTGAGATCACATTTCAGAGGCGCAATGTGCCCTTAAAATTAGATTTCTATTGATATATGTAGTTTCTATAGATATGTGTATTTATATATGTAGTTTGCACGTGTTATATCTCGATGGATGCTTGACTCAGAGATACCATTTAGAGTATTTTTTTGTTTATATGGTGAGAGAGAGAGGAGCTAATTTAAAATATCAATACTTGTAAAAGGGTTTTTATCATTTGTATGTGGAATCCCTTTTCCTTGCAATATGGCAGTAAAATTTGAAACCATCAATTTCTCTACGTACTTTTTGCCAGATGTCACGTTGAAAATCAACCATCTTTAGTATTTGAGGTATCGTATTGAGGCGATAATTTGATGCGTGACGTATGCACATTGCATGGACGGGTGAGGCTTACTGATTTTTGCTCTATTTTTTGCAGGGTTTTTTAATACTTAGTGCTGCTCTTTCAACTTTATAATTTATTAGAACGCATTGTAGTTGTATTCATATTGTATGCCGTTAAGTACGAAACGTGGAAGCATCATTTCGAAATGAGATACACTTGTGCCGACACTGCCGGAGTTATTTTCACAATCCCGGTTGTATGTACGATTAGGGTAAGGTAGAAAGGCATGGACTTCGTGGGGGCGCATTGAATCCGTGTGGGTTTTCTTATACCTACTATTGACCAGAGGTGTTTACGTGACCACGATCATGATTCTTCCGACAACGTGAGGAGTACTACCGCTTGAGGAGTTCTCCAAGTAAGGATAATCTACCTTTGGTAAATCTTACCCTGTCTGGAAAACTGTGTTGTAAAGCAGTCACCGCTTCCACCCCGGTATTTTTATAGTGCTTGAAACAAGCTGCAGAATATATGAACCGATTCCAACGATACATTTGGTACAGGTAATTAATTATTGCAATGAAATAACTTTGTATTGTCCCCTTAAGTTTATTTGTAAAAAATGACGACGCGTTTCAACGCTCCTTCGTTATCATCGAGTAGCAGTCCTAAGAATGATGCATCGTGATTTGTGAAAGAAAATTAAGTGAGCACTACGAAGTTAATTTATTGTAACGATGCATAAAATATAGTGATTTGGACAATGACAGTGACGGTTATTATTGCAATGAAATATGAATTCATATGATCACTATATTTCCCACCGTGCATCACCTTTTATCATTTCCTTTTTAAATTTGTGAAATGTCTTTGAAGTCAGTAGTAGATTTATGTTTTTACTTGCTACAACAGCTTACGTAATATCACATCGTCTAACCTAAACTTAGTAGACAAACTCAACATCGATGGCCCTAATGAGACTAGAACTCACAGATTTTTGGGACACCCGGTTGCCACGGCCGGCTTTAAACCATTTAAAATATCTGTGAAAGAAACGAAACTCTTTCCCGATTTTCTTCAGGACTTAAGCGCTTAGAACAAAATGGCTTAAATATATTGAAATTTGGGCTGGATGCGTAGATATCATTTGTATGTATTCATTTAAGTTTTTAAAAATTCTCTCGGATTTTACCTATATTCAGGGATCACTATTCCTAATTCCGTTTTTCATCCTCCTTGCCGCTTGTATTCTCCACACTAATTGAAAATTCTTATTGAAATGCTCAGTTAAGAGCTCATTTCGTTTTTATTACAATAGTATTACGTGCAGTAGAACTTGTCCATTAGTTTGTGGGCAGCCAATTTTTCTGTTTTTCATCAGGATTGATAGGGCCCAACGCAACCGGTTGGAGTTTTCCCCGTAGATATTTTTATAGGTCTTCCAAAATTAGTAAATGTGGAAAATTGATTTCTAGCCGAGTAAATACAGCTGTACGAATTTTCAGAGGCTTAAAACAGTTTATGGAACACTTTCAGCCGCTATAATACAAGCACAGATATCATTGTGACATAACCACCCTATTTTCTTCCTTGCACGATTTGGTTATTTTTTCTTTCTACCTTGCTGTTTTCCTTGTATGAGGAAAATCAAGAAACTACCACGCCAAAAATATAAACCTGAGAAATAACGTATTCGCTTTTGTTGTTGGTTAAGAAAAATCCATCAGTTGTTTACTTTATTACATGCTGATTCTTTGTGAAGTCGCATGACTTTGTCCTCTTCATTTATTTATAGCTCCTTATGTACTCTTTGAAGTTGGCGTTTCAACGAAGATAAACTGGTTCATGCTAGCGATAAAAGAAAACATCCGCATTGAATGTAATTTTGCGTAATGATAGTTTTTTTCTGTTGTATTCCGTTCGAGTTTCCCAAGACTGTTTACTGCGGCGAGAGAAAGTTTCCCGATCCGCTGTGCTCGCACTTACCGTGACAACTGGCGTCTTCCTCCTGAGAAAGTGCCCCAGCACGCACACGGGGACAAAGATTAGGAACACCACGGTGGCTATGTACGGCGTCATGGCGGCGTGGATGTCGTCCCCGTGACCGTTCTTGCCGAGGAGGATCAGAACCCATGCGTCTGAATGCAGGTCCAGGACGGCTGCCGCGAACACCTGGTTGCAGCGTAGGGAAGAGATGAGAGGGGATTTAATCGTTTAGGCATCCTCGAAAGGGTCACGACGGAATGATCAGCCGGAATCCTAACACCGAGGGCAAATTTGATGGGTATAACAAAGCCAGGCCTCTGGTTACCATAGGGGAGGGATTCTGGTGCTTCAGCCCACCCCTTCCCCCCCCCCCCCTCCCGAAATTTTTTCCCTATAATTTTGTTGTTTTGATTTTAACTGGGCATGATAATCCGGTTTACCTTGCGTTTTATTCCAATATTGAAGCTTTAGAAACGTGATCACTAGTTTGATACATGTGTGTGGTTAATAATTGTTCTTTTCAATATGATATGTATGTATGCGTTGAACTTTGGTTCTGGGGCTGGTAAAATTAACTGCTTCATAACAAGGTAAGCAATGAACTTTAGCAGCGAGAACAGGTAGGAATGGGCTCTGTGAAAGTAAATACCAAGCACTGAAAATTAAGGGAAGAGATTTTTAATAAAAAATTCTGGCTACGTGTCTGAACAAAGCTGTGTTGACTGACAGCGTTCACTGACGGCGCACGTCATGTTTGTTTGTTTAATGTTTATTTTTTTCATTATTTTTTATTTTATATAGTAATTTTCCTATGTACTATTATATTTAATTAGACTAAGTCATCTTTAATCTTAAATTCCTTTTGTTATATTAAAATCTTTTTTTTTATTCCTTCTGTCTCACGTCCTTCGGAACTTTTGTCAATAATCCTAATTCTTTCGCCATATGTTTTCTCTACCATCATCCTAGATTACAGGTATTTTTTTGCTGATAGATTTTTTTCCCATAGCAGGTAGTATTCTCACCTGTTTTTAAAACACTGGCAAGGCCTGGTCATTTTCATCACAAATCAATTCGTTTAGAAATGAGATCGAAAATGTTATTCATTTATTAGTTCAGTCGTCAGTGTTGAATGTTCCTTATTTATAAGCGAATTAGAGTCGGTATCAGCATGACCAACATCATCGGCGTTTGTTTTTCGAAGGTATCTAGTCTTATGTGGTGACTTCAGCTGGGTGAGTTCATTGAGTGGGTTGGCCCACGGAATGTCTGGTGACGAATTTCGTCGGGAATCCATTTTTCATGAGAGTTCTCATTTCTCTTCCACATCTGTTGGAATGACTTTCTCATTGTGCAAAGTTATTGTGTGGATACAACAGCCTTCGCTCCAATAACATTAATTATTATACTTATTAAAATTACCGGCATAAATTGGAGGAATGAAGTCGCAAAATTGTTTCTGCTTATTTACCAATTGAGGGTACTCACCAACTCAATAACCTTCAGCCAGATAAAAGGGTTGCTACTCTTGCTCTCGGTGTTAGTGGAGATGGTGCTCGTATTTTCCGGCGTACCCAGCAACTTTGAGTTCCTGAAGTTATCCGGTCTCGAGTTCAGCGAACTGCTTAGACTCCTCCTGTGCCAATGGAAGCATCGTCTTTTTCAGTCAAAATATCTCCGAAAGTATGGTTAGTAACAGTGAGCATTTTAATTCTTTACATTTTAATGCATTCAGATCGAACTACTTCGTTTGAGTTCATGCTTCAGAAAATGATTTTAATTGGTTCCTTGACCTTTATTACACATAATCAAGAAGGTCACATTTATCATCACATTACATTTTAGGACAATCTGCAGTAGTCTCCATTTCTTTTATTTGAGCCATTGTTTTCGGCTGACCTTAGAACCAGCGTACAGTAGATTTTAAAGTCATCAAACAAATATTTATAGAGTTAAAGCAGAACAAATGAAATGAAATACTTCATTTTTAATTTTTCTGTTTTTATCCAATGGGGGCCGAAGTGAATCCATTAATTGAACGTGTGTACATGCCGAGGTATGTTAAAGACCGCAACCCTTAATTCATTTTCTCATCGAGGTGGAATAAATGGCTCAATTTTATTGCATTCCCCGGTAACGGTTCGCTTACCGCGGGATTCTCCCTTATCTTAATCTTCCTGCAATAACACTTTGACCTCTGATTTTTAGGATTCTTTCGTGTGCATACGAGTTCAATTATTTCCAAACGCTTATTAACTTCGAAGATAGCTGGTGAAGTTAAGGACCGCTATACATATATAAAATGTAACACCTCCTCATAGATTAGTTTGTTTTGCCTGTCGCTCACAAATATATAGGTATAATAACAAAACGTTATGTGAGTAAACTCCTCAATTTTATACTCCTCTTGATGTGCGCCCCATGACATGTTCGGTAATTTTTTCTACCTAGTATTTATTTTCGCATTTAATGGTGATTCACATAAGTATTGACAAGAACGTACCCTAACGGAAAATTCTGGACTTATTTTAGCGCAAATATTTCATACCAGCGATTGACTGGACTTTTCTCAATATGCTTTTTTTCTGAATGAAAGAAATAACATTCGTTTTAATTCTGTCGTGTTCGTCGTCTCGACTCCATTTTCAAGTGTGAACATTTATTTTGAGGAGCTATAGTGAATTTTGCCACACCTTTCCTTTTGCTGCTTAAAACAGCCGCTATCTGTCGTCACTCTCCATCTCACTAGAAATACCTCCCCGAAATTACGTAGTTCAGGAAATAAACGTAGAATTAACGAATAAATTATGGGAATCTCAAGAATTTTACTCCATTTCCTCTCACAATCATGCCTAGAAATTTGGAAAAACCTTAAGTCAAAGTGCACCTCTGAAATAGAAGACAATCTTGACCCGAAATTTTGTTTTTTGATTTATGCATACTTTAATGGCCCATCGTCCTCAGTAAACATCTACAGCAGGAGTTCCCAACCGTACCACTAGTGGTACGCGGTAACGTTTCAGGTGGTACGCGTGGGTGATACCTACGAGCGATAGGCTAGTCAGGGCATCTGTGTGCGTGAATACGCAAACTTAACTACCCGTCTGTCGGGCGCTGGCATCTCTATGTATTTTTAAATAAAAATAAGCAAGAAAAAATAGACAAAATCTATGTATTTATTGTTGTCTTGATAAAGGGTTGACAAAACAGAAATACAAGTGCAGTAATAATTAAATATGAAGTTTTATCAGTAATTTAATTAAAATAAAACCTGCTATTGGGCACTTTTCCGAAAGTAAATATATATTTCTAAAAAAATGTAGGACTGTTGGTACGCCAAAATTTCTAAAAATTGCAAGTGGTACGCAGTTGCTTAAAGGTTGGGAACCCCTGATCTACTGCGTTACTGCTGGAAATCGTATGTGTTAAAGGTATGCTGTAAACTGCAGCATTGGTGACACTGCTCACGCCCACAACTGATCCTATCGCTGAAATCAAAGATCATTGGTGTGAATAATCTGATATGACATAGAGCTTTGATAAATTCTTGTCGCCTGGGACATATAGATCGTGAATAAATCACGTCCTTCCCGTGAATGATTAGAAAATGTATTGTCTTCTCCATAGGTCATAGTAAATCCTCGGCCCTCGCTGAACGGGTCCTTGTTTCTGCATTTTGAATCCCCTTGATTACAGCTCCGTGAGCGTAGTCCCAGAGAGATATGCTTACGTTAAGGAAACAACCTATTGCGGTAGTGTCATTCTAACACTCATTGCATCCCCATGTATTTAATGCTTTACATTAGATGATTGACGAAATATATTTTGCGTGTTTAAATGCATGCTCTCAACGTTGGAAATGCCTGTTGTACATGGTAAATTTTTGGTTAGTTAAATTATGAACATTTTCGATATCCATTGCACACTGAGCTACCTTTTCGCCCGGATTTACAGGACTGTCGATTATCCGACATATTCTTCGCCCCGTACAGGCCGGTTAATCGAGGCTCTATTATAAGCACTCTCCTCCCATTCCCTGCTCGTATGGCACATGTTGGCTCTCATCGCGCTTGATGGTAGAGGCGCCCGTCACGGGTGCCCCTCCCCTTTCTGTGAGGAGCGCCTTTCATTTGTTCCCCTCCTCGAGCGCGAAAGCGACTGCGCTTCGCTCCAATCGCAGTTTTGGGGAAAACGTCACGTCAACAACATCTCGGGCTATTATTTTCATCCCGATCACGTAGTGTACTCACGAATTCGCCTGCATGATGATGGTGCTACGATGACAGTTGCTTCCGTGGGCAGATTCAGCGTGCCGTCTCTCTCCGGTTCACTCTCGCCGTGCGGGTCCGCAACGCCCCGTGTCAACCGCTCCGCCACGGCGCCGAGGTTTTCCCGAAGGCGCGTGCATAATCCCGGACGCGATCGAGCTCTGAGAGCGTGTGAGGGAGGAGGCGGTCGTCGCGAGAGGAACGGATTCTCCCTATCCGCCTCACCGGCAGGTGGCACTGCAGTCGGCCGACCGGCCTTCTTGCACGCCCCCCACTCCAATAGATCGCCTTCACAGACGAGACGTGCGCGCGCGCGCGTGTTATGCATTCGCGTATCCAAGCTGCCCCCTCATCCCCCCTCCCTTGCCCCCTAACCTATTTGGTGCGTGCCCTACTCCTTCATTCTTCTTCCTCCCTCACTATGGGTAATATTCCCCGCCGACGGTCACCGTCACTCGTATCATATGCGAGATACAGATTTTCTCCGGATTCGCGATGCTTGTCATCTCAGCCGCTTCCCCAGCGACACCTTCTAGAATCCCCAGTCGAAGTACTGCCTGCCTAATGCGGAGATAAAATTTAATTTACCTACTGAAGTTTCCCGGGATAGAATTACTAGCTGTTCAACTCCTAGAACAACTTTTTGGGCTTATTTTTTTTATTAAGATGGCCTTCCGTCGTTTTCTCTCCCATTCTTTCTGTCTCCAGCGATGACAAAAGTGATTGGGAAATCGCCAGGTTGGGACAGTGGCTTTCATTTGTCGGGCAGTATGTACTTAAATTTCAGAGGCTTATGAGGTAATTTCGGTTTAAAAATCGGTCGTTATATAAAAAATAATCCCGTTATGGATGGTGAGCGATTGAAATCATGGGAATGAAAGTGGGAGGAGGAGGGAGAAATTGACGTTAAGTCTGGCTACGCCCTAACGCGCTTGCGATAGCTGCTCAGCAACCAGGATACATTGATAACGATTCCTCAAACCGTATCAATAACCTTGAGTGCTGAGTGGTCTGACAACCGGTAACACTCAAGTTCATTTCCACTCTTTAAGCCAATGGCACTGAATTATTCCTATAATAAATGAACCTCGGTTAACACAGTGGTGCCTAAATTCATGCTCTTTAGTGCATGAAGAGTCAGTGGGGGACAGTGTATATTACAAGGGTTCTGCAAAATGGATTGAAATTGTCACGTATGTTCACCGGAGGATTCGCCACTGTCGCTGAGGTTCTTTCGCTTGTGTTACGATTGTTTCTTTCTCTGTTCTAGTTATAAATTAATGATATCACATCCACAAGAACCCTTTCTTCCTTACGAATTGATTTTTTAAATTTTAATATAGGCAGCTTAAATACCTTCTATAGCCTCATGATGTGGAAAATTTTACGTATTGTTCGGAACATACGTTGATTTATCGTGGAAATTTATTTCAAGTTCCGTAAATATCTTGTAATTCCATGCCATGTAGAACACGGGGTGTTCAGGGTTTGATCTATGCCTTGATCCCCTTAAACCGTAGTTATATTATAATTTTGTTCAATGAGATGTAAGTCACGTTGACAATAAATTCGCCGATTAAGGCAGTGAAAATTACTTCACCTGAGAAGGGAATACATTTTTTCGCTGACATTCATAGTTTATTCATGGGCCTCATTTACATATCATCGCCCCCTCACCACATTGATTTATGTGTATCATTTCTTTATTGATTTTGCACCGTGAAAAAAATAACTTGTTACATTATTGAAACGTGTCATTATCTTTCTCTCCCCTCTCGGCTAATGAAATAATTAGCGTTAGGTAGTACCTAAGGGATGGAACCCTGGGAGTCGCTCTTTCTCCGTGAAACTTTATTAGACGCAATCCGTTATTTGCTGCATTTTACTTCTTACCGCTTGTTTCTACCGCCAAGCATGAGCCACCACTGGCAGGTTTTCCGCGCGGAAGGAGCCACGCGCATCAGCGCCATACGGAAAGCTCAGGAACCCCATGATCAGCAAATCGGCTCGCGAATCGGAGCGAAAAATGAAGCGTAGCGGCCATGCGTGTAGTTATAATGGTGTTTTCTCAACTCCTGATTGAAGTGTGGATTTTCTGATACAGCATCAGTTTAGCCCGTTTTGGTTTACACTTAAATGGTTACCATTCATCCACTACAGTTAAAATGAAATAAAAGAAACTCATTTTGTCATGACGAATGCTGCCTGTACCGTACAAATTGGCTGCCTCATTATAGTTACCGTTTTCGCTGCAGAAGGCCATATTTGCTGTCCTAATGAGCAAGCAATATTGTCTCACTAACATATGAATTTCTGAGCACATCTGGTATGGGATTTAAAATGGAATTCAGACCCCGTGAGCGTAACTTTTTGGTTTGAAGCGTGTGATCACTTTTTTTTTAGTAATAGTGAATGTATGTTATTTTTCAGTGTATTGAGCTGGAGTGGTATCGTGACTCCTTCTTTAACGTTGTCGCTACCTTTTGTTATCCGTGACGTAAATTCCCTTATAAGCTTACTGCTCGCAGTAACCGTCCGAACAACTAGCTCTACTAATTAAGATAAGTGACTCGAAACTTGAACAAAATGGGAAGTATGGCGTCTCATTAAAGCAATGATGAAAGATACTGCGAGCGCGCGCGTTATGAAGATATAAGAGCCACCCACTGTCGTTGTCAAAGGCAACAGAATCACGTTTAAGCTTTGAAGCTCCTAGCGTTGGTTTTCGAGTTCAGTATGTAGAATTTTCGTTAAAATATTACGTCGGAATGGCCTGCAACATGCTTTAATGCTATCTATTCCACCCTAAAGAACGAAATACTTCTAGCATTAAGGTTTCTACATACATAGGTTTAAGGTTACAATGCATCTAGGTTTAAGCTAGCATTCAATAAAATTGTTTTCTCCAACTGGACGAGATCTTTGCACCGCTCTGCCCATCTACGACTTCATCCATTACTAATTGCATGAAGTGACAATTGAAGAACAAATGTGACCAACTGTATTGGAATACTGTAAATGGAAGTGAAATTAGGGAAAATGATTGGTACTAAGAAACTTTCCCCTCCGCATGTTGTCTAGACAAGCCTTTAGCTCTTCCTCGCTTTCTATGAAAAAGCATGAGCCCCTGAGCGAACGATAATAATATTTCTCTCGAGTGCTGTCACAACGATTGCGGACATAGCCCTTGCCCGTGAGGATTCAATTTCTCTGCCGTTGTGTCAAGCAACAGGATATCAATCAGTGGAATGGGCAGCGTTCCCGGGTGCTCACCGTCCCCCTCATACTTTCGCTTGCATTCTTTTCTTTTCTAATGCATTCCCTTGCCTCTTCTTTCTTATTCATCACTCTCTCTCTTTCCTCCTCCCCATCCCTATCCTTTTCTCGAGATGTGCTTGATTCGTAATCCGCGCGAATGATCGCGAGCGCGTTCGATGATGGCATGGCTTATTCGGGCAGTAACGTAATTCCATGAGTCCCCCTCCCGTGGCTAATGGGCAACTCCTCCTCCATCTTTTCTCCCACTCTTTAATCGCTTTCGGTTGAGAGCATTCCTTGGGGGAGCGACCCTTCGCGTTGCGGAGGTCTATCATTTCTTCCAAGGACTCCTCCTCCAAGTCGACACCCATTCCCCATCATGCATTCGCAATGCTTCGGTGGTTGCACCGTAGGCGCCTGCTGGTTCGCGGCACTAGACTTGTGAGAGAGAGAGGTCTTCTCGACTCGCGGGAAGTTAATTCTTTTTATAGTTACTACCCCTCCGTATGCGGTTGATGGCAACTTTATTGGGTAGCATCTTGAGAAAAAAAATCTTTGGAGTGCATGGTGACGATTTTCTTAACTCGTTTTTAACGGTGCCGAAACAGCTAGAGGGATCTCGTTTGTGGGATCTCGCTACACAAAAGGAATTTGCTAGTCCTGACACACTGTTGGGTGTTCCATAATCTGGGTGATGTAGTTCAGTTTTCTCTAAATCAACTAAGTGAGATGGTCTTACAATCTAAATATCGGTCCTACTTCTACTTGACTGCTGTGGGGAGAGCACTTCAACCTGATTACTTCATCCGTAGGATTTAATTTAAAGCCATGGGTTCCTCGGTGCCTTTCGATGGGGATATCAAGATGCCAATTTTTGTGTTTTCTCCTACCCTCCTCTGTTCCCAATAAATCCTACTTGTTTAAAAATATCTACACGTGCTACAATGCGCAAAGCATCTCATCTATCGGTCACCTTCCCCGGATAACAGTACCGATTCTGCGCATTCCTTCTCTGATATTAATCTAACTAACATCGCAATACCTGTAAGGTCATTCATAATAAGCGACTGAGAACTGAAGTAATCTTTTTGTTCACACAGTGTGTGTAAGTATTTATTTCATCATTCTGGTGTTGCAGAGAAACTTCGAGTTTCGTTATAAGTGTAGATAGTTCATGGTCTATTTTGCTTCCTGGCGAAACATCGGATGTCGCCCGACTTAAATAATATCGTCTTTGCAAGACATTGATCATGCGATTGACGTACTGTCATCATCATCATGGGTCAACAATCCTAGGATTGGTTTGACGCAGCCCTCCACTCGATTCTTCTATCGGCCAACCTCTTCATATTAACGTAGTTCCTCTCCTTCACATCATTTACGACCTGTTCTATATAACTCATACGAGACCTGCCTTTCCCAGTCTTCCCGTTCACTTTTTCTTCGGCGACTGTCGTCGTCGGGTCATCGTGTCTGCAGATATGGCCGATTAGGTTGTCTCGTCTTTTTTTTATAGTTTATAGCAGACGTCTCTTTTCTATCATTCTTCTTAGGACTTCTTCATTTGTCCATTTTATCTTCATGATTCTTCGGTAGCACCATATTTCGAATGCTTCCACCCTTTTCTTCTCCGCTGCTTTCATCGTCCATGCCTCACTGCCGTAAAGAAACATGCTCCAGATGCATCTTACTGTAATGCCCGTAATTATCCTTTGTTTTCGGGGTTAGAAGCTTGGTGTACCTATTCATATGTGCTGACCGAAAAGTATAGTTCTTTGCATGGAGGATTTCCCCCATGTGCGTTTTTACTTCTCACCATTTTTCTTACATTAACTCTAAAGGAATGAATAATGAAATATACTAATATGGATGAAAATAGACAATTAATGCTAAAAATGATTTATTTTATCGTGGGTTAGGGTTTTTGATGACACTTCTACATTTCTTAATGGGATACACATAAGCAACATAAATGTTGAGTGCATTAATTCATACTTATCTTCTTCCCCTCCTTGTCATTCTTGTTTTCATTTTTGTCATTAGGGGAAGAGACCGATAGCTATGGTCGAATAGGCCATTAAGGTGGGTATGTAGAGGATTACACTCGTAGCGCAAGAAGGGACGAGAAGATGAGCCCGGCATCGGCATTATAGCGTACTCTTTACGTAAGGTGACTAGGGCTTTTTAGTTTGACGTCCCATCCCACTAACAGAGTTCTAGCTAATTTGCTCATACTCGTCGCTTATTTAGGACCGGAGTTATGAAAAACATCTACTCCTGCCAGGATTCAAACACACGATCATAGTCAATGCTCTAGATACCTCACCAACCAGATCCCCACACTAAACGCTTTTTGTATGTGCGTACCATATCTCTTCTCGCTCTATCATGATCTGTCGACTTGGTTTGTTGATGTATGAAGGAAGAAAAATATTGAAATGAAAATTTTTACTTTGTAATTTTCATTTCAATCATGAATCCACTCCACTAAGTGACTCCTGAAAGCAACAATTGTAAGTAAAATACAGGAAATGGAGAAAATACTATTTAATGTTTAATCAAATATTTATACAAATAGGCATAGATGGTAGAGATTTTTCGTAAACAGGCGCGTAGTGATTAAGTGAAATCATGTCGGATGAGGTTTACAAAAGCGTCCGCCAGATGGAAGGCGGCAGCAGTTATAGCGAAAAGTCCCGCTCCAAGGCGCATGTTGACGCCGTTCAATTCCGCATCCGTCGACTTCTCGTTGACGGCGTTTGAACCCAACATCTGCTCTTCGAACTGCCACCAGGACTCCACCATAAGCATCCCAGATGAGAAGAGCAATACGAAGGCAATGCTATCGCACGTGATTTGCTGGGAAATGAAATGAAAATACATTAAAACAAAAAGGTCTGTATGTATGTTCAAGTAATTCTCCAGTAATACTAAAGCCTTTAATCATCATGTGGACTGTGGTCAACCTTCGTTCGCGATTTTTGTTTTTTCGTGGTCATTACCTAACTGTTTAGATCATACATCTTAGAGCTAGTATCGAAAAGTCCCATGTAGCATTGTATTTTGTGGAATGTGCCTAATTATGCGAATGGTAGTAGGAACATAAATGATGCGGAGGCATTTTCCCCTAAATGACTGACAAGCCGTGGTCGCAAACATCCACTGGACCTAGGAGGGATTAAGAAAAGTGCTTCAGTTTCGTGTTCATAGATTACCGTAGAGAGTATCCCACTTACGTGATATCCAAAGTATTTTTATTCCAACACTGATCGCGGAATTGCGTTATCGATTTTAATTCATTTGGTTGTTTTGTATTTTATTTATTCAATTAATGCAGCACGAACACTGTTCACTGATATGTCATAAATGTGCATCACACTGGAGACGCTTGGAGTAGGTACATACATATGGGATAACATCTTTAGTTTTTTCTGTACTTTTCATCCCATTCCCCGTTCTTATTGTTATATTTATTTATTAATACATCTACGAGTCAATAAAAGGTCGGCAATACGAACGGTTTAACTATCTTTTACATGATTAAAAGGAAGTCCTCGGGCTTTATTTGGTGGAACCGCATGATTGTAGCAAAAGGAAAAACCAGTAAATAAGATTCCACAAAATTTATTGAGACACTGACCTAGGTTTCAATTGTAGTACAACCTTGGAGATGATTGTACATACTACAATCGAAACCTAGGTCGGTGTCTCAATAAATTTTGTGGAATATTACATAGTGGTTTTTCTATTTGCTACATTCATTTACATGCTTTTTTTAAAGCAAAATTGTGTATTACTGATGAACACATCATACTGGTTGTGGTGCTTGTTTGTCGAATATGCAAACATATACCCCAGCATGGCAGATCAAATGTTGTGGGTTCTAAATACCTATGTGGTGATTTCACCAATAACTCCCATTCTAATGGTCATTTTTATTGGAGCAACATAAATTGCTGAAGTAAACAAATTATGGTCTTGACAAGATTGGAATTTAATGCTTGGAATTCTGAAAGGAATTGAGTGTCGTACAATGACCGAAGAATTATCCACAGTTTGTATAAAAACCAAGTAGCTGTGATAAAATCTGGACCCAGCTCTGAAGAAACGATAATAAGGAATGGAGTAAGACAAGGCTGTGCACTGTCTCCCATAATTTTTAATGCTTACATCGAGAGAGCCATCACTGAAATCAAGGAGAAGTGTTCTGGAGTGAACATCCACGGAGAAACAATCAGCATTCGCTGCGATTCGCTGATGACATAGCTCTCATAACAGAGACAGAGAAGGATCTGAATAAGATGCTAACAACCATGGAAAATACAATGGCGAGACATCAGCTGAAGACCAATAAGAAGAAGACCAAGATATTGGTGTGCAGCAAGAGAGAAGAGGCCAAAACCAACGTTATACTAGGAAAACAGAAAGTGGAAGAGGTGAAAGAGTTCTGTTACCTGGGAAGCAGAGTAACCAGCGATGGACGAAGCAAGAAATAAATAGTCAGTAGAACAGCACAGGCAAAGAGGGCATTCTATCAAAAGAAGAATCTACTTACAGCTGAAATACAAGGTTGGAAGTAGGAAACAATTTATCAGAGCATATATATCTGGAGCATGTTTCTTTACAGCAGTGAGGCATGACGATGACAGCAGCGGAGAAGAAAAGGGTAGAATCATTCGAAATATGGTGCTACCGAATATTGCTGAAGATAAAATGGATCGACCGAGTGACAAATGAAGAAGTCCTAAGAAGAATGGAAGAAAAGAGAAGTTTGCTGAAAACTATAAAAAGAAGACGGGACAACCTAATCGGCCATATCTGAAGACACGATGACCTGATGAAGGCAGTCGTCGAAGGAAAAGTGAACGGGAAGAATGGAAAAGGCAGGCCTCGTATGAGTTTCATAGAACAGGTCGTAAAGACGTGAAGGAGAGGAACTACGTTAATATGAAGAGGTTGGCCGATAAAAGAATCGAGTGGAGGGCTGTGTCAAGTCAATCCTGGGATTGTTGACCCATGATGATGATGATGAAACAAATTATAGTTTGCTTATAAATCGATTGGTCATACACCCGCTTTTGCATGTGCATACATTAACCATGGGAGGCATTTTTTGTGAATGATAACCGAATGGTAATGAGAAGCACTTCCTCGACCAAAGACTGAAATATTATTCGGCTCATTTGTAATTTTATTCGGTACTCTGCTCCCTTCTGTTATTGTGTCAAACGGTGAAATGTCACTCCTGTTTTTAAATCCCCTCGAAAATGTTCGCCGTGGTATCGGCATCGGTGTCATTTTTCCGATAAAGTTAATAAAGTTGAGTGTCAGTCCTTCCGTATCATGACGCACAATAGAAGCTTTGTGTTTGCTTCCGTCGCGTCTGCGGTGCGAAATTATGATGTCCAGGTGATGTGTGACGCAGCACTTCCGGTTTCCCCTCCCCTTACAGGTGTCACGCCTGGACGGAACACTCGCTTCCACCTTCCTTTTCGCGCGTGACCCAATTCCCAAATCATGGACCGAGATCAAACTTTTTATTTTCTCGTGGGATAGCGAGGGTATACTCGGTAGCGGCGATTTTTAAGAACCCTGAAATCAATATTTATTACTTCGTCACTCTTGATTTAAACCTTTTCCCTAAATTTATGGTTCACCCCACATAACACCTTACGTCACGCATATATGCACCCAACCGGCTCCAGGTATGGTGGTTTTCTTCCTGGCTGCATGCATGCGACATCCAACCTTGCTATTCTTTGACCTTTTCCACTTTTAATTTCTAATTTCCCTGAATTTCACCGTACTGCCAGATGTTTAGACAATAGGTTTACGTCACGGCGTCCATTTCATTTTCGGTGTCATTCACTCTTTGTTGAGGAAACGACCATACCCCATGCTGCGTAAGCAACTGTTATCTATTCCCGTCTTCCCGTCGGTCATTTCCTTCGTGATTAGCGAGTCTAATTCATCGTCATTAATAAGTTGGACTATTCATTTGCGACGATATTGAACCCATTTGTGCGATTACTCCATTTTAAAATGTTATGTATGATTTTCTCTGTGTAGATCTGTGTATACAAGCGAATGCGTTGAGAATTGCGGAAAGAGAAAGGTTTTCTGGACCAGTGTTCAATTCGGGGACCTTAGGCTTGCAGGGCCAATGCGCAGACCACCATAATGCCAAAGTTTCCTTAAAGGGTTTCTTTTGTTGCCGGATTTTCAGTTTGATTTTCATGTAATCATTGGATGTTTTTAAGTTAGCTTTTCGTTAGGTGACCGACGGCCAAGGCCATTTGCGCCAACAAAGATAGGTGTGTCATTGGATGAGGTAGGAATATTTCATGGAAAGGAGGAAGGTTGCAGACAAACCAGGCGCTGGCATTAGCCTGCTCTTAATGAAAGGTGAGAAGGGGTCAACGGTTTTACATCTCATCGGACGGGCGGAGTGCAATACTCGAACAGCTCTCCACAAAGCACCCAAGTGGCGACCGGCATATCGATGAGAAATCTCAGCCTTCGCCGGGATGTTAGATTTTCTTCAGAGTAAGCGCCCAATTCATGAGCTAGTTACGGCATTTATTGTGGATGAGTTAGAGGAGTACTGGACACTTCATGAAGCTGACTATTGGAGAATGGAATTCTTCCTTATGTAGTGGACTCTTGTCATTTTATGCACATGGCATTATTAACTCGATCGTCATTAGTTTCCACTGATCACCTTGTCAGAGGAATAATTCTCACAAAGGGAAAATCCTGTTGCATAATGTTGGTATTAATTTTACGATTAAAAGAAGACGGTGAATGTTAATTCACTTGCTCTGAATCAGAAATCTCTATAAATAGAAGTATAGGGGGGTTGAAGTGGAAAAATTATTATTGTGTTTGTTTGACGTAAGGAGCATATAGCATGAATACCACGACAGGAACTGTTTTCCTTTTGGCACATGACGACTCACATTAAAAACGAACGTAAATACTATCTTGAATTTAGGTAATGATTAATCAGTGCCTGCCAATTAAGCTTGATTTTGATGGACGTAATTATGCAGCCTATAATTCTGGTGTCCTTCATTAATTCCTCACATATATTTCCTACATCCCATTTATTGTCCAAACTACCCGTTCTTCTCCTTTCTATATCCCGCTTATCCGCCTCTCTTCGTTCTTAAACGTCCTTAAAGTACACACTCAAACCCCGTTATTACCTGCTTCATCCAGTCCCATTGCCTCCTAATTTCTTAAGTTTCTGTTAAAAATCAAATGTATTTTTCTAGAGTGCGGCCCAGTTGTCACCACTAAAATGGTCCACTGCCTTAAATTTCTTGGACAACCCTGCCCTTGACAAACTGGCAGGAAAAGACACGTAGATCACAGAACAAACTTGGGATTGATGATACTTGAAATTGGGACATGCAAATTGAGCATTCTCATTCATGAAGGCCATTTTACACGGTGAATGATCATGCGAATGAATTCATTAACATAAATATAAACTGCTACTAAACGTAGGAATCAACTGCTATATGTAAACGTACCTTTATGTGCAGAAAGCATGCGCAGTGGTAGGCCTATCGATAGTACATATCGATTCACGGGAGATTTCCGACCAACGCAGCTGTATCGATGTTCGAAATTGGTCGGAATGGTTTTTATACGTCGCCTGCGTCATCTGATATAAATTAAATAAATTTTGGTGTATATTTAGTAATTATAATATTCATTGAACGAAGCTTTCTAGATACTGAGGTTGATCTGAAGTGAAGTAGAGCTATAAATGATGGATCTGTATGGTTTAATTTTCTCATCTACTTGCACAGTGCCCATTACAAATTACAATGGTGGCGGCCACTATTTTTTCGGAGAAAGCTAGAAGGAGAGAGGAGAAATAGAGGTTAAGATATGCTAGGCCTGATTCAAAATGAACTGTTATTATAGGACTGTGAGGCCTATCGTAATTTATTAAGAAAGGCGCTGGAGCACTTTCATACTATAGTAAATCTCACCAGACATGGTCATGAAAGATCGGACACGACGACGAGAGAAGCAAGTACTGTGATAAGAGATCCTTATTCAACCTTTGATATACATGTTTACAATAGGGTAGTTTCCTTCATCAAAGAAAACAGACTTCATTAATTGCGATTTGTGCCCTGCCATAAATGTATTTAATTTACGCAAAAAGTTTGTATTGAGAAATCCCAGTTTACTAGAGAATTAAATGTTAATTTTAAGGCCATTTGAAAAGGCTCTGAAATGGCGGGGTGCGCTGCCTTCATGCTGACGTAACAGGTATGTAGTTTACGTTGCGAAGCATAGGAAAATTCGTCTCCTGAACTTACCGTTGTATTTCAGGGCCCCTTAGCTCTAGTGAATATTTATTAGTATTAACCTGTAAAAACTATCAATGTTGGAAAAGAATTCTCAGTTAAACATGGTATTATTAGTCATTTTATAGGCTCAAGGACGTCCTGCTCGCTGTGTCTTCTGCTACGACGAAGCATGGCGTGAAGGTCGTGCGGCGATAGGCGAACTACATGATATGCTTGTGAAAGGAATACTAACTGATTTTAAATGAATCAACTGCATAAGTAATGTTAAATAAACAAATAAAAGTTAATTATAATTAATTAACGGAATAAATATGCCTCCAATACTTGTTCATAAGCTTTAACGGAGTGCGGCGTCTATTTGGAAGCGCCCGCAGCACCACCTGGTGGCAGGTAGAGGAAATAGTTTGACGTCACGCGTAGGATTAACCGGCATGCAATAGTTTGCCGTCGCGTTTTCGCGCCATTGATTTTTTTCACTTTTTAATTAATGAGGAAAAATACTTAACGTCATTTAAAAATCGAACGGCTTAAAACACGTACTCCAGAGGTTATAAACTTTCGATCAAGACAATAAAAAAATAATAGGAAACTACCCTATTATATTGACATTTTGCAATTCGTTTCCGGCTGGCTGTCACGCTAAGATTTTTAGCGACGGGCGAATCGTATCCATGACCGTATACGGTTATAACGTTTCGTGATTACTCAGCAAGAATTCGTGAGGGTAAAATAAGTTTAATTATGCATGAATACGGTATACGGTTATAACGTTTCGTGATTACTCAGCAAGAATTCGTGAGGGTAAAATAAGTTTAATTATGCATGAAGTGTGTAGGAGTATCTGTCGGAATAGGTAGTGTACTATTTAAAGGTTATATACGTGCTACTTGTTCTATTTTATATCCCAGTTCGTGGTAGCTGTGATAACAAACAACTGGTGACATCCTCATGAATGGCATGAGAGACAACGGAAAAGTGCCGATGTAGATATTTCAGTGTATTATTTGCAGTTATAATTTTCATGTTCTGTTCTAATACTTTATTGCTCTATACTTACTTGTCACAAGAATTATCAAAATATTAGAATACCCACTTAATATATTATTTTCAACTCAACCTTCGCCCAAAACGTGATTGAAGAACTTCACAAGGTGAATGCCTATATAAATTACCTATAAGAATTACATGAGATTATATATACTCCATGGGCACACAAATTAATTGTATAAGTACGAAAAGCTCCGAAAACCAATTATAATTGCATTTCGTCCAACACTTGTTTAATTTGAATCCTCTTCTCCCGCTCATAAAACAAAGACGGACGTCGTGCGCTCGTATCACGTGATCATTCAAGGAATCATGCGATCAAAATTAGAACATGTTCTGAACATCCGCATTATCATGCGAATGAATTTCATGCGACGAGATTTCCGTATTACACGACGCATGAACTTCATGCGCATGATTTCATTCGCATGATCATTCACCGTGTAAAACGGCCTTATGAGGTATGAACAAAAACACATGTTAAAAAGAAATTATGGGAGCATTTGAAATGTGGGTGTCGTCGGAGAACGATGAAATGAAATTGATAGAGCAAATGACAAAGTGGTACTAAGAGATATGGGGAAATAAAATATGCAATGAGAAATCAGAAACGTAAATGGGACAACCGTGCCGTACCCAACTTAAGACATGAAGGTTAATGTGGTCACTCGACTTGGGAAAATTGAATGTTAGGGATTTTAAGGGAAGACTTATCGGATGAAAAATGGAGCAAGCTGTGCAGAGCGCAAAAGAGAATATCATATCAATATAATAGTGAGTTTAGCTAATAAAAAAATCGAGCTGTCAAACCACTCTTGGATTTGATGGACTTTTATGGATAATATATATGTTTGGAAGTCGAAATATGTTCATTGTCGTTCCTATGAATACTTCACAGTTTTTGACTCTGGGAATAAATTCTTCAAATATTCCTCGTTACTGCAGTTTTTGGCATGGTGCAGTAGATGGAATGCTCTGGTAATAATTGCAGGGCACATTTCAAAATCCAGGCAAGAAGTAGCCATGAGTTTCATTTCTTGATGAAAACATTTTATTTTAAGTTCAATTATTTTATATAATGTTGTAGATATATTCCGTGCTTGAGGCGTTTAGATGCCCATTATTGATTTGAATGAGAAAGGAATCAAAGTGTTGCTAATGAAATGATACAGATTTATGAACGGCTCATCCCATGTCTGGACATTGAATGTACTGGCTCAACGCGATTAACAATGTTAAAATAAGAAACTGTGTACATGAATTAGCGCCGTTTTAGAAATGTTTGGAAATATTGCGTGAGTCTCATTCTAATTTACAAATCAATGTATTACTATGATATGTTTTCTATTTAATTTTGATTCCTATGCATTGTTTTCTTTTACAGTTCATCATTCTTTTGATTCCCTTACTGGCGACATTCTGTGACTCGCTGATGCCGCTTATTTTCATGTTTTTTTTATTGTTTCAACGCATATTCTATAGCCCTTAACTTATAATTATGTCTATCTTCTTACTTACCTATATTTTTCGGGTGAAGTTTGTCACAATCCACATGTGTCTCATGTATGGGAGTTGGTGAACGTTCTGCTTCACAATTTTCTTATTTATTCTTCTGCAGTTTCCTTTCTGTAGCTACCTACGTCATTATTAAGGAGGTTGAATACTACCAAATGAAAGAGTAGTCAAAATTTAGTGTCATAGTTTCGGGAAAAAGAGTAGTATTTCTTTCTATGTGAACAGTATCAACCTGAAAGCAATAGCTTTTCTGGAAATTACTCAAAATCCTTTTTTACCGTATGAGTCTCCCCAAAAATGCATGGCAGAAGATTTTAAGTCACCAGCTACGGAAAGAAGTTTAAGATGATAAATAAGCGCAAAAATTACGGATCAATACAAGGACATTGTAATTTGTGAATTGCTAAGAGTTTGTGTTCGTGAGTGGTTCTAGGAAAAACGAATTCTTGGGCCTGGTGTGGGCTTCTCACAATTCGGTAGTTCTACCATCATCCTTATACTGCTGGCGTGTATGTTATGCATAATTAAAAACCATTTCAATCACCGAGGATTTTTGTAGGAAAACATTATTTGAGTTAGATATGATTCTGGAAAATTAAATAATTGCCTATGTTATTCGTCATTAAATTTGTTCCACGATGCTACCCTACCCGTACAATCGGACGTTCTGTTAATTAGAATATCTTTGGAACTTAACCCTCACTGATGAACTTGATTTCACTCTCACGAATACACAGATGTTGAGCTTTTAAATTTGCGGTATTGGTAGAGGAAAATGAAGCAATTTATTAATAGTAATTCATGCAATGTTAATTTTAAGCTAGGTAAACTACCTGCTTCATTAAAAGTCTCCTCTTTGGGTATATGTTGAAGCTAAATGTCATTCCGTTGTCCACTACAAGTACCATATGATTATGTCAACTTCATGCATACTTCAGTTGTTGTCTTTTGACTCAAGATGCTATCTAAAATGGTGGAAAAATTGTCAGCCGATCGATACCACACTAGAAAACCCAAGCCTGCAACGGCAGCGTGATCTTTAATGTTTATGTCCTCTGCAAATTCACGTATTACTCTTTTGAAGGAAATAAATAATCAGCGTTACATAAACTTAGTCCTTGAGTTGTGATCTCTTTTATTCACCCCTTGTTTCGACAGCATTTTTGTGTGAAAAGATCTATTATTGTTTCCGAGTCACATTATTTAATTGTAGAACTCAACGGTAAGAGGTAAAAGTAAAAAGTAAGTCACTAGTGCCAGTAAATATGCTCACCTCATAGCAAAATATTTATTTCATTGACATGAGTGTCTATAAAAATACTGCATATGAAAATATAGACCATGGAAAAGTTATTAGTCTTCTAGGAAGCAGCACTATGGAGTTTTTTTCCTTCGAAAGGCTTTCACTTTCAACGTGAGCAAGGTCCTTCACCTCTATAGCCATTAGATCGCTTTACATACATTTGTGGCATTTCACACTCACGCACATACACACGCACGCTTCAATTTGGAATCAGGTTGGAATTGATTTCGCCTCTAAGGTTAATGGCAAGTGTTTTTAGAGTTTAATGAAGTGTCTCGAACCTGCCAGTTGCGGTTGTCTCATAGTCTCTTTCACAGTATGTGTTATTTGAATGTTTCCCTGTAATTGTCGAATGTCGAATCCTAATTGAGCAGTAGTATCACATTTTTATTTCACTTTTAAGTATTTTCCTCCTTTACTAGCATAATTCCATCTGTCATCATATCATTTATCTGTCTTCTCTAAACTCTTCTCAGATTTATCTCAAATTTTCACCCTCTCTTTTTTGCTCTAGAACTTCGGAGAAACCATTGGAATGGTCAATAACTCTTACACCATAATATCTCACTGACGAAATGGATTTTTGCGTTTGATATGTCTTTAATTCTTCCCGAGATTTCCTAGCGACCTTCCTTGCGCTGCAGCCCGAGCGACCCGAAGTTAACCCCTTTTACTCGAGGGTAGTGGTCAGCGGATGAGGAAGGTCAAGTCGCCGGGCTGACGATTTAATCGTCTCGCGGACGCATACTCACCAGCACTCTGGGCATGGGCTGCGCCAAAAGATAACCGATTAGAGCTATTGCTCCGACGATGACAAATGCCCCGAAGGTGGAGTTGGCAACAGCGTGGCGGACGTGGAGGCAACTCGTTCCTATGCTTGAGGAGTAGGTCATCCAGCTAGCGCAGGCGAGGAACTTGGTTGGATAGGGAGAGAACGAAGAGGATTCATCTCGCAAAACTGCTTTCGTGTGTCAGTAATTTAAGATGATATGCCAATACTATGCGAGTGGAGTAAAAGTATGCCCCTTCCAGACATCTTCTTCGTGTTCACTCACCAGTTCGATGCATTTCATGACGATCGCATACTTAGGTATCACCCTCCTTTCCGGCTTTGGGCTCTCGATGAGAAACAGCTGGCTCCCCTCCATTTTCATCGCAGGTTCTCTCGTAGGAATAAGCACTCAAAAATTCACTTGATTCTCTCTGAGAGAACATTCACTCGTTTCTTAAATTGCCGAAGGAACCGATACACGAGCCACTCTCTTTCAACTTCAATTCTGCCCTCGGTAGTATTTAATGCGACGTGAATCAACACTGTTTGAAGCTAAGTAGCACCGTGAAATATTCAAACTTTCTAGATATGAGCTTTTAGGGCCGTCGCCATGCGTTGCTGAGTGATCGCGCGCCACTGCCCTATCTTATCTTCCGACAGAGAACTGGGAAATTAGCTCTTTTACACGGGACGCCTCTCGCTCCTCTCGTCTCTCCACTCGGACCGTATCCCCTCGGCAAAGGGAAGACAACGTGCCAGTCCATTTTTATTTACACTCGCAATAATCGCGTCCTCCGGCCACTTCCATCCTTCGCGCCTTCTCGGCCCCACTAATGACTGCTGCATGAGGGGCCGTCGTAATTGCTTGGACACGCGCGCGGGTGCACAACACGGGTTTCCGAGAGAAGCCCTATTGAAGGAAAAAATAAAGAAAAATATTTCTGCTTGTCCCTCCCACTAAAGGAAGGCCGACTGTTTGCCTTCCCTTCGCTTTCAATTCGCGACCTTATTCATCGAATCCGCAAGGCTGCGGTTCCCTCAAACGCCGGTTCTCCAACCACCTGTGCGAGGGCATCTCACTGCGGCTCGGATTTTTTGAAGTACTTCTTCGCTCGGAGGAAGAGGCTGGTCTTCTTAGCTTTCTTGGCCGTGAGCTCTTCCGGCGTCGGGTCTGGCTTCTTCTGTACTTTGTCCGCGCGCCGAGCAGGCCGCTGAGGCTGTTCCCCAGCTGCGTTGTTGGTCTCCATATTGATGAAAGTCGCCAGGCAGAGGGCTGCGTCCACAAGGCTGACCGCGCCGGTGATTAGGACTGGTGTTTCCATCTTGATCGATAAGTTGTCTTTGTAATAGAAGCGTATGAATACTATGAGGTAGTACAGTACCGCCCCTGTGACTGCGGCGAGAAGAAACTGTATTAGGAAGAGAAATCAAAATAAATTCATTAGTTGAAAGTCTTTGGGTGTCCATGATTACCAATAACATGTCTTCAAGAGCCCAAGGTTCTTAATACTCCCAGTGAACTGAATATTTTGCTTCTATGTGATTCCTTGTAAATTGACTTAAAGTCTAAAGTGCTTCGAAATTGGTTGTCTGTTTATCGTTTAATTTTTGCTGTATATAAGTTTATTTATTCAATTATGACGCAGATATGGTGGCATCCATTCGCAAAATTAATATCCTCCACGCACTTAAATTTTCTCTTGACCCTTGGAACTCCTTAGATAATATAGATGATTCAGCTTTCTTGCATGACAAAACATCCGAATTTTGTAAACAATAATCCTGGGTAAAAGAATTAGACATAAATAAACACTCCGGTCGAAAATTCCTAAAAGAGGCCTTTATGAGTCTGATTAAAGGTTTCAAGAATTATAGTTTTACGCTATACTCAAACTCAATTTCGAAGGACTGGCGCAAGGAGCCGAAGAAAAATAAAGTCTGTGATACTTTATAGTTTGACAAATGTACGAATCCACGAATTACATTGCAGTTGAGGACATTTTATTTATTCAGAGTTCTGGTGATGTTCAATTGCACCCAAATCGACTATTGATTACTTTTTGCCTCTGCGTTTTAGGCAAGAGTAGTGGATATAAGCATAATTTTGGTTTAATGTATTTACTTCTGCGTTCTGGGAAAACAATCTAACTGTGAATGCCTTCTCGAAGCTGAATATTAAAACTGAATATTCTCTAAAATTCTACGTATGCTAAATGCTATATTTTGACGTCGTTGTAATCGAGTGGTTGCAGCTACCGGCCAGAAAGTTCGGATTTACACCTGTTGGCGGCCCATCTGGCATTGTGCTCCAAAACCCGACTTAAGTTACTATGCAGTGGTTGCCAGAATTTCTGGGAAAACTACCGGCGCTTCTAGCAAATGATTTGACTTCCCAGCCATGTCATGTAAATTTTATTCGCTGTTTAGCTTCATACTTGCTGTGCTCTACCCACCCCCAACCAAACCACCGCCATGGTTGTTTGGTTTGAATTTGAAATTTTCGTTAAATAATTCTGCTATTTGGTACTTATTAGTTCGAGAGATGTGCTTAAGATGCGCAGCATGCACTTCCTTCTTACACTCTTATCTTAGGTACTTAACCAATGAAATGCCGATTCCAGCGAATCTCTTATTGCTACTTCTATATTTATTCACTCGCAGAAAGCAGTGCCGACATCATGTAATTAATGCATAGTATCATATAGTAATAAGTATTATAGTTACCTTATGGTAATATTTAAATTTAAAAAATTAGGTGCTCTTGAATGTAAGAGGCATTGAGTAGTAGTTAATATAGTTGCGATGAGAATATAAAATATTACATCCAACCTTTTGAAGTAAATTGTTGTACACTTACAAGTTACGTAGAACCATTTGTGGGCTCTAATCATCTAGAATATGCCCTAACTCGCATGGAAACATGTAATTAAGTGTTGTTGGAAGATTTAAGTGGCTGCTATATTTTTCCTGCTCCATTAAAGTACAGCGGACCCTTCTCATTGTGACCGTGACCTTTAATGCTTGGTTACGCGGATTTTCCTTTAAGATTTTATGCCTTGCCCACGAACGCGTTGAATTAGCTGCAGTGATTATGCAGACTCGTAGAGCTGTTAAATGATGCGCAATGAATAATGAGAGTGAGCATTTCGATTAGTTTGATTTATTGGGCGTTATTACGGTTGCCCAACTGCACAAGCGATGAGTATCATTATTTCAGTCATGATTAGGTAAACATAAATCTTATTGACTACCTTGACTCCTTCCACTTAAGCTTTTGCAGAAAGTTTCACGGCTAAAGTTATGGTGTGATATTAACCTATATGAACTGGGAAAGCGTAGGCTAAAAACACCACATGCCTATGGTAGTCGGAGGACTAATATTGGGGTCGTAATCGCTTTGCCTCAACTGACGTTCAGTGAACTGCACTACTGTGAAATATATCCGGGAAAAGCATATATTTATCCTAATTAATCTTATGTTCCCCGCCATGAGGTTTCTTTGGCTACAGTGCCACCGTGAATCATTTTCAGGAAGTGGATATAGCAGGTGATTTCAATTCTCTTCTTGCTTTTGTATTGGTGGCTCACTGCTTTTAGCGTTGTGCGAAACCAATAAATTTACTCTAGAATGCGATACGTTATTTCGGAGTTGATCGTGTGAAAAATATATTTTACGATACAGCGACCTTTCGTGATTGCCTATATTTGCTAGTTTCTCGCAGGTTTGGAAGCATACTAAAACTGCGTATTTTCATGTTTTATTATATTTTTTATGAATTTTGCATGAAATGAATTACTTTAATGCGAGATTAATACCGGAGATAAAACTTAATAATTCTAAAGTTTTCATTATTTTGAAATCACCTTCCTGCTCTGCACTGCCCAGCGTTCTAATACGAGTGGCGCGTGACCTACTTTTTTGCGGAAGTACGGCACAGAAATATTTACCGTCATGTTGGTCCCAAATTGGAAGTAAGATCCAATGTCATTTACCTAACGGTTAAGCTTATGCTTAGTGTACAGGTTTTGAGCTTAAAGTTGATTTTGGCCAGCCATTGATGATTGGAGGTGTATTTCCGCAAGTTTCCGCCCTGGCGCGGCGTCACAATAGTCCGTTACGTAATGCAGTGTAATCGTTTCTTCGTAAGGATTCGTCTCGTTAAATTGTTGAGCTATCATATTATTGCTTCGTCAAAACGTAAATTATGGAATAACTTTTCGAAATAAATATAAATTCCTAGGACCATGTAATATTGTTTTTTCCATTTATGCCTCAAAATATCGTACGAATCTGTATTTCCTAATTTAAAAATCGTATTGTAATCCACCGATGCAATGGGATTCATTTAGGCTCCATAAAAGAATATTGTTCTAGGGGTCTTCCATTTATACCATACATATATATTATTGCATTGCAGCCTGATGTATTATCGACAGCCTTTTATCGAAACTGCATCAAGGAACTCTTAAATAAATTGCCGCACAGTTACCATTTCGCGTGAGTTTTTAGCTTTTCCACCCAAAATCTGTGCAAATATTTCGAACGATATGGAGTTATAAGGAGTTCAAGAGTTTTATGAAACACCTAACCGAACGGCACAGATTTTCGGTGGCAGACAATTGGATTCCTCTCCGTTTCTGGAGGTCAATGAACCATAATAGACAGAAACATATTAATCGCGAAAATATGTTTGCGGAACCGGGAAATCGCATTTTTGGCCTTGTATATAGGTGCGCTCCCTAAATTAAATGTGTCGCCATCCACATATGACCGCTATGTATTTTTTTCACGTCATCAAATAAAAACTGCGAGAGAAACCCACGTCCCGGTTGATGTCAGCGCAGTGCAAGGGAGTCACAATGCTTTTGGAGCTCGACTCAGGCGTAAAACGACGCGAGACACTGAACGTGTGGTCGGGGGAGCTTCGGGTGCACTTCAGCACGCAAGTCCGGTAAATTCCTTCACGAACTCGCCAACCCTGAATGGGTTCAACTCACCGAGATCCTGTGCGCCGGATTCCCCGCGAGCGTGTTTATCGTCAGGGCAGTCGCCAGAGCCGTCGCCGTCACAATGGCACTGAAGGTGATGGCGGTCGCGGGGGGCGACTTCGAATCCTCCAGCCAGATATTGCGGACGAAGATCCACAAGCACGCGATGCCCAGCGCCTGTGGCGGAGAAATGGCAGGACTCCCTCTCAGTCAGCCGACAAGGTTGCGGTGCGGTGTGGTGCGGCGGCGGAGTCTCGGAAAGCACTGTTACACTGAACCAATTTCCATTCGGCCGGTTCACGTGCGCGCGGCTCGCTGACTCGTTCTCCCCTCCCCCGCTTGCCCGAGAGAGGCCCACGCGGCCTCAACCACCCGAACCACGGTGCCGCACTCGAAAGCTCACGACCGCTCCACAGTACACCCACACACGAGCACAACCTCACTAATACTTACGCTCTCCAGAACTTTGAAGAAGACTGAGATTATTCTCTCCTTTTGCCAGATGAGGGCACGACACCATTTTCGTCCCCGCCTCCTCTTCCCGTTCGGACCGCCTGCGGAAAGGGGATGGGAAGGGAGAAAAAAAATTTCATGAGAGAAATATTAAAGGGAGGGCATAGAAGGGGGAAGTTTGGGACACGTGACCGAGGCTCTCTCTCTCTCTGCACTCATCTCTTTTTTTTCGCCACCTAGCGAGGCGCCGCACGACAGACAGAATCCTTTACCTCGCCAATTGCTCCGCTTTTCGTGGCAGAGAAAGCCATTTTCGTTCGCATATTGCAAGAAAGTGGGGTGCGCTGGGAGGGCAACGACCTCTACCGGTCGTGTGTCCTCCGGTGGTGGCGGGGGCCGCGCTTTTGTTTTTGTTTTTAAAGAAATCCTCCCTCTCACTCCCTCAACTTCCCCTGGCCCTCCCTCTCCAACCCCCCTCTCCAACCCCCCTCTCATCTCCTCCCCTGCCGCCCTCTCCTCCTTTGGTGCATTGGGTCAATCGGTTACTCGTTAGCCGCTTTTGGCCGCCCTTTTCATTCCGTCGCCAATATCTGATGTTTGTTTCGTTCTTGGGAGGGAAGCGGTGGACAAGAGCAATTCACTTTACTTTTAGTCTCGTTATATAGGTCATTTCTGTCAGCTATAAATAGGCATTGTATCGCAACACCGAGACTACAATCGACCTAGTGTGCAACAATTAATTGATTAAATGAAAAATAGTTTCCTATTATAATCATTCACTCGGTTATGAATCTTTATTTGACTCACTCAGTGATTCAACCTGAAGGTTGGTTTGGATAGGTGATAGTAGAGCCGAGGATTTTTCGTTCGGGGACGTCCAAAGGCTTCACCCGTTTTTGAACCCGGAACCCTCCGATCAGTAGCCAAGTGCTCTACCCACTAGGCCACCACGCTCCCACCTATTATAATAAAGCTTTAAATTAACTACAGTGATCGGAAAAAAACCGTTTGTAGTCCCTTATAGCCCATAGGTCAATGTGCAATACGAGACGTAATTTATAGCTTCTTATATTTTTATTATTTCATGTTTTTCAATATTTTCCACAATGAGAGCCAAAATTTCCTTCAAAGGAGGAATATAACTCCCAAGGCGAATATGATATAGTACAATTCAACCTATTTGCATTATTTTTAACTTTCTTACTGCTATCGATCATACTAACGTTTCATTCCATCCGCATCCCTCTCATAATAGGTACATGGTTACCCTATAAAAGTCGCGAAAATCATTAACCGTTATCACGGTTGGCATTGTCCTGGGCGTCACAAAAATAACCGCTATAGCCATTCCGGATCCTGAGAGGCGGACGAGAGGGGTCGGGAGAAAAATAATAAAATAACGGGAGGCCGAAATTTCGTCTGCGTTTCTTTCCATACGTTGGGTGCTCCTCTTCGCCGTACCTGAGGCATTTCGGAGCCCTTGAGCGGTTCCTGGTGACAAACGTTGCGCTAGAAGAGAGCTCGTGGAACAAGAAGCGCGCGCTTGGCTTTTTTTTTTAAATGGAAGGTTGCCGAGGTGGGAGAGTCTCGGTGTCGTCCTAAGCTGAACGGTCCCCTCTTCCCGGTCTGCGTGTGAGTGAGCGAGCGAAGGGATGGAATTGCTGAGCGCGCGGGCGCGTGTGTGGTCGCGGGAGAGCGTATGTGTGTCTCGCTGGCGTCTTTTTTCGCTCTGCTGGCATCGGAGATAGACCTATATGCGGAGGTTAATGCCCCCTTGCTCTCCCTTTCTTATCCCCACTCCTTTCTCCCTCCCTCCCCCTCTTTCCTTCTGCTCCTCTCTCCCTCCGCGTTTCTCGTCTCCCGCTCATGCTTCTCTCTCTCTCTCTCGCTTCCCTCGTTTCCCTTCATCGCTTTTCCCATGGAATCCCCCCCACCCCAGTCTTACGCTCATTTTGAAGGGTGATGAATTCGGTGTGTGTGGGCCGTTAACGCGTTCATATTAATGAGCGGGGGAAAGAAAAGTGTTACTTCGCGGTGCTCCCGCGGGTGCTTTCCCTCTCCTCCTGGGCTTGCTCGAATGTTTTCGGATCGGAAACGGAGGAGGGCGTTTGGCTCGTGATGGCCGATTTGATTTTTGCTTGGAAACATTAGTCGCCTACCTCACCCAGGGAAAGTCGTTCGCTTGACACCCGAAAATGCAGTCGATTTCCCTGCCTGTTTGTTTTTCGTGCGCGGCGCGTTACTTGATCAAAAGTGGTCTTGCGACCACTTTTGGCGACGAATTCCGAATAGGTTAGCAGGTCATCATAATCACATTGTCTTAGGTTGTTTTACGTCTCATCTCTCTTCTTCCTTCCATGAACCTCTCAGTACGATTTCCATGTATATCGACGTGGATGGAAATCAGCCACTTATTTTGTGAGACTACTGTAATCTTTAACCTTTACTACCCTTAGCATGTACTACCCTGTACACTCTTTACTACCATTCTACATGTAGGTACTGTGATCTTTCACACTTCACAATCTAGGATTTAACAAATTTTCCCTTCTCATTCCATACCTCTGTGTCGACTGAATCTGCTGTGCTTGTTTACGCTAATGTCCCGATTTCGTCAACTTGTGACTTGCCGTTGCCGATGAAAATCTTGGAATTAACGAGTAAAGGATTCCCGACTCCGTCATCCACCGCACTGGCCTCGATAGCCATGTCGGTCTTATTGTGGGTCACGTAACTGCTCTTCCGCCGTTTTATGCATCGGTTTGACCCTTTTGAGAATTACTTTTATTTGCCGATTTGCTGCTTATTATTGCAATGACAGCGTAATTAATTAAAGTACGGAAATGGAATCCCTTTTGTATTAGAGCATGATTTGAAGAAAAGCAGTTTTTCTGTTGTAGTTGCGGAATGCCGAAAGAAGAAATGTAAGAATGTATCTCTGAGAAAGTTTTCCATCAAAAATTAGACAAAAACTGAGACCATTTAGGTTAATAAATGGGTTGTAATCCATTATGGCATAACGCCACTTCACATTCTTCTCTAATTCTCACACTGGGTTATTTTTCTTTCAGCTCTCTCTTCGTATATGTGTCAGCAGTCACGTATTCTTGCATTCTTTGCATGCGTTACGTTTCTTTATGAATCCTTATTGTCTTATTGGATCATTAACTCCTGGACAAGAACATTCCAATCAGTGAGGAAATTTCCTCAGCCTCGGCCTATGCAATAGCTGCAATTCCTCGTTTATTTCGCGCTCAATCAACGCATTCATTATCATCTTGGTATTTGCTATCTTCAGGTACATGCTGTTTTTTTTCTGAAAAGTCATTCTTCTTAACTGTCGAAATATAGAAAAGTAAAATATTAAAGCGCCAGCGCTACCGTGACTTCGTTGCCTATTTTCAATTCGCAAATACAATCCTTGCTGTAGGGAAATAGAAACTCAAGAGAAAATCACCAGTACTCTCGCATGCTAAATTTATCTTACTTTGGCGTCTGATTTCTAGAATATATTGTACTTTGGAGAATAAATCTTATTTCGCTCGTTTTTAATTTGCTCACTAAAATCGGTCCATTGTTATTTTTATATAGTTTTTTGCAAATTGCTTCTTCCGGTAAATCTCTCCTTTAAAACATTGTTATTAAAGAGTATATTGTGAGGGAACTGGTTTCTATCAGCTGTCCTTCACTCTGCCACCGACTTCCTAGCAGGTTCATCGAAGGCGTGACCACGTGGGGATTTAGTAGGGCATGCCTCTCCTCTGCTTACGGCCAAGCGTCCCGTTAGGAACGCATTGATGCGCAAGGAAATCAAATGAAACGAGTCGCTGCTGCACAATATCTTGCGAACCGCCGCAGGTGCTGTCGGGTCATTAGATGCCGTTAATTATGCCATTTTTGAAAGTAAATTACTTGGGAATCTGAAAACTGTGTGTGCATACGCACAGCAAATAATGTTGTGTACAACTTATTTTTGATTTTGATTGTGTTTTTTGATGATTGCAGAATCATCGAAGAAAAATACGCGTTGTTAATACGATGTTGATTCTTTTAACCTTAGTTGTTCTACATAGTGAATCACAGTAGTGATGTTAAGAAAGTGAAGTTACCAGAAAAATATTTGGGCAAGAACCATGATTTCGATTGTCCGTCCTTCTGACGAGATTTTCTGTGCATGATCAGAGAAGCTTCTGTTATATTTTATTGGGTATTTATGTAATGATGCAAATATTGTTGATGATACACCTCTTTAAATGGTTATGACTATTTCAATGACTCTTACAGAATGCACCCTGAAAATAATCAAGTTGTCCGACGTTCTCGTAGTAGTTAAAATCTGCCGGGTTTACTCTCTCATTAGGGTGGACTTGGGTCCAAACTATTTTGTTCCTAATGTTTTCGGGCAACGTAGTCGACCCATTTGTGAAAATAGCGCTATGGAGTCTTCTTATTCCTTGCACTCTATGCTTCGTGTTATGTTTCTACTTTTGCTTTTTAGTTAACTTAAACTTCCTTTCGTAAAATGTTTTAGATATAAAGCACTAGTAGTTACTTTCATGATAACTATCTTTTCAAGTCGGTGCCGCCTAGGCACCTGTAATAGCATTGTTCCTCTTAAGTTGAATGTTAATTGTGACTCTGTCATAACCTCTCGCAGGGTATTACGTATTTTTAGGTGTAGATGAAACTGAAAATGTATCCACTTGAAGCAATTTGACGCTTATAATTTCATATATGCTGGAAATAAGTATTCAGCCTCTATCAGTAGGCGGAGAGAACCTTTCCCAAGTGGAGAATTAAATTTCCGTAGTTATATGCGATCTCTCTCTATCTGCAATATGCTCTAGTTAGGGAAATAGAAACTCAAGAGAAAATCACCTGTACACTCGCATACTAAATTTATCTTACTTTGGCGTCTGATTTCTAGAATATATTGTACTTTGGAAAATAAATCTTATTTCGCTCGTTTTTAATTTGCTCACTAAAATCGGTCCATTGTTATTTTTATATAGTTTTAATCATTGGAGCTTGTTACGCCAGTTCGTACTTCTGGTAATTTGAATTGGATACACTTGATTGTGCCCGGAGTTACTCTGTGGAACTCATTCATTATGAAATAAAATTAATTTCTCCAGACCTTAGTCTCTTTGTGACTCATCATTGGGTCCACTTGCAGGATTTCACACTGTACCTAGTTTTCGTTGTGATGACCTTTATGTTTACTTGATCTTGTGTGGCAAAGCATCCTAGGCCGCGTGGCAAACTTATTATGAGTAACTCTAAAGTACTGTTTTTTATTTCATGGCGAGAATTAGGGAGGCCCTATGCCGCGTTTTCATACTGATTTCCAGTAAGGAAACGAAGCTTTATTCATATAAATGCATTATTTATTCTTGAGAGTTCTTTTAGAAAAGTTTATTCTCATACTTGATACTCTACAGCTTCGATTGTCGTATGACATAGTACAAACTCATTTTAACTAAATTACATTTTCTGTGCAATATTCATACTACATATTATTAACTGCCTAATACTCGCTTACTAGCCTACTGATCTAACGGAAAATATTCCTGCAGTTTATGGTAATTAAAATTTAACCTCCAGATACCTGGAAAATGCCGTAGTTTTCTAAAATTTTCGAAAATATTGTTTGGGCTAAATTCCCTTAACTTTTTTCTTTTTACTGGAGTCTGTTGTAAGTGAAGTGGACGCTTAGCAATGAAAGCAAGCGTGTGCTAGTAAATGATGAACCGTTCCTTTAGTTCAAGGTTGCTAACTGGCGTTTTATAAATATTCTTCGTTTTTTTGGCGTTAACCCCTGGCTTCTGTCGTGGAGAGTTGGCTGATACCGATTCACTCCATCCTGTCTTTATTCTCAGAAAGATTCCATCCACCAACCACCTACCTTAACGGAGTAAATGACTTCAACTGTTGGTCGTTCTAGCCGTATAACTATTGTGACAACTGGAGGCGTACAAAAAATCTGGGTAGTGCTTCCTTTGCTTTGTGGAAATATTTATATTTTTCTTAAGAATCGCCGGGAGCCCCCGTGTCTTACTTTACCATTTAATCCACTATTTAAAAGACGTAGGACAGTGATGGGCACAGAGTATATACTCTGTGGTGATGGGCAAACTACTTCCCGCGGGCCAGATGCGGCCCCCTAAGATGTTCTATCCGGCCCTCGCGGCATTATTCCTAATCCCAGTTCGATCCAAATTATGAGAAACTTTTGGAAATGCAGTCGCAGTTTCATTCATCACATTCTTTTTCATAATCTTTCAGTCATTAATAGGACTTGTTATCACAAAAAACACAAGAATTTTGTAAATTGTATCATTTTTATTTTTTAATAAATTATATTGGCCCGCCTAAAGTTTTTTTTCCTTTTCTTTGTCCCCCCTCGTTAAAAAGGTTCTCATCACTGACCTAGACTATGATATTGAGTTAGCCGTGAGGTAGGTTTATTCTATAGATGAAAAATTTTGACTGAGAAGAACCTCAGATATTCGCAGCTGCTTCAGGAATTTCTTTGATCCGATGAAGAAGGTAACGATTATTCATGAAGTACAGATTTTATGTTATCCTCACCTGTCGTATAATATGTTACCGGGTAGACCAGTGATTTGAGCGTTAGAGAACTAACCGGAGGGTTGTGGTTGAAGATCCTAGCAGAACGCTCAGAGAAAGTCCAGCTGAATACAATCTGAGTGATTTTCTGCGTCTTTTTGGTAATGATTCAAATCTTTTTGGAAAATCTAAAGATATTTTTTGAATATGTGCTCTAATGTAAGAATTTCACTATTGCTACTGGAGGTGGGAGGGCGATTTTTGAGGTCATTTGCGGAATTGAGCGTGGGAGGAATTTTCCTGGTAATGTAGGAAGGGTGGAGTGAAAACCGGCATCGGTTATAGTCTACTTTTAGCGAAATACGCCAAGGGGTCCACGTTCTCATTGGACGGACGGATTGCTGAACTTGAAAGTTTCTCCACACAGCACTCAAGTAGGGCCTGGTATACCACTAAATTATCTCTTCTTCTGCTGGGATTCGAACGCAAGTCCTCGAATTGGGAAGTTACTACACTGACCAAGTTTCATAAATTTCGTTCCCCAGTATTTAGTGTTTTATTATGTACATACATTACGAGTTTCACCCACATCGCGGATGCTTAACAAAACGCACTGATCAGAACGGCAATCAGGTTATATAGTGTTTATTGTAATTATTTTAATCCCTGTTGTTGGTACACGACTTGAATATTACTTGACCGGATACTGTGATAGTTACACAGGTCGTGGAGATCTTTTTGGACAAATGAAATGTATTCAATAGCAGATTTACTTGCAAGTACTACAAACTACAATAGTGCTCACAGTAAAAATATTGTATGGCTTAAAAAAACGTTCCACTTTGTTTACTTGTTTTATTAATAAAATATCATAAAAGTCCTTGCGTTAAAATTTGTAACACATATCTTGCAATTTTTATCGAAGGTTATGGATTATTTTGTAAAAAATATGCACAATTTACCAATTATCCTAATGAAAAGTGTTTCATTAGTAAGGGTTTATGTAGATTTTTCTACTTTATAAGTACATATAAACAGCTTCTTCATGACCTGTTACTTCTTACCAAAGAGTCATGTCTCCGAATCTTCTTTTTATCAACCACTGAAATGTATTTTAAATTAATTAAGGTTCATGTGCTGCTTGGACGTTGTTGCGAATTCGCGCCTATTATTGTTTTTAGTCCTTAAGTTTCCTCAATTTCTGGAATGGAGGTGTGACCCACCTGACCTTGGGGTGCTCTGATCGTCCGCTTCAACAATCATCACTCTTCTAGGAGAGGTAGCTCGGTTGACTCGGGCTCGCGATGAAGGCCGGGAAGACGACAACTGGAGGAAATTTCCCTCAGGTCCCAAGAAGCTAATTTTTGTGACTTCTTCGTGCCTTTCGGGAAACTGCGGAGCCCCCGGAAGTGGATGAACTTCCTCCTCGTACGACGATATGTAGTTTTCGAAGAGATGATGGTGTGAATGCGAAAAGGTCTCTGGAACATAACAAACCGAATCACTTTGTTAATTTCTGAACGCCTGAACAAAGGGTCTCATTGAACAGGACCATTCATTAATATTTCTGCTCCTTTTTTCACCGATTAAGTGGAAAATAGATGTTTCAGAATAATTTGGTGGCAAAATTACTTTATTCTCGAAGATCGGCCGAAATTTTCCGCGGATTCAAGATCATTTTTGGAAGTGCGGCATTTGCGCTCTTAATGAACCTGAAAATAAGTCATAAATGACCTATTGCGATCTCAGCAACTAAAAACCCGATACTAATGTCCAGAAAGTGAAAAAATTGGAGAGCATAGAGAATTTCAGATTCTATCCACGAACCAAGAAATAGAACTTTTATCGTTCACTTTGCTTTGTTGAACAAATTGCTATTTCGGGAGCTGATAAAATATTTCTACTATCTTAATATTATTTTTAGCGCAATCAGTTAGTTTTTGCTCCTAAAACGAATACTGCAGCGATTTTTTGCGCATTAAACGATTTAAGTCAAATACGTTGACTTTAGTGAATAAAGGAAGGCGAGCTGGGGCAAATGCGCCCTTGGGGTTAGTGCGGCTTTGGCTTGCAATGAATTGCAGGGATACAGACATATGGCGAGCTGTAGCAGTATGTTGAGCACTGAGTTGGGTAGATGCAATCTCGCTAGTCTCTTACCGCTAAAGTGGTTTCCAATGTCAGTCAGTAACTTCAGTGAGGCAGTAAGTCAGTAAATAGCCAATACTGCAAAAAAACGTAAATGTCGTATTGTGAAGATATTGTGCTCTTTACTGGCGCAAATCCAACAAAAGGGACTACGGTCCAGGAAGGCAAAGCGTGTCTTGTTTATGTGCTATGTTGCTGGGGAGAAAGCACCCACGAAAGACATTTTTAAGGGAAAAATATTGGGATCTGTGGATGGTCCCCAAATAAACTGTTTTTCTAAACACTATACACACTATTTCTGGCTACAGATGGAAGAAGAAAGCTCTTTTAGAAAAACCTTCTGTGTACCCTTTCTTTAGTATCCTTGAGTCTTTTTACCAAAAACTAACCTTACTCTTCATTGATAGATACAAATATCATGTCATTTAACTCTTTACCTCCCGAAAAACCGGGGCTGAAGTCTTCGCCATATTTTGAATGGCGCGAGTATTAACCGAAGTCGCCCTTGCCCCAAAACCGGGGCAAGTGCGCTATCGTGACGGAATTTTCTATAGTGCAATTATTTTCTCTCAGTTTACTTTTTTACCTAAATAACTCTATTTATCAATAAGGAATAGTTTAAATGAGACATTGTCAAAGTGTCAATTGTGTATGAAAATCTGAAACCTTGTATGAGGAGAGGAAATACCAACTTTGAATTTTAAGGCATGCACTTACCCCAGTTATCCTTAGTTGTTAACTGTAATTTATCAGTAACATCGAAAAATAGTAAGAGACTCTGTGTGACCATAGACTTCCTAGCATCACTAAGGACAGAAGAATATAATGAAATATTGTTCACATTGTCACTTAAGTCATCATTTGGTGACTTAGATTTGTTGGTGTATGAAAACATTCCATCATGATGACACCGTTCAAAAATGACCTATACCTTAATAGGTGATGTTTTGAAAACCTCTGGGGCCAAAGAGGCAGATGGTTCCCCTTTAAAGAAAAGTAATTGTGAAGTAGTGGAAAGCAACTTTATAATTCTGGAAATGGAGATTTTTCACACCCAATTAATACTCTCGTGTCAACAATGGCAATTTCTCAGGCTTTACAATATTCCGCTCACATGTGTCGGAACTCTCAGTGGTGTTCAATATTGAACTATTAATCCCTACCAATGATGTGGCTCCAGTTGCATATCTTGTTGATAGTCATTCCTTGCCGTATACTATTTTTATATTTATATTTGCAACTGTAGTTTGATTAATGCCGTATTTTAAGGGAATTTTAGCAATGCTCATCATTTAAGGTATCAGCTGATCTCGATGATGGAAGAAAATGATACCTCATTCTGCTCTGCAAGAACCTTTTAACCACATAAAATGATTTATTTTACAATTTTCGAAGCTAAACGTACGGAAGAGTAGAGGAAAAAATTGTGATTTGTCTCCCACCACTCTCACTACTCTTAATTTTTGCGGTTCTTACACCACCATCTACGCAATAGCCTGCGAGCGGCTGCAAGGGTGTGCGACAGGGTACATAAGGATTAGTGCATACCGACGATATTACACGCCAGCGGTTGTATTTTGTACGAAATACAAAATGTATGTCGCTATATTCCAGTAGATATGGATTGAATAGCATAAATTATCATTTGATCATATCGACTACAGTTTAGTAAACAAATCATGTATATATCATAAACATTATTTTGGGCTATTAAATTAAGCTATCAAAATAAAAGCCGAATCATTATGAGCTTTTAGCACTTGAATGGTTGATATTGCACGTATTGAGCGAAAAATATTACCTACCTCGCATTAGTCCATGATCGCCTCTGTTTCCACTGTCACTTCGCACACCAACAGCATGAAATTTCGTCGCCGCCATGAGTCGGTCCTCAATTTCCTTGGATGTGGGTTTCTTGCTCAGTTTCTTGACTCTTGTCTGGTCACTGGGATTCACAGAACAGTTGCGTCTGCATAATAATTCCTTTTTGGGATCTCTATCTTTTGAATCTCTTTTTTTTTACCTCATCATCTCTGCAGCAACCTCTACAAATATATCTTTATGGTTTTCATTAGTTAAACCTATAGTATATTGCATACTTTAAGCAATGCTCAGTTAGGTGGGCATTAGGGTTCAAGTGTAGCGTTACGATGCTTTGATTGCCAAGTCCACGAAAAACCCGGTACGAAATTGCGACATCAGGCCTTAAAGTAATGCTCATAATATTATCATTAGATATCGCATTTTATGAATGTTATGATTCCTTATATTAATTACGTATTGTAGTGTGTGTGTACAGTATGAATCAAGATGCGGTCCACTTCTTACTTAGTCATTCCTTTGCATATTTGCTGCTGCCGTCGTATCAGTCACATGCTTGCGTTCGACGATGGTACCGTTCTAGAAAAATGCTTGCTGATAAATGTGGTGCTTAGAGGCCCTGTTATTTTAGGTTTTACGGAGACGATAACTATGGAAAATATTTTTGCACGTTTTGTTTATTGGGCTTCAACGAATTTTAGATATATTATTTCTAAATAATTTCTAGTTCCTCTGGATACTAAATAATATATTTCCGATAATTTATTGGTGATTATTTCTGTCAGCTTTATGATCTCAGTAACAGTACTCAAATGAATATTTTTCATTACATCAGTATCAGATTTTAAATCATAAAAATTATGGCTATGATGATATGCAGGTTTTCGAGGAGTTGGGCAAAGATAATAATTTCCTAAGGAAAATTTAACTAATCGCCTGCCTGATTCTCCCGGCGCAAAATGTTATTGATAATATTTTTGAATTCCTCAGGAATTAGGTAAAGTTTCAAATTGTTTTATGTTCAAGGTTAATCATTTTAGTGTGCTGTCATTTCCGAATCCTAAACTAGTTCAAGAACGCAACATGGAGCTATGAAACTTAGAGCTATGTAGAAAAAGTTTCGCTGCGTGGGAAAAATTGACTGGATCTACCATTAAGCCACATGAAGTTCACTATAGCGAGGTAGATTTTATTGTTGTTTTTTAGGCGCGTCAGCATTATGTTATTGGCGGGGAGATAGCTATATCTATTGATATTACCGTATTTACTTCAATGAAAAGAAATATACGGATTTTGTGTTATACTTTTGCTAACAAAAGCTTAGGGATTTCATTAAAATCATTAAAACTTACGCGGAATGTTAAACATGATTGCAGGTTGGGAATTTAATTTTGTCCATAGTGCTCTGGATGTGGTGTTTTTAAAGTTGTTCGAATTATTTTTCTCATCATCGCCACTAGTGTCATCAGTACTAAAGATAGGTTTGACGTAACTCGCCACTCAATTCGTCTATTAGCTAACCCTGTTGTATGGAGAGAAATTTAAGTTCATAACTCCGTCCTTCTATTGGGACGTTAAACCGATACCTTGGCGTCTTCCGTTAACATTAGGTTTATGCGGACGCTGGGTGTCTCTCTATCCTTCTGCGGTTCCTTGAATATTTCTATCCTACGCATCGATCTATACTAATTGGCGTAAATGATCTTAACGGTTGGTAAATCTCGACTTATCTTAGTGGAAGAGAATGATCGTCCGCGGCAATAATAAAGCTCATATCTATATCCAATTTTCCATGTTTTCGGCGTTATTGAGTTTGTGGGAGAAAGCAACTGGATGGTCTCCATCTTGATGCTATTTGTGAAGTATCTATTTACATCTGCCTGATTACGTATCCAAGTTCGATCTTAAAAAATCCCAATAAAACAGTGCGGAGGAAGTGGGTGTCGCGTAATGGCCACATCTCCGAAAACATTTATAATGTCATGAAGACGGGTGCATGTCGCGGATTATCGCTTATTCAATTCGCTTCGCTTACAGAGCAGCGTACAAATTGTTACCGAGTTCATCCAGCACGTTCACCAGGATGCGATTGCCCAATATTTTCTACTTGTTTGGTGAATACGTCCTGAAATTATTAAACTTCAGTAAGTTCAAGGTTGGGACGCCAGTGCTTTGACAAAGCAAATTATTGGTTTTCCAAAATCAGTAATAGTCGATGTAGTTATTTTTAAATGCCCACATTTTCGAGGCTCAACAATATTGAATGCGTCCTGGATTTAATCTCAGGGGCCTTCCGCTGTTTCCAGCAAGGAGTCGAAATTCTCGACTCCTTGCTGGAAACAGCGACATTACCGAGGTTGTGCTGACAGAGCCTCGACAAATCCAATTGGGCAACGCCAAAATTGGATATTGTCGAGGCTCTGACGTCAAGAAGTGGTTATTGTTAAGGCTCAAGAGTGCTAGACCATTTTCTAATCTACCCTTATGCTGAAGCTGAGGTGAGGTGGAAAAGTTTTACAAAAGTATGTCTCGGTGCCTACTTCCGCTACGATTGCACTATTCATTTTACTATTGGATGCAATGTTTTTTAGTGTCAGCTGTCAGTTCCTGATTATAAAACGTGAGAGCTCTTCTTCATTACTATTGCCATAATTTTAGCCTTTCTCAGATTCGCCAATTAAGTGTCTAAATGCTGCTTTTGTTGAGAGTAAGCCAATCGAAGAGAGTACGAATACGTAGGGAATTACTTAACCCGTCGATTTTGCTTATCTAATGCTGTCCGCATCTAAGGAACAATAAGTAAATGCTTTTGCTGTGCCTTGTTGGAATCTGTGTTGGGAATTACTTCCATTATTCTAATTCCTCTTTTTAAAAGTGCAAAACGTGTTATTTAGCGCTCAAATTCTAAAAAAAAACGACGACCAAGAAATGCGGGAGTCGAAATGCATTCCAATGAAAGGTAACTTTCATCGACAACGTTGTTGCCAACAATGGGTTTTTTAGCTAATTACATTTTAGGTACATACATACCCTTGAAGGCTGTTGGAATATTCCCCATTCATAATGGATAATGAATTCGAGTATGGCAAAATGGTTATGAACTCTTTGTAACCTTCCATATGAAAAAATCGTGTAAATTATAATCTCTGTTCTACCAATAATGGTAGATTCTTAGGGCCAGTTTCACCAACGACAGTAAAATTTCCCATTATCGCAGTTTACATTATCTCCATTAATATTATTATCTCGATAATCTCTTGTTTACGTTCCACCACTGTTATTATTATCTCGGTTTTTTAAAACCGAGATTTCTCTGAAAATGTTTAGGTTGGTAAATTTCTCATACTCCTGACGTCAGCAAACAAATAAAAGCGCCTAACCGATTTGTAATTCAGCTGATTTAACTTCGTGCTTATTGTAACTAAAGGCATTTCCAATGGACCCATGAAGGACAAAATATTAACTAAACGTCCACGTAACATCTATTTTATCTTCTATGTATATCTAGAAAACATCTATAATCACTTTCAAAAATCGTCTATATGTTTATAAGATATTTCAAACCCCGCTTTTCCTAATTCTACGAAACATCTCCCCTAAGATATCACTTATTGTCTTCACTGTTACGTTTAGGAGATAGAGAAATAAAATACTGGAATGAACTTAAATTACATTGCCTTTATTTACAGCTTCTCGAAAACGAATAGTAACTGCTATTACAGGTACCTTTCGATCACTAAAAACTTAGCATTTCCTTCGTCGTTGTCATTGGTGTCAAGGTGAATTATCATGCGAATGAATTCATTCGCGAATGAATTGAAGTGATGACATGAAATTGCTTCTGCTTAGGGCGTTTAATACGGCGAATGATCTTTCGAATTAATTCCTTGAATCCCTGTTACGTGCAGAAAGGATGCGCAATGGTAGGCCTATCGATAGCACGTATCGATTCACGGGAGATTTCCGATCAACGCCGCTGTATCGATTGTCCGAATGGTTTGTAGTCTTCTGACTTGTTTAGAAGTGATGCGTGATAGGTGAAATAAAGAATGGTGTTTATTTAGTAATTATAATATTCATTATACAAAGCTTTCTAGATATTGAGGTTTGAGTTCATCGGAAGTTAAGTAGAGCTATTAATAATGAATCGGTATGGTTTAATTTTCGTATCTACTGCTAGTGTCCATACAACGGTGGCAGCCACAATTCTTCTGGAGAAAGCTACGAGAGAGGAGAAATAGAGGTCGAGGTACGTTAGGCGTGATTCAAAATAAACGTTTTATAGGAATGTGAGGCCTATCGTCATTTATTAAGAAAGACGCTGGAGCAATTTTGTTCTGCATTAAATCTCACCAGACGTGATTATGAAAGATCGGACACGGCGACGAGAGAAGCAGTTTCGGTGACAAGAGATACTTGATCAACCTTAGGTATACATGTTTATAATTATATTGATATTTTACAATTCGATTCCGGCTGGCTGTCACGCTAAGATTATATAGCGACAGGCAAATCGTTTCCATGACCGTATGCGGCTATGACGTTCCCTGATTACTCAGCTAGAATTCATGAGGGTTATAAAATATGTTTAATTATGGTTGAAGTGTGTAGGAGTGTCTATTGTGAGAAGTGTACTATTTACATTTAAATAAGATAGAGTTTTAGAGGTTAGATACGTGCTATTTGCTTTTATTTATCCTTTTTATAACACCAAAGTTTCCACGGACGACTCGTCCATCGTCTTCAGGGTGAGTGAAGTTTGTGTTATATAAATATTTAACCCGGTGGAAATCCCGAGAAGACCTCACCTGAATTGTTGCTAAGTGCTTTTCGTAGCGTTTATTAACTCAGGATAAATCAAATCTCAGGTTATAGGTTCAAATAAATTGCGCGTTCCTTAATCCACCTAGTAATTGCCTTATATAACGATAATTGAACTCAAATGTCTCGACTAATATTTAAAAGTAGCTGACAAAATCGCCTGCGCGCCATGTTGCTTTTACAGAATTATCTCGGATAATAACCTTTCGCCTCGCGAAAACCTCCGGTAAAAATATTAACCGAGATAATGCAACAAAACCGAGTTAATGGTACTGGTGAAACAGAGAAGTCACATTAACTCGGTTAATCCCAAAATTAACCGGGTTAAAAAGATTATCTTCGTTGGTGAAACTGGCCCTTAGACAGTAACTGCCTAATCTACTCACTCCTTACGCCGTAGACCTGTCACCTGATATGATTTTACTGCAATGTATCCCTTTTAAACTCTTTGTGTCTTCCACTTTCCCACATGCTGTTCAAAATTCGTAACCGTTTCCATCCTTTCTCCATTATCCTCTAAATAGTGACCTTCAGGATTACATTGTTCTTCAATACTTCATCCACACAAATTCTTCGACCTCCGAATTTATCCCAAAGACTTTATTTTCTTAACCACCATACCTAACCCTTCTTTTCGTATCATACCCTCCACTGAGCTTATCTTCTTCCAAATCCACATCTCGAAAGCCTTAAATCTGCGTTCGCCTTCCTCTTCGAAAACCAAAATTCGCAACGGCAAAGCGCGCAAATAAATGTTTGCAAATTTCATTTAATTTTTGGTAAATTTTTATGCAAACTTTTGGATATATTTAATTACTGCTCGTATTCTACTTAAGTATACTATTTTATTCCGGGTTTTAACATTGTGCCTTTCAGTTGCAGGTAAGTAGTGTATGCACGGAATAGTATGCCCTCATGGTAGTAAGTGTAACCTTGTTCTCTCTGATAGATGACGAAATATTGGTGATGGTTCACCCCCTGGCACACACCCTAGCGGTAGCTTGCAGGGTATTATATAGATATACAATTAAACTGTAACTTTGTATTCTAATAATAAATTCTGTCTCCATTTGTCATCAGTTCATTAGCGTCGTCTCGTAAGAATGTGTCAGCATTTTACTGTGTTTCTTTTGCGAGAACTTATTTTGTTAGTTGAGCTTTAAACTCCGGTAATACGTTCAGCAATCACTTTTCTAATAGTTATATATGTATTTCTTATTATTATTTGCGGACTTATGTATTTCACGATTCCAGTGAAGTGCTCGTTATACCAACCACCCTGATTTGCTACCGATTTGGGTAATGATAGGACAAGCAACGTCATGATTCAATAACAGATTCACATTTGTGATCGTCAATTTTTTCTTCTGAAGTGTTTTCTTTGATAGTTTTGTCGGGCCTAAGTCTTCTATTTTCAATCGAAATATCTGTCTCCATCTAGCTTGAAAAGGGTTTATAACGTTTCTGGTTTTAAATACAATTTCTTTTTTTAAATAATTTGTGTAGTAGCGAAATATTTCATGACGGGGGCGCTATTATTTCTGGTTAACTGTTAAGAATGCCTATTGTCAGAAGTGCAGCGTGTGGGTGTGTCTTTTTTCTTGTGTTACGCAAAGTAGCTATAGTTTACTGATCGTAAAATAAATTAGGGATGCTAAATTAAGCAGCTTACTTAGTCATATAAAAGCTGATCCTTTATTCCTATCGTTTGAGGCTCTTTACTTGGCAATCACAGAATTTACAAACCATGTTCTGACATTTAGCTATGCCGTGTACAATCTGTAACATTCATTCTGTGAAATTCAATTTGCTTGTGTCATCATCAATACTTTCAATTTGCGAAACAGAGAAACCTCTGCTGTTAGCGTATTTTACCATTTAATTGGAAATAATTCTAGATTTTCACTATGTTGGTCCATTAACCCATCCATTCTAACCATACCGAAAGATAAGCGCGGCGTCTAGCAGGAAGATGGCTCCATTGAGAAACGACAGGGACGCTATAACAACCAGCTCTATGACTATCCTCTTCATTTTCGCGGCATCAGGAAGTAAGTTGAGCTTGGTCATGTCCAAGTGGCAGTCCAAGCTGACTCCGCCCGCGGCGAGGAAAAGAGCGCAACCAGCCAAGGCAAGCAAGAACATCTGTGGAGGGATGAAGAAAACTCGATAGATGTCTCTCGCTGCGCCGATCAAAGCATTTCACTTTCAAAACATACTTCACAAGTTTGCTCATCTTAGAGGCACTCCCCGTGATGATAAATGATTGATATCACGTCTTAAAACGAGTCAAGTCTTCTTTCACATGAGATTGACCTACTTGTAATAATAGATGTTCGAGATACAGAGGATTCGCGCCTGTTTTCAATATTCTTGTGGTTCAAACGGCCGTTCCCGACATTCCTTTCATCGAACAGAAACATGGATAAAGTGGGCGAACGTAGTTAAATTTTTGACAAGTGTATCAAGTTTTCGACATTTACGTTCTTTTTGTCTATTGAATGCTCTTGAAACGAAAATTTCAATGAAACAATGAGTTGATCGGGCAATTTTCATCGAGGGAAAATGTAGTGAAGTGAACACAGGATGGAAATAACAAACGTCTTCCTACTTTTTTGATCTGCAGTATGCAAGGAATTTACTTCCAGGTCTCTCACCCTGTAATCGTTCTCATTTTCAATGAGTGAGACACTCCTAAATGTGAACTGATATTCAAATACCGTGGTAGATTTCTTTATATTACTTAATCGGTTTTTCCATCAACTTCGGCTCTAAAGATTCTTCTGTAAAGTTATTTGCATATTACTTTTCCTCAAGTGATATTAAACTTGTAGTGTAATTTTTCCGCCTGCTGGATTATGGAAGTTCTCTAGTCGGTGTTGGTAATATTTTTAAAAATAATTATGGCTTCATATTTAGGATATTTTGATGCTATGTTGATTCCTATGATTACATTTTAGCTGTTTGTGAGACCGAAAGTTAAATTAATCTAAAGGCTATTAAAATTGTTACTTTTATCCTGAAATACCATGATATCATCTATGTGTGCTGTCAATTAAATAACATTTCAATTAGTACTTACTAAAAATCTATTCTCAGTCGTGTGAATTTTTAAATCATTTTTGATTCATAAAAATTGATTTAATCCTTTTTATTATTTTACTAGCGCAAGCTGCAAATATATTTTACGAATTTAGGTAAAATATTTATTTTGCGTGTTCAACCTGACACTCCAATCCTCAATGGCATCAATAATAGCTATATTTTCCTTGAGTCTGGCTGTTTTCATAAAAACCGCTCTACACCACAAATCTTATTTTGTTTATTTACAGGTAAATGATTGTACAATATTGTGATGCATGTATCATATAAGCTGATAAAAGTAAAAAATGTAACTTGTGGAAATATATTTTTCGCACCAACGAAAATAAACTTTTCAACGACAGGTTTCATGCCGCAATCGAATTCCCCGAATGTGTCGTTACATGCCGTATCCGGTTCGTTCACGGGAAAATTGATTCTATACAATTGTTCTTTTTTTATATAAATCCTTTGCATTTCGATGTCCTGTGTAGTAACCGCCGTGCCCTTGATTGTTAAGGCATTCATGCGATTAACATTTTATTTTATTAGTGACATGGGTTTGAGCCTCAATTATGGCATTTTTTCCCGGTCGATTACTTCGTAATATTCTTCGTAATATCTTTAGTGAAAAACGATAGATTCCCGATTGCATACAACGATTGCATACATGAGCAACGAAGGCAGGTGGATATAGATCGAGTGCTTTAACTACCCCCAGAAATACCCACGACAGATGGAGCTTTCTTTCCCATAAATATCCTCATCATCATCATCATCAAGGGTCAACAATCCTGGGATTGGTTTGACGCAGCCCTCCACTCGATTCTTTTATCGGCCAACCTCTTCATAATAACGTAGTTTCTCTCTTTCACGTCTTTTACGACGTGTTCTGTATAACTCATACGAGGGCTGCCTTTTCCATTCTTCCCGTTCACGTTTCCTTCGACCACTGTCTTCATCAGGTCATCGTGTCTTCAGATATGGCCGATTAGGTTGTCCCGTCTTCTTTTTATAGTTTTCAGCAGACTTCTCTTTTCTCCCACTCTTCTTAGGACTTCTTCATTTGTCACTCGGTCGATCCATTTAATTTCATCATTCTTCGGTAGCACCATATTTCGAATGCTTCCACCCTTTTCTTCTCCGCTGCTGTCATCGACCATTCCTCACTGCTGTAAAGAAACATGCTCCAGATATATATTCTCTGATGAATTGTTTCCTACAGCTGTAAGTAGATTCTTATTTTGATAGAATGCCCTCTTTGCCTGGACTATTCTACTCACTATTTCCTTCTTGCTTCGACCATCGTTGGTTACTCTGCTTCCCGAGTAACAAAACTCTTCCAGTTTCTGTTTTCCTATTATAACGTTGGTTTTGGCCTCCTCTCTCTTGCTGCACACCAATATCTTAGTTTTATTCTTATTGATCTTCAGCTGATGTATGGTCATTGCCCTTTCCATGGATGTTAGCATCCTATTCAGCTCCTTCTCTGTCTCTAATATGAGAGCTATGTCATCCGCGAATCGTAGCATGCTGATTGTTTCGCCGTGGATGTTCACTTAAGAACACTTCTCCTTGATTTCATGCTCTCTCGATGTAAACATTAAAAATTACGGGAGACAGTGCACAACCTTGTCTCACTTCATTTCTTATTCTTGCTTCTTCAGAGCTGGGTCCAGATTTTATCACAGCTACTTGGTTTATATACAAACTGTGGATAATTCTTCGGTCATTGTACAACACTCCAATTCCTTTCAGAATTCCAAGCATTAAATTCCAATCCACGTTGTCAAAAGCCTTCTCTAAATCCACAAATGCAATGAAGGTTGGTTTGTTCTTCTCCATTCTCTTTTCTATTAGCAGCCTACTATAAAGGGCCAATATTGCTTCTCTTGTACCCTTACTTTTCCTGAATCCGAATTGATCTTCATCCAGGAACTTCTCTGCTTTTCGTTCTATTCTTCTGTGGGCGATCCTTGTCAATATATTTGATGCATATGTCGTCAAGCTTATAGTCCTAAAATTTTCACAATTCTCCGCTCTCTTCGTTTTGGGAATAGGATTACGATGTTTTCTCTCGAAGTCCCTGGGTATTTCTCATGTTGAGTACATGTCGCAGATAGTTTTGTAGAGATGGGTCAATGTCTTCTCTCCTGCTTTTTTATTAGTTCTGCAGGGATATCATTAATTCCAGAGGCCTTACTCATCCGAAGGTCCCTTACAGCTGCGTCGAATTCCGATCTCAATATTGATGCTCCCATATCATCCTTTTCGACTTCGCTTTCCTCGTCAACAACTTTCGTGCTGAGATTTTTCCCGTTGTATAACTCTTCCAGATATTCTTTCCACTTTGTGTTCATTTTCAATCAAAAGTTCTCCATTCTTGTCTCTTGTAGCATTGCACCTGGCGCTCCGCTCCTTGAAGTGGTTACTCACTATCCTATAGGCAGTTTCCACCTTTCCAAGTGCAGGGTTGTTTTGTACATCTTCGCATAGATTCTTCATCAGCATTTCTCTACCTTTCCTGGCTTTCTGACTTACTTCGTTCCTTATTCTTTTGTATCAAAGCTGCCCTTCTTCAATTTTCGAATTCTTGTACTAACTTTTGTCTTCAATCAGTAATAAGACTTCTTCCCTAATCCATGGCTTCTTCTTAAGAACTTTTCTTCTCCCAAGAACTTCTTTGCGGCTTCCTGTAGTCCACATTTAATGCTTTTCCAACGCTCTTCTACTGGTTTTTCGGTCAGGTCCTCTCTTATGTTGTATCCTACTGCTTTTTGAAATGCCAGCTGATGTTGAGTCTCCTTCAGTTTTTCTACTTGCCAAGTGTTCTTTAGTGTTTTCTTCAATTTCTTGAATTTTAGATGGCATTTCATCATCACTAAATTATGGTCACTGTCGATGTCTGCACCTGGGTAGCTTTTGCAGTCCTTCACCTGATTCCTGAACCTCTGCTTCACTAAAATGTAGTCTATTTGAAATCTTTCTCTGTTTCCTGGTATCTTCCACGTGTATCTTCTTCAGTTGTGATTTTTAAACAATGTGTTATTAACCACTTACTTATGTTGTGTGCAGAACTCCGGCACTCTTTGTCCTCTTTCGTTTCAGTTTCCCAATCCATATTTTCCAGCCTTTCATCCATCTTGACCTCGCTGACGACAGTATTCCAATCTCCTAAATTAATTGTGTTTACTTCTCCTCTTAATTGTTTTATTACTTCAGTGATATGTTCGTAGACGTCTTCCTCTTCTTCATCTTCGTAGTCCGATGTAGGCATGTAAACTTGTACCACAATGGTATCTGTGGGCTTATTTTCAATTTTAACCATTATAATCCTTTTTCTGTACTGCAGGAAGCTCTTCACTCGCAGTCCAGCACTCTTCCTGAGCATTATGCCTACTCCATTGTTACCATTCAGTGATTCGGTGTGAATAATTCTATAACTTCCACTCCAAAAGTCTCCTTCTTCGGATCATCTCATTTCACTGATTCCTAATACATCGAGGTCCATTCTCCGCATTTCCACCTTCAGGTTCTCCAGTCTTTCGCAGGTCCGACCTGATCGCACGTTCCACGTTCCTACCCTAAAATGACTATCACACTTGACTGACTCGGGCAGTCCCTGCCCGGAGATCCGAATGGGGGACTATTTTACCTCCGGAATATTATATTTGAGAGGATGCCTTCACGTCTTGATAATAAAGGAAAGAGTGGACTAGCTGCAACTCCTCGGGATAGTAATGTGGTGGTTTCCCCTTGCCTTCCACATCGCAGTACTACAACCGTTAAAGTAAATGTTGCCACGACTGTAGTGAAATAGGTGTCGCTGTACCGACCACTGTGGTCTCCACCTTTACTCATGTGAAGAAGAGCTGCTGCCCTCTCCTCCGGGTGATGGGAAGCGTGATTGTTGGCGGTCTCCGTCGTCAAGTCACGGCATCTTCACAGGTTCTGTATTATTTAAAGGCCTACCTTACCCAGGGATAGACCAATATCCCCTCGGAATGCCGTCGCTTTGTGTCCGTGACTGCTTATTCGACGTGTAAACTCGCTTATCTCGCAGCTAAAGTCTATATCTAGAGGTCGACCCACCATCCGCAATCCGGTGGAAGCACTCGGTGGCTTTTAGCTCAGCCGCGAGATAAATATCGCAAGATTTTCAAAATCTGAAAATATTGGGCAAATAGTACACCGTCCGCTTGTGAGGTATCTTTTCGGGAAAAGCATAGAATCCTGCAAGCGGCTAGTATGCACTTCCGGAAGGATAACTTAAAATCCAGCACATAGGTTCAAAAGTGAAGATGTTGTTGTTAACCTTGTACATGCATGGGACTGGGCATCTTAAAATCGTTTCCGAAAGATATTCAACCGGAAAATAATCCTTAGTTGAGCCTCGAACCCATGCCAATAATCATATCATGATTACAATATATTATTAGAACCTATTCCATGCCAAGGCCACGGTGGTTGCTACGAAGGACCATGTAATGTAAATGATTTATGCGGAACAAAATATTGTAGAACCAAGTTTCTCGAGTACCAATAAGAGAAAAAGCTGCGTCATGTTTTCTATATTTTATCTTGTTTCAGAAAAAAATGTTTTGTTAGCTTACTCAACATCTTTTTGCGATGTCTTCTTGTTAGTAATAATAAGATATCGCGATATTTGTAACTTTCTTCGTATAAAAATGAAGTGTGACGGGGGTTTTTGCCGAGGAAATTCGTCTAACTTCCATAGGGTCTACGATAAAATGATTCACCACTACTTCTAGAACGCCAAGAAACTGGTTTCTGCGGAAGACAGTGGAGTAAAACATAGAAGGTATTACCTATTTAGATTTTCACGAAAATGTATTACATATGCCACTTACAAACAGAATTTTTAAGTCAAGTAGCTGTTCCAATGTCTACTGATGAACAGTCTTACAGTTCTACGTACAAATTAGGAACTTTGGGAACCGAAAGGAAAAGTTTCTCCAGACTGTTTTTCGCCGTATTACTACTGCCAGGTACAAAGCAGGAGTTATTTATTTTTTGTTCTCAACATTCTAAAAAAATAACCTCGAATTATAACGTATGAAGGACTCAATAATGTCAATTGTGTTTTATAAAATAAATGTAAACAAGACCCACTCAGAAGCAATATCGTGGACGAGGCGGCAGCTGATGTCCCTAGGCTACTTCACCCGAACGCCGTCGCAGGACGATGTCGCCACCAAACATTTTGGCACAATTCAAAAGTAGCATCTTTCGACGCCAACGACAAAGAAACTAAGCGTCGGAGAGAAGCGGGACCTCTCGTTTAACTTTTCAAGCTTATTGCGGCATGCTTATTATTAAATATTAGTAGACTTCCCCATTAGCATCATTCATGGAAATCGTTGAGTAACTATGAAAGCCACCTAAAAATAAATTGTTAGTGTAATTGCCCGAGGAAAATTGGACCTTCTATTTTTTTAGCATGTAGACGGAAAGGCTTGTTATCTAATTTAGAAATGTTTTTAGGCAATGCGGTCCCAGGGTTTAATTTATAAGTAGGTAGCTGTGAAAAGGTAATTTATGTTGACAGCCTTAATGATGTTCATAGGGTTGGCAACTCATTCCTCGGAGTCGTGGCTGTGACTAATCTGTTCTTTCCGCTATATTATATTATCGAATACTTTCAGCTATATTATATTATCGGTTTTTCGTCAGCGTTGCAGTTTGTGATATGTTTAATTGAAAATAGGCCACTATAATTTCCAAAATGAAAGAGGACGTCTTGGTAGCTCACATCGTAGAGCACCTGGGCGGGGTTCGAGACCCGGTCTAGAAAAATGATTTTTTTTCTCTGTGGAATATATGCTGCTGTTTACCAGAAAGTAATCCAGAAGTTTTAACGTTCGATATAAGAAACCGAACGTAAGAAATGGAATCGCGAAAATCTCACGCTGAATTAATAGTAATAGCGCTGTTTCAATTATGTCCATTGCAATAAAAGAACTCCTTATAACAACAGAATATGCTGACTACATGTATTTAGTCTACTTCGATTAGAACAAAGAGATCCTTGCCTAATATTCTAGATTTGAATTTTGCTGAACAATGCTTAGAAAAGGTGAAGTTCATGAATATTAGAAAAAAAATTCGCATGATGTCGTGAAATTCACATGAAGAAGAATTTGTATCGTTTTCACTCGCACTCGTTTACCAATTGAAATAAACCGGGGTGCTATTGACTAAGCATAGTAGACAAAATACCCTCTTCATTTACCGAGGGCTCTAGTTCGAATCCTGACCGGAGGTGTTTTGTTCGGGAAAATAGTTCAGCTCTTTGTGGAGAGCACTTAATGGTCGGCACTGTGTGGCCCGTCGATAGGGGCGCTAAAGAGTGGCCCTTGGGGCCTTTAGTTACAAAATGACAGCACCCAATTTTGTTCACCCTTCGCTCTTTCCCTATAAATCCCACCCATGTTCCACTACTCTCCTATCCTTCCTGTTGAATAAGACTTACGTTGTTGATCCCCTTCCGTACTAACCACTGCTGCTTTAATTTTTGGGAGTATTTGTTCCGAATTTATATTTGGTCGGCTAGTATCCCGAATGATAATCACACGTTAAGATTAGAGGAGTCGATTAGTTTCTTTGGGAAATGTAACGCTTACAACGGGTGTGCAATACCCGGGAAATCCCTCAATTTTGGTTTAAATGAGTGTAAAAATACTGTGGAAAAACTAAATGCTTGCTGACTTATGAATGAATCGCATCCAGCAAGCAACGGCCGATACCATCGAGTATAACCGAGTATTCAAAGAGGTACAGCTGGAATTTGAACTTGAAACCCTCTGAACGGCCAATTTTCTAAAATACTACTCTGCTATAATAAGAATGAATAAACTTGATTTTTCCACAAATTTTATAACTTTCCACTACCCAGGTTTCGACGGTTAAGTCATCATCAGGTGAATAACAAAGAAACAGTTTTTCCACCAAGTATATATACAAACAGTGAAGAGGGGCGGGTTTAGGTTTGCTAGGAAGGATGGTGGGGGTAAGAAGGGTCAAAGGGGGCGGAGAAGGAGGGCGGGGGTAAGGAAAGTCAAAGGGACAGGGAGAGTGGGGGTGGTAGTTTGAGGGAAAGGTTTAGCGTTGAGACACACATTGGGTCGTTATGGTTGTAATGGTGGGTCGGTGTCCCTGAACAGTGAGAGGCCTAGGAGGGGTGAATGGGAGGAATATAACAAATCATTGAGTATTTCACACTTCGACCCAACGGTTTTCATAATCTCTAGCTGTTCTAGAGCATCCAGGCGGAGGCCTTTCTTTTCCACATGGAGAATTTTAGGGGTGAAGTCACTCACATGTCTTTTTTCCAAGAGGTGTTTCGCGAAGTGGGAGGTGTCGTTTGAGTTTTTGAAACACGCCTGATGTTCCTTTACTCTCTGTTTGAATTGCCGTCCTGTTTGACCGATATATACGGCCGAGCATTCGCATTCAAGCTGGTACACTCCGCTCTTTTCTAATAAAGGGATTTTATCCTTAGTTTTGGAAAGAAGATTCTGCAAGTTAGCTTTGTTATAGAACGCTGGTTTTATTTTTTGTTTAGGCAGGACTTTCGTGGCTGTGTGGGATAACTGGCCGAGATATCGTATTCTCTTCCACTTAGCATCCGTATCATTTGTTGAGGAAGAGCTACTATAGATGAAGTTTATGGCTATCTTGTTGAGTTTTTTTTGGTACAATTTCTCGATTAGCTGTGGGGGATATCCGTTATTAATAGCTATGTATTTAATAGTTGCCAGTTCTTTTTGGGTGCTGTTAGGTGACATGGGTATAGTTACCAGGCGGTTAATCATGGAATGAAAGGCAGCATGTTTTTGGGAAATGTGGTGTCTTGATTTGGCGTGAATTATTTGGTCAGTGTATGTGTCCTTCCTGAAAATCGAAAATTCAAGTTTACGTTTGTTTTCGGAAATAGTGATGTCTAAAAAGTTGATGGAGTATCTCTTCCGTACCTTTTCTTTTTCCAGAGTGAAATTAACAGTTTTACTAATGGAGTTTAAAAAGTTCAAAAATCTGTCTAGTTGTCTCTCAGAGCCGGACCACACACAAAAAATGTCATCGGCATATCGATGCCGGCAGAAAATATTTTTTACCAACGCATTTGAAGAGGCAAATAGATCACTTTCCACAGAGTTCATAAAAATGTCCGCTAGCAATGGAGACAAAGGAGAGCCCATGGCTAAGCCCTCTGGTTGTTTAAAATATGTCTCGTTGAATTTAAAATAGTTCTGGGAGACACACATTTCCATGGCTCCGCACAGTTCACTAGTGATGGGGGTGGGGATTGCCTTCTGTATCAAGATGTTCTCAGCCAACTGCAGCGCTTGATCCGTGGGGACACTAGGGAATAGGTTACAAACGTCGAAAGAGACCAGGATGCACATTTGGGGGGCGAACTAACTTGGAGAGTTCACTGATTTGTGGAAAAATCAAGTTTATTCATTCTTATTATAATGAATCGTTTCCACCACGTCACGGCCGATAATACCCTCTACTCTGCTTCATTTTTGTGAAGTTTGCAAGTTTTCCCTCCTTCGAGATGTGCGGAGTATGTAAAGATATAACAAGTTTACTCACAGGGGTATCAGGTATTGGATCCGCTGCTATCTGGCTCGTCACATCCGTCAAGGTAATCATTAGGAAGCCTCCAAAAGCGACGTACATCAATTGCAAATATGTACGTACAGCTATGACGGATCCGATATCTATTAACAATCCTACCAACACCATGCATAGTACCTAGAAATCGTGATATGATATAATTTATTTACATAGTTAATGTGTATACTCTGCATTGATGGCGAGGCTACATTTTTATAAGCGTCAATTTATGAGTTAAGACAACTGATACCGACTTTTTTTTAGTAGTGTGTCACTTATAAAAATGTTAGTGGAACTTAATTTTAACTGAAGGTTCGGCTATAGCCTATGGGCTTGCTACAGCCTATTTTAATACGATTTTTCTATAAATATGAAGGTAATAGTTTATATATTTTTACTTACCAATTCGATAAGCCTTATTGGTTTTGTGAGAGGTATATCATCTGTGTCACGTTCCATTTTCACGATAAATGCGAAGCTGAAGTAATCTCGACAACATGAAGTACTTTCATTTGGTAATCACTCATATGCATCGTCGGGAAATGTCTCTGGTGTACCAAACGTTGTATATATTTCATTTTAATGAATGAGGCTTTGTATTTACCAAAACAATCACAAAGCATCACCATGGAAATCTGCCGTGTGAATCAAGGCCCCTCCGTATTTTCTAGCTTTAAATTCATTGCTCGATGATACTAAAGTCTGCTGGGAATTTTAAGCTGAACTTTAAAGTGACCTACCGGGTTTATTGTGCCAGGAAACTCTTGTCTAATCCTGGTTTAGTGAAAAGTAATAGTCTTCTTAATATTATGACCGTTGAAAATATTTTTCATGAAAACATTCCAGTTGTGTTCGTTGGTGATAAAATGTTATATAACATGAAATTGTTCTTTTGCGAATAAGAACAAATGGATGATATGCGTACGTGTCCTATAAAATAAGACAGAACTTCATAATCCTTACGGAGACAAGTTTTCTATAAGTTATTTCATTAAAATCTGTATTTATTTTTAAAGTATCCAATATTACAGACGGAACGTTCTTAGAGCCTAATCAAACATATTCGTATTTCAGCTGCGTAAATTTTTTTTGATAAAGCTAGATTATAGCACGTACTTTATTCCTAACTACTGTAAAGGGGTCGATTGTTTTCAGTGATGCCGTCACGGCATGTGTGCTGCTTTTATGAACATTACCTGTCTCACTTCAAATATCAAAGCTGAAGAATTTTGCATCAATAATTTCGGTCTTTAGCCTGAAGGAGGGAATATTTTAATTTGCCTCTTTCTCTTTATATTAATTTATATTTTATTCCATATTGAAAGCGTAAGCGTATTGTTTAAAGATTATGAAAATTCTCGCTAGTTGCTTACTACCTGGATGATTGGAAATATGTCTCTTGGCAATAAAGTTTTAATTTCCAGAATTGTCGTTAAATCTAAATGTAAAACCGTATGGCCCATGTATAATGAGCGTTAAAATATTTGTTTTTTTGTGGAAAATATTTTTGTAATGACTTGGCAGTTCTTGATTTTGCAACGGATTAATTTATTTCTTTGGTTTCCAATTGTGCATCACAAGGCCGCCCTAACTCCAAGAAAACTTAGGTGGCACGTTAGGAAGGCCGAATTTCAAGAAAATATAGCAAATCGAAGATTCGAGGAAGGTATTTACATAAAAGGGCATGGTGGCTCCGTAAAGTGGGTAGACGTTTGGGCTCCTTATTAGTGGTCCTGAGTCCAATCCGGGCGAGGCCGTTGGATACTTCCAGTTAGATCCAGGCTGTGAGATATTCTTTGTACCGGTGTCTTTCACTGGCGGGGAAAAAGCGATAGAGGGAAAGGAACCGGCCCTTCTACTTTGATGAGTGGTTTTCACTCGTAGTTGGGCATCGTAATTGGTGACTTCACCAATCACACTGACTTTCTTTGGCATAGTGTGGTTGGTGGTATTGTCTTCTCTGACTAAGGTACCGAAGTGCAGGCTAATTACTTAGTAGCAAAGTTCTGAGCTGAAATTATTAGTAGTGTCAGCCCTCTGAATAGAAAAACATTAAATTTAGCATGTTTAAACAAATAGTTTCATAAACGGTACAAACGATCAGTACTGTTGACATCTTACTTACCTTGAAAACCTATTTCTAGAAATTACGAAGTGTGAAATGTGAGCAATAAAGAGTGGGGACTAGTGTAATATGAAAGCCCCCGACGTGAAGTATTGAGTATTATTTTATTACTCCGATTACTCCTGAGGGTTGCCATTGAGGATTCCTTCGATGTTCAAAAAATTCAATTTTTTTAGCTTCGAATCTTTCTTTAAGTAATCATATCCATTTGAAAGCCAACTATATTTTAAAAGCGATGTACGAAGTGTAAACAATATCTACATCTACTAAATACCATTCGAGACAATTTTAGTTATGGGTGTCGGTGAATAATTACAAATCATGCAATATGACCATAAATCCGGTATTTAATTAATATTACTCAATGAGAGATATTGCTAATTATCTATGTACAGTGATACTAAATAATTATTATCTACGAATGATATGGGTTTTATTATTGAATTATTCACACGTTGAGTGGATTAGATTTTAATTCTCGAATGGGATTGTGTAAGTTATCTGATAGTAGAGTGATATGCTGCTTTCAGATACTCTAAAAACAACTTTACGTACGTTAAATCTATCTATTCGGATGTCTCTTCAAAGTCTTCCTCAAGAATATCCGGCTTCTATGTTCTCTTTGTTATTTGAATAAAAAAAGACAGTACTTGTGGTATTAGCGGTAGTAATTATGTGAATGATACTCCTACGTAAGGTCGGCATCTCAGAAAAATGATGAGTAATAGTGGACGGGTTTTATTTGGGGAGACAGAAAAGTGTGGTGACATAACCGCAGGTTTTTTTATCTTTTTCACTTAAAAGATCCGCAGTTGTGCCAAAATTAAACTTTCCATCCGACCAAAGAATCACTGCTTTCCTTCACAAACAAGGCAGCTGACTATGCACCTTTTGCGTCAGTTGAATCCGGCCCTTCAGGGTGTAAAGCCACGGAACCAGTAACGCATCTCTTCCACCTCTACTACTATTTTCATGAACATTTGGCATCAAGGTAGGGACACAATATGACGGTGTTCATCAAGGGATTTTGAGAGGATAGTGATCCCTTATTCCTTGTTTTTTATGTTACCATGTTGCTGATTTTCTCTACTGGAATAATACCTCATAATTATCCCCAAATAACATAAGATATTAAGGAATACTTTTTTCATTTTACACACATACATATCCTCATATTTTTGCATACATCTCTACTTACATCAAAGCTTTTCATTCATGTCTATTTTCATCTTGAAGCACTAAAGCACAAAGCAAAATATCTGCTGGAAGTATATGTTCTATACTAATCACGTCGTAAATATAAGCTCCATTGTCTGTAATAGTCATCAAAACTTCACTAGCGCTATTTAATGTAAAATGCTTGAGTACAAGCGTTTAAAACGTCTCTATACGGATACATACATATGTAAAAGCACTGAAGTATCGCACTATGGCTGGAGGTGATGTCTTTTGGCTTGGGCGATTTGGGGTCTATGCTTTGGTGTTCCTCGAAATATTTGGTGTGGACAGAGACGGGCTCTGGTTGATGGCCTGCCTACATATCAACTATGGAAGCTTGATATGTAGATGAGGCCGAATCATGGCTGGCCACGAGGAAATGGCCTATTTTGGCGCTTTGGTAATCCCATGAGTTCTCCTGCCCTTATTTCCGAATTATCCAAACTTGAAGGTCAATCCAACGTCTACAAGATACACGGCTCCGTTGAAGAGTGAAATGATCCCGGCCGCTATCATCTGATCCATGTACTGCTTGGACGGACGAAGGATGATGCTGTTTTTAACAACCCTCCAGTCCTCAATGATCACACCACCAGATGCGATGAATAAGATGCATCCGACCAAGGCAAATAGAGAAACCTGTGAAAAGTGAAAAAATATGTTAATTACCAAAGTGGGGAAATGTACTCAACCATTTAGTTGCCCATTGTTATGCTATGCATGTATAAGGTTGCCGCATTGATAGCTGTCTTAGTTTTTTGCGATAGAAGTACTGGGTATTTTCAGGCGGAATCATCATGTAAACCATGTAATAATGTGTAAGTATTTAGTCCCTCTCATGTGCGTCACAGCTGGCCTAATGTCCTCAAAATTTAAGATATGAAATTAGGTTCATCATTAGATATTATCCGCATTAAAATAATCGTCAAGTGTGGGCATTTCCACCTATAAACGGTCATGTCAAAGAGTCCATTCTCACATGATTTCTTACCTCGTCTAGTCGTGCTACAAAGCCCCAATCGCTGAATACGAAGTATGACCACCATGGGACGAAGCGTACTCGGCTTAAAATCGGCAGTGTTGGTTACACTCATGGCTGATAGGCTAGTATAAAAGTACAAGCGATCTTGTTAGTCCAGAAAATCGGGCCGGAAACTTGTCAAGCCTGCCAGTGACGCATCACTCTGACGTGGATTGGATTCACGGAAATACTTTGATCTGAGGACTGAGGAAGACGGTTAAAAGGCTCAAATTATCTTCTCAAGTCTTTCCTTTGCGTAATCTCAATGCCGGTCAGTGTCAGTCCAGTAATTTCTCTTTTAATATTGGTTCTATTTCTCATTTGACTCATCGTCACTGTATGAAAGAAGTAGGTAGTTTAGTTTTTTTTTGCGAAAAGTGAAAAATGCCTTCCGTTACATTGGAGGAAAGATTCGTCAAAAATCCATTCCATGTTGAAATAATGGTGATAATGATACAAATAGCCATAGGTAAATAAATTATAGTATTAAGAAATCAAGTTCTTTTATAAATAATATTTGTTTTATCATCCAAAGCTTCAGAGAAAAGAGGTTGTATTGGCAGCATTGCGTAATTTAAGAGGTGGGTCTTATAGAAAGTTACGGAGCGCTACAGACAGGGAGGGGGAGTAAAACATCAGCGGTACGTCATATATTTTTGGGCTCTCGCCAACAATCAGCGAGGTTATCAGTAATACACTATCTGTGATAAAAAATAAAATGCAAAAATTACTTCCGAGGTTACCTGAACTATCGTTTATGAGATTAAGTAACCTTAGATAACTGAGAAAAGGTCCGTCAAATATGTCTCGGATGTTTTTAGTTCCTAGTGAAAAGATAGAAGTGTATTGATCTGTATTTTCTCTCATCGTCACCCTTGATTCGAAGTGATTCGAGGTATCGAGGCCAACAGCATTGGCGTAATAAGTTTCCATGAAAAATATAATTCAACGCATCGGAATGCTGGTGGGTGACGTATTTTAAATGGAATCCAAGTGATTACAGAGAGTTACGGACTATTCGTTCGTCACTGCCGGATGAGAGAATTCACTTTATGGATGTCACTTAGTGAAACTTGAATAGTGTCCGATTCGTACCTAAGCCTTCAACGCCTTGGCCTTGTAATTCCGTCGCGAGGTGAGAGTTCTTGTCTCGCCAAACACCTTACGAGGAAAACGTTCTTTACTGACAATTGAAGTACTCTCTCTTGATAGGACTCTAGTAAGCTGCCATTATTTCATCCATTTGTGAAATTCTCTTTCACGCACCCGCATCCAACCTGTCTTACTCATTCTCCTTCCTAAAAGAGAATATCCTACTGCTGAATGTGCTGAAATTTGGCAGTGTTCCCGAAGCCTGAGATGTGCATAATGTAGTATAACTTTTCATGCTACCTAGCTAGAATTTGTTTTACTCACTGTAGGCTGTGTATGAGTTGGAAACTATTTTAATTTGTTTACTGTCGAAATTTGAGGGGTTCTCAATAAACTGTAAGGCCCAGTCCATATCGATTCAGGCAGGGGCCTTACCTTCATAGTCTCAGATGTTATTGAATTTAACATATGTCAAACTTCAGGACAAAGTAAGTAATACGTATATTTTAGTTTTGTCCAAAAAAATTTTTGGCCCGAGATACAGTCCACCGAACATGGGCCCGCGAGCTCTATTTTTCAAATGCGATTTTTGACAAAATACTAAAATGTTCATATCTCAGGAACGGTTCAAGATATTTTGCTCCTTTTAGTTTTATTTGAAAGATAATAATTTTGTGATTACAATGATATCCTTGACTTTAAAATGTGTGTTCACATTCTCTTGCTGCAATTTTTTTATTTTATTTTTTTTAATTTAAAAAAATTGTTTTTCTTAAAAACGCCAATCCTAAAAATTTTTATTTTTTTACTGTTTGTCAGTACCATAGATTACTACAATCCCTGAAAAGGAGAACTTCCACTTTTCAGTTTAACAGGTTTTATAAATTAATGTAATTTTTTACCTTCCATGGTGAATTTCTTGATTGCAAGTTTTTATAATTTTGTTATTTTAAAACACCAATCTCAAAAAATTTGTACTGTTTGTGATTAACTAAAAACAACAAATGAAACAAAGTTAGGAACTAGTTAAATGTTGATAATTTTTTTAGATTTTCTTTATTAATAACCTTCCAAATCATTAATGATCTTCTGGAATAATGTGGAAGATTCTAGATGATTCCAAAACGTAACGGAACCTTCTAGAACAATTTGGAAGCTTCCAGATAATTTCAGATCATAATAGAACACACTTCAACAATCTACAAACTTGCAAATAATTCCAGAATGTAACAAAATACTCTAGAACAATGTGGAAGCTTCCAGATAACTTCCGAAAACCTCTGAGGACAATGTGGAACCTTCCACATAATTAAAGAATGTAACAGAACTTTCTAGCACAATCTGAAACTAACTGGAAAATTCTAAATGTTTGACCTAGCATATAAAAGGGAGGACCCATGAACTGACAGTTCAGTTGTCAACAGGCAAACAAAGAGAGTAGTTAAACATTTTTTGTTAACAGTACCTGTGAAGGTTTTTGAGAATTCTGCTGACTGACTGGGTTGTGGTGTTTGTGGAAAAGTCTATTTGAAATGTCTTCTGACTGGGGCCATAGGAGAGTGAAGTGTGCTGACTATTTTCATATCCATAAAAGAGTGATACATAAGACTAGCAAAAAGACTTCAGGTTGGAAATAAGAGTTCTCATTTTAAGACTCTGTTTCAAAGTGAAAATGTTTCCAGTAATGACTTTTTGTGTTCTAAATGCTTTAACACAATATCAAACATGACAATAAGTGAACAAGAAGCCCCCAATGTTGTGTGTGATGCAGATTTTGTAACTGCAGAGGAAGAACTACATATCCTGAATCAGTCAGCTACAGAGGTTGGTGTTAGTCCTGTTAAGAAACCATGGTCAGTGAAGTCAATTCATGAGATGTATGCATCAAGAAAACACAGAGACATTTCTGGAGCAGTGGGTGAGCATACTAGAACAAAACTGACCAAACTCTTCAAAGTAGAAATTCCAACTTCAGAAGAAAATGAACCAAAAGGAGCTTGTGCAACCTGCCAAGAGATTTTATCAAACATCAGTTCAGCTGTTGAATCATGTGCATCCTACAATGATAAGGTTCAAGTTCTAACAATTATCCCAGTATCCTTTACAAAGAACCAAATTTTGCACCACATTCCATCTGCATCAAAATACATGGTGGACAAGACAAGAAATTTGAGGTCAGCAAAAGGAGTGTTTGGAAAACCAGATCCATATTATGGTCATCCTGTGAATGAAGCAAATGTTCAAATTGCACAGTCATTTTATCTGGAAGATAAGTGGGACTGTTCTCGCCAGAGTGCCAACAAAAAAGACATTATGACTATGACAGTTGCAGGAGAAAAAGTGGTGAAAGTGAAAAGATACATGACCCGCAGCATTAAAGAAACTTTTGCCATGTATAAGAAGGAACATTCAACATTGCATATTGGAAGATCAAAATTTTATGCATTACGACCTAAGTGGGTTGTTCCACATGCACCTAGAGATGTCTGTTTATGTTTGTACTGTGCAAATTTTGAACTGTGTGGTAGCTTTGAAGAACTTACTTGAAGATATGACATATGACACCTTGGTTGGACATGTGAAGTCATTAGTGGTCTGTGACAGAACGAGAGATATGTTTGTTTCAGGACTGTGGTGACTGCCCTGGAAAGGGGGGACTCGACTTACAGACACTTGGTCTGGATAGTGTAGCAGATAACTCTTCTGAAGTTACATATTCAACATGGGAAGAAAATAAACTCATTAAAAAAAATGTTGCCATTGATACCTTCTTAGACGAACTTGGGAGGTGGACAGTGAAAGCAGTAACACACCAACATCTGAAGAAAAGAAAAAATTGCAACAAGAACACATTGCAGAAGTGAAGGGATGGGTAGAGGCTGCATGTTTAGTGCTTCACTCTGATTTTGCTGAGAACTGGTCTGTGGTTCTACCACAAGAAGTTAAAGGATATCACTGGAGTAATGACCAAGTTTCAATTTTTACAGGAGTGACATATTTTCAGAACAAGACCACAAGTGTTGCAGTTATAAGTGATGACAGAGGACATGACTCAGAACATGCATTGTTGGCGATAGACAAAATTATTCAACCACTGCAATCACAGGTAGAAAAGATCATAATTCTGATGGTGCCCCTAGTCACTTCAAAACCGTTTCCAACTATTTTAACTTGCAAAGTCTCTTGTTCCAATGGAGTGGGTATACAGTGCTACTAGACATGGTAAGGGGCCCTGTGATGGTGTAGGAGGCCTGCTGAAGCACCATGCAACAAAACATAATCTTTCCAGCCCAAGTACAGCTGCAATTCAGAATGCCAAGGAATTTACAAGAGTGGTGCAGTCACACACATCAATAAACCTGATTCTGAATTAATGGATGAAGGTGATACTTTGTGGAAGTTTCGTACGTTAAACATTGCAAATGAAACGACTTTGTACTATCCACAATCAGCTTTATAACTTCCCCGATCGATTTCGACGACTAGCATCATTCTCAAGGGGGGGCCAACTCAGTTGTTTCATTTGCAATGTTTAACCTGATTCTGTTGCCCAAAGAGGAAGTTGAAGAATTCCGCCAGCAGAAATAAAAGAATGGTCGAACCAAACTACCCCTGTGAAAGGAATCCAGAAGACACATGTCTGGACTCAAATTGATGGGTGAACTTATATTGCACGAACTTTAAAGAGCAAGAAAGAAGAAATTTCATTTGTCCAACCAAGATCTCATAAATGCCAAGAGAATATTCAAATTCACAAACTACAAAAAGGAATGTTTGTGGCCTGTGTGTATGACTGTGACTGGTGGATTGCAGAGATTATAGATATTAGTTGTGAGTTAAGTGAAATCATTGTTAACTTTATGCTGCCACATGGACCAGCTGCTGGATATAGATTCCCAGATGAAAGACAGCAACACCACCACCAGTGCTCACTTCCAATTCGCGATGTTTTGAAGATTTTTGGTGCCCCAGTTCCTATTGGTTCAACAGGAAGACATCACTCAATATCAAAGGAAGATACTGATGCGGTTGAACAAATTTTTAGTTCATTAAATTGCTAAATTCAGTTCTAAGCAGAGTGCACAGAAGTATGCTTCGGAACCTGTACATTTTTTAACCTGCACATATATTTTGAAAGCTATTGATGTTTGAAACTTGTGTCTGTTACCCATATTCAAGAAGAAAAAAATGTCAAGTAAGACTAGAGGTTTTGATATGATGTGACCAATATCTGAGACTGTGGTAATGGAAACTGGCTTAATGTTTGGAAATTTTTTGAATTGTTTATAAAACCTGTTAAACTGAAAAGTGGAAGTTCTCCTTTTCAGGGATTGTAGTACTCTATGGTGCCGATAAACAGTAAAAAAATAAAAATTTTTAGGATTGGCGTTTTTAAGAAAAACAATTTTTTTAAATAAAAAAAAATAAAATAAAAAAATTGCAGCAAGAGAATGTGGACACATATTTTCAAATCAAGGATATCATTTTAATCGCAAAATTATTATCTTTCAAATAAAACAAAAAGGAGCAAAATATCTTGAACCGTTCCTGAGATATGAGCATTTTAGTATTTTGTCAAAAATCGCATTTGAAAAATAGCGCTCGCGGGCCCATGTTCGGTGGACTGTATCTCGGGCCAAAATTTTTTTTGGACAAAACTAAAATACACGTATTACTTACTTCATCCTGAAGTTTGACATATGTTAAATTCAATAACATCTGAGACTATGAAGGTAAGATTTTTTCTTTGGCTGCCTGAATTGATATGGACTGGGCCGTAACAAATTTAAATGTTATTCTTAATTATTTTATCCGGTGTGTATGTGAGGTGCCACATTAGAGTTCCCTACATGCTTTTAAAATCTTCAGCAGATTAATGGGCTACATGCTGACATACATAGAAGTGCTTTCTTATTTTGCCTCAATAATGTCTGTGAATCACACCCTTTACTTTGTTGCAGTCATGTAACAGAATGAAGTAGATCACAGCATCTAATTTTTATAATTTCAATACATAACTGTACTCAACATGTTTATTGCGTAAACTGTTACAAATATCGCAAAATAGGAAGCCACTACACGGCACGGGTTTCTACGATTGATCTTCATCATCAGGTAATCAATCTTCGGAACCCGGGTCGTGTAGTGGCTTCCTATTTTGTGGTATTTGTAACAGTTTACGCAATAAACAGGTTGACGTTGGAATACCACCAAGTAAACATGGACAGAGTTTTATTGATATCTGTACTCGATCTGATTCTCTTACCTCTTTCAACATAATAGCGCAGTTCCGAGATAGTGATCCACTTCCGCAATGGCATGCGTGAAAAATTAGTTCAGAAACTTCTTGCTCGGAGTTTTCACGAAATATGGTCCTCACTCGTCTAAGCTAACGTGCCTCGATTGCTCTGTGACGCTGTTTGTAGCACAGTCGAAGTCATGTACGATTTTATCAGATGTGTAGCCATAGCGGAGGATTTAATGTTTTCTGGTTCCAGTGTTGCTCATCTCGGTTCCATTTGCGCTCTCGCATTCATAACAACGCTCACTAGAGTCCCGATGCAATTTCCGGGGCCCTCCTGTTGGTACCTTTCCAAGCCCTCCAGTCCAGCCTTAACTCTCGCGTCGCCTTGAATCTGTCCCTGATGATGCTTCCAGAGGGGGGCATGACATCATCATTGTCTCCGTCCGTCAGTTCAGCCCGCCCATAAAGACGAAAAACTTGCAGGCCCAGTGGTCCTCTTTAATTAATGTCCCACCCTCTTATCCTCCCACTCTTTCCTTCTGATTAACTTCTCCCAGATGCCGGCTAGGCGGCTCCTTAATTGCGTCCCGTTCCAGGAAAAAAAAGGCCGCTCGCTAAACTATCTTAATGAAACCTCTGCCCATTCCTTCCTATTAGTGCAGCGGCTTACTCTCCCCAAATGGACCCTACGCTACTCCCACGACCCAAATTTCGGGACCCTGGCAATCACACGCTCAGTTTCGATCACATAACCCCAGCGGGCCTTCACTCTCACCCCTCTTTTCTCGAAGAGTCGCTCATATTCAAGTAGCTTTTTGTTTTTCTCGGTACGGAAGACGGGAGGTTGTCGTGACGATATGGAAGTAGTGAAGTCGGTATCAATATTTTACCGGGCTATCCTGGGTTAAACTCGTTCCTACGTCCTATCTGGCATTTTCACTGTATCATTGAAGGTAGAACCCCGGGAACTCATTATACTTGAAGCGCATTTTTCCCGATTTGAATGATAAATAGGCCTCAAACATTCCAATTCACGCTGCCTCAGGTATAGGGGGCGTAATAACTACATCCCACTTGATCGTCTATTGCCAATTTTTTTCAGAATTAATTTCAGTGCCATTCCTTTACAAATGTATTCTGAATAATAGCAGAGAAGATCTTCTGGTATACTATTTGGTGAGCAAACACTTTACCTACTATTTGAATATTCACCGCTTTGCTCAGCTCCGGGCCATATGTGTGGATAAGTTTGAGCAACACGAAAAGTATTTCGGAGGTCCTCAATGCCTTATCATGTGAACTGTTGACTACTTTAGGTAATGTGTGATTTATTTTCCCTAGAAGTATACTGTTCAGAACTTACTTTTATCGATTCCTCTACCCGCCAAAATTTTCATCTTAATTATTTATTGTCGATGGCTTCCTTCTTAGCGTTCTCCAATCATCTTGTCTCATAAAGTATTCGATGTGGTCGTAATTTAATTTTCAGTTTTTTCTTGAGATTTCTTTTGTCTGCTATTCTGGTTATAACCTATTTATTTGTTACTCGATATCTAGTATTTATTTGGAGTACGTGACGGATAGGCGAAATAATTTGCTTCATTTAGGATTTATTAGACATTTAGGATCCAGGCCACCGCGGGAGCGTGGTGGCCTAGTGGGTAGAGCGCTGCTACTGATCGAAGGGTCCTGGGTTCAAATCCGGGTGAGGCCTTTGGACGCCCCCAAATGAAAAACCCTGGGGGTGCGAGGTGCCCCAGGGAAAGGAACTACTCCCCCTACCCTGAATGTGTGAAATTCACACGCCTGTGGCTTAGTTCGGGGTGAGCTCTACCCCCACCTATCCAAACCAACCTTCGGGTGGAATCACTGAGTGAGAGTGAGTGGGATTTATTGGTACTTAGATAGAATTAGGGTTTTTTAACTTACGAAAGAAGGGTGTAGAAAAAGCATTAGCGTACACTCAATGAAGAGAACTAAGGAATGCACTCTGTAACGTCCCAAGAGACGGACAACTAAGAATTTGAAGCGTTTACCGCAAAATACTCAAGTAAGGAGCGGTATTCCATTGAGAAATCTCTGCGTTCACCAAGATTCTAACCAAACCTCCATGCAATAAGAACCCGGCGAACTTGATGCAGAAAAACGTCTCGGGTTTTCTACCGGGTCAGGTTGCCCATACTGGCCGACGCACAGTGGGGCGAAGTCCCAAAAAAAATAGAGGCCAAAATTTAAAATAAATAAATTTTTATTTAGGGTATTTCTAACCGTGGGTTAAATAGACTAATATATGAGCTTCAGCAAAATGCATTTCACGGGTAGATTACAACGTAGTGATTGTGCTATTTCCAATTTTTTGGTGGATGTGGCTCACGAATACCATTAAAGTTGGAATTTTTATTGCAAAAATCGATTTAAAAATGGTAGTCTTTTTAATTTTTCAAATCTTTCTAGTGATTTTTTAAAATTTTACATGAAAATGTATTTAAACTAATGAGAAAGCTCAACCTTGTGTCGTGTTTAATCGAGATATTTGTATTTGCTATCGGTGGAGATGCTAACTAATCTGAAACGAAATAATCTACTGTCCCAAACTGTCCGAACGAGTAATAAAGCTAAAACACATGCTTCACCGAACTATCCTCAGGGCGTCCATTATTCCCTCTTATCCCAACATTCGAACATTTTGCTCCAAAGTTCTGTAAAAGCGTTGGCAGTCCTACCTGTGCTGTACATATAGCATGCTATATAGCGATAGGTAAATCTTGAGGGTTTAGTCCAATGATACAAGTTGCATGAACAAATGTTTAGAAACTGGGGGAGAGTGGAAAGTCCAAGGTAGGTGATATTGCCGAAAAAGGGGAAGAGACGATGAAGGGAAAACCATCAAGGAGGGAATTTATGAGTAAAAAAGGGGGTGGCGAAGGGCGAAGTAGTTGAATGGTGAATTTGCCTGGCACCTGATTTGCAACGCGTAGCGTATTAAACATCCTGTGGAAAAGTGATACAAAGTGTAACCGGTCTTAATCGGCCACAGTGCGGCAAAAAGATAGGTGGCCGCTTACGGAGGTGACCGCTGAATGGAGGTAAACACCATACTATCCAATAGTATGCAAACCGCATACCCCTCTACTCCTTATTTATTTTGGTCGGGACAGAGGTCGATGGATTTCTATTACTATAGTTTTGTTTAAGACCCTTCTTACACACCTTTTTTCTGAAAGCTAGGGAATTTTTAAAAATTAATTCATAGAATACTCCACCTTCATCAACATTTAAAAAATGCATCGCTACGATGGAAACCTTCCAATGTTGACGACAATCTTGACAACCAATCATATATATGTACGGAAAGTTAAATTGTGGCATTTCCCGAAACATGCCAGTTACCCATTGCTTGTCACAAAGTTTTCTGCCCTTAAATCTTCCGCCACCTGCCGACCCTTCTCCTGCAGCATGGGTGCACTCTCCGGTGACATTTAAGAAGGAGCACACTTCATCGACTTGAAAACAAGATCATTCACTTCCAAAGCCTTAGACTCCCTCTTTCTTTTCATTCCAAACTTTCTAATTTTTCTCCATATCTCTCCAAATCTATTTTTTAATGGTGTAGAGTTCAGTTATACTCCATTTAGCAGTGTCCGAAAATTTCCTCGCCTATATTTCCTTCTCGCTCACCAAGACAACTCTACTTTTCTCCTCGAGATTTTAGTAACCTCTCTCACTAAATTAAAATACACAAACGGACTGTACAGCGCAGACTTCAATTTGTAACTAAAATTTCTTGGAAGCAATTGACCCAGGTCGACAGATAATCCAAGCACTCGCTGTGTTACCAAGGTTTCCTTACATTTTATTATTCTTCTTCCACTCCAATATTGGACAACGTCCAACACTTCAACTGTTGCTGGCTCTACTTTGTGGAATGACGGCATGATGGGAGAAATAATTCATTTAGTACTTATTCCACGAATTTGTTTTAACCAAGGAGGCTAGAAGGATCCTTCTAGCCTCCTTGGTTTTAACCCAACCGGTTTCGACGTTAGCACGTCAACATCAGGAGATTGTACCCCTGATTAGAGGAGATTGTACCCCTCATGATGACGTGCTAACGTCGAAACCGGTTGGACTAAAATAAATTCGTGGAATAAGTACTAAGCGAATTATTTCTCCCATAAACGTCCAACACGTTATTTTTGTTGAGTATATGTCTTCTTAGATTGTTTTGTGTTTTGGTGTTACAAGGTTGAGTGTCCGTCCTCTTTCCAGCCCATAATAAATTGCAAGGGGGTATGCGGGTTGCATAAATATGGATAGTAAAGGGAGAAAAAGATGCATTTACGGCTCCCTAAGGCAAGGATTTGGTTTCACACGTGTCCGTCGGTTTTACTTGTAGATTACCATATCAGTCTGTCAAATGGTCCTTTCCAGAGGGGCTAGTTACCGTCTTTCGTCCGTCGGATGGAACGTTAAGCCATGATCCCTTTGGCGACTATTGTTAAGAGAAGGCTGATGTCGACGCCGGGTTTCTCTCCACCCTTCCTCCTTACCCTTCGATTCCCAACCTTTCGTCCCGGTCTGAAGCACCTTCAAGTGAGGGTACGGACTTTAAAACCCAGATGATGATCATCAGTAGGATTAGATTTGTACGGTCAGTGGTATGAATGAAACAAAACTTGTCGATGGCTGGAGAATTGTGGCCGCTTCCGGAAAATCAAGCGGTCATTTATCTGTCTAACTGGAGTAGACGGTCTGCTAACAAGGCTCGGGTGAAAACTATGCGCTTCATAAAACGTAAAGTTTTAGGAATAGAAGAGAGTAATTCCCCAAGTATATTCCAAAATATGTGTGCGAATGAAATTGTTCGCGACTGGGCGCGCAAGGATTGGCCGCTGGACTGATACAGTGTGACCGCTGGCCGTTGAAGAAGTTGGCCGCTGAAAAGATGTGAAATTTACATTGGTTGCATGTGGAATAAATTAGATTCCAGGAAGAAGTGGCCGCCTAAGGAGGTGCCCGCTGATTGGAAGTGGCCGTTTAGACAGGTTTCACTGTATATTTTTTGATGGGATTTTCGTATCCGGAGCAAATATAGAAACAAGCAATATAGCTGAATGTAAGAAATCTATGACTAGTAAGGTCAATAATTCCATTCCATTGCTCTTGAGGTCGTAGCTAATGCCTTTTACCTACTTGTATTGAGCAAATATCCGAGGAAGCGCAAGAGGTGTGCAATAAGCACTTCGAACTGTTCTTCGAGGATTTTGCCCGGAAGCGCTCGCTGGCCGAAATGTGGAAGATGTATTTGTGTGGCTGTCGTTGGGATCAGACCCAATCATCTCCACGGTTAGACAGCTACAGTAAAAAAAAATCAACACCTTGGGTACTGAGGCCCGAGACTTTCTAGTTTCATTATTAATTAAAGATCGACAAAACGTTGATTGTTAGGGTTGTACTGGAATCGGATGATGATTCTGGAGATTATGAACAATAAATTTTTCCATTTATAATCACTTGTGCATTGTGTGTACTTAATCATCGTGCATAAAAAATGCATCCCCTAGTATAGATATGTTAACATTAAAATTGTAAATAAATTAGCTCCAGTTGAAGAATTAATTGCAAATAACATCAGATTCTGATTCTCCAGATCCAAAATACCACGAATCGATTAATGTTCAATTTTATTAGTTACAATTGATATTTTAAAAAATATCTTTTGTTAAAATAATGATAATAAGAGATGCATCAATCGAATTTGAATTCTGCAGTTCGAAAATATTTTGAAACAGCCATCAAAGATATTTTCAATTTGTTACGTTTAATTGTTTTAGTAAACGGCATTGTAGAAACAAAAATAGCAACGATGCATAAGAAATTACTTCATATTCGTTTTCAGCGGATCGAAAAGCCATCATTACAACCTTTAAATGTAGTAATTGTGTACTAAGGAACAGTGGTATTAATTTTGGCCACCTTTTTAGAATTCCTCCCCACTGGTCGACATTTCGACACTCGACTCGGAATTGAACAGTTCCGAGTTGTGACTTCCATGCACAGACAAAAATAATTGTTCGCACGCCAAAATTGGCACTGACATTGAGTCTGTGACATCTGAATGCTATAATTAATGAGGTAGAGCAATATCGACACCTGACCGAAAAAGAGCCTTCTTCGATCTGAGTGTCTCAGGATTCCACTCTTCGCTCCGCCAGTCGGTGCTTACATAGAATCCCGAGGACAGGTATAAAAGTGTCGATCTCAGACACTTACCATTCGTTTCGGCACGTTCTCCTCAGTGAGGTAGGCAATGATGAGGACGGCATTGATGAGGATGTATCCGGCGAAGGTGACGTACGCCAAGGCCACATGGTGCATTGTCGAGTGCAGGTTGTGATAGAAGGGGTTCGGAATCAATCCGCAGCACAACATGGCGAGAGCCTGTATTTGGAAGACGAAGATGTATTAATCCATAGCTTCAAATATGGCGGTTTACCATACAGGTCTACGTACAAATACTCCAGCAGCAACTCGTGCAGGATAGATTTTTATTGTTTTATTATTACAATTTCATGAATATTGAATGCATAAAAGTTACAACAAATAAAAATTTTTCGTCAGATGTTTGTACCATATACGATATTATATGTTGAAAAAGGAATCGTAGTTGGTTTGAGAAGCTAGGCCGGTAAGAACATACGAGATTGTTACTCGTGAGGAAGGATTTGTTTTTGCACGCGGTAAGTTGTAAGACGAATAATTGAATGCGTTTTTTAAATTAGTCAAAGAAACAGAAGAAAGCGTGCAACCACGCAAATTTGTGTTAAATATTTGGTTGAAACCGGTTAAATTAGAATCAGTTTTAGTGATAAAATTGACTCTCAGGGTGATAACATGTATTAATAGCCTTAAAAAGATAAACTGACGCCGCTACGAGGAAATATTGGTAGGATTTAATTGCGATTTACGTTTAATAGACGTGAAGTCTTCATAAAATGTCGTATAAACGCAAATTTTGTACGGAGTAGGTGTGGCCTAATTCTTCCCAAGCACTCATATTCTGGCGTCATTGTCACCCATAGGCTAGAATGCCAATGCCTCTTCCAGTACATTAAAACCTAACCCTTTATTTGTATTCCTGTTACGTTTTGAGCCTTCTTGTTTGCAAAGGAGGCAGGTTTTAAATGATATATTATGGGACACCGTATAAGATGGGTTTGCCTTCGCGCCAGTACGATGATGAACGTGATACCGCGAAGATAATTTAAGTGATACCATACGATACGGTTCCTTTTTTCCTTAGAGATGCTTATTTTTGAGCTAATACTATAATTCCTGACGACAGGTCACGAAGTCCACTGTTATTGAGGCACCCTCAGACTAGCACTGACTGCTTCTACTTCAATTGTCTCGTTACAATCTTTATTAATAAATCTACGAAGATGATCGGTTTATCGCTAAATGTTATAAATGAATCCTCTCACATGCATTATATGGATAGACACTGTAATTGTAATTCGTCGAAATGATTGCGCTTTCATCGAAAATTCTAGTGTAAGTTATTCCCTTATTTGGGGAAGGCTTGGTGAATTACGCTGGCGACTCGTAACGAATGTGAATTGGTTAGTTTCTCGTACCTAACTAATTCACCCGATCTCTCACAAATTCAGTCACAAGCCTTGTTGCTAAAGAAGGTTACGGTGCAACTTTACTTAAATGCATGCCATTGTAAATCAGTAGCTGCGTATTCTATCACCATATTTTAAACCACTTGGGGACTTGGTTGCTGGAGTAATTGACTAGGCGATATTCTTGGGTATAGATGCGGACGACAAATCCATCATGAACTTCCAATTCTGAGGTTATGGGAAGTTAAACTGGGTATTTTCCTATTTGTAAACGATAGATTGTTCTCAATAGACGACCGGACCTCTATTTTTATGGAGACAGTTTCGTGGTAGAATACTTTTTGAGAGATTTATATCATGAAATGTTTGTCCATTGTGACCCGTTTTAAGGAATATTTGTGTAGCCTGTTACTCGTTAAAATAAACTACTTGGCAGTAATTTTGTAGGAATAGCTACTTACTGGCAATAGTATTAAGACATTGGTGAGAACAGGCATTGCTCGGTTGCTACTCATGAAGACAGTTCGGTTGAGGTGTGACATTTCCCAAGGCTTTCTTTCATGGCCGTGTTAACTCCTCAGTGACTTGCTTTCTTCATCCGGCTGTCCACGCCTCTTCAGCATTCTCTCTCATAACTCACAACACTAAGCGAATTACTTTCTGGGGAATATGTTTCTCGCGCTTAACGCGTCGGAAAATGGAGAAATTTCAGGATATCCTCAGTAAAAATTAATTTTTATGTTAGGTTCGTTGGGACCGTTAATGAACACTTTTTCTCATTCCTTTGTAGATATGTAATTCACCATTTAACTGCTGCTGAAACCGTTCTTAGATATGGTTTACATGTAATTAAAATAGCATATCAATCATTATATGCGAAAAAAAATTAATACAACAGCTCCGTACAGACGGGAGTAAGCATCGCTCGAAAAAACACTTGTCTTTGTTACAAGAAAACATGAGACTGATATCAGAATCACTATACCTCGATATTTATTTTTTTACTTTATTTAGGAAGTAATTTATCGATGATGACGGTTTTAGCATAAAGCGAACTATACGATTAAGTTCTTTATAGCGCTTGCAGGATGTCAGTGAATGTGGAGACTCACGTTGGAATTCGTAGTTGATTTTCTATGATGAATTTTTCCGCGAAGATGACATCTATGTAATGAATTTCAAAACTTCCTGGATGTGTATCATAGACACACTAGTCGTGCTAGCAGTCTTAATGCAGTGAAAATGTCGTTAAATTACTCGTTTTCAATCCGTGTAAATCCTATCAACACTATCTCTAGAGCAATCCTTGGTCCAAAAGAGCTCTGTGCGACAAGAAGTAAATTAACATAATAAAGTAGGTATCTATATTTCAAAAAAACTCATTCATTTATTTTTGACCTTTATATTAGTAAGAAGTATTATCTTTTTCTTCATTGGGTCTTCTATTGTATTTTTCATCACTAAAGTATTTGGATATACAAATAGATAAATGTTTAGTGTCCTTTGATACGGTCATTTACTTATGTGAATGCCATTAGAGAAATATGTTATCCAGTCTCAGCATTGACTGTTTGGCATGGATGCTGTAAATCTGAGTTGTTCTTTCACCGTTGTAACGCAAATTTAATTCCCACTGTGAATGAAATATTAAATTTAGTATTTTACAAAATTAAATGTCATGGCCAGACTAGTCGTCTGCACAATCATGTTATGTTGTTACTTTTTCCGTGTTAATAGTTATAGGAATCATTGGCACTTGCGATTTCTTCCTATATCTTTGGAAAGCATTTGTCTGGTACATCTACCGATCAAAATATTTCTTAAAGTATATCATCATCATGGGTCAACAATCCTAGGATTAGTTTGACGCAGCCCTCCACTCGATTCTTCTATCGGCCAACCTCTTCATATAGACGTAACTCCTATCTTTTACATCCTTCACAACTTGCTCCATATACCTCAAACGAGGCCTTCCTTTTCCATTCTTCCCGTTCACTTTTCCATCGACGATTTTCTTCATCAGGCCATGGTGTCTTAAGATGTGGCCTTTTAAGTTGTCCCGTCTTCTTTTTAAGGTTTTCAGTAGACATCTCTTTTCTCCCACTCTTCTTACAACTTCTTCGTTTGTCATTCGGTCGATCCATTGTATCTTCATCATTCTTCGGTAGCACCATATTCCAAATGCTTCCAGCCTGGACTTCTCAGCTGCTGTTATTGTCCATGCTTCGCTGCCATATAGTAGAATGCTATAGATGTATGTTCTAATGTTGTTCTTAAAATATATAAGATCCAAAGTAATTATTTGGACAAAGAAATAAGAATCTTTCCACTCGTGTAAACTAATGATAAAAACTTTTATTTCTTTTAGGTACGTCTCTTGGTCTTCCGGATCTAAGAAGTCAGTGGCGTTCCCACCTCAGAAAAAACTTCGGAGTCGTCAGACTCAGCCGAGAAAGAGTCATCGAAAGGCCAGTAAAATTACATTATCATCAACATCTCGAAATTTACCTTGTGCGGACGAGTTGGTGCGTCCAAAGAATCGTGAAACGTTATGCGGAATGATAATTCATTTTTATTCCGTATCCCGCTCTCTCATTGTTTATCTGCAATACATGTTACTATTCGATTATTTCTAATGCTTATATCTTATTGGGTAAATAGAAAGGATGTCAATAAAGGAAGGATGTCTAACGTCTTAGATGCGTGAGTAGTTCGTACTCTCACGAACCACATTATATCTAGGGTTGCGGTGAATGGTATTTTATCTTCATTGAGTATAAATTATACTCTATGCTCTGAGAAAGCGATGAGCATTTTTGCTTTGTTGTCCCAAGGTGCTGCCAGCAATAATCGTAGCTTTTAACTTCGGTGGCAATTATGATGTCGATAACGGTAAACTCGTCTGAAAAACCCAAAATTGCCCTTCAGATATGATAAAATTGCCCTCTGCCATTTGTTGTCAAACTGGTTGGAATTCTTTTCATAATTGCGTCGTAATTTCAGGGCTAGTGTTGGCTTCTTTGGAAATATTCCGCGTCAGCTGAATGACTTTAGAAAGCGCTCATCCCGAGCAGCTTACCTCTACCTTTGGAAAAATAGAATTTGAGGGCGTTCTTCGGCTGGCTTCTAGATATCTCCACACTCATGCATCCAACATCCAACATTTCCCCTTTTTGCCCTACATGGAAACGTTTGAGGAACATCACGGGCTGGACGTTTTCCAGAAATAACCCTCCGTGCCTTCGCAATTCTCGCCTGAAGGTGGGCCAAAGATGAATTTGTTCCATAACCTCCGGTGGATAGGAAAGTTGGAATTTGAGGAAATGCAAATGCCGGTGTAAATGAGAATATTTTGTAAAAGAGGCGGTTTACCCTAGACCAGTCGAGTGTTTTTTAATCCTTAATTTGTCTTTTAATAAAGCGTTTGCGTGAAAATGTAGTACATATTAATTAAATTTATTTGTAAAATACTGCTTTATTTAGATTGTGGAGGATGTAATGAAGCTTTTAAACGAGTTGGATCTACATCATTGCCCTCGTTAAATATGCGTGGATTTTTACTTCATTGATGGTTCTAATAGTACTTTGCCATATAAATCTGCCTGTGAAAATACCCTTTTGTTAACTGTGTCAACATTTATTTTGTCACCGGACGCGCCAGCCCAGACGGATCCTCCCTCCCGCCGTAAGGCGCTGATAAGTAGTCGTACGAGTTTATGTAACATCTGTACTCGTAAATTTCTCAGACATGGGTTCGACTAATCTTTGTCTCTCTGGATTGGTATGCCAATGGATTGCTTTCGTGTATTTTACGGAGTCTCTCGTGCGATGAATACAGTCCTTTCGCATGAGGGACATTTTGCGATGCATTCAGGTTCTTGATTGTAAAAGTATAATTCTGTACTTTTTTGTTTGGATTAGTGAGTTATATATTCATTCCTCGAGCTAATAATTATTTATTTATGTTAATTATACTTTGGTTCATTAATAATAATATGCTAGCTAATAGTAACTGGTACGTGTGTCACTTCTATTGATGGGCGAAACGCACGAGGCCAGTTCGCTAAGGATTTTGCTTAGTGATTGATGCGCTTAGGATTTGCTTAGTGATTGATCTCCGGAACCTTTTTGATGCATTAAATTGTCCAGCTGGTCTAATCCTATTTAGAGGTCCGGACAGTTATGAGTTTTCCTTTTTTTTATTCGTAACGGCTGCTCAATATCTAAAATTCATAACAATTCCATTGTCATCATCATAGAACTGTCCAGTACGAATTTCTTCTTAATTCTGTCTCCGTATTCGCATGTGCTAAAATGCATAATGGCAAAAGTATGCGGCTGAATGTTTCGAGATCTGTTACTTCTTGAATTATTCCCTTTCATAAGTTTGGAAATGGAGAACGTGACACGATAGGAGACTCGGGAAATATGTTTTCAAAAGGGCTGAAAAACCTACCGTAATAAATCGTGAGTACGTACACTTAAGAAAAGTCATGCCACTCACGACCGCGTATAAAGGAGAAAATTATAATTATTCAGTGATATAACCATGTTTGGATGAAGAAAAATGTTTTGGATGTGCTTGACTTGCGTGATGTGGAAGAACATATGAAATGACACTATTTCTTGATGAGAAAATATCGGAAAGCACCTCTTTCAAGTCATTGTTAATTTAAATTTTTAATCAAAATTCATGAATAAATTTACAGCTTTCTCACGTATCAAAACGACGCATTTTCTTGACATTTTTCCTTATTCGTGTAGCCCTCAAGTTCCGATTTAACGTGTAAAGACTGTTTTCGCTATTGCTTTTAGGGTGCCGCATATTCAGAGTGACATCTTAGTTGATCAAGTACTTATTTTAGCATTCTGTTGACGAAAAAACGGGCAGAAAAGTGTAAAATTTTCTTAGGTTCACTGAGGTGCCGTGAATTGATTATGCTTAGCTTTCGAATGTCTCACTAGGGTAGATATCGCTCTAACCATCGTTGATGCAAAGCTGAGACGAAACCTAACCAAAGTGGTCCGTTCCATATTCCCTTCAGCTCCTAAGGTCCTTCGTTTATTTCCTTTTATCTTCTTAAAACGAACGGTGGAAAGAGTTGCGGGAGTTGCAAGAAACAAAGGCTTCGTAAACGCGTCGGTTCACAAGGTCTCATCACGGTCCCGTTACGTTCTGTCGCAACTGGGCGTGTGGAAGGGAAGCGAGGCGCATAATAAAGCCAGCTTAACTATTCTAGTCACATGGGGCGGAATGGGAGTGTTAGGTGCGCACGAAAAAAAAGGGGTGCGATTATCCGTCCCCCTCTCTTTATCTCCTCGTGATAGCCGTGCTCGCTTTGCTGGGGTGTGGTGACTTTCGTAATGAGCGCGTCGACAGGTTCATGGACGAGGGATACGACTGAAGGAGTATACGTCGCAGCGAATGACAGAAAGCTGGCAGTCACCGAAACGAGTTGCGCCTCTGAGTAATCTCTGAGCTCGCGAGTGGAAACTCGCTCGCCCTCCTCTAGTTTAGTGGCGCACGAACGCCGCACGTATGCGCATTATTAGACCTTTAAAAAAGATGAGCGACCTGTAATATTTGTCCTTAATAGACGTCCCCTTATTTTTCCTGAAGACCAAAAATTCCCTTCCTGAAAATACTAAAATGTTTTGCAATTTCTTATATCGAATCATGAAGGCTCAGATACCTAACTAACTTGAATGATGGAAAAACCTCAACAAGCTTTAGTAAACTGCAGTGCTTTCGTGTGAAAAATCAGGGTCATGCCGGGACGAGTGCTTCATCGTGATTGCTTTATAAGCTTGCTGCTGAGATTCATTCTGAGGGGTCAGAACTCTTGTTCCACTTATCAAGTAGTTTTTCATTCGCCAGAACTTCACGGAGCTTCACTTCACGCCAGAGCTTGTTTCTCGATGCGTCTAGAGAACGATCCATTTATTCGTCATCTCTTTCCGAGATTCTCTCTTCCCAGTAATTTCCCCTCGATGAATCTTTCAGGGTCACATTGATTGAAAGCTGGAATCGAGTGACTCAGCGGCGGAGGTCACGAAGGGTTGCTTTTTATGTCACGCATGAAGCCGGTATCCATGCAGGATTCATATTTGGCAAACACCGTAACTGCTCGTCAGCAATGCCACCAATATGTTTACGTGGTGATCACGTCCTGCATTTATTATGTTCATGATTCCCATCACAGCCTGTATATGAGTGATGCAATTTATCTGTATGTTATATCATACCTTGCGCATAAAAATGCTATAGCACTCGGACTAAATTTTATGCTTGATAACTGTCACGGTCCCTACTTACTATAGATTTCAATCTATGTATCCTCGTTTAGTCTGTTGACTGACCAGAATTATATGACACACTGTGGCAGGCACGTAGCCAGAAATTTGCTTCGGGGGGGGCTAAGTTTATTGTACCGTATCTTGAAACATATCAGCCTTGCTCTTTCGGTGCTGGCATGATACAAATCTCTTCCTTAATTTTCAGCGCTTGGTATTTACTTTCATAGAGCCAATTCTTATCGTTTCTCACTGGTTAAGTTCACAACTTGATATGAAGTAGTTAGTTTTACCGGCCCCATAACAGAAGCCCAACTCATGCATATATATCAGATTGAAAAGAACAATTATTGACCATACACATGCATCAAACTAGTGATCACGTTTCAAGACACTTAATACTTATATTATACGCAGTGTAATCCGCACTATTATGCCCGGTTAAAATCAGAACAAAATCATTGGGAAAAAATTTCGGGGGGCTCAAGCCCCAGAAGCCCCCCCACCCCCCTCCTGGCTACGTGCCTGCATTGTGGGAGTCTGTAGATAAATGAGCGGGGAAATCTCACCGGTTAATATCCATTCTTAATGCTACATGTATGCTGCGACCTTTTTATTAATTTCCTTGTTATCCTAAGACGACCGTGATAACTGCAGTTAATCATAAAAGTTATTGCACCAGAAAACTAAAGTGAAAAAAATCGTCAGGAGTGCCAAAACTCCCAAAAAAAAGTAGCTCTCAATTGCTAGTTGGATGCAAAAGCCTCTACAATTTTATTGGTTTGTGGATTTGAAGGGTGAGAATTAGCTTTTTAAGGTGCTACAACTGCTTATGTTATATCGTATTGTTTAACTTAAACCTAATCATGAGACAAATAGGGAATCCAGGTCTGGGGCGGGTTTCAAACTCGCGACCTTTTTGTTGCGGATAGGGAGAGCTTAATGCGTGTTGTTTTACTTGATTACTTTTACGGTGTTCATATTAATTATTGCCATATAATCAATATTAAAAGTAACGAATATTAAAAGCCGGAGGATGTGCATTTTTGGTGGCTCGACATCAGCAGCGGTTTCTCGTTTTCCGTGTTTTGTAAACCATTTCGTACGAGCGTTTAGAAAGTAAAAAGAGCGTCGGATGGAAAGGTTTGATCGGCGATGGACAGCGCGTCTCTCGTTCCCCAACCCACCCTCTGAAGCTCGCCTTGACCACAAGTGGGTCGTCAGATCGTCATCGAAAGAGGGGAGCGGGCGTGTCTCACTTCCTGAGACCCGCCCTCCCCCCTTTGAATTTTCGAAGCTGCCGCCAAAATGCGTTCCATTGATGCTGTGGGGGCTCCGCCCTTGACGCTCCTATTACGGCGGCGTGGACTCGATTTCCCGCGCCTCTCGGACGAGCGTACGTCTCGCGGAGTAGGATGCCGCCCGATTTCATTCTGATCTGAGAACCGCTCTTCCACGGAGTGATGGCCTCTCCGTCCAAAACTGCAGGAGTAGGCTGCGGTTAAGGTTCTTGTCTACAATATGCGGTCTCCATTTGGGGAATATCCCCGTGAAGGAAAATTCACAGATTGTTTGTCTTGCGACCCGACCGTGGGTTCAGTTATTAAAAGTCGACGTCGAGGGGAAAATTATATTTTATCCTAAAATTCGGTACTCATCTGCCGAAACTCCGTCGTGTTATCCTAAACATTTCTGAGGAATTTAATAAATTTGGTTTGAATTTCCGTGCTGGAGTTTCGGCATTGTGATTGCCTAATATGAGCCGTGGAGATCGAGTGGATGCTGATTTCTTGTGCGTGAATCAGTGTGGGAAACTATTTGGAGGGCACTTAAATCTTTTGGGATTAGTTAGCCAAAGTATCTATTTCGTGAAAAGAAACGTCAGAGCATTGCTTCAGCGGCGACTCAATCGAAGCTGGCCGCGGCAGCGTCGGTAACGCCGGCTTGACAATCCAAAGGTCGCGGCGTCGAATCCCGTCTAGGACATGCTGTGTTTGTTAAGTTGGTTAAGTTAAGTTTAAGTTGGGTTAGGTGAAGCGATATAACTTTGGACGTTGGAGCACCTTAAAAGCTAATTCTACAATTACTAAGTAAGACTCGAATGGAAGTCGGTCAGGACCGCAGGAATTTCTCAATCGCAGTCATCGCGCGGACTCTCGGATGACTATGAGCAAAAAGTACTCACCAGTTCGACGATTTTGATGGCGAACACCGGTCCCCTCACTTTCTGTGAATCTGCCATCCCGGGAAATCCTTAGCACCGGCTCGTTTTGTGGTTCTATTCCTCCGTCGGCGTCCTCCTCTGGTCGCTGCGGGTTGCAGGCTTGGAATGGGCGATCTCCGCTCTCCTCCAATTGTTCGGTGACCTCTCTGTGCCACCACCCGAGTTTGACCCGGCCGGTTTGACCCTCCTTTCGAGTGGTCGACTGACCTCTCCCTCCCCACGATCACCGTCGCGGCTCCCTTTTCGAGTTTTTCCGTCTTCTCGGAGCGAAAGATATCCTTTTCCCTCCGCTCTCAGGCCGGCTCTTCGCTGCTCCCTGATCGCTCCAACACTCCTTGAGAAGGGACAGGAACGCACGGGCTCTTCCACCTACGGGGAATGTCGCTGCGCCGCCGTGGAAGAATTCCCTTTCCCAGGAGGAGGGGAGGGTTGGTAGTGCTGTTTGTGTGAGTGGGGGAGGTTTGTCGGGGGGTTGGGGTGAGGCGAGAGGGAACAAAGGCAGGAGGAGGCTTGCACGTAGGGTTGGGTGTCCTATGCGTGCGACGCGAGGGCTGGGAAACGGTGCGTATGCTCGGGTGAAGAGCGTGCGGCGTGTCCGTTGGAGCGGCGGATGTGGAAGTAGCTCTGCTGTTGCTGCTGCCCTCGGTCTTCGCCAGGCCCCACCCACTCCGTCACTCCCCCCTTCTCCCTCGGCTTTTCACTCCCTATTAAATCCTCCCCTTCCACGCACTCGCTCCAACCTCTCGCCCTCCCCCCCGCAGAAAATTCCCCATTAAGACTGGACTCCCTCTCTCTCTGCCTGTCTGTCTCCCACCACTGTTTTTATCCTCGTTTCCCCGCTCTGCTTTCTTCCTCTTCTCCGCTCGGCGCCGCGCCGTGGAAAAAAATCTTCTCCCGTGCTTGGAGCACGCTACCGTCGATGGCGGAGTCACCAACTCGAAGCGTAGTATGCGTACTCATGGGGCGACCGAGGGAGGGAAGGGGGAAGGGTTGAAAGGCGTTGCGAGGTCCTCCTCTCTTTCTGGCGTCTCCTGCTGAGACGGCTTTTACTGACCACGAGAAGGGTTCGGGTCAGGACGACCTCTATGAGTGTGACTCCACTCCTCCGCTCCTTAATCGCTCTCTTCCCTTCCGAGAAAAATTCTCGGCGAGGACGGACAGGTACATACAGTCGCCTGCTTCCCCTCTACCTGACCGTGGAGTGTGAGCGGAAATTCTCCCGCCCTTTTTAGTTTTTACCTTTCCCGGCTCCAGCGCTACTGCTCGACTAATAGAATATTCCAGAATTAGGTGTTAGGTTCTTCAGCTGCTCAGGTTATATCACACCGTCTAACCTACCTGAATCCTAAGCTAAGCCTAAGGGTAAACTCAACATCCTTGCCCGAGTTGGGATTCGAGCCTGCGACCTTTGGGTTCCCAGTCTGGCGACTGTTATGTTATGGCAAGTCTCGCGCTACTGCTTGAACTAATTTCTTCAAGAAGGCGACGGCAGCAGTTAGGTCGGCAACACTAATAATTCTCTGTAAGCATGATAGGCAAAACATGTTTTGTGTAAATTGATCCCCTGCTACACACCTTTATGGTGGCTTGCTGGGTATTAAGTACATGTAAAACACCACGATCTGGTAGCCCAAAGTTATCGGGTTCGAACCCTATTCGGGTGTATGTCGGCGTTTGTTCTTGGGATTGAGTAAATCTACATAATACCCTGCAAGCCACCATAAATGTATTTTGCAGGGGGTGAATTCACACCAAACATGCATTACTTATCATGCATAAGAAGTATTAGTAATTATATTCTAATCTAAACTTAACAATTCAAAAAAAGATAAAAATGTCAAAGCAAGCATGAAAAAACGTGCTGTTAGTTGGGTTAGCTTTAAGTCCTTTTACCAACATTCAACTACATCTACATCTACACGATGCCCTGCAAGCCACCGCGGGGGTGTGTGGCAGGGGGAAATTATACTCCACTATTACTACCTATGCCATCGATTGATACACTTGTATTAATGCTATTGGATATAGTTACAGCTATTCATATCCTTAATTGTATGAGGGAAGGACATTTTGCATCTATCGGTTTGGCAGTTAATGTCGCTAATGTTATGATTATGCTCCAATCCACCGTTGTAATTTGGAGTTCAAAAAATATTTTTAACAGCATCAGTGAAAATAATATCTTGGAATTTGTATAAGAGATTTAGTCTAAATTTCAACCTACGGTCTGAGAATGATTTCCATTTTAGTTCATCTGATAGACTGGCTACCCTAATGTAGTTATCATACCGTCCGTTTATAAATCTTGCCGATCTTCGCCGCACGCCCTCAAGTTCATTTTTTAAGCCTATTTCGTAAGGATCCCATGTACTGGCAGCGTATTCCAAACGAGTCATAACAAGGGAAAAATGGCTAATTTCTCATACACGATCGTCACATTTGCCCTGTATCGTTTGATGAATCCCAGTTTACGATTAGCTTGACCCATTATTTCTCGTATGTGTTTAACCTCAAGAAAGATCATGTGTTAGTCTTATTCCAAGACACTTAATGGGTTTCACGTTTGTTACTTTATTATTCCTTATACTATATATACTTATATATAAATAAACTGCCATGTATCTCACCAGTTTTCAATTACTTGGTGGTCATCATTTAAGTGTATTCTTTATCGTTTGAGCATAGAATTTCCCTGTACACTACTGCGTCATCGGCAAATAGACGAAGCTTACTTTTACTACCTTATTGAAATTATTTATGTAGGTATCAATAAACAATGTAGCTATCCGTTCTATATTTCTGCAGGAGATTTAATCTGTAATTTAACCTACGATCTGATAATGCTCCAAACCTATATCTTCTATTAATTCTGATACCCTACTAGACCTATCGTAACACCTCATAACAAACCTACTTGCTCCACGCTGCACACAGTTTAGTTCTCTGGTCAAACCTAATTTACTCGGATCCCATATGCTGGCTGCATATTCAAGTTGGGGCCTAATTAGGGAAAGTAACTTCGCTTTTTTGTCTTCTCGTCACATTTCCCTACTACTCTTTTAATAAATCCTTGATTTCTCTTGGTTTGGCTGCCTCTTTCCCGGAGGTGTCTTCCCCACCATAAATCTTTAGTGATTGCTAATCCTAAGTAACATACCTTATGAATTCAACTCTTTCAATTGTAGTTTTGCTAATGCTATGCGATCTCTCTATCGAATTATTCCATTTCCAAAAATCAATAGCTACACACTTATTTACATCTACATCCACGCGATACCCAGCAAGCCAGCGCGAGGGTGTGTGGCAGGGGGGGGGTGAAGGTCACCAAAACATGCACTATTGACATGCAACTAGGGTACTATGTGTAACCATGCTAATCATATTGGTCACATGCAGCTACATGGTTAGTATCTACATACAAAATATATTAACAACCAATCCCCTAATCACCATGCAGTCACCAACAATCCAGTTGCATGAGACACCACAGTAGCCCGCTTGCATGTCCACAGTGCATTCCTGGCGACCCCCACCCTCGCGGTGGCCTGCAGGGCATCGCGCAGATGTAGATGCAGAGGTAAGGTTAATGAACGTATGAAGGCTAAGTTCTAACTGCACTAATATAGTTATCATACCCTCCCTTTACAACTCTTGCCGATATTCGCTGCACACGCCAGTTCGTTAATTAAGCCGATTGCGTAAGTTTCCCAAAAGTATAAGGATTCCAGAGTATTGGTTATGTGGTGTTTTTTTTAATGCTCAGTTCACCTAATTACACAACCGCCATTGTTATTAAGGGTGATAAAGCAAGATTCAGTGCCACATAATTTGAGATAAAATTACGCTGTGTTTTTAAAAATTACGCCAGTGACACGGTAAAAAATTGAGACGTTAGACTGTTAATTTGAGAGATTACAGTTGTATCTGTCTCGCACAATTCGTTTAAAATCCAAAATGCCTAACAAATCACCATTTCACTCGGGACCCTTCTCTCATTTTTTTTCTCTTTCTATTGTAAGAAATGAGGAAGACAGTCGATGTTCCTCCCTTGAGGAATGAGTACCCTCTCTTCATATTCCTTACTCTCACTATAAAGTATTTGATGTAGAGTATCAGGCGCAGAATCGTGGTAAGCAAATGCCGCGCTATATTTTTCCGTACTCGTCCGGCAAATTAACTGCGAGTTTGGTACGGAACGACGATACGATAGCTCTTGACGATCCGAAACACGAAACCTGCGCTGGTGAGTTGGGCGTTTAGCTTAAAATATGACCTTCACTTGTAGTTGCCTCACACCGGGAGGATACGTATAAGACGGGATTGGAGAAAGGGAGGCCCTGGAGAGGAGGAAGGGCTGGCGTGGGCATTAGCCTGCCCCCTAACTAAAGGCGCCAATCGTTCCGTTCCTGTTGAGCTGGAAGTGCAGAACCGGGATTTCTCAGAAAGATTTCCTCCACATTCGGGAATCGAAACGGGCCCACGGGATGGAAAGGCCAGCGCACCAGTCAAGTCACCTCGGTGACTCAGGGGAGGGCATGATTCGAGCGGGGGAGTGTTGTGGTTGCCTCTTCGGTGGGAGAGCACCTGAGTGCCAGTGATTGAGGTGGGCGCGTCACCAGTCGTCTCACCTGCGGCGGGAGGGGAGTTTGAGCGGAAGCGGCGGCGGTGGGGCAACACGCGTGACGCGACAATGCGAAGGACGAGCGGTCGTGCGCGTGTGTCATTCCCACCTCGACTTCGGGCCGGACTGCTAATTGCGCCGCCTCCCACTTTCCAGCCATTTCTCGGACTCGTCCGAAATAAAAAATTCCCGCCTCGTTTCGCGCTTCCAGCCACCCTTCCTCCTCTCCTTCCCTCTCATCTCTGCCGTGGTTTCAGGTCTGTGCCGCACTTAAAGGCTCCTCAGACCCGACAGATAGCATTCATACAGAGGTACAACGGTACAAAAATGAGAATGGAAGGGTGGAGAGAAACCCGGCATCGGCTTATGCCTGCGAAATTCGGCAAGGTGACCCCAGCTTAAAGCCCCAATCCCTTAGGTATGAGAATGGGACATGAAGGGAACGGAGGAAGGATGGAGGGAAACTCGGCGTCGGAATTAGCCTGTTCCCTAACAAAAGCAGCCAAGTAGCGTATAGTTTATCGTCCCATTCGACGGACGGAGTACTGACCCCGGAGTGCTCTCCACACAGCAATCAAGTGGGGGCAATGAAAAACCCCTGCCAATATATATGAACTCGGTTTGTCGAAATGGGTGGTCGGTACTCTTGTCGCCCCGCCAAAAACATCCTTGTTCCTTTCCTCTCGGCGTCTTACCTACCCTCAGTTTTCCACCCTTCTCTCTCTCTCCCTCGCTTTTCACTCGGTCCACTAAGGTCCCTCCATACCTGAATCTTTTCCCCTCCACTGCGGAGTATTCGTTGAGTGCCTCCGACTTTCCCACGCTAATCGCCAAGTCGCCTCTTCTTCCCCCCGTCTTCGACTCACCAGGAGCTCGGTAACGGTGTGTCGGTTTCCTCTACTCAAGAATGTGTGGGTCACTGTGGAGAAATTTTCGGGGGTTGCTGCTTGCGTGCAGGGGCACCTACAAGCTTCATTGCATACGATGGAGCAAGTATTTGAAGAGTACAACGTGAGGAGTGGTGGTAAGAAAACCAAAGTCACGGTAAACAGAGAAACTGGAAGTGAATGGTAAGGTACTGCCAGGCAAAAGGTTGTCGGTCCCGGTGGCGCCTGCTAACCTTAGGGTCGCGGGTCGAGTCGCGCCTGAGTGGGTTTTTTCACCACTCAGGACATGGCTGTGTGTGCTTGCCTGTTGTTACATTGTTAATACCCCGATGTAAAGGCCTCATGTGCTGTTTTCGGTGATAGTGGAAAATAAATAAATTGAAAAAAATAAATAAATAAAAGGAGGAGCCCGCCAGAAGGGCCTGCTAAAAAAGATAAGGGTGGAAAACGGAGGGTAGGTAAGATGCCGGGAGGGAAGAAAGAAGAATTTCGAAGTCGTGGCGGCAAGGGTACGGACCTTCCATCCCGATAGCCCGGGTTCAAATTTAGTGGCAGAGGTTTTTTTATCTACATCAACATCTACATAATACCCTGCAAGCCACCATTAAGGTGTGTGGCAGGGGGTGAATTCTCACCAAAATGCACTACATATCATGCATAAAAAAGGATTAGGGTTTATATACTGTTATAAACTACGCTATTTAAAAAAAGATAAAAATAGCTAATCAAGCATGCAAAAACATGCTGTTAGTTGCGTTAGCTTCAAGTCCTTATACCAACATGCAGCTACCAATGTTATCCATTGCTACACTCGTACTGGATATATTTACCGTTATTCATATCCCTAATTGTATGTACGAGGAAAAAAGGACATTTTGAATCTGTCAGTTCGGCAATCTATTTCTCTAATTTTGTGATTATGGTCCAGTCTACCATAGTAAGTTGGGGTTCGCAAAATATTTTTAACGTCATCACTGAAAGTATGGTCTTGGAATTTGTTTAAGAGATTAAGTCTTAAATTTCAACCTGCGATCTGACAATGATTCCCAATTAAATTCACTTAATAGACTGGTTGCTTTTCATTGCTATACTGGAAGTAAGGAAGCCGTATGTACGTGAAAGCATCTTAATGGAGTTTGGTATACTTTGGGTTGGAGATATGAACCATTTGAAAAGCTGATCAGGACGGAGTAGAAGCCTTCGAGGACTGGTATTGGACGGATAAAATTAAAAATGGAGAAGTATACAGGAGAATAGAATAAGAAAGAGGAGATCAGTAGGCTAGAGTACTAGCCTCCCATCCTGAGGGCCCGGGTTCGATTCCCGGTAGTGGCGGATTTTTCAGTGGCAAACCGGTCCCCACTTGAGTGCCTAGCGGAGGGCGTTACAGGTTTAGTACTCCGTCCGTCGGATGGGACGTTAAGCCGTGGTCCCCTTGACGCCTTTCGTTAAGAGTAGGCTAATGCCGACGCCGGGTTTCTCTCCACCCTTATTACGTTCCGTAAATACTTCTGAGTCATTCCATTTTAAATCGACAAATTTTTCGGAAATATCGAGCTTCACCATCTCAGATTTCAACGAAAATTGGTGCATAGATACTGTCAACCTTCCTGAGCCATAAGCCGTTCCCTGGGGGTTATCATGTAACTTTCCCTTCCGAGCTTTCGTCCTCGGTTTCAGAAAAATTGCACAGTAGGTACGTATAAGTGTTTTTGTGAGAGAAATGGGCCCGTTTATTTCATTATTTTTTGGTGTAATTTCAGACTAAACTTGTGAAAAAATTGAGTTTTGGAAGTTACATTTACAGCGACTTAAATGCACTTTTTCTTGCGTAAAGTCCATTTAAAAGTATTTTATTATCGAGAACACTTCATAAGCTTTCTAAAAACATCTTTTGAATGTGTGCATCACATAAAACCAGTCTGATGTAGCTTGTAGAAAAACAGCGTAAAAAGACGTTTTTCAGGCGGTCACGCTATGTATGCCTGCCTATAATCCAGGGACGAAATTTTTTATGCGGAAACCGGGAACGGCTTATGGCTCAGGAAGGTTGACAGTATCTATGCACCAATTTTCGTTGAAATCTGAGATGGTGAAGCTGTGACCATTTGTTGATTTAAAATGGAATGACTCTTCTGCAATTACCCATTTACACACCTATCCTAAAGGGCGCCAATGACATCAGCTGTCGGTCGCCTCCCCTGAATAACTAACTAACGAAAGGAAAGATCTTCATAGAGTACAGTATTTCTAAGAGTAGGTGGACGGATCGGACACATAATGTTTGTCAAGATCATGATGGGGGGAAAATATACAGAAATGCCCCACGAGAAAGACGGAAGGGATAATCGCAAGGGTCAAATGAAGAGAGACTCGTCTGCATCTACACAATACCCTGCAAGTCACAGTGAGGGCCGTTTTACACGGCGAATGATCATGCGAATGATATCATGCGCATGACGTTCATGCGTCGTGTAACACATGAAAATTCCTCGCATGAAAATGCATTCACATGATTCCTTGAATAATCGCATGATACTAGCAAACGAAATCCGTCTTTGTTTTATGAGCGGGTAGAAGAGGATTCAAATTAAAGAATTATAAGACGAAATCCTATTAGCTGTAATTTTCGTACTTATCTATTATTTTGGCGTGCCCATGGTGTATATGTAATGTATAATCCTTATAGATAATGTCCATGGGCATACATGTTGCGGAACTCTTCAATTAATCACGTTCTGGGCGAAACCGGAGTTTATTGTAATATATTATGTAGGTATTTGATTCTTTTGACTATTCTTGTGGTAAATATAAATTAATAATATATTAGAACAGAACATGAAAACTATAACTGAAAAAAATGCAATAAAATATTCCCAACGGCACTTTACTGTTGGCTCTCATGCCATTCATGAGGATTTCCCCAAACTGTTATTTATTATCACAACTACCTCGAACTGGGAAAAATGAAAACTAATAGCTCGTATCTAATATATATTATTCCAATAGATACTCCTACGCATTTCAAGCATAATAAAACTTATTGTATCCTCATGAATTCTTGTTAAGTATCCAGGGAACGGTACAGTCATGATACTAATCACCCGTTGCCAAAACTCTTAGCGTGACAGCTAGCCGGAAACGAATTGTAAAATAGCAATATAATGATCAACATGTAAATCAAGAGGTTAACTAGGTATGTCTTGCCTCAAAAATTGATCCTCTCGTCGTCGTGTCCGATCTTTAATAATCATGTTTGGTGAGATTTAATATAGTATGAAATTTATCCAGCGCCTTTCTTTATAAATTACGATAGACCTCACAGTCCTTTAATTTGTCGGCCCCGTTGGCGGCGTGGTTAAGTCCTCGCCTGCTAACCTTAGGGTCGCGGGTTCCTAAGTGGGTTTTTTCTCCACTCAGGACATGGCTGTGTTTGCTCGTCTGTTGTTAAAGTGTTAATACCCCGAAGTAAAGGCCATATGTGCCGTTTTCGGTGGTAGTGGAAAATAAATAAATAAATAAATAGAAGTTCATTTTGAATCAGGCCTAGCATACCTCGCCCTCTATTTCTGCTCTCTTATCTGTCTCCTTCTAGCTTTCTCCGACCAAATTGAGGCATTGTAATGAACACTATAGCGGTGGATACGAAAACTAATCCATACTGATTCATGACATATAGCTCTCCTTTAATTCAGATTAACCTAAACCTCAGTCTCTAAAAAGCTTTATTTCATGGATATTATAATTGCTATGCATAAATAATATTTTATTTCATCAATCACGTATATCAGATGACGTAATTAAACCATTCCGACCAATGAAATAGCGGCGTTGGTCGAACATTTCCCGCGAAACGGTATGTATTATCTACCTTCCACTGCGCTTCCTTTCAGAGCAGAAAATTCAAGGAATTAATTCGAATGATCATTCGCCGTGTAAAATGGCCTTAAGATTGTGTGACTGATGGTTAACATCACCAGGGATGCAAGGATGTCAAGAATTTGAACCTTTTGAGTGCCGCAATACGGGTTCTACAGATAAATTTAAATTCCTTGTTAAATGGAATTCACCAAAGAGTAAGATGATGGCCATTACCTTCTGGACCAGACTCCGTGAATTTACAACCGTTTGACGTATTTTATAATCATGGAAAACGAATTAAATTTACATTTATAATCATGAAGTAGCGCAAAAAACAGTCTAAATCTAATACCTATCTTGTTTTCCAGTTGTTAGCTTCTTAATCTATATCTTCTTGATCTATATTCTGTCCCTAATTGTGCGCGGAAAAAAACGAATTTTTAAATTCCTCTGTGATTCTTTTTATCTCTCTAATTTTATCCATATGGTATAAGCTATCATCGTACTTTTGGTAGATATTTTAAGCTTCCTCAGGTAAGATGTCCGCCTTGAATTTATGCAGGAGACATATTCTGCATTTTTATCTAAGACCTTTCCGAACCTAATTCTTCTAATAAGGATTCGGGCAAGAAGGCGTACCAGAATGTAACTGAGCTAGCAAAATATAGAGGGAAATGGAGGCTGCATTAAAACAGTCATAAATGGAAAAACAACGAGTGAATGAGTAGGTACTGTTGTTGGGCAAGCGAACGCGAATGACAAATCGCCCAAGCGCGAGGCTCGGGCGTCATGAGCCCCGCTCCTAAGCGGGAAACTCAAAGATGGCGCAAGAATTAGGCTTTTCTCAGGTTTTATGTTCTTGTAGAATGTCTGAACTCCTTTCCTATGTCACTAATAATTTCCTGACGACGGATGGGTTCGCATACACATCTCCCTGCCACACAGCCTCAAGGTGGCTTGCAGGGTAGTCAGAGGATGTAGACACGCCAACAGAATATCAAATTAACCAACGCGGTCTCCATGAAATATCTTGGATTAAGACTTAAAGATGATACATATTTCGTCGGGTAAACGTGAACGGGAAATATTTGGTCGAGCTAATCCTAGATTGGGATTTGTAAAAAGGGTGTTGGACAAATGTAACCATCATATGCGAGAAATTAGCTACTTTCCCCTTGTTACCCCAAATATTACGGGTATGTTGCCAGTAGGTATATGGGATCCTTATGAGATTGGTCAGTCTAATGGTGGGACTAAATGACGAATTGGAGTGTGTGCACTGAAAATCGACAAGAATTGTAAAGGGACGGTTCGATATTCATATCAGCGTAACCACTCTATTAGATGAACTAAAGTCAGATCATTATCAGACCGTAGGTACAAACATAGACAATCTCTTAAGTAAATTCCATCGCAATGTTATTGCTGATTTTGAAACATATTTTGCGAATTCGGACTTAATATGGTGGTGTGGACCATAAACATAAAATTAGGGAAAATGATTGCCGAACTGACCAATTTAAGATGCCTTTCTTTCCTCGATTTATTATGGATCAGAATGCCCGTGATAATAGTCAATAATATATCAACAAGTTTATCAATAGTTAGCCTAGATAATTGCATGTTGGTATAAAGATTTTTAGCTACCCCTACTAACAGTACGTTTATGCATGTTTAATCTGCTCTTTAAATATTTTTTAATATTAATAGTTTTACTTAAGTGTAGCTACTAATCCTTTTTAAGCATGATAGGAGTTTCATGCATGGTGAAGATTAACACCCTGCCACACACCTTTATGGAAACTTGGTGGGTATTATGTGGATGTAAATGATTACGAGTACCTACCCGTAAAAAATAAGAGATCATAGTACGCAACACAATATTCGGATAGGAGCATAGGCGTAGGAAGATAACTTAGTATGTAGTGGATCCTAAAAAGGTTCTCCATTCTACTACATCTACATAACACCCTTCAAGCCACCATGAAGGTGCGTGGCAGAGGATGAACTCACACCAAATATGCATTACATATCATGCGTAAAAAAAGATTAGTAATAATCTACTAGTCTATACTTCAATTTAAAAAAAAGATAAAAATAGCAAAGCAAGAATGCAATATCATGATGTTAGTTAGTATGCTGTTAGTTGGGTTAGCTTAAAGTCCTTATACCAACATGCAACTACCTATGCTATCAATTGATACCATCGTATTTATGTTATTGGATATATTTACCGCTTTTCATATCCCTAAAGGCCGTTTTGCACGGCACATTTTTTGTACAATTTCTTGCACAAACGCTTGTATGAGGAAAATAATACCGTGTAAAGCGGCAAATTATGTGAACGCTTGTGCGAATGTCTGAATGACTGAACGGAAAAAAGAACTTGTTCTAATTCCATTCAGACAAACATACAATCGTTCAGTTTCATACATTCGTTTCTACAAAAAATCGTACCGTGTAAAACGGCCTTAATTGTACGAGGAAAAAAGGTCATTTTGAATCTGTCAGTTTGGCAATCAGTTTCTCTAATTTTGTGATTATGGTCCGGTCTACCACAGTAAGTTGGAGTTCGCAAAATATTTTTAACGTCATCAGTGAAAATATTAGCTTGGAATTTATTTAAGAGATTAAGTCTACATTTCAACCTGCGATCTGACAATGATTCCCAATGATTACAATTCTTGCCGATCTGCGCTGCTCACGTTCAAGTTCATTATTTAGGCCAAATGGATCCCATCTCATACTAGTTCATAACAAATGCACCCCTGCGTGCATAATGAGAATTATAACGTAACTCAACGGTCAGCAAATGTTTGAGACCTATCATATTGTTCTAAAAAGCCAAAATTCAATTCTTAGGTCAAAAGGTGTAATATTACAGGTTCCAAGTCACTATAATATTCTCTTCCGATAGATTCCTTACAAGCCTCGATGTCATGTTGTGTTCGTATAACAGTTTTTATGTTTATCTGCATCTACGTAATACCCTTCAAGCCACCACGAGGGTGTGTGGAAGGTTGTGAAGATCACCAAACATGCACCACTTACAAGAGCTAACAAGACCTAATTGCATGCAACTGCCATGCATCCATGCAGCTCAGCATGCAACTAATAGCCACCACGCAATGCTAACCATAAAACTAAGGGCTACCATTAAAGACTACGCTACAGACTATGTTCCTTGACTCTGGGAAGAAATTTCCATCTTCTTAGACCAAATGCAATCCTTACACTTTAAGCACCACTGTTATGATTCTTATCAATTTTGTCTTCTGAATTGGACTGAGATGTACCAAGTACCGTTAAAATAAATGGTACATTTTAATTGCACCATAAAATGAAGCATGTATTTCTCCCTGTGAAATGAAAACAGTGTTTCGAAATAATATGTAACTTCCCCGCAATCCCTCGCCCCTCACATCCCTCAGCATCCTTCCCCCGCGGTTCGCCCTCGCCCTATACCCCCACCCTCTTCCGCTCGCATCCCTCCCTCACTCACTCACCTGCCCTTCCTCAACCTACCCTTCACGAGTACTCGGCGCCTAGATATGCGTCATTCTCCAACTATGCCATCCAGGTCTTCCTCCCCCTCCTCCTCTTGCTCTCACTTTAGTCATTACGTGAAAATTGTCGCGAGAGAACAATCGTTTCTACCTTCGTCACGCTGCTCATGACGTGAATGCTGGGCGAAGTTCCGAGGGAAGGGAAAATCCAGGGAGTAATCTTATGAGGGATGGAAAAACAGTTCGTTTTCAGGAAATAATCGGTGAGGGAAGGATGTCTAGCTCTTTTGTTCGCGAGTGCCTTTGTGCCATTCCCTTTCGCTAATCCTATCATCGTCATCGCTAGTTACCGATCCTAAGATTTGTTTGATGCAACTCTCCACTCGATTCTTCTCTCGGCTAATATCCCCACATTTATGTTTTTCTTCTCTTTTACAACCTTCCTTACTTCCTCTATGTATTTCATACGAGGATTTCCTTTACCATTCCTCCAATTCACTTTTCCTTCAATGAGTGTAATCGTTTGATCATTGTGTCTAATTGTTCTCTAAGGGTGTTCCAGCTTCGTAATAGAGTTTTCATCAGACCTCTCTTCTCTCCAACTCTTTTTTGATATTATTCGTTTTTTTCTCGTTCTAATCATTTTATAATAATCACTCTTCTGTAGCAAAACGTTTTAATGCTTCCAGTATGGCAATGTATGAAAGTGTCGCTGCCCTTGCCTCACCACCGGTAAGAAGCAAGCTCCTGATGAAGTGTGTGTGTCATTTTTCCCGACCTTTCTTCTGATTGAAAGCCCTCTTAACTTGAGGTAATTCATTTACTTTTATTGACTTGGTTTAAAAATATGGCCTGCCTCTTACGGCCGTATTACGCTTGGCTTGTCAAATTTCAGTGTGATGCATAGATAGATGCGTATTCATCCACCGTTTGCATTATTTTCCACTAATTCCAAAATTTGTAGTTTAATGCTTCTGGGAAAAAGACCTTCGGAGATTTTTCAGATTTATTTCAATAGCAAAAGTAGGATTCTAGACTGAATAGGATTTGTTCACACAGTGCGATAAATTGCGCAGCCCAAGCTAAATCTAATTGCATGGATGGAAGTATAAAAATAGAGCGGGTGCTATTTTGCGCACAGCCATTGATGCATTTGGGAAATTATCCATGTATTTCGTTGCTTTGCAGGAAGTAATTTTTAACTGCGCGTCACTTCATGCATCAAACTGCACATTAAATGTATCGTGAAAAATTGCTCCTAAATGAGCATGTAAACGATATTGATATCTCATCTGTGCTCATAAAAAGACCGCTTTAGCATTAAGTCGTGAATTACAGGGTAAATACACTGGTAATAATGACTCCGAATAAATTTGAATTCGATGGTAATTGCCTGACAATAAGCCAGATGAAAATTATTTTGCAGTCACAACTCCGTCATTCCACATACTTTTCCGAAAGGTCGTTATGGTAATCATGCGAGAGTCAAAATCCTAACTCGGATGAGAATCTACAGGTTAAAATTTTGGCTGAACTTTTGGTGTACATGTCGACTTCGAGTTGATGTGCACGTGCGTGAGAATAAGGTCATTTTCTGCCAACTATGGTGGAAGTTGATGCTTGATTATTACAAAGCGGAAATAAATACGTATCTATTTCAAACGTAGTTGCTCAAGACTGAGCGTTGTTCCCAAATTTGAAGATAATTTTTTTTCGGGGTGACGCCAGAAATATTTTGAGAAGAACCACCTATTATCTCACCTATAATCGATCAGGAAAACAAGATTAGACAGTAAGACTGCCAAACCTGTAGATAAAATATGTCTTCCTTCCCTCGAGCAATGAGAGTTGATAATAGGCGACATAGGGACCAGATAGATATCTGTCGGGACCTTTTTCTGTATTGGATCTGAAAAAGTTGCCAGCTCTACTAATTCTTGCTAACTGCAACCTTACAATCCTAATGGAAATTTTAACGACTACGCAACCCGTTAATAAATAGTATATTTTTATTAGATACTAATTGTTTAGCTTCACATGGTAGAATGTATGAATTACACGTTTCTCTAATTAAGTATCATTGTACCCACGGGTGTATGATTGTAGAATTTTCACCCCCTGCCACACATCTTCAAGGAGGCTTGCTGGGTGCTTAGCGGATTTATGCGTAGGTGCCCTCTTGAACAAAAAGTGTGAAGTCTTGCGAAGAGTCGAGAACAAAACAAGCATCATTTCTCCGTGTGTTTCCTTTTGTTGTCGTTCCTGTCTGTTCACTGTTCGGGAGGGGGAAGTTGCATCGTGAGGCGGAAGTGCGTAAGGCTGTGTGGTAATCCTCTGTGGGAGCTAATGAAGGGAATAGGGCGCATTAGACCTCGTGTTAGGCCCAGACTCATTTTTGGCCTTGTTTCTCGAGGTCTTCCGCACTCAGGCGTACAATATGTGTCCCTCCTGGCTGTTATTGTATTGGATACACCTGTTTTTTATTCATGTTGCCACGCTCTATTTTAATTTACAAAGATCTTTACAACGCCTCAAAAAGTTGTTAGGATTAGATCATATAAGTCGAGCAAGCGAGGAACTTTCAAAGCAGGATTCAACGTATATACGTCCCGAAGTGGGGGTCTGGAAAACGATTGCCTTGGAATTTACTCAACAAATGAGATCTATATATGAACCTACGGTCTAATAGATATTCCCATTAAAGTTCTCCTAATAGACTGTTAACGCTAGTATAATATCATACCGTCCCTTCAAAAATCATGCCGATCTTCGCTGCACATGCTCCAGTTCGTCATTCTTTCCTCGCAAGGATCCCATATACTTACAGAGTATTCTAAATGAGGTCTAATTACGGAAATTACTGTAAATTCCCAACGTATTTTCCTAAACTTTTGCAGGAGATAAGGGAATAAAAAATGGCCGTCGAGGGAACTTTTATTGTGCAGTCGCCTTCATTCCGAGTTTACTACCCCTTCAGGTGTCTTGAGAATCTTGCCGTTGGACGCTAATTGAAGTGTTGCAATTACGTAAGGCGACTGTTGTTCAGGAAGTCACGTCCTGGAGATGGTTCATAAGTCTAATTAGGGCTAAATATTTCTTTGCCTTGCTGCTTAACCAACCATTAAGTACCATAAATCTTTACGCGCTTCACCACGGTCTGTCAATGCGATGCGTGTTGAAATGTTTCCGACTCCAGTGAAATACCTTCAGTTTCGAGGCTACTTGTATTTTCTCTGTTGAGTTCACCTTGTTCTTATCGCATCCCGCGAATATGTTCGCCTTGCTGGCAACCCAAAAAATACTATTTTTTATCTTGAAAGTAAATGGAAGAGTGGCAAATAATTATTGTCGAGGACATAGGTATAGTAAAGTTCCTACCGGATTACGACGATCTATTTTCTACGCTGTCCCTAGGAGTCATATTTTTGTGTCCTTTACTTACTCCATGTATGTACTTGCACTGATTTTTCCTCAAGAGTCCTGTGATATCTTTTTCGAAGATTTTTCTTCATCATTCTTCGGCAGCACCATATTTCGAATGCTCCCACCCTTTTCTTCTCCACTGCTGTCATCGTCCATGCCTCACTGCCGTAAAGGAACATGCTCCAGATATACGTTTTGATGAATTGCTTCCTTACTTCCAAGCTTGTATTTCCAGCTGTGAGTAGATTCTTCTTTTGATAGAATGCCCTCTTTGCCTGGGCTATTCTACTCGATATTTCTTTCTTGCTTCGTCCATCGTTGGTTACTCTGCTTCCCAGGTAACAGAACTCTTTCACCTATTCCAGTTTCTGTTTTCCTAGTATAACGTTGTTTTTGGCCTCCTCACTCTTGCTGCACACCAATATTCTTCTTATTGGTCTTCAGCTGATGTCTGGCCATTGTCTTTTCCATGGTTGTTAGCATCATATTCAAATCCTTCTCTGTCTCTGCTATGAGAGCTATGTCATCAGCGAATCGCAGAGAATGCTGATTGTTTCTCCGTGGATGTTCACTCTAGAACACTTCTCCTTGATTTCATTGATGGCTCTCTCGATGAAAACATTAAAAATTACGGGAGACAGTACACAGCCTTGTCTCGCTACTTTCCTTATTGTTGCTTCTTCACAGATGGGTCCAGATTTTATCACAGCTACTTGGTTTTTATACAAACTGTGGATAATTATTCGGCCGTTGTACAACACTCCAATTCCTTTCAGAATTCCAAGCATTAAATTCCAATCCACGTTGTCAAAAGCCTTCTCTAATTCCACAAATGCAATGAAGGTAGGTTTGTTCTTCTCCATTCTCTTTTCTTTTAGCAGCCTAAGGGCCAATATTGCTTCTCTTGTACCCTTACTTTTCCTGAATCCGATTTGATCTTCATCCAGGAACTCATCTGATTTTCGTTCTATTCTTCTGTGGGCGATCCTTGTCAATATCTTCGATACATGTGTCGTCAAGCTTATAGTCCTAAAATTTTCACAATTCTCCGCTCTCTTCTTTTTGCGAATAGGATTTATGATGTTTTTCTCGAAGTCCCTGGGTATTTCTCCTGTTGAGTACCTGTCGCAGATAGTTTTGTAGAGATGGGTCAATGTCTTCTCTCCTGCATATTTATTAGTTCTGCAGGGATATCATTAATTCCAGAGGCCTCACTCATCCGAAGGTCCCTTACTGCTGCATAAAATTCTGATCTTAATATTCATGCTCCCATATCATCCTCTTTGACTTTGCTTTCCTCTTCGATCCCTTTTGTGCTGAGATTGTTTCCGTTGTACAACTCTTTCAGATATAATTTCCATCTCTTCACTTAGTGTTCATCTTCAATCAAAAGTTCTCCGTTCTTGTCCCTTACGGCATTGCATCTTGCGCCTCGTTCCTTGAAGTGGTTCCTCACTATCCTGTAAGCAGCTTCCACCTTTCCAGGTGCAGGGTTGTTTTTTACATCTTCGTATAGATTCTTCATCCACATTTCTCTAGCTTTCCTGGCTTTCCCACTTACTTCGTTCCTTATTCTTTTGTAGTAACCTCCCCTTCTTCAGTTTTCGCATTCTTGTACTTTCTTCTTTCTTCAGTCAGCACTAAGACTTCTTCCGTGATCCTTGGCTTCTTCTTAAGAACTTTTCTTTCTAAGGACCTGATTGATTTCTCATTCAGGTCCTATCCTATGTTCTTTTCCACTGCTTTATGAAATGCCTGCTGATGTTGAGACTCCTTCAGTTTTTCTACTTGCCAAGTGTTCTTTAGTGTTTTCTTCAATTTCTTGAATTTTAGATGGCATTTTATCATCACTAAATTATGGTCGCTGTCGATGTCTGCACCCGGGTAGCTTTTGCAGTCCTTCACCTGATTCCTGAACCTCTGCTTCACTAAAATGTAATCTATTTGAAATGTTTCTCTGTCTCCTGGCATCTTCCACTTGTATCTTCTTCGGTTGTGATTTTTAAGCAATGTGTTAGTATCCGCTAACTTATCTTTGTGCAGACCTCCAGCAGTCTTTGTCCTCTTTCGTTTCGGTTTCCCAATCCATATTTTTCAGTTATTCTTCCATCTTGACCTTCGCCAACGACAGCGTTCCAGTCTCTTAATGATGTTTTCTTCTCCTCTTATCCGTTTTATTACTTCCGTGTTATCTTCGTAGACGTCTTCCACTTCTTAATCTCCGTAGTCCGAAGTAGGCATGTAAACTTGCACCACAATGGTATCTGTAGGCTTAGTTTCAATTTTAACCATATAATCCTCTCACTGTACTGCAGGAAGCTCTTCACTCACAGTCCTGCACTCTTCCTGAGCATTATGCCTACACCAGCGTTACCATTCAGTTATCATGTGTTAATAATTCTATAACTTCCACTCCAAAAGTCTTCTTCTTCGGGCCATCTCATTTCACTGATTCGTAATGCATCGAGGTCCATTCTCCGCATTTCCACCTTCAGGTTCTCCAGTCTTCCGCAGGTCCGAAGTGATCGCACGTTCCACGTTCCTACCCTAAAATCATAGGGTAAAGGGGGGTGAATCGGGCCACAAAAAGGAAAATCGTCGATTTCCTCGTTTGTGTAAACAGTTACATCCTGAAAGCATTATCAGCAAAGGACTTGATGTTTTTCCAGTTTAAAACGCAATTTTCAGCGTGGTTGCTCTGAATAGAACGGTCCTGGAGCAATTTCTTCAAGAGACTGCATGGTCCTATTCGCCCGACGACTTGGAGGGCGAATCGGACCAGATTAGAGGCTGAATCGGACCAGTAAAATAACGTTATAAATTTTAGTTTTCTTAAGTTTTATTCCATAAAATTTTGAAATTTTGCATCATTGCTATTAACAATGTAGTGCAGTCTGGAGATATTTCGACGACACCTTCTTAGAGTCAAACATAACTTTACAAATAGACATACATCACCAAATCTGAACATATAGAACAAAATAGAACAAATTTACCAAAACAATTAAGCACATTTACCACAAGTAAATTTATCTCGCCCCTTAGCACCTACACACAGCTCATGGTACCAACAATTACACTTCATGCACTTAATCCAGTCTCTAAACTTTGACGAATTCGCACAATTATAAGACTTGGAGCAGAAGCCACAAAGCGTATCATCAGCTGAGTTTTCCCCATTCTCAGTATTGCCGTCCCTATCTGAAGATGATTCATATAAGTTTCTGCAAGTTCCCTTCGCGTTCCTAATATTTTGTTTCTTCAGTCGTTGCTTTGTTTCTTCTATTACAGCTGGAGAAGTAAGTATTTGAGCAATTTGCTTTCTTGACCTTTTCACATTGACTTTCATTCTTTTTTCTGGTGTAGGTAGTAAATTATGGAAAGACCTACCCAAAGTATTTGACGATTCCTCAGATGTTGATGTCGAGGATTGGCTTTCTTCATAGGGACTGGCAGTTAATTTTTGATCGGAAGATGAATTTGTCGATAAAGGAGTTGATGCTTCTTCTGGGGCGTGTGAGCTTCCGAGATTAGAAGGATGAAGATCTAACTCCGTCAGGATACCCGGATTCAGAGGGAATATTCCTGTTGATCGGAATCCATTTTCAGCGTTGCCGATTGTTGCGGCTTTGCTCCATGCATTTCGAAAAAGCCGACCAAAATTAAATTTAGTCATCTTTCTATCCCCCTTACAAAATGTCATATACGCATTTGTTTCAATATCGTAGTATGTCTTTAATGGTTTATAAAAAGACCTGTCCAGAGGTTGCAACCTTTGTGTAGTGTGGCTGGGCAGTGATAAGAGAGTGATCTCATTCCTTTCACAGAACAGTAGAACAGGAAGAGTCTTGTGTGATGCGTGGCCATCGAGGACTAAAATGCATCGGCCAGGAATCCTGTTTGCTTGAAAGTGCTTTAGCCACTCCAAAAAAAGATCCTCATTTATCCACCCTGAATCGGACATAAAAATTTTAGATCCCAACGGAAATCCATCCTCCCATTCCTTATGGAACTTTTTCCCCTTAAAAATTACAAAAGGTGGTATGTAATGTCCACTTGCATTGCAGCACGCAACAACTGTCACCAATTCCCCCTTTTCCACTGACGTCTGTTTTATGACTACCTTAGATCCTGTTCTTGCAACATTCTTTTGGGTTTGGCGATTATTTAATACACATCCCGTTTCGTCAACGTTGTATATAAGGTGGGGCCTATCCATAACTCCAGCCTCAGCCATCGAAATAGTTAACTTTGAAAAAAAATCGTCTACATCTTCCTTATTTAAACCCTCAGCTCGAGCCACTGACAAACCTTCGGGTTTTCGAAGACTTAAAGGATGTCTAGATATAAAATTCAAGAACCAATCCTTGCCTGCTCGTTTTTTTAACGCACAGAAATTGTTTTTTATGTTGTTTTCAATGGAAAATTCATATGCCACCTTCATGACATCATCTCTTGTCAATCCGAACCCAATTTCACATAACCTAAGAATTCTTCTAATTAATGCTTCCTCTTCTTCCACTGAGAAGACATTTTGCCCCCCTCTTGTCTTCAATTTTTCCGTATCCGCTACTATACTACGATAGAGGCAAGTACGGGGAACATTGAAAAGTTCGGCAGAATGCCTCATGCTTCTTCCCTCTCTGAAACCTTTCAGCGCCATTCTCATATCCTCCTCTGTCCATGTCTGTTCCGTTTTTCGCCGGTACTTCCCCATCTTAATCCAAAAGGAAAAACATTAACGGTAAGCGAAAATTATCACTTTCATAAATACGTTTTAAATGAAATTTTGCTAATGTTACGCTATCAAAAGGAGGTTGTAAGGCGTTCCACAACTAATTCTGTTGCCATATATAATATTTAATACTCTGGCAATCCCTCTATCACGTATATTATATCACCTCCTTTTCTTTCAGATTGGAAAATATAGACCACTGAGTAATGTAGAATGTATAGGTATGGAACTCAATGTGAATTATTAACAATAAATTTCCATCACGAAATGCGTATGTTTTATGATATTGTTTCAGCGAATAATTGGTTAATATATATGGAACAGTACACAACATATGTTACATCAAACGAAGGTAGCTTACCTCTCGCTCAGCCTGTAAATCGTGCTCGTCGCCGTAATAATTCACCTCTATGACGGGGAAAATCTCTTTCCTCCTCCTCGTTATACGTAGTAAATATCTATAACGTGATATAGAATAGCATTAAAATAGGTTTATTCCATTAAACTTCTTATAATACTTAAATAAAAGAGTATGGCCTAAAAACAAATTTTTAGCCACTTTCGCTCAAACATTCTTATAAACATTTGATGTTTTTAATGTAAAACATTAAGTGTAAGTAAGCAATTTATCAATATTAGTTGTATATCTACTTACTTTTCAGTAGCAGAAGGAATTTTTCCAAGTGTCAGTTGAGTATAACTGGTTCAATGCGTCACCCTCGATCAGCGGCTTGGAACTGAACTCCTGCGCGTGCTGGTCCTTTTCACCCGACTAAGTAATATGATTTTGTATCATGTTTGGTAACTCCGATATCCATACAAGGCTCAAAAAAGTAACCTAATGTGGCAGCTATGGTATTAGATTTCCTTTCAGGAAAGAAAAACTTGAAATCTGAGTAAGCGCTACAATGTCACCTTACTTTGAACCTATACGAGGTTTTCTAAATACCCAATTTCACACCTCTCTCGTATGGTAGGCTTCCATTCGACAGAGTATCATTTGCTTAAATTCAGTCGTCGAGTTCTCGTTTTCACTCTACTAGAAGGACAAGATTACAAAGAAGCAATTCCTAAAACGTAGTCAGTCTCAAGTGATACCGTTTCGGGTCTGAGCGCACTTTTTGAAAAGCGTTCCTATTCACCCGCTGGTCCGATTCACCCCCCTATACCCTACTGTCTGTCTATCATACTTGACTGATGTACTCTCTCGGGTGCCATTACGTCTTCATAATAGAGAAAAGAGTGGGTTAGCTGCGACTCCTCGGGATAATAATGTGGTGTTTCCCCATGCCTTCCACATCGCAGTACTACAGCCGTTAAAGTAAATGTTACCACGCCTGTAGCGAAATGAGTGTCGCTGTACCGACTACTGTGGTCTGCACCTTCACTAGCGTGAACAAGGTCCCTAAAGACCATGAGCTTGAAGAAGAGCTGCTGCCCTCCCCTCCGGGTGAGGGGAAGCGTAATAGTTGGCGGCCTCCGTCGCCAAGTCACGGCATCTTCACAGATTCTGTATTATTTAGTGGCCTACCTTACCCAGGGATAGACCAATACCCCCTCGTAATGCCGTCGCTTTTTGTCCACGAGTACTTATTCGACGAGTTATCTCGCAGCTAACCTCTATATCTATAAGTCGACCCACCATCCGCAACCCGGTGGACGCACTCGGTGGCTTAAGGCTCAGCCGCGAGGATTACAATCTACGGAACACAAAATAGCGAGGAAAATCTTAGGAGTTAAGGTTCATAAGAAATAAGGTCATACGAAAGGACATAAAACTTTCAGACCTTCGTTATCAACTTAAAGCATCCCTTAATATATTCAAAGATAGTGTTGCTCGAACCAATGACGAACTATTGATGTATGGGATCTATGGTACTATGTCCCCTCTGAGCACTTAAGACACAAGCGACCTGAATATGTCCTTCTCTCCTTCCATAACCCCATCCCCGATTTATTTAACTTTCTGCCACCTTAGCAGTAAGCGAAAAATTAGCCAGCGACAAAAATATGAGAAACTCCTCCACAGCCTCCGGCTGGGAACTAGGAAAAGGAAAACCACCGTGAAATGTTGGCGAGGTGTGGCAGCCCACTTTATTTGTTCGCATCACGTGATCTCGTGATGTTTTAGGACTACTCATCATTATTATTCAGTGAATGAGAAAGCAGGGAGATACCTCTGTGTTGTCAGTTTGATAATGTTAAAAATAATTATGACAAAATTGCTGTTATAACTGGGATATGATTGCTGTTTATTTGAGCGATTGACGTAGTGTGATAAATGAGATAAATGAGTGTTACAGTATAGTGAAACTTTTTAATTCCACAATTATTTATCTCACCGGTTATTTAACTGATGATGACGTTAATCGTCGAAACCATGGTCGTAGTAGTGTGAGATAAATAATTTCTGGAATTGCAGAGTTTATTCCATCATTCATTATGCATGAAAGCATATTCCATAATAACACCTGAAACCATCAGCTTTACGGTATAGTATAATGCCCGACGAATGAACTGCATTCCCCTTTTTTGTGAAAGTATTCTCTCAGTATCCAAAGTGTTATTCGATGTGTCAAAGAAAACCGGTGGTGGTTTGGTCGAATATAAATTTGAAGGATTTGAATCCAAAAACTGAGTCATGAAAAAACTAAAAACTTTTCATCAACAATTCAGCTTCAGCAAAATAATGGTCAAGGCCGACATTTTATCGTTCTTATAGCGAAGGAAAGGACTTAATTTCAGGAGGGAGACATGGAGTGACTCATTAAAGACTTTCGGAGATATAATATAATAATAGTATACTTTTTTATTCGATTGAAGAAATGTTTACTTATCACATCTATATGTACATGTTTCATAATAATGTTGTCTTTTCAAGCGTTGAGAAAAAGGTGACCCACAGATCCACAGATATATTCAGAAAGTAACTGACCTTATCGAAACTAGTTACTTATCATATGTACTCAATACATGTGCCAGGCTGAAAGACACAGAAAAATAAGTTGTTAGTAATTTATTTCTGAAAAAAGAAGCGATAGAAGCACTTGTAACTTTGTTTTTATTATATCATTGTTCACACTACACCACAAACGTGTAGTGATGCCATTGTTCTTTTGGAAGAAAGGTCATTTCTCCTCCCCTGTGCTTCTTTCTTGGTGCTTCAGTGTGATCTCTCCTCATATAATATAGCCAAATCGGTGATCAAAATTCTTCACGGAATTCAAGGATAACTGTGATTCTATTTTCTTTTCCTTCTGTTTTGTTTCTGTAGTAAATTACACATTTTAGTTACAGGTTCGCATTTCATTTTACCCTATGTTTTAAATATTATTTCTGCTGTCTTCCATTCTCTCTGCGTATCCTTTCTTTTTTAATATATTAAATAAAATCGAGGCTAATATAGCCTAATATTTCGACAGCCGACCTTCTATCCACGGAATAGTTCCAAGAAGTTATCCCAATTAGTTTTTCCAGTTTAGTAATTACACTATGTATCGGAGCCGCTAATTTTTATTCAATTCAAGTTTTGTCTTAAAATCAATCGCGAATCTTTATTACGTTAGCCCGACACTTGCAACGGTTAAAAAATCAGTAAAAATAAAAGAATAACCAAGTAGGGAAGCCGCTAATATCCCAGTGTTTTTTTTTTCCTATGTGCGCATTGTGAATGAAACGATACTTTCTCGTTGCCGCACCCTGAATTTCCAACGGCATGCCGTTGTGGAAATTCAGAAATTGGCATTTAAAGCATATTTACCTCTTCACTTTACCAAGGGTGGTTCCGCTTTTTTATTAGTCTCTTGTCGATTATTAATTAATTTTTTTCTAGCACAACACGTCACCACTATCTATGACATGAAGGCACTTTTGAAAATCGTGTTACAAAAGGAATAATAAAGAAGGGGGAGCGTGTGTGAAGAGCGAGTGGTTAAACGGTGAAATCACCGTAGCTATCGTTATGATGTATAATATTTAATTATCCATATGAAATCGGTTTCACGTGTTTGGTATTCCATTTGGAAAAACATAATTTAGCTAAGCTATGGAGTGTCCCACTCAAGTTTTATCGCTCAAATTGGCAACTCGTTATCCCCACCGAAAAACAATAAAAAATTCCCCCAGGTACACTATCCCGTTGAAGATTCCCAATAGGCCGGACGTAAGTTTTGATTTCATGAATTCGTTTGAGGAAGAGTTTTCTTGTAACAGGTATACATAGTATTCCAAATCTACGGCTGCCGCAGAGATCCAAAGAACTGTAGCCACAGCTCCCCAGAACAGGTCCTGGAAAAAAAAACAATATAATAAACAATAGAAACTTTTTCACATTGTTGGCTGGACAAAACTACGGCTTCATAGTCACTGTCGATTACGCAATGACTTTCACTGACGTTGCAAGTTCTGTTTACGTTATCACCGTAGGACACTGCCGTCTACAGCTTAGGAGCCATTATGCTGGAAATTTGGCAACACAGTAGGTATTCCGGCACACAATCCGAAAAACCGTGTTGAGACTACGTTGTGATTGTTTTCTCGATGATTTGAGACAGTTTTGGGTGTGAGCCGTGTCCAACGCGAGACGGCTTGTTTCCTATAGTTGATAGCCTATATCTATAAAAAAATAGTATTATAAGCGCATTTGTTATTATTCAGACAATAAAAGACGATGCATCGTACTTGGTGTTTTTAATATCAGACGTATTTTACGTTCCATCGTTGAAAAATCCATGGTTAATGTTACTTGTAAAGTAAGGCTTTCAGTGCTTATTTTAAAATACTTAAATGGATATCATCGAATCTATTTGTCTACAAACGTGCTTTCCTACCCATTTTATTGACTAAATGCCGGGAAGGTGTTGTGTGCCACGGTGCAAATCTAATTATGACAGCACTTCGAAAGGAAAAACTCCAGCTTCTACGTTAGATTCCCTGTAGATTACCAAGGAAGATAGTTATGGCAACATGTTATTCCTCGCTGGGACTGAATTCCATCATCATGTTCTGCCGTGTGCATCTTGCAGTTAGAAAAAGAAATGTGATTAAGGTGCAAAGTTTTTAAAAGTGGGAATGCTGTTATGGAGGAGATCCCCTCACCTTCCCAAAGTTGTGCGGCCATGCACTGCCCGAATTATTTGAAAATTTGTCTGTGTATCTAACCGCACAAAGGGCCACTCAAAGAAGAGAACCTCACATCAGACGTAGGAAATCATTGGAGTAGCATAATGAGCAGGTAAATACCTTCACAAAATGTGGTGATGTTAGTGAGTACGCTAATTTTATTAGGGAATTTACTCAGTATGTAAGGGTATATTTTTGCGTTTCAAAGCATAAAGTCTGACAAATTGAAGGCGGTGTGTAGCGCTATAGTGGACAAAGAACTGATAGTTTTTTTTAAATATCAGGGGAATTTTAATCCCTGTGTGTGATTTTAGCTGGGTAATGTCCTCTGACTTAGTGGTCACAGTTTGAAAACCTCTAGCTTCGGAACATAAGTATCTACATCCTATCCAAGCATCAGTGTAGGCTATTATTTTACAAAGGCTCAGGAAAACCTACCAATTTGGTAGAAAGGCAGGAAAAGACAACTCTGTATGCTGTATAATGTTATACTTCATTTTAGACCAAGTCAGGTTACTAAATTGTAAAAAAAAGCTTGTAGAATCCGTTCACAGCTCTGGCGGCATTCATGATTACTCTCTATCCTCCACTGCTTATAATTACGATAGGTAACATTTGTTTTTACCCCACAATTCAGTCAATTAATTCAATTTTAAACGTAGCCACTTTGTGCTTGTTGATCGATAAAATTTATAGTAGTTCCAACTAAGTTTTCAAATATTAAGTTAAGGAGACTATCAAAACTGTGGCGAGTTTCATTATAAAATCTCCATTTGAACGTTTCAAGGAAATCGTGAAATTGCTGCCAATCAGAAATATTTCTGGAGAGCAATTGAAAAATACTACCATTGATATTAAATTTTCAGTTTAAAGGTCTCTGTGTTATAACCGACAGTAACAGAATCAACACTGAATTTTATCTGATGATGTATCAATGCCTGATACCAGCAATTTGGGAATCAAAATATTTCTAACGTTCTAAGTTCTGCACATTTTTAAAAATGTAAGAAATAGTGATAGTCATTGCATTTGTGGATTTAGGGAAGGCTTTTGACAACGTGGATTGGAATTTAATGCTTGGAATTCTGAAAGGAATTGGAGTGTTGTACAATGACCGAATAATTATCCACAGTTTGTATAAAAACCAAGTAGCTGTGATAAAATCTGGACCCGGGTCATCTGTGAAGAATCAACAATAAGGAAAGTAGCGAGACAAGGCTGTGCACTGTCTCCCGTAATTTTTAATGTTTTCATCGAGAGAGCCAGCAATGAAATCAAGGAGAAGTGTTCTGGAGTGAACATCCACGGAGAAACAATCAGCATTCGCTGCGATTCGCTGATGACATAGCTCTCATAGCAGAGACAGAGAAGGATTTGAATAAGCTGCTAACAACCATGGAAAAGACAATGGCCAGACATCAGCTGAAGACCAATAAGAAGAATATTGGTGTGCAGCAAGAGTGAGGAGGCCAAAAACAACGTTATACTAGGAAAACAGAAACTGGAATAGGTGAAAGAGTTCTGTTACCTGGGAAGCAGAGTAACCAGCGATGGACGAAGCAAGAAAGAAATATCGAGTAGAATAGCCCAGGCAAAGAGGGAATTCTATCAAAAGAAGAATCTACTCACAGCTGGAAATACAAGCTTGGAAGTAAGGAAGCAATTCGTATATCTGGAGCATGTTCCTTTACGGCAGTGAGGCATGGACGATGACAGCAGTGGAGAAGAAAAGGGTGGAAGCATTCGAAATATGGTGCTGCCGAAAAATGTTGAAGATAAAATGGATCGACCGAGTGACAAATGAAAAAGTCCTAAGAAGAGTGGGAGATAGGATAAGTCTGCTGAAAACTATAAAAAGAAAACGAGACAATCTAATCGGTCATATATTAAGACACGATTGCCTTGATGAAGACACTCGTCGAAGGAAAAGTGAAAGGGAAAAATGGAAAAGGCAGGCCTCGTTTGAGTTACATAGAACAGGTCGTAAAGGGCGTGAAAGAGAGGAACTACGTTAATATGAAGAGGTTTACCGATAGAAGAATCGAATGGAGGGCTGCGTCAAACCAATCCTAGGATTGTTGACCCTTGATGATGTAGATGAAGAAGGAATAGTTGGCTTAATTTGTAAAATGAGGAAAAAATGTGTTCCCTGAATTTGGGTCTGGCATGCCAAGAGCAACTTCTTTTGAACATTTAATGTAATTTCACTGAACTGCCTCATTAAGGAAGGCTATTTTATGCCCTAGTAATTTTGAGCGCCAAAATGTCACTAGCATTGACAATGCATTCCACGACAGTTGTAGCCCTAAAAACTGTGAATGGGAACCAAGAATAAAGCTTGTCTTTAGAAATTATAAAGATTTGGTGGGATATTGAGAACACTAAAGTACATTTAAAGGTATTGTTAGAAGAAATCCTTGGGAAGACCTTATAGATGACACCACTGATGAGAAAGTTATATTTGAAAAATGTACGATAAAAAATACTCGTATTCACTGGATAATCCAATGGAGAAATATGGATATTAAACCTGTCTCCTCCAAGGATACAACCTTGACCATGGAACTGAGTACATTAGTTCTTTTATTCTGGTAATTATTATTTAAGCTTACAGATTTGATCGTCGTATACAGCTATGGGTATATTTGTCGACAATGCACCGGTACAAAATGTATAAAAATACATAAAACCTACTTTCTTTGGCCAAACTGCGCCGAAAATTCAATCTCAGGATTATTTTAAAAGACACCAGACACTGCCGTCCACAAGGAGGCGCTCTCGCAGTCTCCCGACACCCGCTTGCGACTGGGGGGTTATTCACTATCTCTATCACCGAGCTCTAGCGAGAGCAATGCCGAGAGAGCGGTCCTTAACGCGCGCACTCAGACACTTGACTTCCGAGAGAGAGAGAGTGTGTGCAGTGTGTGACAGTAAGCGGGGAAGCGCAGTTCAGAATATCATCCATGGTTCGCGAGTTTACTTTGTGGAATTTCATGATGATACGAGATTAAAATCGAGTACACTTAGTTCACCCACACAATTTATTTGGTAGAGCCCGACCAAGGGGTTGAGCCCGGTCAAATACATTAGCATTAATAAACCTTGCATGCTGGAAATACAGATACATATATTTAGAGAAAGGCTTTTCTAACCATCAATCACTCTCTTACTATTTAGAAACTAACGATCTAGTTGCCGACCCTGTATTTGATCCTTGAAAACGGCACGACAGTGTTGAAACCGGTCGGGCTCTACCAAATAAATTGAGGGGATGAACTAAGTGTACTCGATTTTACTCTTGCAGTTCAGAATGTCTTCTCGCGCAGCTGCTGTCCTTTTGCTTCGATTACAGCTTTACGTAGAAAAAGTAAAGAAGGAATTTTTTGCTAAATTCTGGTCTCTTCATTTAAACTGATCGGAATACAGGTATGAGCGACCCTAACTTTCGCATTTCCTCCTGAATGTTGCGAAGCCATATATAATGAGCTAAAGGCCGAGTATTTGAAGTTAAGTAAAGAAGTTATTTTATCGGGACAGTTTTATTCAAACTGCTGTACATGAATTAGGAAGATATATTCCTTTCTGTGGAGCTGAAGGACAACTCCAAATCCAAATAACTCCCTTCCGTGAGTTGGATTTATCCTCCAGCTCCATAGAAAGCATAATCTCCCTCCTAATTTTAATTTTAATTACTGCATATTGCTGCCACCTTAATATTCCTAAACGAAGACACAACAAAATCCCCAAAAATTTGCTCCTCATCATTGTTCCTAGTGCTCCTGGTCATCACCTCCATCGCCTTTTCGAGAAACTCTTCTGTGATTTTTTCTAGGTCATCGTATGGAAATCCGTCGCTAACTCCACGAATGCCTTCATTTTAAAATGTCTATGACGATAATCTAAGTAACACACGTCCCACGCCCACGGCAGCATGTACATCTACGCAACACCCTGCGAGCTACCGCGAGAGTGTGTGGCAGGGGGTGAAGCCTAACCAAGCATGCACTACTCACATACAACTAAGACCTACCATGCTATCACGTTATAGAGAAATGTTAGATGTAAGAGTCACGTGCAACTAGATCGTTAGTATCTAAGCAGTAAAGAAGTGATTGGTGGTTAGAAAGGCCTTTCTCTAAATATATGTATCTGTATTTCCCAGCATACACCACATTCGACCATGCACCACAGACTACTCTAATTATATATTTTTCTCCCACCCATCCTTTTACTATGCTGCCTATTATGTCCTCTTATGATTCGCGGGAAAAATGGCATTTTAAATCTAAAGGTACGACAATCTATCTCCCTAATCTTGTTTATCTGATGAAACCTACATAATACGCTTGGATTCTTAATACATATATATCTAACGTCATCTGTAAACAAATCAGCTTCGAATTTACTTAAAAGGTTTAGCCTATAATTTTAACTCGCACTCTGATAAAACTTCGTCGTACGGATTCCATATTCATCTACATCTACATAATACCCTGCAAGCCACCATAAAGGTGTGTGGCAGGGCGTGAATTCTCACCAAACATGCACTACATGTCATACATAAAAAAGGATTAGTATTAATGTACTACTCTAAACTTCACTATTTAAAGAAGATAAAAATAGCATAGTAAGCATGCAAAGAAAACATGCTGTTAGTTGGGTTAGCTTATAGTCCTTATACCAACATGCAGCTACCTATGCTATTGATTCACTCGTATTGGACATATTTACCGCTATTTATGCCCCTAATTGTACGAGAAAAAAACGACATTTTGAATCGTCAGTTAGGCAATCAATTTCTCTAATTTTGTGATTATGGTCCAGTCTACCATATTAAGTTGGGGTTCGCAAAATATATTTAACGTCATCACTGAAAATATTATCTTGGAATTTATTTAGGAGATTTAAACCTGCGATCTGACAGTGATTACCATTTTAATTAATTTTATACACAGGTTACGCTAATTTAGTTATCGTACCGTCCTTTTACAAATCTTGCCTATCTTCGCTGCACATGTTCAAGTTCATTATTTAGACCGATTTCGTAGGGATCCCATACACTGGCAGCATATTCCAAATGAAGTCTAACAAGGGAAAAGTAGCTGATTTCTCGTACATGATCGTCACTCTTTTGATGAATCCCAGTTTACGATTAGCTTAACCCATTATTTCAAGTATGTGTTTACCCCACGAAAGATCATGTGTCAGTCTTATTCCAAGATATTTAATGGATTCCACGTTTGTTATTTCATTATTACTTTAGCAAGAGCTGGGAGGGGAACAATTCTTTTTCCAAAAATTCACTACTACACATTTTTTAAACTTTTATTCCTACTGCCATGTATCACACCATATTTCAATTGCTTGCATTGAGTTTCACATGATCTGCTCTTCCGGAAGCCATGCTGAACATTGGACAATAAATTCTGGCTATCTAGGTGTCCCATGACTGAACTGACAATTATATGTTCCAGGACCTTGCATGAAATGGATGTGAGGGATATAGGTATGTAGTTAGATGGCTGCTCCCTATCACTACTTTTGAAAATGGGTGTTGCATCGGCTGCTTTCCAGTCCATTATTACCACGTGTTCGGTCAGGGATATATTAAATACTATTTCAAGGTAGGGGGAAATTTCGGAAGCTAACTCTCTTTACACGCGGGAGGGAATTTGATCAGGGCCAGGAGATTTGTTGGGGCTTATATCTTTAAGTTAGTTTTCAATACCATTACAGGAAATTTCAATTGGTTGCATCAGCCGCTGAAAGAGGTCAGGTAAGACGAAGGTTGAATCGCCGGAAGGTGGTTTGAAAACGGTTTGGAAGAAGGAATTTAACAAGTTCCTTCGTCAAGAGTGTTTGTGGCCAGTTCACCCTCATCATTTTTTAGTGAATGGACGGCACACTTATGGCCTTGCACCTCCCTGACGTACGACCAGAAGACTTTTGGATTTTCCTTCAATTGTTCCCCAAGTGTTTTTCTTTTGAATTCTGCAAATGCATTACGAAGTCTTTGCAGTGGATTTTGAATTTTATAGTTTTCAATTATTACATTACGCTCATCAATGGGTATGTATTTACTTATTATTTTCATTTTTGCATGACATAATCGCTGCCGTCTCAGGGATTTTCTCACTTCGGCATTGTACCACCTAGGTTCAGTGCTTTCATTTTTTAAATTTACTAGGGATATATCTATTGATCCCAGAGCGCATAATATCAATGAATGACTTCCATGAACCCTCCGTACGTAAGTTTATGGAAGACTTTTTAAATCCGATAAGGAATCTCTTAAATAAATTTTTTAATTAGCAATGAACAAAAAGACCTAATTGATTTTCGCAAGACCGTCCCTTTCTGGACCCATGCTTATTTGTTATCAATAAATCCTGGCTATCGAGGTGTCCCCTTATTGATGTAACTATTATATGCTGTATAATTTTACACAATAGTGACGTTATTGATATTGGTCTCTAATTAGATGGATGTTCCCTATCGCCACTTTAAAAAGTTGGGGTCACGTTTGCTATCTTCCAGTCTTTGGGAACCGCGTGTTCTTCGAGGGATTTGTTAAATATTATTTTTAGATAGGGAGCCATTTCGAGAGCTAATTCTTTATACACAAGATCTGGAATTTCATCAGGACCTGAGTACTTTTTCGGGCTAATGTTTTTTTTAGTAAGGATACGATTCCGCTACAAGATATATCGATCGGGGGCATTGGTTATTGAAATCGGTCTGGTATGATGTTATGAATTGCATATACGCTTATGAGGATCTTAATAGACATTCTACTTTTGAGACGTGGGTGTTGTGACGGATGGAGAAGGGGAGATGAGTGGAAGTGATGACATGTGAAGATGTGCTGGAAGTGTGAAAGTGAGGAGAGGAAGGTGAGTGAGATGGATGGAAAGGGTATGGATGTATGTGGGGACAGGATCGAGGGAAAAATGTTGATCAAGCGGGATAGAGGGAGGAGAAGATCAGGAAGTTTGAATGGAATTATGAGAATTAGGGAGTATCTAAAGTGAAGTGGTATCACATGAAAACTAGGTTGCGTAAGAGCTATATCATGCCCATGTAGACTTCTCTTAATCTATGGAATACTTACTGTGATAAAAGTAATGTTAAGATTTTGTAAAATGTGTGATGGAGGGTGCGAGTGGAGGAAACATTGGGTGAGGTTGCTATTTTGTAATTGTTGCGTTGTATTGGTTTTTGTTGATTGATTGGTTGGGTTTTACTGACATGAGAGAGGGGAATTGTTAAGCCAGAAAAAATTAAGAAAGTTCTGCGTTCTCTCCTTTAAGAGTTTTTTTGGTTGTATTGAAGAAATAAACATTTGGAAGGTTGTCCGATGTTACAAGAGCGATATGCCCAAAGCGCACTCTTCTGCTTCTACAAAAAATTCTACAATAGACACATTTCTGTAAAAAGCTCGACTATGCAGTTGCCTGTATCTGTCAAATATTCACCCCATTCTATATCCCTTGGCTTTTGAGGTCCGGATAACTCGTGTCATAATATCTACACAGCTTTTCCGTGTGTTCTTATCTTCTTGCGACGCTGATTACGCTCGACCATAGTACACATTGTGAACCGTTTTCACCGTCTCTTATCTACCAGTCTTCCGTTTCGGTTAAGTTCGCTTCGCCTCTCATCGAATCCATCTTGGTTTTTTTGAAAAGAAGAAATATTAATTACATAAATTTAACAAAATACGGAGAAAAGCCTACCGAATGGTGATCTGATAATCGGGTTAGTGCAGACTTGAGTACTGGCATCCTATGCCGAGAGTCCGAGTTAAAATCCAGGCAGTGGTGGAGAGATTTTTCATTGGAATATGTTGTAAAACTATGTTTGTAACGGGCTGGTGTAGAGTCCAGGGTACTGGCTTCCTATCTTGAGGTCACTGGTTCGAGAACCCGGCCGTGGTAGATATTTTTTGATGATATAGGTACCTTACCTGAGTGTTATGTGGAGACCACATGTTCATTCCTCCGTCTGTACAATGGGACGTTAAGCCGTGAACCTCGTGGCGCCTTTGAACATTACCGGGTTTCTCCACCAATCCTCCGTTTCCTAAAAAACTACTTCCTATAGCCCATTGCCCTCCTCTCCTAAACATGATATAAATCCTTCCTTAATTGTCTCATGGAGAGCACGCAGTTGCTGATAACGTGGGAACAATTTTGCCTGACCTCCCGTGAATAGGTGAGATCCATTGGTAGGATTTAATATTGTTCAGAGGGGGATATTTTATTATTATGCTATATATAGTCCCCACACCTCATGATGAATGTCTCTCACTGTCATATCTCTTCTGGGTTCAGTTCTGGCTCTTCAATCAAAATGTAGGAGTACTGCTAGTGGGAAGTTTAAAATGCGACAGGGAATTAACAAATGATGTCAGGAATCACTCTTTCATCACCCAATTCAAGAACGCGGTGAAAAAAGTATGAAGTTTTAATGTGAAAAAAAATTGTTCGCCATGTTTGTTGTCTGTCATTCACTAAATGGCTCAAGACGGGTCTCCGATTGAATCGGTCAGGTATTTTCCCTGTGTGCCTGTAGTGTTAATCTCCCTAACTTAACGCTACTATGGTAGTATTTATCGTTAGAGAGTTCTTGATGTATTCTTAATTGCACTCGAAGAAATGGGAAAGGATTCACCTAGGCGCGTATTCTGAGAATTAGTGTTGTAGAGCTATTAGCTGTTAATTAAAAAGCTTGTCATCGATTCTAGAGCCAATAACCTGCGCGACTACAAGTCTCTGATGACGATATTTCGACGAAGCAATTGGCCATCATCTTGGCTGTATCTTGATCTTGTCTTGGGCCTTGATCTCTGGGATTCAGCGCGGAATATCGGTCGTGATAGAGTTGATGGTCACCAGCTCTTAGGCCTCTATTAGCCGAGGCAACCAGACACGCCACCGAGCCTTCCACCGGTGGAACTTGTCAGTCGTGGGGCATAGAATCAAATGATTCCTATTATCCGTGGCAACCAGACGCGCCACCAGACTTTCCACCGAAACCAGTCGACTGAGCCCCGCAACCGCGCCTTCCACTTTGGGTTGCTCAGCAACGTTCCGGGGCATTGGAGTATATGTAGCCTAGTAGCCGAGGCGACCAGACGCGCCACCGGTGACTGAATATTGCATGCGCGCGCATCATACTGCCCTGACCAAGACGCTCCAGGCAGACACACAATCTCAGTTCACAGTCCAAACTAGTGGTGAGTTGTTCGCTCTTGTGAATTGAATTTCTGTGTGTTAATATGTTTTCGCCGGGGGCGGTGGTGAATGAAGATGGTGATCGCAATTTGCAAGAAGGTGAAGGTGTCGCTTGTCCAAGTGTAATAAAGTACAATAGTGTGTAATAAAGTATTTTGGTAAGTCTAGACATCAACATAGGATGCTTCCGAAACCTCCTAACCCTTCGCCTTCTCTTCTTTATGAGAAGAGCTAGCAATAGTACGTCCTCACAACACAACACCATTTTAACTACTGTTGTGTGCTGGGTAATTATTGAACCGATACTGGTGGCGCCACCGTGACCTGGGCGGAGTAAACCCGAGCAACCAGACACTCCACCGGTGGAACGTCCGGTGGAGTGTCCAGGTTGCCTCGGCTAATAGAGGCCTTACGAGAATTTAACATCGAAGCTATTCAGTTTCACAAATCCCTGGTCATAGACTCATCGGCATACATTCATTTAGGAAGATACGCTTTTCTTGTCATGCTTACCAGAACCTGCCACGCCCTGTGGCCGGTAAAAATCCTTGATAGCTCCATCGATGTGATTATTATGTATCCACAGTACACAGTGTGCAAAAGCGCAGCTTTGTGGATATTTGTGGCGTAGAATACACTGCTGTCAGCTGTCGCAGCGCAAGTAATGGCAAATGCCTGGCAGGAGGAAAAATGTACGTACAAAAGCCCATATAATAATAAACGTAATTGTTCGAAATGCTAGTTTTTTTCTGATCGAAAATCGACTCACCAGTTGTAATAATTTAATTATGAACCGGGGGTTCTTCAAAATGTTCACGATGTCTGTCAGGTCCATCCTCGTCCAGCGCGTGGAAAGTTTTCGTGGACGCGCGGAGGCTATCGAATGGATTCGCAATCTCCTGCGAGTGACACGATAACTGTGATTGTCAAACAGTTGAGCCCGGCGCGTTATCTCATAAGCTTCCAAACCTCCCTCCGTCCGCATCGCTGCTCTCAGCTCGTATCTGTGGCATAATCCTCAGGAAAATTAATCAGAACGAATGCGTGCATGTGCATCAGAGATGCAGAGGTGAATTTTCCGCAAACTCTGTCCGGATTTTGGAATCCGGACGCGACGGATGGGTGTCCCATGGCCTACCGCTCAGTTCATCAATTAGCGGCGCCCACTTTGTAGGGGACTATTTCACGTATGTTGCCTTGATCTTATATGCGGTGGTACCGCAGTAGATGTCCCGCCCTGCGATGTTACCAGCGTCGATCCTATGGCCTCAGTACGGACGGTGAAAAATTCGCTTTTCGCTTTAAGAACTCGCTTTCCTTTCGAAAAGAAATTTCTTCCCTTCACCATTTCTATCTGCGATCAAAACTGCTTCCGCACGCTTGATTCATTGTGTCTGAAGATTTTTCCACCCCGTCAAGATATCTCATGTTCGGTATAACTCACCTTTGTTATCGCGTCCGATTCAGCGCAATCAGGCCCGGGTGTAGGCGTGAAACCGTCTAACCATGGCCGTCAAGAGGGGAAGAAGATAAAGCAATATATCCAATATTCAAGAGTGCGACTTCTGCGGAAACTGGCAGGAGACTGCGGAGGTTGACGCGATAGATATGGGGCACTGATGTAGCCAGTAACAACAAAATAGATCTGCATCTACATAATACCCTGCAAGCCACCACAAGGAGAGCGAAATTTGCAAATCTTGCGGCGAAGATCGGCCAGATTTGTAAAGGGACGGTATGTGAACTATATTACCGTAACCAGTCTATGACATGAGCTAAAATGTGAATCATTATCGGGCACTAGGTTGAAAGTCAGACTTAGTCGCTTAACTAAAGTCCGAGACAATAACACTGGTGGAGTTAAAAACATTCTGCGAACTCCAACTTTCTATGATAGACTGGAGCAAAATCATAAAATTAGAGAAATTGATTGCCGGACTAACAGATTCAAAATGTCCTTTCCTAGTACAATTAGGGATAGCTGTAAATATATACTATACAAGTGTATCAATGGATAGCATAGGTGGTTGTATGTTGGTATAAGAAGTTTAAGCTAACTCATCAAACAGCAGGTTTTTGCATGCTTGCTTTTATATTTTTATCTTTTTTTTGGATTGTTAAATTAGACTTATTTGAACTTAAGAGAGAACTGGTGTCTAAATTTCCTTCCAATATTTTTGAACTTGTTTTTTAATAGATCGCTTTCAAATTTTTTGTACGTAACCAAGGCCAGATTCCCGAGGTTCTGTGAGAGCGACTTTGAGGAATTGTGTTTTTAATTTATTTTTTGTTAATTACATATATTATGATAACTACGCATCGACGCGAAAATTGGACTTCCACATGACCTTTTAAATATCATTTGAGTAAGGGAGAAATAAAATGCATGAGTGAAACCCTTCGGTTTAACGCACAAATCTCGAATATGTTTTGAAAAATTTTTTCATCTATACGTGGCGGCTCCTGACGGCCGCAGGGAGAAAAACTAGCCCATTCACTCGCTTTAGCGGTTTCGCAACATGGGGACGTCCCGTATCGACAGCAGAGTGACTGCTACGCTACGCTATGACACTACGCTACGCTATGACACTACCCTACCTTTTCACACTCCATTCTCACCCTTCATACTCCGTCTCATCATTCGAGTTGATCACGTAAGTGGGTAGCGCTAGGACAAGGTTAGTGTGTTAGTGTCGTCTAGGAATCAACGAAGGTATTTATCTGCTTTGGTGACTATGGGACGAAAGGGTTACTCGAAGTTATCTCGCAATAAGTTGAAAAATTTTAAGAAGAAAGACAAGGTTAAGAACAGCGTATCAAGTCAGCATGACCCTTCCAACAACATTGAATTCAGTGAGGATTTCCATTGCGTTGAGAAGGCATTTGGTGATTCCCGCGTCGGCGTGGTCATAGGAGTTCCATGATGCAGGAGACGCGGCTCAGAGGAAGCCTGAGTAACTGGAAGAAGAATAGTGGATATTGCCTTTTTTTCAAGCAGATCGCTATGCTCGAGTGCAATAGTCCGATGAACTGTCGATTTTCAGACATGGAGGCCATAGAAAAATTTCAAATTACAAATTACAAATTTCACTCTTGAATTGCACCTGACGATGGCGCAGGAAGGAACCGATAATGGAACAGAAGCGCTGAAACTAGTTGTACCGTCAATAAATTTACGAGTGGAAATACACGTTGTTATTTTTCTCTGTCACTATGGATTTCCACATAGTTAAGCCTGAATCCTACGAACTTGTAGAGGCCATGTTTGAAAAACGGGAGGGGCTAAGGTCAGGGTTTACGTTGATTACAAAATGTGCCAATTTCAGTCAGTGGCATGGATTTAGTCAAAGTGCAGGAATTTTTTGCGTCTCTGAAATTAACAAATTTGGGGAGAGACGCTTTAGAAAAGACCACAAGTAGGCTGCCCACTTGGGAAGGAGGAACGGAGAAAGCTGTTGACGGTATCTAATTTCGGAAGCGTATGCCGCCGACCTAAAACCATCGCGTCGGCCACCTCAGTAAGTACATAAAATGTTATACAGCGACATCGAAACTGTAGCAATGCAATACGGACAAGTCAATGAAAAACGCGTTATAAAATTACTTCGGCAGCAGGAAGGTGTCGATGTACTATGGGAGAAAAAAATTTCCCAACAAATTGAGTGCCGCTACTATCGCTCGGAGAGAAAATCGGATTCCTTTCTGATGGAACATTATTCTTAGATCTCGGCCACCACGAGATCTTTTCAAACAGGGTAAGGTGATAGGCTCATCGCCCGAGTATGTGACGGAATACAGGCAGCTTGCCTGCCCCGAAATGTAAACCCGCTGGCATCCAGAACGGACGTATATGATTCCGTGCATGCATTTTAAACGCTCTAACTATCTCGTTCTCGCAAAAATTTACTCCGCATTATCTGTCTTTCCTATCTTTTTTATTTAGGCTTCGCTCCTTCTCCCGCACTCTGGCAAGATCCTGGGATTTTCCCGGTGTCCACCTCTTCGTTCTCTTTCACTCGTTTGAAAAAGTTAACAAAAAACGAACTTCAATATTTTCTAAGTACGTATAAACCATGGAACCGTTCCGTAAATATCACTGAGGATTGGTCGAGCTGTATTGTAACTGGCTGTAAATACGAAGTTTTCAATTTGAGACCTGACGATGGGGAATGTTTTTCGTTCACCATTTTGTTATTTTACGAAAACCCTGGATACATGTTTTATATTTATATCGAAGATACGGATGTTATGTTATTTGTTACCATCGACCCATTCTTCTCTTTCGCCGTGCATACCTATGTCTTGTCGTTATAGGGAATTTGGAACTGATCTAATGATAGGCGGATGGTTCTATCTTCTACTGCTGCAATTGCTTTCAGAAAGGTAGCCGTATTTCGCCGTTTTAAGAGAAATTATCGGGGATAGTAGATAAAGAAATCCTTTTTATGTGCAGCTCCTTGTCTGCTGGTCTAACGGCTTCCTGAAAAATGTCCGCCCTCCCTGAGCTGGATTTGAGCAAGAATATTATTCCACTTAACTTGCCTGGGATTATTGCTGTGTCTTTCTATTTGCTTTTCGAATACTGCCAGCCTTCGTGCAAGGTATCTAAATGTTAGGGTCATAAGGTATTGAGTAGGAAGATCATCATTCGTTCATTCATCCACGTAGGCCATGCAATGTGCAATATTCAGGCCGCATGATGACTCTTTGAGGCCTACAATGTAATGATAATGGGTGTCCAACTTTCTTTTCGTTTTCCAGTGTTGTGCATTTTTGATAATTCTAAAATGCATCGCTGAAGAAATCGAAGTTTTAATTCCACCTGAAGTTTTGACTAATCAGCTCAAACATTTTCAAGTTAATTATTTTTCAATGATTTTTCATCGTATGTGTTTAATTAATTACTCATTATGAAATATCTCACTGGATCATCTTCTACAGTAAAAATATTATTTGGTCACTAAGGCGTCACCAAAAAAGACTCAGATATCCGAAATCAACGGAATTTATTTTGTGGCTTTTGATCAGGCGATTATGATGATCTCACAGTCGAGCAAAGACACAGCAAAGTCATCTTCTGTGCAATTCTCTCCAATGGTGACAAAATCCCACTAGATCCCAAAGTTATATTATAGACTTGTGGACTAATCATATATTTTGCAAGTAATGGGCAAATGCAGAACATGTGACCACAAGAATAAACGGCTATGAAAATTCTTCCAGTACCAAAGCCAGAATGAGTTCCACGACATTTGTGGTTTCAAAGGGGTGTAAGTATCTATAAAGCAGAAATTTAGTGAACGATTTCTTGTAGCGGAGAAAAAACTAAGGAGGTGTGTATCGGCGGTATCGGCCAAATAAGTAAAATCATCAATTCAAATACAGCTCAATATTGAATATGTTACTCAGGAACACTTTTGCTCGAGGTATTACTAGGAGGAGGAGGAACTAGTTCTGAAATAATGAAAACGTTTGAGAACAACGGCTTTGGTGTTCGACTCACGCGACACAAAGCTGAATGATCGGCCCGTTACGAGTAACTTCCCCACTTTCTCCCGCGTTTCTCCAACTTTACTTCCTCAACGACTTACATCGCTCGTTTGTTTATATTTTCGATTTTGACAACATCTCTTAATGTTACGGCGTTTTCCGTGCATATTTTCATTTTTGTAGAGGGCTGCCGCTGGTCTTACATGTAATCTGTACATTCAATCATGCACTCATGCATTGATTGCATGATCATTGCATAAGCACATAGTAAATAATTGTTGCCAATAACATATTGTATGCGCCATTTCGGTGAGCACCCAAAATTTCCCTGTTTTCCTTAATTTTAGCTGCGCTGGGCCTGATGAAGATATCCTGATAGTGAGAACGATGGCTTCTGCTGGGATTGTAATGTGAGAGGCTTTTTGTCACCCCGCTGTCATTTGTCTTCCGAGAAAATGAAAGACGGGCAGGCAAGTTAGGCGATTGTAGGGACTACATCCGACGTCGCGGGCTGCGAACAGAGTTATCTGTTGAGAGAAGCTGCGAAAAGCTTCCAATCCTGCGCCCTCTTAAATTAGACGTAAATTAGAACATAATTACTAATAATTTTTATGCATGGTATGTAATGCATATTAATTCGCCCCCTTCCCCACATCGTAATGGTGGCTTGCAGGGTATTATGTAGGGTATTATGTAGATGCAGATGGAGGGTGTGTGGCAGGGGGTGAACCATCACTAGGCATATTTTATCAATCGGAGTGAAGTGGTAGGCACTAATAACGTCTTCGTCCGATGGGGCTTGCGGCTTGGGGAGGGGTAATAAGGAGGTTTTGGTCTTCCTGGTAAAAGGTAGGCACGCTGTGCATGTGGAGTAGGGGAACAGCAGTGAAAATCCTCATATTGAAATATAAATGATTGTAAATTAATATTTTTAACAAATATTTTATACATATTTATTTAACTTCTAAGTACCTGGCGGTCGGATGGGTGAGTGTTTCACGTGGTCCACAGAGTTCACAGATTAAAAAAATCCAGTTTTTTTCTGTTTTCAGTAAGCAACATTTTTCTATCATTAAAATTGCACAATTTGTCTTTTAAAATGTGAAACTGGTAACTTCGAAGTAAATAACTTGAATGAAACTTGAGTGGAACCTATACATATTTTATTATTCGAGGATCACGGTTACATAGATGAAATAATTAAAAAAATGAACAATTTTTATCATATTAATTTATGTATTAATTTTTAGCTCTATGCATCCAGCACTATGTAAATGATGGAATTTTAAAAACTCATTGATTTTTTATTAACACGACAGGTTAGTGTGATGGATAGTGCAATGGCTTTCAATCCCAGGGGGGTCCGGTTTGGATTTCCGGCGGTGGCGGATTTTCCAGTGGCAAACCATTCCCTACTTTAGTAAATAATGGACAGCATTTCAGGTTCAGTACCCCGTATGTCGGATGGGACTTTAAGCCGCGGTCCCCTTGGCGCCTGTCGTTAAGAGTAGGCTAAAGCTACGTTTTCATGTGGCCGTTTTTGCGTTACGCACACTGCGCCACCAATCAGAAGCAAGCACGCCAACGTATCCTGCGTTACCGTCCGAGTTGGTCTACTTTCATCTTTCAACGCAGATGCGTCAGAGAGCGAGGAACTACGCATTCTGCCTATCATTTTTTTGTTACGTGATTCTTTCGCTACGGATTGTGGGATATCTTCCGCCTTTCGCCATTTCTGGTAGGTAGGTAGATAAAAATGGAGGAGAAGCTCATCGAACTTGTGAGGGATAATTTCTCGTTCATTTATGAGGTGCGAGATCGCTGACACAGAGATAAGTATCTAAAAGAGAAGGCTTGGAAGGAAGTCGGGAAATCTACCGATCTCGCTCGTCTTAAAACAATTACCGCCTGAGCAGCCCATCGCCAATAATCTTCGTTTATATTCATTTTAAACGATTGATACCAATAAATAATATCACACCGCCAATTTTCACCTATACCACGGTTTACCACCGTCATATGTTTTGGTGCATTGCAGCTTGCGCTGCCGGTGACATGAAAACAGGGTATTTTCCTGCCGTAAAACGCAGCGGCAACGCAACGCTAAAGCTACGTTCTCATGTAGCCGTTTTTGCGTAGCACTACTCTCCTCTCATACTACACGGGTAGGGCTCTGCCTTCCCCATTGTTTTCCCTTAGAGTAAAATTCGAATGGAAGATGGTGGGCGACGGAATAGTGCACCCGTTTCTTTGAAAAAAGAACAGAAAGAGGTTTCGGAGAACATGCTAATAGAGTATGTGAGGAGAGAAGTACTGGAAGTCGAGGACGGGACAAGGTTTGTCAATTGTTCTCTGAGGCCAGGTGCGCTCTTCATAGATTCTAAGACTGTGGTCACACCTGGGCGAAGCAAATAGCGATATGCACGGGCAAAGAGTTGGTATACGGTTAAAAATTGGTGATAAGAAGATGAATGATAAAGTTACTGAGACTGAAGACACCAGAGTACCATAACGTCGCCCGTTAGGCGGGCGGGCCTTCACTCAAAAATAGTTTTCTTTCTTAAATGATATAGTACCTCTGGCAAACTTTTTTAATTTGTAGAGGGTTGTGTCTGCAACATATGAAAAAAGAGCAAAATCGAAGGTGTAGGTGCATCGTCAAAAATCGATTTGAAACTTTAAAATTGTTATAAACTTTATAAAATTGTTTATATTTCACAATATAATACCTTAGTATATTTTTTCAATTCAAGGCCTTTAAAATAAGCTCTTAAGCACGTCTGTAGCTAAAATAGTCTCGGAGATATACCGTAAAATGTGTAGTAACTTTTGCAAAATTCGAATTTTGCAACGTTGCAATTTCTCGTAAACGGTTGCGTTTTTTGCAAAAGGGCTTTGGGGTTTTCAATTTATTATCAAATGGAGCCGTTCTGCCAATTTTGGTCAAAATTTGTTACCGTAAGGGTCATTTTTGCCGATTTATTGGTCGAGTTAACGTTGGAAGCTTTACCCATATATATGTGTGTGTTTGAGAAGGGAGGTTGGAAGGGGCGGCGGGGTGGGGGAAGAACCCGCACAATAAGAAAGTGCAATTGAGTATTGGTACAATCTCGTTAACAATTTTTTCTCCATACATTTTTAAAATACCCCAATTTCTAAATTTTCAATGCTGTCCTATTTAGCACCTTTGTCAATCGTGTGTCACAAATGAAAGTCAAAATCAAATGAATGTTCATAATTAGGTAAATGTTTCGCAAACAGTTTTTTGTAAGAATACAACAGTGATTTCTTATGTTCATTTATTCGCATACTAGATTTTCTCTTAGTTTACCAAATATGAAAACTATTGCAATCATCAATATTGCACTTTAACAAGTGACTCCATAGTTTTCTTTGTCACCTTTACGATATTTAGAATTGGAGGGCAATATATTATCTTCACTGGATTATAGAAGCCTAATTTAATATTTTCTTTAGGAAACAATCGGCAAAGTTTATAGAACAAGTGATCTAAAAATGGTACTTCGGCCACATATTATTTGAAGACAAAATAGGAGAGAGGTTGGTCAAAGACATGACAGTTTTCTTCTTTAGCTTCCGTTGCAGCAGTTTATCAGAGGCAGTTTTCAAAGCATTAACATACCTTTGGGGGAGAAAAGTATTTATGTTTTTTTTTTTAATATTTCACTTTGACGACATAAGCTGTAGCCTAATGCATCCCATTGGTACTCACCAGGTGCCACTTGGCCATGTTTATTTTGCTCATATTCTGGTCTTTGATATTGCTTGTGGAAACTATTCATACTTATGTGGTCAAATTTTAAGGACAATGGATCGAACGCAATTCCCACGCTCTGTGATCTTTCATGTACTTAGTAAATATCTCACCCCTGAAACTACTTCTCCATGATTTCCATCACCCGGTGTAGATCTTCTTGTGGTATCAACAATTGGTGGAAGTGTGCGACAACTATTATTATAAACGCTTGGATATTTCAATAATTTCAAGATCAGTGATTGTCCTATGTTTTTGTCCACCTGCCTGGCATTCTCATCTCCACCGAAACTAACTAAACCTCAATTGGAGGTATGTGAGAGTTTTTTTTTTCAAACTCTTAAGTCAAGGTCAAAAGATAGATGGTTGCAAAATATCCACAATTACTGTCATGGCATACTACTTTCTAACAAGACGAACTCCTTCTAATTATTCGTAGAAGTAATTGTTAAATCATTTTATCGTTTCGAGAGGAATTTTGGATACCTTTTTTTAGAGTCTGGTGTTCGATAGGGCAGAGAAATGACCCTGTAGGCGTCCTTGAAAGAATTCAAATTCACAGAAACTTGTCCCTCCATTTCGTTCAAATTACTCCTCAAATGCACGACGGCTCAGATAGCGGCACGACGCGTGATGATGGGTTATTTGGGTTATTTAAATGGGTGAGTAATAGTAATATTTACATGGATGGGTTATTTCCCGCTTTAACGGATATGTGCAGAGGGAAGCTTTCAGAATTATAAGCACATAAATTTAGGGAATCGAGGTTTCTTGGTAGACGTAGATTTTGACAAAATATTCATATTATTGTTTATAACTCTCCAAGTGACATTACCCTTACTTTAAATCGTGGAAATATTTCTCCGCCTACCAATTTATCTCCCATTAAAAGAATATGAAAGAAAATATGTATTGCATTGCCTTCTTTGTTCCTTTATTTTAATAATGTATTCATTTCTTACAATCTAATAAAATGAAGTAGCATGTGTGTCATGCAATGACGTCACCCTCGGTCTTTCCGTATCAATCATCGCTAGAGTAAATGAGTGACAACGTCGTTTTCGAGGATGTTTAAAAGTTCAGCCGCCAAATTTTCGCCTTGGAAATTGTTATATAAATAATCACTCGTAAAAGCTAGTCAGTTTATAATGTTAATGGTTCAAAAATCGGCTATGTATGGTCCTTGGAAAATAATACTTACCATTTTTGACGTCCAATAGTCTTATGGACATTCTTCTCACAGATGAACCACCATTGTTTCCAATCACATATTTAACTTCTGAAATAAGTATTCATTCATTCCTCCTCCCTTTTTCCACCCCCCAGTATACACCCTTCTGCTTGCCTCTGCATCTTCCTGGTCTCCTTTGTTTTTTTCCAAATGTTTTCGTATCCCTTATCAACGTGAGAAAACCCATTAGATTTTTCACATTTTCACGTGAGAAATTGAATATTTCTTATTATTTTCAATTGTATCTAGTGTATATTTACTCATGTAATTCTTATGCATTCTCGTATCTTGCCTAAAGGAAGACATAGATGAAATCATGAGAAACAGGTGAGAGAAATATATCCCCTTTTAAGTAGCACCGTGCCAAAAATAGGGCACTCCACTAATTTAATTCCGCTATGACTGATGGACCAATGATTGTATTATTTCAGAGATCTAGAAAGCTACGAGAGTAGTTGAAGCTCAAGCCATTGCGAAACATCATTATTTATTAAATATGTTGCCATTATCTTATTCCGGAATAAATACATGGATATTACCGTTCAATAGGAGTTGGACGGAATTTAGCTGCTAAATTCCGTGATTTAAATTGGTATCCGATAACAATCCTTGCAGAGCATTTTGTTGGTATTTAAATAGTTCCTTATCTTTCGCGGGTAGTTATAATTCGCATTAGATTAGGTTAACAATAACTATAAAGTTAAGAGTAGCGGTAAAGTTATCGGAATATATAAAGCAATTAAAACTTCATAGAGCGGATAGTGAACATTTGATTGGAATTAGGTTTGGAGATGCAGCTTTCTTTCAATTTGGTTTAATGGGTGCCAAAATTAAACTTCGTTCCTTTGCTGTGGAAAGTTTTGAAAGGAAATTCCACGCAATGCTCTATAGCGCGTGAAAAGGTCGCATTGCCAGGTTTATTTCTCCTCCGTTAGCTTTTTGCCAGTATGCCTCATTGTTGGATGGCAATTTATGAAACAAAAATTTAATGCACAGTCTATTACATATGAAAAACGCGAGTTCTCAAGAAGGCAATTAATAGTTGTGTTTCATAATGTGTCCCCCCTTTGAATAAAAACACATTTGAATCAATTTCATGAATCAGGTTACCTACAATTGAGGACTTGGACGACCTTTAGGAAAAGTAGTCACGTGTTTTATTTAATGTCATTTTGAAAATAAATTGGTGAAAATGAAATAACGAAGGTGAATTTTTAATTGATAATATTTGTGAAAATGGTATGAATAATAATAAATTAGAGAAAACCAGCAGTGATTATTGAAAGAAATATGGGCTCCGACATTATAAGTTGACGGATCGATGGAAATTATACGTTGGATAGGCGTTTCCACGTAAGACATTCTTCCAAAATACAGAGGTGAAAAATTGTTCGCCTTAGGGAATAAGTTCAAATCTTCACTCATTATTGGCATTTTTCTCTTTCACGAGAGAAATCTGTAACGCTTGAGTGACATTAGCCTCGGGTTCTGAAAGATAGGATAATTGAAAAAGGCAGTTACTTTGTTACGATGCACGTTTGCGATGGATTGAATCGACGTAAAATACTTCTCGTGCCTGATAATACTATGGCACCATCTTCTACGATTTAAAAGTTCTTCATTTTGGCTCTGAAGATTCACGGACATCTGAGTGGAAATCATCCGGACTTGAAGAGCATTATCCCCTCACACATTCATTTGTCTAATCCATCGTATTCCATCGTCATTTATTATCTGCACTGTGCTGCGAGGAACTCTTGAATATCCTTTCAATTTTCTTATTCCAATTTGAACGTGATTGCTGCCTCCGCGATGAACAGCAACGCGTTCAGCAAACCTATTATACCAGATGCGATGAGTTTGTCGAGGGCAGCGAGATGAATGGTGACCAGTCCATCGTAGTATCTGTATAGCTCGATCACAAAGGCTCCAGCGGTGATCCATAACACGGCCCCAACGATGGCCCAAAATAATGCCTGGAAAAAGAAATATTTTCTACGTTATCTTTCTCCGTGCAAAAATGTTTTTTTTTCAGTTTTTCACTCAAAGAATATTGCCTAGAGCAAACCTAACTTATTCATACAAGATGAACAATTCACTTAGTAACTTCCGGGAAAGCATGTCATCATTGTATTTTACGCGGAAGAGCGCCGAGGAAGCTAAGAAGTGGTGTGTAGCGATGAGCATCCCGATATATTTCTCAACCATGTTAGTTCAGCCAGATATAATGTTTGTAGAAAAATGCCAAATGCGTTACTCTTGACCGCTGTTACTCACGACAGTAACTTAATACGTTTTAGAAATAGCTGTTGTATGCATAAAGATCAGCTTCCGTGATCACCATGTCAATAGTAGCACAGAAGAATAGGCCCTCCGGTTTATTGTACCATAATTACTATGTAATTAGTACATCTCAAAATCCGCCATTTTTCACCACCGTGGTGACCTCTGACATATCTGGTGGCATATCTGTGGCAACCATGTAAACATCTAGGAATCAGCACTGTATTGTTATTCTCTGAAATAAGTAAGTGTTCCAATGGCTTAGGGCCATAAAACAGTGCCCCGAGTGCCCCTATGTTCACTGCCTTATGAAAACCGCTTCATCGATGCCCGAAGTTGGATCCGAAAATTTCTTTAGCCACCGTGCGAAGGGTTTGTGTACAATTGACGATCTATATGAAACATACTGCTCAGGAAATCGGGGGAAAAGTATGGCCTGCATTTGCAAAAAATAGACAACCATTGAAAAATGCTTCACAACTTCAGATAAGTTCTTTTTTGTAAGTTAAGTTGCATAGGTTGACCGCTCGTGGCAACCTAGTGAGTAGAGCACTGGGCTGAGAACCGGAGGGTCCTGAGTTCGAATCACAGATGCCACTCTGGAAACCTCACCTAAAATCCTCACGATGAGGTTTCTGTGTGTCAGAACTTCGTGGGAAATCGAAGGTGGCCCAGGGAAAGAATTGACCCTCCTACCCTGATTGCGTTAATTTAACACGTCAAGGCTGGGTGAGCTCTACCCTCACCTATCAAACCAAGCTTTGGGTTGTGTGAGTGAGTGACTTTGATCTTGTTCTATGGTTTTTATTTCTTCCGTTGACTCAGGTCTGACCGAGGAAGAAGTTTGTACGGAGGCAATAATTCCTGGCGTCATAGAGACACCAACAGGGTAATTTTCTAACTTTTTGGAGAAAATAAGGAGACCACGGAAAGAAAGACGTAATTTATTGCCCGGTTGCTGCATTTAATTATCGTATTTACTATTGAGTACCCTGGTCATTGATGTAAAGGTCAGAAGTGTCTTATTTTTAGCTACTATTTGTATCGTACCATGAACCGAACAAAACAACCAAAGCTTGTAATTAACAACCAAAATTTGTAATTAATACAAAAAATAGGACATATACCATGCTCGTGGCAGGCTAGTGAATTATGAACAAATGTTTAGTATCGAGGCTGCACTTAAGGTACCACTAGAGAGAATATGTTTTCTCTTTCAGTGTAAATGAAAAAGTCCTCCTGGGTCGTCCTGATCATACTTTAGGGTTACCTTCGAAATTTTTCACGAGTTATGTGTGGTTAGGCTAATTGAATCTACGAGTGCAATGTTATGCTGATAAAATGTTAGATAAATGAGGTTCAGGTATGATCTTTCTGTATTGGAAACATTCACATATGCCAGCATCTTTTGGCTTAATCAACACTAGGCTCGCTTTTGAATATCTTTAACTCAGTCGAAACTTGAAGTCAATCATGTTGGGTCACAATGAATTGAAATGGAAAAATTAGAAGCCGCTTCACCAAAAATAGTGGCATAAAATAGAAAATAGTTATATAGTTGTTGTCTGCTTTATGTAATAATGTTCCTAATTAATTGAGCATACTCTTTTAGTAATTGCGAGTATATAACACCAAAAACCAAGAGAATAGTTGGAGGTGAAGTTACGAATATAGTGTCATAAGTTTATGAAGTATGACGTTTTCCACCTCTTATGTCTATCTCCATCGTAATGCTCCTCCAGTGCACAACGTTCATACAAGGTTTCTGGATCACTTTATGAAATATTTGGAACAGACCTCCAATTATCCGAATTGGCTTGCTACCATTACATCATCCAGCCAAACGTAATCTCCTTGATTCGGGGGGTTTATATCACCATATTCCCGGGGATAGCGGCCAGCGGAGACGGCGCGCAACAGCATTTTTTCTCTCACCTTGAGAAAAGGACAGATGAACACACAAGAGGAAATCAAAGAGGGAGAGCAACTGTACATATGAGAGTCAACCAAAATTACGTGCCAAGGGCAGGCAGAACCGCAGAAGAAACGGGCTGATCTGGCCATACGTAAGTCACTTGAAAATGCAATATATGCAACTACAAATATACGTGGAATAGGAATAAAAAGGAGCAATTAAAAGAATGAGCACATCATTGGTGGAGAAGATGGAAAGAAACAGAATCACAACGGAAAAGTTTCTACTCAACTGGGATTTGAACCACGGACCTCCACTATATGTACAAATTAAATTTGTAGGCTGCGAGATTTAAGTTTCCTCTTCCAGCAAAGCACTCTTTGGGTCGAGAGCGTCTCCACTCTTTATCAATTTTCACGGAAATTGACTGCCTATAGTGAGTCTTATCAAATTCTTCAAAAATATCGAATCCTTCCAAAATGATATTATTAGAGACTAATCGTCAGACAAGGAGCATCGTAAAAGACTGTGGCGCCTCTTGCTTAGTGTATCGCTCTAATAACTCTAAGAATCACAACAAAAAAAATAGGAAACGGTAGACTTACCAGATTTTTCTCCGTCCTCTCTCCTAAAAGCATCCTCGACATTTCCATCACTGCAATTAAAATGTATCCAGAGTAAGCTATTATAACGAGGACAGTTTTGTGGATGTCGTTGCCATAACCTATTCCAGCATCTTGAATCAGGGCAGTACACACGATCGCCAGTAACTGAAGGAAAAGATAATGACAACTGTTACTGAATTTTCAGGAACACACGGCAACGTAAAATTGTAGTGAGGCGATCTACTAATATTAACCCTGCGAGACACCATATGGTGGAATCAAGTTTTCGAAAGGTGCGCTAAAGTTCAGTGTACTCACACATTGTAACGCCTTTACAATGAAGAATGGGTTCTTAATCACTGCAGCCACGTCGACCATTTCGAAAAATAAGTGCTTTTGATGTTACCAAATATTCTCGTATTCCGGTGGTGTATTGAGAATGGATGACTGCGGTAGGGGACGACTGTTTCTTGGTGAGATCAAAAGCGGAGTGAGTGTCCGTTATGGGCGCGGCTTGTGAGTACGCCCTTGTGAGCACCTTCCCAACCGTCACGGAGATGATAACGTCTCGTCATTCACTGTGGTTGGTTTTATATAGGCCTATAGTTCTGCGGTACTCGCAACATCCTTGGAGGGAACCGAACGATAACGCGATTTTTCCCAGTCACTTCTTCGTACCTCTCCTTTAGAATTCTGTGAAAAATTGACGTCATAAATAGCAGGTATCGGGTAAATTAAGTTAATCCTTTTCTTCGTGTGGATGTCGATAAGGGTGTATCTTATCAGTGTCGTTTCTCCGCGTTTTACTCAGCGACTTCGGCGGTCTCAGTTTGTTTTTTTTGCGTAGAAATTGTGAGGACTACAAATGAGACATCTTCATGTTCGGATTAATTACAGGGAAAAAATTTTCTCGTAGGGAAAAAATTACGCAAAATTTCTGAAAACTAAAGTGAAATCTGCAGCAATCCGCAGAGAAACAGACTAAAAGTACCTCGACTGAATACTAAGAAAGAATGGATTTTTAATTCGTAAACCCAAAGTGTAGACTTAGAAGTATCTGTGATATGAGGGATGCACTCACATTAATTACCGGGACACGTTCAGGGAAAGGCGGTTCTCTCACTTTCTTCATATACCTCCTAAGTCTATTGCTTATTTCCTTACATTTTCCTTTGCCTAGCTGTGTAAAAATCTTGCTGTTTTGTCAATTCTCAATTTCCTCCTTCATTTCTACCATTACCCAATGTTTCTTCATCCCTCTAGTGTCTTCTACGCCTAACTTTTCCCATTTATCCTTAACCATTTGGCCTTCTTCATCTTCCCTCAAAGATTTGTTCACTAATTCTAGATATGTAGGTACTCTGATGTATGTACAATTCACAAGTTTTTCACGGTGTTCCTAAATCGTTGCCCTAACATAATATAATCTAATTGGTGTCTCCCACTTCATTTCAAGTGAGAGATTTTGGTATTATTAAAAGATTTTTTGTGACAATTATATTTCCATTTCGTTATCTTGCCTTTAAATGAAAACAAGACATTGGGTAGGCAAAATCAAGAAGTATGGAGCTCTTCTTTCAGGTATAATTTTCATGAAATTATGCCTACTCTCAATTTACACTTTCCTGCGACTTATATGTATTTACCTTGTTCCCCATAAAAGTGTAAAAGAGTGGTTTTAATATAGTTGAATACTTCGGAATTGGAGTATTTTATATCACCAAGCTCACTGACTTGCGTTGTTTGCAAACTCGTGAAAGAATCCACTAGTTGGCACTGTATCCTGTGAGTAACTAACGCGGGTGGTAGTTTCAAATGTCAGACATGTGGCAGTATATTATTGTAAAGGATGATTTCCCCAGTAAGTCATCTTGTTAACTTTTCTTCTACAATCTTGAAAAATACATGTCTCGGGGTGGAAAAAATTCTCGGTCGTACACTACCTACTTAAAACTTGAGTATTCCAACAGTTGGCAATGCCTTAAGTTCGTATGTGTCATAGACGATAGCAGAGGATTCTCCAGATAATGTGATACTATCAGTGGCTTATCATTTTTAGGAAATATTTATTTGAAAGCATTTGATAATAAATATATCTTCGCATTCTTTTCGGCGCGTGTCTACCAGTTGATTCATTAGCAGCGGTATTTAGATTTCTATTCCTAGTTTTCAGCGCAGATTCCATATCTTCAAAACCTGACGTGATAGAGCAAAACAGTTTTCAGGTTTGAAATCAGCATAAAAAAGTACATTAGAAATAGTCCACATGTTATATATCTACTGTTTGTTTATTAGTACTATAAAGGTAGTCCGAAGTGGCATTACTTAATGTTGAACCCAGAATCCTCTTGTTAGAATTCATCATAGAAATACGCCAAAAATTATGGATAAAGCGTATATTATGTATTCCTAATCAGAAATAAAGATATGATGTGTCCTAAATCAGAAATTGAGACGCTCAGACAATGCCTTCTGCTAAATTCAAATCGCTGTATATATCAATTTCTGAAATAGACTACTAAAGTTTAACATTGGCCAATAAATATTAATTTATATATAAATAGTAGATTGCTTTCAATCTAGAATTTTACTGCAAGGTATAGTGCTTTCCTTAATAGCAATTTTACTATGGGATGGTTTTTTGGAGAAATTGGACGACCTGACAAACGGCAACTCTTGTCTTTTTCTGGCTTCGCGCCGCAAATTCTTTACTTATCTTATCAAGGGTGTGTCTGAGATAGAATAAATGGATGTCCTCGCCCTATAATCTTCCATTAATCCTCTTAAATTATGTGTTGTTCTTAGAAGGCATCATTCGGTGCGATGGGACAGATAAATATAAAGCGATAAGGTGCCATGATGGACATACTTTTACGTAATCCGCAGGGCATCAAGTGGATGAGTAAAGCACTTCTGTGCCTGTCGCAGGAGCCGTGTCAGTAACTGGCCAACCCGAAGGTCATGGCATCGAATTCCACCAGAGGCTCACGGTTGTTAATATTGCCTTAGATTAAGGTTCAACCTAGCTATAATAACCTCAGCAGTTGAAGTAGGGAAAAACAGAACTCTACTGTTGCTTTTTTCCGCGGAATAATGTGTGCCATGATGGCTGCAAAATTATGTGTTTTATATTAAAGATGCTGACATACGAGGGTAGCCTTTTAAGTGTCGGGAATAGAACGTTCCTTATCACCTAGCAACTATAAATGGTGTTTATAAACAACTTTTTGAGTTGGTTAATGCCCATGCAAAGTTTCATTAAGATCGGCCTGATAGTTTTAAAACGGTGGCGTGTCAAAGTTCCCAAGTCGCTGTACGAGATGGAATTAAGTCATGAACAGTATCGCACGATAATTTCTATAACTTTCGACGAAGCCTCACTCAGAAAGAATACGTCGCAGAACTATTTGTTGTTTTTGGCGAAGAAGCACCATCAAAGACAACCGTTTATCGCTGGTATGCAGAGTTTCATCGAGGACGCTCTAGACACAGTGACGAACCGCGTGAAGGGCGACCAAAAACCGCCGTCACTCAGGAAAACGTGGTTGCTGTACGTAACATGGTTCTGGAAGATCGTCATGTTACATGCCGTGAGATTCAGACATCATTGGACATCTCAGGGACCTCAGTTCAAAAGATCTTACACGAAGAGTTAGGTGTTAAAAAATTTGTTTCCCACTGGATACCGCACCTCCTCACAGAAGAACAGAAAGCAGCTCGAGTCAAATGGTGTCGAAATACTCTGCAACGATTCAACTCAGGAGCATCAAAGCACGTTCACAACATCGTAAGTGGTGATGAATCATGGATCTATAGCTACGAGCCTGAATCAAAACGCCAATCTTCAGTATGGGTCTTCCAAAGTGAACTCAAACGGACAAAAGTTGTTCGCTCTCGCAGCGTTGCCAAGAAAATGGTCGCATCGTTCGTAGCCAAATCAGGGCATGTAGCGACGATTGCTCTTGAAAATCAAAGAACAGTTAATGCTCAATGATATACGACCATTTTCTTGCCAGAAGTGATCGCCGAGCTTCGGAAAGATAACCCAAATCGACGCATTACGCTCCATCACGACAATGCAAGCTCACACACCGCTCGAGTCACAAAGTCGTTTTTGGAACAGCAAAACGTCGAAGTTCTTGATCATCCTCCATACAGCCCGGACTTAAGCCCCATTGATTTTTTCACATTCCCCAGAATCAAGAATATGCTACGAGGAAAGCGCTTCCAGACGTCTGAAGAAGCGGTCGATGCCTACAAAACAGCCATTTTGACTACCCCTACTTCGGAATGGAATAAATGCTGTAACGACTGGTTGCATCGAATGCAAAAGTGCATTGACTATCGCGGAGAGTACTTTGAAAAACAAAAAAATTGCGTTATTGTACCTCTTATAGTTTTCTTCATTCCCGACACTTAAAAGGCTACCCTCGTAGCAGCATCTACATCTACATAATACCCTGCAAGCCACCATAAAGGTGTGTGGCACTTAGAATACCGGAAGTCAAGCCTCGCTACTTCAAATTTCCTGCATATTAATGATTTATTTTCATTAGTATATGGAGCAGACGATCGGTTGGAAACATCTTATTACTTTTTCTCACTACTGGTCCTATAAAAGGCGCATCGTATATCTGTTGGATAAAATTAATTCCCAACTAGACGCCCATGGTTTAAGTAGCTGCAATCTCATGGCGCTCTTAATATTTTTACGAAATGGAATCATCTCAAATTATTTCAAACGACTCACGATTATACCTGACATGTTTAAATAAATTTACCTTTATAATTTTCAAATTTGAATTGTTTCATTGCATATTTGTCTGGTCGAACGAAATGCTTTATTAAAGTTGAGATCCATGCATTATGAAGATAGATGAGGTTATCGATCAATAATTCCGTGAAAATAAATTATTACACATCAGATGTCTTCGTAGTTTGATTAGTAATTTTGGTGCTCGTTTGTCAGTTAGTTATTTGGAGGAGGCGCCCGACAGCTGAAGTCATTTGCGCCATTTAGGAAAGGTAGGTAATTGGGTAATGGTAGGAAGGACGTTACAGGTAATGGAGGAAGGGTGGAAAGAAATCCGGCGTCGGCATTAGCCTGCTCTTAAAGAGAGGCGCCAAGAGGGCCACGTTCCATCCGACGGACGGAGTAATGAATCCAATCGCTCTCCACAAAGCACTCAAGTAGGGACCGGTATACCAATGGAAAATCCTCCAGATTCGAACCCGGACCTTCGGGATGGGAGGCCAGTACCCTGCCACCACACCAACCCGATCCCCTTTGGTACTCGTCCGCCAATACTGTTGTTATTATTTTCCTTGATATTTTAATGGTTAAGTTTCCTTCAGGTGAAAATTAACTGCTTATAAGCGATCGCGACTACTTTTAATATGATGTTCCTCTTTAGATCTGCATGCTTCTTACCTTTCTTTATCCTGTTCCATCAGCCTAGCCTCTCCGTTCTCTCTCCCGCCTGTCCAACATGATCCCCTCGACCGCGGACTGCAGTTTGATTTCCTCTGCTTCTTCCTATTATCCTCCGGCATCTCCCTCTGCTTTCCCGTCATGTCAAACCCCCTTTGCCCCCCTTTCTACCTATTTATTTTCTCCATCTCTCTTAACGCCCGCATCTCGAAAGTCTATTTTCATTTTGTTCCCGTAACAATATCCCCTTTTGGGCATCATGCAAAGTGACCCTATATATCAGACACTTCACCAGTGTTAGCGTCCCTACTCAAAGTCTGAGTCATTAGCTCGAGTGGACGCCATATTCGCTCTCCTCCGACATCGCCGGCTAGTGCTATCATTTTCCTCCAAGATAAGTTGATCCCTATTCGGTCCCAAATGACCCTATTCGGTCAATTGTTCTCCCTGTGCATTTTGTCATCATATTTTCTGTTTCCTCTTCCCTCTTTTTGTTGGAAATCACATTGCTTAAGTTTTTTGATGTTTTTTTTTCATTACCTATTTTTCGTACTGGCGTTTTTAACGCACATTTTGTTTTCCCATAGTCGAGTAGGTATATATTAGCGTGCGTTCATCCGCAAGCCTTACCGCCTATACGAACTTTCCTACTCCTTTTATTCCTGCCCCAAGCACTTTCAATTTTTATCTCTTGATTTCTTTGGAACACGCTTTAAAATGTACTGGCGGTAACAGACCGATTCGTCTTACTCTCCGTCCTGTTACTACACACTTGAACTTTACATTCATTCCGTCGATTTGGGCCTTCGGGACCGTGTATGAAATTCGGATCAATCTCTTGCCCCTCTAAGCTAACCCTATCTTCTGTTATATTTAATGCCCGGAGTATCTTTTACAAATCTGCAAAGGGCAAAAAGACGTTCCTATTATTATTTCAAGTTGACTAATATTCTTCTGACTGCGGTTGCGTCACTAGTTGCCCTCCACTTATGAAACTCGAATTTATCTCTCAGAACGTCTTTCGCTCTCTACTTCATCAATCGTAAATGATTCAAAGTAATTCCGTCGCTGCTAACGAAATTAAGATTACCTGTCCGTAAATACTTTATGATTAGATAAGCAATAGCCGTGGGCGTACGTGTGTAGCATGAGCTTTACGTTTTGCTCTTGATAACTTATTCGGCAGCTTTAAATTTGTAAATGATGGGACACTGTCCTGAGTAACAGCTTAACATTAATGCCGTGGTGAAATTATTAAGAATCGTAATTTTTAGAATGTCTTTGCGATAACACATTGAATATGCCTTGTTTCTTTGAATAAGATGCAGTTTTCTGAGTTGCTCTCGGAGCCATCTTGCTTTTAGAAATTGTAAATTGGTCTAAACTTTTGTGATACATATAGGAGAGCCGGCAGTTTTATCTCAGGCTTTGGCCCTATTAAAATGGATGGAAAAACGAAACGTGCTTTCGCATTAGAATTGCATTAAAATAACTCATCTGAGGGGGAGGAGGAAGAGTGGAGGGAAACCCGGCGTTTGCATTAGCCTGATTTAATTTTGTTGCAGTATTATTCATTTTGCCTCAAAATAACTGATATGTGGCTACAAGTCGGTCCTGTACTCAAAGGTGCTTTAGACCGGGAGGAAAGGCACAAAGATGTGGATAGAAAAGAGGGTAAGGAGGTGTGGAGAGCAACCCGGTGTCGGCATTTTCCTGCTGCAAGCGAAAGGCGTCAAGTGGACCACAGCTTAGCCTTGCATCCGATGGACGAAGTACTGAACTCGAAGTGCTATCCCACTTCCGAGATTGTAACTCGTACCCTCGGGATAGGAAACTAGTACTCTTGATTGCTACGCCAACCGGACTGTGCCATCAAATTTTATGAGATATCAGTGACGATATAAACTATCGAAAGGGGTAGGTAATTCAATATTTTGTAAAACCTCGCTGATTGAACGCAGTGAAACTCAACCTCTTCGTGACACCTGATTTTGCAAGGAAGTCATTCGGTAGCGTATTGTAATATGGTTAACCCACATCCTGCATAAAAAATGGATAATAATAAAGAAAAGAAAGCTAAGGTATTGCAGTAGGAAAAAGGAATCCAGGACCAATGTTAAACTAGGAAAACAAAAACTCGATGAGGTGGAAGAGTTCTGTTACCTGGGAAGCCGAGTAACCAGTGATGGACGAAGTACAAGAGAAATTGCCAGTAGAATTTCCCAAGCGAAAAGGGCATTTTAGAAGAAGATTCTGCTTACAGCTGCATACTAGTGTGGAAGTGAGGAAACATTTCATTAAAACTTACAAAACATACATCTGGAGCATTCAACCATATGGCAGCGAATCATGGACTATAACAGCAGCAGAGAAGTCCAGGCTGGAAGCATTTGAAATGTGGTGCTACCGAAGAATGATGAAGATAAAATGGATCGACCGATTGACAAACGAAGAAGCTGTAAGAAGAGTGGGAGAAGCGGAAATCTCCCCCGATTGCTACTGTCACGATATCATTTATATATAGCACAATGATTGCCTCGAAGACTATGGGAAACAGGATCCTCGATGTAACAACATGTAGAGGGATGCCGCTACATGGATGCGTCCTGTATTTTGGAGTTATATCGAAGTGGATTCTACTCTTGAAGTCTTCCTCTTTCATATGTCAAAGAGAACAAATCGAAAATATAGTATATGAATCTTTATTTCACTCACTCAGTGATTCAATCCGAAGGTTGGTATGGATGGGTGAGGAAAGAGCTCTCCTCGAACTAAGCCACAGGCGTGTGAATTTCACACACTCAGAGTAGGGGGGCCAGTTCCTTTACCTGGGCCACCTCGCCTTCCGAGGATTTTTCATTAGGGGGCGTCCAGAGGCTTCACCCGGATTTGAACCCGGGACCCTTCGATCAGTAGCCAAGCGCTCCACCCACTAGGCAACCACGCTCCCCTGAATCTTTATTTATAGGTTTGAAAAAGGGGTATTTTTTATTTACAAGTAGAGCTAGACTGTCTTCTTTCAGTTGTACGGGTTGTTAACGTGGATATATCGAAAACTGACTATTGCAGATTTAAATAAGGGACCTTTAGACCATTTTAGCCGAGTTAGGATTTTTTTAGTTTTTCAGATTTGTTTATAGCAGTTAAATACTATTGCAATGGCTTTGGATAATAAAAGACCTTATTATCCATTGAAAACACGTTTGCTGCAGAAAAGGCGTCACTTGCTATGAAGTACAATGCACAAATACGCAGTACCGGTGGGGGTGGGTCGAAAACATCAACGAATAGCACGATCATCATCAGTAAACAATCCTGAGATTGATTTGACCCAGCTCTCCACACAGTTCTCCTATCAGCTGATCCCTTCATATTTACGTATTTCTTCTCTTTCTCATCCTCCAGTACCTGTTCTATATAGCTCATACGAGGACTTCCTCTGCCGTTCTTCCCGTTCACTTGTCTTTCAACGATTTTCTTCATCAGGCCATCATGTCTCATGATGTGCCCGATTAAGTTGTTCTGTCCTCTTCTCATGGTTTTCAGGAGATTTTATTTTTCTTCCACTCTACTGTGGACTTCCTCGTGACTCACTTGGTCGATCCATTTAATCTTCATCATTCTTCTGTAGCACCAAATTTCGAATGCTTCCACCCCTTTCTTCTCTGCTGCTGTCATCGTCCATGCCTCACTGCCGTAAAGAAACATGCTCCAGATGTAAGTTATGATGAATTGTTTCCTTAATTCTACGCTTGTATTCCCAGCTATAAATTGATTCTTCTTTTGGTTGGATTCCCTCTTCGCCTGGGCTATTCTAATGACAATTTCTTTCTTGTTTTGTCCATCGCTGGTAACTCGGCTTCCCAGGTAGCAATATTTATTCACATCCTGAAGTTTTTGTTTTCCTTAAACAAATAGCAGAATGTCATTTAAGTAAAGAATCTTGGAGTAAGCAAATTAAGATATCTGAGGAACTAATTTACCAATTCACTTATATAACTTATCGTTTTATTTAGAATTGCAACAACTTCCTCTTAAATTAATAAAATAGTTAATTTTGAAATAACTATGGATTAGCCATAAACGTCCATTTTATGGTATGTATTTCTGTGCTTTGCCATAAATATTGAGAAAATTTTATCTATGATGGCTCAAAAATCAAGGTCTCTCAATTATTTAAGACAACTTTTTGATTAAATTATTGCCTTGGCTTTTAGGCAAAAAAAACTCCATTTCGACAAATTTGGACGCTCGCGGCTTAGCCCGCGAATTAAATCTCGGGAGACGAGCATGTTGGGAAGCCTTCTTTTATCCCTCTTTACACTGCAGAATAGGTCCAATCTATTCCTTAAAACTAGTGCCTTGAAATACGTATTAATTGGGCTAATAAGGGAGTTACCAGACAGGGAATTAGGGGATCAATAGAATCGTCTCACAACGGAATATAAAAATCAAGCTATGTTCCATGTCAATCTATATTTTTATATTTGTTGAAGCAGCGTTGTGGGCCGAAATCATGCCAATATCATCCGATAAACCGATATCTGGTAGGCTATTGGTTTATCTTTACGGGGTATCGGATAGGCTATCAGATCCAATTGATCATGGGCCAAAGCCTGTCCCATGCAAATCTCAAACCTCTCGAAGCGAACCGACTTTGAATTGTGCGCTTCCGATTGGTAATTATCAAGTTCACGCTTCCTCCAGAAGGTACCGTCAGTATCAGTGAGTTTTCCCAAGGTTCCTGTGGGCTCTCAAGTCTCCGAGGTCGTTTCCACTACCACCTCCACTCGTGTTTTGGCGCGAATTTAAAGAAAAATTGTTGCTTCAGTAGAACTCATTTTTCTAGCGTAATTAATTATAGAAAAGATGAAACAAAATTTCCTTTTTGTGCTCGAACCACCAAACACGGCTTGAGGGGACGTTATAGTTTTGAATCTCCGAGAATGTGTGATTTCTATAAAAAAATATCAAACTTAGGGGTCACTGGCCAGTTTCAGACACTCAATCGTACCTAACGCAGGTACTTACGCTTAATGCACTCAACATTACGGGTTTTAATACACCCTTGTAGATACGTCTATATATATGTTTGCACTCCTAAAAAAAGGGGATAGCGTTGAAACAGGCTGAGATAATGATAAAAATATTTGTATAACGGATTTTACTGTACTGGACTTATACTTACCGTGTGGGAAAAATTCCTTCAATATTGTGTAAAAACTTCTAAACAAAAATCTAAGACTAAATTATTGGGCTCTTTTAAGATTTTTCAGCGAAAATTAACCACATTTTCAACGTTAACATTTTCCAATCATACAATAAAAAACTTCTGAAGAATTAACTTCACTTAAATATATCTATAACTTAAAGTTTAACAAGACAGAATAGTGTATACACATGGGATGTAAGTACTGTGGCTGAAAAGACATATCTGCTGCGCCCAGCTCGGGGCTGAAAAAGACAACACTATGGCAGTTACGACACCCTTAATTCGTACGAGTTGGAAAAATTGGCTTCAGGAAACTTATTTCGCATTATTCTTCTATGAATGTCAATCTTTCTTCGCCTCCGGCTCCTGTTAAGCACACTTTCTGAATATCTACCAGCCAAACTGCCCCTGTTTGAGCCGTAACTAAACAGGGTCCAGACAGACCAGAGTAAGTTAACGTTGACACATATTTTCTTTGATATATTCACTTACTTCAATCATATCACTTCTAAAGATGGTGTTCTCACCTATCAGAGAAGTGCTGTGATGTGCCGATGATATGGAAACCAATGTTGCTGCTGTTTGGATATCAATTATAGCATACCAAAATTGTAGTAGAAGAGGATACCGTTATATCGGTGAATACGAAGATGCCGATGAAAGTTTTTCTCTTGAAGAATAAAATATAGATTGCTATGGAACATAGTTTGATTTCTATATTCTGTGGGAAGGAATTTTTGAGGTTGTTACAGAGCGTTATATTGGGGGAGTGGAAAATAAGCGTCACGTAATTAATAAATGGCCCCACATGAATTTGGGTCCTTCATTTTGGCTCTGAAGGATCACAAAGAACTGAGAATCGTTCGATCTTTTAGTCCTTGGGGCATTCCTTCGTCCGGTACGTCGCATTTTGCTGTCATTCACTGTGTGCTGCGAGAAACTCTTCAATGACCTTTTGAGTTTATTACTCTGAGTTTAAGGTGATTACCGTCTCCGCGATAAACAACAGCGAGTTCAGCAAACCTATTACTCCAGATGCGATGAGTTTGTCGAATGCAGAGTGGTGGATAAACCCTGTATCAGTGTATGCTCTGTAGAGCTCCATCACGATGGCTGCGGCGGCGATCCACAGAGCGGTTCCCACGATGCACCACAATAATGCCTGGAAAAAAGAAATACTTTTTATGCCATCTTTCTCCATGGAAGCTAGAACGTTTCAATTTTAAACGCTGATAATATTACTTAAATAAAGGCAACATATTTCAGTTACTATTCCGGATCACGAGCAATTCCGGTTTTATATCGACGCAAATTAAAGGAAAGCGTAAAATGGTATGGCGTGGTTGATAGACGTGAGCATTAAAATTAGTTAGTCAGTTTAAATAATTAATTAGTGACCATTCCTTTTGGAAGATGGTATGTAATTCAAAGGGTGTATTGGCAACTAACTTCTGTTTGTGGTGTAGTAAACTATCAGCATCTGTTAGGAAATGTTAATTATTGTTAAGTTTGAAAATATTTTGGGGGAGGTTGAAGCCCCAGAAGCCCCCCCCCCCCCTCCCCCTGGCTACGTGCCTGCTCCGTTGCATATTCTAAGACCCCCCCCTTGAATTGCGTAACACTGCGAAAAGCCCTATGATTTTTGTGGATAGTAAATGATTTTCTTTATTAATACCTTTAATACCACAATATTATTGTTTATTCATTAATCATAATGTGTATCACCAATATTTCCAAATCAAAAAATAAATCTTACAATATATCTTCTCTCATCGTAATGTAAGGCTGAAAACACACCCATCTTTCTTTCTTTCGCGGTAAGCATTTTACGGCGTACGACCATAAAAGATAAAAAGTATACACACGTATTGGGGGCGTTTACTCGGACCCGAAATCGCTATTTTATGCACAAAATCGTCAGATGAAAATGAAAAATGAATTTTAGTGAAAAAATTAATCGTCTAACCAGAGCCATTCACTCATAAATTAAAAATTAAAATAAGCAAAAGGTGACGCCCACCGAAGAAGCTACTTTGAGATCATTGACTTCATTTACCTCCCGTCATTGACTACTTTTAGGGGAAGGGAAGGGAGTAGAGGAGGGATATCGGATGGTCTGCTCGAACAGATCCTGTCGCAATCGCTCTCATTGGTAGAGTCAGCTGTGTCCCCCCCTCCCAGTGCGATTTAAGGCGAAGTAGCATCGCGGGCTCAGTTGTGATTGGACTGAGTGGGTGACGTAAGAGGTCGATGCTCCTTTCCGTAAGGGTAAAAAAAACATCAGTTTTTGCCGCTTATAAGTCGAGAACTAATGGACGTATCGAAAAACAGAAAAATACGGGTCTTATTTTTAAAAACTCTATCAGATTCGACAATAAAAAAATATGTCAAACGACCCCATTTAAAAAAAGGGGAAGATTACCCGGAAGTTTAGAAATGGTCAATTCATTGAACTTTATTTTCCAAAGGGTTTACATCACATGTTCAAACGCTTTACAGATATCACCGCCTCACGTTGTCGGCAAAAAAATGCCCTGAATTTTAATGCCGTAAAATACAACGTTTTTTAAGTATAATCAACCCAAACAATTGCCGGATGTGGATCAAGTTCCTACTAAAGTGTGTAGATAATTGGGGTTTTAACATAGAGTTTATATGGAAAAATATTCCATAAAACTCTAAATGATCACAATTTAACCAAGGACATAGCATAAACAAGAAAATGATAGCCGTAGTATTAAAAAATAGCTAATATTTCGCCTATATTTGAAAGCTGCAACAAGGAAGAACCCGGTAACTATCGGCCTCTCCTTCACAAATTAAGGGGGTCAGGTTTATAAGGTCGCCAGAGTACTAGCCTCCAATCTCGAGGGTCCAAGTTCGATTCCCAGCAACAGCACGCACTTTCAATGGTTAACCGGTCTTTACTTAGCGCTGTATTGAGAGATCTTCATGTTCTGTACTTTGACTTACAGATGGTACGTTAAGCTGTAGATCTCTCGCACAATTCGTTAATAGTAAGCTAATGCCGACTCAGTTTCACTTATCTAGTCCTTAATTCCCTGAAAAATTTCTATTCATTCACCAATCTAAATTGACGTAAGATACCTTAGCTGTCGGTTTCTCCCAAAAAGCAATTAACCTCTAATATCAATGCCAAGCAGGATATTTGAACGTATTATTGTCAGTTCCACTGGATAGGAATGGGTCATAAATGGCCAAAACAGGATGAATTATCATCTTAATTGTGTACATTAATTCGCGGTGGGCAGTTGTCTGTACTTATGTGTGTTTTACAGCGCTCGAGATTGGTCACTTATTTTAAGGTGTTCTCCGAAGGTATCGGTCGGTCGAAGTAAGAGTGGTGTCGTTCAAAAGAGGAAAGATCTGTGTATTGCTTAGGTGTATTTTTATTTTCGTCGAATGACAGGTAATTGTGAAAATGTAAGCGTGAAAAAATGGTGTTTTCCCTATCTTTTAAATTGGGGAACGAGTTGCTAAGCAAATTTGTTTACGCGGCTAAGTAAATCTGTTTACGTTTTTGGTAAAGGAACAAAAGGTGCATTGGCGAAGTGGGAAAAGTTGAAGAATGTGGAATTAGTTTTATCTACCACATGTGCAATTATAATAATATTTATTAGTAAGTATGTTGAATACATACTTATTATTACACCAACCTACCTACACCCAAACCATTCGATCGACTATAGTAAAACCTGTCACATCATTCCGGGATATGCGTCGGGGCCCTTAGAGGTTCAACGCGCGCTGCGCGTGTTGAACCAAGGTTGAACCCCTAAGGGCTACGCCCGAACTTCACTATAGGGTGAACATGCCGTGTCCATGGTCTTGACGGTTGACGTCTTGTTCCGCTTGACGTAGAAATTTTCAAGCGATGTTTTCGTCGGCCCTGTTACGGCGTAATTTTCTCCCGCAAATACTCCACGGACGGTTCTAGAATGACTCTCTCATCCTATTTGGGTAACTTAACAGAATAATGAGAATCCTTTAACTTACCACATTTTTCGCAGTCTTAGTCCCTGAAAGCATCCTCGACAAGTCCATCATCGTGATCAAAATATACCCCGGGTAAACCATTAACACAATGGCAGTTTTGTGGATGCTGTCACCGTACCCAGCTTCTGAACTTTGAATTAGGGCTGTACCCGTCATAGCTAGTACCTGAAATAAGAAGTCATGTCACAAATATTTATTTTTCGGAAACGCTAAGTCTTATGAAAGCGTAGTTAGCCGGTCCCTCTCTGATTTTATTCGCAGAAAAAGCCGATGTAGTCAAGTTATTTTAGAGTTCACCGTAGTTCTACATACTCACGCATTGTAACACCTTGACAATGAATAGTGGAGTCATTTCGGCCATTTCGAATAATAATGTTTTTCTCAAGTGATATAATCCACTAAAAAATCGAGGGTGAATATCTGCGTGAGTTGTCCTTCCCTGTCATGGCCGAAAGAGGAGCGAGTGTACCTGAACGAGCAACACGGAATATGACCCCGCGATGCTGGCGCCAGTAGCGTACGACCAGAAAAAGAACGAAATGTGTATATGCGCATGCGCAGGCATAAAAATTCTGCTTCACTCACTCCAACGACTGATCTATAGTCTGTATTTTATATCTTGGCAGTGACGTCACGCCGCTGAGTTACCAGATTGTTTTGGATGCTCTCTACTTGGTTTTTTCTCGCACAGTTTTGTGAACAATTGACTAACGCATTCCGGTGTATAATCAAAGTTTTTCATGTATAATTAAATATTCTACCAGCATATTTTTTTTGGAAGTGAAGTTATTTTCCGGTAGTTTCCCGTGAATTCTTTGTCAGAAATTTAAGGCGTCCTCAATCTCTTATTTATTGAGACGTATTCGCCACTAGTTCTACAGCTGTCACTGGAAACTGGAAGCCTCGAGTCTGCCGTATATTGTAGTGTGACCGAGACTGTGAATGCCTTTTTAAAATATAAAAGTATCGCATCAACCTTTCTACCTACTGTTTTCGCCGTAGAGTAAAATATCGTGTACGAATAAAGCTAATTGTGTCTCGCAAGATCTACCTTTCCGGAACCCGCTTTTTAAACCGCTTTTTAAACCGCTCTGGAGTTCATTACACTCCGGACGCCGCCAAACGCGTGGCGGATAGGATATTAGATCATTGCAGGCCTTTTTTAGGGTAGAGAGTAGATCATGTAGTGGGGTAAATAACTTCTCGTTGCCAGTCGCTTTATCGACTAACTTTCATGAAAGCAGTATTGAACCTCAAAATACTTCAGAGATGACTACAGCTCTCCCTTGTAGCCTTAATAATAGTCGAGGTGATAATATTTCCGTTGCGGTAGTTAATTGCCGAAGTCTTAAAAACAAGATACCTGAGTTCCATCACCTTATTCATACTACTGAAGCAGATGTAATTATAGGAACTGAAAGTTGGCTGACGGATGACATTCCTGACTCAGAAATATTCCCAAAATCTTTTAAAATATATATAAAAGATAGACATAACAGAGCAGGTGGTGGTGTTTTCATTGCAGTCAAGAACTCAATCATTAGCAAAGCAGTAATATTTCCCAACAACCCCTTAGAATGTGTTTGGTGTTCATTAACATGCCCTAAATCCAAATCAATATCTGTCTGCGCATTCATATAGGCCCCCAAACACTGATGTTGAGTCATTATTAGAACTGGGAAAGCAGATAAATTCTATCACGTCCCGTAACAGCGAACGTAATATAATAATAGGTGGAGATTTCAATGCACCATCAATAGACTGGAAAACACACTGTTTCAAAGCTGGAGGAAGGGACAAGGACATCTGTGAGACTCTATTAGATGTGTTCTCCAATAACTCCCTGACACAATTAGCTACAGCACCTAATAGAGGGGATAACACTCTTGATTTACTGGCAACCAATATCCCACAACATATGACAATGATTGACACCGTTGATGGAATCAGTGACCAGAGAGTTCTAAGTGTAAAATTTTCTCTAGTTTTAGATAAAAACTATAAATAAAAAAGAAGGATTTATATTTTTAGAAGATTTGACTTGCTAATTAAAAAATTTATTTAAGAGATTCCTTATCGGATTTAAAAAGTCTTCCATAAACTTACGTACGGAGGGTTCATGGAAGTCATTCATTGATATTATGCGCTCTGGGATCAATAGATATATCCCTAGTAAATTTAAAAAATGAAAGCACTGAACCTAGGTGGTACAATGCCGAAGTGAGAAAATCCCTGAGACGGCAGCGATTATGTCATGCAAAAATGAAAATAATAAGTAAATACATACCCATTGATGAGCGTAATGTAATAATTGAAAACTATAAAATTTCAAAATCCACTGCAAAGACTTCGTAATGCATTTGCAGAATTCAAAAGAAAAACACTTGGGGAACAATTGAAGGAAAATCCAAAAGTCTTCTGGTCGTACGTCAGGGAGGTGCAAGGCCATAAGTGTGCCGTCCATTCACTAAAAAATGATGAGGGTGAACTGGCCACAAACACTCTTGACGAAGTTAACTTGCTAAATTCCTTATTCCAAACCGTTTTCAAACCACCTTCCGGCGATTCAACCTTCGTCTTACCTGACCTCTTTCAGCGGCTGATGCAACCAATTGAAATTTCCTGTAATGGTATTGAAAACTAACTTAAAGATATAAGCCCCAACAAATCTCCTGGCCCTGATCAAATTCCCTCCCGCGTATATAGAGAGTTAGCCTCCGAAATTTCCCCCTACCTTGAAATAGTATTTAATATATCCCTGACCGAACACGTCGTACCGATGGACTGGAAAGCAGCCGATGTAACACCCATTTTTAAAAGTGGTGATAGGGAGCAGCCATCTAATTACAGACCTATATCCCTCACGTCCATTTCATGCAAGGTCCTAGAACATATAATTGTCAGTTCAATCATGGGACACCTAGATAGCCAGAATTTATTGTCCAATGTTCAGCATGGCTTCCGAAAGAGCAGATCATGCGAAACTCAACTTGCTCTCTTTTCCCACGATATTTTAGTTTCTGGCGAAAATAATACTCCAGTGGATGCTATATATCTAGACTTCAAGAAAGCATTTGACAAGGTTTCTCATAGCAAACTAATTTTGAAATTAAAATCTTATGGGTTAGACAGTAACATTATATCATGGATTAATGATTTTCTGCATGATCGGGTTCAAAGGGTTGTTTTAGACGGTATTTCCTCACCGGCAATTAAAGTCACTTCGGGTGTCCCACAAGGTAGTGTGATAGGTCCACTCCTATTAATTTTGTACATAAATGATATCCATAAGGTGGTAAAAAGTAAGCTTCGTCTATTTGCCGATGACGCAGTAGTGTACAGGGAAATTCTATGCCCAAATGATAAAGAATATTTAAATATTGACCTACAAGCAATTGAAACTAGGTGTGATACATGGCAGTTAGAATTAAACTTTAAAAAATGTCTTCTAATGAACTTTTGGAAAAAGAATACCTCTCCTCCTAGCTCTTACAAAATAAGTAATAATGAATTAACAAACGTGGAATCCATTAATATCTTGGAATAAGACTGACAGATGATCTCCCCCTGGGGTAAACACATTCGTGAAATAATGGGTCAAGCGAATCGTAAACTGGGATTCGTCAAAAGAGTACTGGGTAAATGTGACGATCATGTACGAGAAATCAGCTACTTTCCCTTGTTAGACCTCATTTGGAATATGCTGCCAGTGTATGGGATCCCTACGAAATCGGTCTAAATAACGAACTTGAACGTGTGCAGCGAAGATCGGCAAGATTTGTAAAGGGCCGGTATGATAACCTTATTAGCGTAACCAATCTATGAAATGAATTAAATTGGGAATCATTGTCAGATCGCAGGTTGAAATTTAGACTTAATCTCTTAAATAAATTCCAAGATAATATTTTCAGTGATGATGTTAAAAATATTTTGCGGACCCCAACTTACTATGGTAGACTGGACCATGATCACAAAATTAGAGAAATAGATTGCCGAACTGACAGATTCAAAATGTCCTTTTTTCCTCGTACTATTAGGGATATGAATAACGGTATATGTATCCAGTACGAGTGTAGAAATGGATAACATTGGTAGCTGCATGTTGGTATAAGGACTTAAAGCTAACCCAACTAACAGAATGTTTTTGCATGTATGTATTGCTATTTTTATCTTTTTTTAAATAGCGTAGTTTTGAACAGTAACTATAAAAGTACTGATCCTTTTTTTATGCATGGTATGTAGTGCATGTTTGGTGAGAGTTCACCCCCTGCCACTCAGCTTTATGGTGGCTTGCAGGGTATTATGTACATCTACATCTACATCTACATAATACCCTGCAAGCCACCACAAGGGTGTGTGGCAGGGGGTGATTGCTCACCAAACATGCACTACATATCATGCATAAAAAAGGAATAGTATTAATATAGTAGTCAGAACTACACTATTTAAAAAAGATAGAAATTGCAAATAAAACATGCAAAAACATTCTGTTAGTAGGGTTAGCTTTAAGTACTCATACCAACATGCAGCTACCAATGCTATTCATTGCTACTCTCCGATAGGACATATTTACCGTTATTCGTATCTCTTATTGTGCGAGGGAAAAAGGACATTTTGAATCGGTCAGTTCGGCAATCAATTTCTCTAACTTTATGATCATGGTCTAGTCTGCCATAGTAAGTTGGGGTTCGTAAAATATTTTTAACATCATCACTGAAAATATTGCCTTGGAATTTGTGGAAGAGATTAAGTCTAAATTTCAACCTGCGATCTGACAATGATTCCCATTTCAATTCATTTAATAGACTGGTTACGCTAATATAATTATCGTATCGTCCCTTTACAAATCTTGCCGATCTTCGCTGCACACGTTCAAGTTCATTACTTAGACCGATTTCGTAGGGATCCCATACACTGGCAGCATATTCCAAATGAGGTCTAACAAGGGAAAAGTAGCTGATTTCTCGTACATGATCGTCACATTTACCCAATACTCTTTTAATGAAACCCAGTTTGCGATTCGCTTGACCAATTATTTCACGAATGTGTTTACCCCAGGAAAAATCATTTGTCAGTCTTATTCCAAGATATTTAATGGATTCCACGTTAGTTAATTCATTATTACTTATTTTGTAAGTGGTAGGAGGAGAGCTATTCTTTTTCCAAAAATTCATTACAAGACATTTCTTAAAGTTTAATTCTAACTGCCATGTATCACACCAAGTTTCAATTGCTTGAAGGTCAATATTTAAATATTCTTTATCGTTCGGGCATAGAATTTCCCTGTACACTACTGCGTCATCGGCAAATAGACGAAGCTTACTTTTTACCACCTTTTGGATATCATTAATATACAAAAGGAATAGGAGTGGACCTATCACACTACCTTGTGGGACACCGGAAGTGACTTTAATTGCCGGTGAGGAAACACCGTCCAAAACAACCCTTTGAACCCGATCATGCAGAAAATCATTAATCCATGATATAATGTTACTGTCTAACCCATAAGATTTTAACTTCAAAATTAGTTTGCTGTGAGAAACCTTGTCAAAAGCCTTCTTGAAGTCGAGAAATATAGCATCCACTGGAATATTATTTTCGCCAGAAACTAAAATATCGTGGGAAAAGAGAGCAAGTTGGGTTTCACACGATCTGCTCTTTCGGAAGCCATGCTGGACATTGGACAATAAATTCTGCATAGAATGTAGATGTAGAACCCATGTTGGCTGTTTATGAGCAATCCCTGACTATCCAAATGCCACATTATCGAACTGACTACAATGTGCTCAATAACCTGACAGGAGATTGACGTGAGTGAGATGGGTAATTAGTTACTAGGCTCTTCCCTATCACCGCTTTGAAAATAGGTGTAATGTTAGCTACTTTCCAATCCTTGGGTACTGTGTGGTTCTTTTGTGTTTTATTGAATATTATTTTTAGATAGGGGGCTATTTCAAAAGCTAATGTTTTATATACTCTGCATAGAATTTGATGGGGACCTGGTGATTTGTTTTACTAATGTTATTTAACTGCTGCTCCTTTCCTTGACATGAAATTTTTATTTCGGGCATTTGTTCACTGAAAGGGTTCGGCGGTGGTTCCACTGCGTTGTGTGACGATGAGTTGAATACGCTTTGGAAGAAGGTTTTTACAGAATTGGCTTTTTCAACACTTCTGGTGACTCTGATTACTATATCGTTTTTAAGTGTGTGAACTGTGGACGTATTTCCCTGAAGCTCTCTCACATATGACCAAAACGCTGTAGGTTTGCTATCTAAGTAATCTCTTAGCATCTTGCTCTTTAAATGCGATAACGCTTGCCTACATGATTTCCTTGCTAATGCTCTCGATTTTTTATAGTTTTGGACTAACTCATCTTTTTCCTCTACCGATAGACCCTCTCCTGCATTCTTCATCCTAGCGTGGCATACCCTTTGTCGCTTTAGTGATTTCCTAACCCCCGCGTTATACCACCTCGGCTTTGTATTATGGAAGTGGAAATGGACGTAGAGTGTTTGAAGACGAAGAGACGGGATCGCACTATACGAATCGGAAATGATTCTTAATTACAACGATACTTATTTAATCACACTGTAATATATTTTAGTAGTTGTATTACCACGTTCCACTGATTCGGTTTTTCAATAATGGTTTTAAGTAGTTTGCTTTACCCCTGAATCCTGAGTACTTACGCTTATATATTTATGTGTTTACCTTGCCGTGCAGAAAATATACATGCAGAAATTAAATAACTAAGAAGTTGCAAACATTCGCAGGAAAGTCGACTCGTTATTTTTTTAGGTATTCGCTCCTTAGGATGGCGTTAAAAGTATTTTCAGCATTATTCCCTTAAATAACTCCTATCACAAGCAGCAGAATATGGTAAACTTGGCATATCGGATGTAAAAATACTGAATTTTGATGAGAGCAACAAATTCATTATGCATACTTGTATGTATTCTATTTGGATGCATGAACTTGCCTACGAAGTGGGTTAACATGAGCGATAACTTATTGAGAGGTGAACAATTAATCATTTCATAGCATGGCGTTCCATGATTGACTGCATTTCTTGGTGCGTGCTGCCCGTATGTAAGCTGAACGAATAAAAATACAGGCAAGGAAACGTTAATAATTTTAAAGTGTAAAGGTATCAGTTGAAATTTGCGAGGAAAAAGAGGTAAAGGTTGAATGTCTTAAATATCTGGAAATTCAAGTCACGGAGGGCGTTTATCGTTGTACAAATTTTACATATTTTGTAACGTATTACTTTGGAGCTATTCGAAGCAAATGGCAATTGCATTCAATTATATATTTAAAATTGAAGTTTATCAAAGTAACTAACACAAAATCCATTGAGCATCTCGGAGATACGATAGATAGATGCAAGGTGAAGAGAAAGTGGAAGGAAGGGGAACATGTTGAAGAGTGGGTCGGGTGGATCTAAGAATATTGCTAAGATAAGGTGCTTTTTTGTATGTAACGGAAGGGCAGGCGGGAAGGAGACTTGATGTAGTATGGTTGGTATTTATGATGGGGTAAAGATGTCTCAGAATGCTTTTTAGTTTGTGTGAGCCGGGAAAAAATGTGGTGATGAAATTCGATTGGCCGGGAGGGTTATTTTTGATGCGGGGTGTGTAATTGGCGGTAGGGGATAGAATTTTATTTCTGAGGAGAGGCTCTGGGTATCCACGTTTCTGGAGGGCGTGATGGAGGTTATCTATGGCTTGGTGTAGGGAGGGGGCATTGTTGCAAAGACGGTGGGCCCGGACGGAGAAAGAGTATGGAATGGATTGTTTGGTGTGTGGAGGGTGACAACTAGTATAATGCAGATATTGTTCGTGGTTGGTAGGCTTTTTGTGGATAGAGGTGATGAATTTGTTGTCTTCAAGGATAATGTTGATATCAAGGAAGGTGGCGGATGAATCAGAGATGGAGGAGGTGAACGTGATAGAGGATGAAGAGTTGAGAGAAGAGATAAAAGAGGTGAGAGAGTCGCGCCCGTGGGGCCAAAGGAGGAAAATGTCATCAATATATCGGGCCCACAGGAGGGGTTTGAGCACTTGGGAGTTTAAGAATGAAGTTTCTAGATGGTCCATATAAATGTTGGCGTAAGATGGTGCCATTTGGGTCCCCATAGGGACCCCTCGGATCTGCAGATATGTATTATTATTGAATGAGAAGGTATTTTTGGTAAGGACAAGTTCTGCTAGGCGGGTGATGAAACTGGTGGATGGAGATTGGGGTGTCGGACGTCGTGAGAGGAAATAGTGGAGAGATTCTAGGCCTATGAAAGTAATAATAGTAGTGCATGCTTGGTGATCTTCACCCCCTGCCACACACCCTCGCGGCGGCTTGCAGGGTATCGTGTAGATGTAGATGTAGATGAAGTAGGTGGACGTCAAAACATGGCGGAACAGCTGCACAGTGTCATCATCGAACTTATCAGCTAGCAGCCGTAGGGTGTCTTCTAGAGGGACGCGAGTGAAAAGAGACACCACTTCAAAGCTCACCAACAAATCCGTCTCTTTTGTGCGGATCTCTGCGAGGACCTTCACGAATTCGGTGGAGTTCTTGATGTAGTGCTCGGAACGGCCCACATGCGGAGCCATGACACCGGTCAGGTACTTGGCCAAGTTATATGTGGGAGAGCCGATGGCACTCACGATTTAATTTTTCAAATCAATTTTTGAAAAAGTACCTTTTGCAAAATTTGATGGCGTTCCATCCTTCAAATCCAAGGTTTGGGCAGGCCGTAGAGCCTGGGCAGGGCTGGAGCTGGTGGTCGGAGATTTCTAGTCGTCTCCTCTGGCAGGCTTTTTGATGAGAGCGATGGTCCTTCTCGTTACAGATCCCGAGAGCTCTTCATACAGTCTATTCGCCGGGAAAGCACCAAATCCTTCTATATTTTTCTTTCTTTCAAAATAATTTTAATATTTTGAAATATTACTTTTGACAAACTTTTTTAATTCGTAGAGGAGGGTTGAGTCTACAACTTATAAAAAAATGAGCAAAAGTGAAGGCATAGGTAGGTACTTTTTCAAAAATTGATTTGAAAAATTAAATTGTTATAAACTTTATAAAATTGTCTATATTACACAATTTAATACATTAAATACATTATTGTGTTTTATCAATTCAAGGTCTTTAAAATAAGCCTTTTAGCCTGTCTGTAACTCAAATAGTCTTGGAGATATTCTGTAAAATGTGTAGTAACTTTTGCAAAATTCGAATTTTGCCAAGTTGCAATTTTTCGTAAACGGTTGTGTTTTTTGCAAAACGGCTTTGGGGTTTTTAATTTATCACCAAATGGAGCCGTTTGCCAATTTTGGTCAAAATCGGTGACCTCAAGGGTCATTTTTGCCGATTTTCTGGTCGAATTGATGTGGAGTGACCCATTTACATCCACGGACGAAGCATCGTCTAGGGTAGCGCGTAGGATACTGGAGCATATGCGTAGGGTTTGACCCAGGTGGTAGTCCAGAGTGCAGGTCAGTCAGCGGGGGAAAAATCGTGGAAGAATTTGACAGAACTTTCAGAGTAGTTTTAGAAGGTCAGAGAAAAACACACAAAAAGGACGAACATGATAAATCACCAAAGGTAATAGGTAGATCAAATAGTGGGTCCGTTAAAAAATTCTCGAGAAAAATTTTAGATGGAAAAGAGCACCAAGAGCGAAACAGATTGGGAGAAAGAATTTCAGTTATATTAATGAATTGTCGTAGTTTAAGAAATAAAGTTGCAGAATTTCACCACCTCATAAAAAGTACTGATGCAGATATAATCGTAGGTACAGAAAGCTGGCTTTCGAAGGACATGTCAGATTTTTCAGAGAGAAATTTCAATCGAAATGCTTTACTAAAGGTGTTAGGCACGTATTAAAAAAAACCAGCGTATTATGCTAGATTCGACCAGATAAATAAGATTAGAGAGATAGATTGTCGTACCGATAGATTCAAAATGGCATTTCCCCCCGTACTATAAGAGAACAGAATAGGAAGCATAGCAAATGGATAGGTAGGGGAAATATTTTAGAGTAGTCTGTAGTGCATGATACATGTATTAACCCCTTAAATAGTATAGATACTAACACTCTAGTTGCATGAGACCATATAGTTTCTTGTTAGCATGTTAGTAGTGCTTGCTTGGTGATATTCACCCCCTGCCACACACCCTCGCTGTGGCTTGCAGGGTATCGAGTAGATGTAGATCTACAAGGCTGTATTTAAACCCGTAATGTTGAGTGCATTGAGCGTAAGTACCTGCGTTACGTATAATTGAGTGTCTGAAACCTGCCAGTGACCCGTATGTTTGATATTTTTATAGTAATCACACATTCTCGGCGATTCAAAACAATAACCTTCCACTCAAGCCGTGATTGGTGGTGCGAGCACAAAAAGGAAATTTTGGTTCATCTTTTTTATGACTAATTTAGCTAGGAAATGAGTTCTACTGAAGAGACAGTTTTTCTTTAAATTCGCGCCAAAACACGAGTGGAGGTGGCAGTGGAAACTACCTCGACGACTTGAGAGCCCACAGGGACCTTTGGAAAATTCACTGATACTGGCGGTACCTTCTGGAGGAAGCGTGAACTTGATAATCTCCGGTTGGAAGCGCACAATTTAAAGTTGGTTCGCTTCGAGAGGTTTGAGATTTGCGTGGGACAGGTTTTGACCCATGGTCTCTTGGGTCTGGGCCGAGCTCGGGCCAGACCGATAGCCTACCAGCTTTACTTGGTCCCCAATTTCATTCAAATGTTTCATCAATGTCCTTATGCATTTCATACTATGAATTGATATATTTATAGGTTTCTGATTTCTAGAGATTTCATATTTCATTTAATGATATTTCAATGTTTCGTTTAGGTTATAGGTTATGCTTATTATATATTTTTACCTCGGTTGATATTTTCTTAGCAAAATATGTTTGTTCCATGATAACGTTTTTTTCTTGGAACCATATAATCGCGTCGTCAATCTATGACCGATACCCGGCCGCTTTATGAAAGATCCCGATTCCGATCGGGTTGGAGAGTGAAAATGTTTAGTTTACGTTGCGACCGGTTCGTGCGCGAATTCTTGAATGTACGGGGTTGGGTCTGGGCCAGAATCTTTAGCCCGTGCACACCTCTGCAGGTGCCTGAATGTGTATGTATATATTGGCCGATATATCAGCAAGTAGGTCTTTTGATCTTACTCTTTGATTTGAATAACTAGTTTGAAGAGCTCTACCACTGTTGAAGAACATATATCAAGTACTCTAACATCTTATGTTAATGAATATAAACTATTTTTGTAAACATCGTTTGAAATACGTCTATATTAGCACGTTTGGCAATAAGAAAGAGCGACCCTCTTATGTGTTCACTGAATAATCGATGTGCAACTCTGTGCTGGTTGTTTGACCGTGTATCCCATGTGTATGTCCTGCATGGCGTCTCGGACTGTGAGGAAAGGTACAGGAATGGAATTGTAAGGGTAAGGAGGAAGGGTTGGAGAGAAAACCGGCGTAGGCATTAATTTTGTTTTAATAGCAATAATTGTGATCAACATAACTCATCTGTGGCTTCAAATCTGTGCCATCCTTAAAAACGCTTCAGACCGTGAGAAACGATTCAAGAATGGAATGAAAGGGTCACAAACGATGGTTACAAAATATAAAATTAGAATTTCTATTGCAATAGATTAATAGATTCTTGCGTCCTATGTACTGAAATACGTTGTTCCAATAAATCATTGGAGATAATATATATTCTGTCTTTGCAGAAATAAGTGCATATGTAATATTTAATGTCTTTGGGTTTTTAATGTTGAGTACGTTATTGTTGAATGTTAATCGTCGTCATTATCTACATCTACGCGATATCCTGCAAGCCACCGCGAGGGTGTATGGCAGGGGTTGAATATCACCAAGCATGCACTATTGACATGCAAACAAGAAACTATATGGTCTCATGCAACTAGAGTGTTAGTATCTATAATATTTAAGGGATTAATACATGCATCATGCACTACAGACTACTCTAAAATATTTCCCCTACATATCCCACTGCTATGCTGCCTATTGTGTTCTCTTATATTACGGGGGAAAATAAATTTTGAACCTATCAGCACGACAATATATCTCTCTAATTTTATTTATCTCGCGGAATCTAGCATAATACGCAGGTGTTTTTAATATCTGCCTAACATCTTCAGTAAAGCTATCCGATTGAAATTTTTCTAATAGATTTAATCTTTACACTAACCTACGCTCTGATAATGATTCCCACCCTAATTCTTGTATTAATTCTGATACACCACTGAACGTATCGTAACATCTTTTAACGAACCTAGTTGCTCTCCGCAGCACACTGTCTAGTTCTCGGAGCAAACCTAATTCATTCGGATCCCATAAACTGGCTACATACTCAAGGTGGGGTCTAACTAGTGAAAAGTAACATCGCTCTTTTGTCCTCTCATTATATTTCCCAAGTACTATTTTTATAAATACTAGCCTTCTCTTCGCTCGGCCGCATATTTCCCGGATATGTCTTCTCCACGATAAATCTTTAGTGGTTAAATACCTTACGGTTTCAACGCTCTCGATCTATATGATATTTCTTCTAGATTATATTTCAATCCTTTGATTGTTTAAAATTGATTGAGGCGGGCGAGATGTAGTGGAAAGTATACATATTGATAATAAAACAAGATGGTACTTTTTCCTCAAGTTTTTTGTCGGTACGACGCGTTTCAACCGTTAGGTTATCATCAGGTGCATACATCTGTGAAAGGTCTGTGAGCCGTATATATACCACTTAGAGGGAGAAGTGGGGGGGGGGGGGGGGGGTGGGAAAGGAATAGTGAGGGGTGAAGTGGTTATTGAAAGAACTGAGGCTTGGGAAATGGAATGTTGAGGAGTGGGGAGTGACACGGAAACGTCTGTTCATTCAACAGGGTACTGCTTCCTCCCTGCACAATTTCCAATCTTTCTAAGATGTCCAGTCTTTTGCCTTTCCTCTCCACGTGGAGTATCTCCGGGTCAAATACACAAGTGTGGCGTCTTCGAAGAGGTGTTTCGCTACGAGAGAGGTGGAGTCTCTTGTCTCCCAACATTTCTTGTGCTCCGACATTCGGGTGGCGAAGCTTCGGCCAGTCTGGCCAATATATATTTTGTCGCAATCACAGCACTTGATTTTGTACACTCCTGATTGCAGGGAGGGAAGTAGTTTGGCTTTAGTTCGGCACAATAACCTTTCTAAAATGATTGAGTTGTAAAAAGAAGTTCTATTATAAAGACAGTATTGTCGACAGGATTCTGAATAAGAAACAACAGAACTTAGTTTTAAGAAATTGGAGTGCACTCATAGTGCCCCCAACTAAACCTAAAAAGTGGTGCAAATTACAGCTTATTGGTGACCTTTCGTATAAAATTGCTAAATTGATTCCGAAAGACAAACTAAGAACTTCTTTTTACAACCCAATCATTTGAAGGCTCTTTGAAGACCAGACGTCGTTTTGCTACTGTCATGACACGCAGATCGAAATGCTGAACGCATCCCAGGAGGTCCCTAGGCTCCGTGGCGTTCATAATCGACTGTACTGCATCGCCCTTATGTATGGTGAAAGTCGGGGGAGGAACGGGGTCCGAGGGCGGGGAAGAGAGGAAGTGACCACACATTGGAAGGCTGCCTTCCACTCCATGCTGAACAGACTATGCCACATTTCCATGTCACACGCAAATAAACAAAGAGAAATCGCGACAAAGAAACATGGCATTCAACAACGGTTATCCCACAAGGTTAATTGATGCACTCTACAGACGAAAACAAACAGGGAGAACCTTTCTACATCTACATCTACATAATACCCTGCAAGCCACCACAAGGGTGTGTGGCAGGGGGTGATTGCTCACCAAACATGCACTACATATCATGCATAAAAAAGGAATAGTATTAATATAGTAGTCAGAACTACACTATTTAAAAAAGATAGAAATTGCAAAGCAAACATGCAAAAACATTCTGTTAGTAGGGTTAGCTTTAAGTACTCATACCAACATGCAGCTACTAATGCTATTCATTGCTACTCTCCGATAGGACATATTTACCGTTATTCGTATCTCTAATTGTGCGAGGGACAAAGGACATTTTGAATCGGTCAGTTGGGCAATCAATTTCTCTTACTTTATGATTATGGTCCAGTCTGCCATAGTAAGTTGGGGTTCGTAAAATATTTTTAACATCGTCACTGAAAATATTGCCTTGGAATTTGTTTAAGAGATTAAGTCTAAATTTGAACCTGCGATCTGACAATGATTCCCATTTCAATTCATTTAATAGACTGGTTACGCTAATATAATTATCGTATCGTCCCTTTACAAATGTTTCCGATCTTCGCTAAACCTTTGACACGAACCAAACAAATACAGGGAGAACCTTTGACACGAGGATAAAAGAGCACAAAGCTTGCTTCCGTAGCCACAAAGACACTTCCCAATTCGCCAATCATCTATTACAACACAAACACCGCAGTGGTTATACACCAGACATGTTTATTATTATTTATTAGTTGTTCTATCGGTGAAGGTAGGTCTAAATGAACATGTGATTCTTCCCACCCCCTAAATTTCACACGATGTCTCTCTTCAGCCCCTCATAATTTTTGCACATTGAAAATAAGGGTCCCTAGTTGGATAGACTTGAGGAAATAGAAATTTCAATCTTTGTAAATTCCAAATCTTGTGAGGTTTTGAATGAATTATTTCATCTCTCCCGCTCCCCTCTCTTAAACCTCCCCTTCCCCCCGAGCGCCACTCCCTCGATCACTCCTTCCCCAGGCGGAACCCTGACCACCCCTTGGCAAACACACTAACTTACATCACCATCCTCACCCGACCTGTCAATCCTTGCTCACTTTCCCTCTCCAACCCTCTCTGAGACCCCATTCCTCCCCACTCCGACTTCCACCAGACCTGACCTCCGCCACCCCTGAAAACACCCTAATGCATCACCAAGCTCTTCCGACCGGCCAATCCTTGGTCACTTCCTCTCTCCCCCGCCCTCCGATCCCGTTCGTTCCCCCTCCCCCCCCCCCCACTCCCCTCTCTCTCCAACTTTCACCATACATAAGGATGATGAAGTATTTTGTATGCCAACCTGAAGATGCTGCGCCGCAGCGAAACATAGTCGTGCCGAAATAAAAGTTTTGTGGAATTGCATTGTTAGTTTTTCTCTTCTCGACTATAAACTATTCTCACAATAACAAGAAAAATGTCTTCGACGTTCCATGAGCTTCCAACCATGCCCCTTTACTTTTTTCTTGTTTCGTTTTTCGTATCATCTATACGGCTACTAAATTATCAGTGATCAGCGGCGCCTATGATTGGCTGTTGCTTACAACGATTTTTAAATACAAAGTTTATATAAAACGATTTGCTCGTGAGCAAGCTCATTTTTACAAAATTAATTGATTTTATAACATGTTCGACCGGAAATTTTACCCTGAACAACAGGCATGATGCCTGTCGAAAAAAATAGCTTGTCGAAACAAAATGTTGGCGTCAATTCCTTAATAGCTTAAAAGTGAATTTCCCCGAAAATAACACAAAAAAGCATGCAAAATATTTATTATCTTCAGTTTGCTATCCCTTTTGCCTTTTACTGTAGTAACCCTCATTAGTGTGCTACTCAGCTATGGAACAGAGGTTCGCAGTCGAGTGGAGGACGTGCAGTCACATATCTCGCGTGAAAAATCCCTTGCTTGTGTGTCTTTGGTCTCTCATGGTACCTGTTAAATATTTGTCATGTTTGATGAACAAGGCACCTTGAAGATTTCACGGATCGGGAAACCTGTGATTGTGGATTTGTATTACCTTTGAAATAGCAGGTAGTCTCTGGTGTTGGCTGATGTCATCTAAGGAAAATAAATAATAAAGATAGAGTCACGATAGTGAATTTTTAATTTTCAAAATATGTATACAATGTGATAAACATTTATAAATTGGACAGAACTAGAAGTGAAGATTGAAATCGAAATGGCTTCAACAATATAATGATGAGTGATTAATGAAAAAATACATACATTCGATACACGTTTCTAACCGAGGAAAAAAGCGCGTCTCGGAAATAAATTTCCGAATCCTCAAGTATCTATTGTGTGATACTCTTGGATATGTCATTGGTTTAACGTCCGGGCTCTGAAATATAAATTTATAGCATTTGGCCATAATGTGCTCTTTTACAATGTGCATCTGCGATGAACTTAATGGACAAAGTCTTTCTCGCGCTTGAAAAGTAACTGCTCTATCTTACTGGGGCTGGCCATAAATTACGTTACGCTTAAGGGGCTGGGGGCACACGTTACCAGGTACTCTTTCGAGAGGGAGGAGCGGGGGTAGGGTCGAACCTTTCCTCAAGTTGGGAGAAATGTGAATTATAAACTTAATTTTTGTTCAATTAATAGTGTTGATATGAATAATAATTAGTATGCACGTAGTACTATGGAGGAATAAGGACGTATTTATAAATAATGTCAGTGTCATCACTCACAAGATGATACTTTTCGTTAGTAATGCGTTATGTAATTTAGGGGAAGGAATTTTTGAGGTTGCTACAGAGAGTTATAATGGGGAGAGTGGAAAATAAGCGTTACGTAATTAATAAATGGCCCCACATGAATTTGAGTCCTTCATTTTGGCTCTGAAGGATCACGAGGACCTGAGTTAAAATCGTTCGATCTTTTAGCCCTTCGGGCATCCCTTCGTCCGGTACGTCTCATTTCGCCGTCATTGGTTATTCACTGGGTGCTGCGAGAAGCTCTTCAATGTCCTTTTGAGTTTATTACTCGTATTTTAAGGTGATTACCACCTCCGCGATAAAGAACAATGAGTTCAGCAAACCTATTACTCCAGATGCGATGAGTTTGTCGAATCCAGGGTGATGGATTAACCCCGTTGAAGTGTACGTTCTGTAGAGTTCGATCACGATGGCTGCGGCGGCGAGCCACAGAGCGGTTCCCACGATGCACCACAATAATGCCTGGAAAAAAAAGGAATACATTTTATGGAATACACTTTCTCCATGTAAGCTAGAACTTTTTCAGTTTTAAACGCTGATAATAAAGGAATAAGATAATAAGAATAAGAATAAGAAACGCTGATGATAAAGAATTCCTTAAAGGAAAGGCAACATATTTCAGTTACTATTCCGGATCACGAGCAACTCCGGATTTTATATCTTTGGAAATCAGAGGAAAGCGTAAAATTGTATCGCGTGGTTGATAGAAGTGAGCATTAAAATTGGTTAGCTAGTTTAAATAATTCTTTAGCGACTTTTCCTTTTGGAAGATTGAATGTATTTCAAAGGGTGTATTTGCAACTAACTGCAACTAATTTCTGTTTGTGGTGGAGTAAACTATCAGAATCTGTTAGGAAATGTTAATTATTGTACACGAAAAAACCTACGGGCACAACTCCATTCTTGCCTGCCATTTCTTATTCCGATAGTCATATTCAAATTTACATTTTCGTACTCAATAGCTTTGATACATTCGAAATAAGGGTACGCCAAGTGAAATTTAAAGGGATCTCGCAGAATAACAAGATATTCCACGGAGAAAAAATCATTCGCCTTGACAGGGATTCGAACCTGGACCCCTTGATTTCCGGCGAGGTGCTCTACCTGTTGAACATCCTCTTTCTGTGTGGAAATTATAGAGGTATAGCTTTGAAGGAACTAGATGTTACCGGAATGCTGGATATATAATGTCACATAGCAACCGTGTTCGAGGTCTTTGAATTCGTTGTAAGGGTCTCGCAGAGCCTATAAGAGTTAAAAGGCGGAGGTCAGGATATTATGAAGTGAAGGGAAGTGTACCATGCTAGAATGAAATGCGTGCTTAGGCATTTGGTTGAAGAAAGAAATGAGATATTACCAAATATAATCATAAATATCTAGTCTCATTTAAGGACGAAGGTAGAAAGCGTAAGAAAATTTCAAAAGTAAAATACTGGGCGGGTGTTTAGACAGCATTCTATCAATTATATAACATTTATCTTTCACTTATTGACCCCGCCCCTCCGCCACTATAACACTCTGTAGCATTCTCTAAGACCTCCCCCTCCCCCTTGAATTCCGTAACACTGCGAATAAGCCCTATGCTTTTTTGGATAGTAAAAGATTTTCTGTATAAATACCTTTAATACCTAAGTATTATTGTTTATTCATTAATCAAAATGTGTATCATCAATATTTTCTAAACAAAAAGTAAATTTCACCATTTATCTTTCTCTCAACGTAACGTAAGGCTGGAGCAAATCCCCATCTTTCTTTCTTTCGCTGTACGCGTGTGATGGTGTGCGACCATAAAAGGTCAAAAGTATACACACGTAATTGTGAAAAAAGGGGAAGATTACCCGGAAGTTTAGAAATGGTCAATTCATTGAACTTTTTTCTAAAGGGTTTTCGTCACACGTTCACACAGATATCACCGCCTCACGTTGTCGGCAAAAAATGCCCTAAATTTTAATGCCGTAAAATACAACATTAATTAAGTATAATCAACCCAAACAAATTGCCGGATGTGGATCAAATTCCTGCTCAAGTGCGTAGATCTTTGGGGTTTTAACATAGGATTTATGAGGAAAAATATTCCATAAAACGCTAAATAATCACAAATTATCCAAGGCCATAGGCCGCTCAAGCAGTAGTATTAAAAATATCTAATATTTCGCCTGTATTTGAAAGCTGCAACATGGAAGAACCCGGTAACTATCGACCTCTCCTTCACACATTAAGGGGATCAGGTTTATAAGGTCGACAGAGTACTAGCCTCCAATCTCGAGGGTCCAAGTTCGATTCCCAGCAACAGCACACACTTTCAATGGTTAACCGGTCTGTACTTATTGCTGTATTAAGAGATCTTCACGTTCTGTACTTTGTCTGGCGGATGGTACATACGTTAAGCTGTAGAACCCTCGCACCATTCGTTAATAGTAATGCCGATTCAGTTTCACTTAACCCGTCCTCCGTTCCCTGAAAAACCTCTATTCAATCGCATATCTAAATTGGCGTAAGATACTTTAGCTGTCGGTTGCTTCTCCCAAAAAAAGTAATTAACCGCTAATATCAATGCCAAGCAGGATATTTGAACGTGTTATTGTCAGTTCGACTGGATAGGAATGGGTCATAAATAACTAAAATAGAATGAATTATCATGTATATATCTATCTATATTTGATTCGCGGTAGGCAGTTGTCTGATCCTATGTGTATATGCAGCGCTCGAGGTTGGTCCATTAATTTAAGGTAATCTCCGAAGGTACCGCTCAGATCGAAGCGGGAGTGTTGTCGTTCAAAGGAGGAAAGATTGCTTGGGCCTATTTTTATTTTTGTCGATTGACCAGAAAGTGTGAAAATTTATTATTCGTAAGTATGTTGAATACATACTTATTATTTCACCAACCTGCCTACACCCAAATCATTTGATCGACTCTACTATAGCCTTCCACACCATTCCGGGGTCATCGCTATGCGGCAGTGCCCTTAGAGGTTCAACGCGCGCAACGACTGTTGAACCTCGTAGCATTTAGTTTAAGGATAAATATTGGTAAATCAGTGTAATTGTACTTTGGAAAAATTCTTCATGATTACGTTTTGTTCATTAAAATCGATGCTATTATTCTCTTGGAGAATAGTTTTATTAATCCTCGTTTTACAACATTACACTCCCGGAACGCTTCCCATGAACGCTTCCCGCTACTTCCGAACTTCACCGATAGAGCCGTGTCTCTGGTCTTGACGGTTGAAGCCTTTTTCCGCTTGACCCAGAAATTTTCAAGCGACGTTTTCGTCGGCCCTGTTACGGCGTAATTTTCTCCAGTAAAAACTCCACGGTCGTTTCTGGAATGACTCTCTCATCTTCTTTGGGTAACTTAACAGAATAATGAGAATCCTTTAACTTACCACATTTTTCGCAGCCTTAGTCCCTGAAAGCATCCTCGACAAGTCCATCATCGTGATCAAAATATACCCCGGGTAAACCATTAACACAAATGCAGTTTTGTGAATGGTATCACCGTACCCGGCCTGTGCACTCTGAATCAGGGCTGTACCCGTCATAGCTAGTACCTGAAGTAAGAAGTCATGTCACAATTATTTATTTTTCAGAAACGCTAAGTCTTTTGAAAGCGTAGTGAGGCGTCCGTCTCTAATTTTACCCGTAGCAAAAGCCGATGTAGTCAAGTTATTTAAAAGTTCACCGTAGTTCTACATACTTACACATTGTAACACCTTGACAATGAAGAGTGGAGTCTTAAGCACCTCTTTAATTTCAGCCATTTCGAATAATAATTGTCTTTGTTCTCAAGTGATATAATCCTCTAGAAAATCGAGGGTGAATATCTGCGTGTTTTCCTTCCCTGTCAAGGCCGAAAGAAGAGCTAGTGTGTCTGAACGAGCAACACGGAATATGACCCCGCGATGCTGGCGCCAGTAGCGAGCGACCAGAAAAAGAACGAAATTTGTATCTGCGCATGCGCCAGATTGAAAATTCGGCTTTACCCACTCCAACGACTGATCTAGGGCCCGCTCTTCCCCTCGAAGGCGGGGACTGCTTTTCGCTTCAAAGCCTGGGGTTTTCACTACGAAAGTGTAACCGGTTATTCCTTCTCAATCACACATCCCGTTTAATTGTCATTACTTTTTGTAGGTATTAGGAGTCGAAGGACGTTAGCTTTGAAATAAATACCCCGGTCGATAATCGGAGTTTCGTGCGTATCATTCCATGTTTTCATTGGATGGAGGCTTTTACCATCGGTCACCAGGTGAATTTGGGGCGTTTCCCATTCAGTCCCCATAGGGGCGTATCCCTTATTTCCTCATCCCATAAGCAAGATTAAGTTTTTTCCCTAGGGTCTGATTCCGTCGCTCCTTAGTACTATATTTTAAGTTCTTGATAATGGATTTTCTTTGGGGAACATTTTACATTTAACATCTCCAATACTTGAGGACTTTCATGTGTCGATCTTTACGGGAATGACGTTCAAAATATGTCACTGTAATGCTACGTTGCTTAAAATATTTCTTTTGGAAAACTGTAACCGCAAATATGTAACTTCGTTTCACGACCTGTTCTTCGGTATTTTCTTAGCCACAGGGACAGGAGAAATCATGCTTTAGCGGAGTCAGTATTCTATTCACGTATGACAAAAAGTTTGCTCAATTTCTCACGTCAGCGGCGCTAGAATCGCTGCATTCATAAATCGTGCTGCTTTTTTGTCTGTTTTCACGTGTACAGGTGTATTACAGATTTCCAACTTTGTCCAAGCGTGCAAGTGACATTTAGATTTGGTGCAGACTACTTCAGTTATAACTCTGAAACAAATCACACTTTCCAGGTAAGCTTTAAGAATTAGCATATAATGCCAATCTTCAATGCCTAACCCTTAGGATAATGAGAAGATTTAGATACTGAATGGGTAGATTAATCGACAAGGAAATTTTCTTAGAGTGGCTTTTATTAATGTAAAATTGAGCGTAAATAAAAGTATATGAACCTAGTATTCGGTCGAGCCACTCTAATTAAGAGAGTATGAACAAATGCTTTTAGTCATGCATTATTAATTGATAGCAACCCTCCATCTCAAGGAAATGCATGGATTTCAAGCCATTACCTTCTAAAAAATCGCATACTCGTATAAATCGTAGAGTTGATCCACTTAGGTACCGTAATGGGGGGTGACGTCACTGCTCCACAAATCGAAACTTTTTAGTTCAATATCTCAAGTTTTATGAGACGGCTACTTATTCCCTCTCTTCATAACAATGTTAGGACATTATAAGGGCATTTCAGCAGTAGAATCACCTTTCCTCTCGCGATACTTACCCTACAATCGTATTTAGAAACTTGGCTGAGAATCGTGAATTCTGGAGACAAGCCTAGAAAACCTCAACCGTCTGTCGTCTCTCCTGTTAATATTCATGTGGACGTTATATTCCTTTAATAGAAGGGGCGTATAAGGGGTCAAGTTTTTATTGCGCTACATGCATTGGGTGTCCGTCTGGTGAGAAAAAAGGGTCTTATGATTATTAGTTTGTTCATAACCAGAATATTAAAAAATTAGAGAGATTTAACAAAAAACGGGGATGATATAGCTTTCTAGGAGAAAAAGTGCAATATTGTGGAGTGCATTCGGCCACGACTAATTACCGCCAGAAAGAATCATGCTGATCTTAGATGAATACGCTTGCCTAAATTCTTCAAGATACTCATCTGAGGAATGCTCCCGGACAAAAAGGGTCGCGGGAAACTCTTTATAACAGCGGAAAAAAATATATCAATGCTCATGACTTCGATAAAGGACGTCGTTAAACGACGTTAAATATAATAGAAGGGTTGTCATCAACATCTAGGGCAGGAACGATTAAGCGTAAGGGATAGAGCAATGAGTGCTATCGACTCCGTTAGGTTATTAATGGGAGGCGACTGACAGCTGAGGTCATTTGCGCCATATAGGATAGGTGGGTAATTGGGTAATGGTAGGAGTTTTTAGGGAACGGAGGAAGGGTGGAGAGAAACCCGGCGTCGGCATTAGCCTACTCTTAACGAAAGGCGCCAAGGGGACCACGGCTTAGCGTCCCATCCGACGGACGGAGTACTGTACTTGAAATGCCCTCCACTAGGCACTCAAGTGGGGACCGGTTTTCCACTGAAGAATCGAACCCGGGCCCTCGGGATGGGAGGCCAGTACTCTAGCCACCACACCAACCCGATCCCCCCTATCGACTTCGTATTAGCACTTTTTGTGACAAGTAAGAGACAGTGTTTGCTGAAAACGTTATCTCCACGGCAATGTTTGATTTGTTTCAGGTTTCTATTGCAATTAAAAATGAAATAGTAAAACATTTGTCTAGATCCGGTATTTTTTTTATCACCACCAGGAGTGTAAAGTAGTAAAGGTAACGGGAATGTCACGAAAGACGGGAGCAAATGGAGGTAGACGACCCACCCAAAATTTTTACACGGTTCAGAGGGGCAAGTTAGGGTGAAGGGAGGAGAAAAAGATCGATCGATAATAAGGCGGGGTGCATGACATGACTACCAAATTCCACTGGCATATGTTGACAATTATATGGAAGAAGGGGCGAGAGAAGTGTTGGAAGATCATCAGGCAAAAATAAGGGCAAAAGAAAAGTTGGCACATTCTTAACGACATAATCGAGTGGTAGGTAGGTAGAAAAGTTTCATGAAGAATCGGGATACTTTCGTAAGTAATTTGGAAAACTGCCGTGGCGGAATTCTTAGCAAAAGGCAACGAATTTCTGAGAATGCGTTCGAAGATATACTTTTTCATATCGATGTGTGCTATTTTTGTATATTTTGAGAAGATAAGCTCAGATATTGCTGCAATTTAAAAATGGTAATATTAGTAAAATATTTTTTCTAATAAATTAACTGTCAATAAAAATGCGACGTTTGCTAAGATGTATTATAGTTAATGTGAAATTAACTTTATTTGTAAGAAACCTATAATATCCGTTAGTATTTAGGTTCATTCTTAGTGGGAATAAACTTGTATCAGATCTTTATTCACTCACTCCTGGAGCTTCTTAGATACATTTGAGGTCACAAACCTCTGAAGAGTGGATTTGTTACTAACTGAAGTGGAAAACCTCGACAGTCCAGTTTCGATATCGTCTCGGTATAAAATGATAGTCCCGGAGTATAAATGTGAACAATTCGACCCTAGGTAAAAAAATCCATCATGAATAGTTGAAAGATAAATATTGCAAAATACAAGTCGACCTTTTGGTTTACTGAAGTCTGGTTAGGGACGAAGATAATATTCATGTGGACGCTATACTCCTTTAATAGAAGGGGCGTATAAGGGGTCACGTTTTTATTGTGCTACATGCATTGGGTGTCCGTCAGGGAATAGTGATTGGTCACTTTTAATCCTCATTAATTGAGTAAATATCCAAGTAAGTAGTAAGTTCCGCCGCCTTTGGGTTAAGGAATGTATGGTGAAATTTATAACGACAGTGATGACTCGGTGCTACCTAGAGATTTAGAAGCAGTCATTAACTTTTGCATCAGGTAGGTGCATCAGCTGGAATTTAATTTGGAGACATTTGCTGTAAATCACTTATGGAAAAGATTTTTAATTCCTCCAAAATCCCCATAATATGTATATACAAAAATATAAATACCGAACGTATCGGCAAAAAATACCTGGTGTCGCAATCGGAGATAACATGTGGTGGATTCTGCGAAATAACAGGACTAGCAAAACGTCGTTTACGACTCCTTCGAACACCACCCTTTACGAGGTAACCACGCAAACATTTCATCTACATTATACCCTGTAAGCCACCATAAAGGTGTGTGGCATGGGGTGAACTCTCACCAAACATGCACTACATATCATGTATAAAATTTGTAATTAAAATAGCAAAGCATACATGCAAAAACATTCTGTTAGTTGGGTTAGCTTTAAGTCCTTATACCAACATGCAGCTACCAATGTTATCCATTTCTACACTCGTACTGGATACATATACCGTTATTCATATCCCTAATAGTACGAGGAAAAAAGGACATTTTGAATCTGTCAGTTCGGCAATCTATTTCTCTAATTTTGTGATCATGGTCCAGTCTACCATAGTAAGTTGGGGTCCGCAAAATATTTTTAACATCATCACTGAAAATATTATCTTGGAATTTATTTAAGAGATTAAGTCTAAATTTCAACCTGCGATCTGACAATGATTCCCAATTTAATTCATTTCATAGATTGGTTACGCTAATAAGGTTATCATACCGGCCCTTTACAAATCTTGCCGATCTTCGCTGCACACGTTCAAGTTCGTTATTTAGACCGATTTCGTAGGGATCCCATACACTGGCAGCATATTCCAAATGAGGTCTAACAAGGGAAAGTAGCTGATTTCTCGTACATGATCGTCACATTTACCCAGTACTCTTTTGACGAATTCCAGTTTACGATTCGCTATTCAATGGTAGTATACGAACGGTAAACTCGCCGTGAATTGTGACAATCGAGAGTAGAGCCGTTTTCTGGACATAAATACCATTTTAAAACCTTCAATCTTTTCATTGTGTGCTCTCATTGAATTTGAATATAGTTTTCGCCTGAGAAGGTTTTCGTTTAATTTGTTGTACTAAGTTTTCTAAAGATGCCGCTAATTAGTTTATTACACCTTCACAAGCAAATCGGTTTATGTTCCCCAGAGCATTGTTTCTCTCTGACACGTGTGTGTCCGGATTCGCCAAAATAATTTGAGGGTTTATCCGAAAATGTGCATTTCCCATTGGTAGGCGTCCTGGAAAAAATGTTTAATAAAAATTCGATATTAGTTTAAAGAATCTCAAAATTAGTGTAATATAGTTTTATGATTATTTTTGCTTTTTCCGGTACAAATAAGATTGCAACCAAACGAAATATTACAAGCTTTTTGCCAAGGTCACAAAAAATAATTCGTAAGATATGAACATCACACTTCGTCATTTTACTTAAATAAAAATAGTTATAAATTAAAATTGTTAAGAACATAGATCATTTTGATTGTACAGTAACTGACAGCTCGACGAAAAAACTGATATATTGTTCTGTTTGTCCCACTTGTCTTGGTATTTCTTAACATCAACAGTGCATAGAAGTTCATTTACTTTAGGTTACCATTATATGTAGAACCTAAAAGCCTAAGTTACTTGAATGCAAACATTGTTGAAGTCACAGCATTATCTGGTTTCAATCGATGTCAACGTTCGCTGACTAAAATGGAATACTGAGAGAATGACCTCTCACTGCCCACGTTATTTGTGGGTTTCCTCAAGGATTGCATTGCAAATAACCCTTTGCACCCGGTCATGCAGAAAATCATTTATCCATGATATAATGTTACTGTCTAACTCATAAGATTTTAATTTCAAAATTAGTTTGCTATGAGACACCTTGTCAAAAGCTTTCTTGAAGTCGAGAAATACAGCATCCACTGGAATATTATATTCGCCAGAAACTAAAATATCGTGGGAAAAGAGAGCAAGTTCAGTTTCACACGATCTGCTCCTTCGGAAGCCATGCTGAATATTAGACAATAAATTCTAGCTATCTAGGTGTCCCATGATTGAATTGACAATTATATGTTCTAGGACCTTGCATGAAATGGATGTGAGGGATATCAAGTAAAAGAAAAGATTGTCTTCGTTATGCCATCGTGTCTTAAGATATGGCCGATTAAGTTATCCCGTCTTCTTCTTAGAGTTTTCTGCAGGCTTTTCTTTTCTCCCACTCTTCTTAGGACTTCTTCGTTTCTTCAGTTGCCACAGCTTGTTTTAATGGCGTTTTAGAGTTATAATCATTATAATTTTAAATTTCTCTGGAGACTATGAAGACTTTTACAATTCTGATTGCCTTCTATAACCATTAACCTGAATGGTAATCATTTGATAATCATTGATGTAGTGTCTGCGTATTATCAGCTCTCTAGTTCAATCCTGGGTACTCTTTTTATTTTAATATTTTTTTCTTTAAAATATGATTAAGATTTGTGTGGATTAGGTCTTCGAATCCCGAATTCATGTTTTAGGATAATAAGTATGTTATAGGATACGTAGTATAAAATAACTCGCATTCCCCACTACATTTCATCAAGGGTGACTCTCGCTAAGAAGAAGAAAAATATTATCTCTTGGATCTGGAATCCTGGGTATCGTAGTGCTCTACACACTGACCTGGCCAAATAAAAACCTTGAGTACTATTCCTGGTCAAGGAGATCTTGTTCAATGCATACGCTACCCTTGTACCTGAAAAAAAGAGAAACATTACTCGAAATCTTGTCCAGGTACATACCAATCTTGGGAGACTATTCCTCTCGTGTCGGAAATAACTTTCTGGTCAAGTTAAACACATCAACTTAATGAATGCGTTTTACTAGCCAGTGATTGCAATAGTGTAAGCATCTAGGGTGGTCGTTTTAAAGTAATGGGGTGAAATCATCTTGAATGATGCAAAAACGTAACGTCATCTGCCTTAATGACTTTATCGTAAATATGTTTACTAGATCCTCCTTTGTTGTGTATATTTAGGTAATCGCCGTTAGAGGATGAGCTCCTGGAGTTAACTACTGTTTTCGTTGGCTTTCTGAGGGATGTTTGGCTCGAGTACATGTTTGTAGAGTATTCATCTAGATTACTGGTAAAGAAAGATCGCCTTCGAGACACTGAAATTCCACATACCAATCTCATTTCTTACAAACCTGTTAATTTGTAGAATAGTAACTCGTCCTTGACCTTCAATTTCTTAAGGAGATCGAAATTCAGTAATTGCGTGGATGCATGGCTGGCCTCAGATGTGGTAGTAGCTTGAAAAGTTTTTATAAAAAGGGAAAGAATTGTTGATAGGCATCTGTCATCCACCTTGGGACAATTGAGGTAATTCGTGGTAAATACGAAGGCATAAACCGGAGACTCCGTGAAGTCTGTGGGAGCGAGGGAGCTGAGTTTTTGGACCTCGGGCCGGAGCTGGAAACGTGTCGGGTGCCCCTGAATCGCTCGGGTGTCCACTACACGGACGAGGCATCGTCTAGGGTAGCGAGTAGGATACTGGAGCATACACGTAGGGTTTAGCTCAGGTGGTAGCCCAGAGTGCAGGTCAATCCGCGGGGGAAAAATCGTGCAAGAATTTGACAGAACATGCAGAGTAGTTTTAGAAGGTCAGAGAAAAACACATGGAGAGAACGAACATGATAATTCATCAAAGGTAAGAGGTAGACCAAATAGTTTGTCCGTCAAAAAATTATCGAGGAAAATTTTAGTTGGAAAGGAGCACCAAGAGAGAAACAGATTGGAAGAAAAAATTTCAGTGATAGTAGTGAATTGTCGTAGTATAAGAAATAAAGTAGCTGAATTTCACCACCTCATTAAGAGTACTAATGCAGATATAATCGTAGGTACAGAAAGCTGGCTTTCGAAGGACATATCAGATCATGAAGTATTTCCGAAGTGTTTTACAGTATACAGAAAGGATAGAGTAAGCAGAAACGGAGGAGGAGTTTTCATAGCTGTGAAGGACCCGTATGTCAGTAGAAGAGAACTTATTTCAGAGCGAAATGTAGAAAGTATTTGGTGTTCCGTTAAAAGTAAAAGTAGTAACGCAAAACAGATATATGTAGGTGCATATTACAGGCCACCGGACGCAGACGTCAATTCTATAATAGAGCTAGAGTCAGAGATACGCACATTACTTTCAGGGAAGAATGATAGAGGAATAATAGTAGGCGGAGATTTCAATCTCCCCTCGATAGACTGGAATACGTGTAGTTTCATTGCAGGAGGTAAGGATAAGGAACATTGCGAATCACTGTTGAACACCTTTACGACGCATTCTTTACAACAGCTAGTAACAGAGCCGACCAGGGGAAACAACATTCTAGACTTATTAGCAACAAATATACCCGAGCGAGTTCTAAATACAGTTACAGACACAGGAATTAGTGACCATAAAATAGTGCATGCGAAATTTATTGTAGGCGTTGAAAGACATTATAAACCAAGGAGAAGGGTGTACTTATTTGGCAAGGCAAACTACGACGGTATGAAAGAGGAATTAAGGGAAGCGTTTAATGTATTCAGCGAACAAAGCAAAGGATTAAATACAGAGGATTCGTGGAGAGAATTTCTTGAGGTCACCCGTAACGCTGTTCATAAATACATACCAAGTAAATATATTAGTGATAATACAGAGCCAAGGTGGTATAACGCGGAGGTTAGGAAATCACTAAAGCGACAAAGGGTATGCCACGCTAAGATGAAAAATGCCAGACGGGGTCTATCGGTAGAGGAAAAAAATGAGCTAGTTCAAAACTATAAAAAATCGAGAGCATTAGCAAGGAAATCATGTCGGCAAGCGTTATCACATTTCAAGAGCAAGATGTTAGGAGAATATTTAGATAGCAATCCTAAAGCGTTTTGGTCATATGTGAGAGAGCTTCAGGGAAATAAGTCCACAGTGCACACACTTAAAAATGATAAAGGAATCAGAGTCACCAGCAGTGTAGAAAAAGCCAACACTTTAAACACCTTCTTCCAAAGTGTATTCAACTCATCGTCACAAAACGCAGTGGAACCACCGCCGAACACTTTCAGTGAGCAAATGCCCGAAATAAACATTTCATGTCGCGGAATAGAGCAGCAGTTAAAAAGCATAAGCAAAAACAAATCACCAGGTCCCGATCAAATTCCTTCCAGAGTTTATAAAACATTAGCTTCTGAAATAGCCCCCTATCTAGAAATAATATTCAATAAAACACTAAAGAACCACACAGTACCCAAGGATTGGAAAGTAGCTAACATTACACCTATATTTAAAAGCGGTGATAGGGAAGAACCTAGTAACTACAGACCCATTTCACTCACGTCAATCTCTTGTAAGATATTTGAGCACATAGTAGTCAGTTCGATCATGGGGCATTTGGATAGTCAGGGATTACTCATAAACAGCCAGCATGGGTTCCGGAAAGGTAGATCTTGCGAGACACAATTAGCTTTATTCGTACACGATATTTTAGTCCACGGCGAAAGCAGTACTGAAGTTGATGCGATATTTTTAGATTTTAAAAAGGCTTTCGATAAAGTTCCTCATGACAAATTAATCTTGAAGTTAGAGAGTTTTGGTATAAATAAAGACGTTGTATGTTGGGTAAAAGAATTCTTAAGTGGGCGAGAGCAGAGGGTTGTCATAGATGGTATCATGTCGGACACAATCGAAGTCACATCGGGAGTTCCCCAGGGTAGCGTAGTAGGTCCGCTTCTATTTCTTTTATACATAAACGATTTGGGTACCGTAGTTAGTAGTAACCTTAGACTTTTTGCAGACGATGCGGTGGTGTACAGGGGTATATCAAACGAAAAGGACACGAAATCACTTAGCAAGGATTTAGATGCAATTCAAGAGTGGTGCGACAAATGGCAGTTAGAACTCAACCTTAAAAAGTGTGTAGCTATCAATTTTTGGAGGAGGAATAATTCGATAGAGCGATCCTATAGAATTAATAACACGAAGATCGAAAACGTTGAAACTGTAAGATATTTAGGTGTAACAATCACTAAGGATTTATCGTGGGGAAGACACATAAGGGAAATATGCGGACGAGCGAAAGGAAAGCTAGGATTTATAAAAAGAGTACTTGGGAAATGTGATGAGAAGACAAAAGAGCGATGCTACTTCTCACTAGTTAGGCCCCACCTTGAGTATGCAGCCAGTGTATGGGATCCTAATGAATTAGGTTTGATGAGAGAACTAGACAGTGTGCAGCGTAGAGCAGCTAGGTTCGTCAAAAGGTGTTACGATAGGTTGAGTAGTGTATCAGAATTAATACAAGAATTAGGGTGGGAATCATTATCAGAGCGTAGATTAAAGTTCAGATTAAATCTATTGCAGAAATTTCAATCGGATAGCTTTACTGAAGATGTTAGGCACATATTAAAAACACCAGCGTATTATGCTAGATTCGACCAGATAAATAAGATTAGAGAGATAGATTGTCGTACAGATAGATTCAAAATGGCATTTTTCCCCCGTACTATAAGAGAACAGAATAGGCAGCATAGGGAAGGGATAGGTAGGGGAAATATTTTAGAGTATTCTGTAATGCATGATGCATGTTTTAACCCCTCAAATACTATAGATACTAACAATCTAGTTACATGAGACCCTTTAGTTGCTTGCTTGCATGCTAGTAGTGCATGCTTGGTGACCTTCACCCCCTGCCACACACCCTCGCGGTGGCTTGCAGGGTATCGTGTAGATGTAGATGTAGAATTGCGGGTCGAGCTATCTTATCAAGTGAGATCTTTGAAGGTCGAATAAATTAAAATCGAAGGTCGTAACCCTCAGTAATCAAGCCTAATAAACTTATTCTTTTATCTCGTTCTTGTACGTTGAGAAACTCAAGGCGTTATTCGAAGGTAATTACCGCCAATTTCGACCACAGAGATATTGTTCAGAGTTGGATTTTGGGTCCTCACCACGGTCAGGATCCACCGGTTTTGTGAAGTATTGCCACAGGGAAGAAGCAAAGTATTGTGAGAGACGTCATGACTTAAAGCTGTGGATATAGCCCGTCAGAACGTGTACGTTCCGCGAGGAATCATAAATGTGGACCTCGACGCCTCACATGACATCACTGCGCGATGAGGTCACCTTGACGTCTTAAGATACACATCTCTCTTTCTCTCTCTCTCTCTCTCTCTCTCCCACATTTGGTTCGCCGTCTCTATGACGACAACCAACGGAAAAAGCTGTTAAGAAAACATTGAGAAGGCTTCGAAGCAGTTCGTCGATTGCATCGAGACAGGAGTTAAATCAGTATGACATTATTCGCCTCTCGCTGCAGAAATGATCATTTATACGTATGTGATTTTCTTTGGTCATATTAGATTAAGACTAAGCACGAAGACAGCAAGCCAGACTACGACTCTTTTAGAAGAACAGAGCAGATGAGTTCACCTCCGACACCAGTTAATTATAAGACCCCCACACTACATTGGTTGATAGGACTATTGGATAAGATAGGATAAATGCACTGCACCACTGACAGACTCAAATATTCGTTCTTTCCCAAACAATTTGTGACCACAATAGATTTAAAACTTCTAAGACAATTATTTCTTCATAGAATAATTATGCTTTAACGTGAACATGGAATTGCACACATTAGAATCATACCGACAAATGAAACAAACAGAGATGAAATGTTGGCTGGATTTTTTTCATTTATGGATTTAAGCATGCCTGTATGAAATATTAATATGTGTAATGTATGTCTGTAGTACCTACCTACTTCTCAAATGTTTCTCTGCATGTTGGATGAAAATTAGAACTGGTAATGTGCGTCCCACATGGTATCCATAGAAATGCCTCCTTAGGTAAGTAGCAGAAATAAACTTTAGTCTATATACGTAGTGCATATTTGGTGATAACTTACCCCCTGCCACACACCCAAGAGGTGGCTTGCAGGGTAGTCAGTAGATATAGATAAGACTAGGGTCAAATTTTCTCTAGTAAAAATTACAGGATGTGGGAGACGCCTCTGCACGCGTCCGACTAATCCCAAGCGGTGTGATCTCTGGGTACAAGATCTTTTTGGGAAACCTTAGGTGACTCACAATCAGAGAAGCTTACCTCTACGCTAGCTTGTGAAGTTGAAACGATGTTTCGACTCCGTCCGTCGGATGGGTCGTTAAGCCGTGGTCCCCTTGGCGCCTGTCGTTAAGAGTTGGCTAATGCCGACGCCGGGTTTCTCTTCACCCTTCCTCCATTATCTGAAATGATCCTACCATTACCCACCTATCCTAAAAGTGGTGCAAATGACCTCAGCTGTCGGTCGCCTTCCCTGAATAACCAAGTAACCATCAAACTATGTTGGGCTTGTACTTATTGACCTCTTACATCACCAATGAGACCAAACTTCGGATTGTAACCTGGCCGAACGGCCCAGACTGCGTTGCTAGTCGTTGGATATTCTGGGTGAGCAAAGCGATGGAGTGGGGAGAATTATAGGGTTTCTTGCTATCACTTATATTTTCCTTTGATGGAAGTGGAAAAAAAGGATGCGTGAAAGAGGCTGTGTAAATTAGGAGACCCTATTAAGCCGGTTAGATTTGGAGATGATCACGCCGGTAGCTAGCCAGTCTTCCAAGGATTTGCAGTCGACTTTTGACATCTTATTGCATCAGTGATCGAGAAAAGAGATTAAGGTAAATGGTTGAACAACTTAAGAGGTGGAATTTGTCAGAATGACATAGTCTCTACTGGCTATGAAATAGGCCGGCATATACATTTCAAGTGGAAACCATGTTTTGGTGGACAAGTGGAAAAGTGTTTCGTCATTTGAACCAATGTTTAGTTATTACAATTATTCAGTCTAACCTTAGTTAGTGTACGGCTGCGAAATCTGGATCTCAAGGAGAGAAGTGAGTCCAGGGGAATATAGAGGATGGTTATTTCACTGAATGAAAAAAGAAGTTAGTATGCCGGGTTTGAGAGAAAAATGGCGGAAGGAGATGAGCCTATAAACAGATATGATCCAGCAAAACCTTATCATACCGGTAGAAAACCGAAGGAACCCGATTTTGTGTTCCTATAAAAGTGACTCGGGGTTATTTCTAATGCATCATCGATGTCATTTTTATTTTACGATAAGTTGATGAGCTGAAAGAGGCTGTAACGTTGAAAACATAATTTACATAATAATTTTATTTGTATCACGGTTATATAAAATTGGAAAAAAATTACAAAACAAATCTAAAGATAGTACAAAGTCATTATTCAATTTGTGAATACAGAGATTTATGAAACTAAGTTCAGTTTTTGAAAAAAAAATATGTCCATCATAAATTAAATGGTGACTTAAAGCATTAGACTCTGAAGAGTCACTTTATTGAACACTTTGAAATATTGATCTGGGTTCACCTTAAACCCCTCTCGTTCCAGGAGTTCATTTCCACCCTTTCCGTCATTACTGAGATTGGACTCACCCAGGTTTTTCTTCTCCGGTCACTATTTCCACGATTTAGAATAGCATTTGTTCTGCATCTGTCTTTTCTCTGAAATGTCTCCTATCTGTCCGTCTTTATGCGTGGACTTATTTGTGCGAATTTCGTCCTGCATAGTCAGTTAATCAGTTCAACGTCGTAATGTTGGGGCTACTTAAAAAATATTTTCTGCTTCACGAAAATATCCAGAATTCTGTAGCGAGTTAGCTGTCTTCCGGACGGAGTGGTTTCACTTTCCAATGCCTGACTGCTTGTATTTTTCTTTCTCTCGAAAATCTCCACTCACCTCACAGAAAACTTCATTCATTCAAAACGGTTAAACAAACTTGAAGGTCCAGAGCTTTACAGGATATGAACCGCCCCAGCAGTAGTCTCCCACTATTCCTCCCCTTCTTCTCTTGACCTTTCTTCCAAGTGAGAGGAACGAGAGTTTTCGCCTCCTAGGCCCCTTATCCTCTGCGTGTGAAGAAGGCGTCGACCAAATATACCACTCCATTCACGAGTGCGATGATGCCAGCGGCCAGGAACCTGTCGGTGGCGGCCGAGTTGAAAAGTTTCGAGTCGTAGTATTCAATCATGAAGGCACCCGAGGAGATCCAGAGCACTCCGCCACAAACGAGGAACAACAGCATCTGATGAGAAAAGAGGAGGGGAATGTTATTGCGACAGTTCTATATATAAAGGTTCGCATGCTCAGCACTGCAAAAGCTCGTAAGAAAGCAATTCAGACTAACACTTCGGAATAGTCCGGACGCAAAGAATGTCAGAATAGTCCGGATGTAAAAAAAACTTCCAATCGGGAGCAAGACGAAGTTAACATTTGATGGCGCGCAAGGGCGGCTAATCTGTATCAAAGATTAGCTGAGGTATTTAGTGAGCTGACGTATTAACATCATCATATTATAGCCATAAGAATAAAAGTATCAAACATGCTAAGGACGTTTTATTTAAAAAAACATGAAAGAGTTTTTCATGTGTAGGTTAGGTTTATGAAAAGTAACAAATAGTGGTATAGCGGAATAGAGGGTGAAACCTAACAGTCATTAAACAATGCCTGGTCTATTAGTCGAATATGAGGGATATGAGATTTTTTTCCTGATGATATATTATTATGTTTTCTTTAAGCTGCGTCATTTTTCCATTTCTTTTAGATAAGATTGTCAAAAATGGGAAGCGAAAAGCTGGTTTTTGAAGGACATGCAAGGTTCACCTTCTCCAGAAACACTTTTAAGTAGTTATTCCATTCGCTGAAAATATGAACGTGTGCAGAACTTGCTAATTGTATCTCGATCAGTATTAAGTTGTAAAATGAAAATGCCAAAAGTTGAAATGTACCAGGGAATAAGGATTCTTTATGCTTATAATTGAATCATTCATGTTGCAGAGATAACAGATGGTTCGTCTTCATGAGAACTTTTCCTTTGCGCACTGCCACCTCTTTTACGAAATGTGTACAAAGCAGAAGTAGTGTTATCACGGTGCATGAATCAAATCGCTTGTGACAGCGTTCTCAATAGCAAGACTCAACTTTATAGAATGCGAAAAAGCTGTTCATTCGCTTTTAGAATGTCACGTTACGGTCATCTCTTGTCAACCTTTTTTATTGCGGCTGCATATTTTTCTCGACGTTCTCACCATCTGAAATCATATGCCATTTATTTCATCCACCTTCGTCCGTAGATGTTCGCGGGCTCATATTTTACGCGTTATCCGTTTCGGGTGAGGCGGAGCCTCTTCACATTACAAAGCGCCCTCTGTGCGATCTCACCTCGGGGCGAACGTGATGCTATTATCCTCGACGGCAATACTATTCGGCAGGCAAAAGCTGCACACGAATTTAAATTCGGTCTGACGTCATCGTCAGGTTTTCAAGGTTCCCCCGTTTTGCCGTTACGTCACTATTTGAGTGACTCACTCTAAATACTACTCTTTCGCGCTCACTCGATCCGCTGGAATTTGACCCCGTGGAATTTCTCTGAAACACTCAACCCATATGCAAGGTTCCAGACGTTGCCAGTAATTGGTTCGCGTTGAATTAATGGTGTCTCCATAGTGATGTGAACCTGTATCCGAAGATGCCCGCCTTTCCTTTTTCCTGTCTTTTTTAATAAAAATATGTTTTTTCTAGTCTCTATATGCATCATGAAGGAATACTCGTTCCCGTCGCCTGTGAAAGTTTATGAGCTGTAGGCGGAATGGAGCGACTGTAAACCCGTTAAAACCTCCAGTTGCTAAAATGCAACGCTTCTCCATTTGGAAGCGAACGTTGTCTCCCATGTCTTCCACATCCGTTTTTAGACCTCATTTGGAATACGCTGCCAGTACATGGGATCCATATGAAATAGGCCTAAATAATGAACTCTAACATGTACAGCAAAGATCGGCAAGATTTGTAAAGGGACGTTACGATAACTATATATATTCGCGTAACCAGTCTATTAAATGAATTAAAATGGGAGTCATTGTCAGACCATAGGTTGAAATTTTGACTTAACATCTTAAATAAATTCTAAGATAATACTTTCACTGATGACGTTAAAAATATTTTGCGAACCCCAACTTACTATGGTATACTGGACCATAACTACGAAATTGGAGAAATGGATTGCCGAACTGACAGATTCAAAATGTCCAATATCACCCTCAATTAGAGATATGAATAGCGGTGGATATATCCAATGCGAGTGTATCAATGGATAGCCTAGGTAGTTGCATGTTGGTATAAGGACTTTCACGAAAGTAACAGAATGATATTGTACGTTTGTTTGCTACTTTTATCTTTTTTAAAAATTGAAGTTTAGACTGGTGTATTATGACTAATCCCTTTTTATGCATGATATGCAATGCATGTTTGGTATGAGTTCACCCTCTGTCACACACCTTTATGTTGGCTTGCAGGGTATTATGTAGGTGTACATGTAGGCATCTTATCGCATTGGGCGATAATTAATAATATACAGTCCTCCACCGCGGTGAGTATGCATTATCCTTATCAGAGAACGATGTGAAAAACATTCGATGGGTGATCGATTGAAATAATGAGCCGAAAGGAATCGTCTCGCGTTGCCCGTCCGTAGCTGGGCCTCGGGCTCTGCGTGAGGGAATCCTTCCGCGGGAGAAAGTCGCACGTTGACCCGAAGGCCTCCTTAGCCGGTCCCCTCCTCCCCCTCTTGCTGGAGAGGAGAGGAGAACCACCGTGAATAGCCTTGACTAGCTGCGAACTATCTTTAAAAAGCCACTGGGGCAAACTATAGCCTCGAGTATGACGTCATCACTTACTTATCCCATCGCTATTGAGTGTCTCGCCCTCCATTCATTCTCCTTCTTCCTCTAACTTCACTCATTCTCTCTCCTCTCCTCATTTATGTCACTTCTACTTCATCTCTTTCCTTCTCTCCTGTATACTTACTATTTTCTCCCTCATTTTCCCGTTCCTCCGTGTACATCTACATATTTTTTACCCTGTACAACGCAAGGGCGTGTGGCAGGTGGTGAACCATCACCAGGTATGCATTTTCAATCAAAAGAGAGTTAAATTTACACTAAATACTATGCACTCTTGGGCAAGAATGTTTTATCCCCTCTCTCTATCTCTCTAATTAAATCTTCATGATCTAACCTGCATAATTACGTTGGTGTTTTAATATATCTGTAGCATCTTCGGAGAGATGTCTTGTTTGCCTTAAATTTCTGCAGGAGAATTATTCCGTATTTAAAAGGCGATCTATAATGATTCCCAGCCCAATTCTTCTAATAATTTCTAAACGCTGCTAAACCCATTGTTGCACCTTTTAGCAAAGCTAGCTGCTTTTCACCGCACACTGTCTAGTTCTGCGATCAAACTTGGTATCACATACTCACTGCACATTCGATTCGATGCATACCGCACCACGTACTCGCTGCATATACTCTCTTTTTCTCTCTCTCTCCATCTGCATATCCTCCTTTTTTCTTGTTTCTCCCCTCCATCTATGCATCCACTCCAATTCTCTGTCTCTCCCCTCTGTCATTCTCTCCTCCCTCCGTTTCTCTCTTCTCTCTCCATTTCTCTCTTATTCCCTCTCCATTTCTCTCTTCTCTCCACTTCTATCTCCATTTTACTCTCATTCTCTCTTATCCCTTATCTTCTATTCAACCCCTTGTCCTTACTTTGGGAGGGGGAGGAGATTGTTTGTTGATAGAATTTCGGCGAGAAATCGCGTGAATTTACTTCTGGGTTCGTCGTCACATACGTGTCCCCATGCTCCCTCCGATGGAGGTGAGGGAGGCAAAGAGTGAAAGGGAGGGTCCAGCACCTGAAGTAGAGCGAAGGAATGAATCGCTGTGTCGATCGGGTGACGTAGGGGCGTCTTCCCCCAAGTTCGTCGCTCGCTCTCCTGTGGGGTTGGATGGCTGCTCTTACATAACTGTCTGCGGCTTAAACCGACGACGGATCGCATATACCGTGCTCTGTCGGTGGGACTCTCCCATGTCTCCATGCACGCTTGCAGCAAAGAGATTTGGATTTTTATTTGTCTATAAATATCAGCAGCCTCGGGTATACTAAGACTGGTCCGTCGGATAATCCGTTAAAAGTGATTGGAAATGGCAAGGTGCATTTGAGGAACTCGAAATATCTCTTCTCTTTGCTTTGTTTTTGACGTGATTATATTGAAATGATCGAATGAGTCGAGGTGATGCTGATTTGGCGAGCAACAAATTGGTTAAACAGGTCGTTGATATCTTTTCGGTTCGGTTAGAGGGGTTAGAGAGACTCGGTGCGAAGGTAAGTCACTGAAACAAGATGCTTGTCTCGCCTGTCCTATGACGTAAGTAAATAGTAGAATTAGATTTTTAGCCGCTCCAACGGCTAAGGTTATATCGCCCCGTTTAAAGTACCTCACTGCTTAGCTTAATTCTAACACAAACACGACAGCCATGCCCGAGGTAGGATTCGAACCCCTGACCTTTGGCGAATGATATTGGTATCTGTGGATTCGTCGTAAGTTCGTCGTCGACTGCCGTCGTCATTAAAAAAAAGGATGTATCGGGGGTGTTGTCCTCGTGCTGTAAGTCAATCTACGACCGAAATATGTTTTTAATTAAAGGTTAAAAATTAATGCTCGCTAACAGGCACCTAACAAGCTATCCCAGGGGAAAATAAGACAAAGGTTTATCCCCGCAATGAATTAAGCTTCATACGACTATCAGACGCTCCCATGGATAGCATACCTTTTTTGTCCTTAGTTATTGTCTCACTTCGCGTACTTTTTCAATGGCCCCACGATAGGAATCAGCAAACAAGAGTCGATGAAGCCTCTACTGGGTTTAATTTCATTATTTTTGCACACAAAATAGCTTTCCCAAATATTGGAATAGCGTATGTAATTCGATGTCATTGTTTATGCCCCTGTCATTATTTAAATACTGGAAAAGCATTAATTATTATGTATGAAAAGTAGAAGATCATATGTTGCCATTGATTTTTTTGCTTTGATTATCATTTATGGAACGCTATCGTTGAGGTCCCCATTTTTATGCAGAAGTAGCAGGAATACTCCCAACGTGGCCTAAGATTCTGTGTTGCCTTAAACCTTTAAAAGGTTCTGAAAGAGTATGGAGTATCATAGGAACACTAACATAGCAAGGCTACGTTGTAGCCACGCTCCTTTAAGATCGATGATCAGGCTGTAATTCAAAATGTTTGATTGCCTGGGAATATTATGCATGTTTGATAATCTTCACCCCCTGCCACACACCCTCGCGGTGGCTTGCAGGGTATCGCGTAGATGTAGATTATAAAATGAGTCCTTAATTCCTCAATAATACTTTTTTTGCACTATTAAGAAAAGCAAGGAAATGTGAAACATCACTGAGGCTGACCAGAGATTTATTTACATTTACATGTTGCATTTGTGAAGTAGGTATTGGACTGCTCCGCTTCAAAATCCTCATTCACGCGTGATAATATGGGTATTTTATCGAAAATGGGCTTGACATTAAAGAATATCCTATTACGGGTAAATTAAATCCACTTTCTCTCCAGAAGCTTAAAAGATATTATATGTATGTTTACCGCTACTTATCTACTTTGGTCATTCTTACATCATCTTAAATCATCCTCCTCTTCTTCAGCCTTTCTAGGGGTCGCTGTTCTAGGGGTCGCTGTTCCTTAATTTAAATTTACATTCACTTTTACATTAAACCCATGAAAACAGCAATTTTTTGGCACTTCCTTAAGGCTATTTTATGTGAGTGAATTGCTTTTGGCATCAAAAATTTTAATGCTAAATAAGTATTTTTTCATAAATGTTGTATTGGAATCGAGTATCATTGGCTCGCGTGAGGTAAAGTTCTATGACCTTATGTCGGAGGAGGTATAAGATGCGAAGAAGTCTGAGAAAAACCTGTTCCGTCCCGTGGCATCGTTACATAACTTTTCAATACCTCGGTTCACTGGAGCAAATCTTAGAATGAATAGAGTTTGAGAACGTACACCCTTAAGTGAATAATCTTAATTTAGATACAGCATTTTCTTGGGGGTCAAGTTTCATTATTATTTGGACGTACTCATAAATTTTCAACGTAGCTTTATCTTAGAAAATAATGCAAGCGATACAACTATTCAATTCGAAAATATATGTTTTTATCAATTGAGATTGTTCCTAAAAGGTATCTGGTGACAATTTTCGTTTTTAAATTTGCGAAATGAACGTTAATGGATATGTCGAAGTATTTGCACGTGGTACAGGTAAAGAAATGTGGAATGGTTGACAGCGTCACGATTTATGATGTCTGCAGTGGAATTATTTAATACCTAATGATTCTCTTAGTTACAGCGAAATGTTTTTCGTACTACTCGAAAAACCTTTCTCGAATACTTTTCGCTCTCATGGAATGTTGTATTGCCCTATAAGAAGAGCAATGTTTGAGAATGACATCAATGTTCATGAAAACCATATTTCCAGAATTTAAGGGCCAGGAAAATCCATGGAGGAGATGAATAAGTGATATCTTCGTGGTCATGGACTTATATCTTATATACTTACCGTGACCGATCCCAGCTGTTCGCCTTTGAACGATCCAACAATTATGATAGAGTTGATGAGAATGTAGCCGCCCAGTGTTAGGTAGCAGACAATCATTTTATCGATATTCCCCGCCGGGTAGGTGGAAGCATCGCGAAGGAGGGCGATGCTCACAACTGCCAGTATCTGTCAATACAATGGAAAAGACATGTTTTAACACCATGGAGAACTTATTAATGGTCCATTATCATTTTTTTTATCTCTTTGTGCGCTCTATACGATTTTATTTGCTACCAAAATGCATTAATTGCTTCATATGGTGATACAAATTGAATTGATATCCGCGTCATTGAGAAAAACCTGTTCCGTCACTTGGCATCGTTCACTTATGGATTTTTAACAGTCGTAAATTGTGGGTAATTCAGCTGAAAACTATTTGTACGATTTTTATTCAATGTCCTTGAAAGGAACAGTTATACTTTTCATGAATTATAGTGCAGCCACACTGAATTCACATCCACCCCATCGCTTCGCATTACGTAACGCGACAGTTATATAAGGATCAATCGAAGGTAATGAATTGGAACCAAGGCGATCGAGTTGTTGAATGCAACCATTGAGACTACAGAAGCGAGGATGCTGTGTATACTACGTTTCCGAGGTCGGAATCTAGTCACAGGCTCGATATTTTCGTGCTATTTAGCACTTCCACTGGTAATTGCGATTCAATGGAAGGCTTAGCGGGTGCCGTACCGTTCCGTTCGTACCAAATGAGCGGTGCTTATTCGGTACGAACATAAGCAATATGTATTACTGAACTTTTGTATCATTTTAGTTTGAATATTCAATACAACTATATTTTGATGCACGGTTTAATAATTACTTCAGCCCGTACCATCAGTTTATCATAGTACAGTTAACTTATGCGTGCGATATCATATTTCGCCTGCTTCCGAGCTACCAAATAAATTCAGATTTGCGTGAATTTTTCTCCGCGGAAAGGCTTTACATTAATATTAAAAGTAGCCGGCCGTGGTGGCGATAATATCTTCTTCGACATATGGTTATGTTTTCCTGTTTAATTTGTATTTTTTGCTGAAAATTATCACTATATTTATGTGAGTTCGCCACAAACCAATTGGGAAGCGCTTGTTTCTCTTGCAAATTCTTTGCGAGTATGAGTGAAGCTTATGCACCAGTAGAGCTCACGTGTACTACTGAGAAGCGGTGAATAAAGATAAAAATATTCGGAGTACTCACCAGTTCGACCCATTTGAGAAGGAAAGGCGGGGATTTCAGCTGGGTGGTAAGGTCAGCCATGGCTTCTGCGTCCGGTGGTCGGTTTTCTCCTCTGCAACAAGTATGGACCTTCGAAAGTCTCCGATTCCGTCACCTCTAGAAATAAAAGCGAGAGCTATAAAGGAGTCCGTTTCAGTGGGGTACACGAGGGGAGGAAGGCTGTGCGTCTAAACCACAGCTGCCGAAAACAATGCGACGGAAGATTAGTCGTACGGGCAGGAGGTGGAAGAGTGAGTGGTCCCTAATTGAGCTGATGAACTGCTTTTTTTGCCCCGGGTGAACGTAACAAGTGCTTCTTAACAGTCCTAAGGGTACGTACAATCGGTCCATAAAGAAGGGGAGATAAAAAATTTCCTAGGCCCACTTCAAAATAAGTAACTTTTACAGAAAAAAATATTGCCACATTTCCATCGGCATTATATTCAGTAGATTAGGATTTTGAGTTATGGTTATGTCGCCCCATGTAGATTGAACAGTTGGTCGACGAACAGAAATAGCATCCATGTCCCAGAGGGTAGTCGAACTCGCGGTCCTGTCAGTCCGGTACACGACCGACTTCCGCGGTCGAATAGTGGTGAATTTACCAAGCACTATTCGTACTCGAAGGATATTAACATCCCGAAAGTTGTCTAGGTCGTGAGGAATTGGGCAGAAGCGAGCGTTCAAAACGTCGAGAGAAATGGAGACGCCCAAAAATGCAGTGGATCCCGCGGAACGCCTCCTCCGCAGCGAACGCTCCTCGACTGCACTCGGGTGGGCGGGGTCGAGGAGTCAACGCTCACAATAACACCCTCAGCTAATAACAACTGCAGAGTTGGCGCGGAAGAAAATCACACGACTTCCTGGGGCCATATGCGAATAATCCGTCGTATAATCGACCTGAGGATTCACTCAATAAGCATTTAACTCTCGAACAGTTGTTCGTGAAACAATACGGAGGGATCAGGGTCGTATTTTCCAAAGTTGATGAGGCGCAAAATTCAACGACGTAAATTCGCACTTTCAAGGATGCGTCCGTAAGCAGCGAAGTGGAGGTAGGCGTACCCGGAGACTTGGGATGGGACGCTACCGAACCTAGGTGGTCCCGGCCGAGGAAAAACGCGTAGGAGCGTTCTTCTTTTCCCGCGCAAAAGAGCGGGTGCACACGGGAAGGGACGCTCCCCAAGACCCCGCTTGAGCGTACGTACATACCTACCTCTTTTTCTCTCTCTCACTCTCCGTTCGATCGAGGAAGCGTCGCGTCTGCACGGTGCCGGAGCGGGAAAGGAAAAGGCGTCCTGGGCGAGGCGGGATGGGAGGGCTGTTCTCTGGAGGAGGTGAGGGAGAGAGAAGGAAGAGGGTTTGGGGGGAGAAGCGTCGAGTGAGTGCGTGCGTGGTTGGGGCCTGTTGATGGAGGGGGGGAGTGGGGAGTTTGGGGGGGATACTTGGGGACGAGGAGCTGGGTCGAGACGGGGAAGTATGGAGTGAGTTTCTTGAGGGGCGGAGGGCAAGTTGGTCGCCCACCATCAGCCTCTCCTCCTTATACCCCCCGGATGCCCTTCCCTGTTCTCCCCGCCCCCACTAATCCTCCCCTCCTCCATCCCATACGCGTCGCATACCGCCACGGTTACGTGAGAGCTACGCCTAGGAGCTGCGGCTAGCTAGCTACGCATCCTTCCCGCCTCCTTTTCTCCTCTATTTCTCTCCTAGCCTTCGCATAGCTCTGTGGGAAAACCCGAATCCGTTGGAAGATCGATCAGTCGATGGAGCCTAGGACTATTTTTAGCTCGCGCTCATTCATTCCTCTCCCATCGTCTCCCACATTTCTTTCGGCATAGTTTATCGGTGCCCGTGAGTTGTGATGTGCTTTTTTTGCGTTTTTCCTCCGGCTTACTCAATGCCCCTCGTGAGTGTCACGCGGTCGTGATATCATCCCAAGTCGCCGCCTCACGAGGCAGCGGCGGGGATTTGCGTTTCCCTTCCAAGAAAACCGGACTGGTGGTAGGTAATGTTGGAAGTCAGGAGTCACCTCATTTTCTCTTCTAATTTGTTTTATCTTCCGCGACGAATAAGACATTTAATTGGACGACAGTCACTCCCTGCATCTAAATGCACAATCCACTGCACATACGTGAAAATATTATAGCTGAGGTGCATTTTGTAACCTTATTTAAGGTGCCACATAACCACAATTGCCGATGGATCTTAAACTAATTCTATTACATTCTATTCGAGGCAATTATAGGCGAGTACAATTCTATTAAAGTAATTCTATTTCTACCTTTACCCCGTAATTCATTGCAAAGGTGGGTGGTTTAGGGTGAATCAACATCAAGAATACATTAATGTCAAAGAAATAAACCTTTTGCTAGTAATTGCATTGCGGGTTCAGTTGTTAATCTAAAATTATAAATATCGCCCGGGAAATAAAGTAGATTCACATGCAATATGGATAAAAATGAAAAGTTATCACCCTGTTGGATGGACACCACGATCACACTCACTCCCCGATATTACCAATCATATTTTCGCTCTTCTAAGCGGAGTTAAAAATTTTAGTAAACACGAACACTCGCGTAATGAAGATGCTCGTTTTGGTGCCAGGTCACTAGCGAACGGAAGACTATATACCAAGAGGATTTATATTTTTCTGATCCTCTTCGCGGTTGCGGAGTAGGATTCCGTTGATCGGAAATGGTCTCGCTTTCGAACGCAATGAGTGAGAGGCGAGTTTTGTCTCATGAGAAAAATACGCAGCGGGGAGAGGTGTGATATAATTTCCAACGCATGAGTCTCTTTTGCGTCCAGTTTTCTCCCGCAGCTCGTTTTCTGACAGAACCTCGTGACCGCACGTTCCGTGAATTCGAAAATTTTCGCGCATAAATTTTCGCGCTTACGTAACTCGACCCTGGGGCGCGATTACCGGTCTTTCGAACGCTTCGTCGCTTTTCATTTCGTTCGAACTTCCCCTGCTGCGGTGTGCTCGAAACCACACGTCAGGTGACTGGCGGTGCAATGTGAGATGACAATTTTGTGCTGCCGAGATGTAGTAAACTATTGGTCCTTTGGCGTATCGCTGTCATCATGAAAATAACGGCATTCCCGAGGGATCGCGGTTTATTTATACCTGCAGAGTGCCATGGAGACCACCTAGGATTATATTTTATGAATGGGCTCAGGACTTGTTTGCGTTCCCTAATATATTCATTGCAATGGACACCAAGTCTACAACTATGCACTTGCGTGACAAGCTAAAGCTATCCATCTAACGTTTACCTATCCCATAATAACGAGACCCCATACAAATTCTTATTTTTCGGAGGATTAAAAAAATTATACATGTATTCCTGCGGTCTTCTCTATCTCTTTTTATCTCTATCTCCCTCAGTGTTATTATCGTGATCCAATCGACCACAGTAAGTAGAAGCCCTCCAACCATTTTTAGCGCTTTGAATCACCTGTTCTTTCATGAAAGAAACTTCCGCAGGTTCTTTCTTCAATGCTTTCGTGGGATCGGGTTGGTGTCGTTGCTAGAGTACTGGCCTCCCTTCCCGAGGGCCCGGGTTCGACTCCCGGCAGGGCGGAGTCTTCAGTGGCAAACCGATCCCTACTTGAGTGCCTAGTTGAGGGCATTTCAGGTTCAGTAGTTCTCCGTCCGTCGGATGGGACGTTAAGCCGTGGTCCCCTTGGCGCCTGTCGTTAAGAGTAGGCTAATGCCGACACCGGGTTTCTCTCCACCCTTCCTCCGTTCCCTAAAAACTCCTACCATTACCCAGTTACCCTAAAATGGCGCAAATGACCTTAGCTGTCGGTCGCCTCCCATGAATAACCACCACCACCATTCAATGCTTTCTCAGCCATGTGACCGAATTGTCGGTCCTAGATTGGAAATATTGGCGACGCGCTACAATAGATAGATGTCTCCCTTTGTAAACGGAGCACGTAAAATGTTGCATTTGGCTGTGCGACTGCGAGGACGAACTGTCGCGTTCGGAACTAGAACCGTTTCGCAGCATTTTTTCTCGCAGTCCCTCTTGCGCGCGCGATGCAGTTTTGAAGACGCATCCGATCGTGAAAACCTAATGCTCGATGGCGAGCCTCGTACTTGATGAGAGATCTCGAGGCATGCAAATAAATGTCTGAGGGAATCGGGGGGGTGTGGACGATATTTCCCTTTCCTGCGTTACGCAATGAGTGTAGGAAGGCGGTCCTCGTAACGGGAGTGAGTCGCACAGTGAGAGAGAGAGAGAAGAAATTCTTTCGCATTCGGCTCTGACAAAGAGGCATGACCTAAGCGTCGTCCTCTCTCTTTGACTCCGTCCCTTCAGCCTTCTAAGCCCCCTCCCTCGCCCCGCGCCACCCACACAGTCGTTGTTCCTTTTTGAGAGGTGGGTGGGGGTGGAAGTGGGTTGTAGTGAACAGTGCGTGGTCTCTCCGCGCCCAATTGTCCCTCACGCACGCGCGATGGCTGCCATGGAAATGACTGCACGCGTGTGGTTTCCTGCTTTCCGACCGACTTGTGCTTGTCTCGTATGCGCGCGCCTCTTGCACTTTCGCGTCCGTACCAACTGAGTGGTTAAATGTCCTGGGCGGGTTTCCACACCGGAAAAGAGCGGTTGATTCGGAGCAAGAAAGGTGAAAAATGAAAAATGGTATGTAAGTGGTATTGCCGACTGGCTCTGACTCGAGAATTTTTTTTCTTCGAGGAACGGAAAGAAAATTTCGGTCGTTTCTCGCATTAGCAGTCTGTTCGTCCGGTTGGGAATCCGGGTTCATTTAAATTTGCTCCGTAACGCCTCGATATGAGACATAACAATTGGGAAAAACTAGGTTTCGTGTATTTTATTTTTATTCGTGTTTATTTGCGTGTAATATCCTATTCTTTACCCTCAGTGTACGATCTTGCTATTAAAAATGCGAAACTGCTTCACAAATGTCTGATTGAGTGTTTTAAGGAATAAAACGGTGTCTAGAAACTCTTGACTTCATTTACTACCGCACAATAAACAAATGTGCCTGAATGTTATTTTTTTTAACTTTTTAGTGAACACCGACGTAGCAAAGGGATTGGTGATTTTGGTATCCTTGCTGAAACAGGATGAGTATAATGCTTTATCGATTGAACCCTCTCCAATATTATCTTTTAAGTTGTGCATTATGTCAAATTTTGTCACGTGCGTAACTGTAAATAAAATTCACAAGTCATAGTCAAGGCTTTGTGAATTTGTGAATTTTATTTGCATCGAGGGCGAAAATGTAGAAACTTATCAGTTTTTGCGTGGGCAATCCGTGCGTCTGGCTCGAAATCCTATTATTTTTTTCCTTTTCGCAAATCACCCCCGGGAATTGGCAGGATTCACTGCGGAAGGATGGCTTCCGTTTTCACGAGAGGCGTGCACTGCGGCCGCAGCACGCCGTGCTTTCGGCTCGTAACCTCCTTCGCGTGTCACCCACCCTTTCGGTGTTCTTCACCACGCACTGGTGATTTCTTTTTGATGGCCTCATTTGCTGAACTTCCTTGACTTCGTTGTAATTTCCTGTCATTTTTTGCGCGTCGATGTCCATTCGTTCCTAGATATCCTCTTCTCTTCTCCTCGCCGTTTTTTGGGTACTAATTCGCGGTCTTCAATTTTGTACTTTCTGACATCGGTCACCAGTCTAATCTATAGGTAATTAGAAAAGCGGTAAATACAACGTAAAAAGTATAGAAAAGCGAAAATCTTTTAAAATGTTTTCATAAATTTTGCTGAAACGAAATTCCTTGTTGTGATGGTTGAAGCAAGGACGCTAGTACTTTGAGAGAGCAGTTAATTTGAAGAGAAGAGAGGTTATGCACTTTTCGCAGTAATTGCATTATTATTTAAAGTGCCCCAACTGCTACGGAAATATCACTTCGTCTAACATAGAATTCCTAGGCTTACTTCCAATACAAGCGCAATATTTATGCCCAAGGCGGGATTCGAACCCCAAGGCTCATTTCGTGGTATTTTTGTCTGTTACTTCCGTCTGGAGCAATCTTCTTTAAACATTTCTCTGTCAGCCTTTTGCTAGTCTTCTTACCAAAGAATACTTGCCAGAAAATTATTATTTCCCTCGTAAATCATAACGCAGTGACCTCTGGTGGTATGAGAATAGGATAAACGTTTATTGGAGGTGAATATGAAATTTGTGTATGCGTTTTCCTTCTAAGCATATGCTTGCCATTGAAAAAAATTCAGGCGATCAATAATCGGATAAATTACTTCTGTTCGTGGGAGTGTAAGTTCATTACCGATAGGTTTTCATTGTGTATTTTGGTTCAGACGAAACACAGGACAACGAGTGGTCAAATACCATAGAAGAAGAATTGGCGAAAAAGTCTGTAGATCGGTATCAGACGTTTGGCTTTAAAATTCGAGACTTGAGTGCCAGTAATATTTCGAATATACCCCACCACCAAGCAATTGGGTTGCCAGGGTGAAGGGTACGTGGCAACTTGGTGCTCCATCCCACACCTACCAATGGCAGATCCTATCTTACATGACGATATGTTCTGCACAACATCTAGCCAGATATTTACTTCGGGGGGTAGGGGGGGGGGAGGGGGGTAATTCTAATGTAGCTTAATTTGAAACAAATCAGCCTAGCCCGTTCGGTGCCGACATGTTACAAATCTCTTCCCTTAATTTTCAATGCTTGGTATTTACTTTTACAGTGCCCATTACTATCTCTTCTCACTGGTTTTAGTGCACTGCTTACCTTATTATGAAGCTATTCATTTGACCGGGCCAGGGTAGAAATTCAACACACACATACATATCAGATCGAAAAGAATAGCCTATTGACCACACACATACATAAAAATAGTGACCAAGTTTCAAGACATTCAACACATGAATTATATGCAGTGGAATCCGGATTATGATGCCCAGTTAAAATCAGAACAACAAAATTCTTGGGACGAAATTTCTGGAGGGGGTCTGATGCCTGGCTACGTGCCTGGTTCTGCAGAAGGCCGAAGGTTCCCCACTCCTGCTCTAAGGTATTCCATAACCTTCATTCATCTAACTTTGGAATGGTGATGCGCCTGTGATTTAGGAGGAGGTTAGGAGGGAGGAGAGGGGTAAAACTTGATCGGTTGGAGGGCAGTGAAAGCCTAGAAATGCCAGAATTGCGTGCCTTGACCCAAGGACGTTGAGCCATGCCTTCTTTTTTCAACAAATCCTCTTAACGAAGACTATCGAGGTTGTTGATATTTGACTATCCAATCACGTGAAAAGAAAAAGAGAAATCGTGTTCCTAGTTGGAGTGTGAGCGAGGACTACGCATTCATATCCACGAATCATTTTTCATATCTGGAAGTCGCTATGTGGGCATCAGAGGATAATGTAACCTGCTATGTGAGGCATCCAAGGGGGCATCAGAAGACGTAGTAATCCGTGTAAATTGTTGACCGTAAGGCGATTTTCTCGAGCCGAAATCATGAAATGATCCTGTGCAATGCCACGAAATGTTCGTTATTATCCATGACCGGTTTTGTTTTAAGGAAACATCAGGTCACCTTATACACCACTGAACATCGCTTGATGTAGCCTTGCGACAAATCCGGTCGTGTAGTAGTCAGTTTTATTTTTTTGGAATTGTGAAGTGTCAACTCTCCAAATTTGATCCCATAAATTATTATCCAGGTGGGTGTGCTCCCAGTTCACGTAAAGGGTGCCCATTGAGTTAACTAAAATGTGAGGAAGAGAAAATTGAAAGAAGCTTTTTCCGCACTCGGAACGGTAATTTTTCCTGCGCGAGAAAAGCGACACGGGTCGTCGTGAGACTCATTATAGTAGTGGTTATGAGTTCAACTTATGCGGACGTTGTGGTAAAAACGCGTGATTTGTTGGAAAGGATAGTTTTTTTTCGGTATTTTAGCTTTCAAAGCCACGAACATTAAAATAGGCTATAATCAATAGTTAATTCGTAAAATCCACGTAATTAGCTAAAAGATAGATGTGGAGCTCACTCCAGCCGCTTAAAGCCCATGTCTGCTTTGAAGCAAAAGAATCGATCGAACACTCATCACGGCACCCAGGCAGTTGGAAGAGGAGCGATTCCCGCAGACATTAGAGTCTTAAATTTGATCAATTTCCTGTTACATAATAGGTTTAAAGGTTTGTCAACATTGCATTATTATCGTATGTTTATCTATATACCTCTTCATGTTTGTTTGCGAAACTATAACATGACATAGGTACTACCTTCACAACTAAATTCAGCTGTAATTCATTGTGTGTAGAAGACATTGAAACACTTCGAATGCTTAGTGCCCGGAATTGCGAACGCGTGTGCCTCTTTTATGACATAGTTACAGCCATTTACTTCTCCATCGGGTAATTTTGTTTAAAGGGGATAGCTGATGGCCTTTCATTTCATCGACTCCCCATAAACAAGGTCTGGTGTCGAAATAAAAGATCCGTAACCTGGATGTTGGATTTTGTTTTGCTTTTAACTTTAGTTTTATGAATGAAACGAGCCATTTATATCCTGAAGGGTAAACTTCAGCTTCCAGAGACCGCCCAAACTTACACAAACTATGTATACGATACGCTGTGCAGAGAAACTATTTGAAGAGCCGAGATAACTGTTAGAACTTTGGTTTAGTCTGCTTTGACTTTTTCAAAGGGTAGTTAGAAATTCGAAGGGAAATTAGAAACGAAAAGTGAAAGCGATGTAGTGACATACTGTTGTCAATTCTCTCAGTCTAGGAGGTTTTATTGAAATAATGTTTGACCTGGGAGTGTCTCAGAAAGCTCGGCGAGCGAAATTGCGTCGCCGAGCAAGGGAGAGAAATATTCATGAGCGTAGAAGAGGGAAAATGGCAACCTTACCCCTCACCCCCACACCAACCGTAGCGAAGAAATTTTAACGTATCCCATATGCTCCGCGCAGGCGTCGGTTGTGCGTCCTAGGGTCCAAAGAAACGCAACCGTCAGGATGGATTCGAAGGATGTTCCTCGACTTAAAAATCTCCTGGGAAACAATCCGATCGACATGGTATTGGTTTTTTTTCTCCTCCCCAATCTCCGTCCCATATCCACATCCCGCCCGAATCCTTCCTGCACGCTCCTACACGGAGAGAGATAGAGGATTGGAACTTACCTTCGAAGTGTGAGAGGATGCTTGTAAGCCTGTGGAAAGATGGTCAAGTAGAAGAGGCCTCGCGGCGAAACCGAAGTTTTGACCCTTGCGCGGCGAGAGTGAAACTGGAAATGTCAGAAGACGCAAGGCGGGGCGAGAGAGAGGCTAGGAGATTTTCGGGGGCGTTGTGGCCGAGGTTGAAGGGAGGGGGCGGAATGGGTTAGGGGAAGGGCCGGTGTGTGTGGGATCGGGAAGCAAGGGGGAGCGGGGAGTGAAAGGGGGGAGAGACGCTCTCGAGAGCCGCCTTGAGGAGGAGGAAGTCCTCCGAGGAACAACCAAAATACAACTCTCTCCTCATCCTTGCGCATCGTATACAAAAAATACGATGCGGAAGGAGAGTTGGCGTTCCATCCCCTCCAACGACGCTTTGTTTTGGTTACGGAGGGAATCTGGGATGCGCATTGTCCTCCTTACGGGCACCTCTGCAGCGTGGGATTCAGAATCCATTCTTTTTTCCTCGGACACCCATTATTTGGCCCCGTGGAAGGGAATATTTTTTTGTATCGTTCGTGGGAAAAACCCGGAGTTTTTCAGCACCATGGAATCAACCTCTACTCATAGCAATTCATAAAGTTGAGGGGGAAACATTAGAGGGGGTTCTCGAAACCATACTCGAATTCAACGGACGGAGGCAAGCAGTTGACGGGAGTGCTTCTGCGGGTCCGAAGGGAAGGATAAACGAAGCGCTTCTCAATCAGTCAACTTTTAAGTTCACAGCGGGGACCTCGAGAACAGAGAGGCGTCTTCACTCATGACTAATAACCTCGTAATCGGTTTAATTCATTTCGATAATGCCCCCCTTATTTCGGTCCGGCTCGAAGTTTTGTCAAGTGCCGTCATACGCTGAATGGTATCCCACTGCGTTACGGCTTCGTGTGACTCATTGGGAGTCCGTATTTGTCTGTAGTTCATCGGTCCAAGGTCACCCCGGGGTAACCGAGGGACGCAGCGCAGGGCACACGGAGCGTGGGCGGGCCTCGGTCGTGAGGGATTCCTCGTCCTAGGACCTCAGAACTACTTAGGCTTTTGTGGAGCGAGCCCCTTCGACGAGGGGGACGGCGACCCTGCTTCACTCAGGGCAAGGGGGAAGAGGAGGAGGATGTCAATTTCCGGAACTGAAAGTGCGGCTGTGTTCCCGGTCTTGGAAGGGCTCTCCTTGAGTGATTTCAAACGTTTCAGTCACGAACCCAACCGCACCCTGCTCTAGAACATCAGGATATTACACATTTACGTCACTGGCGATTATTTTACTCTCGATCACAATAATTGATCGTATTCAGAGTTCCTCGTAATTTTTTTTACCTCTTAGGATGTGACCTTGTGGAACATCATTCTTACGAAATGACTGGAATGTAAAATTTGTCTTAAATATCTGATATTACCCTAAATTTTGGTAATATGCGAATATTATAATATGAATCCGACGCGATCAAATATTTATTCTGATATTAGTTTTTTTAAGCGTACCTATATTTATATGGCATTTCTTCCGGCATTCAAATCAAATGCAAATTATCTTAGAGATAGTCACTATCCCATCACCTTCGGGGTCGTGAATGAAGTGCACAGCTCTATGGCACAGAGATCCACGGGTCACTGCTGCTTGCCTTCTTCCTGGTTTTCAGCGTAGAGGAATCGGTAAATGTGGTAATGGGAGAGGATTCACCTAGTGTGCATGCTTCATGTAGATTAGCGGACGCGAACATTATCCTGTGACCCAAGGAAGCGGCGATTTCTGTGGCGGAAAAAGAGTTAAGTCGAGGGCCGGCTAAATCCGAATTAATGTCTTCTCGTCGGGTATGTTCGTTCCCGCCGCCATGCTTTTCAACTCCTCAGACTTCGAGAGAACGGATTCTCTTACGTGAGCCTCCGTGGAGGGCCTCTCCATTTGGGGATCCTGTAACGGAGGGAGGAGTCTTCCCCTCAAACAAGGTCAGAGCGGCGCGGGAGAATGTTTGGTTCTGTTGGGAGATGGAGCGTCTTTTTCGAGGCGCGAGAGTAGGTGATAGGCGGGGGGAGCGGTGAGACGAGGAAGGTTACGTTTGAAGGAAGCGAATGGGAAGGAAGCCGTCGCCGCCTCTGGGAGGGAACTGGGCGAGAAGATGGATGAAGGATGCGACGAGCCTCCATCTTCCCCGCTCTCCACCCCATCTGCTCGCTCTGGATGCTTTTTAAAAGGGCAGTGCCGTGCCGAAGGAGCATTCATTCCTCGAAGCGTCTCGGAATGGCTTCTTCCCACAACCCCGCCTGTTATTTCCATCCTTTCCCTGCGTCTGTTTTTTCTCATCCGGAGGGAGTGAGGGGAAGATTTCCGTCTCCCTGACCCACCGGAACTGATCCGCGCTTGTTTTGAATTACGCCGATGATTGGGGATGGTGACCCGGGCGTCGAGAGGGAAAGCTATTGCATATATATACTATACTATTATATCCAATAATCTAGCATAGATATATATTAGCTCAACTCGTGACCGTGGATGTGGACTGGGATTGATCTCCTTTGCTCCGCCTTCTGCGCCTCTCGCTCTCTCGACACCGAGGGAAAATCACGCTTTCTTTCCGTTCGCATTATTAAAGAGTTATTTTGCTTGAATTTACCGCGAAACTGAAACCTATCATAAACGTAATGGGATAGTTTCTCAACTCAGAAAACTTGAAAATTGTGGTCAGTTATCGGACTATCCGCGTACAGACCATTTGTGTACGTTGCAAGGCGTCGCCACGTCATCCTTTTGGTTCCAGGAGTTGGTCATAATTTTTATAGCAATGCATGGTAGATTACATATTGCATACTAATACATACCCTACTATTTATTTATGCAGCATAGATCTGATGACTTCCGTTGAAGTGATTACTTACTTCCACTGACCGGCTGAAATGTACAACACTCACTTAATCATTATCTTTGTTGGTAAACGACTCGATTTTGGGCATCAAGCTATGTAAACGCTTCAGTACATATTGTTATCATAATTCCGGCGCTTGGAAATATATTTTTGTAATTGTCTTATTTTTTGCTCCATTAATTTAAATGCAAAACTGATGATTTGGAATTTTCCCGAGGTCATGCTGGGCCCCTGCCTTCAGAGCTTGCGCCACCTTTCCGTAATTAAGTGACATATGAATATCCCCTAGGGTTCTGCAACCCATCAATAAATTGTCTATCTGTACGACATTCAAAGTTTCTCGCATTAGTATTCTTAATCGGCGCAAGAAACAGAATTAGATAGTCTTCCCAATAATCTAGCATCAGCTCCCTGCGCACAGCTACGTTTTGACAAATTTATGTGATCGGCGTAGGGGACGGCAGTTTCCTGTGTTTCCCTCGAGTATACGATATCAAATAGAATCCACCATCGTAGGGGTCTTCCCTGGCGTTCACATTTCGTGTCCCCGTAAGTTGCAGAATGTGATTGTAGAGGGGCGTATGGTCCCCCATGGTCAGCTGTCGCAAGCTCAATCAACTGCGGTGGATTTGGTCTCTTTTTGCATTTTCGTTTGTTTTCCCTTCAAGCTTAAAGGATAATAAACATGGCGTTTGAGATTTGTGATCTTTGGGACACTTTAAAGATACGTGAAAAAGAAAAACCAAATTGACAGCGACACGAGAGCAACGCTAAACTTTAATTTTTTTTCACTGTCCAGCCAAAAATATGATCAATAAGTGCAAAAAATTTACATGAGTTAGTATGTGCGGGAAGCTTCCGTCTCGATTTCATTGTTTATTGGAAAATATAATCAATATTGATAATTGTAACATCTGGCCCACTTTCAAACGTCTGTGAAAAATTAGAAATCTGCCGGAGTGAAAATCAGGATACTTAATGTAGATTTTTTGGGTTTTTTGCATATCTGCAGGAATGATTAAGTGTACAACTCGTGTGTGTAGTTTTTCTTAAATATCTCCTTGAATGTTGTGTACTGAGTGAACTATGTAGCGTGTCCCTCGTGATCTTCATTGTAATTTCTAATGGCAGGTATATAATATGGGTGTCCTTTCAATTAGTTGGACGCCCGGGTGCCAATTGTCTGTTGGAGATGAGGCGTTCACGTGGGACGAATAATGTTAGTTTACAGGCATCACTCATGCGAACGTTTACGCATAGGTCGATTAAATGAATGATGATAGTAAGAGCAGGGAAAACAGGGAGACATATTATAGCTTCGAAGGAATATTCCTCAGACACATTTTCAGCATCAAGGAGGTTAGAATATACTGGAAATGTCATTTGCATGCTAGCCTGTGTGTGACGATGAAGCTAGAATGGTGGTGCTGGTGGGTTTCAAGGGGAGGGGGACGGCCTCAGCCGTCTGTTGCGCCGCGTCGCGCGAGCCGCATCGCTTAGCGCCACTCTTGGCGCCAGGCTGCGCGGGCCGTAAAGCCTAAACGATGAAAGATACGCAAAAACCGACGAAATTTTTGCCCCGTGGATCATAACTTACCCTGATTACCCTTATTTTGGCAGTTTTCGCGAAATCGTATGACAAATTAAGGGTGTTGGTATTTAGGCGCCTCTCGCGAACTAATTATTTAACAATTTTTCAAAAATCTTTTTTTGCCTATCCTTGTATACCCGAGGGTCATCGAAATCCGATTGACGATTTTGAAATTTAAAAAAAATGTTTTTTTTTTGGGACAGCCTAAGGCCCCACCTACTCCGTACCTACAACATGCGCTTGCGATTCACGTTTATTAAATCACAAATTGCAATGAAATTGTACCCAAATTTCATCGCAGAGGCGTCAGTACTTCATGGAGGTTTTAATACACCTGATTCCCCCGTTAGTTAATTTAATCACTAAAATTGGTTATAATTTAACCAATTGGACTACTTAATTGTTGCTTGTTTGCGTGTTTGCACACTTCCCTCTGTTTCTTTGACGAATTTTAAAAATTCATTCCATTATTCATCTTACTTCTCATAAGTTTTACTGCGGGCAGAAACGACTTCATCCGTGCGAGTATCGCGTGTAGCAAGCCCTTCATCTACATGAACGTAATACTCTGCGAGGCACTGCGAGGGTATGTGGCAGGGGGGAAAATCACCTAACATGCGCTACTTACATGCAACTAAGAGATACAATGCAGCTACTTCGTGGAGACCTGTTGGATATATAGGTCACGTGCAGCTTGATGGTTATTTTCAACGTAATAATGAAGTGATTCCTGGTCGGAAAAGCGTTTCTATAAATATATTTTCTGTATTTCCCTATCATGCATGAAATCCTTTAGTCCTTATCTACCAAGATGGCCGCTGGCTTTTCATTTCAGTTCCACGTCCTCAATCACATTCTAACCTCCTTATTCACCGCATTCGGAGTAAACAGGGGCCCTATTCTGTAAATTCGAAAGAATTTCAGCTCATATGGAGAGCTGTGTCGTTCACCGCCGGATACGGTGAAAGGATTAATTATTAGCTAGAATTACATGCATTCTCACCTTGTATGTATTCCGCGCGATAGATATCAACAAGTCGTCTGCTATAATCTCAGCTCCTACAGGTGCCCACCGCGATCGCAGCGCCTGCTCGCCAGAAAATATCTGGCGACCGATTATAAACGAAATGATCCGCAAAATCATTCGACTCCTTCGCCGTGAGCCTTGGCGATCTTCTTGCCACCAAGGAGCATGGTTTGTACCACCAGCTATGTCGTTTATTCCATACATGGGTATAGTTGTGACGTCAAAATCTCGAATTCGACTTTACAGAAAAGGGCCCCAGATCAGTTAATAGGTTTGCTACGGTAGTCTACCGGTCGCATCCCACAACACACCTGGTTTATTTACCACATGTGATCTCATGGCGTTTTAGGTCTACTCGTCGATTGATTAGTGTTGTAGCTATTATCACATTTACGTAATTCATGTTCAGTGAGTGTTCACCGCCAACCACGCACCCTCGAGGTGTCTTACTGGCTCCCAAGTAGAAGATGAGGAAAAGCTCCGAAACGTTGTCCATCAGACCAAGTCGAAGAGTTCTGAGGAAATCGGCTCAGTCCGCGTTTTCGTCCAGTTGGATTTTTTTCCCCAGGCCCGCCAAGTTCTGCCTCCACGATTGCTGGGCATAAATCTGCGGATGCACCAACGTGCCCCGTAACATCTTTAATTGCGCCATCTCAAGGTCGTGTTGGCAAATGTTGTGCCTTCGAATCGTGTGGGCACAGTCTTCAACAGTTGAGCGGCGATTCTCATTTGGGGCCTTTCACGCTGATTTTTTGTAACGGCGACCATGGTTTGGGTAAGCATTTAAAACCTTCAGGGTGTTGCCGTTTCGCTATCGAAACGTGTTGATCTAGGACTGAACCCTCGGAAGATAAGTTCGGGGAAGACGTCGCTGGAAATAATGCGAGGGATGGTTTCGAAAGTTCTCCCACGGATATTTGCTCTCGTATAAGATATCGAAAGCCACATATTATTTACTTTTTCTCCTGCAAACTTTCTTGAGTTCACCACTCCTACTTTTTTCACATCTATCAATGAGCTTTCTAGGTTTAAGTGGATAGTCCCGTTTCAGAGATAAATTCCAGAGAATGAAGAGGATTCCATTCGAGGGAAGGAATGAAGTTATTTTATTGATTTTTAAAGTATGTGGCTATTGATTTTTCTTTTCTGCATTTAATGTCCCCCTGAGAAGATTGTTAATGTCCTATATGAGCTCACTCACACTTAGGGTTGAATTTTACTTTGTACGGCACGCCATATTTTATTGAATGAATTTCATAATGGAGAAGAGAAAACTAACAAAGAATTTCAATTCTCGAGAATAAAAAATGTAAACATTAATATACAATAGAATTTTTGGAATAAAAATAAGACTCCCATTCCAATGATGCACGTAACGTGGGAAAAATACTTAACTACGAGTTTACTTTCGCTCGTGGTAGTGTTCATTACTTGAGTCATCAATATGAGAAACTAAGGTAGTAAGACATTGGTTTCGATCAGGTTGAGTTCCGGAATAAGAATGGGAACTTGTGACGCAATGGGAAAATTTAAAAAAGCTGATATATATGTTCTCTGCGTATCGGGTTCTGCGTCCTCGTATGTTGAATAGGGGTGACAATAGTTTCGCTAGCCGTCCTGCTAGCATCTTCAGGTCGAAGGTGTGGAAGCTGCTTTTTCGCCGTCTTATATAGGGCTGGCCGAGTCCGTGCTGCGCTGTGATTGGATGATTCTTTTCCACGCAGTGTTTAGGGATAGCCACCTTCTCTGTTGAAATTCGTCGGCGTTTTCCATATCTCTATTGCCTCTCTGATGAGCCTGAGATGAATGCGGCTCTCCTTTGATATTGTTGCCTCCTCGAATTTAATCCCATGGCAAGGCTCGCTCCATGAATGTTCGGCAATGGCTGACAGTCTGAACTGCTTATTTTTGGTCGCCTTTTGGTGTTCTTTCATGCGTGTACCCATGGCTCCGCATGTTTCGCCAATATAAGAACGACCGCAGGAGCATGAAACTCGGTACACGCCGGTACGTTGTCACCCCTAGTCAACATACGCGGACGCAGAACCCGATATGCAGAGAACATCTGAACGACTCCGCGGAAACCTTGGCACGAAGCTGATATGTATGTTGACTGTGAATAGAATGTCTCATATACCTATTTGTTGCTTAGACACCATGAATGTTTTCGTGGAGTGCATTCAACGAAATGGACGAGGATAATGAAGGAAGAAATTTGGGAGTAATAATGGGGAGATATAATACGAGTTTAGATGTTCCAAAAGAAGGCTTTACCTCAATCCGATGGTGAGAGTGATGGTATGTACTTAAGAGGTAATCAGAATAGTAGATGTTACGGTGTGAAATGAGGTAGGGGCGTAAACCATCGCCATACCCCTTCAATGTCTACTTGAAGGAAATTATGTGAGATGCATGATAAGGGGGGGAAGTGGGAATAAATTGAACATGCAAAATACTACGTCAGTCAAATTTGGGGATGTCAAAGCATCAGTCAGTCAACAGAAGTACTGCATGAAATTTTATGCTCGTTAAGTGTAGATAAGACCAAGTATCGATCACAGGAAGATTAATGTATTGTGATTCTAAAAGAGAGAATGTGGGCGTGGATAAGGAGGACTAATATTAAGTCGGGCAAATAAAATGTAAATGAGGTGGAGTAGTCGGTTCTTTTATCTTCGGTGTATTTTAGATGAAAATAGGCTCGCCAAGAGGGGTTTTATTGCGCTAGCCAAAAGATTATTTGCAAGGAGAAGGGATATAATGGAGGACCTATGAATCAAAACGGAGAAGCAGATATATCAAAACTCGAAACGTGGGGAGTGGCGTGATACGTTTCGGAAATTTGGTCTTTTCTGCGAGAGGATGAGCTCAGTTTGGATGCTTTTGAGATTTGGGTGTGGTGAAGAATGGAAGACGTTAGCTAAGACGGACGGGGAAGTGCTTAATCGTGGTTGTGGTGGAAAGCAAATCGGAGGGAGAAACGATCAGGAGGAAATTGCAGTGGAAGGAAGGCGTACATAGGATGAATGGAGTGCAGATGAGGATAAATGAAGGCGGAGCGTCAGGGGAATGCACGGAAGGGAAGAAGATTATTGGTACTTAAGGGGTCACGAAGGTCAGATAGGAAGATTTAAAACACAGATCAGCTTTCACGGGTGGTTAGAGATGACCTAAAATGGAGGGATTTTCCAGCCTTTAATTAACTTCCAATTAATTTCCAGCCTTTAAATTTTTCGGCCCCGTTGGCGGCGTGGTTAAGTCCTCGCCTGCTAACCTTAGGGTCGCGGGTTCGAGTCCCGCCTGAGTGGATTTTTCACCACTCAGGACACGGATGTGTGCTTGTCTGTTGTTAATTGTTAAATACCCCGATGTAAAAGCTATAGGTGCTGTTTTCGTTGTTAATTGGGAAAAAATAACCGAATAGTAGAGTGCTACGGATTCACATATTTCATAGTTCTCTACAGATTAGTTTTAATAGAGTGTCCGTACTCTCTTGGCATTCATATAAAGGCTGATTCCTAATACTTTTTCGCTCGTCAGTGGTGGTGAAAGAACAAAATGGTCACAGTGTTGTATGCAGATAGGTTCTTTGCTTCATTAATTCAATTTTTTCCTACCAAAACATACTCGAATTGTGTAACCATGCAGAACCGTTTTTATCGATTTCGTAATTCAAAACATTGAGTGTTTTGTCGTAAAAAAATATATTGTTTTACGCCAACATTTTTTGATGGATAGAAAACAACGTTCCGATTAAGGCGATTTATTTTAATATTCCTAATTTTCATTTTTGTGACATGCAACGATGAAAATATCTCGAATGAGAAGTGTTTCTGCAAACGGGGAAGCTGTAAATAGGAATAACGCTGCTTGAAATGACTGAAGTCATGTCGGATGGTCTCTCTGAGGTTACGACATTCTTTTCATTACTTGATAGCGAAGTGGCGCCTGACTCTCAAGGATGACGAATCCATGATTTAGGTCATGTCATGGTTATCATTCTTCCGGTGTTTCATGCACAACGTTGTCTACGAACGTCATCCTTCAAAAAAGAAGATGAATTTTTCTGTGCACGATGGAAACGACGGCGGAAAATGTAATACAAACGCTACCATCCTCGTTATTCAAATTATCTCTCATAATTTGTGTTCAAGAATAGGCCTTAAGAATTTATTTTGTGGTTATGTATACTGGGATGGATATCTGAAGTGGACTATTTAAGCAGGAAGGTTGATCATTTTTATCTGCGTAACGTTTCCGTATTTAATGAACGTCTTCATTGGGACAGTTCTCAATCAATGAGACTGGATTCCTGTATCATTTTTTTAAACAACTGTGTATTCCTTCTCTGGGGTTCTGGAGTGGAGATGTGTTAGTGTTGCGTCAATATAGTGATGACAGCATCCTCCTCCTCACTTGATTTACAAATATTACTTATTTAATTCTCCATGTTTTGCAATGGCGTACGCAGGATTTTCTTCTGGGGGGGTTTGACTAATATTTATTTGCATCATCATAAAATGGTATTTAGATTATTATTCATTATAACAATAAATAAATTAACATTCTCTTTTCGTAAAGACAATTCAACTATATTTTTCAGCCCAATAAGCGCCCAATAATAAATTTTAAACGCTAGTGCAAAATATACAAAATATAGTAAATTACGGGATGTTTTTAGGAGGGATTTAAACCCTAAACCCCCCCCCTTCCCTTCTGTACGCCACTTATGTTTTGTATTGACATGAATATTTGAGTTTTTGAGGGAATTTCTTGTGGGGTCCAAGGGCAGTCTATTTCATCATCGGCTGATGTCATTGTTTGGCTTTCTCCTCCTTGGCCATAACAAGTATTTTTTTATCAGTCCCGTCCGGACTCCGTCTTGGTGCTACATACCATGCGAGGATAATGTGATAACTTTGCCGCAAGTTGGCGCTGCCCGCGTGGAATTTATGGCGCTATCCCATTCTGTCCTGTCTTCAAGAGTCCCTCTTCTGAGCGTGCTTCGCCGCGTGAGGAATTCATAATCAAGAGAGAGCAGAAATGCCAAGAATGTCTTGTGAAACGGGTGGGAGAGCGGAGCGAGTCGTAATCGTAGGCCGAAGATTTGGGACGAAGTGATTCACCTGGATTTTTTTTCCGGGATATAGAATGGCGCAGGGAAATCGCCGTATTTTTCGGTCGTAACGTCGGTCGTAGATTTAATCTACATCTACATAATACCCTACAAGCCACCATAAAGGTGTGCAGCAGGGGGTGAACTCACACCAAACATGCATTACATATCATGCATAAAAATATTAGAAATAATATACTAGTCTAAACTTCATAATCAAAAAAGGTATAAATAGCATAGCAAGCATGCAATATCATGCTGTTAGTTGGGTTAGCATAAAGTCCCTATACCAACATGCACATACCTATGCTATCCATTGATACACTCGTATTGGATATATTTACCACTATTCATATCCCTAGTTTTGCGATGAAAAAGGGACAATTTTAATCTGTCACTTCGGAAATCAATTTCTCTAATTTTGTGATTATGGTTTATGGATGACTATTTGGTGATTTGAGGTGACATGTCCTCTGCTTGGTTTGTTTCGAGCCGAACCAAATGAACTCGAATTCCTGCCACTACCCACCATGCGTCCACCGTTCCACTCCCGTGCGAATATGCAACAGGTGAGTGGGGGGTCACGCTCGAGCGAATGGAGGCCTTTATAAAACCCCTGGGAAAAGTCAGGACTCGGAACGGAAGTCCAGCGGTTGAAATGACGACGCGAGTTTTCATCTCGCAATGAGTTTATACGTGGGTTCACGACTTTTTGCGCTCGTATACTCATAGGAGTTAGTGGCTGTACTTTTACACATGCCATTTTGCTATAAAAGGAAGTACTTGTGTATTTTTAATGATGCGTTCTCATTACTTTAGTGCGTTCGCGCTTTGTATTCAGTGTTGGAAACCCGACCATCGATACAATTCCCGATGGCGTTTGCCAGAAAACTCGGGACGTGCTTGCGTTGTCAATCTCTTGACTGGGAGAGTCGTGACCGTGCGCTAAAATGCTTTTTATTGCCGTCAAGGTGGCTGCCGCCTCTGGCTGGGACCCACTCATCCGAAGTGGACGAGTTTACCGGGTTATTTTTTTCCAATGTGGGCCAAAAGTTAAATTTCATTCGGGTCGTGCCTAATTTTGGAAGTCATTAAACAAAGTACTTCGAGTAATTAGCACCGTAACTGGAAGTGCCAACAATATTTATGTTCCCCCACTACTACTTCGTGGGTTTCACTCAGTAGGCCTCCAAGTGGCCTTCAAAATTCGAAACCCTTCTTTGGTGATGGGGATGCTTATATATAGACGTGCAACTGCGATAATAATTAATTTTATTCGATTGCATACTGACGAATGCAGTGAAAGAGTGCCTTGGGCTGATTCGCGTTCATGAGTGCGTAATTGATGTTAATGCTGCATTTCACATGGCTTTAAGAGTTCACCTCTCTTTAACACTCCACCTCTCCCACCTCCCTTCCCAGAAAAGCAACGAAATTATTTTTTAGAGCTCGAGGTGAAATGGAAGGTAAAAAAAACTGATCCAATTAGATCCGCGTTCAGAGGGAAAAGTACGCAGTTTTTATTGCCGTTTCTTCTTGGGGAGATGGAGGATACTTAGTTGGTTGTAAAATTCCGCATACTGCAAACTAGCAACATGCATGTCAGATACTGAACAAATTTTGTTTAAATTTATTACTAATCTAATCCGAGTTTCACTTGGAGATGAAAATTTGCCTAAAATATGTATTACCTGTATTAATGTTCTCCTCCGTTCCCGCTATTCAATCCCGCTATTCCACAGTCTATGTGAGGACGAAGTGATGGTGCAGGTGGAAAGCGTCGAGTTGATTTTTACTGAAGATAAATTTTGAACCATCTCAATCCTCCCTTACTGTGAAAAATTGGAGTTTGAATTATCAGATAGAAAAAGATTTGTCGAGGGCTTTAAGTATTTGCTCGAAATGTCAATGAACTCGGAAAAAATTACCATTTTTCCTCTTTTTTATTGGTTTTCATTTTGCCTCTCTTTTTTACTGCTAATGCTTGAAGCTGATATGTTTGTCGATGAAGATATAAATATATATTTAGAAATTCTGCGCATTACGCTGCATTTGATCAGAAGAATAAGATAAGAGAGGTAGACTGTTATACCGATAGGTTCAAAATTTCATTTTTCCCACGTAGCATAAGAGAACATAATAGCATAGAGTAAGTATAGTTAATACTTATTCTATGGTAATAGGCAAGTAATTAGAGGATTAGGCTGGTGAAATATTTTTAGAGCTCTCTGTAGTGCATGGGACATATTTTAATTATGCATGCTAAGGAATTGTAGATTGATATATTTTAAAAAAATGCCTCTCTAGTCAGTAATCATTTTATTACTATGAAACTACAAATCATAAAGTTGCGCGTGTGTCGTGAAAGTATATCTAACATGAAGCACATTGAACCTCTTATTTGCATATTTGGTGAACTTTCTCATACCCTCGCGCTGGCTCGGACGGTATATTTGTACATGTGGATGTAACGCTACGACGTGCGGAAAGTTTAACGGCCTAGAACCCCATACAATTTTATTTCTTTCTTTCATTGGGCTCTTCTGTTGCTCTCGGTTTTCTTTACTTATTCGTTGCCGCATCTTGCATCTAGGATTCTGCTCTCTTTGAGTTGTGCTTGTCACCATGCGTGTGTTGAGCGTAGAAGTTGCCCTAGAAGTGGAGGCACTGAGGGTGTACACATTATAATTATTTTTAATAACTGCTAATAGTAAAAAGTCTCATTTTGCTGCTAGATAAACAATAATAAAACTTTTGCATTGGGGACGTAGGTACTGCATAATTTACTCTGCGATTTTATCATGGGATTCAAAAAGATATGCGTTAAAAAACAGTTCAACTTCCACTCTGACCACCTGAAGTTAATCATTTCTGATAAAAAAATATTGGGGTGAACCAACTTTGCTAGTCTAATCCCGGGGCATATTTTTAATGTCGAGTACCCTGCATTCTGGCAATTCGCAGTTACCTGTAATGGCACGGTGTACTGCAGTCACGATTAGGAGTAATAATACTATCGTCCAATATCATTACGTTTTTCCTGATAAGAGGAGTTTGGACATGTTTTTATGTTGAACAACAATGTTTTGTGAAATATAAAACAGTAAATTTCCATGACCTCCTTGATTATTTGCGAATAACGGAAAAAGTCTTTTTTTCCCTTTCTGGGGAATTTGCGATTTAGTTCCATTTCATTTGTCCTTAACCTTGTGTATAACACCTCTTTTATTGACGTAATTCTTGTCCAACAGGAAATATAGTGTATCCACATCTTTCTTTGAAGTATTTTTTTGTCCAACAAAATTATTGTCTCCAAAAGAGTGAGGTAGTAAGTGGAGTGAAGTAAAAGTAGTCAGTACCAAGTATGTAAGGATAAAGTTTATATTACAACTTTTTTTTCGTTTATCCTATTCGCTAATAACTGTCACCTTAGATTCGCGGACATTTTATTCAGATTTCAACCGATCTTCCCTTTATCTTCTTCGTCGCTATGAGGGAACATTTCCGAAAGAGAAACCGTCGAAATTATAGTGTTTATTCAAACAATTGCCTCGACAAAACGTGGCGATCAACGTCACTATTGGATATTGGGATCTCACAAGAGATTATTGCATAAAAATAGGTGGTAAATAATTTCGGATCTACAAATACAATGGTGTGAGATAAAAGGCCACATAAGATATACGTTAGATTCCTTATATAAAGTGGGTAGGAAAGATCATTTGCATTATTTTCTCTGAAAAGAAAAGGCTTTTTGTAGAAAATGTACTTAAATCTATATCTGATAGAAATTTATTTTATTGGTCTCATTAATGCCTTATTATCGGAGTATTTGCGTAACATATCATTGAATAAAATTAACGTGATTGTACCTCGTTGAAATTCGGAGATTTTGAGTTTGATATGAAATGAGGATTTTTAATGGAGGCATTCTGCAATCATAAGGAAAGTAGCGACCACCGATCCAAATAATTTTGCTTTCTATGCTCTACATTTAATAGGTACTCAAATAAGCAGGTGACCTGTAGCTTAGGTCATTGCACCTTTCACGATAAGTCGGTAGTTGGATGAATTGTGTGAGTCTTCAGGAAACAGAGGTAGATAAGAGTGAAGCCGGGGGTCCACATTAGCCTACCCCACTCTTATACATTACGTCGCTTCATCATGTGATTCAGCTGAAATTAATGGATTAGAATTTCATGTAGTTTTATTACAGTGGAAAACAGAAGGTTGCTCGATGATTTTTTGTTCAGATGGTGGGACATTTATACGGTGAACGTCAAAATTCAGATTAATATGAGCAGGAGGTTATTCGGCTGCCTGCGGATGTGTGGAAACTTTAGAGGAATCCATCCAGTTGCTAAGAGAAATAAAATATTTGCGTTTTTGCTTTATTATATTTTTATATTACAAATTGAAAATTTTTATTACAAAAAGTTATTCTTCATGAAGAGCACACTACATGGTATGAAATAACCTCTCAAGATACCTCTAAGATAAAATGATGTATCTGATTGAATGTTGGCATTTTTGCTTGCTCTTATATATAGCCTTGCTATTTTATTGTAGTATATTAGTGTCAATATTTCAGCATATTATCAACTGTAAATTTGTACGAGCATTTAAATAATGAAAGTGATACAATTTTATGATCGTACTCTGGCGTTTAATGAGGTGGCATTGTCATGGGAGGTTGAAAATGATAAAGGTTTTTTTTAACACACCATAAAACATAAATTTTCTGAAATATACTAAAGAGTGCAAAACACACTTTGTTCAAATGCTCATGTAGCCTGTGGGTGATAGCTATAAGTTAAAATTAAGTACATGACAGTTATAAATTGAATTTGATCGCTTACTTCTCGAATTGATCTCGATTCGATAAGATCGCGATCGATCGGGATACTTTTTTTTTCTAAAATATTCGTATTACAGATCGTTCCCAGCCGATACGGAAGCAACGAACACCAAATTTACTTCTACCCACCCACTTACAGTGCAAACATTTTTCCATTCGTCTGTGATTTTAAAAAAAAACGACCTTAGACACACTCGAGCTTTTTACGCTCTTCTTAAAAATTTGTTTCCTTTTGATCCCAAATAGCACGGTCGTTCTCCCCGTAGGCTGACATGAGCTAGCTGGCCATCGCTTGAACATCCATCCATCCCTCACACGGAAGTTCGGTGGTTGTTTCATATTTTTTTCACTCCAAGTCCTGTTCTCACCCCCACCCTCGCATCCGAGACCCGTGGTTTCGGATGCTGAGCCACCGTCTCCGGCCGCACCTCGCCTCCGTGCGTGCTCCTATTCCGCGCTCTTGGCGAAGTGGATGAACGAGAGCACGGTGTCGAGGAGGTACGTCGCTCCGGTGAGGACGCAGAGACTGCCCAGCGCCAAACCGACTGACCTCTCCGTGTCCACCATCTTGTACTTGTGCTCGTTCTGGTAGCCGTGCCAGTAATGGAGGGCTGTGCCGCCCACGGCTATGAACATGAAAGTGCCAATGAAGTTCATGATGATATCCTGCCGCGTGGAAGAGAGACAAGAGAAGGAGCAGTTAGTGCACGAGATTAGGGAGGGTGGGGAGGAAATATTTAACCGAGATAATCGAGGGAAGAATGCTGCGCTCCCTCATAAGAAGCCAAGGCCTTTCTTTTCCTTGGAAGTCGTTTTGGCCGCCATTTGACCCGGACGCGAGCATTTCGGTGGAGTTGACATCCAGAGCGGAGGAGCGAATAGCGCGGAATGACCATCCCTTCGGGCATGCTGCGGCAGCGGGCGCGTGACTGGTATGCAATGAATTATGCAACGTCTTAGGCAACAGGAGAGCGCGTGCTCCTGCGACGACCTTGGGGAAATATTGAAACAATAGTTCTACCGTCTGTGAATACGGTGCTCACCAGCGTGTTGACCATAGAGTAAGTTTAGAGTTAATATACTTAATACTTGCTCTTTGGTACCACTCTATTCTTCCTACATCTTCTTTCTCTGCATTTTTAGAATAGGATGGAAATTTATTTTTTATTTGGGTATAATATCTCAAATACATGTGGTCGTTAAATTGTTGTTTACTTTTTCATACTTTTTTTTGATAATTCATTTAAAAACAGCACCCCAAAAAGGTACAATGAAAAGATGATTAAGGAAATTGGTATGCATAATTGAGTTAAAATATGCTTTTTATAAAGTAATTTAGAAAGTTCACTACTTCCTCAATAACCATGTGAGCTCACAACCTTGTCGCTTTTTAGGGGGGATTTTGATTTGCCTAGATGTTTGTTACAACTTTGACTGCCACCGTATTTCATTGGGAGTAGTAATGATAACTGAATTCTTGAACTTAATCAATAGCCTTGGAAAGCAAGTTCTTTGCAGGAGATTTGCTATCAAAAGAAAGTTCCTGGTCTTTTTAAATGATCGGTATTTACGGTGAGAGAATCGGTATTCTTATAAAAGGTATGATCTATTCTTGAATAGCTATAGAAAAAAATATCGTTGCACTCAAATTCCCCTTCAGAGGCAAGCTCTTAGTTAATTATTTGAATACAAATTCTGAAACGATTTTTCCCAGGAAAATACTCATGTCGGTTCTTAAAGGGATAATTTTAAATATTACTGCAAAGAAGACATTATTTTCTAATTATCCCTCATTTTTATTGCCCTAGTTCGGTCCAAATTATCACCAAAACTTTAGATGCAATCCTGCCAGATATTTATCCGATGGCATATAAATTATATGATTCGTATTCTGTAATTTTTTTCGTGCCAGCATTCACGTGGGCACATTTTTTTTACTTCCACGCTTCCCGCGGATGTAGAAGCGCCAAGACGGTCTGCAGGAGATGGACGCAGAGCGTGTGGCATCAAATACGAGGTTTCTGTGCGATGAATGGAATGAAAATACGTTTGTGCCGCGTTCCCTTCCGCCCCAATTCTTATAATGGCCCACGACGTGACTTCCGGGATCTTCCCTCGATCCTTTATTTTTTTCCTCCTCCCAAGTAGTGGGCGTGGCAACCTAGCTGGTGTCTGTGTGTCCGGCCCCCTCCGCTCCTCCCTCGAAGATAATCCTTCAGTCTCCCCCTCCCTCCTGCACGCCGGCGCCCCCTTTAAGCCTGACGTTTTCCCGCTTAACCCGCGGCTTTTTATAACCCGTTCGTTGTCGGTTCAAATTGAAGATGACCTCGTCCGGACGAAGGCGAGACGTGAGTGGAGGGGTGTGCTGTCGCTCCCTTCCCTCTTTCTCGGGCCGTTTTCGTGTCTCCCTTCGGTTCCAGAGAGGCAATCCGTTTCCACGGGGTCATTCTCCCTGTCATCGTCGCGAGGTTTGTTAAAAACTCCTATGAACGTACAGAAAGGGTCGCTCGGCCATGGGAAGAGCTTGGTAGGGAAATCCTATAGACTAGAAGGCTGTTCGCAAGATTAAATTCAATAGTATCAGGCGAGATGTAGTGGCACAGCATCTTTGAACAAAGAAGAAATAAGTAAACTTTGTACTACCCTCAAATTCCAATTTATTTTCGACGCGTTTCAACTCCTCGGCGTCATCTTGAGGATGGCGCCGAGGAGTTGAAACGTGTCGAAAATAAATTCGAATTTGTGGGCAGTACAAGGTTTAGTTATTTCTTCTTTTTTCGCAATATTAAAGTTATTCTCAAACTTCAAAATACACGAATTCGAATTTGACACTGCAAAAATATTCCTTCCCCCACGCTGCACCAACAAGACAAGACAGTTCAAAGCTACAAATTGAAAGAAATCGTCTGTCGGACCGAGCGACACAAGAATTCTTTTTTCCCAACGCTCCATACGCGGCTACAAGCAAACGCGGTCAAATTCTTTCAAGCACATTGCACACCATACTTAATTATTACTGCACAGCTCTTTTCCTCAGCTTTAACTCAACTTCACGGCTGGTGACCTACCACCCCTCGACAGGCGGCGAATCACAGGGTTAAATGTAGATGCAGACGAGTCCATTCATCAGTATGGGATCCAAAGGCGTACTCCTTTCCAACCGCGAGTGTGGGAACGCGAGGCGACTAGTCGCGTCCTTCCGTACGAGTGGGTGCTTTTATTTCCTTTTTCAACTCCTCTCCGGCACGGGTGTAATCGAGGGGGCGTGCTCCGTCCGGGAAGCAAATGGCGCGTGCAGCGTTTCCTGCGAGATGAATGCGTAGAGTGATGCCTGGGGTCGGCGAGGAAGTTTTCGGCCGCGGAAAGGATCCTTGGAACGTGACGCTTTCATGAATGCACGATACGATCATCAAGTCTGGATGGTTCTGATCAAATTTCGGCGCTCCGAATCACAAAAAAAAACTGTTGCTCTTGCCACATGTGCAGTAATTTACCAGTCTGAAGGACCGCTTTACGCCAGGCAATAAAGTGCCCAACTGGAAGCAGCGTCAAATTGTGGCAATAGCATGGATGAATGCGCGGAAGTAGAACGGAAGGCATTTTCCGCACAGTGTTCCATGTATTTTAGAAGTTTTTCACGCAATTCGTTGCTTTATTCAAGCAATTTTTCCTGCTCATCTCTTCGTACATCAGACTGCACAATGACATCCTTCGTATAAAACAGCCTGTAAGGACTCGAGTGCTAAAGAACAGTGAACTGAAGCAATCGTCAGAATCCGAATTCCAAGAAATATCCTTATCCCCGCGGCTTTATATTTTGCTAGAGAGGTTTCCGAAAAGCATTTCGTTGATTCGAACCAATTCTCGTTGCTTCCTTGATTCCTCGCTCTTTCCCCCTCCCCTCATCCATGTATATATTGCCCGATATGAATGACTGTTTGCTGCTCCCATTTTCATAAACATATCCTCGCTTGTCCAACTAGAAAAATTATGGATCCAATGGACAACTCCATTTGAAGTCTCGTTTTTTTTTGATATTGCATATAGTATGCAATATCAAAAAAATCCAAGTAGTACGCATACTTATCAGAATCAGAGCGGCGAACTTTTTTCAGCTCCATATTTATTTGTCCTCCATTATATTCAGCTGAAATTCCACTACTTTTCCAAAAGTTGTGCCATGTATTTACATTAATTTATACCATATATTTGCATGGTATAAATTATTTACACTTATATTATCTGGTAATTAAGTCACATATAATTTATAGTACTTTTGTGATCTAGGGTTCAGGAAAGAAATCTCCCCAGGGTACTCACCACCATAGTCTTTTTCTGCTGTGTGGTCCCAAAACAGTAGGATATAAGAACAGCGGTGGTGTAGAGGAAGAAGCCCACGAACACTCCTGATGCCACTATTTCTGCGTCAGGATTCTTCTCTTCGTTCAAATTCCATGTGCCTCCGACCCCAAGGAACTGCCCTCCATAACCCGTGCGGTAAAGAACCAAGATGATAAGGTTCAGGACCTCGGGGTGGAAAGATAGAAGGAAAAAAATTGGTCATACATTCCTTACATTGAAAAATTACTGACATGTGTCGGAAAAAGCATAGGTGGTGGAATCTCTGGCCCGAAGTCAGTTTTCTTGCAACATGAGGGTCACGTAGATGCCAGGCACGTAGGGTCACGATTCAGATCACCACACCTCGTGAAGTCTTTGCATTCCTCTAACAAAATACGACTTCTGAAATGAACTACCCTGGTCAAAGGTTTTTTGGTCAAACTAGTGACATATTTATTAGTACTTTGGGGATATAGTGACCTAACTTTCAGCTACTGACGACGTCGAAACGTTTTAAGGCAGATTTAATTTTATAAATAGGTTTTGAGCTGTTCCAACTGTTAAGTTTTTTATCGTACCCTATAACCTATCGTTATCCTAAGCCTGATTCTTAGACAAACACAACTCCTATGCCTGAATCTGGAAAATAATCCGCAACATGTGGATTGTCAAGCCGGCGCTTCACCGACCTGATTACCGTGGCCGGCAGGCAGATTTAAATATTCATGAGTAAAGGATAGTCTAGGAGTCGTGGCGGCCTAGTGGGTAGAGAAGCTTCCGACCTGAGGGTCCTGGGTTCAACTCCCGGGTAAAAGCCTTTCTGAACGCCCCCAAATAAAATTCTTCGATTTTCTGCGTGTCAGAACTTCGTAGGAATTCGCAGGTGACCCAGGGAAAGGAACTGGCCCCCCTACCCTGAATTTGTTAATTTCACATGCCAATGGCTTAGTACCGGTTTAGCTTTCCCCTCACCTATAAAAAACCAACCTTAGGGTTGGACACACACACACAAAGGATAGTCTGAGGAAATTCGCATTTGCAATTTCAAGTTTCCTTAAAGTTAAAGTCGGTAAGCTGTTGAAATCATGCGAAGGTAATTGAAATGCTTATCTCAGATCGCTGTTTCATGGGTAGTACAGCAGTAACGTCAATGAAATTGATATCTTTCGATTCGTCGTTTTTTTAAAATCAGAAATACTTTTAAAAAATTATATTGGGATAAATTATGATAAATGGCTATTAACCATAAGATAGGTTGGACGCAGCTCCATACTCAATTCTCCTATCAGCTTGACCCATCGTAGCAACCGATATTTTTGCGCTTTTCTACACTTTGGATAGGTACAATTTTTTGTTTCCTAATACGAAGAGATTGCGTGAAATGATTTTAACTCACGAAAGAAGGAATTCAGTCCAGTTATCTAAAGATTCGAACCTACGCCGTGGGGATGGGAAGCCAGTATTCTAGCCGCCACACCAACCCAATGCCCGTACAATATTAGCGATTTTAAGACATCGGTATGTCTTTCATTTAGAAGTGATAAAAAACGTTATCTGAGGTACGGAGATATCGAAATGTCCCTTGGCGCCATGTTCATGTCGGTGCATTTCCTACTCTCCCTTTTACAGATGTTCATGGTGTTCTCCATTATCCAGTGCTGATTATTATCATTCCAGTTCCAAAACGTTTCCAATTCGGACTAATTCCTCCTTGTTTTGGTTTTTATGTGTCCATCGTAATGATGTTTCACCTAGATATCCATAATATTGCAACAGATATGTTAAGTTGAAATAAGTACGTGTATTTATAATTCAAGCAAAAATTTTTATTAATTCCAAAAAATTGTCTTTCCTGTGAGTCTGATGTTTGGTCTGTTTGAGGCGCTCATGCAGATTCGTTTCTTAAGGCGCTAAATTCTTTAAGTAACGTAGCCTACGTACTAATTATACCCCTACTTTATCGATGTAGGAAGTCATGAGACGTGAGAAGAGAAAGGTAATTAAAAAAATATATGAATTTAAATGTGTTGTCTGGGATAGAGGGGAAAACAGTAAAATAGCAGAGGAAGTTCGATATGTGAGACGAACGTTGACGGCCGTAAAAGTCGCGTTGTGTACACATTGACTTGGCAACTTAAGGGCCGCGAGATCGAATCCAGACTCGGTCATGGATGCCGTGTTCATCTCCGGGATTAGTTAGGGTGGCGGTTTGAATTAACCTTGACAGTTGAGGCACCTAATAACCTGATACGACTACTACAAACTAGTGGTTGGAGAGAATAACTTCCCGAATCAACTTGAATCATTTGTTCTCAGGGGAGTCCCGCATACGCTCCAGTTTCTGTTCCTCGAGTTAATAAAGGAACCTAATCCCTTTTGTCTTGGAATCCACTAGAGGAGCACCCGTAAAGTTTCGGATATCTTGACCGTCCAACCATGAATATTGCAGGCTACCAAAAATGAATAAAATGCAGATGTAAGTTTGGTCTGAATAATCAAACATACCTTAGCTCTGTACATTATAGAACTGTATCCCTGTATAAATCCCTGACACCGCATTTACTCAACTATTGTGATTCAATTCTACGCTTCTGAAGAAGGAGGTTGCGTGCCCCCGAAAATTTAAGTATGCTTATTATTATGTCTTTTCTTTTTGTGTCGCCACATCTGTCTGCCCTGCAATTTTACGAGTTTTACGTCCATTTGGATTTTTCGTCATTATGCTATACATATTATCCATCTTTTGTATTCTTGTCATGGTTCAATTCCGTCTCGCAAAATAAACGGGTGTCTGCCGATTTTGTTGTTATTTTTACTATTTTCATGTTCTCATTATTTTCCATTTCCGATTACCATGTTATCGATCGATTCACATTTTTCCGAACCATGAGTTTTGATTTCAAAATCCTCGGGTCCCGAAGTTGATGAAGACTACTTATGGGCAATTTCGGTCGCGAAAATATACCGGGCCGTTGTAAGGTATGGTGAAAAATTGATCACGAGGAACATAAGTCAAATTGTATAGGCTAAAGGCAATCAGTCTGCCATAATTGTATGATGCCACAAATTCTCTCTCGCCCCTCTATCTGGGATTGAGGAAGTGATGGTATTATTCCTTTGCTGATGATTAATTACAGCCCATTGCAGATATTTTTGGGATATGACGAAAGCTAATGTGTACAGTCATTTCGAAGATTAAAAATTTAGTTTAACTGCTTACCTCTACTAAATTCCCAAGGCAAAAGTGTTTACTCGGGAGGAGCTCTCATTTCGAATCAGGAATAAAATTATTTTTAAAAAACCTATTCGCAAACGAAAGAGTTTTCCTATTCGTTAGATAGTTAAAATAAATTAAGCGGCCCTATGCTATGGTGGCTCGTTGTCAGTGGTACAGCAAAAATTGTTCTCTCTCCTCTTATTTCCTCACCTGTTATCGGCCATGTCGGAGCAAGTTATCTCGTGATTTCTTATCGTTGGATATAGAGTCGCCCACGGTCAAACGATTGCCTGCCATCTTCGTAGGAAAAAACTTTGTCCGCCACGTAGCAGGATGAAGTGAGTTAGACAGTGCCTTAACACTTAGCATAACCTTAACACTTGGAGCACCTAAGACTAATACGACGAACTAGTGGTTGGAGAGAATCAGTTTCTGCGTGAACTTGAATCATATAGTTGTAAAGGGGGTGTCGCCGGTCCTCCGGTTTCTGTTCCTCTAGTTTAGGAAGAAACCCAATCGCCTCCTTCCTGGCATCCCCTTGATCATTATTCGTAGTGTATACTCTCTTGTCAACTCCACTTCGGAGGGGTCCACTGAATCTCCGTCTTCTCTGTACCGCTGTTCTGTAGGGCTCTTTTTCTACAAATAAGTTGTAACTCTCAATTGTTATATATATGAAGCATATCATATTTTTCACCGGACGAATATCATTGCAAAAGGCTAGTTTCCTTCACCAAAGAAAACAGAATTCCTCTCTTGCTATCACCATAAATGTATTCAATATGTGCTAAAACATTTGGGTTAAGAAATCCCAGTTTTCAGGAAAATTAGTTCACTTGAAGAAGCCCAGAAATGGTGGGAATGGTGGCGGTAGCTATGATGACGTCACAGTGTACACAGATTACATCACGAGGAATTGGGAATTTTTATCACACTAAACTTGTATTTCAGAGTCCATAAGCTCTAGTAAACATGAAGTAAGTATCGCCTAGAAATGTTTTCAAATTTCAGCTAGACTCCTCTGTTGAACGTGGTATTAATGGTCGTTTTCTAACCTTCTAGTCACCCTACTTGTAGGATCTTCTACTACAGCGAAGTTCTTCAAAGCCTGTTCTAAAGTGGTGTTCGTAGCACCACTTAGCGGCAGGGAGAGAAAATCGTACCTTCATGACGTCACGCGAGATTTGACCGGCATGCAATAGTTTTCCGTTCGCGTTTTCGCGGAAGTGAAATTTTGTTTTGAATTAATTCGAAAAATTAAATCAAATGGCTTCAAAAACGTACACTTATACTTTATACTACTACTAGGTTATACTAGATACTAGGTTATAAATTTTTGATCAAGACAATAAAAAGTAGGAAATTACTCTATTCCACTCATCCGTAGAGATTGTTAATCGGAGGATGCTTGTGAAGCAGCCCTCCGTCCAATCCTTCTCCTCCCTAGTTTTCCCACATGCCATCGTCCTCATTTACTTGCTGACCGTAATCCACCTTCACAATTCACAATTAGTTCTGCCTTTTAAGGTGATTCCCACCGAGATTTTCTTCGTAGGACTTATCTCTCTGTTATTAGAGTCCAATACGTTTCCCTCTCCTCCTCTGTCTTTGATAGGCTTATCTCTTCGGTAGACTTCAGTCCGTCATTAGTCATTGAAAAACAGGTCCAGTATTAACACGTCACGCGTATACTTATGTGGGCCTTCGCTTGAAGCTGTAATGATTTAACGTAGTTTTACACCAGATGCTCTTGTTTCCTCAATGCTGACGATTTTATTTATTTTCAATTTGACTGCCTCCAGGGTATCCTTGAACTTTTAGAAATAACCAGTTCTCTGAATATGGCACTAATATGGAGTATTGGGGAGACTTCTCTAATATAAAGTCATAAATTTAAGCTTGCCTAAACAGTGCATGGACGTCCCGTCACCAGCGCAACATCCACCCACTTTTCCATGTGTACTCCCGGCAGGCCGTGACATTTCTTGATAGATGCAAAAATATGTGAAAATCAACAGGATTGGACTTTTTCATCGAAATTTCAACTGTTTATTTAGAAAAGTGTATTATGTGGTTGTTGTTCTCAGGGTCACAACGTAGAGCACGATATGCAGTTTTCTTATCACAGGCTCATATTTAGCTCATACTGTTTGGTTAGCTTCAGTCCAAATTTGAAATTTTCTTCTTAGGATAGGGTTCAAGTAGTTAATTCAAATAGTTCTCCAACCAAATGTATTGGCGCTAAAAAAAACCAGCCCTGGGTGCAGCGCAAAATATCCATCGATAAAGGGATCGAGTTGAGAAAAGGAAGACTCATTGTCGAGGGTTTAGTTAGACTATTCGATTCTTCTGCGTACCGTTTGGCTGTCTGCCAGCTATTGAAACGTCACAATACATTGAACGAAGCCCCCTCTGCCTCTGCTATTGTCGGCAGCGATAGAAATTCAAATGGTTACCGTTGATCCTTAAAAAGTACGTCACTCCGCTGCAAAATAAAGGGGGGCAATTGTTAGGGAATTGAATTGTAAGGGAGCTCATTTGAGTAAGATGAAAAGATTGCTCGGCGTGATGGCGATGCGGTAATCAGGCTTGGAGGGTGGGAGGAAGTGGAGGTGGAGGATGAGTGTCCCGAAAGTGTCGAGGTTCGTCATCACCGGAAGTTGCTCACCCATTCTAACCTTTTCGCGGTTGTCTTCCTCACCCTGAATTTATGGCTGCTGTCTGGGTGTCATCAGTTCCATCGTCGATTGGCTAAGTAGGTACTATATAGAAGTGTACATTTATATGTTTGATAGTGGATTAAGCCGTGCTTTTTCTGCACTGATTTGCTGCTTTACCTCTTTCATTGTATCTTCCTGTATGAAAAGTGCGAAATGTCAGTGTTTGCATCATTCCGCGAACACTTCTCATTTACCGAGCTCTTTGTAGTATGTGGCAAATGCATTTGAGACTATGTTGTTTAGGTACTCACGAATGCTGCCGTGCTAACGACCTCCTCCACAATACGATGCGGAAAGTATATCACGTCTTCGCCTTGGCACGTCGTTGGCTCTACCGTTTTTCAGAATCGGTTACTTAATATTATAATACAGAAATCAACGTTCATAATATAGACAAAATGTAGAATTTAAAATAGGGTATACTAATAAAACTGTCGTCGGAATTTATCCAGAGGTTGTGACGTGAAATTAACAGAAATAAAAGATAAGAGCAAACTGTATCGTAAATATTATTCACTGTACGAACGCAGTGATTCGAAAATGTTGTTATTTTTTCACAAAGTATTTGTAAAATGGGCAAGAAAAACTCTTGTGTTACTTAGCTATAACGTTCATTAGGAAGCGGTTTGGGACCTCGGCGTTTGCTCCCACGCCTAGGGTTGCGCGGCTTGAAAACTGAAATTTGAATAGAAAGTATGACTCATCAAGAAGGAATGCCACGATCCTTCCCTAGTCATTTTAATATGACGTGTTATGGTGATGGCCGTAATTTGAATGCCGTAATTTTCTTCTTAAGACGTATGCATTGAAAACCTACCCAGAGGTCGTGAGATTTCCATCCCTTCCATTTTTCACGGGTGTTAATTCTTTTTGAGTGAAGTGAACAAAGGTTTAACGGCTGTATTGAAGAATCGCAGATTGGTTTGTGCCGGTTTTATGGTCATGTGTTTCTCACTGGTCTCTCGTTCATCCGAGTCTCCCATTTGGGCGAAGGCACGCATTTCCCGATACATTACCGCCCATTCGCGGCCAACCAATGCCTATTATATCATTCATATCTACCATTAGATTCAATATATATTTCCCGAAACTGTGCGCCCCACCTAGAAGACCTTCAGATCGTCCCACACCAGAGGGTCCCTCCGTCCGTTGAGCCACTCTGGTGTGGGTGCGGACACCTGCGGTCGACACCTGTATTTCCCGGTGAAATTCTGTAATCGTTAATTCATCTATTCCACTCTTAACAGATTGAAATGATCTTACCGATCCCGAAACAGCTGGGAAGTATTCATTACGCCATTTGAAGTTTCTGATCGAAGATGAATCATTAGTAATTGCTGTTAAAAATTACTTCTTTGAGCAGTAATCGATGGGTGTACGATATAGGGAGGGACAAGGTGGATTTTTTTGTTTGAATTGAAAGGGACGCAGGAGCGATGCAGACCAAAAAAATCCATGCGACAGTCACTTGATGGTCTACAACTCAGCATCCTTTGTCGGAAAGAGTAATGTACATTATTCACTCTTATCGCGGCGCTCTGTACATTATGTGATATAGTTGGATAAATAACACCGACACACTAGCAGTCATAGAATTCGATAATGCTGTATTCTCTATAAGCTTGTGTGCGTCTTTTCTGGTATGACTTCACGAACTCATGGCGTAGTTACCTCTAATCATGAGTTGCAAATATAAAATTTATCTTTATAGATTAAAATTAGAGTCATTTCTAAAAATTCCACCGTTATTTCATAAAACATTTTGTAAAATCAAGGTCATAAATTAATGTCATTTCACCTCACCCTCACTCACGGCTAAGTTACATCCACAACTGTTGTAATTTTTCAACGTAAAAGCGCCACAGCTATTTCGAAAAAAATAATCATTCATATATCTCATGGTTTGGAGGAGGCGATGAGCCACTGTGTGGGATCGAGTACTCGCATTTCATCCCGAGGGTGTGGGTTCAAATCGTGGCAGTAACAGATTTTTCAGGGGTATATCTGTACCAACTTGTGTGCTGTGTGGAGATTACTGTAAATTCCGTACTCCGTCCGTCAGATGGGACGTTAAAAACTGGACTCCTTGGCTCCTTTCAGTCAGAGCAGGCTAATATTGACGCCGCGTTTCTTTCCGCCCTTCCTCCACACCCTTAATTCCATCTTCTTCCGAACTACCTACCTATCCTAAATGGTGTATTTGACCTCTGCAGTAGCGCGCCAAAGACAACAGCAATAATGAGCGCCGTGATGAATACCCGTTGGTGCCTCACTTTCTGAGATTGCGAAAGAGGTGCAGCAACTCTTCCCCTCGCTCTCTCCTCTTGGTCCCTTATTCTCACAGCTAAAGCTCAGTATCGCTCTCCGTGCAAGATGAAACACAAAACAAGGGGATACTTATGATAGTGCATGAGAGGAGTCGTATGTGAAGGATAGGGACTCCAATGCCAGTTGGTATCTCATAACATGCCACCCCACACAACCAATAGTTTCATTGCAGGAAGTATATGTATTTATATTTGTTGCTATTAGGGGAGGCATTCAACAGATGAGGTATTTGCTCCATCAGAAATAAGTGAGTCGAAGGGTAGAGGAGTGATTTTTCGAGAGCGGAGAAAGGGAGAAGAAAAGTGAGGCATTAAATATAATTTCCCGGTAACGACTGGCGCTATTGGGTCCTAGGTGTAATTTCTCATTCGATGTATGGAGTCCTGAACTTCTAATGTCCTCCTTGTAAATTAACTCGCCCAGTTCTTACTCTGAGACTGACATTCAGGGCAACAAAAATTAAAAAGCTTGCCTCTACCGGTATTCGAACCCTGGTCTTCAGGATGGGGAAACAGTACTTCAGCCATCATTACAAACCCGACGCTCACTACATACATTCTGTAAACAGGATTCATTGCTTTACCCTGAATACTGTTGCTTGGTGTAGCTTCGGTTGTTTTTATTTGTACTGCAGTGTTTATAATGTCAGCTTGTGTCGTTAGCATCGCATATACACCGAAACTGCAGTTCTCTCTTTTTATTCGTACGTGTTGATGATTTGGCCAGTTGATTGGATACAAATTATCCCTGTTGGCGCAACATCGGGAGATGATATCCTCACTGCTATGCGCATCTAGAGCAACTTGTGGATGCTTAATTGATCATAACGTAGGCAAGGATGCAATCCACAAAACAGCTCCGTGGTAGGAATAAAGTTTGTTTTTGGAGACTTTTCTAATCGTCTTCCAAATGAAGTATTTTTATGAGACCTGATAAATGTATGTACCAACCAGTTGTTGTCTCTACAGACTCACTACAAAAAATCCTCTTCCAAGAATAAATGTGTGGAAAGAATTATACAGTTCTGGAAAATACACTGCTTATTCTTGATTGTAAAAGGCTGAAGGAAGAAAAATGGCGTGCTCAGAGTGCGTATGTGAGCATTATTTCCCCTCTCCTTGTTTAGCCGTCGTCTTGCGTCAAGAAAATAATATGAATGGCCGCAGATTTTGGTTACACCTTATGCTACGTCGAATGGCTCTTCTCGTAATAGTTAGCCAACCCTAATTTATGTCGTCATGTTTATATGTGAAGAAAGTAATATTGATGCTCGACTATTTGGGTTTAAGTTTACTTCAAATAGGTTTCCAATCGGGGAATGGCATATCAAGTCCGGTCTCAACCACATTTTTCACTCTGCAATGCGAATGATGATAGATCTCTCAAAGATAGTACTAAGATTTTTCACCGAAATACAGCTCTCAAGGAGAAGATAAACGGTTCAATTGTAATTACTACGCCTTGTTAGTGGTAGTAAGTTGGTTTTAACGTCCCCCTTTGGCTTAGGTTATTTCAAAACGTAAGGTCATATGTATAGAAAACTATAGAACTGCGAAACGGTGACAGAGGTGGTGCTCTACTCGGCGACCTTTTGTTTTGTCGGAGAAACCAAAGTCACAAGAAGTGACTAGTTGGAACTCAGAGTAGTTGATTAACCAAATTACGTATCCTTCTTAGCGGTTTTTATCCATGATTTGAGGCTAATTTCGTTACATATCGTGATACACCATCACAATGACTTTTTCGGTCAAAAAATATAGTAAATTACTTTTCAACCTTATTATTATGTTGAGACGTTGCTTAGGAGGCAGCCTTGCACCTAAATGCTAATATCATCGAAAATACACTCACTCAGTGATTCAACCCGAAGGTTGGTTTTGATAGGCGAGGGTAGAGCTCACCCCGGACTCAGCCACAGGCGTGTGAATTTCACACATTCAGGGTAGGGGGGCCAATTCCTTTCCCTGGGCCACCTCGCACTCCGAGGATTTTTCGTTCGGGGGCGTCCAAAGGCTTCACCCGGATTTGAACCCGTGACCCTTCGTGATCCTTATCCTATAAATCCTCTCCATCTAAAATAGTTAGTAATAAATTGACCGTTTCGTACATTAAGGTGATCCTCCGCCTTGCAATGCTTTATATATCACTAGTTGTTTAAAAACCTAACTTTTGGGGGAGGGAATGTGATTTTAAATTTTCCTCCGGCGCATTGAAGTGTTGAGAGGAACAGGAAGCAAGCAGTTTACAAGTGTATGTTTTGGCCGGCTGGTGGTTCTCGCGTCCGCTCTTAAAACCGCGCCTTAGTCAATTGAATCTAATTCAAAGTTGACGTGGATTCCTTCGCTCGCATGCGATGACGGGGATAATGAGAGGGAAAATGGAATAAGCCAGCACGCTCTTATCCCCTTCCACCCCGAGATGCCTGCGTTTTTTCCTCCGCAAAAATTTTCTCTCTCAGCGTGTCGGCGTGCAGGCATTTGATATCAACCGCGTTTTTTTTTCCTTTTCCACCAAATCCTGATTTAATATGCTTCTCTGAGTTAAGATTCTGGCACCGCCGTTAAGTATAAGGTAAAATCTTAACTAGAACGCTATATTATGCGATAAACGACAAATGTCGATTGACTGACAAAGAACAATAAATGCACGCATTGTGATGACGATAATTATGTATGTTATAGTCATAAATCCACTATTTTTTCGGGACAAATCTTAACCTTCGACTATCATGAAGATGTAATAGCTCTTAAAAATTAGAAAATTAGTAATAACCGAATAAGATTAATCCACGACACTTGTAGAATATTCTTCAAGGCATTTCATTCCTTTTAGTGTTATTTCAAAATTTCCCTCATACCCCTCATCTTCGGCCGTTTGCTATTTGACGTCATATTTGCGATGGATCGATTCGGTTCTCCACCCCCTATGAATTCGCGATATCAGTCCTGATGATGGGCCTCTGTTTATTGGATCTGAACTGCTAGAGATAGAAGTGATAGTGACCTACAGTACATGTTGGATTAAAATGAAAACGAAATAATATGAAGAATCTGGAGGGTAGCAGAAGTTTATGACAGAAGTCCCTCCGATTATTGAAATCCTTTTGCCTAATAATTTGGGACAGGCCACGCTCGAGCAATACTTGTCTGAGAAGGAGAAACATCAAATAACGACTAATAATTGCTTCGTTTTTTTATTTATAGATACCGTCGATTTTTCTCCGGGCAGAAGTGTTCGCAGTAGGTACGTGGTCGTGGACTGGTCGGTTTCCATCGACCCCACCTTATCTCTTAGTCATGTATCACTTTCCAGTTTCGTCGGAACCGCCGACGGCGACCTCATATCAGATGAGTAAGATCTATAGGGTTGCCTAATGAATGTGAGCATTCGGAGAAAAACTCGCGTTGCGTTTTAGAATAGAATACTTCGCACGCATGAATCACAAATCCTCAGTTCGTCAGATACTTGGAAATTGATATCCGACTATTGATTCTTGGGTGATTTTTTCGTGATTCCGTCCCATATTATGGAACATGCGTTCTTAAACATTTATAAATAAAGGAATATGTATGTGATTACCTTCTCCGCTGAAGGTATTTTCAAAGATTTCGTAGACTATCAAAAATGGCAGTAATACATATATTTAGCGCGGCATGTTATTTTTAAAACAAGACTGCATCATAAAGTCACACCTCGGCTTTTCATCGCTATCACCTATAACGTCTACAGCAACCTATGCCAACGTAACCGTTTTTTGTTGCGTTACCAATAGAAGCAGTAGGATTATTCCTCTTAATTTTACGCAAGTAATGCATGTATGGTGATCTTTCAATCCCTACTGAACACCCTCGCTTTGGCTCGCAGATGTAGATAATACACTCTATACGAGGACTACAATTCAAGATGAAACTCGAGTCCTACGAGACGAGCCCACTGCCACTTCAGAAGCCAACGCCACCTTTCAAAAGCCACGTGTCTCATAGGAAAGAATTGTGATAGAAAACGGCCTATATAAAAGGATCTTGGAAGTTTCTTTTGTGTTATATATGAAATATCCCCATGTAAATTTCCTTTTAAGTCTGTTTACATTCTAAGTTGCCAATTGCGAGTATTAAAAATGCCTCAACAAATTGTCAAAACACTTACGGAAGATTGAAAATTCTTTCCTGGAAGTTTGCATTTAAACCGGTTTATTATGTTTTAAGTAAATGAAGTTTGGGTCCTACTTTAGTAAAGCATTATAATACGGTTAACATAGTGAATGGCATTTAGTAAGTCATGGATGCGATGTACTGTATTACACTTGAGTTTTGAAAGTACAGAATTAATCAACTTTATATTTGAAGCATTGTTGCTTCTTTAATTTTTGAACTTATTAATATTTATGGGCAATGAATTTTTATTGAATGACCTGTGGTTATTATCGTGTTAATTTCCCACAAGCGAGATTAAACCAGTGAGAAGCGACTTCATCCTCACGTAGTCATATCAATAGATTTAAAATGTAATTTTTCCCGCGTAGCATCAGAGAACATAATTGGCTGCTTATCAAAGGGATAAGTGGGGGAAATATTGTTAGAGTAGTTTATAGTGGTAGCTCTTAATTGCATGGCAGTCGCTTCACGTTGTCCAGTGTGTTAATTTACCACAAGCGAGATTAAACCAATGAGAAGCGACTTAATTCCTCACGTGGTCATGCCACTAGATTTAAAATGTTTGCTAAGGTTAAAAATGGTTGTAAAGGTTAATAAAGATGTAGTGCACTGATGTCTTTGTAGCTCTTAGCAATGAAATTGTCCATGTTATGTGATCTTCACCCCTACCATACACCCTCGCGTTGCTCGCAGTGTAGGTATTATATAGATGTAGATTATGGCAGGTTAGATCATGGAGATAGAATTATAGCGATGGATAGTGAGACAGAGGGGTTCAAAAGTAGATTTAGGCGAAGACATTTGGCTGAAGTAGTTTGCAAATCGGACTCTTATGTTTGGTGTCTAGTGATTTCTTTTGGAGTAGCTAATTCAGCTCCAATACCCCGAGAGGAGCTCATGTCACCGACGAACCTCTTTATAAAAGAACGGAGCGATGAGAAACAATTGAGCCCACGACGGTACAAACTCCTGTGCAGTGGCACCACTGCATTGAAATCTCTAGGGAATGACTAACATCCCTTAAATTTGATATGAGTCATTCTTTCGAGTTTAAGCTCATGGGATGCCATGGGTGCGTGACGTTTTTTCATCAATATCTCTACACACTTGACTCCTTTCTTTATCTTGTTTGCTCTGCTTATCGCAAGGCATGGTGCCACACCCGGCGTAACGCCGACTCGACAAAAATCACCTGCCATGCCTCATTCTTCGTTAGGTGTTTAGCATTAATCATTTGTAATGTTTCACCCCATGTTTGCCGCTGTAGTGCAGCTGAAGTTTACGAACGAATATAATTTCGGGGTCTTGTAAGAGAAACATTTTTTATGCTGTCTCCTCCTTCGCCGTTGAAAGGTTGCCAATGGTGATTATCAGCTCGAAGATACGATATATTCTCGAGATAATGGCCGCTGAGGGAAAAGATGAGGAAAGAACATGTCCGACGTTCACAATCCACCTTTGGATTTCAAATTAAATATTGTATGATCTCAATGGCGTGGAACGCTACCTTTGGCTATTACTGGTACTATTCGTAATTTTGAAGGCACTTTGCTTTGTGACCGTTGACTTTAAAATTATCCCGTGCCATATGTGTGGTAAAATAACGATTAAAGAGGGTAAAAATATCGCATATTACGGCCTCAACTGTTTTGAAGTAATTAGCCAGCGAAAGTGAATCCACTTGGAGACAATTTTTTCCAGTGGTGGATAGTAATCATTTATTTCGATGTGGTGTAAGGTATGGGCGTTTCCGATCATGGCACTCGGGGATTTCATTCAGAAAAAAGTCACTCACCAGCTTCACCACCTTGATGACAATGGATCCAATTGTTGCGGCGGACACCATCTTGAGTCGCCTTGCGTTGTTGACTTCGTACCAGACAAAATCCTTGCGGTCCCAGAACTTGGTCCCCACCCTTTGGGCAGGCGATGGAGAATCCTGGAAGAATTCTTGGGCTTCTCTTCTTTGTTACTACCAATTTCTTGTACCAATCAGTCGCTGAAAAGGGACCCACACTCTGTACTCCTGGAGACTTGGGGCACTACAGTTTGTGTTCAAAAAGCTTTCGTCACGTATGTAACCTCTCCAAACGCTAAACTGGTGATGCGATCGCTACCAGAGTAGATCGCTTTGTCTCATGATAACGAGGCAGGTATGAAATCTCGGACCCATGCGTATCTGCGCATGCGTTCTCCAGAGAGGTGTATATTTCTTATCTCTCACTGGATAGGACATGATACGATAAGCTATCTGTTGTTTCGTCCAAAAAACGTTTCTCCACAGACTCGCGCAAAGACAACGCCCCAGAAATTTCTTTCATCTCCTCCTTTCCCATATTCCTGTGTCAACCTATTTATATTTCCTAAGTTCTATGAAAAATTAATAAATATTTAGATGACACTATAGATGTACTACACTTTGTAGATGACACTATATGATGGCGAAAATTCATTTGGTTCATAAGGCAACTAAGCTTTCCATTACCTTGTCCATCGGAGGAAGGGCTCGTTCACGAATCTTCGCGCTTGTTGTTATTTTATAACTGCACCTAGAAGAGGGAAAACGTGATGGTCATTCTTCAATCTGAGTCTGGTGCTCTAAGTCACTAATATCTATTACCAGAGCGAGTTGGTAGTGCAGTGACCGTAGGAGTGCTCTTCTAGAAAAGCTTGCGTTATTGATAACGATAACTACAGTGCGAAAGAAAGATCCGTGATCAGCTCTTAGACACCTTGCCTTCCTGATTTTTCCAAAGTAATGTTTAAAAGTCCCCTTTCACTTTCACACAATTGTATCTCTCTGCGTTTCGACTCCACCAAAAAGGCGGTGTAAGCGGATCAGCAAAGCTTTCCCAGCTCGCGCATTGATGTTTTGCATTAAGTTCAAGGGTGGCTGGGGTAGTTGGTGACTAGACCCATCTTCTGTCCCTATCGTCTAAGCTTCTATGCCGATAGTGGCAGAGATTTTTCGCTCAAGTGCCATTTCCTACCTTACAGCAGTATGGAAGGCACCCTGAAACCAGTACTGTCGGATAGGACTTAAAGCCGGGGGCACATTGGCGTTGTTTTGTTGAAAACGCTGGTATTCTCTTCGCTTCCCCTTCACTACTAATATTTCTATCTTAACTCAGCGACCGAACGATCCTAGCGAATGATCTCAGTTATCAGTCTTATACTTAAAATAACCATAACTACTATTTTGAGTAAGAAGAACATTGACTCTTCTGAATTCTTCCTCCTCCGAAACTGAAAGTTAATGATGTATTTCTTACTCAGTTCTTAGGCTATATTTTCTCCGATAGTTTTTACGGTATGACTTCTGCCGACTTCTTGAGAAAGCGAGAGGCTAATATTTGCTATGTCGATATCTAAGACAAAGAAAGACCTTGATGATTCTGACAATACAATGCCGGGAGAGAATTCATAAGAGATTGTTGAACTCCTGCAAGCCGAAATATTTTGCTGTGAGGCTTATTTTCTTTTTTTGGACCTCGAAGAAAGGTATAAGAAATTATTCCTTTGAATTTTGTTTGCCATTAATTTATTGCTCAGTTAAAAGTCTATTTACAGATTTCTTAAAATGTTTTCAATGATTTTATTTTTAAATGCTCTACTCCAGTCTCATGGCTTATGAATAATACTGGTTTCAGCTAATTTGTGTTCCCGAGAACATAAAACAGATATGCGTCCTTTGAGCCTTGCATTTACGCATGTTTTTTTTCTAATTAAGAAACCATGCCACCTCATGTTCAACAGGACAGTTACTAGTTCTTGGATAAATTAATCTTGAAGTTAGAGAGTTTTGGTATAAATAAAGACGTTGTATGTTGGGTAAAAGAATTCTTAAGTGGGCGAGAGCAGAGGGTTGTCATAGATGGTATCATGTCGGACACAATCGAAGTCACATCGGGAGTTCCCCAGGGTAGCGTAGTAGGTCCGCTTCTATTTCTTTTATACATAAACGATTTGGGTACCGTAGTTAGTAGTAACCTTAGACTTTTTGCAGACGATGCGGTGGTGTACAGGGGTATATCAAACGAAGAGGACACGAAATCACTTAGCAAGGATTTAGATACAATTCAAGAGTGGTGCGACAAATGGCAGTTAGAACTCAACCTTAAAAAGTGTGTAGCTATCAATTTTTGGAGGAGGAATAATTCGATAGAGCGATCCTATAGAATTAATAACACGAAGATCGAAAACGTTGAAACCGTAAGATATTTAGGTGTAACAATCACTAAAGATTTATCGTGGGGAAGACACATAAGGGAAATATGCGGCCGAGCGAAGAGAAAGCTAGGATTTATAAAAAGAGTACTTGGGAAATGTGATGAGAAGACAAAAGAGCGATGCTACTTTTCACAAGTTAGGCCCCACCTTGAGTATGCAGCCAGTGTATGGGATCCTAATGAATTAGGTTTGATGAGATAACTAGAAAGTGTGCAGCGTAGAGCAGCTAGGTTCGTCAAAAGGTGTTACGATAGGTTGAGTAGTGTATCAGAATTAATACAAGAATTAGGGTGGGAATCATTATCAGAGCGTAGATTAAAGTTCAGATTAAATCTATTGCAGAAATTTCAATCGGATAGCTTTACTGAAGGTGTTAGGCACATATTAAAAACACCAGCGTATTATGCTAGATTCGACCAGAAAAATAAGATTAGAGAGATAGATTGTCGCACAGATAGATTCAAAATGGCATTTTTCCCCCGTACTATAAGAGAACAGAATAGGCAGCATAGGAAAGGGATAGGTAGGGGAAATATTTTAGAGTATTCTGTAGTGCATGCTGCATGTATTAACCCCTCAAATACTATAGATACTAACAATCTAGTTGCATGAGACCCTTTAGTTGCTTGCTTGCATGTTAGTAGTGCATGCTTGGTGATCTTCACCCCCTGCCACACACCCTCGCGGTGGCTTGCAGGGTATCGTGTAGATGTAGATGTAGATAAATAACGAAAATGATTAATATGATGATTTCATGACTAATTCTTCTTCTTTCATTCAAGAAAATAAAATGGCTTAGAGAAAACTTCGGTTGGCATGAATTTCACCATTTTATGGGGATATTTATTTTAATGAAAACGTCTTGTTTAACTTTAACCGGCAATAACTAATTGTTATAGTCTATCGTCCCTTTTTCTTATTATTTCATAGGAACTTATACTGGAAAATTCTTTATACTCCTGTCCCATGCGCCCCTTCTCTTATTCCATGAAACCTGACAATTATAAGTACTGAACCTAAGTCCATAAAATGGAATTTCAGTGGATTGCGCGTTGCTTAAAAAAGGCAGTATCTTATTTCTCTCGAATCCGTTCTATAACAGTTTCCCATTATGCCCTTATTTGTGAGATTTGTTAGAGTTGGTCCCTATTTTGAGAACATTAGTTCCACATTTGTTGCTTTGTAGATTATTGGTGGTTTTATTTCCTTTGAGACTCTTTTATACCTTATGCATCAAGTGAATGTCAATTGATGCTTTTAAACTGGATGGTAGAGTTATTTCCAGGATCATGCAGGAGTAATGGCATAGCCACGTACCTCTATCCAAGCTAGACACTGAGAAATGCTCGCACATGCTAGACTATTCTTTTAAATTAAAAATTGCCCGTTTTTATGAGTTCCATATTCGGTATGAGCGCTCTACGGCTATGATTTAGCTCATTTATAAATTTGTAGTGAAACATATTTGAAAATTCATCTAATCACGAATCAAATAGATTATATCTAATAAATCATTAACGACCATTTTCCAGCGTACTGAGCCAAGGAATCATAGGTACCTGGGGATTATCTGCTGTGCATTGCATATAAAATTATACAATAATCTTCAACAAATTCTCCCATCACTCAAGGCGATGAAAGTGGAAATGTGTAATAATTTTTTCACCGTGTTTGGATCTCATCTCAAGATTCGAAAATGTAACCATCTCGGCGTTATCTACACGTTCAGGATTAACCTGTGTAGCAGGCAGTGCATGAGAAGGTAAATATTTCCGTAGCGAATCAGTTTACTCTTGTGACGTTTTAATGTAATTCAACTTCAAGCACCTTCGTTAGAATGGCGCACAGTTTGCCATTGATTACTTAATGACTGTAGAAAGTGATGATCTCTTTCGGTAATTTTTTTATGTATTCAAGACACAATTGGCGTAAGCATGACTTAATTCTTAGTAGTATAGATATTTTAAAACGTGTTAAAAATCAAATGATACCTCTTGGTTTTCATTGAGTTGTTAATGTATGCAATGAGGTTAACTTTTTTATGGCGGTGATATTTTTTAATCGCTTGGGAAAATGAGTTTTCAATTGCTAATCTCTGTAAATCATACCCATGTATTCTATAAAATGTAATTCAGTGTACATGATCTTTCTTGATAATATTGTTGTATTCAACTTGCCTTCAAGTACCTCAAAACTGGGAATGAAGAGGGGAATTGTTTTAAATTTACAAAAGTGGAGCAGCTTCATTCACTATTTCCGTCCCTGCTTTTGATCATTAAACGAGAAATGTGTTCGGTAATCGCTACCTTGGATTGAAAGTTGGTAACTTAATTCAATGCTCCAAGTGGCTCGTAACCGACTCTCTAGTGTATCTATTTCGGGTCATTGTGAAGAGAGAAACTCTGCAGATGATGAGGACCAGAAAATGCAAATTTGACACCCAGTGAGGCACTCCTCGAGTATCTCACTTCCGATTCGCCTGCCAATGTATATTTTTTTCAAACTCCCGTTTTCATTCGCAGGAATTGGGGCTTGACGTCACCGATGATCAACTCAGAGAGATGGAATCTCACCTTTACGACATCGACTTCAAGATGGCGGCGGAAGAGGAGAAGAAAACGCGACATGATGTGATGGCCCACGTGCACACCTTCGCCAGCCTTTGTCCTTCGGCAGCTCCGATCATACACCTGGGGGCCACGTCGTGCTACGTGGGAGACAACACGGTGGGTCTCTGGCGAGGATGCTGTGTGATTGTGGGGCAGTTTTTCTCTCGTCCGATTCCAGGCCGAAACGTAATAACGGGAACGGCGTGGTATTGACGGGTACTGGGAGAAATATGTGTTTCCTGAATAAGGCGTCCGAATAGAAAACGAATCGAATAATGTACATACAAATACGGTGCACCCTGTAAGCCACCCTGCGGGTGTGTGTCACATCTGGATCTATGTAATACCCTACAAGCCACCGCAAGGGTGCGTGACCGAGGCTGAACCAGGCAGACGGGCATCAAAAGAGAGTCAGTTTACACTTATTTACTATCATGCAGGAATGAAAATATACTAGTCAAAATCTACTATGTTTGTTCTAATTTCACCATGGTATCTGCGCTGTAAAGTATTATTGTCTCCGTTTGTGTGCGCAAAGAAAATAATTTTTGAACCTCTTTTACTATCTATCTATCCTTTTAATTTTATCGTCATGATTTAACCTATCATAGTACGCTGGTGTTTTTAATATAATGATATAATAATATCACTAACTCAGTGATTCAACCCGAAGGTTGGTTTGGATAGAGCTCACCCCGAACTAACCACTAGGCCACCACGCTCCCCCATGTGTGTGTTTGTATATCCTAAATCCTATAAATATACTCCTAAATACCCTGTCCCCCTACAGCTCTCAGTTTTTCCTTCTGGTTGAGAAAGACAGCAACGCCTTTCGAAAGCTCCCGTTTTTTATTGGTGTGAGTGTCCTTTTTTTGTGTTTTCTATATTTTTTATGTCGTCGCAACTAGTGACTATTATACATGTTTTACACGTCACGTGCTTTCCTGAAATTGTTATTTATACATGTGTATATATATGTAAATGTTCACATGAAATTCGCAGAGCGACATACAAATAACAATATAACTGGTCACAGGCGTGGCAAAAGTCTAAAAACACATAAATAGAAGACACTCACAAATATAAGTATAGGACAGGTTTTGCATCTAGCGCGATTGCAGGGGGAAGGGGTTGTTTTGGGAGGGAGATGGGATTTGGACAGAGGTCTGGTGGTTCTCAGAATACCAGAGAGGTTGGGGGGACGTTTGAAGGTAAGAGATGGGCATTTAGGGAAAATATTGATTCTCCCGGTAGTCTTACATGCCTCCTCCCACGAAACCAACTTCAAAAATTGTTTCAAGGTGGGCATACTGGCCTCCCTCCCACCTTCAGCGTCACCCCTCCAACTTAAAACGCTGGAGCAATCTTTAATTTGGCTCTTCCATTTCTTCCATTGGCTTTCCGCAAACCGGGAAGTAACAGGACTCATTAAAGGAACCTTCTGTCCTTCTCTCTTTTTCTCATACATTTTTTCTTACCCTTTCCCTCCCCACTCATCTTTACCCCTCTTAGACTACTCTTTGATAGGTTTGCATTCTCGATAGCGACAGCGACAACGCGAAGGAAGGACAACAACCCTCTTCTACTTCTACCCTTCACTTGTTTCCTCGACCGTGTATAGACCGTGACCTGACTTGCCCCCTCGGTCAGTTCTCTCCCCTCCTTCGAGAAAGGTGGTAGTGGCCACCGAAATATCGGAAAACTATCTTTGTGAGTGTCTTTTATTTATGTGCCTTTATACTTTTGTCACGCCTGTGGCCAGATTTATTGTTATTGGATTCTCGCACTGCGAATTTCCTGTCAGGTCGTTAACACGTCGATCTGGTAATCCGAGAGTCTCGGGCTCGACTCCCTCCTCTTGCAGTATTTAAGTTTTTTTCTGAGGTTTAGGTCTGTTAAATGGTGCAGTATAACCTTAGCTGTTGAGAAAAATTTCGACTATTTCTAATTCAAACCTTAAGAGAAAACAGCAATAGAAAAATATGCAGTGGCCTTCTCTGTTGCCCGAATCTGTTGCGGTTGTCAGGTCGGTAACGCGCTGACCCTTCTACCCAATGGCAGCGAGTTAGAAGCCCACTTGATGGATTTTGTGTTGAAATTAATTTTAGGATTAAATAAAATTGGTGCAGTTTGAGTAAGCACCTTAAAATTTTATGCAACCACTGCTGCATTTGCTACACAACTAGAAGTCATCAGGGGCGGGATCATGAATACATATGTCGCGTAAAAACATAAAGCTGATACTGGAATGCAGTGGTTACACCCACTTCACAAATACTTTGAAAGCTCGTTGTCAGCCATGTGCTGAACACGTGATAAATATAAATGCCATATGACAGTGGATTTTAAGTGAAATTCGTCCAATGAAAATTTTGCTGTAGAATAGAAATACCATTAAATCGTATTCCGAATCTGTCTGACGGTTGACGGGTATCAAAATTTTAATAACGATTCTGGCCATGATGAATGATGATGGTCATATTTTATAATTAACGCGCAGTATGTCGGTGAACTTGTTTAATAACTACTGCAGAATATTTTTAAATGTTGTGCCTGGAGCGGAAGCATGGATCCTTCCTTCGCGTTGTCGCTGTCGCTATCGAGAATGCAAACCTATCAAATGATATGAAATACTTGAAGCATCAGATATAATTTTCAGAATTGAAAAGAATGGCAAGGTTTTCATGCTTCTAAGTACAATTGAAAAATAATGACAACGCGGGCGCGCACGCTATGAAGGTCCGAGTTCGGGTCACCGAAAAGGAGAGGAACAAGTTTTTCATATTCTGTGCCAAGCAATGGCTTGCCATAAGTTGGGCGGTTTCTCTCGCGGATTTTCCTCTTACGATCTCTTCCTGATAGACTTTCAAGAAATCCCTTGTAAACTTTAAATATTTTTGTGGATTTTTTGATTTATTAAATGGCAGAACTACAAGGCACAAAAAATTTCGAAGTTTGAGCAGCATAAAATCATAAAATAAAACTGGGACTGGCTATTTTCGTAGAAGTTTCTGTAGTATATTTTAGCTGTTTCTATGGTATTTCTAGCGTTTGGGAACTTTTTCGTGCATTTCAATGCTTTACACGAGTACGAGTACGTCACTTTTGAGTACGTGATTCATATCCATAATTATCTTGCAATAACTTAAATACATCGTAGTGCATACATTTTTAAAGGTTCTCGAGTAACGCAGTCTGCACTTTGAACTCTAACAATCGTACATCTAACGGTTGGTTTCTTAATCTCGACTAATACGCAATATTCCTCAAAAAATTGAGTTATACAATGTTCTAATTAAAGATTTCACCCCTTTGCAGGATTTGATAATCATTCGAGATGGGCTTGACATTCTTCTGCCAAAGCTAGCTTCTAGCATTCAGCGTCTTGCTATCTTTGCTGAACAATACAAGAGCCTGCCAACATTGGGATTCACACATCTTCAGTGAGTAAATTCATTTGTTCATACAACTCTCTACTCTTTCTAGTGTGATAATGAAGGACTGATTGTTATCAGTCTCAATGAAATTTGATATTTTGTTACTCTCGATTTCTTTAAAAAAAGACCTGCCCAACTGACAACCGTAGGAAAAAGAGCCTGCCTCTGGATCCAAGACCTTCTTATGGATGAAAGAGCCTTGAGCCGAGTCAGAGGAGATTTACGTTTCCGAGGTGTTAAGGGGACCACTGGAACCCAAGCATCCTTTTTGCAGCTTTTCAATGGTATTATGGCTCCTAACTTTTTTCTACTTCTTGTTTAAGAATAAGGACTATATTTTTCACCTCAATAAGTTTTTGAAGAAAGAATGTTTGGTCATCATGCTCATTAAAAATTTAATATGTTGACACATAATCGTCTCTAATTCTGCCATAGGAGATAGCGCAAAGGTTAAAAAATTAGATGAGCTGGTCACCAAAATGGCAGGATTTGATGGCTCTTTCATAATTTCTGGCCAGACCTACACAAGAAAGGTAGACGTGGAGGTTGTATCATCTCTCAGCAGCTTGGGAGCATCGGTTCATAAGGTAAGTGCCTACATGTAAGTACATATATGAATAACTGAAACGGCCTGGCATACCAAAAGAGTGAATGTTGGGGGAGGATAGAGGTATTCGCTACAATAAGTTTGCCATTTTTTCTCACTGATGAACTCCTATGTTGTAGCCAAAAAAAGCATTTTTACGCGATCGTAGCCCTTTTCTCATCATACGTATCCTGCCTGCATTGACAAGTTTTCCGATAGTTCCTGCCTGCCACTCATTAACCATAGCAGGATTGCCACTTCTTCAAATCCAATTAATGCATTAAATATCTCTTGAAATCTCCGTATCTTCTGCCTGCCTTCATACCATCCACAATGCCGATTCCTTTCCTGCTCTTACCATTCTTCTTCTATTCTTCATATGCTCTAGCACTCTCCTCTTTATCAACCTCTTCGACATTTTGTTATGTCTCCAAATACTCTCTATCCACTTTTGATGTGTTTCACGAATGTATCTCAATCCAAACAACTTCCATTCCACATCTACTACCTATATTTAAAATTTTCTCTTTTTCTGTTCTCTCCATGCAGCTAATATGGGGTTGGTGTGGTGGCTGAAGTACTGGCCTCCCATCCCGCTGGTCTGGGTTCAATTCTCGGCAGTGGTGGATTTTTGTTTGTTTACTGGTCCCTACTTGAGTGCGTAGTGGAGAACACTTTCAAGTCCAGTACTCCGTCCGTCGGATGGAACGTTCAGTCGAGGTCCCCTAGGCGCCTTCCGTTAAGAGCAGGGTTAAGAGTTCGTTAAGAGCCTACGCAAGGGTTTCCCTCCACCCTTCCTCCATTCCCTGAAAAGTCCCCTCGCTACCCAGTTACCCACCTATACTCTTTGATGCAAATGGCCTCAGTTGTCGGTCGCCTCCCCCGAATAACTACTGCTACCACTAACTCCGAATAATTTTCTCCTATCCTTTTTACACTCACTTTTCCAATCTCTGCTCTTCCCGCAATTCCAATCATGCTCTTTCCGCTAGGACCGGGTTTCTGAACTATAGAATTCAACGCTCCATGTTAAAGTTTTGTCTAATTTTTTCTTCATGCCCTTACGTTGAGACCCCTCATAAATTCCTTTTTCTTCATGAACTATTTCTAGCCCAGCACAATCCTCCTTCCTGAGTACCATACCATAAGTGAATTATTCTTCCTGTTCTAGTTTATGACACATCCATTAATTTAATTCTAGCTTTTTTTACTCTATGAGAGTCTCAACTTGGCTAACCAGCTAATTTTAGCCCAGACATCTACAAATCTACCTGATCTAATTTCCATTCCTTCTCCATTCTTTCCTACATCTAGCTCCTCGTTTATACACGCGGTAAAATTAAGGGTAGTGAGACAATTATTGGAGTGCGCTGTAAAAATCGTCAAATAAACAAGTGCTTTTTTTCATGTGTATAAATATTCTTCCCCAAAAAGGAAATTCAGTAATTTCGTTATTCGATATTTATTAAATCGTCAAATAAATAAGCACGATCAGGCAAACAAACGCCTATTACGTAGTTTAAATAGGTTAAATTTTGTACCAGCTGAAAATTAACTCCTAGTGAGTAAAATGCGTTTATACTTGTCTAAAATAACTTACGAAGAGAACTGACGCCGCTGCGACGAATTTCGGGCGCGATACTATTGTTGGGTGGTAGTAATAGTGATTTTTCGGGAGAGACGACGGACAGCTATAGTCATTAGCGACATTTAGGTTAGGTGATTAATTCATTTGAGGTAGGAATATTTCGGGGAACGGAGGAAGAGCGGAGGGAATCCCGGCTTAAGCATTAGCCAGCTCGTAACGAAATGCTCTATGGGGTGAACGGTTTAACGTTTCAACGGACGCGCGGAAAACGGGACTAGAAGGTCTCGTCATATAGCACCAAATAGGGAGCGGTTAACCGCAAAAAAATATCCACTAACGGAATACGAACCCAGTCCTTCGAGGTGAGAAGCCAGTACTCTAGCTACCACCCCAACTTGGTCCCCGTTTCAATTGTTATTCGTATTTGAATATGCGTGAAATATCCATAGGAGGCCTTAGAAAACGCAAAGCTTTGAATCGAAGAGTTTGGTCTAAATGTTTCACCAGTACCCTCTATCTGGCTTCATTGTCACCTGTAGGCTAGGATGTATATGCCCCCTCCTGTACCTTCTTGCCTCTTAGAGCTGTGAGAAATGAATGAGAAGAACATGTCGACAAACCACCAAAAGAAAATTATTGCTTAGTATTGGAATGCGAAAGCAAGTGAAAAGGGAAGGAGAGTTGGCCAGACATAGGCGGGGAAAAGCCCCCCTAATTATTATATTTAAAAAAAATTAAAATCACAAATCCTAAAAGCTAAATGATATTTTGGATACAGAAATATATTCATTTCTAGAAATACATGATATAACAGGGTGTCTACGAAAAAGGTAAAAAAATCCCAGGCCTAATCCAACTTTCCAAAAGAGAAAGAATTCTTTGCAGTTTACCTCTTGCGATTACTTTATGACATGAGTGGTTTCGCTGCCTTTTCTAGTTGTGTGATTTTTTATGCTTACTTATGCTGTTTTTTTATCATTTTCTAGATATGCTCTGATATCAGACTCCTGGCCAACATGAAGGAGTTGGAGGAGCCCTTTGAGTCTACTCAGATTGGTTCAAGTGCTATGCCTTATAAACGCAACCCAATGAGAAGTGAGCGATGCTGTTCCATTGCTCGCCATCTGATTAGCCTCTCAGCTAATGCCTACAATACTGCTGCTACTCAGTGGATGGAACGCACACTTGATGACAGTGCTAACAGGTCTATTGTTAATTTGTATCAATTTCGCATCACACTGTATGTGTAAACATCTTCCATTTGCCAAATTCTATTAATTTCCTTTGTTCTCTGATTTATCAATTACCCCTGCTTTTAAAACATTGATAACTGTTACCCAGCATCATAATGTCCGATGTTTGCTTTCTCAGGCGAATGACTTTAGCTGAAGCCTTTCTGTCCGCTGATAGTATATTACTGACACTTCAGAATATTTGTGAGGGTCTTGTGGTGTACCCAAAAGTTATCGAGCGGCATATAAGGCAGGAGCTCCCATTTATGTCTACTGAGAATGTTATCATGGCCATGGTTAAAGCAGGAGGAGACAGACAGGTGAGTTAGTCATAAATCTGACAAACTTCATCACAGCATCATAACTTTCATTGCATTTACTGCATTAGCAGAGTATTTTATATGTAATACGTGAGTAATTTAACTCAACTAAGTAAGGTAATAAAACTCAAGTAAGTAAGTAAGTAAGTAATTTAATCATAACAAAATGGAATTTATTCCTATTCCTGTGAATCAGCTGATTCTTAGAATATACATTGATCTCATACTTTTTGAACTCAGAGCTGACAACTAGTTGACGAAAACTCATCATTGGACATTTTTCCATCACTAGAAGTATTGCTGGTTTATTATTTGATCCCAGGTTGGAAATATACAGTTCAAAGTTTGAGGTTTTACTTTGTGGAACCACTCGATTGGAAATGAAAATCCACTTCGTACGTTCCACACAAAGTTTTTATTGATTTCTACCATGGTTTCGAAAATATATGTCATTATCAAGGTGTAAAAATAAAAATGTCTGTTCCTTAAACACCCTCAAATTAGGGGTGGGGAGGTAAACTGAGGAAGGAGGGGAGAAGGAAGTGGGATGGGGGTGGGGGAACTATGGTAGGCGAGAAATCTCTGTTTTGACTCTTGGGGAGTGGGTGTAGTGGAAGGCGGGGAGGGGGGGGGGGGGGCAATTGGTACATTGATGTTCATTTCAGGGCATTATGCCTTCATCCTTAAAGGAAAGTTAATCATCACTTACTTTGACAATTGCTCTTCCTCTTAGGAGATATATTTGTAGCTTGAATAAAAAATGAACTTGATAATATATATAAAGGTAAAATTGGTTTTCCAGTGCCTGAGCTTTTACTCACTTAAAATTGCTACTTTCTGATTCCAGTTCTGCGAACATCTCTGATTACTATAATCCGATGTTCTTGTAATTTATTTGTTTCAGGAATGTCATGAACAAATTAGAGTTCTATCACATCAAGCTGGTGCTGTAGTGAAACAGCTGGGACTGGATAATGATTTAGTGGGACGGATAAAGGAGACCCCATATTTTGCACCAATACTGCCTCTGCTTGATGAACTTCTGGATCCAAATACCTTCACTGGAAGAGCATCAGAACAAGTAAGCTATGCCCAAGCATAATTTTATCTGATGTGTCTGTAAAAGAAACTGTTTCCGGGGTAACTTGGTGGAATTTTTCCATAATGGAGAAGAGAAAAACTAACAATGCAATTCCACAAAACTTTTATTTCGACACGACCATGGTTTTGCTGCAGCGCAGCATCTTCAGGTTGGCATACAAAATACTGCATCAGCCATATGTATGGTGAAAGTCGGGGGGAGGGGGAAGGAATGGGGTCGGATGGCGGGGGGGAGAGAGGAAGTGTCCACTGGCAGTTTAATTATTTTTTTACTTTACAATGTGAAAATCATGTGAGAAACTGGGCTGCATCAGTAATGTGAGATGTCCTTATTGAAAAGCAAATTTCATCAAATGATATTTAAGCCATTGGGGTAAAGTACTGGCGATTCGCTGATCTACCTTATTTTGCCTTAAGGTAAAGAGCTGGCGATTTGCCGGTCATGTGATGGAATTCAACGTTCTAATGATATACTCTTTTGCCGATGATATGTAGCAATAGTCTTTTTTTATTCAGTGAAAATTAATTTTTGAAATATTTAATGTATAATTAATGTTAATTTCCAAAAAAATTCCGAGTGAAAATTTCAGAATATTAAATAGAGTTTAAAGGGCAGAAAGTCCATGGAAAATTAAGAGGCAAATGGGTTAAGATAATTCATTCACATATTAGTATTATTTGCTTAAATTGACTTTAAATATTTGTGTGGAATCATCTTAAAACACTCAGAATATGTTATTCATTATAGCCACAACAGATATTGCCTTAAAATTAGAAATTTTGAACCAGCAACCTATTATTATCATAATAATCTCCTTCTTAATTTAAGAAATTTCTTGTGGTTTTTCAGGTAAAGAGAGGATTCTTTAATTAACATCCCTTAATCTTATCAATATGTTTTTCTCATTTTACACTTCATTGCAGGTTACGGAGTTCATCAGAGAAGAAATTAATCCTGTTCTGAATAAATACAAAGGAAAAATCTCAGAAAAACCCATTGTATTAGAGATATAAAATAATTTGGAGGGAAATTTTATTTTCTATATTCATTCAACTTTCACGTGCTTTCAATACCTTGGGATGATACCTGTACTAACTTCTATGTATGAATTAATAATGCTATTGCACTGTTACAGATAATTTACATCTGTTTTCAAAAATTGTATTTTACTACAATTGTGTTACTTTGCTATGAAAGTATGGATACCTCTGTATTTCATAAATAAACAATTGAGCTTATCCTTTAGCATTTGTTTCATCCCTATGAATTAGCAGAATTCCTACAAAGAAAGCCAGCTTACAGATTCAAGTAATGATGTATACAAAGTAGGAGAGCCAATCGAAGAAAGAAATAAAAGTTCTGTATTGTTGAAAACCATTTTCATAATTAATAGAAGAGAAACAAAGCATAGATTTTGCCAGCTGACAATTTTGTCATACATATAAGTACGGAGTTGTATTGAATTTTCCCTCATATATTTCCTCCCCTCTGTGGACAAAGGATTTCTGCGGAGGGTCGCTTTTCCTTTCATACTTGATCTACAAGCCATTTCAGACTGGAATTTACTAGCTTAACCAAGAATGTGAGGTACGGACAATGACAGTAGGGGCAAAGAAAAGGGTGGAATCATTCGAAATGTGGTGCTACAGAAGAATTATGAAGATCAAATGGATTGACCAAGGAAGTCCTAAGAAGAGTGGGAGAAAAGAGGTCTTCTGAAAACCCTAAGAAGGAGATGAGACAACTTAATCGGCCACATCATGAGACATGATTGCCTGATGAAGACAGTCATTGAAGGACTAGTGTAGCAAAGGAAGACCTCGTGTGAAATATATGGAACAAGTGATGAAGGATGTGAAAGAGAAGATATACATAAATATGAAGAGATTAGCCGATAGAAGAACACAGTGGAGAGCTGCATCAAACCAATCTGAGGATTGATGAATAATGATGAGGAATCAAGAATGTTACTTTCTAAAGTGTGGCTTATGTGGAATTGAAGAAAGCAGTCATAAGAAAAAAGGTAGTGAATGAGTTCTATTATGCCATCATGATGACACATGCATACCTTTTGACAGTAGAGTGGGCAAATATATTCTATACGGAATACAAAAATTCTTACATTAATGCGCTTAAAATAAAAGGAAATAATAGGGAAAAACACAAATATAAGAAACACAATGAACTACCACGAGGGATGAACCAGAGGGAAAATCTGCAGAGAGGAATGGGGTGGGGTTTTATGGACCCTTTCCAACTCGTGTTTCTTCAGTGGACATTCTTAATTTGAGGAGTTTAAAAACTGATTATATGGAAGATTTATTTTGGATAATTTCTAAGAAATTAAGAAAATAGTAAAGAAGGATATGAAGAACATAGCCCTCCCCTCTGTGGGAGAACCAGAGGGAGGGGTAATCGATCCCAGCTGAGATCCACCCTCCCTCTGAGTAGGGGTTTACCCACCCTTGGTAAGAAGAGCAGATCCCCTCGGGATCTAACCCCTCCCACCTCCCTGGGAGGAGATCAGTAGGGGTGTATCTAACCCTACCACCCCTTCCTACCCCTCCCCCTATACGCGACGACCGCTATCCACCACGGCAGCCGCCGCCACAACCCCTCCCAGCGCGGGCGATTTTTTCACGTCCCGCTTCGGTCATTCTGTGTCGAGCCCACTTCATGGATATGTATATACAAAGCCCGGCGGCGGCGTCTAGTGAACGACCAGCTACAAGGATACGTCTGCACGAATTCGGCGACAGCTCGGTGCCGTTAAAAGACATGTACCGAGTAAGAACCAATCATACTGTCATCATTGCATAGTCAGCAGGATCAAGATTACTTCAATACACTCCAAGCTATCATAATATTCGCGCTGTTCGAGTTAATGCATGACATGCATTGTATACTGTTAATTTACCACTTGCCGCTCACCCTTCTGGTGAGTTTCAGGGTAATGCATAGATTATTGTATATATACTGACTGATAATGGAATTGGTGATGATAAAATAGTGCATATTAAAATATTCGTAACGTAGGCAAACATACTAAACCTAAAAGTATTTAATTGCCTATTGGGTCAAATTACGATGGGATGAAATGGAATTTACGGGATTGATTCAACGTACCTATTTTGGTAACATTGCAAACTTTTAGACTCAGAGACATGGACAGCATTTTTTGGGGTGACGCGTGCAATAGTCAATTAATACATACCAAGAAAATTGAAAAGAGAAAATGCAAAGTCCTAAGTGGTATAACGCGGAAGTTAGGAAAATACTGAAGCAGCATAGAGTATGCCACGCTAAGGAGTAGGTAGAATGCGAAACTAGGAAAATATTTAGAGAGTAATCCGAAAGTTTGGTCACATGTGAGAACGATTCAAGTAAATAGACCTACAGTAACTACCAGCGAATGAGAAAACGGCCTAAAGAGTAGCGCAGTTTCGACAAAGGGAATTCTCTTAAGCACCAATGGTTTACTTATATGGAATTCTGCTTTCTGTTCACATGTTCTGAAGAATCTTCGAGTCAAATCCACGCTGACCCCCTCCACAGCCCCTCGCGGTATTTTTCTGGATATCATGTAGATGAGATGTAAATGACTGGATCAAAGAAGGTTCTCTTCTTAAGGCTTTTGCCACCCTGTGTCAATGAGAACAAATAAAAAAATATCAAATGTTTTTTTATTTTTATTGTGGTGTAAAAAGGTTTTTTTGTAAACATATAGACACGCTGTGCATTGGGAATAGGGGGGCAGCAATGCATATCCTCATGTTGAAGTATAAATGATTGTTTTAGCTTCATCAGCTAATTTATCGGATTTCTAACCTTAAATACATCAAAAGATAATTTACTCCCAGAATTTCCATCAAAAAGAGTTCCCTGCTATCGATAGTAAACGAGTGAAGATCATTTACTATTTTAATCAAAGCCGCTTACTTTATAACAATTAATTAACGATTGCAGCGTTCCAATTATAAGTAAATGGCTTATTTTATTGAGCTCTTTTGCATAATTGTGTTCCCTATCATAAACGCCGTGTATAAATTTGAGCGACTAAGACAGACACTGCAATCGGCACTTCAAACTGGTGGTATAATCCGCAAATTAAAACGCTATATAATAAAAACAAATAAATTAAAATTGGCTATATATCAGCAAATAATCATCCAATCTGAATGTTACCTTTTTTGTAGTAGCTCGGAAAATTATGAACAATTACGCTATTGATTTTGAATAACCTTGATATTTTTCATACTCATTTAAATTATTGCTATGTTTCAAACCAATGCTTATTCTTACACGTTGATATTTTTTCAAAGAAGACATGTAGAATAGCAATTTCTTTGATTGTTGATAAAACAATAAGCACCGTTAGTTGCTGATAAGTTACCGTTAATAACCCACTCAAGTCCAAGTCCACCTTCAGCTCAAAGTAAGTTTGAAGTGGGTCTTACTTTAACCTCAATATTGGATCAATCTGTAACTACTCTGTGTAGAATACCGCTTCCCGTTATTCCCTACCGCGAATAGTTCCTGAGGTATGACAAAGAGTGAGATTTTTTCCCTACTATAATGGATGGGATACTCCGGAAAATATTTTGGATTATCTTTGTATTCCAAATATCGAGTTATAACATTGACAAAACATTTCCTGTCGTAACATAACTTTATCATCATCATAAGTCAATAATCCTACGATAGGTTTGAACAACTCTTTAATCGATTCTCCTATCAGCTAACCTATTCATATTTGCATAATTCTTCTCTTGCAAATCCATCACTACTCGCTCCATATATCTTCCTTCCAGCTCAGCTCTAATCCTTAGCCTCACACATATCAAGTAGTTTTAACCTCTTCACAATTTTTCCACTAGCTTCTAAATCATACATTGCTTCTCAAAAGCCTAATACCTACTATCTCTATATTCAGTCCATGGCAACCTATAATTTCCCTCCTTTTTCATAATGCAATATTGGCATGTTCCATTGCTCACATGATGTCCCTACAACCAAGTCGGCTTTCGTCGAGCATCATGAACAGTCAACAATCCCAAGACTTATTTGACGCAGCTCGATTCTCCTATCAGCTAATCACTTCATACATGCATAGCTCTTCTCTTTTGCATCCTTCACTTCTTGCTCCATATATCTCATACGAGGACTGCTTTTGGCTTTCTTCTCATTCACTTTTCCCTCGACAATTGGCCTCATCAGTAAAATGCTGTGGATACGCCCAAGTGACATTTGGTCTTTTTGATCATCATTAAAAAAACAATCATTGATACTTCAACATGAGGATATGCATTGCTGCCCCCCTATTCCCAATGCACAGCGTGTCTACCTGCCGCAAAGAAGACCAACAATTCATTAATCCTTTCCCTACCGCAGCCATCACGGGCGAAGACGTTATTGGTGACTGCCACTTCTGGAGCCATCTCTATATCTGTGTCTGGAGCCCTGTGGACTCACCTTACGCGCGAAACATCTGACCGAGATGCCCCTGGAAGTTAGCTTAATATGTATCTTCTAAGAAAAATCGATTTTATTCATAATTTGAAGATCCTGCGCGTCCCGTGATGTTGTCTAACGCGTTCCCCAATCGTCCAATTAAGTCCAAATTTTTACTTCTGTATTATTTACCGGATTGTGCCCAAGAACCAATTAACCCCGTCAACATTTCGAAAAGACCCGATTTTGAAATAACCCTAGTGTTTCACATTTAGTTGACAGAGTAGGCTCTTATGGCAATTTAATATCCCATGTAAATCTCCGTATCGATATTTCTATGGCATTCCCATATGCAGCAGGAAAATTAAATCTTCACTAAGCCGTGCAAAATAGTTTCCTGTAGGAAAACAGAAGCCAGATAGAACGGAGATCATCAGCAGTTTACAATCCAAAGACTGATCTGACGCAGCTCCCTAATCGATTCTCATATCAGATAACCTCTTCATATTTGCATAATTCTTATCTAGCCATGACAAACTTGCTCCACATATCTCATTCGAGGCCTGTTTTTGCGGTTCTTCCCGTTCACTTGTCCCTCAACGACAGCCTTCATCAAGCCGTCATGTTTCATGATATGTCCGATTATGTGGTCCCATCTTTTTCTTAGGGCTTCCAAAATTCTTATCTTTTCTCCCACCCTTGTTAGGACTTCCTCGTTACTCACTCGGTCGATGCATTTAATATTTATCATTCTTCCCCATACAGTAATCATACCTAAATAAACAGATAGCATCCATGGAATACAAGGATAGAGAATCTCTGTAAAAATATCTCACGGCAAAAGTACGCAACACAGATGGCCGGTATGGAGTATCCATGGATCATCTAGATAGATTTTCTCTATTATGGATGGAGCCTAGCTTCTCATTTACTGCAGCGCCATTTTTTCTCTCAACACGCCCAGTTACAAACCCAGCGCGAAGAAAACCGATCTTTTCGAGTGGTTTTGGCAACCATCTTCAGATGTAGTCAGCAGATGCTGCAATTTATGCAAAATAATTCACCATTTCACAAATAAAATTAACAATATGTAGAGGAAAATGCAGGATCAATTCCACCTAAAACATTTCCAAAATTAAATAAAGTTTTATTCACGGCAGCCCAGTAAACACAAAATGCTGCTGATGCGCGTCTGACGCGTTGCGCGGCAGCGCTTCAACTGCCGCGAAGGCGCTGCTGCAGCGCGTCTAGCACTCCTAAACTTCCCTTTTTTGAATGTCGGATGCGCTGCAAACGGGTGTCAGCAGCGTTGCACAAGCACGTCAGGAGCGCTGCACAAGCGTGTCACGATCGCTTCAAGCGCACGTCAGAATTGCTGAAAATGCATGTCCGATGCTCCACTAGTGACCCACGTAGCACACTTCCAGGATAATGTGCCTTGAAGCCGCCTCGGAGGCACCTAAAAAAAGCACAGAAGGAACCTTTTAGGCACCTTTTTCACGCACCTTTTGAGGCACCTTTTAGGCACCTTTTTCACGCGCCTTTTAAGGCACCTTTTAGGCGCCTTAAAAAGGCACATTTTAGGTACTAGTAAGGCACTTGGAGAACGTGTGACAAGCATTAATATATCCTTACTAATCCCATGGCTCCTAAAACATTCAATAGAAAATGTACCCAAATGCATTAACTAATACAAAAACAATCATTCTAATATACCTTGCATGGATGCACCTATCACCAAAATTGAAAAAAATGAAGATAAGCAATTGAGGTTTTCACTTACTTAATGATTACTAGTTGTCCCTCGCACACTACAGATACGCCCAACTAACAACCTGCACCTAACTTCTGTCTATCCTATCATCCTTTGATATACGACCTGACACATTTTCCGATTATGGGTGACTTGGAGGCCATATATATACAGCTGCTGGCTGGAATTAAGTCGTTTGTGATTATTAACTTTACTAAAAGATTGACACGGATAATTTGCGCGTCGAAACATTTCCCTACCCAAATAGCGTCCAAGTGCATTATATGTGCACTAAGTGCGCGTATGACCGCATTCGTCGCTAATCCACATAAATACCGCATTATTAATGCGCATTTGCGATGCACTTTCTATGCAGGTCGCATATGGAAGACAGGAGATACATCCAGCAAGTAGACGTTGAGTTGACTGCAGTTACGTTATAACCTACGGTAAATGAAAGCGAGAGTCTATTGTGGTTTTTCTTTTCCGGCCTCATTAATATTCTGGTGATTTCGAAGAATTTTTGACATATATTAGGGCTACATATACATTCTACGAACCGTCGCCTGCCTGTTGTCTCTCGGACAAGGAACAGGGAACCAACAGCATACCGAACAGACAACGAACAGGCATTATTGTTACAGAACTCGACAGGGCAGGGTATTGAAGGCCAATATCTTCAAATGCTTTTTGTTGCTACATTCTGCAATTTTCTTTAATTCAATTTAACTTTCTTGCCATTGCCATCTATTGCTGAACTTCTAATTTACTTTCCTACATGCCTGCCCCCTCTCGATGAAACAAGCGCCTGGATTTTCGAAGCTGTCACTATGCTAACGATAGTCAAAATCTAGTCAATACGTTCCTCCATACGCAAACAATATCATATCGATAATTAAGGTACCGTTTTAAGGAGTAAGCTCTCCGCATCTGGCAAATCCTTAATTTACAGTTGCACTATATATTATTTGTGTGAAATCGAAGTTGAAGGATATTATTATTTTTTTCTTTGCGGGAGCATTGTTAGTTGCCTATATACAAGGATACTTACTTTTCAGGGCTATGCACATAGGTTATTTCAGGGATACTCTCAAGCCTATACTTGTTACATGCATTTATGGAAGGCTTTCCTCCGTTGTCGTTAATATTGATGAAAAAATAAAACTGAAGAATGTTAAATAATATATGTTATAATACCATTTGCTATTGTAATATTGATTGCTATGCTATTGGAATGCTACAATACACACCAATTTCTTCCTGGATTCCTGGTAGATACTATGATTAGACCGACTACCTGTGCACATTTATGGCAATAACGTAGTTAACAAAACAAATTTCATTACAAAATTCATCAAATCAATTTTTGTATATTTACGACTACGGAGGAAAGCCTTTCAAAAATAATAAAGGCGGAGAACTTATTATTATAACTACGGTGCGTCCCTTTAAAGGTTCCTGGTCATCCTGGTGTATAGGCAACCAACAATGCTCCCGAGAAAAAACTCAACAAATAATTTCAACTTCGATATTCACACAAATAACACATAGTGCAACTGTAAATTAAGGATTTTCCAGAAGCGGAGATCTTACTCCTTAAAACGGTACCTTAATTATCGATATTGTTTGCGTATGAAGGAACGTATTGACTAAATTTTGACTATCATTAGCGTAGTGACGGCTTCGAAAATCCCGGCGCTTGTTTCACCGAGAGGGGGCAAGTATGTAGGAAAGTAAATTCAAAGTTCAGCAATAGATGGCAATGGCAAGAAAGTTTACTCCTGAACAGTTTATGTCATTCATAGGGATAATTTATAATGTTTTGGTGGTCAATAAAGTATGAATAGAAAAGAACAAAAAGTCAGTTAACAAACAAAACGTTCAAAAACCATTATTATATCAAGGAGCAGGTGTTATGAATATTTAAAATGAGCTCTCACGATCAGGTATTGCGTAAATAGTAATGAAGTAGGCCGGACGTGCTGTTTTCGATTGCCGACAGAGCATGATTGGTTCACTGCCTTTGCAATGTCCTTTATTGGCCCGGTGAGGCCGCCACTATGGCCCACCCTTGTAGCTGGTCGTAATTGACGCCGCGAGGCTTTGCATCCATGAAGCCGATCCTCTTGAGGTGGCGTGGCTCACTCGGCATATAGTAGGTGTATGCGGTTCTCCGCTCTGTGGGTTAGCTTGAGAGAGGGGACTTAAGGGAGGGGGAGTCTGTCGTGGAGATGACGGCTCCTTTGCAGAGGGACCAGTCGTGGTTGATGGCGGGTCCCTCATGGGCGGGGGGAGTTTCCCGGAGGGGAGACGCCCCCTTGCTCTGGGGTGGAAAATTTCTCAGAGGGGGGGGCTATGTCGGTTATTTCTTCACTCTCTAATATTGTCTCAATACCCAAAGAAACACTACTTTCTTATACCATTTCTTCGAAATGAATTTAAGAATGTAAGGGAAGAAACTTGGGTTATGAAAGTGTCCACCTTTAAACCCCACCCCCAATCCCCCGGGTACAAGCTCCCTCTGGTTCATGTCTTCCTCTTTCTACATATTGATTACTGATTATTTACTTTCCTCATTTACTCACTTAATTATGGATGAATCCAATTGGAGTTTCTTCCGTTACAATCCTCTTCTTTTATCCCACCATACCATTACAATTACTTTGCATTAACATTTATACTTGTTCCCCAAAATCAATATTTATTAACCTACTCGTGCACCCCCTCCTGTAACGCTGCCTTACACTACAGGGAATACATGCACGGCCTACTTCTACCATGCACCACCAGGTCCTTCAATTTTCTTCCCAAATATTACTCTACAAACTCATACCTTATTCATATTATTATCACCAATCGCACCATTATTACCCTTTTTGAGTGCTGCAAAATAAATGATGGATTTGTGAAGGACTTCCATCATTCAACAACTTAATTCTACCTTCATTCGCACCTTTACCTCTGACTATTCCACACTTGCACGGCAAGGATAAGTATTCAATGTTAACACAACACCAGTGCTATTTACTTTTTATTTTCATTTCAAAATATTACAATTCCAATCAACTTTTATCACTACAATACCAAGGGTTTCACATGCATCATCGATAATATGATTTTCATAATTGCTTTCATCAATCAACAAAAAAATCTGCTCCTTGTGTTTTTGTCACCAAATCAGGACTGGAATCCTGCCTTTTGCTGCCAATCTCCTATGCTCAGCAACACCTGAAATCAAAATATCCTTCTATCAGTCTCACCCAAGAACGTAATTTGCATCCAGAATATCAAAACTGCTTCAGCCATCATGCATTCCAATGAGCTCTATCTTGTGTGATTTTTTCCATCAATCTAGTGTTAATGAACCATCAAAATTTCTTTTAGTCATCATATCCAGGTAATGGAGTTTGTTATTCTTTTTGTATTCTATTGTAAATTGTAATTAAGGATGGAAATTTTTAAACTGTTCTAAAATAGTAACAGATAAATCAAACAAGACAGCAGTTATGTATAAACAATAATATGACCGGAAAATTGACGAACTACTGAAGGATATGGAAATTTATGGTTAAGTTCCCAAAAACAAATATTAACGACATCGCTTCAAACCAGAGTAAATTCTCTAGTCATAAAACTTTGCAAAGAAAATAAAATCGATTTTAAAACAAAATGATATCCATCCACAAACAATAGCACTCCACCAAAACTCTACGGGTTAGTTATAATCAATAACCGGATAATAATTTAAGACCAGTAGTAAGTTTTACTTAGAAAGAGCCCTACTTACGAATGTGCTAAATTCCTTTCCAACATCCTTAGGCATTTATCTTCAGATAAATAAAATATTCAATTTCTATGAAAAAATTAATTAATAATTATTCCAATTAGAGTAAATTCTATTCTTCTTACTTATTACAGATATAGCCTACTTAAACTAGGTACTTGTCGCTCGGTTGCATATATTTAAACCTTCTATTGTATATTTGACCTATAACTATAACATTACAATTTTTTAATCTTGCTACTCTTATTTTTGATAAGACTTCATTTCAGTTTTTTATCCCTTTCTTGTGTCTTAATAGACAACAATTTTGAAAGCTTTGGAATAAGGTAAAAATCAATAAAATATTCACCTTTTGAGCCCCGCAGAAACTTTCATTTAAATACTTTTACCAAATGCAAACCTATTGGATCTGGGAGTAACGTGAAAAGTAAGTTCGTATGTTTTTTCGGAACGAAATGGCCAATCTAGATTCAAGAATTAGCATTGATACCTTTTCTTGAACCTTTCAATATCTTCATGAAAAGATATCTTTAGGTATTGTTCTGCTCTGGTATTGATAACGTAACTGGTTTTGGCTCTTGCCATCCGCTAACTTTAATAAAAGAACTGGCAAACACAGACTTTACATGATACAACACTTATCACATGGTTTCCATGAACTGCAATTAATTGGGACTAAGGTGACTGAGCAGTCTCCTAACTAATAACCTTCTTAGGCAAGAAAGGCAAGTCTCAAGGTATACAAAGATGACTATCGTTAAGGGGAAACCGCAAATGTGTAAAAATGTGACGAGCCTGCCCCTTAACTCTCATTTCCAAGCAAGCGAAGGTCTCATGAAAGCACGCACATGGATTGAGCTCCATGAAATATCATTTAGCCGAAAAATACTAACCTGGTAAATGGTATTGAGTAGTTTATTTAGATATGTACCCCTTAACAGATTGGTGCAAAATCTGTGGCATTTCAAAAACAAAATTGTCAACATGAAAGAGCAAGAAGTCATTCTGGTGAAGTTCCTTGATTTAAAGGGTTTGATGGAAAGATGGAAGTTTTCATTTAATCTAATTATAAATTGTAAATGATGTGCGAGTGCATTGAATGTTGCTCCTGTTAGGGTCACCCATGCCAAATAGTTCCAAGGGTAAGAGCCTGGTGAAAGGAAGTCCATGTACCATACTTGCAGTGTCTGTTCCTCAGTGAGGCAGCTGTGATATTGCATCTGATCCTGGTCTTTCAAGCGACGGTGTCATGTTAAACACACTATTGAGGCAGGCAATGGGAAACCAAATCAATTAAACCCTCCCAAGAACATAACTCCTTAAGTATAAAAGATTTGAATCCTGGCAACTATGTGGCCCAGTCAGAAATGTGGTCGCGTGTCATACCCGGCATCAGGGGAAGCAAGGACTAAGGACGTCTTCTAATGAAAACGTTGGCATGGAAAGGGTGACAACATCAATGACAGAGGTGAAGAAATCAGACAGAGAAATAAAACACTAACAATTATGGCATGGAAAATTACAACAATGCTAAGAATGGGGAATAATATTAAGCATGAAATGGCAAAGATAAATATCGATTTGTTGGTATTAAGCTACATGAGATGGGAAAACCAGGGGGAATCCTGAAGTTGAGAATAACTTTAAAAACCATATTTGTTCAAGTAAAAGGGGATCAGGTTGGTGTGGTGGCTAGAGTACTGGCCTCCCATCCCAAGTGCCCGGGTTCGATTCCTGGCAGGGGTGGATTTTTCAGTGGAAAACTGGTCCCCACTTGTGTGCCTAGTGGAGGGCTTTTCAAGTTCAGTACTCCGTCCATCGGATGGGACATTAAGCCATGGTCCCCTTGGCACCTTTCGTTAAGAGTAGGCTTTAATGCCGATGCTGGGTTTCTCTCCACCCTTCTTCTGTTTCCTGAAAACTCCTACCACTACCCAAATACCCACCTATCCTAAATGGCGCAAATGACCTCAGCTGTCGGTCGCCTCCCCTGAATAACCAACCAACCAACTAATCGTTCAAGTATTTGATGATCAGGAGCAACTAAATTTCCAGCATAATGTTTCCTCCATTACACCACAGCACTTTACCACATTCACTTTCCAAATGGATGTGCCACCTAGTTGGCTATACCACAGTATTTCTACTGTCAAATTTACCTTAAATGCTGTAAAATGGTTTCTAATTTGAGAATAGAAAAAAATTACTCATCAACACAATGAAGAATAAAGTTCCCTAATCTCGGCCTTCCTCACACAACACCCTGCTGGTGCCAAAGTTCCCACATCAAAACAGGATCAACAGCTGATCAGCATGGACCTGAGGGATCAAAAAGCAAAAATATGAGCCTTAGCCCAAATGTATTTTAATAACATTTGTCCATCTAATAGTTGCAAAATTAAGATCCATATATACAGCCAATGGAAACCAATGCAAAATTATTCATAATATTATATTCTTGGTATCATAAAAAAATACAAAAAATCATACAATTGCACATTATTAGTTACTGACTACGCTGACTACCACCAAAGCATTCATGCCAAGCAAGCACCTTGGCAATGGCAAGGAACAGCGATTGGGCATTCGCCTGTAATGAGGAAGGAAAGAGTAGGAAATTCTGTATCTGCAACTTCTATGAACATATGGTCCCCTCATTACTCTACGAGTATAGGCAACAAGGTCATTATAAGTACAAAAAAGGGATTGTGATTATCGAAATGGAATGATTGAAAATGTGGTATGAAATGCAGTCATCATTGGAATAATTAATGTCCATTTAGACATACCTTCACTGGTAGAAAACTAAACTTACTCTACTCCTGATAAGAAAAGTGAGAGGAAAAAACAACGATTTCATAAATTATACATTACATAGTAATAAACATTGGGGAAAGTTATGAGATGAAAGAAAAGTTATGTCACCTACCATGCCATAAGGTACCATGATTACTAGCCATTAACATGGCAAAGGACACTATCAGTTGTAATAACAATAAAAAGAACAACGGAGCATTTAGACGGAGATGAGGTCAACATGAAGCAGATGAACCTGCTGTAAAAAGAAAAGATAACATTTTATATGAATAAGGGTACAGCTACAGCAAAGATCCGAGGAGAATCACCCAGCAGATAGAACTGTCAGCTGTTAGGTGACAGTTCTATCTGCTGTCAGGTGAGCACTACTGTTAATAATAATAATAATTATAGTTTATTTGTCCAAATATCACATTTTCACATGATATGAGACATGTCAAGATAATGTATGTACAATCAAAATACAGAAGCAATGAAAAAACAAAGCAAAAAAGAATGAATGTCCTATTAAGTATAAGGAGCACAAAGCTGATAATCACTCAGTTTGATTAGTCATATGAATATTCGTTAACAGAGCAGAACATTTTCTCCCGAAGGAAACTTTGAACATTATGTTTAAAAGCACACAAAGGTTTAATGTTTTATATCTGATTGGGTAGCTTGTTAAAAAGTTTGATGCCCATTTCTTTAGGGCCAAAGCTGGGTGCACTAGTCCTAACTCTACCTTGATGGAGGTATTTTGATCTTAGAGTCTCATATTGATGGAAGTCAGCATTTATGGAGAATTTGGACAGGTTTTGCCAAACATATACCACTGAGAAAATGATGTACACACAAGGGAAAGGAGGAATGTTTAGATTTGCAAAGATTGGTCTGGATGGGGAACAGTATGACTTTTTCATCATAATCTTTTCTGTAATTTGAAGATCTTTACAACATGCGTGGATGAACCCCAATAATAGAATGCAGCAGATGTGTCAAGAAAAAAACTACTGTAGAATCTGATAGAGATAGGTATTTTATTGCACAAAAACTGACTTTCATGAAAGAAGATCAATGATAAAAGACAAAAACAGACGCAGTTTCTGATGTGTAGATGCGGAGGGGGTAAGTTTAATGGAAGTGCAGACCAACAATGAAAATAAAAAAAATAGTAGGGGAAAAGTAAAAAGTAGATAGAGTACACAAAAAGGATGATAATTTTTCCCTACAGAGATGCCCCATCATTGAAATACGAGGGAAATAGAGGCCCTGAACAGTTGATTCAAATATGTTACACATGCAATAATAATAAAGCTGTAAGAAAATATGAATTTTTTCCAAATTATTAATTCAATGGAATAACAATTTGCAAACGAACATGTAAAAATATTCATAAAATAATTATTTTGAAAATTTTAAGTGGAACCTCGTTGTATCAACTTCTTCAAATGACTAGATATGCCAGGGACGAAAGTCAGTTGAACAAAGACTGGTTTTGTGTGTCTGGACCACTAGATGCACTTTTAACATATTACCCATTGGCGAATATTATAAACAAGAAAAATATCATTTGATGAGTTGGGAATACTATAGAACAGAGAGAATATTGAAGATGAATACTAACCTTGTTTGGTCAGAAGATAAAATGAGTTATAGCAACTTTTAAGTGCCTAGATAGCATGTCAATGCTCAATCTTGCGAAATACTAACAGATTCAAGCATACCATTCACAATGGTAGGAAAAATTCCAATGCAAAAAAAATAAGTCTATGTTCAGCATCGAGACTTTGATAAATAAAATCTGGGTAGGGTCTTCAAAAATTCTATTGAGTCGCAATGAGTACATCAGTTTTGTCAAAGGGCTGCCCTCCCTCAAATTCGGAGGACATAGGGAGTATGCCGTGTCTGGAGTCAAAGTCCTAATGCCCCGCAACACACTAGGTGCTGCCGAGCATCGAGACAAAGACTCCAGACACCGCAGACTCCCTATGTCCTCTGCACTTAAGGGAGTGCAGCCCTTGAAGATCAGTGATGACAAGAGCAGCTAAGCAAGGTCCAGCAGCTGGGCTCCCGGTCCAGGTACCGCACTTATGGCAGACTAGGGTGGGTGTGTTTGAAGCCGTTGAAATTATCTTAATTGGTAACCAAGAGGTCACATTGCACAAACAGAATGGGTCGAAAATTTTGCTATTTAAATCACTCATTAAAGTTTCACTCATTGCTTTCACTTGAGTTTTTCTCATCCTGGGGCTATATGACCATGACGAATGACAAAAACTTGTGTAAAAACAATTGGCAAGATCGTAACGAGCGATTCAAACACTAAATTTACGAACCACTCGTGCTTGTACCACCTGACTTCTTGTTTACCCATCAGAGATATACCCAATGGTTTCAAATACACACCCTCAGGGGTGTGTTCTTGACTGGAAGGAGAATCTCTAGGTAGCAACTCCCAGACCCGCAAAGGACATCCTTCTCATCCCCTGCCATCACTTCCAACTTCCATAATGGTTAAACCAACATCTTTTAGTGCAGAATCCATAAATTCTGAAAATATGAGAAAATCTGCAAGGAACATAATCTGTTGGGATAACAAGAATATAGCAAAAATGGAGATAGTTCAAGAGAATTCACACCTTACTGGTAGGAGAAAGTCGAGTGTGCTAGAACAATGACGGTTGTTAAAATGAGAGATGATGTGTACCGATAAGACCAACATTAAGGGTCAAGAACACACATGAAAGTATGTGGCAGGGGGGGGAAATGACTTCTCTCAATTGAATTATCTCTCTTTATGTAACTGGAATGGTATAAAATGCAAGTTGAAGAATGTGTGTACATATTTTAAAGTAATTGCATTAATATGGGGTATGGGATATCTGATCTGTCAATGGCTGGGAAAATAAAATGGATGGAAATAATTGGTCAATATTAAATAAATGTTTACCTTCTAAGCATAAGAGATCGATTACAGTAATTGATTGAAAAATCGATATGAAGATAAACATAAGATGATGAGTAGATGCATTTGGCGAAAAGAGAAAACAAGATAACTCATCTCAAATGATTAATAACTTCCTTTCTACTGGAATGATGAAAAACTGGAAATTAGAGTGTCCCAGGACGGGGTAGCTATATTGTTTTTAGACAATCCCATGTATAAAAAGAGCTGATATAGATATGTTAATTGTTGCACTAACAACGGCCAAGAAGATATGGTTGTTACCGATCAGATATGATTTAATTAAATATTTCATTTAAGACAAAGCAATAATACTTCAGGGAACTGAACGACAAATCATTTCTGGTAATTATTATTCAAAGGTTTATTCTTCGGTATAATAGTCCGACTATAACTGTTTTAAGCAAATAATGTTGAGAAGGTAAAGGATTTGTATAATATAGCTTAGTCATGCGTTTAATCCATGACAGTTCATTGCATATTATTGCAAGTTGGAAAATGTTCTAGAAGAATGTGTGCGTACTGAATGATTGCCTGAACAAAGCTGAATCAAGATGCATGACATATCTGCTCTGTGTAGGATGAAACAAAATGGATATAACCGATCAGTTATTATTTTTTCTAAAATATAAAGATGCAAAGAACTCAGACGAAGAGTATAGTTGACGAAAAAGATATCATTGTGATGATGTTCAATGGAGAAATAACTCAATATTTTTTCCTTGATATTTACTGCCTGATTATGACAATTTCAATGAGATAATGTTAAAGATATGGCAAGAAGTGGCATTTTTGAATGTAGCTTTTGCATTTGATTGCTGTGGCTGGGCATCATAATCATGCAAGTATGCACAAAATTTTATGCATGGGTTTATTTCCAAATAGTGGCCAAGCTGGTAGTGTGGAAGTACAAGAGCCAACAGCCGAAGACTATCGTTCTTTTGTTGTGTTTCATGTTGTGTGACAGACAGTAAAAACAAAGCAAATCGTTGAAATCAGAGTTGGTAAAAATTGAAGGAGGCCATGAAAGGCCTGGGCAAAGGAATGACAGCACCATGATGAAAGCGCTAATATCAGGAGAATAGGACAAGAAAGACTCCTTTGAAATCCATCCGAGAAAGTGTTTCGGTCATTTGAGGACACCTAGCAGATTCCGAAGATGAGAACATCATGGATGGTGAAAAAATTCTTGTCTCGAATTAATTGATTAATTTAAAAGGATTCCATTTAGAACTTGGTGAAAGGGTGTTTTATGAAAACAATAGATCCCAATGCGTATGAATATAGGTGAAGAACTTATTGAAGAATACTAATACGGTAATTAGCGTTGGAATGCAAGACTGCACCATACCAAAACTCCCTTTACTGCTATGTATTAGGAATACATAAGTTAAATTTCTAGTTGCAGTTTGGAGGTAAATAAACTAGGAGATTGATTCATACAAATTCGAATGGTAGCGTAGTAACAAGGATTATCATGGAATGTGTAAATAATGAGTGAAGATGAACTGATAATAATAGGAAGAATCCATATAAATGCATACTTGAAATGTGTGAGTTAAATATTTAGAAGTTTTCGCATGCACTAGGAAACATGTGTTCATAATATGATTTATTTATATAAATTACTAATTATCTCTTATCTTATAATACTAATCCCACAAAAAACTGGTCTTACAAATTAATGCAATGGTACACCTATGAACTAGATGAATGAGTACATAAATTCGTGTAGGTGTCTAATACAAATGCGAAACAAATGAAATTGAAGAAGTTCACAGAAAAAAATTACTTTCAACAAGTGGTTTTGAATGCTATAAACACGAGTTCATGAAGGCAATACTATAACAAATATTTATGGGATTTGATATATTAATGTTTTAGAAATGTCTGTGTAAATTAATGCCAAGAGAAAAATGTTGCAAATGAAGATCTTTAGCCAAGCGAAGATCATTAGCCACGTGTTGAAGTGAAAACTGCAATGTTTTAGGTTGACAGTAACCTATATCTGGTACTCTTCCAAGTTAGGTTTGGCTGCACTGTTTCACATATAGAGAGCATCATGAATTTGCAGAAGTAAGACAGAAGTCATAGTCAGAAGAAAGAAAGAAACATGGAAGTACTACTACAAAAATAGGGATTTACAGCTGATCCATTACACCTATTTTTTTCTATTGGTTTCTTGAAAGAGAAAATAAGGAAACAAGAGCACATATAGCGAATTACTGATAGGAAAAATCGATTTGTAGCAGCAGTATGTCTCAGACATGCCTTTTACTGGCGTTGAAATGGATATCCACACCTTAACCACATTGTTTCTAAAAATAACATACTTACGGAAAACTATCATATTTTTGTTAATGCAGGATAAGGTAATATGGTAAGTGTGTAATATTTATATTAAAATATTATACATTAACTTATAATTTATATTTATATTAAAAACATTTATCATAAATTATTTTAACTAAGTTAGTAGAGATGAAGGTTAGTCAGGATAATATAAAATTAAGTTTCAAACTGAAATGTTGTTAATTACATATTACTTTTACATCATCATAATAATAATAAGGAGTCGAAAACGGACCACCTCCTCGCCTCCTTGTGGAGTCCCCATAATGGCTTCGGCCAGCTAATGGTAGCTATCTGCTTGTGTGGTTAACCTCCCAACTCGTGGATATCCTGAGTTCCACAGAAATCCAGTAACGCCACCCACAACCGGCCTTTCTCGGATGAGGGCCCTAGTAAAGTTGGGTGTGGCAAACCTATGCAATCAAAAAAGGGAGCTCGCATGGAGTGGACGGAGACCCTGAGGGGAGACCTTCTAGCTTGCCATGCTGTCAGTGAGCCAAGTCACAGGGGATACATGGCGAGGATGCACTCTTTTTGGTGTGAGATGCATCCTGAACATAACCAACTGTCGCAGCAAAATCTGTGCGATTACACCAATCACCTGTGCAAGAAAATTACACCACAACTGCAAGGTCAGAGTAGTACACCACCAGCCAAGGCTCCATCTCCTATTAAGGCAGATGAAACTCCAACTGCCGTGGCCACCGCCGATTTTTCGGTGAAGGGAGACAAGCTGAAGGCTGACTGTTATCTATTTAAGCGGTTGGAAAGCACGATAAACTATGATGAGATGACTACCAGGCATAGAAATATCCATCATAAATTCTCTGTGGGACCAACAGCTGTCCCAGTTGAATGGCATTGTAGAATTGGTCTTGACGGAAATGTCCAGCCTCTGGGAAATAATACTGCGTGGTATATGCTGCTGCTACATTGTTGGCCTCTTCTCCAGTATCTGCCACTTGGGAGACGAAGGCAGCATATAGGCTAAAACACCTTAATGCCAAGATCACGCTGGCCAGACAACAGATGTTGAGATATCAGTGTGTGTTGGACTACCTTTCCTCCAGTCAGGCCTTTACGCCAAAGATTAAGCGCATTGTGTGTGCAATCCGGAGAGACCACCACACACTAAACAAAAGAGTGCTGCTTATCCTTAGGCAGCACGAGGTGGATAGAGTGCGGGCACTTAAAACGGTGAGGAAGAGGTTGGTTAAAAGGACCAATGCCAGGAAAGAGAACTCCACCTTCTGCTTTCAGCCGTCCCGTCTCTTCCGACCCCCACTCCACCTGCTGTCCAAACACAACCAACTGTCCCGGAGGAGGACCGTTTCTGGAAGGACATCTACGAGACCATAAAGCCTTTCAATGAAGGTGCTCCAGCCATTGCCTTTTTAAAGAGTTCTTTGATCGCCACCTAGCGGATATGGATCTCAGTCACAGAAAGTGATGTGAAGAAGGCCTTCTCTGGCAAGAACTTCACTGCTCCCGGACATGGCTACCCTTAGGCATGACCCCTCTCGAGTCTCCAGCAATTATGATGGCAACGAAACCTGATGCTAGCCAGAGACTCGAGTGGGAAGTTACGTTATAGTAACTAATTCCATAATAATAATAATAAATGTGTATTTGTCCAAAGATCACATTTTCACATAATATAAGACACGTCAAGATGATGTATGTACAATCAAAATACAGAAGCAATGAAAAAACAAAGCAAAAAATAATGAATGTCAAATTAAGTATAAGGAGCACAAAGTTGATAATCAATCAGTTTGATTTTTCATATAAATATTCGTTTACAGAGTAGAGCATTTGATATGTGAAGAGACTCTTTCCCGGCGTATATAATTAATGAATTCCTCTCGGGCTTCCGCACGGGTTAAACACTCCATACCGGCCAACGTTTCGAGGAGCGCGTTGCTCATCGTCATCAGGGCAGTGTGCTGCACTGCCCTGATGACGATGAGCAACGCGCTCCTCGAAACGTTGGCCGGTATGGAGTGTTTAACCCGTGCGGAAGCCCGAGAGGAATTCATTAAGTAGAGCATTTTCTCTCATAGGAAACTTTGAACATTACCTATGCTTAAAAGTACACAAATATTAAATGTTTTTTTATCCGATTGGGTAGTTTGTTAAAAAGTTTGATGCCCATTTTTTTAGGACCAGAGCTGGATGCACTATAGTCCTAACTCTACCTTGATGGAGGTATTTTGATCTTCGAGTCTCATATTGATGGAAGTCAGCATTTATGGAGAATTTGTACAGGTTTTGTCGAACATATACCCCTGAGAACATGATGTATACACAGGGGAATGGAAGAATGTTTAGATTTGCAAAGATTGGTCTGGATGGGGAACAGTATGGTTTTTCATCATAATCCTGACTAATCTTTTATGTAATTTGAAGATCTTTACTGAATGCAAGGTATTATGGTGTATGTCATGTGTGAGAAAAAGATACCATAATATAGGATTAAAAGGATATCAAAACTGACTGAACTACGTGAAGTTCTCACGAGATAACACACAGAGCTAAGTTTTTTCATGAGACTGCCAATATGTAGTTCCCAAGAGAGGTTGGCACAGAGGTGCACAACAAGAAATTTTGTATAGTTAACTTGCTCTATAATATTATTGTTGAACTTAACTAGAAAGTTATTTTCAATTTTATTATGAGAAAATATAACTGTGATTTTTAGTTATTAAGGCAGAGGTGATTTTCTTGACACCAGGCATAAAGTTTATTAGAAATAACATTGGCATTATCGATCAAAGTAGGGTACGTACATGAGGAGAGAAGGAAATTAGTGTCATCGGCATAAAGAAGTAAATTTGAACTAGTGGTGTCAGTTATGAAGTGAACCATATCATAGATCAAGAACAGTATAGGACCAAGTAGCCTTGGGGTACCCAAGTGTGCTGTGAGCAACATTTGAGTGGAAATATGCACCATTGGCAAAGAGAGATACAAAATGAGTTCGATTAAGAAAGTAAGATTCTAGCCATTTGTATGGTATACCTCTAGTGCCCAAGGCATAAATTTTTTTTTAAAAGGCGATGATGATTGACCCTATCAAAAGCCTTAGAGAAGTCAAAAAAGATACCAAGGGATTTCTGCTTGTTGTCAAGTGAGGTGAGGATGAAATCTATAGCTTCATAAATGGCTGTGGTTGTGGAGATGCCCTTCCTAAAACCATGTTGGTGTGGAATGAGTAGTGAATTTTTTTCCAAGAAGGAAACAAGCCTAGTAGCAAACACCATTTCAAATACCTTAGCTAGTGTGTTCTGCAAGGTAATAGGTCGATAATTATTAATGTCATTAGGACTTCCTTTATTTTTGTAAATGGGCACTATTTTAGAGTGCTTCAGGGCAGAGGGGAAAACACCTTGGGATAACGATTCATTGATCAAATATAACAAAGGTTCCCTTACAAGTTCATGTACCATGAAAATTACAGAACCAGGCAAATCATCAGGACTAGTACACTGTTTTTTATCAAGTTTTGAAAGGATTTTGTTCACTTCACGGTCAGTGCAGGGATAAACAAAAAAAGACATGGAAAAGGATGTGACAGTAACTGTGGAGGTATCTATGTGTGTTAGTGGAGAGGATTTGAATCTAGTTGAACATTTCTATTCCTGGAATGGAAGAGAAAAATCTCTTAGGCACCATCTATTCACTACGCTACTTTCATCCACTAGCATCCCTCCTCAAAAAACAATACGTAGCAGTATGGTACCCCACCCTTAAATTACGTAAACGCTGCAAATTTACCCTTTGCATGAATATTACTCTGACTAGTGAAAAATTCTTTGTATATGTATTCCTATTTAGTTCTCAATACTATTATTAATTCACGAATAATTATTTCTATTATCATTATTATTTGAAAAACATAATGCAAACATAATACATCATTCCCTCACTGTTAATGGAAGGCTGGATTCTCTCTTGTAGATAGTGCATTTTAACAATTGGAACAATCCCTACCCTCATTTGGCATTACATAATACGTATATGGATGGCACCTTCAGTAATATTCAATTAAATTAAGCTTGAAAAGAAAAAAATGGTGGAACCACCTTCTCTATAACTTAAGAGTCAACGGAAATGAGTTGTACAAAACTTACGAATAGGGATTATTATACTTGCTTTGCCGAAAACCTTTCTTAGGTAGGAAACCACCTTCAAAGCCAAAGGCATGTTAAAGTGGGAATGTGAAAAATATATAGTCTGGATAAAGTCAACAAAAATATAGGTTAGGTAGGATAGTCTGGATAAAGTCAATGAAAATGTGCATTCGTTGAAATAAGTAGAAATAAGATAGAGGCACCTGAATTAAAACTTATGTACCTAAAGATTGAAGGATGAAAGTAATGGTAGTGAAAGTGGACTCAGAAGCTGTAAGCATAGGAGTAAATCAAGGCTATGGCCAATTACTCAACCAATTTAAGAAAGAAATAGTGAGAAAGGCATTTTTGGAGCTGGACGTGGGAGATAAGTTTGTGGAAAGTTTATTAGGCCTGATTGATTTGCTGATGACTGAGTTGACCAGTTAGTCAAGGCTCGGTAATACTTGTTCCCACATCACATGATCAATGTGAGAAGTATGAGGAGAACAACAAAATAAAATAAGCTGATAAAATCATCAAAAGATACATATTGGAAATATTAATGGTGGGAAAATTACATATTTAAAGCAGGTGGAGTGACTTCACATATCTGTGAAGGATTTGGGATGACAATGGATGGCAAAAGAGGCTGTCTCCCTAGCCTTGAATTTAGTTAAAAACTCACTGGGCGAATCCAGGCTTATTTTCGAATTAGAGTTGTTGCTCAACCTGTGTGTTTCACAAAATTATTTCCTTTTTAATGGTTTTATATACAGACAAACCAACGGTCTATCCATGAGTTCACCTCTCTCCCATTTTTTAGCTGATATTTTAATGTGCAACCTAGAAAACAAGCTTTTTACTTCCAATAACCCACTTTTATCTAATGTAACATACTGGTACCGCTACGTTGATAATATTTTATGTTTATGGACTGGTAGCCTTCATCTGCTTAACATTTTTAAAAATCTTTGAAATTCATTACATGACTCTATTAACTTCACCCTTGATGTGGGTGGTAAAGTTTTAAACTTTTTAGATATGGCAATTAAAATAACCAATGATCACCACTCATTCCCCATCTTTAGAAAAGCAACGTATATCGATGTAATAATCCCTAATGATTCTTGCCACCACCACACTCATAAGCTATTCACTTTCTATTCCATGATCAACAGACTACTATCTATTCCTATGTCTGTTGATGATTACAACACGGAATCACACATGATAAAAAGCATTGCTTATAACAATGGATATAATCACGAAGTTACCAATAAAATGTGTAACGCATTAAAACCAAATTAGCTCTCCCCTTAATTACCGATTTATCTGCCCCCCAACCTGAGACTTCTACAAAATGTTGGTGCAAAATCCCATTTCTAGGTAAGGTTTCTCATTGTATAGCTAATCACATCCCGAAAGACAAACTCAGAATATCCTGTTATATCCCCTATGCCTTAGATAAGCTAATTTTCAATTCCAAGTTCAAATATGATGTTTCAGACAGAAATGGTGTATACATGCTTCAATGTAATAACTGTGATGCCTCTTACATTGGTCAAACCGTACAAGCTATACACACACGTGTGAAAGAACACAATAACTGTTTAAGAAAAGGGCTCCCAATTTGCCAAACACCTCATTAGAGAAGAACACACCAGTGACTTCATCCCCAAAGTGCTCCACACCCAGTGCAAAGGCCACAAGTTGAACTTCCTCGAACAGTTGGAGATAACGTCTGCTACCAAAAACAACGTACACCTGTTAAATGAATATATGTTCCCTTCCAACTCTCCCTTCCTGACAATACCTTTTCTCTCTTCCCTAACTTGACCCATCTCCTTAACCCTTCCCCCTCCTCCGGCCAAGTCACCTAGTTACTGTCCTCCTCCCTCCTGTCCCCCCCCCATTTCCCATTGTTGCCCCAACCCATGGATCATGCGAACACCTTGCACGTATAAAAGGAGCTTGCTGACTCTCCACGTTTACCTTGAAGATGGTTGGTAAACCAATCAAAACCTAGTATGGTGTTAAAATAAAAATTTTGTGGAATCTTACAAAGTGATTGTTCTATTTACTACTATCATGCGGTTACACCAAGTGAAGCTTGAGGACTTCATTTTTATGAATAGACTTTGAGAATTCCACTACAGATTTTTAATTGTATGATCCGAGTTTAGATACATTTTGATGAGGTGATAATGATGACACTATGTATCAAAACCTGGGTCGAACAGTTAGAAATCAACAGTGGAATTCACGAAGTCTATTCATTCTCCCCACAACGAATGAATTTCACAAAGTAAAATATGATACCATCAGTTACATTAATTTAGCTTGTTTTGATAATTATTTACCTGGGAAGATAAACGCTTTCTTTCTGAGAGTGAATCCGGCTCTATTTTAAACCCCTTCCTATACTTGTATATCACTTTATCTTCTTCAATTTATGCCTCTTTCACTTTTCTCATGGCTCATTTATGCAATGTGATGTATGCCTCAACTTTCATATTTAGGCTAGCCTTCTTACCTCTAGACAACCTTACCATGGATTAAACATAAATATAGTTTTTTCAGGAAAAAAAATTATTTGACTCCACCTCATGCAGTCTCAATTGCATCGGAAAAAGAAGTCATGTGCAAATCAATCAATCGGAATAAATAAATAATAAATAAAATAAATAAATAATAAATAAAATAAATAAATATAAATAAATTTGTGGAATCTTACTAAGTAATCATTTTATTTACTGTCATGTGGTTCCACCAAGTAAAGCCTGAGGATTTCCTCTTCAATCGGAAGCTCTCTTATCATTATAAGCACATTAAGCTTCATTTTAAAATAATTTTTCCTATGTGATTTCCTTAGTGCTCTGTCCAAATTCCCTATGCATATTGCATTAACTGACCTCTGAGGAGAATGAAAATCGCTATATATCATAAGACTGATGCTAATTAAGTGAGTCATGGCACCTAGCCTTCCAAAAACTTATTAAAATGGTAAGAAATAAAATTCAATTTCACTTATCAGACCAGGCCACAATACAGGAGGTCCGAGGGAAGGTTTGCCCACTGACTTGTTGACCCCGCTTATGACCTTGATGACTAAATGATTTTGTGGTGGTATTCCCTTAAGCAGCCATCCTCTGATGTGGGGGACTCCATCAAATTTTTAGATTTAACTGAAAGATGAAAAAGAAGAACCATAATGAAAGCATAGAAATATATTCACAATATTATTCGCAACACAGTAAATGGTATAACTAAATTAATTTTCCATATTACAGACTACACAGTGATATATTTATGGAATCCAATCCATAATAACCGAGAAATCTCAGCATGTATTTCCTGTACACCATACATGAGAGTAAACTAAAATGTCAAAAATCTTTCACACTTTCATGTATGTACGGAGAGCTGGTTCTGCTAAGACGAAAATAATAATTTGGAAACCGGAAACTTTAGAATGATGCAAAGGGAAGGAAAGCTTGAAAGCAAAAATACAAATTGTAAGAGGGGAATCGGAGAATTGTTGTAGCAAAGGTGAGCAGTTGAACAAGGTGGTTTCTGAAATGATAGTCACCGAGTGGTATGCAGTTTAAAAGAGAGGAAATGGTGTGGAGTCGCGGTAGTATCGAATAAGTAAGATTTGTAGTTAATGTAGAGTGGGTAAAAATGGTAATCGATAGGTATAAATTGGTAATGAAGGGAATATATTGTTAGTAAGTAATATAAGTTGGCATGAATTCGTGGTAGTACTGAATTAGGAAGATAGGTAGCTAAATTAGGAAGATTGGTAGATAATGCAGAGAGGGTAAAATTTAATTGCAGCAAAAACAGTACCAACTAACCTAGTTGTCGTCTAGATGAAAATTTCGACTGGGATGTATGAAATGGAAGAACTTGACGAAATGTATGAATTGATAGATTAAAAAGATCCAGGGAAGAAAACGCCCAATATTAATAGGAAAAATAGTAATAAGAAAATGGAACGCAGTTCCGCAATCTCGGGGAGGAGAGGGATGGGCTTGAGGGATGGATGACGCCAACGAAATATACCCGGTGAAAACCTTGAGGGGCTCCGAAAAATAAAGAAGTAAACACTTCGAGGTGAGTAAAAAAAAAGGTGGAGTTGATGACGATGATAAAATTGCAGACAAGACAAACCCCTATAGTAAGACTCCATAGTAAGAATAGCGCAAACGACTTTAACTTTCAGTCTCCGCTAACAACAAAACAAGCAAACTCCATGACCTCTCAGGCATTGGCGTTAAAGGTGAACTATTTTGCGAATTTCCATCATTCCATTATTCACGCATACTTTTACCATAACAATAAAAATTCTGGCTAATATCACCTATAATAACTTTTATTTTCATTAAATTTTTCCAAAACACCTTTTTTGATCTTGATTTTGATCTTTGTTTTCACCAATTATGACCAAACACCTACCACACACTTCAGCAACAGCATTTATGCTGCGTGTACTATGGGAGAAAAAAGTCTCCCAACAAATGGATCGACGTCACTATTGCTCTGAGAGAAAATTGGATTCCTTTCTGACGGAACCATATTCTTTGGTCTCGGCCACCACGAGGGAAGTTCAAACACAGTGAGGTGATCACCCAAGTATGTGATGGAATACCGACAGCTTGCCTGCCCTGAGCTGTAAACGCACTGGCATCCAGAACGGATGCATATTATTCCTCGCATGCATTTTAAATGCTCTATTTAACTATCTTGTTCTTGCCAAACTTTCCTCCTAACGCCAAGCCTTTCCACTGAACTTCGCTCCTTCCTCGCACTCTGGCTAGGTCCAGGGATTCACCCGGTGTCCGCCTCTTCACCTTCTTTCTCTCGTTTGAAAAAGTGAAGAAGTTTATGTTATTTAGTAATTATGTTGAGAGCTGCCGCTAATTACTGCTTCGAACATATGGAATGATTTAGCAAAGCATGTAGCATAATCTAAGACGGTTAACAGAGCACCTCCATGATTTTCCTTCAGTGGCATCGGAAGTGGGGGCCAGGAGGAGCCGAATGCCCCTCCACTCCCAGAATTTGCCCAGGGCCCTTGAGGAATGAGTAGTCTTCATTAATATTAAATTTCACTTGTTTCCAGCTTTCTTTTTCCCTTCTGACACATGTTCTCACACCTTCATATGCTCTTTTAGCGAAATTCTAGTCTCTACCCCCTCCTGTCCGCAAAAAATGCTTTTCTTTGGAGCCAAGCCCTTTTCAAGGTTGGCCCCCCCTAGTGAAAATAGTTCTGACGCCCCTTTTTTCCTTTAACAGATGTAAATACAAACTTATGTTCAATACACCAATTAAGGCGACAGCTACACTTCAGCTTGGCGGAGCTTTGTTCCACTGTTACATTTGGTTTCTACTAAGCCATCAGGATGTAAAACTTGCTTTACATTACAAAACTTGCCTTATGCGAAACCACGCGTATATTGCCTAAACACTAGGGCCATACGATGTTAATGAATTAGGTTATCATTTTGATACGTATATATCATTTCAATAGTAAAATCTCGTTTCTTATGTATAAATAAGTATGAAGAATTTTGGATAGAAGAGAGTAATATTTTGACTGACTTATAGAAGTAAATGTCCTACGCTGAAAAATAGAAGCTATTTCAGTGGTATTACTTGAGTGCATTCTGGTGGTTATGTGTATGTCGGTTGGCTGAAATCATCCATGAATCCTTCATTCAAAAGAGAAATATTGCTTTGCTCAGCCCAAGACTTAATGAACAAAAGGAAATTATTGTTGTCTACGCTTAGGATAAGCTCTTGGTGAAAATACAGCTCATATGTATTGCTTAATAGCTTCCCCAACTATGAGCGAGTCACAAAAAGTGTTTTTGTTAACTTTTTCTAATGAGAGAAAGAGAGCGAAGAGGCAGACACCGAGTGAATCCCAGGAACTTGCCAGAGTGCGAGACAAGGTGAGAGGACTAAAAGAAAAAGGTAGGAAAGATGGAGAATGTGGAGTGAAGTTTGGCGAGAACGAGTTGGTTAAACTGAGTGTTTAAAATGCAGGCAAGGAATAATATGTCTCCGTTCTGGATGCCAGCACGTTTACAGATCGGGACAAGCAAGCTGCCGCCGGTATTCTGTCACATACTCAGGCGATCACCTTACCGTGTTTGAACTTCCCTCGTGGTGGCCGAGACATAAGAATATTGTACCGTCATAAAGGAAACCAATTTTCTCTTGTTAGAGGAATAGTGGCGGCGTTCCATTTGTTGGGAAACTTTTTTCTCACATAGTATACATGCGTAAGGCAAATGCGTGAATTTCACATGCCTACAAAAGGCGTTTAAAGGCCGTGGAACCCGCCAAGACAAAGATGTTTTGGTAATTCTAGGATTAAGGTGGAATTACGTTAGGTATGACGGTTATATAAGGCCGATGCAGTGACTTAAAACATAAATGTACTACTAATGGTGCTCCACATCTCAAATCTTTGCGGAGAGATTCGATCTCATTCACTCCGATGTCTCCTCCAAAGGACAAGAGTGAAAAATGTAAAGCATTTTAACTCCGGTCTAGGTAGACAGTTATTGTACTTGCGAAGTGGGACACTGAAAGAAAAATTCGCGTTTGATTGAACCTAACTTGTCAAAGCGGCTGAACGTATTATCTCCGGTTTCATATTTGCTCTTAGACACTTACGTTAGTTGGAGCTAGGATGCGGCCAGGCGATAAATGATATACCAGGAGGTTCATTGAACATGCCAATATTCTTCATTCGTAGATCCCACGGTAGAGCCATACCTCCTGAACACTCCGGAAGTTACAGGGTCAGGGTTACAGTCCCGGACGTCCCGGAAGTTTCAGTCGTGGGAGGAGGGGACAGCAGAACAAAACAGTTGAGGGGGGGTTAGCCCAAATATTTGAATGAATTTCATATGAATATGGTGAAACTTCAAAATACATCACATCGGGCACTGGCGAACGTATGATATTCGACTGGCCATTGAAGCACTGGAACATAAACCACCTTTCAATCGGAAGGCAAGAAAGTATGCTCATTGAATCGCAGAGCATTAAATTGACCACGGAAATGGCAACGTGAAGTAACAGAGAGTGCGGAAGATAAGTTGGAAATATAAGTGGAAAATGAGGGAGAAATAGTTTCCATTGACAGACTAAAATTCTTACTGCCTTCCATTCAAGTAATTTCACTGCGTCTTGCATACATTCTGCCAAAATATTGAAAGTGTCGGATTGGTAATGCGCTGGCCTTCGGTAGGCGTGGGTTAGGATTTCACATCAGTTTGGATGTCGTTTTTGTTTAAGGCTTAAGTCGTAAAGGCTTTTTTTTTAGGCTTAAGTCTTTTCAGACAGTGCAACAGCATAATAAAATATAACTCCATCTAGTGTTATTACAGTTGAGCACCATTTATCCAGGAATCCATAATCCGGGAACACCCATAATCTGGCAATTTTACCATGACCAACTATTGTGGAAAATGCCGAAACATTTTTAACCGAAACATTGCTTCATAACCCGCCGATATATTGTCCCATTCTCAAAGTAAATTTTCCCATTTCGAGAATCAGAATAATTTAAACATATTAATTTCTGATACTTCGTGTACAGTGGAATTATTCTGCAACTTGAAGTACCTAAACATATAAATTTGAAGACATCTCCGAGACGGACTACAACTAATTTACAGATCGGCCACTTTCAATGACGCGCGCATTTTTGATTGACCACAAGACGTAATTTGATGAAATTATTTGCTATCTGCTTATATTACTCCTAAATCATGTCTCATCTATACAGTAGCGGCAAAAGCAGAGGGGTGAGGAAACAGTACAAAACGTTAACGCTCGCAAAAAAAAGTGCAAGCTGTGAAAGATCTTAACGCCGCCGCCGTAGCATCTGTCTGAAACATATACTACGTGGGATCTTCAACAATATAACACATTAAGAAGCTGAAAGAGAAAATCCTCAAATTTTACTACTAAAGTGAGACGAAGAAATGGATGGCAGAGAAAAAAACTATGAAAGAAGATTTAAGTGCTGATTTAGTTCGCGAGGTTTCGATTGCGTCGAGGTGAAGGGCTTAGTTAGTATTTCTGGCCAAATGCTAATAAAGCACGATAAACTATTTCAGAAATAGACGTGATTAATCTAAAAGACGTGATATGGGAAATTATACGTGCATGCAACAGCATTTCACAGTCAGTTCTAAAACACGCGTGGTTTAAATTGTGGCCTGCTGTAGACGAAATAAATGGGGATTAAAAAAATGTCATGTTTCTGAGGATAAAAATATGACGATGGAGTTTTCAAACAGCATCCATAACCCTGAATTGAAGGAAATGGAATTGGTAAATTTAGACGAAAGGATAGTTAGCGGCAACGATACTCTCACCACACAACATTTCACAGATGATGAAATCATTGAAATGGTAATTAATAGCAATAAATCCACGTGGGGATGAAGATGATGATCCTGAAATTGTTGAAGGAAGACTACTATTCATGATGGTCTTTAACGAATCATCCAGTCTGGTCGCCCGCGACGTAGTGATGGGCAGCCGTACAGACGACACCCACGCGTTGGCATCGCGCTGAATCAGCTGATAGGTACCTAGCAAATTAAGCACGGTAGGAAATGTGTTAAGGCCGCTTTACACGATACAATTTTTGTACAATTTCTTGTACAAACGCTTGTATAAACTGAGCGAAATTGTATGTTTGTCTGAATGGAATTAGAACAGGTTCTATTTCCCGTTCAGTCATTCAAACAATCGCACAAGCGTTCGTACAATTTGCCGCTTTACACGGTACAATTTCCTCACAGAAGAGTTTGCACAAGAAATTGCACAAAAAATTGTATCGTGTAAAGCGGCCTTTACGTACAGCACAACGTACGAAATCTCCAATTTTATACCGTTTTCCAATAATAATATGAAACTTTTTAATGTGCCACAATATACACAATGCTTAGATTCCATTATTTTCACTCACTGCGCAACTTCCATACTTAGGCACTTAATGCTTAGGTTCCGTTATTTTCACTCACTGCGCATTTACGATACTTTTAAGTAATAACTTTGTGAATTATTATGTGATAATTACTTTGTGATTATTCTCAGTAACTCTCTTTAAAATAATGTTCAGTAAATGGCAAACGAATATATTTTGTTATAATTAATTGACTCCTTTCAATGGAAACATCCCGGACATCCAAAATACACCATTTGTTATGCATGACCCATAGTCAGGCAAAATCCCTAATTCGGCATCACTTCGGTCCCGACTGTGCCGGATTAATAAAACCCATTACTACCTCCCTTAAATATCCACAGGAAGATTAACTGACGCCAGTACGATGAAATATAGGTACGACGTCATTGTTATTTGTGTTTTAATACACGTGAAATATCTGTAGTAGGCCGTAAAAAACGAAATGTTTTATACGGAGTAGGTGAGTAACCTAATCCTTCCCAAGCACCCCCATTCTGGCTTCATTGTCACCCATAGACTAGCATATCGATTCCTCCTCCAGGGATTTTTAACCTCTTTGATGAAGACCTAGGGAAAGGGGAAGTAAAATATTCGAACAAGGCCGGTGAGGATCGAGAGTGATGGAGAGGGTTGGAAAAGGGTCAGGGGAAAAGAATCAAAAGAGGTTCTAGTGTTGCAACGTTCAACAAAATAGGGAAGATCACTTGGACATCACGGGCATTTTATACATGGTCTCCATTGGCACATTTGACTAACAGACAGAATCCGCGGAAAAAATATCACGGTTAAGTGTCTGAGTAATGCTAGAAGCACACCTCTTTGAGTTGCAAATTAAGTCATTCCGGGAGAAAATATGGATTGCATCCACCGCATCTCAAGAATTTCTCGGTTAAGGAAGCATTATATCCCAAGAGTAACCAGAGCTAGAAATTAGGGCATAAAGAACGTTGTTCTTTTTGTCCTAGTGGGCCGCAAGAAGAGCGCAGCGGCCCGATTCCAAGAATATGGCCTAGGTTCGAAATTAAGGCATAAAGAACTCTGCCATACCTTCATAAAAAGTGGGAGTACAGTATTTTAACCATTTCCGTAAAAATCTATATTGCATAGCATGCCCAAAGAGAGAATACTTCACTTGCAGAGATTAAAAATCAATTAAACGAAAGACGGAGAATTTTTAAGATGCTCCCGTTCCTTCAAAAGGCGACTGAGAGATAAGGCCCTGGATTTGGGCAATTTATCGCTTGTGGATATTAAAACAATTTTTTTAGGAGGAGAGGAGGAATACGAAGAAATTCCGAATCGAAAAGTGCCATCTTTGATGCATGTGGATCCACAATTTCACGTCTCACCAGTCGGACGGAGTGCTGAGGGTGAAACATTTGTAACACGCTATTCAAACAGGAAAGTGTCTATACCAGTGGTTCCCAATCGATGTTCCGCGGCACATCCTGGTGCCGGGAAAACAGGTAGGGGTGCCACGAGATTATTGCTGGAAAACGAAAAATTTTTAGCAGGATCAACTTCTGAATTTGTTACTCTCACGCCCGAGAGATGTTGAAAGAAATCGTAGCCTTTCTTCCAATCTAGGAACTAATTACTGCAAAGTGCCAATTATCCATGGTAAGGGTGGCGCTGAAGTAAAATTATTGATCTAATCGCTCGAATCACTGGTCTATACCACATAATATTTTACTTATTTCAAAATTCTCTCTTTGAAACTCCACCTCTGAGACTCCGCCGAGAGGAGAGATTGTACGAGATTTGAACACGGACCCCGGGCGCTGGCCTTAACAATACTAGCAAACCGGAAAAACGCCAATCTTTTTTCAATACTAGTACCCTAACCAGCCGCATTCCTGTTTTTTTCTGCCGTTATTGAGGGACTCCATTGCGAGCTCTATTCCCCTCTCACGTACAATACCATTGCGGGATAACATATTCTCCAATTAGAGTCCACAAAAAATCACGGAAAAGAACCTCATTGCATAAATACTCACCCAAGTAATGTGGATGTTCCGATGGAATAATTCGTCATGCGTGGTAGTTCCGATGTCAGCGGTTATATGAGCCAGAACTTCCTCGAAAATGCCAAAAAAAATAGAAAATAAGAACGAAAAATCGCGCTTGAGAGAAGTTAGATGCGTTGTCTACCTTGGTCTGCAAATGGAGATCGTCAAATTTGAATTATGCATGATACATAAAATTTAGCTTAATAAAGAAAGAAACAACAATGAAACTAATATTACCTAGAAAATTACATTCTTCAACAAGATGAACAATAATATCTAAGGCAAGTACTTACCTTTACAACTCCCCATACAACTGAATGTTTCGGTGAAGTATCCCCAGGTGGCGAAACTTAGGTACGTTTTGGCTCACTTTTTTTCGCCTGGAGGGGAAGATAACGCGATAACGCTTCTCTGCCAAGGAAGCGGGGAATCTGGACTATCAAATGCCCCACGAAGAAAGCCGTAGGTATCGGTGTTTACTCGCGCGGAGTCGAATTCCGGGCGACTGCCTCTCAGCATAATAATGCAGGCTAATTTTTCTACTATCGTTTGCAGTCGGCCGAGGAATCATTTAAATAGTACACCACAATTTAAGACTTTGTCAATTATTAAAGCAGACTTGGCCATTCAGGTGCCGTAATTAAATTTGAAAAACGATACGCTTTCATGGAATAGGAATTTAAAGATATAAGAGAGGATTTACTTTTCTTGAAGTAATTGGCTTATGCTAATGCTTAGGGCAATCTTCAATGCCTGAATTATTGATACGTAACAGTAATGACGAATATGAATAATCGTCCAAAAGCTGAGGTTATTTGCTCCATTAAGGATGCATTGTCACTTTCAGCCAACTTGTAAATAAAGGCAACACATGCAAAACGATAGAGTCGGACGCACCCAAGGAGGTATTGATATTGTATTGAAGGATTACCCCTGTAAAGGTCCTTGGGGTGGAGGTGTCGTACCCCATTATGTTAAGAAAATGGTTCGGTGAAAATAGAGAGCGGCTAATGTATACCTGCAGAGATAATACTTCCTCTGAATTTGCTGCACTTCCCGTCACCGTACACTCTTCTTCTTGCACTTCTAAACTGAACAATTGCTTTAAGGTTGGTATACTTGCCTCCCTCCCCTCTTTAGCCTCCCAAGATCAACTGAAAAGCAAGTTTGTATTTGGAGCTTATCATTTTACCTGACTGGGTATGAACAGGACAAGTTAGTATGACCTTACATCACCTCTTTTATCCAAATTCTCCTTTATATTTCTTCCTCCTCCCCCCCCTTTCATTTTCGAGTATATGTAGCTGTGGACAAAGCATGCACTGCTCTTTGAACCTTTAACGATGAGAGGGTAAGCGAAAGGACATTACAGAGTGAGGAATAGAATTATCGAGTCGAAAGTTAGAAGCACTAATGCTTAGCTACATTTATGGGGAAGAAGCTACATAATCTATGTAACAAGTGCTGTACATTTATCATGAATCTAGACAAGGGAGAATATACCAAGCTTATTGTTAGGCATTTGAAATGTAATCGATGTGGAAGATAAGTGGAGGAATTACAATGATAAGAAACGAAAACCGAGTGAATAAGTTCTAAACTTAAGTTAATTAAGTTTTAAACTAATTAGTACAAAGGAAGTGATGGAGCAGGTTGAAATTATGAGAGGGAAAACGGTGTATGAACTATCCAATAAAAGAAAATGTGATATTGAAAATTTTGGATAATGGCTGAGTAGTATTCTGTGACCAAAGAATTGGAATGCCAGAAATAAGTCTCTTTAGCAGTTGCGAAAAGACAAGATAAATGCTCTTGTGAAAAGAAAAGTTATTTGAAGAAAATGGACAGTAAGGATTGCTCAAAAATAAAATAAACTTTGTATGTTGCACACAATTATTTTTATTACTCTACCTTGAGTGCACTTCAAGGGCAATACTCCGTTCGTTGAATTAGACGATGCACAGATAGCAGTGGGAAAATAAATACTCTCCAAATGTATTTCATTTTTTTCGCCTTTGTCCTTATGGTAGCTTTAACTGGCAACCAAGCTCGACTTGACCGACAAGAGCAATCTTTGCATTGATTACTAAACCAACACGTAATATCTTATAATTAATAATATGACTTGATATGAAGTACTGAAGGGAACAGCATCGAAAAATCCAGTATGTTGATTAATTCGATCTTTGAATCCACTATAACTGCTTTTAATGATGAGTGAAGCTTTCAGCATTAAGTTTTGTTCTTTTTTTAAGCTATCCGAAGGAATGATTGAAGTCATAGAAAAAGTTCTAATTCTATTAATTTATGCGTCTGACGCACGGAAATCCAGTAGGCACGTTTTTAAGGAAAGTCGTCATGTTTATGGAGACTATTAAATTGGATACTCTGCTGACGCGGAAATCTTTTATTTGAAAGTGGCGGGTTAGTGCTAGAATTCCCGAGATTTCGTGCCGTCATTGTTTTGTTCGCATGCACGAAAACCGTGTAAATCCAGTCTGTACTATCACGTTATAACTTAGGAGTGGTAGAAAAAGAAATCAAAATTATTCTTTCGGACCAATAGATTATTAGCGAATACCAATAGGCACGTTTTTAAGGAAAGACGTCATGTTTATGGGGACTATTAAATAGGATACTCTGCTGACGAGGAAATCTTATATTTGAAAGTGGCGGGTTAGCGTTAGAATTCCCGAGATTTCGTGCCGTCATTGTTTTGTTTCGCATGCATGAAAACCGCGTAAATCCAGTCTGTACTATCACGTTATAACTTAGGAGTGGTAGAAAAAGAAATCAAAATTATTCTTTCGGACCAAGAGATTATTAACGAATACCTACTTTTGTGTAAGAATGCCAGATCACCCTAGCTGCGAGTTAGCTTCACTGTATGTATGCACTCCAATTGGTAGTATGGTTATTAAATCGTGTTCTCAGGGTCTTCACGTAGTATGTCAAAGTGAAACTATAGATGATTCCAACTTTGATGAGGTTTTGGGGTAAGGGTACCTTGATGTGCCTTTATTAGTTTTCAGGCATGATCACTTTTATTGATGAGTAATGTTTTTATATACACTTCTTTAACAGAAAATGCCCTACTTTGAAACATGATATTGATCCCAAACAACTGGAAATTAATCATCCTATCATCAGCGAATGTGTTCAGTGGCTTACGTCGTACTTTAATAATCCTGAGGAGACCTCTTCTTTGCAAATCCCGAAGTTATGCCCGACGTTAACCACAGGTACCAATTTAAAATAGATTGTTGGTCAAGATCATAGCCTTACAGTATTGTTAAAGCTAATTGTGCAACTATGAAACAGAAAATTTTCACAGCCGAGTATGGGTAATGTTGGCGCAGCAAGTTGGCCCTGGGAAAACGATGTCTTACAAGGAGTTGGCGGAAATGGTGAAAAGCCCAGGTTGGTAATGAGTGGATTTAATTTGTCCATTGTGCGCAATAACCATCATTCTCATTCATTATGCATAGGGGCTGCGCGTGCTGTTGGATCGGCGATGGCTGCTAATCCCTTTCAAATTGTTGTCCCCTGCCACCGAGTGTTGCCTAGTAGTGGTAAACTTGGTAATTATGCATGTGGGAAGAAGAATAAAGTTAAAGCCTGGTTGCTCCAACATGAAGGAGTTACTGTACATAAGTGAAAGTATTGTGGACTGTATAAATCTGTTCGACTCTATTGTTGCTTACGTGATATATTTGTGCTCTTTGGTGTACTTTTGATGTATACAATTAAAGAGCCATTATTTGGTTCCAAAATTTTCTCGCAAGATGAATTTATTTATTTATTTGAAAAAAAAGTCCCCAAAAACGGCACTAAGGCTAATTACATTGGTGGACACAATAACAAAAATTAACAACAAATACATAGGAAGATTACAAGAGAAAGAACCAGAGTAAGTCATGTAAACAAAACGTACAACATGGAGAGGGACTTTGACGGTTGTAGACAGAGAAGAGGGGGTGTTTACAACCAATAGATTAGTAATTACAGATTTGAACACTGAGGGCGAGGAGCAGAGATCCAGTGAGGGTGAATGCAAGGCTAAGGAGTTGAAAATTTTCAGGATACGGTGGAATAGGGAACGCTGGGATATTGAGAGACGAAATTTGAGGATTTTAAGGGGACAACTATTGCAAGTGGAACGAGGAGGAACATGAAGTGGGAAGAGAGGAAGGTCATTGGTACGGAGAGAACCACTCCAAACACTGCAGAGTAACTTCATGCCGCAAAGAGCATGGTGGAGGGAGAGGTGGGGGATAGCGAGGGAGGAAAGGATAGTCTCTCACGTAGAATCTCTGAGGGAAGGGATGCGATGACGGGCAATGGCAAGAAAGAAATTGACAGGTTGATTGAGCTGTTTCAAGGTTGTGGGGCAGGCGGTTGACCAAATTGGCGCACAGTATTCTAATATAGGGAGGACACATCCAAAACAATCGTCCGTAGAGCAAACGGGTCATGTATGTCAGCATGATGGTAAAGAAGACCAAAAACTGCCATTGCCTTACCAATAATCTTTTTAATGTGTTCATGAATCTTTTATTGATACAATATTTTTGCATGCTTAGTTCGTCATTTGCCCTTATTGCAGGAAATATTCTCACAGGAAAAGTGCCTAATTCCTGGGGGAAATGTTTAAACCTATTACTGCCAGTGGGCCGATATTTTGGCTCACTATGGTTATGTGAAAACTGCCAAGGGCCGATATATTGGCCGACTTATTTTACATCATAAAATATTTGTGATACCGTATTTCTTTCAAATCTGAGATAGCATGAATGATTATTTCATCCCAATAAAACTGAAAATATCATTAACATTGAGATAAATTCTTTAATAAAAATTAGTGCCTTAAATATAATATATCTAAAATTCATAAGCCTATGATTTTCATGGAAATTGGCTTGGCAGTTTTCGCACAGTCTACCTAAAAGGGTGGCAGTAAAAGGTTAAAAGGAATTTCCAACTTGTTCCTCCTCAGTACTGGATATGCACTGAGGATCATCAAGAAAAATGACAGTACTTCAAGCAGAGCATTATTCAAATGTACCATAATTTTCATGGGCACATTGTACCCCATATCACCTTCATACCCACAACTGCATAATGGGATGGTAAAGGAAATAGTTCTATTTCTCCTAAACCCTATCTATCTATGTTAGTACTCCAAACGTTTAGAGTAAAAACACTTTGTCCACTTTCATCTAGTAAAACCCTTCTGTAAGTTCAAAGAAAGTAAAATTTCATTCCTACCCAACTTTTATGGAATCTTAATTAATGCTGGAGAGAATCGACTGATTGACAATGACATCATTTAAAGCATTAGGGTCTATAACACAGCCTCCCTTCCTTTGGGCTCTCAATTTTTGAGCAACTTTTTTTGTTATTATGGCCATCCAATTAAGCATTAAGTAATGGTGATGTCTCTTGGTGGTGCATAAGGGATAACAATTTACATTTTTAAGAGAAGCACCCAAAACTCTTAACCTTGGGGGTTGGGGTAACCACTCTTGAAGAGTGAAAACAATTCTGAAGACTCATATAGGAAGTACAAGTTTAAGCAACAAAACATGATAATCCAAGAAGGGGAAGCAATTCTGGGTTTACAATTATGAATTAAGCATGCTCTACTATTTTAGAATGAATGGGAAAAGATAATTGTGATATCGCAAAGGTATGTATTGTATATTAGACTTTTTATTTCTTATAACTCCTAATGACAATGCATTAAAGTGTGCATGTGCTTCGTGAGCAATAAATATGGCTGTGTGAGGAAGAACCGTAGTTGTCTCTCGAGGTTTTCATTTGAAGTGAAGATGACTTAAGCAAGAGTTACGAGAAGTAAGGACAATTTAATGAAGGGTAACACAATAATGTATTCACATTTCATTCTTGCCCTTTGGTAATACTAAAGTTGATTTCCTTTGAGCTTTATATCATAAGCCATGTGGCAAAGGTAGATGTTATGGGCTAAAGGTGAGTGAGGAGCAATGCAAGGATGCGAGCAATGTAAGGTCATTATTCAATGCTTCAATTTCAGACTTCTAGTAATTACAAGAGCACCTGAGTTTGAGGGTGGATGAAAGGCAGGAAGTACTAGTAATAACTTACTCCTTGGTGAGGGTTCAGGAGGGGGGCAGGTGACTGGGATCCAATTGTGGGTCCCCAGAAGAGAGAGTGATGGATTATGACTTTGCGTTCCTGGAGGTAGGAAGGGTATTTGCCTCGAGTCAGATTTAATGCCCACTTTTATGTGGAGGAAGAAGAATCTGTGCACTGGGGGATGGGAGCTGGAGGATTCCAGAAAATATGTATAACACTAGCAGGCAAGGAGTGATCCTAGGTCAGGGGGAATATGTCTTAGTATTTATTTATTTAATGGTGGAGGCCAAGTCATTGGTCACCATTAGGAAGACAGGTGCATGCTTATTGAAATTGAAGCATCTCCACCTTTACATTTTTTCTTAACTACATATGGAATACAGCCAAAAAATATGAGTCAGTACAGTCAAGGTGTAGAGCAGATCCAGCTGTAGAGAAGCAAGAGTAAAGAAACAAATGAGACAAGGTTGTGCTCTGACTCCCACACAATCCAATCGAGAAAGCCATCCAATAAGTCAAAGAATAGTCTTTGGGAGTGAATAAACATGGGGAGAAAATCAGCATGCAGCAATGGGCCAAAGACATAGCTTTCACGGCAGAAAAAGAATGAGATTTAAAACCGACTCTAAGAAATATGGAAAGGACAATGCCCAGATAGCACCAAAATATCAATAAAAAGAAAACAAAGGTAATGGGTAGGAGAAAAGAAGCCAGAACCAGTTTTAAACTAGGAAAATCAAAACTTGAGAATGTGAAAGAGCATTGTTATCTGGGATGACAAGTAAACCACGATGGACAAAGCAAAAGAGAAATTGTTAGTAGAATACCCCGAGAACAAGAAGAATAGGAAAGGAATACCTTGGATGAGATAAATGGAACAAGTTGTAAAGGATGTGAAAAAGAAGAATTATATCAATTAGAAGAGGTTAGCCTATAGGAAAATCATTTGGAGAGCTGCGTTAAACCAATCTTATGACTGTCGACTGATGTTTATGATTCAGTTTTGGTAAACAGACATTAATAGTCACCTATGAAACTTTTCAAAGCTCAAAGGTCTCCCTGTTGAACATGGTATTAATAATCATTTTCTAACCTCCTATACTGCCTGCTAGTGGAGTCTTCAGCTACCGTGTAGTTACTAAAAGGCTGTTCTGATGTGGTTAGCAGCAATACTTAGTGCCAGGGAGAGCAAAGTGTACCTTCATGATATTACATATAGATTTGACTGATATGCAATAATTTGCATTTTTTGCAGTTGAAGTTTTTCACTTTTTGATTAATTAGGAAAAATGCCATTTTTGAAATAGAATGACTTCAAATATTTACTCCAGAGATTATAAACTTTTGATCAACACAATAAAAAAATAGGAAACTACCCTATTACGAAGGAATGCCTTGGAGCAATGTGAGCTTGCTACTGTTGCTCTCTATTTACACAGAATGTGATCTGCAGAATCAATGTGTATCAATCAATATGTATGAATGATACTGCTCACCTCATCAAATCCACTTATATATGAAATGTGATTTCTGCTGAACAGCCACCATCAAATACTGCCAACATAGATATGACCTACTAGGTGAAGGTGCCCTGAAATTCAACGGGAGGAAGAAATATAATAAATATGAACTGCATTAAGAAATTTAAACATTTTTCATCGAGGGGCAAAAACAAATGTGTTATGGAGTTAGCTATGGCTCCAAGTCAGTATCGGAATCATATATATCATTTAAATCAATGTAAACATATAATTACTGCCTGTACTCATACCCGAGCCTTTACAAAAATAAGAATATTATTTAGAAACTTTCAGGCCAGAAGAAACAAAGGAGGTTAAAGGGGGGAGGGGATGCCTATGAATGTCTGTGTATTGTTTACAGAAAGGCCAGATTCAGGTTTTTGGGAATGGTACGACCCACCTCTTTGGCAAAAAAATTTTTCTCTGGCCTTTTATGTACGTTATATTTGCCTCAATTCTCCAACTTTATGACAGTGGCATCAATGAACCTCCTATGGATATGCATTACTGCATTTTATTCCAATTAGAGTAAATTCTATTCTTATTACCTAGTACAGATTTAGCCTACTTAAACCACATACTTGTCACTAAGTTACGTACATTCACACCTTCTACTGTATATTTGACGTATTACTATATTACAATTGTTTTCATCTTACTACTCTTATTTTTGATTAGACTTCACTTAAGTTTCTTATCATGCTCTTGCGTCTCAAAAGACAATTTTGAAAATGGTCCACTTTGGAATACAGTATAATTATAAATCCATAAAATATTCATCTTTTGATCCCCGCAGAAACTTTAATTTATATACTTTTAGTTTTAACAAATTAGTTAATATTAATTAATTAGCTGTGATAGCTCTTTTAGTACCTTTCTTATCTTCGCAAAAAGAACAAAGTTGTTTACGGCATCACTTTTGGACGAACTTTTTTTAGCATCATTGCAATGGCATCAATGAACATCCAACGGATACGTCATAATACATTATGCTCTATTGGGATTTGAATTTTATTCCCAGGTTTTTGTTAAAATATCTCAAATCTCAAGCTAACTCCATCAACGACGATTTCGAAAGCGTTCCATCTCTTCTCTTCATGTCCCAGATCGGTTCAAATGCACAAATCCCGTAAAGAAAAAAAAACATTCACAAATTGAACACTGCTGAAGCATTCATTTAAATACTCCTAATTTTAACCGAATGCAAGCCTTTTGGGTCCATGAGTAGTGCTAGCAGTGAGCACGAGTCTTAGTGCGGAAAACTATGGCTGACCTTGCTTCACGAATAGCCTAAAATGCCTTCAGTAGCTTCATCCTCGCAAAAAGCACAATTCCATTTATGCCATCCCTCTGTGATGAAATGTTTAAGCATCAACAATGTTTTCATTTTGGAGACGACAATGGCAAAGGCCTTAGCAACACTCGGAAAAGAACTGAAAAAAACTGTAAATTTCAATGTAAATTACACATTGCCCAGAAACCTCGACAACAAAGTGTAAATCGGTTAGGAGAATAAGAAAGTTTAAACATTTTTCCATCAAATACAGAAAGAATGAAAGAAATCGATGAATATTTAGTTATTTTACTGATCGAAAGAAAAAACTCTTGCACTACCATACGTTGAAAAAGTCAATTTAAACCAATGTAAATTCATAATTTGTGCCAGAAATCGAACCTGGGCCCTTAGGCCTTTTTTTATACAGCCTATAGCACCTTCTAGTGTATACGCTAGAATCCTACAAAATTTCAGCTCAATCGGTTTAGTAGTTTTTGAGATGCATAACAAACATAGAACCGGCAGTATGATGTCACAGGAGTCAGTTTTTGACTGCATAACGCGAACTTAAGTCCTGTATCTCATGTGTACAAGGAAAGTTACTGAACAAGTACAAAGCAACACACACTTATCTACAAGCTAAAGTGTGGGCTGTCGCAATGGCATGTGGCAGCGGATGGTAAATCACCAACCGTAAAAATGGTGATGAAGATATGCAGCCATCAGCCTAAACTGGCACCAAACCCCTAATGATAGAAGTTTTGTAGACAAACCCAATTTATTACAATATATCCACATTCACATTAAATTCATTTTTTTTCATAAATACATAATTTAATAACATAACAACAAGAATAGTTCAAATACATTTTTCACCAATCAACTGCAAATAGAACATCAAACATATCATTTCTTTTGCTATTAGTCATCATTATTATTGCTCCAAAAATATGGCTTATTTCCAAATTTAAATATGGGTATATCAAGATTTTAAAAATACTCTTTTTTCAAAGTAATTCTATAAAGTTATTCTAAAGACATCATAGATTTAAAGATAAAATGTGCTGAAACACAGTGGAATAAATAATGAGTGAGTCTTTGCATGGGCATGACTTCTTACCTAATATATGTTAATACTTTTTCTTGATCACAATCTTTACACCAATATGGTTTCTTTTATCACGTGTCAATGTCAAAACATATGCTTACAGTATTTGTCAAAACAAAGCTTTTAAATTAAATACATATATTTACTCACACTCAATTGAAGCACACATACAAATTAATAAAAAGCAAAAAATAAATGAAAAATACCTAAAAAAAGCTGATAGTTTTCAGAAAATGGAATGTGCTAAAGTAATATCACAGCACTAGAAAAAAGAGAAAAAGGAACGCTTTCAGTAAACTAACTAAAATAGCAGATTGCTCTCCAATCAAATCCATGAAAAAGAAATATTTGTGTCATACCTTTGAAAAAATGGAAAGTAACACCATTGATAGTAACTAAATAAGCTAAGCATGTATATTTTGGTAATTAGGGATGCCAGTAAATGTGAGCCAGAGGACAGCACAGAAACGAAGCTAATTCGCAATCCTCATAATCTTGAAGAAAGTAATTTGTTTGCTACAGTTTTATTCCTTAAGATGCAGCCACTGTTTGTGTGCCTTTAGTTACCCCAAAAGAAGTTTAATTTTTGAGAATCAACACCCGACATTGACATTTTTGTTCATTTTACCTTTTTTACCAAGCCTTTCTCTTTATTCCAGATATATAGAATAGGGATGATGGTTAATTTCAAAACTGACATGTACACTCTGCAACATTCTTTGGTTTCATTTTTACTTACCCAGCAAATACCCCACCCAGATGGATGAAAATGACGTGATAACTCCTTAATGGATGCCAAGCAAATTACTCCACACACAATGGAAAATGAAAACAAATATTAACCTACTCCTATGAGAATATAATCTTAATGAAACAATTAACAAACTGAAGCAGAAATGAGAGGTACATATTTCTATAGTTGCTGAAATTGGTGGGAAGTAAGAGAACTTCAGTTCCCCTGTCTCTTTGCCTATTACTCAAAACAGTAAAGGTATGTGACTATTGGAAATAAGCACAGGATGAATACTGAGAGAGCTATGTCAATAAGATTTTGATCTGATTATGAAGAAGGCTTGGCACAACTGAGAGGAATGTATCTACATTTCAACCAGCAAACAATCAGGCATGCAGTGTCACCGGAGTAGGTTGGCACTTCCTCAATTGCCACGCCATTTGAACAGCTCAGCAGAAGACATACAGTTTTGGCAAGTTGATGGACTGGGTAAGACCATCTACAAGGTTCACTATTTTCATTCACAGCAAGTATTGAATTTCTTATTATTTTTTTCACCACCAGATTGACCAACATTTGTAGAACAACCAATAACTTTTCATTGAAGTCGGATACTTTTTAGTAGGTGAAAAAATACTGTTAGTGTGGTCCTCTGGCTTATACTTACACCTTACTGTTAATAATCTTTTAAAACATATATATGCAGTCCATACTCTTAATTTTCCAATACAACTACACAAGCTCCAGCCCTTCCAGTGGTTAGAGGTGCCATCTGAAAAGCACATAAAAAACATTTGAAATAAGAGAGAAAATAGGTACCTTGCCCACAACTCATGGGAACTTCTCAATTGCATTCGATTGGCTTTTTCCATGCCTTTCTTCCAGAAGCATTTTATTTACAACAATGCATAACATAATACTATACCCAAAACTTTCTAACTTACCTGTTGCCATGAGTTGGTATGAGGATCATAGGCTTCCACTAATGGTAAGTAGGAAGACCCATCATATCCACCAACAGCAAGAACCAAATCTCCTAACATACATGCCCCCATAGCATCCCGGCCAACACTCAAGGGTGCAACACTCATCCATGCATCAACACGAGGATCATACCTGAAAATATGTTCAGAATTTTTATTGGCATAATACTATTGTGCTTTAAGCAGCCCTAAACACAAGCCCCATTACTACAATAATAAACTAGGGCAGAAGAAGGCTGGAACACTATTAAATGGAATGTATTCACCATAATGGTATTGAATATTTCAGCTTGCTAAGATAACAGAAATGACAGCAATAATATGCTCTGGTTTTTATTAACCACTTGTCTTTCAACTCAAATCAGGAACATTAAGTATGAAATCAAATACCATTTCAATCATGTTTGTTTGCAACCATTGACCTTAACAAAGTAGTACTCATACACAAAATTGACATAAGAATATCATGAGGCAATTCTTGATATCCATTTATCTTTCTTGAACACCCATATGATCTCTCACTTTTGTGCACTTCTCTACACCTCACTTAACTGTGCAGCAGTTCTCTGCTGCACAGAATTGATGGGTGGAGAGTGTCAGGGGAGATAACTTTCTCCGACCACAGACGCATACTCTTCACTCTTTTAGAATCCAATCACAGGGAAATGACATATAGGAACCCCAGGACTACCAACTGGGGACTATATTGAGAAAGGCTGGGAGCTGCCCTAAAGGGGGCACCTCAGTGCAAGTTTAGAAATGTGGATGAGGTAGATGCTGCTGTTGATTATCTTCAGAGAAACATCATCACATCCTACGAAAACAGCTGCCCCCTAAAGACCAGGAAGGAAGGGTGTAAATTACCCTGGTGGGGAGCAGAATTAAACGATCTCCGCATAGATACTAGGAAACTCTTTAACAAAGCAAAGAGGACAAGAATGCCTCAGGATTGAGAAAACTTCAATGTTGCCCAACGGAGGTACAAAGCAGCAATCAAGTGCTGTAAGAGGGATTCATGGAGGGGCTTCTGTGCGAGCGTAGACACTTCCACAGATGGCAAGACTTCATAAGATCCTATCGAAAGACTCTGAAGCGGGGGTGGGTGTATGCCATTAAGGAGATCGGGCAATATGGCAATGGCAATGGCATAAAAAAATGGCAATATGAACTCTTTCAAGCAAAATGCTGTATAAAACTGCCAATTGATATTGACTTAAATTATTGCACTCCAAGAATAATATTGACTAGATACTCAGAAAAATTATGGAGCACTTTAAAAATACGTAATCCACAGGCATTAATTTTTGCATTCCTTTAATATCAGAACATAACTAAAGTAAGCAATGAGGCGTAGAGCAGAATGGACGAGAAAAACAATGGGGCCATTTACCATATTTTTTTAAATGCCGAATATGATAGAGTTTGTAAAATAAAAAGACCCGTATTTTTCCATTTTTTGATCCGTCAATTATTTCTCAAGTTATAAGCGGCGAAAAACTGATGTTTTTAACCCTTTCGGAAAAGTGGGCGTGGTGAAACCTCTGACGTATATTAACTTCGTTAAATCACAACTGAGCCTGCGAAGCTACTTTGCCATATCACAATACGGAGGGGGGGGGGGGGGGGGGCAAGCTGACTCTGCCAATAGGACAGTTGCGACAGTATCTGTGCGAGCAGACCTTCCGAGAACCCTCCTCCACTCCCTTCACTTCCACGAAAAGCAGTCAAGGACGGGAGGAAAATGACATCAATGTTATCACAGCAGCTTTTTCGGTGGGAGTCACCTTTTGCTTATTTTAATTTTTGATTTATGAGTGAATGGTTGTGACTATAAGATTGACTTTTTCACTAAAATTATTTTTTTGGGTCCATCTGACGATTTCTTGTACAAAATTGTGATTTCGGTTCCGAGTAAACGCCCCCATTATTTCAATTAGAAATACGCAGATTGAAAATCACGAGGTGATAGCCATGGTATTTGATGGTAAATAATAACAATTGTTTATCATCACTATAGGAAAGGTGAATAAAGCAAGATTAAGAAATTTACATGACTTGCATCGTAAACCTCACGGAACACTTGGGTTCCCCGACTATGACGCAACCCGCACATCACCTCCGTACAACTAAACCCCCTACAGCAAAGTCATGATTTTTTCGGTCCCGAAAAATTCGTGCATGGAGGTTTTACTGTATATTCATATTTTGTTTGGTAAAATTGTATTTTTAGATTTCACGGGACATTTTTATAATAATGTATAGGAAAACTAGGTGAAAATAGGTAGACATGTATAGGTTGATGTATCGGTATCGAAAATTGATTTTTCAGGAATCGGTATCGAGAATTGATAAATTTTGGCATCTCTACTTTTATTATAAGTAAAAAATTCCTTGGGACGATAGATCAGATTGCAGGCATTTATCACTCATCATGAAAATAAAAATGACTTGGTATATTCCACACCTTTGTGGAACCAGTTGTGGAATATACAAAGTCATTTTTATTTTATTTATATTTAGGCTTCAATTCCACTAAGTAATGCCTGAGGGTATTTCTTTGATTTCTCACTCATACCCCTAGATAGATCAACAGGCTGTCACTATATAGGTTCAACTAAACTCAAACACTGGAGAGTTATAATTATATCAAACCATTGTTACATGAACAAATCTAAATAAATATAATAAAAAAGCTATTTGCTATCTAGCTAGCACATTATGGATATACACAACATGGATTTTCCTCATAGAATATCAGCAAACACACAATCATCATAAATCTACTTTTAGGTCATATATTGAAACATGATCCACTTATAAAAGCAACAACTTACCTTTCCACACACTGATATCTGGCAGCAGCAGGTTTGGAAGCAGGTGCATCATGACCACCAAGGGCATATATGGCACCATGTTCAGGTGCTGCGACTGCCACTACTCCTCCACGCCTTCTGGCTAATGGAGCAACTGAACACCAACGGTTCACATAGGCATCAAATCTTTCAACAGATCTTAGACAAGAGCTTCCATCTCTTCCACCAACAGCATACAACCTATCAGTTAAACACAACCACTGTGTGATAAGCCAAATAAAAACTTGACTAAGCTGCACAATTAGTATATTACACAAATGAGCTAACATTTTCACCATGATGAAATGAAGTAACAATTGTAGTCATTAAAATGCTTGCATTGAGAATATTTCATAGGTGATAATATTAATTTGGATACTATTCAAGACATTTCCATGAATAATTGATAAATTTATGCAACTGAACATTACCTGTGTCAAATGGGGGTTAGACAAAGAATCCACAATCATGCATATTGAGACGTATACCACACAAAACGTTGATAAAAATAATATGTTCAATTGTCCATCAGACACAATGCATTGAATTGAGTATAGATGAAGTAGGTGTATGGGACCCATCAAAAAAGGGGAGGGAAAAATACAATGAATTAATCAGTAATACAGATTTTTAAAATGTGCTGATATGAAATTAAAGCAGTAATACTTAACCCCTTGCCTGCAGGACCTTTTATGCACATGGGCTCAATTTTGTTGGTATCCCTTTTCTGATTCATTTGCTTTGTTTTACTAAATGCATTACATTACTCCACAACATACGCCATTATACTCGTATTTGTGACTAAAACCTTCTTTGTGGATAGGATCATTAAAACATCTTAGAAGCTGTGTGGTGTATTTCTTGAGACCATCGGAAGAGGTAGGATGGCGTGGCACAATAGTGATGCCATCCACCTAGCATTGGGGCATTCGCTTGGCACAACGGTAGTGCCATCCACAATCAAAGTTAACTTATGCATAAATGTTCATTGACACTTGAAAACACTGGCAAAAATGAAACAATGTCCATAGCACTGCCTGATGGGTTTCTTTCAAATTACATATGTAGTTCATGAACTTCTTCCTGCCAATAATAGTGGTGAGTGTTTACCGTGTGGCTAAATGGCATGTAAAGAATGATTCAACGTACAACAAAACAAATATACTTTGGGATCAGGTTTGTGCGATGGCTATGGTTTTGACCTCTCATCCTTAGGGGCCAGATTCAAATCCTGGCTTGGGCAGATTTTTCATTGGTTTACCGGTCCCCACTTGGGTGCTATTTGGACACCACTTTGAGTTCAATTCTCTGTCCTTGGGGCATGAATCTGTGGACTCTCAGTGCCTTTCATCAAGAGTAGGCTAATGCCAATGCTGGGTTTCACTCTATTCTTTGCATGTCCTTGAAAAATTTCAACTCATATAATTACCCACCTACCCTCTATGATACATATAGTCTTAGCAGTAGGTTGCCTCTCTGAAATACCTAATATGTACTTGAATATATTTATTTATAATCAGGCTTATTTATTTTGACTTCAACATACATAACAAAATTCTTGATGCATACAACAAATTTTCACTTTATTTGTATATTTTTTATTATATTTTGGAAAATAAAATAATAAAACTTTGTTAGATTCACTTTATATTTAAATAGGTATGACCCAGGTTTCATTACGTAGTTACATCTTCAGGTGACTGATCATGCATGCATCTTCTTTTATAACAAGTCAGGTGCGACACTAAGGGCATCTATCTGTCGGAAGGGGGTGGGTGAGGTGGGAGTGGGATGAGAAGTGATAGAGGGGGAAGGAGCGGCGTTGGGTTGGGTAGAGGGATTTCCCTGCATTGATGGGTCTTCGACCAGCAGGGTGTTGAGTGAATGAGGAACCGAGGGGCTAAGGAGGGTTGAGGTAAGTTGAGTGCAGGAGGAGAAAGGAAAGATTAGTGGGAGCACATTATGTTTCACAAGGCACAATAGTCAATGGTAGTTCATGGGTCCGGCCGTTGATGATGCCTCCGATAACGAAATGGAGCAGGGACTCTGTTAGGTCCTGCACTGAGGCCTAGGCTCTCCTAATTTCTCGAGTCTAAGACTAAGAGATTACTCGACATTTTGTGGCAAGAAATCATGAAATAATCATGCAAAAGTAGGGGAATAAATATTAATTTACTACGTCGCATTATAATGCAGGGCCCTGTAAAATTACGTCAACCATGACAGAGATCTCAAGACAAACTCAAGACTCGTTTTTCCAGCCTATTGAGATCGAAAATGAGTGAGATTTGAGCAGTAGTTTTATCTCGCTCGAATCTTGAAAAGTCGAGACTCGCACAGCCCTAATTAACTCCATGAATAACAACATTAAATTCACCATGGATATAGGATATATATAAAAATGAATGTATGTGTGTGTGTGTGTGTCCTTTATGCATTACTACACCATTCATCGGATCGCCATGAAACTTTGGGAAGTTGTTGAGTACATTCCTGAAAAGAGGACTACGGAATCGATATTTCAATATCGATACTTTATCGATATAATATCGATAAATTATCGATAAATCGATACTTTAGTGATACAAAATTGAGATGAAATTATTTAGTTTTTTAAAAGTAATGTATCGTTGTAATATCGATACTGTATCGAATGTATATAATGTGTTTGTCCTTTATGCATTACTAAACCATTCATCGGATCGTCATGAAACTTTGGGAAGTTGTTGAGTAATCTCCGAGAAGGTTTCTATAAAATCGATAGTTCAATATCGAAACTGTATCGATGTAATATCGATAAAATATGGATACATCGATACATTATTGATACAAAATTAAAGTGAAATTATTGAGGAATGTATCGTTGCAATATCGATACTGTATCGAATGTATATAATGTGTTTGTCCTTTATGCATTACTACACCATTCATCGGATCGCCATGAAACTTTGGAAAGTTGTTGAGTACGCTCCGAGAAGGTTTCTATAAAATCTATAATTCAATATAGATACTGTATCGATATAACATCGATACATTATTGATCTACAAAATTGAGGTGAAATTATTTAGGTGTTTTTTTCAAAGTTTTATAAAGTATCATTACAATATCGATACTGTATCGATACAATATTGATAACTTCATGCATTACCACAACATTCATCCAATTTCCATGAAGCTTTGGAAAGTTGTTTTGTTCACTCCATGAAGGTTTGTACAATATCGAGAATACAATATCGACACTGGAGATGGGATGTGCATCCCATTGAACTTGCAATTCATTGAAACACTCACGTGCAACATATTCAAATCATCCGGCATGGGACAAATATTTCAGAAATGCCAACTTATTGATTGGGATGAATGCACAATGGTACACAAAGCATCGCTCGAGGCTCTGGATCGATCATTGCAAGATTTCCGTGGAATCCTGAGACCATTAGAGAACGCATTAATATTGCTTGCACGACATTTCAGGCAAACATTACCTGTAATTCCTCGATTGACACTAGCGGATGAAATAAATGCTTGCCTGAAATATTCTACTTTGTGACAACATGTAAAGACGTTAAAATTAAATACAAATATGCGTGTCCAGCTGCAAAACAATCGATCAGTTGAGATATACTCACATAAATTGCTGGAAATTGGGAACGGAAAGGTGCCGGTTGATCTGACCTCAGGAAAAATTCATTGCCTCATAACTTTTGCAATTTAGTAACGTCAAAAGAAGAAATGGTTGAAAAAGTATTTCCCAATATTCAAATCAATTATAAGGATCACAATTGGCTAAGTTAACGAGCTATTCTTGCGGCCAAGAACAGAGACTTCTGCGAACTAAACAATATTATTCAGTCTAACACTCTAAGCGACGCAGGCACATATGTACAAGACCATCGACGATGTTGTGGAAGCAGATGAGTCAATTGGTTATCGAACGGAATTTTTGAATTCACTCGATCTGCCAGGGATGCCACCGCACGTACTGAAATTGAAAATGGCGTGCCAATTATCATGTTGCTATATATCAACCAGCCAAAGCTTTGCAACGGCACGCGGCCTTCAGTAAATAAATTAATGAGCAACGTCGTAGAATCCACAATCTGGACAGGAACTTTCAAAGGCGAAGATGTCCTCATTCCTCGCATTCCTATGTATCCAACAGATATGCCATTTCAATTTAAGTGATTTTATTCCCAATTTGATTGGCATTCACCATCAACAAAGCTGAGGGCCAATCTTTAGAACTATGCGGTTTAGATCTAGACACGGATTGCTTCTCACATATACGTGTATTTTGTTGCGTGTGTGTTGCGTGTTCTACGTGTATGTTGTGTGTTCTAGAGTCGGCAAACCAAACAATGTCTATATCTGCACAGACAATGGAACAACAAAAAATATTGTATACCCATAAGAATTGTGAAATTAAACATACTATAAACGTGCGCTTTCCATTTAACCAGATTGAGCCACAGCAACGCGTGGCCGGGTCAGCTTGTAGGATATAAATCAATCAATCAATCATCTAGACTTAAACATTCAGTTAAAAGAAGGGAAACACCTATTTGACATTTATCGTAAACCCACCTCCACAGATCTTATTATTCCCACTGATTTGTGCCACAAGTAGGGCCGGTCCGAGAGGATTTTTCCACACAAGCGGGATAGCGTTTGGCACCCCAAGTAGTTTTTTTGGCTTCCCTCGCAAAGAATTGTGGTTTTGTTGTTTTTTACGATCTTAATAGGAATTTCGAGCCTTGGATATGGATATGGATTATGTCTTCATTTAAAATAAATATTGCGAAGACATTCCACTATAATTTTATTTATTTATTCAATGAGCGACTGCCCTTTTTCAAAATTATTACAGGATAGAAACAAACGCACAAAGAACTATTTTATTGATTTGGATACATTTAAAACATTGAAAAAACATGCTTTAATTCTAATTAATAAACTTTTAGAAAAGTAGGGAGTAGATAGTGAGTTTAAAGATCATATTTCTCTTTTTAATAAATTATAAATGAAACAACGTAATACAATAGCTTATACCTTTGTTAATATTTTTATCGTGTATGTACTAAATATTGTTCCTATGAGTAAAACAAATATACTGAAATTTTTCTAGCCTCTCATTTCGCAGAATCTTTCAAAACTGAATCTGTGTCAATAAACTTTAAAGTTTCTCTTTCAATGGCTAATGTTGACAGCCCTGTCAATCACTCTTGAGAAAGTGTTAGGTATGTCTTTATCAACTTCAATTTTGAAAAACTTCTTTCGCCAGTAGCTACAGATAAAGGCAGGGTTAAGAGGATTCGAAAACTTACAAAAGTATTGGAAAAAATTTCATTAAAATTAGTTTTTGTAGTATGAGATAATGAGCTTGGTGGAGAAGATTCAGTGGGAAGTGCTCCTTCAAGACAATATCAAATGTGGCCATGTGTTATCTTAATTTCAAGAAATTCCCGTTATTCATGTTAAATAGTCTTTCACGAGCGATCGTAGTGAACGGACGTATCCTGCACTCTCTGCCTCATATCGTAGCCCTGACTAACCGTGCGAAGTTTAACTGAGTGCACCAACGATGCCTAACAACTGTGTTGAGGGCGCATCTTACCACCAAACGTGGTCAGAAAACAGTGATCTGCCGTACACATCGGAATACATATCATCTGTCCTGTACCACTCTCAGTGAAACTGACTTACATATCCTGGAGGACCTCAGTCACTCATGGGACTGCATCACCTGCACAAAAAGGAGTCGCTGCAGTCGCGGAGATGAAACCCCAATAAAATCCTCGGACGTTGACTCCCTTACTGACATCGCCTCTACAAATGTCTCTACGTCAACGCTGAAGGAGTTACTGGACCGTGTGAAGGAGGTTCAGGATCAACAAAGTGAGTTTAAAATCTCATTGAAAAATGAGATGAGTGAATTGAGCAGTGCTATATCATCCTTACAGAGTTTAATTAACGACCATGCTAAAACTATCGCCCTAATTAATGACTCTATTACAAGCATCCTTGCCAGATTTGACAATCTTGTCGACGAAAATAAAAATCTACTTAAGCGAATTCAAAATCTTGAAGTGCAATTGAATTTCAATGAGCAGGAATCCCTCAGGAATGTATTGGAGATACACGGTATACCACTCAAAACTGGTGAAGTGTTGGGGGCCTTAATGTGTCAAGTGGGGATTTCCCTCGGCATAAAATTTGACATTATGGATGTTGACTACTCATACAGAGTAATGGGGCGGTCCAACAACAACAGCAACAAACCTCCTGCTATTAGAGTGCGCTTTACGAGGTCCAACCTGGCTCAAGAAATTCTTGAGGCTCGTAGAGTCAAAAGAAACTTTTCAATTGCCGATATGGGCTGGAGTGACCTCCATAATCACTTTATATATGTTAACGAATCACTTAGTGCTCACAACCGTAAATTGTATTCTAAAGCTAGAGAGTTAAAGAAAGCTGGCAGATTAAAATATTTATGGGTCAGGGGCGGTAAAATATTCGGCAGGAAGGGAGAAGGAAGTGAATGACTTGTCCTGCGCACGGAAGAAGATCTCATCAACCTTCAATAGCACATGTCAAATAGTTCAACCGACTTGGGACACGTAAATAATGCTTTGATTGTCTCAAGTGATGCAAATGGTGTCTTACCACAAAGTGTTTCTCAATGTTATAACTTAAAATCCTCTCCAACAAATCTTGCTAACAAAGGACGTTACGATCATGTAAAACTATGTCTTGTAAACTGCCAGTCCCTCGCTTATCATATTGATGAATTTCGTATCCATTTCCTTGGAGAGATATTTGACATAATAAGCATGACTGAAAGCCACCCAGTCAACTTCACCCAGTCTGCTCTTCTGAAAATCACCGATGACATTAGAAGTTCGTTTGACAAGAGAATGGTGACGATTCTCGTATTATTTGACTTCAGCAAGGTCTTCGATTGGGTAGACCATGCTATTCTACTTGAAAAATGAGGAAGTTGAATTTCTCCTCTTCAGTCCTTAACTGGTTTCATTCTTATCTGTCTGACCGTCGACAGGCCGTAAAGGACACTTACGGGAACATTTCCAGCTGGACTACAGTCCCCTGTGGAGTGCCACAAGGTTCTGTACTTGGTCCCCTGCTCTTTTCCATTTTCATTAATGACCTTCCACGCGACTTAGAGCACACGAAATACATGCTTTACGCAGACGACCTGCAAATATATTGTCATTGTTTCCCCAACGAAATTGACGGCTCAATCAAAAAAATGAACGGCAATATTAAAGTTATTTCTGCATAGTCCCAGCAAAACGACTTTGTTCTAAACTCAAGTAAGACCAAAGCAATAATTACTGGTAGTCCTAAGATGAAAAATCGCTTGCCCTATGAAAATGTATCTCAAATCTGTGTCGACGGCACCCTTATTCCCTATCCAAACTGTTCGAAATCTAGGTATCACCATGAGCTCAAGTCTGTCTTGGAACAATCATGTTAACAATATTTCTCGCAAAATCAACACAATCTTACACCAGCTCAAAGTGCATTCAAAATTTCTTCCTCAACACACTAGGAAAATGCTTATTTCATTGTTAGTTTTCCCCACCTTTGATTACTGTTGTCTTGTTTACAATGACCTGAATGAAGAAGATAACACCACATTACACCGGGCTCTAAATTCATGCATCAGGTTTATTTTTAATCTTCGCAGAGATGTCCACTTGACCCCCTATTACAATGAACTTCGATGGCTCAATGTTAAGACTCGAAGGAAATACTTCCTCGGGTGCTTCTTGTACTCCCTGTTCAAAGAAAAATCTCCTAAATATCTTTTCGACACGTTTGCTGCCAAACCTTCCACTAGAGAGGTACCAGATGTGATCCTGAGTTTCTATGTTTTCCTGGTCATCGCTCAACAAAGTTCCAAAATTCATTTATACTTACTGCGTGTCATCTCTGGAACACCTTGCCCAAAAGCATAAAAAACTGTTCTTCCGTTGCTAGCTTTAAGATGAAATATAACGAAATGTTACTCTTTGATCACTTAATGTCATATTCCTATTCTGAAATTCAAGAAATGTTTGTATATGTAATTTGTTATACGATGTCCTAACGATGTCGCATTTGTCCTTTTCACGTGCCAATTGTTTTAATTTATATTTAATTTGTCACAGCTTGTATATTGTATGGATTGTCTGATTTATTATATTTTTGTTGCTAGTATAACTATGTACATTGTCTTTTGTCCTTAAGGGGCACAGCCCTGGGACAATTAATAAACATTCATTCATTCAAATAGTGTATCTGTTGTTCCTCGAAATGTCAATCCCTGAGTTCCAAGGAATTTCGTTACACAAATTTGTTGCTTAAGCAACCTTTTCAATACTTCATACCAATGTTCACTCTCAGCATGAATGAGTCTTTGGTTTGCATCATCAACTGTTTTAGCTAGGCGCAAACGCAGATCTAATTCTGGCCATGTATGGCATACTTTTAAATGGCTAGGGGATTTGTCACGTTGGGCTAGAAATCTGGACATATATCGCCAAGCTGAAAATCCGGATGTGCCAGAAAGTGAGATGCTTTCAGCACTAAAATGTTTACAACAGTAACAAAAAATTGAATTTTTTGAAACAGAATAAATCAGCCACTCTCGGCGGATTTCTTCTCCGTTAGATAATCTTCTTTTATAGTTTAAATAGAGTAAATCTTCTACCAGTGTCATTGACAGGAAATTCAGCATCAGTTACTTGAAAAGGACCGCTTTCTACAATTGTTTTTCGCGTGCCGTCAGTAATTTTATCAGGCCATTTTCCGTAATTATCAGTTGACAAGTTAACAATAGGCTCGGCAGGTGGTTCTACCTTCAATTACAATACAAAACATAAGTTTTAAAATATTAAATATAACTGATTGATGTATGTATGCTTTGAAAATTATCGTACCTTTGTTGAAACAAGAGGATTGGATCCATCCAGATTATCATTTGGTTAGGTACATTCTGACATCCCAATCAAGTCACTGACCCTGCCGCATTGCGTTTCTATTTCTATCGGGGAGTCTTTTTTTTACGATAAAATCAAAGAAACATGATTTATTCATCCTTACTCATAAGTAATAAAATAGTTCTCTTCACCTTTTGTGATGATACCATTGAATTTAGCAAATTTGGTGGCAACTCATCACTTGATTTTAATAAAAGTTTTTATAATTGTAAAATTAAAAAGTATTCATTCAAATTTGGTTTGATTTTATAAATACAAACCAGAATATACGTTTGGTTTTAAAAATTAGCAATAAACAAATAAGTTCTTACTCGTAATGGTATAGCATCAACTCTTGAAGAGACAGTTGTAGTTGCACTGTCATCACCTGAACCAAGTGTTTCCCTAGTAGATAGTTCAATGCTTGTAGATGGCAGCATGAAAAAATTCTCAACGCCTTAGCTTGATTCTGATTTTCTTCAATTTCTTGGGCTCTTCTTTTTCGATAAAATGCACCAGATGATTTCTTTTATTGGCATATTTTCGTTAGTGAATCACAAGGTAGTAATGAAAAACTGAAATTCTCACGTACACAGAACAAGAGCTTTTCACAGCATCAACTGAAAGACTGCGTCGTTGTTTTCTTGCCTTGACAGTGATAAGTCAACATCAGTAGTTTTTGGTGCCAAGATCACCAGCTGTAGAGGGGGCTCACTTCTAGAATAAAGATTACTTTGCAACTTGTACAAAGAGATTATTTAGTATACGATTAGTTTCATTGCATAGGCGACATCTCAGGTGCCAATACGATGAAATCTGATTTATACTAAATAAATCTTGCAGGATGTTACACCGTATTCTTTATTAATGACTACAAAGTTCCACCAAGTTGAGCCTGTGACAATGAATAATTCTACAGATAGTTCCTTCGTCGCTGTGTGTTTGCTCTTTCATGAAAGGCACATATAGCATCCCTGTTAGTGCCATAAACTTTATGGTTAAAATTTTGTTACTCACTTATTGTATATTTGCAAAAAATTACAGGACATTTTTATTCTTTTGTCACGCTTTGGCGCCCCTCTCAGCTCGGCGCCCCAAGTGATCGCTTGTGTCGCTTGGGCCTAGAACCGGCCCTGGCCACAAGACAGCAGCGTTTCACTCATTAATCAATAGACTCATTAAAATTCCCCTAAGCGAACACAATTACAATAAGGAATGGAAAACCATACAGCATATCGCAAAGGTTAATGGCTATCAACCAGCAATCATTGAAAACATTCTCAATACAGCGCGCAGGAAACAGGCCTTGTCAATGGTGTCTTCCCTCTCCCTTATCAACACTCCAAAAATGTGGTGCAAGCTCCCCTTTCTAAGAAATATTTCCCACTCTGTTACCCTCCCCCTTGATTGATTTGTTTCCTATTTACATGGTGAATTTAATGTTGTTATTCATTGAGTTAATGAAAGTTGAAAAATGTTCTAACTGCCTTGGGGTGCCCGTCCAACCATTATTTCATAAAAATGAATTCTATTTGTTCCTGGGGACCGGGCCCAAATTTCTTAATTTCGAAAAATTCTTATTTTCGAATATTGCCATGTCATTACAACAGGATTTTTATCAGGACCGGCCGTTTTGCTTCATATAATCGAAAATTCATATTATTGTGCTTCGCATTATCGAGAGTTTACTGTATTTTGCCTATCTTAATTTCATAGAATGAATTTTTTTACCATGAGACAAAATAGGTTCCAAAAAGAAAACTAGCACGGAGGGAGGAAAGGGGGGAAACAAATATTTTCTCCACTGAATGGCAGAAATAAATCCTTGAAAAATACCAATTTTCAGAGTAATTAATGAAATATTGCACTGAATGATTGAATTATTGAGCACTTACTTTCCATGCAGCACAGCTACTCCTACAGTTGATCGTTGAGTAGCCATTGGGGCAACATAACTCCACTGCCGACCCACTGGGTCCCAACGCTCCACAGTATTCAGATATGACCATCCATCATGCCCTCCAACCCCATACAAGGCACCACCCAATACACCAACACCTAATGAAAATAAAGTAGCACATAAAAAAAGGAGCATAAAACTTAAAAACATACAATTTAGGCAAAGCGTACTTCATGTAGAATTACTAACCAAGACCATGGCGGTGGGTAGACATTGGTGGAAGAGTTACAACCACATTTGAGTCCAAGTCAAAAGCTTCCACAGTGTTAAGGGTCTTGAAATTATCCCGTCCTCCAACAACATACAACCACCTCTTACCTGCTGACCCACCACTAGAAGCACATCCAATGTTGGAAGCTGATGATCCTGACAACAAAATAATATTAACTGTAATACACCTTAGAAAAATGCTGAATGCTCAATCATCGTCCATTATTTTTCTAAATATTAGTTCATAAATACATAATTATGATGCTTAGGGTAAGAATACTATGTAATCTATAGAGAGCCTTAAAACCTGAGATAGCTAGTTACCCTTTAAAAAATTCTAAATTGGCACTAAAGGAAAATGAAAGGAAATAATGTAAACTCCATTAAATGAGGAAATCAGTATTTATAAAACAAAAAAAACTAAAAAAGTAACATGTCTTTATAAAAAATTTGAACATTTAAAAACCAAATGCTAATTGATGTCACAAACATAAATAAACATCTGCAGTCATAAATGCAAAAATCTGCATTGATAAAGGAACCTAAGTAGCCAGGTGAATGGTACATGCATGTGAACATTTCAGCAACGTACCATTTGAGTTGGATGATGATGCAGATGATTGATTTGATGATGATGACCCCTTAGGATGAAGGACTCCCTCCATCAGAGCAACTCCAAACTGAAGTCTTCGCCCTGGCATACGTGCAATGTGTGACCATGTATTGCTTCTGGGATTGTAACATTCAATACTGGTCTCTCCTGAAAACAAATGTTATGTTCAGTGCAGAATGATAGTAGCAAGCAGTAATCTTGGGTTTTTTGAGCTCCAATGGCTAAGGTTATATAACACCATGAAATCTAAAATCTTAATCCTTAATGCCCTGGGTAGAATTCAAAACTGAGACTTAAGGGTTGCCAACCCAGTGTTTTACTGACCTGACTACCACGGCACAAGTGCTGTATATATATTAATTGCACAATTAATCAAAATGTAACGTGCACTGCATTTCATGCATAAAATTCCAATATTTTAATTGGCAAATATATGACAATGACAATACCAGCTATTTTAAGCAACGCAGGAAGTAAAGCTTAGAATAACTTAAGGTCAATTATCTGACCCAAATCATTCCACAAATGGAAAATTTCACACTGCAGAATCTCATATTTGACCACTTAGGGAGGCAAAGGACTTAGAATTGAACATAAAGCAAGCACAACTAGACCATCCAAAATTCTGGACATTTTCAACTACAAAAAAGGAAGGAGAGAGAGAGGAAATGCATTAATTATGAGAGTGTAGGAGACTGTTTCCTGCTTCACTTTGTGGAATTTTTCCATGCTAGGAAATAAGGCAAATACACTGCAATTCCACATAAAATATTTATTAAACAATTCGGGTTTCACTGCTGCACAGTATCATCAGGTGAGTAGGAAGAAAAGAAAGTACTATATACACAAAATATCCTCCCCTCTCCTGCTATTTTTAACATATTATTCATGAACTTCCTTTTCTTGCTGTTCACCTGATGATGCTGTGCAGCACTTTACCTGGGTCATTTAATAAATATTTTACATGGAATTTCAGTGTATTTCCCAATTATGAGAGTATAAAGCATAACCTGCATTTAATCATTGTATTATATAAAATATCGAGTCAAGACCTAAGAATAATACCTTTGTAAGCATCCATTCCGCCAACTGCATACACTTTGCCAAGGGTAGCCTTTCGAGGGTGGGCTCTGGGATGGAGCTGGAGCATGAGCTTGGGCCTACGCTCTGGAAGAGCATGGAATGTCAGAGACTCCATGATTAGTGACTGACACTCAACATCTTTGGATAATAACGGCTCTGTTGCCACATTGTCTGCAATGAACTGAAATGAAGATTGATAAATTATAGCAAAATCAATAAACCTAAATAAGCAAGCAACCTGGTTGGCATAAAAATTCATACGTACAGCTGGTGAAAGAAGGGGTAGCCTCACTAGACCTAGTAAACGACTAGCTTCCTTACACCTCACTTCTGGTTCATGGTGCAGCCATGACATCAAGGCCTATAGAAATGAAAAGAATGCAGTTTGCTTTATCACAATAATAATATTTGTAAATAAATATAACTCAATTAGGTAAAAAATATTGCAATTCATATACTCAAATTTATGATTAACTTCAAACAACAACCATGAATAGGAACAGAAATAATATAATCCTCGTTGGTGATGTCACATTCACGGAAGGTTAATTACATATTAAATTTATCAGAGCCTTAAATCTCAGTTATTTATCTCAAATGCTATTCCAAAACTACTTACCACTACTTTGCAATCAGTAAAAATTTATTAATCATTTTGTACAGAATCTAAGAATGGATGGAAATGTAACTACCATAAAAACCCGTGTACAATGCACACCTTTTTTCCCAGAAATCATAGTTGAAGAAGAGAGTGCACGTCTTACACAAGTTCCAAATCTCTCTACCCTTCCCAGAAGTCCCAAGGATGGCTGGACCCCTAGATGCTCAGCATGAGTCAGTAGGGGGAGTGTATTGTTTGTTTGCTTACCGCAAGGCCATCACCAACTTCCACCCGACCTAACACTACCTAAAACACCCTTTCATCAGTATGTACATCGTGTTCGCTTTAAGTGTGTCTTTTCTGGAGGCTACATTGTTAATTTGCGAGTTTCCTTCGAAAGTCAGAATATATCTCCGTGTCATTTCTAAAATGAATAAGTGCAAAACGTTGCAGTCTTTTATGGCAAGTGAAAAACTAAAAGTGATAAAAGAATGAAGAAATGTCCCTCTTAAAAAAGGTACGAGGTACATTGAAATCAAGCAGTTTGCACAGCTATGACTATCATAATGAAATCAAATCTGACAATTTAATGAATGAAAATAGGATTATTTGTATGTTACATGAAATATGATTTCCTCTGAAGGAACACTGAGGTCATCTGATGCCAAAAGTGTAGCAACTTCATCAGCTGGAAGCAGCAAAAACTCCTGATTAGCAATCACCTCCATGAAATGTTCCTGAAAGAATGAAGTGGTCAATAAAGTCATTGCTTCCTACATGAGAGAAAATGGCAAAACATATTCATAACAATGGAATAATGCAGGATTATTATTTTATATTAATCGTTCATAAACTAAAAGCAAGCATTCAATTAACTCAGTCCTCCCATGAAATAATGCACAAATTTTTAAAGTGCCCATATTATTCATGAATGAGATCAAATTACCGAAGTATATTTGTGTGCAGCTTCACAAAGTCCAGGGCAACTTTGAGCATCAGCAAATAAGCGTATGCCTATACAATTGGATGGGTGAAGCTGCTTCAAAAGGAATGAGCAGCAAGCAGAGACAACTGGTGGCAGCTGTAGAATTCTGGCACTCACGAGCAGTGTCTCAACACATTCTTCTCGAAGCTCCACCCAGCCTTGAATAAAATATATTGCATTAGTAAAGAATATAAGTATTGAGTCTCTACCAGTTCAATTTGAACTTATGTCTTCCTGCTATCAAAAATCAGCCAAACCTCTTGAAAAATTACTCTCATCAGTCTACCAAACCTGGTCATTCCTGACAAAGTTAACTGGTTTTCTGATGGAAAGGAAATGGGGCCCTAAACAGAATGAACACACCAGGAACACTTCTGAATACAGAATATGGGATGATTAATTAGATCACAAAAAACCTATCACCATTAGAAGTACTAAACATCAAGCACGGGCATTTATGGAATGCCATTAATCGACTAAAGTACCAGAGTAGTACTAAGAAATCAACCAGGGTTTTCAGTAAAACCTTGAAATTACAAAGCCTGTTCTTACAAAGCTTATCTATTATTCCTAGCCTAAAGGGCATCCTGATTGCAAGGGGTAGAATACATCACAATTCATTTCAACAAGAGGACATAAACCTTGTTCATGGTCCCAAAGTAAAGAACTCTTTTTTATAAATATTGACAAAAGATTGGTAGGAAACAATACATTCACTTAAGAAAAACTTTTGATGATGCAGCATTGCTAAATGTGTAATATGTGTAGGGCTGTGCGAGTCTCGACTTTTCGAGATTCGAGCGAGATAAAAGTACTGCTCGAATCTCGCTCGATTTCGATCTCAATACGCTCGAAAAATGAGTCTCGAGATCTCCGTCGTGGTGGACGTAATTTTACGGGGCCTTATGCGACATAGTAAATTAATATTTATTCCCTTACTTTTGCATGATGATCTCATGATGTCATGCCAGAATTTGTTGAGAAATCTCTTAGTCTTAGGCTTACACTTGAGAAGTTAGGAGACCTAAGCCTCGGCATAGGACCTAACCGAGTCCCTGCTCCATTTCGTGATCGGAGGCCTAGTGCCTACTAACAAATGACGCATAAAATAGGCACGTTTGAATGTAGGCTACTTCTAGCACTAGCATACACCCAATAAGTTAAAACATGATGCAGAAAAATCTGGTTATAATGCGGGTCAAGGGGGACGGAGTTCACACCCACGTTCTCGGCAACCCGTGTTATTAACGGAAAATTCGTGAGAAACAGTAAAGAAAACCTATAAAACTAAATTTTATAACTAATTTATTTGCAGAATACAATTTAAAAATATTAAAATATAGAAATTTTTCTAAATTTGTTTCCTTGTTTTACTTAAATAAGTTCAAGGCCCATGCACGCACTGTCATTATTTTGTGTGGTTTTTGTCAATAGAAAGGAGAGGAAGGAAAATTTGAACCGATGCACAGTACCCTGAAATCGAAATAAATTGAAAAAATCCCAAAATGACTTTTTTGGAGATAGAATCATGAAAATTGGTAAAAATACTCATAATTGATTGGAATCTATGGAATGGCATGTCATTGGTCATGCTCTGTTGCCGTTACCTAGATGCAGGGGATCAAACATAGTCAAAATTCCAAAATTACACCAGACTTCAGTTTTCTACGTCTTCCTATTTAAGTTGAGGGTGACGTTGTGGGAGGTATTTGGTCGGATAAAAAACTAGTATGTCTGTTAAAACCTCACTTTTACTTTACTGTTCTTGACTTCGGGAGATTTTTTCCTATATGTAGGTGAATTACGTAACAAATAGGCGGACGCTATTTTCAAGCAAAAATACATTTTAAGTAGTAAATATCTGGCATGTTAAGTGCCTGTCAAGTGACTCATATTAAATCAATTTTTGATGCTTTTTAAACGTAGATCTGAAAAAAATTGCAAATTCGTTTACAACGCCAAAAATTACATTTTATTTTTCGTGCGCGCGTCCGGATCTTGAGAAGCCGGGAGCTGGAAATGACGTGATGCGAGTAAGTTTTTTCAAGCCATAAGGAACATAACGCTTCTTATTCGCCTTTTTTAATATGTGTACATTGCTATTGATCTCCACTGGCTCTACACATTTAAAATTATGGGGATATAGAAATATTAAGGTCTGTAAGTGTACGCGAAATCGCGTTCAAGAGTAAATTTCTTATTCACACCCTCAAAGCCTTAAAATTCCTGTATTTTTCACATGAAACATTATTTTATGTTCCAGAGGGACACTATTAAGGACGTCTTTCCGTTTATTTACCCCTTCGCCCCAGCAGTCCAAGCCTTTGACCCTCCTAGGAGGTTCATGCAGAAAGGTACATTTCGGACACCGCGGAGCTTTTGGTTGTTCATCGAGAAAATCTACTAAAATCTTTCATTTTCCCTGCATTACAATATGCATTTTAGGTCACATTAGACTTTATTCATCTAGGAAAACTTTAGTTTCTACTTCACTTTAATTATGCACGCAGGAAGGAAACAAATTATCGAAAATAACTTAATATTGAGGCACAACAAAATATTTTCTGTTCGTCAAAACCTTAACTTACATTATTTTTACTCATTCCCTGCTGTTATGTTTGATTGAAAGAGTTGTAGTGAAAGCAAAGCTTAGTAGAAGTGAATAATCTGCATTCAATTTCATTTGGTAGTGATATAATTATCTCCGTATCTCCGAAAATATGGGAGAAATTGTGGATATGCTAATTTTGAAAAAAAAGAAAAGTACATTTTATTATGAATTTTTATAAAATTTACAAGTTCAAGTAAGTCCTAGTTTTGATTACTTTAAAATGAAAGTGTAAATTGTGCTACACCGTCAAAAAATTTTCATTTTGAAATTGTTTCCCATCACATTCCACTGACATGTGTTTAATTTAAAAAAAAGGACAATTTATAGCAAATCAAAAGATTATGTATGAGTGTGTGCAAGTTTCTTCTGCGGAAAAAGCTGATAATCAGGTAAGTCTTGGCTATAAAATAACCTGAAAGTTCGCAGTTCTGGTCTAAATTGAGTGAGGGGGTTTGCCGGCATTTAGGGGGCCCGAAAATCCTGTCGCCGGGCCTGGCTCTACCCTCACGTATCAAAGACCAACCTTTGGGTTGAACACAACAGGAGAAATGGTAGTCCTGTGTTATTTTTTAATTTTAATTTTCATTTGTATTTATAATTGGTAGAAAAATTCCATGTAGCGCACAGTAATTAAGTTGGATATTCAAAAACTTATTATATATTTGAACCCAATACTTGAATTTGAGAAAAATAGTATTCAACCCATCTCTAGTTTTCCTGAAAATAAATCATCAATAGCAGTTTCTTAAATATTATTTACTCGTAATGCTTTCCATAGGCTTATCTAGAAGCATCTGAAGGGGGAGGGGGTCACCACCCTGCTAATTATAACATGTAAAATGGGGGGTCCGGGAATTTTGAAAAATATATATCTCAAATTACATTTTGGAGGTGTTCTGAGCCTTGAAATTTCCTTAGTAATTACAAGTTTTGAATCAAAGTTTTTAAAAATTGTTTTTAAATAAATCCACAAAATTGCAAGGTTTAAGGCCTTATGAGTGTAACTTTGTCTTTTTTATATTCTCGAAAAACCAATATTTTACCAATGTAGTTAGTGAAGAGGAATATGAGGCTATGACAGACAGTAGTGACAGTGCTTCGGCAACACATATACGCCCAGGGTCATGTCAAGCAAATGGAGAGAGAAATGGCAGTAGAAGAGGAAGGCTTCCCGGCCGCGGGCGAAGACCTGGGAAGAAACCACTTTGATCAGATTCCCAGGATGGCTGGACAGAAATAGATAGTTCTCCAATGGTGAATACGTTTATGGGTGCCAATGGTGTAAATCCTGAAACTCATTTGGATCAACATTGCTCGCCACTAGACTTTTTTGCACATTTCATTGACAAGGATCTTGTAAATCTCATGAAAGAGCAAACAAATTTATACGCTCGGCAGAAAATACAACATAAAAGTAATCTCAATCAGATTTCCCCTAAAAGTAGATTAGCAAAGTGGAAAACAGTTTCGCAGGGAGAAATAAAAAAATTTCTTTCCATTATTATCCACATGAGTGTTTCTGAACGATCCGATATGAAAGATCATTGGAGTACAAGTCCTGTGGTTTCCTGTAACTTTTGCCCTAATTTAATGTCAAGAGATAGATTTTTGTCCTTGTTGGCTAAGTTTCATCTTAGTGACAACCTACTCATGAAAAAGAAAGGAGAGCCAGGGTATGATCCGTTACATAAAGTTCGTCCACTGCTAGAAATGTTGCGTGAGAAATGTAAATATTCATATCAAGTAGCGGAAGATATTACAATTCATGAAGGAATGTGCGCATACCGAGGTAGATTGTACTTCAAACAATACATGCCACAGAAGCCTAGTCGCTATGGCATAAAACTGTATATGCTTTCTGAATCTAAGACAGGGTACGTGTGGAACTTTGATGTATTTTGTGGGCAAGCAAATGCAATCATGGATGTTGCTATGTATCTACTAGACAGTTTGACGGGGAAAAGCCACACTCTTTTCACTGATCGCTATTACACAAGTCCTACATTAGCAGCTAAATTGGAAAATGTACAAACTGCCCTTGTAGGAACAGTCCAAAAAAACAGGATTGGTATTCCTCGTGCACTGAGGAATCCAATTCTACAAAAAGGAGAGCAGATTTTTCGCAGGAAGGGTAATATGTTAGTGTTGTGTTGGAAGGACAAAAGGGAAGTTTACATGCTCAGTACAAGACACAAAGCTACTATGGTTACATATAATGACAGAAGAGGACGTGAAAAAACAAAGCCAGCAGCTGTTCTCAGTTACAATGCTAAGAAATTTGGTGTTGACCTTGCAGATCAGCGAATGTCCTATGGTGTATTCAATCACCGATCGATAAAATGGTGGAGGAAGTTGGCTTTCATTGTGATTCTCATGTGCCTTACTAATGCGTGCATAATGTACAATCAGGTGAAACAAAAAAAAGTTTCAGTGGTCGATTTTATGAAACAGATTGCTAGCAACTTGGCTGTTTTTGAAGAAGATCCGTGCGAAAATCCCACTCGTTCTGGAGTCAGTCTGTCACGACTTACAGGAAGGCATTTTCTAGAAAAGATTCCAGTGCCAGAAGGAAGGAAGAAAAAGCAGTTGAAGTGTAGAGTGTGTGCAGAGAGAGGCAAATCAAAGACTGGCACAGTCATTCGGAAGGACACAACCTGACAATGCAGTGTGTGTAAACTTGCTATGTGCATTGAACCTTGTTTTGCACTTTACCACTCCAAACAAAATAATAAAATTTAACGATTGTTTTCTGGTATACTAATTAATCTTAGAGATAACAAATTTATTTCTAGAAAAAAATTAGGACACTTATTTGAAGAAGTAAGAGAACTTCAATTATTTTTTTTCGAAAAACATCATATTTTTCAATGTTCATAATAAATCGTTTAGTGAAAATATTGTTCATTTGTTTAGTATCATTTTAAAGCCAAAGCTATGAACCACAAAACAAAATGATTTTTATGTAATTTGACTTAAAAACGTTTTCATAAAAAATTTCCAAAAAGTGCTCAAAATCATCAGTTTTTCTGGAAGTGATTCTAATTTAAAGCCCAGCACTCAAAGTGTTAAATTATGCTTTTATTAATTAATATTTTTTTACAAATAAGTTTTTTTTAAATAAAATAGGAGTTTGTTTGCAAGGAAACTATATTTTACAAAATTTTCAGATTAATTAAGAATTCTTAGTAGCATACCTATAAAATAGGCCTTAGTAATGATTTTTAAAAAATGTTAAGAAGTATAATACGTAGTACAAACAGCAAACTAACTCGAAGGCAGAGTGACCATCACAAACACAATATTACTTAAGTCTAAACTCCCATCAGCGAGGTTATGTTGCTAGTTCATCTAGTATTTCATCTCGGGAGATGCTGATATCTCTATGTGAGACCATTGTGAGACCATTTAACCTCTGCTGCCCTGTAGTATTCATCAGGTAAGGTTTCAACCTACCATTAGTAGAAAAAGTGTTCAATAGCTCTTGTAGAGACCAGGAGGGTTATTAACACTTTCAGCAAAGTATTAATGGAAGAAAATATTTCCGTATTGCAGGCTAAATGTAGTTCATAGCTTTTCTTGAACATGTTCTCAAATCATAAATTCTTTTGTACCAAAGTGAAGTTCATCAATAGCTGCCTTATCACAACACTGCAAGTCTTGCCAATAAAAATCAACCAGCTTTTTCATTTGTTACTCCTTTACTTTAGTTACAGATGAGTTTTTGTTGGCATCAAGCACATAAATCTACTAAGCACTTCTTGATGATGCAAAAAACGAGTTTTCAGTTCACTCGTGAAATGATCCAAAAAAAGGCATAAAAGTGCAATTTTGAAGCAAGTTTCAGGAGAATCTACTTTTACATTACATCTCTGGGTTAGTCTGGCAGATATTATTGGTATAATCAAGTTTAAATCGAACGATTGAGTCAGTGTTCGAGCTGATTCATAAATAGGCAAAAATTCTGTTTCAGAGTTTAATTGCATCTTTTGAATTCGTCCTTGAGCCGAGTTACCATTTTTATGGCAGCTAAAAGGTCTACATCCTCCAATTGTAGCGACTGGCAAAGTGGTAAGCTTATGGAGAAAACTTTTGTTAGAACCTGCACACTTATTAGAAATGAAGCGCAAGGTCCTAGCCACGTTGATGCACCGGTTCCCGTGAGACCACCAAAGTAAAGCAACGTTGGGCCCTGACAGAGGTTGGATGGGTGACCCTCCTCCATATGTCTACTGCAGTGCTCTCATCCCGTCTGTGAGTGGTGGGCATGTTAAATGTGGGTTGGCACAATGGATCTAAAGAGGTCTAAGTGCCAGGGGGGCTTCAGAAGGCCTCCCCTCTCCATTTTATTTTATTAGAAATGAAGAGTTTTCTATAGCACACCAAAGTTCAACTGCTGATGACGCTGCCTCAGCATCTTCCCAATTTATAATTTCTTCTAAAACATGATGGACAGCATTTCCTCAAGGTTTCCTCAGCAGCATTTCCTCAATTGTTGGGTTGTGACGTTCTACCTTACGAGTCGGACACATCTGCTTTTACTTTGTGACTTTTGACTCAGTACGTTTCTCTTCAATGGCTCATTTTAGGACTTCATGTATCTAAGGTGTATTAAAAAACACACATACCTTAGTAGCCATTCGACAACAATTTCGTATTTCAGGAACAGAACATGAACAACTAATAGCCAAGTTCAGACTGTGAGATGCACAGTGGACGTAGAGGGCCATCTTATGTGTTTCATGCATATACGCCTGTGCACCATTGAATTTCTCACTCATTGACGAAGCACCATCATAGCCTTCTCCCCTCAAGTATTGCATTTTAACTCCAAACTGTTCGAGAGATTGTAGAATAACTTTGGCCAAACCTTTGCCAGTCAAATCATACAAAGGCACAAACAGCAGAAAATCTTCACTAATGTTGCTCTCATAGATATATTTAACACCTATTGATCATTGTTCTTGGGTCGAGATATCAGTAGTCTCGTCTGCAAGGACTGTGAAACATTGTGCCAAATTTATCATACCAACTAGTTTATTCAGCATAATTGAATTACAATCAGATATTATCTCATTTTGTGTATTTGGTCCTATGTAAAGAGCATTTTTGAACCTGTTTTCAAATGATTCTTCAAAGAGACATCTCCAGAACAACCTCGAAACCGTAAAAGGGCTCCGAAGTTTCCTTCATTTTTTGATGATTGCTCATACAAATCAAGTGGTCCATTGTCTCTGTGCTCTCGGAGAGCTATACCTTGCCTGCCACAAAATATTACTGTTTGATAATAGGTAGAACTGCTCTTCTATTGTCCAATATTTGCTTTTGGAGTGCAGAATTTATTATTTCGGTAGATTTCGACACTAGGTTGAGTTCTCATCTCAGCATTTGTCCTAGCTTACGCTTTCAAGATGTTACAGCCTCTCAAACTTTGCGATGCAGGCCTCTAGTAGGTCGCTGTTCCCCTTGCTCTTGAGACTAAGTACAGAGGATCAGCCAGCCATGCTACTCTACTCTATAAGTTTTACGTATTCTCTCAGCGTGAGAGTAAATAAATTGGGGGTATAAAAGTATTGTACATGAAAGTCTAAGCGATGTAGAGGTCCATGCCAATTATGCTGCTACCATGCCGCCGGGTTGGAAGAGGGTCAGCTGCTGCCACTGACGAAAACACATTCGGCACCCACATTTATACAGTACACCTCTACTGACTTAAGCAATGGACTAGTCTTTCCACAAAAATTACTCAGCGAAATCCTGTGCTGTCTGTCAATGTACTGCTTTAGTTGCTACGTAGAAGCCTAGTAAAGTTTATGGAGTGTGTAAAATTGAAGTGTAGTGCAGTAGTTTGGTAGTTGTCTTATTTGCTGGTTTGTTGCATAACAAAAGCTATAAAAACTTATAAACTAAAGTGTGTGACATAATTGCACTATTAGCATGTGCTAAACACATCATTTTTACGTTTATTTTTATCAATGGGGCGGGGGAGGGGGTTAAAACCCCCCAGGATACGCCTATGATGTTTTCAACAATTTGCATTTAACGATACATAATATTTTGAAGCAGTCAACCAAAAAATAGTAGTTGAATGTGTTAATCAAGAATGGAAGAACCAAAATACATTTACAATTTTCTGAGATAGGTACTGGAGTTATGACTTTTATCAAAGGCTGCCGGAATATTCCTCAGTTGAGTAAACAAATGCCCATGAAAGTTTACCTCACTTCTAATAATCTATGAAAATTTCAAGATATTTTGGTGGAAAAACCATTCTGAATCAAGCTTGCACAGGAGAAAATTGTATCTTTCTCGTGCAAGAGGTGCTTCATTTCAGATTATCATGTTATGGGCCAAGGCACTTTTTTCCTGAATTTTGCGAAGCAATCAGGTATCATTTTCTCATCAATTTTCGATGACTCAATGATTTCAATCAAGGTTCACTTCATGAATCGAGAGGATGTGGCAGTTGATCATATATTCAATGAAATCTTATAGAATAAGTATTGGTTTGGAAAGTACTTTTTATAAATACATCAATAGTTTCAAGTTTTTAGAAAATTCAGAGTGCACAGATAAGAAATTAAATGAATCATTTCATAGCTTTATGTTTCACTGAAACTTTCTTTAATAGATTTAATGGTATCCACCATTATTTATAACTTTCCAAAATGACAACTCTGGAAGCCAAGATCACAATTCTTAAGCTTAGATAGCTAAAAGTTGAGAGTTTCTACTTAACTGGAAAAGCTAGCATATTATAACCATCCCAGGACACTGGAATGGGAAAACTAAGGGTGCTCAACAGAATTTTTCTAAAAATAATGATAAACAAGGGCCACTAATAAAAAAATAATGTTTCAAGCATTAGTCCTGGACTTTCAATAGGCAATGCTTATATATTTATTATTAAACAAGACACAAGTAATCATACACCTGTGATTCATTTCATCCAGTCAATAATACCTGAAAAGGGGTCTTGCAATTAAGATAAGTCTTTCCAGAAAATATTCAACACCTTGTGGAAAACTAAAACAGTGAAAATCCACATCAGAAAGTGATTATGTAAATGTAATGTAAAATTATTCTTTAACAGTAAAATTGTGTAAGTGGAAATGTAAAATTATGCTTTTCCAAACTATTAGAACTCTTTTCAACAAAACATTTTTGGACCAGGTCAAATTTTCTAAGAACTACACCATGCAAATGAACAGAATGTTATTGCATAACACTGGAGTAATTCTCACCAGTATAGCAGTAATGGACAAGAGTTTGTAATGCATCTGGATCTAAATCAATCAGTGTGACTTCGTCTTCTCCAGCTTCCTTTAGAGCCCCAGTAAACATTGCTGAGAAATACTCTGATGCAGCGCTCAACACCAGTCGATGAGCTGGGATGCGTCGGTTTCCTGAGATGAATTTTATAACAGAGTTTAAACAACGGATTTCATTGCTAGCAGATCACAAGCAGGAATCTCAAAATTCACCATGCCAATCGCTGAACGTATTGCATAAGAAACGCCAATCGTTTAAAAGTAATCAAAAATATAATTTTTTACTAATCAATTTGTTAACAAGAAATAATAAACGAACATACCCGCAATTAGCGTAACATCAGTGAAACGCTCTTGATTGAGATAATCCTCCATTCGCTTGAGACTGCTTTCTGCGTGTTCTCCAGACCTGAAGCATTCTTCTTGACCATTACTATGAACCAATGACTCTCCAATCATTTCCATAAGCCCATCGGTAGAACTTGTTCCTCTTTCTGGACTTAAAATGGTTTTTACTCCATCAACGAGATCTGATACACCACGATCCACATCCCTGGCTTCTTCTACATTAGGAGAAGCATCCTCCCTCAAGCCTGGAATGACATTTTCTTCTCCCTGAGCTGCCGGAGCATTTTCAGGAGCTCCAATCCGGTCTGCATCTCCTCCATCACGAACGTTGCCTTTTTGATCCATCTATGAAAACACTATAGACAAACCTGATAAGAAATTAGAAGCACTTGAAGAACTGATACTTAAAATATCCATCAATTCCCTCGGTTGCGTCTGACAGAATACGCATCCAATTTAGATCAAAAGCAAAGCTATTAATTTCAACAAAGCGAGCTTCATTTATATTAACTATCTGTATCAATTCCATTTATAATAAAAGAATCAATAGTAATACACAGAGTTGCTCGCGTGGAAAAGATAACCTCACCCAAAATCTATGCTAGCGGACAGCTACTTCATTTGAAACGGATTTACAGTTTTGACAATTACTTGTCAATCGCACTGAATACGATGAAACCATTAAAATACTCCACTAGATGCATATTTTCCAGTAAAACTCATTCGTGCAAACCCCAGTAACTTATTTTCGTTTTCACCTGCGAAGTTTACAGCTACACAATACCAGCTGTACCATGTTTACGTTTTTCTTTTTTATGTGTAGTTACCACATTTTCCACCCGTGGCCTTGTGCGAGCGCGAATGCTCAACTTCCGACTGCGAAAGTGCGTGTATATTTATTAGCAAATGACAAACATATATGTATACATACGATGTAATATTATCTCTCTACTATAGCAGTATTGCACTGCAATTTCACCCTAGGTTTCTCTCTTATTATTGCTTTGGCTGGACGAACAATGCGAGAGAAACCAAAATAGCAGTATACGAAAATCAGTTTTGTGCTCAGTACCAATATCACGATAAAACGGCAAGCATATTTAATTATCAACAATCTCCAATCTAGTGGAAATTTTTAGAGACTAGGTAGAAGTAGCTTCTAATGAACAAATACACCTCTCTGATGTCTTCAACTGAAATATTTTAGCTCTAGAGCTAATTAGCATTTCCATAAGAGGAGCGGACTCAGATAACAGGTTTGGGGGTGAGCGGTAACCAATCATGTCCTCCTCCTTGCCCTACCCCTCCCTTCAATGAAAAGACAGTGCATCTAGTTCAGTTCTCCAAGGCTCTTGCGGCCGTGGGGAAGGCGGGGACTGCCCCCCCTCCTCCTGGTCCACATATATATAGGTATATACCTACTCTTTATACGATATTGATAGGTATATCTTAGTCTATCATGGTGCTCCATCTTGACAAACAGATTAAACCAATTAATGCTATTCTGGACCAATATTATCTCATTGAATTCAGTTGAAAAATAAAAATTTTGCACATGAATAAATGAAGCAAGGGGAAGGGAATGATTAGAAAGTCAATGGAGAGTAGGTACCAATTGGAGTTTATGGGTATTAGAGTATGGATATTAGAATATGGAGTCTGAAGGGATTAGAGAGTCAATGGAGAGTACTAATTGGAGTCAATACCAATATGGTTCACAAAAGAAGGAGTATTTTTTTTAGGTTTAGGATTATAAAAACATGGTAAATATTTTAAAAAAGATACAAACAAAATATACAAATAAAAATAGGCCAGACAGTATTGAGTAAATCAGTGAGTGAAATTTTTACTCATAATTACCAATTGTGCTTTCTAAGGGGGAACCATGGTATACCCACATGGCACGTTAATGTTCATTTAACATTTAATCAACGTTTATGGTGGACATTCTGAACATTAAGATAATGTTTAAATTGACGGGTTAACATTTACTGAACAGGTCAGAGTGACCATTCTGATCGTTCAGGAATAGTTTATAGAATGTTCAAGATAATCTTTACTAGCTGTTAAATGAATATTTAACCAACCTATCACTGGATATCCACTCATACGTATTCAATACCTATTGAATACAGATGAGGATGTAATCAATCACATGCCGTACACAAAAAAGGTTAACTAGAGCATGCAATTTACAGAGAAGCTGTAACAATGTACCCAAATTCAACTAATACAAAAGAATTTTTCTATAATACCTTGAATGGGTGGACCTACCACCAAAATTGAAAAAAATAAAAGTAAATAACTAAGGTTCACACTTAATGAATGATCACTAGTTGCACCTTGCATTCTACAGGTATGCCACCTTACATCCTACACTTAAGACCTGCCTTAAAAGATTGATATGGATAATTTGCATCATTGAAACTTTTCCCTAATAACCATTTTAGACCATGGATAAAAATAAGCATGACCATTATAAATATACGTCACTGATATTCTTTCAACTCCAGGAGAGATAAATAAGAGTTTCCTCCATAGTGCTGAGAACATGTTTCCTCGCGAGCGCACCAATACTTTCTCTAAGTCTGATACCATCCAATATGTACTGAGAAAAACTGTGGACTAATGTTCAATCGCTTTTCAAGATCGTGAATCACGTGCGTATCTAATGAATAATAGATGTATAGGAAATGTCATGCATATCTAATTTGGGTAAGTAAATATCGACCCAATATAAATTTTGTCTCGATATATTATCATATTGCATTAGCTAATCAATAAAGAGGTTGGGGTTTGAATGAAATGGTTAAAAATGATATTAAACATGTACTTCAGAATGCAAAAAATTAACTACAACCACATTTGGACCATTTTTAGATATTCATGAGGAACAAATAGGTATCATGGCTCCATTAAAATCCAAAGCACAATGTTAAATGAACGTTCAGCAACTAACGTTAACCAATTCTGAATGTTTTGAATCTTTTTTGAATATTCAGAAAATATTATGTGCCATGTGGGATATGAACACAGGAATTATAGAAAGGTTTATAAGAAGGTGGAACAAATCTGTACTAACAATGAGATTCCATTCAGAGCCGGACAAAAAGTCAGACTTGGATGAGTGATGCAGACAACTAATAAGATACAAAGATGGATTTTTGTAAAATAGATGGCTTTAGCATCACCTTTGTTTGCCACCATATCTTATCCACATTGAATATTCTATTGTTACAAGCCAGACTCCTGGGAATAGTAGATTCACCTAGATGCAGGTGGTGTGAAGAAGGGGATGAAACTACGTCCCACATATTATGCGAGTGCCCTGCTGTGATGATGACTCGAAATAGGTACCTGGGGTCTCCATTTTTGGAACCCAGGGAGGGTTCCACAAATGGAGACCCCAGGGAAACAGGAACAAGGGAAATCCCCATAGGGGACCTGTTGGCCTTTATTAAGGCGATCCGCTTTTTTGGGTGATTTCTTTAGAAGGGTGGTTGGCACAATGGGTCTAAGTGCCTCAGGGCCTCCTTGGAGGAACTCCACTGCAAAACAATCTAATCTACATGCCAGTGCGATTATAACAGTTTGTTGGGCAGTAATCTTATAAAACACAAGCAATTGAGTGTCAATCGACAGCAGATAAATTGGAGTTCAAGGATTCAGTTCTTATTTTAGGATGGGAAAACAAGAAATTCATGATAGAATTTTTCCCTAGATTGAGTGATGCATGCCCTTAGGATGAAATCATTTCACTTAGATTTAATGAGTTCTAGTGCAGTAGAACAAGCATCGAAGATGCAGTCTTACAGGTCCACAACAGTTGCCATTCCAGACACTATTTCGAGTAACATAAGTAAGAGATATGGAGTGCACCAAAAGACAAGCAAAAGTACACAATTTGGCAGACTGTGGGAATTTCACGCAAGCAGGTGCATTTCATTCTCCAAAATGAATGGCACACAATTTTTTTTACAATTTGTAAGCCTGGTATAAAATGGGTTTCATACCTGCTCAAGACAGATCAAAGCAGATTCTAATGCGAACATGAACCAACTCTTTGGAAGGGTTTACGAAATAACTGATGGATTTCTTTTCATGTTTTTTACCATTCATCATCACATGGTGAACAAAACAGCAAAATATAATAGTGGAAAATGTGAGGTGAATTACATTAAAAAAAGGTAATGAGTATCCCATCCACCAGAAAGGTGATGGTCTCTCAGTGTAGGCACTCAAAGGGAATCATCTTTATCAATTACCTGGGGTGAGGTAAAAATCATACTTGGGAAAATACTTTATTACTTTAGGAAAAAATGAAAGCAACGATAGCATACAAACACCCTATATTGGCTACGAAAAAGGTGCTTTTCAGTCAAGTCAACACAACTATGTGTTCAAGCCATATGTTACTGAGGACCAGGCATTAGCTGATTTAAGGCTTAAACTTTTTCTGCATCCATTGTATTCATAAAACTTGGTAGCCTCTAATTGTTTTTTTATTTAGGCTTCTTCTATTTTTCTTGAAAAACCATTGGAAAAAGTGTGCGGAACTTCAGAGCATTATGTTGAAAAATATGAAGTATGTACCTCCCTATGTAGCTTGACAAAAGTCATTTTTAGCATCAAACCAAGCTACTCATCAAAACACACTCATTTGTTGCCCAAAAATAACACAGCTAGCTTATAACATACATGATCAATGAAAGCCTTAAAAAGAAATTATTTCACTTAGCATTTAAGCAATAAAATTACATATTTTTCTCATAAATTTTATTAAACACAACTACTTTTATTCCATGAAACCAAGAACAATTTCAGGAACTACTTTTTCATTTTAATTCAGAAAATTACACAACATTAAATATAGGTGCATATAAAATCACTAAAGAAAATATATATCTTTTCATGACAGCCAAGAATTCCACTTAAAATTTTTCCAAGGCATAACAAAAAAAAGAGACATGATTTAAAAGTAAATAATAAAAATGAGGCAAATTGATGCAAGCACAAACATAAGTACAGTAGATGGAAGATAATATCCCACTTTGGCTAGTAATGACTGTGCAGTAAAGCCATTCAAAAGATGTAGACACACTAAAAATAATCACAGAGGAAATAGACCTAAGATATGTACCTATAATACTTTCAAAAGTATAACAATAAAAGCTCATAACATTTACATAGATATGGTAATAAATACTAATGATTTTTTTTTCATATCACACAACTTACAGGCAGTAACTAAAAACAAAAAAACAGGTCAATTTAATGTTTAAAAAAATAATCAAATACTGGATAGCAAAATGTAATATATTTACATAAACACATTTACAGTTAACATAAATTTTTAATGCCTATTTAAGTTCACAAAGCCCCTTACACAGGTATCCTTAAGTGATTAAAGGAAATTTAAAACATCTGTTTGGCATGTATATAAATCTTTTATAAATAAGATTTTTAGCACGCTATTATGCAATAAAATTAAAAGAATAAATTAAGTATTCTGAGAGGGTACAACAAATAAAATTAAAATTATACACATGATATATTAACTGCAAATTGCCTATCAGCAGTACAAGCTAGCTATTCAGAGCCTCAAATTTCATCTCTATGATGCTGAATTTGTGACCTCAAACCATTGACAAATCCAGTCATTTGCATGACAAAATGGGAAAATTTTCACCCATAGAATCAAAATATTGCCACAGTCGAGGTTGACTGAATTTGCTTTTGACAGGATAAAGCCTCAGGGGAAATTGTTAGAAGTAGTACCTGTAATTACAACTAACAGCATTTGTTTTCGAAAAACAAATGACTGAAATGATTGTAGTCCAGTTCCGATCTCCCACTACCTTGATCAAATTATTCTCTCACTGAAAAGGATTCACCTTTGTTATCACCTAGAACCTGAATCAGCACACCATGTCAAGAAGAGTTTTCAAAAGCTATCAATAGAAACACTGAGAGCTAGCTGTTATTAAATTTAGACAAAGGGGACATAATCATAATTATATGCCAGATTTTTTATCACAAAAATTATAAAGATTAACTTAAATATTAGCACATTAATCATTTTCCAATACATCATCCCTTGATATAAGATTTTTGGTAACCAAGGGAAAGAGCCAGATTTTCTGGCTGGCATATATAAAATTACATGAAAAAACACAAGCACAGAAGTGATATTATTGATGAGGGGGAATGTCCAAAGGAATATTTGAAAAATGTTTGGTGAAAACTGCAAGTTAAACTGAGTTAAAAAATTAGGTAAAGAATACAGATTTCTTACAGCAACATATCAATGCTAACTATAATTCACTAACACGATGAATCTTTCAGTAATAGGCAAACAGTATAATTACAAGCACAATCAAACTCAAAAAGAAATTTACAAGGTTAACTAATTGAAATCTAGTCCTGCTTCTTAGGCATGAGGGCAAACCAAACCTAAACTAAAGCAGCAATGATATTATTTAGAGACAATTTAAAGACAAGACAGACACCGGAAAATACACCATCATGAGACTTAATTCGTTGTACATTTACTGGAGATCAAATGAATACATTTTGCATGGCTCTAGATTGAATTATTTCAAGTAGGTATTTATATAATTTTTAGCATCCACATGGATACAATTATATTCAGTTGATTATATGGAATTATAAGGAATAAATTTTATATGATGTTTACCAAGACGGTCTTCAAAAACTTAATGAGAGACTATCCACAAAGAATCAAAATGAATAATCAAAAGTAAACTTTGGATTGATGACAGAACAACAAGACCTCTAGCCACAGTTAATTTGTTAATATTAACAGGGTACATTTTAGAGAGAAAAGTTGTCCTCATGTGATATTAGTGGTCTTGGATATTATTTGCAGGGACCCAAAGAGACAGATTCCAATTTAAAAAAGAAAGCACAAATTAGCAAAAGGTGCCGCCACCATTACAAATTACATCCACAGCAATATATGGAACCAGAATTATTGACAGCTGCTCCAAAACTAAACTAAAACCATGCTAATTATTAAGTACTTGACTATATTACAGCAATAAAGTAAAACACATAAATATAATATTACATTAACAAAAACTTACAGCATTTTCACTATCCAGTATCCAAAAGTTTTTTATAAAAAAGCCCACTACAAAAGTTTTACTGACAATCAAACCTTATTTTGGTGCATTCATGGACAATTCAAACCCATTACATTTCATGAGTAAAATTGCATTTTGAGAAGTCACAACCACTCATTACATTTTATAATACAATATTGATAATAACTTCAGTTGCATGACATCAGCTCAATACCAAATTCCAATTTAAACCTGAAAATTTATGACCGTAAATGCATATACACATGCAATTCAGCAAAAAAGTACATGCCGTTTAAATTTTATTTTATAATCCAGTGACTTCGAGTTGAAAACATACATATCTAAAGCAAATTTTAACTGATTATCCAGCATGATGATAAGCATGAACATTGTAAGGATATGAAAATTAACCATTCCTCCTATGGTTTAAAATACTGATATTACTATCAACTCTTCAAATAAATTTGAAGACAAATTTCTTTTTTCAACATTTGCATATGCCAGAGGTCTCCAATTTTTTTTGCCAAAAGGCCAAATACACGAATATGGATTATTTATATGAATGAGGGTGACAATGTGCACATCCATTTAAATTAAATCATTTGCCTCAATCCACCATTTCCGAAGAAATCTATATTTCATACCCACAAAAGAAACCTATATTTGATGAGTTACTCCTATATTAAATTTGAATTTATATTAGTCTAATTCTATCTTCTCTTCATACAGTAAATTTCCTCTGATAATCATCTAACCTCTTAGAAGAAATTGGATGGTAACATCTAATTCTGACTACCAAGGACATAATTTCTTGACTTTCAGGCTACCTCAAACAATGCTGAACCAGATCAAAGATTGTAAATAATTAACTTTGTTATATTCCACAAAACTTTTGTGGAATATAAATAAGTTAAGTTTTGTAACAAAGGAAAAAAGTTTTGTGGAATATAACAAAGTTAATTATTTCCAATCATGAATTCATTCCACAAAGTGAGCTCGCCAACCATTGATTTCAAACCAGAGCAAAGCCCCACTGCTAGTACCAGTATAATTAATTCTGCCTTTAAAACCCCGAACATCTTTGACTCAGTTGTCAGTAAATTCACAACAAATAAGACATTTAACAATAGAAAATAACTACCTGAAATGGCAAACAAAAAGTCAGTGACGTGAGCTTTCGCCTCAATGCTCCCTTCCAAATGTAAAGATAAAAGTCATTGCCTCACTAATCATTAATCATCACCTCACATTCTCCTTCAAAATGACACAACAATCCACACCAAAATTCTATGCTAATTAGAGTGTTTTGAAGAGTGATAAGCATAAGTATATTTGAAAAAATATTGCCCAAAGAAAAACAGGTCAGCATGTGTTTTTCATGTATAAGACTGAAAGAATTGAGGGATTCTTGGTGTCACTATTACAATGGAATTGTTGTTTGGCAGGAGTGGCAGTAGACATCAATGCAACATCAGTTATTTCAATACCATCTTTTTTAGCTTGACTTAGGGCTGACATCAAAAGCTCCATCAGCTGATATGTAATGATACACTGGTTAAAGATGCAGGTGTGACATAAACTGTGCCATGGAAACACGAAATGCATTTTGCCTAATCAAATATGCCTAATAAAATGTCAAACTAATGATTGCTGTATTTAAGAAAGTATTAAGGATACCATGAAGTTTTGCATTAGACGTTTTGGGAGAACTTTTGCACTCAAAGCCCCACCCATTGAGCTCTAGTATCTACAAAACTCTCCCTTGTGAAACAATCATTAGCAGGATTGGAACTCTATTTATGGAAAGTACTGTCTCACATTTTAATTCCAGGCATTTATTGTTCTTGACACCTGGTATATCAATGACAATACTCATTCTGTAACTCTGGAGTCCTGATACGTCAATGATTATATTCATCCATAGCTCTGAAAATCAATTTTAAGCCAAAGGTGCATTTCCCAAATCAAAGAATATGGGCCAAAAATAGTGTTTAACATCTTCTAAGTGATGTTTGTGGAAGAATGATGACTGAAATGAGCTCATAATACTAACTATGATGTCATAAAAAATTAAATTTCAATAAATGTGCCGCATGACAACCGCATAACAACCTCTGTATTATCAAAGGTCATCATAAATAATAATTAGAAAAAAAACTAATTTTAGGTTAGAGCGTAGATCAATCCCAAGAGTAGTATTTACATATTACATCATGAAGGATTTCACTGAACAACATTATTTGCCCAAAAATTTCACCAAAGCTTGATTTCTTTTAATTTCTTTCTTCTAATCAACATAACAAACAAAACAGCATATTAAAAAATATTATAGGTACATATTCCCCTACCATTTGCTAAAACATTTCTCTTATTGGAGACAACTGACATGCACAATGTTTCCAAAGTCTTAACTGGAATGCTTCATATACATGTGCACCTAAAATAACTAATAATAATACAGAAATATTATAAAAAATAGTATAAAATAATATTCTAGCCAAAATTGAAAATGTTCAAACAATGTACAATATTCTATTAAGAATATATTTCAATAGCTTAAAGGAAACATAAATAATAAAGATGCATAATATAAAATAAATATGTTAGCATAAATGCTAAGAATACTATTAATGAATGGTACCTATGACACCAAATTGAAAGACTGACATAAAGAAACTGCATGAATATTTTTAGAGTTTAAATTGATTTTTCCTCTGGCAGAACTCTTGCTTATATATTGATGATTTAAAACTCAAATATACTAAATCCTGTTAGTACTATATCACTAAACAAGCAAAGAACTTTCAAAATGATAAAATCTCTCTTTAAACCAATGCGGCAATACAAATCAATTTGACAGGACTAAGTGAAACCAATCAGTGAATTACTACTTAGGTTGAGCATCAATTATAAGAATGAAATAGTGAGTACACTGCAAGCAATGCCTAAGAAACTTGGAAAGAAAATTGGAAGCAACATCAGGTATTACTTTTTAGGACAAACACACATATTGAAGTGAGATAAGTATCACGAATAATTTTATCAGAAAGTGCATCACTATTCACTAAGGATACAGTATATCCAAGGACATTTATGAGCAATAAAAACACAACAACTTGATTGGCACAGAGCTGAAGCTTCAAAATAGCTTTAAGGATGCAGTTTCCAAATGAAAATCCCATAATACAAGATTTTCTACCATCACACCCAGGAAACTTCAAATATGGTATTCATGTAACACTTCATGAAATTGACTTAAGTAAAAAAAATTTTATGCTTCAATATTCCAGGTGACAATTTTCCAACACATATTTATTGATGAATGGTAAAGCCACTTCCATTTGAAAAGTATCAATAACACAACTACTTGATGCTCTAAAAAAAATACTCCGTAAAAATCTGATGAAGTATAAACTTCTTTAAATTTCATTAATAATCTCTGCTGGTAGCAGTAGTTCCCTAACAAAATTCAAATGGACTCCTTTTATGGTGGGAGTTCTAGCAAATTTAAAAACTATCAACATATAAGGCCAGTTAAAAAGTCCCTAAATGTAATTCATACAATATCAATAAAATAGCTCATCTAACCTTCATTGCTCCAATAGAAAAGAGAAGACCATGAGCTAGATGCTGATTAGAGTCAATGAATTATTTATTTAATTATACCTGACGTAAATAGGTGGGATATAATTCGTGGATTCTGCTAATATTTTTGCAAAAGGTGACTTAACCATTTGATGTCCTACATAATTTTTTACGTGAAACCCTGGAAAAATCTTCACTTAGGGCTGTGGAATGGCCCTTAAATATAAATGAATGATGTTACATGTCATACAGACACATATAAGCTGTTTTTATAAAGGTAGACAGGGCAATCACCAAGAAAGATTCTGGAATCATTTATGCCCCCAAATAAAACAATGCATAAGTATTTGTTATCATGCCATCAGTGTGTGAATATTAGTTATTCAGAGGGACTGAACATTTGTAAATGTTTTTACATGGTATTGTCACTGATTCTCTCATAGATATGAAATAGATTCAACAGTGAAAACATTTGTACTGAGCATGTTGACACACTAAAGAAGGATCAGCACAATGTCGTGAGTTCCAAATCAGTCAGGAACCTTTAGTTCCACAGAGTTATTGAATATTATGGCTACCAACTTTATCCCTAACCCCAAGATAGAAAAATATCTTGAGAGAGGAAAAATTCTTCACAGGGAATAAGAATATTCCTGGAAATTCTGAAAGAAAGATTTCAGTGATGCTTCAAGATGTGCTCTAGCTATTTTAAAAATAAAAATCCCACACAATATTTCATCAACTTATGAGGGAATTACTTTGAGGGGAATAAGGTCAATGAACTTCCAAATACAAAAGTAAAAAGTTAGGGAACTTTGGAACGTGCCTTGTATGCAATGGTCTAGAACTTAAAGGGAGAGTAAATTTAACATAAATCTGGATAATTCAAAAAAGTAGTTAGAAAAGGCACAAAAAATGTTCATTTACAGGATTAGATAGGATTATGTCTATTGGGCTGAAAAAAGTACACCGCATAACAGTGTTGATATATAGCAAATCACCTCAACAATTGTCACTCATTCATCATAAACCACTCACTTTAACTTTTTATTTCCACGGCACTAGAATATCACCTCAACATCAGCCTCCAATCATATATACCTGGGCATTATCCCTCTCAACAAATTCAGGCTCCACTTCCCAATATTTTAAAAACTAATAATTTTTTGTAAAATTTTTACTTTCAAAAATTACTATACCACCTCACAGTGGCAGAATCATCAAATTATTCTGAAGAAATTGGTGTTTTCATTTCATACCCTATGACTCATTTTTGGAGTTTTTCTTAATCTGTATTTCCCTGGGCTTATTGAAAGCTACAAAGAGAACAAACAAGCCACCACTAAATTAAACTGAGTGGACAACCAATTACAGCCCTCGCAAGTTTATCACCTTTAAGAGTCCTGATAAAATACACAGACATTCTAAAAAGACAGAGAAGTTTCTTCATCGTAGAACTAGTCCTTGAAGTTACATTGTTAACAAACAGAAACATGACTAACTTGCTTTCCTGCTGAAATACATTCACTGAGGATCAAGTTTAAGTGCATTTATACAATTTGCATAATCCACAGCTAATATGGTAATGAGAAACTTGTTAATGACATCATTTACCACAGCAGGATTGAATGTTCTTCTAAACAAAATATTTATACACTATTGTACAATAGTATTTGGTTTTGAATACAAGATGGGTACATTTGAGGTATACTAATGTTAACCTTAACTTTGAGCAAGTTACATTCGAATTACCATCTATTGAGTATAATGGATTCAGATACTCCGGAGAATCTCTAAGTGCACCATTAAGCAGAAGGCAATTTGTCTATCTCAACAGAATAGATTGGTGACTTACATGAAGAATTAACTCATTGTTTTGCAGTTTCATTTAGTAAGAAAATTCATTCCTTCTGAGGGTAATGCCTAAGGTGTAACCCACAGTAGTTCTGCCATTGTCACCATGAAATTCTCAGGAATATGATTATCACAAAAACTTTGTCTTTTCATCATGTAATTATGGCTTGGACCACATGGAAAGAATATACATACATGTAATACTTTTTTGTGGCTTCCTTTCCCTAAGAGAAGTAAGTAAATTCAGCTGCTTGCCTGAGCAACTTGTTCATATAATTCTAACATTTTCTGAGAAGCAATAATAAGTTTGCTTGGCATTAAGTATATAGTAAAATAAATGTTATCTCTCCCTTACATAAAGGAACTCAATGTGGACACCTAAGCAATTCTCAATTTAAATACAGAGATTTGCATAAGATCAAGCAACTCAGGGCACTGAGGAAAAAATACTCAGCACACGCTATCAAACACTAACTTTTGTAGAGGGTAACACCTTAGATGATATTGTATGAAGAGTAATGCATTGGAACTTCTATGGAACTTCACACAGTTTCTCAATCACAATCCTTTCTGAACAGATGATCTAGGATTAACTAGGATAACTGATTATCTCGAAGTAAACACTTTTCGTTCACGTATACACAGACTTTACCATTTAAATATGTCCTATAACCTTGAAAATATGATAAAAAGAATGTAATACATACGTATTACATGAATAACAGCTTTTAACAGCAAGAAATTTCATTTTGTTGCATATAAGGTTTTATCAACTGAATGCATAGAGCTCGCATAAGAAGTCAGCATTGCTCAGTATTAAGCACCAAGCTAATCACAGGGAAGATTAAAACTTTCCAACTACAAGACCAAATGGTTTCCATTGAAACTGGGAGCAGTCACAATCAGCAGAAATGTAAAAATCACACGATAAAAATGGAGAAATAACATAAGGTAAAAGAAACCTAAAATCAATTAAATTTAAAGTTTTCCAGTTTCTGGAAATAAATGCTCCAGGTCTGCTAGAGATGTGTTATGTTATTACACAAGCAGATTAAATATATGTGATAGGCATCATTAAATTGGATGATGGAAATTAAGTCATATCAGACTTATAAAACAATTCTCCCATTTAAAATCTTACAGTATGGACGCTTTCCACGAATCAATAGTTTATAAAGACAAAAATAAATTATGGTGTACTGTTATTACTAGTAAACAGTCCACCACTCATACAGCATCACAAATTCCAAGTCTTTTGCTCGTCCACTCCATAAAAAGGCCATTTGCATACCTCAACTAAGTCTGATGAAAAAAAAATCAAGGGCAATACCACTGAAGTCAGTTCTTAACAGGAAAGTATTTCCTTGATCAATAGCAAAAAGTATATAAAAATCTATTGAAGTAAAAAGAATAATATTTACAGTAACTCTTTATACATATCAATCACTGATCACTGCTGGTCTGAATGTTTTCATCGGCTGAACAGCTAACACCTGGATCCTGAAAAGTACAAACCAAGAAAAGTTGATATATATAGCTATAATTCACTAGTTTATTGACAACTTGGATAGCATTTTTAACTCTAAAAAGAATGGAAAACCTAAATAACTACTATCATACAACTAATTATATGATTTTTCCATATTATTCAACAACTTACATAAAACGGAATTAAATAACAACCCCAACAAAAGCATTTATTTGTGTTTGCTTTTCTCAGGCTAGTATATATTTCAGTCCTCAAAATTCATAATGGATAATATATTCCTCAAGAACCATACTTGACTTGTAAAAGCATTAAATAATTTCAAAAGACATGCACAGTCATCTACAAAAAATTTGTTACATTAGAGCAAAACTAAGAGCTAATCAAACTATGCTGCTGTATTTCCATCATGATGCATGCCACTTATCCCATAATATGCAGTTGATAGCATAATAAATATTGTAAAACCCCTTATTTACACTTTTCTAGGGACAGCTAGAAAAAAGTGTTAATTGTGGGAAAATTCAAATAGCAAGAAAAGGACAATTATCAGTTTCACATGCATACTTTAATAATATAGAGTAAATATATAAATAAGAAACACTGATGACTGAATTAGAGCAATATTATTAACTATTTCTTAAAGTCCTGTCCTGATTTATTTTTGTAAAATATATTTCTACCAATGTTTCAACCGACCCAACCAACCATTGGACGTTGTCAAATCCATAATTCCCAAACTTGTACATTATGCAATTCCTTTTCTCTTATGACAAAGCCATTTACAAGATATTTTACGATCAACAACTTAAAAATCACTTTTTAAGTTGCTACTCCTTCATACCATGATTTATTGACTTTTTTCTCAAAAGTTGTCTGCACTAGCTAGCATGTTTCGGAACCACATCGTGATTTTTCATAATTGCATCCATTGTAGAGACTGGTAATTTTAGATATTTCACTATATCAGTGCGAGTTGTATCATGAGAATCTACAAATTTTATTTACGCCTAAATTGAAAATATTCTTACTTGCTGCAATGTCTTCCACAGTGATTAGAAAATGACTCGAGGGTTTCTGGTTTTTTTCCGCATTGGTTCATCCTACTGCACAACAGTTTCACTGGCATTCCAGATGGCATCTTCAGGTCCGAAGTATAGGAAATATATAGTATGAAGATATGGGAAATATATAGAACGAAGATGTAGGAAATTTGATGGGATGCATTCTTCAGACCTGAAGATGGCACCTGGAATTCCGATGAAACTGTCATCCAGAGGGATGAACCAACGTGAAAGAAACACTAAAAACCCTCCAGTCTTCTGAAAATATTGTAATTCGCATCCATTTCCATGTAAAATAAAATTTACATTCAGGAGTAATTAAGGATAACATAAACAACACATGAGAATATTGAGATACCTCGTTGCTTGGCCAGTGCAGAGAGATTTTGTGTTCTGCCCCACTACGCCGCTAAGTTAACACTTTCAGGTCTGACCGAATGTAAAGTGCTGAACTCTCGTGGACTGCCATTTTTCAATGGTTTTCTTAAGTCATTTGCTATGAACTATTTAACTTCACTGTTGTTTTTTTTAATGTGTATTATAGCTTATACTTTCTTCTTTCGGATGAAACAGTTTTAAAGTCACTGCATGTTATAATTTTTTAAAAATTTATTTTTTTAAATTTGATTGTTTTGCGTCTCAGAAAAAATTCCTACCTACTCGTTACGTGTTTTGTAGTGCAATTTTGCCATGAAAACGGTTACTTTCAATAACAATAATGAGAATTGGATTATAGATTTATTTTCATCAAAAGTTTTCTTTATTTATAATGGTTTACAATTTACCAAAACATCATATTTTTCATAAAATACATAGTTTACAACTATGACAATGCAACCCGCACCGCACAAAGGGATAATTTTCTTCGATATGCGTTGAAATGGATACAAATTCCGTTCCGTATCAACAATTCACTAAAATACACCTCCTTCATGTAACCGTATCCATTATAATTCAGGTATTGATTGTTTTACATAATTGCCTTTTGTGTGATACTGAGGAATACAATCTGGCACACAGTCCTACATTCCACTTCTCACAAAACCAAAGTGTTTCTTTCCATGTCTTCCTGCCGGTCTTCTTGCCGCTTTCCATCTCTCTGAACAGAATTTGCACACTGGCGGGGTTGGTCTTGTTCACTGCAGAGGATTTTTTTAGGAAAATGTCGCCCTGATAAGTGATTCCCTGGGGAAGTGAATGAAGAGGATGAAGATTCAATTCCCACCTCTCATTTCTCGGCAAACTTCTTCGCTAACTTGGCAATCCAGCTGCACTGAGGTGGTTTCAGTGCGACTCATTTTGAAAATTATGAATGAATTTACGACCATAATCACAAATCCATGAAAAAATATCTTTTTCCCCCATTTGGTTTATTTTCTATGAAAATGTAACTCATTACTGATGCTAGATCAACTCCGGTCTCTTTCTGGTTTCAGCTAACAATTACATCTGGTTTGAGTGTTTGTCTTCATCTTAGAAAGTCAGTGGAAGATAGTGAGTACCGGTTTGCCTCCGTTTCCATTGCCTTGATGGTGTCCGTGGTGAAAAGCAATAAGAAGTCCCATTCATTTTTAGTGCTGTCAATTTCAGCCAAAACTTCACTGCTTTTTTTACACCTTGGTAAAAAAAAGTTGCACGCCACTCTGTGACCAGGAGGAGTTGATTTCAATTGCCGGTGCATGTTGCGTATCTAAAAAATAATATGGATCTTCATTCAATAAACACATCAAGTCTAATTGTGCACAAGTTCAGATACTGAAAGGTAAAACTCAGAAAATATATTTCCGTTTGTAAGTGTAATTTTCTCTCACTTGAATCCTTGCTGCTTCCAAAAACCGCATCCCCAGCTGGAACAATATTTGCGTCGTCTGAAGAAAAGGTACAAAGGTATTTATGAACAATCAAAACATTTGCATTCCATTTCTATTTTTATTCCGGCAGGATAATAAAATATAATGAATATTCACAAACCTTCCTATTCTATGTCGTGTTTGGAATCATCAAAATCACTTCCTGAATCTTCAACTTAAATATCATTATTTTCCGATTCGTCAATCTGAGTTCCTGCGTATTACCCACGAATTAGATACAACATTTTGCGATAGTAATGGAAACATTAGTAAGTCAGTAAATTTCTCTTGGAAAGGTAAGGTCAAAATAGCTCTGATTTAGGAACCCTGAGATTTCCAGGGATGAGTCAGGGGCCTAAGTATGACAATGGGAAAAATATTTTATTGTACCAATGCTGATCGATCGAGAACTTGTATCTATGTGAATAGGATAAGTACTTTGCATCTATCAGAATTAACTACTAGGGATCAGACAATAGTTCTGCTGACCCTAGGGGAAGGTGAGAACAGGAGGAGGGTGGTCATCTGCTCCTCCTACCTGCCATGCGATGCACCAGTCCCTCCACCATCAGTCAAGATGGAGAGGTTGGTGAATCATTGTAAGACCAATAAATGGGATCTTCTTATCGGTTGTGATGCCAAATCACACCATTTTACGTGAGGGAGGGAGACACTAACAGTACGGGAGAATCCCTTTTGGAGTATCTTATGTCTACGGAGTTGCATATACTCAATAAAGGATCAAGACCTACCTTTGCCTACAATTTTAGAGAGGAAGTGATAGACATTACACTCTGCACCAGTTCTCTGATGCACAGGATTGAAGAGTGGAGGGTTTCAGGGGAGATAACATTATCAGACCACAGATACATTCTCTTCACTCTCTTAGAATCCAATTCCAGGCAAGTGACATGTAGGAACCCCAGGACAGCCAATTGGGAACTATATCAAGAGAGACTGGGAGCTGCCCTAGATGGGGCACCTCAGTGCAAATTTATAAATGTAGATGAGATAGATACTACTGTTGATTATCTTCAAGGAAGCATCATCTCATCCTAAGAAAACAGCTGTCCCATAAAGACTGGAAGGGAAGGGTGTAAATTACCCTGGTGGGTAGCAAAATTAAATGGTCTCTGCAAAGAGACTAGAAAACTCTTTAACAAGGCAAAGAAGACAGGAATGCCTCATGATTGGGAATACTACACGGTGGCTCAACGGAGGTACAAAGCAGTGATTAAGCACTCAAAGACGGATTAATGGAGGGGCTTCTGTGCGAGCGTAGAGTCAGTTCCACAGATGGCAAGGCTCTACAAGATCCTATCAAAAGACTCAGAAGTGGGAGTGGGGTCTCTGCTGCTTCCCTCGGGATGACTTCACATCTTCTGACAAGGAAGCTCTAAAGATAATGCTAGAGACCCACTTTCCAGGCCCTATGGAGTTGGTGAAGGTGCATTATGGGAGGAATCCCATCCGTCTGCCTCGGATGGGAAGGAGACTTTCCTCCAACATACAATGATACTAAATGGGCAATAATTAGTTTTAGCCCCTACAAGTCTGCAGGTGAGGATGGGGTGTTTCCTGCACTTCTCCAGGAAGGACAGGACTTGCTCCTCCTCCCAATTCTAAGAATATTTCATTCCTGCTTAGCTTACAGATGTGTTCTAAAAGCCAGGAGGAACACTAAGGTGGTCTTCATACCTTAACCAGATAAGACAGACTATACAAGAGCTGACTCCTTTCAAGGGATTAGGCTCATGTCTTTTCTGTCTATTGAAGACACTAGAAAAGATAGCTGACAGGTACATAACGGATGGGCCCATCGCATGCACCCATATCAACATGTGTACCAAGGAAAGTCAATACAGACAGCGCTCCTTAATCTTGCTAGCAGGATTCAGGGTGTGCTGGAACATGGAATGTACAGATCGGGGGCATTTCTTGTTGTCAAGGGAGCATGTAAACAACATATCCTTTGATCAAATCTGTATTGAAGGAAGAAGACATGGCATCCATGCTCATATTTTTAGCTGGATTAGGCATATTTTAGAACAAAGAACTGTCAAGTCTGTATTGAGGAAGAGTTCACTGAAGGTAGTTGTGATATAAGGCTGCCCTCAGGGAGGAGTGTTATCTCCACTCCTTTGGAACATGGTAGTCAAAAGTCTTCTTTCAAGACTGAATAAGGCTGGTATAAACACTTTAGGGTGGGGAGAACATTTGGAGGCAAAAGCAAGGAAAGCCTGTGCTTCTTTATGGATGTGTAGGAAGGCTGTTGGAAAAAGCGTGAGGACTTCAGCCAAAAACCATTAGCTGGATTTATACAGCAGTTGTTAAACCTAGTTTTATGCACTGTGCTATAGTTCAGTGGAAAAGGGCCCAGCAAAAAGCTGCCAGGAATAGACTTAACCACTTTCAAAGAATGGCTTGCATCAGAATTTCAGGGGCAATGAGAAAAACCCCAACCTTGGTGCTAGAAACTCTATTGAATCTCACCCCACTTTATGTAGGGGTGTAAGTTCAGGCAAGGACAGTGGCTTATTGTCTCAAATGTGTGGGGGTGGTTTTTTTCTTCATCCGAACAATTCTGTAGGTACATATACCCCTGGGATCCCAATAGGCATTTGCCCATCATCAGGTTTCCCAGGGGCTGAACCAACAGAGCTTGACAAACATCCATGCCCTGGGTGGAGGTATGACATGCTGGTATGACAGAGGAAGTTCTTTTGGTCACATACAAGTTTGGACTGAGCTCATGAAGTTGAGCCCCATCCTTGAGATGGGGAATGACAGAATGATAGCAAGGTTCTACAAATCACCCCTTCATTTCAAGAGCCGCTTTCCTGGTTGGGAACAGTGGGTTGGAAAAGAGAGGAAGGAACTTCATATGGGGTTGATGTATGGTATACAGATGGCTCCAGGAAAGAAGGAAGAGTGGGGACAGGGAGCTTAAGCAAACCAAGGAAACTCTATATCCCTCTGAGAAAATATGCTACAGTGTTCCAGGCAGAGGTATATGCACTTCTGACCTGTGCGTATGCTATCAAAGAGGTTAGGATGTTTAACAGACCAATACACATATGCACTGATAGTCAGGCTTCACTAAAAGCCCTAACATCACCAAAAAGCAATTCACAGCTGCTGCAGGAGTGTCTGAGGCACTCAAGGAGATAATTAGATCCAGCAAAGTGAACTTTTCTGGGAGACAGGTCATGCAGGCATTTCTGGAAATGAGATGGCTGATGAGCTGGCTAAGGCTGGACCTAGCCGTAATCTGATTGGACCAGAGCCAATCATACTTATCGCTACCTCAATAGGGATGGCAGAAATCAGTCTGTGAGGCTTAGCCCAGCATTCTGAGTTCTGGAGAACCATACCAAGTAAACGACAGGCCAATTTACACATAGAAGAGCCTAGGCCTGGACTCTCAAAAAGACTCCTTCTACTTAACAGGGGTCAACAACGAATGGTAGCGGGACTCCTTTACGGGCACTACGGTGCAATGAGGCACCTACACCTAATGGTAATTACAGAGTACAAACCTACACTTCCTAGGAATCACCCAGATGCAGGTAGTGTGAAGAAGAGGATGAAACCATGTCCCACATAATATGCGAGTGTCCTGCTGTGATAAGGACTCAGAATTGATACCTGGGTGCACCTTTCATGGAGCCCCAGGAGGTTAGGGAAATCGCCATAGGGGACCTGTTGGCTTTCAGTAGGGCGATTGAGCTATGTGGATGATTCACCAGAAGGGTGGTTGGCACAATGGACCAATAAGTCTAAGTGCCTTACGGCCTCCTTGAGAGGAACTCCACTGAAAACACAATCTACATCTACAAGTTAGTTTAGATTTACATTTAGCAGCTGGAAACTACTACTGAGAAGAAAGTAATGAAAAAGGCTCAACATCATAATCACTGACTACCTAGTCTAAAACATTCACACCAAAATCACTAAATGCTATCATCTGAATAGCTAATGACAAGCTAGGACTACATTATCATTTAGTTGAGCAATGATCTGAAAACTACCAAAATTTTCTTTAAAAGTAAAATGTGAAATAATCCTACTTTTTCTGTCAGCCATCAAGTTCCCATGCTATTAAAATATCAAAATACTGAGTAAAATGATGGCTGGCTAAAAAAAATTAAAACAGGGAAAACAAGGAGAGGGCTCAATTTTGACATAGAGGGAAAATGTATCAGTAGTATGTAAATGCATTTGAATCCCTTCAAAAGTTTAATACTCAGAACTGTCGATGTAGTTAGCTTTTATCAGGCGATTTTAATAAAGAATTGTGTTTGATATTGCTCATCCATTTATCAGGGCTTCATGCAGGGCTCATTCATTTAGCAATAAGAAATAATTGGTCCACTCTGTGTTGCAACTTTTATACTTGAAACAGTCACTGTGAATTTTAAGGAGCTTTCACAAATTTTATTGCATCTGAGCAAATGTTAACACTGCAATACATGTAGAGCTCAAAAATCATCATCACAGAGCTTAAAGACAAAGAAATTCTCCAGCCATTAATCATGAAAGGCTCAATGGCCCTAATGCTGAAATCTTGCGAATACTTGCGAAACACTGAAAGACATTTCACCTCATAAGAGAGGTGATAATAATTAAGGATATAATTAACGCCAGTGCTGAATAGTTTCAATGGAGATGAGAAAGTGGCACATAGCCCATATTTATGAATGTTTCTTAACTTCTTTTTACGCTTTAGAATGACTTTAGACTTTAACCCTTGAATGTGAATTACATGTGCATAGTACTTCTGAAAATAAATTTTACTATAGAATGAGCCAAGCTACTTAATTAAAAAAATTTTTATGTGGAAAGAAGTAGTATATTAGACTACTTTTTGATATTACGGTTGAACATCTTTAATCCGGCACAGCGGGGACTGAAGTGACGCCGGATTAGGGATTTTGCTGGACTATGGGTCATGCATGGCAACTGGTCTATTTTTGACATCTGGGATGTTTTCATTGAACGGAGTCAATTATCATGGTGTCTACTAATATATGAAAAAGAAATTCAAGACTTTTTCAAGACTTTTCAAGACAAAAATTTTAAAATTCCAGACCAAAAAGGCTAACTTCTTAATGTGTCATCGTGACGGTCAATAGTTCAATGCCCAGTCATCTAATTTTTCACTTGGAATTGGCCATCTTATTATATCCACATTATTAAAAGTACACAGCACCTTATCTACTTCATTTATGATTAAACTCCTACTAGAAATTAAAATGCTGCATACTCGAAATGGACTGTACCGTGACATTTACAGCTGTTTTTGAGGAATGCATGGTGGAACGCCACACAGCGGTGCAGGATCCCTAATAGTTGGTATTTTGGATTAAAAAATGTTCAATTTATATGAAATTTGGTCTATATAGGTTTTCAAGGTCGCTGAATATGAGTTTAGATTCAAAACTTTTGTCAACTAATTTGTTCTCAAAAAGTTTTGCAATTTTTTTGCTTAAATTAACTCTCATATAAAACATCACGATTAATGTGAACAAATATTCGTTCTCTCAGTCACTGAATGCTAATTTGATCGTCATATTTTCGCTAGTTACTTTTTTCACAAAAGTATTTGCAATATTTTTATTACTTGGATTCACACAAACTCAAAATTCACGTTTCATTCAAAATTATAGCACAAAGGTTTTTGCGATCCCTGAACATAAATTCGATGTTAATATTTTCACAAATTTATTATTTTGCAAAAATATAGAAATGAATTTTCAAAAATTTTTTCTTTATTTTTGAACAAGAAATTATGTAAAAAAAATAATTTTGCTGATTATTTTTGCAATACATTAATAAACATTTAAATAGCAATCTCTTTCAGTTGCAAAACCGGCGGTCGGGTTCGCGCCGTCCCGTGTGAAAGGAGCCTTTGAATGAAATGATGTCCTTCGCCAGTCCAACCAAAGGCACCTCTTGAGCACACACCAACTCGAAGACTGACGAACCAACTCAACTCGAGCTGGCGAATGCTGAGTTCTCCAGTAAAAACGAACGATTTTGTTGCAAACTCGCGCATGCCGACAGATGAACTAGACTTTCCGGCTCCTTTCGAGCTAGCGAGCTCACCATCAGATGAATAGCAAAGACATTCCACCGCACTAGCCGGCAAATGGCGAGTTCTCCAGTAGTATAACATCCAGCAGCTAGCGACAAATTCGTCGGCGGTGGCACGTATGGCGTCGTCGGCGACAACGTAATATGATGGGTGAAAGTTTCTCGGTTCTTCCACCGGGACAAAGGCTCCATCTCTGCCAACGTTTCGGAAAACGACTCGTTTTCCATCTTCAGGGCTGTGAGCCAGGGACATCTTCACAGCCCTGAAGATGGAAAACTAGTCGTTTTCGGAAACGTCGGCAGAGATGGAGCCTTTGACCCGGTGGAAGACCCGAGAAACTTTCACTCATCTAATCCGCCGGGAAAACACCAAAACGTATTATAATTTTTTTACTTTCCAGGGGCTGATCTCTGTTCTTTCACGAAGACGTTATGCTTGCGTATAAAAGCAACACAATTCAATGGGAAATGCTAATAACAAAATGGCAAACGGTAAGCTTTACTGAATGGATGAGAGAAAGAAAACATTCCAATTCCACAGTAAAGTTAATTAATCCCACCCGATTATGATGATGCATAGCATAGAAAATTAGGTCGCGATGGTTTAAATATAATATTTCTAGTGGAATTTAGTCGAGTTACACCCTCAGAGGCATGGCAAAACGCAAAATGTCACAATCGTACTAGGGTACGATCTATGGATCGCCTGAACCTTTGGGAGCGTTGTAATAACCACGGTCAAGGTCATTCTTTCGAAATAGCATTCATGGGCAGGAGGGAAGTATACGATCTTCAACCTGCAACCGACCGAGCCGATTTGTCACGCGGCGGCATGCAGGAAACGGTGCCCATGTCTAGTGCAATCGAACGACGAAAGTCACGAACTCACAAATACTGACCAGAGAGGTTTAAAATAACACCTCTTTGATAATGACAAATAAAGAAAAAGGGAAACAATATCTCATTTCGTAATGCTATGTCTGCCGTTCCAATTTTTATCCTGACGATTTGCAAGCAACCATTTTTCCCGATTTTTGATTATTTTTCAGCGAATTCCCGACCTTTCCCAGATTTTTTCCCGACGTTAATAAATTCCCGACTTTTTCCCGGATTCCCGACTTTTCCCGACTGGTAGACACCCTGATTATTTATGACAAAATATAATCGTTTGCCATTTACTGAACATAATTATTAAGAGAGTCACAGAAAATAATTAAAAATAAATGAATTCTTAATTTACGAAGTTATTACTTAAAAGTATCGTAAATGTGCAGTGAGTGAAAATAATAGAACCTAAGCATTGTGTGCATCATGTTACTGCACATTTAAAAGCGTAATATTATTATTGGAAAAGGGTAGGCATATAAAATTTGATATTTCTAATGATGTGCTTTGAGCAACATATTTCCACCGCTCTTGATTTGTTATCAGCTGATTCAGTGCGATGTCAACGCGTGGATGTCGTCTGTACGGCCACCCATCACTAGGTCGCGGACGACCAGACAGGACGATTCTTTAAAGATCATCATTAATAGTTAATAGATCAACAATTTCAGGCTCTTCAACTTCATCCCCACTCAGATTTTTTGTTATTAATCATAATTTCAGTGATTTAATCATCGGTGAAATGTGTGGGGAGAGTATCGTGGTCGCTAGCTATCCATTCCTCTAAATTTGCCAATTCCATTTCCTTTATTTCAGGGCTATGGATGCTGTTTGCACAGTCAATCAACTCCATCATCATACGTTTATCCTCAGAAACATGAAAGCCTTTGAATTATCCACTTATTTCATCTACACCAAACCTCAAAGCAGGCCACAATTTAAACCATGCATGTTTTAGAACCAACTGTGAATTACTATTCCATGCACGCGAAATTTCCCATGTCACCTCTTTTAGATTATATCTGTTTCTGAAATGGTTTAGCCTGCTTCATTAACACGTTATGTACTGGGGTATTTAAATGCCTTTTAACCCTCCGTTCCGGCGGATTTTTAAACTTCATTGTTTGAAAATGCATTTCATCAGTAAATATGCTGTTACTTATTTAAAAATGAAATTTTTAAAAAGAGATTTGGAAAATAATATTCACAGAAAGTCTCAGTATTTCCTCTTATTGTGATACTCCATAAAACATTTTCCCTTGTGGAGTGGAACACTACAAGTTGAGCACACATACCTCGTCTCCTTCCTAATTTTTCTGTAAGCACACACTTTGCATCTTTGGGTGTGGTATTTCTTCTTCCCCTTTCCCACGATAGGGTCGAGATTATGTTTACGAAGGTCTATCGAGAGACGATGTGGGTAATCCCTCAAAGGAGGACACTCTGTCAGCTTATCTCTGTCCTCGTTCGAGAATGGCTCATCTGGCTCCTCTCTACTCGCTGCCCAATCTTTGGCTGTCTGGAGCAGAAAGCCTTTGAATCGAATCCTATTTGATCCATTTAGTGTTTTATAAACTCTAAAAGCATTAAAAAGGGCACAGTTTATTAGCCACAGGACTACTTCCTTCGACCATTTCATTGTTTTTCTCATGATTGTATAATACGATAAATACATATCTGCCTTTCATACACTCATTGTATTTTAAAATACAGTAAGGTTTTTTAATCGGAAGTCCTGTGATCCTATCTTTCAGCTTTGTATACCTTAGTGCTCACCTCTCTTTTTATCTTTCCACAGCACAAGTAGCACTTCACCTTTGTGAGAAAGCGTGCACTGTCCTTTTTTCAATGTTTTCGCCTCACTCTTCAATGTGGCAGGGAACCCTCTATTTGGTCGGATGGTTTCACAAACTCTACTTTTATTATCAAAGAGCAGTTCTGCTATTTTTACCCTGTTGTAATAATTGTCTTGATATATGTGATGCCAAAGATTGAGATGAGGCATCAAAAGAGAAAGGATGGTTTGTTCTAATTTTTTTCCCTTGGCCAAATATATTTCTAAATTACTGATGTAGCCAGAATCACTTTCACAAACCATACGAACTAGCAAGCCATACTTTATGATTTTGGCTTCATATAGCATCTTAATTTTTAATCTTCCTCTCCATGGAATCATTGCTTCATCAAGAGATAGCTCCTCCTTTGGTTTATATACATTTTGAAATTTTTCAATGAAGTATTCCAAGACCGGTCATATTTTGTATAGTCTTTCCGTCGTGTCCAAGATTTTCTCATTATTAAAGTGCCACGCTTTCCAAATTTGTTCCAATCTGTTTCTCATCAGCAATTCTCTAAATATGTTTGTTGCTATAAAAGGATCAGTGCTCCAATACACCTTCAGTGAATCTTTCCTCACCTGCCCCATGAGAATCAAAATAGAAAAGAACTTTTTCATTTCAGTAATGGAAACTTTGGTGAATCTTTGTATCTATGTTGGTTTTGACGGTAATAGAGATTTGACTGAATGCAAATCATTTCGAACAAGTCATCGGCAATAAACAATGAGACTACATCAAGGACATTGGTAGAATTTTCCGGTACACATTTTACTCCAGGCTGGCCCAAAAATTGCTCTAAATTCCTCTCAAAATCTTTTTTTTCCCATGTAGTAGAGACTCCTGGTGAAGTATTGTCTTCATTTGCACTCTTATCGGAGTCACTTTCACTTATCAAGAGAGGAGTGGATTTTCTATTTCTGACCTCACCACAATATCGGAATCACTTCCACTCTCATCACTATCTTCATCATACTGTAATGGCACATCTGATAAATCATCGACGAACAGATCTAACAAAATTTCTTCCACGTGCAAAGCACTGTCTTTCCTATGTGATGTCATTGCACTGAATATTTCAATAAATACAGGTTGAGAAAAACCTCTCGCAAGACAAACCCGAAAAAAAATCACAATTCACTGGGACTCAAGAAAACGAACTGCTCAAGACACTTAGAGATAAGGAACTAACCACAGCCGTAAAAAAGAACAATGAATGTTTCATTATTGGCCCCCTCATTCTTTTCATAATGAATGTTTATGTTGATGGAGCAGAGCTGAGAGTGCATTTCATCTGCTGTGAGAGGAACTTGAAGGCGAGGCAATGCAGATATGGTCCTCGAGGCGATAGAGATACGATTCCTCGCCGCTGGCTAAGCTAGGGCCATGTGGAGAAACATTCCGTAAACAATGAGGCAAGGAGGTGGGATAACTGAGGAAGCTGTGAAAGAAATATAACCTCCGAAAAGAAGAGGGAAGATGAATAAGTTTCAAGTTGATGGAATTGAAGTTACGCGCCATCACAGAACACCGGACTGAGATTTAAATACAGTTAAATGTCTAAAATTAACGAAAATACTTTGGATTATCGAACATTATGTTGCAATTATTCTTAATAAATAACATAAAGCAAATAATAAATATTCACAATGCACATAAATAACACAATTTAAAACTTTACCGTAGGAATGAAGGATGAAATTGAAACACTGCAATTTCCACACACAGTTTTATTCTCCACGACCATGGTTACGTTGCAAGGCAACATCATCACACCTGATGATGTTGCCTTGCAACGAAACCATGGTCGTGGAGAATAAAACTGTGTGTGGAAATTGCAGTGTTTCAATGGGGGCGTTTACTCGGACTCGAAATCGCAATTTTGTACACGAAATTGTTAGATGGATACGAAAAAAGAATTTCAGTGAAAAAATTAACCTTATAACCATAACCATTCACTCATAAATCAAAAAATTAAAATAAGCAAAAGGTGACGCCCACCGAAAATGCTGCTGTGATAACATTGACATCACTTTCCTCCCGTCCTTGACTGCTCGTATGGAAAGGGGAGGGAGTGGAGGGGGATTCTCGGAAGGTCTGCTCGCACAGATGATGTCGTAACTGCTCCGATTGGCAGAGTCAGCTGTGTCCCCCCCTTTGCGATGAGGCGAAGTAGCTTCGCGGGCTCAGTTGTGATTGGACGAAGTCGTTATACGTCAGAGGTTGCACCACACCCACTTTTCCGAAAGGGTTAAAAACATTAGTTTTTCGACGCCTATTACTCGAGAAGTAATTGACGGATCAAAAAATGGAAAAATACGGGTCTTTTTATTTTACGAACTCTATCATATTCGGCAATAAAAAAAATATGGTAAACGACCCCATTTCATCCTTCATTCCTACGATGAAAGATTTCCACAGTGTTAAGCCTGAAACTATTAACTAAATTAAAACTTTAACATGATGTGCCTAAATGGCGAGAATTCTCGTCATCCATCTGCAACAGATGGGATTTAAATGACGAGAATTCTCGCCACCATATGCAACGTGTTAACATTTGGCCAGAAATACTAACTAAGACCTTCAATTTGATGAAATTGAAACCACGCAATCTAAATCAACACTAAAATCTTCTTTCATAGTTTTCCTCTCTGTCATCCATTTCTTCGTTCACTTTAACTGTAAAACTTAAGAGGATTTTCTCTTTCTGCTTCTTAATGTGTCATATCGTTATATTGTCAAAGTTCCAACGCAGTATGTTTCAGACAAATGCTTTGCCGATCGGTGCATCAATGCAACGGTGTCAAGCTTTTTCGCAACTTGCACTTCTTTTGCAATCGTTAAAATTTTCTACTGATGCTCACATCTCTGCTGTTGCCACACTGCATAGATTAGACATGATTAGCGAGAAACATAAGCAGATAACAAATAATTTTATCAAATTACGCCCAGGGGTCAATCAAAATGTGCGTGCCATTGAAAGTGGCCGATCTGTAAACTAGTCGTAGTCCGTCTCAGCGATGCCTTCAATTTCGTATGTTTAGTTCAAGTTGAGGAATAAATCCAGTGTACAAGAAGGACCAGAAATTAATACGTTTAAATTATTCTGATTCTCGAAATTGGAAATTTAACATTAAGAATGGGATAATATCTCGGCAGGTTATGAAGCAATGTTTCGGTAAAACATTTTCGGCATTTTCCACAAAGTACTGGGTGGTGATGGCAAAATTGCCGGATTATGGGTGTTCCCGGATTAGGGATTCCCGGATTAAGGGTGCTCGACTGTGAGGTGTACACATTTTTCCCTGAAACCTAAGTGAAAAAAGGTGGAAAATTCCACAAAAATTCCAGTTATTCTTGTAAACTTAGCCCTTTTTTTCTTCAAATTCCTATTTTTTGCATCACACATTTTTCTTCCTATTCCTTGTTTTTTTTGACTTCTCCTATTTGTTTAATTTTTATTAAGGAATGTGCTTAAAGGTTAAAACAAAGAAAGGTATGCACAAGGGCAAAAAATTAATTTTTAGACAAAAATATCTTTTTTCCATGCAAACCTGCCTACAAATGGGGCTGAGTGGGGTACACAAGGGCACAGTTTACACAAGTAAGTACAGTAGATACTTATTATATGTATTATTATCTTCCTATAACTTATATGATTATGAATCAACATGTTACTTTGATAACAATATAAAAGCATGAAAATTGACAAATAGGTTTCAGATAATAGGCCCTAATCAACAGGAAAAACTGTTAAGAACTACATATTAGAGCATTTCAAAGCACAGTTATCAATTCAAGGCTCCTAAGAATAGGGAGACTAATTACACAGTTTTAATATAATTTTCAATATACCAGTTAAAATTTAATAATGCCCTCTAATTAATTTACAAAATTATCACAGAATAAGAAAATTTTGTATTTTTCACATAATTCTTTCACAACAGGTCTTGTTGTTAAGGTGATATCACCTTATCACCTGATAACTGGTACAGTTGATTTAAAAAAATGGTAAGGTGAGCTGGTGCAAGTGTGACTTCATAGCAAGTTCGGGTTCGGCTTGTATTACATTGTAGGGATGCAGACATAAGGCAACCTGTAGTGGTATGTTAAGTAGATGCATTCTTGCCAATTTTCTCTGTTAAAGTGGTTTCCAACGTAAATGAGTAACATCAGTGCGGCAATGAATAGCCAATACTACAAAAGAACTTAAATGTCATGCCATGAAGGTGTTACTGTTCACATTTGTCATTAGAGAAGATGGTAAAAAGAAAATACATAATAACTTATTATAGTTTGCAAGAAGTCTGTAATTCTATTTTATTAATAATAAATTGTACGAATTGTTTTTTTAAACCTAGTAGCTAGATTTAAATTATTGGCTTACTAATTCTGGAATTATGAAAATCGAGTTCGCAAAACATTAGTGGAAAAGTGACCACAAGAGTGACTTTGTTCCAGATATTAGTCACCTCGAGAGGAAGGGGCAAAGAATGGACTCATTGGAAAAATGTAAATAAGGAAATGTGTGAAAAGGGATCTTGTAAATGAAAACTTTTTCGAAAACTCTTCTCCTCTTTTGGAGATACGAATTTCAGTAACCAAAATGCATCCAAGCCATTCAAGTTTTTCTGGGTAACCCTTTCCCCACCACCACATCTTCCTCTACCCATTCACCCCCCCAGTTTCCCACATGAGGTCCAACTTATCCAACGTCCTCCACACCCTTTAACTCGTCCTTTCCCCTCCTATGCCCTCTGAACCTTTGAAAAGAAACCCTTTGAAAAAAATTGAATCTTTTCAGAACTCCCACCCACACTCTTTTGTATTTCTTCCCTTAAACACTGTCACCACTCACTGTCCTGGGTATATGTACCATTTTTTTAAATCAACTGTACCAGATGATATTGCCTTAGCAACAAAACCAGTCATGGAAGAATAAATTATGTGAAAAATACTAAGTTTTCTTATTTCGTGATCATGGATTTTCATAAAGTTAAGACTGAAGCATAGAGTTCATCACAAAGCTATATTTGTCATTAAATGCTTCATTTCGTACAAAGGAATCAATCTTACTTCTTAATTTTTTGCCCCAGTTTGTAGCATTAGGCATTATTAATCATTTCTAATAACTAGGTACTGATTTACTTAGCCCATACATATCAATATATTTATCTCAATATTAGGTATGATAGGAGAAGATTAATGCTATAAAAATAGATTTTGTGCACTGATAAAGTATTTACCTGCCTCTTTAAAGATATCATTAGACATAATTTTCTCCTGTCATACCGCTGTCTCCTGCAAAGTACCCAGTCACCATGTGAAGCCAAATAATAAGCAAAAAAGAACACTCCATATCAACTCTAACAAATTTTTACAATGAAACACAGTGCAGAGCAAAACCTCAATGCAACAAACAGAAAGAACTCATTTATGTATTTTGTAAGACATCCTCATGAATTAGGTATTATTTTTATGAAATAATTAAAATGAAATGAATTGAGTGCATATCAAGCATGTTAATACCTAATTTTCCTCCCCAACTGTTTGGCAAGAGATGAATCTTCTGATTACTTATGCTCACTATCATTTAAGTTTTAATAAATTCAAAATGGAAGAAAGTTTTGTGGTATATTACTGTCATATGATAATTATTTTTAATTTTAGTGGGGGAGGCACCCAAAAATTACTTGTAAATAATAAGCTGTGAAAAATTGTTTAAAACTTCACAAGTTTCCTTCAAACTTCATAAAAATGATCTGATGCTGCCAAGGTTGGCAGGGCTGTATGATAGTCCTGAGAATCGAGAACAACTTGTTCTCCAAAACAAGTAAACATGTTAATTCTAGTATATTATTCATAGCTACCAACACTATAATTACTCTTATATCAATTAAAAGTAAACTGTACATGCAATCCTTCCTAACTTATGCTTTCTTTCTGTAGTCATTGGATGACATTCTCAATGTTGATAGGCATTTTCAATTTTTGTTCTTTCAAATTATGTTAAACATCAGATTTGCAAATTTCACCAATCTGCAACCTTTGTAATTCTTTGTATTATCTCCCAATGGGTCAACAAATTCGTCGTCATATCTCCATTTAAACGTCCATTGAAAAGACGTAAAAACATTAAATATTTTAGAACTTCATTTTAATGAGGACCTTATTTAAACTCGTCGAGTTATTGTTGTACTGATTAACATGTTAAATATCTTGTGATGCATTATTACAATGCATATGCTTGTTACTCAATGAATCAGGATAACAAAGCTCTTGAGGCTGTTTTACACGGCCATTGAAATTGTGCAAGTTGATGTTGCTTCCGTTTGAGCAGTCGTCTGTGAAAGTCTGTGACGTAGAAAATCGCGAGGACGCTTCCTTGACAGCTTTACACATTGAAATCATCGGTGCCTTATGTCAGTGACAATATACCATTCAGTAGCGGTAATACCATCACAATATATCGCATAACGTCAAGATCTGTTAAGTAGCAATTAATTGGACGTGAAAGATGCGATAAATTACCACCACTTTGAAATATGTTTTAAGCCATAGTCTAAACATTATAGTGGAGACCCTAGTCCCGTATACTTAGCCCAAAATTTGCCTATCTTCGCAAGTAGTCGCTTTACACAATGCAATATTTCTTGCGCTAATGTTCTTGCAGTATCAATGACCATGTAAAACAGCCTTTAAGAACAAACAAAATATCATGCTTTTTAACAAGGCTCCTATCAACCATAAATAAACCCAAGTTGAATAAAAATATAACAATGTCAACAACATGCCATAAAGTAATTTCCGATTTAACTAATTATATCATGCTTACAAGGGATGTGCGAACACCAGATTTTCAATTCGAGTCGATCATTGCAAAAAAAAATCGAGTTTCGAGTCGAGTCAAGTTAGACTGTCAATATTACATTTTATATTTTTTAGAGAAAATAAAATTCCTTAAAGCCCTATATAATTCAAGATAAATTTTCTAATTCTCATCATTTCTATAAATATAAAAATATTTAATTTTGAAATTCAACCAGCTTAGTTAAGCATTAAAAATGAAACGTATGATACAATAATTTTTATTTTTTTTAATTTATGAATAATTTAAATTTATGAATAATTTAAATTTATGAATAATTTAAATTTATGAATAATTTAAATTTATGAATAAAATATTTATAAAAAATAATGATAATATTTGTATGTATTAGAGAACATTAATATTTCTTGTAATAGAATGAATTTTACTCCCTTTAGAGTCACCTCAATAATTTTTAGTGCAAAAGATCATATTTAAAAATGGCATTTTAAAGGATAAACTAAACTTTAATGAATTCAAATAAAAATATTAATTTGGGAAAATAATCATAATTAATCTCTTCTGTTATTTAAAAAAGTAAACATATATTCACTTTTCTAGGTCACTCAATTAATACAACATGAACCATTTAGAAAATAAACTTTTACATTCTTGTAGTGCACAATAACACTTTACAAACAAAACATGAACTTTTAGTGGCACATAAGAAAAGTATTTATTCAATGTAACAAAACCTTTGAGAAATTGAAAGAAAAGCAAATGAATCTGTGAAATGTAAATTACTAAACTGATCCTTTCATTTCTAAATTTGTGTGAAGTTCAAATCAAATTATAAATTGTAATACAAGAAAACGATTTGCTCCACATGTCCACGCTGGAGATTCCCTCTTCTTACACTTACAACATTTCCTGCAGCTGAAAAAAGCCTTTCACTAGATACTTGTGTAGCTGGTATTGACATATAATGCTGTGCAATAACCTGTAGATAATGAAATCGTTTACCATTGTTTACCACCAAAGACAGGGATCTTCTTTCCTATCTATAACTGTCTCATCTAAATAAGTAGAAATTTGTTGTTGTACACACTGTGTTATATCTTTGACAGGTTTTATTTTTGCTAGTTCACCGAACTCTGTCCATGGGGAAGAAGAAGCTTCATTTGGACTCAATACCATTTCTAAATTTTTGGTAGCAGTTTCACTTTCTTTATTACCTTCCATTTTACTCACAATATTTCTAACAATACTGTCGATAGCTAGGGTGGCTTCTTTTGATAGAAGTATTGCTTTGAACCTTGGATCAATTATCATCGCTATGGTATTAGTTAGTGACAGTGGCGGATCTATGGGGGGGGCTAAGGGGGCTATAGCCCCCCCCATTGGGTCGAAACATACACTAGATGAAATCGAAATTTTTGGAGGTTACCACTTTGTACAAAAGTATTTAGTTATATTTTCCGGTAAATTTACCTACTATAACGAATTAAAATACAAATTAGCTTTAAACTTAGGGCCTATTTTACACGCGTTTTGGTATATTACAATCGGATGCGATACTTGTGAAGCCGGACAAATAATCACGAATTCGCGCAATAGCGCAGCGGCAGCCTCTGAATTTATTTGGCTACGAGACTACCAATGTTAGTTGGGAGGAGCAACTTTCATTCTGTTAACGATACATTGATATGAACAAATCCATAGTGAAGGAGGAATTTATTGGCTTCATTGAGCTCAAATCAACAACGAGCTTGGCTATAAAATGAACGGTAGACGAAGAGATGTAAAACTTGGCTTGTCATATGATTACCTATGTGGTCAAGGGTACGACGGAGGATCAAATATGGTGGGTCATTTACACGGTGTCCAAGCCCTAATATCGCAGCAACAGCCACTCGCAATTTACACTCATTGCTTCAGTCACTCCATAAACTTGTGCATCACAAAATGTTGCGAAATCCCAGCAATAAGAAATATTATGGGAACGGTTGGAACTGTTTCTGTCTTCCTATTGGCCTCCGGTCATCGAGTAAATGCTGTTATCGATGTTCTCGAAAATATGAATTTCTCCGAATGAAAGAAACAGACTGAAGGCACTTTGCTCTACATGATAGGTCGAAAGACATGATAGCCTCATCGCCTTTAAAGAGTTAATTGTTCCTGTTGTCACAGTAGGTACTGGAAGATTTGAGTGACAACAAAACTCCAGAAGTGTCCTCTGAAGCGTACATGTTATCCTGCGCCATCAAAAAAAGCGAATTTGTTGTTGGCCTTGAAGTTGCAGCCTATTGGCTTGGTTTAACTTTAAGACCAAGTCAACGGTTGCAAAGCCCCAAGCAGGATATCTCGTCTGCTTTAGTTAACGTAACTGACATTTTGGAGAACTTAAAACATATTCGGCGCGAAGCCGAACTTGAGTTCAACAGTCTGTATGAAAACTCCCTTCAAGTTAGAGATGAGCTGGGGTTTGAAATATCAACACCGAGAACATCCATACGTCAAAGAAACAAGCAACTCGCCCGCCTAATTCCTGAAGAATATTTCAGGAGATCAGTCTTCCTGCCTCTTTTGGATCATTTTATTGCAGAGATAGATGCAAGATTCAGCAGAGGTTTCCGTGGAGTCCTTCCTCTTGAAGGCCTCATTCCCTCCAACCTATCAAGATTCACGGACAAGGAAATTCGAGCTGCTGTTGAAAAATATCAAACCTATACTGAAGAGATTGGAAGCACCACCTTGATGGTGGGAGAGGTCAAGATGTGGAGAAAGAAATGGAGCAACATATGCAATCCACCTGAAACAGTCTTTGATACAATCAAAGAATTGGACATTTCTTTTTTCCCAATGATCAGTATTCTCCTTCAAGTTTTGGGAACGATCCCTGTTACAACTGCAACAGCGGAACGTTCATTTTCAACGCTAGAAGGTGATTACAATTATGTATTATAACCTTTCTAAATCAGTCATGTTATCAAACGCTTTTATGTTTGTTGTATCAAAGATCTTTTTTGTTGTACTACTTTTTAATAATGCATGTAAAATATTTTTGTACTTTTTCTAATTACATATTTATAACATGTAAAATGGGTTTTATGTTTGGTTTTAGGTTGAAGACTTATTTGATAAGTACTATGGGAGACGTACGATTAAATGGACTGGGACTCGCAAACGTGTCAAATGAAAGGGATATACCAGTAGACGAAATAAGCAGCATATTTAGCAAGGCTAAGAATAGACGGATGAGTGTAGAGAACTGGGAAATGATTCATAACGCAGCTTCCACAACAACTCGCCGAAGAATGTCATTATTGCTTTTTAAATTAAGCCACTGTATTCAATCGGTTTTTTTTGCTATTTTATAGCACCCATTATAAATTCCCCATTTATTGTATCTGTATTCCCCCATATAAGTATCTGTAGTTCAAAGATCAACAAGCAGTCAAATTTAAATTAATTGTAATTAAATTTGGAATGTTTTTTTCCTATTCAAACTTCCTGACTCTTGTTTAACGTAAAAAATTTAATAATAAAAACAAATGAACTTATCTAATCCTAAAAGTGATTCGACTATATTTGTGTTCCTTATCATTAAGTCATACTTTGAAAACTAGATAAGGCATCATCATTAGTTTTTATTATTAATATTACCGGTATTACTAGGCCCATAATGACCACGATAAACCTTTTACTAATAAAACGATCTACTGCATGTGCATAGTAGTGTCTTTTTTTTATCAAAGAATTAGCCTAAAATCGCCGTTTTTGAGTCTTGAAAATCCCGAATTTCCAAAATCCCCGAACCCCCCTTCGTCTGGGGGGAATTCCCCAGACCCCCGGTTTGCCCCCCCCTTGGTCCAAACCTAGATCCGCCACTGGTTAGTGAAATCCTATAATCTGGGAAGCGTACCCTAAAAGCTTGTATCAAATTTCTAACAAATGTCAAACCACTTCCTTTTATACCCTTTGAAATGTGATTTTCCAAAACTCTTTGTATACTACTTATAACCAGGATCACCACTGTTAAGGTTGGGTAAGAATCAGTGCTCAGTTCCACAGTAGCTTCATATATGGGCTGGAGTATGGCCACAGAGTTGCTTATCATACACCATTCACTTTGACTAAAATTTTCTATTTTACTTTTTTCAGCTAACTCTGCTGAAATTGGTCCTTTCTGCTCTAAAAGTCTTGCAAACATATTATACTCACTGTTCCATCTGGTGTCTATGTCCAGAATGCGTTTATGTGCTGGCTTGCCCATATTTTTCTGTAAAATCTTAATCTCTCCCTTGCTTGAACACTGTGTTGATAATGACCAACAATCAATCTCCCTTTTTGACAGAGTTCACTGAATCCAGGTGTTGATTTTTTGGCATCATTTATTGCTAGTTGCATTGTATGGGCAAGACAAGATATTGGTGTCCATTTTGTAATAGATACTGCTGCCGTCATGTTTCTTGCATTGTCAGTCATTATATACACTAGAACCAACAGTGCATCACAGCCATACTTTTACCTTATGTTAAACATGTGTATTGCATTTTCATCACATACATTTCCTCACCATTTTAATTAAAACTGACCAATTTGAACTGACCAATTTCACTGAATCTCAGCATCATATTAGGAAAATAATTTTAACAGTGGATCCTTCTACGCGAACATTTACCTCAGTAAAATATAGCTGAATACGTATAGTCAATTACCTGTCAAAAGTACGAAATAGGTATCTGTCAAAATTGCTAAAGTTGAACATTGTTCGATATCAGTGTGGTTGTAACATTAACAGCCCTAAGTCAAAATCCAAACAAAATATAGTGACTAGTGCGTACAATGCGTACTTAAAGAATTTCGACTCTGTTAATTTTTGCTCGAATCTATCATGTGGAAAGGACAATGTTTTGCTTACCAGTTGAACTACACAATGAACCAGTGAAGATTTTCTTCCATTTATAAAAAATCTGTACATTTAGTTATCTACTTGTAAATGAGTCGCATTTTCACTTACTTAGTATGTAATCAGTTGCTTCTGTGACGCAGTTATTAAGTTGGTACACAGTAAATGGTAAATTCGGTGCATGACATGTTACTCTCAACGTTAATAATGTAAAACAACAGATTTTTGGTTGAACTTTTCATATAATTATTGCATGTGAACACTTATATGAGTGCTATTCTGATTAAATTACATGCTAATCTCCTAACAACGAACACGTACGTATTTTGAGGCACCAGAAACATCTCGGTATTCCGTCGTTGGAGATGATTTAGTTAACTGCAAATTATTTCCTATAAGTACTCATTAATGTTTAGGCAGATTATGTAATATGTGGTACATACTTATAATGTAGATATTGCAAATTAATAACACAGCTCGAAATTTTAGTATTGCTACCTTATGGAAGTAAAATATTCTCTAACACTGATTTAGGTCATTTACCATTAGCACAGGAATAAATTTGAAGAAATAGTCAGCAATCTTAATTAAATACCCCATTTTTTCAACCACTTAAAAATCTATGGACTCGACTCGAGCTTTATAAAAATGCATGAGCCGAGTCGAGCTTCTTTCTTAAACTCGACTGGACTCGAATTTCGAGCTGCTCGCACATCCCTAATGCTTACTGATCTGTACTGGTTTAGCTATGGGCTAAATACCATCATACTCTTCAGCAGAATCTCTGGTAAGATTTAACTTCATTTAACAGTCTCCTTAAATTAGTGCAACTTAAGTTTTTGAGAAAAACACATTCTGTTTTCACCTAGCATCCATAGGATTCCATGAACAAAATGAACTATTTCAGTCACAGGAGTGACTTGCCTTGTACACAGTAATAGTACCATGATTTTAACATTGATTTCACTAAAAAGAAACAATCAACCATTTGATTTGAGGTAAATTACATATACAATACCAGTATGCAGTATAAATTTAAAACTTGACCATTTCCAAATATAGCTCACACAAACCTTTGAATCATTTTTTGCCTCTTGCAATTCTCTTTGCCTTTCTTTCTCTTCCTCATCCTGAGCATGTTGCAACCCTGAACAAGCATGCAGCATCAAAATTGACAACACTTGACCTCTACCACCCTCAGGGCCCCCATCTTGCCTATTTTTCACTTCCTGATCCATTGCATCTTCTAATTTGGCAATCTGAAAAACATATTTGTCAATATCATTCTAAGATAGTAAAAATGTACAACCATATTAATTTCACTGTGGCAGCTTGAATGTGAAAGATGGATCTAGTTGGTGAATAGGGCCTGAAACATGTGTAAGGGAAAATTTATACGGGAAAATATATTTGTAATGAATAAATATCATTTTGAAAAAGTGTTTAATGCTACACCAGTTAAGATACGAACATGCCTCAATCGGTAGTGCAAAACTGATAAATTTATTTAGGCATAAACTATTGACTACAGAACTCCCATTTAAGTAAATCAAATAAACATGTATCCCTTACCGCTCCACATTTTTTCTTATTCTTGTAGTAAAGCTAATAAATCAATAAAAACACAAAACATGATTCTTTCTTAAGCAAAGAGGTCAGACTTCTGCATAACATGAAAAACTTCTGGTAAAAGGTACTTAATTCAAACATGCCATGTGAAACCTGATTTCAGAGTTATAAGAGAAAATCACATCAAATGCAGTTTGACATTGGACTGGACATTCAGGTAACACACAGGATCACAAGCTTTCAATAAATTTTGAATCTTTCATTAGTTTCCTATAATTACTTTTCACCAATAATTAAGGTGAGACAATAATTATTGATATTATCTGTTCAATTTCCTACTTCCACCAAAGTTACAATTTGTAAGGGAATTAAAAAATTAGACCTTCCTGTGATGGAGAAACATGAAATGGTTGATTTCCAATCACAGAGATTCTAACAAATGAAATTTGAAGATAGCTAAATCTATTTACAAAATTTTTTCGTTCATTTCAGTATAGGTAGCTATTCAAGTACATAACACATGGACATTCTAATTAATATCAATGTCTTATTAATTTTGTTGAGTTCAGAAACTGATCTTCAATTACAGTAAAACCTCGTATTTGCATTGTCGGAATTTACGTTTTCCCGCAATTTAGAACATTTTTATTGGTTCCCATCCTATATCTCCAACGTATGTAAAACCCTGTATTTACACCATGACTTTTCTGTTCTCCTGCTGTTTGCGTTAGATTTGGGTTGGAATGTGATAGATTAAAAAAACAAAATTCCCTTCTTTGACATTTATCCATACATACCAATCTATATCACTCACTCAGTGATTCAACCCGAAGGTTGGTTTTGATAGGTGATAGTAGAGCTCACCCGGTACCAAGCCAATGGCATGTAAATTCACACATTCAGAGTAGGGGGGCCAGTTCCTTTCCCTGGGCCACCTGCGATTTCCTACGAAGTTCTGACACTCAGAAAATCGAATCACAAGGATTTTAAAAGGGGGTGTCCAGAAAGGCTATTGCCCGGGATTTGAACCTGGGACCCTCAGTGCTCAGTAGCTCAGTGCTCTACCCACTACGCCACCACGACCCCACCAATCTATATAAAACACTTTTTTACCTTGTTTTGTGCATATACACTTCAAAAACATGAGAGAGAGAGAGAGAGAGAGAGAGTAGTAATAAGCTTCATTTTATGGAAGAATTTTAGTTGAGCGGCGTAGTAGGGCAGTACACAGTGCCACTAGTGACAGAAAGATAGAATATTTACACTCTTGATCCTTTTGATGGAAAAAAATTTGTACTATGAAATGAATGTGCATATGATGCAATTGTGGGAGTATATTTAAATTGTACCGAAGCTCATAATGCAAAGAATGAAAATGAATTTTTACCCAGACATTAAAAAATAATAAAAATACATGAACTGAACTGGGGGATGATAACTGGGGATCATTTATCAGAACATCACGCTGCATTGATTCAACAGTTTTACTACTGGTTACTACAAAAAAACTTATTGAAACTTGTTTTATCATGTGAAAACTACATTGAATAAATAAAATTATTTTGTTGAGAAATTTTTGAAGCTGGATAACTGCTTGCGTTGGCTGACCAGCGAGGTAGCACAATATTCTCAAGTCTTATTTATGCTATCCTTAATTACTCCGGAACATAAATTTTATTTTACTTGGAAATGGGAAATGGATGTGAATTACAATATTTCCAGATGACTCTAGGATTATCGGGTTTCTTCCATGCTGGTTCATCCTGCTGGACGACAGTTTCACCAGTATTCCAGATGCCATCTTAATTAAACACCAGATGCCGTGAAGATCGAGCCCCATCAAATTTCCTATATCTCCATACTACGTATATATTTCCTACGTCAAATTTCCTATAATTTGGACCAGAAAATGCCATCTGAATGCCGGCAAAACTGTTGTGCAGTAGGATGAACCAATGCAGAAAAAAACCGGAAATCCTCGAGTCATCTAATCACCGTGAAAGTCTTCACAGCAACTAGAATATTTTCACTTCAGGCGTAAATAAAAATTGTTGATTCTCATGATGAACTTCGCACTGGTATGGTAAAACATCTATGATTACCGGTCTCTACAATGGATACAATTATGAAAAATCGCAATGTGATTCAGAAACATGCTAGTTGCAGGAGCAGACATCCGTCGAAAAAAAGAAAATGCTAAGAAATCATGGTATAAAGGAATACCAACTTCAAAAGTGGTTTTTAAATTCTAAATTGTCAAATATCGCTGTGAATGGCTTCTTCATAAGAGAAAAGGCATTGCAAAGCATAAGTTTGGGAATTACGGACTTGACAACATCTGATGGTTGGTTGAAACACTGATAGAAACATATTGCACAAAAATAATCAGGTCAGCTCTATGATTTAAGAAATTATTAATAATATTGCTCTAATTCAGGTCATCAGTGTTTCTTATTTATATATTTACTCAATATTGTCAAAATATGCATTAAAACTGAAAATTGTCCTTTTCCCACCATTTTCATTTTTCCCACAATTTACACTTTTTTCTAGTGGTCCCTAGAAAAGTGTAAATAAGGGATTTCTGTAGTTATCTTTTCCTAATGTTGCTTCCAATCTTTCACTACTTCTTAATTATATGTAATATTTCTTATAAGGTAATATTCATCCTGATATCCTGGGCATTACACTGCAGCTATAGCATTTGTTACATTTATGATACAGATATCATCAGGCATCTCACGTATACATCGGGATACTGTGTAAGTATGGGGTAAAATATTTGCTGAATTCACATACATATCTTTATTTGATTCACTACTGAATAACCCAGCTGTAGGCTCATGAAAGCATCTGCTGTCATATTAAAGGGAATGTCCAACACCTTGTTTCACCTCTGAAGATACTTAATTTCCTAAATTTTTTTTTTACCCTTAGCTTGCATATCCTAATATAATGAATATGCTTTTACATAATTAAAAATATTTGACAATGTTCACACTTAACTAACCTTTTTAACCCTTACTTACTTTAACCTTAACTAACCTAACCACACTTTTCACACCTCACTTTCATATGTTGATATTAATGCATGGTCAAGAATCCTTCCAGGCCTTGCTAAAGCAACTTTCTACTTAATTATCTGTGAGATTGATTTTAACATGTTTTAAGTGCCTCTATTATTTAAGGATGGAGTTTAAAACAAAATGTTGATATGCCAGTAAATAAAACGACTAGTATTACTCCTCCATGCAAAAACTTGCCCTTGTCTAGTTCACCAGAGCTCGGAATTGATTCTTCGCTCAAAGTTCAGGGGGTGTTTGGGTCACCATCACGTCCTTGTGTACCTTTCCTTGCTTAGGGGAATTGAGACAATGAAAGTAACCTAAATTGGTCCGAGAAGTGGAATTATTCAGTTAGCTTAGTAGTCCATTACATCAATAAATCAGCCTTCAACAACTTTTTGAGAAATAAATTATGTTGGAAAAACTTTTAAGGAGGTCATTCCAAAATGAAATTTCCACATTGAATAAATGCCTATATTTTTGAGCTTTATATAAAATCTCTGAGGTAGTAACAGACAATAGTTTTAAGTATCACCATAGAATAAGTACTTATGCTTACTTACTCTATGGTATCATCCATAATATACTTACTCTATGGTATCACCCATCCCCTAAAGTTCATGCTCTGAAAATAGTATTCACTCTGAAAAACTATCATAGATGCATGATTAATTTCTTACCATTTTTCCTATTTTCTCCCTGCGCTTCCTTGGGGAAAGAGATGAAAAAAGAGACTTTCCGGCTGCTTTGGCCTCCCCCATGGCAGCTTCTTCATCTTCTCTGGACTGTAGGAGGAGGCGGGGATGCTGTTGTATTAGTTTGTCCATTGCCTCTTGGACTAGCTCACCTTCATCATCCACTTCATCCTTATTTGTTAGTTCTCCATTTTCATTGCCCAATGCATCATTCTGAAAAATATTGCAAGTGACTCTCAAACAATATAAAGGATGGTTAAGCTGATGTAAATTTTTCTGAAAGTATGAGCATATTACTTTATTTCTACACAGTAACAGACATGTCAAACATAAACACAAAAAACTAGATTCAGCATATAGTTCCACTAGATGAAGGTACAATATGGATTTCATTAAAAGAGTTGATGTATAACAGACATGCCATCAAAATCTGAACCTGGAACTAAAAAATAAAATGCTTAAATTGACACATGTACTCAACATACACGCAACTCCAATTATAAGCGCTTTTTCAAAAATCCTCTTCTGCCATTGAAGTGATACCCCATACAATTCACCACTTTAGTCCATCTCTAAGTCACCAGCACTTAGCACTGCCTTATTACCAGTACAGAAGAAAATATCCACAGCCAGAATGCCAAAACTAATCATGAGATATTAATAACTGGCTCATCATTGAGAGTGTTACTTAATGCCAAATGTTAGCTACAAGTATCATATATATTTATTCTAACTTGGGGTTAATAAATGTGATTTCTACAAAGTTTTCATTTCACTGGATTTTTGGATATCTACTTAAAATCAATCTTAGCATCATCAATAATCATTAGCATAACTTTTCTCAGTATCTTTGGAACTAAGGAATTTATCACAAAAATTTAAAATGCTGAATACCATATTTGCAACATTTGTTGCAATGGAAAAAATACCTGAAATAATTAAAAAATAAATTTAATACAGTAGGTAGTCAGAAATTTACTTTAGCTACCAACTTTCTAGCTAGCATTATTATTGCATTAATACTTCTAAAAATTGAAGTTTTTAAAGCCCGAAGTAAATAAATATATATTCACACAGATATGTGAGCTAAATTGATGAGTATCCATACAATATTTTTCTTTTTAGAATTTTAAGTTTTTAGTGTATTTTTTGTAATATTACAAAGCACCTATCATGAACCAATTCCGTGCCTAGATAAAAATCTATTTTGGTGGTTGGCCACTGCTCTGGAAGTCTGAACAAACTTCAAGGTAGTAAAAATTCCTATGTTCCTAAAATTGCAAAAAATAGAGCAAACTATTTAGACATAGAGGAAATTCTCTCTCTAGGTATAAGGTATTGCCCTCAAATATGCTTAACCACTATTTTCCCGAGAATTAAAAAAATCAGGAGAAAATTAGTTTTCTACCCCAACGGATGGAGGAATGTGAGTGACCAGTATCTCTTAAATTAGTGAACTCTTTGGCAACATACCACTGTTAGTTTTATGTTTTAGAGAGAAAATTTCATACTTTTCTAGGATTTTCCTTCCACTATACAGATCCTGATGTTTTTCTGATGCTTCTTGCCAGAGTAAGGCTCCTAATCATTTATCGTTGGCACGCACATTATTAGGGACCCTGAAATTTCACGAATGGGTTTTTTCGCGAATTTTTTAAAGAGTGGTAATTTTACAAGTGGTAATTTTGATGTTTAAAGCCTTAATAAGTTAAAATTTGCCATTTTAACTCCAGCAAAATTCACCGAAATTTCACCAATAGCATTTTACTTGTGGTATTTGGGTGTTAGTGTGATATTTTGCACGAAATTTCACATTTTTTAAACTTATCATACAATATTTTGTGAAAAAAACATGAAATGGAAAAAGTTTTATTTTGATATGTATGCAAAGATGCTTCATGAAAGACGTCTCATTTGGTGAAAAAATGTTTGCAAACAAAATGGTGTGAAATAAATACATAATTATTATTTACGTGACCATGCCGCAATCATCAGTCTGATGATGCACGTGACCATGATATCTGCATACAGGGTGTGTCCTGAAAGTAGTAGGACTGATTTTTTCCCGCACGCGCGGACTGTCGGACGGGTGTTTTCTGGGTTGCAGGTGGTGGAGGGGACACTAACAAAGCGCTGAGAACGTGTGCCAGTCGGCTCTGAGCTCTTGCGGAGTGTGCATCGTATTTCTTCCAGACCTCTGTCAAGTGACCTCGTCATGGTGCATCATGGAACGTTTAGTGGAGCAGCGTTACGCAGTGAAATTCTGCGTTAAACTTGGGAAAAGCGGCAAGGAGACCCATGAACTCATCAAGGCAGCTTATGGGGTTAGTGCCATGAGCAGATCAACCGCATTTGAGTGGCACAAGCTTTTTCGAGAGGGGAGAGAAGACGTCGAAGACACCGAGCGCTCCGGACGCCCTTCGACCTCAAAAACGGACAACAATGTGGTGAGAGTGAAAAATTTATTGAACAGTGACCGTCGAATGAGTGTGAGAATGTTATCCGAAGAACTGGGAATGCCTAAAACTCAAGTGCACGAAATTGTGACTGAAAACCTGGCCATGAGAAAGGTTTGTGCGAAGTTGGTGCCGCATGTGCTCACAGATGAGCAAAAAGAAAAGCGCGCGCGACTTTCACAAGAAAATTTCGACCTTGTGAATGAAAATCCACACTTCCCCGATCACAATCCCACAATCCCCGGACTTCTTTCTCTTCCCCAAGCTCAAGACCCCTCTGAAAGGGCGTCACGACGGGTCGGTGGAAGCTCTCCAAAAGGCCGTGACGCGTGCTCTAAAGGACATCCCGGAGTCAGCCTTCCAGGAAGCGTATGCTGCGTGGAAAACTCGCTGGCAGCGTTGTGTCGATGCCCAAGGGGGCTACTTTGAAGATTTTTGAAGCGATGTACCTATATGAGAAATAAATTTTTTGTTCTCGACTCAGTCCTACTACTTTCAGGACGCACCCTGTATGCCTCCCTAGATCGCATATATGGTGGCGAGGTCGGGGTGCATCATTTTCGTCGTGCAGCCGAAATGACTTGCGTAGTATTTACCCCGAAAGATTCTTCAGAAAAGTTGCTATTAAAGTAATTGCACTTGTGAAAGATGATTTTAGTAAGTCTGCGCATAGCATTAATGGGACCAATAACTATGCTGAACAAGAGTATCTTAAATGTCTTCGCTGTTGGGCGAAAAGACTTTGTTAAATGGACGTAATAATTTCATTCGAAGAGCGCTCCACCAAAGCTGTGACTGATGGGTCACAAATACTCCTCGGGTAGACAAAATGAGTCATTTAAGGATTAACTATTGAATTCACTGACTGATGTTGAGTATATTTTGCCGACTTTGTGATATGACACCGGCGCGACGGCATTCCCGCCACAGCAAACTTATTCGGTGCTCGTGGTGAAGGGTCAGTGGCCGGAGAGTCGACAGCATCGTGGGGCGCTAGAACTACGAGATAGGGACACAAAAATATTTCCGTATGATGCGGTGCATTATTTTTCCGGAAAGGAATTTTAGAAAAATTAGAAAGTCAAGGCAAGCCGGCATTGTCATTTTGAATAAGCCACAGCGGAGAGGTACCTATAAAAGACAAGTTGGGGCAGGCATATATTTCCGATTCTCAGTATCTCTGGATAAACTAGTGTCACCACACATTTATAATACTATGGCATTCGGCCGATAAATTTAGTCATGCATATCACACATGGAAGCGTTTTTCTCCCTACATATTTCAGTAACCTTACTTCATGGCCTCATTATTCCGGCTTACAATAGTTATCATCGAAAGAATAAGGTTTCAGTTACCGTCCTCATTGAGCATTTCAATGTAGTCATCGAGGAAGGATATCTTCTTCATGACTAAACATTGCCCTTCCCTTCTTCTGTCGCCAACAGCCAAGTTCATTGACACCACTGTCATGAAGTTGGAGAATTGAGACAAACATTACATATATAATAGGCCACAGAAAATTTTTTTTGCCAAGGAGGTGAGTCCTACCATTCCCAAAAGCCCGAATCTGACCTCAACATAAACAATAGACAGACAATTGTAGGAACCGCCCCCTTTTAACCTCCTTTGTTTTTTCTTGCCTGAAATTTTCTTAAGAATATTCTTATTTTTGTAAAGGCTCAGGTATGAATACAGACAGTAACGGGGGGTTTACTCAGAACCAAAATTGCAATTTTGTACTTGAAATCGTTAGATGGAAACAAATAAAAGAATTTTAGTGAAAAAATTAATCTTCTAACCACAACCATTCACTCATAAATCAAAAATTAAAATAAGCAAAAGGTGATGCCCACCGAAAAAGCTGCTGTGATAACATTGATGTCATTTTCCTCCCGTCATTGACTGCTTTTCGTGGAAGGGAAGGGAGTGGAGGGGGTTCTCGGAAGGTCTGCTCACACAGATGCTGTCGCAACTGTCCTATTGGCTGAATCAGCTGTGTCTCCCCCTTTGCGATAAGGTGAAGTAGCTTCGCGGGCTCAGTTGTGATTGGACGAAGTCATTATACGTCAGAGGTTGTACCACGCCTACTTTTCCGAAAGGGTTAAAAACATGTTTTTCGACGCTTATAACTCAATAAATAATTGACGGATCAGAAAATGGAAAAATACGGGTCTTTTTATTTTAGAAACTCTATCAGATTCGGCAATAAAAAAATATGGTAAACGACCCCCATTTTATGCTTACATTGGTTTAAATTATATTTATGGTTCCGCTTCTGACTTGGAGCCATAGCTAACTCCATAACACATGTTTGATCCATTCCTTATACTGTTAATAATGTTGTTCTACTGCCTATTTATTTTGCCAAATTCTATTCATATATCATTTTCAGTACATATTCTCTTCTGGTGCCCCATACCCAATGCCAAAGTAATATTTAAAATCCAAAGAGGGTCATGGGACTGATGTGTAATGCTCCACCTCATTCTCCATATTGTCCCCTCTTTAAAAAACTTGGTATCCTACCCGTACTTTGTGTATATATTTATGGCAATTGCCCATGCTAAACAAAACATTTCTACTTATGCAACAAACAACATCTATCATTCACACGATACAAGAAGCTCTATGGATTTTCATAAAATGTATGTAAGAACTACTAATTCTGCCTATAGCCTCCATCATGTGCCTTGTTTTATTTATCAAGCTTCCCCATGAAGTCAAAAATGTAAATAATTTGGTTCAATTTCAATGTAAAATTTGTGACTATTTACAGAGTAGTTTATTCTAATCTGAGGATGAATTTCTCCACTGAAGGTTTTATACTCTCATATTAATAACTAGATATATGTACTGTACATTTTAAATCTTGATGTGTCCTATATTTTTTGTATTGCTAGTCGCTGGACAAATAAACTGTATTACTATTGTTCATTTAGTTAGCTAGACATTACTTTTCTTAGTTAGTTATTCAGGGGAGGCGACTGACAGCTGAGATCATTTGCACAATTTTAAAATAGGTGGTTAACTGGATTATGGTAGGATTTTTAGGTAATGGAGGAAGGGTGGAGAGAAACCCGGCATAGGCATTAGCCTACTCTTAATGACAGGTGCCAAGGGGACCAAGGCTCAAAGCCCCATCCAACAGATGGAGTGCTGAACTTGAAATGCCTCCACTAGTCACTCAAGTAGGGACTGGTTTGCCATGGAAAAATCAGTCACTGCCGGGAACCAAACCCGGGCCCTCATGATGGGAGGCCAGTACTCTAGCCACCACACCAACCCAATCCTCCATTATTTTTCTTTCACAATTTCCAAGTTACCTAAGTATATGTTATATTTTCTTTCATTTATAAGGTTGGATTGTAGTGAACACTAACTTATATATAGATATATTATTGCAGGTTGGTGACAACCACTTATAAACATAGTTTTTACATGAAACTTGGAATCCTCAGGTGGAATTATGTGGATCCTCAAGGCATCAACAATGGCTTCAACAAAGACTATCTACACAACTTTTCAAAGAAGTATTGGGAACATAGTAGATCTGAAGTAGATACTGGACCATTATTCAATTGTTATGGTACGCTATGTTGATGGTGCTGTGGTAGCATTACTATTTCCCATATGAGCTGTGCATACAATGAGTCCATATTTAGGGACAAGGAAGCATTTCACTACAGTGGAGGTGAGATGTCAGTAGGTTGAGAGATGTAATGCCTGTCCAAAGTGTTCTTTCCATTATAACTTGAAGTGTATGTCTATAAAGCACACATTTTTGCTATCCCCAGCTTAGATATTGAAATGATATGAGATTTTATAGCTCTCAAACTGACAATAACAAGTAAAATAAGATTCTCTTTAGCATATCAACTGATGACTGCTCTGTTAGGATTGTGACTAAGATAAAGATATAAAACAGCTTTCACCTTCAAAGTAACTCTATCTAGATAAACATGAGGAAAATATGGAATATGAAAAACTTGTAAATAAACATACAGAGGAAAGTTAAACATAAAATGTCATGAGATCGCGTTATGTACATCAAAGAGCCAGGTTGTGGGTTGGCACCACACTATTGTCGTAAATACCATACCAGATATGTTGACAGAGGACGTGCTGTAAATATTGAAGAAATATTCCTTTGAAACAGTAAAGGACTGCATCAATATTAACTTATGGATTTTACTACCAATACACTAATTTTAAATGTGATACTGAAATACTCCATTGAGTGAAATCAGCCATGATGTTAATCAAAGTTAATCTAAGCGCATCCCAGAGAGCATTGTATACTAATCTCTCGACCTGTCAAACAATATCCATTGCTAGGGCTGGGCGGTTCTCCTGTGCACCGGTTCAGCGCTTCGGTTTTTTGCAGAACCGGCAGGCCGGTTCAGACTTAGTAAAAAAACCGGTGCACCGGAGAATCGGTTCTGAAGCGGTGCACCGGGGAAGCGGTTCTGAACCGTCGCACCGGAGAAGCGGTTCTGAACCGTCGCACCGGGGAAGCGGTTCTGAACCGTCGCACCGGGGAAGCGGTTCTGAACCGTCGCACCGGGGAAGCGGTTCTGAACCGTCGCACCGGAGAAGCGGTTCTGAACCGTCGCACCGGGGAAGCGGTTCTGAACCGTCGCACAGGGGAAGCGGTTTTGAACCGTCGCACCGGGGAAGCGGTTCTGAACCGTCGCACCGGGGAAGCGGTTCTGAACCGTCGCACAGGGGAAGCGGTTCTGAACCGTCGCACCGGGGAAGCGGTTCTGAACCATCGCACCGGGGAAGCGGTTCTGAACCGGTGCACTTGGAAGTCGTTCTGAAACACCGATGATCGTTCGCTGCTTTCACACCACCGCCTCCCTCCCCGTCTCTGCTCGCTGGTTGGCTTGCGTCCACGCCTGTGAACTTTCCTACCCCTCTGTGTTATAATTTGCCTGCCTATCATCTCACAAATAATCGGCCGCTAGAGTGCAGATAGAGCACTCGCCCATCTAAAGCATCGTCTCATAAGTAACTCAACGGGATTTTCCGTATTTTTGTGTTAATTTGTTTTGTCCACGATTACAACGTATAAGTTCGTTCAGGTGAACAACCAAACAGTTCATAATCATTCAAGTTAGTGCAGTAGCATTTTTTATTAAACTAATGCTGTTGGTTTGGGGAGACTTTGTAGAGGAGGGAGCATTGTTTCAAGTTCCTATCTACCCCTGCCACACTTACATACGTAAGAAGCGCCAAATGCAAACAAAATTTGAACATATTGACGTTGATTATTAATGTACAATACTATAAATTCTTTCCAAGAATCATTTTATGCTACAGGATGTTTGAGATATTTATAAATGAATGATATTTTAAGTAATGGCAAATTTAAGGAAAATACGGTTACATAATGCAAAATGTGTTGTGACACCCTGTGTCGCCAGAAATTTTCGGGTGGTATGCAGGCTGCCTATTTTCGAAAAGGTTTGTACTTTATAGGCTCCTAAAAACCATGTATTTATTTAAATGAAATTTATATTTCACAAATTTCATACAAAAATACAAAGTCTCTTTCCGCGCATGTTGGTATTTAAACCTCTCAGTCCCCCTATATATATGTCCCTGTATGTTTCATAGTTGCGCCAGAATTTTCTCAAATCTTTAAACTTTTGGATTCCGGCAATAGTAGTTTATATATCATGATCTTCGAAAAACATCGACGATGAAAACTTGGGACGAGTATACATCGTTAAATAATAAATGATGATAGTATATTGGAAGCTTAAATTATAAATTACAATGAAATATGGAATAAATCTTTGGAGTGGGGTACCTACCTCGGATATCACCATCCAATTCCGGTCATTAAAAGGCGTCTTGTGAAGCCTATCCGATTAAAAAAAAAAATACTTCTCACATACCCTGTGCCCGGAGTTAATGATAAAATATTCATGAAGAAGGCTTATGCCCATTTTTTCCCAAAAGATTTCGGGTCTCTTGGTACGGTAAAAAATTGCTCTCTTTCCCTATTAATGTTGTCCCGTGACGCACAACGCTGAGCGAAGCAGCGATAGCCAAAAATACTCAAATAATCTTTATAATAAGTGCTAATGGGTACTCCAAGTAATATGGTACTAGGAAGAGCTTTTTTCTAACTAAAATCAACACCCTCCTCGATCCAGTGCTATCTTATCCACCCTATACAAGTCTAGGCGTAGGACGAGCGCTGACTCTGCCACATAGTTTGATTTTGTTCACGGCGACTTTAAGGCGGACAGAAATTTTCGCGAGTGTTCACTCCTTATAATCTAAGTTTGTGCTGGCGATACCGTGCCGGGCTCCGTCCGTCTGCCAGCCTACCCATAACCCGGCTAGCCTGACGTGCGAACTGTTCTGGTTCAGTCTCATCTCATTAGCGTGTGGGCTCGTCGTGCTGTCAAAGGCGGAACGAAAGAAGCTTTAGCAGCTTTAGCGGCATACTGTGAGCTGTAATTCATCCATTGTGTACAGAAGACCGACATTTACGAAAGGTAAGTAAATGTTAAAATGTGGTTGAAATAAGGTGTCCGTTTTCAGATAATGCAGAAAGATACGTGCGTTTTAGGCTAAATGTGTGTTTCAAGTTTGAGGGTTCGTTAGTTGGGAGGTTGGTTAGTGGTAAGATTTAAGAGGGGTGCTGTTGCGGAGCACCGTGCTGTCGTACTTTTAAAGCTTGGCCTAAAATGTTGCTTCCAGAGTGCCATGAGTTCGAGGGAGACAGCGAAAGACCGTTACACATCAAAGTGGTGGAAGCACTTCACCGCTGGACCAAGCAAGGACGGCGCTACGTGCAATCTATGCAAGAGCGTTGTAGTGAAGGGAGGTGGTACAACGAACCTCAAAAACCACCTTCAACGAAAACATTTTAATGAGTACTATATGGTCAAAAACACCAAGGATAGTACAGCAAGGGAGTCATTCTGGACTTAACCGCCGCCGGTAATGATGAGAGCGTGGACGACGACGTACCTCCACAGTCGCCGTCTCCTTCCCCGTCTTCAACGTTCTCATCATCGGCGTCGCCGTCCAGCAAAATGTTGCAATCCCCTCCGTCTACTCCGATGTAAGTACAATATTTCTAACTGTTCGTCTGTGAACTTCATGTTAATGATTATACGTTGGCTCGGTGTTACCTTGTAACTATGCTAACAAGACCCACGATCCACAGATGTCGAAATGTTTGCGTACCTTAGCCTGCCTACGAGACAAATTGTCTTCTTGTCTATCGATAATTAATTAGTTGACGGGTTGAGGTAGTCACACCTTTCGACACCTGTGCAACGGGGAAATGTTTTGCGTACTTTTCTATCAACAGTGAGTTGACGTGTCAGTGGGCCATAATCCAAAAACCTTGACCAAAAGTCGAAAAATGAAGTTCGCGCAAACAAACCGAAAACAGCTATTCTTTATTATTAAGCATATGCTCTTTAAGATAGGGTACCATACTGAGCATATAATACGCCAGGATAACTTATACAGCTGGTCAAAGTAGATCATGTCTGGGTGATTTTGGCTACGAAAATTATTCCGTGCAAAATACCTTTACTTATATTTATTAAAGAGGCATTATTTAACATTTTGATATTTAAAGTATTTTATCCAAATAATTAATCCTTATTGCATAAATTGAGATAATTTTTTTCCATTTAACATCAATGTTTATATATTTAACTTATTCAAAAATAGTAGTTTATTTGTTAAATTTAATATATAATGGCTATTATCGCTTTTTATCTATATCAAGCTACATGGAGTGATTTATACTGTGTCGTAGGGGAAAGGTTAAAGAACAATTTTCAGGAGAAAATTCTGGTGTTTATTTGCAGTGTTGACTTTAACAACTATTTTCCATTAAAACTACCCCGGCCACTCAGGGGCCACCGTGGAGGGCACTCCACTAATAGGCGTATTATCCTCGTATTGTTGTTTTCCAGGGCTTTCGAGCCAGCAGCTATTTGTGAATTAAATGTGTTTCGATTGTTTTCTCCAGGCAGTCTTCAAGCTACCGTCAGCCAAAAATTTTTGAATTTAAGGTGCCCGACAAGAAGGTGTCGGAGCGGCTGAATATGAACGTTGCATACAGTAGATATCAAAATGATCGAACTGTAACGAGGTCATCCGCGAAGCTCTTTTCCCTTTCACTTTTGCGCACTCTAGCTGAGCTAGGCCGACGTCACACCCCTAGACACATGACAACATCTCCCCCCCCCCCCTCCCCCCATAAACTCTGTGGAATTCCGCCCGGGAACATGAGCATGAGAGCACAGCCCGAGGATACCATACCACCCAACTGCAACGTGTTAAAAAAAAAGGTTAGACCCGGTGAAGGGAATTATTCAGGTAATACGAGTCATATGATCTATAATAATAAAGACGATTTTATTTTTATTCTCAAATACCTCCCATCCACCCATCGTCACGCACTTACATAACTTTCCACTTCGCATAGGTAGCGTTAGACCGAGGTCACACCCCGGGACAATGACAGCATACCGTTCCAAGGTAACCCACGTTTGGATGACGGCCAGATCACTTCCGCATTCCTTCCCACAGCTGCAGTCGCTTACATAATTACGAAGTCAGATCGTTCCCAACGTAATAATTCCCCCTCCCTACCCACCTTCTCGGACAATATAAAAGAGCGGTGAAATCAGAGCTAAAACATCAGCTTTCTTCCAAGCTACCAACCAAGACGTCCTTCTGAGAATGGAGTATAAACCTGCCGCCTTGCAGCACATCCCCAGAGCCTGCTTGGGAAGCACATACTTGCGAGTGGAGCGACAGAAAGATGGGGACATCTATGAGATTTATATCCCCAAAGATCGTCTAAAGGTTGCGAACACAGATTTTATGCTTACTATAGACTTTCAAAGGGCATATTACTGTGTCTTCAGGCATCAAAACCGAGAATTTGAAATCGTCGGCCAAGAAGTAACATTTTCTGGCTTTCAAAATGGAAACGGAGCTGTTGAGCGATTTAATATCACCGTGGACGAAGACATCAGTTGCCCTGAGAAACGGCGGAAGGCTGAAGAGCAGCTCCCGGTCATCTGGTTGGACGTATATGAGAAAAACAAGCCAATCTCATTACCCAAAGGAGGTGATATACCAAGGAGAACCGACGTTGATGGAGCATCAGGAGAATATACAAGAGTGATATCAAAGGGTGGTGGTTCACTAGCTATGGATGGATGTAAACCGATTTGTTATACAGATCATAAAAAGTCTCTTGTGAAATATGGTACTACTGACGCTGTCAAGGGAGCTCGGCTCCGAGCGATAAAGTTTGTATTAGCCATCGAAGATGAAATGATTATATTTTAAAACTACATCTTTGTATGGATTTGCAACTAATAAAAAAAATCAAACCTATTCACCTAGTTATCATTTCTTAATACCTTATCTTTAATATTAAGAGAAAGGGTTGCTCGAACTCGAACGTCTTAATATCATCCTCCGCAATGGACTTACATTGAGGGTGAAAGACAGCTGAGCAGTCTCGACACTATAAACACACATTTACTGGTTGGTCTCAGTTAATGTATAATATACGACATTTTTAACGTCACATCTAGCACCACCGAGGAAGCTTCTTATTCCCCCATAATAGAGAGAGCTGGTGATCCTCTGACCAACAACCACTGCTCCGCTCAAGATTACTCTCAGAGTTCAGATTACCATTTTCTGACCCATCATCTCTTGGGTCAATTGAGTCTTAACATATGAATTAGCGTACGATCAAAGATCAGCCAACGAGAGAAATACATAAAAATAGTATCTACGTAATCAAACAAAAGAAAAATCTAATTTATCAAGTTTCCTTCTTAGGTGGAGTTTCAATAAATGCATTTCGAATGCGGAGACTTTCAATATATAGATAAAGTTCTCCCCCACGTTATGATTTAAATATGGTGAATGAAGAGCACCTTCCATTCCTTAAAACATATTCAAGATATTGTCACATCTCTCACGTCTCTAGGTTATGACCGGTTTTATAGTCTTTTGTAATGTTAACATCATTAGATGAGTTGAAATACGTATTCTTTTAACGATTTTTCAGAAGAGTTAAGTTCGAGCGCATTTATTAGGTTCCTGACTGAATTGAGAATGAAAGATCCAACAGGCATTGATATGCATAAAATTTCGGAATATGCTATGAGTACGTGTAAAACTCCTTAACACAGGAGTAATAAAGGGTTATGTGATATGAGAGCTGCGTGAAACCAATCTAAGGATTGTTGACTAAAGATTATGAAGAAATATTACGGTGTGCTAACCAAAGTTCAGGGGTTAAACTAATGAAGAGAGGGTATTGTCGTTCTAAATTCATATTGCATACATGCGTGACACTCCAGGCCAAACATAAATGTAGTTGTTTTTCGACATTTCCCTAAAATTCGGGCGTGTAACAACGAATATTTGCGTAACGTAATTTCGGTGCCCATCATGCATTCTGAGAGCATAAATGTAGGTGCACATAATACTGCTTGAATTCCAACGGATAAATACTTATTTTAACTTAATAACTAGAATTTTGCACTCGACGGTGGAACATGCCCCGTGCGGAGTCACCACTTTCCTCGTATCTCAGAGGTGGTTAACAGTGTATTATATATTAAAAATAGATTTTTACGTCGTCACTACTAGTGACTTTTATACTCATTATACATATAGATATTTTCTTTAATGAGAACAACCCTGGCAATTCACATTAATCTTATTCAGAATATAATTCAACCAATTTTCTTCGTCAAGCCATCTAAGAGAACCAGCTTTATAAAACGAAATACCTGTAATAAAATGAATGGGGCCATTAATAAACTTAAAGAAAAACATCATTCATGTAGCAGTAATTCTCAGAGTAGGCAGATATTTTTCTAGCTATATATCCGTTATCGATGAGAATTTCCTCTCAAAATTTGATTACAATATTTATTAATGAACAAAGGAAAATAAATAATTATTTTTGGTTGTAAAACGTTTTAAAATGTATCTTGACAGTTTATTTTCGTGATCAATTGCATTATTTTTCACTTCAATCATTTGTTCGTGACATCATTCATACATCAAATTCATCATCACTTTTTCGACATCTCATTTTTGGTGGAATCGTATTGATATCATTTTCTTAATCAAACATATTGAATCTATTTCCTTAGAATGGATAGCCTTACTCGACATAAGGTTGGTTTATGAAAAAAAAAGTTCAAAGTTTTAATAACTTACGGACTAGACTTAAGGACTTCAACTTCCAATATGCATTGTGTTCGCTATAACTATAAATAAATCGTTATGTTTATGCAGAAAACGGACAAACAAAAAATGTAGTCAATCCATTAGCTTTACAATAAAAAAATGAATTTCTGTGAACAACATTTATTAAACGTGAATTATCTGAACCCATAAAGTCAAGTTATGCATTCTAATTTTATAATTGAGATCAATGTACAGGTTTGCTTCCTATTATCGTCAATGGTAAGGTACCTTAATAAATACTTGAGATGCTTTCCATCTTAGTTTTCGCTACTGCCTGAGACCCGATTTTTTAACACCCGCTTATCAATCAATCACCAGTTTTAGGAGACTGCAGGACTCTTATGTTTATCTGAATCTGATCGAAACACGCGATTGCATGAATATGTACGTACATGTATAGGTACATTTACATTACTGTATACAGATGCCTTCACATTAAGAAAAACGTCTACCGCAAATGAAATCGATAAATTAGTGGTGCTGATAAATTCCTAATATTCTGAACTCATAGGTTTGAAAATTCTGATTTAAAGTAATTTGGAGCATTAAAAAAGTTACCAACGTAGTATGCGCAAATTAATCAATTTTAACAAAGACGTTGCCAGCATTTTCTAAGAGTACCGCCTGATATTAATTCGATATACATAGGCATTATGAAGATTAAATTCAAGTCGTCTGCTTAACTTCTATACCCCATTTCATATTTTATTTACTTAATAAACTCCACAAACAGCACTAAGGTCTTTACATTGAGTTATATAATAATAACAAAAATGATAAGTAACAGAATTTGAATAAGAGTACGTTGCCATGTCCATCGCAACTTACCGTCTCCTTGCTCGGAAGTATGTACTTTAAATACTAACGTTAAACATCCGATGACCTGGGCAGGAAAAATATATTATGTGCATAACATATCGTGCACGTTTCCTTAGTTTTTAACAAATTTTTTCGGGGTCATCATACTATCATAAGGACAATGCATTTCCACGTGAAAATCCTTCACATTCAAATCCATATATGTTGGTTAAATGGTCTATGACATAGCAATATTTTTACACCATTCGAAAGGGAAAACGATGAACTATAATATATGTTAAAATCAGGGTAGGTTTTCGGGCATGCCCAAAATGATGGCTCCTCCTTAATCGTCTTGAACAAGGTGTTCAACTCATCATTCTTACTCTTTCGAGATTACTTTTTCGTTAGTTGGTATGGAACTGGTAATTTTTTTTTTGTCTTCTGCATCGTCTTGAAATGCTATCGCTAAGTAAAAAAGCTTCTCCTGATTGGTGGAGATGATCTAAAAATCAACCAATCAGCTTCTCTGAAAAAAAAGCGGGAAATTCAAATAATTATATAGTAAAATTCCAGAATAATAGAGTATCCGGTACAGTAGAGTCGACTATCGATTATATCTTAAATTCACGAGTATTCGGATCCATACCAGCGAAAGAGTCAAGCTAAAAAAGAACGCAGTAGGTGCAACTGCACTATGATTAACTCTTTCCTCACTGTAATCAACTCGGTAAATTTCTTCCTTCCTGAATGCATAGTCCAATACACAGTCTGATATATAGTCTTCAAGTGGCTGCTCATATTAACCATCATACATATCATTATTAATATTCGATGAACCGCTCCGAAACGATCGTTAACTAGTCCGTAATGTCGCGTGACTAGGATAGGCGAGTCTATTGATTCTACCAAATTGTCACCATGTTTTTAGTACCTACCGTTTTTAGTCTTTCCATCAAACTCTGAAAGCTGTATCAGGTAGTGATCTCTACCTACCATATATGTACCGTAGCAGATGAGATCATATAACGAGCGAGTCGCCCGTCAAAATATCCGCAAGAATAACCTCACGTACGCAGAGGAGCGAGCGGAAAGCAAAAAGCCAAGGTCAACCGCTTTAAATAGTTGCGTAAAGAATCTAGTCGGTCTGGCGATCACCCATCATACAATGCCCCGGGGGCTCGAATCATAATGAGGTCACAAGAACGGATTAGGTTTATTCAGGAGAGTAATGATCCCGACTTAGAGCCTTCTGGGTAGGAATTAAATAACAAGCATTGACTCTGTGAAATTTTTATTTTAATGTACACAAACCTTTTATCTCTCAAAAGGTTTAAAGCCCATTCGTAATATTGAATGTAGTTTGATTATTATTAACACCATCATTGATATTATTATGCATTTCCATTCCTAGACATATAAAAAATATAATACCAATAATGCATTCGAAAAAGTGTATATTATCACAAATAAAAAATATAATAGTTTCCAGACCATCCATTGCGTGATCCATAATTTCACGTTATTTTCACACTCACACCTACACCAAATACACGTTTTACACTGGACAACTTTCACTACCATTCAATAGTTCTATCGGTTGTGAGAGTATCTTCTCTGTAGGAATAGATCAAGATGCCCACCAACATCCAGTGTTAAGCTGTACCAAATCCGAGACTTTATATAAGACACTCTCTTCCAGGCACCTGACGCTGACACTTGATAATGCAGGGCATTTGTTTCACCGCTGCTGCTTCGTGAGATATAGAACGACTGAGTTCGAATGTTAACTATACATTCATCAAAAGAACGCGTTTGAGCACGGTATGAAAGGAAAGAGTTCACCGTTCAAGGTGAACTGCGTTGCATTTCCGTGTGTGTATGCGTAATAATGTACGCTAAGATCTGGTCTCTGAAGTATTGATGTTCTCGTAAGTTGATTGCTTACTTTGATTAAACTGCGAGTGATAATAGACGCGGTATTGCTACCGTTTGTATCATATCAATTGAAAAATTACAGTAATTGGAAAGGGTATATCAAGAGGTGACGTAAGAACCATTCGGTTATTTGGTCCTAGACCTCGGACAGGACGCGGGCAAAAGGTTTAGATTCCCTACTAAAATCTTTCCTGAAGACAGGGTCACAGTAATCTACATGTCCGTGCATGATGAAAAGATTGTAGAACAATAATCATTTACTTCATGTGCTAAAATCTGCCAAACCAAAGTTGCGATCAGCTATAGTAAAGAGAATCGGATGCGGAGTTGATTAAAGCCATCTCTGAATGCTGTTTGAATACGCTTGAATGTAGACATAAGATAAATAATAGGCTAAAGCGAAAACTATTCAAGCATCGATATACTTTGAGAGACTTGGCTTTGCGTGGCATAAGCATTAAAAAAAAAAGATTCTCGTATACAAAAGGAGGATTTCTGCCAATGCTACTCGGATCCATATTGAGTGGTGTCATAGGTAGCCTCATTGGCGGAAAATGAGTTTGCGTAAAATGCTCGTAGTCGACCCTGAGGCTTTTGAGCGAGGTCAAATGAAGAGGAGATTGAATGCATTAGATGTTGAAATGAAAGCCATCTTGATGAAAAGAGGTGTAAAGGATATAGACAAATGGCACATGTACAAGCGTGTGCTAGATAAATATCTGAACACAGTTTCCGAGATTAAATCGCCCATTCATATTCCGATAGTGAAATCCTTTGGTCAGAGCCAGTCACATTCAGAGTCACAGGACAGTGAGGAGGAGGAGACCCACGCACTGAGGAAATCGCTTGCCGATGTGAAACGAGCGAATGCTGATTTGGATAAGACATGGGAACGTATAGAGGGAAGACTAGACGCGGTGGGAAATCTATCGAAACAGCTAAAGAGAAGAAAAAGAAAGAGGTCAGAACGAAGCGAAAAAGAAAAGTCACCAAGAGCAATGCCGAGGCGAAGCAGTCGACCAAGGAAACCGAAAAAATTCGGAGACGAGTGGATAACGATATAATCGAGAAGGTGTACAATGATCCAGAACACTCTGCGGGTTTTTCCACTGTCGAGAAATTAAATCGAGCGACTGGAATTTCGAGAAAGACAATACGCGAGTGGTTAGATTCTCAAGACGCATACACACGCCACAGACCGATGAGGAAGAAATTCCCTAGAAATCGTTACATCGTATCATACATTGATGAATGCTGGCAATGTGATCTGAACGATATGCGAAGTTTGCAAAAATTCAACAGAGGACATTGTTATATTTTAACGGTGATTGATTTATTTTCGAGGTATGCGTGGGCGAGAGCTTTACGAGCAAAAAGATCAGAGGAGGTAGTCGAGGCATTTAATGATATTTTTTGCGAAAGAAAACCGTGAATATCAAACATACAATCCCATTTTCTACCGAAAAAATAACATTGAGAGCATTGAAATTCTTTTGACAAACAAACTCGGAGATCCAATTCCATTTCGTAGTGGCGAGCAATCTTCCACCATCGCATTTTATAAAAAAGACGTAATATTAGTTTATTAGACGTAATATTATAGATCATTGAGCGTTGAGATGGCTTCGGTGAGAATTCACCCCTAACATATGTCAGAACGGTGGGATAAGATTACGGGTGTAGGTCAGTGGTGATGAACGCTTTATTTTCGAATATTGGATTAACACACTTGCGTGGAAGTATTTTAATATTAAGAGAAATGGTTTAAAGCGTGCTAATAAAATGATTCTTTTAATGATAAACGATTGCGTAATGAGCAAACAACTATAAAATCGACAGCAGTATTGAAGGAAGGGCTCATTATTTCCTTTTGCGTGGTATTGAACACACGCATCATTCTACTCTCATAGAATGATTGCTTTTGTCTTATTTCTGCTCTTCAGTGAGCTGGGGGTGCAAATAGTCATTTCGGATAAAAACAGCACCAATCAAACGCTTTGCGTCGCTGAATATCTACGCCATTATGGATACTTGAACGTAATTGAGAACGAATTAGCTAACATTGATCCTACCGCTTTTAAGAAAGCTCTTAAAATTTTTCAAGAATATTATAATATAACCAAAGATGGTGAATTAAACGAGATGACTCTAAATTTAACTAATAGACCCCGATGCGGCGTTGTCGATGATTCCGGGTTTTCGTTGTCTCATTATAAATGGGATAAAGGCGTTGTGAAATGGCACTACGCCCTGGTGAACAAAACCTACATAGAAGTGGCAAATAGAGCATTTGAAATATGGAGTCAGGCGATGAATTTAAAGTTTGAACAAGATTCTCATAGCCCAGATATTATCATTTTGAATACGCGGAACATTCATAAATATTACCATAGAAAAGAATTCTGCCCTGCTCCCTTGGATGGATCAGGAGGTACATTAGGCCATGCGGATTATCCGACTGGGCATGATTCACCATTGGAAATCCACATCGATCAAGATGAAGAATGGTATTTGGGGAAGCATCAAGTCGAATTGCCCGATAGGCAAGTTAGTCTACTGGCGGTCCTAATCCACGAGATAGGACACACGCTTGGCATCTCACATTCCAACGATGAGAACGCTGTGATGTTCCCATACTATAACTATCATAATTACCGACTTACGTTACATGAGGATGATATACGAGCGGCGCAATACCTCTACGGCGCACCTCCTGAAGGTGAGAAGAGAGAGAATCCGTCGGAAAAAAGTAATGTACATAGGGAAAATACGGAAAGAGATGGAGGAGGGAACGATGGACCCCTTCAACCGCCAGAGTTGTGTGATATCGAGAGTGTTGATCAATTTCTCGTCGTCAATAGTTTGATGTATATTTTTCACGCAAAATGGTTTTGGTTCGTGGATATGGAAACAGAAAAAAGAGTCATTGTAGGTCCTCGTCTCATTACAGATTGGCTTCCATTCTTACCTGAAAGAAATTTCAAGGGTTTCGATGCTATTTATTATAGGCCGAGTGGAGAAATCGCGATATTTGCTAACAATATGATTTACATGGTGAAATATCCAGTAATGGAATTACTTGAAGGATACCCTGTAAATAATGTCGATATCGGTTTACATCGAGGTGCTAGAGTACAAGCAATAGTTAACACGTACTCGGGTCGTACGTTGATATTTTATGATGAGGAATATATCATAGAAATGGATGAATGTCGTTTCAGACCTAAAGATCAGGTTCGACATAAGAAAGTATTTCCACAGATACCTTCAGGCATTCATTCAGCATTTAGATACACGAATGGCTTATTGTATTTCTTCCGTGAAAAAACCGTGTACGAATACAGTGAATTTAATAACACTTTAGTCAGAGCAGGTAAAAATAATCTCAGGTTATTCGACATACCTTGCCCCACTAAATATCCTTCCGATTTTTCCATCATAGCAAACGATTTAAAAAGCCTAGTTTCACGAATGGAAGATATTCTCTCCAACTAAAGTAATACTCAGTCGACATTTAAAAAAAAATGAAGAGTCGTCTTTAGATAAATTTATCGATAATTAGTTCATCGAGTTGTTCGCTTTCGCTTCCTTAGTAAAGGTCATTAGTGCCCCCCATGCATGGGAGAGTTGATAATAGACTAGCCTGGTGCGTTCCCGTCACGCATCAGTCGTCATGCTGTCGTCATCGCACAAGGAGTCTCCGCCAGTGAAAAGGAAGAGACCGTCTGGACATCATCCCGTTCCTCGATCATCTTGTGACAGCGATAATTTACTGCTTCAAACGGTGTATTATCTGAATGGTGTAAAATCGAAAAGTGTTTGTGTGGGTTACGATCCCGGCAGAGACTTTGAACCAGTAGTGCAATTTAATCAAGCAAATAAGAAAAGTGTTATTGTTTCACACAGTGAATGGACTAATGTTATAAATTTAGAAAAATCAGTGAGTAATTATCTATATATTGGTTTAAAAGATCAGCTCTCTTCGAAGTGCTTGTCCTACGCAAATTACTTTGGGAAGCGACATTTGTCCATTAAAAACATTTTATCAAAGAGCTCATTTACTCTTAATGTTGATGAATGGGAAAAGCTGTTAAAACTCTCCACTCTGATAAATCTATTCCTCCGGAGACTTTCGGACAGCCGTGATGAGGTTAGACAATTTCTCGCTACCGGGTTATCTAGCGATAACACTGAATACGATCTGGAAAGACTGAAATTTGAGGTGGTGCTCATGTTGAATGATGTGTCTGGTAATCAAAAGGTATAACTTGGTTGTACTTTGATTACATGAGTGTATGCAAAGGGTTTCTAACCTCTGGCACGAGGTAAAATTCTGCAAGTCAGAAACTCTTGTAATCTCTTGAACCTCTGGCGTTAGATGAAAAAAATCTCGCAAGTTTGAGAGATTACTTCATGAGTGCCGTTATCGAATTTCAAGGATTCACTAAAATTGATGGTGGATACATAGTCAAGGAATTAGCTATCATTAATGTGCAAACGAAATGTTGTAATACATGGCTTTTCAAATCGCCAGCAAGATTGCTGTACGCGAAAGACTCGTATTGGTTAAAGAACAACTATCATGGTCTGAATGAATACTCTGGGGATGTAGATTATTCAGAACTGGAGAGTATATTATTTAAATATACGAGGGAATATCAGTTTATATTCACGAAAGCTGCTCAAAAGGCATCCTTCTTGACCAGTCTTCTTCCCAAAGGAATTTGCGTGGTTAATTTGGAAATGTACGGTTGTCCTTCACTTAAAAAATTAGCGACAAATGAAGGCTGTTTAATCGAGTCGCATTCTCAAAATAATCTGCAGTGTGCTAGAAAAAACTGCCATAAGCTAGCAGATTGGTGTATGAAAAATAAAATATGTTAAAAATGAAATAAATTTTTGTAAAACCTATATGCAATGTGTTTCATTTATTGAATAACCCTTCCTCTTGATATTAAGGACTAGATAGTAAGAAATGATAACTAGATGAATAGGTTTGATTTTTTTTATTTAGAACAAAGTATATTCAGTTGGTACAACATTCAGTATAAAAGTATACGTTTCCAAATGCTTCCCTCGTTCATCATAAACTCTATGGTAGTTGATTCTCGACTTTTCTCCAGTTGTAAACGTCACAGGTGGGGCGAAATCAGTTTGGTCACCATCTGTTGATAAACAGTCACGTTTTGAAATAAACTAGGATCCTCCTCCATTTGCGAATACACCCGAATATACGATCTTCTTCTTCTTTTTTATATCGTAGACGTGGCACGTGATGGATGGGTCTTGTCTCTCGGCCTTCTCCAGGTTATCCCCCTCGAGTTTCAGCTGCTTGATCGTGGACACGTTGAAACGCTCCACTTCCTCTGTTTCAGGATTTTCAAACCCTGAGAATATTACACTTTTTCCCACGATATTTATGGTTTTGCTCATATGTTTGAACACTGTAAAGTATTTTTCCTGGAATTCTAGGCTGAGATTAAGATCGTTCTTCTCGTTGTTGTCCAGTAGCGGTAATGGGAGGAGCACTTCATATATGTTGCTTACATTATCCTTCAATTTGCGAACGATTAGTTGGTGATTTCCACCAAGCTCAGCTTTCACGGAGAGTAGGGGAGACATCTTCGCTAGCGACCTTTAGCACCACGGGCGATCTGAGAGAAGTTCCACAGCAGCGGGATCCGTTCAGTTGAATATATTCTGCGCACTGTTTGGCGGCTTACTTGGCGGTAAAACGATGTCTCGCATTGATCAAACGCGCTTTTATATTGTCCGAGAAGATGGATAGGGAGGGGGAATTATTACGTTGGGAACGATCTGACTTCGTAATTATGTAAGCGATTGCAGCTGTGGGAAGGAATGCGGAAGTGATCTGGACGTCATCCAAACGTGGGTTACCTTGGAACGGTATGCTGTCATTGTCCCGGGGTGTGACCTCGGCCTAACCCCCACCTATGCGAAGTGAAAAGTTATGTAAGTGCGTGACGATGGGTGGATGGGAGGTATTTGAGAATAAAAATAAAATCGTCTTTATTATTATAGATCATATGACTCGTATTACATGAATAATTCCCTTCACCGGGTCTGACCTTTTTTTTTAACACGTTGCAGTTGGGTGGTATGGTATCCTCGGGCTGTGCTCTCATGCTCATGTTCCCGGGCGGAATTCCACAGAGTTTATGGGGGGAGGGGGGGGGGGGGGGGGAGATGTTGTCATGTGTCTAGGGGTGTGACGTCGGCCTAGCTCAGCTAGAGTGCGCAAAAGTGAAAGGGAAAAGAGCTTCGCGGATGACCTCGTTACAGTTCGATCATTTTGATATCTACTGCATACTTTGTGGCAACTTGTAATTTGCCATTAAGTACTGTGGAGAAAGAAGGTTTTATGAAATTGTGCCATGCCCTGCGGCCGGGCTACAAACCTCCAGGAAGGAAGGCCCTTACATGTAATTATATACCTAAGCTGTACATGGCCACGAAGAGACAAATAGAAGGAATGATGAAGGATGCTAAAGTGGGTAGCACTTTCCTCAGATACTTGGACCTCAGCAGCAGACGAACCGTACATAGGTCTGAGTGCCCACATCATAAGCCAACACTGGGTGCTACTTGCTTTCACTCTCTGCTGCAGGTAACTTCGCAAATATAACCAGTCCCGTGAAAGGGGTAACAAATAAAAATAGCATTTTAAAATAATACAATGACGATATTTTTCTGTTTCTTTTTTCCAGGAGTTTTCGTGAAGACCATACTGGTGTGAATATCAAGGAATGGTTCAGCCAAGCACTGAAGGATTGGAATATTCCAATCAATAAAGTTGTCAGTTTATCAATTGACAACGGAGAAAATATTAGATTGGCTGTGGATCTACTGTCTAAGCCGAGTATGCGATGTTTTGGACACACAATCCAGACCGGAGTCACAAATATAGACAGATTAGATTGTGTTTCTTCTTTAAAGAAATCTTCCCAACGAATGTTGACCTTCTTTTGTGGTACCAAGGTTTGGAACAGGTGCGTAAAACAAAATATTTGGCTTCAAGTGTTTTACCGCATTCGTATGGCAGTCACTGCCCCACACTGAGGAAAATGTCGCTTTACGAATGGGTAAACCATTATTTCAATTTCCGAAATGTTTTGGGGGGCACGATGAATTGTCACCTTTGATTTTCCATTTTCGCAGGTACTGTGCATACGTTAAAAAAACCTGTGACAAGACCCCAAAATCACTACCAAGACCAGTCAAAACACGCTGGTGGAGTGAGCTTCCTCTTTTCCGGGTTTTAAATGAGGACGAGGCCCTCCACAGGGGCTTCCTTGCAGACTACGAGGCAGGGAAACATCTTCATATCCGTCTGCGCGACCAGGATATGCAAACTCTAAAAATTTACCTCACCACATTACAACCCCTGGAAGAACTGTGCACTGTACTTTCTGCAGACCAGTATGTCACAGCCAGTGCAGTTCTTCCGGTGACGTATGCCTTGGAGAAAATGTTGCAAAGGTCTTACGATGCGAATGCCGATAAATCTCCTTTGGAAATGGAAGTTGACGAAGGAGAGGAAGTTCCTTCTGGGGCACAAAGGGAAGTCTCAGCTCAGGTTGTTCCAGATCCTGAAATGTTGAATTCAATTGTCCGTAAGCTTCATAAAAGATATAGTCCGTCTGGGGCCGCCAAGGACGCGATGGATGATATCAGCTCCGCTGTCGCGCAACCAACCATTCGCCAGAGCGACGTCCGGGGATGCGAGACGCTCTACCGCCTCCTTGTTAAATGCTCTTATTTGGACTGCCGGTTTCGAGACGATCTGCATGAGGCTGACCGCAAATGTGCATCAGAACAACTGTTGGAGGAGGTAGACTGTAGTCTAGACGTGGAGAAATCTCAGGCCCGAGTAGCTAATTCCAGTAAGTAAGGGCTATGGTCCTATGTTAATATAGGCCACTTTACGCCAATTTTCTCATAACGATTCTAGAGGAGATATCTTTGTTTGCACGTGATACAGATGTCATAAAGGTGGACTTAAAATAGCCAAACCACGTGGAAGTTCATTTTTGTGCCAGTATCAGCCTTCATATGTAGCAAATTCTTTATAGCATAGTGGTAAATAATACGGCATTTAAAACTCTTACGTGTTTTGTCTAGGTGCCTCATCTGACTCCTGCAACCCACCAGTCCCAAAGAGAGCAAGAGGAATAGCTTCCATATTTGCCCAGCTATCTGGAGGCGCAGTCTCTAAATTAGAAGCATCATACCCAGAGGAGCCATATAAGGACAAACTTCGCAGGGAAATGCGGAAGTATGAAGGAATATCTGAAGAAAAAGATGAAGACATTCTCAGTTGGTGGAGGCTCCATGAGGCAACCTTCCCCTTGCTGGCAGGGCTGGCCTGGAAATATCTTGCTATACCAGCAACATCAGCAGAATCCGAAAGAATTTTCAGTTTGGGAGGACTTGTTATCAATAAATTGCGAACGTGTTTACTAGGCAAACACGCCGAAGAACTAATTTTCATTTCCATGAACCAGCGCCATGTGCCAGCCGATTTCTAGATTTAAATTTGTAGTAATTGAAAATTGTAATTTAGCATCTGCACTTTTATTAAAATGTACATTTTGACAATCAATTTGTTCCCAACCTTCAGCACACCCTTCCAGTAATTGATAAAATATAGCTCCATGTGTCATTAACAGAACAGCATTTTATTTCTTTGGAAAAGTAACTAGGATGTTTACCGAAACAAAAACCAGACATGTAGGAGCATCGTTTGGAACTTTAAAAATGTGAAGATAAATATAAGCCCAGGCCTCACCTAAAAATCATTGGCTCCCCAAACATGCTCTACTACGGTTCAGTTTAGAAAAGAATGCCTGCTTTTTAACCCCTAAAGAGTATGTGACACAGTTTATGCATCCACTCAATTCCATGCCCTCGACGTAACTTTAATCGAAGGTATTTTAATTGCTCAGGGTGCTTTAATGGGGAAGGCATTGAAGACATAGTGTAGACTTTGACGTAAATGTCTTAGCGGATCGATTGCTCTTGCGACTTCCAGTTTTCTGTTTTCTTGCTGGTTTGTCAATCTCTTGCATTCAATTTCGGTATTCGAGTGTTGTCCTTTGAGCTTTTCCAATACCCACCGTTCCGATCACTTTGTTTCAGCAACATCAATTGAAATAAAACCGTCACGGAAAATTAACTTGAAATATTTCAGGATGCTGAACTGAAACTATGTATTTACCAATTAAATCACACGTGAAAGGCAAAGGATGATAAGCATTATCGATATCTTCCCAATTATTTTCTTGCATTAAAAATTAACTGTCAAATGTTTCCTCTTCCTGCTAGTAGCAGGAAACCAGAGGGTATCCAATGAAATCCTTGGAAATTGTATCTGAACTGACTTCACACCCTCTCTACCAGAGCGCCTTGTATTTGCTTGTCGGACAACTCACGTGAGCGAGAAGTCATGGCCAATTAAAGAGGGAATCAGCAAAGAGACGATCCCGAGGCGGAAAAAAATAAAGCCACCAAAGAAAACACAAGGCGTCAGACCCTCGCCTCGTAATCGTTGCCATGATGAAAGAGAAAGGAAATGTCGACTAAGAAAGGCAGATAACTATGAATCACAGAGGAAAGGAATCAGCCTCTCCACACATCTCAGCTCTCTGGAAGCACGTAAATCAGATCAGATTAAGTGGAAAGATTTCGTCCGTACGTAGGCACCAGTCGCTCTGCCTCCAGGGAGCTTTTCATTCACCAAGGATGAGTTATTAATTTAGCACGGCGCGTTTTGTTGCTACAATAGCAATATCATCGAGGCTGATCAAGCCAATTGCTAATGTTGTTTTAACAACGATACGCGCGAAACGCAAAAATAATGTGAATTTCCTCGCCGTTCACGCGGCAGGTTCTATTCGGCAGATCAGCAAATTTAGTTGAATTTTTTAACACTTAAGAAAACCAATTATTGTGTACGCCCAGGCCTCGTATAAAAACCATTGGCTCTCGCAAACATTCTCACATTTTACTGTTCAGTTTAGGAAAGCATACCCGCGTTATTAAGTAGTATCTTCTTCAAGAAAAAAAAATCTTCAAAAAACTGGTTAAATAAAAATTAGAACAAAAAAATATTTTGGATGAGAAAAAACGCGGTTCACTAGAAAAAATAAAGTTCAGTAACTTTGCACCGGTTCATTAGAAAACACCGGTTCATTAGAAAACACCGGTTCAGTAGAAAACACCGGTTCAGTAGAAAACACCGGTTCAGTAGAAAACACCGGTTCAGTAGAAAAAACCGGTTCAGTAGGAAACACCGGTTCGATCTATTGAACCGGTGCACCGCCGTCGCAAACGGTTTTTTTCAGAACCGAGAACCGGTTCAGCATTTCCTGCACCGCCCAGCCCTATCCATTGCACTCAATAGCATGACATATCTATCATTCTTATTACTTCTAACTCAAGTAAGCTGAACCTATAATGAAAGCAAAAAAGTTAAACGGGAAGATAGAACAAGAAGAATAAGTTGACTTCACAAAGAACCGTGACTCATGACTACAAACAAGAATGGGAGGGGTATGGATACACAACATTTCTACGGTGAGTTACCTCACTCATAAAAAGGAGAAGAATGGCATTGGCTCCCTAGTCAAGGTCTACATAGTGCAAATGTGAATCCACAGATTTTTCTAGATTATCGTGGGCCAAAGCCAAAATATCCTAAATGCAAAAATAAAAGGGTGGAAAAATAAGATTGTTTTGAGTGATTAGTTAAATCAAAACTGCCTATGAAGGTCTAAAATATTTTACTTATCTTAAAAAAAATTTAAACAGCAATAGTCAACTTTCAAGTTGTAAAAGATGTCCTTAAGTAGATTGACTCTAATACCTTAAAATTACCAATTCAGCACACCATCACACAGTTAAGAAAGTATTATTACAGAAGAACGTGGAAAAATATGGAATAATTACATTAATTATTCATAATTAGCATTCAAATTCTCAAGATTCCCTTATCATTAGGGGTGGAGATCCCTAGTTACATAGCAAATACCAGATTTTATCATTTTCTCCTCCCTGAATCAACACAAACTTGCTTAATTTGTCTTAAGAACAAAAATTATTTATGAAGTACATACTTATAAACAAACAGAGGACAGAGGAAATTGTAGGAAATAAAAATTAGGAATGGATATCAAATATCTTTAACGCATGATGAGGACTACCGAACCTTATATAAATGTAATGCAATAATGTAATATTATAAATCTATTCACTATAGTGAAATAAGGTTTATCTATAGAACTTACACACTACAAGTAATAATACAGTAGCAAAAATATTTTTCATAAAAAGCAATTACAATAGTAATGAAAATTAATATTTAAAAGGACTAATTATCATAGGTTAACACAACACAGGTTCATTAAATAAGACTTAAAGCCTAATATTTGAAAATTCAGTGGTTTCGATTGCCAAACCAATGGTTTTTCTTTTTTATGCTGGTATAATGGTAATTCATCAAAATCCAAGTAAAATGAAAATTCATCAAAATGAATAAACATTTCTCAACTTCCTATGTTAATAGCATATAAAACAATAAAAGCCAAACCTCAAAAGAAACCTTAATGGTTGTCTCATCCACAGTGTTAATTGCAATTCCATCGGAATCACTTGTTGTTACGACATCACAAGAGCTATGATTTTTCACCTTGGGCTTCCTTATTGCTGCTGGGAGATGGAATGAGCTCTCGGCTAAAGAAGTCTAGCAGGAGTACAAAAAAGGAAAGGTTGGTACAATCATGGATGAAATGATATTAAATAAATAAAGCTGGATGTTTCAAAAGGGGAATCAGCATGAATATAAATGCTCTTATGCTTACAACACCAGCTTGAGAAAAGAAAATTTAACAGCCAACATTGAAAGCTACAATGCATAAAGAAATACTGATTGTTGATATGTTTGATATTTTTTTAGCCAATACATAATGAGCAATACTAAAACAATAGTAATGCCTTGAAAGCTGTAATAATAATGGGCAATGATTCCCAATTTTGTTGATAAGTTACAGGCCCCACCCTTTAAAATAATGTTAATAGGAACAATGCAAATTAAATTCTAAGATTTAATCATTATTTTGAGCCAGTTTTGCACTTTGGCTTTTAAGAAGTACAAAATAACAATATTAAGTTACATAGCAGCTACAAAAAACCATTATGCAACCCACTACATTAAAACTGGAGAATGCTGCATGATCAATTCTATTTCAGCTGCAACTGTATGCTTCACAAAGCTCTAAGTACATAAAATAATTTTATTGATTTGAGTGCATGAAAAAGTCAACTAAAAGCATCATTAGTAGCAGCTAAGCATTAGCATGCTTAAAATTGTGTAATGATTTCTGCTGAGAACCTGAATGATACTTCCAACAAACTTGTATGCTATGCTCAACTTCGTTCAATGTTCATAAGTACCTGTACTTTGTAAGCTTCTATTCTAATGCTATTTGTACCCTGAACTGGCCATACTGAGCTCCTTGGAGTGATGCATTTTGACAAGCAGGGATATTTTCTTTGTTCTATCTGTGGTAAGAAATATATGGGACTAAAATCTTCATCAGCTAGCTCTGGTCTGTGTCACTTATACATTCACTGCTCAGTTTACCATTTGAGGAGTCAATAATTAAGATTTCATTAATTTAATTTACAGGTATATGCCCATACATACAAGACAATGTTTAATTATGTACATTAATTGCTCTATGTGTGGGTTAAAGCAAATTTTGTTATCAAATATGACACTACAGTCTTATATAGCCAAAACATTCATCAGTTTATTGTTACCATTGAAATAATAAATAACATTTGGAGTCCTAGATTTACTAAATGAAATGCAATTGCTTTCAGATACTTTGATATGTAATCCATTATAACGACACTATCATGAAAATTTATCAGAGTTCATTTCTGGATTGGTGACATAATTATCACAGTCAACCACAATTAAGATATAAATCACCTACTGGAACATAGACTACAGATTAGCAGTGGTGTTAGGTGGAAGACAGAGAACCTTTATGAATTTGAACTCTTCACAGATGTAATCTACAAGGCTTGATGGAAGACCAGATAAAATATCTAGGACAATAAGGGATTGAATAGATAATCTATTTTCTTGAACTTACTTCTTAATGGAAAAAATTGGTTAACCCAATCCACAAAGAATTGCATATGTAGTAACCTATGCCTCAGATTTCACCTTCGCAAGATCCGAAACTTTCCTTTTACAACCTTATGAGATTTAAAGTCTCTGGGGTTTCCCAAATGATATATAAACAGCATAGTTGGAGAAGTTACAAAAAAATTAACTAATTAAAGTTAAAGTTAATCTCTGTAAAAAGTAATTAGTTAAAGTTAAAAAAAAGTAACTTTTACATTAAAAGTTACTTTTTCAGTTAGTTAGGCATATTGGATGCTGTGATAATAGAGGCCTTCATGGTTTTTTTGTTTTGACAAACAAAGCAAACACTGAAAACTGTCATTGTGGTTTCTTCCATCCTCATCCAATTGTTTACAAATATTTTAATTGGGGATTTTCATTGTAATTTAATTTAGTGTCCAAAGTGTTGTTGGTCAGGTTTCCTAGTGTCTGCTGAAAGGATTCGGTGAGTTTTCTGAGGAGGAGCTCCAATTCCGGGATTTTTAAGTTGTCGTGAATGTAAGACTTACTGATGAACCACGTTGCATCTGTAATTTGCCACAAAAGATAGTTCTGAGTGGTAGAAAGTACTTTTAGGTTAGTTCTTGATATCGATCCCCACATTGCGATGTGAAGTATCCCATCACAATTGTAAAATTGCAGTGGAAACGGCTTAGTTATATAGAGTTACAGTAGATGCTGAGGGTGTGCCTGCGCTCCTTTTCTCGCGATTCACTGGGGGCTGATGTATTGATGACCTAATGTCGCTGAGTAAAGGCATGGTAATAGATATGTTAGTTTCAATGAACCTCTCTCTACCTCGTTATCTGTTATAGGTTTTTAGGCGACCCTTCTTTCTCAGCTTCAACTATGTAGTATTGATGACATGATCACCGAGTAAGGCATACGAGCCTTTCAGGATATTATCCTTGTGTGGTTTCATATTTTCTCATCTGAGGGTGCATTTTAACTTTGGTGGTCACTCCCCTCACCCCCGCTTTTTTTTGGATGCATTCGTTTGGGCCTATTCATTGCATTCTTGCACAATTACCCTTGCATCCTTAGATACTTTTTTCTTTTCCCATTTGTCTGTTGGGCAACCTTTGCACCCAAATTCTGACAGGTTGACATTCATCAAAAATTAATGAAAAAAATTAACTGAAGTTAGTTTTATATCAGTTAATGCATAATTTTAACGATTAAAAGTTAACTCTTCTAAAAAGTAATGATTAAATAAAATAGTTAACCACATTTTTAACGATTAATTTTAATCATTAATTTTTTAAATCATTTTTCCCAACCATGATGAACAGTGGCTTGATCTTGTATTCACCATTGGACTAAACACTATAAATAAATTAAAACACTATCATAAAGCAAATGAACACTCTCCACAGAACCCATGATTTCATTTCATTTACACCCGACCTATATGCAAATTCTTTGCGCTTAAATTGACACAGAAATAGATGTAAACTTATCCTTATAGCAAAGTATAATTTAAAAAATTTATCCCCCTTTAGTAGATTGACGGCTCATAAGTAAGTACATATTAAGAATACTAGCCAACTTCTTTCGTGAGAAATTCAAAGGCCGCAAACTAGTCGTAAAAACTTTAATGGAGTTACCTACTGAAATAATTTCCACAGAGAAAGAGGACGCCTTGGTTGCTAAACTGGTAGAGCACCTGGCCAGAAATCAGGGGGTCCGGGTTCGAGTCCCGGTTGCGGCAAATGATTTTTTTCTCTGTGGAATATCTGCTATTGTTCTTTCATGAGCATCGTTGCCATTGATAATTCAAAAATATATTGGAGGAATTACAACAAAAATACCTATAATCATTTTCAAATAAAAGAAATTTCCAGTAAATTTTTCTTATAATTTTATGATGTGGAGCCTTGAACAAGATTTAATTGGAAATCTAAAAATTCATGACTTTCACTTTTGGATAATTAATATAATAAAGAATCCAGTGAAATCTTTGCCCCTCGGAGGCAGTTATAGTAACCCAGATTTCTGTTACACTATGGAATAAGAGAACTTTAATAGGAAAATATTACACTTAACTAGTTAAGTGCACTGAAGTTAACTAGTTAAGTGCACACTGCTTGCACCGGAATTTTCAGCACTCAATATTTTCGAGGTAGGTATTTCTTTTTACTATAAACACTATTATGGGTTTCATCATGTTCTTTTGTCATACACATTCCATACTTCCACTCTTCCTTAATCATCCAACTCCAAATCACAGTTTACCTACTTCAATCATTATCTTGACACATTTCCACTTTTTGTAATCACTTATCATATTAATGAATTCAATTCCTATGTCCGACACAAACTCTCCACCTGCTTTCATCACCCAGCCCAATCTTAGTTTCTCACCTTTAATAATCACATCCAAGTTTCTCCCTCAATAGTTTTTGGTACCTTCCCTTCTGCAGAATATATTACTGATAGTCTTTTATGATTTCTAAATTTTTAAGTTTCTTTCCTCTCTAAAATTTTTCCATCCCAAATGTTTTATATGGTGTAGTAATTCTACCAGCTACATCAATGCACACTTTTGTTTCCACATCAGACCAGACAGCTTTCACTAATTTGTTCAAGTATCTAAATTCCATAACTTATTCCATAATAATGTTTAAGTTAATAATGTTTGAGACATCATCGTTCAACTTTGCATCACAGTCAGTATGAAGATATTGTTATTATCATTGGTGATATTGATACATTTAAGTTTTATGGTAGATACTTTATGTCCTAATAGTCAGAAATTCATTATCAAATTGGAAATGGATATCATATTCAATTTCTCCAATTAGCATCACACCTCCCTCATGAAATTGAAATTGTATTTTACCACAATATACACCTAAATATGTTCTGTTGCTGTAGTTAATTCATTCATATGTAGATTGATAATAATGGTTACCTGTCTAATTAGCTTTTAGGTTTCTAGAAGTAATTCTTAGCATTGTCATTCTGTTTCAATGCATACTGCTACTCATATATGCTACAGTTCATAATGCACAAGATTTAAGCCTTTACTCAATGACTGAGCAAAGGGGGATATGACAAACTGTAGTACCACAAAAAATTGACAGATAGAACTTTCGACAACAGAGTATCATCTGATATTTCCAAATGTTTATCTTTTCAATGAATAATTTTACTAAATGCTTCACCTCATTATGCACACACTTAAAAAATTATATTCCATGATTAATAATGAGGGATGGAGTGAAAGATGGCCATGATTTATTACTCATGGAAAATAGCAGTTGTAAGCATGACTGTAAATAACCACAAACAAAAAATTTTAATGATATCACAAATATATCATGTTAATTCCACTTTTTGTGGTAGTGATTTTTTGCATGATTGTGAGTGCAATTTATAGTCAAAGATAGAGTATTATGGTGGACGATACAATGATTGAAAACAATTTTGAAAGTGATCAACTTTTGTTTGGAAGTGATCATCAAAAAAAGAAACATTAAGAGGGGATTTGAATAAAATTTCAGCTAAATCACAGCTAACTTACATGACAGCCATAAAATTCATTTGTCAGGATTTATACCTAAAGATATACCAATAAATTATAATCTTTCAATATAAGTAAAGACACTTGGAGAATCAATCTACAGGGCTAAATATAATGTTATCCTTAAGAAACTGTCACCTTTAAATAATTTTCCCCTCTTATTTCTGTGGTTTAAGATATTAGGAAATCATTTTCAAATTCTGTGATAAAATTTCAATAATTTCATTTCAAAAATACACCTTTTCCTCGAAAAAAGAGAGATTGAACAGAGTATATTGGGGACTGCCCTTATGTAATTCTGCCTCAAAGCTGCATTCAATTGCACTAACTGATTTATAAAAATGCTAAATTTCTTCAGCCAAAGAGGGCATGATGCAATACAACTGTCTCTAGCAGTCAGGTAGTAATTCTTCATGCCAATATCATAAGAATGGGTAACTGAGTCATAAATGTAACAGGACAGTAATTATGTATTGATGTCTTTCAAGTTCATGAAATATTCTCTTTATCAGCTAGTTTCAACAACCAAATAACATTCATTGAGTAACGGCCTCTCATTTTCTACATGAAAAAAAATTCATCAAACTGTCAGCAATGAACGGGCTAGCACAACAAAAACTCCAGCTAGTGGACAACTATTGTGTGAATTTTGTTTGCTGTCTCGATAGTAAGCCTCAAATAAGCATCACCATTAACATTTATAAATTTGTCACAGCCTGAGTAAGCTACCTTGTCCATCATATGTCAAAGCAAACTAAACATTTCCGAGAAGCAATGGTCAATGCCATTACCTTTCTCTCTATTTCCTAAGCATAGAAGATGAGACTAGCCCAATGAATTGCATAAACCCATTATTACTGATGTTGCTTCAGCCAATGCTGATGCTCTCTTCCTAGAATTGTGCAAATGGTTTTCACAAGGGGTTAACAAATATATATTGTGAGACATTGGAAAACTCTTTAAACACCAGCAGATCAACACTATGGCCCAGGTACCCATTCTTATCTTATCATTACAAAACCCTATAGAAACTGCATTATTCTCAAAGGTCAAATAAAATTGTTATATCATGATCCAATATAAAATATGATGCAGTAGAAGCATGGCACTTTTGAATCTGAAATAAAATGTTTGTATATTAGAGCAATAAGATGCACTAAGATTACTATGGCTGAGAATGTAGAGAAAGAGAAATGATGGTCAAGTGCCACAAGATCTTTTCACAAAACAGCAATAACTTCTCACCTTACGACTCGCTGTGGGAGAGTGCTGTGGTGAAGGAGGCAAGGATCGAGACAGCAAGAGGAGAAGGGAGGGAGAGGAAGTTGAGGTTGATGATGGTGAATTGGGGGAAGGGGAAAGGGTGAGCGCTGGAGTGGGTGGAGGTGAGGGTGCTGTGGGGGATGGCGATGCAATGGCTGCAGAAGATGCTGCACCACCTCCCTGAGCTCCTCCAGGGGCAAGGTTCTGCGCTGAGCCAGCTCTCCTTAAGCCACGACTAGCTTGATGTGATGCAGCTGCAGCAACTGATGCAAGCAGACCTCCCAAACCAGATCGTATTTTCTAGAAGGTACATTCTCAATATCATTTCATATTAAGCAAATAAAATTCATCAGGATACAACAGACAACAGGATGAAATTTCTACCCAAGAGCTAAGCCCTCAAACCCTTAAATCGAGCATATTTCTCATGATACATGTATTTGATCACATGGGTTCAGACTTTTCAATCCTCCTCTTAACCAATAAGCCACAAGCACTAACAGAAATAACTTTGGGTATTTGACCTTACAGGAAGAACTGCACAAATGGAAATTTAAAATTGAAGCATATCTTATTTTTTTACACTGTATAAATTTTTAATGACAATAATTTATTTTTTAATTCAATTTCAGTTAACATTTGATTAAGGATTGAAATTAATATGACTATTATTAATAGCACATTTCCTTCTCACTGAGATGGGTCAAATAACAAATTTCTCGAATTTGAATATTAAATCTTGACTTGAATATCTCTAAAATTGGTTACCTTGAATACTAGAATTGAAATTGATATGCTAAATGTCATTCTGGAAATTAATTCATTGCTTGCTGATGTAAAAAGCTACAAGTTGATTAAATAAAAAAATCAATTTTGTTTTTAAAATGACAAATATATAATAAAATCTTTTTCTACCAATTAAGGATTGTTGAGTACATTAACTTTTATAAGCCTTAATAAGTGAGCAGAAAGTGTGAATACACCAGATTCTGACCAGTTTTGAATTAATCTGATCTACATAGTTCATCAACATGCCAATATAGTGTAATTTGCATAATTATTCAAAATTTCGAATATCGAATTCTTTTAGCATAATTATTCAAAGTCTGAAATATCAAATACTTTCTAGTATTTGAGGCATTCGAGTATTGCCCTGTCGATTTCTGTAATAATAATGCCTGTTCACTGTCTGTTTGAAGCCTGTTGAGTGTCTGTTGGAGATTTAGTGAACAGAATATGAACAGCCTACGAACAATAAGGCACCACACACAAATGGGAACAACTTGGAAACGGCCTTCCAACAGTTTGTACTCTGTTCACAGCTTGCTCCTTAACCAGCAGGCAACAAGCATTTCGGTGACAATAGTGAACAGACTCTTAACAGCCCTGTTGATTTCTATAGCAATAATACCTGTCCGCTGTCAGTTTGAAGCCTGTTGCCTGTCTGTTGGAGATCTAGTGAACAGAAATGAACAGCCTACGAACAATATCGCACCACACACAAATGGAAACAACTTGGAAACGGCCTTGCAACAGTTTGTACTCTGTTCGCAGCTTGCTCCTTAACCGGCAGGCAACAAGCATTTCGGTGACAATAGTGAACAGACTCTTAACAGGCAGGGGCTGGTTGGTTGTCTGTTTCGCTGTACAGGGAAAAAACAGACAAGAGTGAACAGACTCTTAAAGGACAGGGGTTGGTTGGTTGTACGTTTCACTGTACAGGGAACGAACAGACAACAGTGAACAGACTCTGAACAGGCAGGGGCCCGTTAGTTGTGCGCTTTGCCAAACAAGGAATGCAGAGTCAACAGTGAACAGACTCTCAACATGCAGGGGTCGGTTGGTTGTATGCTTCGCCGAACAAGGAACGAGCAGACAACAGAGAACAGACTCAACAGGCATGGGTCTGTAAATGTGCAACAATTTACAATTTCACTTAGTACTGTCTCTCTGATCAGCTTGGTACGCTGCGGTTGTAATACAAGAGTTTTAATGGTTTTAGCTGAGCAAACAATTTTACAAGTCTAGTAGTGGTGAAGGACTTTCCGAAGTGCCGATACTCTAAACTTTTCACCTCCTTGATAACTTGAGAGTTCAGTTCTAATTAAACCTAAAACCATTTCTTAGTTAACAATATTAATATGAGAAAACATGTCTAAAACAATTGCGTTTTTATTTTCAATGATGAAATTGAGTCTGTTCAAACTCACTAAAGTTTAGAAAGCTTTTTTTTTTTATTTAGAGGACTATCATTAATGATAAATCACAACTTCAGCGCACACAAGCAACATTAACCCGAACATTCATTTAATAGTTCGTGGTTTTGGAAAGGTATCGACTGTATCGATATAAGTGATCTTGATCGACTTCTGCTTTCAAAATGGGAGTTGTGAATAAGAATGTGATCAGTTAAAGCAAGGAGAATAGAGAACTACTCTCCTTCATGTCAAGTCAGCACAGAGGCGAGCAACTGGAATGAAATTAATCTTGAAGCATGACGTTTTTATGAAGCTCGTCACCATAGAAGCTTACTTTAAAATTGGAAGTGACGATTAAGGTACATACGGCGAGTAAATTCTCATCTTTACAAAGCGAGTCTGCTGAAGAATTCGTCGTTCGTCATTCACGAATTTGTCATTGTTTTTGTTGTGATCTGCGTTCCATATGTTCTTGATTGAATTCTTAACATAAAAAGTGACAGCATTTATTTATTTTCACAGGCACGTTATATCATAAATGTATTGGAGCAGATGAGCTAATGAGAATTCCAATCACCATTGAACTGTGAAAACATGAAATTTTTTTGTGTATTCCTCAGTGCAGTGATCACCTTCGATGAGACGTGAAAAAACTCCCTCTTGAAAAAATCTACTTTTCATTTTGAGTGGAACATTTCTTTGAAAAGACCCGTGGTTACTGAATGCCCAATAAACCTTTTAAAATTTAGTGTTGTGCCACAAGCAAAGTCAATCGCAACTTTTGATTCTCATGCCATGTGGTGTCATATTGTCATATGTCACATCATGGATTATGCCTGAAAAGTGGAATCGTATTTTTTAACTGCTATGTAGGCAAGTGAATGCAATGATTGAAATTTGAGTAGTGCCAATAAATACTTAAATATACAGCTGTTTTTGTTGTGCTTTCAAGTTGTTCCTGAATGTTATATTAGGATGATTATTGGTAGTAGCAGTGTTAGTCAGGAAAATTCCTTTACCTACCTCATTCTCTTACAGTTTATTTTTAAGGGATTTTATCTATCAGTTTTTTAAGGTCTTCGGATTTGAAATGGAATTCCCATAGGTCTAGCATTTTTTTTGGGGTTCCTATAGGAGTCTTATAAGTCCCATAGATTTTCTATAGGAATCTTATAGGTCTGATAGAAATTTCCTATAGGTCTTAAGGCCAAAATCCAATAGAAAAACTGTATGAGCGGCCAATAGGAAATTCTTGATAGGGAAGTAACCCTCTTCTCACAGACACAAAACAGACCAGGTTACAAACAGACAGAATAGACACAAAACATACCAATTAAATTTTACAAACCAACGCCCAACTCTTGTTACTCGAGCAAGGAACAGGGAACTAACAGCCTACTAAACAGACAGCAAACTGGCAGTGCACAGTTCCCAACCTGTTCACTGCCTATGGTCCAATTAGTAAGGAACACAGAATGCCACTACCCACAACAGAGAGAGAACAGGCAAGTAACACTCTTCGTACAGGCATGAAACAGACAAGGTGTTCCAATTTACATTCTTCGAACCGTCGCCTGCCTGTTGTCTCTCGGACAAAGAACAGGGAACCAACAGCATACCGAACAGACAACGAACAGGCATTATTGTTACAGAAATCGACAGAATGGCAAGTGGTATTAGTATATTCTCTACTTTTCAGCAATGAGGACCGCTTTGCCACTGAACGTCTATACTAACAAACAACTAGGTTACTAGGTAGTTCAGTAATCACTACATATACTTCCGGCGCTTTTGATGGAATTCCTTTCATCCTGTATTTTTACAGTCAGGACAACATAAGTGGCATGTAAAGCCATAGTCTTGCTTAACTTATGTAATTATTGTTTTATAAAGACATTTCCTAAATGGGGATTAAAGCAAATCTATACTTACAAGTAATTACATGATATAAATATTAATCATACTAACACTCAGCCTATGATATTCTCTGCACAATACTGCACTCTAGTCAACTACCTTTCCCATTTTATTACAAAATGTTCTGTTGATGGCAATTAGAAATTTCTGAGTATCCATGTTGACAATCATCTTTAACGAAATACACATGTTACTAATCTTTGTAAAAAACTAAACTCTGTATTATCTTCTTTCTTTTCTCTAACATACTGTCAGAATATTTTAAAACTCTCTTTTATGGATCCAGAGCCAACTTGAACAAATTATTTGTCATTAACAAATGAAGATTAGTATTGTTATTTATTACAGCCGTAGATACTTTTTTTTCATTGTTATTTGTCATTCAAAAAAATTAGACCTATATGCAATGAACACTACAATGTATCAATTCTAGTTCTTTTTAGTGAGTGCCTAGTACACATAGTAACAGTATTACCACATGTCACTAAAAATCCCATTCTGGCCACTTTTCACTAACTTCAACCTTGGGTAATGTTCCCTAAGGCCAGCTACCAATGAAAAAATTGTATTCTTATTTTATTAGCAGTAGCTAACTTAAGTTATCTCAACAATTGTAACTTAAGTTAGCTTAACTGAAGTTACAATTGTATTTATGGCTAATTATGTGTTTCCCTTATTACAAGGTCACTATTAAGAAACATTAATCCAGGCATCAGGCCAATACTAATTTCAAATACATATAGACGTCTATGCTAGCAAACTGTAGTGTTAGTGATTGTTTTTATTCTCCTTATAAATTATTACATTTATACCAAAATAACCCTAAGGAAATATCAATTTTTAGAAAAATGTTATCATAAAATAAAGAATTAATTTTCAGAATCCACCCAAAACTCCACAAAATTAAGAAGAATGACCGTAGGAAAAAGAATAACATCCTATGACACATTTTTTTCTACAACTAACAAGGGGAGTGTCCGAGTTTCGGGTCTAGAATGTTGACGAAATTTACCAGGCAGGTAGTCCTTGATTAATTATTTATGAATCACCCCCCATATAGGTTTATATATCCAATAACTTCATCAAAAAACGAGTTTGAAATATTTTATTGCCAATATAAACCTTATAATAAATCTCTGTTTATCAATTGAATTAGGGTCAGGGGTAAAGTACTCGCTTTGCAGTGTTGACGTCCCTGGTTCGAGACTCTCTTTCTCCGACTTTTTTTTCATCGCAGTACGTTGTACGACTATCCCTAGTTTTACATATTTTTAACCTGTTTACCTGAGATGCATTTAAACTATTTTACGTGAAATGTATGCATTCATCCCGGGTTAGGCGTTTTCCAGCTGCCGCTAAGCCAACCACCAGGGAATCCCGAGGAAAAACTACATTCATTGTATGCCGGGAAAGTACATAATCCTTTATTTCTCATTATCCTCCAAGCGAAATAGCAGAAGCTTATCCTCCTTTGCTGCGCAGGTCTCTCTTCATTCATTAAGGCTGATTTGAATATGATAGTTTAAAATCTGACTCATCAATTTGGCCTTTATCTTTTATTCCTGTATATAGCCCTTGGCATAAAACTCCAATTTCCATTCTTCAAGTAAAAAAATTTCTTGTGACGTTGGGCGTGCACTTTGGTGGTATAACTTTAAGTGTACGTGTTGGTGGGTGTTCTGATACAACAGCATTTTCTTGCTGTACTATTTGCATGCCTTTGCGAAGAAGCATGGCACAATGATTGAAAGCATCAAAATAAATTCTGCTGCTCCGTACCGCCTTCAAAGCTATAAGATATATTTTGCATCCTCGATGTACCAGGGAGAGGTTCTACGCTTCGAAACTGATAAAATACCTGTGGTAACAAATAATATTGTCACATTTTCAGGAGCATGTAAGAATCACCCAAACATTTCGGTAGATACTTACAATTATATGATTGCAGAGATTAAGTTCTTTTTTCTCTTGTGATTAGTTTTTCGAAAAAAGCACAGCATTGGAAAATCACGCCACCAGGCAAATCAGAACAAATGTTGTATGTGCATCGGGACTGCGTGGCCAAAGATACGGAAATTAAAAATCACGATCACACTTCATGCTCTTCCGTTAATTCCGTACACAAAAAACGACAGGGCGTGTGGACGTATTTCCGAGACCACCACATACTAATTACGTAATTTTAGTCAATTACGTAATTAGCACGTAAAATAGTTGAAATACATCTCGGGTAAACAGGTTAAATATATGTAAAACCAAGGATAGTCGTACAACGTAACTGCGATGAAAAAAATTGAAGACAGAGAGTTTCGAACCAGAAACATTGGCACTGTAAAGCGAGTACATACTTTACCCCTGACCCAAGCTCCCTTGATCAACGATGACTAATTATCAGGTTTATATTGGCAATAAAATAATTCAAACTCATTTTTTGACGAAGTTTTTGGATATATAACCCCATATGGGGGGTGATTCGTAAATAATTAATCAAGGACTACCTGCCTGGTAAATTTCGTCAACATCCTAGACCCAAAACTCGGACACTCCCCTTGTAAGTTAAATTACGAAGAATACAAATAACCTAAAAGATTACATGAAATTGCAGTACATAGTGACCCAATACATGAAGTGATAATAATAGCAAAAGACCGAACTTTTACAAATCAAAGAAAAAAATCCTAGAATACGTAATGCTCAATGGTTCTCCAGTCAAATTACCTGAGGTGTTTGAGTATTAGAGGCACGACCTGAGCCTCCAGCTCCAGTACTTCCACTGTCCCCATCAACTCCGTACTCATCCACATCAATGCCTTCTTCAATATCTCCATCATCATCCTCATCCTCTTCAGAAGGTCCTTCCACAGTGGTAACTATTTCAGGTGTCTGGAAAAGTTCAGGGGTCAAATTACAAACAAAAACTACATATAAACATGAACAGAAGTTCCACAGTGATGAGGAAAAAAAACTCACAAGCATTGAAGACATCCTTTGGCCTCCCCAAGGACATCTGCTCATGGACTTGCACTTAGCAACACACTTTTTATGGCAAGCCATGGAGCACCGACGACACCGGTCTGCATCTTTCAGCCATATCTACACAAGTGAAGTTAAATGCATGAAAAACTCTTGATAATGTAGCAAATCGACACAGTAAATGGTAAGTATTAGAACATTTATGGTATAAATTCCAAATTTTACTTCCCAGTAGATAAATACATCATCAAAACTAAGATATAAACCTGTATTTGCAATAAATGTACGTTTCTAATGCTAATTGTGGGAGCTGAAGGTCAAAGGTGACAGGATGATTGCCACACATAAAGGTATTCCAGTCTATCTGCCCTCACCATCCTTTTAACACACCCTTCGGAAGATAGCATCTCCTTCCCACATTGATTGAGACTTAAGTCATAAACAAAAGAATCCTAGATTTCCAGTCTCATGCCTCTTCCCTTCTTGATACATCTTCCACCATGAGATGCCCAGTAGAACTAAAAATGCAACTATTAGCTATAACTTTAACTAGATCAACTATATACAATTATGTAGTTAATCAGGGGGTTGTGGTGGGCTAGTGGGTAGAGTACTGACCTACCGACTGGAGGGTCCCGGGTTCAAATCCCAGGTAAGAGCCTTTCTGGATGCCCCCACCTAAAATCCTCGTAATTCTATGCACGTCAACAAATCGCAGAGAGGAACTGGCCCCCCTACCTTTAATGTGTGAATTTCACACAGCAATGGCTTAGTAACTCTAGTATCGGGGTGAGCTCTACCCTCATTTATCAAAAACCAATCTTCGGATAGGGACAAAAAAATTAGTTAATCTTGGTTTTTCATGAAATGTGGTAGGAGAGTGGGTACTAAAAGGGTAAGAAAAAAATTGGAATATTACGTGTTCTGTGATAGCATTAATTTCTTTTGAGATATAACATATGATATTCAAAGTATGGATGAATTGTAAGAAATACCAGCACATACATGCAACAATACTGGCCAATATCAATGTACATGGGTTTACACCGATACTTAACCAATAGGATGGTTAAGAGACTATATCAGCAGAGAAAATCCTTTTCAGAAAGATTTGATGCATTTGCAGGAAATACTGGTGCATTCTTTTAAGAATCTCTTCCAGGTTAAACTCTCCACCACCATAGTAGGGAAAGTTACCAAAAAAATTAACTGATTGAAGTTAAAGTTAATATCTGTAAAAAGTAACTAGTTAATGTTAAACGTTACTTTTCTAAAGGGGTAACTGATTAAAGTTAAAAAATGTAACTTTTACGTCAAAAGTTACTTTTTCAGTTACTTTGGCGAATTGGAATCTGTGGTAATAGAGTTGATGGTTTTTTGTTTTGACAAACAAAGCAAACACTGTAAACTCATTGTGGTTTCTTCCATCCGTACGCATTTGTTTTTAAATATTTCAAATATTGGGCTAAAACAAAGGCATTTTAAAAGTAAAAACTTATGCGATATTTAATTAACTAAATGGCAATAACTAAAGGACTACGAAATTTATCCACTCTTCGTTTGAGGTGAAGGTCCGCTCTACGAAAAAGATGGAGGTTGGCTCTTCATAGAGGGAGGAGGTCTGCTCTTTGTGGAAAGAAGCAGTTTAGTTATTGACCTCAAACATAACAGTCGCAACGCAACATTGCTACCGACCGACCGAGTTGCAGGATGTAGTTTATCTGCATGATAACGTGTATCAGCATGCATGCTGGTATGCGTGTTCATTGATGCTGCTTTCTTTGATTTTGGTTACTTCATGTCACTAGGTATTATAGATAGTTTGTTATAGCAGCCTGGGGCTGCTGATATTTGAAGAGGGGATTTTCGTTGTAATTCCATTTAGTGTCCAGTGTTGTTGGGCAAGTTTCCTAATGTCTGCAGAAGGGATTCGGCAATTTTTCTAAGGTGGAGCTCCAATTCTGGGATTTTTAAGTTGTCGTAAATGTAAGAATTTCTAATGAAAAATGGTGCATCTGTAATTTGCCACAAAAGATTGTTCTCAGTGGTAGAAAGTGCTTTAAGGTTAGTTTTTGATATCGATCCCTCATTGCGATGTGAAGTATCCCTTCACAATTGTAAACTTGATGTGAACACGGCTTAGTTATTTATATAGAGTTACAGTAGATGCTGGAGGTGTGCCTGTGCACCCATGATTCTCATGATTCACTCTGATGTATTGACGGCGCAATGTCGCCAAGTAAGACATAGGTAGACTGGCACATTGTTACAGATATGTTACTTTGAATGAACCCCTCCCCCTATCATTACCGTTATAGGTTTTTAGGCAACCCTTCTTTCTCGGAATCAACTATGTAGTATTGATGACATGATGTTGCCGAGTAAGGCATATGAGTGCTCCAGGACATAGTCATTGCATGGTTTAAGTTTCCTCATCTAAGAGTGCATTCCTAAACTTTTTTGATCACTCCCCTCAACCTCGCTTTTGTTTGGGTGTATTCGTTTGGGCCAATTCATTGCATTACTGCATAACTACCATGCTATATTGAATTCTTAGATACTGTTTTATTTTCCCCTTTGTCTACTGGGCAAGCAAGCTTTGCACCCAAATTTGAACAGGTTGACATTCGCCAAAAATTAATGAAAAAAATTAACTGAAGTTAGTTTTTTTACCATTAATGTATAACTTTAATGATTAAAAGTTAACTCTTCAAAAAAGTAATGATTAAGTTAAACAGTTAACTACATCTTTAATGATTAATTGTAATCATTCATTTATTTAATCCCTAATCCCAACTATGTCCACTACTAACAATGTTTCATAATGTAACACATCCATCAGCTTTCTCAGATTTTTATTTTTCTACCTATAAACCAGTGATATATTTTCTACTGCAAATTTACAAACATAAATTAAAAATTTTTAAACCATGATACCAAACCCAGAGAGCCCACTGTAGACCCCTATTTTAGGCCCCAGTGTGTATATATTTTAGTTTGTGATTTATGTGAAAAAGCATATGACCATGTTAGTACAAAATAATAGTGTCCACTCTTATGAAACAAGACAAAGAAATGATCTACATGAAATGTCATCCAGTATGGCCTTAATGTCATAAAGTCCAAACTGTATAAAAACTTACCAGTCTGTATTAAAAATGTTAACTCCCTTCCTCTGTTCAAAAAAAGCTATTTAGATTGCTTAATGAAAATTGCTTCTTTGAAGTGAATGACTATTTGACCACTGTTTGTGTTGTACTGTAAATATCTAATCTCATATCTATCCTTGACGAGCCTTATACGTTGGCCAGATGTTTGTAATCCAGTGTACAACTGTCATTAAGGCTAATAAATATTAATATTATAACATTATCACACGTTATAAACCTGTTTATAATTTTCTGACAAAAGTAATTTAGTAAATTGTGACTGATTAAAAATTTTGCTAAGCTAAACATAACTGCAATGTCAGTTTGATAGCAGTACAAATATGCCACTCATGGCATATTTCATTCATGTCCTTGGTGAACAAACAGCAAAACCTTTTAGGTTAGTTAGCCAGTGGAATATTTGAGACACACATGCTTGTCAATAAAAAATTGACTTCTACTGAAAACCTTAGTTGAAAATCAATTAAGTAAATACAATTCAAATGTTTTTTAAACTAGAAGGACCAGATACACCATTTTGATTTATTCCACATTTTTTTGATATTTTTATATTATATAATTATTGAAAATTGATTGATCCAACTTCATATCTTTTAATCATTTACAGTGGAAGCTTGGTATAACAAGTGCACACAATGGCTGGGAAATCACTCGCTATAGCGAGCGCTCATTATATCAGAAGTTTCTGGATTAAGCCTCTCAATCCCCACAGTTGTTCTTACTTTCAGTTTATATTTCGTTACCATGCTATCAGAAACAGGTAGAAGAGTCATTTTCGTTCACAATTGCATATTCATTCATCATTTTGCGAATTAAATCTTCCAAAATAATAATTAACACTTTGCTGAAGTCTTCGAGTGTTGTATGTCCATTGGTTAGGAAAGTTGTCGTAATGATTCGCCGAAATACGTCATTTTTTGGCGGGCGAAAATATTTCTTGTGTAATGACCTATTCCTAGCCATTCCTAATATTCACATTCAGTTATCGAAAATTATCTGCAGCGAGTATTTATTTACGCAAGCAAATATCTCTGTCGGTTGCGCTGCACATCATGAGTCACAGGGTGTTAAAGGAAAGGTGGTCTCACGCTCTCGCGACGAAACCCCGCGACATCACGGCAGACATCAGCCTTACTCGCTACGAATACGGCATTGAGGTTGTTGAGTTTTTGAATGCGTGTTATGTTTGAACTTTCCTTCGGTTTGGTTATTGCTCTCGACTGAGTGCCACACTGCATGAAATGCGTTGCACGGTGGCTACTTGCGCAAATAGCGCTAAAAGAGCGAACATTTTTTGGTGATTATCTATAACGAGGCATGATTGCTAATAATGAAGAATTTCACTCAAAAAGGAACTTATAGTTATAGAAATGTGATTATCTTGAATAGTTTTCCGAAGGACCCGAAAATAAGAAAGGGTTGGATAGTGAAGTGCAAGAGAGAACATAAATAGAATCCCAATTCTTGCCACGTTTGCTCCGAACACTACGCTCCAGAAGACTTTAAAAGGGATTTACAAGCTGAACTTTTGGGTTATCGGCCGATTCGGAGGTTGCATAGTATGCAGTCCTTAATCTCAACTTGCCCATGCAGTCTTGTAAACGTCCTCCTCCATCTGTTGTCAAAACGGAGGGCTAAATACGAGGCTAGGGCTTTAGAAGAAGTAAGCTCAGTATTTATTTGTTGTATTACTTGTGAAATTCATTCGTCGTACAGTGCATTGTACACACAAATTGTATTTCATAATGGATATATCAAGTATTTGTGGGGATGAATGAAATTCTTAGTCAATGATTATGAACATACGAGTCCTTTATGTGGGCTACATTTCGTCCACATTTGTGGTTTCTCATGCGGCTATTATTTCAATTTCATAGTTGATTTTTTTTTTTTTTTTTTACTGTTGGTAGTGTTATGTGTATGCCACACTCATATTTTGTGCTGAATGAAATTGCGGGATTTGGGCTCAACATATTAATGGGTTGATATTACTCATCTAGTCTCCTGTTTTGATGTAATGAACAATTTAATGCTATTGAAAAGAAAAAAATTGATTACAGCCCCTACATTAAATTTTCAGATTGTACTCTTAAGCAGGATAATAATTCCAAATTTCTAGGCATTTCCATAAATGAAAACCTAAACTGGGATTGTGTGCTTTTCCTATTAAGAGAGTTGTTTAATTTAGTCAAAGGTTTAAAAAATAAACGTAATCAATCAAAATATTACTATGTGATTGTTTAATAGTCCTACAAAAAAGCTAGTAATGGAGAAAGGAGAGGTTGATTTGCAGGACATTTATAATTCAAAAGATGTACAGTAGAAGCCCGGTATAGTGAGTACGGCTTATTGCGAGAAACGCGTTATAGCGAGTGATTGTCTTTGTACCACCAAAAGGCCTATGTTTTACATGTAAAATAAAGCGGATATAGCGAGGCCAAAAAGTTCCTTCCACTGTATACGCTCGGTATTACGACAGATATCTCTCGAGGGCGATGCACCGCCAAGCAAAAATAAGCCATTGTGTTTTGTATTATCTGCTAATTAAACTAAAAATACAAGATGTGTGCCATATCTACAACACCTAAAGCCAATTATGTCCAAACATTAGCGATTTACGGCCTTCAGTACGCTCTGAGCGCTCCCATTTTACGTTCTTCTTTTGTTAGGCCCAGTCATCAGTGGGAGTGGGCAGACGACGAGCACGATGAGAGTAGGAGAGGGGGTTAGGTCTAGGCATGGGCGATATTGATAATTCAATATCGGGATACGATAATTTTAGCATATCATAAGGTGGCGATAACAATAACTCAGCGTGACGATAAAAATCGTCTAATCGTGCCCCGATATGTTATCGGGGCACGATAAGATATCGGGGCACGATAAGATATCGGGGCACGATAAGATGTCAGGGCACGATAAGATGTCGGGGCACGATAAGATATCGGTGCACGATAAGATATCAGGGTGCAATAAATATCACTATAAATAGGTATCGCGATAACTATCACGATAAACATCATGATAAATATCGCGATGAAATATCATGATATCGTGACCATGATAAATATCGAGATAAAATATCATGATATCGCGCCCCGATAAAATATCACTATATATTATCACGGTAAATATCGCGATAAAAGATCGTAATATTGCGCTCGTTCAAACATAGTGTGTTCGAGCCCGATGAATTATCGTGATATTGCTCCAATTAATCGTGTCCGAAAAAGACAGCCGTAAGTTGGCCTTCGCTTAAGCTTGAAAAATATCTACAACCCCCGAAACATGCCGTATTTCAGTGAACCTTCAGGCCAATTTTCCCAACTGATGGAAGTACTGGTTAACATTCGAAAACTCGACAAAGCTGATATTATCGTCATGACATATTCGCTAATTATCCAAAAACTTCCGCAGTATACCTAATATTTTAATTCCGACTAGTTAGGCTGTGTTTACAGCTTTCTTCGGCGATCGAAAATAGAAGAACTGGAAGAAAAACATCGAAACTAGGGGCATTAATTTTTTATATAATGGAAATTTCCTGTTTCTTTCATGAAATATGTTGATATTCTACCAGATTGTGCCTGAAATGACCTTTTTTGCTGTTTACCTTTGTCAAATACCACGGAAACAAAAGAAAAACTGTAAATACGAACGACTATGAGAATTAGGTGGGTGTTTTCAACACCATCGGATATAACGAGCGCTCCTTTTAGCGAGTGATTTCCGAGGGATTATGAGCACTCATTATACCGGGATTCCACTGTATATACCTTTAAAAGTTCAAGGGGGGGGCGGATCAGAAATTTTTTTAATTTCGCGGCCTAGTGATCGATGCGCCCCACGAATGGAATACTGACAAGGAGAGGATTTGTAACTCGGGTCACAAAATGAGTTTAAAATTTTTTCCGTGCTATTAGAGTGAAATAAAGAAATGTATGTCTTGGCTTTTTTCTCCACTGGCCGGGATGCGTGGGAAAAAATAAAGCAGAATGTCAAGTGGGTCACCTACATTCGCCGGACTCGCCCGAACCGATGATAGTAGATAAGATTTAAAAGTTCAAGGGGGGGGATTGAGTCATCAGGTTTGGGGGTGAGCCATCAAGCTTGAGGGTGGTAGGCACCCCTGCAGTAATTATATAAATATACATAAGTGTATACAGAGGTAGGAGAATTGATTGGCGAGCTGCATCAAACCAATCTTAGAATTATTAAATTATGATAAAAAATAGTTATCTATATGGTTCTTAACTGCAATATAAACATGCTTATCTTCATGTTCACTAAAATTACCTCTGTAATGTAAATATAATAAATATAAATTAGAGATGAGTCGATACCAAAATTTATCAATTCTCGATGCCGATTCTGATTCCTGAAAAATCGATTCTCGATACCGATATACTATTGACCTATACATGTATATCTATTTTTGCCTAGTATTCCTATGCATTATTTTAAAAATGTTCCATGTTATCTAAAAATACAATTTTACAAAACAAAAACCGGATTCTTGTCTTGGTTTTGGATCTTTGTCTTGATTTCAGATCCTTAGTTTCAGATAATGGATTCTGAATCTCATTTCTTTTCTAATCCTACATTTTTAATCTATACAAAAAAACAGCAACAATAGTATTTCCAAAAAAGAGTAAATTTTAAATTTTTCTTTCGGCCTTTAATTTAATTAAACCTTTCTGGATAGAGGGTAATACAATATGGCATCACTAAGATATTATATTTTGGAAAATAATTCAAATATTAATAAAAATGAATGAAGAGAATGTTTCTCTTAACTACACTTTAAAGAATAGTGTAACTCTCCTTGTCAGTATTCCATTCGTGGGGCGCATCGATCACTAGGCCGCGAAATTAAAAAATTTCTGATCCGGATACGAATTTATAGTCTTCAGATCTGATTTCAGTAGCAAATGAAATGAAAGATCCGTGGGTCTTGGATCCAACCAGACCATCCCTAATTTTTTAGTGATACATTCGTAAATCTAACTTAAACAATAAAAGCAAAAAAAGTGAGTATTTAGATAGAAGGGTTTTTAATTGCATGATAAAATTTTCGATGTAACGACTGACAGAAAATATGAAACTGAGATTGGGATCCAACTTCTAGTTGCCGGAAAATTTTTCATCTAATTTCACGACCATATTTACACAACCTCTCCTTGTCAATATCTAACGCACTTATATTCCATTCATGGGGTGCTTCAATCGCTAAGCTGCAAAAATTTAAAATATACAATCCGACCATCCCTAATATCGACGGTATCGGTATCAACTTTAGACAATCAATTCTCGATACCAATACCAACCAACGAGAATCAGCAGTATCGAGAATAGGTATCGAGAATCGACACATCCCTAATATAAATGATGATGACAACTTTTATCTTCCTACTAAGTGCCTGCATCCTCAATTAGTGAAAAAATGAGTATTTGAGGAGATTCATTATATTAGAAAATATTGTCTATCTGTTGCATTTATTATGTTTATAAATTATTGATCATATATTGATTCATAGTAACTGAGAGTAGGAAAAAGTTGCAACAAAATTGAATTACAACACAATAAGCCAAATTGGCATGTTAATAATGAGTCCCAGTCCTTCTAGTGTTAAAACCCCTAGTTTCTAGCCATTAAGGACTAGCACGAACTACTACAGAGAAAAAGATAAATTTAAAAATAATCTATCATCTACCTTTTTCCCACAAAAATCACACAATGTAGCTCGATGGAATTGAGTTCGTACAAAATCATGCTCGATGGCATCACCAGGTGATTCATCCATAATTGGTTTATTCTCTTTGGTCATCTTATCTCCCATATCATCATCATCCATTTCAGCAGTTGACTCCTTACTTAAATTCACACCCTCTGACCCCAAGGTATCCTTTTCTTGCCTAGTTCTCCAGCCACGTTTTGTGAATGACTTCACAGATGCAACTGACTGCTGACCACTCTGTGGTTTGCTCTCAGTAGTCATCGACACAGTCAAAAGGATATCTCCAAAACAAAGGTTAGGATCAAAGCCAGAATGAGATGTCCAGTCACTGTACCTTTAAATAATAAGAAAATTCAAATGATTACCTGAAGAAGAAGGAGGCTGAAAAGCAGAAATACGTTCTTTATTTTTATTCTTAATAATGCAACATTTACTCTCTGAAGTTTGAATTTCAATCCCTTGAATTTTAGTTATTTCATTTCCATACAACTAGTATTAAATGGCTACAGCCAACTTGCATCAACTGCAAGATTATGCACTGTAAAAAATGTTTTGGGAAAATACAACAAGAATCACTGGAAAATTTGGGTTGTTAGGATTTAAACAATAAATATCATTGGAAAATCCAGTCTCTGGCTTTAACGTAAAACATCATTGTATTTTTCCAACCACAGTTACAGTAAGCACAAGGCATTCCACCATCTCCAGCCCCGAGGCTTTTTCTGAGAAGCCGATGAACAATTCTTCGGACTTCCTACTTTCTTCTCCCCTTTGTCCAAGCGCTCCCTTGCTATTGGCTGTGCAAGTACATCGACCACATATTTGGACAGGGGCGACAAGAGTGTACGACTGGTACGTTCTATGCCTGAAGCACGATGACGGTTTAGTCACCGCATGTCAGGCAGGGTCACTAGTCACCAACAGTACCAAAAATTGGCTGCATGAACACGAGAGGAAAAAAACGATTTTGGTATCTGGCATTCGTTCATCACTCGTCTACCTGGAAGAATTGTTTCCAAAGGAATTAGCTCCTGTGATCCAAGTTGCATTGGGGAAATTATCCAAAGAAGGTTAGTATTTTTTATTCCTATTTAAGTGAAATACACACAAATCCTACACTGTATCCCCAATTCGTTTGAAGTTGCTGGCATCGATGGCAGCGGGGTAACAATCACGTCTTCTAATTTTGAAGTTGCGAGGTCGACTTCCACTTGGGATTACTGAGTGGGTACCTCAGAATGACATTTTGGTGGTATTTGTTGGAGGCGTTCACAGCTTTCAAGCTTGGCTCTCGAGGTATGTCTCACATATGTCATTGGTCTAATAAGTGTATATAAGAGTGAAAGGCGGAAGTTGAAAAGATAAGTTCAGGGAGAAGACATTCACTGCAAAGAATCGTGGTTTGTTAACAATAATGTATTTAGATTTTTTCATCTTGTATATATGCACGTTGACAGATTGATCTAGTTCCAAAGAAAAACATAATATTATCCTTGGGGATCTTTCCTCCACCCCGGCCCTCACCTTAAACAACACGGTAGTATGAAATCTTGTTGATTTGGCATTTGAATTAAGTTAGTGGCAAGGTCATTTGTCAGATTTGTACAACAAGGTCATTGTCATCCAATATGAAATCCTGATTCAGATCCTGCTCCTAAAAAATATTTTGTTTGGGATTGTTTTTCTTCCACCTTCCCCACTTAGCACCATCCATCCAATAAATTTCACTTAATCAATTCCTTACCCTTAACTCCAATTACTTTTTTATTGAGCCAAGTACAATGAACAATTGATTAGGTACCTGCTAACATATGATATCAATGTTTTCCGGTGGCTGAAGGTGCTGTTATTCCAGAATAGGATAAGGCACTGAGAATTATATATTTGGGAAGGAAATATGATATATATGGGGAAGGTCAAGTGATGATGAAGGATATTAGTATTATTACAATAGTATTTCCAAAAAACAGTAAATTTTAAATTTTTCTTTTGGCCTTTAATTTAATTAAACCTTTCTGGATAGAGGGTGATACAATAGTTTACAATTCAAGTACTCGCACATCCCTAAACAATAGCTTTTTGAAATTATGTAATGCATATTTACAAAAATTTTAAATATCAGATATATTTTCATTTCCCATAATTTTTTTCACAGGAGTCTTGGAGGGTTGGGCCTCCCTGCTCTGGTGTATTGTCACCCATGCACAAGATGAAGCCATGGCAGTAAATTTTACTGCCAAGAATTTTGGGTGTTGCCAAGCCAGCACTGTTAAAAATATATGTAGACAATAAAAACTCACTTCATTCCAAGAGATGAAAATGGGTCTGGTGGTTGAAGACTCCAGCATCTCACATGTCGATCCAACTCTCCCATCTCTTCTTTGTCATCAAGTCCCAGAAGACTCTGGATTGGGATGCTTATGTGAGCTAATAAGACTTTACTCTTATCACCATCTTCACTGATGATAAATGATGAATCCACCCCCTTGCCTCCTATTTAACATTGATACTTCAAATCACTGCATGCATAGCAATTAAGGGCAGTAGTAATGGTTTGCTAGTCAGTAGTACACATTCATAAATATGATCAGGAACATAACTTCAAAAATTTAACATACTTAGACCCAAGCACAAGCCAGATGACAAAATGAATTCCTGTTTATTAAATACAACTAATATGTCTACTGCTTGACAAAAAACAATGTAACCTCATTTGGAATTAAATATTTCCATTACTGCTCGAAAAATCAGAAAAAGTCATGCTTATGTAAACTTCATTAATTACTGTGCGAAATAATGAACACTTTAGTGAAGCAGAGGTTCAGGAACCAGGTGAAGAACTGCAAAAGCTACATAGGTACAGATATTGACAGTGACCACAACTTAGTGATGATGAAATGCCACTTAGAATCCCTGAAATTGAAGAAATCAATCAGGAACTTATGGCAAGTATAGAAACTAAAAGAGCCTCAGCAACAACTGGCCATTCAGAAGGCAGTGGAAAAGAGATAAAAGAGGATCTGACTGTGAAATCAGTGGAAAAGAGATGGGAGAACATCAAAATCAGGCTACAGGCTGCAAAAGAATTGAAGAAGAAAAATAAAAGTTGCCAAATGGAGGCCATGGATCACAGAAGAAGTCTTACATTTGAATGAAGAGAGAAGAGAATATAAAAATGTGGAACCTGAAGAAGGGCAACTTTGCTACAAAATAATTAGGAATGAGATAAACCGTAAAGCGAGAAAAGCAAGGGAAATGTGGATGACGGAATTATGCAAAGATGTACAAAGACCCCTTGCACATGGAAATGTAGAAGTTGCCTATAGGATGGTGAAGAATCACAAGATACAACACCATTACAGGCAAGAAAGGAGAACTCTTAACTGAACATGAGGATAAGGTGAAGAGAAGGCTAACAATTAATGCCATTATCACAAAAAGGGTCTTCGTTAATCTTAATAAATTTTGGATCATAATTATCCTTAAGGTATGTGCTTTCATCCTCAGGAATAAAAATAATGGCTTTTTTATTCCTAAGTAATTGAGAAACGGCTGAGATAAAATTTTTTGAGTAAAACAGTGCACCTTGAGAAGTGTGCGTCCTGAATGGAAGAAATTCAAAAGTTCCTAAAGTTTGAGAGGCTGTAACTGAAAAACTACTACGACTAGGTAAAAAAAATTTGGGCTCTTTTGTTACCTTGGTAAAGGGAACATGTGTACCAAATCTCATCAACATCTGAGTTGGTGGGTGGCATGGTGTGGTTGAACTGACATGGAATGACCCAGAAAAGTCCCGCGAGGAAGACCAAGGGACAAATATAAAGGACAAACAAAGAAAGACATGAAAGAGAAAACATACTTGGGCATGAGGAAATTAACACTGAATAGGGCAGAATGGAGGACTGCAGTAAACCAATCCTAGGATTGAAATACTGATGATGAAGGATCATTTGGGAATCCCAATCTTAAGATCAGAATTTGACACAGCTGTAAGGAACCAAAAATGAATAAGGCTTCTGGAATGGTTGATATTCCTGCTGATCTAATTAAAAATGTGGGAGAGAAGACATTTACCTAGCTGCACCCATCTGCGAATGTTATCCACAGGGGAGATACCCATGGACTTTGAGAAGAAAGGCATCATCCCTATGGCCATAAAAAAGAGGGCTGAGAACTGAGAAAATCTTAGGACCTAGCCTGACAACACAGGCCTCAAAGATTTTAACAAGAATCATCTATAGAAAATAGAATGAAAAGCTGATGAGTTCCTGGATGAGGACCAATTTAGATTCAGAAAAAACAAGGGTAAAAGAGAAGCGATTTTGGTCCTTAGGCTACTTATAGAGAAGACAATAGAGAAGAACCTACTGGCGTTTGTTGCATTTTTCGATTTGGAGAAGGCATGTGACAACGTGGATTGGAACTTAATGCAGAGGATTCTGAAAGAAATTGGAGTATCATACAATGACCAATGACTTATCCTCAACTTATATAAAAACCAGGGCCCGTATTCTGTAACTCGTATCACCCATTATGAGCCTTCACCAGTGATGAACATCACCCATCACCACTCTTCTGATTCTGTAATGTGATGAGGTGATGTTCTTCACCCCAAACAGGGTGATATCACATCACCTCCTCAATTGCCACCCTATTCTTATCACCCCCCTAAATGTATTGAGGTTCCGCCATCTTGTTAGGGAGAAACAAACATCATTCATTAATTAATGACATTAATGTAGTGACTCTGATGAAATTGCGATGGAAAAAATGGCACATGCATAGAACAATAATAATTACAGTTGTATATTTATTGTTATACAACTCTCAATTAATGTGTTTTGACTTAAATAAGATGCGACCAGGGCCAGCCTTACCCAAATTTTGCATACCATCCAAAATTTCAGGGGCAAAAAGATGTATACCTACAAGCATAGAAATAAATTAAACTTGGGCTGATACCGATAGCAAGCATCACGTATTGGCCATTTTCCCAATACTTTGATACTTTCGATTATTCGTTTTTTTCTGATACTTTTACGCAAAAGTATTCATTCGGTGAAAATCATCTAAAAACATATAATTTTGAAATCCTGCATTCTTCAACTGACTTACCAACGTGTCGCGTATTTGTTCACTTAGCTGCGATCTTCACGACAGTAAAAGTGAGACAAGTGCTTAGAATTGGCTATGGGAAAGCCTGAGGCAAAAAGCTCAACCTCCTCCGAAAAGTAGACAAAAATCCACATCAGAAGAAAGTTTGCTGAAATAGAGGCAAAAATTAAATTTCTGCCGTCAACTCGAGTCCGTTCTGCTCATCGCATATGTTGTCCCGCGTTTCCGCCTACGTTGCGAACTCGATTTCAAAAAATATGATATGCAAATAAAGTATGTGGCATAGTCAAGTGTTATGACATCAATTAATTCATATTACAAAATTTAAAATGAAGACGAAGGTGCTCACGTGCCTCCAATGTTCCATACTTACTGAGAAAACCCAGTTCCGTAAATTGATTAAAAAACTTTAAAAAATATAAGTAAATATTTGAAACTTATTGGACGTCATGGCAAAAGTACGATTCATATTCTATCAAAATTTCCTTTCATTTGTGCATTTCATATTGCTATGACAATCTCCAAAGTGACGCTGGCCTCTGCAATTCTACGAAATGTGCCATTTTTTTATCCTCAATGCAAAAACATTCCTCAAAATAATTTTAAAAAAAGTCTGGTACCTGCATTAAATGAAAGGCTAAATTATCTACACGCTGATTAGCTCTCTATGAATTTCGCTTCTTCCTCTTTTGGGATATCAAGCCTCAAAGACATGTCTATATATACTTTTTTGCGTGAACAGTATACACAAAACGTGCTATTTGGTCATATAGTCATAATTAATTATGGAGTGCACATCAACCCAAGGTATTGTACGTATCTGTTAGGAGGCGTAATAATTGAAAATGAAACTTTGTTAACATAAATTAACACCAGCAATGAACTAATTTGATGGAACGCGCAATGGTCCCCTGGTAGTTATGCAACCTGCACACACATCTTCAAAATAAGCCGAGAAGGCCTAACCTGTTCAGCAAGTTTTCCTCGTTACCATGTTCATGATTTCACGTCCCTACAAAAGCTTGCTAATGAGAGTCCACTGTATTTGGGTGTACCTGCAGGTTTAGAGTTTCCTGAGCAAATGTTTTCAAAGACTGGTACTGTGGTCCAGATATAAGAACTGTCTTAACCGCTGAGCATTTTCAGCAGCCATGTCAATAATATGTCAAAGAGCAATATATTCAAATATGAGCTGCTGAGCATGTTCAGCAGCTCTTATTTCTTAAAAGGAATTTTCAGTATTTACAAATGCAAGAGGGCTTAGTGCATAAAATCCAATTCCAGTGATAATTGTAAGAGTAACAAAATAAAAGAGTTGTCACAATGTCATTTCTCTCAATAATTAGGTACTCCTTTAAAACACTTTTGATTACTGAGTTGACTTCACAAGAAGGAAAGTACTTATCAAATTTTTTTAGAAAACTAAGTAAGGTATCGGCAAATAACACTATCAGTATCAGCTACTGGTATCGAGGTATTAGTTTGGCATCAGAAAAAGTGGTTTCGGTACAAGTCTAAAATAAATATTTATAAAATTGCTAAAGCAATGGCAGAGCATTAAAAATTAGACTTGGCCCGATACCGATAGAGCGTATCAGCCATTTTCCCGATACTTCGATACTTTCGAGTATTCCTTTTTTTTGGATACTTTTACTCGGAAGTATTTGTTCAGTGAAAGCATCCAAATAACATCTAATTTACAGTTACAATTACAGTCTGATATGTTTGAACCCTGATTTCTCATCAAAAATATCTATTGCTATCACCATGGGATTAAGAGTGGAACTTCACAGAAGACATTGAAATTGATATTAATTTTTAGTTAAGAAATTAATATCAATCATAAATACCAACATTTTGCGAGATGAGATTATGTTGATGAAACAATAACTCAAACAGTATTGTACAACTATTGCACGTACCTACACCAGTAGACATAAATATCTTAGATTATGCAATCCAATTGAAGTAGATGATTTTGCTTCCAATTGTATGATGAACCCTCTTTTCTCAGGAGTCCAGAAGGGGAAAAAAGCATGGTCTCACGCAAATACGGTAACTATAATAGTTAGTTAACCTCCAACAGGAAATTTTCACTGAGCATTTTCTTTATTAATGCACATGATTATAGAGTCCTTACAATCTAAGTTGAAGACTCCTCAATGGTGTCACCAATATTACTCTTTTCATTAAAAAATTTGATGCTTCAAATATATATGGAGCAAAATTGGGAAGAACACAATATCAATGCATTGAAATTACCGAAACATGGAGTTTTAAAGATCTAAACATTTACCAGCAGATAAAGATGATGAGGAAGAAGAAGATGACATGGAAGAATTTGATGGAGGATCACTAGATCGACGTCTCTGACGAAGTATTCCACTTCCAGATGTTACAAGCATTCCACCAGCCCTGACTCCTTCCAAACCATCACTGGGAGTTCCAGCCTCTTCTGTCTTTTTCTCTCCAGTGGCTGGAGGCAATCCCCATATGTTTATATTAAGAAACCTATGGCGATCATGAATATGGAATGTAAATGCTTCTCCAACTGGTATCACCTGTAAGAAGGCAAAGAGTATAAGTAAATAAAATAAATGTATAAATAGTAATAGTTAGGGATGGGTCGGTTCGGTTCTTCGGTTCTCGGTTCCACCGGTTCTTGAGCTTAGAACCGGAACCAGGACCGAGGCCAAAAATAATCGGTACCGAAATAATTCGTGCGAAAACCAGTTTGAAACCTACTCACACTCCGAAAGTGGAGGCTTCACATTAAAACCTGGTGAAAAAGTGTACTTAGATGCTTCAAAGTCGCGAATTATTCTAATTCAGTCTCTGAAAATGATTATTGATTACCTTATCTTACCATTGAGCAATGCAAAGTAAGTGGTAAATTAAGAACCAGAACCGAGAATCGGAACCGAGAACCGAAGTTAAGAACCGAACCGGAACCGGAACCGAAAAAAAGTGGAACCGACCCATCCCTAGTAATAGTGTATAAATGTTAGAAACTTGTAATTGCAAAATTTCATCATTGCCAAGCAAATTTTCCAGTCCTGATGAAAAGGATATCCCAAATGTATTAGGCAACAAGCAATTCTATGAAATAATTAAATTATGAAATAACAACATGTGGTTTAGGTCCTGAAGTGAAAAAAGTTATTATTTTTACGAAGCTGGGAGTTGGAGTTATTTAGGGAAAGCGACTGACAACTGAGGCCATTTGCAGCAGAGAGGATAGGTGGGTGAATGGGTAAAGGTAGGAGTTTGCAGGGAATGGAGGAAGAATGGAGAGAAATCCAACATCAGCATTAGCCTGCTCTTAATGAAAGGCACCAAGTGGATCACAGCTTAACATCCCATCTGATGGATGGACTACTGGACTCGAAGTGCTCTCCACTAGACATTCAACTAGACACCAGTATGAGGCAAGGGCCAAGCCAAGTTGATACAATGGTTCCCATCAGATCACCAAAGTTAAGCAATGCTGGGCCAAGACAGAGGTTGGTTTCTTCAACTTTTTCAACTTCAACTTCACATTCATCATTCACATTTTTTACAAGAGCAAGGTGCATGAGAACAAGTTTTCATGTATCATGGCCTTTTAAAAATATAATCCTTACTGCAATGTTAAGCAATTCCATTAGGCAACTACATGCCAAAATACCAGTCAACCTTGAGCTCAAGTACACACTAATTTGAGATGACAGTCAAGTACTAATACAAATTGTGCTATCACCAAATTCAGGATAACTTGGCATGACAATAACATTTACCTCATCAGGATTAAGTTCTCTTGTTGATTTCAACTGGAGTAAAGAAGCTCTGGGCTTTCTCTCTTCTCCCGGTAATTTACTAGCACTAATATCACTTTCTTCTTCGAGTTTGGTCCCCCTAGATTTAGGCAAACTTGAACTTCGATTGCGCCTCATGCCAACAGTGGGTTCCTCCAATGTGGTGGAAGCCCTTTTTCCAGGAGAAGTAGAAACTTCTGAAAGATTGACGATAAAAACCTATTTAATATTAGATGGCGATGCCAGGAATGAAACATACATTAAACTCAATTTTTACTTATGTGTTTCTTAATGCTATACAATTTAAAGTGGTCTGATATCAAGTTAATTTTGCCTCAATAATTTGCCCCTAAATGGGCCAAATCATTAAGGAGATAAGAAAATAAAGGCTAAACAAAGGGCTGTAAGCCCCAAGCTTTTCATGACAACTCAAAGGCTACAGAAAAAGAACACTTTTTATTTTTAAAAAATGAACTTATTAGAAATTTCATTGATGAGTAAAAATTACCAGGTGAAAAACCCACATTCATTTAACATCACCTAAATGAACAGCATGACTAAAAATCTGAAATACATAATTATACTTGTCTTCAACCAATTAAGAATTATCATCAATTTAACTATTCTTCTTCGTCTATGTAATTCCATTTCATTTCCAATTACAATCAAGCCTGCCTATATTACCTACCCTATACACCTAACACATATGCATTAATAATGAAGTTCCACTTTCCGCGTCAAACTTGGTCATTTTACCATGTTAAAAATCACACTTCAATAAATACTTATTTTTCAGTGGCCTGATTAAAATGATTTTTTTGCATGACAGGTAATATCTAATTACCTTTATAGCACTCCTCAGTAGTTATTAATATATTTACAACATCACTGGCAAGTCAAAACTTCACCTTCCACTATCCCTCAGGTGCTGCCTTTATTCTCCACTCATCTACTGACGATGCGGCTGGGTGGTTTCCTTTATGTGTACACATCCCACTGCCACATTGGTGGCAGTGAATCAACAATATTGCATACAAAATGTGGACAGAATGTGAACTCCCTCTTTTTGGAAAATTTTCACATTGCCCTCTTAGCTGGATAATCAACAAGACATTATTCAAACATAAAATGCCTAAAACAATATCCCCATCTTCACTGCTTCAAAATTGGTCAAGCCCCAGATGATGGACATCAATCTTTGAATGTGACACTTCTCTCTCTTCTCTCTTGGCCTCCGAACAAAACCACTGCATTGTAAACACATACAATGAGTTGATCAATACAAGAGATGGTCAGCAGAAGCTGCCGGACACCGCTGCTGGATGCCCCAATGAAACCAGGTAGACCATGAATGATCCAGTGAGTAGAGTGCTAGTGAAAGCACAAGCTGACACATTCGCAATTGCCTTAGGTAAGAACTTCCCTTTAGGAAGATACTTGGATTGTTTCAAAAAACTATGCAGCATCACATACCACTCCATCACTGAGGAATGTAATTCAGTAGTTGATGCTACTTGGTGACAGAGGCTAAATCAGAAGAGAACACCAGGCAAAAGTTCACTCCATCTAATAATGAAAATGTAGACAAAACAGGTCTCTTCTAACAATTAACTCTGAACAGTATCAAAGAAAAATAGCAGAAGCTACAATGTTTCCACTGTCATGTCGGTGCCACTGAAGGTGCCATGTGTGGGGCATTAGTGGGGCCATGTGTAGGGCACCGTATCCGATGTGTCTCTCCCCTCAGTTGATTGACCTTGACACAGTGGTGGCTGGCACTATGCCAACCTTTGAGCTTGAGAAATTTGAAATACTAAATAACCAGAGTAAATTTAAACAACATTACCTAAAATTATAGGCTAATTTTTTTTACAAATACTGGTTAATTTTATACTGGTGACAGCAGGAGCTCAAAGTCCAGGAGTACTTTCAAATGATTCAGTTCAGGTATTCACTAACCACAAGTGAATTGAAATGCTAAAGCAGTACATATTCCTTTATTCAATTTGTTTACCAACATTGCATTGAATGAACTGCTAAGCATAAAAACACATGCAAACAATGTTTCACATACAATGCATGAAGAAGGAATCCTAGGAAAAATTAGTTACTGTATTTTAGTTAGTTTATTTGTCCCATGAAAGTACTGACATCAAGTCCAATAAGGTACATAATCATAAGTTTCCCACTTATATGTTCATTTTTCAAGAATGACATCCTTATAAAACTAGAAATTCAAGGCAATTTACATTAAATGCATCTAGGCCAGCCTACAATCTACATGGACGCTTATCCATATACTTGACTGTAGTGAATGGATCTATGAGTCCCTAATAACCCTGACTTTTCAGACAATGCTATAATTAGTGGGCAAGAGTACTTACCATTCACATCCCCTTAACCCGGCGTTACTCGCGCGGGGTGCCCTTAACACCCCACCCTGTTTTTCATTATATATTTTTTTTAGTCTTTATTTCATTGACCTCTCCTCTTCAGTAGCTGGAATGTGATGTTATCTTTCTTTTAACACCAACATTCACAGGTATACATTGTAAACAACCTGCATAGTAGCCTTAAAAGGGGATAATGTTCAAGCCACTCAATCTCCTACCACCAATGCTTACTCCATACCTCCTTGTTTTTGGTTGCAACGTTGTAACTGTGAAATTTATGTTACAATATAACATGCGTTCTCGTATTTTACCTTTATCTGCTGGAAGACGCCTCTCAAATCATTCGCTATATTTTCGCTCTCGGCGTTACTCGGGTGTACTGAGCACCCCAATTGACTCCGTGCCGTAGGCTCCTCGGCATGTGCTTTATGTGAGGTAGGTTTTACTTGGTTTTATCCTACCATTGAATTATATTGATGAAATAGTAATTATATTCATGTTTTAATGGCCATAATATTATATCACAATTTTCAGATTTTCAGCTCGATTCGATTGCGCACAATGGGGTGTACTGAGCACCCCAATTGACTCCGTGCCGTAGGCTCCTCGGCATGTGCTTTATGTGAGGTAGGTTTTACTTGGTTTTATCCTACCATTGAATTATATTGATGAAATAGTAATTATATTCATGTTTTAATGGCTATAATATTATATCACAATTTTCAGATTTTCAGCTCGATTCGATTGCGCACAACTCCAAAAATATTATTGTTATTATCTCCATATTACTATACATAACTTCATTACGAGTGTAGTATATCACTCAGTAAGTAAGTACCTAATATTGAAATTCTAATTGTGATTTTCCTGCTACCAAAAATATTTCAGAAACATGATTTTTATGGTTTACAACTTAGCATGGTATAACTTCAGGTTAGGAATATCGTTATGTACAAATATTCAAATTCAAAAAGTAGGTGTCAATTATTCACGTGCGAGAGATGCCAGGCCCACTGATGAGGGAGAAATTGAATGTTTCATAGGGCGTCTGCTCTTCACGGGAACAAAAAGATCTGGACGAAAAAATACAAAGGATTTATAGGATCGAGATGGCTTGGGTGTTGACATATTTTACGTGTCGATGAATTATCAAAGGTTCCGTTTTCTTTTGCAGAGGCTCAGATTTGATGATACAAACAGTAGGGTAGCTGGAAAAATGATAGACAAATTAGCTCCGATTCGTCAACTTTTTGAAATGCTGGTGAGAAAGTTTCAGGATAACTATGCCATATTGGAGTACACAATGGTAGACGAGCAATTAGTCAGCTTTAGGGGAAGATATTAATTCAGGCAATATTTCCCAAATAAGCCTGCAAGATATGGTATAGAATTATTTTCATTGGTTGACGCTAATGTATTCTATGTTTACAATTTGGAGGTATATGCAAGATGTCAACTGGAAGGCCCCAACAAAGCAGAAAATACTCCTAAAGATGTGGTAAAGCGCTTAGTGGAACCAATTGTATGGACGTGGAGAAACGTCACAGCTTACAATTGGTTTGCAAGTGATCCCCTGGCAGAGGATTTGATACAAAGTAAATTGACACTGGTGGGAACTCTGAAAAAAAAGGGAATTGCCACCTAAGATGGTGTGTACAAAACAGAGGGAGGAGAATAGCAGTCTCTTTGGATTTAGAAAGAACATGACTATCTTATCTTACCTCTCCAAAAAAGGTAAAAATGTAATTTTGTTGTCAACAGTGCATAGTAGTATGAGCATATACAGTTTGACAGGTGACAAGAAGAAACCAGAGATAATATCTTTTTATAGGTCACGTTACTTAGGGCGGTGTTTACACAATGGATGAGATGTGCATAGCACGTAACATTCCAAGAAACACTACTTGATGGCCAATAATTTTTTCCACTTGATAAATGTGGCAGGCATTAACTCTTTTGTTATATACAATAACGTCAAACCAAGAAGCAAGATGTATAGATCAAAATCCCTACGAGAAAGTGCGAGGGAATTGACTAAGCCATTTATAAGTAGAAGATCTGAAATGAAACTGATCTGAATGATGCTATTTTGATAAGTCACAGCAAAATTTGTGAGTACGCAGAGACAACGGACTACGGTGCCTAAGCCATGATAACAGTATTCACAGTAGTTCACATTCAAGACTCTGAGGAAGTAATTTATCATACGTAAGAGAAAGAATCGGAACATAAATTTTGGGGGGCAGCAGGATTCCCCCCCCCTCCACATATTAGCACTCAGAAAGTTATGTAAAATCTAGTTTCCCAATGAATGTGTGAACAAGCTTCTAGGGTGGTACACCGGGTCACAGTGTGCATTGTAGCAGTCGTGTCAACACTAATCAAGCATCGTCCTCAGGGAAAAGGTGAGTCACCTCTGCCCTGAGAATGATGCTCGGTTAGTGTTGTAATGAACACTGCGACCCGGTGTACCACCCGTGATTCTCCTCATTACTCTAAGCAGCTTAGATTCTGCTGAGCCCCATTAACCCTCAGAACTTATAAATAACGCATAAAACTATTTCTCTTGGATTTGTGGTGGGGGATTTTCCCACTCTCCCTGGCCCTAGATCCGCCAACGGTTAGAGATTACAAGTTAAACGATAAACTCCTCCTCCTCAGCATAAAAACTACAAGTAAAAACATATATTTAAATAATATTTATGGTTTTACAAATAAAATGCTGTGTAACTCATTTTTAAACGAAAATTTACATTGGGGTGTCAGGAACACCCCACGCGAGTAACCTTGATCGGAAATCGCACGCGAGTAACGCCGGGTTAAATAATAACACAAAATTCCCCAAAACAAATTTGAAATAACTTCACCAATGGCTACAGAAAATCAATCCATCAAAACCACTATTGCATCTTTCTTGCCATCAGCAGAATGTTATGTCTGCCATAACACAGCCAGGGTTAATGAACTGATGTCTATTATTAAGGAATATAAAAAATGTCAAGTCATGGAAATTCTTACACTGTATATAGTGTAATTTGGGAAGATAGGGACTGACTTACTTTTCATTGCCATGGATGCAGTTTTTTGTGACCCAGTACCTACTTAGATCTGTTTCATTGTTAACTTAGTGAAGGTTAGTAAAAGTTTCAACAAAAAAATGTATCAGATCAGGCCAACTAAGTAACTGTTTGAACAGAGTCCTACCTGGAGTACTTGAAGCTACATTACCACTCCCATCACTATCGGTGCACAACTGAGACATGATAACTGTAGGACCAATGGTTGATGAGATGGCACTGTCAACCTTTCCCCTTTTTGGAGCAGGCGATGATGGTAGAGAAGATGACATAGGTATTGCAGAAGTAAGCAACCCTGATGGTATTAAGTCAGGATCTCGGTCCAAAGGCTACACCAAAGACAAGAAAAATTCCATAATCAATATCAGATTATTCTTTATTTCAACAGGCAACATCAGATTAACACAAGTAGAAAAATTGAGTATATCAACAAAAATTTTTGAAAATATGTGTCAATTGTATCAACTGAGGGAATCATAACTTTTATAATCAATATTCATGTAACTGATATTATTATATACAGTAAAACCCCTTATTTACACTTTTCTGGGGACAGCTAGAAAAAATTGTAAATTGAAGGAAAATGCAAATAGTGGGAAAAGGACAATTTTCAGTTTTGATGCATACTTTAACAATAAAGAGTAAATATATAAGTAAGAAACACTGATAAGCTGAATTAGATCAATATTATTAATTATTTCTTTAAGTATAGAGCTGTTCTGATTTATTTTTGTACGATATATTCCTACCAATGTTTCAACCAATCCAACCAACCATTAGTTGCCAAGTTCATAATTCCCAAACTTGTACATTACACAATGCCTTTTCTCTTAGGACGAAGCCATTCACGGTGACATTTGACGATCTAGAACTTAAAAACCACTTTTTAAGTTGGTATTCCTTCATATCATGATGCCTTGACATTTTATTTTTATCAAAAGATGTCTGCACTAGCTAGCATGTTTATGAATCACATCATGATTTTTCATAATTGTATCCAATGTAGAGACCGATAACCTTAAATGCATCTCTATCAGTCTGAGTTGCATCATGAGAATCCACAACTTTATTTACGTCTAAATTGAATATATTCTATTTGCTGCGAAGGCTTTTGTGGTGATTAGAAGATAACTTGAGGGTTTCCGGTTTTTTTTTCATATTGGTTCTACTACTGGAGGACAGTCTTTCCAGAATTCCGGATGGCATCTTCAGGTCTGAAGTATGTATATGAGATTAGACATAGGAAATATATAGTACAAAGATATAGGAAATAGGGATGTGCGAGTACTCGAAAATTCGAGTCGAGTCGAGTAGTTGGTACTCGACTCGAGCACTCGAGTATTTTTACGAAAGTCGAGTCGAGTCGAGTAGTTTTTGTCGACTGAGCCGCCAAGGCCAATAGGTTCAGAAATCTGCTGACAGGAAGCGCTATCATCAAAATCGAGTAAATCTCTGGTTACACGATAGATAACACGTACGAACATGTACTTACGTACTTTCATTTACATTTGCGTGGATGGTTTCATGTACGTTTACGTGAACGGATTCATGTACGTTTGCGTGAACGAAGGGATGAATCGGTGATTACACGGTCCACGAAACCGCATATGAACCGTATTCCTCCGAATATAGCCCCTTTTTAGCCGAAATCTTCGCAGAAAAAGTCTGGGGGGACTATATTCGAGCTCAAAGCACCTATGTCCGTTGTAAAATTCCATCCCATGAGTTAGAAGGTTTATATCACAAAAATGAGTAGTTCAATTTTAAAATAAAGTATATCGAAATAAATCTTGTTTATTTATACGTTTAGTAATGTCAAAAATATATTTTTAGTTGGTTATATTAATTAATTTTTCGACCGAGACAGATAAAAACTCCGGATATTATTCAAGTTCCGGGAAGCAAGTTTGACGCCCACTTGACGATACACATGAATAGCCACTTCTCTTTTCTTCGCATAAGATATGGAACATATATTTATATTAGACTAAACAAAGTTTCAAATAGATTACTCAGTTATAACTGAGTATTCTATTTGAAATATATTTTTAGTTGGTTATATTAATTAATTTTTCGACATGAAGACGATGGCGGACTTATAGCCTTCGAAACTTTGGTGCCTAAAAACACTTGGACCCGGTTGGAAACCCGAGAACTCTTCTTCCACTTCTCTTTTCTTCGCATAAGATATGGAACATATATTTATCTTAGACTAAACAAAGTTTAAAATAGATTACTCAGTTACTGATTATGTTACGAATAATATTTAAAAATGCGCTATCTCAGCTTGCGGAAGTCGGAAATTTAGTTCATTTTGATGGTATTCTTAGTGTTTGAAAACTATGCACGTGTAAAATAACTTAACAAATTGGGAGAATTAGATATACTTCCAACGTGTATATATTTATTTTGGAAAGCGAGCTCCACAGGACTTTTGGCCTGGAGAGATAAGCTGTTCGAGGTTGCCAAGTTATACGCTACCGTAGTACCGCGCGCACGAAACACCATGCGAGAAAATTTCTCTAGCATGCACAGGAAAAATATCCTTGCCTATGCTTGAATAAAAGTTTATAAGTTGCAGTATTCACCAAAATAAAATCAGCGATAAGAGAGATAGCTTTTGTCCCCTCATTTCTCGGCTTCTCGACGAAAGAAAGAAATTGCATTTTAAATTATCTTCAACTCCGTCTCGAAAATCTTTGCGCGAGGAGGCATAATGACGGTATGCTTCCAAAGATACCGTCAGTTCTTAAACTGACACTGACTTGAATTCTTAAAGGCAATACTTTTTTCCGCTATTGTCGAGTCCTCATGACTCATTCACAGCGATAGGCGATCTGCTTGCAGCAGAAGATTCCACGCGCGCGCTACCTTTCTCTTACAAGCATGCTCTGGACATTTGAGCGTGCTTTTATAGCCGAAAATAAATATATATAGATATCATATAATCAACGAATTCTACTGAGATTTCATAAGTGAATTCATATTAATGACTCGAGAGCAAGAGAAAGGTCCAAACGGTGATTTCCGGAACGGAAAGCGTGCGGGACGGAAAATAGCGCAGTCTGACAAATTCATCAATAACAAAAATATTGATGAACTTAAAGTATGAAACTTCGTATAACTATTAACAAAGCCCTTAGCTACAATATTTGAAAAGGAAGTTTGATATCTCGATCTGTGTTGTTCTTACGATGCCCGAATTCGATGGATCCATCCGGTAACAAAAAAAAATTCGCTAAAAATCCGTTCTTAAACACGTACTTCAGTAAAAAAAATTGTAAAAATATTTTAATACTACCAGTAAACGTAGAAATAAACAAGCTTTAATTTCATATACTTTAATTTGAAATCGCTTTAGCCATCTTGGAGATATTGGTCTTCAAACTCACGGGTGAAGGAAATTTTGTAACGGATGGTAGGCATCCTATTATAAAGGCATTACGGATGATATAGGTATCGTATAAAACTTATAAGTTTTACTCTTCCATTTTTTATTTCCTATTTAGGATTATTAATCAGATCATTAATTTCAAGTTCCTAGTCATATCTTAAGATATATAATTATAAATATCTATAGATAATTATCTATAATAAATGTTTGTTCAAATATATTTCCTTAGAAATCGAAAACTTTTATCCACAGGACTCTATACAAAATTCATATACGGGCTCACATTCATCCATGAATGAAAATTCATTGTTCAAACATTATTAACTTGCATTAATGGATATTGGAAATAACCCGTGCTGAAATTGGGTGTTCATACATTGTGCAAATGGGGGTGATTGACACAGGTCATTTTTATGATTCTAAGTTCTATCATGTTTAGGCAGAAATCGTTGATTTTGAAGAGATGGTGCCAAAGAGGAAGAAAAGTATAGGTTAAAAAACTATGTAATTAACGGCCAATGCTAAATTTGAGGCGCGAGCTTATCAAATATCTACTGCACAAACAAGGCATTTTGTATGAAATTCACTGTACTGTTGGACTAACCCCGGCATACACGACATCACTGAGAAAGCGTTTAGCTCTGAAAAGAAATACATTGGAATGCGAAATACAAGGAATGCTCTTCTAATTAGGCTTATGTATTCCTTAAGAAAAAATATTTTGCTTCCTGGCTTACTTTCATTACAAGTTAATAGGGCATGTCACTCATATAGGCCTCATATAATGCCTAAGTACATTCTAAGTACCATACTGCAAGCTAATTTATACATTTTTGAGTAATCCTAGGAATGAAGGTAATTTTCTTATTTCGAGAGCTACCGGAAAATTTCCATTATGCCTTTTGGCCTGCGCTATGTGCCATATGAATTTGACTGTTTTTTTAATTATGCATTAGGTACGTAGACCTGCCATTTGATAGTCAGATTGCTGACTAACTTTAATTGCGATGACTTAAGTAAGAACTGGGTCTCTTCACTCATGTACAAACTCGACTCGACTCGATACTCGGGAGTACTTTACAACTCGACTCGATACTCGACTCGAGGTCAAAAAGTGCTAATCGCACATCCCTAATAGGAAATATATAGAACATAGATGATAGAAGCGTGGTGGCCTAGTGGGGCCCCCCCGAAAAAAAACTCCTCGGAGTGCGAGGTGGCCCAGGAACCTGCCCCCCTACCCTGAATGTGTGAAATTCACACGCCTATGGCTTAGTTCGGGGTGAGCTCTACCCTCACCTATCCAAACCAACCTTCGGGTTGAATCGCTGAGTGAGATGTAGGAAATTTGATGGAATGTGATCTTTGGGCCTTTAGATGGCATCCGGAACCCAACGAAACTGGGTTCCAGAGGGATGAACCAAAATGGAAGAAACCCGAAAAACCTGGAGTCATCTGAAAATATTGTAATTCGCATCCATTTACCATTTACAAGTAAAACAAAATTTACATTCTGGAGTAATTAAGGATAACATAAACAACACTTGAGAATATTGAGCTACCTCACTGGTCGGCCAGCGCCAGCAGTTATCCAGCTTTACAAATTTCTCAACAAAATAATTTTATTCATTAAATGCGATTTCCATGAGATAAAACAAGTTTCAATAAGTTTGGTTTTTTAGTAACCAGTAGAAAAATTGTTGAATCAATGCAGCGCCATGGTCTGACCCCTGTTATCGTTCACCAGTTCAGTTCATATAGTTTTGACATTTCATAATGTCTGGTTAAAAATTCATTTTCATTCTTCACAATATGAACTTCGGTACAGTATCAATATACTCTCGCAAGTGTTCCTAAATTATAAATACCTTCCTATATGCATTTGTCCATAGTACAAAGCTTTTCCATGGCAAAAGGATCATGAGTGCAAAAATTTCATCTTTCCGTCACTGATGGCGCTGGGTACTGCCAAACTACACCACCAAGTTCAAATTTTTCTGTAAAATGGAGCACATTACCGCTCTCAGTCGTGGAATTTGTTTTTTTAATCTATCGCATCTTATCCCCCGCATCTAACGAAAACAGTGGGAAAACGGAAAAGTCACGGTCTAAATACAGCATTCTACATACGTTGGAGATATAGGATATTGGATGAGACCCAATTAAAACATTGTAAATCATGGGAAAACATAAATTCTGATAATGCAAATACAGTCGGATCGGGATTTAATGTCTTTGCATTTAACGTTTATTTTTTGAGGTCCTGACTCATTCCTTATAAGAACAATGTAAAAATTGTCCTAATTTAGCATCTCCGCATTATGCGTTTCTGTGTATTCTAGGTCGTAAAAAATTTTCCCACACAAGATTTTTTACCCAATTTAAGGTTTATTCATGACGATTCATGAAAATGATTATCCATACATCAGTAATGACTATCACCAGCATTAGTTTTCAATAGGTCGACGGTCCTTAAGATTTCACTTTAAGATGCTTGTATATGTAAAATGAATGAATGTATAATGAACATACGAACATTAAGATATTGTATGCTCTTGGTAATACATACATAAATGTAAAACCACATTTTCCCCGATAGTAGGTTTAACCCAATGATGATATGCCATATTACGCAGTTGAAATCGTCAAAATTTTCCTGGGTGCTGTGTAGAAAAAATGAATGTGGAACTGCGCGCCATGTGAGAAACTTGCATGTGCAACAGCAGCTTTCTCGGAGCTACAAATCAAAATTGATTGCTAAATAAGGCATTCTCATTATGTCGTACCATCAGTAATATTCTCTAATCGGAAAGTATCAATATTTTGCAAAATGAAATGTCTATCTTTCGCTCGTCTTTAATGATGCTATGATGATGATTTTTCGAGTACATAGCCACCTACACCTTGCTTTAACAGAATAAAATGGGTATAAAAATACATCGCGACCACTGAGAAATGTGTAAAAATGGAATTTTTAACATTGATAACCGTCCACACTAACATTCCCAGTGGGAATTTTCCTTAACTCCATTTTTCTTAGGAAAACTTACAACATCTATTAGGTGCCATGGTGACAACGACAGTAAAATTTAACCCCAGAAAACACTGAGGTTAGCTTCATGCCATTTTTAAGTTACGGCCGCACAAAAAAAGGCGGGAGTGTTGAATTACAATGTGTTTTGCCCGAAGGTTCAAATTACAGCATTTACGAGTTAGGGTTGGATGGTCGGTAGTAAGGGTTTATTTAGTTGCGTAACAGATTTAAAAAATACAATGTATTATATAGCCACATTTGAAGCCAGTGAGAAGTGGCTCAGAAAAGAGAGTTGGCGACTTCTTTGTAAATCATATGTTCCTCGGCAGTCGAGTCGGCAGTGTTACAAAAAAAAACTCTTTCAACAAGACCACTGATCGACCAGTACCAGTCTTCTGGGTGCTATTGGTTTATAGAGAGCAGAGGCTGCTGGCTTTGATTTTGGGATGGCTTCAAAAAGGAAAAATCTTAGCTTTGAAGAGAAGAGAAAAATTATTGAGGAGGTGGATAAAAATCCTCACTTAAAGAGAATTGACTTGGCGAAGAAGCTGCTCATGCCAGTAACAACATTGAACAACATCATAATGACAAGGGAAGCAAAAGGGAAGAGAATCCACAGCATTGGGTGTTTTATCTAAGTGTCGTAAGCACTCAAAAAAGTCCCAGTTTGAGGAACTGGAGAGCCATTTACTCACCTAGTTTCAGCAAGCCCAAGCCAGCAATTTGCCCATAAATGGTGATATACTTAAGGAAAAAGCCCATGAAGTAGCTAGAAGACTTGGAATTGACGATTTTACTGGATCCAGTGGAAGGCTTAACAGATTAAAAGTTAGGCATGGACTGGTGTTCAAAAGTGTATGTGGTGAAAACAGCAGGGTAAATGAAGAGACTGTGGAATCCTGGCAAAGTGAGCTAGGGAAATTAATGAAGGCTATGAGCCCAGGAACATTTTCAATGTTGACAAAACTGGACTTTTCTATTCCCTTCTACCAAACAAAACTCTAGCTTTTAAAGGTGAAAAGTGACATGGTGGTAAACTAAGCAAAGAGAGGTTGATTGTTCTTTTTTGTTGCAATAGTGATGGGAGTGAAAAATTGCAACCAGTGGTGATCGGTAAATTTGCTAAACCCAGATGCTTCAAGCATGTACGATCATTACCATGCACGTATTTCAATAGCAGAAAGGCATAGATTACCACAGATTTATTCCAGAACTTTTTGAAATCCCTTGATGCAAAATGGGATTAGCCAATTGAAATATTATCCTCTTTATTGACCGATGTGCTGCACATTCCCCTGATATGCATTTATTGAGAAACGTTAGGGTGGAATACTTTCCAGCTAACTGCACGAGTGTTTTACAACCATTGGATTTGGGTGTTATCAAAGTTTTCAAGCAATTTTACAGAAGTGCATTGGTGAGAAAGGCAATTGTATCAATAAATTGTGGGCAGAAACAAGCCAAAATAAATTTGTTACAGGCAATCCATCTTGTTGCAAGCGCATGGGAAAGTGTGAATAGTGCAACCATCAAAAATTGTTTTGTCAAAGGGGGGTTCCTGAATACCACTGAAACAGAAACTTGATTGAAAAGTGATTTGCAAACTTTTGTGGACGATAATGAATGGCAAACTTTGAATTCAAAAATATTGTTCAGTGATTTTGTTGAATGTGATGATGACCTGCAGACCAGTGGCGTTCTTTCAATAGGGGAATTGTGTGGTACATCAAATGAAACAGATTCTAACTGCAGTGAGAATGAGGAAGTGCCAACAGTAGCTACCTTATTGGAGGCTGTGGTTGGACTTGAAAAATTGAAATCATACTTTTCATCCATTGAGAACAATCAATCTACTTTACTGATGGTTTCAAAACTGGAAAATGAGCTACTTCTTAGTTACAGAAAAAAAATAAGCAGAATAAAATTTCAGATTTTTTTAAAAAGTAGCTGTTCAGAGATATAATTAGTCTCTCCTAAAAGTTTGAAAATTGATATTGAATTCCTGAGTAGTCAGAAGGCTAATGCATTGTATTTTTTGTTAAGGCATTTTCATTTTTGGTTAATTTTTCATTTATTTTTGTTTTGTCACTGAATCCAACCTTCTTTGGGAAGAGCATATAAAACTAATGAAAATTTTTATTGTTGTATGCGACCCCTTTTAGTGACTTTAAATTATATATTCTTTCCGTAGAAAGCAGTTCTAATCATTACAGACCCTAAAACCTAAAAAAAATGACAAGTCCTCATTTAGTGTTTTTCTGCATTTACTGTTTTAAATTTTGTCCCCCATGAAAAACCTTAAATCAGGATTCTACTGTACAAGGTTTTACTGTAGTCAACTGCTACACTAAGATACACTTATGCAATTAACTACTACAGTATAGTTTCTACGTGTGGGGTTGATAAAAATCATAGTTGCTAGGGAATCCTTATTTCTGACAAACACTAATTTATGACTGTTCCTGTACTTCAAATTGCATTACTGTGCTTTTTCACCATGACATCTACACAGGATTCAGAATTTCCATAGAGCTCATCCACATGTTTGCATCTATCTCTACTAACTCCTAAAGATGATAAGAACATCAAACCGATAAGGAGCTAATAAAATTGTGGAAATGAAAAAAATTAGTTTTCATTATGTATACCTTATGCTGGTTGAAATGTAAGAATTGAAATTAACTTGTGAGTTACTGAATCACTATGAGATGATTTATATGTTAGATATGAGGCTTTAGACCAAGGTGGAACGATGAGTTGCCTCGGGTGCATACAAGAACAAATACAACCAATCAATGGCACAAAATAAATAAGATGACAACACCAAAAAGTTAAGTACAGTCCAAATGTGCCAAATATTCCACTCTATAAATATTTTTGATTTATATTTTAAAGTAAGAATATGAAAAAAAATCTTCTCTAAAATTAAAAATCATGAACTAAAATGAATACAACTTACCTTGTCTGATTCACATTTGCTAAGAGATGAGGTGGAAGTTGAATTACCCAAATTGGATATGCCTGACCTTGATTTTCGTTCTACTCTCATTGTGAACAACTCACCAGCATTCTTGATAATCCGAGCTGCCTGTGGTTTAAAATAAGCAAGAAACATGCAGGAATTACTAAAATGACTCAGTTTTACAGCTGCATAGTAATGTATCTTAGTTAAACATGAAATACTTCTTTATATGGCAAAATGGCCACACGTGAGTGCTGAGAATTCTACTATTATTAAAATATGTTGTATTTAACCTCAATGCTGTAAATATTTTCCATAATTAACTGGATTACATTTTTATGCAGCTGTATAAATAAGGGCCTGCAATACTTATGGGTCAATAGATTTGTAATTAATCCTCACCAGCTTAGTTTTCACAATTTAATTAATTTCATCAAGAAGTGATTTTCGATACTCCTCAAGAATCATGGTATTCTTATCATGAATCTATTTCCTCCGATGATAAAAACTACCTATCCATATCATGAAAATTTCAGTGGAAAATTTTTTCCACTGAAATTTTCATGATATGCATAATGATGATGAACTGAAAGCTGATAGCTATGCCCGATTTATAGAATTTAAGTATGGTGCAGTACAATCATTGAATGCAGCACAAGAAAAATGCAATGAAAACCTAAGATCAGACATTTTAAAATGAAAGCCCCTGTTAATCAACAGTCACCAAGGTAAAATAGGTTAGTGGACTCTTGGCCAGTGAAATTTTCAGCATTGCCCAAATCTACAATGGAGTCTGTGCATGCAAGTTTTATTTTAATGAAAATATTCCACCTTTGTGTAAACATTATAATAGAATACACAAATTTTGCTTGTAATTGATAAGATTATGGCAAATTAATGTTTTGTTTTACTTTAAAAATGGACTTTCATGCAGTCTTCCGAAAATCATGGGTTAACGACACACATATTGAATTAATACCGATTGAAATTTGTACCTCATTTTACGATCTGTTGGTTTGATAGAAGCTCTATGTAACAAGAGGTCTCGGGAGCCAAAAAAATCACTGCCTATATCAAACTCACATTATTACCGAAGATATTTAAATAATCATTATAATAAGCTGGTCCCGACAAAAAGCCTATAGTAAATACATGTCAATGTTCGAAAATATGAATTTTTTGAAATTACAAACTTTGGGCTCAGTCCCCAGGGATAAATGGAATTCATTTTTACAAACCTCAGCGAAAAACTGCTCCACAACTATTTTTGATGGCATAGAAACCTAACCAATCAGTGTTGCTGATTGTAGTTCATCAAAAGTGAAATTCCTGAATAGTAGTGCATTCATCTCCCACATAAGCAAGTCTCTTCTTATCAATTTCCGCATGTAACTAGGCATATCATTTATACCTTGAGAACACGATTCTCTTTTGATTCAAACTTATGTGTGATGGCATATACCATGCTCGCTGCTGAGCACCTGGCATTATGGCAGTTCTAATTCTCCGTGAACTCTACCTCGTCCTCTAAGGCGAGCACTCCTATCTCAGCTCTCATTGAAGAGGCTGTCCCCACCCATCTTGTAGCATGGACAGGGTGAGTGAGGATGGGTGATGCCACTAGGAAATTTGGGCGGGTTGTGTTGCAGGGTTAAGGATAATGATGCCTGGGGGGTGGGGAGTTTGAATGTATGGTGCGTGGGGGGAAAAGGGTCTGGTCATGGAGAGGGAAGGTTCCAGTTGCGGGCGTATCTTTATCAGTCCTGCCAAGCTTGAACAGGGGGAAGGGGGTGGGTGGATGGCATCACAGGACATATGTGACGTTCCTTCCTCTTCTTCTGATGGGCAACCCTGGGGGGCATGTGCTGGTGGCTGATTGGAACCGCTTCAGGTGCTGAGTGGAATAGGGAGGGTCAGGGATGCGTCGTGCTTTGTTTGCGGGTGGGTCTTCAACCCTCTTCTCGCACTCTGACACCTATAGACCGTCCATTTCCCTTCTCCCCACCCACATCCCTTGAAGTCCCACCCGTAAGCAAAGGATGCCGCATCCCTGACCCTCCCCATTCCACTCAGCATCCAAAGCAGTTCCAATCAACCACCTAAATGTGCCCCCCAGGGTTTCCCAGAAGAAAAGGAAGAAACGCCACTGACATTCTGCAATGCCATTCCCCCACCCACTCCCCACCTTCAAGCTCAGCAAGATAGATAAAGATATGCCCACAACTGGGATCTTTTCTCTTCACAACTGGACCCTTTTCTTCTCTATGCACTATAAATTCCACGAAACTAAACCGTCCATTGGTTTTAAATGGACGCCGGCGGTGGGGGATTGGACGAGGCCCGATATTTGATTTTTGGTTAGTTATTTAGGGGAGGCGACCGACAGCTGAGGTCATTTGCGCCATATAGGATAGGTGGATAATTGGGTAATGGTAGGAGTTTTTAGGGAACGGAGGAAGGATGGAGAGAAACCCGGCGTCGGCATTAGCCTACTCTTAACGAAAGGCGCCAAGGGGACCACGGCTTAACGTCCCATCTACTGTACTTGAAATGCCCTCCACTAGGCACTCAAGTGGGGACCGGTTTTCCACTGAAAAATCCGCCACTGCCGGGAATCGAACCCGAGCCCTCGGGATGGGAGGCCAGTACTCTAGCCACCACACCAACCCGATCCCCCCGATATTTGAGCTGGAGTACCGTTGACCATTGAACTTTGGCCACTGACCATAGGCCTTGCTCTGTCAACCTGTATTCTTTTCAGGATTCTATTCTACAAGCTGATATTTTATCAGCTGATCAGATTTACCAGTGATATAGTATCGCGATATTTACCGTGATAACGATATTTATCGTGATATTTATCGTGATATTCTATCATGATATTTATCATGTATTTTATCGGGTGATATATCGCGATATTTATCGAGCAACGATATATCATCAATTTTGAAAACTCAAAATCAGATTCGCGATTTTTTAAAATATTGCGATATTTTACGATATATGACCCAGGCCTACCTTTGCCATCCCGCCTCCACCCACTCATTCCCGCCACTCCGCTCGTTCCTGCCCTTATACTGAAGCAGACGATGCTTGAATAATTTTTCAGCCAGGAATAGAAATTGAAAGTACTGTGCAGTTAATGTGAAGCGTGTGTATGTATGATATCTAAGGTCCGACGTTTGTTTTGTTATGCTTTTTATTCTCGCGACGATGTCGTCAAAGTTTTCCGTTGCCAAAGAATTATTTATTTCCTTATAATTTTATGATTCATGTATCCTGGTTTTGATTATTTATTCCTGTTAACAGAAATAATGGGAATACTTATGTTTTCTGGTACATTTGTTAATTTGTGCATATTTTTCAATGTTTTGTAAATATTGCCAGGGCCGATTTTATGTGAATAATTAAAATTTATCCTGTTCAACAAATTTTTATTTTATGATTCCTGAATTCACGGATACATACAATTTTGAGTGAATGCATCGATAATTCTTGGCAAAAGTATTTCATGCGAGTTACGTTTTTTCGCTCTAGATCCTCCAGATGGCAGCACTAGTACGACTCATGATGTGCAGTGCAACCGACAGAGGTATTTGCTTGCATAAATAAATACTCGCTGCAGATAATTTTCGAGAGATAACTAAATGTGAATATTAAGAATGGCTAGGGATAGTTAATTATGCAAGAAATATTTTCTACTGACGAAAATGCCATATTTCGGTGAAACATTACAACTTTCATAACTAATGGACGTACTGGTTAACACTAGAAGACTTCAGCAAAGTGTAAATTATTGTTTTGAAGGATTTAATTTGTAAAATGATCAAAGAATAAGCAATTGCGCACAAAAATGGCTCTTCTACCTGTTTCTAATAGCACTGTAATGAAAGAAAAAAGGAAAGTATGAACAACTGTGGGAATTGAGGGCTTAATCCAGAACCTTCGGATATAACGAGGGCTCACTATAGCGAGTGATTTCTCAGCCATTGGGAGCACTCATTATAACGTGCTTCCACTGTACTTCACAGGTATGAAATAAAACAAGAATCATCACCTTCTTTTTGAATGGATTCCCCTCTTCACACATTCAACTATGTAGCTGAAAATTTTAAAAAAAGGAATGGAATTGTGAACCTATATAACTCCTTTATTTTCACAACATTTACCAATCAACTGGCTTTACTACATTCATCAAAATAATGGGTACTAATAGAGATGGTACAGTGAAGAAGAGATTGTGACTTTATTCTAACACTCTTCCTTCATTAAACCAGTTCAATGTTGACTGTTGAATGAGAAGGTAAAAAAATGTACATAGAAAATACATACTAATGCATAGGATTGATTAGAAAATTAAGAGACAGAAAAAACTCATTATAATGACATTAAAACTATGCGATCCCATTAATATATTCCTTCCCAAATATCCTGCTACCTTTTCAAAAGACTCATATTTTTAAACCAATTATCAAACTGAGCCTCAACCTACCTGAGACAGAGATGTTATCTTCTTCCCATCAATTGAAATTAATGCATCACCAGGATGAACTCCAGCCAATGCACATGGAGATCCAGGCACAACAGAATCAATCACCACTACAGCTAAGGATCGACGTGAATCAGCTGCAGAACTATTACTTGTACGCTTCTCAGGTTGAATTGGACGAAATACTAATCCCAAAGGCTGTTGTGAAACCTGATGGGACACAATTCAAATGAACATTCAATCACACAAAATTCATTCACCGAGTTGTGAAATAAAAAATGAAATTTCAAAGGAACTTGTGTCACTCACAAGAGCAAGGTATAAAGGTAATCCAAACACACAAACAAAATTTTAAAAAAAACAAGAAAAAAAATCCAATGTGTTAAGTATTATGCCCACTGTTTATTTCTGAGATCAACAATCAAAATAATACATTAAGCTTAGTCACAAGCTAGGCGTAACAGCACAGCATTAAGCTTAGGCCTTCAATTGCTATTCCGATTGGGACTTAATAATGATAATACATAGTAATAAATGATGTTGTAGCCACTCATCATTAAACCCTACTACAAGTAGACCATTGATTTCCCAGAATGCCTGGTTCCTAGTTCATTCCAGATTATCGATTATTCCAGCCCAGCAGATGGTTGAAGTAGTTGCCTCTTCATGGAGTAACAGAATGTAAATTATACTTCCCCTCGTAACACTAGCCATTTTTATTAACCCCTTTGTGTCTTAATTTTCCAAGAATTTCCTGCCCTAAAATGCCTATTAAATGTTCTGAAAAATTTCATTTAGAAATTATTTTTGATCTCTGGCTCTTTCTTACTGCTCAAATTAAAGTTTCATCAACTGGTTTATGGTTGCATTAGAAAGAGAGTTACAGCATTCACAAGTAGCATAAAATAATAATTTTACCCTATTTTAACCAATTGTAAATATTTAACTTTTGTTTATACATAGCATAATTTTTTCTTGCATAAAATTAGTTTTCTAACCTTTTCCTTCTTCTCAATAATGTTTATACCTAGTATTTTCTAACGTTTCATTTTGATCAGTTGGTAATTTTTTATTATAAGTAATGCTTTTTCAATGCAAGTGAAATCTACGGCACCTCTTTTTTCTTCCTATATTAATAGGCGGCATTCCCTTTGTAGTACATTACTTTTACTTCTGTTTTCTCTAAATTCATGGTTTTGAACTCTGTGGGCATGCTTTGTTGATTTACTCTAACTAATCCAATGGCGTTTATTTTTTCTTTCCTCAATTTCTGGAAGAGAGCTGGTGGTGATGACTTCCAATTGTCCAAAGTCACAGTGTGCCCCATATGATAATAGGACTCCATAAGTAAGAGGACTGTAGCACAATACATTTTAGAAATATAACATAATTTAATAAGCAGTATTAATAAATTTCAAAGAATTCTAAACCAAAACAAACACAATGGGTGGATTGTAAGAACAAGGTTTAAACCGTGGTTTAGACAGTGGCTAGGGAAAATGGCCGAAACAGTAGTTTTTGGCTTGCAAGAATGAGTTTTATGTCAGACGTCGTCTAAACCATGGTTCAAAAGCCCCCAATTTCTAAACCTCCTGCTGGGTAGGTTTAAGCCGCAGTCTGCGTTCATGAGACACACCAACATGGCCGGCCGGCAGTTTTCTGACGTTCATGAAGCGGAGGAAATTGAAGAAATTGCAGATATTAAGGATGCTGATGTTCCACCAATAAGGATAAACAGATTAATTAGGGACCGAAGTGATCTATTTTTATCATACAATGATTCAGAGCTTAAACAGAGGTATAGATTTAATAAAGAAATAACTCATCAGCTATTGGGAGAAACAAACTATCATATTAAACTTTCGACGGACGGTGCTGGGGATTCCAAGTGCCACCAATTATTCAATTGCTTATATCATTGAGGTTTATCGCCACTGGAAGTTTTTTTAAGGTTTTAGGTGATCAGATTGGTGTTCATGAATCAACGGCTTTTAGGTGCTTAAGGAATGTATGCAAAGCTTTGTGCTCATTGGAGCAAAAAATTACCAAATTCCCCTTAATTGCCGCAGAATTACATGATGTGATAGCTGGATTTTATCTCTTATCAAGGAGGGCATGAATTACAGTTGAAATGTGAAGTAACTTTACAAAAAAAAACCATAAATAGTTTGCACTTGTACAGTTGATTGATGATTAAAAATCGTGTTCCAAATTTAGTGAAATTACTCATTTTTAGCTGTTAACCTATGGGAAAAACCTCTCAATATTTTCGCTAGTGCTTTTTGGAAAATGTATGGAGTTAACACAGAACTAATCGATTTATTAGACACCTAATTTTATTAGGAACAACTTCCCTGACACGGATCTCTAGACTGCATGCACATTAAAATTTCCTGCCCACACATAAGTCAATTAAAGCGATACTATTCAACCAGCGTACAAATAATATGCATTCAAATAAAAGGTTGAAAATAGGGTTATTTATTCATTTTTTAGCATTTAATGTTCACTCGACAAATACATAATTACAGGGTGAACAATCAAAAAATATACCTACAAAAATAAGGAATAAACTGGTTACAGCCATAAAAATAATAACTTAACCGCCTTGATCATTAAGTCACTTCACAAACAAATTCTTCGCTTCTTTTAAAAAGTTGTCTTTCGTTGTATAAAAGACCAGTTTATTGAAATGCATTACACTTTTGGGTTATTGGCATTATGCTTTCCACAAATATCTTTCAATTCCTCCTTTTTCCTATTCAAAGTGGTCGCGTAATACGCCTTACTCTCTAGTATTACATACTCTGATATAATAGAGATCAGGAGCAGCTTCTCTTCCAGCAAAAAGTGTTCATTTCGTCCACTCCACATTTTCACTAAATACTCACACGCTTCCAAACTGAAAGTTCGAGGTGTTTATTTACGTCGCTAAGGAGCTTTTGGGAAAAAAATGACAGTAGCCAGCATTGCCATATAATCAACAACGGCAGGCCACGGTTTTCATAGACCGCGACGAAACCTTGTTTATGCAAGTGGAAGGAAGATCGCATCCAGGCCGTGCCTTATGAAGATGCCGTCTAAACCACAGTTTGAACCTCGTTCTTACAACCCACCCAATGAGTACTAAATCACTCAATGGCATCCATCGGTTGCCATGGAACTCAATCCAGTGATTTCTGGTGAATCGATGATCAACCTGTACCAGCATTTTTTCAATTTTTGGACCATATCTTCACAATAATTTTCTTCATATACATTTTACAAATTCAGTATCTGATGCTGCCAAATAATGATTACAAAAGTTTTCATTGATTTCTTTTGGGAAATATTCATTTTTGAAATGCATTCTTTATTTCAAAAGTAATAGTCTGACGTTTAACCAAATTCACGAGTCTGTATGTATTTGAAGAGCTTCAAATACATACAGACTTCAAATACATACAGATTTAAATATGACATTAAGTATTTTTCCTAATTAATAACAAAGAGAAATATTTCAATGGCATGAAAATGCAACCGCAAACTATTGCATGCCAGTCAATTCCATGTATGATGTTCAAGGTACCTGAAACTATTTCCTCCTCCAGCTACTACGTGGTGCTGTGAATAACACTTCAGACGATACACTCCATGAAAGTATATTAACAAGTATACGAGAAATGCTTACTTTGTTAATTCATTCCTATGTAATTTATAATTATTTAATAACCTAACCTATAATTATTTAATAACCTCATTAATTTATTTAATAACCTTCAAAAAATGAGCCCCATTCCTTACTGGAGATTTCCAGGGAAAGAGAGATGGCATTGTCAATGGTAAATTACATCTCAGGGATGTAAAAAGCAAAATAAGCACTAGGATTAAAAGAAAATAACACATTAGTTACCTTGATTTGGGATGGCTGATGGGACTGTGATATGGAAGGCTTTAAAGAAATAGAGGAACCCAGTCCTTCGATACGATTCACTTTTATATCAATGGTTGCAGTGGTTGCAGATCCAGTCTGAGAGAGGTGTATCCATGCAGCACAATCTGAATGGAATCAAAATTAAAGAACACAGTAAAATTTAAATCTACTTAAAACTGGTTTCAGTCACATGAGATGAATTAAACATGAAAAGACAAAAGTTAAGCTATATCAACCCGTCCTTTCAACAATAGATCTTTTGTTGAAATTACGTAAGTTCTCTAGCGAGCTCTATGAGGATATATGCAGCCCAGATAAAAACAAGGTCATAGAAACAACAAAAATCCAGTGTGACCAACTGAGAAGGGTCGAAAAATCCCCTCAACCTCATGAGAAAGAAAGCGGTGACACAAGTCATGGCGATAAGTTGTAAACAACAGATGACATAGAAAAATGAGAAAACATATCACCGTCTGCTTTTCATGGAACCCATTCAATGAGGATGGCTTTCATGAAAGCCATAAGTGCCTTGCCTCCTGCACGATGGTTTTCATGAAAGTCATGCCCTTGGGTTCTTTCTTGTGCTGTATAATGAAACTATGACCATCCCTTTAGGTTTGCTTTCACTTCTCCACTATTCAGTTGGTTCCTAGTTACTGTCCAATGAGTGATGTTTATAGTTACGTAAATTTTTAATATTTTTTCGTGGATTTTTTAATTTTGATGTAGGTATTTTCTTTGAGATTTTTCTTGAAAAAAAAATGATTTTAGAAGTGATTTAACGTTTTATATAGACAAACCTCCAAAAATGAACACCTTCAAATAACGGATACTTCCAAAAAACTCACATTTTCATAATCCCTGGAAGCAGAACATGGAGACTTATGGAACTTCAAATCCCTATTTTCAATATTATGTAGGTAAATAATAGTGATGGGTCAATACTATACTGCGCCTCCCGCGTCGGTCATTTGCGTCCCAAGCCGGGTCCCCGTTGCGTAAGCTAGATGAACGTCTGCCTTTTTCTGCGTGGATATCTGGTAAAATGTTCCTTTGTCTTGTGCATTGGATTCTTTAAGAGTGAGAATCATGCCACTTATGTGTCTACCCAGGTCATTGTGCAGTGTAAGCCGTGAAACTATTGGTGATTTTTGAATTGAAGTCACGTGAGAGGGGGGGATGAGCGTTACAGGGAGTACGCCGACTGTTGGGTCGGGAGGAATATGATAGTTCGGTTGGCGATTGGGAGTCGAGCAGAGAAGCTCAGGGTGTGCTGGTGAAGGCAGACCAGTGTGGACGGAGAGAGAGAGAGGCGATAGTTGGAGACGGAGATCACCATGACATCCGCGAGGAATTGACAAAGTCGTTCCCTAGCGGTTTTTCCTGCGTTCTGCCCCAGAAGAGGAACGAGACGCAGCGGACCTCGATCCCGGCACCCCAAAGAGGAGGTGCGGTTTCGGGTGGATAAGGGCGACAGACCGCGAAAGGTAGCGGGCCGCCGCATCCCCGGAACCAAAGGTTGGACGAGTTCCTTTCAGTCGGAAGGTGCATTTTCACAACAGGAGTTGTTGAATTCCGTTCTCCACGCCACCATACCGAAAACTCAACGGTGCAGTCTCTCCGTGCTGGATTTCGCTGTCAAGCTCCACGCCATCTCATACATAAGTATCGCCACACCCGTATTTCCCCAATCCTAAGTGGTTTCAACCCTCTTATTCACGCTTCCCCACTGTGAAACCCGTGTGCGCCAGAATAAGTGGTGTAGGAGATATCCAAACAGAGTTAAAGTCCCTTCAGGTCAAGAGAAGAGACCCTGTCAAACTGATCCCAAGAGTGGACAATCCTACCCAGCCATCACACGGTAACATGTTTACGTAAAATCCTCGTAAACTTAATGTGCGTGTGTATACGTAAACATAATGTCCCCGTATTATTTCATGTTTACGTAAATTCTAAGCAATCATTTTATGAGAATGAACGTAAACGTAAATGCTTAATGCTTATGTAAGCATCTCGTAAACGGTTTTTAAACCGCACACGTAAACGAATTTACGTGATTCTTACGAGTGTGGGCCATTAAGAAATTAGTAAATTTACAGCATTATGTCATAGATTATACTCTGCACGTATGTTTAATGAAAATATTTGGCTCATAAAGTTAACATGTAGATACATGAAGTAGTTTCAAGTATCTTTTTCATTAAATGTGGAGTACATATGTTTCAAGCTGATCACCGATATGAGATAGCAGTTTGATATTTGTTCCAAAATCCACCCCTGAGCTCCCTTGAAATAAGTAGGTAATCACTGCAAATATCAGTAATTAATCATCATTCACAAGTAGTTAATTGGTGCTCACCAGTAATCATAACCATTGGTGAAGAGAAATTAATTTTTAATCTTCAAAGATTTTTCTAAGGGGTGTTGTCACTCCAGCACAATTAACGAAGGATTCATGTGTTCGACAATTTAGGAAAGCAAATTCGATCGTAAATCATTACTACAGTTCCTTCGATAGTCTTAACTTACAGTTATGTAATGAATTATAGTTATAATCAACTATTGAAACTTTACTTCGCATTCATGAACCGGCGCAAGTTCATGCATGAACTACGTCACAACAACCAGCAATCTGACAACACTCACATCAACGAAGCAGTTAGCCTGGTGGTAGCGTGCCGAGATATGAAGCGAACGACACAGGTTCGGTTCCCTGAGCCACCTAGGGGCGAAAGCGATGCTAGTGATGTATATGTAATTTTATTTTTTTACCTTTTTTATTCGTGAAAATTTTTAAACGTGGTACACTGGATTTAATTGCACATTTAATACGTAGTGAGGGAATATATATGGCAAACAAAGTATTTGATGCGTATGCATTATGGCGGACGTTCTGGTAAACCGCTTCTGTGTTGCTTACTCCACGATGAGGACATGTGGCCGCGATTTTTACAAGATGCATCTTAGAAGTTTACGTGAGCAACTTGTAAACAAATAAACAGTTTACGACATATTTACGTAAATTTCAAATAAATTGAAGGTAAAATGTTTATTTGTGCTGGCTGGGTAGTCCTACGGGACCATAACTTCTGTATCACTCACTTCCGTCCTCATCATTAGTATTCATAAAAGGACGAGGAGCTTGTAATTCTCTTCATTTTGTAGTTTATTTTATTTTTTTCATATTTGGTCATTTATTTGTTCAAAGTGTTACAGAGTGATTAATTTATTAAATTCGTTCCATTTATGTCTCGCCATTCATTCACATCTTCATCCCTCATTAGTTAGTAAGACATGTGTTATTTAGCTGTAGAGTGCCTCCTTCGTGTTCATTTTCATGCTCATTTCAATGAATAAATGTTGCTTGTGTTAATTGTAGAAAAGGCAGAGGTTCATTCTTACGCTTTGCGTAATTTCTCCCGTGCTCACGTCATACGGCCCTCCCTGTTTTACCGTCCGCCCTGGCTTGAAGTCCCCCCAACCCTCGAACATTTTGGATCGTCCTTGCTTTGCCGGCTGAGCTGGTTCGATGCTGCAGTTTTGAGGTGGCGCCCTTCTCAAACACGCGACAAAGGTCGCGATATCCCTTTTTCTCAAAACCATTTCCCACCCGGGAAAGTCCGAAGTAGACGAGGTGTCGAGGCAAAGGTAAGGGGTCCATTTCTCGAAGGCGTAAGGACTGTGGCGAGTCAGCGGGCAAAGGAGAATCAAGCCCGTTCCGTCACAATATATTAGCATCATAATCAATAAAGTATGTTGTGCACATTTTTCAATGTTAAAACAGGCACTACTGAGTCTTTTGTAAATAGTTTAGCTTGCCATCTTACAGTGGATATGATTAAATGCTTAAACAATATGTCTGAGGCCCACATATTTCCATATGCCATATGTGCATTGAGAATCATGGTGACCAAATGTTTTTTCATTTAAAATGCTGCCCTCTGTAGTTATCACTTGCATTGTTTGCAAGAAATCAAGGTTACTGAGTTCCCAGTGAAGGATTATTTTAAAAAGGAATGACGATATAATTAAAGGACACAAATTCCTAAATTTCTACCTTCTTTATTGAGTTTTGCTTTGCATTGCGGGTAGTTTTTTTTCAAATAGAATCTTCGTTATATCCACGTTTGCGTAGTAATCACATAATAGCCATTGTCCAAAAGTACATATTTGGCAGAAGTATGAGATTTAATCTTCAAAGGTGTTCATGGGTCCATTTACCAAATATTTCATACTTTTACTACCTTCTACACTCAGGATGGTATTTGTTTAGTTCTGATTACTTTACTTGTGTCTTTTATTATTTTTATTGGGCGCCGAATAATTTTTCGAGATGCATTTCATCGTGCACGAAGACCCGGAATTGGCATTGGTTATTTCCAATATCCATTAACAGAAGTTAATAATATTTGAACAATTAATTTTCATTCGCTGATGAAGGCACGCAGTTATATGAATTTTGTATAGAGTCCTGTAGTTTAAAGTTTTCGATTTCTAAGGAAAAATATTTGACCAAAAATTTATTATCTATAGATAAGTAGGGATAAGATATAGATAAGTAGGGACACCGAAAAATGGTAATTAAAAATCATCAAAAGCGGTGTTTAATGTTGGGAAAAAGGAGTCTCAAAGGAAGGGTTTTTAAAAAATATTATTAACAAAGACTTCATACCAATGTGAACAAACAGTTAATAGTACATACATTCGAGATCCAATACAGAAGTTATGGCTACCCTACGCAACATAAAAAACACAGTAGGCAAAATTAAGTTAAAGGCAAATTAATGAGATAATGGTATTAACAATAACAGAGTGGAGTAGTGGACTGCAGGCAATGAAGTTAGATTCTTATGCTGTTTAAAATTTTTCTTTCAACCATTGAATAAAAAACTTTATCATCCTTCATTTCCAACCTTTGTGTGTGGATACTGACTTTTTTGTACTTCTATCGCTTCAACTAGATTTACAAATGCGTCACTCAAAAATACACTGTAAAGTTAACGTAATGATTCCACGATTTAATTCTGTAATATAAATTTTTTCCAATCATTTCCTTTTGCCAAATTTAATTATTTTTTTGACTTATAATTTGGCATGAAATTTCTGATAATCTACTTTTTTTAACTGCCTACTAGCATTACCCTAGGAATACAGCACGGCTGTATTATTAGGTAGTATTAAGGATCGAACTGGCGACTGGCAGTACACTAGCTCATTTTTAACAACTACGCTCTCACAGGTTCACGGGAATATGGCGAATGTAGGCGACCCGCATGACATTCGGCTTAATTTTTTCTCGCACATCCGGGCCTATGGAGAAAAAGGTCAAGACGAGTATTTTTTATTTTGTTTTCCTCGTTTGTGGCACGGAAAAATCTTCTTCTCATTTCGTGACCCGAGTTACTTAACCTCTCCTTGTTGGTATCTACCATACATACATTCCATTCGCGGGGCGCATCGTTCACGAGGCCGCGAGATGTTAAAATCTCCGATCCGGATCTGAATTTTTACTGTCCCTGGATATGATTTCAGTAGCGAATGAAATGAAAGACCCGTGGATCTTTGGATCCGACCCGACCATCCTTAATTTATGAGTGGTACATTTGTAAATCTAATTTAAACAACAAAGTATAATAAAGTGAGTATTCAGATGTAATGGTTTGAAATTGAATATGATAACATTTTCGATGCAGTGACTAAAAGAAAAAATTAAACTGCGATTCGGATCGAACTTCGCACAGTACATTAGCTCTCGTTGTACGCCTGATCCCGGCGAATGTAGGCTACCCGCATGACATACTACGTATTTTTTTTTCCCCGCGATACCGGGGTAATGGGGGAAAAAAGTCATATTTCTTTATTTTGCTTCTAGTTGCACGGGAACGTTTTCATCTAATTATGTGACCTCAGTTACACATCCTCTTCTTGTCAATATCTACCGCATCTACATTCCATTCACGGGGTACTTCGATCGCTAACCCGCGAAAATTTAAAATCTACGATCCGGATCCGATTTTACTCCGTGTCTTTGGATCCGAATCCGGAACCGAGAAAAATGAAAGATCCGATCCGGCCATCACTAAAGAAAATATCCCATGCTAAAAAAATTCGGCATTTGCAAAATATATCAAACTTCGTAAAAAAAAATCGCGTTTCAAAGAAGACACGGTTAATTTCGTGATTAAACCCTAAAGTCACTTATTTCGTGAATCCTGTCGCAAAAAACGTTTCGCGAAAATGTCATGTCCCTATAGATAAGCTGTGACTAGGAACTTTAATTAGGACTTTAGGACTAGGACCATTAATGACGTAATTAATAATCCTAAATAGGAAAAAAAAATGGTATAGTAAAACTTGTAAGTTTTATGCAATGTATCAACTGTAACGCCCTTATTACGATCCCAACTATCCGTTGCAAAATTTCCGTCACCCGCGAGTTTGGAGACCAATATCTCCAAGATGGCTGATGCGATTTTAAATTAATGTAAGTATATCATATTAAAGCTCATTTATTTCTACATTTAATGATGACATTAAAATATTTTTACAAATTTTATTTACTGAAGTGCGTGTTTAAGAATGGATTTTTAGCAATTTTTTGGGTACCGGATGGATACATCGAATTTGGGGCATCATAAGAACAACACAAATCGAGACATCAAACTTTCCTTTTCACATATTGTAGCTAAGGGCTTTGTTACTAGTCATACGAAGTTTCTTACTATGACGTTTATCAGTATTTTTTTTATTGCTGAATTTGTCAGACTGCGTTATTTTCCATTCCGCATGCTTTCCGTCCCGGAAATCCTTTTTCAAGGCTATCGGCCTATATGGGTGATTTCTTAGAGGGGTGATTGGCACAATGGGCCAATAGGCCTACGTGCCTCAGGGCCTCCTTGGAGGAACTCCACCATAATAATAATTCTATTCTATTTTAAACTTTGTTTTGTCTATGATAAATATATGTTCCATATCTTATGCGAAGGAAAGAGAAGTGGCTTTTCTTGTTTATCTTCAAGTGGGCGTCAAAGTTGAACTTGCTTCCCAGAATTAGGAAAAAATCTGGATTTTTTAGCTGTCTCGGTTGAAAAATTAATTAAAACAACCAACTTCAAAATATGTTTTTGACATTAACAAACGTATAAATATACAAGTTTTAGTTCGATATACTTTATTTTAAAATCAAAAGAGCCATTTATGAGATAATGGCCTTCAAACATGGGGAATAGAATTTTAAAACGGACATTAGGTGCCTTGAGCTTGAATATAGTCCCCCCCAAGATTCTTTTTGCGAGGATTTCAGCCAAAAAGGGGGGGGGGGGGGACTATATTCAGAGGAATACGGTAATTGCCTTTGGCAGTTAATGAAATTGAATAAGATTCGTTAAATATTGAAAAATAAATCTTTTTTGCCAAAGTATTCACTTGCTCGATACTATGGAAATTTTGCTAGTACTCGCTCGATACTGAAGTATCGATGGTATTGAGGTTTCAAGGAATCGAGTGTTCAATCCCTAGTAAATAACTACATTATTTTCAACAACTCAGGTGTCAAAAGGAAAAGCCTTCACATGAAGCATGATTTACCTCTAAAATACCCTTATTTTTATGCTAAACATAGTCTAAATTCTTTTTATGTTTAACATGATTGAAATATAGAGTTTAAACATTTTAAATATAAAATCATCTTTTTCTTGGGGATCTATTTTGAATAAAACTACATTTTTACAAAAAAGATTTATATAGTTTAATTTTTTTTGGTGATCTATTTTGAATAAAACTACATAATTACAAAAAACATTTATATGGTTTAAAAATTGTAATTAAAGGTTTATATGCTAAAACAATAGTATAGATGCTGTTAGTTGAAAATAATATCTGCACAAGTGAAATGTATTACGACATAACAGAATGATTCGATTATGTATTTGCTTACCTGAAGAAAATAAATATGCATATGATACCATTGAGGAAAAAATCCCTATTTCACACATTTACTGCAGAAATTACATAAAAATCAGAATTTCAAAATATCTACAAAACAAAATAGATGAAATATTAATTAATTAATAATATGAAAATTAAGTAGCAAGAGAGTATGAGCAGTGCAGGTTGCATAATTGAGGTCTATTCGGTGGATAGTAATGACTTTAATGAAAGCCATTTTTTTATTGGAAAAAATGGTTTAAATGCAAAATATAGCATTCCTTGTCATTCAAAATACAGAAATGGAAATGATACTGTGAAATATTGAGTTCCACCACCAGAAGCATTTTCTTCTTACAGATCCACATTGATTGAATTAAGTGCATAGTTATGTACATTTTTTGATTGGTTTTGATTTGATTACATTATTACATTTTGGCGGTCTGTGACCTTTACAGTTCTCTTTGTTCCCCCCCACTCCCAAATTTTTTCTCTACTCAGTTCCCTCAGGCATGGGAACGATGACTGGCGACGGGCGTGATGTTTTGCCCATGCCTCTGCGTGTGTGTGACTGTGTTGGTGTTAAAGTGTACGACCCTGAGTCGAAGGGAGTCACGCAAGGAGAATATGGTGATGGTTGGTGAAGTAACCCCACTCAAACTGGGGGTGTGACCCAGTTCCCCCCCCCCCCCCCTCCTTTTCCTACCTTGAGGAGTATAAGTAGGTCCTCAGAGGAAGGAGCCAAAAAGAAGAGAACTGACAGCAAAGAGGAGAGAACCGAAAGTCAAGAGAGTCAGGACAGGGTTTATAGGAGTTTTCATTTTCATTTTCCCTGACTTTTCCAGGACTTCCAGACCATTATTAGTGATTTTCCCTGACTTTTGAGCACCTGAAAACTCCAAGATTTCGGTCATATATAGGGATAAAAATGGTAGTGAGGAAGCAAAGAAGTCTAAACTTATGAAAAATTGTATGTTTATTATCATATTAATCATAAGAGATCAACAACTTTAAGTCAACAAAATAAAAATTATCATTCCTTACATTGATATGCCTTCAGAAAGGATTTTAATTGCAGAAAAATATATGCAAAGAAGGCTAACCTGGCTTTTCCTTCAAAGCTGATGTCATGTTAAAGTAGCTCTTTGAATCAATCTTCATTTTATCTTCCTCACATCCTTCTACAAATTTGGCTAAGTGACTTCAAATTTGACTGAGAATAACTTTTTCCTCGCCAGAGGGACAAAGCGAAGCATTCCTGGTGAAATCACTAGCGAATGAAAATGAAAATATGAATGCACACACCTTTCGCCAATCTATTCACCAAATCATGCAGGCTATAGCCAGTAAGAACCAGAATAGGCCCCCTGGACTGCCTCCACAGCGAAGCCAGCCTGAGGCCAGCCGTCCCCTCCTTCACCCTCCTCCTCCACTCCTATGTGCAGTTTTTGATCTCTTGGCATTTTCAAGTGATAAATTTTAACATTTTGTGATTTTTCCCTGACCACATGTTAAATTCCCTGACTTTTCCAGAATTTCCATGACCGTTTTCATTTTCCCTGACTTTTCCAGGATTTCCAGGTTCCTATAAACCCTGCAGGAGAGTCCAGAGATTATGGAGAGAGACAAGGCCAGGACGGACCAAAAGGATGGATGGAGGGTTTCCCAAAAGAATGATGCTGCTGCTCTGCGAACTGCCATTAAGCCATCTCGCAGAGACGTATTGACATATCCCACACATTCTTGTTCTGTCGCAAGTCTCTGCGATGGCGCACCCTTGCTGCTACAGCATCAGCCGCCGAGTTTCCTGGAAGCAAGGGTTCCCTCAGTGAACCCAGTGGGATCTGTGGTCTGAACGCTCTTCGTCACGTGCTGCCTGGCTTGGTACCCCCCCATTTTTCTTCCCTTCATCCGCCCTCATCTTTCGTCTCTGGGAACAACTCGTCCCTCAAGTATGCCACCAAACCAGACCGATTTCCCCTATTCCATTTAAAAATACTCGTCTTCAATAGTCAAATTTATATTTTCCCATTTCTTCCAATAATTCCAAAACTGGTTGAACAAACAGATCTTATGTATGCACAAGACTTGGCTAGAAAGTATACCTACTTGAGAGTATGGGTGAATTAAAGAAAAAAAATGTTTTTGGTAATCACGTGGATATCCATTTGCCTGGCTAGAGAAATTGTTAATAGCATTGCTGATTACACACCATACGATACCAAAACAGATTACTACTCTTAACCTTTAGGTACACGCTATTGAAAAAATTCCGAGCCGACATTTACAGAGTTATTGGCCTCACCATGTGAACCACACTTGAGACTCTTTAAGTGAACAATTGGAAACGGGAATATAAGAACATACGCATGCAGACTAACAAGCAAACTAATATATATATACTACAGATTCAAATACCTATAAATATATTTAGAGTGTGGTCAGGTATTTTTGTTGTTTATATAAGTAGAATTTAGTTTCATCTGGCCGGTGATATCACTAGCTGCACTAGCCGCATTGGCCACGTCCTCTCTCTCTCCTACCGACTCTGTTCTCACTCTCAAAGGGACTATTTACTGGGCATTTTTGAACACATCCAGCAACCTTGTCTTGCTTAACTCCCGCCGTAGTCTGTCATTTTGGCTCGGGATAGTGTGACAAGGTGTATTTTTTTTCCTTTCATGTCATTTTGCTACATTGTGTTGTCATATTATCACCTAATTCATCATATTTCATCCTTATCAGGGTTATCAAGCTATTTTATCTTGTCGTTTGAATGTAATTCAAAGTTCTTATTTAATGGTACCAGGGCTCATCTGTCGGTAATCTTGTGTATATGGTTAGAACAATATATTTTTTTGTAAATGCTTAAAATTTAGTCTGTCGGTCTGTTTTCAACCCATGCCTGATGCTAAACCCCCATTCCCTCCTGGTCTCCGTCAAAGGAAATCTGAACGTCTTTAACAAATGTTGGGTAACACACCACATACATTTTGATAAGTTATAGTACATATAAATAAACAATCTTTAGTTATAAGCATTATGCCATACCATAAAGAGACAGAGATATTGCAGAGCTATTAAAAGAATACAGTGGACTCTCATTAGGATGTTCCTTGATAGTGCATTTTCCTCGTTTGCACCTTCATTACCTCAGATCCATGTCACAGTGCATGTAAATATTTCTGGTTAGCATGTTTTGGTTACCTCTTTAGCACATTTGGAGGGTGGCCAAACCAAATTTGTCCCAAGAAAATCACCACCCAAGCAGTTAATCTGACGATGGAATCCCTCAAGAGATTTAAATCTTGCATTAAAAGAGATAACTATTGTTTACAAAAATAGTTAAATATGTAGGTATATTATGGTTGAAAAAATGTTTATGAAGAATTTAAAGGGCTCCCACAATGTTTGCATTTTATCATGATGCTTGTTTGTTTTAAAGGTGTCGACTGTTGATGATATCTAAACTACGGGAACACCTTTGCGACATTAGAAGTGAGACAAGTGCTTAAAATCAGTGAAGGGAAAGCCTCTGGTGATAAAAATATCAATTGAAGTGGACAAAAATCCACTTACGATGCATGTTGTAACAGCGGCAAAAATTAATTTCTTCCTTCAATATAAAACTTGAGTTTGTTCTACTCAGTGCTTACATTGTTCAGCATTTCTGCCTCCGCTCCGAACTTGTTACCAAAAATTATAAAATTTAAATAAAGTTTTGTGACATGGTCTAATGTTATGATGTTAGATTAGATTAAATATTAGGTGGAGTTACTCAAGGAGTCCCTGACACACTTAAACCTATTGGTCCATTGTGTCAGCCATCATTCAAGAGATCACCTATAGAGAGATAGCCAGGCTGAAAGCCAGCAAGTCCCCTATGAGGATTTCCCTAACTTCCTTGGGTTCAAAAATGGAGAGCCAAAATATCTGTTCTGAGTCCTCATTATAGCAGGGCACTGGCAGAGAATGTGAGAGTTTGATTCATCCTCTTCTTCACACCACCTGCATCTGGCAGAATCAGTGACCTTCAGGAGATGAAGGTGCCTCATCACTTGATAGTGTCTGGTGAGTAGATCCACTATCATTCGTAATTGGTTCCTACTTATTGGAGGATTCTTTTGGCAAGGTCGCCTCAAGGTCTATCAATATGAAGTTTGCTTGCCTTAGCCTTGGTTATGACGTTAAATGATTCTCATAAGAAATTTGAAAATGACTGTGTTTGTCAGATGCCTCCAATGTTGCACACTTAAGGAGAAAACACAGTTTCGTAACTTGAATGGAATAAATTAAAGGAATTAAGTAAATTATTTGAAACTTAAAGGACATCATGACAAAAGTTGGACTTGTATTCTATCAAAATTCACTTTCATTTCTGTATTTCATATTGCTATGACAATTGCCAAAGTGACGTTACCCTCCACACCTAGAAAAAAGTGTCATGTTTAAGTCTCGTTGCAAAAACACACCTCAAAAGTAATCATAATAAAAAAGTCCATAACCTGCATTAAACATAAGACTGAATTATCTACATGCCAATATGCTCTGAATGAGTATCACTTCTTCCATTTTTGAGATGAGAAGCCTTAAAGTCTTTTTGAGTCTTTTTGCATGGACTGCATGAGTCTTTTTGCATGGCCTGTACATACAATGCGTGCGGTCTGATCATTATTGACATAATTAATTATTGAGCGCACATCAATGTACGGTACCGTATGAATTTTATTGAGAGGCCTAATATGTGTAAGTGAAGCTTTGTTACAAAAATGAACATCAGCTATCTACGGAATGAACTAAAATGAACGTCCAGCATACTAGTGAAAGTTATGCAACACACATACACGGTCTCAACTTATCTGGTGTTCACCTGTTTAAGACCTAACCTGTTTAGCACCTTTTCCTTGTTACCACGATCAGAACTTTAGGTCGCAACAAAAACGTGCTAACAAGAGTCCACTGTATCATGGTCACAGGAATAAAAATAAAGACAAGATAATTGTACTCCATAGACTTCCTTCAAAAATAGCAATGTAATCACATCAGGCCATAACTAACAATCAACATTCAAATAAAAATAATATCCCTAAGTGTTATGGCCAAAAAGCTAATTTCAACTTACCTAAGGCCAAAGTGATCTGGACACACCCTCCCAAAGGATTATCAGGAAGACGACTAGCTTCAAGGACAGCTACCTCCAGGGTAGTAGGACCCTCAGTGGCAATGCCACTGATATCAAAGTTACTTTCATCATCAACAAATTCATCTCTAGGTAAAAATGGTTTGTGCCGCATCTTAAAATTTGGTAAGGTATGTTTCTTTCGAAGAGCTTTACGGATCTGCAACAAATATAAGCAATTTTATCATAATACACAGAAAAATGATTATAACCTCACTTAAAGTAATCAAATTATTAGGAAGTTGACACAAAAGCAAAATTCAAGAATCATAAGCGATATTTAAACAATTTTTATACCCCTACCCTCTGAGATATAATTTAAAACTTCAATTTGACATTCCTCTCTCTAGCTACTGATATTTTATTTTCAAATATAGAAATTTAGTTAAATATTTATAAAAAAATGGAAAGTTGGCATGCCAAGCCGTTGCTGGTCTGGAAAAATTGATAACATGGCATGTCCTTAGAAGCAAGCATTCTGGATAATCAACAGCCTATCTGGCCATATAAGCTATTTGTATGAATAGCAAAAAGTGACTGGAAGGTAGATGTTATAACTATGTACCGTATTTACTCGTGTAAGCTGCGCACCATTTTTCCCGAAACACCAATGAAAAAACGGGGTCGCGGCTTAAACGAATCCTACACATTTTCATTTAAGCTGCGCACCATTTTTCCTCTAAGTCCTGTTTGCTTTTTCTCTTAAGTTTCGCATTTTGTGAATATATCGATGATAATTGGTAAGTATGGTCTAGTAGTATATAGTACATTGTAAAGTATTCTGAAATTTCGAAGTAATTAGTTAAAAATCCGGTTAACAAAGCCTTAGCATACGACAGTACTTGAAGAACCGCTAGATCCGAAACACCACTTGACAAAGCAATAGATTTATCATGTAGAGATCGTTCTTAGGACAACACATTGTAGCACTGATATGTATATAATCTACATTGTATCCTGTAAGCTGCCACAAGGGGGGTCTTTATGTCTTTTCAAAATCGTAAGTGGAGTTTGTTTCGGTATCACGTATCTGTAGCAACATTTTTACGCAATAGATGGCTCCTTTTGCATACAGATTAAAGCTACATTGCAAAGACACGGCAAAGAATTTGTTACATAGTTGCAAGAGTCGTATGCTCAGAGATTATAATTTCTTACTATCCGTGTGTGAGAATAGTAAACGAGTTCCAATCGATCATTCAGCATTTTAAAATAATTTGCTATTATCACCCTAAAAATGAATTATTACATTGAGCATAGTTTTTTCCGTGTGTTTCCAAGGTGTTGTTAAATCGTCCCTGTCCACAGCTACTGTGCAGGAAGTAGACGAGACCACCACTTTCAGGTACAGATGTCATTCTGCTCTTATTTGTTGAAATGCCAACGCATTCCGTAATAATGGAGTAATCACGGGTTTTATTTGTATATATTTCTGCAATTATTCCAGTTGGATGTAATTTTGAACAGATGCCATTTTTATAGCTCGATGATTTGATTGTATGTAACTGTGATTACTGTGAGATGCTACAAGAAAAAGATGCACAGTAAAAGATGCTGTGCATCGATGCACGACGCGATGACTATCGTAACAATATTAACACGTAATTCAATCAATTAATGAGAAAGATGTGCACGTAATTTAGGCACAGCATTTTTCTCTTTACGAATGTGCATTCATTATGACAAAATGATGCAGATTCAAAGGCAAAATAAAAATTTTTTTTACAGAAATAATTTTTTTCCTCACGAGCCTGCCCGAAAATAGGGGGGCACAGGATACACGAGGACATGGCTTAACGAGTAAATACATTATTATGGGTAACATAAAAAACTGGAATTTAATTAAAACTCTCCACTGGAACAGGCACAGGTGGGGGGCTTCTTGGGCTTCAGCCCCCCTCGATATTTTTTCCACACGATTTTGTTTTTCTGATTTTAACTGGGAATGATAATCCGGATTACACTGTGTATAATTGAAGTGCTTAGTGTCTACAAACGTGATCACTAGTTTAATGCATGTGTGTGGATTGCTCTTTTCAATCTGATATCCAGGTATGTATGCGTTGAACTTCTCTTCTGAGGCTGGTCAAGTTAAGGGCTGCATTACAAGGTAAGCAGTGAACTTTACCAGTGAGAAGAGATAGTAATGGGCAGTGTGGAAGTAAATACCAATCACTGAAAATTAAGGGAAGAGATTTGTAACATGCCGGCACCAAATGGGCAATGCTGATTTGAAATTAGGCCACACTACACTTAGGTCACCCCACCCCCCTCCCCATCCCCGAAGCCGTTTCTGGCTACGTGCCTCCACTGGAAGGAATATCCCAGGGATTGGGTTAGTTTTAAGCCATTGGGATTATCTCAAATAGGTAACCAAATAGTCAGATGATAAAAACACAAAGGGATCACAAATTTGCTACATTTTAATCACTCATAGGAAAGACATCACACTAGGAGACATACAATTGTAATTAACAAATTGAATCATACATACTACACTGAAAAAAAGTCTTACATACCTATGAAGATCTTTTTCTCAAAAACTAATTGGTCCCTCAATGGAAAACTACATTTCTTACCTGGCCGGTAATCAAAGTTGAAACTTGTGATAAGGACCTCCCTTGAAATAAGGACCGAACATTCAAATCAAGATGTGGTTCCCCAACAAAGGCTAAGGACCAATGAGCATATGGGCGGCGGCGAAAACTTAACACACATTCCCCTGACAGGCGACGAACTGAAAATATTTATGCATCATGCATTAGAATTTTACTTATGTTTATGTACAAGATGGTTTTTTTTGGGGAATTAAAAGAATTTCATAGAATTTTACATTTTTTCTTAAGAGATTGAATGTTTAAGTTTTGACAAAAAATGGCAGGGATGTAAAATGCCCAATTATTATGGACTTTCAAGAAAATACATCACAGAATGTATGATACACTAGAACAGAATCCATATACAGTAAAACCTCCTGTTAGGAAACTCCCTTACAGTGAGCACCTCAGATTAACGGGCAAATGGAGTTGTCCTGCCAAGCTGCCATAGAAAAGCATACATTTTGACTCCCTTACAACAAACTCTCATATAATGAGAACCTCCCAACAATGAGATGAGCACTTGCTGACCACTTTGGAGCAAATTTTTTGTTGCTGAACGCTTTTTTTTCAAAAGTATGTGAGCTGGTATTTACTCTTGAAACCTGTGTTCCTTGTTTTCCTAAACATCCGTTAAAAATCAGGTACGTGTCTTTCGTTTAATTTTATGTATTAACATGATCGTTTTTCGAAAATTTTTGTGACATAAGTAAGTAAGGCTTGAACCAACATGCAATTAATTATTATTGTATCCGTTCATTTTTGTCATGATTTGAGATATGTCAACACCAAAATTTATCGATTCTCGATACCGATTCCGATTCCTGAAAATATTGATCCTCGATACCGATACCATTGACATATACATGTATACCTATTTTTGCCTAGTTATCCTATACATCATTTTTAAAATGTTCCATGAAATCTAAAAATACAATTTTACAAAACAAAAATTTGAATATACTATTTACTTTGGAAAAAACTTCCAATATTGCACTACGAGGACATTCTGAAAATAAAAACTGTTTGATAACACAGTTTTATATTTTTTCTTACAAAAGCATGTTTAACATGTTCACTGCGGCATGACCCACCGGTAGGTCACGCAAATGCATGTAGCCTCCCTCTAATCTCAGGAAAAGGCTGAGTGTTGCCGCTTCAAACACCATCCCTCGGCAGCAGCCAGAAGCTCGGAAGGACTGTGACCCACTGGTGGGTCACACCGCCCATGCAAAAGGCTGGGTGTGACCCACTGGTGGGCCACACTGCACTGTGAGGGGTAGGGCTTTAATCAGCCCTGCAGTGAATGTGTTAATAACAAAACATGTTTAGTATTAGATAAAAAATTTCATAACAGATTCAAAATAATGTGGCTGTCTTGTCATAAGTTGAATTTTAATATGATTAAAAATTAGTTATAAGAGTTATAAAAACACTAACCTAAATTATAATTCAAACTTTCAACATTAAGAAATAAAAATTAAAGGTCATGACACAAACCCCTGAGCCCACTTTAGGTTTTTGTTCAAAATACCAAAATTTTTAATCTTTCTGATTCAAGGCAATTTCGTTTCCGGTCACAAATGTTTCCTGCTGTGCTAAATATGTTTTTCATTATTGATGTTTCATATAGGTATCGACTAGTGATGGACGGATCAAGGTTTTTTTCGGATCCGGAACAGGATCCTTGACTTGGTTTTGGATCTTTCTCTTGGCTTCAGATCCTTAGTTTCTGATAATGGAGTCTGAATTTCATTTCTTTTCTAATCCTACGTTTCTAATCTATACAGAAAAAAAGCAACAATCGCATTTCCAAAAACAAGCAATTTTATAGTAGAAAAAATCAACTTCCTATCATCTGTGTGGATAACATTTTCGTCGATCAAGAAAAATGGATGCAATATATATGTTATTACTTCTAACATAAAGTTCACTTTCTTTATCATATACTCATCAAACAATACTTTTGTGAAACCTGTACAACTATTCTTTAGAGCATAGTTAAGAGAAGCATTCAATTACTTCAAGTTCATTTTCATTAATATTTGAATTATAAGATCTAGTGTTTTCCCGGCGGATACTATGAAGAAATGTTTCTTGGGCTTGGCACCTGTTAATAGGCTCCATTACTGCCAACGTTTCAAAGAGCGACTCGCTCTTCATCATCAGGGCTTCTGAGTGCCGAATTTTATTATTGCGGTTATATATATATATATATATATATATATCTTTCGCCCGGGTCAGGTGTCTCCTGATTGGATATATATATATATATAACTGCATTAATAAAATTCGGCACACAGAAGCCCTGATGATGAAGAGCGAGTCGCTCTTTGAAACATTGGCAGTAATGGAGCCTATTAACCGGTGCCAAGCCCAAGAAACATTTCTTCATAATATTTAAATTGTTTTCCAAAATAAAAGATCCTAGTGATGCCATATTGCATCACCCTCTAGCCAGAAAGGTATTACATAATAAAATCATAGAAAAAGTCTTCCGAGCGTATCACATGCCAAGAATGATATAATATAGAATATTAAATAATAAACAAAATTAATAACCTAAAATTAATTCACTGCAAATAGGTTTACATTAATTTGGGTACTTCTTGTAAGTCAAATCCTTGAATAGTTTGACTTCTTTTTTAGAAACAAAAACTTTTTAATTCGGTGCGAGATTCCATTTTATGGAATATCTGGGGATTTCTTTATTTAAGATGACAAAATTATTATAGAATACTTCAAACTGGTAAAATAGTATTTCAGCAATGTCTTATTAATAATAACCTTTAAAATAATATATTATTTAAAATAATTCATACTCATAAGGAGAGGTTGTGTAACTTGGATCATGAAATGAGATGAGCCTTTTTTTCATACTACTAGAAGCAAAATAAAGAAACGTGTGTATTGGCTTTATTCTTCATTATTCGCAAGAAAAAAGGTTGAATGACATGCGGGGACCCGCATTCTCTGAACTCAGTTAAGCTGACAATAGCAAAGTGGGGTAGTGTACTGCAGATAATGAAGTTCGATTCTTATTGCTGTTTAAAAATTTTCTTTCAGCCATTTAATCAAAAATTTTATCATCCTTAATTTTCAACCCTTTTAGATATGTCGATACAGACTTTTTGTACTTTTAATGCTTCAACTAGATTTACAAATGCATCACTTAAAAATACATTGTAAAATCAACATATTGTTTCCACAGTTTTAATTCTGTAATAAATTTTTTTTCCAATCTGCTCTACCTATAAGGACGGGTCTGGAAGAAACCACAATGCAGTTTTCAGTGTTCGCCTTGTTCATCAAATCAAAATATCATCAAGGCCTCTATTACCACAGCATCCAATTTGCCAAAGTAACTGAAAAAGTAACTTTAACGTAAAAATTACTTTTTTTAACCTTAACTTTAATCAGTTACTTTTTCAGAAAAGTAACTTTAACTAGTTACCTTTTACAGAGATTAACTTTAACTTTAATCAGTTAATTTTTTTGGTAACTTTCCCAACTATGAAGAGAACTAACGGCATGTCAACACAGCTCTGCTGCGTATCGAGATGCAAGCAAGCAAAAAAAGTGTTGGCTGCGGAAGCCCCCAAAGGTGGCCCAACTCCTCCCCCACCAGTGGAGGCCACCTGGGTAGAAGCGAAGCTGGGTGGGGGTAGACAATTTCAGATAAGGTGGGAGTGATCTTCTCACGCCCAGATGAATTTCGTCGTGACCAGGAATAAGAGATTAAAAACTCTTCTTGGGTGAGGGGGGTCTTTTGGGGAAGACCAGTTTAGATGTGTCAATTATGTAGACCCGACTGAGGGATCGACCCTAAAAATGACAACTTTATCGTTTCCCCATCCCGCTCTTCACTGGACCCTTCCGTGGCTGGCGGGCAGGTGTAATCTCCAATCTTTCGTCTCACCATGCTAGATGCCTTCACTGTGTGTCCGTGGTCAAGCATTTGTTTAAATACTCGGTGGATATATAACAATAACAATAAATATCACAATATTTGTAGCATGCTGGGAAAATATAAGCTCAGAGTTACATTTATTAAGTTTATTCTGTGCATTTCTACATTTTAAGCGGAACTCGATTATAAAGATAGTTGTCAAGTGTTCATTTTACAAGAAGTTTGTTAATAATAATGGTAAAGTTCCATTTAAGATTAATAAATGCAGAACGAATAATTCGGTATGAACTGCTGGGCCTGTATTTTCATAGTAGGCAGCAAATATTTTTAGTAAATGCACTGAGTAAACAAATAGTTGGCCAAGTGGGGATGGTACTGAGAAGAGGGTCGTTATCACCTCTGCCCAGTGATCGAGGAAAGGGTCCGGCTTCCCTGACTTGTGACACTAGATAGGCGAGGAGTATATCTGTGCAATTTCTTGCCAAGAGTGAGTTCCGTAAGGAGGAATACAAGGATATGCTCATGGAACTAATGACAAGGGAAGCATTTTTCATTGCAAGGCTCCAGCGTGAAAGGGTACTTAAAAAGGGTGGCATCTATGATAACATCAATTGTAATTATCATTTATTAAAAATTCGTAATTTCTTTGTCTTGAATTACACAGTGTTCGCTATCATTTTCATATTCCTTGGTTCAATTCATTTAAATTTTTGGCTAACCTAAACCGTGTATCGAATTCCATTTAAAGCTCTAGATTGGAAAAGTACAAACAACACAACCTAAACAGACCTATCTACCTAGACATGGGGAAGGTAGTGAGTGAACATGTTTATACAGGAAAAATTTGTTGCTTAGCATTTAAGCGAGTTTTAGCCATCTGATGCAATTTTGATGTTTTATATAATACTACAATGTCTCATATCTTCCCAAATGCCTCGGTTGTTGGCATCGGTTGAGGACAAACATTGTACAAACTTTATTCCACTCAACAACACGCGCAAGTGTCAAGACACGCATGCTTACAGGCGACCCCAAAGCGAGCTTCATCTCATCACTCGGAACAGCTGACAGGGTTGCTATCTCAACTTCATACAGCAGCATGCATGAGCATTCCGGGATTTCAGCGCAACTATCATAGCATAAACAAGGAAACAGCTTGAACCCATAACTTTTCATGCTGAAAGATGGGAAAATAAAATAATAATACACATACCATTAAAATGCAATGTATTGATTCGTTACAGTTGAATTTCACAGTAGTTCAACATTAAATTGAAGATTTCCTTTAAAGAGGGCAAGATCTGCCGGAATTTGTTTAAGTTTCTTTAAGTTCTGTCGTTTCATTTCGTAAAATCGAACTGATATCTCCACTGGGGACCAAAATAGCCTTACGTAAAATCGTTACATCGAATTTACGTAAGATCAAATAATGCTTCCATAAGAATACTACAGGAGTCGGTCGGGACCGCTCTTTCACTTACGTAAAATCAAATACAGTGGAATCCCGGTATAACGAGTGCTTATAATCCCTCGGAAATCACTCGCTAAATCGAGCGCTCGTTATATCTGAAGGTGTTGAAAAAACCCACCTGAGTCTCATAGTCGTTCGTATTTACAGTTTTTCTTTTGTTTCCATGGTATTCAACGAAGGTAAACAGCAAAAAAGTCATTTCAGGCACAATATGGTAGAATATCAACATTTCAAGAAAGAATTTTATATAATATTAATTCCCTCAGTTTCAGTGTTTTTCTTCCAGTTCTTCTATTTTTCGATCACCGAAGGAAGCTGTAAAGACAGCGTAACTAGTCGGAATTCACGGTGAAGATACTCTGGAAAAACAGACGACTGCTGTGAGGTGATAGGATGGAAATAAACGCAATGTAATTTTCTAAGGGTATGGTCGCAACAATATCGAGATTTTGTGCAGAATTGACAAATCAAAAGTCAGAATAGGCTTAATTCCCCTTAAAAATAATTTGAACCTTAAAATATAACAGATCTTCTTTAATTAAAGGAGGCCATGAAGGAGTTCAACTGAGAGGTTTACGTCACGTTGCAAGTTCTATTTAGGTCAGAGGTTAGTTTGACTATAATTTTCGCTAACATAATAGCTGAATACGCTGAATATTTTACTCCTTGGAGGTAGTTGGCTCATCATGGGGGTGTATTCTCAGTACAAAGTGTGGAGGTTTTTCGAAAATATAGAGGTACAATAGGAAAAGGTTTCTCTATATAATTGCATACAAATTTTGGTGGGACCTAGAAGTCATTATGAAAAATGGAGGTTTTCGAATGAAGAGGTTCACTAGGTAGAGGTTTTACTGTAACTTCTAAAGCAAAAATTATAGAGGATAATATTTTATTTTTCATATGATTCTCAGGATCCCTTCAATGCTTGTAAAGGCTATATGCCTATTCATCAAAAGGGTTTAAAAAGGCAGTACTGGTACAATGATATTCTCTCAGTTTCAAAGTATTAGAGCCTGCTTCAGCATGTGGACATGCCAGATATTTATTATAGATGAGGGCATGCATAATGAAATACTGTCACAAAAATCACATCATCATTTCGAGCACAATCTAAGATATGCATTTTTAGTCATCCATAATTTGATCAAAATTTCATGCAAGGAAAAAATTTAAAAAATGTTTGATCAATTGTGACTGTTAAGATAAATAACTTTTTAAAAACATACCTTCAATGGATAAGGATGCTGTACGGCCCAGGACCATGTTTGCACGAGTTACTATTCGAAAACCTCCTGCATACAGAAGAGACAAACCAACATCTAAGGAATTCAGAAAAGGAGACTGAGATGCACTGGTGACCTGACATTTGTGAGGCGAATGAAGCTGAACATCACGCACCCAGGCTCTTCTAATAATAGGAGCTTCAACACCCAGATCAATATCTCGAATCTTAAAAGAGAAAAATTAATATTCAAAACATGCAATTTACAAAATGTTAGCAATTAAATTTATGACCTGAACAATATAAAAAAAATTTAATAACACACAAAATTCAGCTGTATCCCTTTCATAGTTGATTCTATTCTAGGGAAATGTTTCAAGATATGTAATTACATCAAATTGAATTGGATACTAGGGATGATACTAGGGATCGAGTGTGTTCACAATCGAGTATAATTGCAGTACTATATACAGTGTAAGATTGATAATCTAGAATGTGCAGGACCAAATGCATTCCATAATTACAATATTTTCTATTTATGGATCACTTTCCATTTAGTGGGCAGTATGATTGCTCAAAGATGTAGTCATTCATTGTGTAAGATACTATGACAAATGAAGTAATGTGAAAAATAAACATTTACACAGTTGAGCATCTTTAATCTGGCACAGTTGGGACCAAAGTGATGCCCGATCAGGGATTATGCTGGATTATGGGTCATGCATGGTAACTGGTCTACCTTTGTTGCCCGGGATGATTCCATTGAAAGGATTCTATTATTATAAAATATATTCATTTGCCATTCACTGAAGACAATTTTTAAAATAGTCACTGAGAATAATCAGAAAGAAATGTTTTCTTAATTCACAAAATTACTTATATCTTAAAAGTATCAAAGTTGAGCACAGCATGAAAATAACATAAGCTAAGCATCGTGAGCATCATATTGCTGCACATTTCAAAGTGTAATATTAGTATCAGAAAAGTGTATAAAATTTAATATTTCTTATGCTGTCCTTCGCACAACATATCTTCTACGGCGCTTGATAATTGTTACCAGTTGATTCAGCGTGATGTCAACGTGTGGGTGTCATCTGCATGTCCACCAATCACACCACGTGTGTTTTAGAACTGACTGTAAATCACTATTCCATGCACGCAAAATTTTCCACACCACTTCTTTTAGATTATATCTGTTTCTGAAATAGTTCAGCCTGCTCTGTTAGCATTTGGCCAGAAATACTAAGTCCTTCACTTTGATGCAATTGAAACCATGCGATCTACATCAGAACTTAAATCTTCTTTCATAGTTTTTCTCTCTGTCATCCATTTATTCGTGTCACTTTAACAGTAAAAATTTGAGAATTTTCTCTTGCTGCTTCTTAATGTGCTGTATGTGTTTCTAAATGTGCTTCTATGTGTTATTGAAGATCCCACAGAGTATGTTTTTGACAAACGCTTTACCGATGCAACGGCGTCAAGCTTTTTCACAACTTACACTTTTTCTGCGATCGTTAATGTTTTGTACTGATGCCTCACTCCTCTGCTGTTGACACAACTGTATAGATTAGACATGATTAGGGAGAAATATAAGCAGAAAGCAAATAATTTTATCAAATTAAGTGTAGTGGTCAATGAAAAATTCGTGCGCCAATGAAAGTAGCTAAACTGTAAACTTGTCATAGTCCATCTTGGAGACGTCTTTGATTTATGTTTAGTTCAAGTTGCAGAATCATTCCAGTGTACACGAAGAACCAGAAATTAATATGATTAAATTCTGATATTCTGATTCTCGGAATGGGAAAATTAACGCCAAGAGAATGGAATGGGATAATTTCTCGGCAGGTTATGAAGTAATGTTTAGGTAAAAAATGTTTCGGCATTTTCCACAAAGTACCGGGTAGGTGATCATGGCAAACTTGCCGCATTATGGGTGTTCTCAGGTTAAGGGTGCTCAACTGTATTACCATACAATTATTTTTTCATAAAATATTTGATACTATGTGTTTTTAATTCTTATCCAACAAATCATAAAAATAATAGGAAAATCCAGATGAGGCTACCTGAAATTGGAAAGGTCACTTACTTAACTAATCTGATAAGAACATCTACCTTGCATGAAACCCTTGAACATGACCATAAAACAAACTTTTTACACTAAAATTTGTTGTAAAATTAGCCATGTCCTTTGGGCCGAGGGTATAAGAGCTATGTGGAGCAAATTTGGATACTTTCACTTTGCTACTAACAGAACTACTCACCACCTACTCCAGGTCATTGCTGCTAGCCCCACGTATATTTTTCCTTTTTATAAATTGCAACCATTGAATCTGATTCATAGACAAACTGTAGTTAACATACTAACAGTTCATAGGGAACCTGACAGTTCAAGCAAAGATGTGATTCTTAAGCATAGAAAAGGTCAATATTTTCTTTACTTCATCAGAATATCACCAAACACAGATGGGACAGACTACTTTGTAATTTTAAAACAAAATTCCTTAGTTGTTATTGACTTACATTGCAAAAATGTAATATCACTTCAATCCATATACTTCTTCCACTAGTATTACAAATACGGCTTGGAAAAATTAATATACAGATGTTGGTGGTTCAAAAGTTCTATAATTCATCCATCAAATATGTAACATATTTCTAGCATGGTATTGAAACAAAATTTTTTAAAATCACTTAGTGACAGAGCTGAATATTATACAGTCAAGCCCGTTTATAACGAAGTTGAGGGGGTTATATATTTACTTCATAATAACCAAACTTCGTTATATGTAGATCAGTTTTTCCCAGCCTCTTTTTGACGGGGAATAGCCTTTACTTCGTTATAACCGGGACTTCATTACAAACGGGTATTATATAAGTCGGCTTGACTGTATATATGATACTCTCTCCTGAGCATATATGCTAGCAAATGTGTGTAATGTTACTGTATTTACTCATGTAAGCTGTGCTCTTGTGTATCCCATGCACACCTATTTTCAGACAGGCTCGTGAGGAAAAAAATATTTCTATCAAAAAATCAACGGGCTTGTTGCAGCATGTGTTCATCAAAGGGTAAAGATTCATGCACAATGTTCAGGTGTGGCAAATGTGATGTGGGACTTTGCATTGGATCGTGTTTTGAATCCTACCACACCAAGCCAAAGTTCTATGAATAGAAATGAAGGGTGACATACATTGGAACATATATGTAGCAGCTCCAGCACATAAAAAAGTAAGTACAAAAAGAATTTTTATTTATATTTTCTATATTTTCAGCAATACATTAAAAAAATAGATTTTGAGAGATATGGAGGAAAATTATGAGTATGGAATGAAAAGAAAAAGGAGTCAAAGGCTTTGGAAGTGAATAATGTTGTTTTCAGGTCAATTAAGTATGGTCCTCGGGGTTGTGGTGGCCTAGTGGGTAGAGCACTGAGCTGCTGACCGGAGGGTCCCGGGTTCAAATTCAGGGCAAGAGCCTTTCTGGAAACCCCCATCTAAAATCCTCATGATTCAATTTTCGAGTGTCTGAACTTTGTAGGAAATCGCAGGTGGCCCAGGGAAAGTAACTGGCCCCCCTACTCTGAATTTGTGAATTTCACACGCCATTGGCTTAGTACTGGGTGAGCTCTACTCTCACCTATCGAAGACGAACCTTCAGGTTGAATCACTGAGTGCGCCATTGACTTAGTACAGGGTGAGCGCTACTCTCACCTATCAAAGACCAACCTTCAGGTTGAATCATTGAGTGAGTGATTTCCAGCAACATGAAAGTCATTCTTTGAATTTTAAAATTCAAACAATTTTTCTTCATTTACTTATAAATTAAATACTTTTTGCTTTTTTCAAGTGCAATCATTCTAACAGCAGATATTAAATATTTCCTGAATGCATGTCATTTTTTTAAAAGATAGGCATTTAAATCCGGCAGTCAGGCCAAACACTGGGATTTAAATCCGGCGGATAAAGGTTAATATCGTCACGATCATCATCGCATCGTGCTTCCATGCACGGCCTCTTTTACTATGCATCTTTTTCTCGTAGCATCTTACGGTGATCACAGTTACATACGATCACATCATCCAGCTATAAAAATTGCATCTGTTCAAAATAACAACCAACTGAAATAATTGCAGAAATATATACAATTTCAACCCGTGATTACTCTATTATTACGGAAATCTGTTGGTATATCAACAAATAAAAGCAGAATGCCATCCGTACCTGATAGCCTTGGTCTCGTCTGCTCTCTGCGCAGTAGCTGTGGTCTGGGACAATTTAACAATACTGGAAAGTCTTGGGAACACACGGAAAAAACTAAGCTCAATGTAATAACTAGTGATGGACGGATACAGGTTTTTTGTCGGATCCGGAACCGGATCCTTGCCTGGGTTTCGGATCTTTATCTCAGTTTCAGATACTCGATTTATAATTTCATTCCTTTTCTAATCCTAGATTTTTAATATAGGTATATATAAAAATAGCAACAATAGAATGACCAAAAAACAAGTAAATTTATTGTAGAAAAAATCAACTTCCTATTATCTATGAGGATTATATTTTCCTGGATCAAGATTTACAGATGCAATAACTACCTATATCTTATTACTTCTAATATAAAGATCACATACTCATCAAGCAATACATTTTTGAAACCTGTGCAACTATTCTTTAGAGTGCAGTTAAAAGAAACATTATAAGTTCATTTTCATAAATAAAAGAAATTATTTTCCAATTATTAATCAAATCCTTGAATGCTTTCAAATTCTTTTTTAGAAACAAAAAAATTTTTAATGCGGCCAAGAGATCCCATTTATGGAACATCTGGAGATTCCATTATTAAGACGAAAAAATTATTATAGAATATTGCTGAACTAGAAATTTTGCAATGTCTTATTAATAATAACCTTTAAAATGCAATTTGAGAATTTTATACTCCTAAGGAGAGGTTGTGTAACTCAGATCTTGAAATGAGATTAGCCTTTTTTCATGCTACCCGAAGAAAGTTTAAAAAATGTCTCGGATTTTTTCTCAATTGGCCCGCGTTTGCAAGAAAAAAGTAGAATGACACGTGGGGAGCATGTATTCTCCAAAATCAGGTAAGGCTACAATAGCAGAGTGGGGTAGCGGACTGCGGGTAATGAAATTTTATTCTTATCGATGTTTAAAATTTTTCTTTCAGCCATTGAATCAAAAACTTTATCATCCTACATTTCCAAACTTTGTGTGTGGATACTATCTTTTTTGTACTTCTATCGCTTCAACTAGATTTACAAATACGTCACTCAAAAAAGCATTGCAAAGTTAACGTAATGATTCCATGATTTAAATCTGTAATAAATTTTTTTAATGAGTTATAATAGATAAACGTCGTGATATGTTTGATATTAGCTTCGGCATTTATATTTCAATGCTATTTCATTTCGTTTGGAGTCCTCTGATAAGGATTTGCAGCTCAAAACTTAAAATTACCAGAAAATTACTGTAATTTTCGAAAATTACCGTAATTTACCACGGTAATTTACCTCAATTGAAAATTACGGTAATTTACCCATCTCTAGTCCTGACGGAAGATAGTTGAATCATATTGAAAGGAGTGGCTTCAAATTAACTGATATTAACTATTAATAGTTCCTTCCTGCTTTTAATAATAAATTGAAAGAGATGTAGTTATTGCAATATTTAAGTCTTCTGATCGTGCTGCTTTCAGATGCCTTTATGTGGAGGAGCTAAGGAGAAGATAAAACGCCAAAGAATGTAATTCTGAGTAACGGTGTCACCGGTGGATGCAAGATAAACATTGATTTCTCATGGAAATGTATAATTAATGACTGATAATAATACAGAGGTAAATAGATTCAAAAGAATTTAAATTATTCACCCACTTCTAGTTATGTAACTTTCGTAATGAATGTTATTCGGAATTATACTAGGAACGAATGTATTTCGAAATCTAATCAGAATAGTAAAATCAATTTCCTTTGCTAAATTTTCTAAAATAAATAACCGTAGTTGTGAAATTTTACCGTAAGTAATGAATTTCTAAATGTTTATTAAGATTTAATATTTGTTTCCTGAATTATCTTCGATTCAGTTTCTACTGCATATTTGAAAATGGATTATATCATATTTACTTCGCTATTTTGCATTATTAATAATATTTTTATTGCCTGGTGGATTATTATTAGTAAAGAATTTCATTAGTATTCGGACTTATCTCCGTAAGCGCTACGTTTACGCTTTCAAGCCTCCACGTACGTTTTCACTACCCTTCCTAAGAACTTGCCGATCCTACCCGGGAAAGCAATCTGCAGCTTGCTTCTCAGATTTATCTGCTTAGGCTGTTTCCTTTTCCATATTGGCTGAGCTGAACCACCCAGATCAATGACATTGACTGGTCAACAAGTTATCCTATCTCAGGTTAAGTACTTATTACAAACCAGCTAGTCACTAGAACAGATTAGCTCCTGACCGGATAGATCCTCAGAGAACAGACCAGTTACAGAAAAGATAAACCCTTTAAATCCAGCCCAATTCCAGAGCAGCAGCTCAAGCGGTACAGACCAGTTACAGACCATACTGGTCTGGAGCCATGTTTCAATTTCTTCCCAGTTTCAGACCACCTACAGACCTCATGCTCCACCCTGGTTCAGACCTGTTCCAGTTTAGTTACAGACCAAATATTTTTACCTGGGAGTACTTTATGCGATGATATCAACGTGATTCTATCTGCTGGCTCTCGCCACTCTCTTATTCATAAATCAAGGTCTGTATGTGAAAAAATAAATAACTGGTGTTATGACAACTGCATGATGAGAGTCTGGTTGTTAATATAAATGGCCGATCAATTGAACAAATCTCAGTTGTTAAATTTTTGGTTATCTCCTTGAGCGCCAACCTTTCATGGGAGACTCAAATAAACCATATCCTTCAAAAAATGTGTTTAACTTGTTACCTGTTAAGGCATTTACATGCAACCATGAGTAAATCAATCTTGTTAAATTTATATTATGGTGAATTGTACTCTCATATTGCCTATGAAATTATTTTCTGTGGCTCTGCCAAAATCTCTCTTGCCATCTTTAAACTTCAAAAGAAAGCAATCAGAATAATTTCCGGCAAGCCTAACAATTCACCACCCAAACCAATATTTGTTGATCTACAAATTTTGCCCCTTCCATGTATATACATTATGCTATTAATCTTGTACATAAAAAACAATATCAATGATTACTCATTAAATTGTAATTACCATTACTATTTTACAAGAAGTAATCATTACATACACTATGAATCTATAAGAACTAAAGCTGCAAAAATTGGCCCCAAAGAAATGAGTATTCGATTATTTAACAAGTTACCAACAAAAATTAGGAATGTAAAAGGGGTTACCACTTTTAAAATAAATCTCAAAGCATACTTACTCAAAAAGATGTACTACTCAATTGAGGAATACCTGAATGATAATGGAGATTGCTGAGTTTCTCTATGTACTACATTGCAACACGGGTTTCAATTTTCCATATGCGTTGTGATTACATTTTTTTACCCTTTGCTTTTATACTATCTAATGTACTACTTGTACTAATCTCTGTAATGTTCTCTTTTTTGTTGACGTGCCTTATATCTTGTACATATATACTTTTCTTTGTAAACTGTGACAAGGTCGCTAGGCAAATAAATATTATTATTTGAAACTTAAAGAAATCATGACAAAAATATGACTCATATCCTATGAAAATTCACTTTCATTTGTGCATTTCATATTGTCATGACCAACCGCCTAAGTGATGCTACTCTCCACGACTCAAAAAACGGGGACAGTTTTCATTCTCACAGTAAAAACATGTCTCAAAGTAATTTAAAAAAGTCCATTACCTGCATTGAATGTAGGACAAAATTACATACACACTTATAAGCTCCATATGAAAAGGTATATCCTCTTCTACTTTTGAGATATAAAGATCAAGTCTATATACTTTTTGCATGAGAAGTATGTGTAAAACAGGCTGATTGGTCATTATCATCATAATTAATTATTAAGAGTGCATGTAAATGTAAGGCATCATACTGTTGGTGCAAAAATTATGTAGACTCGAGTTTAAGCACTGATTAAGAATGAAGCGTAATACTTACACAAGTGCTAAATTACATCAAATTTTAGCTCATGTTATTCTGAATTTAAACATACTTACTGACAATTTTTATAGCACAACTCTGATTTTTTATCGCGATGTCAACAAAAAAGTACCATTTTTTTTGTGTTTTCTAAGGGAACGCTCTCTTTGACCTCTCATAAGGCAAAACATTGGAGTTCAATCATTATGAAATTTTAACACAGTAACGAAACATCCTTTCCTAATGTTATTCTAAAATTTCAGGTCATTTCATTTAGCCATAAGAAGGTTGTTATTAATTTTACGAAACAACTTTTTCTTGGCAATGAATTGTCCCAAAAACTTGATCTTGGTCTTGTTTTAATGCTCTTCGCAGCAGTATTGTAATAAAATGAACATAGTCAGTCCAAAATGTGTGACCTATTTTTAACAAGTTAATAAACAACGGAGCATTTTCGCGGCAGCTACGCTGCCAGTGAGGGGGCCGGCTTCGCCGGTTGGTTGGTGAAAGATGTGCAGGGTTGCCACTTGAAGGTTCCGGGCTGGTCCCGTGACTCATCTCCCTCTCCTCTGCAATGCTACGAAGGCAGGTAATTAGTGGACATGACTAATATGTTACCTTTCTGGCCTGCTTGTCATTTCTGCATTCTTCCTGACTCGTCTATATCTATATCTACGACATACCCTGCAAGCCACCTCGAGGGTGTGTGGCAGGGGTCCGTCGTGTTTGCTGGTCAAGATGCCTCTGAGACCTCCGTTGAGTGAGATGAAAATCACAATGATTTTATGTGCTTTGTGTACTTTAAAAGGGAAAGTACAGGGGGAAGATATCCAGTGCATCGTAGAGTTTCAGAGTGTCTTGGGATCTCTATAGGCACAGTGAAGAAGGTTAGTGCTCACCCACCTCACCGGCAGCGTAACTGCCGCGAAAATGCTCCATTGTTTATTAACTTGTTAAAAATAGGGCACACATTTTGGACTGACTATGTTTATTTTATTACAATACTGCTGCAAAGAGCTTTAAAACAAGACCAAGATCAAGTTTTGGGGACAATTCATTGCCAAGAAAAAGTTGTTTCGTAAAATTAATAACAACCTTTTTATGGCAAAATGAAATGACCTGAAATTATAGAATGTGAGAAGTTAGTAGAAATTAGATTGTGCACAATCAGTGCTCAAACTCGAGTCTACATAATTTTTGCACCGACAGTAGTATGCATTTTCTAGAAAGGTGCAATAAGTGCAAATGAAACCTTTTTACAATAAATGAACACCAGGTATCAACGGAATTAACTAAAATGAACATCAAGCATATTGCTTCTGTGAAACTGATGTTACTCACAAATATGCCTTCGACTTACCCGGGTAGGTATATCCTAATTAGCCTGTTTTCCCAATTACTACATTCAGAATTTTGGGTTCCTACATATACGTGCTAACAAGAGTCCATTGTAATTCCATCATGAGAAAATTATGACACCATTATAGTAGATGTGATAAACAAGAAAAGTTCTAATGTCCCAGGTGGATACAACTCTCCATTACAGAGGGTAAGTGATAAAAGATTTTATACAAAATCCTTACTTACAGAGACCCTTTCAAACAGTTTGCCAGTGGTGGTGCGAGTGACAAGTTCTTCAAATTCCAAGTTCAGCTTTTTAAGAAACCAGCGCCTAACCTGCAGGAAGAATAAAATTTTCTTTAAAATAAAGCTGTCACAAAATTAGGATCTCTTATTTCTTCTTCCAGCAGAATTGATACATTCCTTGTGAATTTTTGAGAAAATATTCCTTGAGACATTACATGAAAGACTGGCAACAAACATATCTTTACAGTCTTTCTGCAATGTATAGAAATATTTAAACATCTCCAAAATTGTAATGATATCCCTTAATTGTATAAAAATTAGGGATGTGCGAGTATTCGAAAATTCCAATCGAGTCGTTGGTATTCGACTCGAGTACTTTGAGTATTTTTACGAAAGTCTAGGTCGAGTCGAGTAGTTTTTGTTGACAGAGCCGCCAAGGCCAATAGGTTCAGAAATATGCCGACAGGAAACGCTATCATCAAAACCGAGTAAATCTCTGGTCACACAATAGATAACACATACGAACAAGTACTTACTTTCATTTACATTTGCCTGAATGGTTTCATGTACGTTTACGTGAACGGATTCATGTACGTTTGCGTGAACGAATGGATACATTGGTGGTTACACGATGCATGAAACCGCATATGCACCGTATTCCTCAGAATGTAGCTAGCCCCCCCCCCTTTTTGGCCGAAATATTCGCGGAAAAAATCTGGGGTGGGGGACGATATTTGAGCTCAAAGCACCTAATGTCCGTTGTAAAATTCCATCCCCTGAGTTTGAAGGCTAAGATCACAAAAATGAGAAGTTCAATTTCAAAATAAAGTATATCGAACTAAATCTTGTTTATTTATACGTTTAATAATGTCAAATATATATTTTTAGTTGGTTATATTTATTAATTTTTCGACCGAGACAGATAAAAATGCCGGATATTATTCAAGTTCCGGGAAGGAAGTGTGACGCCCACTTGAAGATACACATGAAAAGCCACTTCTCTTTTCTTCGCATAAGATATGGAACATATATTTAACTTAGACTAAACAAAGTTTAAAATGGATTACTCCGTTACTAATTACGTTACGAATAATATTTAAGAATGCGCTATCTCAGCTTGCGGAAGTCGGAAATTTAGTTCATTTTGATGGTTTTCTTCGTGTTTGAAAACTAAGCACTGGACAGTTGAGCGTGCTTTTGTAGCCGAAAATAAACATATATCGGTATCAAATAATCAACGAATTCTACTGAGATTTCATAAGTGGATTCATATTAATGACTCCAGAGCAAGAGAAAGGTCCAAAACGGTGATTTCCGGAACGGAAAGCGTGCGGGACGGAAACTAACGCAGTCTGACAAATTCATCAATAACAAAAATGTTGATGAACGTAATAGTATGAAACTTCGTATCACTATTAACAAAGCCCTTAGCTACAATATTTGAAAAGGAAAGTGTGATATCTCGATCTGTGTTGTTCTTACGATGCCCGAATTCGATGGATCCATCCGGTACAAAAAAAAATTCGCTAGAAATCCGTTCTTTAACACGTACTTCAGTAAAAAAAATTGTAAAAATATTATAATACTACCAGTAAACGTAGAAATAAACAAGCTTTAATTTGATATCCTTTAATTTAAAATCGCTTTAGCCATCTTGGAGATTTTGGTCTTCAAACTCACGGGTGAAGGAAATTTTGTAACGGATGGTAGGCATCCTATTAAGGGCACTATGGATGACATAGGTATCGTATAAAACTTATAAGTTTTACTATTCCATTTTTTTATTTCCTATTAAGGATTATTGACTACATCGTTAATTGCCAAGTTCCTAGTCATATCTTAAGATAATTATAAATATCTATAGATAATTATCTATAATAAATTTTTGTTCAAATATATTTTTTTAGAAATCGAAAACTTTAATCCACAGGACTCTATACAAAATTCTGCCTGCTCACATTCATCCGTGAATGAAAATTCATTGTTCAAACATTATTAACTTGCATTAATGGATATTGGAAATAACCCTTGCTGATATTGGGTGTTCATGCATCGTGCAAATGGGGGTGATTGAAACGGGTCATTTTTATGATTCTAAGTTCTATCATGTTATGCATAAATCATCGATTTTGAAGAGATGGTGTCAATTATTGGAAGAGGAAGAAAAGTATATATTAAAAAACTATGTATGTAATTAATGGCCAATCATAAATTTGAGGCGCAAGCTTATCAAATATTTACTGCACAAACAAGGCATTTTGTATGAAATTCACTGTACTGTTGGACTAACCCCGGCATACACGACATCACTGAGAAAGCGTTTAGCTCTGAAAAGAAATACATAGGAATGCGAAATACAAGGAATGCTCTTCTAATTAGGCTTATGTATTCCTTAAGAAAAAATATTTTGCATCCAGGCTTACTTTCATTACAAGTTAATAGGGCATGTCACTCATATAGGCCTCATATTATGCCGAAGTACACTCTAGGTACCATACTGCAAGCTAATTTACACATTTTTGCGTAATCCTAGGAATGAAGGTAATTTTCTTATTTCGAGAGCTACCGGAAAATTTCCATTAGGTCTTTTGGCCTGCGCTACGTGCCATATTAATTTGACTGTTTATAATTATGCAATAGGTAGGTAGACCTGCTGATTTGATAGTCGGAAGGTTGGCTAACTTCAATTGCGATGACTTAAGTAAGAACTGGGTCTCTTCACTCATGTACAATAATGTACAAACTCCACTCGACTCGATACTCGCGAGTACTTTACAACTCGACTCGAGGTCAAAAAGTACTACTCGCACATTCCTAATAAAAATGAAGCTTAACTCCTCCTAAATACATATATCAATATTTATACTCATTGGTATCGGCCATTAGTTGGTGGAAATGAATCATTATAAATCAGCAAACCCTTGGTTTATCCACAATTTTTATTACAACTTGACGCAACCAGTTTTGGGCTATTAGGTCATAACCGGTGTAACTACAGAGGACAAATTCACTGGTACATATACTACAAGGAAAAAAGGGAGAGGAGTCTACCTGAGTCATTGGGTTCATTTGAAGAGGGGTAAGGGGTTGAGGAGGGGTAAATGAACAAACAAAAACAGGAAACAAACAAACGGTCATTTATAATCTTTTGTTTAGAATTGATGTTCTCAATGATCTCTAACTCTTCAAGAGCATCTACGCTGCTACCTTTTCTCCCCACATGAAAGATTTTGGAAATGAAATTGCAAGAATATCCACTTTCAATTAAATGGTTAGCACTTTGTGAGTTTGTGTTCATATTTTTGAAACAAAATTTATATCAATATTAAGAGGACTTGATATATATAGAAGTGGATTGAAGAAAGCTTTGACTACAATGAGAGCTGAATTAAATAGTTTAGATGATGAGAGGTCAGTGGAGTACAGTAGTTGCAAGTTGGTACATATTTCCAGTCATCCCCAATTCATATATTGAGATTCCAAATTCAAAATATGAAACAGTTGTCTTGATTTTTTAAAGAAAGTTACAAAAAACACATTCAATTGAAAATATTTAATGATAATTGTGTACATATAGTATGAAAATAACTAATTGCTTCAAAAAAATTTAAAAGAGGTTAATTTGACAGCTAATATTTCAAATGGTATTTTTTACAAGAATAAAGAGTATCTACATGTTAACCAACATCTTACTTTTACTCAAAAACACATAATAGGCTACCATAAAACACTACCACTATACTATACTACACTGTAAAACAAATTCACCAAATATCATAGAGCAAGCGAATTATAGGCACCTTAACTTGACATAAGTTTGGTTAATATGGAATTCACAAAAAAAACAAGTTTCTATTAGTGAATACAAGCACACTCTATGACCAAATTTCCCATTTAATACCACAGTAAATGCTTATGATTAAATTGCTTGCTGATCATCATCATCGCTTAAAATAGAATAAGCACAAAGCACTATTCTTATGAGTTTAAAATTCAGGAAATTACAAGAAATATGATCCAAAATTACATGAATAAAGCATTTCAAATGATTTCTTACATTGATTTCTTACATTCTACCTTCAGATGATGGAGTGGCACAGTTGTAATTATGGAAGACAAATCCTACTAGCCTAACTAGATACAATATTTCCATTCAAAATAAACTTGTGAGTCTTGTTTCAACTTCTAGACACCATTTATAGCACAAGTATAGGCATATGTCTATCAGTGCATGAAAACTGATGTTGTTCCCTTTATTGTAAAAATAAATGAATGTGAAGGTGACTAAATTACGAAAGCCTGTCAAGTTTTCAGTATATATTGCTATGATTATCCAACAACTTGTATTTCTCCATTAATAAGAAATGGATTTAAAACACATTTAACCTACCATTTCTGACGAACGTAGTTCCCTAAAAACGAACTGGACAATAAGGTTAAGAGCCAAACAACAGCCATCTCCAGCTCCCCCTGAATTAGGCACCTTCACACTTTCAAGCAGTTCTGCTGGTAATCCAAGGCCACTGTTTCGAAGAGCTTCTATGAGAGCCTAAATATTTTTAAAGAGTATAAATATAAAATATTGTATCATTAAAGGGTAAACACAATAATAAAAAATGATTAAAATGAAGTTATGCATGATAAAATTGCAATAGTTGGAAACAGTTCCACACACTCTCATGTGGGGCTTTATGGGTACGTCACATAGAACTAGGGATGGGACATTCAAATCTTCAAATCCTCAAATAATGCCTCTTTTGTTGCATTTTCAAATCCTAGAATCCATTGAGTTTTACCTCGAATCCGAATCCTTAAAAATCTGAGTCAACTTACGTCCTCAGCAGACGAAAATCCTTGCGTTCCTTTCAATCCAACTTTACCACTACCACTCATGATCATAACCGAATGCATGGATAGAGTCCATGCTACAATATCCTCATTTGCCCGATGGAGCTCTGTGTCATGCAGGCTGAAAGAGCACCGGAGAGCAATCATCCACGGGAGCCTAAAGGATTCACGGTTGCAGAACCCGCATCCTCCAATGGTCAAGGCGGAGTACATATTAGTTTACCACAACAGGCAGGGGTAGTAGTAAAAGAACCTCGCTACTACCCAAGATTGATATGGGAAGCGGTCGAAATAGAGAAATGTGCAAGGAACTTCAACTGTGACAATGGGATTAAACTCATCTCTGCATGAATGAGACTTTTTGAACGCAACCAAAGGAAAAGTCCCCCAAAACACGCCCAGGCTGAGTCATTGCTTTCTCACGTGAGCAGGGAAATTGTCAACAAGAAACAATACCAAAGAAGTCTAAGAGGGTAAGGGAGAGGGCATGTCTCCCTAATATAGAGCCAAGACTTTCTCTTCATTATTTTCACCCTAATGATGGGGCCCGTAATGTATGCGAAAGCTTGAATAACAAAGCTCCAAACGCAGCTGCTCCTGAAAGAGACAACTGGAAACATATGTAACACATTGTGGGTGCACAAGCTTGTGCTCATGACGTCTGTTATTTGAATTACAATGAAAAAAAAGTTTTCCAGCCAACGGGTCAAGTGTATATTTTCTACATTCCAGGCATACCCATAAGTGGGCTAGTGGATTTCACCATAGTTTGTGCACTTTCCATTGCTCGCTTTTTTTGCCCGCTTCAGTTACTCCAAGTTTAGTTCACTTCAAGAGTCAACTTCAAGGCTAGGAAAAGTAAGTCATTAAATCTGAAACCAGACCATGTAGTTATAGAACACAAAAGTAGGGTATGTTATCAAAAAGATCGTGCAACTAGCACTAGAAGTCATTACGGTAGAAGATACGATGCATAACTCGATGAAATTCAATTTTAACTTACAACTGCATGTGTGCGGTCCTGCATGCAACAATAATGATTTTGATTGAAAAGAGAATATTCCACATGAGGTATGACAATTTTTCAGGTTTACGACATTTTTCCCGATGATAGTCCAGCGTATTACTACATTAAGTACTTGTTGCCGCAACACATTTGGAACTCATGAAATAATGGTAATGTGTGGGGTAAGTGTGCAAAATCAACATTTTGAATTCCAAATAATTACATATAACATGAAATTTAATGTCATGGACAGTGAATGCAACCATGGGTCAACGAGGTGAGCAAAAAATCATTTTTAATACCTATCTTGCAACAATATCTTTTAGCCATTCATCCAAAATATCCACAACATTGGTTAAACTCTTTGGAATTGGCTGTGGAATAATTATTTAAATATCTTTGGTAGTAACAGAGTTCGATAAAGCGAGTGTTTTTTTGGCTCCCGACAGCTCTCATTATATAGAGGCTCAACTATGTTACCAAAAAACTGGCTAGAAAGTACCTAACAAATGAAGATTAGTATCCACAAAGCCGTAACCATTAGGGGGCAAAGGAATAAAAAAGAGGGGGGAGAGGGGGAAGGAAGGAGTAAATACAAAGTAAGGGAGTTCTCAATCACACGTACAAAATCAAGCATATGGAGAAACTTAAGTGGCAGTAAATGACACATTTGCATACTCACTCACATATTACAAACAACCATCACACTCAAAATTAAGGGAATCAAGGTAAAAATAAAAACGAACAGTGACTCACACAATTACTCACTCACTCAGGTTTGTATACAAAATACAGTCACCTTCGTGAGTTCAATTACACACACAAGCAGGGTTTACAAGGATTTCTCCAATGCCAGTGATCCGTCATACACGCAAGAAAAAATAATAAAAGTGGGGGATAGTAAATAACTAAAGTAAATAAATAAATTTGATAATAACTTTCAAGCACTCATTCACGTGGGTTTGCATACCTACACAGTCACCCTCGTGATTCTCATTCACACGCACACATGCATGCGGAGTTCAGGGACTTTTCCTCAATCATACACTCGGGTTTGTACATTCACAAAGTACAGTCACCCTCGTGAATCACATTCACACACATAATCAGGGTTTACAAGGAATCTCCTTTGCCAGTGACCCGTCACTCTCACAGGGAAAGGAGTAATGATGGGAAAAGAATGCCCAACATCAAAAACTGACACCGGGTGTTTCACCCACTAAGCAGGCCTCATCAGAGGAGAATGTCAATATGGGAGAGGAATAAGAAATATGCAGAGCCAAGAGGGGAAGCTTGAAGGAGGGGGTAGTATGCTATGATTGGTTGGGTGATCAGGTGGCAGATGATAGAGGTGTTGGGGGATTTGATGTGGAATGTGGATTTGAAATTATGTTTTTCAAAAATATATCCAAGGCCTTTCATTAATTTGGGATGAAAAGGGAGTTTTACATATTTCTCATCTTTTGAAGGGATGAGAGTGGTGTTTTCTCTTAGTCTTCTTTTCTCATGTCTACTGAGGATTCTTGCTATTAGTTCTTCAGTGTAGCCATTACATGTAGCAATCTTTTTAAAACATAATTTCAAATCCACATTTGTGTCCACCAATAAACTAAAATATAAACTTCATAACCCCAAAGATCCCATGGAACCCCTTCACAAGTCAGGTATATACCAAATCTCTTGCCCAGAATGCAATGGGTGTTACATTGGCCAAACCCGCAGGAACCTCAACAATAGATTCAAGGAGCATGCAGCCTGCTTTAGGCTAGGGCATTTCCAACAAACATCAGTAGCCCAACATATGCATTCCGAAGCACATTGCATCACTGTTGACAATATAAAACTCTTGAAGCGTCCCAGACCATTTCTTAGATGCATACGAAAGTATCCATATACAGAAAAGTTGCAACAACACCATTAATAGCGACCAAGGGCCAATTTCCTCCTTGATTTTGATCCAGAATATGTTAAAATGCTTGTTTTTTTCTAATTAAAAACTTAAAGCAAAAAAATCAATAATACTTCTAGTTGGAGTGTTTAATTAAATTGTATATGTAAACTAAATACAGCGAAACCTGCCTAAATGACCACCTCCATTCAGCAGCAACTTTTTTCTAGAACTGAATGTATTCCCCATAAAACCAATGTAAATTTCCCTTCTTTTCAGTGGCCACCTCCTTTGATGGTCAGCGGTCACACTATTTCTATCCAGCAGCCAATCCTTACACAGCCAGTTGCGAACAATTTCTTTCTCAAACATATTTTGGAATATACTTGGGGAAATAATTTCTTCTATTCCTAAAACTGTACATTCCATGAAGCACACAGTTATTACAAGAAACTTGTCAGCAGACCATCTGCCTGACAGATAAATTACGACTCACTTTTCCGGAAGTGGCCATCGACCAGTTTTGTTTCATTCATACCACTGACCATACAAAACTAATCCTACGGGTGATCATCTGGGTTTTTACGTCCATACCTTCACTTAAAGACGGTTCAAACCGGGAGGAAAGGTACAAGTTTGGTAATCGAAGGATTAGGAGGAAGGGTGGAGAGAAACCCGGCGTGGATAACAGCCTACTCTTAACAAAAGTCCCCAAGGGGATCATGGATTAACCCTCCATGCAACGGACAAAAGAAGGTCACTAGCCCCCAGGAAAGGACCGTTTGGTAGATTGATATGGTAATCTGCAAAGAAAATCATGTTGTGTGAAACTAAATCCTTGCACTAGGGAGCTGTAAATGCAACTTTTTCTCCATTTACAATCCATATTTATGCAACCTGTACACCACCAACACATTTATTTTGGGTGGGAAAGAGGATGGACACTCAACCATATTACACCAAAACACATAACAATTAAGAATAAATGTATGTACCTATCAAAAAGTATGAGTCGGATGCTGTCCAATATCAGAGTGGAAGAAGTATACAGTCAAGCCCATTTATTATGAAGTTGAGGAGGCCAAATATTTACTTCGCAATAACCAAACTTTGATATATGTAGACCAGTTTTTCAGAGCCTCTCTTTGACGGGAATTAGCCTTCACTTCGTTTTAACCGGAACTTAGTTATAAACAGGTTTGATATAAGTGGGCTTGACTTTATTAAAATGTAAGGACACCTTCTTGGTAGCACAGCAGTGATACGATTGTCTGTCAGTCTGGGTCAATTGCTTCCAAAAAATGTTAGTTTCAAATTGCTGACTGTGCCATACAGTCTGTTGGAGCATTTGTGTATTTTGATTTAGTGAGTGGTTAGTAAAATGCATGAATTTAAAAGCAAGGTTGTATTAAAAATCGAGGAGAGAAAAGCATTATCTTTGAGGGAGAGAGAGAGGGGGGGGGATATTGAGGAGGAAAATTTTTGACTTTGTTCACTGGAGCTTGAATACATAAAAAACTTGAGCTTGATACATAAAAAAAATAGATTTTTAGAGATATGGTCGAAAATTAGGAGTTTGTAATGAAAATAAAAAGGGAGTCAAAGGCTTTGGAAGTGAATAATGTTGTTTTCAGGTCAATTAAGTATGGTCCTCAGGGTCGTGGTGGCCTAGTGGGTAGAGCACTACTGACCAGAGGTTCCCGGGTTAAAATCCCAAGCAAGAGCCTTTCAGAACACCCCCACCTAAAAATCCTCGTAATTCGATTTTCTGCATGTCAGAACTTTGCAGAAAATTTCAGGTGACTCAGGGAAAGAAACTGGCCCCCCTACCCTGAATGTGTGAATTTCACACACCAATGGCTTAGTACGGGGTGAGATCTACCCTCACATATCAAAAACCAACCTTCGGGTTGATATTTTTGTTTGTTTTTTTAAAATGTGCTCCTCCTTAAATGTCACCAGAGAGTGCACCAATTCTGCAGGAAAAGGCTTGGCAGGTAGCGGAAGATTTAAGGGTAGAAAACTTTGTGACAAGCAATGGGTGGTTGGTACGTTTCAGGAAATGCCACACTTAATCTTTCCATACATATATATGATTGGTTGTCAATACTGTCATCAATATTGGAAGGTTTCCATCATAGTGATGCTTATTTTTAATGTTAAAGAAGGTGGAATATTCTATGAATTAATTTTTTTTTAATCTCTAGCCTTCCGAAATGAGGTATGTAAGGAGAGAATTAAACAGTACTATAGTAATAGAAATCCACTGACCTCTTTCCCACCCAAAATAAATAAGAAGTAGAGGGGTATGTGGGTAGTATAGTATTGGATTGGAACGAATTTACCTCTATTCAACAGTCACCTCCGCTAGAGGCCACCTTTAGTTTGGCCACACGGTAGCCACTTAAGATAGGTTTTAGTGTATTAGAATTCAAAAAAGTATAAGATAAAAGAGAAAATAAATATTTGGCTTTGAAATTATACTAGAGATCAAGGAAATGGAAACAGATTTTAGATCAAAATTAGGATAAAAGGTAAAGATAAGATTCGGATTTGAAATGATATTCAAGGGTGAATTTAAGATTTGAATTCTAGATCCAGATTCGAGAAAGACAGGATTCAAACCATCTCTACAGAAAGCCTAATTCTAAACCTGTGACTATGCACATACACTCAAAATAGACACACATTGGTGCACACACATTGGTGCACACACAAAGAAATAAAGCACTATTTTGGTCGATGCAGGTAGGTGGTAGAGATCAGGGATCAGAGCCAGGACGATGTGTTGGGGGGGGTACCACTCGGGGGTCAGAGGGGTGGAACCCACCTCTGGAGAAAATGTGAGCATTTTTATCTCTACAAATCACATTTTATGCTATTTTGGCTCTTAAAATTACACAATTGATGGGTCATAGGGAAGCTGTTTTGCTAAAACATACTAGGCTATAAAATACATTTTGCAAAAATGAGCTTTTTTAGAAATCTAATCACTATAATCAATAACTTTTACTCAAAGAACAAACTTAAATTTTACTCAAAGAAAAGAATAATGGAATATAAACAAATCACTCTTGCTCTATGAAAGATGTAACTACAGTATTTATTTGTTTACAGTGTTCTAAGTTCTTTCTACAATCTTAAATACAAATTCAACAAATCTATGAAATTATTTATTGTCCATTGGTCTAGGGAAAAGAAATATAGGCCTATCTTAGATTACCAAATCCATTCTTCTCTTGGAACAGTTTGAAAATCGCTCCACTACTTCTTCAGCACTAAGCGGCACCTGCCAGTGAATGTTGAGTAGGGCTAAACTGTTGAGTCTACCACCAGATGTGGTGGATCATACCCACGTTTTAAGTCTACGAAGGGTAGAAAAGGAGCATTCACCTTTAGCAACAGTGACAGGAATTACACTTAGTGTTTCAAGCACTTTCTTTATATTTGGGAATAAATCATTGTCACAGAATGGTAAAGTATGAAGAGGACATGATGAGATGTTACCAACTTCCTTTTATTCTATTTCCCATTTCTTCTTCCAGATTTCAATTTCATGATGAAGCATTAGGGTGTCAACATCTGGAAAGTTGATTTCTTTCAAAGACTGTTTGGCGATGTCCATTTTTTCTTTTACAAGGAAGCTTGGCACTACATACCGCAGCTTAGTGACCAGGTTGAAATGATCCCCAAATCTTGATGTACATTCAGATATGTAGTGGTCCAAAAATTGAATATAGACATTAACTTTAAAGTAAGCTTTTGCATCTTCTTGTGCAACATTTGATCTATGAACCTGCCTTCCACAGACTCGCGGTAAGGACATCTAGATGTTGTGCTTCTTTGCAAGATTTTCTGCCTTAATAAATATGTCATTAAAACTTTCATCGGCACTTTCCCTCTTTTCAATGACTGTAGCTTTTAGTACATCTATATGTTTTTTGGCTTGCATTAGGTCTCTTGGTCTTTTTCGCAAATACCGGCTAAAAGCCGTTCTACACGGTAATTGAAACTGCGCAAGTTGATGTTGATTGCGTTTGAGCAGTCGTCTGCGAAAGTCCGTGACGTAGAGAATTGCGAGGACGCTTGCTTGACAGCTTTACACGGTGCAATCGTCGGTGCATTATGTCAGTATTACAATATACCATTCAGTAGCGGCAATACCGTCAATACATCCATAACGTCAAGATCTGTTAAGTAGCAATTAATTGCACATGAAAGATGCAATGAATTACCACCACTTTAAATATGTTTTAAGCCATAGTCTAAACATAATAGTGGAGACCCTAATCCCGTATACTTAGCCCAAACTTTGCACCACAAACGAACGGATGTGGGGCAAGGTAACAGCTTCTTCCTTTATGCACGAAATTTAAGCTTCCACGTGATTAATCGCCCAGCTCATCATTATTGCACTTTATTCACTACCTAAGGAGTTGAGTGCAAACAAAAACAACCAACTCAATCAACAACGTATTTAATTGCTAAAATTCCCCAGGCCGTTCGTTGCCGCTACATCTGCACCATCTAGTGAGAGAAATAAACTTCAAACTTGCGCGAACACATGTATCAGATTAGAACATGTTCTAATTTGCTCGCAAGCGTTCGCGCAGTGGCGCTGCCTGTCCTCGCAAGTCGTCGCTTTACACGGTGCAATATTTCTTGCGCAAGTGTTCTTGCAAGAGCCTGCGCAGTATCAATGACCGTGTAAAACGGCCTTAACAGACAGCATCAAGGCAGTTATTTCCACACAGACCAACATGCTTGTTTTAAAATCTGAATTTAAGAGAGCATGTATTAAAGCAGCAGCTCCACAGTCTGGTTTTGCCTCACTGATTTCCTCGAGTGAAAATATTATTGCATCAAATAATGCAATAAAATCCATCAGAACAGTGTGTCTTTCAACCCAATCAGTTTCACAAAACTGCCCTATAACAGCTTTTAGAGCATGGCTGTCAGGACAATTTTCAATATCCTTTTTTAGGACCTCTCTTCGAAAACTGCTATGCCTTAGGAATGTTATCACACTTCTGATTGTAGCCAACATATTTTTAATATGTCTAGATGCTGTTGTGCTATTTGTTGCTGCTCCAATCACAAGGTTCAATGCATGACTACAGCAGTGAGTGTACAAAGCATTCCTTTGAAATCATAGTCTGTACACCCTTAAATTGGCCCGTAATATTGGCAGCTCCATCATAGCCTTGCCCTCGTAACTTGTTTAAGTCGAGACCAAGTTTTGTAATGGTTTCTAAAATAACAGAGGCTAGGTTTTCTCCTGCTGTGCTTTGAATTGGTACAAATGTCAGAAACACCTCAACAATCATATCATTTTTTAGATAACGGACACTGAGGGACATTTGTTCAATCCCACTTATGTCTGTCGTCTCATCACGCCAAAATAGAAAAATATGATGACTGTTTAGTATGGATGCCTCAAGTAATTTCTTTATTGTTTTTTATTTATGGTTCTGTACTTTGTCTGTGGTGGAGCTGCATATTCTTCCCCTCTCTTCTCCTCCTCTGCCTTCAAGGGCATTATTGGAAGTCGACACAAACCTCTCTCTCTCTTGTGTGAACCTCGGTATGCTGTGGACCTCTCCTGAGCTAAGCACTGGCCTCTTCTGCTCATCTCACTCAATCCGCCTGTATGCTATGCCTTCACCGCACTCTCGCTACATGCTATGCCCCATGCCTTTGCTGCTCACCTCGCCTGCATGCTACGAACCACGCCTTTGCCGCCACACCACACCACTGCTTGCACCACTTCTAATCCTGTTGTACCTGCACGCCAATTCCCTGCTTTTATTGTTAATCCGTATATGGTGGTCCTTTGGTCCCTGCATTATTTATCTGTTTTTGGTTTGAATATTTGTGACGCGTTATTTAAGTTTGAAGATCTTGTTTTTATTTGCTGTAAATTGTAGTGTGGAATTACACCACATTTTTTGGTCCTTCGGGCCGGATTTCAGACGCGGAAGTAGTGAAGTGTCATGTCCAAAGTAGAACTAACGCATGGAAAATTGTTTAAATTCTCTCCATTTACAGAATATTGTATCTTAGTTGAGTGTAGTCATCACAAGACTACACTCACACCGTCGCCATAATGACACATCGACTAGACAGACAGTTCACACTCAGATGCTAGCTTTGCTGTCAGGCCGGGCGCAAAGCCGTGGTTCGTAGTGTCGCTTCACAAAAATAATAGTCAATATTAGTTTTGCTTCCTAGTATTGGTACAGTAGAATAAATTTGTTTTATAGGTTAATATTTATCTGCTAAAATTAATTGGTTTGGGGGGGGGGGGGGCATGTGCCTCCTCCTGGCTACGCCACTGGTAGAGATATTACATCACAAGTTAAAATTTTAACTTTAAATTTATGCTGAATATACTCCATCCAATAGCAGTTTTTTTAGAAGAATTATAAATGACCGTACAAAGGAAACAATATTTTGGTACTCAGTAATACATGGAGAAAAGCGACAGAGAAATAAAAAGAAGGGTAGGAGATCAGCGGTGCTGAGGATTCAGGCTTAATGTACTTGATGGTATGATTAGGGAAGTACCTATAAGTAATCATCATCAGGACATGGGCAAGGGAAAATGAGAGAAGGTGAGAGTGCTTGTTCAGCTTCCTTCCTTACCAGAAGACCTTCAACATGGATGATAATGCAAGAATACCTTCCTTTCTACTCTCACACCATTCTCCACCAATTGAGACACCAAAATATTTTGACCTTGAGTCATTTGCTTGAAGAACTTTACAGGCCTTTCTTACTACCTACCCCCATGATCCCTCAATAACTCCGCAGTAAACCATGCAAAAATAATTTGAATTGAAGGAGATGAAATTTCACTTTTCCTTACAAGGAGAAACAAAGTCACAGAATGAAAACTTATAACCACCTTTCCTCTGACTCACGTATGGAAATTAATAAAGCATACTGTGAGGGATAATTTTGAGGTAAAAAAAAAGAAAAGGTCTAATGGGCTACATAGCAAATGTTTGAATAAAATTATTTAGAAGAAATGAATGCTGATAAAATTTTTTTCATAACAATGCAACCAACACATAAAGAGGCCCTTATTATCTCCTCTAATGAAAAAAAATAAATTCATAATGCTGTAATTTATACAGCAACAAACCCAACATTTGACTCATGACACAAAACGTCATACATGCTGTATGTTTGGTCTACACATGAAAGTATTTCTCATAATACCTCTGGTAGATTGTATGAAGGTAGATTTGTGAACTCCGTGCCAGCCAGATTGGAGTTCTCCTCCTGAGCAGGAGGTAGGGTAGTAAGATACTTCTGAAAAATATACCATTCCACCAACAACGTCATCACAATACCAGAGGCCAGAGAGCCTAGTATGATGACCAGCCACCCAAGAAGCCAAGCCCACTCCATTGTTGAAACTAAAAAAGGAGAAGTAAAAAATACAAAATCAAAGTTTTGGGCAAGCCAAAATTTTGATTAAACGAAAGAAAATTATTTGTCATTTATTATTAAATCAGGAGATCCAACCCAATGCCAGAATCTTTATAAAACTCACAGTTAAAACAGACTAGAATATTTATTGGTCCAAGATTTTGACAATAATGCAGGCCGTCACATAAGGAACAAGGTGTTAAGTCAACATATAGAGGATGAGCTTAAGTAAAGACAACATGTAACAGGAGAAAACAATTGGGTTTATTGTTCTTGTTTACCTTGTTAAATAAACTAGTCCAATGTTCAGATCTGTTAAATTTAACTAATATAAAAGTTCCTGCCTTGCACTCAAGATCTCAGAATCTATTTTATCTCCCACACAGAAGTTGCAATTACCTTTATTATTTGCCCATGTATAGGATAACTAGAGATTTTAATAATCTATGTACAGATGTTGATATTTTTCAAGTGTCTAATATTTCTTTTAAAAATTCCTTAGCAAACAGTTTGTTGTGACCAATCTGAATTACTCTGTTTTTATCTTCATAGTTTTAATATAATTTCTTTATATATTACCAATAATTATTAACTATATCATTTTTAATTATTTCTAAGTTTAATATGTTTTATAAATTGCAATTTTTTCTCTCATATATTTTTCTATCAGTGCTTCAAAATACTATTCCTAAATGTATCATACTTCTTAATATGTATTCTCTGTGGGTGTATTTTAAGTCTATTGTTGTACATTGCGATAATTATGCAATACATGTCAATCGTAAGATTGTAAAAGGGCTTAAGCCCGTGAATAAAATATATTATTATTATATTTCATTTACATAAGACTTCTAAATAGTCTTTAACATGATAATATCATGTTTGTCTAACGGATATTGTTTCAAATATCTATGTTCTGAAATATATCCATAGAAAGGAAATTTTATATACCTACTAGCTGGCAAATGGTTGCATAATATGATGGCTGTTGTAAAGGGCTCTTAGTATAGTGGCTGAGTATATGAATTTATCCACACTTTGATACCTTCTACACCTATGTTTTTTAATATTGATAGTAAATTGGTTCTTGTTATCCACAAGGTAAAAACATAAGTAACCGGGTAGACACAAAGAAGAGTTATAATATTCAACTGCCTGTATTACGGTCTACTCAAGCCTCCTGCCTCTAGTGCCACAGTGGAGCATTTGCTAGAGATCTAATAGTCCTTCTTTGTTAAAGAAATATTTTCTAAACACCAGGAAATGATCACCAAAGAGATTATCTTTGCCATAAGTTAGGTGTGACTAAAAATACCAAATTAAACCATTTTGGGAACTTTCTCAAATTATATCATATCAAAATTTTGACAATTTGGAACCCAAGTTATTTATATGGATTCCTCAGGACTCCTCAATCATCAATCAAAAACTTAGGGCTACATATTTCACATTGTTCAGTGATGCAGATCTCTAAATGAGGCACTTCTCCCTTTTTATTCAAGTGGAATAAGTCAGTTTTATGAAAACTTACTTAGAATCTGTTCTCCCTAAACAAATTTTTCTATGAGCTTTAAGGAGCTATCCAGCTTAGTTTGTAACAGCTGAAGTGGATAGCTCATAAGACAAAACACTTAAAATCTTTCAGCGTTTAAAAACCATTTTATCACTATAATGGTATGTACATACCAACAAAGGGAACAAGACCATTTAAGACAATTATCAAGAAAAAATTATTTTTGTGAATGGGTGACCATTCAGTGGATAACGGAGGTAAAAAAGTTAATATTACATTCTGCTCCACACCACTGGAGAGATCCTCAATTTAGATAGAAAATAATGTTATCTTCTTGATAAGAGCTAAAATTTTCTTACATGGAATGGTTCTTCAGCAATAACAGTCACGTATTACATTGCATTCTTCCTGATGTCTGAACATAACAGCATCAGCCCAGCATTTAGTACTTAAAATGGCACAAACCCTTCACCTGAGCTGCCATTTGGCAACTCCACCTGTTCAACAAGAGTTTAAAAGAATGTAAGTATTTTTAGGATAGATATATGAGCAACTTGATGTTTTTTTTCAGCAAGACTAGGTTTCCGTCCTTCATAACAAAATTCTACAATATGCAACTAAATCATACTTAACCAATAATAATACTTAGTTTGAACTATACAAATCAGCTAAGTAAGTTCAGGAGGAAGAATGCTGACAAAACAGCCTGATTGAAAGTTAATGCTTCAGTTTCTATTTTTCTATACGCTCTATATGATCATGTCCATGAGGAGAAATTGCCTGGTGTATCTGGGCACGTTAGCAATCAGTCAAAAGTGTTATTTCCCAATCAGAAAAGTAATCACAATCAACAATATTTAAATTTAGGAGAAAACAAAAACAAGTAACAAGATAAATTTTCCCAATGACAGCATTTTGCAGTGTCCTTGTGTATTTAGCATTAGTCAATAGAATAGAAATACTTCATATCCTGAATTACAAGTCATGTGCTCTGTTCATTTCATGGCCCCATCCCGGCTCATTTAAATGATGAGGTAATTTGGAATATGTTGAAGTGATCCCACACTGAGTAACTAAATGGCAGCCAGATCATCATGAGAAAACAAGTGGTATTCAAGAAAATAAATCCCTACAAAAATCTGTGAAGTTTCTTACACAATAGGCTGATTCTTGAAAAAAACTGACTTCCTAATCTTTTAAATAAGTGTTACACACGTGTGAATCCTTTTTTTTGTTACAAATGGTAAGAGCTTACTATCCAAACACCAGCCTTCCAACCACAGTGTCAAATAAGTGATCAAAATGATTTAGAATTTAGAAAATTGGAATGGAGCTCAAAGTTGACATTGAATTAAGTAATGCTCATGGTGAGATGTAGGCTTCTCATAACCTCTCAGTGGCAGCAAAATATGGGCAGGAAAAATGTGATTTATGTGGACTGTGCCAAGTTCAAGTTAATATACTTTTTTGTCTACATATTTTGCTACAAGCTACTAAACAAGGGGAAATAAATGTATTACATCCAATACCCAATTCCAAGCCCAGAGAGTATACCCATATTCGGCCTACTAATGACAACAATATGAAAACTCAAATGTCTCCGAATCAACCAATTCATGAAAGAGACTATTAAATATAAGAACACGCAACTACATGATGTGGTAGTTGGTCATTTAAGTGGATTATCTGGTTTTTAAATATGACTATCTATTACAAAATTGAACCTTCTGCAGATGAAAAGCTCTGCAAATATTACTTCAGCAGTAGCTAAAGTTGACTTTTTACTATCAATGCCAATAAATATGAAATTCCTTCAAGGAAAAATCTTTCCTTGAATGGCAAAGCATTGCAGGAGCCGAACGTGAGACACCATGGGCTTAGGATACAGTCATAAAGTCCAATGCACATTATATTGTGAACGTCAAAATGAATGGCGTATTTTACTCAGGAACCTCCTATCTGCTAATTTTAATGTTAGCACTGCTTCCAATATTCACATCAAATCCCGGCAATAAAAATTCCGTCCGATAAAAGCAGAAGTGACAAAACACCAATGCAACGTAGGTACTTATACTGAAAGCACACATCAGTAGTTGTAAAAAAAATCGCTGCATGTTTTGGTAACAACCCTGGTTGCATTAAAAATTACGGGTGAAATGGCTATTTAAAATAAATAGAATTAAATAAACAATTATGGTTTTTTTACGCTAAGCAAAAAATATTTACTTTTAAAACGGCAATCAAGGAAAAGAGTGTGCCTTACCGCCTACACATTTTCATTGTGAATTCCCCATAGAAATTAAAACTTATCATCCTTTTCATGTAGAAAATTTGACATTTCGACAAAATAACTTTTGCTGATTTTGCTCTTCGATGTTTTGATTGCGTTTAGTTACAAAGCTGGTTAAGAGATGGCATGACTAGTTAAACTTTATGCAAGAGTAGTCCTTTGTTCATTTCCAAGAATGGCATTAAAGTATTAGCCGATTCAGTGATTCTTGCTGCAGCGGATAATCTTCTAATAAACATTCAGAATGTTACAATAAGTTCCATAAGTTGTGAATGGAAATCAATCTCTACGATTCGATTGTCTCTATCGAATCGGATTTTCGAGATGTTGTCTGCAAGGCCGATGCTGGGCGAATGTCAATGAGGGATATTATTTACTCGAGCCTACACTACTACTCCAATTTCCTGTGTTCATCTTAATTGCCGAAATAATGGATTTATTGGGTTCATAATTGAAAGGTATTAAGATTATTATATTTCAAACCCCTTCTCTCCATGTATATATACGTTTGCTGAATAATTCGCTATCCTTTCTGTGTATTGGAGGTATATTGCTTTTGCGTGCAATATGTACATAATTCCTGAAGTAGTCATTGGTTTATTCCCTTTCCCGCGGTGTTTAAGTAAAGATGATATTAGAACTGGCCAAATCTTGTTTTCTTACTTGTCATGACCTCCAACTGCTTTAAATGTGGTAGGCATGGAACGCTTTTTTATTTTTCCTCCGAAGATTACTTAATCGTGTATCATTGAATTAAAAATCTTTCCTATTTTCATTCGTTATTCTTGTTCCTTTTCCTTGGGCGCGGTGGTCTCTCATCCTGAGTACGTTTGTTTTTGCCCTTGGGATCATGATTTGACTGGTGAGTCACCAGTTATCGGCGCAGTAAACAGTGAATGATGTGTTGACACAGATTGTCTTGAGTCGACTCTTAAAAGATTATTATGGCCATAGTTTTAAAGTATGATTCAGAAATTGCCTGTATGTGAATAGAAAATTTCGGAAACGTAATGATAAGGTAACTTTTGCGCATTTGAGCATGAATGATATGTTTGAAGTGCAATATACACGATAAAAATAGTTTGGTGTTAATGCGCACATTCTCTAATTTTTGAGTTCCAGCTGGCTTACTTTAATAATACTGAATTTTATTTTGGCATTCCCCTACAGTGAGGCAGTAAATCAACTGCCTATATACTTTGGAGACACATCATGGGTTCCACTGGCGCTGGACAGGTGATTACGAGGGGATCTAGCGGAATTGGGGGAGGAAACACCCTCCTTAAAGTAGTGATATTGGGCGATGGAGGTGTTGGAAAATCGTGTCTCATGAACCGATTTGTACATAACCGTTTCGATGAGGGTTCTTTTCACACAATAGGAGTGGAATTCCTCAATAGAGATGTTACCATAGGCGGGGAAACATACACCTTACAGGTAACTAATTGTGTCTTTGACTTTAAAATCATACTCCATTATAATTTGTTGTGATCCATATATGTTATTTTTCTTGTATGCTATTTAGATGATATTATAATATCATCTCAACAGCATACAAACAGTATACGTGGTAAATTCCCTATCAAACTTTTCCTACAGGCTGCTCCTATAGAAATTCTATTGGATTTTGGCCTTAAGACTTACAGGAAATTTCTATCAGACCTATAAGATACCTATTGGATATCTAATGGTCTTATAGGAAATCTATGGGACTTATAAGACTCCTATAGAAACCACACTGAAAATTCTGCCAAGCCTATAAGATTCCTATAGGAAATCTATGGGACTTAGGTATAGGATTCCTATAGGAACCCCACAGAAAATTCTACCAGGCATATAGGAATTCCATTGCAAATCTGAAAACCTTTAAAAAAAACTGGTAAAATCCCTTCAAAATATAACTGAAAGAAAATGAGAGATAGAAATTGTCCTGACTAACACTGCTACTACCCATACAGCACAAAGTGTTCAGAGTTGGTGTAGATACAGGATAATAACTAATGCGTGAAGGTTTCTCGGGTCCTCCACCGGGTTAATTCGTCCATGTCCGCCGACGTTTCGATTGCCGAGTCGAGAATCGAAACGTCGGCGGGCATGGACGAATTAACCCGGTGGAGGACCCGAGAAACCTTAACGCAGCAGATACGCCGGGAAAGCACCAGTTCTTTCATAATAACTAATTTTTGCAATGTGTAAAAACAGTTCAATCACATGTCAGAAGGGTGTAAAGTGAGTGTAAAATCGGCTCTATGTCCACTAAGAACCCGATAATACTCATGTATGGTCAAATTAGGTATTAATTTAAAAAAATAATGTATTAATTACGTAATTTACGCAATTCCCCGGGGATTGTATGAGATGAAACGAGTTAGAGTGAACTAGCATGTTTTTACCTGGTCTCAACTTGGTTTAACTCGTTCTTTCAACTCGTTTCAAGTTGGTTATGGCTGCTTTTTGCTTGCTTTAACTTGTGCGTTGACCTCTAATAACCTCGATTGATGCTGTATCAACCAGTTTCTGTCGTTTCTGGGCAGCTTGACCCTTCTTGAGTCATCTTGTCTAATGTAGAGGAAGTGGTTGTTTCATCTCGTGATGCATGGTTTCAGTTAGTACCTAACACGCTACCTCGTTTCACGATGTATTAACTCGTTTCAACTGTGCAATAATCAACTCGTCTTACCTAGCATTATCCTGTTTTATCTAGAACAGACTGCCTCGATTCATATCGCATTACCTAGTGTGACGTGTACGAGAAGAAACTCGTTCGATTAGGCATTAACCTGTTACAACTGGTTTCAGCTAGTAACACGCTACCTCGTTTCATATTGTATTAACTCATTTCAACTGTGCAAGAATCAACTTGTCTTACCTAGAATTATACTGTTTTATCTAGAACAGACTACCTCGATTCATATCATATTACCTCGTTTGACTTGTACGAGAAGCAACTGGTTTGAACTAGCACTACCCTGTTTCAACTAGTGAAACCCTACCTCGTTTTACATTGCATTAGCTTTTTCGTACTAGAATTATGGTTTCAACTGGACCCCCAGACCCAGCGTTGCATCATACCCTCTCGTTTGAACCTGGTTCCTCATTGACGTCGCTTCACAGCTTATCTACCAGTTTGATAACAAAGAGTTTCAACTGGAACCCCATACCCCATTTCACGCGGTATCAACTCCTTAGAACCAGAATCCGTGACCTCCTTACATCACTTCACTTCCTACTGACCTGAACACATAGCAATTGACACAATTGTAATACATTATTCAGTCGTACATTTCATTGACTAACCTGTACAGATACAAGATTAATTATCCCCAATGTCACAACCACTTCCAACGGCATTCATGGAAAATTACTTCTATTCCACTCCTTTTGAGATACTAATTTGAACGAAAATTATCCCTTATCCAAAAATGTAATATTATTTACAACAAATTGTCTCAACATTGATCACCGAGTTGTACCTAAAGCACCAGTAAAACAAAATTTCACTCATCATAATATCCTGCATTTAAATACCCTTGGGGAATGAAAACTACCTGCTTCATGAGAGATCACCAAAAACCAAACACTTCATTGTATAAAAGCAATACAAGATGCGCATTAGGAATAAGTTACCACAATGATACACCTACATAAACAAATGTGGATTTGAAAAAACGAAATAGGCAAGAGGAGATTAAGAAACAAAGCAACAAATTTACAGAAGAAGTATTAGGCATCTTTATTATACATTTTTCCAGTTCAAATGTTGAATTTTTGATCATATATATGCCCTCACTCTTTTAGCTTCTCGCCCCAGCAATACCTCGTCGGTTCCTCTTTTTTTAAGATAATCCATACAGTCTGTAAAGATAAATGCATAACTAACTCTGGTATCCCATGCAGCATTTCCTCTGGTAGAAAACAACATAATATTTGGATTACCACAAAAAGAAATAATCCAATAATTTCTTAAATACCAATAGTGTATGACAAAGCGTACATATTTAAATGTGCCTCGAAATATAATTATTAGGGTACTTAAATGTAATTCCTATTAATTTCAGGATATTCAAAATAGGAGAACAGCTTACCTATCGTGCATAAAATACACAAAATACAATGGCAGGCCGGAGATAACTGAAACAGTAAAATCCATTGGATAAATTAGACGATTTGTTTACAAAATAATGTGTCATGAATTCACCTTTGAAACTGGACAACTGAAAATTTTTCAGTACCTTTCCACATTAAAATAAGCAGGAATAACTTTTGAATACGACAGCTCTTCGCTCAGCTGAAACTTTCCTCCTAGAATGAAGAATATCAAATCACAAAATCCACCCGTTCCTTTAGCTTCATCGTGGGTTTCCTCACAATAAAATCCAAGAACGTAGGCCAAAACTTCATATATTGTACAGAACTAAATTGTCCACTCGATGGCATAGAAATTTTAAATATCTCCAACGTAGCTGTAGCACACTATCCTTATAATAATTAACTCTTATAACGCAGTTGAGATAAATTTCCTCAACATGCAGTAGCACACAAAAACAACACGATTTTATGCACAACGAACAGTATACACTGAGCGAATTAAACTTTACAGGAGGCCATGGGTTAACACATTTATCAAAGATGGACGTTTCATGCACTAGTTCCTGAGTCAAGTTAGCATCTTAATTCAAAATAGGGTTGTTAGATATTCAAGAATTCTTATTTTCTAGCCATACATTCTCATTTTAAAAATACATATATTTATTTTTCCTTTTACTTCCATATTTTTATTGTCATACTATTAAATGAAGGAGTTTCAATTGCGTTTATAATAATGGGAGAGCTCATTTTTGTAATCATCAGGTTTCATGTTGTTGTTGAAAAACCTTCCAAGTAAATAAGCAAACTATAGAGACTACATAATAAGCAATGGTAACTTAGTGGAAATTATGCCATATTATTACCAGGACATTGCATATATGTCAAAACCAGGATATTCATTAACAATTTTTGTCAAGAATATTTCGGATCAGTGCGAATGGCTTCAGATTGGATTGATTCGGATTGGCGATTATAGTAGCGATATTAACTATTATGATCGTTCATACAGCTATTACATGTAATTGATATATTAACACATTGACGTGCAAACGTCATAAATAAAAATACTGGATACTTATTAAAAATGAATTAATTAGCTATATAAAAGCAAGCAAATATTTTATTTATGTCAAAATATATTGAAGTGAACCCAGTCATATACCTTTTAGTCATTTGTCTATTTATGTTATGACATTTATATGTATAATGTACCTACTGAAAATCATGTTAGACCAATAACCTTCTTTTTGGCTTTTTTAAAGCATAGGTAATATTATTAAACAATATAAAAATATAAGTTTGTCGGTTTCCAATAGATATGGTTTTTTGATCGAACATGTTGGTGAAGTTGCAAATTGAGGGTTTGAATTTTTCATGGAAGGCACATACTTTATTCATTGTATACATTCCGTATGGAATGTGTACATTTACAGTTAAAACGAGATGCATGGAATGCTAGGTAAAACCAATTGATTCGCAATTCACCTCGAACAGGGTGAATCAAGTTAATACGAGAAGCGTGGAATACTAGGTAAAACCACCTGATATGAGACCCACCTCAAACGAGGTGAAACAAGTTAAAATGAGAAACTTTGGATACGAGGTAAAACCACTTGATACGGAATCCACGACAAACAAGGTGAATCAGGTTAAAACGAGAAGCATTGGATATGAGGTAAAACCACTAGATACGACATCCACCTCGAACGGGGTGAATCAGGTTAAAACGAGAAGCGTTGGATACAAGGTAAAACCACTTGATACGGAATCCTCAATGAACGAGGTGAATCAGGTTGAAACGAGAAGCGTTGGGTACGAGGTAAAATGACTTGATACGAGATCCACATTCAACGAGGTGAATCAATAAAGGTAGTTGTTTCAGGCTTGATTTGGTGGAATATCATAGCGAAAGAAAATTGCCTGTCTTTTTCTTTCGTGAGGTGAATCAAGTTAAAACGAGAAACTTTGGATACGAGGTAAAACCACTTGATACGGAATACACGGCGAACGAGGTGAATCAGGTTAAAACAAGAAGCGTTGGATGCGAGATAAAACCACTTGATACGACATCCACCTCGAACGAGGTGTACCTAGTTTTTACAAGTTACCTCATCTGCGATTTGAAACCACTTAATACGAATTCCAGATTGGACGAGTTGAAACTAGGTATTTCGATTTTTCGCCGGGACTGCTTGCCATGTGTGTTGTATGTGTTTGCGAGGCTTGAGAGTTAAAAACATCTCAAACGAGGTGACAACTTGTACCTACGAGTTGGTCCGAGTTCAAATTTAACTGAATTTACCTCGTTTTAACTCTGTTTTTTCCCCAGGGTTAGTACATAAGATAGGTAAAATGTATCCTGGCTAAACATGTTAAAAGTATTTGAAACCAGGGACGGTAGTACAAAAAAACTGCGATGGAAAAAAACGTCAAGAGTGAGATTCAAACTAAGATCGTTCACATTGAAATCCGTACACTTTACACCTGGCCAAACTCTTCTTGTTGTAGAAGGAGTCATTTTAAGCAGTTAATACTAGTGATGGACGGATCCAGGTTTTTTGTCAGATCCGGAACCGGATCCTTGCATGGGTTTCGGATCTTTGTCTAGGTTTTGGATTCTTAGTTTCAGATACTCGATTCCGAATTTCATTCAATTTCTAATCCTAGATTTTTAATAAATATATTAATACAGCAAAAATAGAATTACCAAAATACAAGTAAATTAATGTAGAAAAAATCAACTTCCTATCATCTATGAGGATTATATTTTCCTGGATCAAGATTTACGGATGCAATAACTACCTACATATATCTTATTACTTCTAATATAAAGATCACATACTCATCAAGCAATACATTTTTGAAACCTGTGCAACTATTCTTTAGAGTGCAGTTAAAAGAAACATTATAAGTTCATTTTCATAAAAAAAAGGAATTATTTTCCAATTATTAATCAAATCCTTGAATGCTTTCAAATTCTTTTTTAGAAACAAAAAAATGTTTAATGCTGCCAAGAGATCCCATTTATGGAACATCTGGAGATTCCATTATTAAGACGAAAAAATTATTATAGAATACTGCTGAACTAGAAATTTTGCAATGTGTTATTAATAATAACCTTTAAAATGAAATTTGAGAATTTTATATTCCTAAGGAGAGGTTGTGTAACTCTGATCTTGAAATGAGATTAGTCTTTTTTCATGCTACCCGAAGAAAGTTTAAAAAATGTCTCGGATTTTTTTCTCAATTGGCCCGGGTTTGCAAGAAAAAAGTAGAATGACACGTGGGGAGCATGTATTCTCCAAAATCAGGTAAGCCTACAATAGCAGAGTGGGGTAGTGGACTGCAGGTAATGAAGTTTGATTCTTATCGCTGTTTAAAATTTTTCTTTTAGCCATTGAATCAAAAACTTTATCATCCTTCATTTCCAACCTTTGTGTGTGGACACTGACTTTTTTGTACTTATATCGTTTAAACTAGATTTACGAATGCATCACTCAAAAATACATTGTAAAGTTAACGTAATGAATCTACGATTTAATTCTGCAATAAAAACATTTTCCAATCATTTCACTAACGCCAAATTTTATTATTTTTTAAAATTATAAATTGACATGAAATTTCTGATAATCTATTTTTTTAACTGCCTACTAGGCAGTGTTAAGGATTGGACTCGCGACCGGCAGTACACTAGCCTTCATTTTTAACAGCTACGCTATCATAGGGTCACGGGAATCTGGCGAATGTAGGCGACCCGCGTGACATTCAGCTTTATTTTTTTTCTCGCGCATCTTTCGCATATGTAGAAAAAAGTCACGACAAGTATTTTTTTATTTTGTTTTTGTGGCACAGAAAAAATCTTCTTCTCATTTCTTGACCGAGTTACACAACCTCTCCTTGTCAGTTTCCACCATACATACATTCCATTCGTGGTGCGCATCGAGCACTAAGCCACGAAATGTTAAAATTTCTGATCCAGATCTGAAGTTTTACTGTCTTCGGATATGATTTCAGTAGCAAATGAAATGAAAGACCCGTGGATCCGACCCGAGCATCCTTAATTTATTTATGGCACATGTGTAAATTAATTTAAACTAAAAAAGTATAATAAAGTGAATATTCAGATGTAATGGTTTGAAATGGAAGAAGATAACATTTTTGATGCAATGACTGAAAGAAAAAAAATGGCAATAGGGATCGAACTTCGCACAGTTCACTAGCTCTCGTTGTCCGCCTGATCCCAGCGAATGCAGGTTACCCACGTGACATCCTACAAATTTTTTTCTCGCGATACTGGGGTAATGGGGAAAAAGCCATATTTCTTTATTTTGCTTCTAGTTGCACTGGAACATTTTCATCTAATATCGTGCCCTGAGTTACACATCCTCTTCAATCAATATCTACGACACCAACATTCCATTCACGGGATGCTTCAATCACTAAGCCGCGAAGATTAAAAATGAAAAGTGGAATCATATTTTTTATCTGCTACGTAGGCAAGTAAATGCAATGATTAAAATTAGAAGTAGTGCCAATAAATATTTAAATATATACAGCTGTTTTTGTTGTGCTTTCGTTCCTGAAAGTTATATTAGGACGATTATTGGTACCCATACAGCACATGTTATGTAATTATTCGTGTAGGTAGGGTCAAAATCTAGACTAAGGTGTATCACCATATTTATCTAAACAATACTCGTGGTTGTTCGGGGTATATTGAGTTGAACAGGTTCAACTCAAATTATCCCAACATTACACCGATTTCAAAATAAACTTTTAATTAAGATTTTCTGATTGAACACTTGAGTTACGATTGTCCATGCTGATTACTTACTGCCTGCCAGAAGGGCCTGATGTTTACCTAATCATCTGTGTTATAAAATACCAACCATAATTAGGTAGGTCTTTGCCCACAGTAAAATTGAAGACTGGCTTTAAAAACCTGGTGTGAAATCACGGATGCATCTTTCGCATTGTCACAGTCTGTATCGATAACGCTTACCCCTAAAGTAGTGCAGGGTTGACAGTAACCATCTATAAAATTCACCACACTGATTATGATAAGCAATTAGAAGTGCTGCGCGAAAAATGAAGAATGGAGACCATGTGAATGGAGAATGTACGTTCTCTCTGATACAAGTTAAATAAAAAAATAACGATAATGCTGGCGCACGCCTTATGAAGATTCATGATCAAGGCCCTGCTTTTGCAAAAAAGAATATTTTTATAATGCAGGATTTTAATTAATTCCATTTCTTATGGGGATTATATATTACAGTGATAGACCATTCATCATTTACAGTTTTGTGATGAATTAACTAGTAGGATAAACTTTTGATGGGAAGTATGCAATTTTCTTAAATATTTTGCGAATGGGATTTGGGTTTGGCTATTTTACTCATAAAGAATAGATACCAGAATATGTATAGGTTTTTAGGGAACGGGGAGGGTGGAGAAAACTCCAGTGTCAGCACTGTCTGCAGTAAAGTAATGGTATCAAAGGGATGGGTGGGTAATAAGAGAATTTGCTTTTCATCCTATAGCTCTAGCTTGAATTTGGGGACACAAATATGCCAATAGAATCTTTACTTGGATGCCGTTTGGAAAGCACATCGAGTTCATTTCTATGTCTGTCACATAGGACATAAAACTGGATCCCTTGGCATCTTTCATTAAAAGCAGGCTCATGCCGATTCTGGGTTTCTCTCCACCCCTGCTCCATACCCTTCTACTCCCACCCTTAAATCTTTCCTCCCATTCTATGTCTAAGTGCAGGACAGACTTGAAACTACAAATGATATGTCATGCACAGGGCCTGTCTCTGCTGAAGCTTCCATCAACAGCTTGTTCTGTTGTGTGTAGATATTATTACTCAGTCATGAGCTGAGGGCAAAAACACAAAATACCTGAGCTAAGTGTATTATCTGGACTAAGATTTAATGAGTCATCTATTTATCTGAAAAGAGTTAAGATTTTCATTGCTTTTTTTTAAGATATGGGACACAGCTGGACAAGAAAGATTTAAGAGCTTAAGGACACCATTTTACCGTGGATCAGATATTTGCCTGCTGACTTTTGCTCTTGATGATAGAGCTTCCTTTGAGCATTTACCTCTCTGGCGATCAGAGTTCTTACACTATGCTGATGTACAAGATGATCCTCCCAATCGTGCCTTCCCTTTTCTAGTGGTGGGAAATAAGGCAGATCTTGTTACCAATGTTGCTGGTCAGACAAGGAATGAAAATGGTAAGTTTAGAGGCTTGGGATCATTTAATGTATCTCATTTTCTAAGTCTTATATCATTTCATTTCATTGAATTGTATACAAAGTATTATGTTAGACTTTAATATGTATTTACTCTTCTTATTAACCTTCTTCTTCGAGGGGCATGTAGCCCTCATCATTATTCCAGTCCTAGATAAATGTAACTTTTTAGATGAAAAATATTAATATTATTCTGAATAAATTTGACAACAATTGTAAAAAATGTGTTGCTAACATGATTCTGTGGGTGGTGTATTGGCTCAGTGGACTGGAGGAGCTATTCCTTCATCGACCACGCTGACCTTTGGGTGAAGCACTGATATTTTGGCTCATGGATGCTATTATTCTGGGAGGGAAGAAATTTTAGTATACTACTAGAGTGCTTGCTTTTGCCATCTGCCTTACAGTGTACATGCCTCACTGGGTTAAACCTGATGTGGCTCATAGAATGGGTTGCTATTGGAATGTGTTCTCGGTTGGATGTTGACGTAATACCATGGTAGGAAACGAACATTTATAAGTTGCTAATACAGAAAAAGGTTCTTCCAGCCCATAATACACACCATGTTTTTTTCTGATTAGATTTTAGAAGAAAAACATGATAATGAACGCCTGCAACTGTTAACACTTCTTTGGAAGAAAGTGATTATTACATTCCAAATACAAAAACAGCATTCAAATTGCTCATGATACAATCGCAAAAACAAACGAGTGATGTGAAGATAACTGTAACTTTCTGCTGCAATGCAGTCTGCTGTGAAAGTAGAAAGATGGACACATTCAATGGCAACAACAATCAGATGCTTAAAAACTCTAAATAGCTCTGTCATTAACCCTTAAAACGAAGGCCGATTTGTGTATGCATTATTTAGTGAAAAAAGTGCATCTTATGTGCTTGGAAATATGGTAATTATGGTGAATATGAGGCAATCTGACTGAAATGACAACAGGCCTCCGATCCAAAGTATTGGGTGTGGCAAAGATTTTTCTGTAGCTATTACTGAAGTGCTGTTTGGAGAGTGCTTGGAGCCCAGTACTTCCATTGGAAGGGTTGTTATTTTGCTAATGTTAGACTTTTGGTATGGTTGCTAAGACAATTTTCTGTTTACCCACCCTGCACCGCTGATGAGGATCCTACTTCTACTTAACCATATACGTATCCCTAATGTCTTAAATGACCTGAGTTTCTATTGCCTTCTCTAACAACAACATGGTAATTACAATTATTGTTACTTTTCAAATGTCCTTGTTTCAGTGAAAAACATCAATGATTACTCATAATGTTGTGGCCCATTCAATGAGAGATACATTTTCTACCTGGTTCGTTATTTGGTGGTTGAATGAGATTAGTAAGACTCCACTTTGTTAAATCCATACAAATTGAATAAAAATTCTTTGACTTGTAGTGTAGATTGAGGGGGAAACTATCTCTTATTTTTTTTCAATACACCCACATAGATCAATTCCTACCACCATAAATGTACACATCGTATAGATACTTGCTTCATGAATCCATTTAAAAAATCACTTTGATGACACATTCTCCGGTTTTTCTGGAATTAACAATTGGAATCTGCATTTCCTTCAACATTGTACAAGCATTTCATCAGCACATACTTCAGGGCTTGTGAAGAAACACTTCAGCAATTTTCTACAAAACATCCTCAAATCCAGTTCGTTGACTGCTTTAGTGGGATCTCTCTTCTTTCTATACTCATGTTTACTCTGATTATTGAAGCGAATGCATTGGGCTAGTGCTTAAAATCTCTTGCATGACATGATTGTGTGTAATATGTGAGATCCTGTATGATGAGGGGAAAAAAAGCCTTTGGATATTTTCTCTTTTAGACTTTAAAAAGAGGAGAGCAAAAGAAGTTTGATGAAAGTCTTCTGTCAACAACGTTTATGTTTGAATGTGCAAGACCATATCTTCAGCCTAGCTGCCTTCTCACAATTTCAATTTTGCTTTTCATAAATATCATGTCATATAGTCATATATAGTCATATCACTCACTATGTAGTCATGAAAAATCAAACTGAACATTTCTGATAAGGGAGGATTTTCTCAGGTCTGGTAGCTGAACGATTATGCTCCATTTAGGCATTCTTGTGGTCCTTTTTGGTTCATATTCCAAGAAAAACCATTTTTCCCATGAAAGTGCTTTCACCAACATCACTTGAACTTTCAGTTTTGTTGTCATCCACATACTCTAGCTCAACAGTGGAATCTTCACTAAATATTTCATGGCAATTATCACTCCCATTAGAATGGACGACTTTCCTTAATGAATCTGATTAATTGCCTAACTCTTGTAGATATTTTTAGTGAAGTTTGGTTCAAATAGTTTTTCTACTTCTGCTGATGAAAGTTGTGACTGCCCAGGTTTGTCTGTAATAACAGTTGATTATGCAATAAGGAAATTATTATTGCTCATAATGATAGTTTTAGGCACTAGAGAACTAGTAAGTCAAAGCAAAAATAGGATATGCTGCATTACCTATCAAAAAATAAGTAAGTGAAAAATGGTTACACCAATTATGACATCAATCTCCCGTACTCTGAATTTCATGAAAAAATTTGAAATTTGAAAAAATATTTCTTCATACCAAAATTCCTCCGCATCATATCGTTTAACTGTATTCAATCTTAATTTTGTGGAACTACTTTGTCATAAAAATAAAATTAACCCAGGTTTCAGTGAGGATGACAGCGATTTAATCATTGTTGAAACTCAGGTCATGTATTAAATTTCATGCGGAAGAATCTAAGATACGTTTTATTTCTGAAATTATCCTCATCATTTCAATACAGCATTTTTCATGAAAAGCCTAGAGGTACTAAAGGGTAGATGGCTGTGGGCTAAAGAGAAGGGCACTAAATGTAATGGTTCATGGGACATAAGCCTGTTAGACCAACATCATGGTTTGACAATTGAGGGTTAAGTTAGTTTATTAACCTATTTCTCTTCTTTCTCATATAGCAGTATGTATCATTTGTTAAGACTTGGTAGTTTGAATTTCAGCTCAAGCAGTAATTACTAATCTAAAACTTCCCAACATACTCCCTATTCTAGTCTTAATTATTCGTATAATTTCTTTACTTCAGATATTGTTTCTCATGCCAATGTTTATGAGCAAAATCAATTGGTACATCTTTACATTACATCGCTGTCATTAGTTTTAGGCCAAGGTCTAATAATACTTCCCATTATCTATGTTTTTTTAAGTGCTGGAGTAACGTTTGAGATTTGTGAATCTGTTTTTAGTGCATCAGTTTTGGATTTGAGTCATCATAATGTTATTTAATGATCTTCATTCATTCCCCTTCTTTTCCCATTCTGGCATTCTGTACTGTATTTTCAGCTTCAAACTACTTATAGTTTCTTTGAATCATTTCCATTGCATGTGAATTAGATGAAGCAGCTGAAGGAGAACCAAGAGGAGTCAATGATTTAGCTGGCAGTGATGGAAGTGGAAAATTCAGACCAAGGCGAGAAGTATCAAGGGAGGAGGCAGAGGAATGGTGTAAGGCTAAGGGTAGCCTTCCGTATGTTGAGGCGAGTGCCCGAGATGCCACTAACGTTGAGGCAGCTTTTGCCCTTGCAGTTGAGCGCTGGGCGAGATTGGAGGCAGGTCTTGGTAGGCCACATCTCCAAGCAGATGCAGTTCACCTTCACCACCAAGGGGATCGTAGGTGTGGTGGTGACGGTGCTAGAGCTAGTTGCTGCTTGACTGTTGGAAGTGGATCTGATTAAGGCAATTAATCTACACATTGCATAACTAATACATATTAAATTTTTATATGATTGTTTGGAGTTTGAATTGCTCTCATTTGGATGCTTGACAGCAGTTTTGAGACATTGTCTTTGATATTAGTCAGTCGCCCAAGTATTTATTCAATTGATAGTAGTGTCTAGTGATTAATTGTACATTTTAATTTAAGACAGAATGTTTTTTAATAATGACCTAGTATTTCTCAGTGAGATCTAGTCAGCTATCATGCATTGTAATTTCAAGAACAATAATTCCTTGGTCGTGATCCAAGAAAATATTTTTCCACTGCTGTACCTTTGTACAAAATAAGCTAATAATCCAAAATGAAATTTTGTTGCAGAATATTCCTAATTTTTACCGGATGTGAAGTTCATTTATGACTTAGAGGTTAGTTAAATATTCCCTGTTTCATTAAGATTTTGGAACCCATTGAGGTCACAGTGGGGAAGTTTTATTATTTTAACTTATAGTGTGAAATATTGTTGTGGTAATCCCCATAAAAGTTATGCATGGGTATTTTAACTATTTGTTGTTTATATTTTTGTATGCATATTTAAACTATAATAATTCCATTTATAATTTCATAAGAAGCTTACTGTATCAAAATTATGAAAATGCATTTTATGTGCTAAAATGTGCACTTGACGATGAAAATATTTTACAAGTAGATTTGTAAATTCAAGCAAGTAATTTTTGTGCCTAACATTTTCCCCAGACAACACCGCCTATCTTGCCTTCTGGGGATCATTTGTTTGCTCTGTGTTAAAATGCAGTGTTCAATTGTCAGTCTTGCTTGGGATCAATTTCACTCTGTCTTTTCATAAAAATGGAAAATCCCAGACATTTATTGAACTGGGTACATTATCCAATGCTGATTAATGATTGGTCTTGGATTAAAAGGTAACTTAAAATCTCAGTGACTAACTCATAATTATACATCTACTGGCCTAGCACATTGAATGAATACACAATTTAAAATCAACTTCATTTTTCCATAGCATTTAGAACTATTTCAGGTATTAGTGATGAAATATTTGTTGCTAGCCTTCTACTAAGGGCAGAGGTAGTTTTTGAGGAACAAAAACTATTTTAGGGTATTCGAAGAATCCTATTTTTTTAATTCCAGAAATTCTATCTAAGGATAACTTCTGTAGTGCGTTACAAAAATAATGAATACAGCATACATCCTTTACACAAGCGGCTACCATTTCAAATGTGTACTCATGATCTAAGGAAAAGTATTTCTGATAAGGCCACTTTTCTGTATAAAAATCAGTTGAGTAGTAGGAACAAAATACCAGTTCATTGTGAATTTGCCATCAGTTAATCATTCTGAGATGCATTTTTGTAAGTTTCATTCATTTTTTCTTGTCTGAACAAAATTTATTATATTTTGTACTACTCTTTTGCTAGATTCATTCTTCTAAGGTTTTTGATGACATTCATGTGTCACCATTCAATGCCTGCAAATGACATCATATCTTTATCTACTCTCTGGTTGCTCAAATAGTAGAGATGTGTGAAAACTATGCACGAATTCTAGAAACTATTTGATATTCGAGATCTAAGATAAATAGTCTAAAGGGGAATGTTCGAATACCTCGAATATAATGCCATACACCATTGGGCCCTCATACAGCACATATTTGTTGTTTTGATGAACTGCATCATATGCAATATGAGAGAATGGAGTAGATACTAGTCTATTGATGGGTTTTGCTGATTTAAGGTAGAAAGACTACAGTTGCAACTAATGGCATTTCGGCAAAACTGTTGACTTTTTGCCATAAATAAGGCCGCAAAACTACTCACTGCTAGTCATGATTCAATATTGTAGAATGTTCATTTCTACATTTATTTATTTAAATGAAAATTTTATGTCAATAAGATAAACTTTTGCTACATTTTATTTGAAAAAAAAGTGCTTTCGTGACTTAAAATCTGATGACAAAGAATTGCATGCCTGTTATTCTGCTAGCAATTGCCATATTAAATTTGAATTTCAAATAAATAAAGACAGTGGCATTTTTGACTGTTTGAAGGAAATAGTTTTTATTTACAACAAAATTTACAAATTATGTTATGAAATTTGTAAAACCGTACTGTGAAACTGGTGACTAGACTGAAACTTGAGTGGGACCTTTCCGGCCACAAGGTTGTGAGCATGAAGAGTATAGATAATTAGAGAAATGATAATTACCAGTATTACCTAACTGCATTAACCCTTTTACTGCCAGTGGGCCGAAATATTGGCCCTCTATGGTAGTGCGAAAACTGCCAAGGGCGTATATATTGGCCCACTTATATTACATATTTGTAATATTATATTTCCTTCAAATCAGAGACAGCATGTAAGATTTTTTCATTCTCATAAAAACAATTTTCATGGAAATGTGCTTGGCAGTTTTCGCCCAGTCTACCTAAAAGTCAGGTGTCTTAATGTTCTATACTGACTGTAAATCCCTACAGAATTATACATCAATTATGTGCATAATGTTTACCTTGTCATAGTAATGCCATAGTTCATTTTGTCAGATCTGAGGTTATTATTGCCAATTTTAATCTTTCCATTAAATTTACAATTTACTTGAATGTTGACTATTGACTATAGTCAATTCAAAACTGGATAGAACTTGAAGGTGTATTAATACCTTCTGCTCGCTTATTAAACTTACAAAAGTTTTTGTATTCTACAGTCAATAATTGGTAGTTTTACCGTATTTACCCGATTCTAAGACGACCCCTTATTTTGAGCTCCCAATTGAAAATAAAATGACAAATCACCTATAATTATGCTATTTGCCTTATTTATCAGTCCTCTACTTTACTTGCATTAATTTTGGAAAATAAAACATATACTCTTATCAAATTCAAACAAAAATTAACCAGAAAACACATAAATTAACTTTGTCCAGAGCAACAGAAATTGTAGATACATTCCTTATACATGTTTTCCTTTCAGCATACCTACCACAGTATAACTTTTGTAATAGAACTTTTTCGGCTTAAAAACATCCAATTTAAGAGAAAAATAAGGAAAAGCATTTACAAAGCATTCAAACTTTTGGAAAATTAAAAATACACTGCTCTTATACACAGAAAAGTATAACTTACAACTTAATTCTGAGTAACAAAAAATCGGATACTTTCATTCTTCATAATTGCCTTCTAGCATGAAATATCACAGAATAACTTTTGCAATAGAACCATTCAGACTTAAAAACGCATAGCTCTTCGTTTCAGCAGTGCCCCTGGAAGTCTATTCCGCACCACATGTAGCCAATCTTTCATTAGATCTTCTGTCATCCATCCCTTTTCCTGGCATCTTACTATTATTCCACTAGGTATATGTCCCTTGGGCATAGTTTTACATTTTAGAATCACATACTGTGCTTATTTAGTACTATATAGATGGTACTAAATAGATAGCAGCTGCTAATACTCCCAACATAACAGTAGCTTGCATTTTTTCGTTACCGTTTGCTTTTAAGGACAGACTTGGCTCCTTTCTCGGTCACGGTGTAATTCAATGGCATGTCAAAAAAACTGGAGTTTCGTCTGCATTTCCAATTTGGCTCAAAAGATAATTATTTTTTAAAAAGTCCAATTACATATTTTTGGTAAGCGATTAGTTTTTTGCTGTAGTCTCCAGGCAATTTCTGGCACAGTGAAGTTCTGTGCTGTAAATAAAAATTATTTCGTCGCATGAGTCTGGTGCACCAACCTCTGCTTGCTTTTAATTCTTGTGCTGGTATATTAAGTCTTCTAGCAACTTTGTGAGCTTTAAGAGTGGTCCCTACTGTTGAAACGGGCATACTATTCTGCCGCAAAGTTCATATGAACTCCACCTCTTCTTCCTTGACGTAAGGGAATCGGCCTGCTTTTGGACCTCTAAATGACTTCCTGGTAGATATGACGTCCTGCATTTTGTGTATTGCAGATGTACGTCTTCGTGCATTTGCCTCAGGAACTCCTAACTTTCTACTTGCATCACAGTTACTTGATTTATCGGCATGTTGTACGACAAGTAGCTTAAAATTTGCGACAGAACCATGTCTAATATATTTGGTTAACTTTCCCTTCGCACTCACATCATGTATTTCTGCATGATCTGTATTTTTAAGTGCTAAGTATGCAAGGTACATTTCAATCACGAATTCAAAACTTCAGATAAGTGTAAAAACTGCCGAAAGTGAATTCCAACCTTCGTTTGTGTTTTGTGTATGCCCAAAGCGCTCGTTTGAAATACATCGCTGTGGCCATAGATAATCATTGGTACTGAAAAAATTATCATACCCGTAGTTATAATATAATTTCACCTTAAGTATTGTATATTTAAGTAATTATTGCAATGGATTCTCATGGAATGGATCCCTATTAATCAATTAGTCACACATTCGTACATGCATAGTATAGTGCTGCGTAAACACAATTCTAAGTTTTACTCGAATCTAAGACAAGTCTAGGTATCTTTAGCTGAAAATTAGTCAAAAAAGGTCATCTAAAAATCGGGTAAACATGGTATACTGTCATGTATGTGAAATTTTAACACCAAATTAATTTGTTTTATTTAATCCAGTTGTATCTTTCTACTTCAACAGGCAACTAATAAATTAGCAGAATAACATTTAATATATTAATTTCAATTCTAGTATTTGAGGTATTCGAATTTTTTTCTTAATATTGGAATTTGATAAACCTTCTAATCATCCCATCTCTATCAAATACACTTCTTTCTCTGGAACGTCAGAGAGTTCAAATGATAAGTTGCTTAATGTTGCTCTGGACTTGTTCTAAGATTGAGCATTTGATGACTAAGTATATTGCTGGAAAATTGATTTAATTTCCCTGATAGATAATAAAGTCAATTTATTATCTATAATATGGTACTTTTCTTTTGCCTGCTCAATCTTGATATTTTTTAAAATTGTTATTTGGTTTTTGAAATTAAAGTGGGTTTTGGAAAACATTGATGTCTCAGCAAGTGTTTTCAGTCTGAAATATTGCATACACATTTGTGATATCTGCTATACATTGTGGTCCCTTATAATCATTGATTACTAAAATGTATTTGATTGAAAGCAATCTAAAAAAGGAAGTATCTTATCTTTTTCAAACGGTTTTTCTTTATTGACTGAGATTAATAGTTGAAATAAAGTTTGTGGTGCTGGGCCAGAGGTGACCAAGGTAATCATTCTGACTGGGATTAGTGCTGCTAAAAACATGTCCTTCGTGTTTGCTTACTCATGACCACCATTTCTTAATTGTATATATGAACATATATATGTATATACATTTGTTGTTTTTTGAAATGTTAAAGTTAAGAACATTATGCATTTTCATCAGATTTTTTGTGGTAAAATTATGCAATATCTTAATCATTTACCAATTACTGTGATGAAATTAGGTTAGCTAAAGCAACCACATTTGCCTTCATTTGCAGTATTCTGCAGTGTACTGAAGTCCTTTAAACAGGAAAGTTGGAGTAAAAGAAGTTGATGTAATCTTTGGTATAATCAACCTTGAAAGGGAATGAAAGCCTATGTATTTTCAAAATTCTTTCCAAGGACTTCCAAAAGCATTTCCGTATTAACAGTATTACCTTAATGCAGAAAACTATCATGTATTTGTGCAAATGGTTTTTTTAATTATGCTGCAATTTTTTAAATAGGATGCAATAAATTGTTATTTCTTGTAGAATACTATTCTTTGATAATTTTATATTTGGCTCATGATATTTCCAATTTAATGCAAAAGCTTTCAATAATTGAATATGAACTATATTTTTTTCTGTGATTTTTTACCCCTGAGAATATTCATATCTTTTATAATCAATTTAAGAAGTATTGTTTTTACATGTGCAAACCAATTATGGCTTACGATTATGTCTCAGCTTAAGAAAATCATTTATTGTTTGAAAGTTTCACTATCGAGTGTTAAATGATTTGTTGTAGCCATTTCTGCATATTTTTGGTATTTATTATTGAGATGTTAATTCATTGTTGCTTTAAGTACCCTTGTATTTTTTAAAAAGGATCTGGAACAACATATGGACAAATAAAAGGTTTAAATAATTATGACATTTAATAATGGCTTTTCTTCTCTTAATTTTTGTCAGGTTTTTATTGGCTCTTGGGATGCACTTTTGGACTTGAAAATGTATTCTACAATTGGGCTCCATCTTATTGGCTAAGGTTGCAGCTCAGTGGCTTAAGTGTCAATAGATATTTTACATGAAGTAAACACATATTTTTCTCAAAATTGGTCATATGAATGAATAGTTTTATTAAAGAATGAGTTCATGATTGTACAGTAGAAACTCGATATTACGAAGTCAACGGGACCAGAAAAATCGACCATTTGTAATATCAAATATCGTATGAATGAGTATCCTTGACCAACATCACAATGAAGCTTTTTTTTTATCTAGTGTTTATCCAAGCTAGTATTGATGTATGCATACGGTGTTGAAGGGTTAATACTGTTTTGTAGCTATTAATGATGGTGATTTTAAATTATGGAATCTGTTTCACTTTATAAAAGATGTGATACAGTAGAAACTCGATATTACGAAGTCAACAAGACCGAAAAATCGACAATTCGTAATATCAAATATTGTATGAACAAGTATCCTTGACCAACATCACAATGAAGCTATTTTTCGTTTCCTGGAATATATGCACTCCCGCAACGTGCTTGCATGATTTACGATGTTGTAATTCATGATTGTATCTATAAATGTGTACTCATGTCAACACGGTTCATTAAGTTAAACACTGCTAATTTGTTCCTTTTTTCCAATGAGTCAGAGGCAAACAAGCATCTTTGCAAAATTTTCGTGCAGTTTGGACTAGGCCTACGAAGCTTCATTAGTGCATTTTTTTATGTATTACTTTTATCTCTGCTGAAAAACGCGCAGTAAATGATCACTGCACTAGAAATACCCCTCATGGATTTATGTTTGGGAAAAACAGGTAGCGAAAAATTACAGGGATAGTAAGAGGAAAATGCTGGTTCTAGCTATTATTTTCCCGCGGGCGAGTATATCCATACTTGAGAAATTTACATTTTTTACTTGTTGTTGGCAAAGCCAACGTATTTTTAGTCGTTGGTGATATATTTTATGTACTACTTTACTTATGATTCAAAGTCGTCCTAATGCATAATGTGCATGCCAACGATCAATGATTAGGAGCCTTACTCTGGCAAGGAGCATCTAAAAACACTACCATGATCCGTAATTATTCGTAAAAACGAGTAGCATTTTCACATCAGGACCGAGACCCGAGGTTCGTAATTTTGTAATATTGAGTACTGTCACATGTATTTAGATACCCTTATGGTCGGGACCAAAGATTTTGCTTCATAATATCATATTATCGTAATTTCAAGGATTTTAATTTCGAGTTTCTACTGTATTTGCTTCCTTTGGTGCCCCTTGCTCAAGATGAAAGAGTCAGGCCTGTTGAAAGGATATTGGTTTGTTGTGTAGGATGACTCCCGTTCATCACTTACGTGTGCTCACTATCAACACATAAAGGCTTTGGCTGCCTGGATAGCTAGCTTTAAGAGTGTGACTGTTTAAAGTCACTGGCCTGATTCCCTTTTATGCAGAGCTAATTTTCCACTGAAATACCATTTCTAGGGGAAGCAATATATCTGTGAGCATCCTTACACACCAAAGAAAGAATACGGTCCACAGCGTTCCAAATGCTTCCACACAAGTGGAAGGTGAATGGATATGTGAATGAATGTATAATTGAAAAACTTGTTAGAAGTAATTTTAGCTTGCTTTCTTATCAAGAAAAATGAAGCATTCCTGAGATTGGTCAAATCGGGTATAATACATATAAGTGTAGTGCATACATAAAGATACAATAACAATAGGTTGTGTACGTGTAATAGTTTTAAAAAAATATCCTGCTGGCCTTGCCTTGTGTTTTCCAATAAGAAAAATGTCTGGAATAACCCTGGCGAAAATGGAGCTCAGAAATACGTATCCGAGAGGAGGGTATTGCGCTCTCTTCACACTCTCCTAACAATCTCAAGAATGTAATTGGGAATTGTTCGACACTCTCTGCCACAACTCTCTTCACACATCCTTGCATACTCCCTAGAGGCAGTGTGCGGAAAGTATACACACGTTGCATGCTCTGGAGTAGTGCTGTCCGTACCTTCTTCTTACTCATGTGCAAATGTAAGAAGACAGTGTTCACACTCTTTTCTCATGCTCTCACGAAATGCATACTGCGTCTTACTCTCTTACAACAGTAACAAGAATCCTTGTTTTACTCTCTTACAAAGGTGAGAAGTATGCATTTACACGGTTATCACACACTCTGGTGGAGTGCAGCCAGCACCTCCATCTTACCTGAAGTGTTGTCAGTGATTGCCGTGCTAGTTGGAAAGTAATTGGAAAAGATTTTACTTTGATTTTTTTAAATTACGATGACTAATTTTCCTGAGAGCTCAGACTAGTGGGTGCTTATGAAATATAAGGATGATGACTAAACTGAGGTGGTTCAAGTTTGTAAAGAAAGTTGTGTGGGCCAGTAGTGGAGCTGTACTAACACAATACCATGAAATGAGAGGGACCCGAGAGCTTGCGAATAAATTGAAGGAAGTTCGTGACAACTTAACCATCATTGAGAAGATGGCGCAGCAATGCATGGCCAACCAAGCCAAGAAAGCTGAGAAAACGGCCTCTCAGGCATCCAACTTGATCCAGTGAGTTAACTGTATTTTACCTATCTCTTGTTCAAGAAGAAATATTTATGGACTGGCCGAGCCTAGCCTTTCTTGAACTTCAAAATTTATTTTTGTCCTAAATCACCTTTCTTACATCAGTGCACTCTTTCTGGTGGTGTAAGATGATCAAATTGACTGATACCATGGAGGGTTGGCACAATGAGGCCACTGTGACATCCGAGCAGCAGCCAACGTTCTGAGCGTTTCCAGCAGTAAGTTTCTTATATTTTAGTATTTCTTTTGTGGGGAGAAATGCTCATGCATGCCTATCCTACCTTTCTTTCTCTTCTGAAGGATATTTTTCGTGTAGATCTTGTATTAACTCCACCCTCATTTTTGTGTTGCAGGAACGAGAGGAACACATTTGGTGTAATAAGTGAGGCATTACAAGTGTTGTAAGATAAATAAAAAATGGAAATTGATGGCAGAACTTGAGTTTCTATGGTCTGTCCAATCACCTTAATTGTAGATGCGCCCACACCTAAAGAGCATACGTTCCTCAGGAGAGGATGCACACCTTCACACTGACATGATGCGCTAACCTCGCCCGCATGCTCCTTGCACATACTGTTGAGAGTGAGAAGAGAGTAAGAAAATGGTATGCGCCCACTGAGCAGTCGTTAATCTTACCTTGCGTGCACACTCCTCGCACAGCCTCGTGAGGGTGAGACCAGAGTGTGCTTGTTTCAATTTACTGTTTTCACCCACTGTCGAGAGTGTGTATTAACTGAGAAGGTGCACACATGCAGGAGAGTGCAGCGAGCATGAGATTACCCTGCCTATTTCACCAGGGAAGACTGGATATGAGGATTTGATAAATTTTCATGAGGCAAAAATAAGACAAACTATCACTAATCTATATCGTTAGCCTGAAACAGCGAAAGCAATTGGGAAAAATAAACATTGAATTTAGCAAAACAACTAGGAATGTGAAAAAAAACAGTAAAGTAGTTAGTCACTCGATCAGAGTAATGTACTTTTTGAGAAATCAAGATCTTGTGCTCCAAGGGCATAACGTGGCAGAAAGTTCTCAAGTAGAGAAAATCAAATTGCTTCAAGAACTTAGAGATTTTGATATTGAACTGAAAATCATCTAAACAATGCAACTGTTTTTTTTAGTAATGTCAAATGACAATCAAATTGATCTATTATTGTTCATTTCACAGCTGATGAGTGGTTAAATAAAAGAGTAATTTTTTCAGGCCTATTTCGTAGCAATCATTCTAGACAAAATGACAGATAATGTTACTGAATCTCAATTAGTATCCACCATATTGTATGTTACAAATAGTGGGAATATTGAAGACAGATTTTCATCTTTTAAAGATGTAATGATCAATCACCTAGTTGGCTTGGCATGTTTTTGATGTTTTACAGGAGTTTAAATGTGAAAATATACTGTGTGGTGTATGATATATAGTGTGGCGAACACAGCAGCCTTTAAACAAGAGTAAACAAACAATATGGAAACAATAGTGGGCTGATTGAGACCCTGTATGAATATAGAAATGAAAAACAATTTATTTATTCAATTGCAGAAATTCTGATGCATCATTCAGAGATTCAGAGACATTGTATATTGTGCAAGGTCTATCGTCAGCTTTAAAAGATTTCTGATTTTCATTTTGTGCTTACTCTATTCTTATGTATTTCCTCAGTCTGATTTGTTGTTTCAAATACTTCAAAAAGGAAAAATAGAAGGAAGGTTTTCAAGGTAGAACAATTTTGTTTATCTTACAAACTTCAGAGAAGACTGATAATGTTTGGAGAAAAGTAAATTTAATTGCTTTTGACCCGAATGATTCTCCATTGGGACAAAGAATGGAGTTTTTTGAATAATAATGAAGAATAAAATTTTGGGGGAAAACAAGGTGATCAGGTAACGAATAAAATAGTTCATTTAAAAATCACTGATGTCACATCAATGAACATTGTGTAATGACTTATAGATGTGGAAGCATTGAAACTTGTTAAAACTTATTGTGAAACCTTTTAGACACAAATCAGTTTAAAAAATTCCAACACCAATTTCTGGAAGAGGAATTTTGAAGTTTAAAACAAAACTATGGGAAATTCTTTGATTTCCCAAGTTTGAGACGTGAGCTATGTATTCGTCTTGTTTAATGGCTCAGAAATGCATAAGGACAGTATTGTGAATTTACAACACCACTTGACAATAGCTTATTTGGTGGAAGTTTTCCCGGAAGTGTACAATCTTGATGAAATGATAATCACCATCTACCAATCTATCTACCGACTATCTAGCTCATCTACCGATAGGTCCTTCTCAGCATTTAAGGTAATTAAGACATACTTGTGAAATACACTAGGCTAGTATAAGATATCATACCTAGCTCTTTTCAGTGTTGAAAAAGTGTAGCTTGCTGAGCTATGCTGGCTGTCATTGTTCTTTGATTACATGATAGAAATCTTGGAGGAAAAAAATGGAGGAACAGAACTTTGATACAAAAAATGAGTGGAAGGCCTTTTATACCTTAAGTGTTTTTTTATCTAATTCATGTGTACTGTCATGGTTTCTGTTAAAATTAATATGGCATAGCAGCACAACAGTATGGCAGTTTCTATATACAGTTTCATGCCTAATGACAAGAGAAAATAATCCTGGAGGGTTGCATATTGTGCAGGGTTACGTTTCCCATAGTTAATAATTCATGCTTTGCAACTGGTATAGCTAAATTTAACCAACAAAATTAATGATTGTTTCTTTCCTTCATTGTAAGTAGTCACAGGAAATTAAGATTATCCATGATATATTCACCTGTATTGTCAATTCTGGGAAATTATAATGTTTCTGGATTTTTAATTAATAGTCTCTAAAATCCTATAGAACAGTAGTAAAAGTGATTTCACTAAATGAAATGTGATTAAAAACCACAAAGTCACTGAATCTACTTTTGCCATCACCAAGTACAAAACTGCCTTTGATAAGCACAACAATTTCGTCTATGGTCAAGTGATTATAGTATTTGGCATAGATTATAGTACTTGGCATAACTGTCATTGAGCTTATCAAGACAGATCTAATTTTCCACAGCAGCTCATGATGATTTTCGACACTATAGACACTGAAATGGAGAAATCACAATATGTGCAAGAATTTGCCGTGTCTGTCATCATGGGTGTTTTCAAGTCTGTTTCCGCTCTAATAGGCGCTTCAGACCGGGAGGAAAGGCATAAGGATAGGTATGGAAGGGATGGGGATAGGATAAGGTCCGAAGCGAAATGTCTGTCCATTTTACAATCTTGTTGTAAAATGGAGATTGAAAATATTATCCTAGGCAGGGATTCGAAGATTCGGTTGAATCCTATCGAAGCCATGGATTCGAGATTCGATCGAATCCAAGGTTAAAAGATTCAATCGAATCAATAGATTAAAGATTTGAATACCAGTCATCCGGATTCTATGTACCAGTGGCGGAGAACTACAGTAAGTCCTCGACCTACACACAACAGACAACAGGCGACATCTATGGAGTAGATAATTAACTACACGTCAACTTATGCTGGAAGATCAAACTACACCAAAAACAGACGATGCCTGATCACATCAATTTTTCACCATCACAATGATCAAATATCACCTATCGAACTATGTAATGTCTTAAACTAGAGTTGGTGTTCCAAACACCCGTAGTTTTGCATCAACTCTTGCACGCTTGGCAATGAGTCACGGGTTGTGACACGGTTGAGTCTGTCACGGCAACAGAAACGAAAACCAAGCATGTCACCGGACTAACTGAACATCCGTGTGACTCCGGATCCATGTAACACCACATTAATCGTTAATCCGCGTAAGTTGAAGACTTACTGTAATTGCTTGTGTTTAGCATTTAAATTGTAAATACCATGGTAGGAAATGTTTACGCAGCATATTGTAAGCTAATAATTCTTGTCCACGTATGAATTCTTTGAAATTCCCCAATTTGAGAATTCTAACAATAAAGTTCTTCTGCATTCACCCAACAACAGTATTTTCAGAACCCTCAGTACTGCTGGAAATTTGGTTGATGAAAAAAGAAATCGATTAGATCCTGACAGAGTGAAAATGCTGCATTTTCTAAACAAAAACTTGTAATCAGTTTTCATTGATTTTCAATTTTATTTAAGAAAAATTAAACTTTGATTTACTTTTGAAATTACCCATTCTTTATATTTGCCCTCGAACATGTCCTTAATTTCAGTGAGTGGGGACCTTTAATCATTTATTATTTACTTTAAGAAATAAGATTCAGCTTTGATTGGATTTAATTAGAGAATTCACAAGAAAGGAAGAATTATTTAACAATTTACAGATAAAAGGAAGACTTGAATTTAATAAAATTTAGGATTTGATGAAAAAACATGAATCGGGATTCGATCATATTTTGGATTCACCACATCACTACTTTTATTGACAGAGGCCATGGGGCTGATAGAGAAGGTCGCAGTTTTCCCAGAACTCCACTCCAAACCCTTCAAGGATTTTGCCCTTGAGGTTCAGGGGGTCCAAAATGTTTCCTGCATTGGTGTTTATAAGCCAAGAACATTTTCATTGCATAGTAAGGAAGAGGGACTGAGAATAGAAAATAAGCAAGGGAAGCTACACAATCTTGCATTGCAACGCTGGAGTTCAAACGTTTCCCACTGAAGAATAAAATAAGCTAAAGTGTGTAAAGAAAACACCTAAACAAAGAAAAAAAGAGGAAGTATACAAAAAACTAAACGTCAGCTATGACAATCAGGACAGCAAAACATGTCCAAATTTGGTATCCATTAAAGGATGCTCGTGTGTTCATGTGTTTCTACAACCATTGAAAAACCCTTGTGTCATCAAAACATGTATCTTTAGTAATACCCATTCCATGATTGTACTGAGGAGGGTTAAAAAAAATGTGTGAATGTTCCAGCATTCTGTGAACGAAACTGCGGAATGTGTAGGTGTCCTAATGTAAGATAGCCTAGTGCATGCCAAGCATAGCTGTACGGGTACACTGGGCAGCAAGTGGAGCTTGTTCGGGTACCCGTAGGAGAATACTGGGCATTTAAAGGTTAAGTGTACTGATCAGTTTTTACGCAGTAACTTTCTCTGGCCAAGAAATTTAGAAAATAATCATGCTTAATCATGATTTTTTCGTCTCAAAAATGAAGAGGCTAAGATTCAGTGACAATCAGAGTGGAAGAATATATTTAAAATCCAACTATCACAGCTTCCGGGTCATTGTGCAAGAGGAAAGGAGAAATTTAGATAATGATCAATAGGAAAATATATGTATAACCAGTTTTGTAATAGATTTTAATACTTTTCAAAAGTTACATCCCAAACATGCTGGGATATTTTGAATTTCCATAGAGTTTATACATTTCCTTTCTATTAAAACAAAAGGTTCAAAGTAAATCTGTATTAATATGGCTAATTTTTCCAGATGTAAAATTCTGACTGAAAATAAATTAGAAACATGAAAAACATACACAACTTGAATCAAACAATAGAACAGAATGCATGAAAATATTTACAACAATAACTAATGAGCACTCCAAAATATTACTACAGTTAATAGAACCTAAGCCACAGTTAAAAAATTATTATGGCAAAGACATATATACAAACACAAAGTCAGAGATGCTGTGAAAGAAAGAGCAGACAAGATCGCAAATTGCAGAACAACAGTCTTTTTCGTAAGTCACCGCACTCACCTTTGAATGAGAGAGTTGAGCAGAGTAATTACCAACTTTCTGTTCTTTATTTTTAACAGGTGGGGAATATAAGAAGATGGTTTATTTGGTCTTGGACTTACCAGGAGCCCAACAAAGTTCCTTTTCACGCAAATATTTACATACCCCACCCATTCGAGATTTTACTAAAATCCTCAATAACCATTCCTTATTTCTTTCTACTGTACAGCTGCATTTAACCCACCATATACAATGTGTCATTCCAAAAACATTGGAAAGAAAGACTGAATCACCATCCTTAAACTGGAATAATTACTTGCCAGTCACTTATCATCACATTGAGGTATTAACTGTACTGAAATATTTAGCAATCAGGAAAAACTTATGATGGAGATAATAGAATTAGCATCAATAGGTTCAACAGCACGGATAAACGATGAAATCCAAAGTATGATACATCGTAAACTGATATCAAGGAGCCCGAGGATAAATATAAAAAAAATATAATTCACATTGAAACCTTTTTATATACTTATATATTTACAAAATATGGTTTCCAAACTTAACACCTGGGATACACCTTTTTCTTCCAGCTGAAAATGGAGAACACTTCCTGAGAGATGAAATGTATTCCTGCAAAAAAAATATAAGCAGTACCTTTAGAATTACAAATGACACTAAGGTAGACTCAATGCAGAATATTTAAGCATATTAAACTGCCACTTTTATTATGCATAATGAGTACAAACAATGTAGAGCTGAATAAGCTCATGTAAAATTTGCCAAGTGTGTCATGTCATGAAATTTCATGAGAAATGTCATGAATGGCATATCTGTCATTGAAATAAATATTTCAAAGACAAATATGTCATCATTTCCATTCTTCTGATGCAGTTGCATAGGTTAGCATCACATATTAACAGGGAGAATGGATATTCATTGGTCACAAACTGAAGATAACTTTTCAAGCCCTCAACCAATGAGAACAGACAAGCTGAGCCAACTAAGAACCAGGCATCAATAAATATACTGAACAATACAATGCAGAGGCCACTTTAACATAAAAACACCTCCTGCTATGGAGGAAAAACTGTTAGCTGACCTATGCAGCTACAGCAGAAAAATAGAATCAGATATGATGAGATGCTGCAGAAGCCTTCATTCTAACATTCACCATTTTCAAATGAAATGCAGTGAAAATAGTGAGAGGGGATGAAGGAAGAGCCATCACAGCACTGTGAGCATTTTGGACTTCTACCATAAAAAGTAACTAAAAGACATGCAATAAAAAGTTTTCATCACAATATCTTGACAATATTACACTTTTAAGATTTACAGCGAGATGCAATGAAAAACACAAAAGAGGACTAAAACAATGAAAAATAATTTGATAACGGCAGAGAGTTTAGTTGCTTAGTTTTATAATACCAAAAACAACATTTATATAAAAATATTAGTAATATTTATTGGCCATTGGTAGAGATCCGTGAAATTCGCGAGACGCGATATCGCGAAATAACGCGAAATCGGGAAATAAAACGAAATTTCTCCTTTTTCGCGATTTTTACGTGAATTAGCAAAAAAATCACATGTAAAGAGTCATAATCGATTAAAGTCTAAGCCTTTATTGTTTAACACGAAATATCGCGAAATCAGGAAATAAAACGAAATTTCGTCTTTTTCGCGATTTTTACGTGAATTAGCGAAAAAATCACATGTAAAGAGTCATAATCGATTAGAGTCTAAGCCTTCATTGTTTACCGCTGATGACGTTCATTCGCTCTATCTCGTTACGATTCAAAGGTCAATTGGCTTGTTTTTTCTCGCGCATATCGCATTCGCGTAATATCGCGCACTGTAGTGATGTCTCCGCCGGAATTTGCCGTTAAATTAATCACCGCCTCTCTCTTCGATTCACATTTATCAATCCTGAAATTCTCGGAAATATCTAGAATGATGCGCTTTCTCTCCTGAAGAATTAGATATTCTGAACCAATAATGTGCTGAACACGGCCGCGGAAGATCGGAAATATAAGCTCACGCGCCCGCGCGCACGCGTCAATACCGATCAGTAATTCCGGTGACTCACCGCGACGCAGTAGACAGCGTAATTGGATAACTTGTTGCAGGAAAACCTTTAGTGTGGGCCTAATGTAACAATTTTGTAGACTTAAACACGGCCGCTGGCTGGGAACGAAAGCGCTAGCAGTTGAGGGAAGTAACAGAAAGGATAGGAGGAGAGAGGGTGCTACTTATTAGCGGATGGATCGTCGGATATTCGGCGCCCCACTGAGCTTCAATGCAAAAAAAAAAATCATTTCGACACACCTCCAGTTCATGTTTCCTTGTTTCCGATTGTGTTTAGTTATACGTGCTTATTTCACTGCCTTTCTTGTTATGTAAAATGCTTAATAAAAGTATAAGTATTCACAAAATGTGTACCAAAAATAATAAAATGCCTAGAAATGCGCAAAAATTGTAACATTATAATAACACTGCCAAGATTTTCTATAACACCGAAATCACATAGTTTTAAAACGAATTTTAGCAAAAAATAAAACCACTTTCACGGACCTCTAGCCATTGGTTCTTTTTTCCTGCATAATCCCAATGGAATTCTGTTTAAAAATTACAATAAACTTATTAAAAAGAAAAAAATTGAAAATATTTTCCAGATTACATTACCTTCAAGTTTTTTGGTATTTTATTTACATTTGTAACTTCGTTGCTTTATTTCATTGTTGAAAAATTATTTTATTCATTATATCATCATAAATTTTGCTTAAATTACCCAGATTCACATGTTCACATTCCCAGATTCACGTGTTCTGCTGCGATATCAGAAGCAGACTTGGGGAGTGTTTCTAGTACAGAGAGGGAAAAACACTTATCAAACGAGTGTAAAGAGATGGGGATCATGGCAAGATTCTCCAGTAAATCTTGCCATGATCCCCTTGTCTCTTTTCACTCCATGAGCCATCACCTTCTATTTGATAAGTGTTTTTCCCTCACTGTCCTAGAAACACTCCCTGAGTCTGCTTCTGATATCAACGTCAGAGCACGTGAATTATCATTCCTTTTGGTAATGAGGGCTGCACTGCATAAATAGGTATGGTATGCCAACATTTTTCCACAATCATAGGATTCTTTTGAAGACATGATATCAAAAACACAAAAGTAATTTTATTATACATGTCTCATTACATACTGTATTTAAATAAGCATTGCCAAGTTTTATTTAATAGACAAGAACATAAAATCTGAATTAATAAAATAAAAGAATCCCAGGTGATCATAAATTTACCACATACATTTAGTACTTGCCACTAATACCATTTTGAGTTACACCAGAGCAAACAGATTTTACCAAAAGATACACAAACAGAAAAGATACTGAAAATTAAAAAAATCAAATTAATGCATTTAAAAATTTAAACAAGAAA